>CM055510.1:2500000-5000000 GCA_029298725.1 Gnatocerus cornutus
TTCCTGGATTGTTTACACGGCGGTGTTTTGACTGATGCAAAGTTGTGAGAGTTGAAATGACTTTCAGATTTATAAACTTAAGGTTGGATAGTTCTGACATCATGGAAACGAGCGTCCCTCATAAGATGCAAGTCGTAGAAAATAACAACAAAATCGTACTTTCATATCTATTGATATTGCTGGCCGTATAGAAATTATACAATGTCTTGTTACACCGATGATGAGTGGGAATTAACTGACAAGGTCCTATTTTTTAATTTTCAAGGAATCTGAACAATTTAAAAGATTGTAGCGGTTGTGAATTTAAATTGGAAATTTTCTATCAAAATCTGAGATGATTTTTGTATTGCACAATTAGAGTTAGAAATATTTCAAGGTGGTCAAACACAGTACATCTGGTGAATTAACTCTTCAGTACATTTTATATGTAAAAAGGTTCAAGGAATGTCAAAAAAATAAAAAACAAACTTTTACGACTTTAATTAGACGAAAATCATCCTTTTATAACAATATATAAATTCCAAATAAAACAGTAATTAAGCATTAAACTACACCAATCAACAAATTTTGAAAAAAAAATGTGCTGAAGAAGAGAATTCATTTTTAAATCTAAATCTGTTGAAGTCCGTTTTACTAAATGTTATTTTGATAGATAACGTTTCATATTGTTGTTAAATGAAGCGAAAAAACTGACTTTCAGGTCAATTATCTCTACCAAAATTCAATGTTCTTTTTTACTATCTTGTCAAACTTCAGAGTCTGAGCGTTTTGCGACTTCTGTATTTAAACGAAATGAAAATCACAAAATCAAAAAACTGAGGAAATCTCGGCAAAAAATATGTATTCAGTTTCTAAAAACTGAAATAATAATTTAAAAAAGTAGGTTTTGAAAAGTAATAATATCAAGTTTAAAGCTTAATTCATTTAGAGTGTGAACCTGCATAAAAACTTAGAAATCAGGAAAAATAACCGAAAATGTCCACAAAGTTCAGTATAATGAATTCAAGCAGTCCAAAACAATCAAAGAAATTAAATAAATTAGAAGAGTAATAGAAGAAATTTGGAAGATTCTAAGAGTAGAAAAGATGTAAAAACCCGATTTATGAACAGATACACGAAATTTAAGGATTTCTTTTCTTTAATTTGATTTTCTAATTTAATTTTAAATTCTCCTAAAATATGTAATAAATTAATCAAAAAATTAGAAGAATTAGAAGAATACAGATATGTTTGGAAGATTCCAAGAGTAGAAAAGATGCAGAAACCCGATTTAATGACAGATACACTAAATTTAGAGATTTCTTTTCTTTAATTTAATTTTCTAATCTTCAAGAATACCTAAACATTCGCTAATTCAAATTCCTTTCAAAATTTTATTATAAATCGTAAATGACAACTGAGATATTTTATTAGTGATTGACTAATGGCTAAATTAAATCTGGAAACATCGAGTAAAAAAAATCGATGTTGAACTCAATTTCAACAAAAGCACAATTACATCGATTTTAAAAAATAGTAAATAAAAAACTCAATATAGCATAGTTTATTGTGAAAGACAAAAATAAATAAAATTCATAATAAAGCAACAAAATAATAAGCAATACAAGAAAAAAAAAAAATTAAAACCTTAGGTAATAAACAAAATAATAAGTAAAAAAATTATAAAAAAAAACAAATTCGAGATTAATTAAGAATAAACAAAATTCAAAAATAGAACTCCCTTAAATTAAATTCCAGTGTTCTTTATTTAGACCGCAGCACAAGTAAATCCCGCCTTGTTTTGGTTTTATACGTTGACAACCAACCAAATGAAATATCACCAAAATCAAGAATGTAAAATAAAATTCATACATCGAAACCGCAATCATCGATTTTTAATGATACAATGAAAATAAAAATATATGTATTAAAAATCGATGTTTTTCTGGCGATATTAATAAAAAATCGATGTAAAAGTCCCAGATTTAAACGTAGTTTCCAATATTGATGTTATGAATTTGGAAATTAATTTGAAAAAACAGCATTTTTTCCTCAAATTTTAAAAATAATTTCCATAAAATCTAAAATGACAACTGAGATATTTTATTAGTAATTTACTAATGGCTAAATTAAATCTGGGAACATCGAGTAAAAAAAATCGATGTTGAACGCAATTTCAACAAGAGCACAATTACATCGATCTCCAATACATCGGAGAAAACATCAATTTTGAAAAATAGTAAATAAAAAACTGAATATAGCATAGTTTATTGTGAAAGACAAAAATAAATAAAATTCTTAATAAAGCAACAAAATAATAAGCAATACAAGAAAAACAAAAATTAATTAAAACCATAGGTAATAAACAAAATAATAAGTAAAAAAATTATAAAAAAAACAAATTCGAGATTAATTAAGAATAATCAAAATTCAAAAATAGAACTCCCTTTAATTAAATTTCAGTCTTTATAAATATCACCAAAATAAAGAGTGTAAAATAAAATACATACAAAGTGTTTATAAATGTTTCTAGCATCAAGGGTGGCTCTGGAATTCCTGTTGTACACTATTTTGCCGCTTTGTTTTCATACTGAATATAACTATCTTGAAAATTAGTTATATTGTTTTCAACGTCAATGACATTTCAGTTACAGTTTTGTGTCCAAGTTTTTGATTTTCACGTTTTAAACCACAACTAGAACAGTTTATTTCTCAAAACTTACTTTGCTCCATGTTTCAGGTTAACTGCAAATGTCAGTTCTAAAATCGAAACCCACATTTGTAATGAGCGGCAAATTTCTTTGACATTTCATAGCCACCCTTGATGCTAGAGACATTTATAAACACCTTGTACATCGAAACCGCAATTATCGATTTTTAATGATACATCGAAAATAAAAATATATGTATTAAAAATCGATGTTTTTTTGGCAAAATCGATATTAATGAAAAAACGATGTAAAAGTTCCAGATTTTATTAAATCTGGGAACATCGAGTAAAAAAATCGATGTTGAACTCAATTTTAACAAGAGCACTCTCTAATACATCAGAGAAAACATCGATTTTGAAAAATAATAAATAAAAAACTCAATATAGCACAGTTTATTTTGAAAAATAAAAATAAATACAATTCTTAATAAAGCAACAAAATAATAAGCAAATACGAGAAAAACAAAAATAAATAAAAACCTTAAGTAATAAACAATATAATAAGAAAATAAATTATAAAAAAAAAACAAGTTCAAGATTAATAAGACAAACAAAATTCTAAAATATAACTCCCTTAAATTAAATTCCAGTCTTCTTTATAAATATGTATCACCAAAATCAAGAGTGTAAATTAAAATACATACATTGAAACCGCAATTATCGATTTTTAATCATACATTCAAAATAAAAATATATGTATTAAAAATCGATGTTTTTTTGGCAAAATCGATATTAATAAAAAATCGATGTAAAAGTCCCAGATTTATCTCCAGTACATCGGAGAAAACATCGATTTTGAAAAATAGTAAATAAAAAACTCAATATAGCATAGTTTATTGTGAAAAACAAAAATAAATAAAAACCTTAATAAAGCAACAAAATAATAAGCAAATACGAGAAATACAAAAATAAATTAAAACCTTAAGTAATGAACAAAATAATAAGTAAATAAATTATAAAAAAAAACAAAATTCGAGATTAATTATCTAAGAATAAACAAAATTCTAAAATATAACTAACTCCCTTTACTTAAATTTCAGTCTTTATAAATATCACCAAAATCAAGAGTGTAAAATAAAATACATACATCGAAATCGCAATTATCGATTTTTAATGATACATCGAAAATAAAAATATATGTACTTATTAAAAATCGATGTTTTTTTTGGCAAAATCGATATTAATAAAAAATCGATGATTTAGGCCTAAATGACTAAAAATGACATTTTTAAAGCGTCGCTACGCCAAAACTATCGAATTTTTGCATGAGATTAAGAGCTTTGTCAAGCATAAGATTTTAAATTTTAAATTTAAGTGTTGTCGGGACCTCTATATTTATATATTTTATAATTTTATATTATATGTATTGTAAAATAAAATAGATGGAATTTTTATTTGTTTCTTTAAACAACAGCTTCCAAGTCTGTCCAATTTTAGGGTTTTGCAGACTTAAGAAGAGTCGTGAAACATTTTGTTTAGGTGAAACACTAAACTTTGACGTTAATAGAGGTCCCCAATTTGAAAATGAAAAATTAAGATTTATACTCGTGTGTTTTACAGCCTCCGCGCCACTAAATCATTACAAGAAATGCCGTATCCTTTTTCTTTTATTTTGTTTACTTTCGTTGCAGGTGATGTCGCACGTGTGTTTATAGAGAACGGTAAACAAAATTATCAAAGCCAAAATGCTTTACTCAGCTTTGCTCTCTTAAAGAAAAAGTTGTTATTGCTGATATTTCCTTTCCATTGTGTATATTTTATTAAGATTATCTGTCGTCAATTTTCCCCACATGAGCCGGGATTTTATAGTCCCAGTCGGTTTAACGATTTTAAGGGTTTTTATAAACTTTCCGAAGTATAGTGCCCTTTAATGTGGATTCCAGATACAGCAATTACTTGTCTGAGTCGATAACGACGTTTTTATGGTATAAATAACAAAAGTCATGTTAATACCCCTATAAAAATCGTTGGAGCAACAAATAATTACGTAATTATCAAGTGGCACTTGTTAAATGCTTTTAAATTAGTTAGAGCACACGGCAACATCCTCAAAATGTCAATAACTTCATTGAAGAGAAAGACATTTGAGCTTTTATGTAAATATGACCATGTCACCTCCACGCCCAAGGTGACCATTTTTCAATGGTATCAAATTCACATATCGGCTTTATGTTACGACCCTTGAAAATTATGACAAACTGACGCCACTGACTGACAGTTAACTAGCATAACAATATGCAGAAACCTTTAAATACGATACGGTCCTTTTAAATGCTTTTTTAATATGTTATGTCTCTAAAAGCTATATTTTTTAGCACTTGACAACAGATGCAGTTTAGCTCGCAACATTCTGCTGACACAAAGAATATTAGCGATAATTTTTATTGCCACGATGAAGACGGGAAATATTTTTATGGAACGACAAAGTGTTTTGAATTAATGAGTCTGGAGAAATATGATCTGAATGAACGGTCAGCAAATTTAAACTTTTTCTGACCGGAAGTACGTCAGATAAGATTCTGTGAACTGAGACCGCACGCCGCACATCATTCTAAAGACGATTGCTGGCGCAGATGCGAGTGCATGATTGCCACTTTTAATTATTGTTATGATGGTATTCATAAAGATGGTTAATAGCGGTTTTATGAGGGGAAAATTAAGGCCAAAGAATGTTCAGATTTTTTTGCACTAATTTATTTTTCCATTCTTGGTGCCTTTTTGAGTTTTAAGAATTTTTTTCGAATTTGCCGCTTTAATAGGTCCATTAGAGTACTCAATTTGGAGTCGTTTATAGGTATCTATAAAAGAACTCAAAGTAGGAAATTTTGTTTTTTAAGAATTGGCAGAACTAATTAGTCTGGCTGTCACCTGTTTCCTGTCAAGTTCTTGGACAATTTGGTTTTTACGATTCGTGTTTAATAAATTGCTGCGTGAATAAAAAATGTATCAATATAATTGAATGGTCCTTTGCCGCCAACAATAATTGTACCTAAATAAAATAGATGTGAATTCTGGCTGAGGTTAGGTTAAGTTATGACAATAAAACTCAATAAATGTCAAATTTTAAATTAAATTTGAAAATCAAGTGGCAAGTCGTGGTTACAAAACCATTACCAATCGTGTAAAACGAAAACTCTTAGAATTAAAAAAAGGGTGCAAATTCGAAAAAATAATATAAAGGACCAAATTTTTATAAACTCATTGATATTTTATAAACTTTTTCATTTGAAATTTATTAAATTATCGACTTATGAGTGTCCTATTTGTTTGGTTGACTGCGACACAGCGCCACCTAGCTCAAACCGCGGAAGCTCGAGTATGACGTCATAACATAACAGTCAAAATAATATTTCGTCATTGGCGAACTAGTCGAAATAAAAGAAAGAAATTTGGCTGGCGATTTTGAACACAAATGTAAAAGTACTGTTTTTCTAATCAATTTTCAGAAATTCTGATTATTCAAAGCATTAATAAAAACATAAATGAGTGTTTTAATGTCTACTGATAAAGAAATAAATAATTTAATAGGAGAAATAATATACAGGTGACCCAGAGAAAACAGTTCTTTTTGCTCAAAAACTCAACAGAATTTGAAACTATGGACTAAATCTGGGAAGATCGAGTAAAAACAAATCGATATTGCATTCAACTTCAACAAGAGCACAATTACATCGATTTCCAATAGTAAATAATAAACTCAATATATCATAGTTTATTGTGAAAAACAAAAATAATTAAAATTCTTAATAAAGCAACAAAATAATAAACAAATACGAGAAAAACAAAAATAAATAAAAACCTTGTGTAATAAACAAAATAATAAGTAAATAAATTATAAAAAAATAACAAATTCGAGATTAATAAAAATAAACAAGATTCTAAAATATAACTCCCTTAAATTAAATTCCAGTCTTCTTTATAAATATCACCAAAATCAAGAGTGTAAAATAAAATTCATACATCGAAACCGCAATTATCGATTTTTAATGATACATCGAAAATAAAAATATATGTATTAAAAATCGATGTTTTTTTGGCAAAATCGATATTAATAAAAAATCGATGTAAAAGTTCCAGATTATTAAATCTGGGAACATCGAGTAAAAAAATCGATGTTGAACTCAATTTCAACAAGAGCACAATTACATCGATCTCCAATACATGGAAGAAAAATTCGATTTTGAAAAATGGTAAATAAAAAACTCAATATAGCATAGTTTATTGTGAAAAACAAAAATAAATAAAATTCTTAAGAAAGCAACAAAATAATAAGCAAATACGAGAAAAACAAAAATAAATAAAAACCTTTATAAATAAACAAAATAATAAGTAAATAAATTACAAAAAAAAATAACAAATTCGATATTAATAAGAATAAACAAAATTTTAAAATATAACTCCCTTAAATTAAATTCCAGTCTTCTTTATAAATATCACCAAAATCAAGAGTGTAAAATAAAATTCATACATCGAAACCGCAATTATCGATTTTTAATGATACATCGAAAATAAAAACATATGTATTAAAAATCGATGTTTTTTTGGCAAAATCGATATTAATAAAAGATCGATGTAAAAGTCCCAGATTTATTAAATCTGGGAACATCGAGTAAAAAAATCGATGTTGAACTCAATTTCAACAAAAGCACAATTACATCGATCTCCAATACATCGGAGAAAAATTCGATTTTGAAAAATGGAAAATAAAAAACTCAATATAGCATAGTCTATTGTGAAAAACAAATATAAATAAAATTCTTAATAAAGCAACAAAATAATAAGCAAATACGAGAAAAACAAAAATAAATAAATACCTTGTGTAATAAACAAAATAATAAGTAAATAAATTACAAAAAAAACAAATTCGATATTAATAAGAATAAACAAAATTTTAAAATATAACTCTCTTAAATTAAATTCCAGTCTTCTTTATAAATATCACCAAAATCAAGAGTGTAAAATAAAATTCATACATCGAAACCGCAATCATCGATTTTTAATGATACATCGAAAATAAAAATATATGTATTAAAAATCGATGTTTTTTGGCAAAATCGATATTAATAAAAAATCGATGTAAAAGTTCCAGATTATTAAATCTGGGAACATCGAGTAAAAAAATCGATGTTGAACTCAATTTCAACAAGAGCACAATAACATCGATCTCCAATGCATCAAAGTAAATTCGATTTTGAAAAATGGTAAATAAAAAACTCAATATAGCATAGTTTATTGTGAAAAACAAAAATAAATAAAATTCTTAATAAAGCAACAAAATAATAAGCAAATACGAGAAAAACAAAAATAAATAAAAACCTTAAGTAATAAACAAAATAATAAGTCAATAAATTATAAAAAAAAGAACAAAATTTTAAAATATACGTTGACAACTAACCAAACAAAATATCACCAAAATCAAGAGTGTAAAATAAAATACATACATCGAAACCGCAATCATCGATTTTTAATGATACATCGAAAATAAAAATATATGTATTAAAAATCGATGTTTTTTTGGCAAAATCGATATTAATAAAAAATCGATGTAAAAGTCCCAGATTAACTATGGACACATAATAGCTATCATCCATTGCTCAGGTGAACATTACACTCTCGTTGCCTAGGAAATTAAAGTCGCCATTTACTCCACCTCTACAATAAACATTCGACATTGGTTGTTAGTTTTTTATCCTTTCTCAATTGTCATTAAAATTAATCAATTTTTGTTTTGAAATTTATAATTTGTATTGCTGTCGGCACCGTCCCTTCTTGCTCTATGAGTCATGTCATGACTTCTGGGACACCTGTAGAATTGTTTTCTTTTTTATGAAGACAAAATTAAAAAATGGCAAGATAGTTTATAATAATCGGTATTTGATTTTCAAATTAAAATGACACATCTATTAATCAGATTATAGTCAACAAATAATTTTGAACAAAATTTGTACTTGAGCGATAGAAAGTTATCTCTAAATTTGAGCGAGCAGTTTTTAAAAACTTTTTGATACTTTTTACTGCGTCGTTTTGGAAGTTTAGATTTCCTTTTCTAATAACGCGGTATTAAATAAGGTATTATTATCTCTTGCCATTTAAGTTACATGACAAGGGATTTGGATTAATTTTTAGAAAAAAAAAACATGTTTTGTTAACTTTCAAAGATTTTGTAAAAATTTCAAATACCCTCAATGATTTTAATGGTCCAAATGATTCTCTGTTCAGAAATATGCTCGATTTTTACTTTACTTTTACTATACTTTAAAAAAAATATGTATTTATGTCATAATTAATAACTTATCAGGGTTAGGTGATGCCACTAATTTCCATATTTTTTTCAAACGGGTTTTAACCTTTTAGTTCAATTCCTTTCAAAAATTTCCACTGTTTTTTGGTCTATAAGCAAATTAGGTGTCTCAAAACGCTCGCACTTCCTTTTAATGAGAAATTGTCTATGAAAATCTGAGTTGATTGCCGTATCGCACATTCTTCAGGAATTTATAGTATTCAAGTTAAGGCTGTTTGACACGAATACATTTTTTCTCAAATTTTTAGAAACAAAAATTTAAGAATTTTTCTGTTTGAGAGTTTATTCTCTTCATTTGGCGCATTGTTACTGTCCAGAATTGTGAAAATATTTTCTCGCATTTTGCTGTTTGTCACGAGAATATTTGTTTAAAAATAAATTCTCTAATTTTTTCGAATAAAAACCAATTAATTTTTACCATTATGCATGTTGTTTTACAGTGAATCGTCTAGATATTTTAGACAAAAATTCAAGAGTTACATTTGTATTTCAAAATAACTGTCAATTTTGACAGGTCTGTACGGATATATTCATATCACACTAGTGTCTTTTACTTTCGTAAATGAATGTACGAAAACATCAAACATCTAACTATGTACAATAGGCCATAATATGAGGTCGTAGAAAAATGACATTTAGTATAGATAAAAAATAAACTATTGTCGAGACTTATGGTTTCCTCCTGATGATGAAAGTGCATATTTTTGCAGTCGTGTAACATCTGCACTCGTGCATCTAAATTCACACTCGTGCGAAATTGGTCACTTTCCGCACTTGTTATGTAAACATCTATTACATTAGGCAGTCTCCTTAATTAAGTAACTAATACAAATAAGAGCTTCACAATGTTGCAAAATTGAAATTTTCTCCACAAAGCCAAGAAATCGTACTTTTAAAAGTTAAGGAAAGTTAGTTTAAAGCACTTTTGTCCTTTTTTTGATACTGAATATCATTAACTGTAAAAAATGTGATGTCTAACAACAAAATTGTTATAAAAAGTTTAATATTTTATAAAAGAAAGCTTTTATCTTAGTTAAAAAAACACAAATTCCGTTTTGGATTCCAATTTTGGGGCTCAGGAAAAAAATTAGCTGCAACATGATAGGTAGCATGGGCGCCTTTTTTTCGTCACTCTGTATTATTCGTTAATCCAGGTTATAAAATAAATACATTATTTACATAACAAATGCTGAAAATCCAAAATTTCGCACGAATGGGAATGTAGATATCACACAAGTGCAATAGAGACAGTTTGACGAGTTATGTACACTATTTTTTCTACGACCTCATGTACCCTGTACAAGCTGTATCAAAAATTTGATGACTGTACCTAATTGAATAAACATTTTGGAACATTCATAACTTAAAAAATATTTACAATAAAAATTTTTTTAAAAACATTTTTCTGGAATTTAGGGTGCTTTCCTCTACTGCATGGTACACAGCGCCATTTTTATGCACCATGTATAAAGTAAACAAACCTGTCAAATATGACACATCAGAAAGGACCTAACCAATTGTACATATTTATTTTTAATAATAATAATTTTAGCAATAACTAATATGTAAATATAGAAAGTCTTGATCTTACTTGAAATTGAAGTGATTCAAATTAGTCAAAATATAACAACAGTTATTTTGGGACGAACAAAAAAATTGCTACTTTTAACTTATTTATTAACCGTACCAAACTGCAAAATTCTGGAGCAAAAAACGCAGATTTTAGAAATTTTTATTTTTGAAACGAACCCAAAAGTTTCAGACTTTTTTGATTCAAAAATTTGTATCTTTGGTTGTGTTTGTGCTACAGTTATGAAATGGGGAGGGATTGCTACTTTTAACTCATTTATTAACAGTACCAAATTAGAAAATTTTAGAGCAAAAGATGCAAATTTTAAAAATTTTAATTTTTCGAACAAATCCAAAAGTTACAAAATTCTGTTTAAAAATTTGTATTTTCGGTTACGTTAGTCCTACCTTATGAAGTTTCTAAGGATTGCTATACTTTCACCTTATTTATTGACTGTACCAAATTACAAAATTTTAGAGCAAAGGACGCAGGTTAAAATTTTTTTATTTTTGAAACGAACCCAAAGTTTCAGACTTTTTTTGATTAAAAAATTTGTATCTTTGGTTGTGTTTGTGCTACAGCTATGAAATGGGGAGGAATTGCTACTTTTAACTCATTTATTAACAGTACCAAATTAGAAAATTTTAGAGCAAAAAATGCAAATTTTAAAAATTTTAATTTTTCGAACAAATCCAAAAGTTACAAAATTCTGTTTAAAAATTTGTATTTTCGGTTATGTTAGTCCTACCTTATGAAGTTTCTAAGGATTGCTATACTTTCACCTTATTTATTGACTGTACCAAATTACAAAATTTTAGAGCAAAGGACGCAAGTTAAAATTTTTTTATTTTTGAAACGAACCCAAAGTTTCAGACATTTTTTGATTCAAAAATTTGTATCGTTGGTTGTGTTTGTGCTACAGCTATGAAATGGGGAGCGATTGGTACTTTTAACTCATTTATTAACAGTACCAAATTACAAAATTTTAGAGCAAAACGTGCAAATTTAAAAAAATTTAATTTTTCGAACAAATCCAAAAGTTACAAAATTCTATTTAAAAATTTGTATCTTTAATTGTGTTAGTGCTACAGCATTGAAATTTAAAGGGGTTGCTACTTTCAACTTATTTATTAACTGTACCAAACTGCAAAATTCTCGAGCAAAAGACGCAGATTTTAGAAATTTTCATTTTTTAAACGAACCCAAAAGTTTCAAACTTTTTTCATATAAAAATTTGTATCTTTGGTTGTGTTTGTGCTACAGTTATGAAATGGGGAGGGTTTGCTACTTTTAACTCATTTATTAACAGTACCAAATTACAAAATTTTTGAGCAAAAAATGCAAATTTTAAAAATTTTAATTTTTCCAACAAATCCAAAAGTTACAAAATTCTATTTAAAAATTTGTATCTTTAATTGTGTTAGTGCTACAGCATTGAAATTTAAAGGGCTTGCTACTTTCAACTTATTTATTAACTGTACCAAACTGCAAAATTCTGGAGCAAAAAACGCAGATTTTAGAAATTTTTATTTTTGAAACGAACCCAAAAGTTTCAAACTTTTTTGATTCAAAAATTTGTATCTTTGGTTGTGTTTGTGCTACAGCTATGAAATGAGGAAGGATTGCTACTTTTAACTCATTTATTAACAGTACCAAATTACAAAATTTTAGAGCAAAACATGCAAATTTTAAAAATTTTAATTTTTCGAACAAATCCAAAAGTTACAAAATTCTATTTAAAATTTTGTATCTTTAATTGTGTTAGTGCTACAGCATTGAAATTTAAAGGGGTTGCTACTTTCAACTTATTTATTAATTGTACCAAACTGCAAAATTCTGGAGCAAAAAACGCAGATTTTAGAAATTTTTATTTTTGAAATGAACCCAAAAGTTTCAGACTTTTTTGATTCAAAAATTTGTATCTTTGGTTGTGTTTGTGCTACAGCTATGAAATGAGGAAGGATTGCTACTTTTAACTCATTTATTAACAGTACCAAATTACAAAATTTTAGAGTAAAACATGCAAATTTTAAAAATTTAAATTTTTCGAACAAATCCAAAAGTTACAAAATTCTATTTAAAAATTTGTATCTTTAATTGTGTTAGTGCTACAGCATTGAAATTTAAAGGGGTTGCTACTTTCAACTTATTTATTAATTGTACCAAACTGCAAAATTCTCGAGCAAAAGACGCAGATTTTAGAAATTTTTATTTTTTAAACGAACCCAAAAGTTTCAAACTTTTTCATTTAAAAATTTGTATCTTTGGTTGTGTTTGTGCTACAGCTATGAAATGAGGAAGGATTGCTACTTTTAACTCATTTATTAACAGTACCAAATTACAAAATTTTAGAGCAAAACATGCAAATTTTAAAAATTTTAATTTTTCGAACAAATCCAAAAGTTACAAAATTCTATTTAAAAATTTGTATCTTTAATTGTGTTAGTGCTACAGCATTGAAATTTAAAGGGGTTGCTACTTTCAACTTATTTATTAACTGTACCAAACTGCAAAATTCTGGAGCAAAAAACGCAGATTTTAGAAATTTTTATTTTTGAAATGAACCCAAAAGTGTCAAACTTTTTTGATTCAAAAATTTGTATCTTTGGTTGTGTTTGTGCTACAGCTATGAAATGGGGAGGGATTGCTACTTTTAACTCATTTATTAACAGTACCAAATTACAAAATTTTAGAGTAAAACATGCAAATTTTAAAAATTCTAATTTTTCGAACAAATCCAAAAGTTACAAAATTCTATTTAAAAATTTGTATCTTTAATTATGTTAGTGCTACAGCATTGAAATTTAAAGGGGTTGCTACTTTCAACTTATTTATTAACTGTACCAAACTGCAAAATTCTCGAGCAAAAGACGCAGATTTTAGAAATTTTTATTTTTTAAACGAACCCAAAAGTTTCAAACTTTTTCATTTAAAAATTTGTATCTTTGGTTGTGTTTGTGCTACAGCTATGAAATGGGGAGGGTTTGCTACTTTTAACTCATTTATTAACAGTACCAAATTACAAAATTTTAGAGTAAAACATGCAAATTTTAAAAATTCTAATTTTTCGAACAAATCCAAAAGTTACAAAATTCTATTTAAAAATTTGTATCTTTAATTGTGTTAGTGCTACAGCATTGAAATTTAAAGGGGTTGCTACTTTCAACTTATTTATTAACTGTACCAAACTGCAAAATTCTCGAGCAAAAGACGCAGATTTTAGAAATTTTTATTTTTGAAATGAACCCAAAAGTGTCAAACTCTTTTGATTCAAAAATTTGTATCTTTGGTTGTGTTTGTGCTACAGCTATGAAATGGGGAGGGATTGCTACTTTTAACTCATTTATTAACAGTACCAAATTACAAAGTTTTTGAGCAAAAAATGCAAATTTTAAAAATTTTAATTTTTCCAACAAATCCAAAAGTTACAAAATTCTATTTAAAAATTTGTATCTTTAATTGTGTTAGTGCTACAGCATTGAAATTTAAAGGGGTTGCTACTTTCAACTTATTTATTAACTGTACCAAACTGCAAAATTCTGGAGCAAAAAACGCAGATTTTAGAAATTTTTATTTTTGAAATGAACCCAAAAGTGTCAAACTTTTTTGATTCAAAAATTTGTATCTTTGGTTGTGTTTGTGCTACAGCTATGAAATGGGGAGGGATTGCTACTTTTAACTCATTTATTAACAGTACCAAATTACAAAATTTTAGAGTAAAACATGCAAATTTTAAAAATTCTAATTTTTCGAACAAATCCAAAAGTTACAAAATTCTATTTAAAAATTTGTATCTTTAATTATGTTAGTGCTACAGCATTGAAATTTAAAGGGGTTGCTACTTTCAACTTATTTATTAACTGTACCAAACTGCAAAATTCTGGAGCAAAAAACGCAGATTTTAGAAATTTTCATTTTTTAAACGAACCCAAAAGTTTCAAACTTTTTTCATATAAAGATTTGTATCTTTGGTTGTGTTTGTGCTACAGTTATGAAATGGGGAGGGTTTGCTACTTTTAACTCATTTATTAACAATACCAAATTACAAAATTTTAGAGCAAAACGTGCAAATTTAAAAAATTTTAATTTTTCGAACAAATCCAAAAGTTACAAAATTCTGTTTAAAAATTTGTATCTTTAATTGTGTTAGTGCTACAGCATTGAAATTTAAAGGGGTTGCTACTTTCAACTTATTTATTAACTGTACCAAACTGCAAAATTCTCGAGCAAAAGACGCAGATTTTAGAAATTTTTATTTTTTAAACGAACCCAAAAGTTTCAAACTTTTTCATTTAAAAATTTGTATCTTTTGTTGTGTTTGTGCTACAGCTATGAAATGGGGAGGGTTTGCTACTTTTAACTCATTTATTAACAGTACCAAATTACAAAGTTTTTGAGCAAAAAATGCAAATTTTAAAAATTTTAATTTTTCCAACAAATCCAAAAGTTACAAAATTCTATTTAAAAATTTGTATCTTTAATTGTGTTAGTGCTACAGCATTGAAATTTAAAGGGGTTGCTACTTTCAACTTATTTATTAACTGTACCAAACTGCAAAATTCTCGAGCAAAAGAAGCAGATTTTAGAAATTTTTATTTTTTAAACGAACCCAAAAGTTTCAAACTTTTTCATTTAAAAATTTGTATCTTTGGTTGTGTTTGTGCTACAGCTATGAAATGGGGAGGGTTTGCTACTTTTAACTCATTTATTAACAGTACCAAATTACAAAGTTTTTGAGCAAAAAATGCAAATTTTAAAAATTTTAATTTTTCCAACAAATCCAAAAGTTACAAAATTCTATTTAAAAATTTGTATCTTTAATTGTGTTAGTGCTACAGCATTGAAATTTAAAGGGGTTGCTACTTTCAACTTATTTATTAACTGTACCAAACTGCAAAATTCTGGAGCAAAAAACGCAGATTTTAGAAATTTTCATTTTATAAACGAACCCAAAAGTTTCAAACTTTTTTCATATAAAGATTTGTATCTTTGGTTGTGTTTGTGCTACAGTTATGAAATGGGGAGGGTTTGCTACTTTTAACTCATTTATTAGCAATACCAAATTACAAAATTTTAGAGCAAAACGTGCAAATTTAAAAAATTTTAATTTTTCGAACAAATCCAAAAGTTACAAAATTCTGTTTAAAAATTTGTATCTTTAATTGTGTTAGTGCTACAGCATTGAAATTTAAAGGGGTTGCTACTTTCAACTTATTTATTAACTGTACCAAACTGCAAAATTCTCGAGCAAAAGACGCAGATTTTAGAAATTTTTATTTTTTAAACGAACCCAAAAGTTTCAAACTTTTTCATTTAAAAATTTGTATCTTTTGTTGTGTTTGTGCTACAGCTATGAAATGGGGAGGGTTTGCTACTTTTAACTCATTTATTAACAATACCAAATTACAAAGTTTTTGAGCAAAAAATGCAAATTTTAAAAATTTTAATTTTTCCAACAAATCCAAAAGTTACAAAATTCTATTTAAAAATTTGTATCTTTAATTGTGTTAGTGCTACAGCATTGAAATTTAAAGGGGTTGCTACTTTCAACTTATTTATTAACTGTACCAAACTGCAAAATTCTCGAGCAAAAGAAGCAGATTTTAGAAATTTTTATTTTTTAAACGAACCCAAAAGTTTCAAACTTTTTCATTTAAAAATTTGTATCTTTGGTTGTGTTTGTGCTACAGCTATGAAATGGGGAGGGTTTGCTACTTTTAACTCATTTATTAACAGTACCAAATTACAAAGTTTTTGAGCAAAAAATGCAAATTTTAAAAATTTTAATTTTTCGAACAAATCCAAAAGTTACAAAATTCTATTTAAAAATTTGTATCTTTAATTGTGTTAGTGCTACAGCATTGAAATTTAAAGGGGTTGCTACTTTCAACTTATTTATTAACTGTACCAAACTGCAAAATTCTCGAGCAAAAGACGCAGATTTTAGAAATTTTTATTTTTGAAATGAACCCAAAAGTGTCAAACTCTTTTGATTCAAAAATTTGTATCTTTGGTTGTGTTTGTGCTACAGCTATGAAATGGGGAGGGTTTGCTACTTTTAACTCATTTATTAACAGTACCAAATTACAAAATTTTAGAGCAAAACGTGCAAATTTAAAAAATTTTAATTTTTCGAACAAATCCAAAAGTTACAAAATTCTGTTTAAAAATTTGTATCTTTAATTGTGTTAGTGCTACAGCATTGAAATTTAAAGGGGTTGCTACTTTCAACTTATTTATTAACTGTACCAAACTGCAAAATTCTCGAGCAAAAGACGCAGATTTTAGAAATTTTTATTTTTTAAACGAACCCAAAAGTTTCAAACTTTTTCATTTAAAAATTTGTATCTTTGGTTGTGTTTGTGCTACAGCTATGAAATGGGGAGGGTTTGCTACTTTTAACTCATTTATTAACAGTACCAAATTACAAAGTTTTTGAGCAAAAAATGCAAATTTTAAAAATTTTAATTTTTCCAACAAATCCAAAAGTTACAAAATTCTATTTAAAAATTTGTATCTTTAATTGTGTTAGTGCTACAGCATTGAAATTTAAAGGGGTTGCTACTTTCAACTTATTTATTAACTGTACCAAACTGCAAAATTCTGGAGCAAAAAACGCAGATTTTAGAAATTTTTATTTTTGAAACGAACCCAAAAGTTTCAAACTTTTTTGATTCAAAAATTTGTATCTTTGGTTGTGTTTGTGCTACAGCTATGAAATGAGGAAGGATTGCTACTTTTAACTCATTTATTAACAGTACCAAATTACAAAATTTTAGAGCAAAACATGCAAATTTTAAAAATTTTAATTTTTCGAACAAATCCAAAAGTTACAAAATTCTATTTAAAATTTTGTATCTTTAATTGTGTTAGTGCTACAGCATTGAAATTTAAAGGGGTTGCTACTTTCAACTTATTTATTAATTGTACCAAACTGCAAAATTCTGGAGCAAAAAACGCAGATTTTAGAAATTTTTATTTTTGAAACGAACCCAAAAGTGTCAAACTTTTTTGATTCAAAAATTTGTATCGTTGGTTGTGTTTGTGCTACAGCTATGAAATGGGGAGCGATTGGTACTTTTAACTCATTTATTAACAGTACCAAATTACAAAATTTTAGAGTAAAACATGCAAATTTTAAAAATTCTAATTTTTCGAACAAATCCAAAAGTTACAAAATTCTATTTAAAAATTTGTATCTTTAATTGTGTTAGTGCTACAGCATTGAAATTTAAAGGGGTTGCTACTTTCAACTTATTTATTAACTGTACCAAACTGCAAAATTCTGGAGCAAAAAACGCAGATTTTAGAAATTTTCATTTTTTAAACGAACCCAAAAGTTTCAAACTTTTTCATTTAAAAATTTGTATCTTTGGTTGTGTTTGTGCTACAGCTATGAAATGGGGAGGGATTGCTACTTTTAACTCATTTATTAACAGTACCAAATTACAAAGTTTTTGAGCAAAAAATGCAAATTTTAAAAATTTTAATTTTTCGAACAAATCCAAAAGTTACAAAATTCTATTTAAAAATTTGTATCTTTAATTGTGTTAGTGCTACAGCATTGAAATTTAAAGGGCTTGCTACTTTCAACTTATTTATTAACTGTACCAAACTGCAAAATTCTGGAGCAAAAAACGCAACTTTAGAAATTTTTATTTTTGAAATGAACCCAAAAGTTTCAGACTTTTTTGATTCAAAAATTTGTATCTTTGGTTGTGTTTGTGCTACAGCTATGAAATGAGGAAGGATTGCTACTTTTAACTCATTTATTAACAGTACCAAATTACAAAATTTTAGAGTAAAACATGCAAATTTTAAAAATTTTAATTTTTCGAACAAATCCAAAAGTTACAAAATTCTATTTAAAAATTTGTATCTTTAATTGTGTTAGTGCTACAGCATTGAAATTTAAAGGGGTTGCTACTTTCAACTTATTTATTAACTGTACCAAACTGCAAAAT
Organism: Gnatocerus cornutus; assembly: GCA_029298725.1. NCBI lineage: Eukaryota > Metazoa > Arthropoda > Insecta > Coleoptera > Tenebrionidae > Gnatocerus > Gnatocerus cornutus. Next base: position 2,518,525 of record CM055510.1, read on the forward strand.
TCTCGAGCAAAAGACGCAGATTTTAGAAATTTTTATTTTTTAAACGAACCCAAAAGTTTCAAACTTTTTCATTTAAAAATTTGTATCTTTGGTTGTGTTTGTGCTACAGCTATGAAATGGGGAGGGTTTGCTACTTTTAACTCATTTATTAACAGTACCAAATTACAAAGTTTTTGAGCAAAAAATGCAAATTTTAAAAATTTTAATTTTTCCAACAAATCCAAAAGTTACAAAATTCTATTTAAAAATTTGTATCTTTAATTGTGTTAGTGCTACAGCATTGAAATTTAAAGGTCTTGCTACTTTCAACTTATTTATTAACTGTACCAAACTGCAAAATTCTGGAGCAAAAAACGCAGATTTTAGAAATTTTTATTTTTGAAACGAACCCAAAAGTTTCAAACTTTTTTGATTCAAAAATTTGTATCTTTGGTTGTGTTTGTGCTACAGCTATGAAATGAGGAAGGATTGCTACTTTTAACTCATTTATTAACAGTACCAAATTACAAAATTTTAGAGCAAAACATGCAAATTTTAAAAATTTTAATTTTTCGAACAAATCCAAAAGTTACAAAATTCTATTTAAAATTTTGTATCTTTAATTGTGTTAGTGCTACAGCATTGAAATTTAAAGGGGTTGCTACTTTCAACTTATTTATTAATTGTACCAAACTGCAAAATTCTGGAGCAAAAAACGCAGATTTTAGAAATTTTTATTTTTGAAATGAACCCAAAAGTTTCAGACTTTTTTGATTCAAAAATTTGTATCTTTGGTTGTGTTTGTGCTACAGCTATGAAATGAGGAAGGATTGCTACTTTTAACTCATTTATTAACAGTACCAAATTACAAAATTTTAGAGTAAAACATGCAAATTTTAAAAATTTTAATTTTTCGAACAAATCCAAAAGTTACAAAATTCTATTTAAAAATTTGTATCTTTAGTTGTGTTTGTGCTACAGCTATGAAATGGGGAGCGATTGCTACTTTTAACTCATTTATTAACAGCACCAAATTAGAAAATTTTAGAACAAAGGCGCAGGTTAAATTTTTTTTTATTTTTGAAACGAACCCAAAGTTTCAGACTTTTTTTGATTTAAAAATTTGTATTTTCAGTTATGTTAGTCCTACCTTATGAAGTTTCTAAGGATTGCTATACTTTTATTGACTGTACCAAATTACAAAATTTTAGAGCAAAAGACGCAGGTTTAAAAATTTTTTATTTTTTAAACGAACCCAAAGTTTCAAAATTCTTTTTGTAATAATTAAGTAATTTTCATATTATTTAACAAGTGAATTGTAACAGTCTGTCCCATCGACCCAAATAATTTTTTGCCTCCTAAAAACTGTTTAGTACCATTAGTAAAGTTCCATTGTTTTCCCACTTTCTACAGAGTTCAAATTCATCGACGTCCACATGCTAATGCTGTAAAGTAAAACAGATGTACACAACGAACATGGTTTTCTGCATGTTAAAATTACTTGGATTATAAAACTGAAGTACCTAGGGTAGCAACGAAAGAAAAAATTATCTCCTCATCAGCCAAGTGTCTTAAGTTGGGCGTTAATATCATAGGATTATCGGCATCTGAGAAAAGAATGTCAAGAGGCGTCAATGTACTGATTTCATCCATAAGGTGCACTTGGAGGTCTCGATGACCTGCTGATGGCTCTACTCCAGGTCAAATTTAGTTTGATTCACCTTAGAAATTCAAAGTTTTCGCTGTAACAGTGAAGGGATTAGTCATGATGAGTTACGTAAGTTGCAGCTGTACATTGTCATTTCAAAATGACGCGTCTCTTAAAAGGCTTAAAGGAGATCTGGTTACAAAAGTGCCGCGAGATGAAAGTTTTTCTTAAAAATTCCCAGTACAAAATCACACCAATTAAAGAAACCTGAAGATGTAATCACAGAGTCAAATACCAAAACAAGTTGATTAGGTCTAATGAAATATGACATTATGCCTTTCCAGTGACTTGCAAATTTAACTCGCGAGGATTTTTCGAAACCAATATTACCACCCTTCCTAGGGGATGTTGGCTGCAGTACCGATGATTAATGAACAAAATCAGCTTTCACAATGATCTCAGAATCAAATATATCTGTCAAATCACTGTGAAAACCAGTTTCGTCTCGCTGACGTCGCCGTGACTAGGTGAATTCCTCTTGAAAGGCGACCTGGAGGCCTCCATCGTATTGTTGAAGAGCAGACACCTGAAATTCGGCAACATTAAGGTGTTGAATGCTTCAAAGTTCGAATTGTAGTGAAACAGGAAATAGACACTTATCTTACCTCTTGCTGAATTTTATCAAACTATCAAACAGGATGGAAGATAAGAGTTCCTAAAGTAGACTTATTTGTGATATTCAAAGTCCGATTTTGTTATTGCGCTTTGGTGCTTACAGCAGTTCCTTACACAACTCATTGAATAAGCAAGCAAACTATGAATGAATCGACGACTTTATCAATTTATTATCCAAAATTAAAGTTTCTATTATCATGACTTGAAGTCATCATGTTATTTTGGTGCAAGAAGCTAGATAATCACGCTTCACAACGCTGATTAAAAAAATCTTTCCGAATTTTGATCCCTCGGCGGTGTCCAATGTGGTTTAAACAAACACTCGTCAATCAAGCGTCACTAATGTGAAGCAGACATCCTCTAAAAATCAGGAAATGGGTTGGGCACTTTAGAGGCTCTTTTAAATTTTACCTACAGCTCGAAATTGTTGTTTTGAATAAAAGTAACTCCAATTATTCATCAGTAAAAAATCTGTTTTGGCCGACAAGAGTGTCGGGTTTCAATAGTCCAAACCAATTAGACCGAAAACTTAGACACATGTTGGAAATGTTTCACAAACGTGTAAACATATTTGCAAATAAATTATCAACTTATTTTAATTGGAATGCAAAATAGGTCAGCACCACAAGAACAAAACGCCAAGAGAAAAAAGCGCTGGCAGGAAGTCTAGAGATAACCTCTGACATTAAATTATACTTATTAAAAATAGCTCCAATTCAAGAAAAATTATGATCACAAACAGGAAATGTTACAGTTTATCAAACGCTCTAGTGCGGTTATGGCTTTGACTTTTTAAACCGTTTATGGTCTCCCAAATGGTTGGGTCTCATCTGGCTTGAAATGAACCGCAATAAATATTCTCAATCTCTTTTCAAATATGCAATTTAAAAGCGAATTGCGAGTTATTGATGACTATTTATTTCAAATCATGCGTAATAGTCGTAATTTTTGATACAAAAATATTTTTTTGGGCATATTTTCCTTATGCTTCTAAGACAAATTAGATTATCTGGACCACTTAGTAATAGAAACTTTCAAAAAAAATTAACAATGTTTTTACAAAAATAAAGATAATACCGTTATTAGAAATAATGGCTAACAAAGATATATTAAAATTAACTCAAATTCAACAACTTTTATGGACTATTTAATCTTAAAAATAACTCCCACAAATTTCGTTTTTGTGACACCAAAAAAATGTGGAAATTAAACCGCGTTCAAGTTTTTTTTCTAATTTTTTTTAGCTACTCGAAATAAAAATTTCTACAAATTCTCCTTTTCGCTCTAAATTTTTGTAAATCGGCACTGTAAATAAGACAGTCAAGAGTGATAATCTCCACAAATTTTGTTAAAATCACATAACAAATAAAGAAATTGCAGGATCTTAAAAAAAATTGGTGGTATTTTTGTCGTTTTAAAACGAAAATTTTTAAAAATTCGACTTTTTAATCAAAATTTTTGCAAATTAGTGATTACTAAAACAAACAAAAGAAACAACATGCATAAATTTCGTTCCTGTCGCACTCGAAATAACGAAATTACAGTGTTGAAAAAATTGAGATTTTCACTGTTGTCCAAATAAAAATTTCTAAATATTCTCCTTTTTTGGTCTAAATTTTTCTAAAACTCTTAATAAGACAGTTAAGACTTATAAACTTCACAAATTTGGTTATAGTGGCATTAAAAATGAAGAACTTACAGGTCGTTTAAAATTTTTGGTCACATTTTTATTTATCTTCGCTCCTCGAAATCAAAATTTCTAAAAATTCTTTTCTTCGGTCAAAATTTTTCTAAATCGACGCTCTTAATAAGGCAGTCGAGAGTGATAATCTCCACAAATTTCGTTAAAATCGCATAAAAAATAAAGAAATTACAGGATTGAAAAAGATTGGTGGCATTTTTTTTGGTCTTAAATCCAATTTTTTTTTTTAAATCACCCTGCATTTGAAAAATTTTTGAAAAAAAAACTGTTAAAAAACGTCACATTTTTTTTTTCATAAAACATCTAAATTGGTATTTTGATTTGGTAAAAATGTAAAACGTCAAAACGTCAAAGTGGAACTTTCTAATGCGCCATTTTTAAGTTACAGGACAAAGAAAAAATTCACGTTTTGTTAAATTTTGTAAATTTTATAAAAAAAAAATGTAATAAATCTTGCATTTCTACAAGACCACCAGGGAAAATCATCAATAAAAAATTAGTTTAAAACTTTTTAGTCGTGTATTTAATAATATTTTAAATAAATTTTGAATAAATCTAAATTTGCATTTGCTAATAATTAACTGCAAAGAAAATTGTTGGATCAAATCTTCGTATTGACAAAAACTATCAAAAATACCGTTTATTACACATTTTTATTTATAATTATTGACGAAATTTGGAGTTTGGCAATAAATTATATTTTTGATCATAAATAACTTTCTCACAAATAAAAAATGAGTGCTTATCCAGTTTCTATAAAATCTGTTTGCTATTATTTATTAAATTATGTATTAGTGAAATATTTTCATATTCTTAAATTTTTGAAATCGGTTCATAAATAAAAATTCTACAACGCCTGCCGTTTCTTAAAAATCACCCTGTATAAACCGAGTGCACTCTAATCTAAGGCAGAAAATTAAGAACATTCTGAGAGTGAGTCCAGCTTACGTATTTCTTCTGTGGCGCTTTTATAAATAATTATTATTTAATATTTTTGTGTAAATAAAATGCATAGGTAGTATTATAATAGTTAATTGTGTACCAAGGCCAAAAAGTGTTTATTTTTTGGCCGAGCCTTTTTTTAATGGTCGAGGCGATAGCCAATGTGATACACAAAAGATTTTTTAGGCGACATCATTAAATTTACAAGTTAATTAATTTTTATTTTTTATTTATGATTTATTGATTTAATCATTTATAGCAACTGAATAATTGGAAATAATTATGAATCCTTCAGAAAAGTTCATATTTTCTTTATTTACATTTCCAGTTTCGGCATGTGTACTTTAAAAATTCTTGAATCGGCGAAATTGTCAAAGTTTTGAAAATGACCTTAACATTGCAATTTTTCGTATTTTTAATGTTTTGAATTTGCATTTTTGAATCCGAAAATTTTTCTGAAATTTTCTTTATTGGGTTCTTGCATTTTTTACTTATTAGATTTTTGATTAATTTCTATATTTCTCGAATTTCCTAAATTGGTCTATTTAAAATAACTTTGCAAAAACCTTATTTTTAGACATTTAATAATTTTTGAAATTTGGATTTGACTTTGTACTAAAATACAAATTGTGTAGCTTCAAAATTAAAAAGTTTCAAAATTTTCTTGAATTTACAAAATTTTTAAAATTTTGAAAATGACCTCAAAAAAAATGGTGGCATTTTTTGGTCTTAATATGAAAATTTGTAAAAATTCGACTCTTTGATCTAAATTTTTGCAAATTACTGATATTACTAAAACAAACAAAAGAAACAACATGCATAAATTTCGTTCCTGTCGCACCAGAAATAACGAAATTACAGTGTTGAAAAATTGACATTTTCAGTTGTCCAAATAAAAATTTCTAAATATACTTTTTGGTTTAAATTTTTCTAAATTGGTACTATTAATAAGACAGTCAAGACTTATAAACTCCACAAACTTCCAAATGTTCCAATCCACGTATTTTTTTCTTTAGTATCCCCAATTAATATAATTGCGTTTATCATCAATTTGAGTAAGTATGGGTCAGTTGAGTAACAAAATCACCTCGAAATGCAGACCTGTAAGAAGTTGGTTTGTAAAACTGACCAGCTGAGAAAAAATATTTATTAGATGAGACCCAACCATTTGAGCGTTATTATGTTTATGGGGGTTTGCGGTAAGGTGGCTGTAAACGATGTAAAAAGTCAAAGCCACAACCGCACTAGAGCGTTTGTTAAACCGTACTTCAATTCAATTTCCTCGGTGGCGACATCTATCAACGTTTCAATTTCTCAAGTCGAGCGATGCCAGCGCCACCTCTCGGCGGAATTCCCGATTATTCCACGACAAGTCGGGCGAAGCTTCGGCCACTCGTCCATAGATGGCGCGTCGAGCGGCAAATCTTCTCGTACCCTATATTCAAACTTTCCACGCTTTCCATACAAATCATCAAATAATCCAACAATGCGGGCTCACGCAAAATTGAGGTCCACTATAATGGCTCAACAGGAAGTGGTGTTACGTAATACCAATGGTACAGGTACCATATGTACAATGCGCAAGCATTCGTGAGAAAGTTCGAATGCGGTCATAGGAATGTAAACAAGCGACCACCAATGCATTCTTGCTCTTGACCTTACCGCTTATTACCAGCTATGACGTAAGATCTGCATTACTCGATGCAGCAATTCTTTGAATTGTTTTCATCGTTTTTCCCGATGTGTTATCAATTGGTCATGAAACGACTAAAAATAGAGAATTTGCAACATCAAAAAGTGTTTTAATTCCTCAATTAATCAAGGGTGATTCACAATGTTTTTGATCTGACATTCCATAAATAAAAACGCGGATACAGTAGAACCGGAAATGGCGAAAATTTGAGCGAAACCCCAACTCTATCTGTACAACAATCATCAAACTTTGAGAACTTGTTTTGTCTACTAAGCAGAAGAATTTCTGGAATGTTCACACAAATATTTACCTTACAGCAACGTTCAAATACTAAACAGGAAATACTTTATTTTCTACTTTTGACCACGTGACAAAATGTCTTCGTCTTTATTAAATAAAAACGAAGACAATGGAGACAGCCAAATTTGTTACATTTCACGGTACATAACCTCGAAATGGCTGGAATTGAACTTTGGCCGAGTTTCGCAGGGAAAAATTACCACAGTGTTCACGTTATCTTGAAAAAAAGAAAAGCAATTTGCAGTCCAAAGTTCAAAGGTGGAAAACTGCAGCGGCGGGAATAAATACTCGTTTGATTGCGTATGCAATGCAATAACTAACGAAATGACTCGTTTATATCGTAATTAGTGTCAAATGATGGCTATTTTAAGCCTCCCACTCGCCGAAATACACTTTTTATAATTCCTCCGCTTGGATCAATAAAATTATTCGAGGAAGATCGGCAAGTGAAAGACGAATTACCGCAAACGCTACCTGCTGCTTTGAGATGATTAATTAGCAACAGGTGCATTTCCCAACAGGATAACAGAAATTAGGGCGTTCAACTCCATTTGTAAAAAGCACTAATGTGGGTATAAAAACGAATTTCTATTTTTAAATAAATCGTCAGAATTATAGAAATCGAGCCAAGTGGAGTAAGAAAATAAGCAATTTGCTGCAGTAACCGCGGATATCCGTAAATGGAGTAGAAAAATTGCATTTCCTGACAATACTCGATGCTAATTTGTTGAGAAAAAGCAGCAAATTGGAGGAGGGAAACTGTCGATTTTTGTCTTGAGTTCTTCGATGTGAATTCTCAGTACCAACATAATTTACCATTCAAGTCCCAGCTGGATCAATTTGGTTCGAGTCAAGCATGCCTATCTTCTAAAATTTTGATTTGTTTTGAATTTCGCTCATTGAAATCTCACCGCGACTTTCTTAAAAATTGTAAAAAGAAGCCAAACTAACCGCACAAAAACTTGACCAAATATCACAAAATAACCGTTCATTGAAAATGCATGTAATGAAAAACATCCATTTAAGCCTCAGCCTTTTGTTAAATAAATTCCAATAAACTCCGGCGTGAAATTGCCCATGAAGTAGAAAAATTAACAAGAGTATCATTATTTCGCTTGGAAGCATAAGAGTCTATCTGCAATTTTTGTGAAAAATGAGTAAAATATTGTTTTTTATTACTCTACATCTTCTTTAAGACAGAAAAATAATCCCCATTAGATAAAAACAAACGATTTTAGGTTTCTCTACTCAAATTGATGATAAACGCAAGTATTATTTGGGGATCCTAAAGAAGAAAATCCGTGTATTAAAACATTCCATTAAAATTTTCGTTGTAAAACCAAAAAATGGCACCAATTTTTCTCAAGATCTTGTAATTTCTTTATTTTTTATGCGATTTTAACGACATTTGGGAAGATTATCACTGTCGACTGCCTTATTAAAAAAAAAAATAGACCGAAAAAGAGAATTTTTAGAAATTTTGATTTCGAGGAGCAAAAAAAAATTTTTGTTTTATTAAGAGAAGATTTAGAAAAATTTAGACCAAAAAAGAGTATTTTTAGAAATTTTTATTTAGACAATTTATGTCAATTTTTTCAACACTGTAATTTTGTTATTTTTAGTGCGACAGGAATGAAATTTATGCAAGTTGTTTCTTTTGTATGTTTTAGTTATATCACTAATTTGCAAAAATTTAGACTAAAAAGTCGAGTTTTTAAAAATTTTCGTTTTAAGACCAAAAAAACGGCACCAATTTTTTTTAAGATCCTGTAATTTCTTAATCTTCTATGTGATTTTAACAAAATTTGTGGAAATTATCACTCTTAACTGCCTTATTAAGAGTGTCGATTTAGAAAAATTTAGCCCAAAAAAAATATTTAGAAATTTTTATTAGGACAACTGTGCAAATGTAATTTTTTTCAACACTGTAATTTTGTTATTTTTAGTGCGACAGGAATGAAATTTATGCCTGTTGTTTCTTTTGTTCGTTTTAGTTATATTACTAATTTGCAAAAATTTAGATCAAAAAGGCGAATTTTTAGAAATTTTCGTTTTAAGACCAAAAAAATGCCTCCAATTTTTTTAAGATCCAGTAATTTCTTTATTTTTTATACGATTTTAACGAAATTTGGGAAGATTATTATTCACGACTGCCTTATTAAGAGCGTCGATTTAGAAAAATTTAGACCGAAAAAGAGATTTTAAAGAAATTTTGATTTCGAGGAGCGAAGAAAAATGTTTGTTTTATTAAGAGAAGATTTAGAAAAATTTAGACCAAAAAAGAGTATTTTTAGAAATTTTTATTTAGACAATTTGTCAATTTTTTCAACACTGTAATTTTGTTATTTTTAGTGCGACAGGAATGAAATTTATGCAAGTTGTTACTTTTGTATGTTTTAGTTATATCACTAATTTGCAAAAATTTAGATTAAAAAGCCGAATTTTTAAAAATTATCGTTTTTAGACCAAAAAAACGGCACCAATTTTTTTTAAGATCCTGTAATTTCTTAATCTTCTATGTGATTTTAACAAAATTTGTGGAGATTAATTATCACTCTTAACTGCCTTATTAAGAGTGTCGATTTAGAAAAATTTAGCCCAAAAAAAATATTTAGAAATTTTTATTAGGACAACTGTGCAAATGTATTTTTTTTCAACACTGTAATTTCGTTATTTTTAGTGCGACAGAAACGAAATTTATGCATGTTGTTTCTTTTGTTCGTTTTAGTTATATCACTAATTTGCAAAAATTTAGATCAAAAAGTCGAATTTTTAGAAATTGTCGTTTTAAGACCAAAAAAATGCCTCCAATTTTTTTTTAAAATCCTGTAATTTCTTTATTTTTTATGTGATTTTAACGAAATTTGTGGAGATTATCATTCTCGTAAGCCTTATTAAGAGCGTCGATTTAGAAAAATTTAGACCGAAAAAGAAAATTTTTAGAAATTTTGATTTCGAGAAACGAAAAAAAAGTTTGTTTTTTGACCAAAAAAAAAAGTGACCAAAAATTTAAGTTCTTCATTTTTAATGCCACTATAACCAAATTTGTGGAGTTTATAAGTCTTAACTGTCTTAAGAGTTTTAGAAAAATTTAGACCAAAAAAGGAGAATATTTAGAAATTTTTATTTGGACAACAGTGAAAATGTCAATTTTTTCAACACTGTAATTTCGATATTTTTAATGCGACAGGAACGAAATTTATGCTTGTTGTTTCTTTTGTTTGTTTTAATTATATCACTAATTTGCAAAAATTTAGATCAAAAAGTAGAATTTTTCGAAATTTTCGTTTTAAGACCAAAAAAATGCCACCAATTTTTTTTTAAATCCTGTAGTTTCTTTATTTTTCATGTGATTTTAACGAAATTTGTGGAGATTATTACTCTCGACTGCCTTATTAAGAGCGTCAATTTAGAAAAATTAAGACCGAAAAAGAGAATTTTTAGAAATTTTGATTTCGAGGAGAGAAGAAAAATGTTTGTTTTTTTTTACCAAAAATTTTTAACGCTCTGTAAGTTCTTCATTTTTAATGTCACCATAACCAATTTTATGGAGTTTATAAGTCTTGACTGCCTTATTAAGAGTGTCGATTTAGAAAAATTTAGACCAAAAAAAAATATATTTAGAAATTTTTATTTGGACAACTGTGCAAATGTTAATTTTTTTCAACACTGTAACTTCGTTATTTTTAGTGCGACAGGAACGAAATATATGCATGTCGTTTCATTTGTTTGTTTTATTTATATCGCTAATTTGCAAAAAATTTTGATTAAAAAGTCGAATTTTTAAAAATTTTCGTTTTAAGACCAAAAAAATGGCACCCATTTTTTATAAGATCCTGTAATTTCTTAATTTTGTATGTGATTTTAACGAAATTTGCGGAGATTATCACTCTTGACTGTCTTATTTACAGTGCCGATTTACAAAAATTTAGAGCGAAAAGGAGAATTTGTAGAAATTTTTATTTCGAGTAGCTAAAAAAAAATACAAAAAAAACTTGAACGGGCTATAATTTCGAAATTTTTGGTGTCACAAGAACGAAATTTGTGGGAGTTTTTTTAAGGTTAAATAGTCCATAGAAGTTGCTAAATTTTTAATACAGGGTGATTTCAAAAATTAAAAAAACAAATTAAATGGTTTTTACATTACTATAAACTGATGATTTTAGAATTTTTCTAAATGTCTTAGTATCTTTTGGGCGATATTTAACTTTCTTATTTTAAACTGGCATCTATATTTTTTTTGCATAATTTGGAAGATATTAATTTTCTTGATTCAGAAATGTGTAATATGTTCTACTTTTACAAAAAAATATTTTTAAAAAAATTATCAAAATTGAAAAAAATAGGCAATAAAAGTTAATAAAATCACCCTGTATTTGTAAAAACATTGTTAATTTTTTTTGATAGTTTCTATTACTAAGTGGGACTTAAGTCCAGATAATCTAATTTTTCTTAGAACCAAGTGTAAAAATATAAGTAAAAAATTAATTTTGGATTTGAAATTTGAAATTGACAATCAATAATGACTCGCAATTCGCTCTTAAATTGTTGTTAATTTTCTCAAAACTGTAACCCATTTATGCTTCTGAGGTACCGATTTTATTCCCACCAAAGTTCTAACCTCTCGAAACAAAATGCAAAGAACAAAAGTAAATTGAGCATTGACTAGGTTTTCCCAATCTCCGGTTTCTTTCGAGCAAAAATGAAGCATAAAATCCCGAGTTTTCCGAATGACGACGGCCAAGCAAAACGAGCAAATCTATTATTTGACTTTCGTTTTTTCATCGAGAATTTGAAACAGTTTTTTAGGAACGTACGATTGGAATTTAGCCAGTCCTTGGTGCCTGTAAAGAAGGCCCTCTGCAGAGTTATGTGGTGCGAAACGTCTAAAATTCTTCGCCTCTGAAAAAACCTCTAAGCCTCGCGCATTTACGGTGTCCTCGCCAAAAAAGGCGTCCAGCAACGGAAGTGTGTCCCCATTGCGCGTTCCCACAATTGCCGCCGTTCGCTCGTTAGCGAAAATCTGCAAATTGTCATAGATATTTGGCATTCCTTCGCGAATCGTCCGTATTAGGAAGAGTCGAAATAATTCAGTTCCCATATGAATAATATCGTGTAGATCCGGTTCTGGTGCGATTTGTTCTCACCGTGTGAACGGTGTGCGGTACATCAGAGGTGCACCGCTCGGCGGGGTAGGGGGTACCAGGGGGATGCCACCTACTGCTGCACCGCATTCTTGCCCCACACTGCACTCGGAGTCGGCGGTCGGTGGTCGGCGGTCCGTTCATCAGCTTCTGAGAGGGACTGGAAACAAACCGCTAACTAGGTAGACGAGGCCCCAAATAGCTGGCACACGCCCGCTCTCACCAACTCGACCGACTGCAGGAAATTCCTCTAGTCTAGGACAATGACTGACTGCGGAGCGCGAGGCCGAACGTCGATTCTCTTAATCACCGCTCTTGCAGAAGTTGTGCGCCTCGCACTCGAGAGGCTCGTGCTTTCGAGAGCTCCTAATTAGGGGTGAGCTTCCATCCAGGCCCATTCATAAATACATTTTCAGCCTTTTCTTCTACTTTAATTTACATACAGGGTGATTCTTGTTAGCTCATAAAAAGTCAGAAGACAGATGACAGATCAGTGACAGCGAAGTTGTGTGCTTTGACTACACTAGATTTGCACCATTTCAGTTTGCATTAATTAAGTAACAGTAGTTCAAGTTTCAACATTGCCGAAAAATAATTAATTAATACACGCCCCCAAACCCCCGGCAATTCTACGCTTATGTGTAACACGTTCAACGCCCTACGTCAAAATTTGCAAAGCCGTCTATGATTAACATTAATAAGAATCACTCTGTATTATTATAGAGAGGTTGAATGACAGAAAAGTCACTAAATCTACGCGATAAAAAAATGTACCAAACGCGCGAAATTTAAAATAACAAAATGAACCCTCTTACTGTCAACCCTGACAACCCAGTTCGCTTAGGATTTAGTGTTTTTAGTGTATTTTGTAGCATAATTGGCTGCCAACCTATATGTCAACTGTCAAAATCTCCCAATCTCTAACCGGATATAAAGTGCAGCTCATTCTGCTCAGTCGACTCTCCTGTGTACATTTTCGACAATTTTTGGGTGTAAAACAGGCTTTCAATTCTTTAGGGAGAAAATTAGGGGAAAATGGAATGCATAGTTTGTACAATGCGAGATTAAATGACCGAAAAGTCACTAAATTTACGCGCGAAATTTAAAATAACAAAATAAGCCCACTTACTGTAAACCCTGACAACCCAGTTCGCTTAGGAATTTAGTGTTTTTAGTGTATTTTGTAGCATAATTGGCTGCCAACCTATATGTCAACTGTCAAAATCTCCCAATCTCTAACCGGATATAAAGTGCAGTTCATTCAGATCATTCTGCTCAGTCGACTCCCCTATGTAAATTTTCGAAAATTTTTGGGTGTAAAGAAGGCTTTCAATTCCTTAGGGAGAAAATTAGGGGAAAATTGAATGTATTACCTCGTTGCAAATTATTCACTCGTGGTTGTAATGGTTGCTACGCTCACTTTTAATTTAGTCTCTTAAATAATCATTTTCTCCGAAGGCACATACAGGGTGACTCTTATTAGTTCATAAAAAGTGTTCATCTTCCTTGTACCACCCGCACTCCGCAAATCTGACACTTACACCGAATTTGACAGATGACAGATCAGTGACAGCGAAGTTGGAGCCCAGTGGCGTATCATGTGGTGAGATTTCGCTGTTCAGAAATTCATTTTAATGGTCCAAAATGTGCTTTGACTACACTAGATTTGCACCGTTTCAGTTTGCATTAATAGTGCATAACAACTAGCAGTTCAACATTGCCGAAAAATAATTAATTAACACACGCACCCAAACCCCCGTCAATTCTACGCTTATGTGTAACACGTTCAACGCCCTACGTCAAAATTTGCAAAGCCGCTATGATTAACATTAATAAGAATCACTCTGTATTATTATAGTTCGTACGGTGAGAGATTGAATGACAGAAAAGTCACTAAATCTACGCGATAAAAAATGTAGCAGACGCGCGAAATTTAAGATAATAAAATAAGCCCACTTAATGTCAACCCTGTCAACTCAGTTCGGGTAGGAATTTAGTGTTTTTAGTGTATTTTGTAGCATAATTTGCTGCCAACCTATATGTCATTTGTCAAAGTCTCCCAATCTCTCACCGGATTAAAGTGTAGCTCATTCTGCTCAGTCAACTCCCCTATGTAAATTTTCGAAAATTTTTGGGTGTAAAGAAGGCTTTCACTTCCTTAGGGAGAAAATTAGGGGAAAATTGAATGTATTTCCCCGTTGCAAATTATTCACTCGTGGTTGTAATGGTTGCTATGCTCACTTTTAATTTAGTCTCTTAAATAATCATTTTCTCCGAAGGCACATACAGGGTGACTCTTATCAGTTCATAAAAAGTGTTCATCTTTCTTGTACCACCAGCACTCCGCAAATCTGACACTTACACCGAATTTGACAGATGACAGATCAGTGACAGCGAAGTTGGAGCCCAATGGCGTATCATGTGGTGAGATTTCGCTGTTCAGAAATTCATTTTAATGGTCCAAAATGTGCTTTGTCTACACTAGATTTGCACCATTTCAGTTTGCATTAATAGTGCATAACAACTAGCATTTCAACATTGCCGAAAAATAATTAATTAATACACGCACCCAAACCCCCGTCAATTCTACGCTTATGTGTAACACGTTCAACGCCCTACGTCAAAATTTGCAAAGCCGCTATGATTAATATTAATAAGAATCACTCTGTATTATTTTATAGTTCGTACGGTGAGAGATTGAATGACAGAAAAGTCACTAAATCTACGCGATAAAAAATGTAGCAGACGCGCGAAATTTAAGATAATAAAATAAGCCCACTTACTGTCGACCCTGTCAACTTAGTTCGCGTAGGAATTTAGTGTTTTTAAGTGTATTTTGTAGCATAATTTGCTGCCAACCTATATGTCAACCGTCAAAATCTCCCAATCTCTCAGCGGATATAAAGTGCAGCTCATTCTGCTCAGTCGACTCCCCTGTGTAAATTTTCGAAATTTTTTGGGTGTAAAGCAGGCTTTCAATTCCTTAGAAAGAAAATTAGGGGACAATCGAATGTATAGTTTGGACAGTGAGAGATTGAATGACCGAAAAGTCACTAAATTTACGCGCGAAATTTAAAATAACAAAATAAGCCCACTTACTGTCAACCCTGACAACCCAGTTCGCTTGGGAATTTAGTGTTTTTAGTGTATTTTGTTGCATAATTTGCTGCCAACCTATATGTTAACTGTCAAAATCTCCCAATCTCTAACCGGATATAAAGTGCAGTTCATTCATTTCATTCTGCTCAGTCGACTCCCCTATGTAAATTTTCGAAAATTTTTGGGTGTAAAGAAGGCTTTCAATTCCTTAGGGAGAAAATTAGGGGAAAATTGAATGTATTTCCCCGTTGCAAATTATTCACTCGTAGTTGTAATGGTTGCTATGCTCACTTTTAATTTAGTCTCTTAAATAATCATTTTCTCCGAAGGCACATACAGGTGACTCTTATTAGTTCATAAAAAGTGTTCATCTTTCTTGTACCACCCGCACTCCGCAAATCTGACACTTACACCGAATTTGACAGATGACAGATCAGTGACAGCGAAGTTGGAGCCCAATGGCGTATCATGTGGTGAGATTTCGCTGTTCAGAAATTCATTTTAATGGTCCAAAATGTGCTTTGTCTACACTAGATTTGCACCATTTCAGTTTGCATTAATAGTGCATAACAACTAGCATTTCAACATTGCCGAAAAATAATTAATTA
The DNA here is from genome assembly GCA_029298725.1 of Gnatocerus cornutus. NCBI lineage: Eukaryota > Metazoa > Arthropoda > Insecta > Coleoptera > Tenebrionidae > Gnatocerus > Gnatocerus cornutus. The sequence continues at coordinate 2,534,315 of CM055510.1, forward strand.
ATACACGCACCCAAACCCCCGTCAATTCTACGCTTATGTGTAACACGTTCAACGCCCTACGTCAAAATTTGCAAAGCCGCTATGATTAATATTAATAAGAATCACTCTGTATTATTTTATAGTTCGTACGGTGAGAGATTGAATGACAGAAAAGTCACTAAATCTACGCGATAAAAAATGTAGCAGACGCGCGAAATTTAAGATAATAAAATAAGCCCACTTACTGTCGACCCTGTCAACTTAGTTCGCGTAGGAATTTAGTGTTTTTAAGTGTATTTTGTAGCATAATTTGCTGCCAACCTATATGTCAACCGTCAAAATCTCCCAATCTCTCAGCGGATATAAAGTGCAGCTCATTCTGCTCAGTCGACTCCCCTGTGTAAATTTTCGAAATTTTTTGGGTGTAAAGCAGGCTTTCAATTCCTTAGAAAGAAAATTAGGGGACAATCGAATGTATAGTTTGGACAGTGAGAGATTGAATGACCGAAAAGTCACTAAATTTACGCGCGAAATTTAAAATAACAAAATAAGCCCACTTACTGTCAACCCTGACAACCCAGTTCGCTTGGGAATTTAGTGTTTTTAGTGTATTTTGTTGCATAATTTGCTGCCAACCTATATGTTAACTGTCAAAATCTCCCAATCTCTAACCGGATATAAAGTGCAGTTCATTCATTTCATTCTGCTCAGTTGACTCCCCTATGTAAATTTTCGAAAATTTTTGGGTGTAAAGAAGGCTTTCAATTCCTTAGGGAGAAAATTAGGGGAAAATTGAATGTATTTCCCCGTTGCAAATTATTCACTCGTAGTTGTAATGGTTGCTATGCTCACTTTTAATTTAGTCTCTTAAATAATCATTTTCTCCGAAGGCACATACAGGTGACTCTTATTAGTTCATAAAAAGTGTTCATCTTTCTTGTACCACCCGCACTCCGCAAATCTGACACTTACACCGAATTTGACAGATGACAGATCAGTGACAGCGAAGTTGGAGCCCAATGGCGTATCATGTGGTGAGATTTCGCTGTTCAGAAATTCATTTTAATGGTCCAAAATGTGCTTTGACTACACTAGATTTGCACCGTTTCAGTTTGCATTAATAGTGCATAACAACTAGCAGTTCAACATTGCCGAAAAATAATTAATTAATACACGCACCCAAACCCCCGTCAATTCTACGCTTATGTGTAACACGTTCAACGCCCTACGTCAAAATTTGCAAAACCGCTATGATTAATATTAATAAGAATCACTCTGTATTATTATAGTTCGTACGGTGAGAGATTGAATGACAGAAAAGTCACTAAATCTACGCGATAAAAAATGTAGCAGACGCGCGAAATTTAAGATAATAAAATAAGCCCACTTACTGTCAACCCTGTCAACCCAGTTCGCGTAGGAATTTAGTGTTTTTAGTGTATTTTGTAGCATAATTTGCTGCCAACCTATATGTCAACTGTCAAAATCTCCCAATCTCTAACCGGATATAAAGTGCAGTTCTTTCAGATCATTCTGCTCAGTCGACTCCCCTGTGTAAATTTTCGAAAATTTTTGGGTGTAAAGCAGGCTTTCAATTCCTTAGAGAGAAAATTAGGGGAAAATTGAAAGTATTACCTCGTTGCAAATTATTCACTCGTGGTTGTAATGGTTGCTATGCTCACTTTTAATTTAGTCTCTTAAATTATCATTTTCTCCAAAGGCACATACAGGGTGACTCTTATCAGTTCATAAAAAGTGTTCATCTTTCTTGTACCACCCGCACTCCGCAAATCTGACACTTACACCTAATTTGACAGATGACAGATCAGTGACAGCGAAGTTGGAGCCCAGTGGCGTATCATGTGGTGAGATTTCGCTGTTCAGAAATTCATTTTAATGGTCCAAAATGTGCTTTGTCTACACTAGATTTGCACCATTTCAGTTTGCATTAATAGTGCATAACAACTAGCATTTCAACATTGCCGAAAAATAATTAATTAATACACGCACCCAAACCCCCGTCAATTCTACGCATATGTGTAACACGTTCAACGCCCTACGTCAAAATTTGCAAAGCCGCTATGATTAATATTAATAAGAATCACTCTGTATTATTATAGTTCGTACGGTGAGAGATTGAATGACAGAAAAGTCACTAAATCTACGCGATAAAAAATGTAGCAGACGCGCGAAATTTAAGATAATAAAATAAGCCCACTTACTGTCAACCCTGTCAACTCAGTTCGCGTAGGAATTTAGTGTTTTTAGTGTATTTTGTAGCATAATTTGCTGCCAACCTATATGTCAACTGTCAAAATCTCCCAATCTCTAACCGGATATAAAGTGCAGTTCTTTCAGATCATTCTGCTCAGTCGACTCCCCTGTGTAAATTTTCGAAAATTTTTGGGTGTAAAGCAGGCTTTCAATTCCTTAGAGAGAAAATTAGGGGAAAATTGAAAGTATTACCTCGTTGCAAATTATTCACTCGTGGTTGTAATGGTTGCTATGCTCACTTTTAATTTAGTCTCTTAAATTATCATTTTCTCCAAAGGCACATACAGGGTGACTCTTATCAGTTCATAAAAACTGTTCATCTTTCTTGTACCACCCGCACTCCGCAAATCTGACACTTACACCGAATTTGACAGATGACAGATCAGTGACAGCGAAGTTGGAGCCCAGTGGCGTATCATGTGGTGAGATTTCGCTGTTCAGAAATTCATTTTAATGGTCCAAAATGTGCTTTGACTACACTAGATTTGCACCGTTTCAGTTTGCATTAATAGTGCATAACAACTAGCAGTTCAACATTGCCGAAAAATAATTAATTAACACACGCACCCAAACCCCCGTCAATTCTACGCTTATGTGTAACACGTTCAACGCCCTACGTCAAAATTTGCAAAGCCGCTATGATTAATATTAATAAGAATCACTCTGTATTATTAAATGTGTATTTTTTTGTTTGGCAGTTTTCTCAGTGTTGTACTTTGTAATTATCATTACGTTTGGTAATTCAGCAGCGGGATAGCATTAACTCAATAAAATTGGAAAGTAGAGCAGATCTAACAATGTGAACTGTCGAAAAAAATTATTACCTGGAGAATGTCATGTCACAAAAATGTCATTGCACCGTAAATTGAGGAAAAACATCGAATAAAAAATGGTCAAGCTTTCCGGAATCAGGAATTTTTTTACGAAATATTCATCTGCCTGCAGGACCGGAGCTAGAGAAAGCCAACATTTCATTAATGTTAATTTTATTAATTTAAGATAAAATCGGAATTTACGGTATTCCGAATCGACCAGCAACACGTAAGTGGTCCATCAAGGATTTCGTGTTAAAAACGTAGTGCTAGCAAGTGCAATGATCCGAAGAACGGCCTGCGAAGAATGCAGTCACCTAAAGAATGCAAAATCAACAGAAAGATAACTAAGAACTGTAGGAGCCAAGTCAGCACGTACGTGCCGTGAATTTGTCATTAATAAAGTATAGAGAATGTTGAACGTAGGTCTTAGCCTAAAGACCTTTAGTGAGGATGCGAATGATGCGATGTTAGGACTGCAAGCAGATTTAGAGTGTGGAATGCGAACTAAATATGGGGTTACGATAACGTTAACTCTGCCGCCGACACATTTTTTAAGAGATTAACGACGAAATTGCATAATCCAAAGCCTGAAAATAGTGTGACGTGGCTGCAGTTTTTTCTGTGGTTATATTTAGTAAGACATTTCCGTTAATTAGTGTTTCAATTAAATGAAGTACGTCTGGCTATATTTAGCGAAATAGTTTCTTTAATTAAAGTTGTAATTGCTTAAATTACGTGTAAGTGTCTATTAATTCCGTCGATTGATTAGCATTAGGGGATTAATAAAACTCCCTTCAATTAGAAATAAACACCACTTTCTACGAGCATTTCACTTATCGGTGACGTGACTCGGAAATTGGCAAATTGCTATCAATTCCCTGAATAAAAACGTTCATGCAGATAGAACTAGGTGATTATTACTTTTAAAACACCGCCATAACAAGACATGCATTGTATATGTGCCGCTATTAATTTCCTAGCGATTCAAGATATTGTAACTTGTTATTCATGGAGTGTTGGCAATTACAAGCATTAGACAGTCCATTAGTCGTTGCTAAAGACGCTCACATTAGTCTTGGCTATCTTATTCATTACACTTGTTCTTGTCTTGTCAGAGCATATTATAGACGTCTTCTTAAACCACCAGAAATTGCCACTTTCAATGAGAATTTCACTCTCATAAACCACCAACAAAAAACAGAAAGAATGTCGAAAGCCAACCACGTTCTCACATTATTTATGTAGATCAAACATTCGTAGACGTATTTTCTAATAAATGTCATCATTTATCATTGTCAACTATCGATAACCTATGACCAAATCGACCGGATGCAGGATATTAACGCCCGATACAAAACTGAAAAAAACTGATTTATTACGACTTGAATGCTAGAAATTGTTATTTACATTACAAGTGAGCGTAGCAACCATTTCAACCACGAGTGAATAATTTGCCACGAGGTAATACAATGTTATTTATGTCAAAATGAAGTTTTTCATTTTCCGGTTTTAAACCACAACTATGGTCAGAATTTTATAACTTTGGTTGAATCCGCCTACCTTTTAGGCCAATAGAATTTTGGATGGAAGTCTGATTCAATCTGCAACATTTTGATAGTTCGTTGAAACACCATAAAAATCGACGAAGGTTTCACAATTAATTGAATTTCTGCAAGACTGCAAATCTTCTTGACACGAAAGAAGTCAAATTTTTAGTTATGTTGCGTAAAGGAGGCTAGCCATTCCTTGATTCGACAAATTCAAATCATTTCAAATCAGTCATTTGTTCATGTGGGCGTGGTTAAACCAAAGTTATAAAATTCTTACTATAGAACAGTTTATTTCTCAAAACTTTGCTCCATATTTGAGGTTAACTGCAAATGTCAGTTGAAAAATCGAAACCTATACTATATTTCAGAATTATTGACATCTCGGTAGGCCATGTCTGTGTAAAACGCCTCTAACAATGTGAACGACTTTTAGCATTTTGGTTCCAAAACTGTCAATGTATCTTTTTGAGGTTATGAAGTAAATTACTTTTTTAAGCTAATGGATTGATGCATTTTATCATTAAATTACGTTTATTGAATTAAGGTAGTGTTTTTGAATCTCTTTATTGTCCCAATTATTTTAGGTTAATGGATAATATATTGACCTTTACAAATTATGCTACAAAATACACTTAAAGTTGACAGGGTTGACAGTAAGTGGGCTTATTTTGTTATTTTCAATTTCGCGCGTAAATTTAGTGACTTTTTGGTCATTCAATCTCTCACTGTACAAACTATACATTCGATTTTCCCCTAATTTTCTCCCTAAGGAATTGAAAGCCTGCTTCACACCCAAAAATTTTCACAGGAGAGTCGACTGAGCAGAATGAGCTGCACTTTATATATATCCGGTGAGAGATTGGGAGATTTTGACAGTTGACATACAGGTCAGGTCAGGTCATATGGGCTGTCAGGGTTGACAGTAAGTGGGCTTATTTTGTTATTTTAAATTTCGCGCGTCTGCTACATTTTTTATCGCGTAGATTTAGTGACTTTTCTGTCATTCAATCTCTCACTATTAATATTAATCATAGACGGCTTTGCAAATTTTGACGTAGGGCGTTGAACGTGCTACACACAAGCGTAGAATTGACGGGGGTTAGGGTGCGTGTATTAATTAATTATTTTTTGGCAATGTTGAACATTAACTACTGCTACTTGTTATCCACCATTAATGCAAACTGAAATGGTGCAAATCTAGTGTAGTCAAAGCACATTTTGGAGCATTAAAATGAATTTCTGAACAGCGAAATCTCACCACATGGTACGCCATTGGGCTCCAACTTTGCTGTCACTGATCTGTCATCTGTCAAATTCGGTGTAAGTGTCAGATTTGCAGAGTGCGGGTGGTAGAAGAAAGATGAACACTTTTTATGAGCTAATAAGAATCACCCTGTATGTGCCTTCGGAGAAAATGATTATTTAAGAGACTAAATTAAAAGTGAGCATAGCAACCATTACAACCACGAGTGAATAATTTGCAACGAGGTAATACATTCAGTTTTCCTCTAATTTTCTCCCCAAGGAATTGAAGCCTGCTTTACACCCAAAAGTTTTCGAAAATTTACACAGGAGAGTCGACTGAGCTGAATGAGCTGCACTTTATATCCAGTGAGAGATTGGGAGATTTTGACAGTTGACAGTAAGTGGACTTATTTTGTTATTTTAAATTTCGCGCGTGAATTTAGTGATTTTTCTGTCATTCTCACTGTAGGAACTATACTCCTGACATTTTTTATTAATATTTTTAACTTCTGTAATCTTTTGGATTCAATTTGAATCAATTTCACAACTAGGGAATTTAAAAATTTGGTGAAACTCGGAGTGTTTAAATCTAAAAACAAAGGGCCTCAGATTCTATAAACTTGGGAAAATAAGAAAAGATCTCAGGAGAACTTGAAAACTGGAAAATCTTGATGAATTCGATATGAAAAAGTCAAGTGAAGAGGTACAGTTTTGGAGCATTGTAAAGGTTAAATTAAAATTCCTTGCAAAGTAAAATTGAAACAGAGCCAACATTGTCCATCTCGCAGGCGCTTCTGCCAAATGACTCAATCAAGAAACTCTCCATTTTCGCCACCGATGAGCCTCGTTATATTTAATCGGCAATCGGACAATATATATGGGAATATGGAGCCCGTCGACAAGTTTTTAACGTTTGTGTTGCCCCGGTATCTGTGAAGATATTTGGTGGTACTGCGCTTGCGCAAAGACCGTGCGACTTTTTCACGGGCGCCTGTCCCACGGTCAGCTGCTGGTTTCAGATCTCGCAATTTCTTCGTTTGCAGATTACATTGGATCACTCTAGTCTTTTTCATGAGCCTAGATTTCGATTCGCCGACTTCCCACGGACGTCCGTTGCGAAAATCGCGGCGTTTGCACGAAATTTGCGAGGCGCAGGGACCTGGGGGTGTCGGAGCCGGCGAGACCGTCTTCGAAGAAATCGCGTGGAATTGGAGAATTTCGTGCCAAGGTGGCGGAAATCAAAATAAGCTGGTAGGTTGTTGGAATGCGATGTACTCACCACAGTGGGCCAGCGAACGATTGCGGAGTTTTTCCTGGCACAACACACCACCTTAACCATCACAAATCGTTTGCGCAACTGCAGAGAGATGCCGTAATCAGATGCTATATTGAATCCCACTGCGACACACCACAGCCACACATCGAGATGAAGGTCCAGTTGGTACGTACGTGTACATTCAGTCGGCTCTGTAACCAAATCGATTCATAAATATTTCCGCCCACTAGCGAATAAAAAACTACACTACATAGTCGACGAAACGGTTATTTTTACGCTTCGTTTTGTCCCCAGACAGACTATTAAGCGCATTCCTGAGAGGATTCCACCTATTTCAGGCCGAAACTATAATAAAGGAAGAGCGATAGTTGTGCTAGTTGCACAAACGGAAGTTATGGCTTGGAAATTTCAAAGAATCGCATAATTTATGCGGTATGGACGAAACCGGCCGATTTATCAAAGGAAAATTTTACACGATATGTGGGGCGAATTTTTACGATTTTTTCATGTGGAATTCTTAAAATATTTAAAACTATTATATCATATTAATATCTTAAAATTGCTGTGGGCAACGTTAAAAAGCTGAAGAAATTGAGCGTTTGCTGGTATAATTAATTAGAGACGTTCCCATTTTTGACGAGGTTTTTCTATTTTAGACAGTAAATAGTAGATTTTGTTATGTGGCAGAAAAGTGGTACTTTTTGTCGAGCAATAAAATTGCAGTAGCGAGGCGAAGCGTAGCGTAAAAATTGCGAGAGATTGGGAGATTTTGACAGTTGACATATAAGTTGGCAGCAAATTATGCTACAAAATACACTAAAAACACTAAATTCCTACGCGAACTGAGTTGACAGGGTCGACAGTAAGTGGGCTTATTTTGTTATTTTAAATTTCGCGCGTAAATTTAGTGACTTTTCGGTCATTCAATCTCTCACTGTACAATTCAATTTGACCCTAATTTTCTCCCTAAGGAATCAAATATCTTAAAATTGCTGTGGGAAACGTTAAAAATCCGAAGAAATTGAGCGTTTGCTGGTATAATTAATTAGAGACGTTCCCACTTTTGACGAGGTTTTTCTATTTTAGACAGATTCGAAATAGTAGATTTTGTTATACAGCAGAAAAGTGGTACTTTTTGTCGAGCAAAGAGAGTTTTTTATCGTTTAGTTACAGGACAAAAAACTTTATAAAAACCTTTTCAAAAAATTAAGACTTTATTATCATTATTTTCATAAAAAATCAATGCCATTGTTTTAAAAATCCTAAATTCTAGCCACACATTGAGTTTTGACTTGTGATGAAGAGTTCTTAGTTTGCAAAAAAATTAGAGGTTGGAAATTTTCCAAAAAAAAACGTTCGTTTTTCTCAAATACCTAACATATTTTGGCACAAACTGATTTAATTACCTTTCCAATGATATATTATAGAGTTTCGTGATCTCGGGATAATGAAAAATTGATTTTTACAAGTACCTCTGAGTCCTGACCTGATGGAGCAAAACGGGCTTCGGATTTAGAATTTTTAAAATGACTTTCCACCGCTCCAGTACAAATTTTGTACAAAATTTGGATTTAAAAACCCTTTAAACTGCAGACAATAATAGTGCAAATTGCACTAAACAGCTTTTTTAATCGCACTAAACATTAATCCACTAGACTTGCAAAACTGCAAAGAATATAAAAAAATAAAATTATTTAGCATTTTAATTGCCTTATTCATAGAATTCAGTCATTTTTTATTAAAACTTTTCAAGAGTTTCAAATTTAAGATCGTGCAAGTATTTTTTCTGCCTAGGCAGCAAAAGTGTTTCCATGTCAACGGGCGCTTTTCATTACTTACAACAAAATTGCCTGCTTTACTGCCTAAAAACGACTAAAAAATAGTGACTTTTTGTGACGTTTGGAGAAAAACGTTTTTATTCAGCCGATGGCGTCAACGGATTAACGCTGCAAGACAACTAATTCAAAACCTTTTTAAGTTTCGAACAAACATTCATTCATATATCATCCAAGAAAACATCCTAGCAGGAAGGAAGTTCTTTACTTCGGCGCTGAATATAAAACAGTTTCCAGGACATTTAAAGGAATAACACGAATTGGTAACTATAGTTTAAGAAACGCTCTAGTGCGGTTATGGCTTTGACTTTTTAAGTTGTTTCTAGATCACTTAACTGCAAACCCCCATAAACATAATAACGCTCAAATGGTTGGGTCTCATCTAATAGATATTTTTTCCCAGCTGGTCAGTCTTACAAACCAACTTCTTACAGGTCTACATTTCGAGGTGATTTTGTTACTCAACTGACCCAAACTTACTCAAATTGATGATAAACGCAATTATATTAATTGGGGATACTAAGGAAAAAAATCCGTGGATTGGAACATTTGGAAATTTGTGGAGTTTATAAGACTTGACTGTCTTATTAATAAATTTTTAGATTTAGAAAAATTTAAACCAAAAAGGAGGATATTTAGAAATTTTTATTTGGACAACTGATATAATTATAATATAATTTCTATAATTTCGTTATTTCTAGTGCGACAGAAACGAAATTTATGCATGTTGTTTCTTTTGTTTGTTTTTGTTATGTCACTAATTTGCAAAAATTTAGATCAAAAAGCCGAATTTTTACAAATTTTCGTTTTAAGACCGAAAAAATGCCACCAATTTTTTTTTTAATCCTGTAATTTCTTTATTTTTTATACGATTTTAACGAAATTTGTGGAGATTAGCACTCCCGACTGCCTTATTAAGAGCGTCGATTTAGAAAAATGTAGACCGAAAAAGAAAATTTTTAGAAATTTTGATTTCGAGGAGCGAAGGAAAATGTTTGTTTTTTGACCAAAAATTTTTAACGCTCTGTAAGTTCTTCATTTTTAATGGCACTATAACCAAACTTGTGGAGTTTATAAGTCTTGACTGTCTTATTAATAGTACCGATTTAGAAAATTTAGACCAAAAAAGGAATAGTAGAAATTTTTATTTGGACAACAGTGAAAATGTAATTTTTTTTGCAACACTGAAATGTCGTTATTTTTAGTGCGACAGGAACGAAATTTATGCATGTTGTTTCTTTTGTTTGTTTTTGTTATGTCACTAATTTGCAAAAATTTAGATCAAAAAGCCGAATTTTTAGAAATTTCCGTTTTAAAACCAAAAAAATGCCACAAATTTTTTTAAATCCTGTGATTTCTTTATTTATTATGCGATTTTAACGAAATTTGTGGAGATTAGCACTCTCGACTGCCTTATTAAGAGCGTCGATTAAGAAAAATTTAGACCGAAAAAGAGAATTTTTAGAAATTTTGATTTCGAGGAGCGAAGGAAAATGTTTGTTTTTTGACCAAAAATTTTTAACAACCTGTAACTTCTTCATTTTTAATGGCACTATAACCAAATTTGTGGAGTTTATAAGTCTTGACTGTTTTATTAATAGTACCGATTTAGAAAAATTTAGACCAAAAAAGGAATATTAGAAATTTTTATTTGAACTGTTGTTCAAAAAAAAGTTTGTGAAAATGTCAATTTTTTCATTCCTATAATTTCGTTATTTTTAGTGCGACAGGAACGAAATTTATGCACGTTGTTTCTTTTGTTTGTTTTAGTAATATCACTAATTTGCAAAAATTTAGATCAAAAAGTCGAATTTTTAGAAATTTTCGTTTTAAGACCAAAAAATGCCACCAATTTTTTTTTTTAAATCCTGTAATTTATTTATTTTTTATGCGATTTTAACGAAATTTGTGGAGATTATCACTCTCGACTGTCTTATTAAGAGCGTCAATTTAGAAAAATTTAGACCGAAAAAGAGAATTTTTAGAAATGGTGATTTCGAGGAGCAAAGAAAAATTTTCGTTTTTGACCAAAAAAAGTGAGCAAAAATTTTTAACGACTTGTAAGTTCTTCATTTTTAATGCCACTATAACCAAATTTGTGGAGTTTATAAATCTTGACTGTCTTATTAAGAGTACCGAATTAGAAAAATTTAGACCAAAAAGGAAAATATTTATAAATTTTTATTTGGACAAGTTAAACGTCGATTTTCTCAACACTGTAATTTCGTAATTTTTAGTGCAACAGGAACGAAATTTAACATGTTGTTTGTTTTGTTTGTTTTAGTAATATAATTTGCAAAAATTTAGATCAAAAAGTCGAATTTTTACAAATTTTCGTTTTAAGGCCAAAAAAATGCCACCATTTTTTTTTAAATCCTGTACTTTCTTTATTTTTTATACGATTTTAACGAAATTTGTGGAGATTATCACTCTCGTCTGCCTTATTAAGAGTACTGATTTAGAAAAATTTGGACCAAAAAGGAAAATATTTAGAAATTTTTATTTGGACAACTGAAAATGTAAATTTTTTTCAACACTGTAATTTCGTTATTTTTAGTGCGACAGGAACGAAATTTATGCATGTTGTTTCTTTTGTTTGTTTTAGTCATATCGCTAATTTGCAAAAATTTTGATCAAAAAGTCGAATTTTTACAAATTTCCGTTTCAAGACCAAAAACATGCCACCGATTTTTTTAATCCTGTATTTTCTTTATTTTTTATGCGATTTTAACGAAATTTGTGGAGATTAGCACTCTCGACTGCCTAATTAAGAGCGTCGATTTAGAAAAATTTAGACCGAAAAAGGGGATTTTTAGAAATTTTGATTTCGAGGAGCGAAGAAAATTTTTTGTTCTTTAACCAAAAATTTTTAACGACCTGTAACTTCTTCATTTTTAATGGCACTATAACCAAATTTGTAGAGTTTATAAGTCTTGACTGTCTTATTAATAGTACCGATTTAGAAAATTTAGACCAAAAAAGGAATATTAGAAATTTTTATTTGGACAACAGTGAAAATGTACTTTTTTTGCAACACTGAAATGTCTTTATTTTTAGTGCGACAGGAACGAAATTTAACATGTTGTTTGTTTTGTTTGTTTTAGTAATATAATTTGCAAAAATTTAGATCAAAAAGTCGAATTTTTACAAGTTTTCGTTTTAAGACCAAAAAAATGCCACCAATTTTTTGTAATCCTGTAATTTCTTTATTTTTTATGCGATTTTAACGAAATTTGTGGAGATTATCTCTCTTGACTGTCTTATTTACAGTGGCGATTTACAAAAATTTAGAGCGAAAAGGAGAATTTGTAGAAATTTTTATTTCGAGTAGCTAAAAAAAATTACAAAAAAAACTTGAACGCGCTTTAATTTCGACATTTTTAGTGTCACACGAACGAAATTTGTGGGAGTTATTTTTAAGGTTAAATAGTCCATAAAAATTGTTGAATTTGGGTTAATTTTAATATATCTTTGTTAGCCATTAATTCTAATGATTTGAAATAAATAGTCATCAATAACTCGCAATTCGCTTTTAAATTGCATATTTGAAAAGAGATTAAGAATATGAATTTGAAAAGAGACCCAACCACTTCAGCGTGATTATATTTATAGGGGTTTGCGGTTGGGTGGCTGTAAACGATTTAAAAAGTCAAAGCCATAACCGCACTAGAGCGTTTGATAAACTGTACGTCGGCAGTTAATCGATAATAATTAATGAAACCCCAAGAAACTGAAAAATTTTAGAGGAACTTCTGTTTGCATACAAAATTTTTTCCCATGTTTGTTGATCTCGTTTCCCATTTAATCGGAACTTCAAGGTAGTAGAGCCGATATTTGGATCACAAGATAGTGACTAAAGTAACACCGGAAATGCGACGCCACAACTTAACAACGCATTATGATTTACTGAATTGTATCAGCAACAAATGGCGGCACAGTAGAAACAGTCGTATTTCCAAGGAAAGCTAGTTATTTATATTTTTAATGTGTTAGATACCTGAAGTGAACGCTTATCGATTCGAAAATTACGCCGTCTTCCGAACTGAAAAAGCACATTATTTATAGATAAAATCATTATTAGTTCCTAGTTAATTACAGCTGCAATTATAATAAGTTGAGTGATAATCGGTGGCGTCTTGGAAGGTTAAAATCGTAATAGTAAGCTATTTTTATCGAATCCGGTGTCCTAGAAAACGTCTCAAAACACGTGAATAAAGTCTGTTAAAATATCAGTAACTAAACAATCTGTGTAAATATTCGTGTGGATCAATGAAATCTCAAGTAACACGTGAAGCGGTAAATAGACTCAAATTTCTAGGATAGTCTCTTTATTTATTTACCATAACGAACGAGTTTAATTGATGTCAAATGTCTGCCGAGTCAGCTAACCGATCATAAGATTTACAAAGAACAGAAAAACAGCAATCAAAGTCTTCGTTGCTAATCAAAAGGCAAGGTGCAACTAAAGAATACACGCGCTCAGTAGACAGATGTTTCAAGGCAGGTGTTTTATTTCCTTTTACTCTATTTGGTTTCCAACTTCTTCATTTTCGACAAATAGCAAATAGATTTACGATTGTTGTCCTGTTACTTGACAAACAAGAAGCGACAACATGTTCAGTGTTCAGTAAAATTAACCCTTGATGGTTTTTAAATGACGTTGGCGAATTTCAGGTATTTGTACCATGTGAAGCAGATGGTACTTATTAGCATATTTTTATGTGTAACACTTTTTCGAACATGACAAAAGAGATAGGGGAGTCCAAAAGTTTTCAATAGAAGGATTTTTCTGAAATGGGAAGCTTGAATGGTTGCGATTTTAGAAAGTTATTATTTTTTGTTACGACCACTTTTATTGAAACGAACAATATTAAATAACTGAATAATTTAATGCTAAAACGGCCTTCCAGGATAAGTTTCTAGGCTTCTTTTTAGACGTCTGGAAACTGAGAAGAAACAAAACGAAATTACGGATTTTTTACAAGACTGCAAAAGTTTTGTCATTTCGGTCGATTTGATGTGGAATTCAATTCCGATCTTCTCAGCTTTCTGAACACTAAAATGGCAAATATTGCAAAAAAATGCTCTTAAACCCTTGTGAAATGCAAAAATATATTTCCAATCCAATGAAAAGTTTTAACCAAAAATAACTGATAATTTTTTGAAAAGGTTTTTACAATGTTTTTTGTCCTGTAGCTTATAAACAATAAAAATGCATTTGTAAGCGCGTCAAAATGGAAATGTTATAATTGTTGAGAGATAAGTAAAACTGCATGTGAAAAACATTAAAAACCGAGTTTTTAGGGACATGAGATGAGTTTTTCAAAAATTACATATGAAGTACTTGGACTAACAATCAGTTTTATACGTAGTTGAAAAGCTTATTAAATTAGTTTTTAGTTTTCAAAAAAAAACGAAAAAAAATATTTTATTAACAAAACACCTAAAAAAAATTGACACTGCCACTTTGCAATTTTTTTCCAAAATTTGTCAACTAGTGTAATTTGTAAAAACGTCAAAAATGTTTACATTCAAGCCACTAGATTTCCATTAGGAACTTACCAAATCAATAAATCGGTACCTCAGAAGCAAAAAGGTTTGTCTCCAATTTTTGGAAAAAATGAGGTAAATAATGTTATTTATTACTCTTTACATCTTCTTTAAAGCAGAGAAAAATAATCCCCATAAGATGAAAAACAAACGATTTTAGGTTTCTCTAAGGAACTAAGTACCACATCAAATTGATGAGAAACGCAAGTATTATTTGGGGATACTAAAGAAGAAAATCCGTGTATTGAAACATTTAGAAAAGTTTAGACCGAAAAAGAAATTTTTAGAAATTTTGATTTCGAGGAGCAAAGAAAAATTTTCGTTTTTTGACCAAAAAAGTGAGCAAAAATTTTTAACGACTTGTAAGTTCTTCATTTTTAATGCCACTATATCCAAATTTGTGGAGTTTATAAGTCTTGACTGTCTTATTAAGAGTACCGATGTAGAAAAATTTAGACCAAAAAGGAAAATATTTAGAAATTTTTATTTGGACAACTGAAAATATCAATTTTTTCAACACTGTAATTTCGTTATTTCTAGTGCGACAGGAGCGAATTTTAAGCATGTTTTTCCTTTTGTTTGTTTTAGTAATACATATGACTAATTTGCAAAAATTTAGATCAAAAAGTCGAATTTTTAGAAATTTTCGTTTTAAGACCAAAAAATGCCACCAATTTTTTTTTTAAATCCTGTAATTTCTTTATTTTTTATGCGATTTTAACGAAATTTGTGGAGATTATCACTCTCGACTGTCTTATTAAGAGCGTCAATTTAGAAAAATTTAGACCGAAAAAGAGAATTTTTAGAAATGGTGATTTCGAGGAGCAAAGAAAAATTTTCGTTTTTGACCAAAAAAAGTGAGCAAAAATTTTTAACGACTTGTAAGTTCTTCATTTTTAATGCCACTATATCCAAATTTGTGGAGTTTATAAGTCTTGACTGTCTTATTAAGAGTACCGATGTAGAAAAATTTAGACCAAAAAGGAAAATATTTAGAAATTTTTATTTGGACAATTGAAAATATCAATTTTTTCAACACTGTAATTTCGTTATTTCTAGTGCGACAGGAACGAAATTTAAGCATGTTTTTCCTTTTGTTTCTTTTAGTAATATGACTAATTTGCAAAAATTTAGATCAAAAAGTCGAATTTTTAGAAATTTTCGTTTTAAGACCAAAAAATGCCACCAATTTTTTTTTTAAATCCTGTAATTTCTTTATTTTTTATGCGATTTTAACGAAATTTGTGGAGATTATCACTCTCGACTGTCTTATTAAGAGCGTCAATTTAGAAAAATTTAGACCGAAAAAGAGAATTTTTAGAAATTGTGATTTCGAGGAGCAAAGAAAAATTTTCGTTTTTGACCAAAAAAAGTGAGCAAAAATTTTTAACGACTTGTAAGTTCTTCATTTTTAATGCCACTATAACCAAATTTGTGGAGTTTATAAGTCTTGACTGTCTTATTAAGAGTACCGATGTAGAAAAATTTAGACCAAAAAGGAAAATATTTAGAAATTTTTATTTGGACAATTGAAAATATCAATTTTTTCAACACTGTAATTTCGTTATTTCTAGTGCGACAGGAGCGAATTTTAAGCATGTTTTTCCTTTTGTTTGTTTTAGTAATACATATGACTAATTTGCAAAAATTTAGATCAAAAAGTCGAATTTTTAGAAATTTTCGTTTTAAGACCAAAAAATGCCACCAATTTTTTTTTTAAATCCTGTAATTTCTTTATTTTTTATGCGATTTTAACGAAATTTGTGGAGATTATCACTCTCGACTGTCTTATTAAGAGCGTCAATTTAGAAAAATTTAGACCGAAAAAGAGAATTTTTAGAAATGGTGATTTCGAGGAGCAAAGAAAAATTTTCGTTTTTGACCAAAAAAAGTGAGCAAAAATTTTTAACGACTTGTAAGTTCTTCATTTTTAATGCCACTATAACCAAATTTGTGGAGTTTATAAGTCTTGACTGTCTTATTAAGAGTACCGATGTAGAAAAATTTAGACCAAAAAGGAAAATATTTAGAAATTTTTATTTGGACAATTGAAAATATCAATTTTTTCAACACTGGAATTTCGTTATTTCTAGTGCGACAGGAGCGAATTTTAAGCATGTTTTTCCTTTTGTTTGTTTTAGTAATACATATGACTAATTTGCAAAAATTTAGATCAAAAAGTCGAATTTTTAGAAATTTTCGTTTTAAGACCAAAAAATGCCACCAATTTTTTTTTTAAATCCTGTAATTTCTTTATTTTTTATGCGATTTTAACGAAATTTGTGGAGATTATCACTCTCGTCTGTCTTATTAAGAGCGTCAATTTAGAAAAATTTAGACCGAAAAAGAGAATTTTTAGAAATGGTGATTTCGAGGAGCAAAGAAAAATTTTCGTTTTTGACCAAAAAAAGTGAGCAAAAATTTTTAACGACTTGTACGTTCTTCATTTTTAATGCCACTATAACCAAATTTGTGGAGTTTATAAGTCTTGACTGTCTTATTAAGAGTACCGATTTAGAAAAATTTAGACCAAAAAGGAAAATATTTAGAAATTTTTATTTGGACAACTGAAAATATCAATTTTTTCAACACTGTAATTTCGTTATTTTTAGTGCGACAGGAGCGAAATTTAAGCATGTTTTTCCTTTTGTTTGTTTTAGTAATATGACTAATTTGCAAAAATTTAGATCAAAAAGTCGAATTTTTAGAAATTTTCGTTTTAAGACCAAAAAAAATGCCACCATTTTTTTTTTAAATCCTGTAATTTCTTTATTTTTTATGCGATTTTAACGAAATTTGTGGAGATTATCACTCTCGTCTGCTTTATTAAGATTGTCGATTTAGAAAATTTAGACCAAAAATGAGAATTTTTAGAAAGTTTGATTTCGAGGAGGAAAGAAAAATGTTTGTTTTTTAACCAAAAAAAATGTGGCCAAAAATTTTAAACCACCTGTAAGTTCTTCATTTTTAATGCCATTATAACCAAATTTGTGGAGTTCATAAGTCTTGACTCTCTTATTAAGAGTACCGATTTAGAAAAATTTAGACCCAAAAAAAATATTTAGAAATTTTTATTAGGACAACTGTGCAAATGTAAATTTTTTTAAACACTGTAATTTCGTTATTTTTAGTGCGACAGGAACAAAATTTAAGCATGTTGTTTCTTTTGTTTGTTTTAGATGACTAATTTGCAAAAATTTAGATCAAAAAGTCGAATTTTTAGAAATTTTCGTTTTAAGACCAAAAAATGCCACCAATTTTTTTTAAATCCTGTAATTTCTTTATTTTTTTTATGTAATTTTAACGAAATTTGTGGAGATTATCACTCTCGTCTGCCTTATTAAGAGCGTCGATTTAGAAAAATTTAGACCGAAAAAGAGAATTTTTAGAAATTTTCGTTTTAAGACCAAAAAATGCCACCTATTTTTTAAGATTCTGTAATTTCTTTATTTTTTATGTAATTTTAACGAAATTTCTGGAGATTATCACTTTTGTGTCTGTCTTATTTACAGTGCCGATTTATAAAAATTTAGAGCGAAAAGGAGAATTTGTAGAAATTTTTATTTCGAGGAGCTAAAAAAAATTAAAAAAAAAACTTGAACGCGCTTTAATTTCGACATTTTTGGTGTCACAAGAACGAAATTTCTAGGAGTTTTTTAATGTTAAATAGTCCATAGAAGTTGCTAAATTTGTGTTAATTTTAATATATCTCTGTTAGCCAATATTTCTAATAACGTACTACATTTTTATTTGTAAAAACATTGTTGATTTTTTCTAGAAAGTTTCTAAAGTCTAGATAATCAAATTTTTCTTAGAAGCATAAGGAAGCAAGTGTAAAAATATGCCCAAAAAATGAATTTTGGATTTGAAATTTGAAATAAATAGTCATCAATAACTCGCAATGTTCTCCAGTAAAATCTCCAAAAATATACCAAATAAAAGTAAAGAAAATTGGAGTAATTTTTCATATTGCTCATCACTGAGAAACTTAAAACCTCTGATCTAAAGTCTGAACGTCTGAGACTTCTTAGAGTTATCAGGCCTGAGAATTTGAAAGTTTGAGCATCTAATAAAACGGATCGCAAAGAAACCAAGAATTTAAGAAATGTTTGAGATTTGATGTCATCTTTGATTACAAGGATCTGTAAATCAATAATCTGAAATACGTAGTCAAATATAGGAATCGAATGAAAATATTGACAAGTCTGTGACACTTCCGGTAATATCGGAAGTTGATATTAGTTTACATGTTATAAATAGGAATTGTACCTAAAATCTGAACATAACTTTGTGGCTGGGAAAAAGGCGAATTTGGCTCAGATGAGAGCTGCAAAGGAAGGAAGTTGCCAACTCGTACATGCAAATACATTCGCACTCCCCTCACATATTACCGGTTTGAAACCCATGAAACAGCTAATACGTTTTCCGGATGTAAAGGGTAGTCAAACGCAACAAAGACTACTTTACTTAGCGAATAGGAAGTGACGTTGGGTTCCAGGATGTCACGAGAACAACAGTGAAGAATAGAATGTTCTAAATTGGATAATGTTTTAACGTTGCATCCTTCATTATTGTCTGTCTTTGACAACATGCAACATTACGTGCTAATTGAATTGCATTCTTTCACCAGTAATAAAGCAATTTAACAAAATACTCGCTATAAATTACCCCTTTTTATGATGACAACGGAAAAGTGTGTCAGTATCACATGTGACTAACTGAAGAATGCAAAAACCGAAAAATCTGAAACTTTAGCGGAAGTGCACAAGTCTGGGGTCATTGAAAGTTATTCCCCTTTGTAGAGCGTCGAATCGCTTAGAATAGATCGGCGCGCCGTTGCGTCACAAGCCGTCAAATACGTAATAGCTATTTTATTGCTTCCTAACTACTCGAAAGAATGCAATATGAGGAACAAAACGCTTGTGCCTAATTCTTATTTTTACACGGATTATTATAAATAAATACACGCCGCTTCCATTTCGTTGATTATTATGTCTATTGTCTATGTTTATTATGTCTGGCACCTTGGCGGCCAACACTATTGGAACACCTTTATCATAGCGAGAAAATCATATGGTCGCCACTACAAACATAAATAGGCCGGATGGAAGACAGACAGCTGTTATATGATGAATGATAAACACTGATTCTATACTTGCGTATTATTGCGAGAGCAAAACTGCAATCACAACTTGTTCTGCACTTCCAAAGGCATGAATGAAGATCATCGTACAGTCAAACTTGCACATAGAGGGTGATTTTTAAAAAAAACGGCAGGCGTTGTAGAATTTTTATTTATGAACCGATTTCAAAAATTTTAAAATTGATTTAAATGGCTTTAAATTTACTAAAAGCTGATGATTTTAGAATGTTTCTAAATGTCTTAGAATAACGGCATTCATTTCTTTTTTATTTATATTTTACATTTATTGCCTATTTTTTTTCAATTTTAATAATTTTTTTAAAAATATTTTTTGTAAAAGTAGAACATATTACACATTTCTGAATCAAGAAAATTAATATCTTCCAAATGATGCAAAAAAAAATATGGGTGCCAATTTAAAATAAGAAAGTTGAATATCGCCCAAAAGATAATAAGACATTTAGAAAAATTCTAAAATCATCCGTTTATAGTAAATTAAAAACCATTTAATTTGTTTTTAAAATTTTTGAAATCGGTTCATAAATAAAAATTCTACGCCTGCCGTTTTTTAAAAATCACCCTGTATTAAAATTAACCCAAATTTAGCAACTTCTGTGGACTATTTAACCTTAAAAAAACTCCCACAAATTTCGTTCTTGTGACACCAAAAATGTCGACATTAAAGCGCGTTCAAGTTTTTTTTGTAAATTTTTTTAGCTACTCGAAATAAAAATTTCTACAAATTCTCCTTTTCGCTCTAAATTTTTGTAAATCGGCACTGTAAATAAGACAGTCAACAGTGATAATCTCCACAAATTTCGTTAAAATCACATCACAAATAGAGAAATTGCTGGCATTTTTTTGGTCTTAAAACGAATTTTTTTTTTAAACACCCTGTATTTGAAAATTTTTTGAAAAAAAAAACTGTTGTTAACAAACGTGACATACTTTTTTTCATAAAACATTTAAATTGGTATTTTGATTTGGTTAAAATGTAAAACGTCAAAACGTCAAAGTTGAACTTTCTAATCCGCCATTTTTAAGTTACAGGACAAAGAAAAAATTCACGTTTTGTTAAATTTTGTAAATTTTATAAAAAAAATAATGTAATAAATCTTGTATTTCTACAAGACCACCAGGGAGAATCATCAACAAAAAATTAGTTAAAAACTTTTTGGTCGTGTATTTAATAATATTTTAAATAAATTTTGAATAAATCTAAATTTGCAATTGCTAATAATTAACTGCAAAGAAAATTGTTCGATCAAATCTTCGTATTGACAAAAACTATCAAAAATACAGTTTATTACACAATTTTATTTATATTTATTGACGAAATTTGGAGTTTAGCAATAAATTATATTTTTGATCATAAATAACTTTCTCACAAATAAAAAATAAGTGCTTATTCATTTTCTATAAAATCTGCTTGCTATTATTTATTAAATTACGTACTAGTGGAATATTTTCATATTCTTAAATTTTTGAAATCGGTTCATAAATAAAAATTCTAAAACGCCTGCCGTTTTTTAAAAATCACCCTGTATGAACCGAGTGCACTTAAATCTAGGGCAGAAAATTAAGAACATTCTGAGAGTGAGTCCAGCTTACGTATTTCTTATGGCGTTTTTATAAATAATTATTATTTAATATTTTTGTGTAAATAAAATGCATAGGTAGTATTATAATAGTTAATTGTGTATCAAGACCAAAAAGTGCCTTTTTTTGGCCGAGCCTTTTTTTTAATGGCCGAGGCGATAGCCAATGTGATACACAAAAGATTTTTTAGGCGACATCATTAAATTTACAAGTTAATTATTTTTTATTTTTTATTGATAATTTATTGATTTAATCATTTACAACAACTGAATAATTGGAAATAATTATGAATCCTTCAGAAAAGTTCATATTTTCTTTATTTACATTTCCAGTTTCAGCATGTGTAGTTTAAAAATTCTTGAAACGGCGAAATTGTCAAAGTTTTGAAAATGACCTTGAAATTGCAATTTTTCGTTTTTTTAATGTTTTGGATTTGCATTTTTGAATTCGAAAATTTTTCAGCAATTTTCTTTATTGGTTTCTTGCATTTTTTAATTTTTGGATATTTGATTAATTTCTAAATTTCTCGAATTTCCTAAATTGGTATATTTAAAATAATTTTGCAAAAATCTTATTTTTAGACATTTAATAATTTTTGAAATTTGGATTTGACTTTGTACTAAAATACAATTGTGTAGCTTCAAAATTAAAAGTTTCAAAATTTTCTTGAATTTACAAAATTTTTAAAATTTTGAAAATGACCTCAGAATGTATTTTGGATTTGCACTTTTGAATTCCAAAACTTCTCTTAAATCCTAACATTTTGAGTTTTTGAATTTTTTTTACTCTTACTTTCTTTGATTTTTGATTTCTGAAAATTGACCCATTAGAGTTAACTTTTCCTTAAAATTTCCTATTCTTAGACATTTTATAATTTTTGAAATTTTGATTTTTTTTATCTAATAGAATTGCTCTTGAAGTCTAACAACATTTTGGAGCTTCAAAATTGAAAAGTTTAAAAAATCCTTGAAGCTATAAAATTCTCAAAATTTTAAAAATGCACTCAGAAATTCAGCCTTTCTTATTTTTAAACTTATTGATCTGCACTCTAAAATTCAAAAATTCTCCTGGAATTTTATTTTCTGTTGGTTTCTTGCGTTTTTTATTTTATTGGAATTTTTCGTTCTAACATTCTTAGTTTCTTCTTTTAATTTTTTTTGGATTAACTTTGCATTTAATAATTTTTAAAATTTGAATTTTTTTAGTTGGTACTAAATTACAAACTGAAATAAAAAAATGATATATCTAATTTTCTAAACCATCAATTTTTGTTTTCGATTTTTTAAAATTAAAAACTGCGGTTTATTTAATATTTTTTTTAATTAGGTCTTAAAAAAATCTGGCATTGAATCGCTATAGTTTTAAAACTATAAAAAAGGACTTTAGCTTCAATGTGATATAATTATGACTTTTGCAGGACTTTATTACACCACATTACAAAATTCCATAATCTAAAAGTGCCCAAAAAATTAAAATTTTCGGAAATTTATACAAGTTTTTAATTTTATTTTATTTTCAAAAATTAAGAAAAAAATGTTTGTTTCCATTGTCAATTTTTTAAACTGGTATAATAATGACGTCTGTTAAAATAAAAATTCACGCTGAACTTTCGCTCTAATATGATATAACTGCTACTAAAATTGCAGGACTGTATTCGAAAAGTTTGGGCCGCAAAGTTAGCTCACTTAAAATTCCAAAATTTTAAAATTATCGACTGTCAAAATTTCTTTAGAACACCAAATTTTGTCAAATCGCGGACTACTTGATAAAACTTTTTTTTCAATTTTCTAAAAATCTGGATTTAAAGCGGTATAATTTAGAAACGAGCCAAAAGAAATTTAGCTTAAATGTGATATAATTGTCAATTTTGCAGTACTGAATTACAAAGTTTTAAGTCTAAAATTTCATAATCTTACTAGTGAAATCCATAAAACTCATCGAAAAATCACTTATACAGGGTGATTTTAAAAAAACGGCAGGCGTTGTAGAATTTTTATTTATAAACAGATTTCAAAAATTTAAAAATTGATTTAAATGGCTTTAAATTTACTATAAGCTGATGATTTTAGAATGTTTCTAAGTGTTTTAGTATACCAGCATTCTTTTTTTTGACACCATGCACCTAAATTTTATTTATATTTTACTTTTATTGCCTATTTTTTTTCAATTTTGATAATTTTTTTAAAAATATTTTTTGTAAAAGTAAAACATATTACACATTTCTGAATCAAGAAAATTAATATCTTCCAAATTATGCAAAAAAAATATGGGTGCCAATTTAAAATAAGAAAGTTGAATATCGCCCAAAAGACATTTAGAAAAATTCTAAAATCGTCAGTTTATAGTAAATTAAAAACCATTTAATTTGTTTTAAATTTTTTTAAATCGGTTCATAAATAAAAATTCTACAGCGCCTGCCGTTTTATAAAAATCACCTTGTATTTGAAAAATTTTTGAAAAAAAAAACGTTGTTAAAAAACGTCACATACTTTTTTACATGAAACATTCTAAATTGGTATTTTGATTTGGTAAGAATGTAAAACGTCTAAACGTCAAAGTTGAACTTTCTAAGGCGCCATTTTTAAGTTACAGGACAAAGAAAAAATTCACGTTTTGTTAAATTTTGTAAATTTAAAAAAAAATAATGTAATAAATCTCGCATTTCTGTAAAATCACCAGGGAAAATCATCATCAAAAAATTAATAACAATTGTTAAAAACTTTTTGGTCGTGTATTTAATAATATTTTAAATAAATTTTAAATAAATCTAAATTTGCATTTGCTAATAATTAACTGCAAAGAAAATTGTTGGATCAAATCTTCGTATTGACAAAAACTATCAAAAATACAGTTTATTACACAAGTTTATTTATAAATTTTTATTTATAAAACTCATATATAACTCATTTATAAAATGAGTGCTTATTCATTTTCTATAAATTCTGCTTGCTATTATTTATTAAATTATGTATTAGTGAAATATTTTCATATCCTTAAATTTTTGAAATTGGTTCATAAATAAAAAATTTACAACGCCTGCCGTTTTTTTAAAAATCACCCTGTATTTGAAGCAAAGTGACGATATCTGATATTGTTATATACATGTTGTATTTGAAGGTTGTATTTGCAAAGTAGAGGCAGAAATCCACCAAACAGTGAGTTGTTAGCAAGAACCAAGGGTCAATTTTGGAGAAATCGGCAGCTAAAATAAAAAAATAAAATTCAAATTCCCATGTCATTTCCCTATGTCCAGCGATCCGCGGTACATAAAAAAAGTCCTAAGTTTCTACTCTACCTACTGCAAATCGAATGTGAATGAAAGTAGCATCTCGAACCTCGCGGTTAAAGTAGGTCACTTTAGGGTGGGAAAATATCCGAGCAAAAAATTGAACAAGATGATAATCCAACACTACATGTGTTGTTTGCGAGAGACAAATTAGAAAGAGTTTCCTGTGTGGCAAATTCAGAATTTAAAAAACTGAAATAGGAAACGAATTTTCTCTATGAAAACGTCGACGAGCTTAGTTGGGTCGTTCAACCCACATGCAATAAAGTAAATGTCCAGTTTTTCTATGAATTGAACAATGTTTGTAATTCACAACGTGACAAAACAAAAGTCATAAAGAAACGCCTCAATTTAGGTCACTAATATTCAAAGAGCCAACTTTACAAATCACAGAATTACCTGTAAACAATAACACTTCCGCGGTAATATAAATTGAAAATATCACAAACCAAATCGGCATTACGTGACTGCAGAAATCGAAATTACGTAAATCGCTATTTTAACCATCACCTGGTCATTTGCTTAAAAATCACAATGCACTCAGACCCAGGAAGCGAACATAAAAGCAAGACCTACATCGTGTTTCTTGGAAATGCACCGAAAAGAACAATCGATGCGAAATGTACCCGTCGAACTAGTTCGAAATGTGTATAGAAAGAACCCTAATTCTGAGAAATTCCTAAGGGAACCTGCAAGCGGTGAGAAACGGCCGTGGGAAGGAGCAGATTTAAACATGATCTACAGTTTACCAAACGCTCTAGTGCGGTTATGGCTTTGACTTTTTAAATCGTTTACAGCCACCGAAACATAATAACGCTCAAGTTTCATCCATATTTTCACCCAACTGGTCGGTCTTACAAATCGAAACAATGAAATTCCTCAAAATACGACCTGAAGTGGAATTATATGAAACTTACTTTTGTTTAGTAACAACAGATTTTCTAATTTTATATAAAACATACCTTTATGAAAATAAGGATCTGCTAAAACCTGAATTCTTCTAGAAACTGATTCCTTTCAAAAGTGAAAGCACTAAAGTGAACTCCCACTCCATTAGCCCTTTTACTTCGATTTTAAACCGACTGATAAAACTGGAAAGTCCCAAAAAACTGCCTGAGATAATCAGATTATACCATCCATTTTCATCCACCGTCCAAGAAAATCTCATCCCTTATGAGGGTCAAAGATCAAAGACGCCGAAAAAGCATAGAAACTCCCGGTAATCCAGAATTTCTAGACGTGTTTTGAATGTAGTGTCTTGATTAGTATTGTCGGTCAGCTCTATTAAGTATAACAATCAATAAATAGAAGTCTAAAATCAGATAGTTTCAAAAATTAATGATAATTTATAATCATTCATGGCTTTAGATAAATTAATGTCGATAATGATTTCAGTACCTCTGAAGCATAAAGGTCTATCTCCAATTTTTGTGAAAAATGTTTTTAATACTCTTTACATCTTCTTTAAAACAGAGAAAAATAATCCCCATTAGATGAAAAACAAACAATTTTAGGTTTCTCTAAAGAACTGAGTAACACATCATGTTAGAAGCATAATGAACCAACTCCTTACAGGTCTAAATTTCCGTGTATTCGAACATTCATTAAATTTTTTTTTAAGATTCTGTAATTTCTTTATGTTTTATGCGATTTTAACGACATTTGTGGAGATTATCACTCCCGACTGCCTTATTAAGAGCGTCGATTTAGAAAAATTTAGACGGAAAAAGAGAATTTTTAGAAATTTTGATTTCGAGGAGCAAAGAAAAATTTTTGTTTTATTAAGAGTACTGATTTTGAAAAATTAAGACCAAAAAAGAGTATTTTTAGAAATTTTTATTTAGACAACTGTGAAAATGTCAATATTTTCAACACTGTAATTTTGTTATTTTTAGTGCGACAGGAATGAAATTTATGCAAGTTGTTTCTTTTGTTTGTTTTAGTTATATCGCTAATTTGCAAAAATTTTGATCAAAAAGTCGAATTGTTAGAAATTTTCGTTTTAAGACCAAAAAAATGCCTCCAAGTTTTTTTAAGATCCTGTAAATTCTTTATTTTTCATGTGATTTTAACAAAATTTGTGGAGATTATTGCTCTCGACTGCCTTATTAAGAGCGTCGATTTAGAAAAATTTAGACCGAAAAAGAGAATTTTTAGATTTTGATTTTGAGAAACGAAAAAAAATGTTTGTTTTTTGACCAAAAAAAAAGTGACCAAAAATTTTTAACGTCCTGTAAGTTCTTCATTTTTAATGCCACTATAACTAAATTTGTGGAGTTTATAAGTCTTCACTGTCTTAAGAGTTTTAGAAAAATTTAGACCAAAAAAGGAGAATATTTAGAAATTTTTATTTGGACAACAGTGAAAATGTCAATTTTTTCAACACTGTAATTTCGATATTTTTAATGCGACAGGTACGAAATTTATGCATGTTGTTTCTTTTGTTTGTTTTAGTAATATCACTAATTTGCAAAAATTTGGATCAAAAAGTCGAATTTTTACAAATTTTCGTTTTAAGACCAAAAAAATGCCACCAATTTTTTTTTAATCCTGTAATTTCTTTATTTTTCATGTGATTTTAGCGAAATTTGTGGAGATTATTACTCTCGACTGCTTTATTAAGAGCGTCGATTTAGAAAAATTTAGACCGAAAAAGAGAATTTTTAGAAATTTTGATTTTGAGAAACGAAAAAAAATGTTTGTTTTTTGACCAAAAAAAAGTGACCAAAAATATTTAACGACCTGTAAGTTCTTCATTTTTAATGATACTAAACCCAAATTTGTGGAGTTTATAAGTTTTAACTGTCTTATTAAGAGTTTTAGAAAAATTTAGACCAAAAAAGGAGAATATTTAGAAATTTTTATTTGGAAAACTGAAAATCTCAATTTTTTCAACACTGTAATTTCGTTAGTTTTAGTGCGACAGGAACGAAATTTATGCATGTTGTTTCATTTGTTTGTTTTAGCTATATCGCTAATTTGCAAAAATTTAGATCAAAAAGTCGAATTTTTACAAATTTTCGTTTTAAGACCAAAAAAATGCCACCATTTTTTTTTTTAAATCCTGTAATTTCTTTATTTTTTATGTGATTTTAACGAAATTTGTAGAGATTATCACTCTCGACTGCCTTATTAAGAGCGTCGATTTAGAAAAATTTAGACCGAAAAAGAGAATTTTTAGATTTTGATTTTGAGAAACGAAAAAAAATGTTTGTTTTTTGACCAAAAAAAAAAGTGACCAAAAATTTTTAACGTCCTGTAAGTTCTTCATTTTTAATGCCACTATAACTAAATTTGTGGAGTTTATAAGTCTTAACTGTCTTAAGAGTTTTAGAAAAATTTAGACCAAAAAAGGAGAATATTTAGAAATTTTTATTTGGACAACAGTGAAAATGTCAATTTTTTCAACACTGTAATTTCGATATTTTTAATGCGACAGGAACGAAATTTATGCATGTTGTTTCTTTTGTTTGTTTTAGCTATATCGCTAATTTGCAAAAATTTAGATCAAAAAGTCGAATTTTTACAAATTTTCGTTTTAAGACCAAAAAAATGCCACCAATTTTTTTTTTATCCTGTAATTTCTTTATTTTTTATGTGATTTTAACGAAATTTGTAGAGATTATCACTCTCGACTGCCTTATTAAGAGCGTCGATTTAGAAAAATTTAGACGGAAAAAGAGAATTTTTAAAAATTTTGATATCAAGGAGAAAAAAAATTTTGTTTTTTGACCAAAAAAATGTGACCAAAATTTTTTAGTTCTTCATTTTTAATGCCATTATAATCAATTTTGTGGAGTTTATAAGTCTTGACTGTCTTATTAATAGTACCAATTTAGAAAAATTTAAACCAAAAAGGAGAATATTTGGAAATTTTTATTTGGACAACTGAAAATGTCAATTTTTTTCAACTCTGTAATTTCGTTATTTTTAGTGCGACAGGAACGAAATTTATGCATGTTGTTTCTTTTGTTTGTTTTCGTTATTTCGCTAATTTGCAAAAATTTTGATTAAAAAGTCGAATTTTTACAAATTTCCGTTTTAAAACCAAAAAAATGCCACAATTTTTTTTTTAATCCTGTAATTTCTTTATTTTTTATGTGATTTTAACGAAATTTGTGGAGATTAACATTCTCGGCTGCCTTATTAAGAGTGTCGATTTAGAAAAATTTACACCAAAAAAGAGAATTTTTAGAAATGTTGGGATCGAGGAGAAAAAAATTTTTTGTTTTTTGACCAAAAAAAATTTGACCAAAATTTTTTAGTTCTTCATTTTTAATGCCATTATAACCAAATTTGTGGAGTTTAAAAGTCTTGACTCTCTTTTTAATAGTACCAATTTAGAAAAATTTAAACCAAAAAGGAGTAGATTTAGAAAATTTTATTTGAAAAACTGAAAATATATTTTCAACATTGTAATTTCGTTATTTTTAGTGCGACAGGAACGAAATTTATGCATGTTGTTTCTTTTGTTTGTTTTCGTTATATCACCAATTTACAAAAATTTATATCAAAAAGTCGAATTTTTACAAATTTTCGTTTTAAGACAAAAAAAATGCCACCAATTTTTGTTTTAGATCCTGTGATTTCTTTATCTTTTATGTGATTTTAACGAAATTTGTGGAGATTATCACTCTTGACTGTCTTATTTACAGTGCCGATTTACAAAAATTTAGAGCGAAAAGGAGAATTTGTAGAAACTATTATTTCGAGTAGCTAAAAAAAATTACCAAAAAAACTTCAACGCGCTTTATTTCGACATTCTTGGTGTCACAAGAACGAAATTTCTAGGAGTTTTTTTAATGTTAAATAGTCCATAGAAGTTGCTAAATTTGGGTTAATTTTAACATCCATTATTTCTAATAACGACTATTACGCACGATTTGAAATAAATAGTCATCAATAACTCGCAATTCGCTCATAAACTGCATATTTGAAAAGACAATAATAACACCACCGTGATTTTTTAGAAAACCCGTTTTGTCAAATTTCTCGAAACTATAATTTATGGAGATAAAACTCTCATGCTTCTGAGATGCCAATTTATTAAAAAAGAATCATTTTAAGAATTTTTTCCTGTATTCATATGATTAAGAATAATTGTAATTGTACCTAAAGTTTCAAATAACTGCTCTATCAGAATGATAAACGCTAGCTACTTTGAGGAATTTCATTGTTTCGATTTGTAAGACTGACCAGCTGGTCTTTAAAAAGTCAAAGCGATAACCGCACTCGAGCGTTTGGTAAACTGTATGTAATCAGATCGTTTAATGTGAAATTTCAAATTTCTGAACAATGTGCGACATTACGAGGAATATTTTGAATGAAATGTCACGTTTTACGACGCTTAATTTTTATTAGTCTATTGTTGCACCATCAGGTGAAAGGTCAGAGAATTTTGCGTGAAGAAAATTTCAAATCTCTCTGAAGCCTGCCCTGCCACAGCAACACTGAATGGTCAATTGTGCTTGGAAATGACTGGCGACTTCGCTATCAGAAATTTTAATGGGAATTTTAGCACCAGCAGTTCGCTCAAGAATGAAACAACAGCAAAGTAGTACCATAACATTGGAATCAAATCACAGTGATTTATTGGTCTTTAAAACCCTTTCTAATGCCTTATTCCCAACGAAAACACGAGTAAATATGAGAACATTCCAATCCAACGTACGTGAATGAATTTATCAGCAATGACGTTAAATGTACTTCTGTTGAGAAGCGTCCCACACCATTTTCTATAGTAGGTATTGTGTCATCGGTCGTTTATGTAGGTTAGCAGCTAGCTAACTCTGGAATGCGACCTGTGGGTGCTCGTTGCAGTCTCGACTTAAAAAGGCCGCCGCAGACTGAGTCAACCTTATAAGGCCTAGCGCCACCAAGCCCGGCGCTCCATGTCTGCACTCTCACTTATCTCACTTCCCGGGGTTTCACCAAAGGTGGATTGGGTGGCGTTTTATGATCCTGCAAATTATTACTGCCCAAATAAACGCCGCCAAATTACCATTAATTAAGCAACGACCAGGGGCAATGCCTACATGCGGAAAAAGAGGTGGACCGAGTAGGCTGCTTGCATATGGAAAGGTTTGCCAAGTGCAATTTGAATGGAGAAAGGCGTAATATCGCCACTCCATGTACTCTAGTAAATCTAGTTACCTTTGATATTACGTGCCTTGTCAGTAACACAGATCGACAAAAAACTTTTTTATCCAAACGTCACAAAAAGTCACTAATTTTTAGTCGTTTTTAGACAGTAAAGTAAAGAAGAAGTAAGAAAAACTGCTTTTTGAGTTGTAAAACGTAAATGTCATCAATGACAACTACATGCATAGCCATCCATGTTTTTACTTCAATTTGCGTTCACTCATTGTCGGTCTAACGTTTGGAGAAAAAGTAGGATTTGTTATTTGAAACGCTTTGCCTCGCTATTGCCACTTAATTGCTCGGCAAAAAGTACCACTTTTCTGCCGTGTAACAAAATCTACTATTTTTCTGCCTTTCTGTTTTAATATATAAATTCGGATGTTAAATATCGAAAAACACTAAAATATACATTCTTAGCGTCTAAAGTTACGAGCAGCAAGTGGTAGCAGATTGATAAAAACAGTTGCTAATTTACTATAAACAGATAAATTTAGATTTTTTCTAAATGTTTTAGTTTCTTTTGGGCGATATTTAACTTTCTTATTTTAAATTGGCACCCATATTTTTTTCCATAATTTGGATATTAATTTTCTTGATTCATAAATGTGTAATATGTTCTACTTTTACAAAAAATATTTTTAAAAAAAATTATTAAAATTGAAAAAAATAGGCAATAAAAGTGAAATATGTATAAATAAAATTTAGGTTCTAAAATCATCAGCTTAAATTTAAATGTAAAGCCATTTAAATCAATTTTTAAATTTTTGAAATCTGTTTATAAATAAAAATTCTACAACGCCTGTCGTTTTTTTAAAATCACCCTGTATAAGTGATTTTTCGATGAGTTTTATGGATTTCACTAGTAAGATTATGAAATTTTTAGACTTAAAATTTTGTAATCCAGTACTGCAAAATTGACGATTATATCACATTTAAGCCAAAATTCTCTTGGCAAGTTTCTAAATTATAGCGATTTAAATCCAGATTTTTAGAAAATTGAAAAAGTTTTATCAAGTAGTCCGCGATTTGACAAAATTTGGTGTTCTACAGAAATTTTGACAGTCGATAATTTTAAAATTTTGGAATTTTAAGTGAGCTAACTTTGCGGCCCAAACTTTTCGAATACAGGCCTGCAA
The DNA here is from genome assembly GCA_029298725.1 of Gnatocerus cornutus. Taxonomy (NCBI): domain Eukaryota; kingdom Metazoa; phylum Arthropoda; class Insecta; order Coleoptera; family Tenebrionidae; genus Gnatocerus; species Gnatocerus cornutus. Next base: position 2,566,144 of record CM055510.1, read on the forward strand.
TTTTAGTAGCAGTTATATCATATTAGAGCGAAAGTTCAGCGTGAATTTTTATTTTAACAGACGTCATTATTATACCAGTTTAAAAAATTGACAAAGGAAACAAACATTTTTTTCTTAATTTTTGAAAATAAAATTAAATTAAAAACTTGTATAAATTTCCAAAAATTTTAATTTTTTGGGCACTTTTAGATTATGGAATTTTGTAATGTGGTGTAATAAAGTCCTGCAAAAGTCATAATTATATCACATTGAAGCTAAAGTCCTTTTTCATAGTTTTAAAACTATAGCGATTCAAAGCCAGATTTTTTAAGACCTAATTAAAAAAATTATTCAATAAACCGCAGTTTTTAATTTTAAAAAATCGAAAACAAAAATTGAAGGTTTAGAAAATTAGATATATCATTTTTTTATTTCAGTTTATAACTTTGAAATTTTTTATTGATAACAAAAGACAATAATAATTAAATAAAAAAAAAAAAAACATCTACCTAATTTATTTAAAATACTGTTGAAACGCCATCCCGATTTTTTCAGTGCACAATTAACATCATGCACTTAGATTTGACTAATTTTTATTGCCTATTTTTTTCAACTTTAATAATTTTTTAAAAAATATTTTTTTGTAACAGCAGAACATATTTCTGAATCAAGAAAATTAATATTTTCCAAATTATGCAAAAAAATGGGTGCCAATTTAAAACAAGAAAGTTGAATATCGCCCAAAAGATACTAAGACATTTAGAAAAATTCTAAAGTCATCAGTTTATAGTAAATTAAAAACCATTTAATTTGTTTTTTTAATTTTTTAAATTGGTTCATAAATAAAATTCTACGCCTGCCGTTTTTTTGAAAATCACCCTGTATAAATCGCACAGAAGTGAGTATTTTTGTCTATAGCAACTGCAACAACCGCTCTTGTGTGTTAATGAGTTAAAAAATGGCGTCAAAACAGTGCAAAAAGATATTGAGCCTTTCGGTTTTTTGCGGTGAATTTATTAATGTAGCAAAAAATTTTCTTTGCCAACAAAAAATCACGAAAAATTCAGGGAAAAATATTAGAACATCAGGGGCCAATCAAAAGGAAACCACTAGGATATCAGGGAAAGTTAGACGAAATCAGGGGAATTTGGACGAAATTACAAGAAAATCCGAAAAAGTTAGACAACAATAAATACGAGGAAATCAAGGGAAAAATTTAACAATCAGGTCAACTCAGCCTCTGCTCAATACCAATTTATGAATGAATAAACTTAAACAAACAGGTCGTTTCCAAAAAATAAATTATTGTAGCCCATTTATGATTGCTGAAATCTCAAAAAGTTTTAAATTTTTTTGACTCGGTGCAGCCTGCCTGATTTATGAATTTTCTGCATAGTACTGTTAAATTTGTAATAGCAAAGCCCGTTGGTTATTTTCTGTTAAATTTTTAAGTCTGTTTTTTATTCTAAAATTTTCAGAAAATTCTACATTTTGCCATGAGTACTAATTATTTGTATCAGAATTTCAAAAATCGAAAAACACAAAATATTAAGTAATTAAAAATAAAATGTTTAATAAAAATTTAAATGCTCAGTAACTGTTATTATTATATGGAAAAAATCATCAAAATTAACCACAATCAATTCTCTTTTTTTTTCAATTAACAATATACAGAGTGTCCCAGAACTCATGACCCAGAGAGCAAGACAGATCGTAGATTTCAAAACAAAAATGAATTAGGTTTAATAGTATTCGAAAAAGGATAATAAATTAACATTATTTTTTGAGCTAGGAAATTTTTGTTTCGAAAAGACAAAAATCGTGTCGACCGGTGTAATTTATATTAAAACATCTCATTTCCTTCATGGCCCCATTAATTAATTAACTAATTAATACAGTGCGTTGCATAATGATAGACGCACCTTCATTTTTCATTATTTCTTATAAATTTTTATATTTAATATAATTATTTCTTATATTCAGTAAACTTAAATTGAACGTTAAAAATAGGCAAAGACAGAATTCGATTTACAGTTGTTGCAAAATATTAGACGCACCTAATAATTTGAAACTTTCAGTGTATTGTACAAGGTGTTTATAAATGTTTCTAGCATCAAAGGTGGCTCTGGAATTCTCGTCATGCACTATTTTGCCGCTTTGTTTTCATAGTGAATATAACTATCTTGAATTTTTTTTATAATGTTACTTACGTCAATGACGTTTTAGTTACTATTTTATGCCCAAGTTTTTAATTTTCAGGTGTTAAACCACAATTAGAACAGTTTCTTCTTTCAAAACTTACTTTACTCCATGTTTGAGGTAACTGCAAATGTCAGTCGAAAAATTGAAACTCACATTTGTAACGAGCGGCAAATTTCTATAACATTACATAGCCACCCTTGATGCTAGAAACATTTATAAACACCTTGTATTATAGATTTGACTCACAGAAAACAGAATTTTTAAGTGAATTGGAAAGCCAGGTGATCATTAAAGTTGATAAATTTAGTAAAAGCAGTTAGTTCTCAGTTTCACCTACTGCAAATCGATTTTTGACTCTTATTATTCAATGTAAAATGCACCTATTTTTCGTAATATCAGTTTGGTAATACAATTACCTATTACAATCCTAAATACGCGCATGCAAGTTTTAAAATAATAAAAATTATCATTTTGCATGGATAATCGAACTCGAAAATCGCCAATTTTTCCGCACTCGCGTCAATGTTGCGTGTCTTCTTTTGATGGGCATTTTGAATACTGGCGAGCCGAGAACAGCTTCCAGGAACAATAACATTATTTATTTTAATGTTTTCGCAGTAAATTGCGGATTGCGGACATCGGCATAGCACAATGGATGTGCCCGATTATCTGAGGTGTACTAGGAAGACGCCGGGGGCACAAACGAAATCAGATACATTGTTATACGTATTATAATGAATGAATTTATGACAATACTTCTGGGAAAATATTTGTCCTTCGCTGCTCTCTCAAAGAATTGTTATTTCATGAGTCAGTTCATTCATATTATCTGTAGTTATATGCAATCAAATTACTCATATTTCTGATTAGCCATTCAAGTTTGAGAAAGATTTTTTCGAACATTGCAGGGTCATAAGTGTGAATGAAACTGAGTCATCATTGTAAAAATATCATGTGTCTTTTAATTCGATTTTGGGGTAGTAAAATTTTTAACATAAATTTTAACGTGCGATTGAGAAAAAAAACAACGCCACGTCAATTTCCTTGTGACCTTCGACTCTTCCTAAATTTGAACGAACTTGACAGCCCATAACAAAACAAAAACAAAATATTTTTGAGTTAATTTTAAATTAAGCCTGTCCCAATTGTTTTTTTTTTCGTACTAGATTTTTTTAAAGAAATTCCCCCGACTTATCTAACAAGTATTTATCTAAGTATTTATTTAGAGGATTTACGAAATAATCTGGAAAAATTGAAGAAAATTTCTAAAATCTACAAAATTTTAAATATCTAGAAAACGAAAAGCATTCAAATAAATACAAAGAATATGAAGAATATTAGTTTGATTTATGGAGGTGTGGGGCTGACGAAATTGGGAGGCGAGCGAAGCGAGCTGCGCTGTTTGGCGGCCAAAAAAGTATACAATAGCTCGCTTCGCTCGCACGTTGAACACTCAAATTTAGAGACGTTATAAGAGAATAGCTACAATTTTTCGGCAGTTTTTTTAAGTGCGCCAAATTGCAAAATTGAAAATTTTTAGAAGTTTTCATTCTTGGAGCCAGGAAAAAATTTAAAAATTCCTAATAAATGGCATAACTCTGGTAGTTTTATGGCTAGAAAAGTGAACTTTGGCTGCATCACGTATTTTAGTGTGCTAATTAATTAAGCCAAATTTCAAAATATTCGGACAAGAAATACAACTTTCAGAAATTTTTATTTTACGGATTAACTAAATTTTCGAACTCATAACTTTGACACTTTTAATTCTAAAAGAAAGAATGAAACTTGAAGACGTTGTTACTTTCAGCGGCTTTTTTAAGGGTGCCAAATTGCAAAATCCTAAAACGCAAAAAAATTTTTGAAAAAATTTTCATTCTTAGGGCCAATTAAAAATTCAGATATCTCGAACAAATGGCATAACTCTGGTAATATTATAGTTAGAAAAGTAAAGTTTGGTTTCGTTACGTATCTCAGTGTCCTAATTAATTGAGCCAAATTTCAAAATTTTTGGACAAAAAACACAAGTTTTAGAAATTTTTACTTTACGGATTAACTAAAAATTTTCGAATTTTTACGAAATGTCATAACTTTGACACTTTTAATGCTAAAAGAATGAAACTTGGAGACTTTGTTACTTTTGGCGGGTTTTTTAAGTGTAGCAAATTGCAAAATTCAAAACACGTGGAAAATTTTTTAGAAATTTTTATTCTTGGATAAAAATAAAAAAATTAAAAATTCCTAATAAATGGCATAACTCTGGTAGTTTTATGGTTAGAAAAGTGAACTTTGCCTGCATTACGTATTTTAGTGTGCTAATTAATTAAGCCAAATTTTAAAATATTCGGACAATAAATACAACTTTTAGAAATTTTTATTTTACGGATTAACTAAAAATTTTCGAATTTTTACGAAATGTCAAACACTCGCAACTTTGACACTTTTAATGACAGAACAATGAAACTTGGAGACGTTGTTACTTTCAGCGGCTTTTTTAAGGGTGCCAAATTGCAAAATCTTAAAACGCAAAAAAAAATTTTAAAAAATTTTTATTCTTAGGGCCAATTAAAAATTCAAATATCTCAAACAAATGGCATAACTCTGGTAATTTTATAGTTAGAAAGGTGAACTTTGGTTTCGTTTCGTATCTCAGTGTTCTAATTAATTGAGCCAAATTTCAAAATTTTTGGATAAAAAACACAACTTTTAGAAAATTAGAAATTTTAGTTAGAAATTTTTATTTTACGGATTAACTAAAAATTTTCGAATTTTTACGAAATGTCATAACTTTAACACTTTTAATGCTAAAAGAATGAAACTTGGAGACTGTTACTTTTGGCGGATTTTTTAAGTGTAGCAAATTGCAAAAATTCAAAACACGTGTAAATTTTTTTAGAAATTTTTATTTTTGGAGCCAATTAAAAATTAATATATATTATAGTTTTATAAACAAATATTAAAAATTCGGGAATAAATGTGGAGCGATTGCATATTAAAATGTTTAGTAAAATGTTTAATCTCAGTAAATCTAAAAACTATGAAAGATTCGAAAATTTTGGAGAGTTCAGCTGAATCCTAGAAAATTGGACAAAATCAAAAATTAAAAAGTTGAATCTCACAGAATAGCTCGCAGAACGTCATTAAGCTTTAAATCATCCAAAAAAGCTACTAAAACAAAAATTCCAAATTCCATTTTTCAACCTAGGTGAAGAAATCTTAATTTTTTACATATTTGTCGTCAAATCTAGGATTTGAAAATTTGGGGAATGAATAAAGAATATTTCTCAATTCTGAAAATAACACATACAACTTAACAACTTAAGCCGACGATGTGTATAAATTTATATAAATTATAAAAAATTCGTGCAAATATCCCAAATTTTCCACCATTTGGTACAAAATTTATAATTTTTCCTTAAAGGTTTCTCTCCATAAATGTAGGCCATTTTCTTGTAAAATTGATCAACGGAAAAAAAACAAGCATTTTACCAAACATGCACAGAATCAAGAAAAACACCAATTTTTAAATTTGTTGAAAAAATTTCAAACTTCAAATTTTACTTAGTCTTTAAATTTTTTTTAAATTTCATCTGCAAAAAGTAAGAAACGAGAAATTTTTCAAAAGAATAAAAAAAAAAATTCGCATTTTAAAAATTTTTGGAAATTTTCCAAATCTACATTTTTTTATTGTTTATTAATTCTTAATTTTGTCGGCACACTTCCATACGTAGGTAAATTCGATCTGTTAAATGACAGGAATGAGCTCGTTTGCAAAAAAAACACAAAATTAAGAAAGAAAAAAATTTTAAAATTTGTTGCGAAATTTCCAAATCTCGACTCGACCAAGATAAAATTTATAATTAATTTTAAACATAAAAAGCTCACATTTCATTATTTTACTATAATTTTTTCGTTAATTTTGATCTGTAGGAAGATAACAACGAGGAATTTTCTAAATTTCCACACAATTAAGAAAGATGCGATTTTTTTAGCAATTATTCCTAATTTTCGATCATTTCAAATAAAAATTTTAATTTGTGCTTATAGCTCTCACTCGCTATTTTTTACTTGAGATAATTTTCTTAAATTTAATCCATAGAAAGACGAAACAAGTAATTACAAAATATCTACAAAAAATACGACATTTTTTAACAGTTGCTGCATAATTTTTATTGGTTTATTCTGACCAGAGAAATTAATTAAACTCGCGGTTAACTTATTTTACAAATATCTCTTAGTCCTGACCTGATGGACCAAAATCCCAAAATAGATACAATCTCTAAATCTTTTTTTTTTCCTAAAATAATTAATTGCGTTTGCTTTTTTCTAAGAAACGCAACGATAAATTAATGTACGACACTAAAAATAGATTGAAAATGAATAAAAAAATTGATAATTTCATTAATTTGAGTTATGACCGGCGAACCAGAGATTAGTGATATCTTGAAATGTTTTTCCTGGTGCAAAATTAGTTAATGCGATGTTACGTTATAAGATAAAGAATAAATAACATTTAAATAAAAATATTTCTTCGTTTAAGAACTTACTTACACTATTCGATAAGTAATGTCACAATTATCTAATTGAAGTGTTGTAAGTAGTAATCAACCCAAATTAGTAGGTAGGCATTTTATCAGCAAAAAACGAAAAGAAGTCGAGGAGAATTCCAAGTCTAAAAATAGAAACTGCACATTTACATGTGCAGGTAATTGAAATGCATTACGATAAATGAAAACATTTGTAAAATTTCTTTAACACCGTGACATGAGTAATTTTCTATTAAAATGAAATGTCAACTTGTAAAATAATTGGCAAGCAGAGTTGTTAAGTAGGCGCCACAACCCAAACAACAATCTTTTGTAATCGCAATTCTGGCACTGAATCACATCACAACAAATAAATTTATTAGATTTCCTCGTTCCGGGGATATTTTAAAAACAGGATAAAATAACCGGTAAAAGTATGATTATACCTTTGAGTGCAGTAATGACACTGGTTTAACTTTGAACGGCGCATTAAAAGCGGTAATTATTAGGTACTTAATGGAATCAACATTGCAAGGGGCCTAATAGGTGCGAAGTTGAACAATACCAGAAAATTCCGCGCGCTGGAAATTTTAAATTATGAAACAAAGGTGGTCGGGAAAAACCTAACTGCACATTCACCTGCACCTGGCCAGATGTTTCTTTATTCCACTTTATCACTTGGCAAGCCGTGGAAATGACCAGAAGTCACTTGCAAATTGGCAGTTAACGTTACCGGGAATCTTAAAGTACAGTTTAACAAACGCTCTAGTGCGGTTATGGCTTTGACTTTTTAAATCGTTTACAGCCATCTTACCGCAATTGTGGTTGGGTCTCATCTAAGAAATATTTTTTCCCAGCTGGTCAGTCTTACAAATCAACTCCTTACAGGTCTACATTTCGAGGTGATTTTGTTACTCAATTGACCCAAACTTACTCAAATTGATGATAAACGCAATTATATTAATTGGGGAGACTAAAGAAAAAAATACGTGGATTGGAACAGTTGGAAATTTGTGGAGTTTCTAATCTAAGTCTTGACTGTCTTATTAATAGTACCAATTTAGAAAAATTTAAACCAAAAAGTATATTTAGAAATTTTTATTTGGACAACTGAAAATGTCAATTTTTTCAACACTGTAATTTCGTTATTTCTAGTGCGAGAGGAACTAAATTTATGCATTTTGTTTCTTTTGTTTGTTTTAGTAATATCAGTAATTTGCAAAAATTTAGATCAAAAAGTCGAATTTTTACAAATTTTCATATTAAGACCAAAAAATGCCACCATTTTTTTTGAGGTCATTTTCAAAATTTTAAAAATTTTGTAAATTCAAGAAAATTTTGAAACTTTTTAATTTTTAAGCTACACAATTTGTATTTTAGTACAAAGTCAAATCCAAATTTCAAAAATTTTTAAATGTCTAAAAATAAGATTTTTGCAAAGTTATTTTAAATAGACCAATTTAGGAAATTCGAGAAATATAGAAATTAATCAAAAATCTAATAAGTAAAAAATGCAAGAACCCAATAAAGAAAATTTCAGAAAAATTTTCGGATTCAAAACTGCAAATTCAAAACATTAAAAATACGAAAAATTGCAATTTTAAGGTCATTTTCAAAACTTTGACAATTTCGCCGTTTCAAGAATTTTTAAACTACACATGCCGAAACTGGAAATGTAAATAAAGAAAATATGAACTTTTCTGAAGGATTCATAATTATTTCCAATTATTCAGTTGCTATAAATGATTAAATCAATAAATCATAAATAAAAAATAAAAATTAATTAACTTGTAAATTTAATGATGTCGCCTAAAAAATCTTTTGTGTATCACATTGGCTATCGCCTCGGCCATTAAAAAAAAGCTCGGCCAAAAAATAAACACTTTTTGGCCTTGGTACACAATTAACTATTATAATACTACCTATGCATTTTATTTACACAAAAATATTAAATAATAATTATTTATAAACGCGCCACAGAAGAAATACGTAAGCTGGACTCACTCTCAGAATGTTCTTAATTTTCTGCCTTAGATTAGAGTGCACTCGGTATATAGAGGGTGATTTTTAAGAAACGGCAGGCGTTGTAGAATTTTTATTTATGAACCAATTTCAAAAATTTAAGAATATGAAAATATTCCACTAGTACGTAATTTAATAAATAATAGCAAGCAGATTTTGTAGAAATTGGATAAGCACTCATTTTTTATTTGTGAGAAAGTTATTTATGATCAAAAATATAATTTATTGTTAAACTCCAAATTTCGTCAATAAATATAAATAAAATTGTGTAATAAACTGTATTTTTGATAGTTTTTGTCAATACGAAGATTTGATCCAACAATTTTCTTTGCAGTTAATTATTAGCAATTGCAAATTTAGATTTATTCAAAATTTATTTAAAATATTATTAAATACACGACTAAAAAGTTTTAAACAAATTTTTTATTGATGATTTTCCCTGGTGGACTTGTAGAAATGCAAGATTTATTACATTTTTTTTTTATAAAATTTACAAAATTTAACAAAACGTGAATTTTTTCTTTGTCATGTAACTTAAAAATGGCGCATTAGAAAGTTCAACTTTGACGTTTTGACGTTTTACATTTTTACCAAATCAAAATACCAATTTAGATGTTTTATGAAAAAAAAGTGACGTTTTTTAACAGTTTTTTTTTTAAATTTTTCAAATACAGGGTGATTTAAAAAAAAAAAAATTCGTTTTCAGACCAAAAAATGCCACCAATTTTGTTTTTTAATCCTGTAATTTCTTTATTTTTTATGCGATTTTAACGAAATTTGTGGAGATTATCACTCTCGACTGCCTTATTAAGAGCGTCGATTTAGAAAAATTTTGACCGAAGAAAAGAATTTTTAGAAATTTTGATTTCGAGGAGCGAAGAAAAATTTTTGTTTTTTAACCAAAATAAAAATGTGACCAAAAATTTTAAACGACCTGTAAGTTCTTCATTTTTAATGCCACTATAACCAAATTTGTGAAGTTTATAAGTCTTAACTGTCTTTTTAAGAGTTTTAGAAAAATTTAGACCAAAAAGGGAGAATATTTAGAAATTTTTATTTGGACAACAGTGAAAATCTCAATTTTTTCAACACTGTAATTTCGTTATTTTTAGTACGACAGGAACGAAATTTATGCATGTTGTTTCTTTTGTTTGTTTTAGTAATCACAAATTTGCAAAAATTTTGATTAAAAAGTCGAATTTTTAAAAATTTTCGTTTTAAAACCAAAAAAATGCCACCAATTTTTTTTTAATAGTGTGATTTCTTTATTTTTTATGTGATTTTAACAAAATTTGTGGAGATTATCACTCTTGACTGTCTTATTTACAGTGGCGATTTACAAAAATTTAGAGCAAAAAGGAGAATTTGTAGAAATTTTTATTTCGAGTAGCTAAAAAAAATTCCAAAAAAGCTTGAACGCGGTTTGAATTTGTGAAATTTGTGGGAGTTATTTTTAAGATTAAATAGTCCATAAAAGTTGTTGAATTTGAGTTAATTTTAATATATCTTTGTTAGCCATTATTTCTAATAACGGTATTATCTTTATTTTTGTAAAAACATTGTTAATTTTTTTTGAAAGTTTCTATTACTAAGTGGTCCAGATAATCTAATTTTTCTTAGAAGCATAAGGAAAATATGCCCAAAAAAATATTTTTGTATCAAAAATTACGACTATTACGCACGATTTGAAATAAATAGTCATCAATAACTCGCAATGCTCTTTTAAATTGCATATTTGAAAAGAGATGGAGAATATTTATTGCGGTTCATTTCAAGCCAGATGAGACCCAACCACTTGCGGTAAGGTGGCTATAAACGGTTTAAAAAGTCAAAGCCATAACCGCACTAGAGGGTTTGATAAACTGTACGTAAAATATTTACGCATTTTGCACACAAAGTCCGTGAGGTTTCACAATGATGTTGCCAAATTTCTGCCTTGTGTCAACGGTTATCAGAAAATCGTCAAGAAACTGATAAATTCAGGCGAAAAAGAAGTTGTTTTTGGCAAAAATGTAAGACAATCGGATAAATTAATAAAAGCAGCCGTGCTTATGAGAAGGAACTAATTGGATTTACTGTTAAGTAAATTGGAGCAGAAAAATCCAAAAAAGATGATAATGCGATTTAGGTGAAAGTATGTTTGTTGTTGAGCGTCTGTTTAAAAAATCGCTCCTATCTCACTTGCGTCAGTACTGTAAGTAAACACAGCTTTATTAACTATAGACATTTAAAATTTAAAAGTCCCCAGACAAATTCGAGAGTTGCCAACCCAAATAGGTGGTTCATTAGAGTGATTTTCGCAATTTGCGAGTTTTACCAATGACTGAAGGGTGAAGCAGTAATTACAGTGTCAGAATAAATATTTAATAAAACGCGAAAAATGTGCAGATAGACGCCAGTTCAACGAACTAGACTTTGAGTCATATAAATATAACTCTTATTAGCGTACCATAAAGGTAATAAACTATCAATTTGTTTAATCAATGGGCACAAATGTAGGCTGAATTAACGATGATTACCTACTCGACGTCTGTAATCGCGGACGTTTAATTACGTCCACATTTTACATTGTAAAACACGCATTATTATCTCACCTAGTTACCCAGTGATGGGATTAAGTGATAAACGGAGAATTCGTCGGGCTTCCACAACCATGAATGGGTGACGGCGAAGGAATGATTTGAAAAAAATGAGGCCTGCGTTGGGAGGAAAGCTCATTAAGGAAATATTTAGGTCAGGTCAGTTCAGGTCAAGTCGCAAAAATCCGAATAAAAAAATTCGAGCGAGATTTATAGGGGATATCTGCATTCCTCCTAGAGCGGGCAGTGGCGGGGGTTATGTAACTCTGTCTGGGTTAAATAATGAATGAAGTAAGCGGCCGTTCGATGGTTTAGTGAACCGCTAGCAACAAAAAATTGGCGAATGACTTTGTAATTCGGCAGTCTGACTGCTCCTAAAGGGAGCCTCAAACTGGCTAGACAGTCGTCCCCCACATCTATTACAATTATAATCCACAGTTCCTAGACCTCTAACTCAAAGAATTGAAGGAGTGATCGAATTTGGCGACTTGACCCAGACAGGAGAAACCTTATGAAATGAGCTGGGATCTTTGCTCAAAGGGTTCCGAGCCGATCAAGCGGAAAAGCCAAACTGACCCACATAAAAGTTAGATAATAAATGTAAAAATTGCAAAATACGCAATAAATCCAGCGCGATAGCTTAAAATAAGTTTTATGTCCAGTGATTTTTCATAATGAAAAAAATTTGTTTTCAAACAATTACATAGTCGATAAGAAAGGCATAAACGTGCCGAGCATAAAAACCCAGTAATTACCCATGATAAGTACATGCACATACGTAACTCGTTGCGTCCAAGTCGAAGGGAAAATGCGGAAAATCCCTTTTCTCCCACTCGCGGAAGCGCCTCTGTCCACTAACCTACCCAAAAAATTCTACTTACGGTGAAAAATCGCATTCAAACTCCAATTGCTTCTCAATTGGCAATAATTCATTGGGTGGGGGCTGAAAGCACAAACTAAGAACACTGGTTATATGACGAGCAGTTTATTGCAACTACTTATTTTCTAGTAAGGAGTCGCGCATAGCAACCAACCGACAAACGTCGCATTACACCGCGCACACGAATTAAACGATAGCAAGTGAGATCGAGAGAAACACGTCATTCAGACCGGCGCACTCCAATCTTCGCGAACTTGGCGAGTGGGGATTGCCCGATTTCCCCAATTTTCACCCCCACAAACCACTTTCACGCCCTCTCTTTGTGTGGGAAACCAAGTTCGCGACCCCTGCGAAAACTCCACCACGAAAAAGTCCGCATTTTTCCGCCCAAAACCGAGAAAAACCACTCCGAAACGGTAAAAGTCGCAGGCGCGCCGCGTGGAAGGACGAATTTCGAGCAAAATGGTTGCTATCGCCAACTTCGCTAATCAAGTGCGCAAATTCTGTTTTGCGAAAAAAATTTTGCGAACGTTTTTGACGACTTTGGCTCCGGAAAACTCCGCGGGAATTTTCTGGGTGCGAAAAACTCGGTTTGGGCGCGCGGACGCGCCGGAAACCGCGAGGGACTTTAAGGGATGATTTGGGGACTTTGCGGGGGGAAAATGTCGGCTTTTATGGGTCTAATGCGTTCCTTGGTCGGTTCGCTGGGGTTTTAACTGGTAAAAGTTCGCCTGAAGCCTCGCACTTGGGCGTAAAAAAATAATACGCACTCTAAGAAACAATAATGGCGCACCGACCGCAAGAAAAAAGGACCATGTGAGTGAAGTTCGCCTTTTTCGCCAATTTTAAGTTAAAACTACGCACTTATTTTATTCCAATTGAAGTTTAAATTAATTTCAGTCAAATGGGCGTTAAGTTGGAGGACAAAATTTGTCACAAAAGGCCCTATTTCTTCGTCAAAGCCCAACATTTCCTATGGCGGGCGTGTCTAGATAGTTAGAACTGGAACCCTTAAAAAGGTCATTTGTAGAAATATTTAGGGGTGTTTCATTTGAGCCCTTAAAATACCTTGTTTTTGCAATGCGACTCCATTTCAAAATGTTTATTTATTTTGTTACAAAATGAAGGAAAAAATGCAGAAAAAAGTGCGAAATCGCTTATTCTAACCAAAATGACTCCTTTCAAAATTCGCCTCTTTAAACTTATTGTGCCCTAAATCAAACGAAAATTATTTCCAAGAATGACAAATGTTGAAGGCAAATTGTTATTGTTAATTAAACGAATTGAAACAGAAATTTAGAATTTCAGCAAAGGCAAAGAATTTCTAAGAAAGAAAAAAATTCACTTTAAAATTTTTGGTAATTCCAGGTAAAAATGACAACGAGATGATTTCCACATAAAACTCAACTTTATAGTTTTCCTCATAATTTTCTACACTCGAGGGTAGTTTTATTCAAATATTACGCTACAGGTTTTAAAATTTAATTAACTTCAAAAACCAAAGGAAGAGAGTGAATATAGAAACAAACCTAACAATGAAACAGTTTTAATTTTTTTGCTTAGGAACTTTACTGAATTTACACTTATAGAAGGGGTGTATATTTGGCCATCCGCAAGAATATGCAATCGATTTTTTCACCGCTTTGCAAGAAAGGCAGAAATAAACAGCAATAAAGTCACTTTAAAAAGTGAAATAATTGAAATGTGTGACAAATATATTTCATATTTTTTAGTTTATAAAGCAAAAACTTGTAAATGAAGAAATACCGTGCGTTTTTTTAAAAACTTTTTAAACTTTTATGCATCAAAAAAAATTAACTTCATCATTAATTTTTTTAGATAGTTTGTTATTTTCGAAAGGCATTTATCTATAGATAATATTATATGAAGTCCGAATCTTTATCCTATCAAAATGGGTTTGAAATTTTACCATTCACCTTTAAATTTGTAGAAATGAGGAGCTTTTAAAAAAAACAATTTTAGGATAAACTTAGAAAAAGCTCCAAAGAAAAGAAATTTTTGAGAGGAAAAGCGCCCCAAAAATCATACTAAACTGGCAAAATATCTAAAAAGCGGGCATAATACTTCATATTTAATTTTAAGGTTGATTGACACCTTTGAAATTTGTACTTACATTCTAAAATCTGCAAGAAAAGGTTTAAGTTGTCATGAAACTGCAGATTACGCCAAGTCGCTACGAGCCATAAAACCGCAACAAAAGTCATAAAATTATACTTAATACATACCTATTGTGCGTTCTTTTTTCTCAATATGCCTACCATTATACAAGCATTCATTTTAGAGCTCGAATAAAGACGATTTTTCAACAGTTTTAGAGAGAAAAAGTGGAAAAACTGGCTAGACAAGAAATTCCAAGACAAAAATAATAAAGGCATTTCCCAAACGGTGGATGTAAACAGTGAGAAATCCTCGGTAAACTGGGTTAAGCTTGTGTAATTTTTAGATGAATTAAAGATAAATTATTTGGTCAAAGCAATGCAACAGGCGCCACACAAAAAGTAAGAGAAGTAATAAAAGTATATTCAGCTCTTGAGGAAATCAAAACATGTAAATTTGATAAACACGAAAGTATAATACTTTCACACAAACTCAAAAGTACATTCATTTCAGCGCATAAATTAATTAACTTGTAGCAGTGCAAAAAATCGTAAAAAACAAGTCAAATTCATTAGTTTAAAGACTCGTGACCGCTGAGCTGGCAACAATTATTCATGTAATAATTACGATTACACTTTGGGAATTAAATCCACCAAGCGTCAAAATTGCTTCTAAGAAACAAATCTGTTCGGCTGAGAAAAAACTCAAGTTGGAAGCTTTTTTGATTAGTGGAGGCCAAATTTCAAGTTTAATAAGGGTAAGACCAGATGGAACAGCTTGATAATAACTGCATTTGAGCACTAGGCCAATTAATTAAAAACCGCTTCTTGAAGATGATGGCCGGAATTCGACTTGGTATCAGACATACGGTACGGATGGGCGCTCAAGCGCTCTTTGCCGCCACGTTAACGACCCCGGCACGACACCAGTATTCCGTCTGTCTTGCCATACTGGATCAATAGCCATTTGCTCTAGTCATGTGGAGGCAGGACGGAAAATTTTAAATAAATCTGAGAAAAAAATCGGTTTTCTTTAGATTTGCACAATGAAATTTACTTGTTTTTTGACTTTTTTTTGTTCATTTCTTAAATTTTTAAGCCAGCTCTGGAAATGAACATCCGGTGGTAGCACTTTGACAGTTTGAGGTTAAAATTTAACTGCAATGCAGAAATGTCATTGTTGGCATGATTTTAATGACAAATCTAAAAAGTGAAACTTCATATTAAACAGGGCTGCCACCTAGTGCAAACTCCAAGGCCATTTGCAATTTCTATTTTTATTTATATTTCATTATTTCTTGTTTTTACAAGCAAAACTCCACTTTTATAATGAGGAAGAACAAACACAAATGTCAATAGAAAAGAACTTTTTGCAGATAATCACAATTTTTGAGGTTAATTTTGTTTAAAATTTTGTGTGATCCATCCAATTTTAATTGGCAGTGGGTTTTGAGCAAATTTTTCATGTCGTAGCTAACACCAGCGCATCAGGTTTCTGATGCGATTTTTCTGGCGGTTGTGCAAACCAGGGAACTAAAAATTTTAAATAAATCTGAGAAAAAATCGTTTTTTTGGATTTGCACAATGAAATTTACTTGTTTTTTGACTTTTTTTTGTTCATTTCTTAAATTTTTAAGCCAGCTATGGAATTGAACATCTGGTGGTAGCGCTTTGACAGTTTGAGGTTAAAATTTCACTGCAATGCAGAAATGTCATTGTTGGCATGATTTTAATGACAAATCTAAAAAGTGAAACTTCATATTAAACAGGGCTTCCACCTAGTGCAAATTCCAAGGCCATTTGCAATTTCTATTTTTATTTATATTTCGTTATTTCTTGTTTTTACAAGCAAAACTCCACTTTTATAAGGAGGAAAAACAAACACAAATGTCAATAGAAAAGAACTTTATGCAGATAATCACAATTTTTGAGGTTATTTTGTTTAAAATTTCGTGTGATCCATCTAATTGTAATTGGCCGTGCGTTTTGTGCAAATTTTTCATGTCGTAGCTAACACCAGCGCATCAGGTTTCTGATGCGATTTTTCTGGCGGTTGTGCAAACCAGGAAACTAAAAATTTTAAATTGATCTGAGAAAAAATCGTTTTTTTTGGATTTGCACAATGAAATTTACTTGTTTTTTGACTTTTTTTTGTTTATTTCTTAAATTTTTAAGCCAGCTATGGAATTGAACATCTGGTGGTAGCACTTTGACAGTTTGAGGTTAAAATTTCACTGCAATGCAGAAATGACATTGTTGGCATGATTTTAATGACAAATCTAAAAAGTGAAACTTCATATTAAACAGGGCTGCCACTAGTGAAAATTCCAAGGCCATTTGCCATTTCTATTTTTATTTATATTTCAATATTTCTTGTTTTTACAAGCAAAACTCCACTTTTATAAGGAGGAAAAACAAACACAAATGTCAATAGAAAAGAACTTTTTGCAGATAATTACAATTTTTGAGGTTAATTTTGTTTAAAATTTTGTGTGATCCATCTAATTTTAATTAGCCGTGGGTTTTGAGCAAATTTTTCATGTCGTAGCTAACACCAGCGCATCAGGTTTCTGATGCGATTTTTCTGGCGGTTGTGCAAACCAGGGAACTAAAAATTTTAAATAAATCTGAGAAAAAATCGTTTTTTTGGATTTGCACAATAAAATTTACTTGTTTTTTGACTTTTTTTTGTTTATTTCTTAAATTTTTAAGCCAGCTCTGGAAATAAACATCTGGTGGTAGCACTTTGACAGTTTGAGGTTAAAATTTAACTGCAATGCAGAAATGTCATTGTTGGCATGATTTTAATGACAAATCTAAAAAGTGAAACGTCATATAAAACAGGGCTACCACTAGTGCAAATTCCAAGGCCATTTGTCATTTTTATTTTTATTTATATTTCAATATTTCTTGTTTTTACAAGCAAAACTCCACTTTTATAATGAGGAAGAACAAACACAAATGTCAATAGAAAAGAACTTTATGCAGATAATCACAATTTTTGAGGTTATTTTGTTTAAAATTTCGTGTGATCCATCTAATTTTAATTGGCAGTGGGTTTTGAGCAAATTTTTCATGTCGTAGCTAACACCAGCGCATCAGGTTTCTGATGCGATTTTTCTGGCGGTTGTGCAAACCAGGAAACTAAAAATTTTAAATTGATCTGAGAAAAAATCGTGTTTTTCTTGGATTTGCACAATGAAATTTACTTGTTTTTTGACTTTTTTTGTTTATTTCTTAAATTTTTAAGCCAGCTATGGAAATGAACATCTGGTGGTAGCACTTTGACAGTTTGAGGTTAAATTTCACTGCAATGCAGAAATGTCATTGTTGGCATGATTTTAATGACAAATCTAAAAAGTGAAACTTCATATTAAACAGGGCTGCCACCTAGTGCAAACTCCAAGGCCATTTGCAATTTCTATTTTTATTTATATTTCGTTATTTCTTGTTTTTACAAGCAAAACTCCACTTTTATAAGGAGGAAAAACAAACACAAATGTCAATAGAAAAGAACTTTATGCAGATAATCACAATTTTTGAGGTTAATTTTGTTTAAAATTTTGTGTGATCCATCTAATTTTAATTGGCAGTGGGTTTTGAGCAAATTTTTCATGTCGTAGCTAACACCAGCGCATCAGTTTCCTGATGCGATTTTTCTGGCGGTTGTGGAAACCAGGAAACTAAAAATTTTAAATTGATCTGAGAAAAAATCGTGTTTTTCTTGGATTTGCACAATGAAATTTACTTGTTTTTTGACTTTTTTTGTTTATTTCTTAAATTTTTAAGCCAGCTATGGAAATGAACATCTGGTGGTAGCACTTTGACAGTTTGAGGTTAAATTTCACTGCAATGCAGAAATGTCATTGTTGGCATGATTTTAATGACAAATCTAAAAAGTGAAACTTCATATTAAACAGGGCTGCCACCTAGTGCAAACTCCAAGGCCATTTGCAATTTCTATTTTTATTTATATTTCGTTATTTCTTGTTTTTACAAGCAAAACTCCACTTTTATAAGGAGGAAAAACAAACACAAATGTCAATAGAAAAGAACTTTATGCAGATAATCACAATTTTTGAGGTTATTTTGTTTAAAATTTCGTGTGATCCATCTAATTTTAATTGGCAGTGGGTTTTGAGCAAATTTTTCATGTCGTAGCTAACACCAGCGCATCAGTTTTCTGATGCGATTTTTCTGGCGGTTGTGCAAACCAGGGAACTAAAAATTTTAAATAAATCTGAGAAAAAATCGTTTTTTTGGATTTGCACAATAAAATTTACTTGTTTTTTGACTTTTTTTTGTTTATTTCTTAAATTTTTAAGCCAGCTCTGGAAATGAACATCTGGTGGTAGCACTTTGACAGTTTGAGGTTAAAATTTAACTGCAATGCAGAAATGTCATTGTTGGCATGATTTTAATGACAAATCTAAAAAGTGAAACTTCATATTAAACAGGGCTGCCACTAGTGAAAATTCCAAGGCCATTTGCCATTTCTATTTTTATTTATATTTCAATATTTCTTGTTTTTACAAGCAAAACTCCACTTTTATAAGGAGGAAAAACAAACACAAATGTCAATAGAAAAGAACTTTTTGCAGATAATTACAATTTTTGAGGTTAATTTTGTTTAAAATTTTGTGTGATCCATCTAATTTTAATTAGCCGTGGGTTTTGAGCAAATTTTTCATGTCGTAGCTAACACCAGCGCATCAGGTTTCTGATGCGATTTTTCTGGCGGTTGTGCAAACCAGGGAACTAAAAATTTTAAATAAATCTGAGAAAAAATCGTTTTTTTGGATTTGCACAATAAAATTTACTTGTTTTTTGACTTTTTTTTGTTTATTTCTTAAATTTTTAAGCCAGCTCTGGAAATAAACATCTGGTGGTAGCACTTTGACAGTTTGAGGTTAAAATTTAACTGCAATGCAGAAATGTCATTGTTGGCATGATTTTAATGACAAATCTAAAAAGTGAAACGTCATATAAAACAGGGCTACCACTAGTGCAAATTCCAAGGCCATTTGTCATTTTTATTTTTATTTATATTTCAATATTTCTTGTTTTTACAAGCAAAACTCCACTTTTATAATGAGGAAGAACAAACACAAATGTCAATAGAAAAGAACTTTATGCAGATAATCACAATTTTTGAGGTTATTTTGTTTAAAATTTTGTGTCATCCATCTAATTTTAATTGGCAGTGGGTTTTGAGCAAATTTTTCATGTCGTAGCTAACACCAGCGCATCAGTTTCCTGATGCGATTTTTCTGGCGGTTGTGGAAACCAGGAAACTAAAAATTTTAAATTGATCTGAGAAAAAATCGTGTTTTTCTTGGATTTGCACAATGAAATTTACTTGTTTTTTGACTTTTTTTGTTTATTTCTTAAATTTTTAAGCCAGCTATGGAAATGAACATCTGGTGGTAGCACTTTGACAGTTTGAGGTTAAATTTCACTGCAATGCAGAAATGTCATTGTTGGCATGATTTTAATGACAAATCTAAAAAGAGAAACTTCATATTAAACAGGGCTGCCACCTAGTGCACATTCCAAGGCCATTTGGCATTTCTATTTTTATTTATATTTCAATATTTCTTGTTTTTACAAGCAAAACTCCACTTTTATAAGGAGGAAGAACAAACACAAATGTCAATAGAAAAGAACTTTATGCAGATAATCACAATTTTTGAGATTATTTTGTTTAAAATTTCGTGTGATCCATCTAATTTTAATTGGCAGTGGGTTTTGAGCAAATTTTTCATGTCGTAGCTAACACCAGCGCATCAGGTTTCTGATGCGATTTTTCTGGCGGTTGTGCAAACCAGGGAACTAAAAATTTTAAATAAATCTGAGAAAAAAATCGTTTTTTTGGATTTGCACAATGAAATTTACTTGTTTTTTGACTTTTTTTTGTTCATTTCTTAAATTTTTAAGCCAGCTATGGAATTGAACATCTGGTGGTAGCGCTTTGACAGTTTGAGGTTAAAATTTCACTGCAATGCAGAAATGTCATTGTTGGCATGATTTTAATGACAAATCTAAAAAGAGAAACTTCATATTAAACAGGGCTGCCACCTAGTGCACATTCCAAGGCCATTTGCCATTTCTATTTTTATTTATATTTCATTATTTCTTGTTTTTACAAGCAAAACTTCACTTTTATAATGAGGAAGAACAAACACAAATGTCAATAGAAAAGAACTTTTTGCAGATAATCACAATTTTTGAGGTTAATTTTGTTTAAAATTTTGTGTGATCCATCCAATTTTAATTGGCAGTGGGTTTTGAGCAAATTTTTCATGTCGTAGCTAACACCAGCGCATCAGGTTTCTGATGCGATTTTTCTGGCGGTTGTGCAAACCAGGGAACTAAAAATTTTAAATTGATCTGAGAAAAAATCGTTTTTTTGGATTTGCACAATGAAATTTACTTGTTTTTTGACTTTTTTTTGTTCATTTCTTAAATTTTTAAGCCAGCTATGGAATTGAACATCTGGTGGTAGCGCTTTGACAGTTTGAGGTTAAAATTTCACTGCAATGCAGAAATGTCATTGTTGGCATGATTTTAATGACAAATCTAAAAAGAGAAACTTCATATTAAACAGGGCTGCCACCTAGTGCACATTCCAAGGCCATTTGCCATTTCTATTTTTATTTATATTTCATTATTTCTTGTTTTTACAAGCAAAACTTCACTTTTATAATGAGGAAGAACAAACACAAATGTCAATAGAAAAGAACTTTTTGCAGATAATCACAATTTTTGAGGTTAATTTTGTTTAAAATTTTGTGCGATCCATCCAATTTTAATTGGCAGTGGGTTTTGAGCAAATTTTTCATGTCGTAGCTAACACCAGCGCATCAGGTTTCTGATGCGATTTTTCTGGCGGTTGTGCAAACCAGGGAACTAAAAATTTTAAATAAATCTGAGAAAAAATCGTTTTTTTGGATTTGCACAATGAAATTTACTTGTTTTTTGACTTTTTTTTGTTCATTTCTTAAATTTTTAAGCCAGCTATGGAATTGAACATCTGGTGGTAGCGCTTTGACAGTTTGAGGTTAAATTTCACTGCAATGCAGAAATGTCATTGTTGGCATGATTTTAATGACAAATCTAAAAAGTGAAACTTCATATTAAACAGGGCTGCCACTAGTGAAAATTCCAAGGCCATTTGCCATTTCTATTTTTATTTATATTTCAATATTTCTTGTTTTTACAAGCAAAACTCCACTTTTATAAGGAGGAAAAACAAACACAAATGTCAATAGAAAAGAACTTTTTGCAGATAATTACAATTTTTGAGGTTAATTTTGTTTAAAATTTCGTGTGATCCATCCAATTTTAATTGGCCGTGGGTTTTGAGCAAATTTTTCATGTCGTAGCTAACACCAGCGCATCAGGTTTCTGATGCGATTTTTCTGGCGGTTGTGCAAACCAGGAAACTAAAAATTTTAAATTGATCTGAGAAAAAATCGTTTTTTTTGGATTTGCACAATGAAATTTACTTGTTTTTTGACTTTTTTTTGTTCATTTCTTAAATTTTTAAGCCAGCTATGGAATTGAACATCTGGTGGTAGCACTTTGACAGTTTGAGGTTAAAATTTATAGTTCAGCCAAGTTGGCCTGAGCCACCATAAAATCATAAAAATTAGACGGCAACCGCACCCGGACAGTTTGCGGTATTTTGTCATTTATGACGAGACATCTGGCCTGTTTAGGGATGCTGTTCTGATCGCAGGGTGCAAACTTGAGCAAATAAACCCTCATTATGTGCACTTGAGAATCTTTTGAAGCTGTCTCGTTGCGGTAGCCCGCAAATTTTTATACTTTTATGGTGGCTCAGGCTAACTTGGCTGAACTATAACTGCAATGCAGAAATGTCATTGTTGGCATGATTTTAATGACAAATCTAAAAAGTGAAACTTCATATTAAACAGGGCTGCCACCTAGTGCAAACTCCAAGGCCATTTGCAATTTCTATTTTTATTTATATTTCATTATTTCTTGTTTTTACAAGCAAAACTCCACTTTTATAAGGAGGAAAAACAAACACAAATGTCAATAGAAAAGAACTTTTTGCAGATAATTACAATTTTTGAGGTTAATTTTGTTTAAAATTTTGTGTGATCCATCTAATTTTAATTAGCCGTGGGTTTTGAGCAAATTTTTCATGTCGTAGCTAACACCAGCGCATCAGGTTTCTGATGCGATTTTTCTGGCGGTTGTGCAAACCAGGGAACTAAAAATTTTAAATAAATCTGAGAAAAAATCGTTTTTTTGGATTTGCACAATAAAATTTACTTGTTTTTTGACTTTTTTTTGTTTATTTCTTAAATTTTTAAGCCAGCTCTGGAAATAAACATCTGGTGGTAGCACTTTGACAGTTTGAGGTTAAAATTTAACTGCAATGCAGAAATGTCATTGTTGGCATGATTTTAATGACAAATCTAAAAAGTGAAACGTCATATAAAACAGGGCTACCACTAGTGCAAATTCCAAGGCCATTTGTCATTTTTATTTTTATTTATATTTCAATATTTCTTGTTTTTACAAGCAAAACTCCACTTTTATAATGAGGAAGAACAAACACAAATGTCAATAGAAAAGAACTTTATGCAGATAATCACAATTTTTGAGGTTATTTTGTTTAAAATTTTGTGTCATCCATCTAATTTTAATTGGCAGTGGGTTTTGAGCAAATTTTTCATGTCGAAGCTAACACCAGCGCATCAGTTTCCTGATGCGATTTTTCTGGCGGTTGTGGAAACCAGGAAACTAAAAATTTTAAATTGATCTGAGAAAAAATCGTGTTTTTCTTGGATTTGCACAATGAAATTTACTTGTTTTTTGACTTTTTTTGTTTATTTCTTAAATTTTTAAGCCAGCTATGGAAATGAACATCTGGTGGTAGCACTTTGACAGTTTGAGGTTAAATTTCACTGCAATGCAGAAATGTCATTGTTGGCATGATTTTAATGACAAATCTAAAAAGTGAAACTTCATATTAAACAGGGCTGCCACCTAGTGCAAACTCCAAGGCCATTTGCAATTTCTATTTTTATTTATATTTCGTTATTTCTTGTTTTTACAAGCAAAACTCCACTTTTATAAGGAGGAAAAACAAACACAAATGTCAATAGAAAAGAACTTTATGCAGATAATCACAATTTTTGAGGTTATTTTGTTTAAAATTTCGTGTGATCCATCTAATTTTAATTGGCAGTGGGTTTTGAGCAAATTTTTCATGTCGTAGCTAACACCAGCGCATCAGTTTTCTGATGCGATTTTTCTGGCGGTTGTGCAAACCAGGGAACTAAAAATTTTAAATAAATCTGAGAAAAAATCGTTTTTTTGGATTTGCACAATAAAATTTACTTGTTTTTTGACTTTTTTTTGTTTATTTCTTAAATTTTTAAGCCAGCTCTGGAAATGAACATCTGGTGGTAGCACTTTGACAGTTTGAGGTTAAAATTTAACTGCAATGCAGAAATGTCATTGTTGGCATGATTTTAATGACAAATCTAAAAAGTGAAACGTCAAATAAAACAGGGCTACCACCTAGTGCACATTCCAAGGCCATTTGCCATTTCTATTTTTATTTATATTTCAATATTTCTTGTTTTTACAAGCAAAACTCCACTTTTACAAGGAGGAAGAGAACAAACACAAAAAGTTTATTCTATTTCAGAAGAACTTTTTGCAGATAATCACAACATTTTTTAGGTTAATTTTCACGTTTGGCGCATGCGTATTAAAATTTTGTGTAATAAAAGCCGACATACGTTCAAATGCATGGTCCTGTCTAAAACAAAAATTTAATGGATCACACGGAAGTATCTGCATGTTTTTGACAGACAATGACAGTTAGTTGCAGGAGTACCAACCCATAAAAAATTTGTAACTAGAATCTCTTAATGCTGCGGAAATTGTTGAAAACTGAGTTTTATAAGCCGTTTAAAGCAAAGAAGTTAAAACTTTGTTATTTATCTACGTGAAAATGCTTCTGAAGGCACTTTTCCACAATGCCCAGACTGAAAATTTAAGGTAAAAAGTTACACGTGTGCTTAAATAAACCTCATCAGTAAAGCACGATTTTCGTTCCTTTTGCGCACATAAATCCCAGGTTTGGTTTTGAATAAGTCCAGAGGTAAACCTTTTGTGGGCCTCCAACTTTTTTCAACCTTCAAGGAGCTATATTTTCATAGTTTTATTACATGACGTAACAATATAATTCTTCAAAATGTTCCATAAATTCAGAGCTCTTCTCTTGGCAAATAAGTAGGATTTTACCGAATAAGATGCAAAAATAGAAATAAAATTACGACACATTTTATTGATAAAACCAAAACCTTTTCGTTCTAGGAACTTGCAGCGTTCATATCTGATAAAATTTCAAAAATTACACCAATTCACTGGCGTCATTATTTATTTTATTTTACCTTTCTTAGAAATTAATTACCGTAACGTATAATTGAGTGGAGATGGCCAACCGCCAAATATCGAAGTTTTTTAATATAAAAATGTGCGGATTTTCGGGTCAGAGTGGTTTATTGCTATTCGTAAAATATTCAGCCAGTCTTTAACCCTGGGTTCCCTGGTGAATTTTCTTGAAGATAATTGTGCAGTAACGTGATATTTGGCTAATTTCGATGCATTTTCGGCGTCGGTAGTAATTTTCTCGAGCCGCTGAATAAAAAATGCATAAAACCTGCGAATGTAAATGCTCGATAATTATGGTGATTGTGTTCGAAAAATGTGAATTTAAAATTTTGCGTTGGCGCCGGCGTGGACAATGCACTCCTGACGATTTCCATTGAAAAATCCTCGAAAGCAATTATGCTCATAAATATTATTACAGTTTACTTAGGCAATTTAAATAGACAAATATAGAACAGCTGTAACAGGTCAAAAACAAAAGAATACATTAAGTTGAATTTACACACAATTTTCGAGCCTTTTAATTTTTAAATATCTCGGTGGAAAGCGGTGTTACATAAATACACAAATATTTACAAAACAATATGAAGCACAGCGCCTAATGAAGCACAATCTTATCAAAGTAGAACGGAATTAAGTTATAAAAAAACTTACCAAATCGTCAATTAAAAATAAGTTGCTCCAATTAAAAGAAATGTACACTGAAAACCACTGCACGGTTATTTTCACTCGGTGCATTTTATACTTCCGCTAAACAACGTGGCATGCAGGCAAGATTTTTACGAATATCATCAAGTCAAAGAAGTGCATTTAGTCCGTTTGTTCATTCATGAAATTTATTTTCTGAGAGTCAACAACAGCCGATAAGTTATCGACTTTACTGTCCATCACAATGATAATGTATTTCTGAAAAGAAGCACAACTACCTTGCCCATCGCCACTGCACGACTGCGGTCGATGCCAGAGTATGCCGTAGGCCCATTGAAGAATGCAGACTGTGGAGTCACTCACTTGCATAGTGTGGAGAGGGAAGACAAGAGAAAGAGCAAAATTCGGTTATTTCCATTCATAAACAAGCATACGGTTTTATCATTTGTGGAACGATCGGGGACAAAATGCTTTTCACTAATCGCCGCTATTCCTACACTTTTTCCTCGACTTGTCCATCAGATCTATGAATGAACTTTTCGGTGTCTTGGCAATTTTTGGGAATTCGCCAATTATGTTGGAAAAATTTCACGGTAATTCAAACTGAAATTAACTGTTTTCAAAGTTTTACAGATAAAAATTGGCGACAAGTTTCTGGTTTCTTTCAGGAAGATTGCTTGTATTTTTTTAAATTAAACAAGAAACAAAATTTAGAAAACATTATTAATTCAATTTCAACGAAACTGAATCATCACTAACAAAGTTTAATACAAGCCGTTTAAAAATGCAAAAATTATATGAGAGAATTTGAATTTTATTATTTTCCAGCTCTTCTTAACATAATGAAATTCAATTCAAGTTGGATTGTGCTTTAAGAGGTTCTTAATTCAAAAGCCATTTTTGGATCAAATGTTATTGCGGCATTATTTAAATAAAATGAATCGAAAACATAAAATTTAACAGTTAATTAGTTTTTATTTATGATTTATTGATTTAATCATTTATAACAACTGAATAATTTTGTCGATTTGATTTTACCCAAATAATTATAAAATTAGGGGTAATGTCGGTATCTTGATGTAATATGCAAAACTATGGATAGATGGCGCCACCATAGATCGGCCGAAAATGTTTGCGGCCAGAAAAGACTTGCTTTTAGGCCGCTTTTGAGGCCTAAAAATCCCATTTTCGGTTTAGGTCGCCTAAAATAGTTATTTGTGTACCAAGGCCAAAAAGTGTTTTTTTTTAATGCGCGAATATCGGTGTGCGCCGGTATATAATTTGGAATGCCATATTCCAAATTACCTGCACCCCAAGTAAGAACACGCTTTTGGAATTTTTTAGTTTGATAGACATTTTTAGAAGGTTTGTCTTGGCAATTTTTGGGAATTCGCCAATTATTGTTAGAAAAATTTCACGGTAATTAAAACTGATGCAAAAGTCTTACAAATGAAAAATTCCGACGCATTTTTACATTTTCTTAATAATATTTCATGCGACAAGTTTCTGGTTTCTTTCAGGAAGATGGCTTGCATTTTTTTAAATTAAACAAAAGACAGAATTTAGAAAATATTATTAAGTAAATTTCAACGAAACTGAATCAGCACTAACAAATTTAATACAAGCCGATTAAAAATAAAAATTATTTGAGAGAATTTGAATTTTATTAGGTTCAGCGTAGCTGGAAAATAATAAAATTCAAATTCTCTCAAATAATTTTTATTTTTAATTTTTTGTCGATTTGATTTTACCCAATTAATTATAAAATTACAGGTAATGTCGGTATCTTGATGTAATATGCAAAACTATGGATAGATGGCGCCACCATAGATCGGCCAAAAATGTTGGCGGCCAGAAAGACTTACTTTTAGGCCGCTTTTAAGGCCTAAAAATCCGATTTTCGGTTTAAATCGTCTAAAATAGTTATTTGTGTACCAAGGCCAAAAAGTGTTTCTTTCTTGGCCGAGCATTTTTTTAATGGCCGAGGCGAGAGCAAAATGGCACTTTTTACAAGATAATTATTTTTTATTTTTGATTTATTGATTTAATCATTTATAGCAACCGAATAATTGCAAATATTTATGAATCCTTCAGAAAAGTTCATATTTTCTTTATTTACCGCTATTCCTACACTTTTTCCTCGACTTCTCCATCATATCTATGAATCTATGAATTCGCCAATTATTGTTAGAAAAATTTCGCGGTAATTAAAACTGATTCAAAAATTTTACCAATAAAAAATTGCGACGCATTTTTACATTTTCTTAATATTACTTCATGCGACAAGTTTCTGGTTTCTTTCAGGAAGATTGCTTGCATTTTTTAAAATTAAACAAGAGACAAAATTTAGGAAATATTAAATATTATTAATTAAATTTCAACGAAACTGAATCAGCACTAACAAAGTTTAATACAAGGTGTTTATAAATGTTTCTAGCATCAAGCGTGGCTTTGGAATTCCTGTCGTACAATATTTTGCCGCTTTGTTTACATAGTGAATATAACTATCTTGAAAATTATTTATAATGTTACTTACTTCAATAACGTTTTAGTTATGGTTTAGTGTCCAAGTTTTCAATTCTCAGGTTTTAAACCACAACTGGAACAGTTTATTTCTCAAAATTTACTTTGTTTCATGTTTGAGGTTAACTGCAAATGTCAGTTGACAAATCGAAACCCACATTTGTAATGAGCGGCAAATTTCTTTGACTTGATGCTAGAAACATTTATAAACACCTTGTACAAGCCGTTTAAAAATAAAATTATATGAGAGAATTTGAATTTTATTATTTTCCAGCTCTCCTGAACCTAATAAAATTCGGTTCAAGTTGGATTGTGCTTTAAGAGGTTCTTAATTCAAAAGCCATTTTAGAATCAAATGTTATTGCGGCATTATATAAATAAAATTGATCGAAATCATAAAATTTACGAGTTAATTAATTTTTATTTATGATTTAATGATTTAATCATTTATAACAACTGAATAATTTTGTCGATTTGATTTTACCCAATTAATTATAAAATTACAGGTAATGTCGGTATTTTGATGTAATATGCAAAACTATGGATAGATGGCGCCACCATAGATCGGCCGAAAATGTTTGCGGCCAGAAAAGACTTACTTTTAGGCCGCTTTTAAGGCTTAAAAATTCCATTTTCAGTTTAAGTCGCCTAAAAATGCGTTTTATTAAAGTTTAACATAAGTTTTATACTTTTTTTTTTCTTTTTCAACTTCTATGTACATTAATTAACCACTCAAACGAAACAATTTGTAATAATTTCCAAAAAAAAATAATTTAAGAATATACTTGTTATTTCAAGATTGAAAAAAAATCAGAGCCAATCTTTCAAAACTTTCAAATATCTGCAAATTATCTGCATCCGAAGTAAGAACACGCTTTTGGAATTTTTTAGTTTGACATTTTTAGAAGGTTTTTATCTGTGGTTCAGTTTTATCGTTTGTGTTAATCAGGTTTAATATTTTTCCAAAAATTTAATGTCCTTACACTCGAATATAATACTAGATTTTATCAAAAACCTCTGTTGGTTGCAATTAAGGCATTAAAAGAATTGTCAGAAGTGACAGCAGTGACAAATTTTTAGTTTTTAGAAAGCCATGCTTGCATTGTTGTCATGGAAATGTGGCATAATTTTCTTTAAATTGTTTAGAGTTTAAAGTGTTTAAAGTACTAAAGGATCTAATAAAAACATTTTGGCTTGCTAAAATATTAACTCACTTCTTTTTTATACATGATAGAAAATGTTTAAAAAAATCGCAAAAACAGACAATTTAAATTTTCACAAAAAATCACTTGGAACCTTATAATTCTCACGTCGCGATTCAATATTATCAGTTATCAATATTATATTATTATATTATTATTATTATTCAATATTATCAGTGTTCAGTTATCTTATTTTAAAGGTCTTATTGCAAATATAAAAAAATACAGTCAAATTATTCAAATTTTATGTCTTTTCAACGACTTCATTTTCATTACAAATTAACAGAACTCACCTTTTGAAGTTTTCTCAAATTTCTAATTTAGAATTTTGGATTTTAAAGGATATCCGTGACCATTTTTGTTTTGTGTAAGTAATTTTCTCCAATTTTCTGTGTTTCTTCTTATTTAATAGATTAAATTAAAAACCGTTTGAAGCACAATCCACCAGTATAACCGAATTTAATTGGGAGGTTCGGGAGAACAGGAAAAAATAAAATTCAATTAACCTTCTAAATTAGAAATTTTCAACATGTAAGTTGGCAAAAATGTTGTTTATACGTTTAGTTGAGGAAAATTCGTTTCTTCTCTTGCCACAGTCAAAAACTCGCCCATAAAATTTGCTTCAATGTCCAAACTTTTTGACACCGACTTTTGAACTCTTCTTGACTGTTTTATAGACATTGTTGTATCATTCATTCTCTTTATGTTTTATTCATTCCTTTCAATGATCTTTCCCTTCACATTCCCTTCTTTTTTAATGTTGATGTTGATGTTACCCTTTATTTTTTCTACAAAATTCTTTAAAATTCCTCTTCGTTCTCCTCTTTGCTTCATTTCTGCATTATTTGTTTCGCAGTCAGGCATTTTTTACCAACGTTTTCTTCCACAATTCCATAATCGGTTGACGACCGTCCCTTTGAAAGTTTTGATAATGGCAAATTCTTGAGTGTGCCTAGTCCACAATTTGCTTTTTTGATCCTATCTACAGTTTACCAAACGCTCTAGTGCGGTTATGGCTTTGACTTTTAATAGTTATTTAATAAACTAGTTTGTTAATGAAGGCGATTAATAATCGAAACTAAAATAAACGAAAATAGTTGAGCTTATTAATCGCCCATTAACAAACGAGTTGCTTACAACATTTTTTTCGACGATCGTCGCAACAATCAACATTCATATTTTCATTTGGATTCAATTAGATGAAATTCTATAACTTTTCATTTGTCCTTGGATTTCACAATGTTTAGAATTATATTATTAATGAAACAATTATTAAAGGTACACATATGGCTGCTGTCAATGTTATCAACATTTTCTAAGTTAGAAGAAGAAACATTTGACGTTTTATAAAGGAAATTACTTTATAATATTTGCTTATACAGTATGATCCAAAAATTTTTGATCAGCCCTTCTCTGAAAAACAAAAGACATGGAAAACGTAGGTCGTAGTTGAAACAAGCTGCAGCTGTCAACCTGATTATTGTAAATTATTTGATAATAATTCAAACTGGTATTGAAAAGATTTGAGTTTTTGGTGGCCGCCTGCGCTCTTGTGAAAACCGTTAACATGTTGAGACCGAAGTTTGAGGTTATGTTATTAAAAACAGTGTAAAAACAGCATGGATAAAAAACACCAGTAGTGCAACGTGCAATTGCTAGTGTATTTAATAAAAAAATGTTAAAAGTGGTGAACACCTTTTCAATTATGACAGTAATGACATTAATGACAGCCAAATGACCACTCAAATTTATTATGCGAAGTTCCCTACGCCATACGTTTTCAATTTTTCTGTTTTCCACAAAAGGGCTGATCAAAAATTTATTTGATCATACTGTATCAATGTTTTGTTTTATATTTAGTGTTGACTTGAATATTTAGGCCACAATGAGGCCAGCAGACCTTTACTTTGGATATCAGAGAAATATACTAATACGAAGCCGGTTGTTAGGTTAGGTTAAATAATAAAGACAAATCATCGATATTGGAGCGTATATTTAATATCGAAAAGAAAATCGATGTAAATTTAATAAAAATTTATTAAAGTCCGTTTTTTTTATTAAAAAACCACCAACACCGCACTCTTTCAGCACTTTACAACCGGCAACATCGTCGATGGTGACTTTTTGGTGATAAAATCAAATAGGTTAGCTGCCTAATTGACAATTTGGTTACAAAAAAGGGCCTTTTAGGCTGTGCCGAGTCTTTTCACTATTAAATCATTTGATTTCTAATCCAACAGGCTGTAAAAGAAACGTTTTTAACGGAAACACTGTCAAATTTTCAGAAATGTCAAAAATTTGACAATTATTTTCTCACCAAAAATCTCCCTATGCAACGTTGCCGGTTGTAATGCAGGAGAAGATTGCGGTGTTGGTGGTTTTTTAAAAAAAAACGAACTTCAATTTGATAAATCAAAAAATATAAAAATAAAATTTTGTGTAAGCTTAAAAACTAAAGTTTGTACAGAGATAACTCATTTTTGATTAATTTGTGAATTGATCGAGTGATTTCGATATACATATGTCGATGTACAGCGCTGGGATTAGAGTCATCATCGAAATGAATTGACACTTGCATGTGGTAAAATACAAATGACATATCTGCTTGATAAAGTGATGCATTAACGCATTCACTTTCAAAAGAAATCTTGCAAATAAAGTAACTTTAATGTTACTTTATGTTAATGATCGTCGGAAAATAGTATATTATTAAACGCGTTTCATAATGAACATTTTGCCGCACGCACGTTTTTACGACACGACGAGCATATATGTATACTATATTTCAGAATTATTGACATCTCGGTAGGCCATGTCTGTGTAACACGCCTCTAACAATGTGAACGACTTTTAGCATTTTGGTTCTAAAACTGTCAATGTAACATTTTGAGGTTATGAAGTAAATGGATTGATATTTTAATCAGATTCTGAATCTACCATCATAACACAGATTTCTTCTGCTTCAGATGAATCTGATGATAAATATAAATCTAAAAACACTAAATACGCTTATATTAGAAGATTCTGACAACATAAATTTGAATTTCCAAGGCACACTGAGATGTCAATAATTCTGAAATATAGTATACGTAAATAACGTGTGATTCAATTTTTATGTAGAGTAGGCTTTGACAAAAGTCGAGAAAAAATTTGACAGCAGTTTGATATTTGTCATTTAATTAAATTTAATGTAATGTTACATATTTTCATCAAAAAATTGAGGTTATATCAAAAACAAAATGACATCTAAAGTCCGTTTTTTTTTTAAACCAGCAACACCGCAGTCTTCCGCTGCATTACAACCGGCAACGTTGCCTAGGGAGATTTTTGGTGAGAAAACAGTTGTCAAATTTTTGACATTTCTGAAAATTAGCCAGTGTTTCCGTTAAAAACGTTTCTTTTACAGCCTGCTGGATTGCAAATCAAATGATTTAATAGTGAAAAGACTCGACACAGCCTGAAAGGTCGTTTTGTGTAATCAAATTGTCAATTAGGTTAGCTAAGCTATTTGATTTTATCACCAAAAAGTCACCATCGACGACGTTGCCGGTTGTAAAGTGGTGGGGGAGTGCGGTGTTGGTGGTTTTTTAATAAAAAAACGGACTTTATGTTTGTCTCTCTCTTTCATGGCCTACCCTAAACAAACATTTTGTGGCTCACATGTTATAATAGATGTGAATACAGGTTGTGAGGTTAGGTTAAAATTCAGTGACAGTGAAACTTAATAAAAATTTAGAATTTTGGATTTTACAAGATCTCCATGACCATTTTTATTTCATGTAAGTAATTTTCTCCAATTTGTGTTTTTCTTATTATTTATTTAATTAAATTAAAAACCGTTTAAAGCACAATCCACCATTATAATCGAATTTAACTAAAAAATCTTCTAATTTAGAAATTTTCAACATGTAAGTTGGCAAAAATGTTGTTTAGTTGACACCATAAAATTTTTGACACCGACATTTTTGTATCATTTTTTCCCTTTATGTTTTATTCATAGTATAGTTTCCTTTCAATAATTTTTCCCTTCACATTCTCTTCTTTATTAATGTTGACTCTCATAAAATTATTTTTCTTACCAATCACCATTACTTGCACTTTTTTTGCTAGTTCAATTTGCAACACATCCAGATTTTCTTGCATATGTGGCACTGTCACGCCCTTTCGCTTGCAAATTTCTCTTTTCTACAGCACTCTTTAAAATTCCTCTTCGTTCTCCCCTTTGTTTCATCTCTTTCACAGTCAGGCAACGTTTTCTTCCATAATTCCATCGAATTCTTGAGTGTTCAAAGTCCACAATTTGCTTTTTGGGCGACAATTTTAGGCCTAAAAGTAAGTCTTTTCTGGCCGCAAACATTTTTGGCCGATCTATGGTGGCGCCATCTATCCATAGTTTTGCATATTACGTAAAGATACCGACATTATCCCTAATTTTATAATTAATTGGGTAAAATCAAATCGACAAACTGCTGTAAAGTGCTGCAACAACATCAAAAAGCACATCAAAACTAATTCATACAAATTGTGAAGCTACACATGCCGAAACTGCGAATGTAAATAAAGAAAATATGAACCGAACCAAAAATGTCCACCACTTTCTAATAAATTCCGCAACTTTGCCAGTTTTTCTTCTGAAACTGTGAAATTGGGTGTTTTTTTTTACTTTTAACTTGTTCACCAACAGTGCTAATT
The DNA here is from genome assembly GCA_029298725.1 of Gnatocerus cornutus. NCBI lineage: Eukaryota > Metazoa > Arthropoda > Insecta > Coleoptera > Tenebrionidae > Gnatocerus > Gnatocerus cornutus. The sequence continues at coordinate 2,599,951 of CM055510.1, forward strand.
TCCAAATTTTTTAACAAAATCTAGAATTTTAAGAAATTTTTTTGTGACATGAACCAACCATTTTGACAAGTTTATATTAAATTATTTGTAACTTTGACAGTTTTTATGCTAAAACGGTGAAATTTGGAGGCGTTACTACTTTTGGCTTGTTTAATAACTACGCTAAATTTCAAAATTTTAGATAAAAAAACAATCAAAGAAATTCACAACTTTTTATTAAATTTCGTAACTTTGGCAGTTTTTATTCTAAAACGGTATAACTGGGTGAATTCACTCCAGATTCACTTGCGATTAATTTAGGATTTTCCTGGATTCTCTTGCCATTTCTCTTTTAATTTTTCCTATAGTTTCTAGATCTATTTAGATTAATTTTAAATTCTCTTAAGATTTTCTACAGTATAATTTTTCTAAATTCTCGGATTTATTTTATTTAAGATCTTGTTAAATTATCTTCATTTTCTCAGTCAATTCTATTTAAATCATTTTCAAAATTTTTCTCGTTTTTCAAGATTTATTGAATTCTTTCTTGATTTCTTCTAAATTTTCTCTTTATTTACTTTGAAATGAACCAAAAATGTCCATTTTTTTTTTATTAAATTTCGTAACTCTGATAGTTTTTATGATAACATAGTAAAATTTGAAGATTTTACTACTTATGGTTTGATTAATAAATGTTTCAAATTGCTAAATTTTGGAGCAAAAATAGCATTTTTAGAAAAATTTATTTTGAAATGAACCAAAAATGTCCAATATTTTCTATTAAATTTCAAAACTTTGATAGTTTTTGTGGTAAAATAGTGAAATTTGAAGATTTTACTACTTACGGCTTGTTTAACAAATGTTTCAAATTGCTAAATTTTAGAGCAAAAAATAGCATTTTTAGAAAAATTTATATTGAAATGAACCAAAAATGTCCAATTTTTTTTATTAAATTTCGTAACTTTGATAGTTTTTGTGGTAAATTTTACTACTTACGGCTTGTTTAACAAATGTTTTAAATTGCTAAATTTTAGACCAAAAAATAACATTTTTAGAAAAATTTATATTGAAATGAATCAAAAATGTCCAATATTTTCTATTACATTTCGTAACTTTGATAGTTTTTGTGGTAAAATAGTAAAATTTGAAGATTTTAGTACTTACGGCTTGTTTAACAAATGTTTCAAATTGCTACATTTTAAAGCAAGAAATAGCATTTTTAGAAAAATTTATTTTGATATGAACCAAAATTTTTAACCATTTTCTTTTAACTTGGACAGTTTTCAAGCTAAAACTGTGAAATTTAGAAGTTATACTACTTTCGGCTTGTTTAACAACTGTGCTAAATTCCAAAATTTTTCACCAAAAAATAGAGTTTTCAGAAAACTTTGTGTTGAAATCTACCAAAAATTTCCACCACTCTCTATTAAATTTCGTAACTTTGGTAGTTTCCATGCTAAAACAATGAAATGTGGAGGTTTCACTACTTTTGACTTGTTTATCAACTTTACTAAATTCCAAAATTTTTAATTGAATTTTTAGAAATTTTTATTTTGAAAGCGAACCAAAAATGTCCACCACTTTCTAATAAATTCCGTAACTTTGCCAGTTTTTCTTCTGAAACTGTGAAATTGGGTGTTTTTTTTTACTTTTAACTTGTTCACCAACAGTGCTAATTTCCAAATTTTTTAACAAAATCTAGAATTTTAAGAAATTTTTTTTGTGACATGAACCAACCATTTTGACAAGTTTATATTAAATTATTTGTAACTTTGACAGTTTTTATGCTAAAATGGTAAAATTTGGAGGCGTTACTACTTTTGGCTTGTTTAATAACTACGCTAAATTTCAAAATTTTAGATAAAAAAACAATCAAAGAAATTCACAACTTTTTATTAAATTTCGTAACTTTGGCAGTTTTTATTCTAAAACAGTATAACTGGGTGAATTCACTCCAGATTCACTTGCGATTAATTTAAGATTTTCCTGGATTCTCTTGCCATTTCTCTTTTAATTTTAATTCTCGGATTTATTTTATTTAAGATCTTGTTAAATTATCTTCATTTCCTCAGTCAATTCTATTTAAATCATTTTCAAAATTTTTCTCGTTTTTCTAGATTTATTGAATTCTTTCTGGATTTCTTCTAAATTTTCTCTTTATTTACTTTGAAATGAACCAAAAATGTCCAATTTTTTTATTAAATTTGGTAACATTGATAGTTTTTGTGGTAAAATAGTAAAATTTGAAAATTTTACTACTTATGGTTTGATTAATAAATGTTTCAAATTGCTAAATTTTATTTTGAAATGAACCAAAAATGTCCAATATTTTCTATGAAATTTCAAAACTTTGATAGTTTTTGTGGTAAAATAGTGAAATTTGAAGATTTTACTACTTACGGATTGTTTAACAAATGTTTCAAATTGCTAAATTTTAGAGCAAAAAATAGCATTTTTAGAAAAATTTATTTTGAAATGAACCAAAAATGTCCAATATTTTCTATTAAATTTCAAAACTTTGATAGTTTTTGTGGTAAAATAGTGAAATTTGAAGATTTTACTACTTACGGCTTGTTTAACAAATGTTTCAAATTGCTAAATTTTAGAGCAAAAAATAGCATTTTTAGAAAAATTTATATTGAAATGAACCAAAAATGTCCAATTTTTTTTATTAAATTTCGTAACTTTGATAGTTTTTGTGGTAAATTTTACTACTTACGGCTTGTTTAACAAATGTTTTAAATTGCTAAATTTTAGACCAAAAAATAGCATTTTTAGAAAAATTTATATTGAAATGAATCAAAAATGTCCAATATTTTCTATTACATTTCGTAACTTTGATAGTTTTTGTGGTAAAATAGTAAAATTTGAAGATTTTAGTACTTACGGCTTGTTTAACAAATGTTTCAAATTGCTAAATTTTAGAGCAAGAAATAGCATTTTTAGAAAAATTTATTTTGAAATGAACCAAAATTTTTAACCATTTTCTTTCAACTTGGACAGTTTTCAAGCTAAAACTGTGAAATTTAGAAGTTATACTACTTTTGGCTTGTTTAAGAAACTGTGCTAAATTCCAAAATTTTTCACCAAGAAATAGAGTTTTTAGAAAACTTTGTTTTGAAATCTACCAAAAATTCCCACTACATTCTATTAAATTTCGTAACTTTGGTAGTTTCCATGCTAAAACAATGAAATGTGGAGGTTTCACTACTTTTGACTTGTTTATCAACTTTACTAAATTCCAAAATTTTTAATTGAATTTTTAAAAATTTTTATTTTGAAAGTGAACCAGAAATGTCCACCACTTTCTAATAAATTCCGTAACTTTTGCCAGTTTTTCTTCTGAAACTGTGAAATTGGGTGGTGTTTTTACTTTTAACTTATTCACCAACAGTGCTAAATTCCAAAATTTTTAAACAAAATCTAGAATTTTTAGATTTTTTTGTGATATGAACCAACCATTTTGACAAGTTTATATTAAATTATTTGTTACTTTGACAGTTTTTATGCTGAAACGGTGAAATTTGGAGGCGTTACTACTTTTGGCTTGTTTAATAACTGCGCTGAATTTCAAAATTTTAGATAAAACCAATCAAAGAAATACAAAATTTTCTATTAAATTTCGTAACTTTGGCAGTTTTTATTCTAAAACAGCATAACTGGGTGAATTCACTCCAGATTCACTTGCGATTAATTTAAGATTTTCCTGGATTCTTTTGCCATTTCTCTTCTAATTTTTCCTATAGTTTCTAGATTTATTTAGATTAATTTTAAATTCTCTCATTTTCTACAGTATAATTTTTCTAAATTCTCGGATTTATTTTATTTATTTGGACTGTGATTAATTTCTCTTTACATTTTCTCGAATATCTTGAAAATCTTGTTAAATTATCTTCATTTTCTCAGTCGATTCTATTTAAATCATTTGCAATTTTTTTCTCGTTTTTCTAGATTCATTGAATTTTTTTTGGATATTTCTTCTAGATTTTCTTTATTTTGCCCAGTTCCCCCCCGTAGATTCTCCAAATTTTCTGTTTTTTAAAAGGCTTGAATTCTCCTAAATTAGTTACTTTTACTTTTATTTTCAGATTCTTCGATTTTCTTTGATTTTATATGTACCGCGTGTTCCACAAATTGCCGAACATACGAAAATGGCATGGGAATTTGAATTTTATTTTTTTCTGCTCTCCCGAACCTTTAAATTAAATTTGGTTAATGGCAGATTGTGATTCAGAAAATTCTTAATCTGAGAGCTATTTTAGAATTACATACATGTTATTTCGGCATTTGTAAAAAATGGAATTGAAAAATGCAAAATGTCAAATTTCCCGCTCGAAACCATTAATTTAATTTGGAAATTCGAAAAAGCAGAAAAAAATAAAATTCAAATCCCTATGTTCAACACCAAAATGTTTCTATTCTTTTTGATTCTTTTCAACACTTAATTGTTTTACGTGTCATTCTAATAAATTCATAAATTCTTTAAAATCTTAGTTGAATAGTTTTAGATTATTGCTTCATAATTAGATCATTAAATATTCTTTATCTTTTCCTCGGTTTACACTTTTTTGGATTTTCTCTAGATTTTCTTCAATTACCTTTAGATTTCATTATCATAATTTTTCTTTAGAGTCTATTTAGATTTTCATCAAATTCAACGTCGATTTTCATTGGATTTTCAAATTTCTATACTTAAGTAGATAGAAAATTTATTTTTAGATACTTCTTAGATTGTCTTTTCTAATTTCTGTAGATCAAATTCTTCGAGGCTTCACATTTTTTATACATATTCCTCAAATTTTATTTAAATTTTCTAAATTATCTTTTCATATTTATTTTCTCACGATCGTGCATAAATTTTCTTTGCACTTCTCTTAGATCCTATTGTTTGGAATTTTCCATAGAATTTCTTTTAGTTTTTTCTTGGATATACTTTAGTCTCTGATTTTTCTTTATATTTTCCGGAAATTCAGTTGAAAATTCATACAAATTGTGAAGCTACACATGCCGAAACTGCGAATGTAAATAAAGAAAATATGAACTTTTCTGAAGGATTAATAAATATTTACAATTATTTAGTTGTTATAAATGATTAAAGTAATAAATCATAAATAAAAAATGAAAATCTTCTTTCTGGCCTCGGCCAAAAAAGAAACACTTTTTGGCCTTGGTACACAAATTACTATTTTATGAACAGCCTCTGTAATAATAAAGTAAAACGCCCGCTTTTTAGTGTCGAATAATTATAAACAAATTAATGTCAAATTAGAATTAGAAGTTTCTTGGTTTCTGATTTCTGGACTTGGAAGGAAGAACAGATTCCTTATAGCTTTAGACTCTACTTAAATGATTAAAATGAATAAATCATAAATACAAGTTAACGAACTAGTAAATTTAATCACGGCCAAAAAGTGCAATTTTGCCCTCGCCCTCAAAAAAAAAGCTCGGACGAAAAAGAAACACTTTTTCGTCTTGGTACACAAATAATTATTTTAGATCCTGTCTACTAATTCAAATCTCTTATATTTTCAAGTAATTCAAATTACTTCAAAGTAATTGTCTCAACAACCTGCAAAGTTGTTTCCTTTAAATTAAATTACAAGTATTTACTTCCACTTTATGCGTGCTACAACAAACAATGTGAACATCGGCGTACTTGTAAATGTAACATGAATGACAATTCTATAACTTCGTACGCTAAAGTGCGTTACTTTCAGGACATCGAACTGTACTATTGTCGTCGTGTTCCTCTTATTCTCTGAAAATAACAAGTAATGTAACAACCGCTAGACCATAAGTGGGAGCTTATCGTTTGTTTAAAGTTGTGTAGATCTTCAATAAAGTCAAGGACTGATATAATGAATATTTAGATTCCTGAGAGGTTTGGACGCTGAAATTTTCATATTTTTCTTGTTGTTCATTTAGCGTGCAGTCCTGACTGAGACTTGTTCATTTTTAAGAGTCAGCATTCCTTAACAAATTTTACTTATTAACTTGAAAGTGAACGGTAACTGTTTTATTGTTATCGTTGCTCTGTTTTTATAATTAAACAAATTCAACTGAGAGCTCCTGAAATATTTCCGCCGCAAAATAACTAGAATAGAATTTGGCATAATCCTCACACCTTTGCTTCTTAGCGTTGCACTCCGACCAAACTTAACTTAATGATTCCTTTCATGTTTATTAAAATACGCATAGCTAATGGCTGACATAAACATATTTTCCGAACACATCAAACTTCCTGCTAAAAACTATTGTTAAACCAGTAAAAATGTAGACGTGATTATGCAAAAGGTCGTTCCTATTTCTGTGGACTAATTTTAGGAACAAAGTTATAGCGCGGCGCCGCGGCGCTCCCGACAAAACTTCCGCCTTTTCTCTCGGTTTTATTTTATTCGAAATTTTGCACTACGAAAATAGAGATTTGCTGTTCGGATTTAAATAAGGAAAGGAAGTGTGGAGTTTTGAGATTACTATTTTAGAATGAAAGTTTTATTTTTAACAGACGAATTATGCAGGTGCTTTTGCCGTACCTAAAGTGAAAAAATGAAGCCACTTGAAACGTGTTTTAGGACACATTTCTTGATTATCTCTAGATTTGATTTTGATTTTTCGCAAATTCTTTACGGATTTAAGGCAGATTCAAAATGGATGTTAATATTGCTTCCTCGCTTTTGCTTGAATTTTCTGTTTATTTTATATTTTTTATATTTTTATATTAAAGGCGAAAAAATTTCCATCACGTGTTAATAAATTTCGTAACTTTGGCAGCTTCTAAAAGAGTAAAATTGGGTGGTTTTTCTACCTTTAACTTGTCTACCAACAGTGCTAAATTCCAAAACGTTAAATCAAGAAATGCAATTTTTAGACATTTTTATTTTGAAATAAACCAAAAATGTCCAATATTTTCCATTAAATTTCGTAACTTTGCTAGTTTTTGTAGTAAAATAGTAAAATTTGAAGATTTTACTACTTACGGCTTGTTTAACAAATGTTTCAAATTGCTAAATTTTGGAGCAAAAAATCCCATTTTTAGAAAAATTTATTTCGAAATGAACCAAAAATGTCCAATATTTTCCATTAAATTTCGTAACTTTGATAGTTTTTGTAGTAAAATAGTAAAATTTGAAGATTTTACTACTTACGGCTTGTTTAACAAATGTTTCAAATTGCTAAATTTTAGAGCAAGAAATAGCATTTTTAGAAAAATTTATTTCGAAATGAACCAAAAATGTCCAATATTTTCTATTACATTTCGTAACTTTGATAGTTTTTGTGGTAAAATAGTAAAATTTGAAGATTTTACTACTTACGGCTTGTTTAACAAATGTTTCAAATTGCTAAATTTTAGAGCAAGAAATAGCATTTTTAGAAAAATTTATTTTGAAATAAACCAAAAATGTCCAATATTTTCCATTAAATTTCGTAACTTTGATAGTTTTTGTAGTAAAATAGTAAAATTTGGAGATTTTACTACTTACGGCTTGTTTAACAAATGTTTCAAATTGCTAAATTTTAGAGCAAGAAATAGCATTTTTAGAAAAATTTATTTTGAAATAAACCAAAAATGTCCAATATTTTCCATTAAATTTCGTAACTTTGATAGTTTTTGTAGTAAAATAGTAAAATTTCAAGATTTTACTACTTACGGCTTGTTTAACAAATGTTTCAAATTGCTAAATTTTAGAGCAAGAAATAGCATTTTTAGAAAAATTTATTTCGAAATGAACCAAAAATGTCCAATATTTTCTATTACATTTCGTAACTTTGATAGTTTTTGTAGTAAAATAGTAAAATTTGAAGATTTTACTACTTACGGCTTGTTTAACAAATGTTTCAAATTGCTAAATTTTAGAGCAAGAAATAGCATTTTTAGAAAAATTTATTTTGAAATAAACCAAAAATCTCCAATATTTTCCATTAAATTTCGTAACTTTGATAGTTTTTGTAGTAAAATAGTAAAATTTGAAGATTTTACTACTTACGGCTTGTTTAACAAATGTTTCAAATTGCTAAATTTTGGAGCAAAAAATACCATTTTTAGAAAAATTTATTTCGAAATGAACCAAAAATGTCCAATATTTTCTATTACATTTCGTAACTTTGATAGTTTTTGTGGTAAAATAGTAAAATTTGAAGATTTTACTACTTACGGCTTGTTTAACAAATGTTTCAAATTGCTAAATTTTAGAGCAAGAAATAGCATTTTTAGAAAAATTTATTTTGAAATAAACCAAAAATCTCCAATATTTTCCATTAAATTTCGTAACTTTGATAGTTTTTGTAGTAAAATAGTAAAATTTGAAGATTTTACTACTTACGGCTTGTTTAACAAATGTTTCAAATTGCTAAATTTTAGAGCAAAAAATAGCATTTTTAGAAAAATCTATATTGAAATGAACCAAAAATGTCCAATTTTTTTTATTAAATTTCGTAACTTTGATAGTTTTCGTGGTAAAATAGTAAAATTTGAAGATTTTACTACTTACGGCTTGTTTAACAAATGTTTCAAATTGCTAAATTTTGGAGCAAGAAATAGCATTTTTAGAAAAATTTATTTTGAAATGAACCAAAATTTTTAACCATTTTCTTTCAACTTGGACAGTTTTCAAGCTAAAAATGTGAAATTTAAAAGTTATACTAGTTTCGGCTTGTTTAACAACTGTACTAAATTCCAAAATTTTTCACCAAGAAGTAGAGTTTTTAGAAAACTTTGTTTTGAAATCTACCAAAAATTTCCACCACTTTCTATTAAATTTCGTAACTTTGGTAGTTTCCATGCTAAAACAATGAAATGTGCAGGTTTCACTACTTTTGACTTGTTGATTTTTAGAAATTTTTATTTTGAAAGCGAACCAAAAACGTCCACCACTTTCTAATAAATTCCGTAACTTTGCCAGTTTTTCTTCTGAAACTGTGAAATTGGGTGTTTTTTTTTACTTTTAACTTGTTCACCAACAGTGCTAATTTCCAAATTTTTTAAACAAAATCTAGAATTTAAAAAAAAAATTTTTGTGACATGAACCAACCATTTTGACAAGTTTATATTAAATTATTTGTAACCTTGACAGTTTTTATGCTAAAACGATGAAATTTGGAGGCGTTACTACTTTTGGCTTGTTTAATAACTACGCTAAATTTCAAAATTTTAGATAAAAAAACAATCAAAGAAATTCAAAACTTTCTATTAAATTTCGTTACTTTGGCAGTTTTTATTCTAAAACAGTATAACTGGGTGAATTCACTCCAGATTCACTTGCGATTAATTTAAGATTTTCCTGGATTCTCTTGCCTTATGAACGGATTTTTCCAAAATTTAAAATATAATTTCTTGAATAGGTAAGGATGATGTGACATTACCAGCGTCATCCTTGTCTTAAAAATGTTAATTTTACTTGTCTTATTTTAAATTTTAATTAGTTAGGAGTTATGTCATTTTATAAAACATCAATAATTATTCGAGTGTGCCAAAACTCAACGCTGGTAATGTCACATCATCCTTACCTATTCAAGAAATTATATTTTAAATTTTGGAAAAATCCGTTCATAAACAACAAACACAAACACCCTGTATATTGTTATTAAACACGAATCGTAAAATCCGTAATGTGAAATTGACCAAGAACTTGACAGGAAACGGGTGACAGCCAGACTAATTAATTCTGCCAATTCTTAAAAAACAAAATTTTCTACTTTGAGTTCTCTTATACAAGGTGTTTATAAATGTTTCTAACATCAAGGATGGTTCTAAAATTTCGTTCGTGAACTATTTTGCCGCTTTGTTTTCATAGTGAAGATAACTATCTTGAAAATATTTATGATTTATTCTAAACCACAACTAGAACAGTTTATTTCTCAAAATTCCATGTTTGAGGTTAACTCCAAATGAATTTCTCAAAATTCCATGTTTGAGGTTAACTCCAAATGTCAATTAAAAAATCGAAACCAACATTTGTAATAAGCGGCTAATTTTTTCGACTTTTCATAGCCACCCTTGATGCTAGAAACATTTATAAACACTTTGTAAGAAAAGAGTCTATAAAAATCTAACGAGATTCTAAGAAAAACTAAGAAAAATAGTGAAATTGACCAACTGACTTGACAAGAAACAGGTGACAGCCAGACTAATTAGTTCTGCCAATTGTTAAAAAACAAAATTTTCTACTTTGAGTTTTCTTATATACTAGAGCTCATTACTATTGGTCCACTTATTAAAAAGTAAAGTTGGCAGAAACCCCTAGCAATTTTTATCGGAAACAGTTGGGAGAAAAAGCATTTGACGTTGAAGCAATTGCGACATGCGTAGATGCTAATCGTCCTGCGCAAGTTTGCCATACTCATAATTGAAATACTAACAAAGATACGAATTTTAATGAAAAAAATTAAACATTTTTGATTCGTTTTAAGATAAAAATTTCTAAAATGTCTATTTTTCGTTAAAAAATTTTGTACTTTGACACAGTCAATGAACACTTTAGAAATAGCGATCTCCTCAAATTTCATAGATATAACTTTAAAACTAACAAAGATACAAACTTCACCTAATAAAAAAAAGCTGAAAATTTTTTGTTTGTCCAAAAATAAAATTTTCTAAAATCTTTAAATCTTGTTCTATAAGTTTGAACTTTGGCCCAATTAATGAACACTTTAGAAATAGCAACCTCGCCAAATTTCATTGTCAGAACTGAAAAACTTACAAAGATACGAATTTTAATGAAAAAAAAGTTAAAAATTTTTGCTGCGTCCTATAATAAAATTTTCTAAAATATTTATTTCTTGTTCTAAAATTTTTCACTTTAGCATAGTTAATAAACAGTTTAAAAATAGTAACCACCATAAATTTCATTGTTATAACTTAAAAACTAACAAACATACGAATTTTAATAAAAAAAAGTCTAAAATATTTTATTTCCAATGTTTACATGTTGTAATTGTAATTTAACAAAATAAATGTAAAAAATTGACAGAATTCTTATTTAAATCTCTCTTTTGGAACTAACCTTTGATTAATTTTTAACTAATATGAGATGTTCATACACCAAACTTTGACAACGTGTTAACCTCAAAAAACGTTATTCAATTTTCCCCTAATTTACTCCCTAAAGAAATGAAAGCCGAATTTACACCCAAGAATTGTCGAAAATTTACACAGGAGAGTGGACAGATAGTAATAAGCTTGACTTTAGATACCTATAAACTACTCCAAATTAAGTACTCTAATAGACCTATAAAGCGGCAAATTCGAAAAAGTGTTTAAAATTTCGAGTTGTCAAATTCGTTTTATATTCTCTGTACATTTTACTCGCATTTCCTTCTTCAAATATTTTGAATGAAAACTTGGTCTTACTCAAAAAAAAGTTTAAAGTTGGAATTTTACAAGACCGTTTCCAAACAGAAGTCTAAAGTGCACAAGAGTGCAAAAAACGTAATAAGCACCACTATGCATAAATAACAATGCTTAAATTAGACGCTCCTTTAGCTTCTAATTATGAAGCAATAATCTACAACTATTCAACTAAGATTTTAAAGAATTTATGAATTTATTAGAATGACGTACGTAACAAAATTAAGTGTTAAAAAGAATCAAAAAGAATAGAAACATCTAGGTGTTGAACATAGGGATTTGAATTTTATTTGTTTATGCTTTTTCGAATTTCCAAAATAAATTCAATTAATGGTTTCGGGCGGGAAGTTTGACATTTTGCATTTTTCAATTCCATTTTTTACAAATGCCGAAATAACATGTATGTAATTCTAAAATAGCTCTCAGATTAAGAATTTTCTGAATCACAATCTGCCATTAGATAATTTAATTTAAAGGTTCGGGAGAGCAGGAAAAAAATAAAATTCAAATTCCCATGTCATTTTCGTATGTTCGAAAACGCGGAACACCCGGTACATATAAAATCAAAGAAAATCGAAGAATCTATGAAAATAAAAGCAAAAGTAACTAATTTATGGGAATTTAAGCCTTTTAAAAATACAGAGAACATATGGAGATCTACAGAGAACTGGGCAAAATAGAGAAAATCTAGAAGAAATCCAAAAAGAATTCAATGAATCTAGAAAAACGAGAAAAAATTTGGAAATGATTTAAATCGAGAAAATGTAAAGATAAATCAATCTGAAATTAATCACAGTCCAAATAAATAAAATAAATCCGAGAATTTAGAAAAATTGTAATGTAGAAAATCTTGAGAGAATTTAAAATTAATTTAAATAGATCTAGAAACTATAGGAAAAATCAAAAGAGAAATCACAAAAGAATCCAGGAAAATCTTAAATTAATCGCAAGTGAATCTGGAGCGAATTCACCCAGTTATAATGTTTTAGAATAAAAACTGCCAAAGTTACGAAATTTAATAGAAAATTTTGTATTACTTTGATTGGTTTTATCTAAAATTTTGAAATTCAGCGCAGTTATTAAACAAGCCAAAAGTAGTAACGCCTCCAAATTTCACCGTTTTAGCATAAAAACTGTCAAAGTAACAAATAATTTAATATAAACTTGTCAAAATGGTTGGTTCATATCACAAAAAAAAATCTAAAAATTCTAGATTTTGTTTAAAAATTTTGGAATTTAGCGCTGTTGGTGACTAAGTTAAAAGTAAAAACACCACCCAATTTCACAGTTTCAGAAGAATAACTGGCAAAGTTACGGAATTTATTAGAAAGTGGTGGACATTTTTGGTTCGCTTTCAAAATAAAAATTTCTAAAAATTCAATTAAAAATTTTGGAATTTAGTAAAGTTGATAAACAAGTCAAAAGTAGTGAAACCTGCACATTTCATTGTTTTAGCATGGAAACTACCAAAGTTACAAAATTTAATAGAATATGGTGGAAATTTTTGGTAGATTTCAAAACAAAGTTTTCTAAAAACTCTATTTCTTGGTGAAAAATTTTGGAATTCAGCACAGTTGTTAAACAAGCCGAAAGTAGTATAACTTTTAAATTTCACAGTTTTAGCTTGAAAACTGTCCAAGTTGAAAGAAAATGGTTAAAAATTTTGGTTCATTTCAAAATAAATTTTTCTAAAAATGCTATTTCTTGCTCTAAAATTTAGCAATTTGAAACATTTGTTAAACAAGCCGTAAGTAGTAAAATCTTCAAATTTTACTATTTTACCACAAAAACTATCAAAGTTACGAAATGTAGTAGAAAATATTGGACATTTTTGGTTCATTTCAATATAAATTTTTCTAAAAATGCTATTTTTTGCTCTAAAATTTAGCAATTTGAAACATTTGTTAAACAAGCCGTAAGGAGTAAAATCTTCAAATTTTACTATTTTACTACAAAAACTATCAAAGTTACGAAATTTAATGGAAAATTTTGGACATTTTTGGTTTATTTCAAAATAAATTTTTCTAAAAATGCTATTTTTTGCTCTAAAATTTAGCAATTTGAAACATTTGTTAAACAAGCCGTAAGTAGTAAAATCTTCAAATTTCACTATTTTACCACAAAAACTATCAAAGTTTTGAAATTTAATAGAAAATATTGGACATTTTTGGTTCATTTCAAAATAAATTTTTCTAAAAATGCTATTTTTTGCTCCAAAATTTAGCAATTTGAAACATTTATTAATCAAACCATAAGTAGTAAAATCTTCAAATTTTACTATTTTACCACAAAAACTATCAAAGTTACGAAATTTAATAAAAAAAATTGGACATTTTTGGTTCATTTCAAAATAAATTTTTCTAAAAATGCTATTTTTTGCTCTAAAATTTAGCAATTTGAAACATTTGTTAAACAAGCCGTAAGTAGTAAAATCTTCAAATTTCACTATTTTACCACAAAAACTATCAAAGTTTTGAAATTTAATAGAAAATATTGGACATTTTTGGTTCATTTCAAAATAAATTTTTCTAAAAATGCTATTTTTTGCTCCAAAATTTAGCAATTTGAAACATTTATTAATCAAACCATAAGTAGTAAAATCTTCAAATTTTACTATTTTACCACAAAAACTATCAAAGTTACGAAATTTAATAAAAAAAATTGGACATTTTTGGTTCATTTCAAAATAAATTTTTCTAAAAATGCTATTTCTTGCTCCAAAATTTAGCAATTTGAAACATTTATTAATCAAACCATAAGTAGTAAAATGTTCAAATTTCACTATTTTACCACGAAAACTATCAAAGTTACGAAATTTAAGAAAAAAATTGGATATTTTTGGTTCATTTCAAAATAAATAAAGAGAAAATTTAGAAGAAATCCAGAAAGAATTCAATGAATCTAGAAAAACGAGAAAAATTTTGAAAATGATTTAAATAGAATTGACTGAGAAAATGAAGATAATTTAACAAGATCTTAAATAAAATAAATCCGAGAATTTAGAAAAATTATAATGTAGAAAATCTTGAGAGAATTTAAAATTAATCTAAATAGATCTAGAAACTATAGGAAAAATTTGAATCATATTTATAGCTTTTTTGTCTTGATCTTCTCTTCACATGTTCACATGTTCTTCACATTCTTCTCTGATTCTCTATATTCATTTAAAATTCCCCTTAGATTTTCTTAGTGTTAATCCTGCCGATTTCCCCATTTTAGAATTTGATGAGAAAAATCGGAATGTCTTCACCTCAAAGTTTTGGGCAGAATGAAGACCCAGCAGTTATCATCATTGCCATCAACATCCTTTCAACACAAGACTTAGACAACGTATTTTCTTTTGTCTGTTCCTCAACTGGAGCGTCTTCTGCAACACAATAGAAGATCTTGTGGGAAGATTACGCGATTATCATCCTCCTAAAATTAGCTGTCTAGAACAAGTGCGATACAATCCAAAAGCTTCATTTCTCACATTCATTTGCATTTAGTTAATTCCACAAGTCGCGACTCACACGTTCGTGGTGCGAAGAGGAGGGCTAAACTCTTTCAAAGCGAAGTAAATTGGAGTTTGATAAGTTATCACAATTCGATAGGAAATTTTGTAACGTGCAATACATGTCGAGTGTGTAATCGGAGTTGGGGTTCCGGTTTCCGGTGTGACGTACTTCCGTGGAATTTCCGGGTACCAATGCCGTGTTCATTCATGCTGAATACAATGCTTTTTGCAACGTTATTTCCTAACACTCTTCAAACGAGCGAATGATTGGTAAACTCGCTGCATTTATTCTCCATTCATGTTTAATAAAGTGGATGACATTGATTTTTGCCGTGAATGGAACAAATTCCAACATGACTTATGCAATTAGCGTTTTATTTTTAGAACTTTTCGTTCTTAGAAAAGGTGGAATTTTTTTATTTACAGGGTCACGGGGGTCTTTTATATGCACAAACAGGTGACACATCGACGAATTATTCGCTGCTGCTTCATGTTTCATTACTATGAAGGTAGGAAAGTCGTTATTGCGCCCAGGCAAAAAACATCTTCATTCTATTCTTTGTAAATTTATTTTATAATACAGAATTTCCGAACGAGATAAAGAAAATGTGGTCTAAAAAGAATGTAAAGAAAATTTAAACACTCAACTGAATTTCCGGAAAATATAAAGAAAAATCAGAGACCAAAGTAAATCCAAGAAAAAACTAAAAGAAGTTCTATGGAAAATTCCAAACAATAGAACCTAAGAAAAATGCAAAGAAAATGTAAGCACGATCTTGAGAAAATAAATATAAAAAGATAATTTAGAAAATTTAAGACTGTTAATGATCTACACAAATTAAAAAAGAAAATCTAAGAAAAATCTAAAAATAAATTTTCTATCTACTAGGTGGAGAAATTTTGAAAATCCAATGAGAATCGACGTAGAATTTTATGAAAATCTAAATAGACTCTAAAGAAAAGTCATGATTATGGAACCCAAAGAAGATTCAAGAACATATACAGGGTGATTTTCTAAAAACGGAAGGCGTTGTAGAATTTTTATTTATAAACCGATTTCAAAAATTTAAAAAAAACAAAAAACTGATAAATTGAAATTTTTTATAAATGTCTTAGTATCTATTGGGCGATATTCAACTTTCTTATTTTAAATTGACACCCATTTATTTTTTTGCATAATTTGGAAGATATTAATTTTCTTGTTTCAGAAATGTGTAATAATAAAAAATTTTTTTTTTTAAATTATCAAAATTGAAAAAATAGGCGAAAAAAGTTAATAAAAACTAAGTGCATGGTGTCAATTGTACAATGAAAAAAACGAGATGGCGTTTCAACAGTATTTTAATTAAATTAGGTAGATGTTTTTTTTGATTTGTAATTATTATTGTCTTTTGTTATCAATAATTTCAAAAAAGATTGCCAATCCTTTCTGTTATTTGCTGCTTTTTGACATTACAATAATGGTATTGTGTTATTTGACAGCACGCACCTAGATTTTATAAATGGGTGTCAATTTAAAATAAGAAAGTTGAATATCGCCCAATAGATACTAAGACATTTATAAAAAATTTAAATTTATCAGTTTTTTGTTTTTTTTAAATTTTTGAAATCGGTTCATAAACAAAAATTCTACAACGCCTGCCGTTTTTAAAAAATCACCCTGTAGAAAAAAGCCAAAAAATGTAAACCGAGGAAAAGATAAAGAATATTCAAAAAGAGTCTAATTGTGAAACAATAATCTAAAACTTTAAAATCTAAGATTTTAAAGAATTTATTAAATTATTAGAATATCGCACTTAAAACAATTAAGTATTAAAAAGACCTTGGAAATTTCGAGCGGTAATAGTTTGACATTTTGCCTTTTTTAATTTAATTTTTACAAATGCCGAAATAACATGTATGTAATTCTAAAATAGCTCTCAGATTAAGAATTTTCTGAATCAGAATCCGCCATTAACCAGATTTAATATTAAGGATCGGGAGAGCAGGAAAAAATAAAATTCAAATTCCCATGTTCTTTCCGTATGTTCGGCAATTCGCGGAACACCCGGTACATATAAAATTAAAGAAAATCGAAGAATCTGTGAAAATAAAAGTAAAAGTAACTAATTTATGAGAATTCAAGCATTTAGAAAAGATGTAATTTTTTTATTCACAGGGTCACGGGGGTCTTTTATATGCACAAACAGGTGACACATCGACGAATTATTCGCTGCTGCTTCATGTTTCATTACTATGAAGGTAGGAAAGTCGTTATTACGCCCAGGCAAAAAACATCTTCATTCTATTCTTTGTAAATTTATTTTAAAATAAATGTACAGGAGACATTCTAATATTGCAATAAATCTTACAATTACTATCACAGCAGTAGTTGTTAAAATTGGCTTTATTACACAATATTGGACTGTAAGTACAGAAGAGAGAAGAAATCAATAAGTAAAACAAACTTAAGTACAACTACAAACTGTCAAATCAAGATTAAATTCTACTTTAATAAAATGCAACGTTAAATAAAATAATACAATAACATAATTAAAACGAACAAAAACGTTTTTAGCTAATTTAGAAAATTTCAACTAGCCTAGACCTACGTCCAGTGTCATCATGACGAGAAATCCTGCAATTGCTCCCCAGGTGGCTAACTTCCCGTTGCCGCTGAAAAATGCGAAAAATTAATGAAATTTTCGTCGTGCTTTCAAATATTTCTTACAACGCGCCAAATTCTTTTTAACCCTTTCACTGTTAACTGTTAACTGACATTTTTCTCATAAACTACAAAAGATGAGAATTTGAAATTTTAGGAACAAAAATAAGCGAAACAAATCGGATGACAATATTCACATATTCGTGACACTTCCGGTTATGGCGGAAGTAGTAGTCAACTTGCTTATTTAAAATGGAACACCCCATATATTATTGCATTTTTAGATTCTACATCTAAATTAAGGGTGACTTTATGTATAATGTGCTGTACTTAAATTGAACCATTTCAGAAATATTTTGATTTTTGTGAAAAAATTGCACAACAAAAGTAAAATTTTTTTACGAGATAAGTAGTAGCCTATAATCTATTTTAAAATGGCCACGTTACTTGGAAAATGAGCACAATATAAACGTACAATAAAAATTTGCGTTAACTTTATGTATTAGACACTTATTTCCTACTATAATACGGAAAAAAAAAGTGTTTTTACTCTTTTTTTACTTTTTTTTTAAGCATGCTTTGGAATGGTGACAATTCTATTTTATGTCAATCTGGGACCTTTTCGATTTTGCCAAAAACATGGATTTTTAATATATATATTTATTTTCGATGTATCATTAAAAATCCATAATTGCGGTTTCGATGTATGTATTTTATTTTACACTCTTGATTTTGGTGATATTTATAAAGACTGAAATTTAATTAAAGGAAATTATATTTTAAAATTTTGTTTATTCTTATTAATATCAAATTTGTTATTTTTTTTTATAATTTATTTACTTATTATTTTGTTTATTACTTAAGATTTTTATTTATTTTAGTTTTTCTCGTATTTGCTTACTATTTTGTTGCTTTATGAAGAATTTAAATTATTTTTGTTTTTCACAATAAACTATGCTATATTGAGTTTTTTATTTACTATTTTTCAAAATCGATATATTGGAGATCGATGTAATTGTGCTCTTGTTGAAATTGAATTCAACATCGATTTTTTGTACTCGATGTTCCCACATTTAATTTTATGTGGATTTTTTATAAACAAATTTGGTGGTCTAATAGAAATAAAAATTCTCAAAAATTGTTTTTGAAAATATTGTTTTTTGTAATGCAAATTAATTTGTTGTTTTTTAAAAAATCGAGATATTTAAAAAAATATACAATTTAGGTATAGAACGGTATATAAAAAGTGATCTTTAATTTGTATATAGAATTCAAAAATGCAATAAAATATAGGTGTTCTCTTTAAAATAAGCAAGTCGACTGGCATTTCCGGCATAACCGGAAGTGTCACGTAAATGTGAATCTATTTATTCGATTCGTCTTATCCGCTTACTTTTGTCCCCAAAATTTCAAATTCTTATCATTTGCATTTTCTGAGAAAAATGGCAAAACGTACATACAGTAAATCTGGGACTTACATCGATTTTTTATTAATATCGATTTTGCCAAAAAAACATCAATTTTTAATGCATATATTTTTATTTTCGATGTATCATTAAAAATCGATGATTGCGGTTTTGAAGTATGTATTTTATTTTACACTCTTGATTTTGGTGATGTTTATAAAGACTGAAATTTAATTAAAGGGAATTATATTTTAAAATTTTGTTTATGCAGATCTGAATGAAGGAGTGCTGAATGCTCAAAATGAAACGAATTTGGTGAAATTGTGCGCACAACAAAAATTTGTAAATTAGTGTTATTTGAAGCTGGAGTGATATTGAATTCTGATAACAAAATGTGGGAGACCTTGAATTTGCTCTGAATCATTATTTCGAGAATGAAATTATTGTCAGAGATGACGTGTAAAAAAATGTGAAATTGATACATCGTCTCATGAGTCTGCAATAATAAAATTAGATTATGCATAAATGTGACTAATGCAGAATTTTATCGAGGGAGAGGTTTAGTCAGGGTGTGACTAAATCTTAATTTGATATCAGAAATGAAAAGTCATGTTAAATTAGTCAAGAAGAGAACACATGAAAATAAACGGAACTGTTAAATTTATTACAAATTGGGAAATCGAAAAATAAACGTTTGAAGAAATACTGTTTCTCGTTCTAAAATTTTGTAATCTGGCTATCCTAATAAATAAAAAAATAAGATATCCAAATTTTACTGCGTTTAAATAAATTTTACTGCGAATTTAATAAAGAGAGTCTTGATGGCACAATTAACAAAATTTTTTAAAAGATAGATATACAAGGTGTTTATAAATATTTCTAGCATCAAGGGTGGCTCTGGAATTCCTGTCGTACACTATTTTGCCGCTTTGTTTTCATAGTGAATATAACTATCTTGAAAATTGTTTATAATGTTATTTACGTCAATTCAGTTACAGTTTTGTGCCCAAGTTTTTTATTTTCAGGTTTTAAACCACAACTAAAACAGTTTATTTCTCAAAACCTACTTTGCTCCATGTTTGAGGTTAACTGGAAATGTCAGTTGAAAAATCGAAACCCACATTTGTAATGAGCGGCAAATTTTTTTGACATTTCATAGCAACCCTTGATGCTAAAAACATTTATAAACACCTTGTACAAGCTAAATGAGGTAACATCGAGTAAAAAAATCGATGTAGAACTCAATTTCAACAAGAGCACAATTAAATACATCGATCTCCAATACATCGGAGAAAACATCGATTTTGAAAAATAATAAATAAAAAAACTCAATATAGCTTAGTTTATTGTGAAAAACAAAAACAAATAAAAACCTTAAGTAATAAACAAAATAATAAGAAAATAAAATACATACATCGAAACCGCAATTATCGATTTTAAATGATAAATTTAATAAAATTAATAAAATTTTTAACAAAAATATATGTATTAAAAATCGAAGTTTTTTTGGCAAAATCGATATTAATAAAAAATCGATGTAAAAGTCCCAGATTTAATACAAGCTGTTTATAAATATTCTTATAGAGTGATCAAAGTAAAACTCATTCTCAGTTACCTTTGGAATCCCATAACGCGTCCTTAACTGTCAATCTGACTATTTTGAGGTTATTATAGATGGGAATTGTCTTAAATTGCAAAAAATTGTGTGGTAATTAATTTTTATAAGAAAACTACCTGCAATACAATTTAAACATGACAGCCTTGTGAAGATCTTTCATTAAAAATTTCACAAAATCCTTAGTTTGACAATGTCAAATTACTTGACAGAAACAAAAGATTGTTTCCTCAATCAAAGACATGTCTTGAAATTTCAAAGCTCAACTCAACTCAACTGAAAATGAGTTTTTTTTTTGATCGCACGATAGCAACAAGGGTAGCCGCTTTGTTTTCATAGTATGTAAATTTATAACTACGTTAAAAATTTAAGTCACGACTGTTGAGTTACGATTTTGTGTCCACATTTTCGATTTTCAAACTTCAAACCACAACAATAACTGTTTTTATCAAAGCAAACTTTGCTTCATGATTGTTGATAAAAAATTAAGCCACATTTGTAATGAGCGGCAAATTTCATGTTAGAAACATTTATAAACACCTTGTATAAGTTGTTAGATTTTGTTTGTGTGTTTTTTGGTTATTTTTCCACGGATTTTGAGGTTCTGGATTCTACAATAATTGATATTTTTTCATGCGGCAACATTTAGGGGGATTATGGGAAGCAGGTGTTAAATCTGTTAAACATCAGCTAAAACGAGTGGCAGGAAATGCTCATTTAACGTTTGAGGAATTACGAACTTTATTGACTCAAATGGAGGCTTTAACTTCCCTCCCTTCTAATTTGTATTTTTATTTAATTTGTTTTTTGTTGGATGTATCAAAAATCGTAAAAATAAGCTGCTTAGCCATAATAGTAGATTTTGTTATAAGGCAGAAAAGTGGTACTTTTTGTCGAGCAAGTAACTTTTCGGCCAAATAACAAATACTACTTTTTCTCCAAACGTCAAATTCCACGACCGACACAATGAGTGAACGCAAATTGAACTAAAAACATGGATGGCTATGCATTGATGACATTTACTGTGAAAAATATTGATTTCAAAGAGTTTCAAGGTTAAGATCGTGCAAGAGCCATACAAATTGTAAGTCGTCACAAAAAGTACTTTTTCTGCCTAGGCAGCAAAAGTGTTTCCATGTCAACGAGCGCTTTACATTACGTATAACAAAATTGCCTACATTACTGTCTGATAACGACTAAAAAATAGTGACTTTTGTGACGTTTAGAGAAAAATTTTTTTTTTCTTCAATTTTGTACTTACTTTGTATTGGCTTCCGGAATAATATCATCTACTACAACATAGATCATAGCTCCCGCAGCAAAAGACAGTGCATAAGGCAATGCTGGTTCGGCTAAAGCTACAGCGACAGCGCCAAGAACACCAAAAATTGGTTCCACCATCCCGCTAAGTTGGCCATACCTGTAACACAAAGCAGAAAAAACGATAATCGGCCAAACTCCAAAAGTGTGTTATGTCACTTAATTCTGTCATGCGTGTCATATCATTATATCCTTAGATTGTCAGTAAGTCGTTTCTTATATTTAAATAAATGACTAAGTAATATTAAAAATAGTCTCAGTACATGATTACTTAATGTAGTAGCTTTGTTTCCTGGGTTATAAAATAAATGACTATGTGAAATGAGTATTATTGCTCATTATATACATATACAGGGTGGCCCACCTACCAGACTTTCGAGGCCAATATTTTTATTATTTGTGAACGGATTAGAATAAAATTTAAAACCAAGATAACTGAAGAAGTGTTTTCTTTAAAAAGTGAATTTTATTCGTGTTAATTTAAATTTAAATTAATCTTATCTGATAAAACGACAATTATAATACGCGTTCGCTGAAGATCAACCGTGTAGCAGGTCCAGTTTACAAGAAAAAGATCAAAAACTAAGCCAACGTTCACCAAAGGTACAATTGCGTCTAAAAATAATGCACCATGGTGTGAATATAATATGCACCCAATAGATTTTACCCCTAGAACTTTTGGGTTGGTCTGCTTGAGATCTG
Source organism: Gnatocerus cornutus (assembly GCA_029298725.1). NCBI lineage: Eukaryota > Metazoa > Arthropoda > Insecta > Coleoptera > Tenebrionidae > Gnatocerus > Gnatocerus cornutus. The sequence goes on from CM055510.1 coordinate 2,622,457, forward strand.
AGCGGTCAGTTTTTGTCAGACAATTTTATTTACAACTCACTTGAAAACTCATGCAGAATTAGTCGACTAAACAACATGATTTTAAGACCATTGAAAGAAATTTTGAATCAATGTTTGTATTTTTGAGCAATGACCTCATTTCCACTATAAGTTGATTGCGATTAAATTAATCACGCATTTAATTAAGTTTGGTTGCTGACATGGATGGATGATGGAATCAAATATTAATTTTAATTAAAGATTTAATTTTTAATTTCTAATTTATTTCTTAAAATTCATTTTTCTTCACATAATTCATTTTCATTGCTAAAAAAGTAAATTTTAGAACAACTGATTTTTAATTCTGATCAATAGTAAGTAACTAAATATAGGCCGGTTTAATGCAATAATTGAAATTAAATTAAACTTGCAACTTAGCTATGTCACTTTAACATAATGTTAAATATTTCATTTCATTCTAAATTGTTAGAGTAACAGTATCACTTTAGCAGGAAATTGTATAAAGGCACATTTAACAATCCTAGTGCTGTTAAAAATTTGGCAACAATACTAGTGTTGGTAATTTTGTTAAACTGTTTACATGTTTTACTGATTGTGGCCAACTAGCATTTATAATTATTGAAGCGTCATTTTATACATTTTCTCGAGTTTGAGTTTTTCAAATGTAAAAACCCCAATAACGAAAAATACATTTTCTGTCATTGTTTGGGACCTAAGAGACTCAAATTTTCTTCATTTTCTTCACTAATAATTAACTTAAGTTTCTACTAATTAGTAAGTGAAAAAGTTACCAAACAATGAGAGCAAGTGATTTGACATGTCAAAATTGACAATTATATTTTTATTTAATTTAAGCGAAATTTGAAAAATTTTATACTGCACTTTTAAGCTAATCTAAATATTAATCATTCGTCAACTCTATTATTACAAGTTAACATTAGATTAAAACAAAACTTCACACGTTGAGTAATCTACTATACAGGGTCCGGCAACACTTGTGTCCACCCCTAAAATCGTCTTTAATTTTAAAGATAAAATTTTGAAACTTTGCATACACTCATAGTTGACAAAGCTCCAGAAGCTGACGCAGAAATTTGTTTTTTATCATTAATGGTTTTAGCGTCGCGACGTCTAAGAAGTATAATTTTTAGCGATTTTTGAGTTTTTGCGGAAAAATTCACGAAGTCAATTTTTTTTCAACACAAATATCTGAGTTTTTATTTTAAATCTAATGCAAATTGTGTTTAAAATTTGCGAAAAAAACGCTGTTTTATCAAGTTAGTTTTCAAAATTATGACAGCGCAGTGGCAAACTACGTTTACACCAAAATTTCACAAGTCACTTTATTCACTCTTATAAAGGTTAATTTTGATTAACACGGGCATGTTGCACTTTATGGACACTAGAAATCGTTAATTAACATCGACAAGACGACAATTTTACCAAGTAAGACTTTTGTTACAATCTAAAGCGAACCAAAGGATAGATGTCATTTGTGACACAAGATTTTGACAGATGGGTGTAAACGTAGTTCCCAATTTTGACGTAATGAAATTGGAAACTAACTTGATAAAACAGCATTTTTTTCTCAAATTTTGAAGACAATTTGCATTGAATCTAAAATAACAACTGAGATATGTTAAACACATTTATATTGAAAGAAAAAATAAATTAAGGGTTGATGTTACAAACCTTCAGAATTAACTAAAAATTGCATTTTTACGGCGTCGCGACGCCAAAACTAACGGTGATAAAAAACAAATTTTTCCATCGCTTCTAGAGCTTTGTCAACAAGTGTTGCCGGACCCTGCATTTTGTCTGTATGTCCTGAAACTTTAGTTCCAAATATTTTTTCCCCAATTCCAGTAAATTAAATAAAACAAAAAGGCTGTAATTTATTGGGGATCAATTCTGGTCATCAGACAAGACCCACCCCTTGAGAGGGTGATTATGTTTATAGGGTCTTGCGGTAAGTTTGGTGGAAACTGTTTAAAAAGTTAAAGTCGTTTTGAACCTGTTGGTTATGACGTTTCTTATTTGATCACATAAATTGACCAAAAACAGTCAGAATGTGTAGACATTAACACAAAAATAACGATTTCATTTGTTATTTCAAAAATATCATTGCTAAAGCGTTTCCAGAAAATAACTTTCAATGGCAAAATCGACTAATTCTCTTAACCGAAAACAAGGATCCAGCTAATTTTTGGTAAATATTTTGTTTATACTTAGGGCCGGTTTTTCCATTGCTGATTAATTAGCTGATCACGTAATTGACAATTTTTGATTGACCAAAAGTTAACTTTTGGATATCGAAAAAGGCGTTTTCAATTAATCAAAAAGTCGTTAAGTTGGTACAACTGGGTATAGCTGTGAAGTTGCATCAAACGTTAAACATTTGACATTGTCAAACAAAAGTTACTTCAACATTTTATTAAAAGTGAAACGGAAAAGTGTTCCTGTGCGATGGAAAAGCCTAGCCAACGATCCACCAACTTTACTGTAGAAGAGAAAACACTGCTAGTTGCATTAGTAGACCAAAATAGAGATGTTATTGAGTGCAAAAAGTCTGGAAATGTTACATGGAAAGAAAAAGAACGTATGGAAGAAAATTGAAATAGTTATTTACAGTCGCGTGTGGTAACTTACATTTTACAGCGCGAAATCAGTTTGAAGCACGACGGCGGAGCCGGAGTGCTTTAATGATTGAGCGCTGTAAAATGGTTAACGCACAAGAGTTGTATTAAACTTTTTGGCCGAAAAATACATACATCAAATAAATAAATACAGTTCATAATAAATGAATAGAATAAATAAATATAATATAAATAAATAAATAGAGTTCATATGCAACAAGAAATTTGAGAGAACCTGTGACTAAAAAACTTCAAAGTAAAAAAGTTACTCCAACACAAATTCTTAAATCTTTAATTAACATGACTATAGGTAGAAAAATTGTTAAAACAGGAGGTACCAAAAAATATATTGGCCCCGGGCATATACTTATAGAAGAAAAATTAAATTTTGGGAAGTTGCAGCGAGAAAAATTCTTAGAAGAACACGAACTTAGGATGAAAATTTTAGAACAAAAACTGCTAATAAGATTCTAAGTTTTCTTTCTATTTGTTTATTAGCAGATTTTGTTGTAAAAAAGACTTCATAATATTTAGTAAAAGTTACTTTGAATTAGCAATTTTCTAAACTTCTTCTAAAGTGGAAGAACTAGCGTCAAAAGCTAAGGAATCTACTCTTTTAACCAAGTCCAGAAGTCTGAAGAAATTGACAACGCTTACAGGAGGTTAAATTGTGTTTTAACATTAATTTACTTATAATTGTTTAGCTGTGACAAGCGGCCGTTTTACTTTATCATTACGGGCGCCGTCCACAAAGAGCAACTTTATAGACACTAGACGATATCGTAAACCATAGATTTCTTAATATTATTGTACAAACGGACATGAAATAAAAAAAAATTGCCGTGAATTTGTGAAATACCATGAAAACACAGATGAGTCAAACTTGCCTAAACCTTCTGTGATCCTTTTATACAGAATTTTTTGATATTTTTGAGATATAAACGTCTGAATAAAATGCAAATTTTAGTTACGTAGTTCGTTTCAATTGTCAGAAGCGCACCATTTTTGCAGGGCCGCATTCTAATTTTAATTTGTAAATGCAATTATGTATTTCTATTAATGTCTCGAATTGCTTGAATGATCTGATTTTTTGTCTTTTGTGTTGGTTTAAAGTTCATGATAAACAACATGAAATATCTCAAAAATCGTCTGTTCTAACCATGTAGAAAGACAAAAGTGACAAAAATATAAAAATAAATTAATTACACTACTAAAAGTCTCATAACTGAACTAATGTAAAAAAATCCAATTTTACAGACATTTAGATTTACCTTCTGGAAAATAAAATAAAATGTAGTCATAAAAGCGTGGCGATGTGTATTATTATTACAGTAGAACCTCGATTATTCGGATCACCGATTTAAAAAAAATTAAATACATGGCTTACGATACTGTCGCTACTAAACCTCAAGCGAATTTGAGACTTTGAAATTTACAAAATATTTAAAAAAACTTAATATACAGTATGTCCCCGGATTGAGTGCACAAGAGGGAAAAAAAGTTTATTTTCCATTTTACAAAAAAATGACATTTTTTGCTTATTTCAAAACAGATAAATCAGCCATTAAAATTTCAAAATTAGTAGTTTGTACTCCTTAAATTAATTTTTTCATAAAATTTTGTAATCGTATTAATAATAGCAGGCTGTGGCGTTAAAAATTAAAGGAAAATTTATCCAATAATGTGTAAGTATTAAAACATTGGAAAAGAAATGCAATTGCATCCTTAACAATAATTGAGAAAATTCGAAATTGAACTATGTGCTAAAACAGGTAATGGGTCAATCAAATAGTGGAAATTAAGGAACAAATTTCATTCCTTTGACATTTTTTGCAAAATTAAAAATAAAAAAGTTCTTTGTTATTTTTTGTTTTTTCGATTTTAAGAACACAGCTTGATAATATTAAAGTTTTAATTAAAGATTTATTCATTAAAATTACAATTTTTTCCCAAACACCAAATTTCGATGATTAAACTGATTTGCATTTTTTGTAAAAATTTGGTGCTTGGGAAAAAATTGTAATTTTAATAATTTGTCAACACCAAGAATTGATCCAATAAATTTTCTTTAAAGATTTATTTATTTTAAATTAAGCAAAAAATATTATTCCATCGTCATTTTTTTGTAAAATAAAAAATAACGTTTTTTTTTTCTCTTGTGAACTCAATCCGGAGACATACTGTAGAATATTTGTATATATTTAACTTTTATAATAATCCAAATTTTGCATCATTTTTTGTGTTTTTTACATATATTCTATGATCCGGATTTTCGATTATCCGGATGACCTCTGCAACAATTAGTCCGGATAATCGAGGTTCCACTGTATTATTATTGTTCAATCGCAAGCAAGCGACCAGGCTTCCCCGGATTCCTGAAAATAGAAAAATAACGTGGGACTTTGAATTTAATTTTTTTCCTGCTCTCCCGAATTTCCAAATAAAATTCGGTTACTGGTAGATTGTGTTTTAAGAGTTTCTTAATTTGAGAGCCATTTCAAGGATCCAATCTTATTGCGGCATTATTCAAAACAATCGAATCAAAAAGGTGAAATTTCAAATTTCCCGCTCGAAATTTCGTTGAAACTTGTAAAGCTGTCACGGCATTGTCTAAATCTAAACTAGTCTTACATTTTACATTTATTATTATTTGCAGTAAAAAGGTTAGTTTAGGCATAAAACGACATTACACAATGACAGATCTTCGTTTCGCAGTCACGCAACCCTCGAAGTTACGAGCGGGAAATTTAAAATTTAACATTTTTAAATCCATTTTTTTACTAAGAAGAGTAAAAAAATTAGATTTTTTTTTTAATCACATTTAATTTGAAGGCTCCGGAGAGCACGAGAAAATAAAATTCAAATTCCCATGTTAATTCCCAATGCTCGCTAATCCGCGGAACACCCGATACATACCAGGTTGGCCGAATATTAAGTGTTAAAAGCTCATTGATAAAAACGCATTTAATTAATCGTGGACGTGTGCTTTTGTTGTCATTTAAATAAAAAGTCTTTAGAGTGAATTGCACGGTCCATTATTGTTAATACAGGGTGATTTAAAAAAAAAGGCAGGCGTTGTAGAATTTTTATTTACGAACCGATTTCAATAATTTAAAAAACAAATTTAAGGGTTTTTAATTTACTATAAACTGATGAATTTAGAATTTTTCTAAATGTCTTATTATCTTTTGGGCGATATTCAACTTTCTCATTTTAAATTGGCACCCATATTTTTTTTTCATAATTTGGAAGATATTAATTTTCTTGATTCAAAAATGTGTAATATGTTCTACTTTTAGAAAAAAAATTTTAAAAAAATTATCAAAGTTTTTTTAATTAATCGGTTCATAAATAAAAATTCTACAATGCCTGCCGTTTTTTTAAAATCATCCTGTATGTTAGTCACTGTAATGTTAGTCACGTAATGAAAAAGTCAGCAGGAAACGACCTTGCATGGTCACAAATGGTATTCCACGTTGCTCTTGGAAATGGTAGTCATCTTAATGATTAATATTAAATGAACTGAACCTTATTCTTCAAACAACATGTTTAATGAGGTGTTTATGCACCAATTAATGAGCGCCCATTATTTTCTGTCGAAAAAATGTGCATAATTATTTACTGTGACGTTGACTTTAATGGGGAATTGCATTGCAACTAGTGTTGTTCACGAGTCTCATGTTGCTATGCAGTGCACTGCAAGCAGTGTAATCTTTCGTATTTTTTTGAATTTGTAACTCGAATATCTAATGACAGACTCTACGGAACATTAATTACAATACTAATAATTTTAGACTATTATAAGGAGTAATTTAGTAGTATGGTAGACTTGTTATCACCAAGAAAAATGATTGGATTTTAGGAGCCACGATGTCGGAGCAATCTGAGCTTTTATGCTTTATTTTAGAAGAACTTTGTGGGCTGCACAATTGTGTTTGTCTACAACTGTTGCAAAATAATAGATGCATTATGTCTGTATTTGTAAAAGTAAACTAAATACTTCAACACTTAATATACTTCAAAAATTCGTTCGATATAATCGGCAATATACCGGGTTTTTATAAAAGAATCTAACATCGCTGGCGTTGCAACCAAGTGAAAATGTGAACTTAACTAATGTAAGAAACGTCACTTGTCAAAATTTGACGTTGTTGATAGTTGTCTCTACTCTCGCTGCATGCTTTTACAAACACTGGAACAAACCTTTTTCCGTTTTCGTCAATTTGATCTCAAATGATTCATCCAACTCTTTACTGACTTTAAATTAGTGCGTAATTTCTAATTAAAACACTGTAAAGTTGTTAACTATTTGACGTAAGTGGCAAACCATGACTATGATTCTTCTCTTTTTTTACAGTAGTCTTTTATAAAAGCCCTGTATACAGGATGTGTCTAAAATAGCACACTAACTGTGTTACATGCAGTGTGCTTTTTAAAGTATTTTTTGAATTGCGAAGGTCGTAATAATAAATCGCTAGATAACATTCTGTTACTAAGTTACCAGCAAAAAAATCCTTATATTACAGGAATATGCGCTGTGATTGGTCGATTTTAAATGTAAATGAATTTCGCATTAAAAAGAAGTGGGACCGTTCTGAGCCTCCTTGTACAACGTGTTTATAAATGTTTCTAGCATCAAGGGTGGCTACGAAATGTCAAAGAAATTTGCCGCTCATTACCAATGTGGGTTTACATTTGCCTCAATCATAGAGCAAAGTGCATTTGGAGAAAAAAAAAGTTCTAATTATGGTTTAAAACCTGAAAATCAACGATTTGGACACAAAATCGTAACTGAAATGTTATTGACGTGAGTGACATTTAAACATAGTTATATTCACTATAAAACAAAGCGGCAAAATAGTCTACGGCAGGAATTCCAGAGCCACCCATGATGCTAGAAACATGCAGATTTCGAGCTCTTCTTTCGAGAAATCGTTGTTTTGCATCGAAATAAGCGAATTTCTCTAAGAATTTTGATGATTTCGTGCAGATTTCTGCTGTTTTCTTGCAATTCAGCCGTTGAATCTTGATAAAAATTGGTGTTCTTGCAGATTTCGAGCTCTTCTTTGCGAATTCAAGCCAAAAAAACGGCGAAAATCAGCGAGAAATCGTCGTTTTACATCTAAATAAGCGGATTTCTCTAAGAATTTTGATGATTTTGTGCAGATTTCTGCTGTTTTCTTGCAATTCAGCCGTTGAATCTTGATAAAAATTGGTCTTCTTGCAGATTTCGAGCTTTTCTTTGCAAATTCAAGCCAAAAAACGACGAAAATCAGCGAGAAATCGTCGTTTTCATCGAAATAAGCGAGTTTCTCTAAGAATTTTGATGATTTCGTGCAGATTTCTGCTGTTTTCTTACAATTTAGCCGTTGAATCTTGATAAAAATTGGTGGTTTTGTAGATTTCGAGCTCTTCTTTGCGAATTCAAGCCAGAAAACGGCGAAAATCAGCGAGAAATCGTCGTTTTGTATCGAAATAAGCGAATTTCTCTAAGAATTTTGATGATTTCGTGCAGATTTCTGCTGTTTTCTTACAATTTAGCCGTTGAATCTTGATAAAAATTGGTGGTTTTGTAGATTTCGAGCTCTTCTTTGCGAATTCAAGCCAGAAAACAACGAAAATCAGCGAGAAATCGTCGTTTTGTATCGAAATAAGCGAATTTCTCTAAGAATTTTGATGATTTCGTGCAGATTTCTGCTGTTTTCTTACAATTTAGCCGTTGAATCTTGATAAAAATTGGTGGTTTTGTAGATTTCGAGCTCTTCTTTGTGAATTTAAGCCAGAAAACGGCGAAAATCAGCGGAAATCGTCGTTTTGCATCGAAATAAGCGAATTTCTCTAAGAATTTTGATGATTTCGTGCAGATTTCTGCTGTTTTCTTACAATTTAGCCGTTGAATCTTGATAAAAATTGGTGGTTTTGTAGATTTCGAGCTCTTCTTTGCGAATTCAAGCCAGAAAACAACGAAAATCAGCGATAAATCGTCGTTATCATCGAAATAAGCGAATTTCTCTAAGAATTCTAATGATTGCGTGCAGATTTCTGTTGTTTTCTTGCAATTCAGCCGTTGAATCTTGATAAAAATTGGTGTTCTTGCAGATTTCGAGCTCTTCTTTGCGAATTCAAGCCAGAAAACGGCGAAAATCAGCGAGAAATCGTCGTTTTCATCGAAATAAGCGAATTTCTCTAAGAATTTTGATGATTTCATGCAGATTTCAGTTGTTTTCTTGCAATTCAGCCGTTGAATTTTGATAAAAATTGGTGTTTTTGTAGATTTCGAGCTCTTCTTTGCGAATTGAAGCCAGAAAACGGCGAAAATCAGCGAGAAATCGTCGTTTAGCATCGAAATAAGCGAATTTCTCTAAGAATTTTCATAATTTCGTGCAGATTTCTGCTGTTTTCTTACAATTTAGCCGTTGAATCTTGATAAAAATTGGTGTTCTTGCAGATTTCGAGCTCTTCTTTGCGAATTCAAGCCAGAAAACGGCAAGAATCAGCGAGAAATCGTCGTTTTGTATCGAAATAAGCGAATTTCTCTAAGAATTTTGATGATTTCGTGCAGATTTCTGCTGTTTTCTTACAATTTAGCCGTTGAATCTTGATAAAAATTGGTGTTCTTGCAGATTTCGAGCTCTTCTTTACGAATTCAAGCCAAAAAAACGGCGAAAATCAGCGAGAAATTGTCGTTTTGCATCGAAATAAGCGAATTTCTCTAAGAATTTTGATGATTTCGTGCAGATTTCTGCTGTTTTCTTACAATTTAGCCGTTGAATCTTGATAAAAATTGGTGGTTTTGTAGATTTCGAGCTCTTCTTTGTGAATTTAAGCCAGAAAACGGCGAAAATCAGCGGAAATCGTCGTTTTGCATCGAAATAAGCGAATTTCTCTAAGAATTTTGATGATTTCATGCAGATTTCAGTTGTTTTCTTGCAATTCAGCCGTTGAATTTTGATAAAAATTGGTGTTCTTGTAGATTTCGAGCTCTTCTTTGCGAATTGAAGCCAGAAAACGGCGAAAATCAGCGAGAAATCGTCGTTTAGCATCGAAATAAGCGAATTTCTCTAAGAATTTTCATAATTTCGTGCAGATTTCTGCTGTTTTCTTACAATTTAGCCGTTGAATCTTGATAAAAATTGGTGTTCTTGCAGATTTCGAGCTCTTCTTTACGAATTCAAGCCAAAAAACGGCGAAAATCAGCGAGAAATTGTCGTTTTGCATCGAAATAAGCGAATTTCTCTAAGAATTTTGATGATTTCGTGCAAATTTCTGCTGTTTTCTTACAATTTAGCCGTTGAATCTTGATAAAAATTGGTGGTTTTGTAGATTTCGAGCTCTTCTTTGCGAATTCAAGCCAGAAAACAGCGAAAATCAGCGAGAAATCGTCGTTTTGTATCGAAATAAGCGAATTTCTCTAAGAATTTTGATGATTTCGTGCAGATTTCTGCTGTTTTCTTACAATTCAGCCGTTGAATCTTGATAAAAATTGGTGGTTTTGTAGATTTCGAGCTCTTCTTTGCGAATTCAAGCCAGAAAACAGCGAAAATCAGCGAGAAATCGTCGTTTTGTATCGAAATAAGCGAATTTCTCTAAGAATTTTGATGATTTCGTGCAGATTTCTGCTGTTTTCTTGCAATTCAGCCGTTGAATCTTAATAAAAATTGGTATTCTTGTAGATTTCGAGCTCTTCTTTGCGAATTGAAGCCAGAAAACGGCGAAAATCAGCGAGAAATCGTCGTTTAGCATCGAAATAAGCGAATTTCTCTAAGAATTTTCATAATTTCGTGCAGATTTCTGCTGTTTTCTTACAATTCAGCCGTTGAATCTTGATAAAAATTAGTGGTTTTGTAGATTTCGAGCTCTTCTTTGCGAATTCAAGCCAGAAAACAGCGAAAATCAGCGAGAAATCCTCGTTTTGCATCGAAATAAGCGAATTTCTCTAAGAATTCTAATGATTGCGTGCAGATTTCTGTTGTTTTCTTGCAATTCAGCCGTTGAATATTGAAAAAAATTGGTGGTTTTGTAGATTTCGAGCTCTTCTTTGCAAATTCAAGCCAGAAAACGGCGAAAATCAGCGAGAAATCGTCGTTTTGAAGACACCTTGTATATAGAGACTGTATCACCTAACATGACGACTACCGAATGCAGCCAAAAATACAATTTTCATGAATAACCTTTTGTTAACTTTATTTAAATCTTAAATTCGGAAAGCTTCTGAACCTTAAAAATTCGAAAATCTTGGCAATCTCGTACAGCGAATTTAAAATTTTTTGAAGATTTTTCGTTCGATATTTGAAGATGAACGAGCAACTTTTTAGTTGTGCGAACAAAATAATTAAATAACAATAAAAAAAATTGAAGCGCTGATCGAAACATGTTTACCATGCAATGAATTAAAAAAAATTAATAAATCAATGCGTTTAGTTAAGCATTAAGTTTCCATTTGAAGTTCCCTAAAGCATTCAACATTGCATAAAATCCGCGTTTTTGTATAAAAAGTTTGGCAATAGAAACCGACATAAATGAGCGACCATCTTTAACAAAAATCATCCGAACTCAAGGACAATTCATCACCTTAGAACAACGGAGCTTTTACTCGCTACAAGATTATGAATGAAACCGCTTATGAATGAAAACTTTCTCTATCAACGAAACAAAAAGAAAGCGGAAGTGAACACCTAAGTTGCCCAGTTGATAACATTAGAGTTGGGAAATTTAGGTTATCACAATTTTAGTTGGTTAGTTATATTTTGACCAATTTCGATAATTAACACTGTTACTTTTTTTATGGATAAATTGTTGGTGGTCGAGTTGAAATAAGTTATAAATCAAAAATAATATTAAACTGATAGTTAGAAACAAAGCGTCGGTCGTGGCATCAGATGAACTACAAGCCGAAGGCATTGACCTGAATTCCGAGGTCGCATACCAATGACGTCACTTATCATTTTGATAACAACACGTGTTAAGCTAAGATTAAATTATACCACTATGGATTGTGAGTAGACGAAATGTGGTTAATAAGAATCATTAATAAACATTAATTATGTATTTATTTAAGGATACCTTAAATAGTTGTGCTAGATTTGAAAAGTTGAATGTACACATGGCAGTTTAGCTTCTTCTGAGATAGTAGAAATTATTTTAATCTCCCAAAAAACTAGCAAATTTCATTCCCAGTGATTAGGACTACATTTTCGTACCAAAAAGCACATTTTAAACCGAAAATTTGACCTGAAAAGTGATCAGTGATTAGTGCCTTTTAAAATTGTTTATAGCTTGTAGATCCTTAACTTTTTTAGAAATATTTTGGTAGCAAATTACAAGTGGAAGATGTATTTTGTGTTGCGTTTCCAAGTCGTTAGGGTCCCGTTATTAGACGACTCACCCTGTATATTTTTTTAAGTTTATTCAAGCAGTCTTTCCACCACATAATTTGTCATTGAAATCAGTGGCGTCAATAAGAAGAATTGGTACAATTTTATTTATAAAAAGAAGAGAAAACAAATTTTCAATAAATGTTTAAATTTACCAGAATTTTGATCAATACAAACATGTTAACCCAGTTATAATAATAGTTTTACTGTACCGGAAATAAGTTTATTTTCACATTACGAACAATCTACGCCACTGATAAAAATAATAACTGCCATTAAACACAAAATTTCCTCGTATAAATTTGATGCAAAGTTCGGTAGTCCTTTGCAAATTGTTCTCTGATTAAATAAAGTCCATCTCTTGAATCGTTAAAGAAAATAAAAAAAAACTTAAAAGAATCATTACTTTCATTGTTGCTTTCACTATAGCCTTAACGTTACTTTGAAACGAAATTTTTGAAATTTGGAATTTAACATTCTTTGCAACAATTTTTTAAAAATTTTACTAAACCTGCAATCACATAGAATTGTTTAAAATAGCCAGTTGACTCTCAGAAACTCGCGGAAGTTCTCCAGTGTATACAAGCATTTGTTTTTAATCAGAATCTATACAAACAAAGAGAGGAAAAATAGTAAAAAATTATTATTAGTGTTAGTACACAAACAACGAAAAATTAACAATAAACAAATATTAAAGAAATACCTTGCATTACCAATTGTCAAGAGCAAGAACAAACAGTAAGATAAAACAAGAAAAGGAAAGAACATGGAAAAAATAAAGAAAAAAATAGCAGAAACATCCATCAAAACGATAAACACTGTCTCTTCTGTTTTTGCCTCTTTAACACGGTTATTTTAGCGACTGACTGATTATATCAAATGACAGAAACTAAATTAGTTGACAATATCAAAGGTGACTATATCGAATGTTCACTGTACATACTTACCAGAAACTTCTCCATGTAGAGAAGCCAGCTGCCTGTAGTGGTAAACTTACAGCTAAACCTTCTGGAAAATTTTGAATTCCTATTCCTATGGCAAGATTTCTGAAACAGAATACAAAATTATGTTAAAATATATTCCATGGGCATTTTTATTGCTGTCTATTGTAGTTATTAAACATGCAAATATTGTGATTTTCTGATTTGAAAAATGGTAAAATTAAAAAAAAAAGAAATGAAAACATTTAATAAAAACTGTGAGTTTTTGTTGTTATAATTTTTTAGCATCATACAATAAAACCATATATTTGACCTGACCGGACCTAAAAGTGGCGCCATCTATGTGTCAGGTCTGGGACTTCAGAAATGTCAAAAATTACAAGTTTTTATTTTAATTTACATATCTTTTTGAATTTTAGCGCTTATTTTGACTCAAAAGTGGCGCCATCTATGTTTCAATTATGGAACTTCAGAAATGTCAAAAATTGCAAGTTTTTAAGTTAATTTACATATTTTTCTTGAATTTTAGCGTTTATTTTGACTCACAAGTGGCGCCATCTATGTGTCAGAAATGTAAAAAATTGCAGGTCTTTAGGTTAATTTACAAATTTTTCTTCAATTTTAAGTATAATTTGAACTGACCAAATTCAAAAGTGGCGCCATTTATGTGTCAAAAATTACTGGTTTTTAGGTTAATTTAGATATTTTTCTTGAATTTTACTTATAATATAAACTAAAGACTATTTTCCCAGCAGATTTTTTTTATAGACGCCAAATTTAATTTAAAGTAAATTATTATATTATTATTTAAAATAAAATGTACAACTATACATCGTTGTATATATTTTGCGATTATTAATAAACTTGATATTTACTTGTGGAGCCATCTATTAATCAAAATTGACATGTATCTATTACAGGTATCTGACTTATCCATTTCAAATCCTGCTGATTCGTTAATTGCTCCTTTATAAACCGCTAAATCATCAGGAAAAATAACCTACACCTATATTTTTTAATTAAAGCTGCCAAAAACACACTTTAACAAAATCTTAACAATAACAATTTTTAATATTGAAAGAAATTGAAACAATCAACTCTTATCAGACATATTACAAAAATAAAAAAGCAAAAACATAAAAGTAACTATTTCGTACCTAGTAAAAAAAATCTGGTACTTTTATTTATTTCTTTTTTGGTCCCAAAATTTTCTCTACCACTTGATTTTTCAGTTTCTTTAATTATGAAGGATTCCATTGCAAAAGAATTTGTTTCAAGCATTTTTTTTTCTTTATGTTTGCGAACTCTACTATTCAAAGACAGACATTTTAACTCATAATTTTGTTTTTGCTCTCTGCACTACACTAACTAAACTACACTAACTGTTAGTCGTGAAATTCCAAATTTTAACTTTTAACATTTTAACATTGGGAAGAACGAAATAGTTGGTCTTCGATTTGTGCGTTTTTTGCAATGCACGGATAATCCGCACCCGGATAATCGAGGTTCTACTGTATTTCAGAAATTTAAAATTAAATTAGAAAATTAAATTCAAGAAAAGAAATCCTTAAATTTCGTGTATTTGATAAATCGGGTTTATTGCATCTTTTCTATTCTTGAATCTTTCAAATCTTTCTGAATACTTCTAATTTATTTAATTTCTTTGATTGTTTTGGGCTGTTTGAGTTTATTATACTAGAGTTTGTGGACATTTTCGGTTATTTTTCCTGATTTCTAAGTTTTTATGTAGGTTCATACTTTAAATGAATTAATTTGAATGCTTTAAACCTGATAGTATGGCTTTTCAAAACCGATTTGTTTTTATACAAGGTGATTTTTTAAAAACGGCAAGCGTTGTAGAATTTTTATTTATTAACCGATTTTAAAAATTAAATGGTTTTTAATTTACTAGAAACTGATGAATTTAGAATTTTTCTAAATGTCTTTTGGGCTATATTCAACTTTCTTATTTTAAATTGGCACCCATATTTCTTGCATAATTTGGAAGATTAATATTTTTTGATTCAAAAATGTGTAATATGTTCTACTTTTACAAAAAAATATTTTTAAAAAAATTATCAAAATTGAAAAAAAAAAAGCAATAAAAGTTAATAAAATCTAAGTGCATGGTGTCAATTGTACAAAGAAAAAAACAAGATGGCGTTTCAACAGTATTTTAATTAAATTAGGTAGATGTTTTTTCTGATTTGTAATTATTATTGTCTTTTGTTTTCAATAATTTCAAAAAAGATTGCCAATCCTTTCTGTTATTTGCTGCTTTTTGACATTACAATAATGGTATTGTGTTATTTGACAGCACGCACCTAGATTTTATTAACTTTTATTGCCTAATTCTTTTCATTTTTGATAATTTTTTTAAAAATATTTTTTTGTAAAAATAGAACATATTACACATTTTTGAATCAAAAAAAATTAATATCTTCCAAATTATGCAAAAAATATGGGTGCCAATTTAAAATAAGAAAGTTGAATATCGCCCAAAAGATACTAAGACATTTAGAAAAATTCTAAATTCATCAGTTTCTAGTAAACTAAAAACCATTTAATTTATTTTTAAAATTTTTAAAATCGGTTCATAAATAAAAATTCGCCTGCCGTTTTTTAAAAATCACCCTGTACTATTATTTAAGTTTTTTGAAATTGAATACATATTTTTGAATTCTTGAAATTCTCTGTGGATCTTTTTGTTGCTTAGGTATTGGATCTTTTGTAGTTCATGAGAAAAATATCAAAACGTATACAGGGTCCGGCAACACTTGTGTCCACCCCTAAAATTAGTTCAGTTATGAGACTTTTAGTAGTGTAATTAATTTATTTTTATATTTTTGTCACTTTTGTCTTTCTACATGGTTAGAACAGACGATTTTTGAGATATTTCATGTTGTTTATCATGAACTTTAAACCAACACAAAAGACAAAAAATCAGATCATTCAAGCAATTCGAGACATTAATAGAAATACATAATTGCATTTACAAATTAAAATTAGAATGCGGCCCTGCAAAAATGGTGCGCTTCTGACAATTGAAACGAACTACGTAACTAAAATTTGCATTTTATTCAGACGTTTATATCTCAAAAATATCAAAAAATTCTGTATAAAAGGATCACAGAAGGTTTAGGCAAGTTTGACTCATGTGTTTTCATGGTATTTCACAAATTCACGGCAATTTTTTTTTATTTCATGTCCGTTTATACAATAAAATTAAGAAATCTATGCTTTACGATATCGTCTAGCGTCTATAAAGTTGCTCTTTGTGGACGGCGCCCGTAATGATAAAGTAAAACGGCCGCTTGTTACAGCTAAACAATTATAAGTAAATTAATGTTAAAACACAATTTAACCTCCTGTAAGCGTTGTCAATTTCTTCAGGCTTCTGGACTTGGTTAAAAGAGTAGATTCCTTAGCTTTTGACGCTAGTTCTTCCACTTTAGAAGAAGTTTAGAAAACTGCTAATTCAAAGTAACTTTTACTAAATATTATGAAGTCTTTTTTACAACAAAATCTGCTAATAAACAAATAGAAAGAAAACTTAGAATCTTATTAGCAGTTTTTGTTCTAAAATTTTCATCCTAAGTTCGTGTTTCTCGCTGCAACTTCACAAAATTTAATTTTTCTTCTATAAGTATATGCCCGGGGCCAATATATTTTTTGGTACCTCTTGTTTCAACAATTTTTCTACCTATGGTCATGTTAATTAAAGATTTAAGAATTTGTGTTGGAGTAACTTTTTTAGTTTGAAGTTTTTTAGTCACAGGTTCTCTCAAATTTCTTGTTGCATATGAACTCTATTTATTTATTTATATTATATTTATTTATTCTATTCATTTATTATGAACTGTATTTATTTATTTGATGTATGTATTTTTCGGCCAAAAAGTTTAATACAACTCTTGTGCGTTAACCATTTTACAGCGCTCAATCATTAAAGCACTCCGGCTCCGCCGTCGTGCTTCAAACTGATTTCGCGCTGTAAAATGTAAGTTACCACACGCGACTGTAAATAACTATTTCAATTTTCTTCCATACGTTCTTTTTCTTTCCATGTAACATTTCCAGACTTTTTGCACTCAATAACATCTCTATTTTGGTCTACTAATGCAACTAGCAGTGTTTTCTCTTCTACAGTAAAGTTGGTGGATCGTTAGCTAGGCTTTTCCATCGCACAGGAACACTTTTCCGTTTCACTTTTAATAAAATTTTGAAGTAACTTTTGTTTGACAATGTCAAATGTTTAACGTTTGATGCAACTTCACAGCTATACCCAGTTGTACCAACTTAACGACTTTTTGATTAATTGAAAACGCCTTTTTCGATATCCAAAAGTTAACTTTTGGTCAATCAAAAATTGTCAATTACGTGATCAGCTAATTAATCAGCAATGGAAAAACCGGCCCTAAGTATAAACAAAATATTTACCAAAAATTAGTTGGATCCTTGTTTTCGGTTAAGAGAATTAGTCGATTTTGCCATTGAAAGTTATTTTCTGGAAACGCTTTAGCAATGATATTTTTGAAATAACAAATGAAATCGTTATTTTTGTGTTAATGTCTACACATTCTGACTGTTTTTGGTCAATTTATGTGATCAAATAAGAAACGTCATAACCAACAGGTTCAAACAAATGTCAGGGATGTCCAAAATGACTAACTTTTTAAACAGTTTCCACCAAACTTACCGCAAGACCCTATAAACATAATCACCCTCTCAAGGGGTGGGTCTTGTCTGATGACCAGAATTGATCCCCAATAAATTACAGCCTTTTTGTTGATTCAAATTTACTGGAATTGGGGAAAAAATATTTGGAACTAAAGTTTCAGGACATACAGACAAAATGCAGGGTCCGGCAACACTTGTGTCCACCCCCAAAATCGTCTTTAATTTTAAAGATAAAATTTTGAAAATTTGCATACGCTCACAGTTGACAAAGCTCTAGAAGCGATGGAAAAATTTGTTTTTTATCACCGTTAGTTTTGGCGTCGCGACGCCGTAAAAATGTAATTTTTAGTTAATTCAGAAGGTGTGTAACATCAACCCTTAATTTAAAAACTGAAAAATCGCTAAAAATTATACTTCTTAGGCGTCGCGACGCCAACCGAACCGTGATAAAAAACAAATTTTTGCGTCAGCTTCTAGAGCTTTGTCAACTATGAGCGTATGCAAATTTTCAAAATTGTAACTTTAATTTTAAAGGCGATTTTGGGGGTGGACACAAGTGTTGCCGGACCCTGTATATACGTTTATAACAGAGTAAGGGTTAAATAAAGTTACAGATTGAGTCCGAAAAACTTCGTTTTAGGGACTTTATTGACAATTTTTGGGAGCGTATTCTAACAATACTTTAAAAGAGATGTAGCCCACCACAATATCACTTGTTTCAATCTAATAAATATCAATCAAGACCCCTCCAAGTCATGTCACCTTATTAAATAAAATCCATATAATTCTAGACAATTAACAATCCCATATAAATTAATTTGATCTACGTAGATCGAACAAGTCATAGTTAAAATTCTGTAGGAAGAATATCTGTGTGGGGTCCCCCGTCAATGAGGAAGAACACTTCCCCAGGAAGCTAATATTAAACTCCACATCCTTCACTTTTAGAGCTTGTGTTCTATTTAATTCTATTTAACGACTTATGAATTATAAATATATATTAGAATGTCATTTATCGATTCTACGTGCGCTAATGATTGGAAAACTCGCCTTGTTTGGGTCGATGAAATGATGGATCAAGATTGAAGATCCTTATTTTTCAGTAGAAATGGCCAAATGAAGCCATTTTAACCAACAAACGAGTGCTTTCACCACAATAAAACAACTGTTATTCAAGAAAATGGCATTTAGTTGACTAAATATTTTGTTGCCTGGAAACATTCACGTATAATCGCACAAATTGAATTACAACTTCACTTCCTCAATGTAATTTGTGAACACGCGTGGGCGGCAACAAAGGCATTTAAAATCATTAACAGTTTTTATAACATTCATTCGCATTAAATGCGAATAGAACAAAGGTTTGAGAAATAAATAAATCGGCACGACATCCTGGTGCATATTTTCACACACTATTCTTGGATTCATATTGCCGAACCCAAATCATTGATTTAAAACAAAGCAAGAAGTTACGTGTTCTTGATTCATATGCGGTAGTTGAAAAATTTCGTAGAAATTACGGTAGTTAAATAAATTAAGAACAAGTACTATGACTCATAGTCCAGTCAAATTAGACGAAAAAGTTAGGGTGAAGTTACATAAACTCGCAACAAGCTGAATTTTGGCGCAATTGTTCAAAATACAATTATAAACAAACCCTGAAAGTTCCCCATCATTCCCGTGTATGGAATTTTTTTTATTCAATGTCAAAGGTCAAAAAATGAGTTTTTCGCGATTTACAGCAAAACGGTAAGTTTTATCATAAAAATACTTCAAACTAAAATTGTAGATCATAAAATTATCTATAAAAAATATATTAACACTTTTTTTCCTAGAAGCCACCGTTTCAGAGAAATAGCGATTCAAAAAGTTGTAACAGTTGTAATCGTCATAACCGGTGCGATTTGAAATAAGGCGAAATAGAAAAAATAGCGTATGATACTTGTTCATAATGCATTTTGCCGCACTTACTACTTTATGACACTCCTCGCTGCGCTCGTCGTGTCCTAAAAACGTGCATGCGGCAAAATGTTCATTATGAAACGCGTTTCATAATATACTATTTGTAGTATTAAATTTACCTACTCCTGCAGGACATGTGATGACTTTTATCTGGTTTAATCTGTTCTATGGGTTTAATTATACTCAATGTGGTATTCTACATAAGAGGTAACTAATGATTCTCCTAGCCTTTAAAAAGATTCCAGGAAGCATGTCAAAATACATTGTGAACAACACAAAAAAGAAATTTGGAAATCCCAAACGCCCAAATTTAAAATTGTTTTAAAGAAATTTTAAAGATTTTTTTGGCTAGATTAATATTTATAGATATTTTCACAAATCAATTCAAAAACGAAATTTAATTCCATATTACCAATTTAGGTGTAATCTATGATGAGCCTCACCTTCCCAAGTGATCACAAGCTGTAATATAGAAATTACCAATGTTTTTGATCAGAAAGCTAATCGCTCGCAAGTACAAGCGCTTGATGCCGCATTTGGCTACTTGTTAATGTCCTACCTTTTGACACCGTTTTAATCCAGATCTTCCAAAGGTTTAAGATATATTTTTGTATTGAGTCGTTGTTGTGAGGTCCTAATAAATAATTTTGAAAAACATGCTATACAAGATGATCGAAGTGGTTGTTACGTTAATTTTTGTCATTCGTTCGGCTTCCTATCAGCCTAGAAGGGCGGGCTGATAGGTCGTTTCAACGCCCTTACCGATGTCTAGGTGAGCGCTAGGCATCGTAGCGTTAAGCTCACGTTCCTTCGTCTTCTCGTTAATTCCTTCGTTTCGATAGTCATCGTCATCGTTCTTTATTTCGTTGGGCAGATCTAATATTGGCTTTTAGTGCCCTTTTCGATTTGTACTTTGTTCTTTTCGCTTCTAACCTGTAATTCGAACTTAGTCTTTCTTTATTAGTTTCTCATACCATCGTGCTGAACAACTCGCTAGTAACAATTGCAGTTTCGTGGAAATCGTTAGTACCTTAGATTGTTTACATCGACTTAACCTCATTTGAATGACAGCTCTCTTTTGACAGAGCGGAGGTACTGCAGTTGGTACTATGCGCGCGAGATTCAAACGGTTAGGTTTTTCTTTATAGATTTTCTTCGCGCACTCTTTCTATTGGCTCTCTTAGTTTTCGTCTTTTCGTCGTCTTCCGGGAGCCATCTTAGTCGTCTAGCAGTTGTGCCCATGACGAGTGTGGTGTCGAACACACGTTCACCATCCAACGTGGTCTTCGTCGTTCTGCCCCATCGTTAGCCCCTTTCGAAGGTTGGGGATAGAAACCCTTTTGTGCGAAACCCTCGTCGTCCTAAGCCGGAAAAACCCTTTTTAAAGGTAACTAGCTACCCTTTTCGTATTTTCGTTCCACGTGGGCCATCCGCTAATTTGTCTTGACCACGTAGGGTTTTCCTGTTGCGTGGGACCAACCTTGCCACATCGTTGAATCTTTCGACTCCAAGCTCGTCGATCCCTTTTGACCTAGATCGAGTTCTAAAAGACTAGCACCACCAGCGAGGTTCACCAAGTCACGTCGATCGATCATCGTCGATAGCACCTAGACCAGCAAGGCTAAGTCCCCTTTTGTAACTTAACTAACATTTCAACCTAGCAATTTATCGTTACTCTCGTTTCAACTTAGTATCACTTAAATTTGACTTTTAACTCTGTATCATCTCATTTTAGTCTTAACGTAGTATAATTTAACTTTTGTAACTTTTTCCTTTTGTTATTAAACGCTTTAAGTAAAGAGCTTCCAGTTTCCCTCTTTACTACTGTTGGAGAAACTGGTGGCGCCCACACTTGCGTCTACTCGCCCCGCCCGTCTCCCTGAGCCTAGCCGCACCATTTTGTTGTTACAAATCACGTAACATGGTAACCACGACGTTGAGGCTGATAATATCATTCTATTGCAAAGTTTTGAATTATATATTTTCTTTTATTTTGTTGGTAACTATTTTATTATTTATTCTCTTGCCCAATTGCCCATCAATTCAACTTCAAATCTCGCTACTTTTACTGGTAATAAACTGAACGTAGAATTTTTTTCTGGAAATACTATCTATTCTCTAATCAATTGCTAAAATCAAAGTGTACAATTCGGATTATTTTTTCGACTTTGGCATGACTTCAAGAAAACACTGGGTACCAAACTTAAAAATTTTCGAATTCTGTATTGAAATAAAGACAGTGGCATTAGGATGAAGTAAGTTCTTTTGTGCTAACTCAAAAAGAATCTAGTTCTTGCTTGCACAAAATTGGCATATGAAACTGTTCAGAGTTGTTGGTTTTTACTAGAATTAGCAACTCTGGCTTCTAAATATTTTGGTTTCAAATTGACACCAACGCCTTGAATAAAAATTTTTACATTTTATAATTATTTCAAAGATAAAACAAGTAGCAAACTCTTTTGTATAGACATTAATGTAAAATTTTGGAACAATCCATCAAAAAGGAAAGAAAAAGTAGCCTTTGTCGTCCAGTGAGTTTCTACACACAATTTTCTTTATGTTTCATCTAAATAATGAAAAACTAACCCTAGAAATAAATATAATACATTCCTGCATTTAGCCATCGTCGCATTTCTCAATTGAATTATGTTAATAATCGTTAATTTGTAATTTTGCTTGTCTTTTGTAGTGAGTAAACAAACTGTTGAGGCTTAGAAAAGTTCTAAAATCATCAGTTTATAGTAAATTAAAAACCATTTAATTTGTTTTTAAAATTTTTGAAATCGGTACATAAATAAAAATTCTACAATGCCTGCCGTTTTTAAAAAATCACCCTGTAGAACCGCATCTTCACTAAATGTCAGACGACCACCATCACAGTGCTAAAGTAAAGAAAATCACGATAAAGGTGTTCGGAACAAGAAGGGTATTATTAGCTGAATAGGTTTGAGAAATGCAATAGTACTATTACTGATATAATACATACTATGCTGGGTAATAACATAAATTAGGAGATGCAAAACGCCCAGTTTGATTAATTAATCTTTCTAAGATTGCCGTTGAAAATACCACATGTTCAATTTCCACCTAAATGCTTCTGAGTCTTTCATTGCTCTGAATAGTTGGAGCGGAATTTCTAAAGCTATAATTATTCAAAAATTTTATTCTCTTTGCGGTTTTTACTGGGTCGGAAAATTTATCGACTATTTTTAGAAACAGATTAGAACGGTGTTTTTAGATCGTCTCCACTTTTTTGGCATTACAAATAACAAGTAGCAGTCCATTTTGACGTTATTTTAAGAAAAGAAAAAAAAGCCAGAACTAGTTATAAAAATGTAATAAATAATGTAAGAAACGCAAACAGAGGGTTTATACAGAGGGAATTCTATACAAATCCAAAATCTAGCAGAAGTCGGAAAATAAAATTATACTAATGCAAGACACAACGTTCTAAAAAAATTTAGAAAAAAGCGACTAATTTTCTATAAAAAATCTAAAATTGAAGAAAACCTAAAACTCCAACAGGTTGAAAAAATACAAAAAAAAATCTACAAAACGAAATGAATTTGCGCCGTTGAATGAAGAAAATTCAAAGTTCTAGAGAATTTAACAAAGCAAAAGCTAAATTAAAAAAAAATCAATACAAAATTCAAAAAGTTGAAAAACTATGAAAAAGAATATGACAATGAGAAATTTGAAAAAGGCAATAAAAAAAGGTTACCAAGCACGAAATTTAATAAGAAAAAACGAACTCTGCAGTCTTGGCCTAAAATTTTGAAGACAGAATGTTTGAATGTGGAAATATAAGGAATAATAGGCCTAAAGCATAAGAACTATGAATATACTAGTCAACAAATTTTGAAAAAAAAATGTACTGGAGAAGTGGAAGGTCCTTTCTACAGTGGAATGGCCTCCTGATACCGAATATAAAGACTCTTTTGTTCCATCAGGTTCGGAATCAGATATTCTTGAAAAAATATTTTTAGGTGCAAAAATTTATTTTCTTCACTTTTTCTTAAAAACTTGCAAATTTATGGAATTGTCCGACAGTGTTTTAAAAGCATTGAACAAATCCAAAGAATGTCAAGAATACAAAAAGAAATTGGGGAATCATTAATGATATTTTAAAATGTGGAAAAAATTACATATTAGATTATGTACTTAGAAATCTCAGTGAAACTAAAAAATATGCGTACATATAAAGAATTTCAAAAACTGTAAAGAATCTGAAGAGCTCTAAAACTTTGAAGAGTTCTGGAGAATCCTAAAAAACTGGACAACATCTAAATGCAAAGATAAACACATAGAAATTAAAGAAAATTCAATAGAACCGCATAGTATGGCACAGAGAGAATCATTAAAGTTTTAAAAAGAGGCAATTTTTGTTTTTTTTAAAGAAAACTACGGCATGAAATGTTTTCAAATTTGGAGGATATATTTTTACATAAATCATGAAGCGAAATTAAAATTTTCAGATGAAAATATTTAATTCTGGCCAAGTTATTAAGTATCTCCCAAGTCACTAGAAAAAAGGTCCTTCATTGCTGCAGTGACTGCGGCCTTCACAGTGGTTGAAATAAAATAAAATAAAAAGATTATTAAACTAGAAGATATTTACCGTTGGATAGTAAAAAAATTTTAAATTTGAAAAATGGTGGTGTTTTGAAAAAAAAAGTAAAATTTTGCTCGAAAATTTATTAATTTTTGGCCCGCCAAAATTAAATTTTTTACAAGATCGAAAAACAAGGTCATTCTACAGAAAAACATACAAAATAAAATAAAAAAAATATCTAGGCGATCAGATGATTTTGTCTGAGTTACAACAGCAGCAAATTTAAAAAATGTAGTTTCGAGTAAAACTTGTTTAAAGATAACTTTATTATTGTTAATAGCTGTAAGAAGGAGTTTATCATACTAATAGCAGTAACTCAAAAACTATTTAAAATATTTATTTGAAATTTTTGTATGTTATTTTTAAAGGTATAGACTATTGGAATATGCAAAAAAAACGATTTTTTCAAAATTTCACACTGGTTGTGTCCCTTATAAGCTCCAAATCGTACAAAAAGCTACAAGAAATAAGAAAACAGAAGTCCTAGAAAGTCCGAAAATCAAAAACTTGAAGAATAGAAAAATTACGAAAATCGAAAAAATGCTGATCCTAGAACCAATTGAAGAAGTCTACAAAATTTTAGTCAATTCATTACCCTTAATTTCAGGGAATCAACTTTAAAATCCAAATAATTAATTTCACTAGACAACAAATTTTGGAAAAAAATTATACTAGAGAAGTGGGAAGTGATTTCTAAGTGGAATGGCTTCCTGATTCCGAATCTAAACTCCGTTTTGCTCCATCAGGTCCGGATTCAAAGATATTCTCGAAAAATTATAATTCACTTTTTCTTGAAAACTTTTCTTGAAAAGTGCTCGAATGTTTTGGAAAGCTAATTTAATAAGATTTCCAAGAAAATACTCGCAAATCTGTTGAGAACTTAGCACAAAATGAAGAGGTGGATGCCACTAAAATTGTTATTTGTGTACCAAGGCAAAAAAGTGTTTCTTTTTTGGCCGAGCCTCTTTTTAATGAAAGAAGGCGAGGGCAAAATGGCACTTTTGGCCGTGATACACACAAGAGTTTTTTAGGCGACTTCATTAAATTTACAAGTTAATTAATTTTTATTTGTGATTTATTGATTTATTCATTTATAACAACTGAATAATTGTAAATATTTGTGAATCCTTCAGAAAAGTTCATATTTTCTTTATTTACATTTACAGTTTCGGCATTTGTAGCTTCACAATTTGTATGAATTAGGTTTGATGTGCTTTTTGATGTTTTTGCAGCTAGACATGTTGATTTTCAATAATTCAACACGTCTTTGTTGCACTTTACAGCAGTTTGTCGATTTGATTTTACCCAAATAATTATAAAATTGGGGGTAGTAATGTCGGTATCTTGATGTAATATGCAAAACAATGGATAGATGGCGCCACCATAAATCGGCCAAAAATGACTTACTTTTAGGCCGCTTTTGAGGCCTAAAAATTCCATTTTCAGTTTAAGCCGCCTAAAAATGTATTTTTTTAATCATCATTTGAACTTTTTCCGGACAATCTGATGGCAGTAACCGATGAAAATCATCATCAATTTCACGACAATTTAATGTGGGGCGGGAAATGATCCACATTGATAGGAAAACGTTTTCAAATTTAATTAAATCATAAAAATTCCACCAACAACTTTTTAACAGTTGCAGCAAAATTTTTCTAAAAATCGCAAAAGATAATAACTTGTATAACACCACATTAAAAAGCAGAGATCTCAATTTTGATAGTTACGTATTTAAAATAAAAAATCAAATTACCAAATTAGGATGTAAGAAAGTTTTTAAAAACCTTTCGCTATTCGAAATTTTGATCAGTTTTTCTCCAATATGTTGGCAAAAACTAACTCTACCGGCGCGCGGTGACTTTAATTAGCTGGGGTATCAAAAAAAAACTTATTTTACAAACGTCTTCGAGTCCTGACCTGGAGCAAAACTTTAGAATTTCGTCCAAAATTTTTCGTGATTTCTTGTTAAATCCGCACACTTTCCTTGTCGCTATTATTTTCTCATCTTTGCATTTATGTAATGTGCCTACCTCCTTAAATAATATTTTTCTAAACGTCCCCAATTATGCAAAACTGCCTTCGTGAGTATGTCAACTCGCTAACCTTCTTTCCCATGTCATTTTTGGCCCATAATTTTATGCATATAGTTATAATATGTGCAAGTTTCATTATTTGTGTGACCCAATGACGCGGCATGGCAGAGACATGAATGCCAAGAATGTGCCGGTACGAGGTGTGGGGTTCAATTCCAAGAAGCGACGGTGTAGATTCGCGGACAGTTAGAATGACATGTACTGGTCGACGACCTCGTGCAGAACCCCACTGCTCCAGCTAATGGTATCGGCTACATACTGCAGAATGCACATTGTTCACTTGCAACGAGTCTCCCATGGGAGGATTTGGCAACTATTTCTCGTCCTACTTAGCTTCAGATTCCATTCAAACAAAAACGACTGGGGAGTACCCGCTTTTTACTTCGTTCTAGATATCTATGATTTTTCTTTTCTGCGATATTTGCAGTCTTGACAGCACGATAGTGAAAGGTGGAATATTTTTGGTTTTGCCTTCGTAATTTCGTCGAAACCTATATGGTGTACATAAAGTTCCACTTAGCAGAACGTCACAGGTGGATTGCAGCATTCTTGTCCGTCTGACAAGTCAGGAACGGTCATTTCCGTTATAATTTTTGACTCGTAATTGGATTGTCGGTTGTTGCTGGTATTCTTGAATGATTTTTCTTGCGATTGTTTTTGCACCTGATGAGAAAACAGGACGTTTACAGGGTATAATTACATTTGCATAGTTGTCTTCACCTCCTTGTTTCCCCTTTTTAAGATAACTAGCAGTTTTCGATAAATCTCACTATGGGCTGCACTTTTGCCTATACAGTTTATCAAACGCTCTAGTGCGGTTATGGCTTTGACGTTTTAAACCGTTTATAATAATCATAATAACCCCGCAATAAATATTCTCAATCTCTTTTCAAATATGCAATTTATGAGCGAATTGCGAGTTATTGATGCCTATTTATTTCAAATCGTGCGTAATAGTCGTAATTTTTGATCCAAAAATATTTTTTGGGCGTATTTTTACACTTGATTCCTTATGCTTATAAGAAAAATTAGATTATCTGGACCTAAGTCCCACTTAGTAATAGAAACTTTCAAAAAAAATTAACAATGTTTTTACAAAAATAAAGATAATACCGTTATTAGAAATAATGGCTAACAAAGTTAAAATTAACCTAAATTCAACAACTTCTATGGACTATTTAACCTTAAAAAAACTCCCACAAATTTCGTTCTTGTGACACCAAAAATGTGGAAATTAAACCGCGTTCAAGTTTTTTTTGTAATTTTTTTAGCTGCAAGAAATAAAAATTTCTACAAATTCTCTTTTAATTCGACACTCTTAATAAGACAGTCGAGAGTGATAATCTTCACAAATGTCGTTAAACTCGTATAAAAAATAAAGAAATTACAAAATCTTAAAAAAAAATTGGTGGAATTTTTTTGGTCTTACAACAAAAATTTCTAAAAATTCGACTTTTTGATCTAAATTTTTGCAAATTAGTGATATTATTAAAACAAACAAAGGAACCAACATGCATGAATTTCGTTCCTGTCGCACTAAAAATAACGAAATTACAGTGTTGAAGACAATTGACATTGTCACAGTTGTCCAAATAAAAATTTCTAAATATTCTCCGTTTTGGTCTAAATTTTTCTAAATCAGTACTCCTAATAAGACAGTCAAGACTTATAAACTCCACAAATTTGGTTATAGTGGCATTAAAAATGAAGAACTTACAGGTAATTAAAAATTTTTGGTCAAAAAACAACAATTTTTCTTGACTTCCCGAAATCAAAATTTCTAAAAATTCTCTTCTTCGGTCTAAATTTTTCTAATTCGACACTCTTAATAAGACAGTCGAGAGTGATAATTTCCACAAATGTCGTTAAAATCGCATAAACAAATCAAGAAACTACAAAATCTCAAAAAAAAGTGGTGGAATTTTTTTGGTCTTACCACAAAAATTTGTAAAAATTCGACTTTTTGATCTAAATTTTTGCAAATTAGTGATATTACTAAAACAAACAAAAGAACCAACATGCATGAATTTCGTTCTTGTCACACTAAAAATAACGAAATTACAGTGTTGAAAAAAACTGACATTTTCATTGTTGTCCAAATAAAAATTTCTAAAAATTTTCTTTTTCGGTCTAAATTTTTCTAAATTGACGCTCTTAATAAGCCAGTCGAGAGTGATAATCTCCACCAATTTCGTTAAAAACGCATAAAAAATAAAGAAATTACAGGATTAAAAAAAATTGGTGGCATTTTTTTTGGTCTTAAAACGAAAATTTCTAAAAATTCTCTTCTTCGGTCTAAATTTTTCTAAATCGACTCTCTTAATAAGCCAGTCGAGAGTGATAATCTCCACAAATTTCGTTAAAATCACACAAAAAATAAAGAAATTACAGGATTAAAAAAAATTGGTGGCATTTCTAAAAATTCTCTTCTTCGGTCTAAATTTTTCTAAATCGGCGCTCTTAATAAGCCAGTCGAGAGTAATAATCTCCACAAATTTCGTTAAAATCGCATCAAAAATAAAGAAATTAAAGGATTAAAAAAAAAATTGGTGGCATTTTTTTTGGTCTTAAAACGAAAATTTCTAAAAATTCTCTTCTTCGGTCTAAATTTTTCTAATTCGACACTCTTAATAAGACAGTCGAGAGTTATAATTTCCACAAATGTCGTTAAAATCGCATAAAAAATCAAGAAACTACAAAATCTCAAAAAAAAATGGTGGAATTTTTTTGGTCTTACCACAAAAATTTCTAAAAATTCGACTTTTTGATCTAAATTTTTGCAAATTAGTGATATTACTAAAACAAACAAAAGAAACAACATGCATAAATTTCGTTCCTGTCGCACCAGAAATAACGAAATTACAGTGTTGAAAAAATTGACAGTTTCACTGTTGTCCAAATAAAAATTTCTAAATATTCTCCGTTTTGGTCTAAATTTTTTTAAATCGGTACACTTAATAAGACAGCCAAGACCTATAAACTCCACAAATTTGGTTATAGTGTCATTAAAAATGAAAAACTTACTGGTCGTTAAAAATTTTTGGTCAAAAAAACTAAAATTTTTCTTGGCCCCTCGAAATCAAAATTTTAAAAATTCTCTTTTTCGGTCTAAATTTTTCTAAATCGACGCTCTTAATAAGGCAGTCGAGAGTGATAATCTCCACAAATTTCGTTAAAATCACAAAAAAAAAGAAATTACAGCATTAAAAAAAATTTCTGGCATTTTTTTGGTCTTAAAACAAAAATTTTTAAAAATTCGACTTTTTGATCTAATTTTTGCAAATTAGTGATTACTAAAACAAACAAAAGAAACAACATGCATAAATTTCGTTCCTCTCACACTAAAAATAACGAGTGTTGAAAAATTGACATTTTCAGTTGTCCAAATAAAAATTTCTAAATATACTCCTTTTTGGTTTAAATTTTTCTAACTTTTTACTATTAATAAGACAGTCAAGACTTATAAACTCCACAAATTTCCAAATGTTCCAATCCTCGGATTTTTTTCTTTAATATCCCCAATTAATATAATTGCGTTTATCATCAATTTGAGTAAGTTTGGGTCAGTTGAGTGACAAAATCACCTCGAAATGTAGACCTATAAGGAGTTGATTTGTAAGACTGACCAGCTGGAAAAAAATATTTATTAAATGAGACCCAACCACTTGAGCGTTATTATGTTTATGGGGGTTTGCGGCAAGTCAAAGCCATAACCGCACTAGAGCGTTTGTTAAACTGTATGAGAATTTGCGCCGCATGTAAACAGAGTTCCAGATCGAAGAGCGTCAAGTAGAAGCACGTGCGCGTGTGGTCATTTAAAAGTTTAAATATCGGGCTTTGCACGTTCAGGGTGCTAATTACAGTTGCCATGCTTTTCTGTCAACGACCACAGAACACCGATTATTACTTCATCAAATAGAAGCTCCACGCGAGGTTTTGGATATTTAACTGGACTTTAAATAATTAGACCTCTCTTTAGTCAAACACTGGGTTATCTTAACCTTGTCTTCATCTGTGGAATGCAGTGCTGCAAGGTGCAACCATTTCTTCACAAAGAATTACATATCTCTTACAAAGGTTTAAATGTTAGCCAGCTATATAATGGTAATTAGCGATTTTTCTACAACTCTCGGCCGTTCTTATGCAATGCTGCAACTGTAAAAGTAAAGCAATGTAGTCAAATAAAGACAATTTCTGTTCACTTCGTTCTAGAGGTTCCTGACCTTTCTAGATGCTATGCAAATACCAGATAATAAATTCTTGGAAAATTAACTCCATTTTAATATTTAAATTTATTAATGCACTCGGCCAGTAAAATAATAGTTTTTTAGAAAAGAGAACGAAACGAATTTCTGGCTCCTCCACCAATTTCTGCTGATCAAAAATGCAGATCTGATTTTGGCGTCTTGAGCCATCAAAGCACTACCAAGCGGAGGTACTTTTTGCAACCTCGACCTATAATTCTACGTATTTGGATAATTGAATGGTGATTTGGTACGTACAGTTACAAGCATTCGCATCCTCATTTCAATTCATCATTCACACACCATGAGACAGTTTGCTCGGCGATAGAAAGTCGAATTGCTAATTACCCTAAAAACCGCAAAAAAGAAAGGTACTTGTCGCATATTTGTCTTTCTCCTTGCAAGACCGCGTCAAAGCAAAATTCCTTAAGCGACAACGCGAAATATTTGTTTAATAGTGTCCCTGTAGTACCGGAAAAGGGTCAACAAGCGTATAGTGATCGCAGAGAAGAGGGGTCTCTTCTGCAGGTGCGAGAGTGGAGAGCGCATTCCTGAGCGGTGTGCGATCACGACCGTCTGGTCAAGGTAGGCCTGGCCACATTCCACACGCGACTTGACCCTTTTACTTCACAAGATCCGCTCGGGCTCCTGCTGCTGCTTCCAACTAATGTTGTAATTTCTTACGAGATAGCTCTAATTTAGTTTGGGCTTATGCAAAGCGAACAAACTGCGAAAAGATAAGTGGCAAAGAGCCAAAAACTTCCACTTCCTGAAGGATTTTTCATCCTGCGAACGCGTTTTTCTTTCGTCAACCATTTTGGTTTACTAGAATCTGACATTGCGTAACTAAATCCAACAGTTTAAAATTACTCGTGGTTGAAAAATTGTACATTTTACTGTCACAATATCAAAGAATGTAGTTTTCGCAAATTCTAATTTGTTCAAACGAAACGGGATAATTCACCCCATTGTTTTAATCCAATTTTGTTCCTTAATAATATTTCCAGCAGGAAACTCCTTCGCGAGTTTTTCTCATCAACTCTCAGAAATTGAGTTTATTATTATGAAGTCGAGGTAACATTTAATTCAAAATTGAATTTTTTCTTTATTATCCGCAAATTCCGATTTGCGTTGGTTCAAAATTAGTGTTAACCCTTTAACTGTTATAAAAGTATACAGGGTGATTTTTAAAAAACGACAGGAGTTGTAAATTTTTATTTATAAACTAATTTCAAAAATTTTAAAAACAAATTAAATTTAGAATTTTTCTAAATGTCTTAGCATCTTTTGGGCGATATTCAACTACCTTATTTTAAATTGCAAAGAGCAAAGTAAATTTTGAGAAATAAACTGTTCTAGTTGTGGTTTAAAACCTGAAAATTAAA
This sequence comes from Gnatocerus cornutus, assembly GCA_029298725.1. Lineage (NCBI taxonomy): Eukaryota > Metazoa > Arthropoda > Insecta > Coleoptera > Tenebrionidae > Gnatocerus > Gnatocerus cornutus. Next base: position 2,654,384 of record CM055510.1, read on the forward strand.
AACTTGGACCAAAACTGAAACTGAAACGTCATGAATGTAAGTTACATGATAAATAATTTTCAAGATAGTTATATTCACTATGAAAACAAGGCGGCAAAATAGTGCAAGGCAGGAATTTCAGAGCCACCCTTGATGCTAGAAACATTTATAAACACCTTGTAATATGTCTGATAAGAGTTGATTGTTTCAATTTCTTTCAATATTAAAAATTGTTATTGTTAAGATGTTGATAAATTTTGTTAAAGTTTTTTTTATGTTTTGAATTAGAAAAACGTTCAGAATCAGAAAAAATAACCGAAAATGTCCACAAACTCAAGTATAATAAACTCAAACAGCCCAAAACAATCAAAGAAATTAAATAAATTAGAAGAATTCAGAAAGATTTGAAAGGTTTAAGAACAGAAAAGATGCAATAAACCCGATTTATGGACATCAGATACTCGAAATTTAAGGATTTCTTTTCTTTAATTTAATTTTAAATTTCTGAAATACAGTAGGACCTCGATTATCCGGGTGCGGATTATCCGTGCAAGAGTGTTGTAATATGTCTGATAAGAGTTGATTGTTTCAATTTCTTTCAATATTAAAAATTGTTATTGTTATTAAGATGTTGATAAATTTTGATAAAGTTGTTTTTATGTTTTGAATTAGAAAAACGTTCCAAATAATTCAGTTGCCTTAAAACGTATCGCACTCCTAGATGAAAACTTCGGTTCAAAACCAAAAAAAATCTCATTTTTCAGAAATGATGAAAAACTGACTTTAAAATATTTAGAACAAATGTCAAAAATCTAATATCTATAACATCTATAAAATCTAATCTAACATTTTCTAATGTTGTTCTAATGTTGTTGTTAGAGTATGTAGTATTATTTTTATTTAACTTTCTAATTTAATTTTGAATTTGTAAAATAATTGAAATTTTAAAAAAATTTCTGGGGATTATTGGTGTTCTAAAAAAAATCTAAAATTCTCGGGATTCTGTAGGCTCCTAGAGAATACTTAAACTTAAACGCCAAAGAACTTTATTAGAAAATCTTTTACTATACTAGCCTTCATCCAATGTGTAATTTCTCATTTTCTAAAAATACGGAAAAAAGAAGTGTTTGTTTCCAATTTCTTTAAGCATGCTTTGGAATGGTGACAATTCAATTTTATGAGGATTTTTTATAAACCAATTTGGTAGTCTAATAGAAATAAAAAATTCTTAAAAAAATATATTTTTTTTGTAATGCAAATTTAATTTGTTTTTTTTTGAAAAATCGAGATATTTCAGAAATGATAAGATTTAGATATAGCACGGTATATATAGGATGATTTTTTAAAAACGGCAGGCGTAGAATTTTTATTTATGAACCAATTTTAAAAATTAAAAAACAAATTATATGGTTTTTGATTTACTATAAACTGATGAATTTAGAATTTTTCTAAAGGTCTTAGTATCTTTTGGGCAATATTCAACTTTCTTATTTTAAATTGGCACCCATATTTTTTTTGCATAATTTGGAAGATATTAATTTTCTTGATTCAGAAATGTTCTACTTTTACAAAAAATATTAAAAAAAAATTATCAAAATTGAAAAAATATTCAATAAAAGTTAATAAAATCTAAGTGCATGGTGTCAATTATGCAATGAAAAAAACGGGATGGCGTTTCAACAGTATTTTAATTAAATTAGGTAGTTGTTTTTCCTGATTTGTAATTATTATTGTCTTTTGTTGTCAATAATTTCAAAAAAGATTGCCAATCCTTTCTGTTATTTGCTGCTTTTTGACAATGCAATAACGGTATTGTATTTTATTAACTTTTATTGCGTAAATTTTTTCATTTTTGATAATTTAAAAAAAAATATTTTTGTAAAAGTAGAACATACTGCACATTTCTGAATCAAAAAAATAATATCTTCCAAATCATGAAAAAAAAATATGGGTGCCAATTTAAAATAAGAAAGTTGAATATCGCCTAAACGATACTAAGACATTTAGAAAAATTCTAAAATCATCAGTTTATAGTAAATTAAAAACCATTATTTTTTTTTTATTTTTGAAATCGGTTCATAAGTAAAAATTCTACAACGCCTGCCATTTTTAAAAAATCACCCTGTATATACGTTTGGACATTTTTCTCATAAACTACAACATATGAGGATTTGAAATTTTGGGAGCAAAAATAAGCGAATAAAAGAAATAAAATGACAATATTCACATATTCGCCGAAAGTAGTAGACAACTTGCTTATTTAAAATGGAACACCCTATAGACAGGGTCCGGCAACACTTGTATCTACCCTTAAATTTAATTTTTAATATAATAATAATAATAGTAATTTAAGTAATATTTAATTTTTGACATTTCTACAGTTCTAGACCTAACACATAGATGGCGCCACTTTTGAGTCAAAATAACCGCTAAAATTCAAAAAATTACGCAATTAACTTAAAAACCTGTAATTTTTGACATTTCCAAAGTTCCACACTTGAAACATAGATGGCGCCACTTTTGGGTCAGGTCAGGTGAAATTATATATACAGGGTCCGGCAACACTTGTGTCCACCCCCAAAACCGTCTTTAATTTTAAAGATAAAATTTTGAAAATTTGCATACGCTCACAGTTGACAAAGCTCTAGAAACCGACGCAAAAATTCGTTTTTTATCACTGATAGTTTTGGCGTCGCGACGTCTTAAAAATGCAATTTTTAGCTAATCGTGAGGGTTTGTGAAATCAATCCCTAATTTATTTATTTTTCAATATAAATGTGTTAAAAATATCTCAGTTGTCATTTTAGATTTAATGCAAATTGTATTCAAAATTTGAGGAAAAAATGCTGTTTTATCAAGTTAGTTTTCAATTTCATTACGTCAAAAATGGGAACTACGTTTACACCCATCTGTCAACATCTTGTGTCACAAATGACATCTATCCTTTGGCTCGTTTTAGATTGTAACAAAAGTCTTACTTGGTGAAATTGTCGCTTTGTCGATGTTAATTAACGATTTCTAGTGTCAATAAAGTGCAACATGCCCGTGTTAATCAAAATGAAATTTTATAAGAGTGAATGAAGTGACTTGTGAAATTTTGGTGTAAACGTAGTTTGCCGCTGCGCTGTCATAATTTTGAAAACTAACTTGATAAAACAGCGTTTTTTTCGCAAATTTTAAACACAATTTGCGTTAGATTTAAAACAAAAACTCAAAAATTTGTATCACAGTTAAGTTGAAAAAATTTTAATTCGCGAATATTTCCGCAAAACCTCAAAAATCGCTAAAATTATACTTCTTAGGCGGCGCGACGCCAAACAAACCGTTATAAAAAACCGAATTTTTTCGTCAGCTTCTAGAGCTTTGTCAACTATGAGCCTACGCAAATTTTCAAAAATTTATCTTTAAAATTAAAGACGATTTTGGGGGTGGACCCTGTATACCTGTAAATTGAATACAATTTTTTTTAAACAGGGAAAACCATCTTTTTTCGACAATATTGTGATTGAATATTCCTAGAAAATTACTTATATCTGAGATTATTTAGATCGAAGGAATATTTGCCGACAAAGCAAACATGAAAAATTCATAATGTATAATTTTAATGAAAAAATACAACTTGTGATGTAAAATTTAAAAATATACTCCTATTTTAGCTTGTCAAATCAATTAATTTCGATAAAATGGCATAACGACCTGGTTTAAAGAAGCCAAATTAAGTCTAATTCAAATTGAAAATTTGGTGGAAATCGAAAAACTGACTTGCCCTATGTCGAAATGTTCTGAGCAATGTTCAAATGTTCAAGCATTCGCAGTTGCAAATTTTTTTTCAAAAATTCAAAAAATAGTCTAGTTCTTTACAAAAAGGAAAATGGAGTTTTTTAGGAGTGAAATTTGCTAATTAATTACGTATGTGTGCAATTCAAGATATTTTTCGCCAAATTTTATATTCAAATTTCTTAGAAATATCTACATGTTGAAACATCCAACTTCTTAGCAAAAACAAAATTTGATTTTTAGGCAGTTTGTATCGTTAACACTGCACGTTCCATATTATGTTCAAAAAGTTTTTGCTTTTTACATTTTTTTTTCTATTTTCGATCAGGTATCGTTTTTGGTAGTGCCTAACATTCACTTCGCATCTGCAGAATCAATTTTTGAACCGAAATTTAAAGAAAATTAAAAGTTGAATTTTAAATTTGGCGCCGTAATTTTGGCGCGATCCACTGAGTTTAAAATTTTCTTTCGTAATAACCTATAATAACGAATAGTCTGAAACCATCAGGTCGGGTAAAATGCAATTTCTCCTTGCTGTAAATATTTGGGGACAAATTCTTACTACTTGGCCGACAAAAACTGCCAGAATCTGGTGGATTCTGACGGTCATATTTTGGGTCGCCTCCTCTTAAGGGTGAGTTTATGTATAATGTGCTACACTTAAATTGAGTAATTTCAGAGATATTTTGATTTTTGTAAGAAAATTGCACTACAAAAGTAAATTTTTTTTCCGAAATAAGTGCTCTATAATTTATTTCAAAATCGCCACGTTAATTGAAAATAAGCGAAGTTTTTTACTCTTTTGTTTTCAATTTTATTAAGCATGCTTTGGAATGCTGACAATTCAATTTTATGTTGATATTTTATAAACAAATTTGGTGATTTAATAGAAACAAAAAATTGTCAAAAATGTTTAAAAATATTTTTTTTTGTACTGCAAATTTAATATTTTTTTTGAAAAATCTAGATATTTCAGAAATCATATAATTCGGGTATAGCACGGTATATAAAGTCCAGCTCATTGCTATCAGTGCACTCTCCTGTGTAAATTTTCGAAAATTTTTGAGTGTAAATCTGGCTTTCAAATCTTTAGGGAGAAAATTAGGGGAAAATTGAATGTAGCGATTTTTGAGGTTAACACGTTGTCAAAATTGTGTGTATTAATCAATAACTAATGAAACATTTATTGCAACAGGAAGTTTTTAATAGAGATTTAACAAGTTTTGGCAATGTTGCGTCAAGGTCAAACACTTTTACTGCCAATTGTTACCGATAAAAATTACTAGGGGCTGCTGCCAACTTAACTTTTTAATGAGTAATGAGCTCTGGTATAGAAAGTGACTTTTAATTTGCATATAGAATTCAAAAATGCAATAAAATATAGGGTGGCATAACCGGAAGTGTGAATCTATTTATTCAATTCGTCTTATCCGCTGACTTTTGTCCCCAAAGTTTCAAATTCTTGCAACAGTTAAAGGGTTTAATATCGGACGTTTTACGTTTTCTAATTTTAGAAATTTTCTTATCTGAAATACATCAAGGAAATACAATAATTTGTGGAGGATTTGCGGAGGTCGTATAAACTATTGTTTTATTGTTTAGACTAGTTTACACAACAAAAATAGATTTAGTACATGCGGCTGTTTCAGGAAGATAAGTCCACCCCCTCAAATCCGCGTTGAATGGGTGGCGAGGAACACCAAATTAGAACAGAATAGAACTGGCGTCTGATGAGGTGTTATAATACAAAAACTGCAAAGTTCAGAATGCGCAGCAGGGAAAAGCAACATCATTTATCACCTCAAATAGCCGACAGGGAGCAGGCCGATCACCCTATTTTATAACCTCTCACTTTCAAATTATTTACTCCACACTTGCGGGATCCTTTGTGTCTCGACCACTGGCGCCTGTTCTTAGGCCTCTCCCACACTGGGTGCCAGGTTATTCATAAATCTCACTTTTCGCTTGCCAAAAACACCTTGCAAACTACTCAGGTTGGTTATGCAAGGCTTGCGAAATCGAAATATTTGAATTTGATCCTCGTGTGGGCTCGTTATTGATTGCATTATAAGAAGAAGCTTTTTGGCACGAGCAGCAGGGTGGATCAATACCGGATTCCTGCTACAAACTTCTGCCATCCTGTTCCTGCACTTCCTGGATTGCTCCAGGTAAACGTAAAATATTCCCGAATTTATGACCCACGTACCTATCGTAACTTTAACGATTTAAAGAAACTTTTAAAATAATTCAGGTTGGGTGAGCTCAGTTTTCCACAAAATTGTGTAAAAGCAAAATTTCGAGGAAATGCGGGACAGGGAAGCAGAAAAAGAAAGCGGTGCGCGGAGTTTCATTCATACGAATTTTCCGGAAAATGAAGAAAATGTAACGGGGGCTCAGAGCGAGAAAGTAGTTTCTAATCACAATTCGAATTCAAACGTTAAAACAGAAACCGCTTCCAAATGAGGACATAAAATTTGAATACATGAAGGTACTTTGTGTATGTTAATCTATCAAATAACCCTAAAATTCAAAGATCAATCAATTCACAAGATTACCATAATAATTATATACATGGGATTCTGAAAGGGAAAGGGAGACCTTAAAACAGTCTGTTGACCGTCTCCGACCTACCCAGTTCCAGGAACTCCAAACGCGGGTCAGATATGCACCAAGATTTCAACTTCACAAAGTCTTCTTTCTTTAACCAAACGAAAGGGGGTTCGTTTTGATCAAAATGTTTAAACAGGAAGTAACGAAATATGTTTCATTATTAGGAAAAATTAGAAAGTTTGCAACCTTTTTCATGAAAATTTGGACAATGTCTTACCCTTTTAGTGTTTAGAGCAAAATACTTATTTAGAAAATTTGACGAGTTGAACCAATCCTAATAAATAAATAAAAAATGGGATTTTTCCATGAGCTCAATTTTAAATTCCTGTATGGTCGATACAGGGTGGGCGATTGTGCCTTTATGAGTTCACATTCTTAACAAATTTGTGCAAAAATGCATAATTTTAAAATTCAATTGCTTTGTGATAAATTTTGGGCAAATTCATTTCCTTGACTTTTTAACAGAATCCCTCTAAGATTATTTTCTCTTTTCTTTTTTTTAGACTTGTTTAATTATTATATTCTTCATAAAATTGATAGTTCAAAACATTTTACATTTTTTTAAAAATGCATTCGATTTTCGGTTTTTTCAATTTTCCTGATTCCTCTAATTTCTTGTGCATTTTTGAATCTACGTACTCTGTAATTTCAAAAATTTTAAAATTCGGTAGCACCATCAAACGTGAATAGCCTTTGCATTCCTTAATTCATTTAAAAAAATTTATTTTAATTTGATGGAATTTCTCAGAATAGAAATAATATGAAATTTTCAAAATTTTTTGTATACCTAATTGAGTTTTTTTTCTATAAATTTTACAGGTGTTTGGATTAACTCGATTGACGTTTCACATTTTAAATTTAACAAACTGAGAATCCGGAAATTTGAGACTTTGTAGATGTAAAAATTTTATTATCAAATTTAAGTTATCATAAAATTGATAGTTCAAAACTTTTAACATTTTTTTAAAAATGCATTCGATTTTCGGTTTTTTCAATTTTCCTGATTCCTCTAATTTCCTGTGCATTTTTGAATCTACGTACTCTGTAATTTCAAAAATTTTAAAATTTGGTAGCACCATCAAACGTGAATAGCCTTTGCATTCCTTAATTCATTTAAAAATTTTTATTTTAATTTTATGGAATTTCTCACAATGAAAATAATATGAAATTTTCTAAATTTTTTGTACACCCAATTGAGTTTTTTTCTATAAATTTCACAGGTGTTTGGGTTAACTCGATTGACGTTTCACATTCTAAATTTAACAAACTGAGAATCTAGAAATTTATTATCAAATTTAAGTTATGAATATAAGAACATCGAAGAGCAATTATGAAATTTAGTTTTCTGAGAATCTCAAATCAGATCAATCTGGAAGTGAGGATTTTAAAATCTGAGAATATTAAAAAAAACTAATAATGTAAGAAAAATAAATATCAAAACCTAATTTTTCCTGCAGAGAAAATTTGACGAGTTGAACAAATCCTAATAAATGGGATTTTTCCATGAGCTCAATTTTAAATTCCTCTAAGGTCGATGTTTTAAAATATACAGGGTGGGCGAATGTGCCTTTATGAGTTTACTTTTTAACAAACTCGTGCAAAAATGCATAATTTTAAAATTCAATTGCTTTGTGATAAATTTTAGGTAAATTCATTTCCTTGACTTTTTAACAGATCCCTGTAAGTTTTCTTTTTTTTAAACTTGTTTAATTATTATATTCTTCATAAAATTGATAGTTCAAAACATTTTACATTTTTTTAAAAATGCATTCGATTTTCGGTTTTTTCAATTTTCCTGATTCCTCTAATTTCTTGTGCATTTTTGAATCTACGTACTCTGTAATTTCAAAAATTTTAAAATTCGGTACCACCATCAAACGTGAATAGCCTTTGCATTCCTTAATTCATTTAAAAAAAATTACTTTAATTTGATGGAATTTCACAGAATGAAAATAATATTAATTTTTTTTTAATGTTCTGTATACCTAATTGAGTTTTTTTCTATAAATTTCACAGGTGTTTGGATTAACTCGATTGACGTTTCACATTCTAAATTTAACAAACTGAGAATCTGGAAATTTATTATCAAATTTAAGTTATGAATCTAAGAACATCGAAGAGCAATTATGAAATTTAGTTTTCTGAGAATCTAAAATCAGATCAATCTGGAAGTGAGGATTTTAAAATCTGAGAATATTAAAAAAACTAATAATGTAAGAAAAATAAGTATCAAAACCTAATTTTTCCTGTAGAGAAAATTTGACGAGTTGAACAAATCCTAATAAATGGGATTTTTCCATGAGCTCAATTTTAAATTCCTCTAAAGTCGATGTTTTAAAATATACAAGAGAGGGCGATGTGCCTTTATGAGTTCACTTTTTTAACAAACTTGTGCAAAAATGCATAATTTTAAAATTCAATTGCTTTGTGATAAATTTTAGGTAAATTCATTTCCTTGACTTTTTAACAGATCCCTGTAAGTTTATTTATCTTTTCTTTTTTTTAGACTTGTTTAATTATTATATTCTTCATAAAATTGATAGTTCAAAAACATTTTACATTTTTTTAAAAATGCATTCGATTTTCGGTTTTTTTCAATTTTCCTGATTCCTCTAATTTCTTGTGCATTTTTGAATCTACGTACTCTGTAATTTCAAAAAATTTAAAATTCGGTAGCACCATCAAACGTGAATAGCCTTTGCTTTCCTTAATTCATTTAAATAAATAAATTTAATTTAATGGAATTTCTCAGAATGGAAATAATATGAAATTTTCTAAATTTTTTGTATACCCAATTGAGTTTTTTTTCTATAAATTTTACAGGTGTTTGGATTAACTCGATTGACGTTTCACATTCTAAATTTAACAAACTGAGAATCTGGAAATTTATTATCAAATTTAAGTTATGAATCTAAGAACATCGAAGAGCAATTATGAAATTTAGTTTTCTGAGAATCTAAAATCAGATCAATCTGGAAGTGAGGATTTTAAAATCTGAGAATATTAAAAAAACTAATAATGTAAGAAAAATAAGTATCAAAACCTAATTTATCCTGCAGAGAAAATTTGACGAGTTGAACAAATCCTAATAAATGGGATTTTTCCATGAGCTCAATTTTAAATTCCTCTAAGGTCGATGTTTTAAAATATACAGGGTGGGCGAATGTGCCTTTATGAGTTTACTTTTTTAACAAACTCGTGCAAAAATGCATAATTTTAAAATTCCATTGCTTTGTGATAAATTTTAGGTAATTCATTTCCTTGACTTTTTAACAGATCCCTGTAAGTTTTCTTTTTTTTAAACTTGTTTAATTATTATATTCTTCATAAAATTGATAGTTCAAAAACATTTTACATTTTTTTAAAAATGCATTCGATTTTCGGTTTTTTCATTTTTCCTGATTCCTCTAATTTCTTGTGCATTTTTGAATCTACGTACTCTGTAATTTCAAAAAATTTAAAATTCGGTAGCACCATCAAACGTGAATAGCCTTTGCTTTAATTTAATGGAATTTCTCAGAATGGAAATAATATGAAATTTTCTAAATTTTTTGTACACCTAAATGAGTTTTTTTTCTATAAATTTCACAGGTGTTTGGATTAACTCGATTGACGTTTTACATTCTAAATTTAACAAACTGAGAATCTGAAAATTTATTATCAAATTTAAGTTATGAATCTAAGAACATCGAAGAGCAATTATGAAATTTAGTTTTCTGAGAATCTTAAATCAGATTAATCTAGAATGTGAAGATTTTAAAATCTGAGAATATTAAAAAAACTAATAATGTAGGAAAAATGAGTAGCTATACCTATTTTTCCTGCAGAGAATTTTTGCCACCTTTAACCCTTTCGCTGTTGTAAACGTATACATACAGGGCTGTCCGAAAAGTGGCGGTCCCCCAGAGTACCAAAAAAATCCAGACTTTCTGTTTTTGCAGGAGGACCAAAAGAAAATTAGGAAAATGGCAAAATGTCCTTTAGGTAACAAATTCATTTAAACGTCAAATTATTGCACAGAAATCGTTAATTTTCGCTTCAAACTTTGCTTCTTCAATCCATCATAACTCGTAAAATTAAAGACATGGATTTTTTTAAAATTTTTCTGGTGATCTATGACATTGTCCGATGATACAGTATCACGGTGGTGCACGACTTTCCGGACACCCTGTATATACGTTTTGCGTTTTGCCGCGATAGTATATAGGTGTCCCAGAACTGGCGCCCCAAAGAGAAAGAGCTTATGGAGGCAACAATTCTGAACAAAAATTTCAAAAACTAAAATTTTTTAAATTCAAAAAGTAATCGAAGTAAGACGAAAAAACAGTAGCCAATCCTCGAAACTTTTTTTTCCCGTAACAGTTTCAGTGTACAAAATACTTGTTCAAAAATTTAATATAAAAATACGTAATTTCTTTAGAATTTTTTACATCTTTGAAATGTCAACATTTGTTCACAGAGACCTATAAGAATACTTTTTGAAGATAATGAGTTTAAAGCCGATTTTTCGACAAATTCCAAGCATTTCCAACGGGCGCGACTTTGATGTTAATATAAAAATTTAGAAACTTGAGGCTCTAAAGAACGAGGAACATAAGTTGAGACTTTTGAAATTTTTAGTATTGAAAGGAGCCTGAAAAAGCAAAGCAAACACTACGAAAACTGAGTCACCCTGTATATTGCAATTATTGAAAATCATATTAAAAAACCTTACTCACGATAAGTAATTAAAAAATCGTAAAATTGCGGTAACCAATAATTCGTAGTGACGCGACATTATTGTCCATTTGAAGGTGTGCCATAAATTCGCAATTAACGATTTCCCCACAAGGGGCAGCGGCTTACTAGAATAGTTATTTGTGTACCAAGGCCAAAAAGTGTTTCTTTTTTGGTCGAGCGTTTTTTTAATGGCCGAGGCGAGGGCAAAATCGCACTTTTTGGCCGTGATACACACAAGATTTTTACATCATTAAATTTACAAGTTAATTAATTTTTATTTATGATTTATTGATTTAATGATTTATAACAACTAAATAATATTTATGAATCCTTTGCAGTTTCGACATGTATCGATTTGATTTTATCCAAATAATTATAAAATTGGGGGTCATGTCGGTATCTTGATGTAATATGCAAAACTATGGATAGATGGCGCCACCATACAGCGGCCAAAAATGTTTGCGGCCAGAAAAGACTTACTTTTAGGCCGCTTTTGAGGAATTAAAATTCCATTTTTAGTTTAAGTCGCCTAAAAAAAACATTTATTTCAAAATAACGTGATGCAACTTTTGAACTACATTGTAATCCAAGCCAAAAATTAAACTGTTGAACTACTAATTGAACGTTAACATAACTACTAATTATTAACCTACAAGAGGTAATCTGTGCCTACAATATAAATGTCGGTACCTTGATGTAATATGCAAAATTATGGATAGATAGCGCCACCATAAATCGGCCAAAAATGACTTACTTTTAAGCCGCTTTTTAGACCTAAAAATTCCATTTTCAGTTTCAGTCGCCTAAAATAGCTATTTGTGTACCAAGGCCAAAAAGTGGTTCTTTCTTGGCCGAGCCTATTTTTAATGGCCGAGGCGCTAGCCGAGGCCAGAAAGAAGGCGAGGGCAAAATGTCACTTTTTGGCCGTGATACACACAAGATTTTTTAGGCGACATCATTAAATTTGTTAATTTAATTAAAATTAATTAATTTTTACTTATGAGTTATTGATTTAATCATTTATAACAACTGAACAATTGGAAATATTTATGAATTCTTTAGAAAAGTTCATATTTTTTTTATTTACATTTGCAGTTTCGGCATGTGTAGCTTCACAATTTGTATGAATTAGGTTTGATGTGCTTTTTGATGTTGTTGCGACAGCACTGCTATCCATGTTCATTTTCAATAATTCAATACGTCTTTGATGCACTTTACAGCAGCTTGTCGATTTGATTTTACCCAAATAATTACAAAATTGAGGGTAATATCGGTATCTTGATGTAATATGCAAAACTATGGATAGATGGCGCCACCATAGATCGGCCGAAAAGACTCACTTTTAGCCCGCTTTTAAGGCCTAAAAATTTTATTTTTAGTTTAAGTCCCCTAAAAACTTCTTTACAGTTGTCGTACGACATTTGTAGTCTTGTTTTCAACAGCAATACGTTAATTCTTTTCCCAATTGTTCGGCTTTTTATTTCATGTGAGCCACAAAATTTTTGTTTAGGGTAGGCCATGAAAGAGAGAGACAAACATATAAGTCATGTCGGAGTGAAATTTTGTTTTTGATATAACCTCAATTTTTTGAAAATATGTAACATTACGAGGTGCAAATAAGAGAAAAGAAGAGTTTATTGAAAACTAATTGAAATTAAATCAAATGACAAATGTCAAACTACTGTCAAATTTTTTCTCGACTTACGTAAATTTTGTCAAAGCCTACCCTAAATAAAAATTTTGTGGATCACACGCTACTACACCGTGTTTCAAAAAGATTTTATCTAGTCGCCTATGATTTAGCGTGCAAATTAAAAAATCCCGCACTCCGAAGATAATGATTTGAACTTTTAGTTACATAACCTTAAAATTATTTTCAAAAATTATTAGGTCGACACTGAATCGCTGAAGATATAAAACTGACTCAAGCTCTGCTTAGTTTTTCTGTTTGTTTAAATTGTTTTTTATTGGAGATTTTGACCTTTGACAGGTGACAGAACTAGTTCAAATACAGTACAATGGGAGCGGCACTAAAGTAATTACATAATACAAGGTGTTTATAAATGTTTCTAGCATTAAGAGTGGCATGAAATGTTAAAGAAATTTGCCGCTCATTACAAATGCGGGTTTAGATTTTTCAACTGACTTTTGTAGTTAACCTCAAACATGGAGCAAAGTAAGTTTAAAAAAACTGTTCTAATTAGTTGTGATTTGAAACCTGAAAATTATAAACTCATAACTTATAAAGAGTTTCCAAGATAGTTAGATTCACTGTGACAACAAAACGGCAAAATGGTGCAGGGCAAGAATTCCAGAGCCACCCTTGATGCTAGAAACATTTATAAACACCTTGTACATCACTAGATGAAAAGTATTTGGAAACACGGTTTAGAATCAATCAGTTTCGATTCTACTCCGTGTTCAGATTTAGATGTTTAGATTCTTTGAACTCTGTTGACTTCAACCTCTTTATTTTTTTGCTTTTTACATTTTTTTTATTTCAATTTTAAATTCTATATTTTGTAGATTTTCTACACTCTCCAGGTTATCTGTGCCTACAATATAAATGTCGGTACCTTGATGTAATATGCAAAATCATGGATAGATGGCGCCACCATATATCGGCCAAAAATGTTTTCGGCCAGAAAAGACTTACTTTTAGGCCGCTTTTGAGACCTCAAAAATTACATTTTTTAGGCGACTTAAACTGAAAATGTGATTTTTAGGCCTCAAAAGCGGCCTAAAAGTAAGTCTTTTCTGGCCGCAACCATTTTTGGCCGATCTATGATGGCGCCATCTATCCATAGTTTTGCATATTACATCAAAATACCAATATTACCCCCAATTTCATAATTATTTGAGTAAAATCAAATCGACAAAATGCGGTAAAGTGCAACAAAAACATGTTGAAATATTGAAAATGAACATGTCTAGCAGTGCCGAAACTGCAAATGTAAATAAAGAAAATATGAACTTTTCTGAAGTATTTATAAATATTTACAATTATTCAGTTGTTATAAATAATTAAGTCACTTTTTCGCCTTGGTACACAAATAACTATTTCAGTTTAAGTCGTATTGTGAGTTGCATCCACATTTTTTTTATTGAACGCAAATGGCCAAAAGACAGCTTTCTGATAAAACTGCAAAGAAGACACGTCTGCCGCCAGAAGGGCAAGTTGCTCTTCTTTGTTGTCTCTAGACAAAAGCTCAGCTCATCAAAAGAATTTTTCTGCTCCCATGGAACCGCATGTATTTGGAAAGCATGTATCTACATATTACTGAAAACGAGGTCGGTATTCAGGTCGCAAAATGATACAGGTCCGCTAGACAGCGAGGCTCCTCATCAAGACTACTTTCAGATGAATGAAGCTATAAAACATGTACGTAATTAAAGCGACTTTTTAAATATAGAATTGCCCTTTCGATTGTCATTTACAACTCGAGCAGTTAGACTGTTTTGTTTCGAGAATTCCGCATCGACAAACACGTTTTTTGGTAAAAAACAGTGTTTGTGCAAAATGGGACAAGCATAATCCATAATATATTCTGCACAACAGTTGTTCTGCTATACCGCAGAATACAGTGGACGTGGAGCAGAGGGGGCGGTGTGAGGTCAGACGTCTTGCGCGGAGGAATGTTCGGCGCCTCAGGCATAGAATTAAATTCCTGGCCCCCCTGTCGAGCCCCCGCCGGGCTGCTCCATTCATTCACAACAGTGGACCTCCTACTAGGACATCTTCACATCGATGGTCACCACTAGCGACATCTACCAACCGAGGACGAGACTAACATCACATGTAGGAAACTGTTTTAGCATTTTTCGAATTTGCCGCTTTAATAGCTCCATTAAAGTAGTCAATTTGGAGTCGTTTATAGGTATCTATAAAAGAACTCAAAGTAGGAAATTTTGGTTTTTAAGAGTTGGCAGAACTAATTAGTCTGGCTGTCACCTGTTTCCTGTCAAGTTCTTGGTCCAGTTGGATTTTACGATTCGTGTTTAATAAAAATTGCTAAAAAAAACTAGCGACATCTACCAACCGAGGGCGAGACTAACATCACATGTAGGAAACTGTTTTAGCATTTTTCGAATTTGCCGCTTTAATAGCTCCATTAAAGTAGTCAATTTGGAGTCGTTTATAGGTATCTATAAAAGAACTCAAAGTAGGAAATTTTGTTTTTTAAGAGTTGGCAGAACTAATTAGTCTGGCTGTCACCTGTTTCCTGTCAAGTTCTTGGTCCAGTTGGATTTTACGATTCGTGTTTAATAAAAATTGAATTGTCCTCTGCGGCCAACAATAATTGTACCTAAATATAATAGATGTGAATACAAGTTGTGAGGTTAGGTTAAAATTCAATGACAGTGAAACTCAACAAATGTGAAATTTTAAATTGAATTTGAAAATCAAGTGGCAAGTCGTGGTTACAAAACCATTACCAATCGTGTAAAACGAAAAGTCTTAGAATTGGAAAATTTAAATGAAACCAAATTGGCCATTATAAAACACGTTCTTTAATATACTATATTGCACTTCCGCTTGTTGTCATTGTTAACTACAATAATTCAAAGGCGGTGGTCGCGAAAAAGAAACCATTTTTTGACTCTCAACCTTTGTTAAGTGTGTCATGGAAATAGTTTAGTAACTAACTTCATCTCATTGTAAAAAATGTAAAATGAGTTGGATGCGAGAAGAACAATCTAACACAAGGACTCTTATAATGGAGTTTCTTCAGATCGCTGAAGAAAGAGTGACTTTTTTGTAAAACTGTACTACATTCACTCCATTGTGCATAAAAAACTAAAAAGAACATAGCTGTGTAAATTATAAAATAGCTCGTGTCCCTGACATAATTCAGAAAGGCAGTGTCTGGTCCAAGGCAAACCTCAATTTATGTCGCAAATAGGAAAAATATTTAATTATTAAGTAACAATCAACTGTCTTTGTAAAACCAATCCTATGGAGTTTAAATTCCTACGTTTGTCTGACGAGCTATGCCAAATTTGGGGAAATTTTATTTGGTGATTCGACCTAAAAATAAATTTGTTATTAACAATTCCAATTGTCTGAAAAGCGGTCTTGACTGAATATGCAGAAAAACCAGTTTTTATTAATCAACACAATATTGTCAATGTGTGAACTTTCAAACTTGACATTGAAACAAAGTATGACCCCATTTTTTGGACCAAGACCTTGAGGGACACATTTAACACACTATTATTCTAAACTTTCGTTAGTTGTTTAAACAATTATGATTATCAATTATGAATGAGGACTAAAGAACCGAGAGAAGTTGAAAATACAGAAATTCCAGAAGACTCTAAAACTAGACACTAAGAAATGTAGAAATAACTAAATATTTCAAGGATGTAAAACAAGTTCAATTCCAACATTTGCAGAAATGATAGATCAACGATCAGAAACCTTAAAAATTTAGAGATTAGAAAGGTTTAACACATTTAAAAAAAAAATGTACCTTGACATGTAAACAAGAATGAAAAGCATTATTAAAAAATCGAACATAATTCTAAAAAAATTAAAATTTAAAATATTTATTAAAAATAAACAATTTAAAGACGATTTGAAAGAAATTTAACGAATAATCTAAATCTTGTTTAAGATATTGAAGAACTAACGATTGTATAAAATAAGTAGAATTCCAAATCTTAAAAAATATAGAGAATATAAAAAATTGCGTAGATAAAAAAAAAATCAACGTCACAAGCTAAATCTGGGACTTACATTTTTAATACCTATATTTTTATTTTCGATGTATCATTATTTTACACTCTTGATTTTGGTGATATTTCGTTTGATTGATTGTCAACGTATATTTTAGAATGTTTATTCTTATTAATCTCGAATTTGTTAATTTTTTATAATTTATTTACTTATCATTTTGTTTTTTACTTAAGGTTTTTATTTATTTTTGTTTTTCACAATAAACTATGCTATATTGAGTTTTTTAGTTACTATTTTTCCAAATCGATGTTTTCTCCGATGTATTGTGCTCTTGTTGAAATTGAGTTCAATATCGATTTTTTTTACTCGATGTTCGCAGATTGATCACAAGCCTGCTGACAATTTGGCAAATCAAATTAACCTGGAGAGTGTAGATAATCTACAAAATATAGAATTTAAAATTGAAATAAAAAAAATGTAAAAAGCAAAAAAATAAAGAGGTTGAATTCAACAGAGTTCAAAGAATCTAAACATCTAAATCTGAACACAGAGTAGAATCGAAACTGATTGATTCTAAACCGTGTTTCCAAATACTTTTCATCTAGTGATGTACAAGGTGTTTATAAATGTTTCTTGCATCAAGGGTGGCTCTGGAATTCTTGCCCTGCACCATTTTGCCGCTTTGTTGTCACAGTGAATCTAACTATCTTGGAAACTCTTTAAAAGTTATAAGTTTATAAATTTCAGGTTTCAAATCACAACTAATTAGAACAGTTTTTTTTAAACTTACTTTGCTCCATGTTTGAGGTTAACTACAAAAGTCAGTTGAAAAATCTAAACCCGCATTTGTAATGAGCGGCAAATTTCTTTAACATTTCATAGCCACTCTTAATGCTAGAAACATTTATAAACACCTTGTATTATGTAATTACTTTAGTGCCGCTCCCATTGTACTGTATTTGAACTAGTTCTGTCACTTGTCAAAGGTCAAAATCTCCAATAAAAAACAATTTAAACAAACAGAAAAACTAAGCAGAGCTTGAGTCAGTTTTATATCTTCAGCGATTCAGTGTCGATCTAATAATTTTTGAAAATAATTCTAAGGTTATGTAACTAAAAGTTCAAATCATTTTCTTCGGAGTGCGGGATTTTTTAATTTGCACGCTAAATCATAGGTGACTAGATAAAATCTTTTTGAAACACGGTGTAGTAGCGTGTGATCCACAAAATTTTTATTTAGGGTAGGCTTTGACAAAATTTACTTAGTCGAGAAAAAATTTGACAGTAGTTTGACATTTGTCATTTGATTTAATTTCAATTAGTTTTCAATAAACTCTTTTCTTTTCTCTTTTCTCTTATTTGCACCTCGTAATGTTACATATCTTAAAAAATTGAGGTTATATCAAAAACAAAATTTCACTCCCACATGACTTATATGTTTGTCTCTCTCTTTCATGGCCTACCCTAAACAAAAATTTTGTGGCTCACATGATATAAAAAGCCGAACAATTGGGAAAAGAATTAACGTATTGCTGTTGAAAACAAGACTACAAATGTCGTACGACAACTGTAAAGAAGTTTTTAGGCGACTTAAACTGAAAATGGAATTTTTAGGCCTCAAAAGTAAGTCTTTTCTGTCCGCAAACATTTTTGGCCGATCTACAGTGGCGCCATCTATCCATAGTTTTGCATATTACATCAAGATACCGATATTACCCACAATTTTATAATTATTTGGGTAAAATGAAATCGACAAAATGCTGTAAAGTGCAACAAAGACGTGTTGAATTATTGAAAATGAACATGTTTAGCAATGCTGCTGCAAGAAAATATGAACTTTTTTCAAGGATTCGTAAATATTTACAATTATTCAGTTGTTTAAATCAATAAATCATACATAAAAATTAATTAACGTGTAAATTTAATCATGTCGCCTAAAAAAATCACGACCAAAAAGTGCCATTTTCCCCTCGCCTCGGCCATTAAAAAAAGACTCAGCCCAAAAAGAAACACTTTTTGGCCTTGGTACACAAATAACTATTTTGGTGCCAATAGTTTGAACAATTTAGCCCACAATTCATTATACGTCTCGTTATTTCACTTCTTTTGGGAGTCTGCAGCTACAAAAGTAGAATAAAAGTAGTGTCAAAAAAAATCAACTAAAAATGAATAAAATAATTAAGATTGCCTACTGTTTAGAAACGCCTATTAAAATGATTTTCCAATTCTTGGAATAAACAAATCAGGAAAATAACACGGTCAATTGACCATCATCTCGAAATATGTTCAATGAATTGCAGCTTTGGATAACAACAAAATGAATGCTGTTGTTGTCACAGATAATTTCCAATTTCAAGGCCCCATCGCTAAATTTCCCAGTTGTTTTCTGTCTGGATCTGAGGAATAACCAACTTTTTTGTCTTTCAACAGAACAAAAATAAAAAAATAACATAAACAAGATAGTGGTTTTAAGATGTCTCAGACAAAATTTTATTGGCATTGCATGTTAATTAAGTGACTGACCTTTTTTATCAAATAGGTGACGTGTTTAGTTAGATTAGTTTAATTATTAAGTACTCACCGGGCACTTTCAAAAGTAGCCGACGTTGAACTGCCAATGGCTCCAAATCCAACACCTACAGCTAAACCTTCAGGAATATTATGGACTGTGATTGCTATTACTAAAAGTATGATTCGTTTCCACTGGCCGTGTTGGATTTCTTCAATGTTGGAAACATCTTCATAACTCTGCGTATGAACTATTTCTTCACTCTGTCCACTCATTTTATCTAATTTACCTACTGCAATTGCGAGGATTAGTAATTGGGCGGTCCAACGTCGCACTTACCCCTCCTGCGCTGATGAACTGTGCCCCCCAGCTCAGAAAACCCGTCAATTGCGGTAGAATCAGGCGACGAGATATGCGAATTTGGTCTAGAATGATCGCGTCGTTCTTTGCGGTTGCTTGTCGAGTGCAATGCTGCAATCGTACAATGAAACATGGGGGCCACACTGCCGTCATTACGTACCTAGCATCATGTTTGGTGAATGCACCCCCAGAACTGATATCAACACGTCGGCGCCATAGACAAACAGAGCCCCTAGCAAGAACCCCAACGCCACAGGAGCAAAAGCGTATTCGCCGTTTTCTCCATAAATCTTGGACTGTTCTGCCATTTCAATCGCAGGAGACAGCAGCGACCAGTACGAGGCGGCTGTCATCACTCCGGCAGCGAAGCCCAAGCTGGCGTCCAAGAGTTTTCTCTGAAAATGTCATGATGACTTTTGGTGGTTTTGAGGTTATGTTCTAACCTGTGAGCCTCTGATTATTATGACAAGAGCAGCACCAGCTGCTGTAAGGCCCCATGTGAACAAAGTGCCGAGGAAAGCTTGCATGACCGGTCCATGGCCCTGGATCATTTTGACGTTTTGATACCAAACACGATAACTAGCATGCTACTTAAAACATTTCGCGAACAAACACGGACTACAACAAGGCTGCCCTTGTTGCTTGTTTTATGCCTGATGCCGCCAATTCTTTAAAAACCGCTGTCTCCCACAACAGTTTCGTGCACAAGCGCTGTTTCTACTTCATTTCTTTGACACTAGGCAATGCTGAGCTGGGAATTTCTAGGTAAATTATTGAACAAAACTTTGTTGTTACTTTTGGTGGACGACCACGCAGGTGTAGTTGATGTGGACGTGTACGTGCGTCCGCTCGGTTACACACTTGACAATAATAACTAACAAGTACTGATAACAATCTAATTGGTGATAGTAGTGATAGTAATTTTTCATTTCTTCTTCTTCAAATAGGAGGTTTTTTTTGAATGAATTGTTGAATATTTCATTGACTCAATTATTCTAATCATGAACCGCCAATTTTGAATCTCAAAACAAATAAGTGGCTTAACTGTGATCATTGATAATACACGGTGTTTATAAATGTTTCTAGCAACAAGGGTGGCTATGAAATGTCAAAAAAAATGCCGCTCATTAGAAATGCGGGTTTCGATTTTTCAACTCACATTTGCAGTTAACCTCAAACATAGAGCAAAGTAAATTTTAAGAAATAAATAGTTCTAGTTGTGGTTTAAGGCGAGTGCCAAGACATTTTTCTTATGGAGAATCCCATGTAAAGTATCGTTTAAATATTTCGCTTATTTTTTCATGTATCAGTTTCGTTCTGATTCTCAACTGCTTGTATTCATATTTTCTTCTAAAACTAAGAATCAAACATTGAAAAAACATTTAATTTAAAAGTTAAAGGACTTAAGTGCCGTTTATCTCGAGAAAAACTATACTTTATGTATTTAAACATTGCTTAATTATAGACGTACTTTTTGGGGTATTCAAGGTTCTGATTTTTTATTTTGTTAAGCTACAATAAAACGACCATCAGGATGTTCGGTCCCATTCTTCAGAGATTTCGCATTTTTTATTTTTTGTAAATTTAATGTTCTCTTCGAATTCATATTTATTTATCGGTTCATTTGTAGTGAACATTAACTTATTTATCCAATTCTCATATACCTCCTTCTTATCTCCGCTTGAACAGTTGTCGGCATGACTTTAAAACTTAATTGGAGTACTCACTACACAATAGTACCAATTTACCGAATAGCAGATTTTGTTATTGATGAAAAACATCGGTAAAATGTGCCACCCGACTATCCCTGTCTGATGGTCGTTTTTTTTTCTGGTGACAAAGGGTGTGGAGTGGATGTCGGTACTTATAAATACTCATAAATAACAAAACTAAGTCAGATGGTGTACTCCTTTTGTGTAAAAAGTACCTTATTAAGTCATACACTCTTGCACTTTTAGTCTCGTCTAATATCTACACGGTATTTCAACTGAAACTGTGGCCCCAATGTTGGTGGCGACAAGTGTATGTAAGTGCTGAGTGTATCTGGACAGCTAGTGATTTTATTTAAAATTGGTATTGATTTAAAGAGTGGGAGAGTTGTCAAAATTAGTTTGGTTACAATTATTGACATTATTTGTCAAAACAGGAATTTGTTGGAAAAGCAAAAGATTTACGTCCCATTCGATGCAAAGTGAATAATAAAGAAGTTTTACTATGTGCTATGCGTGATCTATAACTTAAAAAACAAAAATTGTAAATAAAACACTTGTGTTTTTCCGAATTTTACTGTGAATTGACCGTTTTGGATTCGTTTAATTGCTCGTAAGTTTAAAAACCAAGCAAGTGGAACTAATAAATATGTTTGAATAAAAACGAAAAGACGACATTATCAACATCTCAAATTTCGAAGATTCTTTTTGTTTCATGTGCAACGAACGGCAATGATTGACATCTCAACGTAAGGGTTTCAATTTGAAAATCGAAATGAGCCAAGTCATAATATAAACATTACTTGCACCCAGTGCATCTTCTTATCAAAAGGCGGAAATAGATTTGCAAGAAATCTCGCCTGAGTTTCTGTCGGACAGTGCTGTTCCTAATGTAACTACCGCTGCAAGTTGACCCTCTGGAACTCGCGCGAGAGATTTTCTGTCCAGTGTATACAAGCATTTTTGATCTTGCTCAAGTTCTTTCAAATAAGGGGTCTGTGAGAAATTGCAAAAGCCAGAAGTCACCAGATTCTCGCGAGAGAAACTTGCAGTATTTATTCCAAACAGTGTAAACACATAAGCAAGAACTCGCGCTAGAAGTGTCGCAAGATTCTCTCTAATCTATTCCAGGCTTAAAGTGTTAAAAACTGGCACGATTAGATTAAGTTCAACTACAACCCGTTTGCTGTTACATTGGAGGTTTCATTATACCCAACCTAAAGTCACAATATTAAGACAGGAAAAGCTCTTCATGTAACGAACAACATTGACGATTAGTCTCTAAATTTGTGCAAAATCAAAAATAATTTCTGGTTTCTGACAGGTTGACGTGTTTGTCAATATTTCAGATATTAACAGCAAACCCAACAAAAGTAAAAATGTAACTAGGAGATACAGTCCTATACACAATTTCGTGTACAGTCCCAAAATTTGGGCTTGTGTTGAAGTTTGGACCACAGATTCAGTTGAAATATGGTGTATTTACTGCTTTAGAACGATTATAAGTTGGCCGAGTCGTAAATGGTACTTGCGTTTTGGGGTACCTATTTACGATGAACGGTTCCCTTTTCTTTTTTTGTTAAACTACAATAAAACGACCATCAGGACTTCTTAATCCCTTGTTAATTTATTGTTTTCGTCCAGTTCATATTTGTTTATTACGACTATCGCTGTGTGATGGTCGTTGTTTTAGTTGTGTGAAGAGGAATGCAGTGATGTCGATTTAGAATTAAGAATTAAATTATAAAGAATATTTTATTTATATCGTCAGAACAGAATAAGTTAGGATTTATTTGTAGATATGTTTTTTTTGTAACTTCTCCCCGTACCAAAATCACACGCTTGGAATAAAATTTAATTTAAAAAAACGAAATTGATTACACGTTCGTTTCTTTGATTATGCTTTAAGTAATAAAGTCTTCGTCACCCGAAAGCGGCGGTCCAGTTTGTTTACCACTTCAGATCCCAAGAAAAGAGGTAAAAAATACAGTAGTATTTGAAGCTTCGCTGTCAAGTTACAACAGGTACCAAATAGTGATTTTATGGCTTAATTGCAGTACTCACTATACAAAAGCATTAAACCAGTAAATTAGCAGATTCTGAAATTTTCTTATTTTTTACTCCTTTTGTGTAAAGATTTCCCGCATTTTTAGTCTCTCTGATATCAACGATTAAAAATCGACCGAGTCGTAATAAAATTCGATAATCGTCACGTTCATTTCATTTATCTGTTGTACTTTCGCATAATACTTGGTATTTATGCAAATTTTTTATACAGAGTATCAAGAAATGTTTGTCCATCAAATGATAATCTGTGATTAAATAATGAATTCGCGCTTGTAAATTGGAGTTTTGAAATATTCTTAAAGATTTTCAAGTGTAAGTTACACATACCCAAAACACACCTTGATGGTCAAAGAGATCCTGTATTAAAAATAAGTCGAATTCGATTAATAAATCAATCTCCGCTAATGTTTCCTTCGTTGCTCGAACCGAT
This sequence comes from Gnatocerus cornutus, assembly GCA_029298725.1. Taxonomy (NCBI): domain Eukaryota; kingdom Metazoa; phylum Arthropoda; class Insecta; order Coleoptera; family Tenebrionidae; genus Gnatocerus; species Gnatocerus cornutus. The sequence continues at coordinate 2,678,224 of CM055510.1, forward strand.
TTAAATAAGTGCCGAGAAAAAAAGCCGCTACCGTACTTGTTATGTATACAAAAAATCAGACCCTTTTGAGATGTTTATGACTGAGCCTCTCGACTTAATGGTCATGGTTTTGTCCCCACGAACATTAAAGCATTTTGAAACATCTACCACGTCAGCAAAGCCGGACGAACGAAAACGATTTTCAAAAGTCTCTCACGCGAAAAGCAAAAGTCGGAAAAGGACCAAACCACACCCACCGTAATCTCGGGAAAGTGTACGTTTGGGAAAGAAAAAATCGGTGAAAGAAGGTACTCGCGCAAAACTACGTCACTCGTTCGCCGGTATTCTCGTTTTAAAAGAGGGGTTGCGCCTGTACACGTTTTATATATATAGTAATTCGCGAGATTCTGTTGTATTTTTTTTTCTTGCTATGACGTGGTGCCCAAATGGGAGACTACACCGTGTGTCTTATATTTTTTCTTCTCATATTGTATGAGTAATAAAATTTGCAATAGGCTCAGAAACCACGAAAGACGAAGCCTGTCTGATTTTTTAATAGCGAAGCCCGTAGGTTCTTAAAACCTTTTATTCTTTTTTTGATTCTAATGTAGATTTTCCTACATTTTGCCATGCGTAATTAATTTGTATCAGAGTTTTAAAAAACGAAAACCACAAAATATGAAGTTATCTTAACACTTTCTTTGCTAAATGTTAAATGACAAAATGCAATTAACTAGATGGCCATCGGAATTCTTTAGAACTCGGTTTTTTTGTAAACCTAATTTTTTCGAGGCCATCTTTGTTTCATAGTATAACAAATAAACAATCTCAAATTAAAATCCAACGCCACGGAAAAGCGAGGTTCACGAAAAAAGCGAGTCTACAGAATTCCGAGGGCCACCTAGTAATATACTATTTTGCCATGACCGTAAAGTTACCGAACATCCTGTATAAAGAAATGAAATCAGCCACCGCACCTATCTAGTATAATAAAGGATCGATAAATTAAAAAATCACACGTATCTCAAAAGTTTAATTTTAAACATTAAATTACCACTTTTTTCTGACAATGAATTTAGATATAACAATTTCGCTTCGAAAATTGTCCGCATTTTGTTATTTCTGTTGAGTTGTGGTTAAGGACGCTTTTAAAATTCTCCACGATATGCGAAATAATTATGTCTATTTATAAAATGCAACATATAAAGTGAAATATGTTAATATGCAGATAATGGAGTTGTCAAACAACTAACGTTAGTCTGAATTCTCTTTACCGCCGTAAAATCCACTCTCTACTAATCACTCACCAATTTTAATAAATGTTTTGGATGAAGTAGCGTCGAGCGCATGGGAAAATTTTCTTTTGGTGACGTTACTACTCAGTCTATTGAAAAGTATCGATAACATATGCAGGTAAGCTGACGAATTTACTTTTATTACCTCATTATGAGCACCGAATTAATTCAAAATTTTCTTGAAGAAAGGAAAATGAATGGAAAAATGCCATAATTCCCACTAGTTGTTACTGTTATCGTGCTAAAATCTATAAAAAACAAAATGTAACGTTTTATAAAACAATTTTAACTTTAAGTAATTTGTCGGTTTATAACGCAGTTTACGACGGAGGTTTTATTTGCACGGCTCGTTTTTAAACGCTAATTTTTATTGTTTTATTTGTATCATTGTTTTTCCATTATTTCAAGTTTCGATTTTTATTTAGTAATATTTGGAGAAGCAAAGGAGGCAAATTCGTTCAGACCACCGTAACTTGAGAACTTCCTAATACATTATAATAATTATTTATCCAATCTAACGGTGAAATCATCACAATGCTAACCAACAATCTGTTTTTAAAATTATGAGCTTAGTCAAATAAGCAGTCACGCGTTATCTGCTAAAAAGATAAAATAGAAACGGTGTTGTTATCTAAATATTTCTAATTGTCTTGCAATTATAAAACTTTTATAGACATCCTCTCCTCCAGTTGTGCTTGAGTCTCCCAAACGCACCCAGTGATTCTCCAGTGCCAAAATGTCCGAAAACAAAGAAATAACACCCGTCATCGACAACGAAGTGACTGACATTGAACCCAAAGACGCCACTTTGGAAATCCCCGACAAAACCGCGCCACCAAAACCCAACAAAGTCATATCATGCCTAAAATCAAACATCTTAACATTAGCAACAATAGGCGGAGTCGTGCTTGGAGTGGTCGTTGGAGTAATTTTAAAAGAAACCGTGGGCACCTTCACTAACAGAGAGGTGATGTACGTTAGTTACCTGGGAGATCTCTTTTTACGAATGCTCAAGTCTTTGATTTTACCTTTAATTGTCTCTTCGCTAGTCTCTGCGATTGCAAGCTTAGATTTGTCATTGTCGGGTAAAATTGCTGCAAGAGCCATTGCGTTTTATTTAACCACCACTTTTGCTGCTGTGGTGCTTGGAATTGTTCTGGTGGCTACCATACAACCGGGGGCGAATCATGGCGGCGGGGATGCGGGCGAAGAGAGCGAAATTCAAAGAAATGTGCTCACTGTGGACACTCTGCTGGATCTAGTGAAGTGAGTCTCGGTCTGTTTTTGGTTTTGGGGTGAAATTTTCTGTTTTAGAAACATGTTTCCTCCGAATGTCGTACAAGCTTGTATCCAGCAGGTAAACATGTCGTTAGAATTTTTATTGCAGATATTGTTGTATTAATTGATTGATATTACTTGGGTTTAAAGTAAGCCGAAAATGAAACAATTACTTAAGATTTTAAGCTGAGATTAAGAGTAATTGGATTTCGTCATTTTTTATCTTTGACTTATTTTCAAATCTTAACATCTGGCGGATTTTGAAATTTTTTTTTTCGAATTTGCCGCTTTAGTTGGTCCATTAAAGTACTCAATTTGGAGTCGTTTATAGGTATCTATAAAAGTACTCAAAGTAGGAAATTTTGTTTTTTAAGAGTTGGCAGAACTAATTAGTCTGGCTGTCAGCTGTTGCCTGTCAAGTTTTTGGTCAATTTGGATTTTACGATTCGTGTTTAATAAATTGCTGCGTGAATAAAAAATGTATCAATATAATTGAATTGTCCCTTGCGGCCAACAATAATTGTACCTAAATACAATAGATGTGAATGGAGTGCGGGCACTACCGCCTGTAAAGTATGCAACCTCCCACTCTGGGGGATCAACAAGCCCTGCCGGTCCATTTAAATACCATTGAAAGCGTTGTTTAGATGCAGTATTTAATTATTTTTTGAATTGTAGTACTTAAAATGTATTGCCTTAATGATAATTTTGATCGGTGAATAATAAATGTTTAATTTCAGCCAGAATACAAGCTGCTATCTCTATTAATTTTTGGCATATTTTGTTAAATTTTGATAAAATCGTAAATTTCTTTTTTATGGATATGTATATGCAACTTGCAACTTTGCATAATCCATGACGATACTAAATACAGCAGATATGGCAAATTCAATCTATTAGGTTTTTTTAATAAAGCTATTTTTTTGTAATTTACTTCGCGTTAGGAATATCTCTAAAAATTAGGTATTATTCTAAAAGAAGTTGCTTAGAATCGAATTTTAAATTCATTTATACCAAAGGAGGAGTTTTTAAACGAAAAATTTCCTTTTTTTATCGCATACTGTTCTTTTAAGCAGTAATATATTGTATAACAAGAATTGCCAAACCAAAATCTTTAAATTTTGAGTTTCTATTAAGTATAATTTTATGCAAACTAAAAAATAAACAAAATCATTTTTTTAGCAGAAATGAACAAAATAATATTTCATTATCAATAATTAACGATCGAATTTAAAGATTTTAGTATCTTAAAAAAATCGAAATAAGAATCTTAAGTTGAAATTTTGTAAGGAATGTATTCTGAGCAACTTTTCTTAAAAATCGAAGATTTCCAACACCAAGGAAATGTTCACTTTATTCAAAAACTCGTGGACAATCAATCTATCATTTTCAAATAATATTTTCAAAATTTCTTCTAAAACTAAGGAAGATAAAAGCTTATTCATTTAAAGTACAAAGCACTGTATTATTTTTTTTGTCTAATCTGCAGATATTTTAATTTTATTTTAATTCGTTAAGTCGTCATTCGTTGGCGTTTTTGGGCCACTAATTACGCCAAAAGTGTCCTAAAATAAACAATTACTACTCAATGGCAGTATAGATAATACATATTAAAAGATTTCAACCCAACCATAGTAAAAACACAGTCAAAAATTATTAAATACTGCGTCCAAACAACGTTTTCAATGGTATTTAAATGGTTTGTTGATCCTCCAGAGTGGGAGGTTGCATACTTTATAGGTGGTAGTGCCCGCATTCCATACAGGTTGTGAGGTTAGGTTAAAATTCAGTGACAGTGAAACTCAATAAATGTCAAGTTTTAAATTGAATTTGAAAATCAAGTGGCAAGTCGTGGTTACAAAACCATTACCAATCGTGTAACACGAAATCTCTTAGAATTGGAAAATTTAAATTGTTTATTAAAAAAAGGGTGCAAATTCGAAAAAATAGAATAAAGAACTTGTTTTATAATGGCATTGGTGCACTCGTCCCATACAAAACTCCCTACGCCTACGGCTCGTTTTGTACCCCGGGAACTCGTGCACCACATTGGCCATTATAAAACACGTTCTTTAATATACTATTTTCTATTTCGCGTTCATAATGAAGATATTTCGATACGCGTTTGAGCGTATTTCGGTATCGTAATGGACCAATCCCGTGCCAATATTTCCAGGAACATATATTTTTCTTAGGTTGGCAGCAGACAAACCGTCAACCTGCTGTCAACGTTGACAATTTAGATTTTGGTTTTAACAAACAATGATAAATCGATCAATACACTATTATTTCTTGTTGTACTTGGCCTAATAACCTCAAAACGTCATACCTGTCAAACTGACTGAAATTGGATTTGGCTACTTCGATTTTTCCATGATGCCAACTAAAATTCCCTAGATTTCGAAATCAAGTTTTTTCGTTTAAAATAAGTCGAAATAGAAAAAATAGCGTATGATACTTGTTCATAATGCATTTTGCCGCACTTATTACTTTATGACGATTTTAAAACGTGCGTGCGGCAAAATGTTCATTATGAAACGCGTTTCATAATATACTATGTTGTAGTCCCGCACACACTTGGTTCCTCCGTCCGACAATGTCAACGAAACAGGTATTTCCTCAGTGAAACTCACATTTTTCCAACTGATTTTTTAGATTTGTACAAATGGGACATTGGAGAAGAGATTGTTAATGGCACTAATATCCTCGGACTGGTTGTCGTAGCTGTAGTAATAGGCATAGCCTTGGCACAATTAGGAGAAGAAACCAGAACCTTAGCAAATTTTTTCCACAACTTAATGGCGTTGAGCATGAAAGTAACATCATGGATAATTACGTTGTCTCCTGTTGGTATTCTTTTTTTGGTGACTGCGAAGATTATAGAAATGGACGACATGACAACAGTTTTGGGTCAATTAGGATTGTATTTTGCGACTGTTATGGTGGGACTGCTTATCCAAGGGGTCATAATTTTACCACTGATTTACTTCGCTCTTACAAGAAAGAACCCGTTTTCGTATATTTCCAATATGAGTCAAGCCATTGCTACAGCTTTTGGAACAGCTTCTAGGTGAGTTTGGAATTTTATCAAGAAATTTGATCCAATTTATTTTTATTGTTTAATAATCTGTGGTAATGAAAATAAAATCATTTTCTAAATGCCGTAATCATAATAAATTTTATCTACAAGGTGTTTATAAATGTTTCTAGCACCAAGAGTGGCTGTGCACTATTTTTCCGCTTTATTTTCATAATAAATTTTACTATCTTCAAAATTATTTGCTATGTCACTTTGGTCAGTTTAGTGTCTAAGTTTAGTGTCTAACTTCTTTGACATTTCATGAGCTCTTCTTTGCAAATTCAAGCCAGATGACAGCGAAAATCAGCGAGAAATCGTCGTTTTGCATCAAAATAAGCGGATTTCTCTAAGAACTTTGATGATTTCGTGCAGATTTCTGCTGTTTTCTGGCAATTCAGCCGTAGAATCTTGAAAAAAATTAGTGGTTTTGTAGATTTCGAGCTCTTCTTTGCGAATTCAAGCCAGAAAACAGCTAAAATCAGCGAGAAATTGTCGTTTTGCATCCAAATAAGCGGATTTCTCTTAGAATTTTGATGTTTTCGTGCTGATTTCTGCTGTTTTCTTGCAATTCAGTCGTTGAATCTTGACAAAAATTTGTGGTTTTGTAGATTTCGAACTCTTCTTTACAAATTCAAGCCAGAAAACTGGAAAATCAGCGAGAAATCGTCGTTTTGCATCCAAATAAGCGGATTTCTCTAAGAATTTTAATGATTTCGTGCAGATTTCTGCTGTTTCCTTGCAATTCAGCCGTTGAATTTTGATAAAAATTGGTGGTTTTGTAGATTTCGAGCTTTTCTTTGCGAACTGAAGCCAGAAAACAGCGAAAATCAGCGAGAAATCGTCGTTTTGCATCCAAATAAGCGGATTTCTCTTAGAATTTTGATGTTTTCATGCTGATTTCTGCTGTTTCCTTGCAATTCAGCCGTTGAATCTTGATAAAAATTGGTGGTTTTGTAGATTTCGAGCTTTTCTTTGCGAACTGAAGCCAGAAAACAGCGAAAATCAGCGAGAAATCGTCGTTTTGCATCCAAATAAGCGGATTTCTCTTAGAATTTTGATGTTTTCGTGCTGATTTCTGCTGTTTTCTTGCAATTCAGCCGTTGAATCTTGATAAAAATTGGTGGTTTTGTAGATTTCGAGCTCTTCTTTGCGAATTGAAGCCAGAAAACAGCGAAAATCAGCGAGAAATCGTCGTTTTGCATCCAAATAAGCGGATTTCTCTTAGAATTTTGATGTTTTCGTGCAGATTTCTGCTGTTTTCTTGCAATTCAGCCGTAGAATCTTGAAAAAAATTAGTGGTTTTGTAGATTTCGAGCTCTTCTTTGCGAATTCAAGCCAGAAAACAGCTAAAATCAGCGAGAAATTGTCGTTTTGCATCCAAATAAGCGGATTTCTCTTAGAATTTTGATGTTTTCGTGCTGATTTCTGCTGTTTTCTTGCAATTCAGTCGTTGAATCTTGATAAAAATTAGTGGTTTTGTAGATTTCGAGCTCTTCTTTGCGAATTGAAGCCAGAAAACAGCTAAAATCAGCGAGAAATTGTCGTTTTGCATCCAAATAAGCGGATTTCTCTTAGAATTTTGATGTTTTCGTGCTGATTTCCGCTGTTTTCTTGCAATTCAGTCGTTGAATCTTGATAAAAATTAGTGGTTTTGTAGATTTCGAGCTCTTCTTTGCGAATTGAAGCCAGAAAACAGCGAAAATCAGCGAGAAATCGTCGTTTTGCATCCAAATAAGCGGATTTCTCTTAGAATTTTGATGTTTTCGTGCTGATTTCTGCTGTTTTCTTGCAATTCAGCCGTTGAATCTTGATAAAAATTCGTGGTTTTGTAGATTTCGAACTCTTCTTTGCAAATTCAAGCCAGAAAACTGGAAAATCAGCGAGAAATCGTCGTTTTGCATCCAAATAAGCGGATTTCTCTTAGAATTTTGATGTTTTCGTGCAGATTTCTGCTGTTTTCTTGCAATTCAGCCGTTGAATCTTGATAAAAATTGGTGGTTTTGTAGATTTCGAGCTCTTCTTTGCGAATTGAAGCCAGAAAACAGCGAAAATCAGCAAGAAATCGTCGTTTTGCATCAAAATAAGCGGATTTCTCTTAGAATTTTGATGTTTTCGTGCAGATTTCTGCTGTTTTCTTGCAATTCAGCCGTTGAATCTTGATAAAAATTGGTGGTTTTGTAGATTTCGAGCTTTTCTTTGCAAATTCAAGTCAGAAAACAGCGAAAATCAGCGAGAAATCGTCGTTTTGCATCAAAATAAGCGGATTTCTCTAAGAACTTTGATGATTTCGTGCAGATTTCTGCTGTTTTCTGGCAATTCAGCCGTTGAATCTTGATAAAAATTGGTGGTTTTGTAGATTTCGAGCTTTTCTTTGCAAATTCAAGCCAGGAAACATTGAAAATCAGCGAGAAATCGTCGTTTTGCATCGAAATAAGCGGATTTCTCTAAGAATTTTAATGATTTCGTGCAGCTTTCTGCTGTTTTCTGGCAATTCAGCCGTTGAATCTTGATAAAAATTGGTGGTTTTGTAGATTTCGAGCTTTTCTTTGCGAATTGAAGCCAGAAAACAGCGAAAATCAGCGAGAAATCGTCGTTTTGCATCAAACTAAGCGGATTTCTCTAAGAATTTTAACGATTTCGTGCAGATTTCTGCTGTTTCCTTGCAATTCAGCCGTTGAATCTTGATAAAAATTGGTGGTTTTGTAGATTTCGAGCTTTTCTTTGCGAATTGAAGCCAGAAAACAGCGAAAATCAGCGAGAAATCGTCGTTTTGCATCCAAATAAGCGGATTTCTCTTAGAATTTTGATGTTTTCATGCTGATTTCTGCTGTTTTCTTGCAATTCAGCCGTTGAATCTTGATAAAAATTCGTGGTTTTGTAGATTTCGAACTCTTCTTTGCAAATTCAAGCCAGAAAACTGGAAAATCAGCGAGAAATCGTCGTTTTGCATCCAAATAAGCGGATTTCTCTTAGAATTTTGATGTTTTCGTGCAGATTTCTGCTGTTTTCTTGCAATTCAGCCGTTGAATCTTGATAAAAATTGGTGGTTTTGTAGATTTCGAGCTTTTCTTTGCAAATTCAAGTCAGAAAACAGCGAAAATCAGCGAGAAATCGTCGTTTTGCATCCAAATAAGCGGATTTCTCTTAGAATTTTGATGTTTTCGTGCAGATTTCTGCTGTTTTCTTGCAATTCAGCCGTTGAATCTTGATAAAAATTGGTGGTTTTGTAGATTTCGAGCTTTTCTTTGCGAATTGAAGCCAGAAAACAGCGAAAATCAGCGAGAAATCGTCGTTTTGCATCCAAATAAGCGGATTTCTCTTAGAATTTTGATGTTTTCATGCTGATTTCTGCTGTTTTCTTGCAATTCAGCCGTTGAATCTTGATAAAAATTCGTGGTTTTGTAGATTTCGAACTCTTCTTTGCAAATTCAAGCCAGAAAACTGGAAAATCAGCGAGAAATCGTCGTTTTGCATCCAAATAAGCGGATTTCTCTTAGAATTTTGATGTTTTCGTGCAGATTTCTGCTGTTTTCTTGCAATTCAGCCGTTGAATCTTGATAAAAATTGGTGGTTTTGTAGATTTCGAGCTTTTCTTTGCAAATTCAAGTCAGAAAACAGCGAAAATCAGCGAGAAATCGTCGTTTTGCATCCAAATAAGCGGATTTCTCTTAGAATTTTGATGTTTTCGTGCAGATTTCTGCTGTTTTCTTGCAATTCAGCCGTTGAATCTTGATAAAAATTGGTGGTTTTGTAGATTTCGAGCTTTTCTTTGCGAATTGAAGCCAGAAAACAGCGAAAATCAGCGAGAAATCGTCGTTTTGCATCCAAATAAGCGGATTTCTCTTAGAATTTTGATGTTTTCGTGCAGATTTCTGCTGTTTTCTTGCAATTCAGCCGTTGAATCTTGATAAAAATTCGTGGTTTTGTAGATTTCGAACTCTTCTTTGCAAATTCAAGCCAGAAAACTGGAAAATCAGCGAGAAATCGTCGTTTTGCATCCAAATAAGCGGATTTCTCTTAGAATTTTGATGTTTTCGTGCAGATTTCTGCTGTTTTCTTGCAATTCAGCCGTTGAATCTTGATAAAAATTGGTGGTTTTGTAGATTTCGAGCTTTTCTTTGCGAATTGAAGCCAGAGAACAGCGAAAATCAGCGAGAAATCATCGTTTTACATCGAAATAAGCGGATTTCTCTTAGAATTTTGATGTTTTCGTGCAGATTTCTGCTGTTTTCTTGCAATTCAGCCGTTGAATCTTGATAAAAATTGGTGGTTTTGTAGATTTCGAGCTTTTCTTTGCGAATTGAAGCCAGAAAACAGCGAAAATCAGCGAGAAATCGTCGTTTTGCATCCAAATAAGCGGATTTCTCTTAGAATTTTGATGTTTTCATGCTGATTTCTGCTGTTTTCTTGCAATTCAGCCGTTGAATCTTGATAAAAATTCGTGGTTTTGTAGATTTCGAACTCTTCTTTGCAAATTCAAGCCAGAAAACTGGAAAATCAGCGAGAAATCGTCGTTTTGCATCCAAATAAGCGGATTTCTCTTAGAATTTTGATGTTTTCGTGCAGATTTCTGCTGTTTTCTTGCAATTCAGCCGTTGAATCTTGATAAAAATTGGTGGTTTTGTAGATTTCGAGCTTTTCTTTGCAAATTCAAGTCAGAAAACAGCGAAAATCAGCGAGAAATCGTCGTTTTGCATCCAAATAAGCGGATTTCTCTTAGAATTTTGATGTTTTCGTGCAGATTTCTGCTGTTTTCTTGCAATTCAGCCGTTGAATCTTGATAAAAATTGGTGGTTTTGTAGATTTCGAGCTTTTCTTTGCGAATTGAAGCCAGAAAACAGCGAAAATCAGCGAGAAATCGTCGTTTTGCATCCAAATAAGCGGATTTCTCTTAGAATTTTGATGTTTTCGTGCAGATTTCTGCTGTTTTCTTGCAATTCAGCCGTTGAATCTTGATAAAAATTCGTGGTTTTGTAGATTTCGAACTCTTCTTTGCAAATTCAAGCCAGAAAACTGGAAAATCAGCGAGAAATCGTCGTTTTGCATCCAAATAAGCGGATTTCTCTTAGAATTTTGATGTTTTCGTGCAGATTTCTGCTGTTTTCTTGCAATTCAGCCGTTGAATCTTGATAAAAATTGGTGGTTTTGTAGATTTCGAGCTTTTCTTTGCGAATTGAAGCCAGAGAACAGCGAAAATCAGCGAGAAATCATCGTTTTACATCGAAATAAGCGGATTTCTCTTAGAATTTTGATGTTTTCGTGCAGATTTCTGCTGTTTTCTTGCAATTCAGCCGTTGAATCTTGATAAAAATTCGTGGTTTTGTAGATTTCGAGCTCTTCTTTGCAAATTCAAGTCAGAAAACAGCGAAAATCAGCGAGAAATCGTCGTTTTGCATCGAAATAAGCGGATTTCTCTTAGAATTTTGATGTTTTCGTGCAGATTTCTGCTGTTTTCTTGCAATTCAGCCGTTGAATCTTGATAAAAATTCGTGGTTTTGTAGATTTCGAGCTCTTCTTTGCAAATTCAAGTCAGAAAACAGCGAAAATCAGCGAGAAATCGTCGTTTTGCATCGAAATAAGCGGATTTCTCTTAGAATTTTGATGTTTTCGTGCAGATTTCTGCTGTTTTCTTGCAATTCAGCCGTTGAATCTTGATAAAAATTCGTGGTTTTGTAGATTTCGAACTCTTCTTTGCAAATTCAAGCCAGAAAACTGGAAAATCAGCGAGAAATCGTCGTTTTGCATCCAAATAAGCGGATTTCTCTTAGAATTTTGATGTTTTCGTTCAGATTTCTGCTGTTTTCTTGCAATTCAGCCGTTGAATCTTGATAAAAATTCGTGGTTTTGTAGATTTCGAACTCTTCTTTGCAAATTCAAGCCAGAAAACTGGAAAATCAGCGAGAAATCGTCGTTTTGCATCCAAATAAGCGGATTTCTCTTAGAATTTTGATGTTTTCGTGCAGATTTCTGCTGTTTTCTTGCAATTCAGCCGTTGAATCTTGATAAAAATTCGTGGTTTTGTAGATTTCGAGCTCTTCTTTGCAAATTCAAGTCAGAAAACAGCGAAAATCAGCGAGAAATCGTCGTTTTGCATCGAAATAAGCGGATTTCTCTTAGAATTTTGATGTTTTCGTGCAGATTTCTGCTGTTTTCTTGCAATTCAGCCGTTGAATCTTGATAAAAATTCGTGGTTTTGTAGATTTCGAACTCTTCTTTGCAAATTCAAGCCAGAAAACTGGAAAATCAGCGAGAAATCGTCGTTTTGCATCCAAATAAGCGGATTTCTCTTAGAATTTTGATGTTTTCGTTCAGATTTCTGCTGTTTTCTTGCAATTCAGCCGTTGAATCTTGATAAAAATTCGTGGTTTTGTAGATTTCGAACTCTTCTTTGCAAATTCAAGCCAGAAAACTGGAAAATCAGCGAGAAATCGTCGTTTTGCATCCAAATAAGCGGATTTCTCATAGAATTTTGATGATTTCGTGCAGATTTCTGCTGTTTTCTGGCAATTCAGCCGTTGAATCTTGATAAAAATTGGTGGTTTTGAAGATTTCGAGCTCTTCTTTGCGAATTCAAGCCAGACAACAGCAGAAATCAGCGAGAAATCGTCGTTTTGCATCGAAATAAGCGGATTTCTCTAAGAATTTTGATGATTTACTGCAGATTTTGTGCCGTTTTATTGCAATTCAGCCATTAAATCTTGATAAAAATTGGTGGTTTTGTAGATTTCGAGCTTTTCTTTGCGAATTGAAGCCAGAGAACAGCGAAAATCAGCGAGAAATCGTCGTTTTGCATCCAAATAAGCGGATTTCTCTTAGAATTTTGATGTTTTCGTGCTGATTTCTGCTGTTTTCTAGCAATTTAGCCGTTGAATTTTGTTAAAAATTGGTGGTTTTGTAGATTTCGAGCTTTTCTTTGCAAATTCAAGTCAGAAATCAGCGAAAATCAACGAGAAATCGTCGTTTTACATCGAAATAAGCGGATTTCTCTAAGAAATTTGATGATTTCGTGCCTTTGATGCTAGAAACATTCATAAACACCTTGTATCAATTATGTTGCACTCGAACCAAGTAAACGAGAAATAATTTACCAACGTAAATTCGGTTCTTACACTGTAGCAAGAAACGTAACGTGTTATTACTCACGTCTGGTACAAAAAACTCAAACACGTCTTGAAGGCTACAAAACTAATCTACTTTATTTAGCTCAGCGACCCTCCCCATTACCATTCAATGCCTGGAAGAAAAAAATGGAATTGACCCCAGAGTGGCCCGTTTCGCCTTGCCCATCGGAGCGGCCATCAACATGGATGGAACAGCTCTTTATGAAGCAGTTGCTGCCATTTTTATCGCCCAAGTTCGGCAGCTTGACTTATCAATTGGAAATTACATTGCCATCAGTATTACAGCCACAGCTGCTAGTATAGGAGCTGCTGGAATTCCTCAAGCTGGTCTTGTTACTATGGTCATGGTGTTGGATACAGTGGGGCTTCCTGCTGAAGACGTTTCTTTGATTTTGGCGGTCGATTGGTTATTGTAGGTAACATCAAAGAAAGTTAACAGAGAGACAAAGTTGGATTTCAGGGACCGATTTAGAACTGCTATCAATGTGATGGGCGATGCGTTTGGTGCAGGAATTGTGCATCATAGGAGCAAAAAAGAGTTGGGGAAAATTTCAAGTGATGAAGGAGAAGTCGAAGATAAATGATTTAGTTAATTCCACTCTTATTTGTGTCCCCGTCTATTGTTTTTTGCTAATAATAAGATATTCAAGTAGTATTAAATGTATAAGAAATTGAAACGATTTGAAGTGTGGTCATAAATTAACTATGACTGAAGTGTCTGCATGAAAACAAAACGATTTTGTAATATATGAGGGGATTTAGATAAGATTTGATCGGCCGGATTTGTACAAACATTGTTGCCATATTTTTTTACCAATCATAACAAAATAAAAGTGACAAATTGTTCATTAACTGCAATTTTTGTTATTTCTAGATTTGTTTCTTTAATTTTTGTTTATCTTTGCATCCTCCCTCCTTTTAAGTTCACATTTTCTTGGATCTTCAGTATTATCTTCTGGATTTTTTCAATTTTGAATCAAAGCCATCCTAGAATTTTTTTTTTATTAACGTCAAACTGACAGTTATTATTTTATACCAGCGGCGTAGTTGGTTCATAATTGTGAAAATAAACTTATTTGCAATACAATAAGGCTATCGTTATTACGGTGGTTACATGTTTGTATTATTAAAAATTTATGATGATATTAAACTTTTATTAAAAATTTTGTTTTCTCCATGTTTTTAAATCAAATTGCTGTAATTTTTCTTCCTCTTATTGACGCCACTGATTTCAGTGAGAAATTATTCATTTGATCAAAAGGTCAAAAGACTACTTGGATTTTTTAAAAATTCAAAATTGAATGAAATGAATGATTTTAAAGCCTTGTATATTTTCAAACAAAACAAAAAAAATTAAAAAAATGGCTGATTCTAAGATTCTAAGATAGTTTGGTTCGTTTTTGTTTACTTTACGCCATTCATACAAGACGAATAATTTTCTAAGAAACTCCCATTCGCATAATAATAATAATTTTTCCTGTTTTAAATGATTTTGAAGAAGTGTAAACTGTGTTTAACCTCCAAATTTAGTAAGAAAAAATAATTTATGCACTTGATTTCCTTTAATCTTTTATTGTTAATAAATTATTGGTTTGAAGAAATTTTGCTCTATTTATAAAGTACAAATTTTTATTATAAAAACGTTTCTGAAAATTTGAATCCTCTCTATTAAGCGGACACTTCCTCTCGTGTCCGCTTAAGAAAAGTTCCACTGTATACAATTTTCATGAGTAACTTGAAATTTTTAATTGCATTATTTATTTGTTCTAAAATTTCGACACTCCTATAATTAATGCTAATTAAATTGTGCTACAGCTCCCTTAGCCCTCCCCTTAGGTTCAGGTTTCAGAGCCAAATTAAGGTCGGTTAAGACTGCGGACACATTCTTTTTTTCTTTCCTTTAGATTGTTTTTAGATTTTCTATACCTAGTCAGATGTTTTACTTCTTACGATTCTCTTTACATTATCTCTACATTTTTTAGATGCATTTTAAATTTTTCATCTTCTTATTTTTTTATACTAGAATCTTCTTATTTAAATAGATTTTTTTTATTCTTCAAAATCTGAAAATTCAATTTTTTCAGTTAATTGGAATACCACAATGAAATCCGCTTATTTCGATGCAAAACGACGATTTCTCGCTGATTTTCGTTGTTTTCTGGCTTGAATTCGCAAAGAAGAGCTCGAAATCTACAAAACCACCAATTTTTATCAAGATTCAACGGCTGAATTGCAAGAAAACAGCAGAAATCTGTACGAAAACATCAAAATTCTTAGAGAAATCCGCTTATTTCAATGCAAAACGACAATTTTTCGCTGATTTTCGCCGTTTTCTGGCTTGAATTCGCAAAGAAGAGCTCGAAATCTACAAAACCACAAATTTTTATCAAGATTCAACGGCTGAATTGCAAGAAAACAGCAGAAATCTGCCCGAAATAATCAAAATTCTTAGAGAAATCCGCTTACTTCGATGCAAAACGACGATTTCTCGCTGATTTTCGCTGTTTTCTGGCTTGAATTCGCAAAGAAGAGCACGAAATCAACAAAACCATCAATTTTTATCAAGATTCATCGGCTGAATTGCAAGAAAACAGCAGAAATCTGCACGAAATCATCAAAATTCTTAGAGAAATCCGCTTATTTCGATGCAAAACGACGAATTCTCGCTGATTCTCGCCGTTTTCTGGCTTAAATTCGCAAAGGAGAACTCGAAATCTACAAAACCACCAATTTTTATCAAGATTCAACGGTTGAATTGCAAGAAAACAGCAGAAATCTGTACGAAAACATCAAAATTCTTAGAGAAATCCGCTTATTTCAATGCAAAACGACAATTTTTCGCTGATTTTCGCCGTTTTCTGGCTTGAATTCGCAAAGAAGAGCTCGAAATCTACAAAACCACAAATTTTTATCAAGATTCAACGGCTGAATTGCAAGAAAACAGAAGAAATCTGCCCGAAATAATCAAAATTCTTAGAGAAATCCGCTTACTTCGATGCAAAACGACGATTTCTCGCTGATTTTCGCTGTTTTCTGGCTTGAATTCGCAAAGAAGAGCACGAAATCTACAAAACCATCAATTTTTATCAAGATTCATCGGCTGAATTGCAAGAAAACAGCAGAAATCTGCACGAAATCATCAAAATTCTTAGAGAAATTCGCTTAGTTCGATGCAAAACGACGAATTCTCGCTGATTCTCGCCGTTTTCTGGCTTAAATTCGCAAAGGAGAACTCGAAATCTACAAAACCACCAATTTTTATCAAGATTCAACGGTTGAATTGCAAGAAAACAGCAGGAATCTGACCGAAATCATCAAAATTCTGAGAGAAATCTGCTTATTTCGATGCAAAACGACGATTTTTCGATAATTTTCGCTGTTTTCTGGTTTAAATCCGCAAAGAAGAGCACGAAATCTACAAAACCACCAATTTTTATCAAGATTCAACGGCTGAATTGCAAGAAAACAGCAGAATTCTGCACGAAATCATCAAAATTCTTAGAGAAATCCGCTTATTTCGATGCAAAACGACAATTTCTCGCTGATTTTCGCCGTTTTCTGGCTTGAATTCGCAAAGAAGAGCACGAAATCTACAAAACCATCAATTTTTATCAAGATTCATTGGCTGAATTGCAAGAAAACAGCAGAAATCTGCACAAAATCATCAAAATTCTTAGAGAAATCCGCTTATTTCGATGCAAAACGACGATTTCTCGCAGATTTTCGCTGTTTTCTGGCTTAAATCCACAAAGAAGAGCTTGAAATCTACAAAACCACCAATTTTTATCAAGATTCATCGGCTAAGTTGCAAGAAAACAGCAGAAATCTGCACGAAATCATCAAAATTCTTAGAGAAATTCGCTTATTTCGATGCAAAATTGCTCTCGAGCATTTGTGCAATCTTTCTTTGAATTTTGTTGATTTTTGTGTTTTGAGACTAATTGAATTTTTTATAAATTTCCTAAGGAAGTTTCTTTAGATTCCTCGTACTCTCAATAAACTCTGTCTAGACATAACATTATCTATAGAGTCTTTACCTATAATTACTTATTTCCGATTCGATTCTGTTTAAAAAAAATTTGTATCTCCTAAAGATTCTGCATAAGGTTTCATCTGATTTTCTAAATTTTAATTGTAATTGTAATTCTACATAATTACTCACTCAACTTCCAGAGTGAATCGATATTAATTTTTTATAATATAAAACCAATTTAAGCTTTGATTTGAGTGTTTTGTGAGGACTTTTTTTGCAATATTTTATTCGGGGACAGATAGTTAACATAACATAATTGTATGTTTGGTTGCTTAACCCCTCAAATCATTTTAAACTTTTAAGTATTTTGACCACTTTACCAAAACAAACTTTATACCCATACTTCTGTTTATATTTAGAAAAAATAAATAAAATTATTTATATGTTATTTTCGTACATAATTAATTAATTAATAACGCTAAATTTTACCTATTCGTAACGCAAACATGATAACGTTATTTGTTTAGAGTGCAAACTTCTACGAATATTTGAGACGTGTTTTATTGCACAAAAATGTATTAATAAATTCAGCGAACAACTTAAAATGTACGGTTGTGAAGTTTCAGGTTATTTTCCATTCGATCATTTTTAATATAAAATTCGGATGTATCGATCTGTTATATCCATAAGAACCTACAACTGAATCCAACCGCAATATCCTTATCTGGCGATAACCCCTGATTGAATCCCCTTTAGATAAATCGATGAGAAAATCAGCAATCCCCCAATAATTGCTTTTCCTCTTAAAGACTGATTCACTCATCTGTTTACTCCATTCAGATCCACTAAATCATTAAAACCCCTTATAAGTGTCATGAAATCCAAACAAAACATCGAGCGGCTTTCCACCCGTTATGCGCAACTCCAAGCGCCGCGACGCTGACATCAGCTGGGGTTTGACGCCCAGTCTCGGCAGGTGCACGGTGCCTGCAGCCGGCTGCCTCCATGGCAGTCCTCGCGCGATCCTAAAACATATGTGATGTATTCACTTCAACACGGCGTAAACCTGTCTCGTCGGGCTTGTAAGGTCGGTTTGATTCTGCTATGGATGTCCATGGCTGTTGCCAAACCACCCGACCATGCCTCCGACACTGTTATGCACCCTCCTGTCAACCGCGACGTCAACCCTCGCGACAACACTCTTTACATGGGGACGGTGGTGAATCCCAAAAAAGCGACGTCGGCGACGACGACGACGTCGACGACGGAAGCCACTTTGACCACGACTGAAAAAACAGTTGAAAGATATCCAGTGCTGTCGGTCTCTTTTCATAGAATCGAAACGCCATTCATCATAGGATTGTGGATATTCTGTGCCAGCTTGGCGAAAATTGGTGAGTGGAGGATGAAATTTTTATTACAAAATAGGTGAAGGCAGTCAGGCAAGTAATTGAAAATCGAACTTTCTTCAGGAATATCGTTTTTCGCTTAGTTTCCTACTATCCAATCAAAAGCGTTAGAATTATTTGTAAAATTATTGTCTGAAACCGATACACAAGGTGTTTATAAATGTTTCTAGCATCAAGGGTGGCTATGAAATGTCAAAGAAATTTGCCGCTCGTTACTAATATGGGTTCAGATTTTTCAACTGACATTTGTAGTTAACCTCAATCATTGAACAAAGTTAGTTTTAAAAACAAACTGTTCAAGTTGTGGTTTGAAGCCTGAAAATCTAAAATTTTGACACAAAACCGTAACTGAAAAGTCGTAGACGTAAAGTGACAGTTGAAATAATTGTGAACACTATGAGAACAATGCGGCAAAATAGCGCATGACAGAAATTCCAAAGCCCCCCCTTGATGCTAGAAACATTTATAAACACCTTGTATTTCATCTATAAGTTATTTAATTTTTGAAAAGAAACTATAATACATAAATATGTACATTAAATAAAGGAAATAATATAATATATATTTATATCTATTCAAAATTTCACTTATTTTGAAAAATATAGAAATGCCTGAAAATTAAGAATATAAAATTTTTATTCTAAACCACTTAACAAAGATATGAACTTGTTTCATTTTAATTACAAAATTAACGCAAAATCGACTTTTTCTTATTTAACATAGAATAGTAACCGTCACAAAAATATAGGTCAATTAAATAGTATATTATGTAACAAGTTTTATAAACGTCCTTTTAGTCACGAGTACATTTAGGCACGAGCGCATCGAGTAATTTATAAACGAGTTACATACTATATTTTTTCTACGACCTCAAATTGCTACTATACTAAATATTGAAACTAAAATATGAAACACCAACTTTATTATGCGACGTGTTTAAAATGATGGCAATTTAAAACGGTAAGATGTGAAAATTTGGAATAAAATTATTAATTTATATGTCTCAAATATTTGCGATATTTATCCGTTTGAATTTGGATTTTACTTTTTATTCTTCTCACAGTTTTTAGACGATACTTCGTTAGTCTCTTCATTATTTGAAATTTATTAAATTTATCTTTGACAGCGGAGAGATGCAAATCTAAATGTTTATAAATGTTTCTAGCATCAAGGGTGGCTATGAAATGTCAAATAAATTTGCCGCTCGTTACTAATATGGGTTTAGATTTTTCAATTGACATTTGTAGTTAACCTCAATCATTGAACAAACTTAGTCTTCAAAACAAACTGTTCAAGTCGTGGTACTTGAAGCCTGAAAATCTAAAATTTTGACACAAAACCGAAGACGTAAAGTGACATTTGAAATAATTGTGAACATAGTTATATTCGCTATGAAAACAAAGCGGCGCATGACAGAAATTCGAAAGCCCCCCTTGATGTTAGAAACATTTATAATCACCTTGTACATCGACAGTTATGAGCCATAATAGCCTCCAACTCTTTAAATTTCGAATCTACGAAATGGGCGACACATTTAAGGCTGTTATGGTTCATGACTTAATCCATTAACGCCCCCTACTAGAAATAACAATTTTTTTTTCATAAATTTTATATTTGAAGTTTAGTTTAAATACATTACATATTAACAAAACAGGTATTCTAAAAAATCACAGTGTGTTATTAATCTCTTTTCAAATATGCAATTTAAGAGCAAATTGCGAGTTATTGATGACTATTTATTTCAAATCGTGCGTAATAGTCGTAACCTTTGATCCAAAAATAATTGTTTCGGCATATTTTCACACTTGGTTCCTTATGCTTCTAAGAAATATTCAATTATCTAGACTTTAGCCCCACTTAGTATAAGAAACTTTCAAAAAAAATTAACAATGTTTTTACAAAAAAAAGGTATTACGTTATTAGATATAAAGGATATTAAAATTAACCGAAATTTAGCAACTTCTATGACTATTTAACTTTAAAAAAAACTCCCACAAATTTCGTTCTTGTGACACCAAAAATGTCGAAATTAAAGCGCGTTCAAGTTTTTTTTGTATTTTTTTTAGCTGCTCGAAATAAAAATTTCTACAAATTCTCCTTTTCGCTCTAAATTTTTCTAATTCGACACTCTTAATAAGACAGTCGAGAGTGATAATTTCCACAAATGTAGTTAAAATCGCATAAAAAGTAAAAAAAATACAAAATCTTAAAAAAAAATTGGCATATTTTTGGTCTTACAACAAAAATTTCTAAAAATTCGACATTTTGATCTAAATTTTTGTAAATAAGTGTTATTACTAAAACAAACAAAAGAAACAACATGCATAAATTTCGTTTCTGTCGCACTAAAAATACCGAAATTACAGTGTTGAAGAAAATTGACATTTTCACAGTTGTCCAAATAAAAAGTTCTAAATATTCCCTGTTTTGATCTAAATTTTTCTAAATCGGTACTTTTAATAAAACAGTCAAGACCTATAAACTGCACAAATTTGGTTATAATGGCATTAAAAATGAAGAACTTAAAGGTCATTAAAAATTTTTGGTGAAAAAACAAAAATTTTTTTTGACTTCTCGAAATCAAAATTTCTAAAAATTTTCTTTTTTGGTCTAAATTTTTCTAATTCGACATTGTTAATAAGACAGTTGAGAGTGATAATTTCCACAAATGTTGTTAAAATCGCATAAAAAATAAAGAAACTACAAAATTTTAAACAAAAGTGGTGAAATTTTTTTAGTTTTACAACAAAAATTTCTAAAAATTCGACTTTTTGATCTAAATTTTTGCAAATTAGTGATATTGCTAAAACAAACAAATGAAACAACATGCGTAAATTTCGTTTCTGTCGTATTGAAAATACCGAAATTACAGTGTTGAAGAAAATTGACATTTTCACAGATGTCCAAATAAAAAGTTCTAAATATTCCCTGTTTCGATCTAAATTTTTCTAAATCGGTACTCTTAATAAGACAGTCAAGACCTATAAACTGCACAAATTTGGTTATAATGGCATTAAAAATGAAGAACTTACAGGTCATTAAAAATTTTTGGTCAAAAAACAAAAAATTTTTTGACTTCTCGAAATCAAAATTTCTAAAAATTCTCTTTTTCGGTCTAAATTTTTTTAATTCGACACTCTTAAGACAGTCGAGAGTGATAATTTCCACAAATGTTGTTAAAATCGCATAAAAAATAAAGAAACTACGAAATTTAAAAAAAAAAGTGATGGAATTTTTTTGGTCTTACAACAAAAATTTCTAAAAATTTGACTTTTTGATCTAAATTTTTGCAAATTAGTGATATTACTAAAACAAACAAAAGAATCAACAATAAATTTCGTTCCTGTCGCACTAAAAATAACGAAATTACAGTGTTAAAAAAGAGACATTTTTCCCGTTGTCCAAATAAAAATTTCTAAATATTCTCCTTTTTGGTCTAAATTTTTCTAAACCGGTACTTGAAAAAAATTGTAATATGGCTGTCCTATATATAGGACACAGGGCGGTAATGGGTTAATTTCTTACTATCCGATCAAGAGCGTTAGAATTATTTGTCAAATTATTGTCTGAAACCGATGTACATCGACAGTTATGAGCCATAATAGCCTTTAAATTTCGAATCTACGAAATGGGCGACACTTTTAAGGCGGTGTTCACGTAAAAAAATGTGTTTTAGTTCTGTGTTCGCGTAAAAAAATTAATTTACGAAGTCTTCCTGACTGATAATTTAACCCTTTAACTGTTGTAAACGTAAATGCAAATGATAAAAACTTGAAATTTTGGGGACAAAAGTAAGCGGATTAAACGACGCTCAAAAAAATGGATTCGTATTTGCCGGAAGTGACAGTCAACTTGCTTATTTTAAATAGAACACCCTATATTTTATTGCAGTTTTGAATTCTATATGCAAATTAGAGATCACTTTCTAAAGTCCAGCTCATTGCTATCAGTCCACTCTCTAGTGTAAATTTTCAAAAATTTTTGGGTGTAAATCTGGAGTTCAATTCCTTAGGGATAAAATTTGAGGTTAACACGTTGTCAAAGTTAAGTGTATTAATCAATAATTAATTAAAAATTTGTTGCAAAAGAATGATTTTAATAGAAATTTAATAAGTTTTTTCAACCTTATGTAAACGCTTTTACTGCCAATTGTTATTATATTTTTAAGTTAAGATATTTTTAACACATTTATATTGAAAAATAAATAAATTAGGGGTTGATTTCACAAACCCTCCCGATTAGCTAAAAAATGCATATTTAAGACGTCGCGACGCCAAAACTATCAGTGATAAAAAACGAATTTTTGCGTCGGTTTCTAGAGCTTTGTCTACTATGAGCGTATGCAAATTTTCAAAATTTTATCTTTAAAATTAAAGATGATTTTAGGGGTGGACACAAGTGTTGCCGGACCCTGTATATGGGGTGTTCCATTTTAAATAAACAAGTTGTCTACTACTTTCGGCAAATATGTGAATATTGTCATTTTATTTCTTTTATTCGCTTATTTTTGCTCCCAAAATTTCAAATTCTCATATTTTGTAGTTTATGAGAAAAATGTCCAAACGTATATACAGGGTGGTTTTTAAAAAACGGCAGGCGTTGTAGAATTTTTATTTATGAACCGATTTCAAAAATTTAAAAAACAATTTGAATGGTTTTTAATTTACTATAAACTGATGATTTTAGAATTTTTTTAGATGTTTTAGTATCTTTTGGGCGATATTCAAATTTCTTATTTTAAATTGGCACCCAGAGTTTTTTTTCATAATTCGGAAGATATTAATTTTCTTGATTCAGAAATGTGTAGTATGTTTGACTTTTAGAAAAAATATTTTTAAAAAAATTATTAAAAATATATACCGTGCTATACCTAAATAGTATCATTTCTGAAATATCTCAATTTTTCAAAAAAAAATAATTAAATTTGCATTACAAAAAAATTTATTTCCACAAACATTTTTGAAATTTTTTTTATTTCTATTAGACCACCAAATTTGTTTATAAAAATTCCACATAAAACTGAATTGTCACCATTCCAAAGCATGCTTGAAAAAATTGGAAACAAGAGTAAAAACACTTTTTTTTTTCGTATTTTTAGAAGGCAATAGGTGTCCAATACAAAAAGTTAATGCAAAATTTCATTGTACGTTTGTATTTTGCTTATTTTTTTTTACTTATTTCGGAAAAAAAGTCACATCTACTGTGCAATTCTTTTAAAAAAATCAAGATATCTCTGAAATGGTTCAATTTATGTATAGCACATTTTACAAAAAGTCACCCTTAATTTGGATCTAAAATCAGAAAACGCAATAATATAAGGGGTGTTCGATTTTAAATAAGCAAAATGACTACAACTTCCGGCATAACCGGAAGTGTCACGAATATGTGAATATTGTCATTCAATTTGTTTTATTCGCTTATTTTTGTTCCCAAAATTTCAAATTCTCATCTTTTGTAGTTTTTGAGAAAAATGTAAAAACGTATATACAGGTGTCCCAGAACTCATGACCCCGAGAGCAAGGGAGGGTGCCGACAGCAATACAGATGGCAAATTTCTAAACAAAAATTAATTAAAATTAATAGTATTCGAGAAAAAATAAAAAATTAAGTACTAATTTTCAAAAAATTAGAGCATTGGCAAGTATTTTTTTGAAATTTTTATTTTAAGGATCGATAAAAAATACAAAATGTATTTTATCACTCTGCAAATCTGTAATTTATGAAGCTACAGGAGCAAAATTTCTGGACAGCATTTCCCTTATTCACAGTACTGTTTGTAAATTTTTTTTTAATTTTAGACTATTGACAAATTTTTTTTTATAATTTTATTTTAAAAATCCATGAAAAATTACAAAATTTGACTTATTACTCTGTAAAGTAATATTTATTATTTACGAAGCTGCAGAAACAAAATTGTTGGATTTAACTCCGTTTACCTTCAGTACTATAAGTACCAATTTCCAAAAAATTAGACCACTGGCAAGTATTTTTTTGAAATTCTAAAAAAAATTTAGAAAATTTGTCTCAACACTCTAAAAAAAAGAACTGTTATTTACGCAGCTAAGAATACAGAATTGCTGGTCATCACTCCTCATTTATTCAGTACCATTAGTACTAATTTTCAAAAAATTAGAGCATTGGCAAGTATTTTTTTGAAATTTTTATTGTAAGGATCGACAAAAAATACAAAATGTATTTCATAACTCTGCAAATCTGTTATTTATGAAGCTACAGGAGCAAAATTTCTGGACAACATCTCCCTTAGTACTTCCCTTAGTACAGTACTGTTTGTAATTTTTTTTTAATTTTAGACTATTGACAATTTTTTTTTATAATTTTATTTTAAAAATCCATAAAAAATTACAAAATTTGACTTATTACTCTGTAAAACTATTATTTACGAAGCTGCAAAAACAAAATTGTTGGATTTAACTCCTTTTACCTTCAGTACTATAAGTACCAATTTCCAAAAAATTAGACCACTGGCAAGTATTTTTTTGAAATTCTAAAAAAAATTTAGAAAATTTGTCTCAACACTCTAAAAAAAAGAACTGTTATTTACGCAGCTAAGAATACAGAATTGCTGGTCATCACTCCTCATATATTCAGCACCATAAGTACTAATTTTCAAAAAATTAGAGCATTGGCAAGTATTTTTTTGAAATTTTTATTGTAAGGATCGATAAAAAATACAAAATGTATTTCATCACTCTGCAAATCTGTTATTTATGAAGCTACAGAGAATTTCTGGACAACATTTCCCTTATTCACAGTACTGTTTGTAGTTTTTTTTTTAATTTTAGACTATTGACAAATTTTTTTTTATAATTTTATTTTAAAAATCCATGAAAAATTACAAAATTTGACTTATTACTCTGTAAAACTATTATTTAGGAAGCTGCAGAAACAAAATTGTTGGATTTAACTCCTTTTACCTTCAGTACTATAAGTACCAATTTCCAAAAAATTAGACCACTAGCAAGTATTTTTTTGAAATTCTAAAAAAAATTTAGAAAATTTGTCTCAACACTCTAAAAAAAGAACTGTTATTTACGTAGCTAAGAATACAGAATTGCTGGTCATCACTCCTCATATATTCAGTACCATAAGTACTAATTTTCAAAAAATTAGAGCATTGGCAAGTATTTTTTTGAAATTTTTATTGTAAGGATCGATAAAAAATACAAAATGTATTTCATCACTCTGCAAATCTGTTATTTACGAAGCTACAGGGGCAAAATTTCTGGACAGCATTTTCCTTATTCACAGTACTGTTTGTAATTTTTTTTTTAATTTTAGACTATTGACAATTTTTTTTTTATAATTTTATTTTAAAAATCCATAAAAAATTACAAAATTAAACTTATTACTCTGTAAAACTATTATTTACGAAGCTGCAGAAACAAAATTGTTGGATTTAACTCCTTTTACCTTCAGTACTATAAGTACCAATTTCCAAAAAATTAGACCACTGGCAAGTATTTTTTTGAAATTCTAAAAAAAATTTAGAAAATTTGTCTCAACACTCTAAAAAAAGAACTGTTATTTACGCAGCTAAGAATACAGAATTGCTGGTCATCACTCCTCATATATTCAGTACTATAAGTACTAATTTTCAAAAAATTAGAGCATTGGCAAGTATTTTTTTGAAATTTTTATTGTAAGGATCGATAAAAAATACAAAATGTATTTCATCACTCTGCAAATCTGTTATTTATGAAGTTACAGGAGCAAAATTTCTGGACAGCATTTCCTTTATTCACAGTACTGTTTGTAATTTTTTTTTTAATTTTAGACTATTGACAAATTTTTTTTTATAATTTTATTTTAAAAATCCATGAAAAATTACAAAATTTGACTTATTACTCTGTAAAACTATTATTTACGAAGCTGCAGAAACAAAATTGTTGGATTTAACTCCTTTTACCTTCAGTACTATAAGTACCAATTTCCAAAAAATTAGACCACTGGCAAGTATTTTTTTGAAATTCTAAAAAAAATTTAGAAAATTTGTCTCAACACTCTAAAAAAAGAACTGTTATTTACGCAGCTAAGAATACAGAATTGCTGGTCATCACTCCTCATATATTCAGCACCATAAGTACAAATTTTCAAAAAATTTGAGCATTGGCAAGTATTTTTTTGAAATTTTTATTGTAAGGATCGATAAAAAATACAAAATGTATTTCATCACTCTGCAAATCTGTTATTTATGAAGCTACAGGAGCAAAATTTCTGGACAACATCTCCCTTAGTACTTCCCTTAGTACAGTACTGTTTGTAATTTTTTTTTAATTTTAGACTATTGACAATTTTTTTTTATAATTTTATTTTAAAAATCCATAAAAAATTACAAAATTTGACTTATTACTCTGTAAAACTATTATTTACGAAGCTGCAAAAACAAAATTGTTGGATTTAACTCCTTTTACCTTCAGTACTATAAGTACCAATTTCCAAAAAATTAGACCACTGGCAAGTATTTTTTTGAAATTCTAAAAAAAATTTAGAAAATTTGTCTCAACACTCTAAAAAAAAGAACTGTTATTTACGCAGCTAAGAATACAGAATTGCTGGTCATCACTCCTCATATATTCAGTACCATTAGTACTAATTTTCAAAAAATTAGAGCATTGGCAAGTATTTTTTTGAAATTTTTATTTTAAGGATCGATAAAAAATACAAAATGTATTTCATCACTCTGCAAATCTGTTATTTATGAAGTTACAGGAGCAAAATTTCTGGACAGCATTTCCTTTATTCACAGTCCTGTTTGTAATTTTTTTTTAATTTTAGACTATTGACAAATTTTTTTTTATAATTTTATTTTAAAAATCCATAAAAAATTACAAAATTTGACTTATTACTCTGTAAAACTATTATTTACGAAGCTGCAGAAACAAAATTGTTGGATTTAACTCCTTTTACCTTCAGTACTATAAGTACCAATTTCCAAAAAATTAGACCACTGGCAAGTATTTTTTTGAAATTCTAAAAAAAATTTAGAAAATTTGTCTCAACACTCTAAAAAAAAGAACTGTTATTTACTCAGCTAAGAATACAGAATTGCTGGTCATCACTCCTCATATATTCAGTACCATAAGTACTAATTTTCAAAAAATTAGAGCATTGGCAAGTATTTTTTTGAAATTTTTATTTTAAGGATCGATAAAAAATACAAAATATATTTCATCACTCTGCAAATCTGTTATTTATGAAGCTACAGGGGCAAAATTTCTGGACAGCATTTCCTTTATTCACAGTCCTGTTTGTAATTTTTTTTTTAATTTTAGACTATTGAGAAGAATTTTTTAAAATGTTATTTTGAAAATCCATAAAAAAATACACAATTTGACTTATTACTCTGTAAAACTGTTATTTACGAAGCTGCAGGAACAAAATTGTTGGATTTAACTCCTTTTACCTTCAGTACTATAAGTACCAATTTCCAAAAAATTAGACCACTGGCAAGTATTTTTTTGAAATTCTAAAAAAAATTTAGAAAATTTGTCTCAACACTCTAAAAAAAAGAACTGTTATTTACTCAGCTAAGAATACAGAATTGCTGGTCATCACTCCTCATATATTCAGTACCATAAGTACTAATTTTCAAAAAATTAGAGCATTGGCAAGTATTTTTTTGAAATTTTTATTTTAAGGATCGATAAAAAATACAAAATATATTTCATCACTCTGCAAATCTGTTATTTATGAAGCTACAGGGGCAAAATTTCTGGACAGCATTTCCTTTATTCACAGTCCTGTTTGTAATTTTTTTTTTAATTTTAGACTATTGAGAAGAATTTTTTAAAATGTTATTTTGAAAATCCATAAAAAAATACACAATTTGACTTATTACTCTGTAAAACTGTTATTTACGAAGCTGCAGGAACAAAATTGTTGGATTTAACTCCTTTTACCTTCAGTACTATAAGTACCAATTTCCAAAAAATTAGACCACTGGCAAGTATTTTTTTGAAATTCTAAAAAAAATTTAGAAAATTTGTCTCAACACTCTAAAAAAAAGAACTGTTATTTACTCAGCTAAGAATACAGAATTGCTGGTCATCACTCCTCATATATTCAGCACCATAAGTACTAATTTTCAAAAAATTAGAGCATTGGCAAGTATTTTTTTGAAATTTTTATTTTAAGGATCGATAAAAAATACAAAATATATTTCATCACTCTGCAAATCTGTTATTTATGAAGCTACAGGGGCAAAATTTCTGGACAGCATTTCCTTTATTCACAGTCCTGTTTGTAATTTTTTTTTTAATTTTAGACTATTGAGAAGAATTTTTTAAAATGTTATTTTGAAAATCCATAAAAAAATACACAATTTGACTTATTACTCTGTAAAACTGTTATTTACGAAGCTGCAGGAACAAAATTGTTGGATTTAACTCCTTTTACCTTCAGTACTATAAGTACCAATTTCCAAAAAATTAGACCACTGGCAAGTATTTTTTTGAAATTCTAAAAAAAATTTAGAAAATTTGTCTCAACACTCTAAAAAAAGAACTGTTATTTACGCAGCTAAGAATACAGAATTGCTGGTCATCACTCCTCATATATTCAGTACCATAAGTACTAATTTTCAAAAAATTAGAGCATTGGCAAGTATTTTTTTGAAATTTTTATTGTAAGGATCGATAAAAAATACAAAATGTATTTCATCACTCTGCAAATCTGTTATTTACGAAGCTACAGGGGCAAAATTTCTGGACAGCATTTTCCTTATTCACAGTACTGTTTGTAATTTTTTTTTTAATTTTAGACTATTGACAATTTTTTTTTTATAATTTTATTTTAAAAATCCATAAAAAATTACAAAATTAAACTTATTACTCTGTAAAACTATTATTTACGAAGCTGCAGAAACAAAATTGTTGGATTTAACTCCTTTTACCTTCAGTACTATAAGTACCAATTTCCAAAAAATTAGACCACTGGCAAGTATTTTTTTGAAATTCTAAAAAAAATTTAGAAAATTTGTCTCAACACTCTAAAAAAAGAACTGTTATTTACGCAGCTAAGAATACAGAATTGCTGGTCATCACTCCTCATATATTCAGCACCATAAGTACAAATTTTCAAAAAATTAGAGCATTGGCAAGTATTTTTTTGAAATTTTTATTGTAAGGATCGATAAAAAATACAAAATGTATTTCATCACTCTGCAAATCTGTTATTTATGAAGTTACAGGAGCAAAATTTCTGGACAGCATTTCCTTTATTCACAGTACTGTTTGTAATTTTTTTTTTAATTTTAGACTATTGACAAATTTTTTTTTATAATTTTATTTTAAAAATCCATGAAAAATTACAAAATTTGACTTATTACTCTGTAAAACTATTATTTACGAAGCTGCAGAAACAAAATTGTTGGATTTAACTCCTTTTACCTTCAGTACTATAAGTACCAATTTCCAAAAAATTAGACCACTGGCAAGTATTTTTTTGAAATTCTAAAAAAAATTTAGAAAATTTGTCTCAACACTCTAAAAAAAGAACTGTTATTTACGCAGCTAAGAATACAGAATTGCTGGTCATCACTCCTCATATATTCAGCACCATAAGTACAAATTTTCAAAAAATTTGAGCATTGGCAAGTATTTTTTTGAAATTTTTATTGTAAGGATCGATAAAAAATACAAAATGTATTTCATCACTCTGCAAATCTGTTATTTATGAAGCTACAGGAGCAAAATTTCTGGACAACATCTCCCTTAGTACTTCCCTTAGTACAGTACTGTTTGTAATTTTTTTTTAATTTTAGACTATTGACAATTTTTTTTTATAATTTTATTTTAAAAATCCATAAAAAATTACAAAATTTGACTTATTACTCTGTAAAACTATTATTTACGAAGCTGCAAAAACAAAATTGTTGGATTTAACTCCTTTTACCTTCAGTACTATAAGTACCAATTTCCAAAAAATTAGACCACTGGCAAGTATTTTTTTGAAATTCTAAAAAAAATTTAGAAAATTTGTCTCAACACTCTAAAAAAAAGAACTGTTATTTACGCAGCTAAGAATACAGAATTGCTGGTCATCACTCCTCATATATTCAGTACCATTAGTACTAATTTTCAAAAAATTAGAGCATTGGCAAGTATTTTTTTGAAATTTTTATTTTAAGGATCGATAAAAAATACAAAATGTATTTCATCACTCTGCAAATCTGTTATTTATGAAGTTACAGGAGCAAAATTTCTGGACAGCATTTCCTTTATTCACAGTCCTGTTTGTAATTTTTTTTTAATTTTAGACTATTGACAAATTTTTTTTTATAATTTTATTTTAAAAATCCATAAAAAATTACAAAATTTGACTTATTACTCTGTAAAACTATTATTTACGAAGCTGCAGAAACAAAATTGTTGGATTTAACTCCTTTTACCTTCAGTACTATAAGTACCAATTTCCAAAAAATTAGACCACTGGCAAGTATTTTTTTGAAATTCTAAAAAAAATTTAGAAAATTTGTCTCAACACTCTAAAAAAAAGAACTGTTATTTACTCAGCTAAGAATACAGAATTGCTGGTCATCACTCCTCATATATTCAGTACCATAAGTACTAATTTTCAAAAAATTAGAGCATTGGCAAGTATTTTTTTGAAATTTTTATTTTAAGGATCGATAAAAAATACAAAATATATTTCATCACTCTGCAAATCTGTTATTTATGAAGCTACAGGGGCAAAATTTCTGGACAGCATTTCCTTTATTCACAGTCCTGTTTGTAATTTTTTTTTTAATTTTAGACTATTGAGAAGAATTTTTTAAAATGTTATTTTGAAAATCCATAAAAAAATACACAATTTGACTTATTACTCTGTAAAACTGTTATTTACGAAGCTGCAGGAACAAAATTGTTGGATTTAACTCCTTTTACCTTCAGTACTATAAGTACCAATTTCCAAAAAATTAGACCACTGGCAAGTATTTTTTTGAAATTCTAAAAAAAATTTAGAAAATTTGTCTCAACACTCTAAAAAAAAGAACTGTTATTTACTCAGCTAAGAATACAGAATTGCTGGTCATCACTCCTCATATATTCAGCACCATAAGTACTAATTTTCAAAAAATTAGAGCATTGGCAAGTATTTTTTTGAAATTTTTATTTTAAGGATCGATAAAAAATACAAAATATATTTCATCACTCTGCAAATCTGTTATTTATGAAGCTACAGGGGCAAAATTTCTGGACAGCATTTCCTTTATTCACAGTCCTGTTTGTAATTTTTTTTTTAATTTTAGACTATTGAGAAGAATTTTTTAAAATGTTATTTTGAAAATCCATAAAAAAATACACAATTTGACTTATTACTCTGTAAAACTGTTATTTACGAAGCTGCAGGAACAAAATTGTTGGATTTAACTCCTTTTACCTTCAGTACTATAAGTACCAATTTCCAAAAAATTAGACCACTGGCAAGTATTTTTTTGAAATTCTAAAAAAAATTTAGAAAACTTGTCTCAACACTCTAAAAAAAGAACTGTTATTTACGCAGCTAAGAATACAGAATTGCTGGTCATCACTCCTCATATATTCAGTACCATAAGTACTAATTTTCAAAAAATTAGAGCATTGGCAAGTATTTTTTTGAAATTTTTATTTTAAGGATCGATAAAAAATACAAAATGTATTTCATAACTCTGCAAATCTGTTATTTATGAAGTTACAGGAGCAAAATTTCTGGACAGCATTTCCTTTATTCACAGTCCTGTTTGTAATTTTTTTTTAATTTTAGACTATTGACAAATTTTTTTTTATAATTTTATTTTAAAAATCCATAAAAAATTACAAAATTTGACTTATTACTCTGTAAAACTATTATTTACGAAGCTGCAGAAACAAAATTGTTGGATTTAACTCCTTTTACCTTCAGTACTATAAGTACCAATTTCCAAAAAATTAGACCACTGGCAAGTATTTTTTTGAAATTCTAAAAAAAATTTAGAAAATTTGTCTCAACACTCTAAAAAAAAGAACTGTTATTTACTCAGCTAAGAATACAGAATTGCTGGTCATCACTCCTCATATATTCAGTACCATAAGTACTAATTTTCAAAAAATTAGAGCATTGGCAAGTATTTTTTTGAAATTTTTATTTTAAGGATCGATAAAAAATACAAAATGTATTTCATAACTCTGCAAATCTGTTATTTATGAAGTTACAGGAGCAAAATTTCTGGACAGCATTTCCTTTATTCACAGTCCTGTTTGTAATTTTTTTTTAATTTTAGACTATTGACAAATTTTTTTTTATAATTTTATTTTAAAAATCCATAAAAAATTACAAAATTTGACTTATTACTCTGTAAAACTATTATTTACGAAGCTGCAGAAACAAAATTGTTGGATTTAACTCCTTTTACCTTCAGTACTATAAGTACCAATTTCCAAAAAATTAGACCACTGGCAAGTATTTTTTTGAAATTCTAAAAAAAATTTAGAAAATTTGTCTCAACACTCTAAAAAAAAGAACTGTTATTTACTCAGCTAAGAATACAGAATTGCTGGTCATCACTCCTCATATATTCAGCACCATAAGTACTAATTTTCAAAAAATTAGAGCATTGGCAAGTATTTTTTTGAAATTTTTATTTTAAGGATCGATAAAAAATACAAAATATATTTCATCACTCTGCAAATCTGTTATTTATGAAGCTACAGGGGCAAAATTTCTGGACAGCATTTCCTTTATTCACAGTCCTGTTTGTAATTTTTTTTTTAATTTTAGACTATTGAGAAGAATTTTTTAAAATGTTATTTTGAAAATCCATAAAAAAATACACAATTTGACTTATTACTATGTAAAACTGTTATTTACGAAGCTGCAGGAACAAAATTGTTGGATTTAACTCCTTTTACCTTCAGTACTATAAGTACCAATTTCCAAAAAATTAGACCACTGGCAAGTATTTTTTTGAAATTCTAAAAAAAATTTAGAAAATTTGTCTCAACACTCTAAAAAAAGAACTGTTATTTACGCAGCTAAGAATACAGAATTGCTGGTCATCACTCCTCATATATTCAGTACCATAAGTACTAATTTTCAAAAAATTAGAGCATTGGCAAGTATTTTTTTGAAATTTTTATTGTAAGGATCGATAAAAAATACAAAATGTATTTCATCACTCTGCAAATCTGTTATTTACGAAGCTACAGGGGCAAAATTTCTGGACAGCATTTCCCTTATTCACAGTACTGTTTGTATTTTTTTTTTAATTTTAGACTATTGAGAAGAATTTTTATATATTTTATTTTGAAAATCCATAAAAAATTACAAAATTTGACTTATTACTCTGTAAAACTGTTATTTACAAAGCTGCAGGAACTAAATTGTTGGATTTAACACCTTTTACCTTGAGTACCAACTTCCAAAAAATTAGACCATTGGCAAATATTTTTTTCAAATTTTTATTTTGAAATTCTATAAAAAATTACAAAATGTGTTTCACTCTAAAAAAAAACTGTTATTTACGAAGCTAAGAATACAGAATTGCTAGTCATCAACACAAAAAAGTTAGGATATCTTGCTTTTCTTAGTCAAATTTTATTTTGTTTACTTCCTGTTTTCCTGTTTTAAATTAGTTTATAAGTTTTTCATCAAACCGGCACGTGTCTAAATCGCGCTGACAGAATTTGTCGTTGTCCACAATTTACGAAATAATAATAAATTAATTTTTCCGGCGATTGTTTGTTTTAGGTACTATTAATGCATGATTTGTCGGCTGAAATCATCCATTAACGTGGGCTATTTATGTGGGTTTGATTAGAAATTAACTGTCTCATTTTTATTAATGTAATTTAATTAATTACACTATAAATAATTTTCAATATATATTCAATAGTGCACGGCAGGAATTCCAGAGCCACCCTTGATGCTAGAAACATTTATAAACACCTTGTACAACTAAAAGAGTTTTTTTTTCAAAACTTACTTTTCTCCACGATTGAGGTTAACTACAAACGTCAGTTGAAAAACCTAAACCCACATCTTTAATGAGCGGCAAATTTCTTTGACATTTCATAGCCACCCTTGATGCTAGAAACATTTATAAACACCTTGTAGAATCAATTGACGAAAAATGCTTTATGTAAAAGTTTTTTCGTTTTCGAGATAAAATTAATTGAGTATTTAGTCAAAAAATCCATTTCGTCACTGGATTAAAGAATATAATCTTGATTGCTTAGCAACAATGAAAGGTTAGTTTGTTTTAATATCCATTCACAAAACATAAAAGTTACTATTGGTTGGCGATAAAAAATAACCCTAAACGGAACAGTTGGTGAGATTTGTACTTGTCTTCACCAATTACCGTCTTTTGTTTGGTAGTGTATATAAAAAACACCTTGTATATTAATTTTCTACTATGGCAATTAAAGGCTTGTAAAACATTCCACAATAATTTATATTCATACTGAAGGTAACATTTCAGAAAGTGTTAAAAGTAGACAAAGCAGATATTTATTCTTCTATTTTAAATCTCCCTAAACGTGTAAGTAGCATTTCATACAATTTGTGACGTTTTATTGCCTTTACCTAGATGACATTCAACATAAATTAAGCACAAAATAAAGATATACAGATTACGTTTTTATTATGTTTTTGTTTAAGATTTATACCTCAGTCGCCAACTGGTTTATGGCGGATTTCAACAGGAATTTAACAGAGCTAAATTTAAAATGAACTTTTCAATGATTCATACAAAATGACACTTAATATTAACTTTCAATTGCTATTTGCATCTTGTCTGTCATTTTTTCACTTTTCGCGAAATTTTGTGGTTTTATGGAAATTTGTTTGTCTTATTTTGTAATGTTTTGTGTTTGGCATGTTCGTAATTAATTTTATAATTGATTTCTATTTCTATGGACGGTTACATCTAGACTTTACACAATTATATTTATGGCTGCATCTGACGTGCGTTCAGTTAATTTTCAATTTATTTATGATATTAATAAGTAGGCTTTTATACAATTAATTTGTAAACAAAGGTCTCAATTTCCTTCAATTCAACTAACATTAAAAAAATAAAGATGATTTTGTCATTGACTTATTATGATTGATGAAAGGCGAATTCTAAAAATAAGAATTAGAGATATTAAAACCGAATATGTATACATTTAATTTACTTAGCTTATTAGTCAGACTTTTTAGAAATAATATGATTGTATTGTTTTACTTGCGTTACTTTCAACAATATAATGTATGGTAAATATTTTCCGTAAGGATTTAGTGAGAAACATAAAGAGAGATTCATATTGTTTCTTAAATTTTTCCTCGTGTTAGCTCTCTTTCACAAAATGAAGCGAGAAAAATCGACAAAACTTAAAACCTCAGTTCTTCGCTGTTCTGATTACTTCGTCATGCCATTAATTTTCATCGTCAAGCGACAAACGCCTGTAACTTTTTTTTGCGATTTTTAAAATATCAAATTTGGAAAGTTGTCATTCGTTGGCGTTTTTGGACCGCTAATTACGCCAAAAGTGTCCTAAAATAAACAATTATTACTCAATGGCAGTATAGATAATACATATTAAAAAATTTCAACCCAACCATAGTAAAAACACAGTCAAAAATAATTAAATACTGCATCTATAAAGGATGCAACCTCCCACTCTGGAGGATCAACAAACCGTGTCAATACCATTGAAAGAGTTGTTTAGATGCAGTATTTAATTATTTTTTGTATCGTAGTGGGTTGCAACTTCTGAAAATGTATTGCCTTATTGATAATTTTGATCAGTGAATGGTAAATGTTTCATTTCAGCCAGAATACAAGCAGGAATCTCCATTAATTTTTGGCACATTAAGTTAAAATTTGATAAAATCGTAAAGTTCTTTTTTAGGGATTTTTATTTGCAACTTGCATCTTAGCAAAATCCATGATGATACTAAATACAGCAGATATGGCAAATTCAATCTATTAGAATTTTTTGAATAAAGCTATTTTTTTGTAATTTACTTTGCGTTAGGAATATCTCTAAAAGTTAGGCATTATTCTAAGAGAAGTTGCTTAGAATCGAATTTTAAATTCATTTATACCAAATAAAGAGTTTTTAAACAAAAATTTTCCAATTTTAATTTTATCACATACAGTTCTTTTAAGCATGGTATAATAAGAATTGGCGAACCAAAATGAGCCATGATTTCTTTAGTACATACAATTCTCTTACACAATTTTGAACCACTTTCAACTTTAGATTTTGAGATAAACACCTGTAACAATTACGCCAAAAGTGACCTAAAATAAACAATTACTACTCAATGACAGTATAGATAATACATATTTAAAGATTTCAACCCAACCATAGTAAAAACACGGTCAAAAATAATTAAATACTGCATCTAAACAACTCTTTCAGTGGTATTTAAATGGATCAGTACGGTTTGTTGATCCTCCAGAGTGGGAGGTTGCATACTGCTAAAATGTCAAAATGACAGTTGAGTCAAAAATTAAAAGTTTGGTTATGAACAAACGTCCTCCGTAAGGCCCGGTTTAGAAATTATGACAATCAAATGACACTTCTGTCCAAGATTCAGTGTACACCATAGTACGATCGCGATAAAAAAAAATAAGACAAGATGTTCCTATAAACACTTCCAAAACTGAAATGTTCATGTAGACACTATTATAAATTTTCCTATTTGAGAGTTTCTTTCTATAGTTCGTACATTGAGAGATTAAAGGACCGAAAAGTCACTAAATTTACGCGCGAAATTTAAAATAACAAAATAAGCCCACTTACTGTCAACCCTGTCAACTCAGTTCGCGTAGGAATTTAGTGTTTTTAAGTGTATTTTGTAGCATAATTTGCTGCCAACCTATATGTCAACTGTCAAAATCTCCCAATCTCTCACCGGATATAAAGTGCAGCTTATTCTGCTCAGACGACTCCTGTGTAAATTTTCGAAAATTTTAGGGTGTAAAGCAGGCTTTCAATTCCTTAGGGAGAAAATTAGGGGAAAATCGAATGTATAGTTTGTACAGTGAGAGATTGAATGACCAAAAAGTCACTAAAATTACGCGCGAAATTTAATAACAAAATAAGCCCACATACTGTCAACCCTGTCAACTCAGTTCGCGTAGAAATTTAGTGTTTTTAGTGTATTTTGTAACATAATTTGCTGCCAACCTACATGTCAACTGTCGAAATCTCCCAATCTCCCACCGGATATAAAGTGCTGCTCATTCTGCTCAGTCGACTCTCCTGTGTAAATTTTCGAAAATTTTTGGGTGTAAAGCAGGCTTTCAATTCCTTAGGGAGAAAATTAGGGGAAAATCGAATGTATAGTTTGTACAGTGAGAGATTGAATGACCAAAAAGTAACTAAAATTACGCGCGAAATTTAAAATAACAAAACATACTGTCAACCCTGTCAACTCAGTTCGCGTAGAAATTTAGTGTTTTAAAGTGTATTTTGTAGCATAATTTGCTGCCAACCTATATGTCAAC
Source organism: Gnatocerus cornutus (assembly GCA_029298725.1). Lineage (NCBI taxonomy): Eukaryota > Metazoa > Arthropoda > Insecta > Coleoptera > Tenebrionidae > Gnatocerus > Gnatocerus cornutus. The sequence goes on from CM055510.1 coordinate 2,715,838, forward strand.
TGTCAAAATCTCCCAATTTCTCACCGGAAATAAAGTGCAGCTCATTCTGCTCAGTCGACTCTCCTGTGTAAATTTTCGAAAATTTTTGGGTGTAAATCAGGTTTTCAATTCCTTAGGGAAAAAATTAGGGGAAAATCGAATGTATACTTTGTACAGTGAGAGATTGAATGACCGAAAAGTCACTAAATTTACGCGCGAAATTTAAAATAACCAAATAACCCCAGTTACTGACAACCCTGTCAACCCATTTCGCGTAGTGTTTTTAGTGTATTTTGTAGCATAATTTGTTGCCAACCTAAATGTCAAGTGTCAAAATGTCCCAATCTCTCACCGAATATACTATAGATTGTTAAATTTGATATAAATTGCTGAGAAATTTTTGCTTGCACGCTTTTTAGAAACTTTTAATAGGCACCAAAATACCTAAATAAATATGGAAAACAGCAACGGTTGTGAAAAGCGAAAATTTGTGTAGGCGTTGCCGTTAATTTTGTAAAGTTTTTCGATCGTGAGTTGTCAATCCTAATAAAAATATAAACATAAGCAAAGCGGTCGTTATTGAATTGACCACCGGTCGCGGTCAGAGCCAAAGATGTCTCTAAATTTAATCCCCACGATTTAGATTTATTAGGTCGCTATATTCACGTGGTTACTTTGTGCCAGAATTTCACGTGTATTATACCTACACTGCAGAGTTTAAGGTCAGACTATATCGATCTTGTAGACGCAGTGTTCTTGCATCCAACAGATTGTCCTTCATGAAAGTTTATTTAGGTTAAATATTTAACAGGTAATTTTTAATCTAGCAAGGAAGAGGCCTATATGTACGATTAACTAAGTTTCCGCAAGTTAAAAAAATAAAAATTAATCGATAAGAAAGTATTAAATAAGCTTGTAATTTTTAAGATTGTCTTCTTTATTTTCAAGAAACAAACTTATTATTCTTAGTGATAACGATTTTATTTCACTTTTTATTCAGATTTTGGCGTTTTTATTACATTATTATTGTCGAGTACGTTTTAATGTATTTTAAGTATTTGATTATGTTACATAACGTATTCTGTAATATTTATGTAATTTTCTAAAGTACGATCAAATTGGAACTTCAGCAAAATATAAATGGTGATAATGCAATTCTTTTTCCACTTGTCAAATAAGATTATGTTATGTCACTCAGTTTTATAATTCACTACATATCGGCCGCTGAGTTTTGTTGTGGTCAGTGCATTTGTCTAATGTTTAAATTGCAATAATTAATTAATAAACGACTGATAATACTGAACATTTAATTTTTTATTAAGAAATTTTACGCTTCGTCTCGCTACTGCAATTTAATTGCTCGACAAAAAGTACCACTTTTCTGCCGTATAACAAAATCTACTATTATAAGGTCATTATAGCATTTTATAAACTTGAATTCGTGCCTTATAAAACTCCGTGTTTTAATACAGGTGTCCCAGAACTCATGCAACTCATGCACAGCAATACAGTTGGTAAATTTCAAAACAAAAATTGATTAAGTTTAATAGTATTCGAGAAAGTATTAAAAATTAACAACCAATCCCGGAAGCTTATTCTAGAGGTGGAGTAAAAAGCTCTCCCAATTTCCTAGGCAACGAGAGTCTGACCAATGGACGATAGTTTGTCTCCATAGTTACCGATGTTCAAATCCAGTTCAGCTTCCGGATTGGCTACCGTTTTTTTGTCTTAACTCGATTATTTTTTGAGCTAGAAAATTTTTGTTCAAAATTGTTGCCTTTTTTCTCTGGGTCACGAGTTCTGGGACACCTGTATACGGAGTGATAATTTTAATTTGTGATCCAGGCGGCTTTAACCCAAATTAACGTAGGCCTGCCACCAACAGTTTTGACAGCATAAATATTTTGATAAAACGGATTTATACAGGGCGATGAAAAAAGGCACCCAATGCTACTTACCATGTTGCAGTAAATTTTTTAATAATAAAGATAGAAGCTTTCTTTTTTAAACGACCAAATAGAAGTTGGTCATTATTAAAGAAACAGAAGAAATTCAGACATCAACAGTTTATGGTTGTTATTTTGCTTATTTTTGTTTGAAGAAATGTTTTTGCTCATTGGTTGAAAGCAAAGATGAGCACGTCATGAGTTGACCATGTGATGTCCAGTAGCCAATAGTAGAGAAGATGCGCAGACGCTACCGCGCAGAGCCCGGCAAGCTCGCGACGATTTCTGACTCGCGTTTTTCGACGCGCGGCATAGAAGATTGACCTCCTGTATACAAATCTCCTTGGTTCCAACGAACATCTCACGATAATAGTCGAGATTGGCCGAAGTAGTAATTCGTTCATCTGCGCTTAGTGTCGCTCTATTCGGCGATATTCTTAATTTTTTTAATGGATTAAATCGTCTTACTATTCCTTAATCGTCTATGCTTTTTACTACAAATATTCATAGCAATTTAGAATCCAACACCAACTTCGAAATCTGAAAAATTTATGTTTTTGATTCGATTTTCTGAATAATCGTGCAATAACATTGGATACTAATAAAAATGGTTGTCGAATGAAGAACCTTCTAATTAATTGATTGATTAATTCTTCCTTAGAGACAGTAGATATTTTAGCTTCAAGTAAATACATAGTTTCTTGGATTTTTAAGATTCTTCTTCTCAAGGTCTTACAACTCTTGAATACAAAATTTATGTTGAATTCTAATTTTAATTCTGTATTGTTAAAAGAATTTTGTTTTCAGGTTTTCACATGGCTCCAAAGTTAAGCGAAATTTTCCCCGAATCCTGCCTGTTAATCTTCGTTGGAGTGGTCATCGGTGTCATTTTAGTCCACGTAGCCGACAGCGTCCACATGTCTCCTCTTACACCAGATACATTCTTTTTCTACATGCTTCCACCCATCATTTTGGACGCTGGTTATTTTATGCCTAACAGACTGTTTTTTGATCATTTAGGCACCATACTACTGTTTGCCGTAATAGGAACTATTTTTAATACGTTAACAATAGGTAAGATATAGTATATTATAAAACAAGTCTTTTATACTATTTTTTCGAATTTGCACCCTTTTTTTAATAAAAATTTTAATTTTCCCATTTTAAGAGTTTTCGTGTTTCACGATTGGTAATGGTTTTCTAACCACGACTTGCCACTTGATTTTCAAATTCAATTTAAAATTTGACATTTATTGAGTTTCAGTGTCACTGAATTTTAAACTAACCTCACAACCTGTATTCACATCTATTATATTTAGATACAAATTATTGTTGGCCGCAAAGGACAATTCAATTATATTGATACATTTTTTATTCACGCAGCAATTTATAAAACACGAATCGTAAAATCCAAATTGACCAAGAACTTGACAGGAAACAGGTGACAGTCAGACTAATTAGTTCTGCCAACTCTTTAAAAACAAAATTTCCTACTTTGAGTTCTCTACTATAGTTTGTACAGTGAGAGATTGAATGACCGAAAAGTCACTAAATTTACGCGCGAAATTTAAAATAACAAAATAAGCCCACTTGCTGTCAACCATGTCAACTCAATTCGGGTAGAAATTTAGTGTTTTTAAGTGTATTTTGTAGCATTATTTGCTGCCAACTTATATGTCAACTGTCAAAATCTCCCAATCACTCACCGGATATAAAGTGCAGCTCATTGTGCTCAGTCGACTCTCCTATTTAAATTTTCGAAAAATTTTGGGTGTAAAGCGGGCTTTCAATTCCTTAGGGAGAAAATTATGGGAAAATTGAATGTATAGTTTGTACAGTGAGAGATTGAATGACCGAAAAGTCACTAAATTTACGCGCGAAATTTAAAATAACAAAATAAGCCCACTTACTGTCAACCCTGTCAACTCAATTCGGGTAGAAATTTAGTGTTTTTAAGTGTATTTTGTAGCATTATTTGCTGCCAACTTATATGTCAACTGTCAAAATCTCCCAATCTCTCACCGGATATAAAGTGCAGCTCATTGTGCTCAGTCGACTCTCCTATTTAAATTTTCGAAAAATTTTGGGTGTAAAGCGGCCTTTCAGTTCCTTAGGGAGAAAAGTAGGGGAAAATTGAATGTATAGTTTGTACAGTGAGAGATTGAATGACCGAAAAGTCACTAAATTTACGCGCGAAATTTAAAATAACAAAATAAGCCCACTTACTGTCAACCCTGTCAACTCAATTCGGGTAGAAATTTAGTGTTTTTAAGTGTATTTTGTAGCATAATTTGCTGCCAACCTATATGTCAACTGTCAAAATCTCCCAATCTCTCAACGGATATAAAGTGCAGCTCATTGTGCTCAGTCGACTCTCCTGTGTAAATTTTCGAAACTTTTTGGGTGTAAAGCAGGCTTTCAATTCTTTAAGGAGAAAATTAGGGGAAAATTGAATGTATAGTTTGTACAGTGTGAGATTGAATGACCGAAAAGTCACTAAATTTACGCGCGAAATTTAAAATAACAAAATAAGCCCACTTACTGTCAACCCTGTCAACTCAATTCGCGTAGAAATTTCGTGTTTTTAAGTGTATTTTGTAGCATAATTTGCTGCCAACCTATATGTCAACTGTCAAAATCTCCCAATCTCTCTCCGGATATAAAGTACAGCTCATTCTGCTCAGTCGACTCTCCCGTGTAAATTTTCGAAAATTTTTGGGTGTAAAGCAGGCTTTCAATTCCTTAGGGAGAAAATTAGGGGAAAATCGAATGTATAGTTTGGACAGTGAGAGATTGAATGACCGAAAAGTCACTAAATTTACGCGCGAAATTTAAAATAACAAAATAAGCCCACTTACTGTCAACCCTGTCAACTCAATTCGCGTAAAAGTTTAGTGTTTTTAAGTGTATTTTTTAGCATAATTTGCTGCCAACCTACATGTCAACTGTCAAAATCTCCCAATCTCTCACTGGATATAAAGTGCAGCTCATTCAGCTCAGTCGACTCTCCAGTGTAAATTTTCAAAACTTTTTGGGTGTAAATTAGGCTTTCAATTCCTTAGGGAGAAAATTAGAGAAAAATCGAATGTATAGTTTGTACAATGAGAGATTAAATGAGCGAAAAGTCACTAAATTTACGCGCGAAATTTAAAATAACAAAATAAGTCCACTTACTGTCGACCCTGTCAACTCAGTTCGCGTAGGAATTTAGTGTTTTTAAGTGTATTTTGTTGCATAATTTGCTGCCAACCTATATGTCAACTGTCAAAATCTCCCAATCTTTCACCGGATCTTAAAGTGCAGCTCATTCAGCTCAGTCGACTCTCCTGTGTAAATTTTCTAAAATTTTTGGGTGTAAATCCGGCTTTCAATTCTTTAGGGAGAAAATTAGGGGAAATTGAATGAATTAGTTAAGAATTAATCAAAGGTTAGTTCCAAAAGAGAGATTTAAATAAGGATTTAACAAGTTTTGGTTAACTTGCGCAGGACGATTAGCATCTGCGCATGTCACAATTGCTTCAACGTCAAACGATGTTTCTGCCAACTCTATAGACGACTCCAAATTGCGTACTCTAATGGACCTATTAAAGCGGCAAATTCGAAAAAATGTTGAGCAAAATTAAGGTCTGTTTTTCAAAGTGAATTTTTCCAGGTGCTTCCTTGTGGGCAGTAGGACTGACAGGCCTCTACTCCTGTGATACTCCGCTGCTAGACATGTTCCTTTTTGGATCTTTGATATCTGCGGTGGATCCAGTAGCTGTGTTAGCTGTATTTGAAGAAATTCAAGTTAACGAAATTTTGTACATAGTGGTGTTTGGTGAATCGCTCTTGAATGATGCCGTTACTGTAGTGTTATATCATCTTTTTGAGGCGTACACTGAGATGGGCCTAGAAAACATCATCTACAAAGACCTTCTTGCTGGTCTAGCAAATTTCTTTGTTGTGGCCCTTGGCGGTACTGTGATCGGTGTGATTTGGGGACTTGGAACGGGATTTGTTACAAAATTTACGAATGAAGTGCGTGTCATAGAACCTATTTTTATATTCGTTATGGCCTATTTGGCGTATCTCAATGCCGAGATTTTCCACATGTCAGGAATTTTGGCGTAAGTATATAAAGTGGACGAAAAATTCCCTCCTTGCTCCAATTTATGACGAAAGCCACCAAAGATGCAACAGCCCATTCCATAAATCAATTTATCAACTGCTGGTGGCACTCGCGCAATCTTTCAGAGGAATTTAATCAGACAAAGTCGTGGCTCCAAAACAGCGGCTGTCACGCTCTAGTTTCACGACAAATTATTAACTTCTTCGCTTGGAGTCCCTTTAGAACGATTGGCAGAATGGATACACGCAAGTGTGACATTTACGATGTACTAATCAAATTTATTGTGTGATGAGTACTTTCGACAGAAATAAAGAAGTTTGTGTGAGAAAACTAAACTAGTCGAAAAAAGTTAGAGATATTAAAAGAATTCACAAAAGACAATACATACTGTAACTCACTCGCCCTTAGCATAAAATCCATTTTAATAGAGCAAAAAAGTTCTTTACATAAGAAACACACTACGTGGAAACAAAATTTTATTTAATTATGAGTTTTTCTACTACGACGGACGCTTTAAAACTTCTTTCAAAAATGTCTGTTGTATAGTTTGTACAGCGAGAGTTTGAATGACAGAAAAGTCACTAAATCTACGCGCGAAATTTAAAATGACAAAATTAACCCCAGGGCTGCGTTCATAAAAATCACTCTGTGTAAAATGTGACACAAAAGCGTTCATAAAATGTACATTTTATAATATCAACCAGATTCTCCCGCTCCAATGATGTTGGTCAAATTCCTAAATCGAAAAAGAAGCACAAGATCTATCTAATGGCCAAATTTGAGATCGATCGTACTAATTAGAAAAAATGAGGAAAAATAAAAATCAACTTTTCGAAACTTTGATCGGCCATAACTCAGTTATCTGTTGTCGGATCTAAATTTAAATCCCAGATTTGGAATCTGCGTAAAATTCTACGTACACTGATGTATAATAACTTCAGTTTGCTTTAAAAAATAAGCCAAATATCGCTATCACACATTTGGCATAGTTTTAGTCATGAATTTTTGAGAAAATTTGCAAATTTCGACTTTTGAAAAATCTATGAACTTTTTCTTATGTAAAAAATCGCGAGAAGAACGATCCCGCAAACCGCATCTTAATATCTCAAATAGTTTCCGAGATATCGAGCACGAATTGTTTTCTAACCTTCAAAAATTTGGCTTTCTGGCGACAACCCAAAATTTCAAACGGCTATAACTCAGTTATTTGTTAACGAAAATTAGAAATTCTTATGTTTTTGGATTCAGCGTGACATTCTGCGTAAAATGAGACCCAAATTTGTAGAGTTTGCTTAATAAATAAACGAGGTATCGGCCAAAAACTGTTTTGGAAACATCATTTTAGGGTGATTTTCAATCAAGATTTTCAAAATGAAAAGGACGTTTAATAGCTTTAAATTATACATCAGTCGAAAGAGGAGCTCAAAATCTATCTAGTGGCCAAATTTGAGATCTGTCGGACAAATAGTTTACGATTTATGGCCAAAAATAAAAAAAATAAAAATTTTCATCGCTTGAGTCGGAATTTTTTTTCCCGAAAAATCGACTATCGAATTTTGGGCTTTTGATAACGTTTTCTAACGTAAAATGAGCCGAGAAAAAGAATGGCGCAAACCGCATCTCAATATCTCAAATAGTTTCCGAGATATTTAACTTTAAAAATTACGAAAAATGAGGAAAAATAAAAATCAACTTTTCGAAACTTTGATCGGCCATAACTCAGTTATCTGTTCTCGGATCTAAATTAAAATCCCAGATTTGGAATCTGCGTAAAATTCTGCGTACAATGATGTATAATAACTTAAGTTTACTCTTAAAAATAAGCGAGATATCGATATCGGAAATTTGGCATAGTTTTAGTCATGAATTTTCGCGAAAATTGCGTTTTGTATGTAGGTGATGTACCTATTTATCAAACATTTAAATAACCACGGAAACCGTTCATAAACGCAACAACACTCTGGCGAATCTCAGTGATAATCACATCACTCTGACGTCACACGCTCCAACAGACGTCCTTTATGAACACACCTCAGTTACCGACAACCTTGTCAACCCATTTCGCGTAGGAATTTAGTGTTTTTAGTGTATTTTGCAGCATAATTTGCTACCAACCTATATGTCAACTGTCGAAATCTCCCAATCTCTCACCGGATATACTATATTTCAATTAAAATAGACGAATTGAAACATAACCTCTCATATCACTTGTCACATGAACAAAAAATGTGGAAAACGGAAAAAGCCAAATCGGACAAAATTTAAGTAATGCCAATGGTCACTGGATTGAAAAATTATGTTATTCTACAGGGTGATTTTTTAAAAAACGCCAGGCGTTGTTGAATTTTTATTTATGAATCGATTTAAAAAATTTAAAAAACAAATTAAATGGCTTCTAGCTTAATATAAACTGATGATTTTAGAATTTTTCTAAATGTCTTAGTAGTAAGAAAGTTGGATATCGCCCAAAATATTTAATTTTTGACATTTCTGCAGTTCCAGACCTACCACATAGATGGCGCCACTTTTGAGTCAAAATAAGCGCTAAAATTCAAAAAAATTATGCAATTAACTTAAAAACCTGTAATTTTTGACATTTCCATAGTTCCAGACTTGAAACATAGATGGCGCCACTTTTGGGTCAGGTCAGGTCAGGTCAGGTCAGGTCAGACGCCTTAAAAATGTAATTTTTAGTTAATTGTGAGAGTTTGTGATATCAGCCCCTAATTTAATTTTGTTTTAATATAAATGTGTAAAAAATATCTCAGCTGTTGAAAATGCGGTTTTATCAAGTTAGTTTCCAATTTCATTACGTCAAATTTGGGAACTACGTTTACACCCATCTGTCAACATCTTGTGTCACTTTAGATTGTAACGAAAGTCTTGTTAATTAACGATTTCTGGTGTTCATAAAGTGCATCATGCCCGTGTTAATCAAAATTAACCTTTATAAGAGTGAATGAAGTGACTTGTGAAATTTTGGTGTAAACGTAGTTTGTCGCTGCGCTGTCATAATTTTGAAAACTAACTTGATAAAACAGCGTTTTTTTCGCAAATTTTAAACACAATTTGCATTGGATTTAAAATAAAAACTCAGATATTTGTACCACAGTTATGTTGAAAAAAAAATGAATTCGCGAATATTTCCACAAGAACTGAAATATCGCTAAAAATTATACTTCTTAGGCGTCGCGACGCCAACCAAATTTTGTCAACTTTGCTTGTCAACTATGAGCGAATTTTCAAAATTGTGACTTTAAAATTAAAGACGATTTTGGGGGTGGACACAAGTGTTGCCGGACCCTGTATGTATATATATAGAATTATTCTAAATTAAAAGCCATTTAAATCAATTTTTAAGTTTTTGAAATCGGTTCATAAATAAAAATTCTACAACGCCTGTCGTTTTTTAAAAATCACCCTGTATAAAAAATGATTTTCTATGTGATGAGTTTTCGATCTAGCACTGCTAAGTAGCACGACACCGAGATGAAATGTCAATCTACAAAAGAAAAATGTTTTTTTTTGTTAGTCTGGACTTTTTGAAAGCGAAAATGTGAGCGAGCAAAGTGTCCAGGGGCGCAGTGGATTTTGTTTTTGAGCTGGTTAAGTGGCGAAATGTGCTAAAAAATCCCAAAAACCGAGCAAATTGCGTATACGGCAACACGTCCAACGTAGCACTGGTTTGGTAGCAACAAATTAATTCGATTTTCCCGGCATTTTGCTCGCTCCAAAAAGTGAGCTCGGGCTAACAAAAATTTACTATGGTTTAATTTAAATCTGGGAACATCGAGTAAAAAAATCGATGTTGAACTTAATTTCAACAAAAGCACAATTACATCGATCTCCAATTCATCGGAGAAAACATCGATTTTGAAAAATAGTAAATAAAAAACTCAATATAGCATAGTTTATTGTGAAAAACAAAAATAAATAAAATTTCTAATAAAGCAACAAAGTAATAAGCAAATACGAGAAAAACAAAAATAAATAAAAACCTTTAGTAATAAACAAAATAATAAGTTAATAAATTATAAAAAAAAATAACAAATTCAATATTAATAAGAAAAAACAAGATTCTAAAATATAACTTCCTTAAATTAAATTCCAGTTTTCTTTATAAATATCACCAAAATCAAGAGTGTAAAATAAAATACATACATCGAAACCGCAATTATCGATTTTTAATGATACATACATCGAAAATAAAAATATATGTATTTAAAATCGATATTAATAAAAAAAACGATGTAAAAGTCCCAGATTTATTATAAATCTGGGAACACCGAGTAAAAAAAACCGATGTTGAACTCAATTTCAACGAGACCACAATTACATCGATCTCCAATACATCGATTTTGAAAAATAGTAAATAAAAAACTCAATATAGCATAGTTTATTGTGAAAAACAAAAATAAATAAAATTCTTAATAAAGCAACAAAATAATAAGTAAATAAATTATAAAAAAATAACAAATTTGAGATTAATAAAAATAAACAAAATTTTAAAATATAACCCTTCAATTAAATTCCAGTCTTAATAAATATCACTAAAATCTAGAATGTAAAATAAAATACATGCATCGAAACCGCAATTATCGATTTTTAATGATACATCGAAAATAAAAATATATGTATTTAAAATCGATATTAATAAAAAATGGATGTAAAAGTCCCAGATTTATTTAATATTGACTTATTTTCCACAATATTATTGAAAAAATCCCTAACTTTTTTCGATCAGTTTATTACGACCCCTTTTGAAAATAAGAGCTTTTATTGATATTATTGAATAAATTTCTCACCAGGTGCGATATATAAATTTGTTTGCAATCAGCGCTGGTCCCACTATTGACGGAAGTGCTTTGTATCAACTTCTTGCTATCAAGTTTGTTGTCATTTTCCGTGCTGTTTACATTATTGCTGCTATTTTTATCACGGGGATAATTAACAATTCATCTTTGAGACATTCTATAAAATAGCATCAATTTTTCTGTATTAACATCGCACAATAAATTTCCACCGTGTTCGTGTCCTAAATTGAACATTATTGCTTATAAAATAACAATTTTGTGCTTCGACCACACGTGATCATTAAATATACATTTCAAACATAATTGATTCGCCGAGATGAGCTTCCGCTGTAAATGTAAATCGTTTCTGACAAAAAACTTTGTTAAATTGATCATATTTTTGGGGTGGAGCAACAGTAATAGGACCAGGGTCGATAATTTTTGAAACCAAAAAAAATCTTAGTAGAATGAAACCTATTGGAAAATGTTGAGAATATTACAAAAATGAAAGGAAAAATAAATTACTGTCGATTCGAGATCGGGAAGTCGGAGAGGGTGGGTTTTTAAGGGTTAAAATCGTTTTATCTCGATTTCCGGCAAAACTACAAGTCTTATGGAAAAAAGTTAAATGGCAAAGTTGTAGGTAATAAAAAGATCTACAACTTTTGTAGTTACACTTTTTTTTCATAACCTCAAAATTCACATGAAAAACTCAAAAAACCACGTTTTTGGTTTTTTATTTTTATTTTTTACAATTTTTTTTTTTTATAAAATTTGATGAGAACTTACCTTTGTATATACCAAATACACAAGAATTTTTTGGATTTGAAAAATTCATTTTTTCTCCTTATTTTTATTTAATACCGAAAAAGCACCCTAATTTTTAATCGCAAATTCACGCGTCAAAATATCAGCTTTTTTAAAAAAGTTGGTGGGCTTTTTATTCGTTGAAATCTCTACTTTCTGATAGTGTAATAAAAAATATACGTCACTATGGAAAATATTTTCAAAAAATTTAAAAAACGAAAAATGTCGAATCGAAAATTTATTTTTCTATCATTATGTACAATTTTGAACTATTTATTAATATTGACACTGTAATTACTTATTTAGCGTATGATTCTATGTTACTTTGATAAACAAAAAAATTTTCAATCCATCAAACATTAAGATTGCAAAATAAAACATGGGAAAATGGTTGTTAAAAATATTCAAGATAGGATTTAAAAGGAATTTTATCTAAAAAATGAGGATATTATTTTTTTTTTTCAGTAAAAAGCTGGTTTATTACAGTTTTATTATATTTTTGTTATAAAAAAAATCTCATACTATATAAATGTTCTTCGGAATATTTTTTAGTTCAAAAATTTCTGTCTCTTTGATGATATTCCTTCGTCGTTTTCCGATTCTAGCAATGAAATTTCGGGAGGTTTTTAATCTAGACTTATTTATTAATTGTGCCAAATTACAAAATTATCGATCAAAAGAAACACATTTCGAAATTTTTTAAATTGATGGAACTAGAAATTTTTGAAAAAATATGTTAATGCTTGTAACTTTAACAATTTTAATGCCAAAGCAATTAAATTTGGCAAAGTTACTAATTTGGACTTAATTACTAACCATACGAAACTTTAAAGTTATGCAGCAAAAGATACTGAATTTGAAATTTTTTTATAATTTTTTTGAATGGACCAAAAACTGTAAAAATTATTTATTAGGGGTTTTATCTCGGTCAGTTTTAACGCCAAACAATAAAATTTGAGGAAGTTACTAATTTAGACTTATTTATTAACTGTGCTAAATTGCAAAAATATAAACCAAGAAAGTCAAATTTTGGATTTTTTATTTTGAAAAAGAACCAAAAACTTTTGGAAAAAATATATGGGTCTATTTTAATGACAAAACAATGAAATTTAGTAAGGCTATTATTTCAGATTTAATTACTAAATATGCCAAATTTCAAAATTATACAGCAAAAGGTACTAATTTTGGAAAATTTAATTTTTTGATTGAACCGAAATCTGAAAGAATTGTCTAATAAGGGCTGCATCTCTAACAATTTTAATGCCAAAGCAATCAAATTTGGCAAAATTACTACTTTGAACTTAATTACTAAGTCTGCTAAATTTCAAAATTCTACAACAAAACGTACTAATTTTGGCAAATTTAATTTTTTTTTATTAAACCGTTAACTGTTTAAATTATATATGTATTAAGGGTTGTATCTTTAACAAACATGAAAATTGAGGAAATTACTAATTTAGACGTACACTAATTAAAATACAATTAACTGCGAAAAAAAAATGCTATTACAGATCAAAAATGTCAAATTTTGGATTTTTTATTTTGGGAAATATAAACTTTTGGAAAAAATATGTTAAAACTGTAACTCTGTTAATTTAAATGCCAGAGCAATCAAATTGTAGATGTTTTATCAAATATACACATTATTAACTTAGTTGTTTGTTAATTATACTAGTATCTTTTGATTGAAAATTTTTTTGTTAATCAATGTAACTTAGAATCATACGCTAAATGAGTAATTACAGTGTTAATATTAATAAATAGCTCAAAATTGTACATAATGATAGAAAAATAATTTTTCGATTCGAGTTTTTTTCGTTTTTTAAATTTTTTGAAAATATTTTCCATAGTGACGTTCGATTGAAAATTAGGGTGCTTTTTCGGTATTAAATAAAAATAAGGAGAAAAAATTAATTTTTCAAATCCAAAAAATTCTTGTGCATTTGGTATATACAAAGGTAAGTTCTCACCAAATTTCATAAAAAAAAAATTTTTGTAAAAGATAAAAATAAAAAACCAAAAACGTGGTTTTTTCAGTTTTTCATGTGAATTTTGAGGTTATGAGAAAAAAGTGTAAATAGATAGTAGATAGTAGATCTTTTTATTACCTACAACTTTGCCATTTAACTTTTTTCCATAAGACTTGTAGTTTTGCCGGAAATCGAGATAAACCGATTTTAACCCTTAAAAACCAACCCTCTCCCGTAATTTATTTTTCCTTTTATTTTTGCAATATTCTCAACATTTTCCAATAGGTTTCATCATACTACGATTTTTTTGCACTTTTTACCTTTTTTAAAGGCTTTTCGACACTGGTCTATAAGATTTATCTTCTGCAAACTGCTATAATTGAGTTTTATTTTCAGAATTACTTTTTGTGGAATAACGATGAAAAACTACGTCGAAGCAAACATATCTCACAAGTCCCACACGACAATAAAATATACGATGAAAATGCTTAGTAGTTCGTCGGAGACTATAATTTTTATGTTTCTGGGTGTGGCAACTGTGAGTTCAGACCACGTCTGGAACACTTGGTTTGTCATTCTTACAATTCTATTTTGCTCAGTTTACAGAGCAATAGGTAAGTTCTCGTTGCGCTTGACGTCTTGCTCAACATGCTTTCCTTCTAGGTGTAATAATATTCACAGCAATAGCAAATCGTTTCCGGCTGCATCAACTGAGTAGAGTGGAGAAATTTGTAATGTCCTATGGTGGCTTACGAGGGGCGGTGGCGTTCGCCTTGGTTCTTTTAATCAGTCCAGAGATTGTGCCACTTCAGCCCATGTTTATGACCACGACCATTGCAGTGGTCTACTTTACTGTGTTCTTCCAGGGCATAACGATAAAGCCGTTGGTGAAAATCCTCAACGTTAAGACCGCCGAAAAAAGGAAACCGACGATGAACGAGCGGATACATGAAAGGGTAAGGGGAACGTGCATAACAGAGTGTGGAAACTAATTTTAATGGCTCGCTTCAAAAGCAAGCAAAAAAGGAGGATGTTTTATGAAAAGCTTTTTATCTTATCTACTTACTTATTTTCCTTCATCAATTATGGCGGTATTTTAATTTATGATTAGCAAACACCTGCAATAATGATGTATTTTTTCCACGACTATCTCAAATAGAACGTGTTTATAAATGATTCTAGCATCAAGGGTGGCTATGAAATGCAAGGAAATGTGCCGCTCATTACAAATGTGGGTTTCGATTTGTCAACTGACATTTGCAGTTAACCTCAAACATGAAGCAAAGTAAATTTGAGAACTAAAACCGTAACTAAAAGGTCATTGAAGTAAGTAACATTATAAATAATTTTCAAGATAGTTATATTCACCATGAAAACAAAGCGGCAAAATAGTGTACGACAGGAATTCCAAAGCCACCCCAGAAATATTTGAAATTTTCTAAAATCGAACTGAAATTAGATCTGCATTATTACTCATTAAAAAGGTTGAAATTGTACAAGGTGTTTATAAATGTTTCTAGCATCAAGGGTGGCTCTGGAATTTTGCCGCTTTGTTTTTATAATGAATATAACTATATAGAAAATTATTTATAATTTAACTTACATTCAGACCAGTTTTGTGTCCAAATTTTTGATTTTCAGGTTTTAAACCACGACTAGAACAGTTTATTTCTCCAAACTTACTTTGCTCCATGTTTGAGGTTAACTGAAAATGTCAGTTCAAAAATCGAAACCCAAATTTGTAATGAGCGGCAAATTTCTTTGACATTTCATAGCCACCCTTGATGCTAGAAACATTTATAAACACCCTGTATCTACTACAGGTATCAAATTTATTCTTTTCGAATCCTATTGTTGTTTTTTTGGTGATAATTATATTATCTCTGCACTCGAAAGAATCTAGACCGAAATCGCTGCTGATTTCAGCAGGTAGCAAAATATCGAAAAGTTTTTGAAAATATGGCAAAACCAAATAAAATATATTATAGAATTCCACCCTGAAAAGTACGTTATGTAACTTTTGCACAATGGAATGTGTTTATTAGTGCCATATAGCCTTAGCCCAGTCTTGATGCAGGTTATTTCAATTTCTAAAATTTGTATTTCTTGTTCTAAATTATGTAATTTTGTGTCGTTGATAAACAAATCGAGTTTAATAATCCCCTAAAATTTCATTATTTTATCATTAAAATTGACAAAGTTATCAAAGTCAATAAAATTTTAAGAAAAAAATTCCCTTCAAAAATAAAATTTTCTAAAATTTTTATGACTTGTTCTAAAATTTTCTAATTTAGCGCAGTCAATTAAGACTTTTTTAATTGTAAAGTCCCAAAATATCATACTTTTTGCGTTAAAAATGCAAAAGTTACAGAATTTAATAGCATTTTGTGCACTTTGAGATCGTTCAAAAAATAAAAATTTCTAAAATTTGTATTTCTTGGTCTAAAATTATGTACTTTGGCAACAATAATAAGGGAGTCAATTTGAATACCCCTCTGAAATTTCAATATTTTATAATTAAAATCGACTGACTTACAGAATATAATAAAATTTATGGAAAAAAACGGTTTGCACCAAAAATATTATTTCCTAAAACTTGTGTCTTGTTCTAAAATTTTCTAATTCAACACAGCTAATTAAGAAGTTTACATAGCAATATTTCCAATTTTGAAATTTATGCATTAAAATTGTGAGAGTTATAGAATTTAACAGCGATTAGTGCATTTTGAAGACGGTCTAAAAATTAAAATTTCTAAATTTCTTGTTTTAAAATTATCTAATTTCGAGTAGAAAATGAACAATAAAATTTTACTTATGTCCTAAAATTTTGTTCTTCTAGCATCAAAATTAGTAGAGTTACAGAATACTATAAAAATTTTGGAAAAACGATTCTTTCCAAAAATACAAAATTCTAAAATTTTTGTCTTTTGGACATTTTTTTTAATTTAGCACAGCTAATTTGAGTTTCTTAGATAGCAATAGCAAATTTTGAAATTTTTTATATTAAAAATGTGCAATTATGCACTTTGAGGTCGTTCCAAAAGAAAAAATTCCTAAAATTCTTAATTCTTGTTCTAAAATGATCTAATGTGACGTGAATAATAAACAAATCAATGTTACTAACGTCCTGAAACTTCGTTCTTCTACTATTAAAATTGGAAGGGTTACAAAATACTATAAAAATTTTGGAAAAACGAGTTTCCCCAAAAATAAAAATTTCTAAAATTTTGGTTTTTTGTTCTAAAATTTTCTAATTTAGCAAAGTCAATTGAAGTGCTTTAGATAGCAATATCTCCAAATTTCGGAATTTTTGCATAAAAATTGTGAGAGTTAAGGAATTTAACAGCAATTTGTGTATTTCGAAGTCGGTCTAAAAATGAAAATTTCTAAATTTCTCATTTCTTGTTCTAAAATTATATAATTTAGCCTAGATAATAAGCAAATCTATTTTACTAACGGTTTGAAATTCCATTCTTCTAGCATTAAAAATGGCGGAGTTACAGAGTTTAATAAAAATTTTGGGAAAAAACGGTTCGCTCCAAAAATAAAATTTTCTAAATTTTTATTTTTTGTACTAAAATTTTCTATTTGACCACAGTCAATTAAGGCCTCTTTAATAATGAAACCCTCAAATTTCTTATCAAAATCTTATGTCAAAGTTATGGAATTATTTGTGCATTTTGAGGTCGTTCTAAAAATTTCTAAATATGTTATTTCTTGTTCTAAAATTATGTAATTTGGCGTCAACAATAAACGAATCAATTTTAAAAACTTCCCAAAATTTCATTGTTCTAGCATCAAAATCGGCAGAGTTACCGAATTTAATAAAAATTTTGAGATAAAGTGGTTTGTTCTAAAAATAAAATCTTCTAAAATTTGTGTCTTTTGTTCTAAAAGTTTCTAATTGAGCACAGTCAATTAAGACTTCTTTAATAGTGAAACTTCCAAATTTCCTACATTTTGCGTTAAAAATGTTAAAGTTATGGAATTTAAGAGCAATTTGTGCATTTTGAGGACGTTCTAAAATAAAAATTTCCAAAATTTCTAAAATTTTTACTTCTTGTTCTAAAATTATGTAATTGGGCGTCGATAATAAGCAAATTGATTTTAAAAACTTCCCGAGATCTCATTCTTCTAGCACCAAAATCGGCAGAGTTGCAATCAGCAAAGCAAATAAATAATGCTTTCCTAATTGCGGAACCATTTTTCCCTATGTTCAATAATAGTATATTAAAGAACGTGTTTAATAATGGCCAATTTAGTGCCCGGTGTACAAAACGAGCCGTGCCATTATAAAACAATATTTATACTATTTTTTCGAATTTGCACCCTTTTTTAAATTTAAATTTTCCAATTCTAAGAGTTTTCGTGTTACTTGATTGGTAATGGTTTTGTAACCACGACTTGCCATTTGATTTTCAAATTTAATTTAAAATTTGACATTTTTTGAGTTTCACTGTCACTGAATTTTAACCTAACCTCACAACCTGTATTCACATCTATTATATTTAGGTACATATATTGTTGGCCGCAAAGGACAATTCAATATATTTGATACATTTTTTGTTCACGCAGCAATTTATTAAACACGAATCGTAAAATCCAAATTGAGCAAGAACTTGACAGGAAACAGGTGACAGCCAGACTAATTAGTTTTGCCAACTCTTTAAAAACAAAATTTGAGTTCTCTTATATTAGATACCTATAAATGAATCCAAATTGAGTAAAGTCCGTTTTTTTTTTAAACCACCAACACCGCAATCTTCCCCTGCATTACAACCGGCAACGTTGCCTAGATTTTTGGTGAGAAAATAATTGTCAAATTTTTGACATTTCTGAAAATTAGGCAGTGTTTTCGTTAAAAACGTTTCTTTTACACGTGTTGGTGGTTTTTTTAAAAAAAACGGACTTTACTTATAACACGTAAAAGAATCGACCGCTAAATCTTTTGGTTTTCAAAAACGCATTTGATCCAAAAATTTACTTAGCAACTTAACAACTTAAGCCGCCGATATTAAAAAGTGTGGAAACATAAGCGGATAAACTTTGCAATTTTGATTTTATGACAATGGAATTGACACTAAAAGAGCAGAATTGGACTAGCAAAATTAAAGGCCAAAGTTTGAATCGTTTTTTTTTCACTTAACTTATTTTTTTGTCATTTAACTTATAAGTATCCAAAAAATCCAAAAATTTTAATTAGGAGGTGAAATAAAAATCTAAAACAAATTGCACATAAATACACTTTAAAACTAATAATTCCCATTGAAGGCGCAGGACTGGACTGATTGCAGTTGGGCCCGAAATCTAATAAGTTGTTTAATTTTTTCCAATTTTCAATCTTGTATGCATGCATTTGTATTTTTTGACTTCTGTAAATTTATCTCAAACCTTTCTGAAAAACAGAATCGTAACCAAAAAATTAAAAATTATTAGAAATAGATATTTTAGCAATTTTTATTTTAAAATTACCAAAATATTCTGCCTATTTCTGCTAAATTTCGTAACTTTTGAAGTTCAAGTGGAAGAACAATGAAATTTAGAGACGTTACTATTTTAGATATGTTTACAAACTGTGCCAAATTACAACATTTTAGGACTAAAAATAAACATTTTAGAAATTATCGTTTTCAAATTTCCAAAATATTGTTATATTATATTCTGCCAACTGTGGTAACTTTTTTGGAAGTTTTAATATTTTGGATAATTTAGAAGCATTTGTATTGTAGTTACGTTGGTAAACTGTACCAAATTTCAAAATTTTAGGACTAAAAATGGAATTAAAAAAAAATTGTTTTGAAATTTGCAAAATAGGTCCACAATTTTCTGGTAAATTTCGTATCTTTCGTACTTTAAGTAGTAGAACAATGAAATATGGTGGCGGTGCTATTTTGAATACATTTTTAACAGTACCAAACTTTAAAAATTTTAGTACTAAAAATAAAAATTTTAGAAATTTTCGGACTCAAATTTTCAAAATATTCCTATAATTCTTTACAACGTAGGTAGTTTAGGTGGTAGAAAAATGAAATTTGCAGATGTCACTACAGATCTACTATTTGAAACCAGTGAAATAAAAATCTATAACAATTCGCAAATTAATACACGTTAAAACTATCTTTAGAATCCGAAATCCAGATCGTGAATTTTCTTTAATTGTAAGTTTAAAAATTACAAATGTGCTCAGAAACTTTGGGTTCCTGAGGTGTACAACTGTAGTTAAAATTTTAGGACCGTATTAGAAAATATTCAAAATTCATAACAATAAAATAATTTTTGGTTCTAATGGTCCAAATTTCAAATATTTTCGAAGGCTCTTTTACTTTTTACTTTTCTCAGATTTTCTGGGTTTTTAGAATGTTATTACAGTGGACCAAATAATAAATGAGTAGTAATGGGCAATTAATGCAGTTTCTAAGCAAACTTGCAATTTTGTTTAAATATCGCAAATTTAATCTTGGAATTAAAAAAAATAACGATCTGGATTTCGGGCCCAATTGTTACCAGTCCAGTCCTGCGCCTTCAATGGGAGTTATACAACTCTAAATACGTATAGATTCAAAATACATGTTTTTGCTATTTATTTTAGATTTTTATTGCACTTGATCCAAATTAAAGTGTTTAGATTTTTTGGAGACGGCACTGTGTTTTCCAAAAATGTTAGAAACCAACTTATAAGAGTCAAAAAAACACACAAGTCTAAAAACTGGAAAAAATTAAACGAGCCCTACTTTGGAATTTAATTTTGCTAGTAAATTTTGTAGTTTTGAGGAAATCTGAATTACAATTTAAGCAATGTTAAAAATTCAGCTACAAAAAATTCTACAATTTTTAAATTCATTTATTGGTGGTCAAGCGGATACTTTCCTCCGCCAAGCTTCAATTGAACAGTCTATTTATTATTAGAACCGACACGTGTTTGCTCGAACATTCTGATTCGTTGGTTATTGGTTTATAATTAACCTAAAAGCGATAATATTGGCATCAATTTTGATTTATTTTGTAAACATTCAGTGGGCGAATATTTATGTTAAGCTAAATTACTTCTACTGTTGCTACTCGTGGAATTTCTTGCGACCAAAAGGTGCTTTAGCCTTTGTTTTAAATTGAAAATTTTATATAATTTTCACAGCGTAATTTATATTTATAGTTATTTACATTTTACAGCGCGAAATCAATAATTGGGTTTTTCAAAATTCATGAGAACTGTCACATCTGACATTTATAAATTTCGTCATCTGTCAATTCTGTCAATTCTGTAGTTGGTGCACAAAAAATACACAAGATGGCGCTGTATAAAAAAAAATGTTTTAATATAACTTTAAAAATAGAAATATTGTCTTAATTGAGATAATAATTTAGGTAAATACCATTTTGGTGATCAATTTTCATTGTGGTAAAGTGATTTTAATTTATAAACGCACTGAAGAGAAGACGATTTGGGCAGTTTTTACCGCACCGCGTGTGTAAAAGTCCAAGGCGCTTGCAAATACAATGTCATTTGAATGTTAATTTACGTTTGGCCAAAAAATTATTTAAAATCTATGAACTTCATTTTGGGAGAAAAATTGAGGCCGCTAAAAGTAAAGAAAATAAACCTTGACAACGAACATACAGTGACCCAAATATAGCCAGGAGTAGAGATATTTATACTCCTTCTGTTTAGATCTTTGAGCTTGACAGAGTTCCCATTGAATGTTAACATTATTCAACAATAAATCATTTCTCTTCATGATTTCTGATTTTTAAACTATATTTTAGTTGATGGATCACGCCATGGCAGCGATTGAAGACATACTGGGTCAACATGGCAATTACCACATCAGAGATAGGTAAAGAAGTTCCTCCAATTCCCTCTTTTCTGACAGTTTTTCTCTTAGATTTAAGCGATTTGATAAAATTAAAAAAAAATATGTAAATTAACCGAAAAACTTATAATTTTTGACATTTTTAAAGTTTCAGACTTGACACATAGATGGCGCCACTTTTCAGTAATAATAAGCGCTAAAATTCAAAAAAAAAATTTGTAAATTAACCTAAAAACTTGTAATTTTTGACATGTCTGCAGTTCCAGACCTGGCACATAGATGGCGCCACTTTTCAGTCAAAATAAGCGCTAAAATAAATTCAAAAAAAATATGTAAATTAACCTAAAAACTTGTAATTTTTGACATTTTTGAAGTTCCAGACTTGACACATAGACGGCGCCACTTTTGAGTCAAAATAAGCGCTAAAATTCAAAAAAAATATGTAAATTAACCTAAAAACTTGTAATTTTTACACGTCTTCAGTTCCAGACTTGACACATAGATGGCGCCACTTTTGAGTCAAAATAAGCGCTAAAATTAAAAAAAAATCTGTAAATTAACCTAAAAACTTGTAATTTTTGACATGTCTGCAGTTTCAGACCTGGCACATAGAGGGCGCCACTTTTGAGTCAAAATAAGCGCTAAAATTCAAAAAAAATATGTAAATTAACCTAAAAACTTGTAATTTTTGACATGATTGAAGTTCCAGACTTGACACATAGATGGCGCCACTTTTGAGTCAAAATAAGCGCTAAAATTAAAAAAAAATATGTAAATTAACCTAATAACTTGTAATCTTTGACATGTCTGCAGTTCCAGACCTGGCACATAGAGGGCGCCACTTTTGAGTCAAAATAAGCGCTAAAATTCAAAAAAAATATGTAAATTAACCTAAAAACTTGTAATTTTTGACACGTCTGCAGTTCTAGACCTGGCACATAGATGGCGCCACTTTTCAGTCAAAATAAGCGCTAAAATTCAAAAAAAATATGTAAATTAACCTAACAACTTGTAATTTTTGACATGTCTGCAACTCCAGACCTGACACATAGATGGCGCCACTTTTGAGTTAAAATAAGCGCTAAAATTCAAAAAAAATTTGTAAATTAACCTAAAAACTTGTAATTTTTGACACATCTGCAGTTCCAGACCTGGCACATAGATGGCGCCACTTTTCAGTCAAAATAAGCGCTAAAATAAAGTCAACAAAATATGCATATTAACCTAAAAACTTGTAATTTTTGACATTAATGAAGCTCCAGACTTGACACACAGATGGCGCCACTTTTCAGTCAAAATAAGCGCTAAAATTCAAAAAAAAAATATGTAAATTAACCTTGAAACTTGTAATTTTTGACATTTCTGAAGTTCCAGACTTGACACATAGAGGGCGCCACTTTTGAGTCAAAATAAGCGCTAAAATTCAAAACAAATATGTAAATTAACCTAAAAACTTGTCATTTTTGACATTTCTGAAGTTCCAGACTTAAAACATAAGCGCTAAAATTCAAAAAAAATTGTAAATTAACCTGAAAACTTGGAATTTTTGACATGTCTGCAGTTCCAGACCTGGCACATAGAGGGCGCCACTTTTGAGTCAAAATAAGCACTAACATTAAAAAAAATATGTAAATTAACCCAACAACTTGTCATTTTTGACATTTCTAAAGTTCCAGACTTAAAGCATAGATGGCGCCACTTTTCAGTCAAAATAAGCGCTAAAATTCAAAAAAAATATGTAAATTAACCAAAAAACTTGTAATTTTTGACATGTGTCTGCAGTTCCAGACCTGGCACATAGCGGGCGCCACTTTTGAGTCAAAATAAGCGCTAACATTCAAAAAAATATGTAAATTAACCTAAAAACTTGTCATTTTTCACATTTCCAAAGTTCCAGACTTAAAGTATAGATGGCGTCACTTTTGAGTCAAAATAAGCGCTTAAATTAAAAAAAAAATGGGAAAATTAACCTAAAAAGTTGTAATTTTTGGCATTATTGAAGTTCAAGACTTGACACATAGATGGCGCTACTTTTGAGTCAAAATAAGCGCTAAAATTCAAAAAAAATATGTAAATTAACCTAAGAACTTGTAATTTTTGACATTTCTGAAGTTCCAGACTTAAAGTATAGATGGCGTCACTTTTGAGTCAAAATAAGCGCTAAAATTAAAAAAAAAATATGGGTAAATTAACCTAAAAAGTTGTAATTTTTGGCATTATTGAAGTTCAAGACTTGACACATAGATGGCGCTACTTTTGAGTCAAAATAAGCGCTAAAATTCAAAAAAAAATAGGTAAATTAACCTAACAACTTGTCATTTTTGACATTTCTGAAGTTCCAGACTTAAAACATAGGATGGCGCCACTGCTGAGTCAAAATAAGCGCTAAAATTCAAAAAAATATGTAAATTAACCTGAAAACTTGTAATTTTTGACATGTTTGCAGTTCCAGACCTGACCCATAGATGACGTCACTTTTCAGTCAAAATTAGCGCTATAATTAAAACAAAATATGTAAATCAACCGAGAAACTTGTAATTTTTGACATTTTTGAAGTTCCAGACTTGACACATACAGTATGTCCCCGGATTGAGTTCACAAGAGGGGAAAAAAGTTTATTTTCCATTTTACAAAAAAATGACAAAGAAATAACATTTTTTGCGTATTTCAAAACAGATAAATCTGCAATTAAAATTTCAAAATTATTAGTTTGTACTCTTAAAATTAATTTTTTCATTATTTTTATTTATTAAATTTTGTAATCGTATTTAAATAATAGCAGGATTCACAATATCAAATAGTGCGTTAAATATTAAAGAAAAATTTACCCAATAATGTGTCAGTATTAAAAAATGAGAAAAAAAATGCAATTGCATTCTTAACAATAATTGAGAAAATTCGAAACAGTCTTAAAGAATTACGAGTTAGAATTGAACTATGTGCTAAAACAGGTAATGGGTCAATCAAATAGTGCAATTCGGTTTGAGTTAAGGAACAAATTTCATTCCTTTGACACTTTTTGCAAATTTAAAAATAAAAAAGTTCTTCGTTATTTTTTGTTTTTTCGATTTTAAGAACACAGCTTCATAATATTAAAGTTCTAATTAAAGATTTATTTATTTTAAATTAAGCAAAAAATATTATTCCTTTGTCATTTTTTTGTAAAATGAAAAACATTTTCTTCTTGTGAACTCAATCCGGGGACATACTGTAGATGGCGCCACTTTTGAGTCAAAATAAACGCTCAAATTCAAAAAAAATATGTCAATTAACCTAAAAACTTGTCATTTTTGACATTTCTAAAGTTCTAGACTTAAAGCATTTGAGTCAAAATAAGCGCTAAAATTCAAAAAAAATATGTAAATTAACCTAACAACTTGTAATTTTTGACATGTCTGCAACTCCAGACCTGACAGATAGATGGCGCCACTTTTGAGTCAAAATAAGCGCTAAAATTCAAAAAAAAATATGTAAATTAATCTAAAAACTTGTAATTTTTTTCTTAGGTTTAAGCGATTTGATAACCAATTCATACGGCCTTATTTACTACGAAATCATCAAGGAGCTGAACCGAAAATCTTGGAAACTTACTCGAAACTAGCCATGAGGGACGCTATGGAATATATGCGTAGGAATGCCTCGACCATAGGTAACATTTCTGGTACTGAAAGCATGTCGGCTATTTTCAAGAATTATACGGCGGGCAACCTCAACGGCAGGTGCGCCACCACATTACTAACCTGGTAAACTAACAGCACTGACCACTTAATAGATAGAGTTAAAAATGTTCATTTTATAACAGTACTCGCTGTAGTCAGTGCTTTTATGCCTTTTGTTTGTTGTGTTTATTTGTTCTTGCAAAGGTGAGTTTAGCAAACTAAATCTAAAATTAGACTAGAGTTTGGTGGAGGCGCGGGTATACCAGGCCAATTCGAAGACGATCTCTCTTTTAATTCTAGTAGTCTTGCTTAGTGGTTGCTTTTGGTGTTCGCTGCTTTCGTCTTTCCAAAACTCATTGCTCCCATTTTTACAGCTCCAGTTTTAGCCATCTAGATACAAGCACCTGGAACATTGACATGCAAGAGTTGGAGTACAACCCTTCGAAGAAAGACCTCACAGACGCCAAGATCCATCATCTCTTGGCCGAAGAACTCGTCAAACCGTCCCGAAGGGTAAGAACTTTCCACGTGTTGTCAAAAAATAAGCGCTCTTTTCAGCATCGGAGATTGAGCTACAGTCGACATGCTGTCAACGACCGCGATCTTACCACACAACAAGTCAATTACCGCATGCACTTCAACATGCGGCGGCTGGTCGCTGACAAGAAGCATCACCATAAGCGACACAGCAAGAAGATGAACAAAGTAAGTAGCGGAAAATGTCATGTCAGGGTGCAGCAAAAGACATGAAGATCTTAATTTGTGAATGCGCACTATGTTTATTTACATAGCCGTGAATTCATGAACGCCGATTTTGGCAATCATAATAACCAATTGCCAAGTTTGCTTACATTTGTAATTTAAATTGCTGAAATCTCATGATTTTGTTGCTTTCTTGAGTGGAAAATTTGACTTTTTCGAAAAAAAAAAATCATGATTAAAACTATATCTTCTGCCCTTTTTTTGAGCAAACGTGCGTTATTGGGGCTCATTTTACGCAGAACATTGCTCAGATTCCAAATCCGGGCTCAAAAACTACGGTCGACAACAAATAATTGAGTTTCAGTTCCGAAATTTTTAATGCTCATTATTTTTGAAACTACGACAAATAATACCAACTCCAGCGTAAATACATATAACGTGTATAAATAACGTAAAATTGTAAATAACATTGTAAAGCAAAACATACAAATTTAAAAAAAATATATTTGTAAGAAATACTAAAAATTTTCGACATCCTCTTCCAAAATTCGTAATTTTGGTAATTTTAATTCTACAGCGACGAAATTTTAAGATATTACTACTTTTTAGTAGTGTTTACTATAATAAATTGCAAAATTTTAAAGCAAAAAACACACATTTTATAAATTTTTGTTTGTAAGAAATATCAAAAATTTTTGAAATCCGCCACTAAAAGTTCTATTTTTGGGAATTTTAGAGCTACAGTTATGAAATTTGGAGAAGTTACTACTTTTGAGAAGTGTATTAATTCTACTAAATTGTAACATTGTAGAGCAAAAGACACGAATTTTAGAAATTTTTATGTGTAAGAAATACCAAAAATGTTTGAAATTTTTCACCAAAATTCGTAATTTTGGTAATTTTAGTTCTACAGAGACGAAATTTGGTGATATTATTACTTTTTAGTAGTGTATTCAATCTAATAAATTGCAAAATTTTAAAGCAAAAAACACACATTTTATAAATTTTTGTTTGTAAGAAATATCAAATTTTTGAGATCCGCCACTAACATTTGTAGTTTTGGTAATTTTAGAGCTACAGCGACGAAATTTGGGGATGTTACTCCTTTTTACTAGTGTATTCACTCTAATAAATTGCAAAATTGTAAAAGCAAAAAACACAAATTTTAGAAATTTTTGTTTTTAAGAAATATCAAAAATTTTTGAGATCCGCCACTAAAATTTGTAGTTTCGATTTGGAGAAGTTACTACTTCTTAGAAGTGTATTTACTCTAATAAATTGCAAAATTTTAAAGCAAAAAACACTGATTTTAGAAATTTTTGTTTGTAAGAAATATCAAAAATTTTTGAAATCCGCCACTAAAAGTTCTATTTTTGGGAATTTTAGAGCTACAGTTATGAAATTTGGAGAAGTTACTACTTTTGAGAAGTGTATTAATTCTACTAAATTGTAACATTGTAGAGCAAAAAACACAAATTTTAGAAATTTTTATGTGTAAGAAATACCAAAAATGTTTGAAATTCTTCACCAAAATTCGTAATTTTGGTAATTTTAGTTCTACAGAGACGAAATTTGGTGATATTATTACTTTTTAGTAGTGTATTCACTCTAATAAATTGCAAAATTGTAAAAGCAAAAAACACACATTTTAGAAATTTTTGTTTTTAAGAAATATCAAAAATTTTTGAGATCCGCCACTAAAATTTGTAGTTTCGATTTGGAGAAGTTACTACTTTTTAGAAGTGTATTCACTCTAATAAATTGCAAAATTTTAAAGCAAAAAACACTGATTTTAGAAATTTTTGTTTGTAAGAAATATCAAAAATTTTTGAAATCCGCCACTAAAAGTTCTATTTTTGGGAATTTTAGAGCTACAGTTATGAAATTTGGAGAAGTTACTACTTTTGAGAAGTGTATTAATTCTACTAAATTGTAACATTGTAGAGCAAAAGACACGAATTTTAGAAATTTTTATGTGTAAGAAATACCAAAAATGTTTGAAATTCTTCACCAAAATTCGTAATTTTGGTAATTTTAGTTCTACAGAGACGAAATTTGGTGATATTATTACTTTTTAGTAGTGTATTCACTCTAATAAATTGCAAAATTGTAAAAGCAAAAAACACACATTTTAGAAATTTTTGTTTTTAAGAAATATCAAAAATTTTTGAGATCCGCCACTAAAATTTGTAGTTTCGATTTGGAGAAGTTACTACTTTTTAGAAGTGTATTCACTCTAATAAATTGCAAAATTTTAAAGCAAAAAACACTGATTTTAGAAATTTTTGTTTGTAAGAAATATCAAAAATTTTTGAAATCCGCCACTAAAAGTTCTATTTTTGGGAATTTTAGAGCTACAGTTATGAAATTTGGAGAAGTTACTACTTTTGAGAAGTGTATTAATTCTACTAAATTGTAACATTGTAGAGCAAAAAACACAAATTTTAGAAATTTTTATGTGTAAGAAATACCAAAAATGTTTGAAATTCTTCACCAAAATTCGTAATTTTGGTAATTTTAGTTCTACAGAGACGAAATTTGGTGATATTATTACTTTTTAGTAGTGTATTCACTCTAA
Source organism: Gnatocerus cornutus (assembly GCA_029298725.1). Taxonomy (NCBI): domain Eukaryota; kingdom Metazoa; phylum Arthropoda; class Insecta; order Coleoptera; family Tenebrionidae; genus Gnatocerus; species Gnatocerus cornutus. Next base: position 2,744,188 of record CM055510.1, read on the forward strand.
TAAATTGCAAAATTTTAAAGCAAAAAACACACATTTTAGAAATTTTTGTTTTTGAGAAATATCAAAAATTTTTGAGATCCGCCACTAAAATTTGTAGTTTCGATTTGGAGTAGTTACTACTTTTTAGAAGTGTATTCACTCTAATAAATTGCAAAATTTTAAAGCAAAAAACACACATTTTAGAAATTTTTGTTTTTAAGAAATATCAAAAATTTTTGAGATCCGCCACTAAAATTTGTAGTTTCGATTTGAAGAAGTTACTACTTTTTAGAAGTGTATTCACTCTAATAAATTGCAAAATTTTAAAGCAAAAAACACACATTTTATAAATTTTTGTTTGTAAGAAATATCAAAAATTTTTGAAATTCGCCACTAAAAGTTCTATTTTTGGGAATTTTAGAGCTACAGTTATGAAATTTGGAGAAGTTACTACTTTTGAGAAGTGTATTAATTCTACTAAATTGTAACATTGTAAAGCAAAAGACACAAATTTTAGAAATTTTTATGTGTAAGAAATACCAAAAATGTTTGAAATTCTTCACCAAAATTCGTAATTTTGGTAATTTTAGTTCTACAGAGACGAAATTTGGTGATATTATTACTTTTTAGTAGTGTATTCACTCTAATAAATTGCAAAATTGTAAAAGCAAAAAACACACATTTTAGAAATTTTTGTTTTTAAGAAATATCAAAAATTTTTGAGATCCGCCACTAAAATTTGTAGTTTCGATTTGGAGAAGTTACTACTTTTTAGAAGTGTATTCACTCTAATAAATTGCAAAATTTTAAAGCAAAAAACACTGATTTTAGAAATTTTTGTTTGTAAGAAATATCAAAAATTTTTGAAATCCGCCACTAAAAGTTCTATTTTTGGGAATTTTAGAGCTACAGTTATGAAATTTGGAGAAGTTACTACTTTTGAGAAGTGTATTAATTCTACTAAATTGTAACATTGTAGAGCAAAAGACACGAATTTTAGAAATTTTTATGTGTAAGAAATACCAAAAATGTTTGAAATTCTTCACCAAAATTCGTAATTTTGGTAATTTTAGTTCTACAGAGACGAAATTTGGTGATATTATTACTTTTTAGTAGTGTATTCACTCTAATAAATTGCAAAATTGTAAAAGCAAAAAACACACATTTTAGAAATTTTTGTTTTTAAGAAATATCAAAAATTTTTGAGATCCGCCACTAAAATTTGTAGTTTCGATTTGGAGAAGTTACTACTTTTTAGAAGTGTATTCACTCTAATAAATTGCAAAATTTTAAAGCAAAAAACACTGATTTTAGAAATTTTTGTTTGTAAGAAATATCAAAAATTTTTGAAATCCGCCACTAAAAGTTCTATTTTTGGGAATTTTAGAGCTACAGTTATGAAATTTGGAGAAGTTACTACTTTTGAGAAGTGTATTAATTCTACTAAATTGTAACATTGTAGAGCAAAAGACACGAATTTTAGAAATTTTTATGTGTAAGAAATACCAAAAATGTTTGAAATTCTTCACCAAAATTCGTAATTTTGGTAATTTTAGTTCTACAGAGACGAAATTTGGTGATATTATTACTTTTTAGTAGTGTATTCACTCTAATAAATTGCAAAATTTTAAAGCAAAAAACACACATTTTAGAAATTTTTGTTTTTGAGAAATATCAAAAATTTTTGAGATCCGCCACTAAAATTTGTAGTTTCGATTTGGAGAAGTTACTACTTCTTAGAAGTGTATTTACTCTAATAAATTGCAAAATTTTAAACCAAAAAACACTGATTTTAGAAATTTTTGTTTGTAAGAAATATCAAAAATTTTTGAAATCCGCCACTAAAAGTTCTATTTTTGGGAATTTTAGAGCTACAGTTATGAAATTTGGAGAAGTTACTACTTTTGAGAAGTGTATTATTTCTACTAAATTGTAACATTGTAGAGCAAAAGACACAAATTTTAGAAATTTTTATGTGTAAGAAATACCAAAAATGTTTGAAATTCTTCACCAAAATTCGTAATTTTGGTAATTTTAGTTCTACAGAGACGAAATTTGGTGATATTATTACTTTTTAGTAGTGTATTCAATCTAATAAATTGCAAAATTTTAAAGCAAAAAACACACATTTTAGAAATTTTTGTTTGTAAGAAATATCAAATTTTTGAGATCCGCCACTAACATTTGTAGTTTTGGTAATTTTAGAGCTACAGCGACGAAATTTAGGGATGTTACTCCTTTTTACTAGCGTATTCACTCTAATAAATTGCAAAATTGTAAAGCAAAAAACACACATTTTAGAAATTTTTGTTTTTAAGAAATATCAAAAATTTTTGAGATCCGCCACTAAAATTTGTAGTTTCGATTTGGAGAAGTTACTACTTTTTAGAAGTGTATTCACTCTAATAAATTGCAAAATTTTAAAGCAAAAAACACTGATTTTAGAAATTTTTGTTTGTAAGAAATATCAAAAATTTTTGAAATCCGCCACTAAAAGTTCTATTTTTGGGAATTTTAGACCTACAGTTATGAAATTTGGAGAAGTTACTACTTTTTTTAATTCTACTAAATTGTAACATTGTAGAGCAAAAGACACAAATTTTAGAAATTTTTATGTGTAAGAAATACCAAAAATGTTTGAAATTCTTCACCAAAATTCGTAATTTTGGTAATTTTAGTTCTACAGAGACGAAATTTGGTGATATTATTACTTTTTAGTAGTGTATTCACTCTAATAAATTGCAAAATTTTAAAGCAAAAAACACACATTTTAGAAATTTTTGTTTTTGAGAAATATCAAAAATTTTTGAGATCCGCCACTAAAATTTGTAGTTTCGATTTGGAGTAGTTACTACTTTTTAGAAGTGTATTTACTCTAATAAATTGCAAAATTTTAAAGCAAAAAACACTGATTTTAGAAATTTTTGTTTGTAAGAAATATCAAAAATTTTTGAAATCCGCCACTAAAAGTTCTATTTTTGGGAATTTTAGAGCTACAGTTATGAAATTTGGAGAAGTTACTACTTTTGAGAAGTGTATTAATTCTACTAAATTGTAACATTGTAGAGCAAAAAACACAAATTTTAGAAATTTTTATGTGTAAGAAATACCAAAAATGTTTGAAATTCTTCACCAAAATTCGTAATTTTGGTAATTTTAGTTCTACAGAGACGAAATTTGGTGATATTATTACTTTTTAGTAGTGTATTCACTCTAATAAATTGCAAAATTTTAAAGCAAAAAACACACATTTTAGAAATTTTTGTTTTTGAGAAATATCAAAAATTTTTGAGATCCGCCACTAAAATTTGTAGTTTCGATTTGGAGTAGTTACTACTTTTTAGAAGTGTATTCACTCTAATAAATTGCAAAATTTTAAAGCAAAAAACACACATTTTAGAAATTTTTGTTTTTAAGAAATATCAAAAATTTTTGAGATCCGCCACTAAAATTTGTAGTTTCGATTTGGAGAAGTTACTACTTTTTAGAAGTGTATTCACTCTAATAAATTGCAAAATTTTAAAGCAAAAAACACTGATTTTAGAAATTTTTGTTTGTAAGAAATATCAAAAATTTTTGAAATCCGCCACTAAAAGTTCTATTTTTGGGAATTTTAGACCTACAGTTATGAAATTTGGAGAAGTTACTACTTTTTTTAATTCTACTAAATTGTAACATTGTAGAGCAAAAGACACAAATTTTAGAAATTTTTATGTGTAAGAAATACCAAAAATGTTTGAAATTCTTCACCAAAATTCGTAATTTTGGTAATTTTAGTTCTACAGAGACGAAATTTGGTGATATTATTACTTTTTAGTAGTGTATTCACTCTAATAAATTGCAAAATTTTAAAGCAAAAAACACACATTTTAGAAATTTTTGTTTTTGAGAAATATCAAAAATTTTTGAGATCCGCCACTAAAATTTGTAGTTTCGATTTGGAGTAGTTACTACTTTTTAGAAGTGTATTTACTCTAATAAATTGCAAAATTTTAAAGCAAAAAACACTGATTTTAGAAATTTTTGTTTGTAAGAAATATCAAAAATTTTTGAAATCCGCCACTAAAAGTTCTATTTTTGGGAATTTTAGAGCTACAGTTATGAAATTTGGAGAAGTTACTACTTTTGAGAAGTGTATTAATTCTACTAAATTGTAACATTGTAGAGCAAAAAACACAAATTTTAGAAATTTTTATGTGTAAGAAATACCAAAAATGTTTGAAATTCTTCACCAAAATTCGTAATTTTGGTAATTTTAGTTCTACAGAGACGAAATTTGGTGATATTATTACTTTTTAGTAGTGTATTCACTCTAATAAATTGCAAAATTTTAAAGCAAAAAACACACATTTTAGAAATTTTTGTTTTTGAGAAATATCAAAAATTTTTGAGATCCGCCACTAAAATTTGTAGTTTCGATTTGGAGTAGTTACTACTTTTTAGAAGTGTATTCACTCTAATAAATTGCAAAATTTTAAAGCAAAAAACACACATTTTAGAAATTTTTGTTTTTAAGAAATATCAAAAATTTTTGAGATCCGCCACTAAAATTTGTAGTTTCGATTTGAAGAAGTTACTACTTTTTAGAAGTGTATTCACTCTAATAAATTGCAAAATTTTAAAGCAAAAAACACACATTTTATAAATTTTTGTTTGTAAGAAATATCAAAAATTTTTGAAATTCGCCACTAAAAGTTCTATTTTTGGGAATTTTAGAGCTACAGTTATGAAATTTGGAGAAGTTACTACTTTTGAGAAGTGTATTAATTCTACTAAATTGTAACATTGTAAAGCAAAAGACACAAATTTTAGAAATTTTTATGTGTAAGAAATACCAAAAATGTTTGAAATTCTTCACCAAAATTCGTAATTTTGGTAATTTTAGTTCTACAGAGACGAAATTTGGTGATATTATTACTTTTTAGTAGTGTATTCACTCTAATAAATTGCAAAATTGTAAAAGCAAAAAACACACATTTTAGAAATTTTTGTTTTTAAGAAATATCAAAAATTTTTGAGATCCGCCACTAAAATTTGTAGTTTCGATTTGAAGAAGTTACTACTTTTTAGAAGTGTATTCACTCTAATAAATTGCAAAATTTTAAAGCAAAAAACACTGATTTTAGAAATTTTTGTTTGTAAGAAATATCAAAAATTTTTGAAATCCGCCACTAAAAGTTCTATTTTTGGGAATTTTAGAGCTACAGTTATGAAATTTGGAGAAGTTACTACTTTTGAGAAGTGTATTAATTCTACTAAATTGTAACATTGTAGAGCAAAAGACACAAATTTTAGAAATTTTTATGTGTAAGAAATACCAAAAATGTTTGAAATTCTTCACCAAAATTCGTAATTTTGGTAATTTTAGTTCTACAGAGAGGAAATTTGGTGATATTATTACTTTTTTTATTTACTTTTTTTTAGTGTATTCACTCTAATAAATTGCAAAATTGTAAAAGAAAAAACACACATTTTAGAAATTTTGATTTGTAAAGAAATACCAAAAAATTTCGAAATCTTACACCAAAATTCATAATTTTAGTGATTTTAGTGCCATAGTTAGGAAATTTGGAGAAATTACTACTTTTGATTAGTGTATTAACTGTACCAAATTGCAACATTGTAGAGCAAAAGACACACATTTTAGAAAACATTCATGTGTAAGAAATACCAAAAATTCTCTCAAACAAAATTTGATGGTCGATTATTTCGCAAAAAAAAAATCCGACTCAATGAACAAAATTTTTCGTTTTTGACCGCCACTCGACCTACCGATCTGAGATCTAGCCAGTTGATACGTCTCGAATTGCTCTTTCGATTGATTTTAACTCAAAGGTATTTAACGCGCCTTTTCGTCCCGAAAAAATTCCTTGAAAATCACCCAAAAAAGATTGAAAACAGTTTTTGGTCAAATGTCTCGTATATTTGTGACGCAAACTTAAGCTATTGGTGCTCATTTCACCGAACTGTACAGAATCTAAAACTGTACGAATTTTTAGCACAAGTACGTCAACAAGTAACTGAGTTATGGCCGATTAAAGTTTTGGGCAGTCGAAAAAAAAATGACCAAAATTATTTCGATTTCTCGCTTATTTTTGGAGGAAATTTGCGTTATTGGCGCTAATTGTACGCAGATTCCAAACCCGAGTTCAAAATTCACGTTCAACAAGCAGCTAAATTTATGAATCCACGGCTGTGTAAAAAAACATAGTGCGCATTTACAAATTAAGGTAGGTATGTAAAACAACATTAAAACGAAATTTTACAAACGAGCTCATTTCTTTTGCTACCGACTGTACTACAGAAGGATCAATTTAATTACTTATCTACACGGCTGGCACTGCAAACGTCTGTTTGAACTTGAGGTTTAAATGTCAAATAAGTGACATATCTTAAGAGGAGGCGACCCAAAATATGACCTTCAGAATCCACCAGATTCTGGCAGCTGTCAACCACCATCGATACCCCTTAGGCTAGATTGTAAACGTCCAGATATAATTTATGGCAGTTTTGGTCGGCCAAGTGCAGGTAGTAAGAATTTGTCCTCAAATATTGTATTTTTACCCGACCTGATGGTTTCAGACCATTCGTTATTATAAGTTATTACGAAAGAAAATTTTGAACTTTTTCGCGCCAAAATTACGGCGCCAAATTTAAAATTCAACTTTTAATTTTCTTTAAATTTTGGTTCCAAAATTGATTCTGCAGATGCGAAGTAACTGGTAGGCAATACCAAAAACGGTACCTTAACGAAAATAGAAAAAAAAAAAAGTAAAAATGTAAATGTAAAAAATCTAATTTTGTTTTTGTTAAAAAGTGGAAGTGCTTCAACATGTAGATATTTCTAAGAAATTTGAATATCTTGAATTACACACATCCGTATTTAATTAGCAAATTTCACTACTAAAAAACTTCATTTTCCTTCTTAAATTAATTAGACTATTTTTTGAATTTTTAGAAATTTCCTGAAGGTAAATTAAATCTTCAAAGTATTTGAAAGATTAATTTAATTAAATTATTGTGTTAACCGGTCCATACTTACATAAGTGATATTTTAATTAATTATACTTATTCAAATGAATGGTCTCTTGCATACTGTAAATCCAGTTGACATACACCTAGTAAATTTTATGGCCACATTATGAGAGGACCGGGCAGTACTAATCCTTGCGGTTGGGGACCATAAATGAGTACGAAATGAGTCCGGGCCTGTTCAACCATCGGTCAACCCTCTACCTAGAAATTTGTAGGCTGCAGTTTACAACACCCAGTTTTATTGCTATGGGTGGTTTGACTTAAGCCATAAAATGTTTACTAGGTATATGTCAACTGAGGTTACTATATTTAAAAAGAATTGAAGAAAGGTCTGGTCTACTTGCAAGGGGCGACCGCCATAAATGAACAATAGATTAAGTTTACAGTTTGTGGTCAACTTCTAATAGCTGTGGTCACAAATTACCAAAATTCAGACAAAATTTCAATCAAGAATTTAAAAATTGCCTCATTTAGTTATAAATAAATAGCTCATTTAGTTATAAATAAATTAGAACGCTGTTTTTGCATATCAATTCACAATTTGGAAATCTAGACATTTTCCGGAGTCGATTTTTAATTTTTCTTTTACTTACGGGTGTACTGGAAATTTGGGTTGCTGAGAACAAACATCAAATTAATTTTTAGGTGAATAAACATCTTTTTTAAAATTTTGCCCCGGATAATGTCTAGAAAATATTTTGGACATTCCATTCGTTTTTATTTTATATCGATATCTTTCATAGTAACGAAGATATCGTAGTTTGAAATTGCAATTGCAAGACGGGTCGCCTCCTCTTAAGGGATGTCGGACATTAAGACATACGTTCACAGAGTAACAGCCAACTACAAAGTGTTTATAAATGTATCTAGCATCAAGGGGGGCTTTGGAATTCCTGTCATGCGCTATTTTGCCGCTTTGTTTTCATAGTGAATATAACTATGTTCACAATTATTTCAAATGTCACTTACGTCTACGACTTTTGTGAGAAAAATTTTAGATTTTGCAAGCTTCAAACCACAACTTGAACAGTTTGTTTTCAAAACTAACTTTGTTCAATGATTGAGGTTAACTACAAATGTCAGTTGAAAAATCTAAACCCACATTAGTAACGGGCGGCACATTTATTTGACATTTCATAACCACCCTTGATGCTAGAAACATTTATAAACACCTTCAAAAAAAAGGTTGAAAGTAAACGGTGATTCTTATTAATATTAATCAAAGGGTGCGTTGACATCTTTTAGACTTGTGTTTTTTATAGCATAACGATAAGACAAGCTCATAAAAAGGGTTTTTCTCCAAACGTAACAAAAAGTCACTATTTTTTAGGTGTTTTTAGACAGTCAAGTAGGCAAAGGCTCGATGACATGGAAACACTTTGTCTGCCTAGGCAGAAAAAGTACTTTTTGTGCCGGCTACTATTTGAGACTTACATTTTGTATGGCACTTGCACGATCTTAACTTTGAAACTGTTTGAAACCAATATTTTTCACAGTAAATGTCATCAATGACAGCTACATGCACAGCCGTCCATGTTTTTAGTTCAATTTGCGTTCACTCATTGTCGGTCGTGGAACTGAACTTAACGCTACTGCAATTTAATTGCTCGACGAAAAGTACCACTTTTCTGCCGTGTAACAAAATCTACTATTATGTGTCTTGTAACGACCACAATCCGCAAATCTAACACTTGCACCTGACTTGACAGATGACAGATCAGTGACAGCGAAGTTTGAGCCCATTGGCGTATCATCTGGCAATATTTCGCGGTAAAACAAATTGATTTGAGATGTCCAAATGTGCTTTGGTCACACTAGATTCGCATCATTTCAGTTCGCATTAATGGTGCATAACAAGAAGCAGTCGTTCGATGTTCAATATTGCCGAAAAATAATTAATTAATACACGCACCCTAACCCCTGTCAATTCTACGCCTATGAGTAACACATTCAACCTACGTCAAATCGTCAAAATTTGCAAAGCCGTCTATGATTAATATTAATAAGAATCACTGTAGATCCGCTTGTAGTGACTAATAAGAGATTTTTTGCCAAGGAGGGTAAACAGAACCACGTGAGCTTCCCCGAGTTCCAGCAGAATGGTACAGCCAAGCAGTTCTCTCACGGTAAGTTTCTTCGATGAGCGCAGATTTCGGCCCTTTAGCACACAGGTTACATTTTTTCTTCCTATTAGATTACATAAGCGAAGTCTTGCACGAAGACGACAATGAACCAAAATCAACGAAAGAAGAGTGGGACAGCCCTATAACGTTCACAGCAAAGTCGTCTCGTGAGTATTAGTGTATTTTGTTAGGTTACAAAGCAGATTTCAGTGGAGGAGATGCTCGGGCTGATTGTTCTAACTCTGCTTTGAAATGGCTGTACTGAAGAAAAAGCATGCTACTTCTATTCTAACGACACCCAAAGCTTATTCTTCAGTGTTGACATGCTTTGTTTGTATCTTAGCTGCATTTCTAAGGCTGTTTAAAATGTACCTAAGATAATAGAGATGTTCAACTTTCCTTCCGCTGAAGGCGGTTTGAAGCTCGTGTTTTACCACAGATTTTAACGAGCTTCGTTATTTTAGCAAGCACGGAAACGGATGTCAGCGGGAGTTTTGCTAGTCAATTAGTTCCTTTGATGGGAATGAAAAGTAAAAAACCAACGGCGGCTGAGGATTGTCTCCCTTGGAGAAGGGAGCATTCTAATGTTAATGGTACGGTTTACGTAGAGCGCTTTTTAGTTCGATTTTTATTGATTTTACAAATATCTGGTATAACTCTTCAGCAGTTCCACACGAACTGAACCTGACACATTCAAAACTAAAACATCTTGCAGAAACATAATTTTGTTAAAAATCGAATATATCAATCTTAAATTAACCAAAACCATGAATGGTTGAATTGTTTGCTTCACCTTCTTTTAACTACACTTTCGTTCATCTATTTCAATTAAATTTTTCGCTTAACTTCACTTATTTTTTTTTCACGCAAAATATAAATGCCAAGAATTTAAAATTAGTGGACAAATCAGTTTGAACTATTTACTTAACACATCAGATACTGAATACATAAAAAAGTAATTTCATTATTTGTTTTTGAATTAAAACTTTGTTAAGAAAATTTGTCACACCCGTGACAATATTTTAACAAAAGTTGGCAAAACTGGTTGAAATCTGTGGAGTTGAAAATTGATAATTTGTATACAAAGTAACAAATTGATAATGCAGTTTTTACACTTTTTACACTTCTTACCCTTTAACTGTTGCAAACGTATATGTACGTTTTGCTATTTTTCTCACAAAATGCAAATGATATGAATTTGAAATTTTGGGGACTAAAGTAAGCGGATAAGATGAATCTAATAAATAGATTTACGTGACACTTCCCGTTATAAACTTGTTTATTTTAAATGGAACACCCTATATTTCATTGCATTTTTGAATTCTATATGCAAATTGAAAATTACTTTCTGTATACCGTGTTATACCTAAATTGTATCATTACTCGATTTTTCAAAAAAAAAATAATTAAATTTGCATTACAAAAAAAATATTTCCAAAAACAATTTTTGAAAATTTTCTATTCTATTTCTGTTCCAGGGGTTAATACTTCTCAAAAATGGCCTACACTTGACTTCCTCTGATTTCCTTGTGATTTCGTACAACCTCTACTTATTTCCTTGTAATTTCGTCTAAATTTTCCTGATTTCCTTGTATTTTCGTCCAACTTCCCCTTATTTCCTTGTTATTTCGTTAAACTTCCCCTGAATTCCTTGTGATTTCGTACAATTTCTACTTATTTCCTTGTAATTTCGTCTAGTTTTCGTCCAATTTTCCCTTATTTCCTTGTGATTTCGTCCAACTTTCTCTAATTTCCTTGTTATTTCGTAAAACTTCCCCTGAGTTCCTTGTGATTTCGTAAAACCTCTACTTATTTCCTTGTAATTTCATTTAAATTTTCCTGATTTCCTTGTATTTTCGTCCAACTTCCCCTTATTTCCTTGTTATTTCGATAAACTTCCCCTGAATTCCTTGTGTTTTCGTTCAACTTCCCACTATTTCCTAGTGATTTCGTCCAACTTCCCCCTAATTTGCTTGTTATTTCGTTAAAGTTTCCCTGAATTCCTTGTGATTTCGTCCAAATTCTATAATTTCGTCTAAATTCCCCTGATTTTCTTGTGTTTTCGTCCAACTTCCCCTTATTTCCTGTGATTTCATCCAACTTCCCCCTTTTTTGTTTGTTATTTCGTTAAAATTCTCCTGAATTCCTTGTGATTTCGTCCAAACTCTACTTATTTCCTTGTAATTTAGTCTAGTTTTCGTCCAATTTTTCCTTATTTCCTTGTGATTTCGTCCATCTTCCCCTTATTTGCTTATTATTTCGTAAAACTTCCTCTGAATTCCTTCTGATTTCGTCCAACCTCCATATCTCTTTGTAATTTCGTCTAAGTTCCTCTGATTTTCTTGTGTGTTCGTCCAACTTCCCCTTATTTCCTTGTAATTTCGTCTAAATTCTCCTGACTTCCTTTTGTTTTCGTCTAAATTCTCCTGATTTCTTTGTGTTTTCGTCCAACTTCCCCTGAATTCCTTGTGATTTCGTCCAAACTCCACTTATTTCCTTGTAATTTCGTCTAGTTTTCGTCCAACTTTCCCTTATTTGCTTATTATTTCGTAAAACTTTCCCTGATTTCCTATTGATCCCCCCTAATGTCGTAATGATTTCCCCTGATTTTCTATTGATTTCCCTGGTTTCCAAACGACTTTCCCTGATTTTCCAAGCCTGATACACTGATTGCCTAGGGAGGTTAACCTCTACTTTAACCTACTTCAACTTCCCAATATTTCCTAGTGATTTCGTCCAACTTTCCCCTTATTTCCTTGTTATTTCGTTAAACTTCCCCTGAATTCCTTGTGATTTCGTCCTAACTCCACTTATTTCCTTGTAATTTCGTCTAAATTCTTCTGATTTTCTTGTGTTTTCGTCTAAATTCCCATGATTTGTTTGTGTTTTTATTTAACTTCCCCTTATTTGCTTGTTATTTCGTAAAACTTCCCATGATTTCCTATTGATTCCCCCTACTGTCGTAATGATTTCCCTTGATTTTCTGTTGATTTCCCTGATTTCCAAACGACTTCCCCTGATTTCCTAAGCCTGATTACCCAGGGAGGTTAACCCCTCGTTCCTATTAGACCACCAAATTTGTTTATAAAAGACCGGAAGTGTCACGAATACGTAAATATTGTCATTCGATTTGTCTTATTCGCTTATTTTTGTTCCCAAAATTTCAAATTCTCATCTTTTGTAGTTTATGAGAAATATGTCAAAATACCTTTATAAAGGGTTAAAGTTAAAAGATAATTAGAGAAATACTGAAAATAAATGTCACGGGTGTGACAATTGTTAGATCGAACTTTCCAAATATGATGATTTAAGGCTTAAACATGTACACACAGTTGGTTTTAACAACTCCTATTAAAATGCTCACATGTTAAAGAAACTCTGGAGGCACAAGTAAACGTATCGTTCACAGAAAGGCAATCAACAATTCTGTTAAGGATTTCTTCTTGAAAGCAAAAAATCAATTAATAATATAAATATTTTGTATACTGGTGAATTCAAAGTCAAAATATCTGAATCAACTAAGTAAAAATATTCAAGCAATCAATACCAAATATCCAACAATATCTCATATTTTGTCCAAATAAAGAAGTTAGTTTAGGGTGGATGTAGGTATGTCTAGCGCATATAAATACACTCGACCAATTTGTGAAACCGAAACTGGGGGCTGTGGGCGCCTTCGCCTGTGTAAAATATAACTTACTTTGTTCAAAATGTTACAAGCATTAATAAAATTAGTCTTTCTGCTACATTATTTTCATTTTTTAGCAACGTTTATTTAACAAGTTTTGCTTTGTCACGCCCGTTACAGTTTTCTAAAAAATACAGTGCACAATTGAATTGGTTATTCTAATTGCAAAGAGGCTTAAAATGTGTGCCTATAGTTCATATATTTGTGTACTAAAGGAGAAGGAATCTGACTTTTGTGATTCGCAGAAATATAGAAAAATGTTATTAAAAACAATAAATTTAATTTGTACGCGTCACACCCGTGACACCACAAATTAATTTGCTGCTCTATGATCTGCAATCGCAACTTAACAAATTTTATTTAGATAATTTGCAGCACTTTAACCTACCTCATCACAGTGTACTTCTGCTTGAAAAAGCTCTTAGTCGTAAAGAAATTAAAAAAATGTTGTTATTTTGTCACACCCGTGACATGGAATTGCTGTCTTGTTAGACCAGTTATTATTTTAGCGCTTAGTCAAATTAGAATAGACTTGTCATCGATCAACGAACGAAAAGCGACATTTAGCGCACTGTACCACCGTTTCATCCACAATCTTGTTATCTATGGTGCTATTTGAGCTTGACCATTAACACACGAAACTTAACAAACTCTCATCAAACTTCATTTCTATAAAATCATCAACTTTTGCATGCAGCTGCATTTTTTTTTTGTAAATAATGAGTGTTACATCACAATGTTCGTCACGTGGACTGTGGTTATGGTGGAACACTCAGCGCATATTTTACCCATTTTTGAGCACTATTGTATGTTTAGTTACAGATGAGAGTATTTTCTCAGATACAGGAAAACGCATGTCCAGAGGTTCCATAGATGGTATGTAGACAATATTTCACGTTCGCATGTTGTGTTTTAAAAGTTAGTCTTTTGGGCTTGCATAAATCGCATTTATTGCAACATAGGAAAAATTAGGAAAGCATTATTTATTTGCTTTGCCGATTGCAACTCTGCAACTCTGCCGATTTTGGTGCTAGAAGAATGAGATGAACGACCGCAAAATGCACAAATTGCTTCCATAACTTTAACATTTTTAACGCAAAATGTAGGAAATTTGGAAGTTTCACTATTAAAGAAGTCTTAATTGACTGTGCTCAATTAGAAAATTTTAGAACAAAAGACACAAATTTTAGAAAATTTTATTTTTGGAACAAACCACTTTATCCCAAAATTTTTATTAAATTCTGCCGATTTTGATGCTAGAACAATGAAATTTTGGGAAGTTTTTAAAATTGATTCGAGTTAACGCCTAATTACATAATTAAAACAAGAAATAACATTTTTAGAAATTTTTAGAACGACCTCAAAATGCACAAATTGCTATTAAATTTCATAACTTTGACATAATATTTTGATAAGAAATTTGGGGGTTTCATTATTAAAGAGGCCTTAATTGACTGTGGTCAAAGAGAAAATTTTAGAAAATGTTATTTTTGGAGCGAACCGTTTTTTCCCAAAATTTTTATTAAACTCTGTAACTCCGCCAATTTTAATGCTAGAAGAATGGAATTTCAAACCGTTAATAAAATAGATTTGCTTATTATCTACGCCAAATTATATAATTTTAGAACAAGAAATGAGAATTTTAGAAATTTTCATTTTTAGACCTACTTCGAAATACACAAATTGCTGTTAAATTCCTTAACTCTCACAATTTTAATGCAAAAATTCCGAAATTTGGAGAGATTGCTAGCTAAAGAACTTCAATTGACTGTGCTAAATTAGAAAATTTTAGAACAAAAAACCAAAATTTTAGAAATTTTTATTTTTAGAACGACCTCAAAATGCACAAATTGCTCTTAAGTTCCATAACTTTAACATTTTTAACGCAAAATGTAGGAAATTTGGAAGTTTCACTAGTAAAGAAGTCTTAATTGACTGTGCTCAATTAGAAAATTTTAGAACAAAAAACCAAAATTTTAGAAATTTTTATTTTTAGAACAAACCACTTTATCTCAAAATGTTTATTAAATTCTGTAACTCTGCCGATTTTGATGCTAGAACAATGAAATTTTGGGAAGTTTTTAAAATTGATTGGATTATTTGTTAACGCCAAATTACCTAATTTTAGAACAAGAACTAACATTTTTTTGAAATTTTTAGAACGACCTCAAAATGCACAAATAGCTATTAAATTCCATAACTTTGACATAAAATTTTGATAAGAAATTTGGGGATTTTATTATTAAAGAGGCCTTAATTGACTGTGGTCAAATAGAAAATTTTAGTACAAAAAATAAAAATTTTAGAAAATGTTATTTTTGGAGCGAACCGTTTTTTCCCAAAATTTTTATTAAACTCTGTAACTCCGCCAATTTTAATGCTAGAACAATGAAATTTCAAACTGTTAGTAAAATAGATTTGCTTATTATCTACGCCAAATTATATAATTTTAGACAAGAAATGAGAATTTTAGAAATTTTTATTATTAGACCGACTTCGAAATACACAAATTGCTGTTAAATTCCTTAACTCTCACAATTTTAATGCAAAAATTCCGAAATTTGGAGAGATTGCTAGCTAAAGAACTTCAATTGACTGTGCTAAATTAGAAAATTTTAGAACAAAAAGCCAAAATTTTAGAAATTTGTATTTTTAGAACGACCTCAAAATGCACAAATTGCTCTTAAGTTCCATAACTTTAACATTTTTAACGCAAAATGTAGGAAATTTGGAAGTTTCACTATTAAAGAAGTCTTAATTGACTGTGCTCAATTAGAAAATTTAAGAACAAAAAACCAAAATTTTAGAAATTTTTATTTTTAGAACAAACCACTTTATCTCAAAATGTTTATTAAACTCTGTAACTCTGCCGATTTTGATGTTAGAACAATGAAATTTTGGGCAGTTTTTAAAATTGATTCGATTATTGTTAACGCCAAATTACATAATTTTAGAACAAGAACTAACATTTTTAGAAATTTCTAGAACGACCTCAACATGCACAAATTACTATTAAATTCCATAACTTTGACATAAGATTTTGATAAGAAATTTGGGGGTTTCATTATTAAAGAGACCTTAATTGACTGTGGTCAAATAGAAAATTTTAGTACAAAAAATAAAAATTTTAGAAAATTTTATTTTTGGAGCGAATCGTTTTTTCCCAAAATTTTTATTAAAACTCTGTAACTCCGCCATTTTTAATGCTAGAAGAATGGAATTTCAAACCGTTAGTAAAATAGATTTACTTAATTTAATTTTAGAAATTTTAATTTTTAGACCAACTTCGAAATACACAAATTGCTGTTAAATCCCTTACTCTCACAATTTTAATGCAAAAATTCCGAAATTTGGAGAGATTGCTAGCTAAAACACTTCAATTGAATGTGCTAAATTAGAAAATTTTAGAACAGAAAACCAAGATTTTAGAAATTTTTATTTTTGGGGAGACTCGTTTTTCCAAAATTTTTATAGTATTCTGTAACTGTACTAATTTTAATGCTAGAAGAACAAAATTTTATTGTTCATTATCTACTCGAAATTAGATAATTTTAAAACAAGAAATTTAGAAATTTTAATTTTTCGGCCGTCTTCAAAATACACAAATTGCTGTTAAATTCTATAACTCTCACAATTTTAATGCAAAAATTTCAAAATTTGTAAATATTGCTATGTAAACCACTTAAATTAACTGTGTTAAATTAGAAAATTTTAGAACAAAAGACACAAGTTTTAGAAAATATTATTTTTGGTGCAAACCTTTTTTCCCACAAATTTTATTATTTTCTGTAAGTCAGTCGATTTTAATTATAAAATATTGAAATTTCAGAGGGGTATTCAAATTGGCTCCCTTATTATTGTTGCCAAAGTGCATAATTTTAGACCAGGAAATACAAATTTTAAAAATTTTTATTTTTAGAACGATCTCAAAGTTCACAAAATGCTATTAAATTCTGTAGCTTTGGCATTTTTAACGGAAACAGTATGAAATTGGGACTTTACAATTAAAAAAATCTTAATAGACTGTGCTAAATTAGAAAATTTTAGAACAAATCATACAAATTTTAGAAATTTTTATTTTTGAAGCGATTTTTTTTTTAAATTTTATTAACTTTGATAACTTTGTCAATTTTAATGATAAAATAATGAAATTTTAGGGGATTATTAAACTCGATTTGTTTATCAACGACACAAAATTACATAATTTAGAACAAGAAATACAAATTTTAGAAATTGAAATAACCTGCATCAAGACTGGGCTAAGGCTATATGGCACTAATAAACACATTCCATTGTGCAAAAGTAACATAACGTACTTTTCAGGGTGGAATTCCATAATATATTTTATTTGGTTTTGCCATATTTTCAAAAACTTTTCGATATTTTGCTACCTGCTGAAATCACCAGCGATCCCGGTCCAGATACTTTCGAGTGCAGAGATAATATAATTATCACCAAAAAAACAACAATACAGATACTTATTTGAGTTAAGTTAGTTTTATGGGTGCTACTATATACCCTTAGCTCAGTTTGATTACTATATGTCATTTTTCCTGCAGAGAATTTACCGATTTACAAAGGAGCAATTTTAGATATCAGCAGGATTTGAAAGGAATAATAATATTGTGTAACTTGTCCTACTAAACGACCAATCACAGAACCGCATTTTAAATTTGGCGCTATTAGAGTTCATTCTAATTGGTCCACTTATTAAAAGACAAAAGTTGAAGCAGTTTCTAGCAATTATTATTGGTATCAGTTGACAGTAAACGCGTTTAACCTTGACGCAAGTGACGTGCGTAGAAGCTAATCATCCTAATTGCCAAATCATTTAGAAATCAAATTAAATTAATTAATTGTTAATAATTTGATAGACCTAACTTTGACAACGGGTTATTAACCTCAAAACTCGCTACATTCAATTTATCCCTAAAGAATTGAAAGCCTGATTTACACCCAATTTTTTTTTAAATATACACTGGAGAGTGAACTGATAACAAAGAGCTCTATCAAATTTAATCCCAAAAAAGTTTTTTAAAAATGGTGGATGCGCTGGGTTAATTTAAGTTGATAGCTCTCTAATAATAACATTAAATAAAAAACGAAAATTTACAACTGAATGGTCGTTCTCTTCGATGTTGAGGTACTTTTGCACCTATTTAATGCTTGGAGTTTGGGTTTTCACAACGGCAAAATAATTTCGATTAAAAACACATCTGAAATGCCATTGGACATTTTTTTTTTGGATTAGTTCCTGTTTTTTTTGATACCTTGAATTCAAGAAATTTTTGCAGCTATATACCTATCCTTGTACGAATTTTTTGCATTCTTTATGATTACGATTCTTTGGTTTTCATTTTATTGACTCTTCAAATTCTTCGAAGCCTTTGAATATCGTTTCAATTTGTTGTTAACTTTTTTATTTATTTGCTACATACAAAATTATGCCTTCATATGGCCCATCTAAGACTTTTTTTGTAATTATTATTGTCTTTTGTTATTAATAATTTCAAAAAAAATGCCGATCCTTTCTGTTATTTGCTGCTTTTTGACATTACAATAACGGCATTCTTTTATTTGACACCATGCACCTAGATTTTATTAACTTTTATTGCCTAAATTTTTTCAATTTTGATAATTTTTTTAAAAATATTTTTTGTAAAAGTAGAACATATTACACATTTCTGAATCAAGAAAATTAATATCTTCCAAATTATGAAAAAAAAAATGGGTTCCAATTTAAAATAAGAAAGTTGAGTATCGCCTAAAAGATTTTTTAAATAATCAGTTTATAGTAAAATAAAAACCATTTAATTTGTTTTTTAAATTTTTGAAATCGGTTCATAAATAAAAATTCTACAACGCCTGCCGTTTTAAAAAATCACCCTGTATGTTTCTGTTGCAAATGTCGCAATGGCATTGTTATGTGAATTAGAATTAATCTTAATAATTAATCAATTATGTAACCTTGGTGCACAGCAATTTTCATGTCAAAATTGACAAATGTCAAATTTTGGGGGGACAATGCTGCCAACATTTCCAAAGTTAATTCATCAAGATTCCAACTACAAGGTGTTTATAAATGTTTCTAGCATCAAGGGTGGCTATGAAATGTCAAAGAACTTTGCCGCTCATTACAAATGTGGGTTTCGATTTTTCAACTGACATTTTCAGTTACCCTCAAACATGGAGCAAATAAAAAAAAACCTGAAAATCTAACACTTGGACACAAAACTGTAACTGAAACGTCATGAATGTAAGTTTCATTATAAATAATTTTCAGGATAGTTATATTCACTATAAAAACAAAGCGGCAAAATAGTACACGGCAGGAATTCCAAATCCACATATTGTATTAATAAAGAAACAATCTTACATCTTCAAACAAACTAAAGGAATATAAATTTGGATAAACTGACAATTTTAATATCTAAAAACATTTTCGTCATTTCTAGCTTGTTTCCTTGAGGGCAAACTAAAATTGCAAAAATCACATAACCACAGAGCTTGAATTTCCAGCATCCCACGTTTTGGTAACAATAGATAGTCGTGTTGATTAGCACAATGACACTTGTAATTCAAGAATAACCATTTTATCCACCCACGTCCTGAACTTCTTGTATTTCTTTTATATCAATTATTGTAACAGGTGGAGATTTGATGCGCGTCACGACGCCCACCGCCACAGAAACGATGTTACCGTGGAAACGAGAAGAAGAAGAGGGTTCTGTACCTTTGCAGCAATCGGAATTTCCCGCGTGGGCTTCGAACAAAGAATATTTAGCTTACAACTCACCATCGGCTACATTTTTAGGTAAAAATACAGAGTAATCACTCAAAATATTTATCTAGTCGACTGGGACGTCTTCACAGTCAACTAGATAAATGATTCAAGTAAATATTACTACCATTTTATAATACCAGAGCTCATTACTGTCGGTCCACTCATTAAAAAGTTAAGTTGGCAGCAGCCCCTAGTAATTTTTATCAGTAACAGTTGGCAGTAAGATCGTTTGACCTTGACGCAACTGTGGCATGCGTAGAAGCTAATCTTCTTGCACAACATTGTCAACAATGTCAATTACAATTTCCCCTAATTTTCTCTCTAAAGATTTGAAGCCTGATTTACACCCAAAAAGTTTCGAAAATTTACACGTAGACCAGGGTCGATAATTTTTGAAACCAAAAAAAATCGTGGTAGAATGAAACCTATTGGAAAATGTTGAGAATATTACAAAAATGAAAGGAAAAATAAATTACGGGAGAGGGTTGGTTTTTAAGGGTTAAAATCGGTTTATCTCGATTTCCGGCAAAACTACAAGTCTTATGGAAAAAAGTTAAATGGCAAAGTTGTATGTAATAAAAAGATCTTCAACTTTTGTATTTACACTTTTTTCTCATAACCTCAAAATTCACATGAAAAACTCAAAAAACCACGTTTTTGGTTTTTATTTTTATCTTTTACAAAAAAATTTTTTTTTTTATGAAATTTGGTGAGAGCTTACCTTTGTATATACCAAATACACAAGAATTTTTTGGATTTGAAAAATTCATTTTTTCTCCTTATTTTTATTTAATACCGAAAAAGCACCCTAATTTTCAATCGAAAATTCACGCGCCAAAATATCAGCTTTTTTAAAAAAGTTGGTGGGCTTTTTATTCGTTGAAATCTCTACTTTCTGATAGTGTAATAAAAAATATACGTCACTATGGAAAATATTTTCAAAAAATTTAAAAAACGAAAAAAACTCGAATCGAAAAATTATTTTTCTATCATTATGTACAATTTTGAGCTATTTATTAATATTAACACTGTAATTACTCATTTAGCGTATGATTCTATGTTACATTGATAAACAAAATTTTCAATCCATCAAACATTAAGATTGCAAAATAAAACATGAGAAAATGGTTGTTAAAAATATTCAAGATAGGATTTAAAGGGAATTTTATCTAAAAAATGAGGATGTTATAATTTTTTTTTCAGTAAAAAAGCTGGTTTATTACAGTTTTATTATATTTTTGTCATAAAAAAAATCTCATACTATATAAATGTTCTTCGGAATATTTTTTAGTTCAATAATTTCTGTCTCTTTGATGGTATTCCTTCGTCGTTTTCCGATTCTAGCAATGAAATTTCGGGAGGTTTTTAATCTAGACTTATTTATTAATTGTGCCAAATTACAAAATTATCGATCAAAAGAAACACATTTCGAAATTTTTTAAATTGATGGAACTAGAAATTTTTGAAAAAATATGTTAATGCTTGTAACTCTAACAATTTTAATGCCAAAGCAATTAAATTTGGCAAAGTTACTAATTTGGACTTAGTTACTAACCATACGAAACTTTAAAGTTATGCAGCAAAAGATCCTGAATTTGAAATTTTTTTATAATTTTTTTGAATGGACCAAAAACTGTAAAAATTATTTATTAGGGGTTTTATCTCGGTCAGTTTTAACGCCAAACAATAAAATTTGAGGCAGTTACTAATTTAGACTTATTTATTAACTGTGCTAAATTGCAAAAATATAAACCAAGAAAGTCAAATTTTGGAATTTTTTATTTTGAAAAAGAACCAAAAACTTTTGGAAAAAATATATGGGTCTAATTTAATGACAAAACAATGAAATTTAGTAAGGCTATTATTTCAGATTTAATTACTAAATATGCCAAATTTCAAAATTATACAGCAAATGGTACTAATTTTGGAAAATTTAATTTTTTGATTGAACCGAAATCTGAAAGAATTGTCTAATAAGGGCTGCATCTCTAACAATTTTAATGCCAAAGCAATCAAATCTGGCAAAATTACTACTTTGAACTTAATTACTAAGTCTGTTAAATTTCAAAATTCTACAGCAAAACGTACTAATTTTGGCAAATTTAATTTTTTTTATTAAACCGTTAACTGTTTAAATTATATATGTATTAAGGGCTGTATTTTTAACAAACATGAAAATTGAGGAGATTACTAATTTAGACGTACAGTAATTAATATACAATTAACTGCGAAAAAAAATGCTATTACAGATCAAAAATGTCAAATTTTAGATTTTTTTATTTTGGGAATAAACTATAAACTTTTGGAAAAAAATATGTTAAAACTGTAACTCTGTTAATTTAAATGCCAGAGCAATCAAATTGTAGATGTTTTATCAAATATACACATTATTAACTTAGTTGTTTGTTAATTATACTAGTATCTTTTGATTGAAAATTTTTTTGTTAATCAATGTAACTTAGAATCATACGCTAAATGAGTAATTACAGTGTTAATATTAATAAATAGCTCAAAATTGTACATAAGTACATAAGTACGTTTTTTAAATTTTTTGAAAATATTTTCCATAGTGACGTATATTTTTTATTACACTATCAGAAAGTAGATATTTCAACGAATAAAAAGCCCACCAACTTTTTTAAAAAAGCTGATATTTTGACGCGCGAATTTTCGATTGAAAATTAGGGTGCTTTTCCGGCATTAAATACAAATAAGGAGAAAAAATGAATTTTTCAAATCCAAAAAATTCTTGTGTATTTGGTATATACAAAGGTCAGTTCTCACCAAATTTCATAAAAAAAAAAATTTTGTAAAAGAAAAATAAAAAACCAAAAACGTGGTTTTTTGAGTTTTTATGTGAATTTTGAGGTTATGAGAAAAAAGTATAAATACAAAAGTTGTAGATCTTTTTATTACCTACAACTTTGCCATTTAACTTTTTTCCATAAGACTTGTAGTTTTGCCGGAAATCGAAATAAACCGATTTTAACCCTTAAAAACCCACCCTCTCCCACTTCCCGATCTCGAATCGACCGTAATTTATTTTTCCTTTCATTTTTGTAATATTCTCAACATTTTCCCATAGGTTTCATTCTACTACGCTTTTTTGCACTTTTTACCTTTTTTGAAGGCTTCGACACTGGTCTAACAGTGGACTGATAGCAATGAGCTGGACTTAACTTTTTGATTCTTTTTAGGCGGTTTGGAGAACCCGCGCTCTTCGGTAATCGGTCTCTTCCGTCGCGAGAGCATCGGCTCTGAGCACCTGAGCAGCACCGAGTCGACTCCCCAAAAAGAGCGTCGCGATTCTCTCGGTCGCAACGCCGTTCTTCTGATCGAAGACGGAGAAAGCGACCCATTGGGTGTTCTTCAGAAAACTGGTACCATCCCGCCCCTTCCGCAACCTCCTCAAACTCCAGGACAAAGGAGACAAGCCCGTCGCGGTTCCATGCTGGAACTTAGCGGGTGTGTTAACAATGATGAGGTTACTCATATGTGACACTTGTCCGATGTAAGAAATGAAAACACCGTTGTTATCTGTTGTTCTTGTTCTGAAAATAACACTTTTTTCACTAGACGGCACAAGGAGTAACGAACAAAGTTTCTGCTGATGTCAATTAACATAAAACGTAGAGGGGATAAATTCAGTTGTTGACGTATTTTTACACTTTGCACTGTCAGTAGTCGGCAGACAGAAGAGCAAGAATTTCGCTTAAACTCACTACACCATCACGCGTGCTAAAAGTAATGAAGACTCTACCTTTTATGCATACTAATTTTACTAACAATACCAACTTTTTCTATTTTCTACTTAACCTTGATGGGGAGCTGGGCGCGCTCGTTTCTTTGGAATAAACAATATTGTTCATAAAATCAACGAGCGTGCCCTGGTGGATTACCTTAACGGTCGCTTTATAAACTTCAGGCAGTATGACAGCATTAATAGCCAATGAAAATCATCCAGGATGCTTAGTCTGATGTCATTGGCTAGCTAGAAAGAATCCGCAGTTATGGTTACTGCAGCTGTTGCGGTTGCTGCGGAAGTTTATAAATGAATATGTTGTGGACCAAGTGATTAATTGGACAATATGAAGAATGACCAAAATGATTGGGCAACTGGATAAATTTGTCACATTGTCTGGGCGTTACAAATACAGGGTGATTTTTATTACGAGTCACCAATGCCATTATAAAACAAGTCCTTCATACTATTTTTTCGAATTTGCAACCTTTTCGTGTTACACGATTGGTAATGGTTTTGTAACCACGACTTGCCACTTGATTTTCAAATTTAATTTAAAATTTCACATTTATTGAGTGTCACTGTCACTGAATTTTGACATAACGTAACCTAACCTCACAGCCAGTATTCACATCTATTATATTTACGTACAATTATAGTCGGGCCGCAAAGGACAATTCAATTTTGATACATTTTTTATTCACGCAGCAATTTATTAAACACGAATCGTAAAATCCAAATTGACCAAGAACTTGACAGGAAACAGGTGACGGTCAGACTAATAAGGTCTGCCAATTGTTAAAAAACAAAATTTCCTACTTTGAGTTTTTTATAGATACAACGTGTGTATAAATGTTTCTAGCATCATGGGTGGCTATGAAATGTCAAAGAAATTTGCCGATCATTACAAATGTGGGTTTCGATTTGTCAACTGACATGGAGTACGGGCACTACCGCCTGTAAAGTATGCAAGCTCCCACTCTGGAGGATCAACAAATCGTGTCGGTCCATTTAAATACCATTGAAAGCGTTGTTTAGATGCAGTATTTAATTATTTTTTGTATTGTAGTTGGGTTGTAACTTCTTAAAATGTATTGCCTTAATTATAATTTTGATCAGTGAATTGGTAATTGTTTAATTTCAGCTAGAATACAAGCTGGTATCTATTAATTTTTGGCATATTTAGTTAAATTTTGATAAAATCGTAAATTTCTTTTTAAGAGATATTTATATGCAACTTGCAACTTTGCAAAATCCATGACGATACTAAATACAGCAGATATGGCAAATTCAATCTATTTTTTGAATAAAGCTATTTGCTTGTAATTTACTTAGCGTTAGGAATATCTCTAAAAGTTAGATATTATTCTAAGAGAGCTTGCTTAGAATCGAATTTTACATTTATTTATGCGGAGTTTTAAAACGAAAAATTTCTAATTTTCAGTTCAGTTCTTTTAAACAGTAATACATTGTATAATAAGAATTGGCGAACCAAAATGAGCCATGAATTCGTTAGTACATATGTACAATGTTGTCCATGCTGTCTTACACAATTTTGAATTACTTTTAACTTTAAATTTTGAGTTCCGATTATGTATAAATTTATGCGAACTAAAAAATAAACAAAATCATTTATTTAGCAGAAATGGACAAAATAATAACATTTCATTATCAATAATTATCGATCGAATTTAAAGATTTTAATATTTAAAAAAAAATCGAAATAAGAATTTTAAGTTGAAATTTTGTAAGGAATGTATTCTGAGCAACTTTTCTTAAAAATCGAAGATGTCCAACAGCAAGGAAAAGTTCACTTTATTCAAAAACTCGTGGACAATTTATCATTTTCAAATTCTTTCTTCTAAAATTAAGGGAGATAAAAGCTTATTCATTTAAAGTACAAAGCACTGTATAATTTTTACCTCTAATCTGCAGATATTTCAATTTTATTTTAATTTTCATCGTCAAGCAACAAACGCCTGTACCTTTTTTTTGCGATTTTTAAAATATTAAATTTGGAAGTCGTCATTCGTTGGCGTTTTTGGGCCACTAATTACGCCAAAAGTGTCCTAAAATAAACAATTACTACTCAATGGCAGTATAGATAATTCATATTAAGAGATTTCAACCCAACCATAGTAAAACACAGTCGAAAACAATTAAATACTGCATCTAAACAACGCTTTCAATGGTATTTAAATGGACCGCCACGGCTTGTTGATCCTCCAGAGTGGGAGGTTGCATACTTTACAGGCGGTAGTGCCCGCACTCCATTTGTAGTTAACCTCAAACATGAAGCAAAGTAAGTTTTGAGAAATAAACTGTTCTGTAGTATATCCGGTGAGAGATGGGGAGATTTCGACAGTTGACATATAGGTTGGTAGCAAATTATGCTGCAAAATACACTAAAAACACTAAATTCCTACGCGAAATGGGTTGACAAGGTTGTCGGTAACTGAGGTATGTTCATAAAGTGAGACGTCTGTTGGAGCGTGTGACGTCAGAGTGATGTGATTATCACTGAGATTCGCCAGAGTGTTGTTGCGTTTATGAACGGTTTCCGTGGTTATTTAAATGTTTGATAAATAGGTACATCACCTACATACAAAACGCAATTTTCGCGAAAATTCATGACTAAAACTATGCCAAATTTCCGATATCGATATCTCGCTTATTTTTAAGAGTAAACTTAAGTTATTTACATCATTGTACGCAGAATTTTACGCAGATTCCAAATCTGGGATTGTAATTTAGATCCGACAACAGATAACTGAGTTATGGCCGATCAAAGTTTCGGAAAGTTGATTTTTTCATTTTCATTTCATATGATTAAATATCTCGCAAACTATTTGAGATAATGAGATGCGGTTTGCGCCATTCTTTTTCTCGGCTCATTTTACGTTATAAAACGTTATCAAAAGCCCAAAATTCGATAGTCGATTTTTCGGGAAAAACAATTCCGACTCAAACGATGAAAATTTTTCATTTTTTTTATTTTTGTCCATAATTCGTAAACTATTTGTCCGATAGATCTCAAATTGGGCCAGTAGATAGATTTCGAGCTCCTCTTTCGACTGATGTATAATTCAAAGCTATTAAACGCCGTTTTCATTTTGAAAACGTTGATTGAAAGTCACTCTAAAATGACGTTTTCAAAACAGTTTTTGGCCAATGCCTCGTTTATTTATTAAGCAAACTCAACAAATTTTGGTCTCATTTTACGCAGAATGTCACACTGCATCCAAAAACATAAGAATTTTTAATTTTCGCCAACAAATATCTGAGTTATGGCCTTTTGAAAATTTGGGTTGTCGCCAGAAAGCCAAATTTTTGAAGGTTCAAAACAATTCGTGCTCAATATCTCAGAAACTATTGCAGATAATAAGATGCGGTTTGCGCCATCGTTTTTCTCGCGAGTTTTTACATAAGAAATAGTTCATAGATTTTTCAAAAGTCGAAATTTACAAATTTTTGCAAAAATTTATGACCAAAACAATGCAAACTTCTGATATCGACATCTCGCTTATTTTTTCGAGTAAACATGAGTTATTATACACCAGTGTATGCAGAATTTTCCGTAGATTCCAAATCTGGGATTTAAATTCAGATTCGACAACAAATAACTGAGTTATGGCCGATCAAAAACTCAAAAAGTTTATTTTCATTTTTCTTCATTTTTCCTAATTAGTACGATCGATCTCAAATTTGGCCATTAGATAAATCTTGTGCTTCTTTTCCGATTTAGGAATTTGACCAAAATCATTGGTGCGGGAGAAGCTGGTTGATATTATAAAATATACATTTTATTAACGCTTTTGTGTCACATTTTACACAGAGTGATTTTTATGAACGCAGCTCTGGGGTTATTTTGTCATTTTAAATTTCGCGCGTAGATTTAGTGACTTTTCTGTCATTCAAACTCTCATTGTACGAACTATAGTTGCGGTTTAAAACATGAAAAACTTGGATACAAAACCGTAACTAAAACGTCATTGAAGTAAGTAACATTATAAATAATTTTCCTGATAGTTATATTCACTATGAAAACAAAGCGGCACGATAGTGTACGACAGGAATTCCAAAGCCACGCTTGATGCTAGAAACATTTATAAACACCTTGTACCTATAAACGACTCCAAATTGAGTACTCTAAGGGACCTATTAAAGCGGCAAATTGGAAAAAAGTGTTTATGTGTCTTGTAACAACCACAATCCGCAAATCTTACACCTGACTTGACAAATGACAGATCAGTGACAGGGAAGTTGGAGCCCAATGGCGTATCATGAGGTAATCTTTAGCGGTAAAACAAATTGATTTTAGATCACCAAAATGTGCTTTGGTTATACAAGGTGTTTATAAATGTTTCTAGCATCAAGGGTGGCTACGGAATTTCTGTCGTGCACTACTTTGCCGCTTTGTTTTCATAGTGAATAAAACTATTTTAAAAATTATTTATAATGTAACTTACGTCAACGACGTTTCAGTTGCGGTTTTGTGTTCAAATTTTTGATTTTCAAGTTTCAAACCACAACTAGAACAGTTTTCTTTTCAAAACTTTGCTTTATGATTGAGGTTAACTACAAATGTCAGTTGAAAAATCTAAACCCACATTTATAATGAGCGGCAAATTTCTTTGACATTTCATAGCTACCCTTGATGCTAGAAACATTTATAAACACCTTGTACTAGATTTGCATCATTTCAGTTCGCATTGATGGTGCATAACAAGTAGCAGTCGTTCAATGTTCAATATTGCCGAAAAGTAATTAATTAATACAAGCACCCTAACCCCTGTCAATTCTACGCTTATGTGTATTACATTCAACTAGTAGCGATTTGCACTACGCCCTACGTCAAAATTTGCAAAGTCGTCTATGATTATTGATTAATATTAATAAGAATCATTCTGTAATAATATACCTGTATACAGGGTGTTATGGAAATGAGTACGCAAAATTAAACTAGGAAGAGACAACTTTTATTAATATTTTTTTTCGAAAGCGCATTTTAATTAACCAATTTTTAACATTTATAAATATTCTTCTTTTTAGTCTAAATTTTTCTAAATCGGTACTCCTAATAAGACAATCAAGACTTATAAACACCACAAATTTGGTTATAGTGGCGTATGCTACAAGGTGAATATAAATGCTTCTAGCATCAAGGGTAGCTATGAAATGTCAAAGAAGTTTGCCGCTCATTATAAATGTGGGTTAAGATTTTTCAACTGACATTTGTAGTTAATCTCAATCATAGAGGAAAGTAAGTTTTGAGAAAAAAACTGTTCTAGTTGTAGTTTGAAACCTGAAAATCAAAATTTTGGACACAAAACGGTAACTGAAACGTCGTTGACGTAAGTAACATTATAAATAATTTTCAAAATATTTAAATTCACTAGAAAAACAAAGCGGCAAAGTAGTGTACGACAGGAATTCCAGAGCCACCCTTGATGCTAGAAACATTTATAAACACCTTGTACAATTTCAACCTTTTTAATGAGTAATAATGCAGATCTAATTTAATTAATCTAACAACTAGAACAGTTTATTTCTCAAAACTTATAGTAGAACCTCGACTATCCGGTCCTCTATATTTTTTGTGTTTTTCGATATATTATATCATCCGAGTGACCTCTGCAACAAATAATCCGGATAATCGAGGTTTGTACTTTGCTCCATGTTTGAGGTTAACTGCAAATGTCAGTTGAAAAATCGAAACCCATATTAGCGGCAAATTTCTTTGACATTTCATAGCCACCCATGATGCTAGAAACATTTATAAACACCTTGTATTACTGGTTGCATGTGTCATTCGTTAGGGTCGTAAAGTTACCCGAATCAGACTGTATAGTGATGTGGAAGGGATAAAATTTATTTAGTCACGTGTAACATACAATTTTTTCCAATTTTAAAGGATTTTCAAAAAAATACCCTCTTTACTTTTTTTCGTAAATTAATTTTGATACTGCAGCTTCTTTCAGAACGTTTCTATAGGATACTTTTTTCCTAATTATTTATTATTTCAAATTCACATTCAGACTCAAAATCCGAAAAATAAAGAATTGGCGTGACATATTTTGCTCCTCTGTAGCAATGAAAATTTCAAATGTAGTGCCAATTTTTATTTCGCGTTGTTTACAATGTTTATTAAATTCGGCAACTCTGCCGATTTTGATGCTAGAACAATGAAATTTCGGGAAGTTTTTAAAATTGATTTGATTATTGTTAACGCCAAATTACATTTTAGAACAAGAAATAACATTTTTAGAAATTTTTAGAACGACCTCAAAATGCACAAATTGCTATTAAATTACATAACTTTGACATAAGATTTTGATAAGAAATTTGGGGGTTTCATTATTAAAGAGGCCTTAATTGACTGTGGTCAAATAGAAAAGTTTACTACAAAAAATAAAAATTTTAGAAAATTTAAAATTTTATTTTTGGAGCGAACCGTTTTTTCCCAAAATTTTTATTAAACTCTGTAACTCCGCCAATTTTAATGCTACAAGAATGGAATTTCAAACCGTTAGTAAAATAGATTTGCTTATTATCTACGCCAAATTATATAATTTTAGAACAAGAAATAAGAATTTTAGAAATTTTCATTTTTAGACCGACTTCGAAATACACAAATTGCTGTTAAATTCCTTAACTCTCACAATTTTAATGCAAAAATTTCGAAATTTGGAGATA
This sequence comes from Gnatocerus cornutus, assembly GCA_029298725.1. Classification (NCBI taxonomy): domain Eukaryota; kingdom Metazoa; phylum Arthropoda; class Insecta; order Coleoptera; family Tenebrionidae; genus Gnatocerus; species Gnatocerus cornutus. The sequence continues at coordinate 2,774,235 of CM055510.1, forward strand.
TTGCTATCTAAAGCACTTCAATTGACTGTGTTAAATTAGAAAATTTTAGAACAAAAACCCAAAATTTTAGAAATTTTTATTTTTGGGGACTCGTTTTTCCAAAATTTTTATAGTATTTTGTAACCCTGCCAATTTTAATGCTAGAAGAATAAAATTTCAGGACGTTAGTAACATTGATTTGTTTATTATTGACGTCACATTAGATCATTTTAGAACAAGAAATAAGAATTTTAGAAATTTTTTCTTTTGGAACGACCTCAAAGTGCACTAATTGCACATTTTTAATATAAAAAATTTCAAAATTTGCTATTACTATCTAAGACACTCAAATTAACTGTCCAAAATAAAAAAAAAATTGTACAAAAGACAAAAATTTTAGAAATTTGTATTTTTGGAAAGAATCGTTTATCCAAAATTTTTATAATATTTTGTAACTCTACTAATTGTAATGCTAGAAGAACAAAATTTTAGGACATAAGTAAAATTTTATTGGTTATTATCTACTCGAAATTAGATAATTTTAAAACAAGAAATTTAGAAATTTTAATTTTTAGGCCGTCTTCAAAATGCACAAATTGCTGTTAAATTTTTTAACTCTCACAATTTTAATGCATAAATTTCAAAATTTGAAAATTTTGCTATGTAAACTACTTAATTAACTGTGTTGATTTAGAAAATTTTAGAACAAAAGACACAAGTTTTAGAAAATTTTATTATTTTCTGTAAGTCAGTCGATTTTAATTATAAAATATTGAAATTTCAGAGGGGTATTCAAATTGACTCCCTTATTATTGTTGCCAAAGTACATAATTTTAGACCAAGAAACACAAATTTTAGAAATTTTTATTTTTTGAACGATCTCAAAGTGCACAAAATGCTAATAAATTCTGTAACTTTGGCATTTTTAACGCAAAAGTATGAAATTTTTGGACTTTACAATTAAAAAAGTCCTAATTGACTCTGCTAAATTACAAAATTTTAGAACAAATCATACAAATTTTAGAAAATTTTATTTTTGAAGCGAATTTTTTTCTTAAAATTTTATTAACTTTGATAATTTTGTCAATCTTAATGATAAAATAATGAAATTTTAGGGGTATTATTAAAATCGATTTGTTTATTAACGACACAAAATTACATAATTTAGAACAAAAAATACAAATTTTAGAAATTGAAATAACATGCATCAAGACTGGGTTAAGGCTATATGGCACTAATAAACACATTCCATTGTGCAAAAGTTACATAACGTACTTTTCAGGGTGGAATTCAATAATATATTTTATTTGGTTTTGCCATATTTTCAAAAACTTTTCGATATTTTGCTACCTGCTGAAATCACCAGCGATCCCGGTCCAGATACTTTCGAGTGCAGAGATAATATAATTATCACCAAAAAAACAACAATACAAATACTTATTTGAGTTTAGTTAGTTTTATAGGTGCTACTATATACCCTTAGCTCAGTTTGATTACTATATGTCATTTTTCCTGCAGAGAATTTACCGATGTACAAAGGAGCAATTTTAGATATTAGCAGGATTCGAAAAGAATAAATTTGATACCTGTAGTAGATACAGGGTGTTTATAAATGTTTCTAACATCAAGGGTGGCTATTAAATGTCAAAAAAAGTTGCCGCTCATTAGTTGTAGCTAACCTCAATCATAGAGCAAAGTAAGTTTTGAAAAGAAAATTCTTCTAGTTGTGGTTTAAAACCTAAAAATCAAAAACTTGGACACAAAACCGTAACTAAAACGTCATTGAAGTCAATTTTCATGATAGTAATATTCACTATGAAAACAAAGCGGCAAAATAGTGTACGACAGGAATTCCAAGGCCACGCTTGGTGCTAGAAACATTTATAAACACCTTGTAGTAGTGTGAATGATAGACACTTACAGAACAAGTGAGGAAAGTGCAGAATTTCACACGAGTTAATTGTACATCCCCGAGGCGTTTCTGACGTAAGTCAACTTTGATGTACGAAAATATCAACTTTATTAAACCGTTCAATAATAGTGGTAATTTTTGATATTGTCCGAATTATTCACATGCTCAAGAGTCTTTTTAGTCGTATACCCAATTCCATCGCCACTCTTCTATTTCATCTCTTTGTTTAGGTCGATAACACGAGACACAATTCCGGAAGAAAACTTCGCCGGCTCATTAAGACGACCATCTTGGCTGACTCAATCACGTTTACCTCCGCGCGCCACGTCTTCAAAACAAACTTTAGGAAGCACTTTGATGGGAAACGTGCCATCTCCATCTTCGTCTTCTGAAGATGACTTAGCAGACGAAGATATAGAATGTTTAATGAAGGTTGGATTTTGAAAAGTTGACAAATTTTAGTGATCTACTCACACTAGTCTAGTTGAAGTAGTTAATGATATTCTAAGAAAAGTAGATTAGGAAATTTAGTCTGCTTACCATCTACGTCATGGCTAATCAAAAGCAAATTCTTGCGATAGAGGGGTCTTTTATTTTTGTATTCAGAAGGATTAAGAGTAGGTTAAGTCAAACAAAAATCAGAATATTTCAGAGATTTTTTTAAATCAACAATCGAAAAAATCTGATTATATAGGCTTGCTTTTGGAGCCGACCGTGCGTCCTGAAACAGAAAGTGTCTCATTTATAGCCATATTCACGTAGCGTTTATAGTGTTGTTTATTACTAAGTCAAATTTGTAAATAAGTAGACAGTAACACCACGTAGTAATTGTTTACACACTCAAAGTTATACGTCCTTTATGGCATTTTACAGAAGTTGTTGGACTCTGTATATAATTACGTTTTTTATACCTTTCTGTGGGCTTCTAGACTAATTATGCAATGTAATAAAAAAGAACTTGAATGCACCAACATTGCTGCAGTTTTAAGGAATTTTTTTTAGTAAAAGCTCAGAGGTTAGGCTTGAAATGCTACAGAGGTGCCATTTTGAGGACCAAAATTTTACATTTTAATGTTTCCAAGTTTATAATTTTCAAAAATCTAACATTTTAAGGCTCTCAAAGAATCTAAAACATTCCGAAAACAATCTTCATTGTTAGCTTGATCTAATTTCTTTTTCATGAAAAAAAAAAAATTTTGAAAGGAATTTTTGCACACTTAAAAATGGCCCCTCTGTTGCACTTCTATGTTTTGTAAATTTATTTCTGAAACAGAAAAAACGACAAACACAATGACACAATAAAAAATACACAAACTTTCTGGCAATGATTTAATTACACTAGTCAATAAAATTTTGTACTGGAGAAGTAACAAGTCATTTCTAAAATAGAATTGTCTCCCGATTCCAAGCCTGAAGTATTCGACCAAAAACTTTTTTAAATTGCCGCATCATTTTTTTTACGATATTTCAAGTCGACCATTTCATATGCAAGGTGTTTATAAATGTTTCTGGCATCAAGGGTGGCTATGAAATGTCAAAGAAATTTGCCGCTCATTACAAATGTGGGTTTCGATTTTTCAACTGGCATTTTCAGTTAACCTCAAACATGGAGCAAAGTAAGTTTGGAGAAATAAGCTGTTCTAGTTGTGGTTTAAAACCTGATCTGACCTGACCTGACCTGACCTGAAAATCAAAAATTTGGACACAAAACTGTAACTGAAACGTCATTGACCTAAATAACAATATAAATAATTTTCAAGATAGTTATATTCACTATGAAAACAAAGCGGCAATGTAGTGTACGACAGGAATTCCAGAGCCACCCTTGATGCTAGAAACATTTATAAACACCTTGTACAATTTCAACCTTTTTAATGAGTAATAATGCAAATCTAATTTCAGTTCGATTTTAGAAAATTTCAAATATTTCTGCAGGAACTGATTCTACCGACGACTTCTGGAAAGTTTCATAAGTAGCTTAATCAGTCGATTTTTTAAAGGAATACAGGAATTTAAAAAAAAATTATTTTTAGAACGATCTCAAAGTGCACAAAATGCTATAAATTCTGTAACTTTGGCATTTTTAACGCAAACAGTATGAAACTTTACAATTAAAAAAGTCTTAATTGACTGTGCTAAATTAGAAAATTTTAGAACAAAAAACCAAAATTTTAGCAATTTTTGTTTTTGGGGAGACTCGTTTTTCCAAAATTTTTATAGTATTTTGTAACCCTGCCAATTTTAATGCTAGAAGAATGAAATTTCAGGACGTTGGTAACATTGATTTGTTTATTATTCACGTCACATTAGATCATTTTAGAACAAGAAATAAGAATTTTAGATATTTTTTCTTTTGGAACGACCTCAAAGTGCACTAATTGCACATTTTTAATATAAAAAATTTCAAAATTTGCTATTGCTATCTAAAACACTCAAATTAACTGTGCTAAATTAAAAAAAAATTGTACAAAAGACAAAAATTTTAGAAATTTGTATTTTTGGAAAGAATCGTTTTTCCAAAATTTTTATAGTATTCTGTAACTGTACTAATTTTAATGCTAGAAGAACAAAATTTTAGGACATAATTAAAATTTAATTGTTCATTATCTACTCGAAATTAGATAATTTTAAAACAAGAAATTTAGAAATTTTAATTTTTAGGCCATCTTCAAAATACACAAATTGCTGTTAAATTCTATAACTCTCACAATTTTAATGCAAAAATTTCAAAATTTGTAAATATTGCTATGTAAACCACTTAAATTAACTGTGTTAAATTAGAAAATTTTAGAACAAAAGACACAAGTTTTAGAAAATATTATTTTTGGTGCAAACCTTTTTTTCCCACAAATTTTATTATTTTCTGTAAGTCAGTCGATTTTAATTATAAAATATGGAAATCTCAGAGGGGTATTCAAATTGACTCCCTTATTATTGTTGCCAAAGTACATAATTTTAGACCAAGAAATACAAATTTTAGAAATTTTTATTTTTAGAACGATCTCAAAGTGTACAAAATGCTATTCAATTCTGTAACTTTGGCATTTTCAACGGAAAAAGTATGAAATTTTGGGACTTTACAATTAAAAAAGTCTTAATTGACTGTGCTAAATTAGAACATTTTAGAACAAATCATACAAATTTTAAAAATTTTTATTTTTGAAACGATTTTTTTTCTTAAAATTTTATTAACTTTGATAATTTTGTCAATCTTAATGATAAAATAATGAAATTTTAGGGGTATTATTAAAATCGATTTGTTTATTAACGACACAAAATTACATAATTTAGAACAAAAAAATACAAATTTTAGAAATTGAAATAACATGCATCAAGACTGGGCTAAGGCTATATGGCACTAATAAACACATTCCATTGTGCAAAAGTTACATCACGTACTTTTCAGGGGAATTCAATAATATATTTTATTTGGTTTTGCCATATTTTCAAAAACTTTTCGATATTTTGCTACCTGTTGAAATCACCAGCGATCCCGGTCCAGATACTTTCGAGTGCAGAGATAATATAATTATCACCAAAAAAACAACAACAATACAGATATTTATTTGAGTTTAGTTAGTTTTATGGGTGCTACTATATACCCTTAGCTCAGTTTGATTACTATATGTCATTTTTCCTGCAGAGAATTTACCGATTTACAAAGGAGCAATTTTAGATATCAGCAGGATTCGAAAAGAATAAATACCTGTAGTAGATACAGGGTGTTTATAAATGTTTCTAGCATCAAGGGTGGCTATGAAATGTCAAAGAAATTTGCCGCTCATTACAAATTTGGGTTTCGATTTTTGAACTGACATTTTCAGTTAACCTCAAACATGGAGCAAAGTTAATTTTGAGAAATAAACTTTTCTAGTTGTGGTTTAAAACATGAAAATCAAAAATTTGGACACAAAGCTGTAACTGAAACGTCATGAATTATAAATAATTTTCAAGATAGTTATATTCATTATAAAAACAAAGCGGCAAAAACATTTGTAAACACCTTGTACAATTTCAATTTTTATTTTAGATTTTAGAAAATTTCAAATATTTCTGCAGAAACTGAAAAGTTTCATAATTTTGTTAAGCACAAAAAACAAGAAAAAAGGCTTTGGATTAAAAATCAGTACGCAATTCTATTTTCCAAAATTTGCTGACTAGTGTTATCTACAACTCAGCATTACAACGAGATTAACGATAGCTTATCTCACACGTTTTACGCTTTGTAATTCCAGTTATAATCGTTTCAAATTTACAGTAAAATTAGCAATTAAGTAGCTTTCAGTCGATTTTTTAAAGGAAACAGTTCTTTGTGTTGCATAGTACATTCAGATTGGAATAATATTAATATTGGTCTTAACTATTAACTAGAACTAGAGTATTAAGTACTGTAACGTCAATAATAGACAACAGTGAGTGAACGTGTATTTATGTAGGATTAATTAAAGAGACGCTTAAATTTAACTGTACGTCTTTCTTATTTTAACTATCGATAAATGAATAATTTAAAATATTGAAATTAAAGTACTGTAAGATTTGTAACTCAAAATCTGTATCTACTTTGATACCTTACCTAATATTTTTATAAAATCGCAACTTTGTAAGCTAATGGCTCAACAATTTTAAGAAGTTATTTTTTGTTATCACTTTAATTTGGCAGTCATCACTACTCAATATTTCATTTGATCTCATGATATGACACCATCAACACGATAATATAGGATGAGTAAACCAACAATTGCAAAATTTTGCACAATCGAGTTCGAGCTTATCCAAATTGGGTCAATTGAAATTGTTTTAATTTTACATAACTACAGAAAGTGTTGGAGAAATTGGATCTCAAGAAATTGAGCAATGAATATTTTGTTTAAAATAATTAGGTAGGAAATGTTTACCTTATAACTGGTAGTATTAACTTATTGATGGTGCCTCATTAATTAACGACCTGTTAGAATTTAGTCATTAGCATTGTTAAGCACTAACTGACCACAATTTCGTAAACAACAGTGCAGTTGGTAAGTTGTATGCTTGTATATATTCTTGTAGAAAAATATTTTTTCAGCTGACAATACTTGTAATATTTTCAGTTATGTACTTATTGTAAAAACTGACTTGTTAAAGTTGAAATTAATAAATTGCAATTAATAAGTTTGTACTTCTTTATCGAAAACTTCACTGACGGAAAGATATTTTTTGATTTATAATTGTATCTTCTATCTTGATCCCACACATAGATTACAAAGGCATTTATAGACCACTGTCTGTTCTGGTTTGGTGCCAATGTCAGATAACCTTTTGATCACGTTTCAACAAGTTAAACAGTCAAATTCTCTTCCTTTACTAAGCAAACCAAAAGTAAATATTAAAATTATGTTAAAAGTTTAGAGCACATGCAATAGTTATTTAATAAACTAGTTTGTTAATGAAGGCTATTAATAATCGAAACTGAGATTATTAATCGCCCATTAACTTCTTGTTCTTGAAAAATCTGAAGCTTCAGAAATGAACTTTGCTATTTCATGCTTTTCCAAGATCTTTGATTTTTTTGGACGTTTTATAAAGGAAATTACTTAATATTTGCTTATATCAATGTTTTGTTTTATATCATGTGAGCCACAAAATTTTTGTTTAGGGTAGGCCATGAAAGAGAGAGACAAACATAGATGTCATTTTGTTTTTGATATAACCTCAATTTTTTGATGAAAATATGTAATATTACGAAGTGCAAATAAGAGAAAATGTAGCGTGTCTCTTCAGAATCAATGATGTATTGAGAACTAATTGGAAATTAAATCAAATGACAAATGTCAAACTACTGTCAAATTTTCTGTCGAATTACCTAAATTTTGTCAAAGCCTACCCTAAATTACAATTTTGTGGATCACACGTTGACTTCAACATTGAATATTTAGACCACAATGAGGCCAGCAACCCTTTAAGACACTTTTAAGACACTTTTAAACACCAAAAACGAGAGAACACAAAGAAAACGCAATTTTTTGTTGTCGGACCGAAAAACACAAAGCCGTTTGTTAGGTTAGGTTAAATAATAAAGACGAATCAAGATGGCTATATCGATATTGGAGTGTATAAAGTCCGTTTTTTTTTAACACTCTCCCAGCACTTTACAACCGGCAACGTCGTCGATGGTGACTTTTTGGTGATAAAATCAAATAGGTTAGTTGCCTAATTGACAAACGGCCTTTCAGGCTCTACCGAGTCTTTTCACTATTAAATCCTTTGATTTGCAATCCAACAGGCTGTAAAAGAAACGTTTTTAACAAAAACACTGCCAAACTTTCAGAAATGTCAAAAATTTAACAACTATTTTTTCACCAAAAATCTCCCTAGGCAACGTTGCCGGTTGTAATGCAGGAGAAGATTGCGGTGTTGGTGGTGTTTAAAAAAAAAACGGACTTTACGTATCCGGTGAGAGATTGGGAGATTTTGACAGTTGACATATAGGTTGGCAGCAAATTATGCTACAAAATACACTAAAAACACTAAATTCCTACGCGAACTAGGTTGACAGGGTCGACAGTAAGTGGGCTTATTTTGTTGTTTTAAATTTAAATTTCGCGCGTCCGGTACACTTTTTATCGCCTAGATTTAGTGACTTTTATGTCATTCAATCTCTCACCGTACGAACTATAGTGACATTTCTATCAACTTAATAAATGACAGTAACTAGCGTCGCTAGCAGATTTATTTTGGACGTCAAATGCTAATAAGTCAAACTTGAAAATTCTAATTTCCTAAAATGTCAAATTTCCTGTAAAACATAGAGCACAGTTAAATTTACAGTTGATGACAAAAACTACAAAACTTTTGTTAGACAAATGTCAAATTAGGTTGAATTGTATAGTATCAGGTGACACATTTTGACAGTTGACATATAGGTTGGCAGCAAATTATGCTACAAAATACACTAAAAACACTAAATTCCTACGCAAACTGGGTTGACAGTCAGTGGGCTTATTTTGTTATTTCAAATTTCGCGCGTTAATTTAGTGACTTTTCTGTCATTCAATCTCTCTCTGTACGAACTATAGTGACATATCTATCAACTTAATAAATGACAGTAACTAGAGTCGCTAGCAAATTTATTTTGGACGTCAATGCAAATGACATATCTGCTTGGTAAAGTGATTCATTAACGCATTCATTTTCGAAAGAAATCTTACAAATAAAGAAATTTTAATGTTAGATCGTCGGAAAAATATGTTACAGTAGAAACCGAAAATAAATTAATAATGATAATAATAAAAAAAAATGCTAATACTGAAATTTTCTTCAAAAGGATTTTCTTTTTCCATATTAGGATCACTGGCTGTTTTTAAAGTCTTTTTTAACGGTCTTAACGTTTGATTTTCCTCTATTATTCGTGTTTTTTAATTAAACAAAATTGTGAACTTTGGCTACTTCACACTTTTTGGCCAAAGTTGAAACAGTAAAACTTGCGTGTTCTTTAAAAATGTTTAACTTTTCTTGCAATTGTTTTGACAAACTGGCATCTGCAGCGTATTCACTCAACATTCGAACACTGCAAAATACAAGGTGTTTATAAATGTTTCTAGTATCAAGGGTGGCTATGAAATGTCAAAGAAATCTGCCGCTTATTACAAATGTGGGTTTAGATTTTTCAACTGACATTTGCAGTTAACCTCAATCATGGAGCAAAGTAAGTTTTGAAAGAAAAAACTGTTCTAATTGTGGTTTAACACCTGAAAATTATACATTTAAACACAAAACCGTAACTTAAAAGTCGTTGACTTAAATGACATTATAAATAATCCTTGATGGTAGAATCATTTATAAACACCTTGTATGATTCTGAGGGGATAAAAACGGGTAGAAAATTTTTGGAAATCAGATTTGACACAAATTGCATAAAATTGAACAAAAAATATTCATTTGCGTGTTTAGATTATTGTTTTAATGACAGTAAGTTCACATTATGGCGTTTCTACTGTATTTTTAAATGATTTGACTCTTTCGAGTACCTTTTTTTGTTGTACTGGGACAAAAATTATTGCTTTCACATTATCATCAAGTTATCAAACAAGTTGTTATCAATATTATCGTCATTTTTGACGTAGCGAGAAATTATTAGGTAGGATCAATTTTATTATATTAAATGGCTCCAAATAGGTCTAGGTCCTTGAAATTGATCACATTTTTAATAAATACTTCAGATCTTCCTGATAGTTCTTAAATTAGATAATGTAGGTTTTGCAAATTTCGTAAATGCAGATTTTACAGATTGTTCAGGATCATCGAATTTGATTCCCAAGTCTTCCTGATCCTTGTTAATAGAAACTGATTTTTTTAATTAAGTTTCTGTGAATGTTTTTTTATTCTGTCACTTTTTAAAATTGCTCAACTTTTTTTATTTTTAAATATTTTGAATCACTCATAGCCTTTAAATTCCAGGCATTTATCGATTTATTTCTTTGGATTTCTTTCCATTTTTCAAATGTCTAAGATTCTTCAAATGTTCCATATTATACATACAGGATGATTTTTAAAAAACGACAAGCGTTGTAGAATTTTTATTAATAAACGATTTCAAAAATTTAAAAAACAAATTAAATGGTTTTTAATTTACTATAAACTGATAATTTTAGAATTTTCTAAATGTCTTAGTTTTTTTGAGCGATATTCAACTTTCTTATTTTAAATTGGCACCCATATTTTTTTTTTCATAATTTGGAAGATATTAATTTTGTTGATTCAGAAATGTGTAATATGTTCTACTTTTAACAAAAAAATATTTAAAAAAAAAATTATCAAAATTGAAAAAAAATAGGCAAAAAAAAATGAATAAAATCTAGGTGCATGGTGTCAAATAATAGAATGCCGTTATTGTAATGTCAAAAAGCTGCAAATAATAGAAAGGATTGGCAATTTTCTTTTTTGAAATTATTAATAATAATTTATTTATTTATTTATTATTATTAATAATAATTTCAAATCAGAAAAAATATCTACCTAATTTAAATAATTCGTGCATTGTAAGGTGTAGCCCTATCTTGTTGAAAAAAAACTTGTTCTTTCTGTTATTTGCTGCTTTTTGACATTACAATAAAAGTATTGTGTTATTTGACATCACGCACCTAGATTTTATTAACTTTTATCGCCTAATTTTTTTCATTTTTGATAATTTTTTAAAAAATATTTTTTGTAAAAGCAGAACATATTACAGATTTCTAAATCAAGAAAATTAATATCTTCCAAATTATGAAAAAAATTAATGGGTTCCAATAATTTAAAATAAGAAAGTTGAATATCGCCCAAAAAATACTAAGACATTTAGAAAAATTCTAAAATCATCAGTTTATAGTAAATAAAAAACCATTTAATTTGTTTTTTAAATTTTTGAAATCGGTTCATAAATAAAAATTCTACAACGCCTGCCGTTTTTTAAAAATCACCCTGTATATGTATTTCGATTAATTGGATTCTTTAAAGAAACAAGGAATTTTCTGCCACTGAACGCTTACAATTTTTTTTCTAAGATGAATTTCAATGTCCAGAAAGTCATTGCGTCTAAATCACGGTTAGTTTAAAACAATTTTGACTGAAATGCTTTTGTATTTTGAAAATATCTTTCGAAAATTGTGTGACTATTGACGCGTTTAACTTGACGCTAAACCTGCAACAAAACCCATAGTTTTGACGTCGCGACGCCTTAAAAATGTAATTTTAGCTAATTGTGAGAGTTGGTGAAGTCAACCTCTAATTTATTTTTTTTTAATATAAATGTGTTAAAAATATCTCAGTTGTCATTTTAGATTTAACGCAAATTGTATTCAAAATTTGAGGAAAAAATGTTGTCTTATCAAGTTAGTTTCCCATTTCATTACGTCAAAATTGGGAACTACGTTTACACCCATCTGTCAACATCTTGTGTCACAAATGTCATCTATCCTTTGGCTCGCTTTAGATTGTAATAAAAGTCTTACTTGGTGAAAATGGCGCTGTGTCAATGTTAATTAACGATTTCTGGTGTCCAAAAAGTGCAACTAACCATAAAACAGCGTTTTTTTTCGAAAATTTTAAACACAATTTGCATTTTAAACTCAAAAATCGCTAAAAATCATATTTTTAGGCTTCAAAAGTGGCCTAAAAGTTAGTCTTTTCTGGCCGCAAACATTTTTGGCCGATCTATGATGGCGCCATCTATCCATAGTTTTGCATATTACATAAAGATACCGACAATACCCCCAATTTTATAATTATTTGGGTAAAATCAAATCGACAAACTGCTGTAAAGTGCAACAAGAACGTGTTGAATTATTGAAAATGAACATGTCTGGCAGTGCTGCTGCAACAACATCAAAAAGCACATCAAACTCAAACCTAATTCATACAAATTGTGAAGCTACACATGCCGAAACTGCAAATGTAAGTAAAGAAAATATGAACTTTTCTGAAGGATTCATAAATATTTACAATTATTCAGTTGCTATAAATGATTAGATGAATAAGTCATAAAAAAAATTAATTAACTTGTAAATTTAATGATGATTTTCTTTTTGGCCTTGTTACACAAATAACTATTATTTAAGTTTAATTACATTTCTGTATTTATTTAATGTTTTATTTTGTTATGCTTATTGTTTATGTTTAATGATTTACACAAAAAGGATTTGTGCACTACTTGTTTTTCAATTATCTTTTATGCTTGAAAATAAATTATTGGTTTGAAGAACAACTTTTTTGAAAATTTGTACCCTCTCTACTAAGCGGACACTTTTAAGCGGATAAAATCTTGACTCCTATTGAAGTCCGCTTAAGAGAAGTTCCACTGTTCTTGATACAATGCAATGAAAGACAAATTAGACGAACGGGCCCTGATAGAACAACAAACAATATCATGGAGAATTAACTCAAATGGGTGCAAAACTGGTGCGATAAAATCAATAGCCACGGGGTTCATAAGGTTTAATTGAATTCAGCGCCAAATTCTGCTTGTAAGCAATAACATAAGTTTGCCTCAATACAAAATTAGATATTGAACTATATAAGTTTTCAGGAAGTCATTTTGGAGTAATTTTCAAGGAAAACACATTTTGAAAGGTCCATTGAAGAGCTTTACGGTGGAATACGTTTTTTTTTTGTTTCGACTCTCAAAAAAAAATTAGAAACGAATAATAGTAATAAACTGTTGGAAGAAAACACTTTCAATTTTTATTAAATTAGTTATTTTCTAATTGGGATTCGAAATTAAATAAATACATGTAAAGCTCTTTAATAGAAGCCTTTCAAAAGAAATATAATGTCTTAACAAACAGTAAAATCAACGAAATACGTAAAATTAGTAACCTCTCTAATACTGAATGCTGTGGCGTTAAAATTACTAGAGTTACATCTAAAATAAAAAATCGCAGTTATCGATTTACCAAAAAATAAAATTACTAAAATCAATCGCTTCTGTTCTATGACTTTGAAATTTGGTACAGTTAGGAAGTAAGTTCAAATTAGTAATCTTCCTAAATTTGATTGCTGTGGTTTTAAAATTACAAAAGTTACGCTTTTAATTGAAAAAAGTCGCAATTTTTTATTTATCCAAAACATAAAAATTATTAAAATCGATTGCTTCTGGTCGATTACATTGAAATTTGGCATAGTTTGGAATTAAGTCCAAATTAGTAACCTTTCTAATATTGAATGCTGTGGCGTTAAAATTACTAGAGTTACATCTAAAATAAAAAATTGCAGTTTTCGATTTACCAAAAAATAAAATTACTAAAATTAATCGCTCAATAAAAATTACTAAAATCGATTGCTTCTGGTCGATTACATTGAATTTGGCATAGTTTGGAATTAAGTCCAAATTAGTAACCTCTCTAATATTGAATGCTGTGGCGTTAAAATTACTAAAGTTGCATCTAAAATAAAAAATTGCAGTTTTCGATTTACCAAAAAATAAAATTACTAAAATTAATCACTTCTGTTTTATGACTTTGAAATTTGGTACAGTTAGGAAGTAAGTTCAAATTAGTAATCTTCCTAAATTTGATTGCTGTGGTTTTAAAATTACAAAAGTTACTCTTTTAATTGAAAAAAGTCGCAATTTTTTATTTATCCAAAACATAAAAATTATTAAAATCCATTGCTTCTGGTCGATTACATTGAATTTGGCATAGTTTGGAATTAAGTCCAAATTAGTAACCTCTCTAATATTGAATGCTGTGGCGTTAAAATTATTAAAGTTGCATCTAAAATAAAAAATTGCAGTTTTCGATTTACCAAAAAATAAAATTACTAAAATTAATCACTTCTGTTTTATGACTTTGAAATTTGGTACAGTAAGGAAGTAAGTTCAAATTAGTAATCTTCCTAAATTTGATTGCTGTGGTTTTAAAATTACAAAAGTTACTCTTTTAATTGAAAAAAGTCGCAATTTTTTATTTATCCAAAACATAAAAATTATTAAAATCGATTGCTTCTGGTCGATTACATTGAAATTTGGCATAGTTTGGAATTAAGTCCAAATTAGTAACCTCTCTAATATTGAATGCTGTGGCGTTAAAATTACTAAAGTTACATCTAAAATAAAAAAATGCAGTTTTCGATTTACCAAAAAATAAAATTACTAAAATTAATCACTTCTGTTTTATGACTTTGAAATTCGGTACAGTTAGGAAGTAAGTTCAAATTAGTAATCTTCCTAAATTTGATTGCTGTGGTTTTAAAATTACAAAAGTTACTCTTTTAATTGAAAAAAGTCGCAATTTTTTATTTATCCAAAACATAAAAATTACTAAAATCGATTGCTTCTGGTCGATTACATTGAATTTGGCATAGTTTGGAATTAAGTCCAAATTAGTAACCTCTCTAATATTGAATGCTGTGGCGTTAAAATTACTAAAGTTACATCTAAAATAAAAAAATGCAGTTTTCGATTTACCAAAAAATAAAATTACTAAAATTAATCGCTTCTGTTTTATGACTTTGAAATTTGGTACAGTTAGGAAGTAAGTTCAAATTAGTAATCTTCCTAAATTTGATTGCTGTGGTTTTAAAATTACAAAAGTTACTCTTTTAATTGAAAAAAGTCGCAATTTTTTATTTATCCAAAACATAAAAATTATTAAAATCGATTGCTTCTGGTCGATTACATTGAAATTTGGCATAGTTTGGAATTAAGTCCAAATTAGTAACCTCTCTAATATTGAATGCTGTGGCGTTAAAATTACTAAAGTTACATCTAAAATAAAAAAATGCAGTTTTCGATTTACCAAAAAATAAAATTACTAAAATTAATCGCTTCTGTTTTATGACTTTGAAATTTGGTACAGTTAGGAAGTAAGTTCAAATTAGTAATCTTCCTAAATTTGATTGCTGTGGTTTTAAAATTACAAAAGTTACTCTTTTAATTGAAAAAAGTCGCAATTTTTTATTTATCCAAAACATAAAAATTATTAAAATCGATTGCTTCTGGTCGATTACATTGAAATTTGGCATAGTTTGGAATTAAGTCCAAATTAGTAACCTCTCTAATATTGAATGCTGTGGCGTTAAAATTACTAAAGTTACATCTAAAATAAAAAAATGCAGTTTTCGATTTACCAAAAAATAAAATTACTAAAATTAATCGCTTCTGTTTTATGACTTTGAAATTTGGTACAGTTAGGAAGTAAGTTCAAATTAGTAATCTTCCTAAATTTGATTGTTGTGGTTTTAAAATTACAAAAGTTACACTTTTAATTGAAAAAATCGCAATTTTTGATATATCCATAATATAAAAATCACTAAAATTAATTGCGAAAAATAACGAAAAAAGCGAGATCTACAGAATTCCGAGGGTACCTAGTACCTCAGATATTTGTTGCCATTTGTAGATTTTGAGCCCGGATTTGAAATGTGTGTAAAATTTAGCATACAATTTTCACCCATAACTTGAGTTTGCTCCAAAAATAAGCGAAATATCGACCAAATATCGAGACATTTTAATTCGAAAAAAAAAAAATTTTGAGCTCCGGAAATTGTAAGAACGGCTATTTGTATTTTATTTAAATTACAAGTGTAAATGAACAGTAATCAAAATAATAAAACCAATTTTAAGATATCAATAACAATACTTGTTATATTTTTATGATAGACAAGCAAAGAAAACTATGCGACATCATGATAAGGTCATAAACGAGATAACCGATGATATTCACTTTATTTTGGATGTTTTTGATATTTTCACAACTTTCTGCAATATTGAACGTTTAGAACTTTAACTTCGAATGTTTCCACCTTTGCCTTTATACTCCTAATAAATAAGAAATGAGAGAAATACAATGATAGTGCATTTATTTTCTAGTTCCAAATTCTTTTATAAAAATATTGGAGAAACGAAAATTTTTCGTGCTGTTTGTACTGCACCCCTTGTCAACCGTTTCCAAGAATATTGAAACTAAATATAAACCATTTTTCCAATCAATACTAGAAAAGTTGTCACCAAATCCATAATGTGTGAAGTCATCGATTTAATCATTAATCTAAACTCAGAAGCAGTCTGATCTGATTACAATGCTCCATGACAATGCTCAAAGTTTAATCAAAGTGATATAATCCCGTTATCAGATTAGATTGGTCGAATGTATTATATTAACCATAATGTCGATGAGAAGTCATTGTTTCATAGTCTTTAAAGTTGGAAGTTACGCGAATTTATCGATGGTGAATTGTGGTGATTTTGAAGAATTCTGAACAATTCAGTAAGTAGAACAGATTTTATGAAGAAATGGAGAAAAAAACACGGAAATTTTGAGTCCAGCGGAAAAATTATTTAAACATTTTTTTAGATTGGGACAATGGGGAAAAACAAAAAGTATTCGCTTACGTCAAACGAAACTAACACCAAAAAAAATTCTCTTGCAACGTAAGTAAAATTGATCGGAATTTGCTCACTTTAATCATCTCAATTGCTGATAAAACGATATCAGCGATCATATAAATTTGGCACGTGTTAATTAAAAGTGGTTTCAGCGAGTTTACGGAGCCTAAGAATGAAGAAAAAGATGAAAAAGATGAAAAAAAGGAGAAAGTCGAAAAAGATAAAGCACCCCCCGTCGGGCTCTTCCAATTGGTGGGTTCAATCCATGTTGGGGTTTGTCTTTCTTATTCGTATAATTTTAGTTCCGATATGCCACTGGTATGGAGGTCTTCCTTATGATAATAGGAATTCTTGCAGCTATAGGAACGGGAGTTTTACAACCCTTGAACACGCTTCTCTTTGGTACTTTAACAGGAAACATCGTCGATTTTGCAAGAGCTTTAGAATCCAAGAACCAAACTGCAATCGATATAGAAATAGATATTTTCATCGGCCACATCACGGATTTTGCTATTTACAACAGTCTAATTGGTGCCGGAATGTTTGTCTTAAGTTACATCTCCACTGTACTTTTCAATTACACGGCTCTTAAACAGGTGAGAAGTTGAGGAGTGGTAAACTTACCCCACGATTTTTGCAGATTTTCAGAATCCGATCATTGTACCTAGAAAAAGTCCTCAATCAAGACATTTCATGGTACGACCTCAACAACACTGGCGACTTCTCCAGCAGGATGTCCGAGTAAGTTACTCAATTTCCAAGTTCTGTTTTGACTTCTTCCTTCCAGCGATCTCTCTAAGCTCGAAGACGGCATTGGTGAGAAAGTCCCAATGTTCGTTAACTTCCAAGGAGTCTTCATAGCGTCGCTCATCATGGCCCTGGTCAAAGGATGGAAGCTCGCGCTTATTTGCCTGACTTCGCTGCCAGTTTCTATGATCGCCATCGGGATAATCGGAGTTGTAAGTACGAACGACTTAGTGAAAACCTCTCTAACACCCATTAGTTGTCTTCGAAAATCGCCAAAAAAGAACAAGACGCCTATGGCAGCGCCGGGTCCATCGCAGAAGAAGTGCTGACTTCAATTCGAACAGTTATAGCCTTCGGTGGACAACACAAAGAAATCGCGCGTTATGACGTCGAGTTGGAATCGGCCAAAAACAACAATATCAAGCGGCAATCCATGACTGCCACCGGTTTTGGACTGTTGTGGTTCTTCATTTATGGCAGTTACGCCCTGGCGTTTTGGTACGGTGTTAAACTGGTGTTGGATCCGGAGGAAACGTCGTACGATCCCGCCACTATGGTCACTGTAAGTTCGATTTCTAAACTCCAGCTCATTGCTATCAGCCTAAATTGTTAAAATTCTTGGGTGTAAATCCGGCTTTCAATTCTTTAGGGAGAAATTTAGGGGAAAATTGAATAACGATTTTTGAGGTTAACACGTTGTCAAGGTTTAGATCTCACATTAGTTTAGAATTAATCAAACTTCCAAAAGAGAGATTTAGGTAAGGATTAAACAAGTTTAGGCAAACTTGCGCTTCTACGCATGTCACAATTGCTCCAAGGTCAAACGCTTTCTGCCAACTGTTTTCGATAAAAGTTTCTAGGGGCTGCTGCCAATTTTACTTTTAATTAAGTGTAATAGCTCTTAGTTTATCCGGTGAGAGATTGGGAGAATTTGACAGTTGACATATAGGTTGGCAGCAAATTATGCAACAAAAAAAACACTAAATTCCTACGCGAACTGAGTTGACAGGGTTGACAGTAAGTGGGCTTGTTTTGATATTTTAAATTTCGCGCGTAAATTTAGTGACTTTTCGGTCATTCAATCTCTCACTGTACAAACTATATATTAGATTTTCCCCTAATTTTCTCCCTAGGGAATTGAAAGCCTGCTTTACATCCAAAAACTTTTCGAAAATTTACACGGGAGAGTTGACTGAGCAGAATGAGCTGCACTTTATATCCGGTGGGAGATTGGGAGATTTTGACAGTTGACATACAGGTTGGCAGCAAATTATGCAACAAAATACACTTAAAAACACTAAATTCCTAGGCGAACTGAGTTGACAGTAATTGGGCTTATTTTGTTATTTTAAATTTTGCGCGTAAATTTAGTGACGTTTCGGTCATTCAATCTCTCACTGTACAAACTATACATTCGATTTTCCCCTAATTTTCTCCCTAGGGAATTGAAAGCCTGCTTTACACCCAAATTTTTTTGAAAATTTACACAGGAGAGTCGACTCAGCAGAATGAGCTGCTTTTATATCCGATGAGAGATTGGGAGATTTTGACAGTTGGCAGCAAATTATGCTACAAAATACACTTAAAAACACTAAATTTCTACGCAAACTGAGTTGACAGGGTTGACAATAACTGGGCTTATTTTGTTATTTTAAATTTCGCGCGTAAATTTAGTGACTTTTCGGTCATTCAATCTCTCACTGTACAAACTATACATTTGATTTTCCCCTAATTTTCTCCCTAGGGAATTGAAAGCCTGCTTTACATCCAAAAACTTTTCGAAAATTTACACGGGAGAGTTGACTGAGCAGAATGAGCTGCACTTTATATCCGGTGGGAGATTGGGAGATTTTGACAGTTGACATACAGGTTGGCAGCAAATTATGCAACAAAATACACTTAAAAACACTAAATTCCTAGGCGAACTGAGTTGACAGTAATTGGGCTTATTTTGTTATTTTAAATTTTGCGCGTAAATTTAGTGACGTTTCGGTCATTCAATCTCTCACTGTACAAACTATACATTCGATTTTCCCCTAATTTTCTCCCTAGGGAATTGAAAGCCTGCTTTACACCCAAATTTTTTTGAAAATTTACACAGGAGAGTCGACTCAGCAGAATGAGCTGCTTTTATATCCGATGAGAGATTGGGAGATTTTGACAGTTGGCAGCAAATTATGCTACAAAATACACTTAAAAACACTAAATTTCTACGCAAACTGAGTTGACAGGGTTGACAATAACTGGGCTTATTTTGTTATTTTAAATTTCGCGCGTAAATTTAGTGACTTTTCGGTCATTCAATCTCTCACTGTACAAACTATACATTTGATTTTCCCCTAATTTTCTCCCTAGGGAATTGAAAGCCTGCTTTACATCCAAAAACTTTTCGAAAATTTACACGGGAGAGTCGACTGAGCAGAATGAGCTGCACTTTATATCCGGTGGGAGATTGGGAGATTTTGACAGTTGACATATAGGTTGGCAGCAAATTATGCTACAAAATACACTTAAAAACACGAAATTCCCACGCGAACTGAGTTGACACGGTCGACAATAAGTGAGCTTATTTTGTTATTTTAAATTTCGCGCGTAAATTTAGTGACTTTTCGGTCATTCAATCTCTCACTGTCCAAACTATAGTAAAGTCCGTTTTTTTTTTAAAACCACCAACACCGCAATCTTTCCGCTGCATTACAACCGGCAACATTGCCTAGGGAGATTTTTGGTGAGAAAATAACTGTCAAATTTTTGACATTTCTGAAAATTACGCGCTGTTTCCGTTAAAAACGTTTCTTTTATACCCTGTTGAAAGGCAAATCAAAGGATTTAATAGTGAAAAGACTCGGCACAGCCTGAAAGGCCGTTTTGTGTGATCAAATTGTCAATTAGGCAGCTAACCTATTTGATTTTATCACCAAAAAGTCACCATCGACGACGTTGCCGGTTGTAAAGTGGTGGTTTTTAAAACAAAAAATTCACTAACCGGCGATTTTCAGGTGTTTTTCAGTGTGATGACTGGAAGCATGAATTTTGGAATTTCGTCGCCTTATATTGAAGCTTTCAGTGTGGCGAGGGCTGCAGCTGCTAAAGTGTTTCAAGTTATTGATAATGTCCCCATTATCAACCTGTCGAAGGGAAAAGGGGATAAAATTGGGGATATCAAAGGGAACATTTGGTTTAAAGATGTCGAGTTTTATTATCCTTCGAGGAAAGACGTTCCGGTGAGTAAAAATTATAAAGATTTATAAAAAAATGATCTGTGAATCATAAAGTTTTATCAATTTATTTGGAGTTACAGACAAATTCATTTGTAGGACAGTAACAATGATAAATTTTCGTTGACGTGTTATTTCAGATAAGTACGAGATAATTTGAAGATAATTCTAAATTATTGCAGTATGACTAAGAGTTATCATTTTAAGTCCTATTATTTCTAATATAACTAGACTTCTCTCGGTTATGGATTTTTTTAATTACCTTCTGGTTTATTGTTAGTAGAAAAATTCTAAAATTTGTTTTTGCTCTACATTTTCTAAAAATTCCAAAATTTTTCTTTTTTTGACTAACAATTTTGCAATTTAGTACCTAATAAGCAACTACAAATTACTAATTAACATAATGTGGCGTTAAAGTTAACAGATTACAATTTTTAACATTTTTTTTCAAACGGTTTTGGTTTATTCTAAAAACAAAAAAAAATGTTTTTTCAAATCTATGTATAATTTTGAAATTTAGAACAGTTTAAAAGCAAATTTAAATTGATAACCTCGCAAAATTTGATTGCTGTGGCATTAAAATTAACAGAGTTACACGTTTAATAAAAAAAAATGTTTTCAATTTACCTAACATAAAAGTAAAAATTACTAAAATCTAAGGTTTTACTCTAAGATTTTGAAATTTGGCACAGTTTGGAATTAAGTCCAAATTAGTAACCTCTCTAATATTGAATGCTGTGGCGTTAAAATTACTAGAGTTACATCTAAAATAAAAAAATTGCAGTTTTCGATTTACCAAAAAATAAAAATTAGTAAAATCAATCGCTTCCGTTCTATGACTATGAAATTTGGTACAGTTAGGAAGTAAGTTCAAATTAGTAATCTTCCCAAACTTGATTGCTGTAGTTTTAAAATTACTAAAGTTACACTTTTAATTAAAAAAAATCGCAATTTTTGATTTATCCAGAACATAAAAATTACTAAAATTAATTGCTTCTGTTCGATTACATTGAAATTTGGCATAGTTTGGAATTAAGTCCAAATTAATAACCTCTCTAAAATTGAATGCTGTGGCGTTAAAATTACTAGAGTTACATTTGAAATAAAAAAATTGCAGTTTTCGATCTACCAAAAATAAAAATTACTAAAACCAATCGCTTCTGTTCTATGACTTTGAAATTTGGTACAGTTAGGAAGTAAGTTCAAATTAGTAATCTTTCTAAATTTGATTGCTATGGTTTTAAAATTACAAAAGTTACTCTTTTAATTGAAAAAAGTCGCAATTTTTTATTTATCCAGAACATAAAAATTACTAAAATCGATTGCTTCTGGTCGATTACATAGAAATTTGGCATAGTTTGGAATTAAGTCCAAATTAGTAACCTCTCCAATATTGAATGCTAGGGCGCCAGCGTTAAAATTAATTACCAGAGTTAAAGCTGTAACAAAGAAAACGCCAGTTTTTGGTTTATACAAAAAATAAAAATTACTAAAACCGAACGCTTTTGTATTATGATTTTGAAATTTGTCATAGTTGGGAACTAACAATAAGTTCAAATTAGTAACCTTTTCAAATTTGATTGCTGTGGCGTTAAAATTACCAGATTTACTAAAAAAAAATTTTCCTTCAAAAACTTTTTTTAACAATCCCCAGATTCTGCAAGGTCTGACGCTAGAAATAAAAGCCGGCGACACTGTCGCCCTCGTCGGCAGTTCCGGCTGCGGCAAATCAACCTGCATTCAACTAATCCAACGTTTCTACGACCCAATCTCTGGCGACGTCTCCCTCGACGGAAAAAATCTAAAAGATCTCGACCTCACCTGGCTGCGCCAAAACATCGGCGTCGTCGGCCAAGAGCCCGTCCTCTTCGCCACAACAATAGCCGAAAACATCAGATACGGCAACCGTGACGCCACTGACAAAGAAATAGAAGCAGCAGCCATAAAGGCCAACGCGCATGAATTCATCAAAAAGCTTCCTGCCGGTTATGGCACTCTTGTTGGCGAAAGAGGCGCGCAATTATCCGGCGGTCAGAAACAGAGAATTGCTATAGCGAGAGCTTTGGTGAGGAACCCCGCGATTCTTCTGTTAGATGAAGCAACTTCAGCTTTGGATACTAACAGTGAAGCGAAAGTGCAAGCGGCTTTGGATGCAGCCAGTCAAGATCGCACGACGATCATTGTGGCGCATCGGCTGTCGACTATCAGGCATGCCAACAAAATTGTTGTTATTTCTAAGGGTAAAGCAGTGGAGCAAGGAACTCATCATGAGTTGATGAATCTGAAAGGTGAATACTATAAGTTGGTTACCACGCAAGTCCACGCTGCTGCAGATGCGGAAAACGCTGCTCACGACGAAGATAAGAAGTTGGTGGAGGTCGAGTACCTTCGAAAGGAGTCCGTGATTGATGAGGAACAAGTGAGTCTTTAAATTGACGATTAACTAATGATAATCAATTCAATTAATTAGGTGACTGAGGAAGAAGCATTCGAGGAAGAAAAACGAAAAGTCTCTATGTTGTCTATCGTAAAAATGAACAACCCCGAATGGGTGTACACTCTTGTAGGGTGCATATCTTCCGGAATCATGGGATGTTCAATGCCAATGTTCGCGGTCATTTTCGGTGATATCATGGGCGTAAGTACCCATCAATCTCAAAAAAATTCTTGCAATTTTACTCTAGGTGATATCCGGTACTGATGCCGACTACGTTCAAAGCCAAACTAACAAATACTGCATTTACTTCGTCATTGCTGGGGTTGTTTCCGGAATAGCCACCTTCTTACAAGTGAGATGACTTTCGAATTATTTTCCTCTTCATGATCCTTTCTTCCAGATCTTCATGTTCAGTATAGCCGGTGAGAAACTCACTTGCAGACTTCGAGGCACAATGTTCAAAACCATGTTGAAACAAGAGATGGGCTGGTACGACCGCAAAGAGAACGGCGTTGGCGCTCTCTGCGCGCGCCTCTCCGGCGAAGCTGCGCACGTCCAAGGGGTACGACTTTCCATTTTGTTAAATTTATTTCACCGGTTTTTTTCAGGCAACTGGTCAAAGAATCGGTACGATTTTGCAGTCAATAGCCACCTTGGGGCTCTCCATAGGACTCTCCATGTACTACCAATGGAAACTCGGGCTTGTCGCTTTAGCTTTCGCTCCTCTTATCCTCATCGCTATCTTCTTCCAACACAGATTGATGACTGTAGAGAACGATACTCATCACAACTCGTTGCAACAGTCCACAAAGCTTGCTGTGGAAGCTGTTGGTAACGTGCGCACTGTTGTTTCTCTAGGACGTGAAGAAACTTTCCATACGCTCTATATTGAACTGTTAGTTGACCACCACAAGAGGTCTCTAAGGAATAACCACGTCCGAGCTCTTGTTTTGGGGTTGGCTAGAAGTCTGATGTTCTTCGCCTATTCAGCTTGCATGTACTATGGAGGATTTCTCATTAGAGATGGGTTGGCGTATTCAGATGTCTTCAAGTAAGTTTATTCCGAGCACAGAACTTGAAATTGCTCTACAATTTAACAATTAATAGGTCCATTATATGTCTAATTTATCCGGTGAGAGATTGGGAGATTTTGACAGTTGACATATAGATTGGCAGCAAATTATGCTACAAAATACACTTAAAAACACTAAATTCCTACGCGAACTGAGTTGACAAAGTTGACAGTAAATGGGCTTATTTTGTTATTTTAAATTTCGCGCGTAAATTTAGTGACTTCGGTCATTCAATTTCTCACTGTACAAACTATCCATTCAATTTTCCCTAAATTTTCTCCCTAAGGAATTGAAAGCCTGCTTTACACCCAAAAATTTTCGAAAATTTAGACGGGAGAGTCGACTGGGCAGAATGAGCTGCACTTTATTTATATCCGGTGAAAGATTGGGAGATTTTGACAGTTGACATATAGGTTGGCAGCAAATTATGCAACAAAATACACTTAAAAACACTAAATTCCTACGCGAACTGATTTGACAGGGTTGACAGTAAGTGGGCTTATTTTGTTATTAAATTTCGCGCGTAAATTTAGTGACTTTTCGGTCATTCAATCTCTCACTGTACAAACTATACATTCAATTTTCCCCAAATTTTCTCCCTAAGGAATTGAAAGCCTGATTTAACCCAAGAATTTTCGAAAATTTACACAGGAGAGTCGACTGAGCAGAATGAGCTGCACTTTATATCCGGTGGGAGATTGGGAGATTTTGACAGTTGAAATATAGGTTGGCAGCTAATTATGCTACAAAATACACTTAAAAACACTAAATCCCTACGCGAATTGAGTTGACAGGGTTGAGAGTAAGTGGGCTTATTTTGTTGTTTTAGATTTCGCGCGTAAATTTAGTGACTTTTCGGTCATTCAATCTCTCACTGTACAAACTATACATTCGATTTTCCCCTAATTTTGTCCCTAGGGAATTAAAAGCCTGCTTTACACCCAAAAATTTTCGAAAATTTACACAGGAGAGTCGACTGAGCAGAATGAGCTGCACTTTATATCCGGTGAAAGATTGGGAGATTTTGACAGTTGACATATAGGTTGGCAGCAAATTATGCAACAAAATACACTTAAAAACACTAAATTCCTACTCGAACTGATTTGACAGGGTTGACAGTAAGTGGGCTTATTTTGTTATTAAATTTCGCGCGTAAATTTAGTGACTTTTCGGTCATTCAATCTCTCACTGTACAAACTATACATTCAATTTTCCCCAAATTTTCTCCCTAAGGAATTGAAAGCCTGATTTAACCCAAGAATTTTCGAAAATTTACACAGGAGAGTCGACTGAGCAGAATGAGCTGCACTTTGTATTCGGTGAGATTGGGAGATTTTGACAGTTGACATATAGGTTGGCAGCTAATTATGCTACAAAATACACTTAAAAACACTAAATTCCTACGCGAACTGAGTTGACAAAGTTGACAGTAAGTGGGCTTATTTTGTTATTTTAAATTTCGCGCGTAAATTTAGTGACTTCGGTCATTCAATTTCTCACTGTACAAACTATACATTCAATTTTCCCCAAATTTTCTCCCTAGGGAATTGAAAGCCTGCTTTACACCCAAAAATTTTCGAAAATTTACACAGGAGAGTCGACTGAGCAGAATGAGCTGCACTTTATATCCGGTGAAAGATTGGGAGATTTTGACAGTTGACATATAGGTTGGCAGCAAATTATGCAACAAAATACACTTAAAAACACTAAATTCCTACTCGAACTGATTTGACAGGGTTGACAGTAAGTGGGCTTATTTTGTTATTAAATTTCGCGCGTAAATTTAGTGACTTTTCGGTCATTCAATCTCTCACTGTACAAACTATACATTCAATTTTCCCCAAATTTTCTCCCTAAGGAATTGAAAGCCTGATTTAACCCAAGAATTTTCGAAAATTTACACAGGAGAGTCGACTGAGCAGAATGAGCTGCACTTTGTATTCGGTGAGATTGGGAGATTTTGACAGTTGACATATAGGTTGGCAGCTAATTATGCTACAAAATACACTTAAAAACACTAAATTCCTACGCGAACTGAGTTGACAAAGTTGACAGTAAGTGGGCTTATTTTGTTATTTTAAATTTCGCGCGTAAATTTAGTGACTTCGGTCATTCAATTTCTCACTGTACAAACTATACATTCAATTTTCCCCAAATTTTCTCCCTAAGGAATTGAAAGCCTGCTTTACACCCAAAAATTTTCGAAAATTTACACAGGAGAGTCGACTGAGCAGAATGAGCTGCACTTTATATCCGGTGGGAGATTGGGAGATTTTGACAGTTGAAATATAGGTTGGCAGCTAATTATGCTACAAAATACACTTAAAAACACTAAATCCCTATGCGAATTGAATTGACAGGGTTGAGAGTAAGTGGGCTTATTTTGTTGTTTTAGATTTCGCGCGTAAATTTAGTGACTTTTCGGTCATTCAATCTCTCACTGTACAAACTATACATTCGATTTCCCCCTAATTTTGTCCCTAGGGAATTAAAAGCCTGCTTTACACCCAAAAATTTTCGAAAATTTACACAGGAGAGTCAACTGAGCAGGATGAGCTGCACCTTATATCCGGTGGGAGATTGGGAGATTTTGACAGTTGATAGTTGGCAGCAAATTATGCTACAAAATACACTTAAAAACACTAAATTCCTACGCGAATTAAGTTGACAGGGTTGACAGTAAGTGGGCTTATTTTGTTATTTTAAATTTCGCGCGTAAATTTATTGACTTTTCAGTCATTCAGTCTCTCGCTGTGTAAACTATACATTCGATTTTCCCCTAATTTTCTCCCTAAGGACTTGAAAGCCTGCTTTACACCCAAAAATTTTCGAAAATTTAGACAGATAAGTCGACTGGGCAGAATGAGCTGCACTTTATATCCGGTGGAAGATTGGGAGATTGGGAGATTTTGACAGTTGACATATAGATTGGCAGCAAATTATGCTACAAAATACACTTAAAAACACTAAATTTCTACGCGAATTGGGTTGACAGGGTTGACAGTAAGTGGGCTTATTTTGTTATTTTAAATTTCGCGCGTAAATTTAGTGACTTTTCGGTCATTCAATCTCTCACTGTACAAATTATAGTAGAGAACTCAAAGTAGGAAATTTTGTTTTTAAAGAGTTGGCAGAACTAATTAGTCTGGCTGTCACCTGTTTCCTGTCAAGTTCATGGTCAATTTCACCATTTATTCATTGAACAAAAAATGTATCAATATAAAGTCCATTTGAATAAATTTAGCCGCTAGCTCTAACTCAGTACGCTATGGACCAAAATTGTCAGACTGACAGATTCAAGTGGCAAAAAATAGTAGTTAAACTTGGGCAGACCTGGGTGAAATGTATTCGTCAAAAATTATTATTGGTTTATTGTCTTTGCGTTAGAAATAACTATCATTTGTTGAAGAATTAAGTGATTTTAGGCAAAGGAAAAGCGAATTTCCTAAAATCCAAAAATTTCCAATGCATCGAACTTTTTAGAACCACTCGAATCTGTCAAAGTGACAATTTCGCTTCACAGAGTACTGCGTTAGACCTAGCGGCCAAATTTATTCAAATGGACTTTAATTGAATTGTCCTTTGCGGCCAACAACATGTACCTAAATATAGTAGATGTGAATGCAGGTTGTGAGGTTACGTTCCTCAATAAATGTCAAATTTTAAATTGAATTTGAAAATCAAGTGGCAAGTCGTGGTTACAAAACCATTACCAATCGTGTAACACTAAAACTCTTATAATTGGAAAATTTAAATTCTTTATTAAAAAAAGGGTACAAATTCGAAAAAATGGTAGAATTTGTGCCCTTTTTTTAATAAAGAATTTAAATTTTCCAATTATAAGAGTTTTATAATGGCATTGGTGCACCAAATTGGCCATTATAAAACACGTCCTTTAATAAAGTCCAGCTCATTGCTATCAGTCCACTCTCCTGTGTAAATTTTCGAAAATTCTTGGGTGTAAATCAGGCTTTCAATTCTTTGGGGAGAAAATTAGGGGAAAATTGAATGTGGCGATTTTTGAGGTTAACACGTTGTCAAAGTTGATTGTATTAATCAATAATTAATTAAAGATTTGTTGCAAAAGAAAGGTTTCAATAGAAGTGTCGATTAGCTTCTACGCATCCACTGTTGCGTCAAGGTCAAACGCTTTTGCTGCCAATTGTTACTAATAAAAATCGCTAGGACTGTGGCCAACTTAACTTTTTAATGACTGGACTGATTTATTTATTCTATTCCAGAGTGTCGCAGTCGCTTATCATGGGAACAGTTTCAATAGCCAACGCATTGGCCTTCTCACCAAATATGCAGAAAGGAATCAACGCCGCCACCAGAATCATACGACTAATCAAACGAGTGCCTGCTGTCAGAGACGAACCAAACGCCAAAGACCAAGAATGGGTAAGACAACAGGAGTAAAACGAGCAAACTCTTACCGATCTGTTTCAGTCAAATGGTACCATAGAATACAATCAAATCTACTTCGCCTACCCAACTCGGCCAAACATCACAGTCCTCAAAGGTCTAAACCTGTCAATCTCCAAAGGCAAAACCATTGCCCTCGTTGGACCAAGTGGGTGCGGAAAATCCACAATCATTCAACTTATAGAAAGGTTCTACGACCCTGCTGAGGGCACCTTAGTGGTCGATAACGAGGACATTAGAAACATTAAATTGGAATCGCATCGATCGCATTTGGGCATCGTGTCACAAGAGCCGAACCTCTTTGATAAAACAATTGGAGATAACATTGCGTATGGTGATAACTCACGTCATGTAGACCGAGAAGAAGTTATAGAAGCAGCGAAGAATGCAAATATTCACACGTTTATTTCTTCTCTTCCTTTGGTGAGTCTTTCATGGTAGAAAAAAATGTGTACTGACTATTCCGTGTTAGGGTTACGACACTAGGCTTGGAGAAAAAGGAACACAGCTTTCAGGGGGTCAAAAACAACGAGTGGCCATCGCTAGAGCTCTGGTTAGAAACCCAAAACTACTTCTTTTAGATGAGGCAACTTCGGCTTTGGATACAGAGAGTGAAAAGGTACGTTATTTTTATAGAATTATTTGTTGTAACCACTGAGATTTTCAGGTTGTGCAAGAGGCTTTAGACAACGCAAAGAAAGGCAGGACATGTATCACGATAGCTCACCGTTTGACGACAATTCAGGACGCTGATGTCATTTGTGTGATTGACAAAGGAGTTGTTTCAGAAATGGGGACACATTCGGAACTTTTGGCTCAAAACGGACTGTACCACAAGTTGCACTCTTTGCAAAACAAGAATTAGGAAATTTAAGAGATTTTGTGAATTGACAAAGATGTACAAATGTATTTATTTTTTATGTGGGTTTGTGTAATGAGTAAATAAACTTATTTTTATATGCGAGATTATTATTATTCATTGCATTAAGGTAGGTGCCCAGATTTGATAAAGATTTTAAAATAATTAAACAAATCTGGCATTATTTTATTGCATAACAAAAAATGTAAAAATAAAATGCGTTTCATTACTTACAAGAGTGTTAGACATTGGGGCTTGTTTCAGTTTACGATAGACTTTTAGTTTTTCTTCCTCGAATACTTAAAGTCCGTTTTTTTTTAAAAACCACCAACACCGCACTTTACCCACCACTTTACAACTGGCAACGTCGTCTGGTAACTTTTTAGTGATAAAATCAAATAGATTAGTTGCCTAATTGACAATTTGATTACACAAAACGGCCTTTCAGGCTGTGCCGAGTCTTTTCACTATTTAATTCTTTGATTTGCCATCCAACGGGATTTAACGGAAACTGTGTAATTTTCAGAAATGTCAAAAATTTGACATTTATTTTCTCACCAAAAATCTCCCTAGGCAACGTTGCCGGTTGTAATGTAGGGGAACATTGCGGTGTTGGTGGTTTAAAAAAAAACGGACTTTACTCTTCATTGATTTAATCAATTGAATTAATTATAATTAGTTAATTGTGAAACGAAGACTTAATGACCGTTTTATTTTTTTAAACCACCAACACCGCAATCTTCCTCTGCATTACAACCGGCAACGTTGCCTAGGGAGATTTTTGGTAAGAAAATAGTTGTCAAATTTTTGACATTTCTGAAAATTAGACAGTGTTTCCGTTAAAAACGTTTCTTTTACAGCCTGTTGGATTGCAAATCAAATGATTTAATAGTGAAAAGACTCGGCTCAGCCTGAAAGGCTGTTTTGTGTAATCAAATTGTCAATTAGGCAACTAACCTATTTGATTTTATCACCAAAAAGTCACCATCGACGACGTTGCCGGTTGTAAAGTGCTGGGAGAGTGCGGTGTTGGAGGTTTTTTTTTTAAAAAAAACGGACTTTACTTTTTCCTCATCAGTCACAGACTTCATTTTTTTTGTAAGTACCTAAATATTTTCTATTAACTTCTTAATATCGTCCTGACCGCAGCGTGGCCTAGTGTCACATATCGTGTGATCAATATTGTTCGTAATCGAGTCAGCCTTGCAAAATTATTTGTCGATATGTCTTTGCTAGATTCGTACTGACAGCTGTCAAATGGTTGTCAACTGACTGCAATGCCAAAAGTGGGCAAATAGCGAATCAACTTTGAATTCTGTGTCTAACACTTTCCAGAATTTCTTTTGATCCTTTTTGCCGCTAGATTTATTTATTTTCACAGTTTTGGTTGCCAAAGTTCAATGTCAGATCGCTAGTATGAATTGTCGATAGACATACGAATTAATTTTCATGGATGACTCGATTACAAACAATAATGATCACACCATATTTCGAACGGGAAATTTGAAATACTACATTTTTTAATTCAATTTTATTTACGCTCTAATAACATGTAATTCTAAAAAGAATTCTCTTGAGCACAATTTGTCATTAATCAAATTGAATTTGAAGGTTCGAGAGAGCAAAAAAACATCCCATGTTATTTTCCTGTGTTCAAGAATTCGTGGAACACCCTGTATTTGTAGTGGATTTATGCCAATTTTGTTTAATAGATAACAGAGGGTCACCCCAAATTCATCTTTAACGTTATACAAGGTGTTTATAAATGATTCTAGCATCAAGGGTGGCTCTGAAATTCCTGTCGTGCACTATTTTGCCGCTTTGTTTTCATAGTGAATAAAACTAACAGGAAAATTATTTATAATGTTACTTAGTTCAATGACGTTTTAGTTACGGTTTTGTGTCCAAGTTTTCGACTTCCACGTTTCAAACCACAACTAGAACAGTTTTCTTCTCAAAACTTACTTTACTTCATGTTTGAG
Organism: Gnatocerus cornutus; assembly: GCA_029298725.1. NCBI lineage: Eukaryota > Metazoa > Arthropoda > Insecta > Coleoptera > Tenebrionidae > Gnatocerus > Gnatocerus cornutus. The sequence continues at coordinate 2,805,703 of CM055510.1, forward strand.
GTTAACTGCAAATGTCAATTGAAAAATGTAAACCCGCATTTATAATGAGCGGCAAATTTCTGACATATTATAGCCACCCTTGATGCTAAAAACATTTATAAACACCTTGAAGATAAAATTTTAAAAATTTGCATAGTTGACAAAGCTCTAGAAGCTGACGCTAAAATTTGTTTTTTATTACCGATAATTTTGGCGTCGCGATGCTTAAAAAATATAATTATTGGTTACTTGTAAGTATTTGTAAAACCAATCACTAATTTATTTTTTTTTAATGTAAATGTGATAAAAATATCTCAGTTGTCATTTTAAATTTTATGCAAATTGTGTTTAAAAATTAAAGAAAATATGCTAAAAAAAATTTTTGATTGATTGAGAAGCTTGATCAACCATAAGCGTATGCAAAATTGTGAGTTTTATCATGTAATTAGACGATTTTGAGTGTGACCATAAGTGTTGCCAGACCCTGTAGAATGAAAAACTGAAAGTTATAATAAAAAACCTCCTAATCTACACAGAAAATGATAAAAACTTGTTTATTCGTGGGATTTTATCGTTTGTTGGTCGTAGAAAAAGTATAGTCTGCTACTTCTCATGAGCAACTTTTCAAATTCTCAGTAAAACAAAGCACTATGTAAATAAAGCAATTTTTATTAAAACTAAACGTAAAAAAAGACTCAATTGTACCGCACCTTCTTAGTAATAATAATGATATATTATATTACTAAATAAAATATTCACAGCCATCACTATCTTTCTTTCATTACAACCTGGTAATTTTAAAAACTAAACATAATAAATAACTTATAAAAAATGATCATGTCATCAAAACTAATTAAACTTATTTAAGTTTACATAGGTAAATCTGGACATCCGTTTTACTAATCTAATAAAGCGTTGGCAGTTTCTACCTGCATTTGAACAAAATTCCCGGTAAAATTATACATAAAAAATCGTAGCGTAAAAATCACGCCACGTTCTTAAATGTTTATTTTAACCATTAGAATTAGACAGTTTACTATTCTTGTATGCCATAATTAACGAATTTTTCACACCAGGACAACGCATCGTCTTCTCCTTTGCAACACATAGGATAAACTACATTGGATTTGGTCTGTTTTGCACATCTTTGGCAGAGCTCAAGCACCTGAAACTAAAATTAAATGTAAATCGGATTTACAATAAGTAAATTGACTTACATCGATGTGAGCCCCTCTGCATCTGTCTGCAGAAGGTCCAAACTCCTCGAACATTCCTGGTCTGGCAACAGTGCTTACAACCAAACTGATAAGCAAGACAGACAAGACCTGAAAAGAAAAATAGTATATTAAAGAACGTGTTTTAATTTTTGTTTAATTTTAATAAAAAAAATTAATTTTCCAATTCTAAGAGTTTTCGTGTTACACGATTGGTAATGATTTTGTAACAACGACTTGCCACTTGATTTTCAAATTCAATTTAAATTTGACATTTATTGAGTTTCACTGTCACTGAATTATGACATAACGTAACCTAACCTCACACCTATTATATTTAGGTACAATTATTGTTGGCCGCAAAGGACAATTCAATTATATTGATACATTTTTAATTCACTTCAATTTATTAAACACAAATCGTAAAATCCAAATTGACCTTGACAGGAAACAGGTGACAGCCAGACTAATTAGTTCTGCCAATTCTTAAAAAATAAAATTTCCTACTTTGAGTTCTTTTATAGATATACTATTTCAGAATTATTGACATCTCAGTGTGCCTTGCAAATTCAAATTTATGTTGGCAGAATCTTCTAATATAAGCGTATTTATTGTTTTTAGATTTATATTTATCCCTATGTGTATGTAATGTGTGTCACGTCAACTTAGAATCTGATTCATCAGATTCTGAAGAGCAACTGGAATCTGAAGCAGAAGAAATCTGTGTTATGATGGTAGATTCAGAATTAAAATATTAATCCATTAGCTTAAAAAAGTAATTTACTTCATAACCTCAAAATGTTACATTGACAGTTTTAGAACCAAAATACTAAAAGTCGTTCACATTGTTAGAGGCGTTTTACACAGACATGGCCTACCGAGATGTCAATAATTCTGAAATATAGTATACCTATAAACGACTCCAAATTGAGTACTTTAATGGGCCTATTAAAGCGGCAAATTCGAAAATAGTATATTAAATAACTCGTTTTATAATGGCCAGTTTGGTGCACGAGTTCCCGGTGCACAAAACGAGCCGTAGGCACCAATGCCATTATAAAACAAGTCCTTTATACTATTTTTTCGAATTTGCACCCTTTTTTTAATAAAAAATTTAAATTTTCCAATTCTTAGACTTTTCGTTTTACACGATTGGTAATGGTTTTGTAACCACGACTTGCCACTTGATTTTCAAATTCAATTTAAAATTTGACATTTATTGAGGTTCACTGTCACTGAATTTTAACCTAACCTCACAACCTGTATTCACATCTATTATATTTAGGTACAACTATTGTTGGCCGCAAGGACAATTCAATTATATTAATACATTTTTTATTCACGCAGCAATTTATTAAACAACTGGAAAACTTGGGCATAAAACCGTAACTAAAACGTCATTGAAATAAGTAACATTAAAAATAATTTTCAAGATAGTTATATTCACTATGAAAACAAAGCGGCAAAATAGTGTACGACATGAATTCCAAACCCACGCTTGATGCTAGAAACATTTATAAACACCTTGTATAAACGATTCCAAATTGAATACCTACTCTAATGTAACCTACTCTAATTAAAGCGGCAAATTCGAAAAAAAAATATTTTCACACCGAACAAAAATTGCCACGTATTCTGATCAATACGTATTTTTGCTGGAACATATTTCAACGCTATCAACAGTTTGTTTGAATTCCAGTGATTTCAAATCTGCGAAAAACATCTTGAATTAATTAGGAATGTCGTTTTTTTTTCCTTTTTTCTTTGTAAGCGCAATATCAGCGCGCGTTCGTAATAATTAATTGAATATAAATCCATTTTATCTCCGAGAAATTACAAATAACATGTTAATTGGCAGAAAACAACTAAAATATTTACTGGTTAAAATAGTTTCTCCAATTAATTTGCAAAAAACTCCGTAATCGAAATCACGCTCTCGACGAGCGACTGAGATTTTACATTGTCATGGGTATAAAAGTGGAATTTCGGATAAATTTCGGTTTCATTCTTGCAGTGATAAGATAATACAATTTCGTGAATTTTTTTAGACACGAGTGAAAATTTTGTGAAAATGAAAAATATTAACATACCTTGTGTGTTGGTGCCATGTTTCTCCAAACTTTACAACTCTAGACTTTTAACAGACACTTGGGAAATAAATAAACAGAGCAGAGTGTGTGGAAGCACTTTGTTTAATTTTGCTGAACTGCCCACGCTTTAAACAAATCATTATTATATAGGACAAAATCAAGTTCCAAGTCCAATATTACTAATGGACTGATAAGGAATTTTTGATCACGCCTACAGATGAAGTAAGAGCTAAGCACCGTCTCCAGCACTACTCGCGGAAGTGGCGTCGCTTTATTTGTAATACTTATCAATGTAAATTAATGATTGTTTGTTATTGGGATTAACTTATTCAAGATTTTACAACAAACACGTGCATTTATAAATTCATTGATTGTAATCACTTGTGGGATCTAGGAAGACGGCATTTATTCCAAATTCCGATTTTTTTGAGTTTATTGACACCGTGTATCTCTTATCTATTGTTTGGGTGTGCTTCTGCAGAAAAGTTAACAATAAAAATTCCTTGAACAATAACAACTTCTTTGAACCAAGATTTGGTAATCACAACAAATAACTACAGCAGGATCCTGAAATATACTTTAATTCCGCTTCTTCTTGCCGATGGAAAATTTTCCTCGTCATTGGATTAAGAATGTTTTTAGATAGGATGTTGCACAATTCTAATGTTTGCAGAAAGCCACCTCTCCAATTAGTATTTCCAAGTATTTAATCTTCTTTCCTTAAAAAACTAAAAAATTAAGATTATCACCGTTTATTAACGTATGAGTAAATAAAACCAAATTTAAAAACACCACTTATAATTCTTTGATTTTTTTAACAACGATCACGTTTTCAGCAAGAAATTTCAAATACTACGTTAATAATTGTATTATTTGCATATACGCAATATTTTGTTTGTTTTAGAAAGTAGAACAACTGATAGACATTAATCTATTTATAAATGTTTTTTCTATAATTCTGTTGTGAGAAATTGGTAAGAAGAGTTTTTGTTTGCTATAAATATTTTAATATTAATTACATTTTCTCACCTTAATTTTCTTATTGTTTTATTTTATTTACGTTTGCTTTATTTTTCCTTTTATTTTTAGTTGAAAAAAATTTCTAAAAACTTTATTTCTAAATAAAATTTTGAAATTTAGCACAGATGAGCCAGTTGAAAGTACAAAAAATTCCAAATTTTACTAATGTAGGCTTAAAACTGTCATTTTATTTACGTTTGCTTTATTTTTAGTTGAAAAAAATTTATAAAAGATCTGTATTTCTAAATAAATTTTAAAATTTAGCACAGATGAGCCAGTTGAAAGTACAAAAAATTCCAAGTTTTACTAGTGTAGAGTTAAAACTGTCATTTTATTTACGTTTGCTTTATTTTTAGTTGAAAAAAAATTCTAAAAATTCTCTATTTCTAAATAAAATTTTGAAATTTAGCACAGGTGAGCCAGTTGAAAGTACAAAAAATTCCAAATTTTACTAATTTAGGGTTAAGACTGTCATTTTATTTACGCTTGCTTTATTTTTAGTCGAAAAAAATTTCTAAAAATTCTGTATTTCTAAATAAATTTTGAAATTTAGCACAGATGAGCCAGTTGAAAGTACAAAAAATTCCAAATTTTACTAATGTAGGCTTAAAAACTGTCATTTTATTTACGTTTGCTTTATTTTTAGTTGAAAAAAATTTCTAAAAGATCTGTATTTCTAAATAAAATTTTGAAATTTAGCACAGGTGAGCCAGTTGAAAGTACAAAAAATTCCAAATTTTACTAATGTAGGCTTAAAACTGTCATTTTATTTACGTTTGCTTTATTTTTAGTTGAAAAAAATTTCTAAAAGATCTGTACTTCTAAATAAAATTTTGAAATTTAGCACAGGTGAGCCAGTTGAAAGTACAAAAAATTCCAAATTTTACTAATGTAGGCTTAAAACTGTCATTTTATTTACGTTTGCTTTATTTTTAGTTGAAAAAAATTTCTAAAAATTCTTTATTTCTAAATAAAATTTTGAAATTTAGCACCGATGAGCCAGTTGAAAGTACAAAAAATTCCAAGTTTTACTAGTGTAAGGTTAAAACTGTCACAGTTAAAAAATTTTTGAAATTTTTTTTTCTTCGTCTTCAAAACAAAAATTTCTTAAAAATCTTTTTTTTTAATTTGGAACTTAACACAGTTGGTGAGCCCGTTCAAACTAGTAAAATCTCCAAGTTCTACTGGTTTTTAATTAAAATTGTTAATGTTAAAAATAGTCAAACCTGCAAATATTAATGTTTTGAGATAGAAACTGTCAAAGATAAAAAATTTAATAAAATGAACTATATTTATTACTTGGCCAAAAATAAAAATTAATTTTAAATCTTTTGAAAATTTTGGTTTTTAGCACAATTGATAAACAAGTCAAAATCAGTAAAACCTTGACGTTTTATTGTTTTAAGAGTAAAACTGCCGTGGGGGAAAATTTTGGCTCAGTTTTTCCGACTCCTTCTAAACTCTTTCCTATTCCTTTAAATCTTTTTGTTTTATTTTGTTTCAAATTCTTCTTTGTTTTCAATAAATTTGGCTTCTTTTAGTTTTTCAGAGTTTTCAGTTTACATTTTTTAAAACCTTTTATATTCAATCTACAAGGTGTTTATAAATGTTTCTAGCATCAAGAGTGGCTATGAAATGTTAAAGAAATTTGCCGCTCGTTACAAATGTGAGTTTCAATTTTTCAACTGACATTTGCAGTTAACCTCAAACATGAAGTAAAGTAAATTTAGAGAAATAAACTGTTTTAGTTGTGATTTAAAACATGAAAATAAAAAACTTGGACACAAAATCGTAACTGAAACGTCATTGACGTAAGTAACATTATTATGTTCAAGATAGTTATATTCACTATGAAAACAAAGCGGCAAAATAGTGCATGACAGAAATTCCAGAGCCACCTTTGATGCTAGAAACATTTATAAACACCTTGTAATATGTATCGAGTGTTCCGCAATTAAGCGCAATTAAATTTAAAAAGTGAGGTTAGTTTAAACAATGTCATGACAGTTAACCGTATCTTCGGTAATATCAACTTCGATATTTCGATAAAAAAAATTTAAATTGCACATTTTTATTTAGATTTTTTGAATAATGCCACACCAACATTCGATTTTAAAAATTGCTCTTGAATTAAAAATCTTTTAAACCACAATCCACCATTAACCGAATCTAATGTGAAAGAGTGCAGGGAAAAAAATAAAATTTAAATTCCCATTTTATTTCCCTATAATCAGCAATTCGATGAACACCTGTCATGTATAATTTATGACCTTTTGGATGTTTCAAATTTCTCATTATCTAAAATTTTGCTTTTTCCTTTTTTTTCGTTCAATTTATGTAGCACTTTTTTTCGATTGTCTAAATATGTAGTTAAAATATTATTTGTATTTTTTTGGAATCTGTGGAAATACAAGCTGTTTATAAATGTTTCTAGCATCAAGGGTGGCTCTGGAATTCCTGTCGTACACTACTTGCCGCTTTGTTTTCATAGTGAATATAACTATCTTGAAAATTATTTATATTGTTATCTGCGTCAATGACGTTTCAGTTACAGTTTTGTGTCCAAGTTTTGATTTCCAAGTTTCAAACAGTTTATTTCTTCAAACTTACTTTGCTACATGATTGAGGTTAACTGCAAATGTCAGTTGAAAAACCGAAACCCACATTTGTAATGAGCGGCAAATTTCTTTGACATTTGATGCTAAAAACATTTATAAACACCTTGTACTTCTTTTTACATCAACTTAAATAACAAATAACAAAGGTAGTTGAATTACCTATACCTAAGAAAACCACAAAAGAAAAAGAGGAAGAAGAAGAGGAAACTATTATATCAAGAGTTGAACATAAAGAAAGAAAATAAAAACAACACAACGAGGAAAAAAGCGCATAAAACTAGAAAAAAAAACGAAAAAACAAGGCATACAAGTCCAGATTGGTAATTAAATTTTAAATTGTAAAAAACCACTGTATAATATGTGGTTTTTTAATTTAAATTTAACTTCCTCCTTTGAATTCAAACTCAAAAAAAATCAAAGCAGTTATCATATAAAAATCTCTAAATATGTGGGTGTAATGTTTACTTTTGGATCAGAGTCTTTAATGCGCCTCTAATCCTTAAATAAATACTTCACAACTCACTAAAACAAATTTTCGAAAAATTTTGACGTGATCATCCATTAATACAACTGCTTCCACGAATATTCCAAGTATAGCGGCATTTCCCGGCTTCCCGGAAAATTGATAGAACCTTATAAGGACCCATATAAAAGTAGCGCCTATCTTTTTAAATGTGTCAATATTGATACAGAACTTAAGAAAACTTAAACTGTACCTTACCTACCTCACAAGTCTAGGTGTGAATGAAAGTTGCAACAAATATTGATGTATAGTTTTTTTTTTTTAATAAGACAACAATCCCTTCAATTCCCGTCAAAACAGATAGATCAAACTGACCTTCTCATAAATAAAAAAACTGGGTTGTTGATACAATGAAAGTAGATAGACGCTGAAAGTAAACATCTCTTACTTTGTTAATTAATTGTTTTCCACTTTTTTGCTTGTTATGTTAACATTATCTTAAGTACTTCACGTGTTTTGGTGCTTTATAAACAAATTTTCCAAATATAGTTACCCTTATTTATAAAATGTTGGTAATTACAGAAGATAAGCCAAATTCCTTACAATTAATTGCATTTTTTTACTGGGATTGCATTCTAGCATATTTACATGCATTCCACAGGGGCTAGACAGAAAGTTTAGTTATCTGCATTGCTCTAACTTCTAATTTAAAAGAGGTCATGGCAGAAATTAGCGTTGTCGGGATGGTAACAGCGTGATTGCCGAAATGTGAAAAAACTATAGTGAATGTATTAGATAAAGAAATTCTAGCCGGTGTTGATTTTATGCGGCAATAAAATTACTTAATAAAGTTGGATAAGTAAGTCGAAGTTCAGAAGAGTTTGATGAATCATCGAGCAGGTGATAACTGATAACAAGCGGATTTTATTCGTTCGTGGACCAACGACTTTAACCTTAGATGTCCAAGTTATGTTTTTGCATATTAATTAACAATTCAGAAACATTCTAGAAAAATAAACTGACAAATCTTGAAGAAGCGAAGAACGTGAAGGATTTAAAGCATTCAAGTGAGCAAGTTAATACACTCTCTAAAGGAGTTAAAAATTTGTACTACCTAATTTAACGTTCTACGATATTTGAAAGGTTAACAGAAGACATAGTAGTCAAAAATTGTTACAAGAGAAGTGGAAAGACTTCTGAATTTAAATCTGCTCCATTAGGTCCGAATTCAGGGAAATTCTTGAAAAATTATTTTTTAAGGTTCTACTGTACGAACATTTATTTTTTAATTTTTTTCGTCAAAACTTACGAAGTTATGAGATTGTCTCTAAAGTGTTTTCTTATAGTATATTAAACAAGTCAATTATACTATTTTTTCGAATTTGCACCCTTTTTTTAATAAAAAATTTAAATTTTCCAATTCTAAATTTTCAATTCTTTCGTGCTACACGATTGGTAATGGTTTTGTAACCACGACTTGCCACTTGATTTTCAAATTCAATTTTAATTTGACATTTATTGAGTTTCACAGGTGACAGCCAGACTAATTAGTTCTGCTAACTCTTAAAAAACAAAATTTCCTACTTTTAGTTCTTTTATAGATATAGTATATCCGAGGTGAGAGATTGGGAGATTTTGACAGTTGACATATAGGTTGGCAGCAAATTATGCTACAAAATACACTAAAAACACTAAATTCCTACGCAAACTGGGTTGTCAGTCAATGGGATTATTTTGTTATTTCAAATTTGGCGCGTAAATACAGTGACTTTTCTGTCATTCAATCTCTCTCTGTACGAACTATAGTGACATATCTACCAACTTAATAAATGACAGTAACTAGAGTGGCTAGCAGATTTATTTTGGACTTCAAATGCTAATAAGTCAAACTTGAAAATTCTAATTTCCTAAAATGTCAAAATTCCGATAAAACATAGAGCACAGTTAAACTTACAGTTGATGACAAAAACTAAAAAAATTTTGTTAGACAAATGTCAAATTAGGTGGAATTGTATAGTATCAGGCGGAAGATTGAGACATTTTGACAGTTGACATATAGGTTGGCAGCAAATTATGCTACAAAATACACTAAAAACACTAAATTCCTACGCAAACTGGGTTGTCAGTCAGTGGGCTTATTTTGTTATTTCAAATTACGCGCGTAAATTTAGTGACTTTTCTGTCATTCAATCTCTCTCTGTACGAACTATAGTGACATATCTACCAACTTAATAAATGACAGTAACTAGAGTGGCTAGCAGATTTATTTTGGACTTCAAATGCTAATAAGTCAAACTTGAAAATTCTAATTTCCTAAAATGTCAAAATTCCGATAAAACATAGAGCACAGTTAAACTTACAGTTGATGACAAAAACTAAAAAAATTTTGTTAGACAAATGTCAAATTAGGTGGAATTGTATAGTATCAGGCGAGAGATTGAGACATTTTGACAGTTGACATATAGGTTGGCAGCAAATTATGCTACAAAATACACTAAAAACACTAAATTCCTACGCAAACTGGGTTGACAGTCAGTGGGCTTATTTTGTTATTTCAAATTTCGCGCGTAAATTTAGTGACTTTTCTGTCATTCAATCTCTCTCTGTACGAACTATAGTGACATATCTACCAACTTAATAAATGACAGTAACTAGAGTGGCTAGCAGATTTATTTTGGACTTCAAATGCTAATAAGTCAAACTTGAAAATTCTAATTTCCTAAAATGTCAAAATTCCGATAAAACATAGAGCACAGTTAAACTTACAGTTGATGACAAAAACTAAAAAAATTTTGTTAGACAAATGTCAAATTAGGTGGAATTGTATAGTATCAGGCGAGAGATTGAGACATTTTGACAGTTGACATATAGGTTGGCAGCAAATTATGCTACAAAATACACTAAAAACACTAAATTCCTAGGCAAACTGGGTTGACAGTCAGTGGGCTTATTTTGTTATTTCAAATTACGCGCGTAAATTTAGTGACTTTTCTGTCATTCAATCTCTCTCTGTACGAACTATAGTGACATATCTACCAACTTAATAAATGACAGTAACTAGAGTGGCTAGCAGATTTATTTTGGACTTCAAATGCTAATAAGTCAAACTTGAAAATTCTAATTTCCTAAAATGTCAAAATTCCGATAAAACATAGAGCACAGTTAAACTTACAGTTGATGACAAAAACTAAAAAAATTTTGTTAGACAAATGTCAAATTAGGTGGAATTGTATAGTATCAGGCGAGAGATTGAGACATTTTGACAGTTGACATATAGGTTGGCAGCAAATTATGCTACAAAATACACTAAAAACACTAAATTCCTAGGCAAACTGGGTTGACAGTCAGTGGGCTTATTTTGTTATTTCAAATTACGCGCGTAAATTTAGTGACTTTTCTGTCATTCAATCTCTCTCTGTACGAACTATAGTGACATATCTACCAACTTAATAAATGACAGTAACTAGAGTGGCTAGCAGATTTATTTTGGACTTCAAATGCTAATAAGTCAAACTTGAAAATTCTAATTTCCTAAAATGTCAAAATTCCGGTAAAACATAGAGCACAGTTAAACTTACAGTTGATGACAAAAACTAAAAAAATTTTGTTAGACAAATGTCAAATTAGGTTGAATTGTATAGTATCAGGCGGAAGATTGAGACATTTTGACAGTTGACATATAGGTTGGCAGCAAATTATGCTACAAAATACACTAAAAACACTAAATTCCTACGCAAACTGGGTTGTCAGTCAGTGGGCTTATTTTGTTATTTCAAATTACGCGCGTAAATTTAGTGACTTTTCTGTCATTCAATCTCTCTCTGTACGAACTATAGTGACATATCTACCAACTTAATAAATGACAGTAACTAGAGTGGCTAGCAGATTTATTTTGGACTTCAAATGCTAATAAGTCAAACTTGAAAATTCTAATTTCCTAAAATGTCAAAATTCCGATAAAACATAGAGCACAGTTAAACTTACAGTTGATGACAAAAACTAAAAAAATTTTGTTAGACAAATGTCAAATTAGGTGGAATTGTATAGTATCAGGCGAGAGATTGAGACATTTTGACAGTTGACATATAGGTTGGCAGCAAATTATGCTACAAAATACACTAAAAACACTAAATTCCTACGCAAACTGGGTTGTCAGTCAATGGGATTATTTTGTTATTTCAAATTTGGCGCGTAAATACAGTGACTTTTCTGTCATTCAATCTCTCTCTGTACGAACTATAGTGACATATCTACCAACTTAATAAATGACAGTAACTAGAGTGGCTAGCAGATTTATTTTGGACTTCAAATGCTAATAAGTCAAACTTGAAAATTCTAATTTCCTAAAATGTCAAAATTCCGGTAAAACATAGAGCACAGTTAAACTTACAGTTGATGACAAAAACTAAAAAAATTTTGTTAGACAAATGTCAAATTAGGTGGAATTGTATAGTATCAGGCGAGAGATTGAGACATTTTGACAGTTGACATATAGGTTGGCAGCAAATTATGCTACAAAATACACTAAAAACACTAAATTCCTACGCAAACTGGGTTGTCAGTCAATGGGATTATTTTGTTATTTCAAATTTGGCGCGTAAATACAGTGACTTTTCTGTCATTCAATCTCTCTCTGTACGAACTATAGTGACATATCTACCAACTTAATAAATGACAGTAACTAGAGTGGCTAGCAGATTTATTTTGGACTTCAAATGCTAATAAGTCAAACTTGAAAATTCTAATTTCCTAAAATGTCAAAATTCCGGTAAAACATAGAGCACAGTTAAACTTACAGTTGATGACAAAAACTAAAAAAATTTTGTTAGACAAATGTCAAATTAGGTTGAATTGTATAGTATCAGGCGGAAGATTGAGACATTTTGACAGTTGACATATAGGTTGGCAGCAAATTATGCTACAAAATACACTAAAAACACTAAATTCCTACGCAAACTGGGTTGACAGTCAATGGGCTTATTTTGTTATTTCAAATTTCGCGCGTAAATTTAGTGACTTTTCTGTCAGTCAATCTCTCTCTGTACGAACTATAGTGACATATCTACCAACTTAATAAATGACAGTAACTAGAGTCGCTAGCAGATTTATTTTGGACTTCAAATGCTAATAAGTCAAACTTGAAAATTCTAATTTCCTAAAATGTCAAAATTCCGGTAAAACATAGAGCACAGTTAAACTTACAGTTGATGACAAAAACTAAAAAAATTTTGTTAGACAAATGTCAAATTAGGTTGAATTGTATAGTATCAGGCGGAAGATTGAGACATTTTGACAGTTGACATATAGGTTGGCAGCAAATTATGCTACAAAATACACTAAAAACACTAAATTCCTACGCAAACTGGGTTGTCAGTCAGTGGGCTTATTTTGTTATTTCAAATTACGCGCGTAAATTTAGTGACTTTTCTGTCATTCAATCTCTCTCTGTACGAACTATAGTGACATATCTACCAACTTAATAAATGACAGTAACTAGAGTGGCTAGCAGATTTATTTTGGACTTCAAATGCTAATAAGTCAAACTTGAAAATTCTAATTTCCTAAAATGTCAAAATTCCGGTAAAACATAGAGCACAGTTAAACTTACAGTTGATGACAAAAACTAAAAAAATTTTGTTAGACAAATGTCAAATTAGGTTGAATTGTATAGTATCAGGCGGAAGATTGAGACATTTTGACAGTTGACATATAGGTTGGCAGCAAATTATGCTACAAAATACACTAAAAACACTAAATTCCTACGCAAACTGGGTTGACAGTCAATGGGCTTATTTTGTTATTTCAAATTTCGCGCGTAAATTTAGTGACTTATCTGTCATTCAATCTCTCTCTGTACGAACTATAGTGACATATCTACCAACTTAATAAATGACAGTAACTAGAGTGGCTAGCAGATTTATTTTGGACTTCAAATGCTAATAAGTCAAACTTGAAAATTCTAATTTCCTAAAATGTCAAAATTCCGGTAAAACATAGAGCACAGTTAAATTTACAGTTGATGACAAAAACTAAAAATATTTTGTTAGACAAATGTCAAATTAAGTTGAATTGTATAGTATCAGGTGAGAGATTGACACATTTTGACAGTTGACATATATGTTGGCAGCAAATTATGCTACAAAATACACTAAAAACACTAAATTCCTACGCAAACTGGGTTGACAGTCAATGGGCTTATTTTGTTATTTCAAATTTCGCGCGTAAATTTAGTGACTTTTCTGTCAGTCAATCTCTCTCTGTACGAACTATAGTGACATATCTACCAACTTAATAAATGACAGTAACTAGAGTCGCTAGCAGATTTATTTTGGACTTCAAATGCTAATAAGTCAAACTTGAAAATTCTAATTTCCTAAAATGTCAAAATTCCGGTAAAACATAGAGCACAGTTAAACTTACAGTTGATGACAAAAACTAAAAAAATTTTGTTAGACAAATGTCAAATTAGGTTGAATTGTATAGTATCAGGCGGAAGATTGAGACATTTTGACAGTTGACATATAGGTTGGCAGCAAATTATGCTACAAAATACACTAAAAACACTAAATTCCTACGCAAACTGGGTTGTCAGTCAGTGGGCTTATTTTGTTATTTCAAATTACGCGCGTAAATTTAGTGACTTTTCTGTCATTCAATCTCTCTCTGTACGAACTATAGTGACATATCTACCAATTTAATAAATGACAGTAACTAGAGTGGCTAGCAGATTTATTTTGGACTTCAAATGCTAATAAGTCAAACTTGAAAATTCTAATTTCCTAAAATGTCAAAATTCCGGTAAAACATAGAGCACAGTTAAATTTACAGTTGATAACAAAAACTACAAAAATTTTGTTAGACAAATGTCAAATTAGGTTGAATTGTATAGTATCAGGTGAGAGATTGAGACATTTTGACAGTTGACATATAGGTTGGCAGCAAATTATGCTACAAAATACACTAAAAACACTAAATTCCTACGCAAACTGGGTTGACAGTCAGTGGGCTTATTTTGTTATTTCAAATTTCGCGCGTAAATTTAGTGACTTTTCTGTCATTCAATCTCTCTCTGTACGAACTATACCTATAAACGACTCCAAATTGAGTGCTCTAATGGACCTGTTAAAGCGGCAAATTCGAAAAAGCTAATTTCCTACGACATATAAAACTTATCGCTAGGATAAGTACTTTCCATGATAATTCTGAAAAAATGATTTCATGTCTTAAAAAAACCGCTATTTTTGGTGATTTTCATGTGCAATTTTGGATATACAGAGTGAAGGCGAAAAAAAATCCGTTACAGCTTATTGTAAATGAAGGAATTTGGCAGAAATTGCTGTCTCAGTTTCAAGAAAAAAATTGAAGAAATTTATTTCAATTTTCATGCTACGCCAATGATTACTAAGGTTAAAATTTATATGAATTATTATAGAAAATTCGTGCAAATATCAAATTTCCGAACATTTAAAATTTTGCTTGAGACCATTTGTAAATTTAATATACAGAAAAAAAACAAGCAATTTTCTAAACATACACAGAATCTAGAAAAACACCAATTTTTAAATTTATTTATTAACTTAAAGCCATTACTGGATGACTTGGTTTCCTGTTTTTTTAAATTTCATCTGTAAAAAGTGAAAAACTAGGAATTTTTCAAAGATCCACAGAATTAAAAAAAAATCGAATTTTCAATAAGTTGAAAAATTTCCAAATCACTACATTTTTAATTAATGAATTTGGTCTAAACACTTCCATATGATAATTAGGTACGATTTTCTAGTAAACGTAGTTTGTTAAAAAGACAGAAACGAGCTATTTTGCAATTAACCACAGAATTAAGAAAAATACAATGTTTTGGAGATAAAATTTCTAACTTTCACCAAAAGCTCATATTTCAATATTTGATACAATTTTCTCGTTTATTTGATTTGTAGTAAGATAATAACGAAAAATTTCCACGCAATTAAGAAAGTTTAAATTTTTAGGTTTGTGTAAATTTTTAAATAATTTTCTTATACATTTGATTATAGAAAGCCAGAAACGAGCAACTTTCTAAATACAAGGTGTTTATATATGTTTCTAGCATCAAGGGTGGCTATGAAATGTCAAAGAAATTGCCTCTCGTTACTAATATGGGATTAGATTTTTCAACTGACATTTGTAGTTAACCTCAATCATAGAGCAAAATAAGTTTAGAGAAATAAACTGTTCTAATTGTGGTTTAAAACCTGAAAATCAAAAACTGTAACTAAAACGTCATTGAAGTAACATTATAAATAATTTTCAAAATAGTTATATTCACTATGAAAACAAAGCGGCAAAGTAGTGTACGACAGGAATTCCAGAGCCACCCTTGATGCTAGAAACATTTATAAACACTTTGTATTTCCACAGATTCCAAAAAAATACAAATAATATTTTAACTACATATTTAGATAATCGGAAAAAAGTGCTAGATAAATTGAACGAAAAAAAAGGAAAAAGCAAAATTTTAGATAATAATAAATTTTAAACATCCAAAAGATCATAAATTATACATGCCAGGTGTTCATCGAATTGCTGATTATAGGGAAATAAAATGGGATTTTAAATTTTATTTTTTTCCCCGCACTCTTTCACATTAGATTCGGTTAATGGTGGATTGTGGTTTAAAAGATTTTTAATTCAAGAGCCATTTTTAAAATCAAATGTTGGTGTGGCATTATTCAAAAAATCTAAATAAAAACTTGAAATTTAAAATTTTTTTATCGAAATATCGAAGTTGGTATTACCGAAAATAATACTAATACTATTTACACTAACCTCACTTTTGATATTTAATTGCGCTTGGATAGTTCTAAAAGTATGAAATTGCTATGTTTAACAATTCGCGGAACACTCGATACATATACAAGGTGTTTATAAATGTTTCTGGCATCAAAAGTGGCTCTGGAATTTCTGTCATGCACTATTTTGCCGCTTTGTTTTCATAGTGAATATAACTATCTTGAAATTTTTTTATAATGTTACTTACGTCAATGACGTTTCAATTACGATTTTGTGTCCAAGTTTTTCATTTTCATGTTTTAAATCACAAGTAAAACAGTTTATTTCTCTAAATTTACTTTACTTCATGTTTGAGGTTAACTGCAAATGTCAGTTGAAAAATTGAAATTCACATTTGTAATGAGCGGCAAATTTCAGAACAGAACAGAATTAACGACCTTTCTAACAGCTACTGCTTAATTTTTGTCTATATCATCCATTTTATGCGCGAAATTTATCAAAAAACTACAATTTTGTGGGCATTCAAATTAAAATTTTTACAAATATTCGAAAGTTAACAAAACGTAAATTTTATATTTGTAATGCCGTATTATAATAAAAAATCAAGGACCAATTTAGGAGTTCTATGCAAAAAGTGTCAAAAAGTTTTAAACCCCCTCGTTTTGGAAATTTTCATCAGTTTTTCTCAAATATCTTTCAAAATATTTAATAGCTTATTTAATTATTTTTTCAATGATATATTATAGAAATTTATTATTTAACCCTTCAACTGTATATATACGTTTTGGGGGACATTTTTCTCATAAACTACAAAAGATAAGAATTTGAAATTTTAGGAACAAAAATAAGCGAATAAAACAAATCGAATGACAATATTCACATATTCGTGACACTTCCGGTTATGTCGGAAGTAGTAGTCAACTTGCTTATTTAAAATGAAACACCCCATATATTATCGCATTTTCCGATTCTACATCCAAATTAAGGGTCACCTTATGTATAATGTGCTGTACTTAAATTGAACCATTTCAGAGATATCTTGATTTTTGTAAAAAAATTGCACAACAGAAGTGAATTTTCTATCCGAAATAAGTACCCTATAATCTATTTCCAAATCGCCACGTTAATTGGAAAATAAGCACAATACAAACGTACAATAAAATTTTGCATTAACTTTATGTATTGGACACTTATTTCACACTAAAAATACGAAAAAAAAAGAAGTGTTTTTACTCTTCTGTTTCCAATTTTTTAAGCATGCTTTGGAATGGTGACAATTGTATTTTATGTGGATCTTTTAAAAACACATTTGGTGGTCTAATATAAATAAAAAAATTTCAAAAATTTTTGTGGAAATATATTTTTTTGTAAAGCAAATTTGAAGTTTTCGGATTTAGATAGAGAGGAAGCAATTTTAATCCAAAAACAGAATCTGTTGCGGATCTCAAAGGTCACGAAATTATAAGATCTAAATTAGTAAATAAGACGAAAACCAGAATTCAAAGATGAGAAGACATTTGAAAATTAAAAAAAAAAATTAAGAGTAAATTATTTGAAATTAATCAAATAATAATTAAAATACATGGAAGAAGTTTCCACCCATGTTGTTTACGACTCTTGGCTGTTTGCCCGGAAATCCTGATAATGACCTACCCTAAACTAGAGTAAATACTTTTAAATTCGCTCAAGTATATTATTTATTTACATTAATTATGACATTATTGACACAAATAGGGAAGTACATATTATATCATGTGAGCAACAAAATTTTTGTTTAGGGTAGGCCATGAAAGAGAGAGACAAACATAGATGTCATTTTGTTTTTGATATAACCTCAATTTTTTGATGAAAATATGTAACATTACGAGGTAATAAGAGAAAATATATCGTATGTCTCTCTAGAATCAACGTATTGAAAACTAATTGAAATTAAATCAAATGACAAATGTCAAACCACTGTCAAATTTTTTCTCGACTTACTTAGATCTAAAAACTGTTAAGGCAACTTAAAAGTTACATTAATATAATATTTAGTGTCAGATATGACGATCTCCTGTAAAGCTTTAAATAAAGTCCGTTTTTTTTTAAAAAACCACCAACACCGCAATCTTCTCCTGCATTACAACCGGCAACGTTGGCTAGGGAGATTTTTGGTGAGAAAATAGTTGTCAAATTTTTGACATTTCTGAAAATTATGCAGTGTTTCCGTTAAAAACATTTCTTTTACAGCCTGTTGGATTGCAAATCAAATGATTTAATAGTGAAAGGACTCGGCACAGCTTGAAAGGCCGTTTTGTGTAATCAAATTGTCAATTAGGCAGCTAACCTATTTGATTTTATTACCAAAAAGTGACCATCGACGGTGTTGCCGGTTGTAAAGTGCTGGGAGAGTGCGGTGTTGGTGGTTTTTTAATAAAAAAACGGACTTTAGTTTCTACTTACTCAGTTTGTTCAACAGAGAATCACGAAACGTCTCGTGGATATTCAGTGACACGTAAATTATGCAAGGTAAATGGTAAATGTTTCTAGCATCAAGGGTGGCTATGAAATGTCAAATAAATTTGCCGCTCGCTACTAATGTGGGTTTAGATTTTTCAACTGACATTTGTAGCTAACCTCAATCATTGAACAAAGTTAGTTTTGAAAACAAACTGTTGAAGTTGTGGTTTGAAGCCTGGAAAATCTAAAATTCTGACACAAAACCGTAACTGAAAAGTCGTAGACGTAAGTGACATTTGAAATAATTGTGAACATAGTTATATACACTATAAAAACAAAGCGGCAAAATAGCCCCCCTTGATGCTAGAAACATTTATAAACACATTGTATCATGTGAGCAACAAAATTTTGTTTAGGGTAGGCCATGAAAGAGAGAGACAAACATAGATGTTATTTTGTTTTTGATATAACCTCAATTTTTTGATGAAAATATGTAACATTACGAGGTGCAAATAAGAGAAAATGTATCGTGTGTCTCTCTAGAATCAATAATGTATTGAAAACTAATTGAAATTAAATCAAATGACAAATGTCAAACCACTGTCAAATTTTTTCTCGACTTACGTGAATTTTGTCAAAGCCTACCTAAATAAAAATTTTATGTCATTGCCAATTAATTAATGTCGCAATGATAAACTTTGTGCTAAATTAAGAAAAGTATTTGTAAAGAAAGCAATTACTTTTGATTTGAGCCATTTATTCCCCAACCAAATCAAAATATCACAAATGATTTCTGTCCTCACCACCATGAACTTTGCTTGCGTTTTTCTGTTTTTTCTACCACTCCTATCTACAAGGCCGTGGCACGATTTTTACTTCGCTTCAGCCTGTAGTTTACGAAAATATTCTAAATCTTCTTGTCTAATTGATGGTTTAACAGTTTTAATGGCTGATTCAAAGTCCTGTGAAGTGACAACAATATGTTCAGACGCTACATTTCCACTGTTGTCGGGCGCTAAAAATAAAATAGTAAAACGAATGACTGAGTTATGTAAGAGATAACATGTACTATTTTGTGAATTCGTTATCACTCTTCTCATTGCCGACATCCAAGCAATTGAACAAACGCCGTAAAAATCGGCGCCGCTGAAGTTGTCTGGAACGAAATCGACGATTTCATCAATGACTGTCTTCGTTTCAAGATGGAATCTAAAATTGTTACGTTCATTTCAGTACAGTGTCTGCTTAAGAAAGTCTTACTTTCGCGTCAACGCCTTTAAAACTGCCATTTTCGACGCGCGGTCAATGCAGGGGCCCACGTACAGCAACCTGTCGATTCGCCCGGGTCTTAAGAGAGCGGGGTCGATTAAATCGGGGCGATTAGTAGCACCTGTAATTCATAATTTCATCACAAATTAATTCCCATTTTCTGGAAGAAAAGTACTCGAGTTTTGTTTACTTTTTATTACCTATAATAAAAACCGTCCCTCCTTGATTTAATCCGTCCATTTCCGCTAAAAGTTGCGACACAACTCTGTCCATTACGCCTCCAGAATCACCGGCAGCGCCGCGGTTGGGCGCTAACGAGTCTAATTCGTCGAAGAAGATTATACAGGGGGACGCATCTCGGGCTCTTTGAAAAACTAAACACACTGTAGAGTTTACCCAACGATCTAGTGCGGTTATGGCTTTGACTTTTTAAATCTGTGAAAAATATTTTTACCCACCTGGTCAGTCTTACAAATCGAAACAATGAAATTCCTAAAAGTAGCTAGCGTTTATCATTCTGATAAAAAAAATTCTTAAAATGATTCTTTTTGAATAAATCGGTACCTCAGAAGCATAAGGATTTGTCTTCATAAATTATAAAAAGAAGAAATAAAGTGTCGAGAAAATTGACAAAACAGGTTTTCTAATTAAAAAATCACTGTGGTGGTATTATTCTCTTTTCAAATATGCAATTTATGAGCGAATTACGAGTTATTGATGACTAGTTATTTCAAATCGTGCGTAATAGCAGTAACCTTTGATTCAAAAATTTTTTTGGCATATTTTTACACTTAAGAAACATTAGATTATCTGGACTTAAGTCCCACTTAGTAAGAGAAACTTAAAAAAAAACAATGTTTTTACATAAAAATTAACCGAAATTTATCAACTTCTATGGACTATTTAACCTTAAAAAACTCCCACAAATTTCATTCTTGTAACACCAAAAATGTGGAAATTAAAGCGCGTTTAAGTTTTTTTTGTAAATTTTTTTAGCTACTCGAAATAAAAATATCTAAAAATTTTCTTTTTCGGTCTAAATTTTTCTAAATCGACACTCTTAATAAAGCAGTTGAGAGTGATAATCTTCACAAATATCGTGAAAATCGTATAAAAAATAAAGAAATTACAGGATCTTAAAAAAAATTGGTGGCATTTTTTTGGTCTTAAAGCGAAAATTTCTAAAAATTCGACTTTTTGATCTAAATTTTTGCAAATTAGTGATATTACTAAAACAAACAAAAGAAACAACATGCATAAATTTTGTTCCTGTCGCACTAAAAATAACGAAATTATAGTGTTGAAAAAATTTACAATTGCCCAGTTGTCCTAATAAAAATTTCTAAATATTCTTTTTTTGGGCCTAAATTTTTCTAAATCGGTACTCTTAATAAGACAGTCAAGACTTATAAACTCCACAAATTTGGTTATAGTGGCATTAAAAATGAAGAACTTACAGGTCGTCAAAAATTTTTGATCACATTTTTTTTTGGTCAAAAAAACATTTTTCTTCGCTCCTCGAAATCAAAATTTCTAAAAATTCTCTTTTTCGGTCTAAATTTTTCTAAATCGACGCTCTTAATAAGGCAGTCGAGAGTGATAATCTCCACAAATTTGGTTAAAATTACATAAAAAATTAAGAAATTACAGGATTTAATAAAAATTGGTGGCATTTTTTTGGTCTTAAAACGAAAATTTGTGAAAATTTGACTTTTTTTATCTAAATTTTTGCAAATTAGTGATGTTACTAAAACAAACAAAAGAAACAACATGCATAAATTTCGTTCCTGTGGCACTAAAAATAACGAAATTACAGTGTTGAAAAAAATTGATATTTTCAGTTGTCCAAATAAAAATTTCTAAATATTTTCCTTTTTGGTCTAAATTTTTCTAAATCGGTACTCTTAATAAAACAGTCAAGACTTATAAACTCTACAAATTTGGTTATATTGCCATTAAAAATAAAGAACTTACAGGTCGTTTAAAATTTTTGGCCACTTTTTTGGTTAAAAAACAAAAATTTTTTTTGCTCCTCGAAATAACAATTTCTAAAAATACTTCTTTTTGGTATAAATTTGTCTAAATTGGTACTATTAATAAGACAGTCAAGACTTATAAACTTCAAAAATTTGGTTATAATGGCATTAAATAAAGAACTAAAAAATGTTGGTCACATTTTTTTTTTGTCAAAAACCAAAAATTTTTCTTCACTCCTCGAAATCAAAATTTCTAAAAATTCTCTTTTTCGGTCTAAATTTTTCTAAATCGACGCTCTTAATAAGACAGTCAAGAGTGATAATCTCCACAAATGTCAAAATCGCATACAAAATAAAGAAATTACAGAATCTTAAAAAAAAATTGGTGGTATTTTTTTGGTCTTAAAACGAAAATTTCTAAAAATTCGACTTTTTGATCTAAATTTTTGCAAATTAGTGATAGTACTAAACCCAACAAAAGAAACAACATGAATAAATTTCGTTCCTGTCGCACTAAAAATAACAAAATTACAGTGTTGAAGAAAATTGACATTTTCACAGTTGTCCAAATAAAAATTTCTGAATAATCTCCTTTTTGGTCTAAATTTTTCTAAATCGGTACACTTAATAAGACAGCCAAGAGCTATAGACTATACAAATTTGGTTATACTGGCATTAAAAATGAAGAACTTACAGGTCGTTTAAAATTTTTGGCCACTTTTTTGGTTAAAAAACAAAAATTTTTTTTGCTCCTCGAAATAACAATTTCTAAAAATACTTCTTTTTGGTATAAATTTTTCTAAATTGGTACTATTAATAAGACAGTCAAGACTTATAAACTTCAAAAATTTGGTTATAATGGCATTAAAAATGAAGAACTAAAAAAATGTTGGCCACATTTTTTTTTTGGTCAAAAACCAAAAATTTTTCTTCGCTCCTCAAAATCAAAATTTCTAAAAATTCTCTTTTTTGGTCTAAATTTTTCTAAATCGACGCTCTTAATAAGACAGTCAAGAGTGATAATCTCCACAAATGTCAAAATCGCATACAAAATAAAGAAATTACAGAATCTTAAAAAAAATTGGTGGTATTTTTTTGGTCTTAAAACGAAAATTTCTAAAAATTCGACTTTTTGATCTAAATTTTTGCAAATTAGTGATATTACTAAACCCAACAAAAGAAACAACATGCATAAATTTTGTTCCTGTCGCACTAAAAATAACAAAATTACAGTGTTGAAAAAAATTGACATTTTCACAGTTGTCCAAATAAAAATTTCTAAACATTCTTCTTTGTGATCTAAATTTTTCTAAATGGGGATTATTTTTCTCTGTTTTAAAGAAGATGTAAAGAGTAATAAAAAGCATTATTCTACCCATTTTTCACAACAATTGGAGATAGACCCTTATGGCTTCTGAGGTACTGAAATTATTATCGACATTAATTTATCTAAAGCGATGAATGATTATAAATTATCATTAATTTTTGAAATTATCTGATTTTAGACTTCTATTTATTGATTGCTATCTCCCACATTGGCTTTAATTTGCGGAAGAGTTGCAACCATACGTGCCACAAACTGGTCAAACTGCTTGCAGCATGTAATTAAAGAAGAAGATATTTATAGACAAAATTTTGAGCCGGAGCTTATTGTTAATTTAGAGGAAGACTCAGATAGTGACTGATACTTGAGTTTTATAAATTTTAACTGTATTTTGTTATTTTGAAAAAACTTTCTTTGTTTGTTATTCTATTCTTAATATATCACATTTATTTCTACCTATTCCTTTTGGTGAGCAATTGATTAAATGAAACAGAATAATGGGCTATCTTATTATAGTTTACGTGAGATAATAAGATCATTTCATGCCAGATAAGACCCAATTTATGCGGGTTTGCAGTTAAGTGATTTAAAAAGTCAAAGCCATAACCGCACTAGAGCGTTTGGTAAACTGTAGTTTTAGGTGGGGAAAACGTACCATCGCGGACGTTTTGCTCGGATTGACCGACATACATGTTCAAGAGTTCTGGGCCTTTGACCGATAAGAAGCATAGGCCGCATTCGGTGGCGACGGCTTTGGCTAGAAGAGTCTTTCCGGTGCCAGGGGGGCCGTATAGTAATATTCCTACGAGTAACAATTCTAGTACTCATCTTAGGCAGAGCACGACTTTATTACCTGATCTCTTCAGACCACTAATTTTTAACAAATTCGGATGCTGCAGCGGCAGTTTAATCGTCTTTATTATTTCCTCCTTCACGTCGTTTAGGCCTCCTACGTCGTCCCATTTTACTTGCGGAACTTTCGGGGCCCCCAGACTGTCGTTGTAATTAGACTGCATGAATTCTACAACACCAAACATAGAGAAAAAAAACAACATTTTAAACCCCACACACCTAAAGCTTTCAACAAGGAATCTTCGCTCAACATTTTGTCATCTCTGCAAAATTCTGTCAAAGCAAAATCTGTTAAAGCTCGCAAATCTTCCAAAACAAATCCGTGGGTTTTATTAGCGAGACTGTTAATGTCGGCGTTGGTTTGCAAGTCTTTGCTTTTTATGATCCAGTTTAACATTTTTTCCCGTTCTGAATCAGTGGGGGCTTTAATTTCGAAAATTTTTAAAAAGACGCGTTTTAGTTTTAAGGGGATATTTTTTTCGTTGGTGCAGCAAAATATTACAACTGGGTGCGTGTTGTTGATGAAAAGGTTTCGTAGTTCTTTGATGAAGTGGCTTATTATTCTGTCGTCGTATTCACCTTCGTTATTTTTGCCAAAATTCTGGAAAAAAAATGATATTTCAATAAAACAATTTAAAGAAGAAAAGGAAAAAATGACAAGATAAATTAATTAACAAGTGAAACAAAACTAGTCCAATTAAAAATAATTCATTAAAACAACAGTAAGCTAAATCTGAGAAAATCGAGTAAAAAAATCGATGTTGAACTCAATTTCAACAAGAGCACAATTACATCGATCTCCAGTACATCAAGGAAACCATCGGCTTTGAAAAATAGTATATAAAAAACTCAATATAGCATAGTTTTTTGTGAAAAACAAAAATAAATAAAAACCTTAAGTAATAAACAAATTAATAAGTAAATAAATTATAAAAAAAAAACAAATTCGAGATTAATAAGAATAAACAAAATTTTAAAATATAACTCCCTTAAATTAAATTCCAGTCTTCTTTATAAATATCACCAAAATCAAGAGTGTAAAATAAAATACATAAATACATCGAAACCACAATTATCGATTTTTAATGATACATCGAAAATAAAAATATCCATATACAGGGTCCGGCAACACTTGTGTCCACCCCCAAAATCGTCTTTAATTTTAAAGTTACAATTTTGAAAATTTGCATACGCTCATAGTTGACAAAGCTCTAGAAGCTGACGCAAAAATTTGTTTTTTTATCACGATTTGGTTGGCGTCGCGACGCCTTAGAGGTATAATTTTTAGCGATTTTTGAGTTTTTGCGGAAATATTCGCGAATTCAATTTTTTTTCAACATAACTGTGATACAAATATCTGAGTTTTTATTTTAAATCAAATGCAAATTGTGTTTAAAATTTGCGAAAAAAACGTTGTTTTATTAAGTTAGTTTTCAAAATTATGACAGCGCATCCGCAAACTACGTTTACACCAAAATTTCACAAGTCACTTCATTCACTCTTATGAAGGTCAATTTTGATTAACTCGGGCATTTTGCACTTTATGGACACCAGAAATCGTTAATTAACATCGACAAAGCGATAATTTCACCAACTAAGACTTTTGTTACAATCTAAAATGAGCCAAAAGATAGATGTCATTTGTGACACAAGATGTTGACAGATGGGTGTAAACGCAGTTCCCAACTTTGACGTAATGAAATTGGAAACTAACTTGACAAAACAGCATTTTTTTCTCAAATTTTGAAAACAATTTGCATTGAATCTAAAATAACAACTGAAATATTTTTAACACATTTATATTGAAAAACAGTTAAATTAGGGATTGATATCACAAACCCTCACAATTAACTAAAAATTATATTTTTGAGGCGTCGCGACGCCAAAACTATCAGTGATAAAAGACAAATTTTTGCGTCCGCTTCTAGAGCTTTGTCAACTATGAGCGTATGCAAATTTTCAAAATTTTCTCTTTAAAATTAAAGACGATTTTGGGGGTGGACACAAGTGTTGCCGGACCCTGTATATTAAAAATCGATGTTTTTTTCGGCAAAATCGATATTAAAAGTAAAAAAAAAAAAGTAAAAGTCCCAGATTTACATTAAGCAGTTAATTACCATAACAAAAAAGAAAATAAAATGAAGACATCGAAAAAACAACAAAATTGAAAAGCCTGACAACTTTGATAAATTAATTAGAAAATTCGAAAATATCATGCAATATTATGCAACTTTTGTATAATATTTTTTTAGGTGAAGTAATCAAAATTGTAGAAAAACATTTTTGAGTAGTTTAACTGTGCTAAATTACAAAATTTTAAAACTAAATTCATTTTTGAATTTTTCGGTTTTGCAAAAAAAATGTAAATAAAAATGCGTGATTTTCGTAATGTTTTGGCTGGAGCAATACAGGGTGTTTTTAAAATGCATGTACAAAAAGAGTGAGTCACAAATTGAGCCTATTAAGAGAAAAAAGTTTTAGTAAAAGTATTTTTGTTTTCGAGATGAAATGACAAAAATTTCAGTAAATTTGCTTGTGTGCCATTGATTTAAAAGTGTACAAAAAATCGAGTTTCTATTTGCTTAGGAAACAAGTAAAACAACTTAAAAATTGGTTTTTCATACTTCATACTGCTAAAATAACCCAGAACTGTTTTGTACATGCATTTCAAAAACACCTGAATAATTTAAGAAAATTACAACTGTGGATCAGCTCTACACCTCTGCCAAATTACAACGTTCCAGAACAAAAGACACAAATTTAACAATACTTTTTAAGAACCAAAAAATTTCAACTCAAAGATGAAGAAACAGAAGAACTATTAATTAGAAAAACAACATCAAACTATATACTTCAAAAAAAAAAAACACATTTTGATAACAATATGTATTCATAAATTAGACACAAAACTGAATTCAAGCCAAAACTTTCAGTATTTCCATTTAAATACGTAACTGTGGTAATACAGAATGTACCCGAATAAAGTGCAAAGATTTTAACCCCAATATCAGAAAAAGCAGTTTGACATAATAGCCAAATTTCACGTTCCAAAACGTCACACTGAGGTCTATTAGGGTAAGTCAGCTCATTGTCAAGCTCAGTTCAGGCCATCAAAAAGTTGGGAATAAACAAGTAGCAAAAATGTCTTTATTAGAGTTCCAGCCAGTTTAACATTAATCGTGGTCGAGAAATGTCGGTTTTACAGTGCCAAATTGTTCAATTTTGGATTATTTTGAGTTAGATTTTATTTTATTGATTTATTCTTTGTGAGTCGTTTCTTCAAAAGTGTTGTGATTAACCTAAAGTTTTAAAAACTGTTTTCTTTACAGATTAAACTGAACTGGATCGTCCAATGGAGGGCATTTGAACATTTTTTGTAATTACTTCAGGTACCTTTTTCATTATTTCGTTTCTTCTTCAGTTTGATCCACAAAGCAAATCGGAAAAAAATCATCTTCCAAACCAATCAAAATAAAGATCGGCCCTTTAATAATCGCAGAATTAATTGAAATTTTTTTTTGAGAAAATTAAATAAGAAATAAAAAATGGCGAACTTCGAGAAAATAACGGTTTTTCTCAAAAATGGCACAAATTTTATTGAATTTATGATTTTAATTTTCTTTTGTATTTTTTCTGAAAAGTACATTTCAAATGGCATTTTTTGGAAAAATTCATAACTTTTTTTGGATTGGAAAAAAAAATTAGAATGACCTTCTGAACCCGAATCTTAAGTCCATTTTGCTTCATTATGTCCGGATTTAAAGATATTCTTATAAAAATATTTGTATAAGTACTACAGTGCAAAAATTTATTTTGTTAATTTTTTCTTAAACTAGCAAAGTTATGAGATGACCGACATTGTTTTAAAAAGCTAATTTAATAACGTTTCGAACGAACTATAACACTCATTGCTAGGAAAGTACTTTCCATAATATTTTTGAAAAAAAAACGCTGTTTTTAGTTATTTGCATATGCTTTACACTACGAGGAGTTATTTTTTAAAACTCAATAAATCCACTTTATAATTTTTTACAGGGAATTTAAAGAACCGCTACTTTGTTCAAATTTACCTGAACTATTTTGGCATAACAGTGTAACACAGTGTTTTTGCAAAAGGTTTGACACTAAATAAAAATACACATTGTTAGATTTACCCAAAAGATTGCCAATTTCACATCTAACTCAATAATAGGTTAATTATCTTAATTAACGTCCTAAATCTAACTTCAAAAAAAAACTGTTTCTGACCGAGAAAAAAGATCCCCATTTGAGTGTGGATTTGACCCAAAATCATCTTCCTGACTACTTTTCTTTTTACATTTTTTCTTAATTGCTATTATTTTTTTAATCTTTGATGTTGAAATCACCTTATGTCTTAAAATAATTATTACAGTTAAGTTCAATAATATCTCAAATTACATCCTATTAACATCATTTTTTATCCCAACCTTACTTTTAGGTCTATTCCACGAATGAAAACAAGAAGCCCTAAACTTAACATCTTAGGATTAATCGTTAATAATAACATTTAACTTGCACTTGAAAATAATTGATTAAATTAATTTATCTTAAATAAAAAGCAAAAATTTAATTTAGTTTCGACCTAAAAATTTGATTATAAAAATCCTTATTTTTAATTGAAACCAAATAGAGGTATATCACTGTTAATGATAATAACGAATTTTCTTGTTCCAATTAAAGAAATATCTATAAAAAATAAGCTTCTAACTTAATTTTAAAGCATTGTACAAGGTGTTTATAAATATTTCTAGCATCAAAGGTGGCTATGAAATGTCAAAGAAATTTGCCGCTCATTACAAATGAGGGTTTAAAGTTTTCGACTGACATTTGCAGTTAACCTCAATCATAGAGCAAAGTTAATTTTGACAAAAAAACTGTTCTAATTATGGTTAGAAACCTAAAAATCAAAGACTTGGAAACAAAATCGTAACTGAAACGTCGTTGACGTGAGTGTCGTTTTAAGTGTAGTTAAACATAGTTATATTTACAATGAAAACATAGCGGCAAATTACGACATGGCAGGAATTCTAGAGGAACCCTTGATGCTAGAAACAACAACACCTTGTATTTCTATTTATATAGTTTACAAAAAAACCTTACATTTTCAATGTAAAATTAATCAAAGTTTATAAATACTTAAAAATAAATGTATTTCCTTGATATCTTCAATATCATGCTCTATATAAGCTATTCAAGTAGACTCTGTTTCACGAACTTATCCCGATCTCTCATAAAAATTTAAGAGTATGGTTCAAGTACCGACATCCCGCTCTGTCTGTATTTGACAGTACGCTGTCAAAAATTACTTTATTTTTAAAAATTTTCATTATTTTGTTATAAGTCAGGTTCAGTGAGTCACCCGTACTAATCCCTCAGGTAAAAAAAAAAAAATGGAAGTAAATTTTTTTATGTTTTCTTAGAGTAAATTTTGTGCAATTCTCTAGTGATTTTTGTATCCTATTGTTGTCGGCGTTCGCATTCCTAATTTAGCCGTTATGGCGAGTTTTCAAAATTTTCATTTGTTAAGAAAGGTCAAAACACCATTTTGTACACAAGAAATACAAACAAAGCAATAATTAATTAATAAATGAAAAACAATGAAAAAATTTCCAATAAAACGACTCAAAGACAAACAAATTGAGCCTGTAAAACACTGAAATATTTAGAAAGAAATGAAAAAAGCGGTACAATGGAAATGAGGAATAATGAATCGTCGCAAAACAGAATAAAATCGTGTTGACTTAAGATATGTAGAAAATAATAAAAAACACTAAAACAATTGTTACCAATCTCACCTCAAAATTCCTGACCTCCAAAACACACGGCGCGACCATTTTCGTCGCAAAAAGAATATTCTTCAGCTTGATCTCATTCTGTGCATAGACATTAGCTGAAATATCAAAATTGTTTATTGTGTACAAATGCATTCCCAAATGTGAAGAAACGCACTGTACCAATATTCGCTTCCCTATTCCTTTATGGCCTTCCAACAAAAACACCGGCAAAAATTTCTCCTGCCCTACAAAATACAAATAAGTTGGAGTTAATTCAAGAAAATTCCTACTTTGTTTAATGAAAGAAAGAACAGCTTTTCTTATGCTTTCAAAGTAAATTTCCAGACCATTGGGACATGGAAGAAGATTATCACAGACTTGGTTGATACATCTAGGGATAAAACTTTGTACATTTGTGCCTAGTCGCAATGTAGATTTGTTTGTCGAGCACAAATAGCCATTATTGCTCGCTCTACCGTTATAACTAATTCTGTTGCATTTAAAATAGAGTTTTCCGCCGACATCAGCGATTTTCTGCGACTGGTAAAACAGCTCCTGTCCATGTTTCTTTAAATCTATGCTAATGACATCTCCAACATACACAATTTTGGGAGAACTGAAATAACTTCTCAAGCAATGATCCACCAGCTGCTGACTCCAATCCCATGGCGTGTTCACCAAAGACAATTCCACATCCTCAGCAAAATTCAAGTTCTGATTCTCCCACCTTCCAAAGGTGCAACTACTGGCTCCTTTAACATTATGTAGCAAATTAAAACTCACTAAGGCCTCAAATTTCTTATCAAATTGCTTCGGAACAACGTGGACTTTCCTTGTGATGTTGTGATGAAAAACTGCGCATTTAAGCGTGTTTTGTCCAGAAATATTTACAACAACAGCGTTATCTACATCCCACAAAACACCTTTTCCAACAAAGTCGGCCAAAGATCCGCTACTAACGGCCTTCAGAGTAAATATTTGTCGCTGTTTCAAAACATCCCAATAATTTATAATCATGTAGATAACGAAACACTGCGCATTGTAACGCGGATACGCGATTTTCACCAAATACAAGAGGAATCGGAGGTCACTGACTTTCCCCATCGTTCTTCAAAATCACTGGGGGCGGATTTGAATTGGGAGCGGCGATAACATCACAAAACGATTGTTTACTCTCGGAAAGTTAGGTTAGGAGAGCTCGCGTGTTGGAGATTGACAACTGGCAGTACCAACGTCGTACCCTCACAGTCCCTAGATTTTTAAATTAAGGGGTAAAAAGGGGATAAATCCGCCCGGAAGCGATCCTGGTTAAACACGTGTCGTGTTGCGCGAAACTGAAGTTTTTTCGGGCGGCGATAACACCACAAAACGATTGTTTACTCTCGGAAAGTTAGGTTAGGAAATTGCCAACGTCGTAACCGAACAGTCCCTAGATTTTTAAATTAAAGGGTAAAAAGGGGGTGAATCCGCCCTGGAAGCGTCCTAGTTAAACGCGTGTCGTGTTGCGTGAAACTGAATTTTTTTCGAGCTTTGGGTGTGGACGGACCTGGTAATTGATAAAAGATTAAAATAGCGATGACTCATGGCGTTTGTGAAAGCGCAAGCTCGGGGAAAATTTTGAATGGCTAGTAACCACCCTTGTTTGTTCATAATCTACCCATGAAATAAGGGTTCCAGTTCTTTACAATTTGACATGAACACAAATGCGCAATTTTCTAGTTGAAATTTTCTTCAAATGCAACTAGTGCATTGCCAATAAACAATAAATAAAGGTACATTTGTCGCAACAATAAATTATATAATCTGTTTCCATGTAGGACCTTGAGTAAGTATAATGGGTTGATGTACGCTTCTGTAAAAACCATTGCTTATTACCTCAATTTTATTTACCTACGCAAGTAGTTCCAATCAAACGAAAATCAATTTGACTACATGCAAACATTGTCATTTTTAGTCTTAACGATGTCTTGTTATGACGTAAAAATACTGGTATTTTGAAAATGCGTAAAAACATTTGAGAAAATGGGCTGCAACACAAGCAAAGAAGCCGCTTTGCCTTTGGCAGAAGAGAACGAGAAGGTTGAGGCAAAAACTGATAAAGAAGCAAGTAAGTAAAATTTGGTGTTAATGTTAATCAATAATCACATTTTTACTGTGAGTCACTTCATTTATTTTATCTGTGCTTTTAATCATCTGAGTTGAGTACACATAATAATAAATATAATAAAAAAATTAGATACGATCAATAGTCAAATCCGCACTACAATAATTCGTTTTGATTAGTTTCTAGAAAGAGCGTTGATGTGTTTTTTACTAATTGCTGCAAATGTCAGCTTAAATTTTTTGCTTATTTTTATTTGATTGATTAACCAGAGAAGATTCTGTATAGCGCGTAATTAAAAATAAATTTGATGAAATACGTAGATGGAGCAGATAAAGTGAACACGAAGGGATTAACAACTACATATTCAACTAAATCGGTATTGTGAAACGTTGTATGACTGCTCTTATCTAAATGATTCAAATTGACTTGACGTCTCCACAGAGCCTTTGCTTCTAGACGTCTAAACCGTTGATCTTGAATGTTATTTTCTTTGTTTTGGGCGCTCCGAAATCGAAAAAGACGTCTCGGGTTTCAATATTACGCTTCATTTTTTTATTATGGAAGTACTTGCATGTGAGAATTAATTAATTTTCTACATAAAATGGTCCGTTTGGGAGATGTTTAATTATTTGCAAGGACAAAGAAGTGATATATTTCAGAAATTTGTTTTTAAATTGGGAATTATCAGCAAGTTCAATTTTAGTTTACATTTCTTAAATTCGATGAGTATAAAATATATGACTTTTTTGTAGATTCATTGTTTCTATTTGAAGCTTAATTAAATTTGTTCTTTGATTTTTAACATACCGCGAAGTAATTATGTTAGTTTTAGTTCTAAACAGAGACGGATTAAGGTAGGGTGAGGTCCCTGGAGCAGGACAAAATATTGGATTGCTTGTAAAAAAATACTGAAGAAAATATTTACGGTCGCTATAGTCACCTGAATTCAACATAAATTTAAACTTTAATTTTTCATTCTTGATTGTTTGGATTTTTAGGTTCTCTTTATGTTCTCTTCATTACATTCTCTTTAGATTCTCTCTTCAATTTTTTGAGGTCATCTCTAAATTCTCTATAAATTATTTATTCCTAGATTCTCCCTAAATACTTCTTTCGATTCGTCCTGGCTTCTGAAGATTTTTTTAATTTCACTTTTTATTTTTAAGATTTTTTCTTTTTCAAATTCTTCCATTCTATTAATTTTTTTTAATGATATTTTAAGATTCTCTCCAGAAATTTCTTTGATCCTTTGTCGATCCTTGATTCATTCTTTTGAGATTTTTCCTTTTTCGAATGTGGGTAAAATTTAATCAGTCAATCAATTTCTGTTTTGCCTTTCTACCGATGTTATCTATTTTAGATTTTATAAACTAGTTGATTTTTTGCATTTTGAAGTCTATCACATTCTCTAGATTATCTAATTACTTACCCAGCATTTGTAAAAACGAATAAAATTCATGACATATGAAACCAAAATTGGAGTCACTGGAAAAATGTCGCCCCTGTTCATCCATAGATTTTCATTAACATTTACATCCTTTGGGCACTTGAGATTTGGTAATCTTTAAACTTTAGGCTCTTTAAAATAAGTATTCCGAATTATTTGTGAAAGCATTATAAATTTCGATCTCTCATCTTCATTTACTTCGATGTTCTCTGGGTTAAATAAAAAGTCAAACCTCAAACTAACGATAAAAAAGTGCTCATTCTTCTCTAGAAGCGCCAATATTTTATTGCAGTCAAAATAGTCAAAACTATTTAGGTGTAGGTTTTCTTACTACTTTTTTTTGTACAGTGTTTTTTTATACAATATATTTTTTGTAATATGGAATTTTTTTTCGCGAAAAATCGACTGTCGAATTTTGGGCTTTTGAGAACATTTTCTAACGTAAAATGAGCCGAGAAAAAGAATGGCGCAAACCGCATCTCAATATCTCAAATAGTTTCCGAGATATTTAACTTTAAAATTTACGAAAAACGAAGAAAAATGAAAATCAACTTTCTGAAATTTTGATCGGCCATAACTCAGTTATTTGTTGACGAAAATTAAAAATTCTCATGTTTTTGGATTCAGCGTAAAATTCTGCATAAAATGAGACCCAAATTTGTTGAGTTTGCTTAATAAATAAACTGTTTTGAAGACGTCATTTTAGGGTGATTTTCAATCAATGTTTTCAAAATGAAAACGACGTTTAATAGCTTTGTTTGTACATCAGTCGAAAGAGGAGCTCGAAATCTATCCACTGGCCAAATTCGAGATCGATCGAACAAATAGTTTACGAGTTATGGCCAAAAATAAAAAAATTAAAAATTTTCATCGGAATTTTTTTTTCGCGAAAAATCGACTATCGAATTTTGGGCTTTTGATAACATTTTCTAACGTAAAATGAGCCGAGAGAAAAAGTGGCGCAAACCGCATCTCAATATCTCAAATAGTTTCCGAGATATTTAACTTTAAAAATTACGAAAAATGAGGAAAAATTAAAATCAACTTTTTTTTAATTGTAATAATTATAAATGTCGAGTTTGCTTTTAACACAATGTTAAACAAGTTATTGTCTCTTGCCATTTTGGTGTTATATGACAAAGAATATGGGCTGATTTTAGAAATAGAAAAATTCATGTTTTGTTAAATTTTGAAAATTTTCTAGATTTTTTATTTGAATACCCACAAAATTGTAGTTTTAAATAGTAGTTTCTAAATGATTTCATTGGTCAAAATGGAAGATCGAGGATAAAAATTATGCAGCAACTGTTGGTTGAGTTTTTTTATAATTTAAATAAATTTAGAAGAAGAATTTAGATAATCTTTTTGCCCCAAATAAAATTTTCAAAAATTAGTGATATTTTCATCGGTTACGTGACTAAATTGCCGGCAATAAAATTCGAGTAAAGATACAACAATAGTAGATTCTGTGACAAGGCAGAAAAGTGGTACTTTTTGTCGAGTAAATAAAATTGCAGTAGCGAGGCGAAGCGTAGCGTAAAAATTGCGAGCCACTTTAATACAATAAGCGAACGCAAATCGAACTAAAAACATGGATGGCTATGCATGTAGTTGTCATTGATGACATTTATTGTGAAAAATATTGGTTACCTTACTGTCTAAAAACGACTAAAAAATAGTGACTTTTTGTGACGTTTGGAGAAAAATTAATTTTATCGCCATTTTGTGCTAATTTTCCAACAGATTGGCGAGTATTTGTGTTTGATACAAAAACCCATTGTGTTTTCCAAAAAAAATTAATCAATCCTTTCAAAGATTTCCTCCCTCTAATCTTTTTGGTCCATAAGCATATTAAGAACTCATCATCATTAAGAAGTTTTTTTAAATGTATTATTCTTTGCGTCGTTAGCATTTAAAACGCAGTATGTGTCTAGAATTTAAAATTTTTTAAGCAATGGCATTGACATTTTTATGAAATTGCCAAATAACAAAAAAAGTTCTAATTTTTGGAAAAAATGCCTTCTGTCTTGTAACTTCTAAGCAATAAGAGATAATAATGCATTTATTAGCGAGGCAAAAAGACAAGATCTCAGTCTTTTCAATGATGCATTACAATAACAAATAGATGCAATAATTCTTGAGTTATACATATGGCAAATTGTATATGAAAATTACTAAAAACGTTCAGTTTTTCAAAAATATCATAGAAAGTATTTAACTTAGCGATGAGGATTATAAGTCATTAAATTAGCTTTTCAAAACACTGTCAAGCAATCACATAATTTGCGAGTTTTTAAGAAAAAGTGAAATAAACTAATTTTTGTACAGTAGAACCTTAAAAAATACTTTTTTTAGGCGACTTAAACTAAAAATGGAATTTTTAGGTCTCAAAAGCGGCTTAAAAGTAAGTCTTTTCTGGCCGCAAACATTTTTGGCCAATCTATGGTGGCGCCATCTATCCATAGTTTTGCATATTACATCAAGATACCGACATTATCCCCAATTTTATAATTGTTTGAGTAAAATCAAATCGACAAACTGCTGTAAAATGCAAGGATTCATAAATATTTACAATTAATTAGTTGTTATAAATGATTAAATCAATAAATCATAAATAAATATTAATTAATTTGTAAATTTAATGATGTCGCCTAAAAAATCTAAAAAGTGCCATTTTACCCTCGCCTCGGCCATTAAAAAAAGGCTCGGCCAAAAAAGAAGCACTTTTTGACCTTGGTACACAAATAACTATTTTCAAAAATATCTCTGAATCCGGACCTGATGGAGCAAAACAAACTTAAGATTAGAGTTACTTGACTATCAAGGGATTGAGTTTTGTAATTTGCATGGTGGCAGAAAATTAAAATATAATTTTTAAAGATAAGATTTTTGATGTTTCGACCCATTATAAATTAGTTATCACTGTTATTTGCATGTTATAAATTTGCCTGCTCATTTGTAAAGTTGCGCTTCATATCGAAGACAGTTTTATATGCTCTTATCGAGCATTTTATAAATAATTCTGTTTGACATTGAACCTTTGATTCAACCAAACAAACTAAAAACGGAAACCACAAAATTTTCCCAAAATCTAAAAGAATAATTTCGGCGGCGATTTTCCCACCCCCG
The DNA here is from genome assembly GCA_029298725.1 of Gnatocerus cornutus. Classification (NCBI taxonomy): domain Eukaryota; kingdom Metazoa; phylum Arthropoda; class Insecta; order Coleoptera; family Tenebrionidae; genus Gnatocerus; species Gnatocerus cornutus. Next base: position 2,842,188 of record CM055510.1, read on the forward strand.
AACCCTCGCCACATTTCATTAAAATTAACCTGAATTTGAAAGACACCTCCACTACAATTTCCTCTTTTTTCTATAATTAATTAGTATCGACAAAAACCACCGAATTCCGCCTTTTCTGCAACAAAATTATTAAATAAAGCCAGGACTGAGTAGACGAGCCAACTCGACTTTATCCGAAGGGGAGTATACGTCACTCGTCCTTTCTATTCGACGACGTACTCCCCTAGAAGCTTCAACACAATCCTGCAAAAGCTCAGGATATAAGCGGCGTGTCTGTGATTGTAGCGGACGCTTATTCGGTTCTATATAATGCGAGAATGCTGAAAATTTGCCATACTAAAATAAATTCCCAAGTGAAGAGTGAGTTATCGAGTGGCGTTAGGGTGAGTCCAGCATTTCTATTTATAGACTGGTAGAATTTAGGGTGGCAACATTATAAACGATTTCATTAGGGTAATTGGATTGGAATGAAACAGATGGGTAATAAATGTAGTGTTATTGCGTTGGTACACGTAGGTTTCGACTTGTTTACATCGAGACGAAAAGGCGGATTTATGTGATTGTGGTTTTTTATTTTTTTCGATTGAATTTCTCCAATAGGCGTGTTATTATTAATTAGTGAATCGTAGTTATATTATTATTATTTTAAATTATCTTCAGAAGGTGAATAGAGTTCATTGACGAAATATTTAATTCAATAATATCAACATCTGATCGATACATATTTTATTTATAATTCTGCTCAATTTGAATCAAAATGTAATCAAAATAAACTTAAAATTTATTGCCTTAAACTCAATTTCATGGTAATTTTTTTCTGTTGGCACGAAACGGGATTAGACATGCATCTAACAGCAAGGCGATTTTTCAACAAAATCCTTTGCATATTTTCGTACACCTAATCAAACCAGTTTTTCCTGATTACGAATTCAGTTTCATTCTCAACCACAAAACTCTTAATGCAGCTTCCAAGGCTCTTAAAACCTTTGAACTTTACCAAATTAATGGAGATTGAACGTTATCTTTTGATGTCGAAGCGTTTTTTATTTATTTCCAAAAGGGCAAAATATTTGACATTTTTGGACGATGTAAATGTTGCATCCCCCAAATGCCATAGGCAATCCATCTACATTTGAAACTTTGAAATGTTTTTACATAAAAATGTCATTAATTGAATTGACATTCATGTCTAGCTCTGCGGAAGTTTCATCGATTTTAGGAGAGTGAATGTTAAAAGCATTGAATCAGTTTCACAATTGCTTAGAATTTTTCTTATAATGAAATTAAATTCGCCGCTCTGATTAAATTTCACTCAAGACTCAATACGGCTAGACAGTTTAATAATGATACTGTTTTGAGCTTTGGTATTTTCAATTAATTTATGGTACATGCTTTTATTAAATTCTGAACGCTGCAGCGTAAATTGGGCTATAAAATGGTTGCTTGTTACCAGTCGGTAAGTCAATAATTAGTTCTTATTTTCGGTTTTTACTGCCGCTAGTAAAATGATAAGAAAATCGTACAAATGTTAATCAAACAACAATGGCAATTATGCAGCGGAAAACTGTGCAAATGTAACTTATCGTCAACATGCTTTTAAAGTCGGTTTTTATGTATTCTGAGCAAAACTTCAAATTTCCATTAAGAGAGGACACAAGCACATTCTGCCTCGATAACGTTATCTAATAAAATATACAGGCACAGTGATACCAATGCACTTAATTAAAAAGGATCTCAATATTATGCAGTTTATGAACATGAAGGCAATATGCAAATGTATATAAGGTGTTTATAAATGTTTCTAGCGTCACGGGTGGCTATGAAATGTCAAAGAAACTTGCCGCCCATTAGAAATGTGGGTTTAGATTTTTCACCTGACATTTGTAGTTAACCTCAATCATGGAGCAAATAAATAATTTTAATTAAATTAAATTAAATTTAATAAATCATCATATTTTCAATATGCAATTTTGCATAAAACTCAAGAATTATTTTTTATTGGAATGCATTATAAAACGATTAAATCTTGCCTTTTAAACGTTTAGAAGTTACAGGACAAAAAACATTGCGGAAATTTAAAAAAACTTTTTTTATTTCTTGGCAATTTCAAAAAAAATCAATAGCTTTCCTTAAAAATAATTTATAGATACGTATTGAGTTTTAAAATAACTTCAATGCTAACGCAGCGCACAATAGTACATTTTAGAAAATTTCTTGATGATGAAGAGTTTGCTTACAAATCAAAAAAAATTAGAGGGTGGAAATTTTTGAAATAAATTGTTCAGAATTTTTTGGAAATCACAATAAGTAACTATTAAACACAAAAACTCGCCAATCTGTTGAAAGCCAAAATGGGAGGTGGATGTCACTGAAAATCTATTTTTTGCATCTTCACTTGAACTATTTTTCCGGATATTCTGGTGGTAGAAACCGATAAAATTACATATACTTAGGCGAAACATTTATCTAGATTGATACGAAAGCGTCTTAAAATTCATTTAAATTATAAAAAACTCGACCAACAACTTTTTAACAGTTGTTGGATAATTTTTATCAATGATCTTCCATTCTGACCAGTGAAATCATTAAGAAACGCCAGATTAACGGAAAAACCACAATTTTGTGGGTATTGAAACAAAAATGTTTACAAAATCTTCAAAAGTAAACAAGACATTTTTTTCTCCAAACGTTGCAAAAAGTCACTATTTTTTAATAGTTTTTAGACAATAAAGTCGGCAATTTTGTTATAAATAATGAAAAGCGCCCGCTGTTAAGAAAACACTTTTTCTGCCTAGGCAAATCTTAACTTTGAAACCCTTTGAAACCAATCTTTTTCACAATAAATGTTATTAATGACAACTGCATGCATAGCCATCCATGTTTATAGTTCAATTTGCGTTTACTCATTGTCGGTCGTAGAACTGAATCATTCGTTTGGAGAAAAATTAGTCAGTATTTTTGCTATTTGACCAAAAAGTGGCTTCTGCTGTTTCGCAATTTTGCATCGCTCGGTTACGTTACGTTTCGCCTCGCTACTGCAATTTAGTTGCTTGACAAAAAGTACCACTTTTCTGCCGTATGACAAAATCTACTATCGTCCTAATCACAAAAAAAAAATAGATCACTATAATAAACTTGTTTAACAGCGCGTTAGAAAACAAAGATCTCAACCGTTATAATGACGTATTAAGATAAAAAATCAAAGGACCAATTTAGGAGTTGTAAGCAAATTTTTTTGAAAATTTTTCTTCAGTTTTTCTCAAATATCTTGGCAAAAACTAACACTCTCTGCAACTTTTATAGTTCGTTGGGAAGCTAATTTAATTACCATTCCAATGATATATTATAGTTTCATGATTTTGCACGTTAACGGGGTACTAAAAAAAAATTATTTTACAAACATGTCTGAGTCCTGACCTGATGGAGCAAAACGGGCTTCGGATTTAGAATCAGGGGCCAATTGTACAAGGTGTTTATAAATGTTTCTAGCATCAAGGGTGGCTATAAAATGTCAAAGAAATTTGCCGCTTATTACAAATGTGGGTTTAGATTTTTCAACTGACATTTGTTGTTAACCTCAATCATGGAGTAAAGTAAGTTTTGGAAAAAAAATTCTTTTAGTGGTTTGAACCCTGAAAATCATAAACTTGGACACAAAACCGTAATTGAATCGTCGTGGATATAAGTGACATTATACAGGGTGTTTTTTAAAAAACCGCAGGCTTTGCAGAATTTTTATTTATAAACCAATTTCAAAAATTAAAAAAACAAATTAAATGTTTTTTAATTTACTATAAACCGATGATTTTAGAATTTTTCTAAATGTCTTAGTATCTTTTGGGCGATATTCAACTTTCTTATTTTAAATTGGCACGCATATTTTTTTTGCATAATTTGGAAGATATTAATTTTCTTGATTCAGAAATGTGTAATATGTGCTAATTTTACAAAAAATATTTTTAAAAAAAATATCAAAATTGAAATAAATTGGCAATAAAATCTAGGTGCATGGTGTCAATTGTGCAATGAAAAAAACTAGATGGCGTTTCAACAGTATTTTAATTAAATTAGGTAGATGTTTTTTCTGATTTGTAATTATTACTGTCTTTTGTTATTGATAATTTCAAAAAAGATTGCCAATCCTTTCTGTTATTTGCTGCTTTTTGACATTACAATAACGGTATTGTGTTATTTGACACCACACACCTAGATTTCATTAACTTTTATTGCCTAAATTTTATCATTTTTAATATTTTTTTTTTAAATATTTTTTGTAAAAGTAAAACTACTACACATTTCTGAATCAAGAAAATTAATATCTTCCAAATTATAAATGTTTCTAGCATGATGGTTATAAAATGTCAGAGAAATTTGCCGCTCATTACAAATGTGGGTTTCGATTTTTCACCTGACATTTGTAGTTAACCTCAATCATGGCGCAAAGTAAGTAAAAAAAAACTGTTCTAGTTGTGGTTTAAAACCTGAAAATCAAAATCTTGGACACAAAACTGTAACTGAAACGTCATTGATGTAAATAACAATATAAATAACTTTCAAGATAGTTATATTCACTATGAAAACAAAGCGGCAAAATAGCGTCCGACAGGAATTCCAGAGCTAGAAACATTTATAAACACCTTGTACAATAGTACTCTACAAATTAAAAGCAAGCAGTTGTCATGGAAGAATTTTTCATAAAGTCCACACTGATCAGTATCCATAACTCGTTTTTACATATTTTTCAGAAATCTACATGCAATCAGTTTGTAACATTTACGTACCGAAATGTAGATGAAAAGCGGTGATATATGACATGTAAGCAAAATTTATAACTGTGTGCAAGAAAGCATAAAGCGTCGGGGCCCAAATTAATTAAATTTAACATTAAGATAAGCGAAAATTGGTCATTAAAGTGTGATGATAAAAAAAGAACAGAGATCTATATAGTATATCCGGTGAGAGATTGGGAGATTTCGACAGTTGACATATAGGTTGGCAGCAAATTATGCTACAAAATACACTAAAAACACTAAATTCCTACGCGAAATGGGTTGACAGGGTTGTCAGTAACTAGGGTTATTTTGTTATTTTAAATTTCGCGCGTATGGTACACTTTTTATCGCGTAGATTTAGTGACTTTTCTGTCATTCAAACTCTCACTACCAGAGCTCATTGCTATCGATCCACTAATTTAAAAGTTAAGTTGGCAGCAGCCCCTAGCAATTTTTATCGGTAACAATTGGCAGTAAGAGCGTTTGACCTTGACGCAATTGTGGCATGCGTAGAAGCTAATCGACTTGTTAAATCTCTATTAAAAACTTCCTGTTGCAACAAATGTTTAATTAGTTAGTTATTAATACACTCAACTTTGACAACATGTTAACCTCAAAAATCGTTACATTCAATTTTCCCCTAATTTTCTCCCTAAAGATTTGAAAGCCTGATTTACACCCAAAAATTTTCGAAAATGACTGATAGTAATGAGCTGGACTTTATAGTTTACTGTGTCATTAGGAATTAAGTTAATACACTTTTAATGTCCTCGAATTGCTAATGCAGCCTATGTACAAGGATAAAGTCAAGGGTCTGGCTAATAATATAATCAATATAACACAAAGGAAAGGAACTGCATGTGAGAAGAAAGATTTTTTGGCGTTCACAAACAACTCGGATAACACAAAGTAATGACTTTATTACCGCCCTGTGCTATTATTTTCATGTTTCTTTCACCGAACTTTGGCTTTAAACCAGAAAACAAATCGTTTGTGAAAAAAATAAACGACAGTTCCGGAACAGTACATCAACGTCATTTATGACTAAAGTGAAAAACAAATCCCAGAATCCCCAGATAATGTCGCCGAAAGCGCCGAAGAAATTTCTGTATTTCGCTGTAAAAGTAAAGTTAGCAATCACCATAATGTTATCTCAATCAAGTTCAAGTAAAACGGAAAAACTAGGTCATCCACTTTCTTGACCTAAAACGCTTAATAAGCTCCTTTATTAGCCGGGCACAAAGAACCTTTGTTGCAAGAACCGAAATTCTAAAATTTAGGGGGAAGCTAGTAGCAACAATCAAAATTAAATTAGTTTTTCGACAGCAAAGTGTAAAATTAAGCAAATTGCTATCAGTTGATTGTAATAAATGGTGTGGTCATATCCGGTGACGTCACGAAGGAATCAGAGCAGGGCTGAATGTTCGATCGAGAAATAAACTGACTGTGACCTTGGCTTTCCTCGGGCCCAAATAGACACAATTTTAATCATTTCGAATTGTGTTTGATTAATCCACATTTAAACAATGAAATTTTTGGGGACAAAAGACGATTATTATTAGTTTTGATTGCCGTTGCTAAAGATGGTGGAACAAATGAATTCATAATGACGTTGTTTTAATACTTGGAAAAATAACAGTATATTAAAAAACTGTGCCATTATAAAACAAGTCCTTTATACTATTTTTTCGAATTTGCACCTTTTTTTAATAAAAAATTAAGAGTTTGCGTTTTACACGATTGGTAATGGTTTTGTAACCACGACTTGCCACTTGATTTTCAAATTCAATTTTAAATTTGACATTTATTGAGTTTCACTGTCACTGAATTTTGACTTAACGTAACCTAACCTCACATCTATTATATTTAGGTACAATTATTGTTGACCGCAAAGGACAATTCAATTATATTGATACATTTTTTATTCACGCAGCAATTTATTAAACACGAATCGTAAAATCCAAATTGACCAAGAACTTGACAGGAAACACGTGACAGTCCGACTAATTAGTTCTGCCAATTCTTAAAAAACAAAATTTTCTACTTTGAGTTCTCTTCAGAATTATTGACTTGAGAATTATTGACATATCAGTGTGCCTTGGAAATTCAAATTTATGTTGGCAGAATCTTTTAATATAAGCGTATTTAGTGTTTTTAGATTTATATTTATCCCTATGTGTATGTAATGTGTGTCACGTCAACTTAGAATCTTAGAAATCTGTGTTATTATGGTAGATTCAGAATCTGATTAAAATATCAATCCATTAGCTTAAAAACGTAATTTACTTCATAACCTCAAAATGTTACATTGACAGTTTTAGAACCAAAATGCTAAAAGTCGTTCACATTGTTAGAGGCGTTTTACACAGGCATGGCCTACCGAGATGTCAATAATTCTGAAATATAGTATAGATACCTATAAACGACCCCAAATTGAGTACTCTAATGGACCTATTAAAGCGGCAAATTCGAAAAAAGCAATTTTAAATTCCACTGTTTTACATGTAAAAGAGTTTGAGTTGAATTTGTTTACTGATTGCATTTATTTAACTACTTTCGCTTTCGTTTTAATTTTCTACATGCTTTTACTGATTCGAGCATGAACTTATCCTTGACTGAAAGGTTATCAAATATTAAACAACAATTACCCAGAAAACTCACAATCAATAAAGTGCACTGCATACAGCTTTAAGTTTATTGGATGAGAAAAAGCAAGACTCTGGATCAAGTGGGAATAAAACATTTGTGTTTGGCGATAAACTGAAAATTTCGAAATGAACCTGGAAAGTACGAGTTGAAGAAATTTACATGAGAGAACTGCGAAGTTAAAAGTCGAAATTTGTTCTGAAGAGTTTGTAAAAAATGTTTTGAAAATGATTTTGTGAGTGTGTAAATTAATAATGAAAAATCGATAAATTCGAGTCTCATAATAAATTACGGTGGAAATGGGAAACCATTTCTGAATTTCCGGCAGTTTTTAACTGCGTTACATTCATTCCAGTTTCTTTCCTTGTTTTTTTCTAATGTTTTTCTCTTTAGATCCTTCGAATTCTATTGATTCTTCTAGATGTGTTAGACTCTTTTAGATCATTTCAATACCTTGAAATTCTTTCTTTAGTGTTTAGTTCTCTTTTCCAATTCTTTGAATTCAGGTTGGAAAATTTAATTCAATTTAATTAATTTAAACAATAGTCAACAAATTTGGGACAAACTTTGTTCTGGAGCAATGGAAAACCATTTCTAAAGTACAAGGTGTTTATAAATGTTTCTAGCATCAACGGTAGCTCTGGAATTCCTGTCATGCACTATTTTGCCGCTTTGTCTTTATAGTGAACATAACAATCTCGAAAATTATTTATTTATTAAAATTATAATTTTTATTTATAAACTGATAATTTTAGAATTTTTCTAAATGTCTTAGTATCTTTTGGGCGATATTCAACTTTCTTTTAAATTGGCACCCATATATTTCTTTTTTTTCATAATTTGGAAGATATTAATTTATATTAAAATATTAAAACAAAAGACAATAATAATAACAAATCAGAAAAAACATCTACCTAATTTAATTAAAATACTGTTGAAACGCCATCCCGTTTTTTTCATTGCATAATTGACACCATGCACCTATATTTTATTGCCAATTTATTTCAATTTTGATAATTTTTTTTAAAATATTTTTTGTAAAATTAGCACATATTACACATTTCTGAATCAAGAAAATTAATATCTTCCAAATTATGCAATAAAAATATGCGTGCCAATTTAAAATAAGAAAGTTGAATATCGCCCAAAAGATACTAAGACATTTAGAAAAATTCTAAAATCATCAGTTTATAGTAAATTAAAAAATATTTAATTTGTTTTTTTAATTTTTGAAATTGGTTTATAAATAAAAATTCTGCAAAGCCTGCGGTTTTTTAAAAATCACCCTGTATAATGTCACTTATATCCACGACGTTTCAATTACGGTTTTGTGTCCAAGTTTATGATTTTCAGGGTTCAAACCACTAAAAGAATTTTTTTTTCCAAAACTTACTTTACTCCATGATTGAGGTTAACAACAAATGTCAGTTGAAAAATCTAAACCCACATTTGTAATAAGCGGCAAATTTCTTTGACATTTTATAGCCACCCTTGATGCTAGAAACATTTATAAACACCTTGTACAATTGGCCCCTGATTCTAAATCCGAAGCCCGTTTTGCTCCATCAGGTCAGGACTCAGACATGTTTGTAAAATAATTTTTTTTAGTACCCCGTTAACGTGCAAAATCATGAAACTATAATATATCATTGGAATGGTAATTAAATTAGCTTCCCAACGAACTATAAAAGTTGCAGGGAGTGTCAATTTTTGCCAAGATATTTGAGAAAAACTGAAGAAAAATTTTCAAAAAAATTGCTTACAACTCCTAAATTGGTCGGTCCTTTGATTTTTTATTTTAATACGTCATTATAACGGTTGAGATCTTTGTTTTCTAACGCGCTGTTAAACAAGTTTATTATAGTAATCTATTATTTTTTGTGATTAGGACGATAGTAGATTTTGTCATACGGCAGAAAAGTGGTACTTTTTGTCAAGCAACTAAATTGCAGTAGCGAGGCGAAACGTAACGTAACCGAGCGATGCAAAATTGCGAAACAGCAGAAGCCACTTTTTGGTCAAATAGCAAAAATACTGACTAATTTTTCTCCAAACGAATGATTCAGTTCTACGACCGACAATGAGTAAACGCAAATTCAACTATAAACATGGATGGCTATGCATGTAGTTGTCATTAATAACATTTATTGTGAAAAAGATTGGTTTCAAAGGGTTTCAAAGTTAAGATTTGCCTAGGCAGAAAAAGTGTTTTCTTAACAGCGGACGCTTTTCATTATTTATAACAAAATTGCCTACTTTATTGTCTAAACACTATTAAAAAATAGTGACTTTTTATAACGTTTGGAGAAGAAAATGTCTTGTTTACTTTTGAGGATTTTGTAAACATTTTTGTTTCAATACCCACAAAATTGTGGTTTTTCCGTTAATCTGGCGTTTCTTAATGGTTTCACTGGTCAGAATGGAAGATCGTTGATAAAAATTATCCAACAACTGTTAAAAAGTTGTTGGTCGAGTTTTTTATAATTTAAATGAATTTTAAGACGCTTTCGTATCAATCTAGATAATTGTTTCGCCTAAGTATATGTAATTTTCGTAAAATTTATAATATTTATCGGTTTCTACCACCAGGATATCCGGAAAAAAGTTCAAGTGAAGATGCAAAAAATAGATTTTCAGTGACATCCACCTCCCCATTTTGGCTTTCAACAGATTGGCGAGTTTTTGTGTTAAATAGTTACTTATTGTGATTTCCAAAAAATTCTGAACAATTTATTTCAAAAATTTCTACCCTCTAATTTTTTTTGATTTGTAAGCAAACTCTTCATCATCAAGAAATTTTCTGAAATGTACTATTGTGGGCTGTGTTAGCATTAAAGTTATTTTAAAACTCAATACACGTATCTATAAATTATTTTTTTAAGCAATGCTATTGATTTTTTTTAATTTTCTTTAAACTGCCAAAAAATAAAAGTTTAATTTTTTTTTAATATTTTTGATGTTTTTTGTCCTGTAACTTCTAAACGATAAGAGATAGCAAAACATTTGTCACCTCGTTTAAAAGGAAAGATCTTTATCTTTTTAAAAATGCATTCCAATAAAAAATAATTTTTGAATTTTACGCAAAATAGCATATGAAAATTTATATAATTACCTTAGCGATGAGTTTTATAGGTCGTTGGAAACCTTATTAAATTAGTTTTCAAAAACACTACCGAGCAATCCTTATAACTTTGCAAGTTGCAATAAATTTTTGTACAGTAAAGGCGGTTTGACACGACCACATTTTTTTTGCAAATTAACATTCAAGATTTGTCACAAAATTAATGCAGAAAATTTTTTCTTGTTCTATTCTCTTCACTTGGTGCATTGCTACTGCGCAGAATTTATTGTGAAATAATTTGTGAATTTTTTTTGCAAAAATATTTTCTTCAATTTCGCTGGTTGTCACGAGAATATTTGTTTGAAAATAAATTTTCAAATTCTCTTTATTCGTAAAAATTGATCGTGTCAAACCGCCTTTAAACCTTAAATTTTTTTTAAGCAAAACACTTCTCCAGTGCAAATTAAAAAAAAATTAAGAGTTAATGCCAGCAATTTTCATTCCTATATCCTTAGTTTTTTAATTTTTGGCTTGTCCTAAAAATGAAATTCTAACAATTTTGGTATTCTGATAGTTTTCAAAAACCAAAATGTCTAATAAAATCAAAAAATTGATGAAAGAGATCCTATTAAGCGAACATCTTGTTGTGAAGCATCTATTCTAGAGATGAGTTCTAAATTTATCTAACAAGAGATCGATTAATATTAAAAAAACGTTCGAGTTATTTAAAACACATAAATTTCACTCTCATGTCCTTGCCAGGTAATAAAGTATTCTTCTTTAACGGCATTCACGTGCATCTTCACTCCTACTAAAATATTAAACAGGTTATAACCCAGAAATACTCAATCAATAAACTCAGATATGCCATAGACAATTACTTGTAAATAACTAACAGCAACAATTTCCAATCCTATTTCAATAAAACCATTTTTGGCCTCATGAATTGTAAACGGCCAATTAACATTCAAATGACATTATATTTACAAGCGCCCTGGACGTTTACACTAGCCGTGCGGTAAAAAGTGCCCAAATCGTCTGCTCTTCAGATGCGTTTATAAATTAAAATCACTTTATCATAATGAAGATTGATCACCAAAGTCGTATTTACCTAAACTATTATCTCAATTAAGACAATATTTCTATTTTTAAAGTCATATTGAAACTTTTTTATACAGCGCCATCTTGTGTATTGTTTGTGCACCAACTACAAAATTGACAGAATTGACAGATGACGATATTTATAAATGTCAAATGTGACAGTTCTCATGAATTTTGAAAAACCCAAACTGATTTCGCGCTGTAAAATGTAAGTTACCACACGCGACTGTGAATAACTATTCCAGTTCCAGAGAATTCAAAGCCAGAATCCGCAAAAACCGTGACTTTAACGTCGAACGGTTTCGTACTACCAAAAGTCCAAGAAAACGAAGGAGGCGAGAAAACAGACTTAAGTCAAGATCCCGAACTTGAGGGCGCGGCTGTGAAAATTCAGGCAGCTTTTCGAGGTCATCAAACTAGAAAAACTATGAAACAACCAGCGAAACACGAAGACAAATCACCTTCTTCGCAGAACTTGGAGGAGGAATTTAGCGCCGACGATAGAGGTAAGAAAGAAAGATGTGTTCTACTTTAAGTTTAAAAAATAATGAAGATTAGAGGTGTGGAAAGACAAATTGCGTAGAAAAACTCAAGACTTTTCCTGTTTAGTGGAGGCAATTACAAGACCAGAATTTGCAACATTCTCCAATTCTCCTTCGCATCCAGATAACTTCCTTGCCCAATAAATACTTAAGCGCATTGCACATTACATGAAGTCCTAGGAACAGTAACCTGAAGGAAATTGCCACTGAAAGAAAGTTTTATTACCAATCGGATGTGATCTTACTCTCTGACTTGCACTTTACGAAAACAAACGCGTATGCAATGAAAATTTCAAACTACAAGGTGTTTATAAATGTTTCTAGCATCAAGGGGGGCTTTGGAATTTCTGTCATTTTGCCGCTTTGTTTTCATAGCGAATATAACTATGTTCACATTTATTTCAAATGTCACTTACGTCTACGGTTTTGTGTCAAAATTTTTGATTTTCAGGTTTCAAGTACCACTACTTGAACAGTTTGTTTTCAAAACTAACTTTGTTCAATAATTGAGGTTAACTACAAATGTCAGTTGAAAAATCTAAACCCATATTAGTAACGAGCGGCAAATTTATTTGAAATTTCATAGCCACCCTTGATGCTAGAAACATTTATAAACATTTAGATTTGCATCTCTCCACTGTCAAAGATAAATTTAATAAATTTCAAATAATGAAGAGACTAACGAAGTATCGTCTAAAAACTGTGACAAGAATAAAAAGTAAAATCCAAATTCAAACAGATAAATATCGCAAATATTTTAGAATAAATTATTAATTTTATCACATCTTACCGTTTTAAGTCGCCATCATTTTAAACACGTCGCATAATAAAGTTGGTATTTCATATTTTTCAATATTTAGTATAGTAGCAATTTGAGGTCGTAGAAAAAATATAGTATGTAACTCCTTTATAAATTACTCGCTCCGCTCGTGCCTAAATGTACTCGTGACTAAAAGGACGTTTATAAAACTTGCTATATAATTTACTATTTAATTGACCTATATTTTTGTGATGGTTACTATTCTATGTTAAATAAGAAAAAGTCGATTTTGCGTTGATTTTGCAATAAAAATGAAAACAAGTTCATATCTTTGTTAAGTGGTTTAGAATAAAATTTTTATATTCTTAATTTTCAGGCATTTCTATATTTTTCAAAATAAGTGAAATTTTGAATAGATATAAAGCTACGTTGTTTCTGATTAAGAAAATTTGATGTTATATTTCCTTTATTTAATGTACATATTTATGTATTATAGTTTCTTTTCAAAAATTAAATAACTTATAGATGAAATACAAGGTGTTTATAAATGTTTCTAGCATCAAGGGGGGCTTTGGAATTTCTGTCATGCGCTATTTTGCCGCTTTGTTTTCATAGTGAATATAACTATGTTCACAATTATTTTAAATGTCACTTTACGTCTGCGGTTTTGTGTCAAAATTTTAGATTTTCAGGCTTCAAGTACTTCAACTTGAACAGTTTGTTTTCAAAACTAACTTTGTTCAATGATAACTACAAATGTCTGTTAAAAAATCTAAACCCATATTAGTAACGAGTGGCAATTTTTTTTACATTTCATAGCCACCCTTGATGCTAGAAACATTTATAAACACCTTGTATAACAGATTTTTACGAGGTACCTAACTTTAGTAGGCAATAATTTTAATTATTATCGGAAATGTTTTTGACACGGCTTCACACGTCGAGTTTGTTGTTTATTAAATTAAAATCCCACACATAGTTCAATAAGATTCCTAGATAACTTCATGTATGTAATAAATGCGAAGGTAACATGCAAACGCTGTTGCTTCAATTATGCATGAACACCTCATAAAAAATTGATTTATTTGCCTTGAAATCGAGATAATTTCAGATTACGAAACGACCATATTTTCCTGAAAGTTTTCATAATTGGTGTTAATATTCGCCCGGACGTGTGAGTTGGTAATGGAAATTAACAGCGCTCGGAAAGAGGAAACAAATTAATATAAAGCGATCATCCTCAGTTAACCTTGCCCTTAATTGTCACTTTGACAGCTGTTAATTCTAAATATTGACGTTGCAAACAGTTTCTTCAATCAAAGACGTGACTTTCAATTGTCAAGCCAACTGAGGATGAGTTTTTTAGATATTTTAGATTCGAGCGATTTTGGCTCGTGGCGACAGGGAATTCTCATGATGCTGGCCAGTCAAAGCTTTAGTTACAAACAGCGACAAATTAATATAAAGCGATCATCCTCAGTTAACCTTGCCCTTAACTGTCACTTTGACAGCTGTCAATTCTAAAGATTGACGTTGCAAACAGTTTCTTCAATCAAAGACGTGACTTTCAATTTTTAAGCCAACTGAGGATGAATTTTTTAGATATTTTAGATTCGAGCGATTTTGGCTCGTGGCGACAGGGAATTCTCATGATGCTGGCCAGTCAAAGCTTTAGTTACAAACAGCGACAAATTAATATAAAGCGATCATCCTCAGTTAACCTCGCCCTTAATTGTCACTTTGACAGCTGTCAATTGTAAAGATTGACGTTGCAAACAGTTTCTTCAATCAAAGACGTGAGTTTCAATTTTCAAGCCAACTGAGGATGAATTTTTTAGATATTTTAGATTCGAGCGATTTTGGCTCGTGGCGACAGGGAATTCTCATGATGCTGGCCAGTCAAAGCTTTAGTTACAAACAGCGACAAATTAATATAAAGTGATCATCCTCAGTTAACCTCGCCCTTAATTGTCACTTTGACAGCTGTCAATTTTTAAGACTGACGTTGCAAACAGTTTCTTCAATCAAAGACGTGACTTTCAATTTTCAAGCCAATTGAGGATGAGTTTTTTAGATATTTTAGATTCGAGCGATTTTGGCTCGTGGCGACAGGGAATTCTCATGATGCTGGCCAGTCAAAGCTTTAGTTACAAACAGCGACAAATTAATATAAAGCGATCATCCTCAGTTAACCTCGCCCTTAATTGTCACTTTGACAGCTGTCAATTCTAAATATTGACGTTGCAAACAGCTTCTTCAATCAAAGACGTGACTTTCAATTTTCAAGCCAACTGAGGATGAGTTTTCTAGATATTTTAGTTTTCGAGCGATTTTGGCTCGTGGCGACAGGGAATTTTCGTGATGCTGGCCAGTCAAACCTTTAGTTACAAACAGCGACAAATTAATATAAAGCGATCATCCTCAGTTAACCTTGCCCTTAACTGTCACTTTGACAGCTGTCAATTCTAAAGATTGACGTTGCAAACAGTTTCTTCAATCAAAGACGTGACTTTCAATTTTTAAGCCAACTGAGGATGAATTTTTTAGATATTTTAGATTCGAGCGATTTTGGCTCGTGGCGACGGAATTCTCATGATGCTGGCCAGTCAAAGCTTTAGTTACAAACAACGACAAATTAATATAAAGCGATCATCCTCAGTTAACCTCGCCCTTAATTGTCACTTTGACAGCTGTCAATTCTAAATATTGACGTTGCAAACAGCTTCTTCAATCGAAGACGTGACTTTCAATTTTCAAGCCAACTGAGGATGAGTTTTTTAGATATTTTAGATCCGAGCGATTTTGGCTTCGTGGCGACAGGGAATTCTCATGATGCTGGCCAGTCAAAGCTTTAGTTACAAACAGCGACAATTTAATATAAAGCGATCATCCTCAGTTAACCTCGCCCTTAATTGTCACTTTGACAGCTGTCAATTCTAAATATTGACGTTGCAAACAGCTTCTTCAATCGAAGACGTGACTTTCAATTTTCAAGCCAACTGAGGATGAGTTTTTTAGATATTTTAGATTCGAGCGATTTTGGCTCGTGGCGACAGGGAATTCTCATGATGCTGGCCAGTCAAAGCTTTAGTTACAAACAGCGACAAATTAATATAAAGTGATCATCCTCAGTTAACCTCGCCCTTAATTGTCACTTTGACAGCTGTCACTTCTGAAGATTGACATTGCAAACATCCTCTTTAATCAAAGACGTGACTTTCAATTTTCAAGCCAACTGAGAATGAGTTTTTTAATCGCACGATATTTTCGATTCGGGCGATTTTGGCTCGTGGCGACAGGGAATTCTCATGATGCCGGCCAGTCAAAGCTGTAGTTACAAACAGCGAGTTTTCCAGGTGAACTAAAATGGAGCAACAAACAATCAATAAACGACTCGGATGTGGCCAAATAAGAGGGATGTTCATATAAAGTGATACTTGAAAATTGAGGACATGACGATATATTGTAGGAAAACACACGAGTGAACGTCGTAATTCTTTCCAATTTTTATTTAATGGAATTTTGATGTAAAAGCGACATAAAAGTGAGCATTTTACAATGCTTCTCTGAAGACACGGCTAATTTTGAGCACAACACAAAAATCTCCAGATGTCGGTACACTTGAGTGAGTTTAGTCGTAAAAGCGGTAAATTATCACTCCAAAGTTATTACACTTCTAGATGGATTCATTAATAACTTTCCACAATTCGTAACAAAGTAGGTACAATCTTATTAAAGTGACGCTTTCAGTTTCTGTATAAATAAATCATGACGTAAACTGGTCACATTGATCGTCTGAAGTGTGGAGTTTTACATTTTTCATTTCCCACCGTTGGGACGCCCGTTGGAATAGATAGAAAGTAGGTTGAATTAAAAAAGTTGCGTATTTTTACGGGAATCAATAATTCCGCCCCAACGAAATTATTTATTCGTCGGTGGCATTTCATTATAAAACCAAATTTTACACATACGATTGTACAGGTATGTGTTGTTTTTCTAGACAAGAACCCGATATTGGCTTTTATCTGGCGTTTGCACAAGAACCGGAAACCCAACAAAATCCACAACTTAAAACAGTCGCAGTTATAGAACGGCTTTACTGATTGCTTTTCGTTCCATTCTTCCAAACAACCTCATATATTAAGAGGGTTTAGTTAAGAGAAAAAAATGGCTGTTTTAGAACAAGGTTAATATAATTTCCAGCGCGCTTTGTCTACGTCTCAAAACTGTTTGAATTTAACTTGATTAAAATACTCTTTTTAATTAAACCGGTGGAGTATTAATTTCCATTGTTCCAGAATTGTGCGACGCTGCCACGAAAATTCAAGCATCCTTCAGAGGACATATGATAAGAAAACAAATGGAGAAAAAAGAAGATGATTCCCCTACACCCACCAACAAAAATGAGGTAAACAATAGTGCGTAGCTGTGGCATTATAAATTTAGACTTTGCTAAGTTATCATTGGCGCAAAACTGCTTATGTTGGTTTCCACAACACGAGTTTACTTTATAATTCAAAAAAATTAATAATGTTTTGACAAAGAAAAAAGGTAATAACTTATATAGATATATTAAAATTAACCCAAATTTAGCAACTTCTATGGACTATTTAACCTTAAAAATAACTCCCACAAATTTCATTCTTGTGACACCAAAAATGTCGAAATTAAAGCGCGTTCAAGTTTTTTTTGTAAATTTTTTTTAGCTACTCGAAATAATTTTTTTTACAAATTCTCCTTTTCGCTCTAAATTTTTGTAAATCGGCACTGTAAATAAGACAGTCAAGAGTGATAATCTCCATAAATTTCGTTAAAATCACATACAAAATAAAGAAATTACAGGATCTTAAAAAAAATTGTTGGCATTTTTTTGGTCTTAAAACAAAAATTTCTAAAAATTCGACTTTTTGATTTAAAATTTTGAAAATTAGTGGTATTACTAAAACAAACAAAAGAAACAGCATGCATAAATTTCGTTCCTGTCGCACAAAAAATAACGAAATTACAGTGTTGAAGAAAATTGACATTTTCACTGTTGTCCAAATAAAAATTTCTAAATATTCTCCGTTTTGGTCTAAATTTTTGTAAATCGGTACTCTTAATAAGACAGTCAAGACTTATAAACTTTACAAATTTGGTTACAGTAGCATTAAAAATGAAGAACTGGTCAAAAAACAAAAAATTTCTTTGCTCCTCGAAATCAAAATATTTAAAACTTCTCTTTTTCGGTCTAAATTTTTCTAAATCGACATTCTTAATAAAGCAGTCGAGAGTGATAATCTCCACAAATATCGTTAAAATCGCATAAAAAACAAAGAAATTTCAGGATCTTAAAAAAAATGGTGGCATTTTTTTGGTCTTAAAACGAAAATTTCTAAAAATTCGACTTTTTGATCTAAATTTTTGCAAATTAGTGGTATTACTAAAACAAACAAAAGAAATAACATGCATAAATTTCGTTCCTGTCGCACTAAAAATAACGAAATTACAGTGTTGAAAAAATTGACATTTTCACTGTTGTCCAAATAAAAATTTCTAAATATTCTCTGTTTTGGTCTAAATTTTTGTAAATCGGTACTCTTAATAAGACAGTCAAGACTTATAAACTTTACAAATTTGGTTACAGTAGCATTAAAAGTGAAGAACTGGTCAAAAAACAAAAAATTTTCTTTTCCAAATAAAAATTTCTAAATATTCTCTGTTTTGGTCTAAATTTTTCTAAATCGACACTCTTAATAAGGCAGTCGAGAGTGATAATCTCCACAAATATCGTTAAAATGGCATACAAAATAAAGAAATTACAGAATCTTAAAAAAAATGGTGGCATTTTTTTGGTCTTAAAACGAAAATTTCTAAAAATTCGACTTTTTGATCTAAATTTTTGCAAATTAGTGATATTACTAAAACAAACAAAAGAAACAACATGCATAAATTTCGTTCCTGTCGCACTAAAAATACCGAAATTACAGTGTTGAAAAAATGGATATTTTCCGTTGTTCAAATAAATATTTCTAAATATTTTCCTTTTTGGTCTAAATTTTCCTAAATCGGTACTCTTAATAAGACAATCAAGACTTCTAAACTTTACAAATTTGGTTACAGTAGCATTAAAAATGAAAAACTGGTAAAAAAACGAAAAATTTTCTTTGCTCCTCGAAATCAAAATATCTAAAAATTCTCTTTTTCGGTCTAAATTTTTCTAAATCATCGACACTCTTAATAAGGCAGTCGAGAGTGATAATCTCCACAAATATCGTGAAAATCGCATAAAAAAATAAAGAAATTACAGGATCTTAAAAAAAATTCGTGGCATTAATTAGAGTTCTCAGATCTCAAGAAAATATTGCTTGGAAACTAATCTAATCTGAATAAAACACTTGTTAATTAAATGCATACAAATGTATTGCTTTTAATTCTGTGGCCCCACAGGAAAAGATCGCTGGATGTCCTGATTAAAAACGCGATCTTTCCTGTTTAAAAGCAATGTTCAACAGCGGCAGAAATGATTTATCGATTGAAAAAAACGGATATTGGAGGACGAGCTTTGAAGTTTACTTTCACGGAAAAGCAAGTCCGAGTCGTTTTGGTATTGTGTATTATTTAGGAAGCAGTCGAAAAGTTATAATGAAGTTATAAAGTCAAGAGTTTTCTGGCCACACATTTCTTAGATGTTTTTTGATGAAACATCAATTCAAAAGTGTGAACTTGAAGGTAGAGTTCATGCACTCTTAAATTCACAGTTCAATTAAGTACAGGTCGCAAAGCTTTAAATGCGCACTAGCAAGTTATGGGTTCCAATGGCGTTGTCTATTCTGATCTATTCTTGATTAATACGAAAACATATTCAAATTAATAAAAATTACAAAAAAATCGTGCAAATATTCTAAATTTTCGACCATTTTAAACAAAATTTATAATTGTTGTTTAAAGCTGATGAATTGAGGCCAATTTCTTGTAAATTTTACCAACAGAAACAAAAAAAACAAGCAATTTTCCACATATCTACAAAATTAAGAAAAACACAAATTTTTAAATTTGTTGGGAAAATTCCAAATCTCAACTCTAAAAAAGGATTTGATAACTTTTATTTAAAGATAGTTTGGTTTCATTTTCTTCTAACTTTCATCTGTAAAAAATAAGAAACGATGAATTTTCCAAATATCTACAAACTTAAGAAAAATTCGGATTTTTAAATAAGTTCGAAATTTTCTAAATCTTTACATTTCTCTTTTTTATTTTTTTATTTTGTCTGAACACTTTAATACTATAATTTTTGGTACCACTTTCTTGCAAATTCGATCTGATAAATCGAAAAATTTCAATGTATTTTGGTCCCCTCGTTAATTTGAAGTAAAATCGAGAACTTTTTTCCCGCCAACACTCTATTATTTGATTTTTTCTCTCCCGAACTCTCGTTAATTTGAAGTCTCTCGTGTGGGCGTACAAGAAAAACAGAACACTTCTGAACAAGCCATTCTTCAAAATTCCATTGCAGCTTTAAAATCAGTTTTTACATTTTTTTTTGACTCTTAATAAAAAGTTGTAAGTTTCGTCGTAACATAAATATGTTTCACCAGTAGAAATCATAGCTTACCAAAGTTAGTGGATTTTACGCTCTCTTCTCTGATTGGTTTGTTTATTCTGACTATTGTTTGTTTGCCTTTCGTTTATTTGAATTTTTTTCTTCTCTTTTTCTCGTTTATTTGAATCACACTATATTTTGAACTCTCAATAATTTGAACTTTTTGCCCGGTCCCTTGAATTTCAAATTAACGAGAGTCTACTGTAAATCTGGGACTTTTACATCGATTTTTTATTAATATCGATTTTGCCAAGAAAAAAACGATTTTAAATATATATATTTTTATTTTCGATGTATCATTAAAAATCGATGATTGCGGTTTCGATGTATGTATTTTACATTCTTGATTTTGGTATATTTATATATTTATAAAGATATTTATAAAGAAGACTGGAATTTACTTTAAGGGAGTTATATTTTAGAATTTTTTTATTCTTATTAATTGTGAATTTGTTATTTTTTTTTTTAATAATTTATTTACTTATTATTTTGTTTATTACTTAGGGTTTTTTTTATTTACTATTTTTCAAAATCGATGTATTGGAGATCGATGTAATGCGCTCTTGTTGATTTGAGTTCAATATCAATTTTTTTTATTCGATGTTCCTAGATTTAGTCCACTGTAACCACAGAATTAGGAAAGAGGCGAATTTTTGAATTCTTAATTTTTTGCGAAATTTCCAAATCTCTACCTTTGGAGATAACATTTCTAACTTTTACCAGAAGCTCATTTCATTATTTGTCACAGTTTTCGCGTTAATTTGATCTGTAGGAAGATAATAAAGAGGAACTTTTTAAATTTTCACAGAATTAAGAAAGATGCGAATTTTTGAATTTGTGCAAATATTCCAAATTTTAGGCCATTTGAAATAAAAGTTTAATAATTTAATAATTTGTGCTTATAGCCCTCACTTTTTTCCAGTTAATCTGGTGGCAGTAATCGATGAAAATATCAGTTTTACGAAAATTTTAAAATTTTATCTGGGATGGAAAAATTATCTAGATTTATCGAAAAACTACGATTATGTAGGAATGTTTTTAAATTAAAATTTTTACAAAATCTTCGAAAGTTGACAAAACATCATCCTTTTTCTTAAAATCACTCCAAATACTTTGTCATGTAACTTCTAAATAGCAATACATAATAACTCTTGACTTTTATAATGACATATTAATAAAATAAATAATAAATTAATAAATAAATAAATAAATTCAAGTACTAATTGAGGAGTTACTTTTCAAAACTCAATAAATCCAATTTAGACTGACAGTGGGTTTGATGTGAATTTGAGATTATTTTGGGTAAATCTAACAATCTGTATATTTTATTTAGTGAAAAACCTCTTGCTAAAACATTGTGTTACGTTCTTATGACAAAAGAGTTGAAGTAAACTTGAAGAAAATTGAACAAATTGTCGATTTTTCTAACTCTTGTAAAAATTTATGAAATAGATTTATTGAGTTTTGAAAAATATCTCCTCATTTTAGAAGTTATACAAAATTTCGAAATTATCATCAGTTTTTCTAAAATATTTTGGCAACAACTGATTTGTGACTTCTATAGCTTATTTAATTACCTTTTTCGAATTTGCCGTTTTAATAAGTTCATTAGAGTACTCAATTTGGAGTCGTTTATACAAGGTGTTTACAAATGTTTCTAGCATCAAGGGGGGGCTTTGGAATTCCTGTCAAGCGCTATTTTGCCGCTTTGTTTTCATAGTGAATATAACTATGTTCACAATTATTTCAAATGTCACTTTACGTCTACGACTTTTCAGTTACGGTTTTGTGTCAAAATTTTAGATTTTCCAGGCTTCAAACCACATTTTGAACAGTTTGTTTTCAAAACTAACTTTGTTCAATGATTGAGGTTAACTACAAATGTCAATTGAAAAATCTAAACTCACATTTGTAAAGAGCGGCAAATTTATTTGACATTTCATAGCCACCCTTGATGCTGGAAACATTTATGAACACCTTGTAGGTATCCATAAGAGAACTCAAAGTAGGAAATTTTGTTTTTAAAGAGTTGGCAGAACTAATTAGTCTGGCTGTCACCTGTTTCCTGTCAAGTTTTTGGTCAATTTGGTTTTTACGATTCCTGTTTAATAAATTGCTGCGTGAATAAAAAATGAATCAATATAATTGAATTGTCCTTTGCGGCCAACAATAATTGTGCCTAAATATAATAGATGTGAATGCAGATTGTGAGGTTAGGTTAAAATTCAGTGATAGTGAAACTCAATAAATGTCAAATTTTAAATTATTTGAAAATCAAGTGGCAAGTCGTGGTTACAAAACCATTACCAATCGTTTAACGCGAAAACTCTTAGAATTGGAAAATTTAAATTTTTTATTAAAAAAATAGTGCAAATTCGAAAAAATAGTGTAAAGTTCTTGTTTTATAATGGCATTGGTGCACTTGTCCCATACAAAACTCGCCTACGGCTCGTTTTGTACACCGGGGACTTGTGCACCAAACTGGCCATTATAAAACACGTTCTTTAATATACTATTTTCGAATTTGCCGCTTTAATAGTTCCATTAAAGTACTCAATTTGGAGTCGTTTATAGGTAAAGTCCGTTTTTTTTTTAAACCACCAATACCGCAATTTTCCCCTGCACTACAACCGGCAACGTTGCCTAGGGAGATTTTTGGTGAGAAATTTTGACATTTCTGAAAATTTGTCAGTGTTTCCGTTAAAAACGTGTTTCTTTTACAACCTGTTGGATTGCAAATCAAATGATTTAATAGTGAAAAGACTCGCCACAGCCCGAAAGGCCGTTTTGTGTAATCAAATTGTCAATTAGGCAGCTAACCTATTTGATTTTATCACCAAAAAGTCACCATCGACGACGTTGCCGGTTGTAAAGTGGTGGGAAAGTGCGGTGTTGGTGATTTTTTAATAAAAAAACGGACTTTATCTATAAAAGAACTCAAAGTAGGAAATTTTGTTTTTTAAGAATTGGCAGAACTAATTAGTCTGGTTGTCACCTGTTTCCTGTCAAGCTCTTGGTCAATTTGGATTTTACGATTCGTGTTTAATAAATTGCTAAGCGACTAAAAAATATATCAATATAATTGAATTGTCCTTTGCGGCCAACAATAATTGTACCTAAATATAATAGATGTGAATACAGGTTGTGAGGTTAGGTTAAAATTCAGTGATAGTGAAACTCAGTAAATGTCAAATTTTAAATTGAATTTGAAAATCAAGTGGCAAGTCGTGGTTACAAAACCATTACCAATCGTGTAAAACGAAAAGTCTTAGAATTGGAAAATTTAAATTTTTTATTAAAAACTTGTTTTATAATGGCATTGGTGCACTCGTTTTGTACACCGAGAACTCGTGCACCAAAATGGCCATTATAAAACACGTTCTTTAATATACTATTATGTTTTTTATTTATTTTGACCCAATAGTTCAGAATTTTGATTTACCCACCTGTTTGGTGATCCTTTTTGCGCAGGATCATGATTTTGTTTCCCAAGGGTACTGCGCAAAAGGAATCAAATGCATCTGTCTACTAAACTATGACTAACTTTAAGCTTAACTAGAACTATTGAGTGAGAAACTGAAACTATGTATATGTTGAACATTAGCCTCTGAAATAAAGTGGCTCCGACTGCCCCAGGCTCTAATATGGACGTGCAAAATAACTATTATTTACGACTGTTAATTCCACAACTTTAGTCTAAGTAACTGACCGACAAACAAAATTATAAAATCTGCTTTTGTGCATCAAAGAAGAACAATTCAAAAACGTTGATCCATTAATAAAGAATGAAATATGAAGTGCGAGATTAATGAAAGGATTAGCAAAACAGGGAGTCATGAATAAACTATTTAAGGGAACATGGCAGATAAGCAAAAGAACAAAACAGTCTTAAAAATTATAATCAAACACATTATTCACGAGTGTATACAATATGGTGTGGTAAAATGGTGGATGCGCAGGACCAAAATCCCTAAATTTTTCTAATAGTCCATCCTGTATATCTTAACTTGTGTCAACAACATTAAATACGTTAACAAACAAGTAAGCAGATTAGCGCCAAGCGAATTTCTTGAGTATTAACCCAATTTAATCCTCAGTAAACTGTGCTAAATTCGTTATTGACGCTTCTTGTCTTTGGCGTAGCTCCACACCCAGCGATCCATTGTTTTTATACAATAATTATGAAATTATTGTGATCATACTGCCAGGAATGCAGCGAGTCCTAAGAGAATCGATTTTGTGCGAGTCGCTGCTTGTAGCTACATCAAATAGTTGAGCTCTGTTTAATTTTTCATTTGATAACTGGCGGAAGATTCTTTAATCAGGTTAATTTAACAGTTTTTCTTGTAGTAACAAGTCAATATTGTGGCTTACGTCATTTTAAAAGCAGCAATAGTGTAAAATCAATAACCCGGTCATGTTGCGGTTTTAATAATACACCTCTCAGCGATTTATTTTGAAATTAATATGCACTATGTGGGTTCAAATCGACGCAAATACAACGTGTTCATAAATGTTTCTAGCGACAAGGGCGACTATGAAATGTCAAACAAATTTGCCGCTCATTACAAATGTGGGTTTCGATTTTTCAACTCACATTTGCAGTTAACCTCAAACATGAGAAATAAACTGTTCGAGTTGTGGTTTGAAACCTAAAAATCATAAACTTTGATACAAAATCGTAACTGAAACGTCATTGACGTAAGAGACATTATAAGTCATTTTCAGGATAATTATATTCACTATGAAAACAAAGCGGCAAAGTAATGCATGGCAGGAATTCCAAGGCCATCTTTGACGCTAGAAACATTTATAAACACCTTGTATTACTTATGAAAATATCTTATATCTTTTTTTAGATTCGACCAATCAGTGACATTCATTTTTCAAAATCAACCAACTACGACAAACTTTTTCTGGAAATTCCACTCAGAGCTCGAAATTGTGGAAAATTTTTCCTTCAGTTATACTTGTAATTTGTTTCTGATTGAGATTTTCGACAATTTCGAGCTCTCTTATTATATTACTTACTTAAGAAAATTTATTTTTTGTGTTTTTACTTGAAATTTTTCCAGGACAGCGGGAGTAACCCAAGAAAATATCATGAATTTTACCAAAATTGGGGTGAAAAACTATCTAGATTGACACGAAAACGTCTTCAAATTTAGTTAAATGATAAACTCGACCAATCGCCATCTTCCTTTTTGACAGTGAAATATTTTAGAAACGTGAGATTAAAATTTTTACAAAATTTTTAAAAACATGAATTGTTTTCTAAAAATGGCAAGAGGTAATAACTTGTTTAACACATATTACAATACAAAATAGAACCAATTTAGTTCTAGTTAATCTAAGTGTCAAATTTTTTTTTAAAACCGTTCGTTCTTTGAAATTTTCGTCAATTTTTCTCAAAATCTTATGAAAAACTAAGCTTATTCAGTTATTTTTTCAACTCTTAACGCAATGATACAGTTGTAGTATTGAGTGACATGACATAAAGATCGACAAATTTGCTCAAAAATGGTGGATGCGCTGCGTGTAACCTTAATAAACTTTAAAAAAATATTTTTTAGGCGACTTAAATTGAAAATGGAATTTTTAGTTTTCAAAAGCGGCCTAAAAGTAAGTCTTTTCTGGCCGCAAACATTTTTGGCCGATCTATGGTGGCGCCATCTATCCATAGTGTTGCATAATACATAGAGATACCGACATTAACCCCAATTTTATAATTATTTGGGTAAAATCACATCGACAAACTGCTGTAAAGAAAGACGTGTTGAATTATTGAAAATGAACATGTCTAGCAGTGCACATCAAACCTAATTCATACAAATTGTGTAGCTGCACATGCCGAAACTGCAAGTGTAAATAAAGAAAATATGAACTTTTCTGAAGGATTCATAAATATTTAGAATTATTCAGTTGTTATAAATGATTAAATCAATAAATCAAAAATAAAAATTAGTTAATTTGTAAATTTAAAGATGTCCCCTAAAAAATCTTGTGTGTAACACGCCCAAAAAGTGCCATTTTGCCCTCGCCTTCTTTCTTAAAAAAAAGGCTCGGCCAAAAAATAAACACTTTTTGGCCTTAGTACACAAATAACTATTGTACGACCATTAGCTAAAATGACATTTTTGACATCCTTAACTAACGTCAGTTCTCAAATGCGGCCGAAAAATGACAGTTCTCTGGCCGCTTTCATTTTTGTCCGTGCTAGGGTGGCGCTATCTATCGTTAATTTTTCAAATTACATCATGACACCGACATTATCCTTAAATTATTATTATTATGTCAATTAAATTGACATTTCTCGTCATGGCCCACTTGGGAAAAAAACCATTAACATAAGTTATTTAACCTCAAACATGAAGCAAAGTAAGTTTTGAGAAATAAACTGTTCGAGTTGTGGTTTAAAACCTGAAAATTGAAAACTTGGACACAAAAACCGTAACTAAAACGTCAAACATTATAAATAATTTTCCCGATAGTTGAAAAACATGGAAACAAAGCGGCAAAATAATGTACGACAGGAATTCCAAAGCCACGCTTGATGCTAGAAACTTTTATAAACGCCTTGTATCTATCAGATAACCTAATTAAATCTCAATATTACGATTCTAATTTTAGAATTTTAGAATGTTTAATCCCACAATATTTTTTCTAGGAAGAAGAACTAGACATTGATCTCACCGACCCAGATTTGAACAAAGCTGCTATTAAAATCCAAGCTTCATTCAGAGGACACATGGTTCGCAAGGACGAAACCGAAGAAACGAAATAAGTAGCAGTATGTAACCACGTCATCTTAAGTTTAAATATTTGTTGAAGATTTAATCATGTTCTTATATCTTCTAAAAACACGGAAAGATCAATTAGCATCGGTAAATTACGAAGAGATTTGTTTACTTGTTTACTGTTAGCTTTTAATCAACCTGTGTATTAATTAAAGATAGATAAATTAATTAGGTGGTAAAGAGACAGAAATTTCTGCTTGTAAAATCCGCCTTAATCCTTTGTTTTATCCGTGACAATCGGTCTGTGACTTCCTTTGTTACCCCCCGCATTAATTTTAGTTTGAAAGTTGTTAAGCTATCATATTTTACTCTTTTTTCCTCCAAAGAGAAGTTCAAAGAGATGCGCCGATTTAATAATACAGGTAACAATTTTAAGATACCACGTTTGTTAAATATACTGGAAAGTTCTTTTTTCTGCGAGCTGTAAATGTCAACAACAGACCAACAGAGAGTTGGATCTTTGGTGGCAGAGTACAAAGCACCCGCAGCTCCTTGTTGAAACTTTCCTATCAAACCACCAGAGTCTAGAATTGCGACATCTAATTTTAATCAATAAAGTCAACTTCTGTGTACTTGGAACAATCGTGGTAGAGATTTAATTCTGAGATTCACGAGCAAACTGTTTTTTGCTCGCGAGTGTATAGTCAAATTAGATCTAAAAACTGTTAAGGCAACTCGACTAGTCTTTTAAAAGTTACATTAATATAATATTTAGTGTCAGATATGACGATCTCCTGTAAAGCTTTAAATAAAGTCCGTTTTTTTAAAAAAAAACCACCAACACCGCAATCTTCTCCTGCATTACAACCGGCAACGTTGGCTAGGTAGATTTTTGGTGAGAAAATAGTTGTCAAATTTTTGACATTTCTGAAAATTATGCAGTGTTTCCGTTAAAAACATTTCTTTTACAGCCTGTTGGATTGCAAATCAAATGATTTAATAGTGAAAAGACTCGGCACAGCCTGAAAGGCCGTTTTGTGTAATCAAATTCTCAATTAGGTGAGCTAACCTATTTGATTTTATTACCAAAAAGTCGCGATCGACGGTGTTGCCGGTTGTAAAGTGCTGGGAGAGTGCGGTGTTGGTGGTTTTTTAATAAAAAAACGGACTTTAGTTTCTACTTACTCAGTTTGTTCAACAGAGAATCACGAAACGTCTCGTGGATATTCAGTGACAAGTAAAATATACAAGGTAAATGGTAAATGTTTCTAGCATCAAGGGTGGCTATGAAATGTCAAATAAATTTGCCGCTCGTTACTAATGTGGGTTTAGATTTTTCAACTGACATTTGTAGTTAACCTCAATCATTGAACAAAGTTAGTTTTGAAAACAAACTGTTCAAGTTGTGGTTTGAAGCCTGTAAAATCTAAAATTCTGACACAAAACCGTAACTGAAAAGTCGTAGACGTAAGTGACATTTGAAATAATTGTGAACATAGTTATATACACTATGAAAACAAAGCGGCAAAATAGCCCCCCTTGACGCTAGAAACATTTATAAACACATTGTATCATGTGAGCAACAAAATTTTGTTTAGGGTAGGCCATGAAAGAGAGACAAACATAGAAGTCATGTCGGAGTGAAATTTTGTTTTTGATATAACCTCAATTTTTTGATGAAAATATGTAACATTACGAGGTGCAAATAAGAGAAAATGTATCGGTGTCTCTCTAGAATCAACGTATTGAAAACTAATTGAAATTAAATCAAATGACAAATGTCAAATGTCAAATTTTTTCTCGACTTACGTAAATTTTGCCAAAGCCTACCCTAAATAAAAATTTTGTGGATCACCCGTTATGTTCCTGAATATGGCACTGGTGACTGTACTAAATTTAAAATTCTTCATAAATTGGGATCCACGTCCAGGCTGTAACGAGCTCTATTTGATATATGACTAATATATTTTGTATTCGAATCTATTGATTGTACAAGGTGTTTATAAATGTTCCTAACATCAAGGGTGGCTATGAAATGTCAAATAAATTTGTCGCTCGTTACTAATGTGGGTTTAGATTTTTCAACTGACATTTGTAGCTAACCTCAATCATTGAACAAAGTTAGTTTTGACAACAAACTGTTCAAGTTGCGGTTTGAACCCTGGAAAATCTAAAATTTTGACACAAAACCGTAACTGAAACGTCGTAGACGTAAGTGACATTTGAAATAATTGTGAACATATACTATATTTCAGAATTATTGACATCTCAGTGTGCCTTGAAAATTCAAATTTATGTTGGCAGAATCTTCTAATATAAGCGTATTTAGTGTTTTTAGATTTATATTTATTCCTGTGTCACGTCAACTTAATAAGAAGAAATCTGTATTATGATGGTAGATTCAGAATCTGATTAAAATATCAATCCATTAGCTTAAAATAGATATTTACATAACAAGTACGGAAAGTGACCAATTTCGCACGAGTGTAAAAGTAGATGCACGAGGCGCCAGCCGAGTGCAGATATTACACGAGTGCAAGAAAGACACTTTCCGACGAGTTATGTACACTATTTTTCCTACGACCTTTCATCAACAGGAAGAAACCATAAGTTTCGACAATAGTTCATTTCTTATCTATTCTAAATGTCATTTTTCTACAACCTCATAAAAAAGTGACGTATGCCACATATTTAGATAGTTCATGTTTTGGTACATCCATTTCCGAAAGTAAAAGTCACTAGTGTGATATATTATATATTCATATCACACTAGTGACTTTAACCGTGTGGAAAATGTCACTTTCATATGGGGTCGTAGGAAAAGTAATTTACTTCATAACCTCAAAATGTTACATTGACAGTTTTAGAACCAAAATGCTAAAATTCGTTCACATTGTTAGAGGCGTTTTACACAGACATGGGCTACCGAGATGTCAATAATTCTGAAATATAGTATAGTTATATTCACTATGAAAATAAAGCGGCAAAATAGCGCATGACAGGAATTCCAAAGCCCCCCTTGATGCTAGAAACATTTATAAACACCTTGTATATTTCGGTTGAGTCTTTCACTGGATTTATTCACTATAAAGAGATGTAAATTGTAAAATCAACAAGTGTTCAGAAGCTAAATATTCTTAACCACATTTTGCAAATATTTATTCAACATTTATACATTATAACAAACCAAGAGACAGTGATATTGACTATTTATTAATTGTTAGACGTTCAATTATTGTGATTTAGTGTGTTTAGAGGTTTCCTTGGAAAGTAAGAGGCGAAATAAAAAAAATTCCTTTAACGGCAAAAAATTAAGGAGACAAACTGACGTTTGAGAATAAAATTCCAGGAATTCCACTTAAAGCTCCCGCTCTGCACTGAACGTCAAAACGAATTGAAGGCGCCAAACTTGAAATTTAAATTCATGCCTGTCCCAAAAACTGCTATTTTCTTTATTTTTATGTACACTGGCTACCGACTTTAAGGAGCAATTTAATCGTTTAAACTGCTTGACTTCAGACAGTTAAAATTTTGTCCCTCTGAAGTAATTAATTGCCTTCACTAACAACATACATATCTGAATACTCCTTGTTGCGTACATTATTGATTCTTTTACCAGTGTATGTAGAAGATGTATGTAATGTGGCCTTAATTTTTTGAACCAATCTACCCGCAATTACTTAAATTTCAAACATGCAGAAATTAGGATCATTAATATACATAAATATTTCACCTTGTATGTGGAGTCTCTGTGTTACTTACTTAGATAATTAGAAACATGTAAAGGTAGGTACGAAACATAACTACCAGTAGTCAATAATATTTACATTTTGTTCTGTACCTACCTAGGTCTTACCTGCTTAAAATATTATCCAGGAGTAGAAATTGTTGAAATCTGTCGTTTTATTTCGCAATTGTTATCCTGTTGTTACGTTGTATTGACATTATCTATTTCGTAATAAAATATAACACCTAAATAAACATATAGTGAAAAATCTAATTTTATTTTCCCCATTCTTCTAAATTACAATCTACAAATTGTTCAGGCTTGATTCTTCTAATCGATGGTGGTAAATCCGAGCGTTGCTCAAGTTGCTCTGGGTACGACCATGGAATGTGAACTAAATCTGAATTCTCTTTGCTGTGTTTCTCATAATACGTCTGCAGCCACGATTCTATCGTTGGGACGCGGACTTGTTTACCTTGCTCTTGACTATCAACTGAAAGGGAATAAAATTTCAAAATTGAATAAGAAGTGAAATGTAGTAAAACTTATGGGCAATTTCTTTAAACGATTTCCAAGATTGTTCTTCTAGCCTGAATATAATGAGTTTCTCTTGTACAGAAATCGTCAATGTTTTTTGACCCGTGCTTAACTTCTAAACGGCAAGAGAGGAAATGTGTTTGATAACGACGATAAGACAAATCGATACAATCAATTCCTATAATCTTCTATGCAGTAAACTTATACCTATACATTTCATGGTAAATAAAACTGAGCATAGCAGTTTTTTTTAAATCAGAAATTCAGATTTCAGAAAGATGAATAATAAATTTCGTGTTAGCAAAGAGAAAGAACCTTTTAACCAATGACTAGTTTTTCCAAAGAAACTTGCCAAAAGCGGCCTAAAAGTATGTCTTTTCTGGCCGCAAACATTTTTGGCCGATCTATGGTGGCGCCATCTGTCCATGCTATTGCATATTACATCAAGATACCGACATTACCCCCAATTTTATAATTATTTCGGTAAAATCAAGTCCGTTTGTTTTTTAAAACAACCGCAATCTTTCCCTGCATTACAACCGGCAACGTTGCCTAGGGAGATTTTTGGTGAGAAAATAGTTGTCAAATTTTTGACATTTCTGAGAATTAGGCAGTGCTTTCGTTAAAAACGTTTCTTTTACAGCCGGTTGGATTGCAAATCAAAGGATTTAATAATGAAAAGAGTCGACTCATTTTCAATAATTCAACACGTCTTTCTTTACAGCAGTTTGTCGATTTGATTTTACCCAAATAATTATAAAATTGGGGTTAATGTCGGTATCTCTATGTATTATGCAACACTATGGATAGATGGCGCCACCATAGAGCGGCCAAAAATGTTTGCGGCCAGAAAAGACTTACTTTTAGGCCGCTTTTGAAAACTAAAAATTCCATTTTCAATTTAAGTCGCCTAAAAAATATTTTTTTAAAGTTTATTAAGGTTACACGCGGCGCATCCACCATTTTTGAGCAAATTTTTCGATCTTTATGTCATGTCACTCAATACTACAACTGTATGATTGTGTTAAGAGTTGAAAAAATAACTGAATAAGCTTAGTTTTTCATAAGATTTTGGGAAAAATTGACGAAAATTTCAAAGAACGAACGGTTTTAAAAAAAGATTTTACACTTAGATTAACTAGAACTAAATTGGTTCTATTTTGTATTGTAATATGTGTTAAACAAGTTATTACCTCGTGCCATTTTTAGAAAACAATTCATGTTTTCAAAATTTTGTAAAAATTTTAATCTCACGTTTCTAAAATATTTCACTCTCAAAAAGGAAGATGGCGATTGGTCGAGTTTATCATTTAACTAAATTTGAAGACGTTTTCGTGTCAATTTAGATAGTTTTTCACCCCAATTTTGGTAAAATTCATGATATTTTCTTGGGTTACTGCCGCTGTCCTGGAAAAATTTCAAGTAAAAACACAAAAAATAAATTTTCTTAAGTAAGTAATATAATAAGAGAGCCCGAAATTGTCGAAAATCTCAATCAGAAACAAATTACAAGTATAACTGAAGGAAAAATTTTCCACAATTTCGAGCTCTGAGTGGAATTTCCAGAAAAAGTTTGTCGTAGTTGGTTGATTTTGAAAAATGAATGTCTCTGATTGGTCGAATCTAAAAAAAGATATAAGATATTTTCATAAGTAATACAAGGTGTTTATAAATGTTTCTAGCGTCAAAGATGGCCTTGGAATTCCTGCCATGCATTACTTTGCCGCTTTGTTTTCATAGTGAATATAATTATCCTGAAAATGACTTATAATGTCTCTTACGCCAATGACGTTTCAGTTACGATTTACGATTTTGTATCCAAGTTTACGATTTTTAGGTTTCAAACCACAACTATAGTAGGAATTTTATAACTTTGGTTTAACCCCGCCCACATGAACAAATGACGATTTGAATTTGTCGAATCAAGGAATGGCTAGCCTCCTTTACCCAACATAATTAAAAATTTGACGTCTTTAGTGTCACACTTGTCAAGAAGATTTGCAGTCTTGCAGGAATTCAATTAATCGTGAAACCTTCGTCGATTTTTATGGTGTTTATGTAGCTTATGACTTTGTAGGTCTTAAACTTTTTTGTTTTCAAAACGAAATACTTTACACTGCTTAAATCCAATTAACACAAAACTAATGTAAAAAGAACGAATTTTTGTGAGCGCAAAAGTTTGCATCAAAGTTGGCGGTCAGATAATTTATGATTTATGATCTGCTTAATAATTTCTTTTATTTAATTATTTTAAAATTTTAGTTTTTCTTGATATAGTTTAAATATTTATTACAATAAATTTAATAAGTTAACCTGCAAAAACAACTTCTTTTCTATATTTTTTAATTATTTTTTCAAATTGACATATTATGGTTGTACGTGAT
The DNA here is from genome assembly GCA_029298725.1 of Gnatocerus cornutus. Lineage (NCBI taxonomy): Eukaryota > Metazoa > Arthropoda > Insecta > Coleoptera > Tenebrionidae > Gnatocerus > Gnatocerus cornutus. The sequence continues at coordinate 2,876,037 of CM055510.1, forward strand.
ACGAAGGTAAAAGGTAAAAAAAGTGTTTTGTACTTTGTTTAGATCACAAAACATCAACTTTCAAAAAGGGCAGATAAAATTAGTTTGAATTTATCGGGCAGTGTCATAATTAGTATATTTTTTTTACGTTTATTTAAGTTAAACAAAATATTGAACTGTTTATCAATTGTTGATAAAAAATAATAATGAATTTAATAATTTATAGACATGTTTCTTTTCATAAAACAACAGTTTTATTTACTTATCTTGTATGCACCCCCTTATTAGTAGGCAACCCCCATTTACACTATGCCCAAAACACAGCATTGGGCTATTTCCAATATGGCGCCCTTCCATAAACAGTTTTGGTTACCCCCTCTACCATCTTTTCATCCTCTAGTAATATTAGTTTCAACTCTGTAAAATTCTGACTATAGAACAGTTTATTTCTCAAAACTTACTTTGCTCCGTGATTGAGGTTAACTACAAATGTCAGGTGAAAAATCTAAACCCACATTTGTAATAAGCGGCAAATTTATGTGACATTTCATAGCCACCCTTGATGCTAGAAACATTTATAGACTCCTTGTAATTGTCTCTGATTGGTCGAATCTATAGCGAGTTAAATTTCAATGACATTCACCTCCACATTTTGTGCTAACTTTTCAACACATTGACGAGTATTTGTGTTTAATAGTTACTAAATATTGCGTTTAGCAAAAAACCTTTCAAAGATTTTCACTTTAATTTTTTTGATCCATAAGCAAACTAAGTACTTTTTCATTATCAAAAAGTTTTCTAAAGTATATTGTGCAGTTGTTAAGTCCATTTTTGAACAAAATGCGTTTTCAATTTTACAAAAAAGATAACAGAACGGTACAGCGTTGTATACTTTGATGTTATTATTATTTTAGAATTAAATTCCCCAATTTTTCAAATCCTAGATTTGACGACAAATATGTAAGAAATTAAGATTTCTCGACCTCGAATTCAAAATGGAGCAACTTAACGACGGTATGCGTCTCGAAATTAGGAATTTTTTAAACGTTGATTTTTTATGAAATCGCCTAAATATACAAGGTGTTTATAAATGTTTCTAGTATCAAGGGTGACTCTGGAATTCCTGTCGTACACTATTTTGCCGCTTTGTTTCATAGTGAATATAACTATCTTAAAAATTATTTATATTGTTATTTACATCAATGACGTTTCAGTTACAGTTTTGTGTCCAAGTTTTTGATTTTCAGGTTTAAAACCACAACTAGAACAGTTTATTTTTCAAAACTTACTTTGCTCCATGTTTGAGGTTAACTGCAAATGTCAGTTGAAAAATCGAAACCCACATTTGTAATGAGCGGCAAATTTCTTTGACATTTCATAGCCACCCTTGATGCTAAAACATTTATAAACACCTTGTATAATTTTTTACATTTTAACGAACTTCTTAATGTTTTTTGTCCTGTAACTTCAAAACGATAATAATCGATGTAATAATTCTTGAATTGTATGTAACATTGCATATGAACAGCACTAAAAACAGCGTTTTCAAAAATAGAAAAAGTACTTTTCAAGAAAAAATTATGTAGCAAATGATAAGAACATAATTGATTATTATTATAAACCTAACAGTACCTTGTAACTTGATTTCCCACAACTGCTCTGGACTATAATGTGTATATTTGCACATTCCTGAAAACTGGCAAGTTCCATTGCTCAAGAACCGACGACATGGAGTCTTCTCGCATTCTTCCTTTAGTATCGTCCGAAGATCTAACAAACCAAGTTAGAAAAGTACCGAAAGAAAAACACTGGAAAAGTTACCTCGGTGGTGCTCATAATGCAAATTTCTTGATTTAATGTGGTACGAACTTTGTAAATGTTTCTTACGAGCATCTAGATCATCAATAAAAGACTTGTCGCAATAATCACAGTAATATCTTCGGCGCATCATTGAGAAAATCTCGAAAATCCTTCCATTAACCTAAAAATCACAACTTTCAAAGCGACAGCTGTCAAACGCGCGTTGTTTCAAAAGCGCCATCTAACGGAAAATAATACAATTTCTTTTTTAAATTATTTTTTTATTTTCTTCACTTGCTCCTTTAACATCTCCAACTGATGACGAAGCCGTCTATTTTGCCGCTTTAATTCCTTCTTCTCTAATGCCATTTTCACCACTCTATCTGGCTTTTCAACATCAATTTTTAAATGTTTGAATGCTTGATACAAGTAACTACAATTTGTGCAACAACCTTTACCATCTTTAATTACAAATGAGCACTCATTATGTCTCCATTTGCCAGTGATTGTATCAAGTTTAGCAATTTTGGTGTGTCGAACGCAATACATGTCATCCTCTGGACCCCCTGAGCAAATTTTTGCGGCCATAAATTCATCTAGTGCTTCCTTAATGTGTTGCAGGTTCATGGTCTTTTCAGTATATTCAGTTTTAACTTCATGAGTGTTAAAGAAGAATTTTAATTGTAAAGTTTCATCAAGTAGAACGTGCTTCACTAGCGGCCTCTTATTATAAATGAATGTTTTGGAAAATGTGATGTATTTTTCACTGTTGTCTTCATGGGTTGTTACACCACAAAATTGAGGTAACTCAAATGGAATGAAATTCTCATAGAAATTGTTAAACAAAGCTTTTGTATTATGTTCGCTAATTTCTTCAATCCTAAGAGGATCCAAGCGAATGTAATTTTCACAATGTTCATTTTTCTTAGACATTATACTTGTATCTAAACATTTCTCTATTTCTTCTTTGTCTACCACAGCATCAGATATTTTATTTTTCTCTCGAACTTTACACCTCGTTCTTTTTAAATCAATAGAGTTTTTGTAGACAATCGTAGGCACAGCACCTTCAGCCAACTGAGGTCTACCATAAGGGACAATCTAATAATAAAAAATTTCAATAGTAGCAACTGCAACTAAGTTGTAGCTTTTAAAACTTACAGGACCTAATTGCCTTTTACAAATCACATCTTGATTAGACAATACTGTATCTTGGTCTCTTGGGGTAGAAAGCACACGGTATTTTTCTATTTCGTTGTTAAAACCTGAGCGACAATTCGCGACGAAGCATTTTCTGTTTCTTAAAGTAGCCGAGTCCTTCAAAGGAAAACTAGATATGATTTTAGTTTTTAAACAAAACAAAATCTTTAATACCAACCTGTGATAACATATTTGCATTTAGTGGGGTGGTAGTTTGAGTTAAAGTGTTTGGTTCAGGCGTTTCAACGACATCCTCTAGCACTGATGCTGAACTCAATTCTAAAAATATAAAAAGTCTCAAACATCTTTATACTACACAATAAAGTTTTAAAAGTTTCAAGCCAAATTACTTTTGTTAGAACCATTTAAATTACACACCTTTATTTTCCACTGTGGCTGGATGAAGGGTTGGGACAGCATACTTTGAAAGTCGTGAATCATTTGCCCATTTGGCTTCAAAATGGCGAGAGCATATTTTCTGATTTTTTAAAGAATCGCCACAAAACACTATTCCCATGTTTTCTTGCCATACTTTTGAGCTAAAAAAACACTCATTATATTAATATTACCCAACTTTTCACGTATTTATCTCAGTATTTACTACAAATATTACCGTTCAATATTACTTGGAAAAAAATGCATGGATGCAACATCGTAGCTGCTTGATCCACAGACTAAACATAGCACCCGTTTTGACTCCATCTAAAATACAAGAAAAAATTAACACAAGAATGAAACATTGAGGAAAATTCAGAGAAAACTAAACTTTTTACACGTATTTTCTGAAAACGTTTTTCATACCTTTAATATTTGGGTTCTTAAAGGAATAAAGGAAATTAACACAACCGACTTATTCTTAAAATTAACCTAACACGAACAAAAAACTCGAAAAAATTACGCACATTGACAATTGACAATTGACATAAAAAATGACAACATTACAAAACAAAATCCCCAAAACCGTCATGCAGTGGGAACATCATCTCTTTTAAACATTACCAAGTTAATGGATCAAATGCCGTCTTTTTAAATTCATAGCTTAACAAAATTGTGTGGATGTTTTTGTGCAAAAAAATTTATTTTCTCTAGCTAAACACGTTTACAATAACAATAAAATCAAAGTTTGCTTAGACTCTTGACGGAAGCAAATTTTGGCATTTGTTTTTTTTAAGTGACAACTGAAATTTTGTGCAATCATTTGTAGTTTCCGGGAGTGTTTCTGTTCCAAATTGAAGGTAAATATCTGTAATTCCGTAGATAATCATTTCAGTTTAGCCCCCAGAAGACAAAATACCCCCTAAACATGAAAACTTCAACAAGAAATATCATTTCGCCCCGAAAAAAGTTAATTTTCCCTTCACATTTTGTGTTTAAGGTCACTAGATCAAAGTTTCTGTTTTATAAGGTACGGCTATTAATTTTTAGTGCGCAATTCAAAAGAGACAGACATAGTCCATAAAGCAATGGGTTAGAACGAGACGCAAGACTCTAGGGAATTGTCATAAAATTGTTGACATAAAATTTTTCATTGACAAAATTTAAGGTTATCTTAAATTTATTTGTTTAAAATACACTTAAATAAACCGTAGGTACAAGAAGAAACTTGGTTCCAACATTATAACAGACTGTGACGACATTAGGACCATTTTGCCACGTTAAGGAAGAGCAAAACTCAGTAAAGTTTTTGGACGTCAAGCACTGTCTTTGGCAATCTCCAACGATTCGACCTGCATGCAGTAACGCCCTAATTAGAATATGCTATCAGCACTTTTTATATTGTAGCTTATGCAGACAATGTGGTAATGATGTGATGTAAAAAAAACTGAGAGAAAGCATTGCATAAATGGAAGTAGCAAATACATGAGCAGAAAATGAAGTACATGAGATATTCTTCAAGCGCTATTAAGAAGAGAGAGAGTTTACAAATTTGTACATGTTTAAGATTTTGATTGAGTTTATACAGAACAACTGCAATTATCAACATCAACAAAACGAATATTAGGAGCAAATATTAAGGTTATGGCAAAATTATTTAACACCCTAAAATACAAAATGAAATCTATTTCTAACACTACAGGAGACCATTTGAATACGTAAGAAGTGAGTGAGCAAACCAACATTACGATCAATTCCATTGAAGCGCGAGTCATGTGTTTGAGCCTCTAGCGTTGTCTTTGGCAGTGTTGCAACGATTCCACCTGTATACAGTAAGGGCATAAGTGTTATAAATTCTTTATATGTTGTGAACTGTAGCGAGAAATATAAAAATTATAAGACCTAAAGAAGAACTGAGAAAAAGCATTAGGACTGAAATACATGGAAAATGCAAGTGACGCGTATAGTGAGGAAATGACTAAGAGTATATGAAATAGTTGAATAGTTGAGAAGTTTGAATGTGGAAAAATATTCAAGAACTTGAGGGTGCACAACACTGAAATACAGATTGTTGCAAGGAAACCTTGTGATTTTCTAATGAAGTAACAAGAAACCAAGTGCAAGTCTGCAAATGGATGAGACTGGTATTAGTCATATTTGTGAGGAAAACAATAAGATGATATAGTGTAACTGATAAGCAGGTGGGAAATATATGTATTTACTAAGAACCGAGGCAGCAGTGATACATCAATGATTAATTTCAGGTAAAATGAAGATTCGACGTTGTATCCAAAAACCAAAGAAATAGTGCAGCATCTAACTTAACGACAATAATATAATTTTAATCAAATCTTTTATTCTACTACATTTTCTCTATGAATGTATAGCTATGAGTTAGCACCCATGTGTTTAAGGACCTTCGTACGCCACTTAGAACTATAGAACCTGTTTTGCCTATCTCATGTGTATTTCTTGTTCTATTGCATTTTCAGTGTTCCCTTTCATTAGGAGGAAGTAGCAGTGGCTTCAAGCCAATCATCTTCTGCCGCTGATGTTGAAAGCGATGCTGTATCTCCCTCCTGAGGCTGCGTATCTGCAGTGTTCAGTGCAATGATTGTATCTTGTCCCTCTGCTGTTTTATGAGGTGCCTCTTTTAGATTAAGGGTAGCAAGTCAGTTCGTCCTACAACACATTTTGATGACGTTTCCCGTTGAGGCCGACAAACTTACACTTTACAAGATTTTTGCTTATTTTTTAGGCCATTGAAACATATCTGTTCATAACGCAGGTTTTGTGATGTACTTAGCTAGTACCATATGTGAGTGGCCTTCCCTTTTCCACTTTCTTGTCCATAGATTTAATTTTCAACTCATATTAACAATAAGATGAACGAGTTATTCGCCTGAATGCAAGAAGTTCATGTTGGTATTGGGGCTATTGAGGAGATACAAAAGCGATTGAAGACAAATTGGAGGAACATTATTTAAATTTAGTTCTGGTACAAACTTCCATAACCTTATAAAAAGTACTCAAGGATTCATATACAAAAACCAACTTTAGTATTCCCCCAATACGTACTGCTTAAAGCGCCCCACTCACTATGCGTTTTGTATGAGCGACATGTTTGTACATACATGTATGTCATACAAGTTTTGATATCATACAAGTATTTCTCAAACATGTTGATACATACATAACGTTGAATGTGTGATCGATACATGTTTTTTTTGCACATACAGAATCTCAACAAGATAAAAAATATAGTCCCTACACGATACAAACATGTGTGACGATCTGGATGTCGAGAGTACTTGTGCCGCTATTGTAATTGTCAAATTATTATATGGAAAAAAACACAAAAATTTTTCTAAAGATTATAAAAACTATTTGAAGATGTCAAAAAAGATGTCAAATCATACAAATTTCAGGACTTTTTTTTTAGTTTTTCTTTACGCATACCGCAAAATATCAAACACGTTTGACATACTCACATTTGTATGCGCATACAGTGTTCACAGACAAAACTTGCTCACACACAGTAAGTTGATCTGTGTGTGACCAATTCTTGTATGTCATACTTGTTTCCGGAAGTAGAAATGACGAACATGTTTGGACCGTGTGTGATTCTCTCGAACTTCTATGACATACATGTATGTACAAACATGTCGCTCATACACAACGCATAGGGAGTGGGGCGCTTAATAACCAATGTCACAATGATTGTCGGCTTCGATAAAGCTTCCATATACCTTCTATTTGGAGTTTTCTGAAATTAGTGGAAAGTCGTCGTACATAAAACGTCAAATAGTATTTACTTACGGCGGAGGAAACAAAAACACCATAACGATTCGTGTTGAGAAATCGCACATTCGAACCATTTTATTACAAACGACAAGAATCGACAATTCATAAAGCAATGTGTCCATACAAACAACACAAAATTTCCATGTCATTTAGTGCGCATGTAGAGATAGACAGAAGATATCGTTGTCTTTCTTTTTGTTACTAATAGCCGTACCTTATAAAACTTTGATCTAGTGACCTTAGGCGCTTTTGACATTGTTGACAAATTGAATTTTGGGGTTAGTAAGATTTTTGACTTTTGAAAGCTACAAAAAACACAAACATAGAACAAAGTAACGATCGTAAACAGAGCACACAACGAAAACTTGAAAGAGCAACAAACAACGTGTAATAATTTGAAAATTCAAACTTAAAATTTGAAATGTCAAAAACAATGTTGGTAATAAACCCAATATGGTAAAATGTTCCCAAAAGTGCCCGAACAGCGGCGCTTTCCAAGGCATATGCGGAAAAACAGTAGAACTACACGAATGCACAGGTCGTAAATATACAGCAGGTCGTGGCCCGTACCTTATAAAACATAAACTTTGATCTAGTGACCTTAATTGTGTTTGTGACGTGGCGCCATCTAACCCCCAAGGAACAAGTAACCGCCGGTACATGTAAAGGTTGCTGTTTTACCGATACAACATATCTTTATCTCTATCTACCACTATCAAAAAGAATAACAAGAAGACAACACAACAGAACGATTACAGTCCGAAGAACGAGCGTTTGGGTACGAGATAGAAAACAAACATGAAGTCGATAGTGCACGTAAAAGTTTTCTGTTTACTTATTCAGTTTTAGTTCAGACCGACGAGTTGCCCAACTGTGATGTGTGCGTTGTGTTTAAACATGTTAAATAAAGCGGTTAGAAACTCAAAACAGTTACCCCTAAAGTTAATTACATGGTTTTAATTACCCTAATTGCGAAGGTCATTGTTGGTGCACATACGACTTTTGGGTAAGTGAATTTTTTTTGTAATTCAACTGTTGCATTTACCCCACAGATGATTGATAGTTGAGAAATGTTTTCCACTTCGGAAAATTTTAAGTTTAGGTCCAAAAATAACAACTTTCTGTTGAGTTTTTCAAGTCTTCAGTTTACAGTTTTGGTACCTGATGAGATCTTAACAACCACTGATAACCCAAACAAACTAGAAATTCAAAGGTATTTAAAGAATTTGCTTATCTTTCGTCCAGGTACAAAATATTTCATAACGTTCATAAGTTTTCAGACGCCGCAAAGTCTAGACATTTTTACAAGAACCTTATCAATTGTCGCTAGTCTCTTCTTCTTTTTGACCCGTTGTATTTAACCTTTGTTGAACTGAACAATCCTCTTTGAACGAGATAAGTTTCGGCGACAAATTTGAATCAAAAGCCTGTCTTTTGCTATTGCTATTTTTATCTCTTTGAAATTGACTTTCCAACTAGTTGATTAAGGTGGAAGTTCACGAGTCATCAATGAAATTTACGTAAGTTTTAAACTAGGGTGCATTCACTTTTCCGGACCGCACGCGTTGCATTACTGAGAATGCAAGATAATTGCATTCTCATCATTCGGATAATGTTAAGTCAAAATTCCTGAAGAAGGTGCAGCCCGTGCTTTACTACTAAATTTGTATTTTGGACTCGACTCGAGTGATTTGAAACTAATCGATAAAAAATGAATCGTAATGATTGATTTTTCATTTACATTTTTACCTGTTTGTTTAGGTGAACAAACATTTCAGGGCCTCTAACGTTTTACGCAGTAAACAACAATTAATTCGTAATTTTATCGTAAGCATAATATTGTAATTTGTGACCGATGTCTTAGAACTACAATTTAACAAACGCTCTAGTGCGGTTATGGCTTTGACTTTTTAAATTGTTTACAGCCACCTTACCGCAAACCCCCATAAACATAATAACGCTCAAATGGTTGGGTCTCATCTAATAAATATTTTTTCCTAGCTGGTCAGTCTTACAAACCAACTCCTTATAGGTCTACATTTCGAGGTGATTTTGTTACTCAACTGACCCAAACTTTGCCACCATTTTTTTTAATCCTGTAATTTCTTTATTTTTTATGTGATTTTAACAAAATTTGTGTTGATTATCACTCTCGACTGGCTTATTAAGAGCGTCGATTTAGAAAAATTTAGACCGAAAAAGAGAATTTTTAGAAATTTTTATTTGAACAACAGTGAAAATGTCAATTTTTTCAACACTGAAATTTCGTTATTTTTAGTACGACAGGAACCAAATTTATGCATGTTGTTTCTTTTGTTTGTTTTAGTAATATCACTAATTTGCAAAAATTTAGATCAAAAAGTCGAATTTTTAGAAATTTTTGTGGTAAGACCAAAAAAATTCCACCACTTTTTTTTAATATCCTGTAATTTCTTTATTTCTTATGTGATTTTAACGAAATTTGTGGAGATTATCACTCTCGACTGGCTTATTAAGAGCGTCGATTTAGAAAAATTTTGACCGAAAAAGAGAATTTTTAGAAATTTTTATTTGAACAACAGTGAAAATGTCAATTTTCTTCAACACTGTAATTTCGTTATTTTTAGTACGACACGAACGAAATTTATGCATGATGTTTCTTTTGTTTGTTTTAGTAGTAATTACTAATTTGCAAAAATTTAGATCAAAAAGTCGAATATTTACAAATTTTCGTTTTAAGACCAAAAAAATGCCACCATTTTTTTTTAATCCTGTAATTTCTTTATTTTTTATGTGATTTTAACAAAATTTGTGTTGATTATCACTCTCGACTGGCTTATTAAGAGCGTCGATTTAGAAAAATTTAGACCGAAAAAGAGAATTTTTAGAAATTTTTATTTGAACAACAGTGAAAATGTCAATTTTCTTCAACACTGTAATTTCGTTATTTTTAGTACGACAGGAACGAAATTTATGCATGTTGTTTCTTTTGTTTGTTTTAGTAATCACTAATTTGCAAAAATTTAGATCAAAAAGTCGAATTTTTACAAATTTTCGTTTTTAGACCAAAAAATGACACTAATTTTTTTTAATCCTGTAATTTCTTTATTTTTTATGTGATTTTAACGAAATTTGTGTTGATTATCACTCTCGACTGGCTTATTAAGAGCGTCGATTTAGAAAAATTTAGACCGAAAAAGAGAATTTTTAGAAATTTTTATTTAGACAACAGTGAAAATGTCAATTTTTTCAACACTGAAATTTCGTTATTTTTAGTACGACAGGAACCAAATTTATGCATGTTGTTTCTTTTGTTTGTTTTAGTAATATCACTAATTTGCAAAAATTTAGATGAAAAAGTCGAATTTTTACAAATTTTCGTTTTAAGACCAACAAAATGCCACCAATTTTTTTTGAGATCCTGTAATTTCTTTATTTTTATGCGATTTTAACGATATTTGTGGAGATTATCCCTCTCGACTGCCTTATTAAGAGTGTCGATTTAGAAAAATTTAGACCGAAAAAGAGAATTTTTAGAAATTTTTATTTAGACAACAGTGAAAATGTCAATTTTCTTCAACACTGTAATTTCGTTATTTTTAGTACGACAGGAACGAAATTTATGCACGTTGTTTCTTTTGTTTGTTTTAGTAATATCACTAATTTGCAAAAATTTAGATCAAAAGGTCGAATTTTTTGAAATTTTTATGGTAAGACCAAAAAAATAGCACCAATTTTTTTTTATCCTGTAATTTCTTTATTTTTTATGTGATTTTAACGAAATTTGTGTTGATTATCACTCTCGACTGGCTTATTAAGAGCGTCGATTGTAGAAAAATTTAGACCGAAAAAGAGAATTTTTAGAAATTTTTATTTGGACAACAGTGAAAATGTCAATTTTTTTCAACACTGTAATTTTGTTATTTTTAGTGCGACAAGAACGAAATTTATCCACGTTGTTTCTTTTGTTTGTTTTAGTAATCACTAATTTGCAAAAATTTAGATCAAAAAGTCGAATTTTTACAAATTTTCGTTTTAAGACCAAAAAAAAGCCACCAATTTTTTTTAATCCTGTAATTTCTTTATTTTTTATGTGATTTTAACGAAATTTGTGGAGATTATCACTCTCGACTGGCTTATTAAGAGCGTCGATTTAGAAAAATTTAGACCGAGGAAGAGAATTTTTAGAAATTTTTGTTTTAAGACCAAAAAAATGCCACCAATTTTTTTTTTTTTAATCCTGTAATTCTTTATTTTTAATGTGATTTAACGAAATTTGTGGACTCACGACTGCCTTTTTAAGAGCGTCGATTTAGAAAAATTCAGACCGTAAAAGAGAATTTTTAGAAATTTTTATTTGGACAACTGAAAATGTCAATTTTCTTCAACACTGTAATTTCGTTATTTTTAGTGCGACAGGAACGAAATTTATGCATGTTGTTTCTTTTGTTTGTTTTAGTAATATCACTAATTTGCAAAAATTTAGATCAAAAAGTCGAATTTTTAGAAATTTTTGTGGTAAGACAAAAAAAATCCACAAATTTTTTTTAAGACTTTGTAATTTCTTTATTTTTTATGCGATTTTAACGACATTTGTGGAGATTATCACTCTCGACTGTCTTATTAAGATTGTCGAATTAGAAAAATTTAGACCGAAAAAGAGAATTTGTAGAAATTTTTTTTCGAGCAGCTAAAAAAAATTACAAAAAAAACTTGAACGCGCTTTAATTTCTACATTTTTGGTGCAAATCACTAGGGGTTTGCGGTCAGGTGGCTATAAACGGTTTAAAAAGTCAAAGCCATAACCGCACTAGAGCGTTTGATAAACTGTAATGGCACCAGTTATAAAACGTTTTTATTACAAAATGATGCGACGAAAACAAGGATATTTTCACATTCCAAACACTCGACCCACTCTCACTTTACTCTTGCATTATGTGGGATATGAATCAATAAATTCTCCCGTGATAAAGTATACAAAGAGTTAATCTTGTAATAGTTATGGTTTTTTCCAGAACGTAAAACTGTTACCATCAGTGCGGAAATTCCTTCACTTTCATAAAATCCATATTAGTCGATCGTTTGCGTCGGTACTTTTCTGCATTTTAATTGATTTAGTTTGTCCATAAAGAAAATTTATAACGTATTCACGAACATCCGGTAGATTTGCGTTACAACGGTTCAAGCATTTTATTTAGTATTTCGTATTTACCGGAAGCGGTTGTTGTTCTGAAGTGACTTGTTTAATAATTCGTATAAATAAACTATTAACATTTATATTTACGTTCTTTTTATAACGTGATGAGATAATCCATTCATTAATACATAATCCCAAGTTGATTAGTTGATTTTTTTATTTCTGGTTACAGGGAAGTAATAAAGTTATCGTCGCAACTAAATTGCCGGAAATTTGGGTCATCGCCAAAAGCCATTGTTCCCTTATCAAATTCTGGTACAATTCATTTCAATTTCTTTCCATGTTTTGAGAACACATGGTGCTTAGCATTACTGGTGACGTAATAATCCAGACGCTGTTGATATTAAATTATTTCGAATTATCTCTTGTTAAAACCACTTGTGCTCCAGCATAGAAAAAAACTCGATGACGTTTACATGCGATAAATTCTAATTGTTTTGTACTTTTGATGTTAGGTCAAGAGGTTTGTTTTTTTAATGAGCTTGTTGGTGTAAAGACCACAATTTGGGAGGTTTGTATTTAAGTAGCTTGTAAAGGAGTGTCAATAAACTATTGAATGACAAGGAAAATAATTATGGTGTAATCTAATTACATGGAAATACTGTGTAAACAAACATTTATATAAGTTTCGTTCGTTCTGATGGATGCGGGTCAAACTGCTGACCTATGTAATGCCTAGCGGAAAGTTAACTAGCGAAAAAAAATAATTACAAAATTAAAAATTTTCTTCTTTTAAGGTTAATCTTTAGCATAATTTATATCCGTGGCTTCAAATTATTGTTGTTTTTTTTTAATTAAAACGAGTCGCATTTACAACTAGACTATGTGGTTGTTTATAAATGTTTCTAGCATCAAGCGTGGCTATGAAATGTCAAAGAAATTTGCCGCTCATTACAAATGTGGGTTTCGATTTTTCAACTGACATTTGCAGTTAACCTCAAATATGGAGCAAAGTAAGTTTTGAGAAATAAACTGTTCTAGTTGTGGTTTAAAACCTGAAAATCAAAAACTTGTACACAAAACTGTAACTGAAACGTCATTGACGTAAATAACATTATACATAATTTTCAAGATAGTTATATTCACTATGAAAACAAAGCGGCAAAATAGTGTACGACAGGAATTCCAGAGCCACCCTTGATGCTAGAAACATTTATAAACACCTTGTATTTTCTATATCCCACAGCATATTATATTTAAAAATAGACTATTTTATTTCAAGATTCAAATAAAAAGTACATATTTAAAAAGGGTACCTTATAAACGAAGTTAAAAACAGTACAAAATGAATGAGGAGCAGACGTCGATTCAGATCATTTGTTAAGACCAAGGTTAAGACTATCAGCTAAATATGAAGAAATATCTAACAATTTAAGAAAAATGTTGGAGTGAAACTAGAAATTCACGAGAAACAAGATGTGGAAGAAATTTGAAGAGATAATGAAAGAAAGAGCACAATTATAAAATGACAAGATCTAAGATATGGCATAACGAATGTGAGCAAGCGGTGTCAAATCGGCAAACAGCAAGAATAAACATGATAAATAAACAACACACCCGAAAGCAGAGAAGAAGAAATACAGATATATAGAACAACAAATGCATAACTAATTGAAGACTTGACATAAAGACCGGGCTAAGCGCTAAATATTGTATTTTGAGATAATTAAATATTTTTGTTTATACCCATCACTGTCATCTAAACTGGTCTGCAAAAATTTGTAATTTGATATTGAGACCTCTTAATTTCATTTTGCACAAATGTAAAAAAAATATGTAAATTGTAAATGTAAATTATAAATTCGGGGATATGAACATTCACATTAACATTTAAAAATTGTTTTAAAATGCAAAACATATACGTAGTTGAGTAATTTATTGAAACATCAAAAAAGAATAGGTGATAACAAAATGTTTACATTCTGTTTATTAAATTTTCATAAAATTCTCTATTTTTTGGTCTTAAAAATGGTAACATGTCTTGAAGATTTTTTTTCTTCTCGATTCTTAATGGCTTGTCACAATTTAGTTTTGGCAATTCCATTTTACATATAGGTTGGTTTTTAACATTTTTTTTTAAATACTAACAGTTTTGCATTTTGCTTCTGTTGCAACAAGAGTATAAATTTTGATTAAACCAGAATTATCTTGGGAAATCGGAAGTCATTTTATTTTGGAAATCTTCAGCTTGCTGGTGTTTAAGATAAACAAGCAAGGTAAACCCCAAAATTATAACAAGAAAGTTGCCTTAAATAGTACATCTGGCAACACTTGTTCAAAATCAACGCAACAATCAGTTTTTGGCGGATGAAAACTTAAGTTAGAAAATTTTTCCTTAATCATTCTGTAGTACAATCGATAGGGAATATTAGCATGAAGGTATTTTTCTGTATACTCTAAAAACCTGTATTTATAAATTTAGTAGACCTCGGCATTCAAATAAAAATACTATTGACAATATTACTGGTTTGTTGCATCTAAAATTACTAATGGCGCTTAGCTCGGTTTTTATAAACGCTACTTTGAACTTAACACAAACATATTTTTAGGCGACTTAAACAGAAAATGGAATTTTTAGGTCTCAAAAGCGGCCTAAAAGTAAGTCTTTTCTGGCCGCAAACATTTTTGGCCGATCTATGCTGGCGCCATCTATCCATAGTTTTGCATATTACATAAAGATACCGACAATACCCCCAATTTTATAATTATTTGGGTAAAATCAAATCGACAAACTGCTGTAAAGTGCAACAAAGACGTGTTGAATTATTGAAAATGAACATGTCTAGCAGTGCTGCTGCGACAACATCAAAAAGCACATCAAACCTAATTCATACAAATTGTGAAACTACAAATGCCGAAACTGCAAATGTAAATAAAGAAAATATGAACTTTTCTTAAGGATTCATAAATATTTACAATTATTCAGTTGTTATAAATGATTAAATCAATAAATCAAAAATAAAAATGAATTAATTTGTAAATAAAAGAGACACTTTTTGGCCTTGGTACACAAATAACTATTTTTTCATACACAAAAGGCTCTTTTGTATTAATATTAGAGAAAGGCCCTTTCGATCAAACATTGGCAATATCGATTACCATTGTTTTATGAAGTTATCTAATTTTTCAATTTTTGGGCGCTTAGTTCGGTGTTTATGTCAAGTCTTTAATTACAAATTTAATTATTTTTTAATAATTACTAAATAATTAATAACTAATTACAAAAGAAAAACTCATACAAAGACGGTGTTCCGTAAGAATAAAAATGGAGAATTAATGGGAGGTATACAGGTGTCCCAGAACTCGCGCCCCAAAGAGAAAGGGCTTATGGAAACAATAATTCTGAACAAAAATTTTGAAACTAGAATTTTTTAACTAAAAAAATAATCGAGATAAGTCGAAAAAACGGTACCCAATCCCGAAACTGAATAGAATTTAAAAATCGGTAACTATGGACACATACTATCATCCATTGGTCAGATGAACATTAAACTCTCGTTGCCTAGGAAATTTAGTTGTTAATTTTTTATCAGTTCTCGAATACTAATAAACTCAATTTTTGTTTTAAAATTTACCATCTGTATTGCTGCCCCTTGCTCTCTGGGGCGCGAGTTCTGGACCACCCTGTAGAAGATAATAATAATAAAGAGTATTTTCAAGAAGTGTATGAGGGGCAAGAAGACGCAACAATCCACCAAACGGAAGCGACAGAAGATGAGAATCCACTGACATATGAAGAAATTACAGAAATAATACGAAAATTAAAAATATATATACAGGGTGTTCAAAAAGTTTGTAGCAAAATGCTTATAAATTACGACGGTGAACCTTTTCAATATCTGCATAGAACCAATTAGTTACAATTGCGTAATTTCTATTGTTCTGTCAAATGTCGGGTTTTACATTTAGGCGACTGAAAATATGTAAACGAAAAAAAAAAACACAATATTAGTGGGGTTTCGGGAAAAATATGTCGACCACAGGTCATATATTGGCATCAAAGCAAGTAGTGAACAACAACGTAGAACTTGACTTGCCCCTGTTTGCTATCTTTATAGATTTTAAGCAGGCGTACGACCAGAGACCAAAGAGAGAAGAAGTATATGAAGCAATGAAAAGTATATGAATAAAGGATAACTTGCCAGAATGACACTAACCGACCCAATTAATTGAAAATCAGTTCATTAATTCGTAACTCACATACAGCCAAAATGTAAACATTCAATTCGCATACTAAAACAACTAATAATTCATGTAGTCATTGTGACTAGAACAGACATTTAAAGAATGCGGGAATTTAGAGAAGACGGCGAAAGACAAATGCTTGATAAATCAACGAAAGTAAATCAAAATAAATGATGGCAGGAAGACCGTTACCACGAGTGAATGCGAAAATGAATGTCAGAATCAAAACAGAAAATTTTACTTTGAATCATGGGCGTACTTCTCATTGTCATTTATGACAATCAATGGATAATAATTAAAAATGCCTAAGAGCCACTGCAAAATTAGAAGAAAACACTTCGCTAAGAGTGATTGAGCTGTTGATTAGCAAATGTTGTATAGCTAAGATAAAATGTTTAAAGAAAAATGAAAAAGAACGTCACAGCTCAAAGCCTGATTTACATTATGGAAAATGGCCGTGGCGTAAAAACTTAGGGTGGGTTTTTCCAACTTTTAGTTAACTTATAGTTACGCAACTAACAGTTAAGAATAGCAAGAAGTTAACTTCTAAGTAAAAATTTAAGTGTTTTTCCACAATATTTCAGCTTAGAGTTAGTAAACTGATAGTTAACCAAAAAAATTGTTATGTTGTCAAAATCTAAATGACGGTTTCTTAACTAATTTTTGACTTTTTTCCAAACTCCATAAGATCTCTTTACAACATTTTTTGTTTTGATCTGTGATTCGTTGTATAAATTTTCTGCCATATTTCAAGTTTAGCGTAAACAAGTAGGACTTAACAAGATAACCGCCAATTCCCAAAAGTCCCAAAAGAACACAATTTTTATAATTACCAGCTGCAAACCTACGCATCAGTAAAAAAATAACAAAAAATATGCACATCATAAGATCCTGGCCAGCGAACAACAATATCTAAAATATTTTGTGATAGCTTGCACATTGAATGAAAAATATTGTTCTTGGTTTCTGTATAAA
The DNA here is from genome assembly GCA_029298725.1 of Gnatocerus cornutus. Taxonomy (NCBI): domain Eukaryota; kingdom Metazoa; phylum Arthropoda; class Insecta; order Coleoptera; family Tenebrionidae; genus Gnatocerus; species Gnatocerus cornutus. Next base: position 2,893,531 of record CM055510.1, read on the forward strand.
TGTATAAATTAAGGTCTAAGAGAAGCCAAGGCCTCAGTACCTTTTTTTATTGTCTTCGACGTAGTGAATTTATGAAGCCCATTTGAGTTCGAAGTATTTTTGCAAAAACTCAAAAATCGTAAAAAGTTATAGGGGAGTACTTTTTAGGCGTCGCGACGCCACAACTATCGGATATAAAAAACAAATTTTTGCGTCAGTTTCTAGAGCTTTGTCAACTATAAGCGTTATGCAGATTTTTAAAATTTGATCCTTAAAATTAAAGACAATTTTAGGGCCGGATTCTCTATGTAGCCGACAAGCGAAAGCATTGGGAAAATTCGTTTGCCTCCCATTTTTCAAAATGGTTTACTCGTTGTTCTAACAGACGACGTCTTCTCATAGGCAAATAATCCTCACCATTACTGTACACATTTATATATCAATTATCTATTGTGACACTTGTAGTAAAATTTGTAAATTTTTAATTCTGTAAATTAACGTTAAACAACAAGTTAACTCGAACTTCATGTACTAGTCAAATTAAATTGTGAGTTAACTCAGAACTATTAGTTTAGGACAATGGAAAAACACTCATATCGTAGTTAACTATTAGTTAATTAAAACTGTAAGTTAACTAAAAATGAAAAAAACCCAGCCTTAGAGTCATAAATTTTTATTTTCGAAAAATTGAAAGTTTTTAGTTCATCCGCGAAATCTAAAAACTGTGTCTTTTGCTCTACAACATTCAAATTTAGGGGATTTGATAAGTAGGTCCAAACTAGTAACATCCCTAAATTTCATTGCCGTGGCGTGAAAACTTCCAGAGTTACAAACTTTTTATTTTCAAAAATTGGAAATTTTTAGTTCATCTCCAAAATAAAAAATTCTAAAAACTGCGTCTTTTGCTCTACAACGTTCAATTTTAGAGGAGTTGACAAGTAGGTCCAAACTAATAACTTCCCTGAATTTCATTGTCGTGGCGTAAAGAGAGGAAAAATAGTAAAAATATATTATTAGTGTTAGTAGACAAACACAAGAAACAAAAATTAAATCTTGCAAATACAAATATAGAAAACTACGAAAAATATCAATTCTCAAGAGCAAGAACAAATAGTAAGATAAAACAAAAAAAAGGAAAGAACATGGAAAAAATGTAAGAAGAAATTAGCAGAAACATCCTTCAGAACGATAAACACTGTCTCTTCTGTTTTTGCATCTTTAACACTGTTATTTTGGCGACTGACAGTTGAGGTGATTATATCGAATGATAGAAACTAAATTAGTTGATAATATCAAAGGTGACTATATCAAATGTTCACTGTAATACTAGACAAAATAAAATCTTTGCTGTTTTAGGACCACTAAGATTGTTTCAAAAGTAATTCTAGATTGAGGACATTTATGTACATAGTTCGGCGCAAAGTTAGAATCTTCAATGATTTAATTACGTTAATTGCGAGTGTTGATTGAGAAATATAAAGTAATAGTCTCCTGTTCCAGCTATTTGAAAATTGGGTTAACGATGTAGGACTGTGACCATTTTGTAGCCAAGAACACTTGCTTCGCTATTGCAGTTGAAATGATGCAATGCCTAGGGTGCAATTATTGAGTTTACTACCTAATTGTCGTATGCAGAATGTTTATTGGAACAAAGGAAAAAATCCAATAAGAAATTGTTCTCAAGTCTTCAGGTTACCAATTTTGAAAATCCTAGATCCCAAAATGAAATTTACATGTTTACATTTACATGGTTTTTGCTTTTCCTCAATTTTGCATGCGACAATTCGTTTCGGTCACGACTTGAATCATCTCTGTATGACTAATCGGAGCAACGAATTGCAAAGTAGACTAAACCACTTTGTGGTGTAAAATGAGTGATGTCACTAAAAAGAACGTAACTAATAGCTGTTGATGATGGATGATTGAAAGCATTTAGAAGTCGATAAAAAAACGATTCTAGAACCTTGAATACCACTGGAGACACCTCAACTTTGATCACCAGACAATGCAGAATTATAATAGTTTGGTCATAAATTACCAATATGTTACACACCTGTGATGGTTCTTTTTATCTCCTTTTTGGGCCGGTCGAATTTTGAAGAGGATTGACACAAACTTTAGATGGTATATATATATATTCTTTAATTCTACAGACTAACTTCGTGATCGACTAACTACTAACTACTGATTACTGAATATGGAATATGGAATGCTGAATACTGAATGATTTTGAATACTGTTGGGGGTACAATTATATAGGTTCTGTTATCACTTAGACCCATGGACCTTCGTCATGCAAAGCATACATAATTAGCCATAATGATCAGTGATGGGTCCATGAATCATCGGTGGGATCATAACACACCTTTTGAATACAAAGTTGGATTGTTCTTGGAATCCAAAATTCCACGAAAAATCCATGCAAGGTGCAACTAATATTGTAAATATTTGTAATTTATAATGCTTCAAGATCGTTGGTACCATCAATAAACCTCTTCTCAAGGTTTATCAAATTATTCCTAATGTTACATATGACGAAAGCTTACATAATTTAAAATTACTTGTATAAACTTTTATGAACCATTGTTTTAATTTATAGGTTTTCTTATGAAACTGGATATTATTGCAACAGCACGTCCAACAATTTAACAACATTTGTTACTGTGAATGTGGACCACATGTGGGAATAGATATTGGGGTTTGTGTCGTGTCATGGTGATAACCGAGTCCTCGAGTTCAAAATTGAATGAATAATACATTAAGCGGGCTTCCTGTTTTGGTGACACATATAATTTGAAAACTTGGGCCCCAAATGCTTGGAAAAATTACCAGCTTTCCTACGGTCTATTATCTCTGTTGACTAAATAAATTTGCTTGCTATTAACGGAATCAATTTAAATTTAAAATCATTGTACTAGCAATTAGCACCAATAAATTAGTATCATTTGCAGGTATGTCGGGTCTATCTGGAACGGATTCTTCTCCTGACTTGGACGGCAGTGGTCGAGCCTTGAAGTTACAGACGGACACTCCACACTTGGTCAACATTGGGGGAGATAGACTCAGTACTTCGGTCACACTTCATCCAATCCCACAAGGTATCTAGCGTCTCTTATCTTTGTGTTTTCTATGAAAGTTCGAGGATATTTTTATTCGTTTTCTTGAAGAGGATGCAATTATTCTATTTTGGCCAACAATTTATTGTTATTCTCTGCACGCCAACACTGAACTTCCGCTGATTGTACGGTGCAATAAAGTCCAAGTCAATGGGGTCCGTTAAATTAGTCCCTCCCCAGTTATAGAATTTCTATAAAATATTACATAGGCCAATGCGCCAATTATGCGCTATTATGCGCCACAATTTTCGTTTTTTGCGCTGCCTCCCCTAGAAAGTTACAATCATTTTTTTGTTACTTGCATCAGCCCCCCCTCAGTCAACAAAATTAATTGATTTTTATGCGCCAATTATGCGCTATTATGCGCCACAATTTTCGTTTTTTGCGCTGCCTCTCCTAGAAAGTTACAATCATTTTTTTGTTACCTGCGTCAGCCCCCCCTCAGTCAACAAAATTAATTGATTTTTATGTCAATCAATTGCGCCAATTATGCGCCACAATTTTCGTTTCTTGCGCTACCTCCCCTAGAAAGTTACAATCATTTTTTTGTTACTTGCGTCAGCCCCCCCCCAGTTAACAAAATTAATTGATTTTTATGTCAATCAATTGCGCCAATTATGCGCTATTCTGCGCCACAATCTTCGTTTTTTGCGCTGCCTCCCCTAGAAAGTTACAATCATTTTTTTGTTACTTGCATCAGCCCCCCCTCAGTCAACAAAATTAATTGATTTTTATGCGCCAATTATGCGCTATTATGCGCCACAATTTTCGTTTTTTGCGCTGCCTCCCCTAGAAAGTTACAATCATTTTTTTGTTACTTGCATCAGCCCCCCCTCAGTCAACAAAATTAATTGATTTTTATGCGCCAATTATGCGCTATTATGCGCCACAATTTTCGTTTTTTGCGCTGCCTCTCCTAGAAAGTTACAATCATTTTTTTGTTACCTGCGTCAGCCCCCCCTCAGTCAACAAAATTAATTGATTTTTATGTCAATCAATTGCGCCAATTATGCGCCACAATTTTCGTTTCTTGCGCTACCTCCCCTAGAAAGTTACAATCATTTTTTTGTTACTTGCATCAGCCCCCCCCCCCCAGTTAACAAAATTAATTGATTCTTATGTCAATCAATTGCGCCAATTATGCGCTATTCTGCGCCACAATTTTCGTTTTTTGCGCTGCCTTTCCTAGAAAGTTACAATCATTTTTTGTTACCTGCGTCAGACCCCCCAGTTAATAAAATTAATTGATTTTTATGTCAATCAATTCCGCCAATTATGCGCTATTATGCGCCACAATCTTCGTTTTTTGCGCTGCCTCCCCTAGAAAGTTACAATCATTTTTTTGTTACTTTCGTCAGGCCCCCCCAGTTAACAAAATTAATTGATTTTTATGTCAATCAATTGCGCCAATTATGCGCTATTCTGCGCCACAATTTTCGTTTTTTGCGCTGCCTCTCCTAGAAAGTTACAATCATTTTTTGTTACTTGGGTCAGACCCCCCAGTTAATAAAATTAATTGATTTTTATGTCAATCAATTCCGCCAATTATGCGCTATTATGCGCCACAATCTTCGTTTTTTGCGCTGCCTCCCCTAGAAAGTTACAATCATTTTTTTGTTACTTTCGTCAGGCCCCCCCAGTTAACAAAATTAATTGATTTTTATGTTAATCAATTGCGCCAATTATGCGCTATTCTGCGCCACAATTTTCGTTTTTTGCGCTGCCTCTCCTAGAAAGTTACAATCATTTTTTGTTACTTGCGTCAGACCCCCCAGTTAATAAAATTAATTGATTTTTATGTCAATCAATTCCGCCAATTATGCGCTATTATGCGCCACAATCTTCGTTTTTTGCGCTGCCTCCCCTAGAAAGTTACAATCATTTTTTTGTTACTTTCGTCAGGCCCCCCCAGTTAACAAAATTAATTGATTTTTATGTCAATCAATCGCGCCAATTATGCGCTATTCTGCGCCACAATTTTCGTTTTTTGCGCTGCCTTTCCTAGAAAGTTACAATCATTTTTTGTTACCTGCGTCAGACCCCCCAGTTAATAAAATTAATTGATTTTTATGTCAATCAATTCCGCCAATTATGCGCTATTATGCGCCACAATCTTCGTTTTTTGCGCTACCTCCCCTAGAAAGTTACAATCATTTTTTGTTACTTGCGTCAGACCCCCCAGTTAATAAAATTAATTGATTTTTATGTCAATCAATTCCGCCAATTATGCGCTATTATGCGCCACAATCTTCGTTTTTTGCGCTACCTCCCCTAGAAAGTTACAATCATTTTTTGTTACTTGCGTCAGACCCCCCAGTTAATAAAATTAATTGATTTTTATGTCAATCAATCGCGCCAATTATGCGCTATTCTGCGCCACAATTTTCGTTTTTTGCGCTGCCTTTCCTAGAAAGTTACAATCATTTTTTGTTACCTGCGTCAGACCCCCCAGTTAATAAAATTAATTGATTTTTATGTCAATCAATTCCGCCAATTATGCGCTATTATGCGCCACAATCTTCGTTTTTTGCGCTGCCTCCCCTAGAAAGTTACAATCATTTTTTTGTTACTTTCGTCAGGCCCCCCCAGTTAACAAAATTAATTGATTTTTATGTCAATCAATCGCGCCAATTATGCGCTATTCTGCGCCACAATTTTCGTTTTTTGCGCTGCCTCTCCTAGAAAGTTACAATAATTTTTTGTTACCTGCGTCAGACCCCCCCAGTTAATAAAATTAATTGATTTTTATGTCAATCAATTCCGCCAATTATGCGCTATTATGCGCCACAATTTTCGTTTTTTTGCGCTGCCTCCCCTAGAAAGTTACAATAATTTTTTGTTACCTGCGTCAGACCCCCCAGTTAATAAAATTAATTGATTTTTATGTCAATCAATTCCGCCAATTATGCGCTATTATGCGCCACAATCTTCGTTTTTTGCGCTACCTCTCCTAGAAAGTTACAATCATTTTTTGTTACTTGCGTCAGGCCCCCCAGTTAACAAAATTAATTGATTTTTATGTCAATCAATCGCGCCAATTATGCGCTATTCTGCGCCACAATTTTCGTTTTTTGCGCTGCCTTTCCTAGAAAGTTACAATAATTTTTTGTTACCTGCGTCAGACCCCCCAGTTAATAAAATTAATTGATTTTTATGTCAATAAATTCCGCCAATTATGCGCTATTATGCGCCACAATCTTCGTTTTTTGCGCTGCCTCCCCTAGAAAGTTACAATCATTTTTTTGTTACTTTCGTCAGGCCCCCCCAGTTAACAAAATTAATTGATTTTTATGTCAATCAATTGCGCCAATTATGCGCTATTCTGCGCCACAATTTTCGTTTTTTGCGCTGCCTCTCCTAGAAAGTTACAATCATTTTTTGTTACTTGCGTCAGGCCCCCCAGTTAACAAAATTAATTGATTTTTATGTCAATCAATCGCGCCAATTATGCGCTATTCTGCGCCACAATTTTCGTTTTTTGCGCTGCCTTTCCTAGAAAGTTACAATAATTTTTTGTTACCTGCGTCAGACCCCCCAGTTAATAAAATTAATTGATTTTTATGTCAATAAATTCCGCCAATTATGCGCTATTATGCGCCACAATCTTCGTTTTTTGCGCTGCCTCCCCTAGAAAGTTACAATCATTTTTTTGTTACTTTCGTCAGGCCCCCCAGTTAACAAATATAATTGATTTTTATGTCAATCAATTGCGCCAATTATGCGCTATTCTGCGCCACAATTTTCGTTTTTTGCGCTGCCTCTCCTAGAAAGTTACAATCATTTTTTGTTACTTGCGTCAGGCCCCCCAGTTAACAAAATTAATTGATTTTTATGTCAATCAATCGCGCCAATTATGCGCTATTCTGCGCTACAATTTTCGTTTTTTGCGCTGCCTTTCCTAGAAAGTTACAATAATTTTTTGTTACCTGCGTCAGACCCCCCAGTTAATAAAATTAATTGATTTTTATGTCAATCAATTCCGCCAATTATGCGCTATTATGCGCCACAATCTTCGTTTTTTGCGCTACCTTCCCTAGAAAGTTACAATCATTTTTTTTGTTACTTGCGTCAGGCCCCCCCCAGTTAACAAAATTAATTGATTTTTATGTCAATCAATTGCGCCAATTATGCGCTATTCTGCGCAACAATTTTCGTTTTTTGCGCTGCCTCTCCTAGAAAGTTACAATCATTTTTTGTTACCTGCGTCAGCCCCCCCTCAGTCCACAAAATTAATTGATTTTTATGTCAATCATTTGCGCCAATTATGCGCTATTCTGCGCCACAATTTTCGTTTTTTGCGCTGCCTCTCCTAGAAAGTTACAATCATTTTTTGTTACCTGCGTCAGCCCCCCCTCAGTCCACAAAATTAATTGATTTTTATGTCAATCATTTGCGCCAATTATGCGCTATTATGCGCCACAATCTTCGTTTTTTGCGCTACCTCCCCTAGAAAGTTACAATCATTTTTTTGTTACTTGCGTCAGCCCCCCCCAGTTAACAAAATTAATTGATTTTTATGTCAATCAATTGCGCCAATTATGCGCAATTCTGCGCAACAATTTTCGTTTTTTGCGCTGCCTCTCCTAGAAAGTTACAATCATTTTTTGTTACCTGCGTCAGCCCCCCCTCAGTCCACAAAATTAATTGATTTTTATGTCAATCATTTGCGCCAATTATGCGCTATTCTGCGCCACAATTTTCGTTTTTTGCGCTGCCTCTCCTAGAAAGTTACAATCATTTTTTGTTACCTGCGTCAGCCCCCCCTCAGTCCACAAAATTAATTGATTTTTATGTCAATCATTTGCGCCAATTATGCGCTATTATGCGCCACAATCTTCGTTTTTTGCGCTACCTCCCCTAGAAAGTTACAATCATTTTTTTGTTACTTGCGTCAGCCCCCCCCAGTTAACAAAATTAATTGATTTTTATGTCAATCAATTGCGCCAATTATGCGCTATTCTGCGCCACAATTTTCGTTTTTTGCGCTGCCTCCCCTAGAAAGTTACAATCATTCTTTTTACCCAATTGCGCCAATTATGCGCTATTTTGCGCCAATTACGCGTATTTTATGCCAATTAAAGTTTTTTTTGCGCTTTACTTTAAAACTCACAAATACAGACTCTTATAGTTAATCGCCAGCCTTCCTTTCTAGTTAAATAAATCCATTTTTTTTGTCGATCAATTATGCCAATTATACAGGGTCCGGCATACTTTGTCCACTCCCAAAATCGTCTTTAATTTTAAAGATAATAATTTTTGCGATTTTTTTTAAACATTTTCTATCATGTATAAAAAAGAAATGAGTTAATATTACAAGCCAAAATGATTTTAATAGATCCTGCCATTTTTTTTAAATAAATGCTTAATAAATTAAAGAGATATCACTGATAACGTGAACACTGATCAATTTAATGCAAATGTTAGTTAGAAACCTCAGGTCGCGATTTGATAAAACAGCATTATTTCCTCAAATTTTATATATAATTTGCATTAAATCTAAAATGACAAGAGATATTTTTAAAACATTTATATTGGAAAAAAATTAAATTAGCGGTTGATTTCACAATTATCCTCACAATTAGCTAAAAATTACATATTTAAGGCGTTTTTTTCCAAAACTATCGGTGATAAAAAACAAATTTTTGCGTCAACTTCTAGAGCTTTGTCAACTATGAGCTGTGAGTTGTGACTAACCATAGCAATCTGGTTTTGAAGGTTTTCAGTAAAGGGCAAAGGGCCCGATTTCAAGTCAGTGGCGCAAAATTGCGTTGACGCGGTTGCTACGGTACTGATTTGCAATGTTAATTGGCGCAATTGATTGACATGAAAATCAATTAATTTTGTTGACTGGGGGGGGCTGACTCTAATTTTAACCACAATTTGCTGTAGATTTAAAATAAAAACTCAAATATTTGTGTCACAGTTATGTTGAAAAAAAATTGAGTTTGCAAATATTTCCGCAAAAACTCAAAAATCGCTAAAAATTATACTTCTTAGGCGTCGCGACGCCAACCAAACCGTGATAAAAAACAAATTTTTGCGTCAGCTTCTAGAGCTTTGTCAACTATGAGCTGTGAGTTGTGACTAACCATAGCAATCTGGTTTTGAAGGTTTTCAGTAAAGGGCAAAGGGCCCGATTTCAAGTCAGTGGCGCAAAATTGCGTTGACGCGGTTGCTACGGTACTGATTTGCAATGTTAATTGGCGCAATTGATTGACATGAAAATCAATTAATTTTGTTGACTGGGGGGGGCTGACTCTAATTTTAACCACAATTTGCTGTAGATTTAAAATAAAAACTCAAATATTTGTGTCACAGTTATGTTGAAAAAAAATTGAGTTTGCAAATATTTCCGCAAAAACTCAAAAATCGCTAAAAATTATACTTCTTAGGCGTCGCGACGCCAACCAAACCGTGATAAAAAACAAATTTTTGCGTCAGCTTCTAGAGCTTTGTCAACTATGAGCTGTGAGTTGTGACTAACCATAGCAATCTGGTTTTGAAGGTTTTCAGTAAAGGGCAAAGGGCCCGATTTCAAGTCAGTGGCGCAAAATTGCGTTGACGCGGTTGCTACGGTACTGATTTGCAATGTTAATTGGCGCAATTGATTGACATGAAAATCAATTAATTTTGTTGACTGGGGGGGGCTGACTCTAATTTTAACCACAATTTGCTGTAGATTTAAAATAAAAACTCAAATATTTGTGTCACAGTTATGTTGAAAAAAAATTGAGTTTGCAAATATTTCCGCAAAAACTCAAAAATCGCTAAAAATTATACTTCTTAGGCGTCGCGACGCCAACCAAACCGTGATAAAAAACAAATTTTTGCGTCAGCTTCTAGAGCTTTGTCAACTATGAGCTGTGAGTTGTGACTAACCATAGCAATCTGGTTTTGAAGGTTTTCAGTAAAGGGCAAAGGGCCCGATTTCAAGTCAGTGGCGCAAAATTGCGTTGACGCGGTTGCTACGGTACTGATTTGCAATGTTAATTGGCGCAATTGATTGACATGAAAATCAATTAATTTTGTTGACTGGGGGGGGCTGACTCTAATTTTAACCACAATTTGCTGTAGATTTAAAATAAAAACTCAAATATTTGTGTCACAGTTATGTTGAAAAAAAATTGAGTTTGCAAATATTTCCGCAAAAACTCAAAAATCGCTAAAAATTATACTTCTTAGGCATCGCGACGCCAACCAAACCGTGATAAAAAACAAATTTACGTATGCAAATTTCTAAAATTTTATCTTTAAAATTAAAGACGATTTTAGGGGTGGACACAAGTGTTGCCGGACCCTGTATAATCGAAATAAATGTATACTGTATGATTTATACATTTTTCGGTTCAATTTTTTACAGCAAAGCCCGTTGGTTTTTAAATTAATTTTAAAATATGATTGTAACTTTCTAGGGGAGGTAGCGCAAAAAACGAAGATTGTGGCGCATAATAGCGCATAATTGGCGCAATGGATTGACATAAAAATCAATTAATTTTGTTAACTGAGGGGGAGCTGACGCAAGTAACAAAAAAATGATAAAATGAAAATTGTGGCGCATAATTAGCGCATTGGCCTATGTAATATTTTATAGAAATTCTATAACTGGTGGGGCTAACTTAACGGACCCAAGTCAATGTTAACAACCAACTGCTGGATTTTCATTATTAGATTCAGCCTGTTTATTTACATAAAATTAGTGTTAGAGATCTGGCGCTATGCCACATGTGTTTTAAAATGTAACAAGAGAGTTTTATAATTTGCAGATAGTCTCAAGTTCCTCCCCATTTGTCGGGGTTTGTCGGCACCAAAATATACTAAACTAACGAAGCATGTTAACCAATTAGTTCTGGTGAAAATGCAGCTCTCGTGTTTTATCACGCATTGAGTTTAATTACTCTGCATTCCGTGCAAGTTTAGTTTTTTTGGATGTTGAAAATCCGTCTAAAATATTGTTGCGCACATATTTACTCTGACGAACATCTGTTGAGACTGTAGAGACTGTTGATCTGAAGAGAATTTTAGATCAGATTCTTTTTGGGTACAAACCACAACTTAAAATTTGTTTTGTTAAGTTCTGTAATTTCTAAAGTTTTAATGCAAAAATTACAGGTTTTTACTTTCCTTTACATTTTTTTTTTGAATTTTAGTGCGAATTTTGACTCAAAAGTGGCGCCATCTATGTGTCAGGTCTGGAATTTCAGAAATGTCACAAGTTATAGGTTTTTTTATTTTACATATTTTTTTTGATTTTTAAGCATAATTTGACCTGACCTGACCCAAAAATGGCGCCGTCTATATGTCAGGTTTGGAACTTCAGAAATGTCAAAAATTACAGGTTTTTACTTTACATATTTTTTTTGAATTTTAGCGCGTATTTTGACTCCAAAGTGGCGCCATCTATGTGTCAGGTCTGGAATTTCAGAAATGTCACAAGTTATAGGTTTTTACTTTACTTTACATATTTTTTTTGATTTTTAAGCATAATTTGACCTGACCTGACCCAAAAATGGCGCCATCTATGTGTCAGGTTTGGAACTTCAAAAATGTCAAAATTACAGGTTTTTACTTTACATATATTTTTTTTAATTTTAGCGCTTATTTTGACTCAAAAGTGACACCATCTATGTGTCAGGTCAGTTCAGGTCAGGTCAAATTTGAGAAGATAACTTGTCTTGACTTATTTAATAACTTTGGTTAACTACAAAATTATAGATCAAAAAAGGCAAATTTGACAATTTTTTTCGTTTTAGGACGAACTACAAATTCCGAAATTTTGCTTAAAAAATGTAACTTTGGAAATTTTAACGATTTTGTAATGAAAATTTAAGAGATTTTTGTATTTAATCAGCTTTTGAATTCTTAGTTACAGCGTCTAACAAAGGAAGAGTCAAATTTTGATTTTGAAAATCTTTATTTTGCGGATTTAACTTTTTATAAAATTCTGACGAAAACCTGTAATTTTGCTATATTAATTTTAGTGCTAACTTAATGAAATTTAGAATAATCTTTACCTATGCTTGATTACAAAATTATAAAACATTTTACAAATTTTTACTTTCAGGATGAACTTAAAATTCCAAAATTTTTCGTAAAAATCGTAATTTTAGTAGTTTTAACGCTTTAGCTCTAAAAATTTAGAAAAAGTGCGCATTTGATCCGTTTATAAACTGTACCTCGTTACAAAATCATATACCAAAAAAATAATAATATAGAAATTTTTATTTTGAGAAATAATTTAATTTTTCAAAATTTCTATCAAAACCTGTAATTTTCTTAATTTGAACGCAATTGCAATAAAATTTGGAGAGATTGCTACTTGAGAACTACTTATTTTGTGTGTCAAATTTCAAATTGATTGAGTAAAAGGCACAAATTTCAGAATAGGTTCGTTATTAGTACAAGTCGAAATTTTAAATTTTTTTATAAAAATTTGTAACTTTTGTAGCTTTATTGCAACTGTCATAAAATTTGAGCAGATAACTTATCTAAACTTGATTATTAAGTGTGCCAAATTACAAAATTATATAGCAAAAGATGCAGATTTTACAAATTTGTATTTTCAGAAAAAACAAAAAATTTTAAAATTTGTACAAGGTGTTTATAAATGTTTCTAGCATCAAGGGTGGCTATGAAATGTCAAAGAAATTTGCTGCTCGTTACAAATGTGGGTTTAGATTTTTCAACTGACATTTGTAGTTAACCTCAATCATTGAACAAAGTTAGTTTTGAAAACAAACTGTTCAAGTTGTAGTGTGAAGCCTGAAAATCTAAAATTTTGACACAAAACCGAAACTGAAAAGTCGTAGACGTAGGTGAAATTTGAAATAATAGTTAACATAGTTATATTCACTATGAAAACAAAGCGGCAAAATAGCGCAGCACAGGAATTCCAAAGCCCCCCTTGATGCATTTATAAACACCTTGTATTTAAAAATCGTAATTCTGGTAATATTAACGATTGGCCAATGAAAGCTGGAGAAATTGCTACTTTTGAGTTGTTTATTACTTGTGCCAAATTACTACATTATACAAGGTGTTTATAAATTTTTCTAGCATAAAGGGTGGCTATGAAATGTCAAAGAAATTTGCCGCTCTTTACAAATGCGGATTTCGATTTTTCAACTGACATTTGCAGTTAACCTCAAACATGGAGCAAAGTAAGTTTTGCGAAATAAACTGTTCTGTTGTGGTTTGAAACTTGGAAATCAAAAACTTGGACACAAAACTGTAACTGAAACGTCATTGAGGTAAATAACATTATAAACAATTTTCAAGATAGTTATATTCACTATGAAAACAAAGCGGCAAAATAGCGCATGACAGAAATTCCAAAGCCCCCCTTGATGCTAGAAACATTTATAAACACCGTGTAGAATAAAAGACACAAATTCTACAATTTTTTTTTCAAATTAAACTTTCAAAGTATTCAAAAAATGACCTAATTTTGACAATTTTAACGTTTTGGGAATGAAAAGATTTTTGTATTCAATGCGTTTATAAATTGTGCTCTTTTACAACAACATACAGTATGTCCCCGGATTGAGTTCACAAGAGGAAAAAAACGCTATTTTTCATTTTTCAAAAAAATGACAAAGGATTAATATTTTTTGCTTAATTTCAAATAAATAAATCTTTAATTAAAACTTTAATATTATCAGGCTGTGTTCTTAAAATCGAAAAAAACAAAAAATAACGAAGAACTTTTTTATTTTTAATTCTGCAAAAAATGTCAAAGAAATGAAATTTGTTCTTTAACTCAAACCAATTTCCAGTATTTGATTGACCCATTACCTGTTTTAGCACATAGTTCAATTCTAACTCGTAATTCTTTGAAACTGTTTCGAATTTTCTCGATTATTGTTAAGGATGCAATTGCAATTTTTTCCAATTTTTAAAACTTACACATTATTGGGTAAATTTTTCTTTAATCTTTAACGCACTATTTGATATTGCGAATCCACAGCCTGCTGTTATTTAAACATGATTACAAAATTTAATAAATAAAAATAATTTTTAAGAGTACAAATAATAATTTTGAAATTTTAATTGCAGATTTATCTATTTTGAAATAAGCAAAAAATGTTATTCCTTTAAAATTTTTTTGTAAAATAGAAAAGAAAACTTTTTTTCCCTCTTGTGAACTCAATCCGGGGACATACTGTACATTAAAACAGAGAAATGTTTAAAAAATATTTTAAAAATCTATTTAATTTTTTTGAATTTTTTATCGAACGATGTAACATTCTTAATTTTAACACTTATGTAAACAAATTTGGAGACTTTACTATTCTTGTATTGCTCTTTATGTATGCCAAATTTCAAAATTTTAGAACATTTTAGCATAAACAGCAAATTTTCATTCTTTTAAAGCCCATAATTCTCACAGTTTTTAGCAATGAAAATTCTAGACATTTTTCATTCGACTTGTTTATAAACTGTGACCAGTTACAACATCATACAGTAAAAAACACAAATTTTGAACATTTTTATTTGGAGAAATATTGTCATTTTTTTAATTTCCCATCAAAAGCTGTAATTTTCTTAATTTAACGAGTTGTCAACTGTTGAGAGTTCTTCTTCAGATCGCATCTAATCACAAACACATTGTGTAATGCGTGTTGTAACATTTGGTTGATAACACCCGTGATAATGGGGAATAATAATATTTAATCTTGGCCAGTGAAATGAAGCAACATCGTTTAATTAGCCGCTTAGAGCTTTGTTTATTCAAATCGCGGTGTGGGATATGAATCTATTTCCGTTGGGGTTCCGTAGGTGCGTTTAAAGCTGGAAAACGTCTACATCTGCCGAATGGAAGAGTTTATTTTAAAAACGGGAAGAAACAAATCGCTTTTTTTAGCTCGACACTTTCCTGTCTCTGTTTACTTTATTTTGTTGTTAACACTTTCATAGCTGTTATTATTTTTCAGGGAGAGTAACCCTAGGATGTGGACCTGGAGTTGACATTAAAGTCCAAGGAACGGGAGTGCTGCCGTTACATTGTCACATCGAAAATAGTGAAGGTGTCGTTACGATTTATCCGCTTTGCGACAATGTTTCTATCGATGGAATCAAAATCGACACACCAACGCGACTATCGCAGGGTAAGACTAGTTTGTTATCGCTGAATTGAGGACTTGCATATGTTCATAATTAGAGATTTTATTGTTGTGATGATGCAAGATGAACTGAGTCATATTCGGGTGAAACTAATGATAACATTACTGGATGTTCAGTGTGGTTAGTGACAACAGTCTGCTTGCTTGTACAACATGAAATTGGTAGGTAAAATGTCTCATGATTAAAAATAGTTTTTTGGTTAAATGAGCCTGTGCAAACAGATCCTACAATTATATTCGTAAAGGTTAAATAAACCGCGCTAACGACACTGTTAATGTAAATATTTATTCCGACGTTTTTTCATAATCGCACCATTTATTTCTTTTTTTGAATTTGCCGCTTTAATAGGTCCATTAGAGTACTCAATAAAAGAACTCAAAGTAGGAAATTTTGTTTTTTAAGAATTGGCAGAACTAATTAATCTGGCTGTCACCTGTCAAGTTCTTGTTCAATTTGGATTTTACGATTCGTGTTGAATAAATTGCTGCGTGAATAAAAATTGTATCAATATAATTGAATTGTCCTCTGCGGCCAACAATAATTGTACCTAAATGTAATAGATGTGAATACTGGCTGTGAGGTTAGGTTACGTTAAGTCAAAATTCAGTAATAGTGAAACTCGATAAATGTCAAATTTTAAATTGAATTTGAAAATCAAGTGGCACAAAACCATTACCAACCGAGTAACACGAAAACTCTTAGAATTGGAAAATTTAATTTTTTTTATTAAAAAAAGGGTGCAAATTCGAAAAAATAGTATAAAGGACTTGTTTTATAATGGCATTGGTGCACTCGCCCCATACAAAACTCGCCTACGGCTCGTTTTGTACACCGGGAACTCGCGCACCAAATTTTCCATTATAAAACACGTTTTTTAATATACTAATTTTCGAATTTTCCGCTTTAATAGGTCCATTAGAGTACTCAATTTCGAGTCATTTATAGATATCTATAAAAGAACTCAAAGTAGGAAACTTTGTTTTTTAAGAATTGGCAGAACTAATTAGTCTGACTGTCACCTGTCAAGTTCTTGGTCAATTTGGATTTTACGATTCGTGTTTAATAAATTGCTGCGTGAAATAAACAATGTATCAATATAATTGAATTGTCCTTTGCGGCCAACAATAATTGTACCTAAATACAATAGATGTGAATGCAGGTTGTGAGGTTAGGTTAAAATTCAGTAATAGTGAAACTCAATAAATGTCAAATTTTAAATTATTTGAAAATCAAGTGGCAAGTCGTGGTTACAAAACCATTACCAATCGTGTAACACGAAAACTCTTAAAATTGGAAAATATGATTTTTTGATTAAAAAAAGGGTGCAAATTCGAAAATAGACATTTACATATCACGTACGGAAAGTGACCAATTTCGCACGAGTGTGAAAGTAGATGCACGAGGCGCCAGCCGAGTGCAGATATTACACGAGTGCAAGAAAGACACTTTCCGACGAGTTATGTACATTATTTTTCCTACGACCTTTCATCATCAGAAAGAAACCATAAGTTTCGACAATAGTTCATTTCTTATCTATTCTAAATGTCATTTTTCTACAACCTCATAAAAAAGTGACGTATGCCACATATTTAGATAGTTCATGTTTTGGTACATCCATTTCCGAAAGTAAAAGTCACTAGTGTGATATGAATATATCCGCACAGACCTGTCAAAACTGATTTGTCAAAAACGACCTAACCAACTCATTTTTACCATTATGCATGTTGTTTTACAGTGAATCGTCTAGATATTTGAGACAAAAATTTAGGAGTTACATTCGTATTTGAAAATAACTGTCAATTTTGACAGGTCTGTGCGGATTTATTCATATCACACTAGTGACTTTTACTTTCGGAAATGGATGTACGAAAACATCAACTTTCGGAGTCATTTAACCGTGTGGAAAATGTCACTTTCATATGGGGTCGTAGGAAAAATAATATAAAGGACTTGTTTTATCTTCTCTACGGCTCGTTTTGTACACCGGGAACTCGTGCACCAAATTGGCCATTATAAAACACGTTCTTTAATATACTATAGTTCGTACAGTGAGAGCTTGAATGACAGAAAAGTAACTAAATCTACGCAATAAAAAGTATACCATACGCGCGAAATTTAAAATCACAAAATAACCCCAGTTACTTGACAACCCTGTCAACCCATTTCGCGTAGGAATTTAGCGTTTTTAGTGTATTCTGTAGCATCATTTGCTGCCAACCTATATGTCAACTGTCGAAATCTCCCAATCTCTCACCGGATATACTATACCTATTGATAGTGAGGTCCAAATGTCAAACTTGGGCCGAAATTTGGGACTATCCCAAAAAATTGTGTGGAGGAATGTACTTCATAGGGACATTTTTATACACCAAAAGTTGACGACCTTGTCTGACAGCACTTTGACAGAAACGCCATCTTTTGTAAACATTGACAATTGGCTCCCGTATTTACGGAAATTTGAAGTTATTTCAAAATTTGAATTTAGCAAAGCTTTTAATGTTTACTTAGTCAACTATAAAGTGTTCAATTCGTATTTAGATAAATTCTAACTACCTCAACCATCGAGGATTTTGAAATTGCTGAATTTGAATACGTCTATACCTCACATATCAAAGATTTAATGTTGTTTTAGTGTAGGAAATAAAATGTCGTCTTTTTTCAAATTATGACCAATTGTCATGGGATTCACTCTGAGGTGCGGTTGTCAGCACAAAACTTCCTATTGCAAAGAAGTTTAACAAAGTTGTGTTAAACAAACACAATTTGCATTAGATTTAAAATAAAAACTCAAATACAAGGTGTTTATAAATGTTTCTAGCATCAAGGGTGGCTATGAAATGTTATAGAAATTTGCCGCTCATTACAAATGTGAGTTTCAATTTTTCAACTGACATTTGCAGTTAACCTCAAACATGGAGTACAGTGAGTTTTGAGAAATAAACTGTGTTAGTTGTGGTTTAAAACCAGAAAATGAAAAACTTATACACAAAATTGTAACTGAAACGTCATTAACGTAAGTAACATAAAAGAATTTCAAGATAGTTATATTCACTATGAACACAAAGCGGCAAAATAGTGCATGACAGGAATTCCAGAGCCACCTTTGATGCTAGAAACATTTATAAACACCTTGTATTTGTATCATAGTCATGTTGAAACAAAAATTAAATCGCGAATATTTCCGCAAGAGCTCAAAAATCGCTAAAAATTATACTTAGAGCTTTGTCAACTATGAGCGTATGCAAATTTTCAAAATTGTAACTTTAAAATTAAGGACAATTCTGGGGGTGGACACAAGTGTTGCCGGACCCTGTATAACTTTGTTCTTACGAACTCGTGTTTACGTTTCAAATATTTGAAATATTATCTTTCTTCCTGCTAATTGTAGTTTTTCCAGGTGTCATGTTGACCATCGGCAGATCCAACTACATGCGCTTTAACCACCCAGCAGAAGCAAAACTAATGAAATCCGTCTTACCCAACCCCCGAATCTCAATGGCTGCCATAACATTCGAACCAGCAGATAACGCGTTTCAACCTAAATTCAACAAGAAACCGCCTGCGGTACCGAGAAAAAATTCCAAAGAATCACTGAACGATTCCGGTGTTGAAGAACCCGTTCCTTCTAGCATAATGACCAAAGTTTCCAAGTTCGAATATTTAGCTCAACAGAATTTCAAAAAAAACATATCGCCGAAAGTTTTCTCCTCAAATTTGGTCACAGTGAACACACCGGCGAAAGATGTTCTTGGAAAGTCGCCGCCTGATTTTAAAAGTTTCAGTAAGAATATCCCGCAGAACGCAGTGAATTACGCTGAATCGAATTACAACGATAATAAGACGCCTGATCGGTCGATTTTTGGGAAAAAGTCGCCGCAGTATGTTAACGTGACGGTTAGCGAAAAGAATAACGTAAATAATAAAGTGATAATATATGAAAATGGTTGTATCCCGAAGAGCCAGAACACTGTTGAATTGAACAATAAGAATTCGAGTATTAATAAGAATAACAATCTGAGGGCATTAACACCCTCGCCGAATTACAACAGAAATCCTTCGCCACATTTCAGAAGTATGACGCCTAGTCCTGTTTCAAACACTGCCAGAATTGAACACAGAAGAAGCGGTTCAGTGGGCGAGCTTGATGGTTGTTTTGATGCCACTGAAAATTCCAAACAAAATAATGATGCCGAAATTAAGCGAGCTCAGGTGAGTTTTGTCCATTTGTGAACCGCACAACTCAACGTTATTTCCATAGGCACAACAAGACAGAATTCGGGAACAAGAAATGGGAAAAGCCGAACAAGCACGACTCGAGGAAATTCTAAATATGTGTGTAGAGTACGAAAAACAGGCTCAGTGCGAGAAAAACAAAGTGACTCCAAACAGGTAAACATTTCTTTGCGGCAACAAAATCACCTTTTGAATGTCTAGGCAGTCAAACGTGACATTTCGAATGGTTGGTTTTATTTTGCAAGTTGGCAGCGCTGCATAAATGTCAATTGTGTCAATTTGTGTGCAGATTTGGAGACCAATGACCTTCGAAAATAATAAAGGTGGATTAATTAAGTAAAGATGGCACAAAAATTTGCTGAAACACTGAATTTTAATTAATCTGCAATCGTTTCATTTGAATGGGGTGCTACCAACCTATTTCCCAGCTGATGAAATTCCCCTAAATGAAGGAATGACGTTTCAAATTCAAACCAAAAGTCAAAATAAATAACTATTAATAATTGTCGGCGCACAAAATTTCGTGTTATTTTATTTATTAGCACGGAGGGCTCGGATTTCAATACTTTCCTTGCATTTCCAAGAGACCATTTTCTAGCCTAGTGAAACAAATAACTATTGTCACTTTTCATGAGGTTTGTGATACTCATTTGCGGCAAGAAAATCACCTTTTGAATGTCTAGGCAGTCAAACGTGACATTTCGAATGGTTGGTTTTATTTTGCAAGTTGGCACCGCTGCATAAATGTCAATTGTGTCAAATTGTGTGCAGATTTGGAGACCAATGACCTTCGAAAATAATAAAGGTGGATTAATTAAGTAAAGATGGCACAAAAATTTGCTGAAACACTGAATTTTAATTAATCTGCAATCGTTTCATTTGAATGGGGTGCTACCAACCTATTTCCCAGCTGATGAAATTCCCCTAAATGAAGGAATGACGTTTCAAATTCAAACCAAAAGTCAAAATAAATAACTATTAATAATTGTCGGCGCACAAAATTTCGTGTTATTTTATTTATTAGCACGGAGGGCTCGGATTTCAATACTTTCCTTGCATTTCCAAGAGACCATTTTCTAGCCTAGTGAAACAAATAACTATTGTCACTTTTCATGAGGTTTGTGATACTCATTTGCGGCAAGAAAATCACCTTTTGAATGTCTAGGCAGTCAAACGTGACATTTCGAATGGTTGGTTTTATTTTGCAAGTTGGCACCGCTGCATAAATGTCAATTGTGTCAAATTGTGTGCAGATTTGGAGACCAATGACCTTCGAAAATAATAAAGGTGGATTAATTAAGTAAAGATGGCACAAAAATTTGCTGAAACACTGAATTTTAATTAATCTGCAATCATTTCATTTGAATGGGGTGCTACCAACCTATTTCCCAGCTGATGAAATTTCCCTAAATGTGGGAATGACGTTTCAAATTCAAACCAAAGTCAAAATAAATAACTATTAATAATTGTGGGCGCACAAAATTTCGTGTTATTTTATTTATTAGCACGGAGGGCTCGGATTTCAATACTTTCCTTGCATTTCCAAGAGACCATTTTCTAGCCTAGTGAAGCAAATAACTATTGTCACTTTTCATGAGATTTGTGATACTCATTTGCGGCAAGAAAATTACCTTTTGAATGTCTAGGAAGTCAAACGTGACATTTCGAATGGTTGGTTTTATTTTGCAAGTTGGCACCGCTGCATAAATGTCAATTGTGTCAATTTGTGTGCAGATTTGGAGACCAATGACCTTCGAAAATAATAAAGGTGGATTAATTAAGTAAAGATGGCACAAAAATTTGCTGAAACACTGAATTTTAATTAATCTGCAATCATTTCATTTGAATGGGGTGCTACCAACCTATTTCCCAGCTGATGAAATTTCCCTAAATGTGGGAATGCCGTTTCAATTAATAAATAACTATTAATAATTGTGGGCGCACAAAATTTCGTGTTGTTTTATTTATTAGCCCGGAGGGCTCGGATTTCAATACTTTCCTTGCATTTCCAAGAGACCATTTTCTAGCCTAGTGAAGCAAATAACTATTGTCACTTTTCATGAGATTTGTGATACTCATTTGCGGCAAGAAAATTACCTTTTGAATGTCTAGGAAGTCAAACGTGACATTTCGAATGGTTGGTTTTATTTTGCAAGTTGGCACCGCTGCATAAATGTCAATTGTGTCAATTTGTGTGCAGATTTGGAAACCAATGACCTTCGAAAATAATAAAGGTGGATTAATTAAGTAATGATGGCACAAAAATTTGCTGAAACACTGAATTTAAATTAATCTGCAATCGTTTCATTTGAATGGGGTGCTACCAACCTATTTCCCAGCTGATGAAATTTCCCTAAATGTGGGAATGACGTTTCAAATTCAAACCAAAGTCAAAATAAATAACTATTAATAATTGTGGGCACACAAAATTTCGTGTTATTTTATTTATTAGCCCGGAGGGCTCGGATTTCAATACTTTCCTTGCATTTCCAAGAGACCATTTTCTAGCCTAGTGAAACAAATAACTAATGTCACTTTTCATGAGATTTGTGATACTCATTTGCGGCAAGAAAATTACCTTTTGAATGTCTAGGCAGTCAAACGTGACATTTCGAATGGTTGGTTTTATTTTGCAAGTTGGCACCGCTGCATAAATGTCAATTGTGTCAATTTGTGTGCAGATTTGGAGACCAATGACCTTCGAAAATAATAAAGGTGGATTAATTAAGTAAAGATGGCACAAAAATTTGCTGAAACACTGAATTTTAATTAATCTGCAATCATTTCATTTGAATGGGGTGCTACCAACCTATTTCCCAGCTGATGAAATTTCCCTAAATGTGGGAATGCCGTTTCAATTAATAAATAACTATTAATAATTGTGGGCGCACAAAATTTCGTGTTGTTTTATTTATTAGCCCGGAGGGCTCGGATTTCAATACTTTCCTTGCATTTCCAAGAGACCATTTTCTAGCCTAGTGAAGCAAATAACTATTGTCACTTTTCATGAGATTTGTGATACTCATTTGCGGCAAGAAAATTACCTTTTGAATGTCTAGGAAGTCAAACGTGACATTTCGAATGGTTGGTTTTATTTTGCAAGTTGGCACCGCTGCATAAATGTCAATTGTGTCAATTTGTGTGCAGATTTGGAAACCAATGACCTTCGAAAATAATAAAGGTGGATTAATTAAGTAATGATGGCACAAAAATTTGCTGAAACACTGAATTTAAATTAATCTGCAATCGTTTCATTTGAATGGGGTGCTACCAACCTATTTCCCAGCTGATGAAATTTCCCTAAATGTGGGAATGACGTTTCAAATTCAAACCAAAGTCAAAATAAATAACTATTAATAATTGTGGGCGCACAAAATTTCGTGTTATTTTATTTATTAGCCCGGAGGGCTCGGATTTCAATACTTTCCTTGCATTTCCAAGAGACCATTTTCTAGCCTAGTGAAACAAATAACTAATGTCACTTTTCATGAGATTTGTGATACTCATTTGCGGCAAGAAAATTACCTTTTGAATGTCTAGGCAGTCAAACGTGACATTTCGAATGGTTGGTTTTATTTTGCAAGTTGGCACCGCTGCATAAATGTCAATTGTGTCAATTTGTGTGCAGATTTGGAGACCAATGACCTTCGAAAATAATAAAGGTGGATTAATTAAGTAATGATGGCACAAAAATTTGCTGAAACACTGAATTTAAATTAATCTGCAATCATTTCATTTGAATGGGGTGCTACCAACCTATTTCCCAGCTGATGAAATTCCCCTAAATCAGGGAATGACGTTTCAAATTCAAACGAAAAGTCAAAATAAATAACTATTAATAATTGTGGGCGCACAAAATTTCGTGTTGTTTTATTTATTAGCCCGGAGGGCTCGGATTTCAATACTTTCCTTGCATTTCCAAGAGACCATTTTCTAGCCTAGTGAAGCAAATAACTATTGTCACTTTTCATGAGATTTGTGATACTCATTTGCGGCAAGAAAATTACCTTTTGAATGTCTAGGAAGTCAAACGTGACATTTCGAATGGTTGGTTTTATTTTGCAAGTTGGCACCGCTGCATAAATGTCAATTGTGTCAATTTGTGTGCAGATTTGGAAACCAATGACCTTCGAAAATAATAAAGGTGGATTAATTAAGTAAAGATGGCACAAAAATTTGCTGAAACACTGAATTTAAATTAATCTGCAATCGTTTCATTTGAATGGGGTGCTACCAACCTATTTCCCAGCTGATGAAATTTCCCTAAATGTGGGAATGACGTTTCAAATTCAAACCAAAGTCAAAATAAATAACTATTAATAATTGTGGGCGCACAAAATTTCGTGTTATTTTATTTATTAGCCCGGAGGGCTCGGATTTCAATACTTTCCTTGCATTTCCAAGAGACCATTTTCTAGCCTAGTGAAACAAATAACTAATGTCACTTTTCATGAGATTTGTGATACTCATTTGCGGCAAGAAAATTACCTTTTGAATGTCTAGGCAGTCAAACGTGACATTTCGAATGGTTGGTTTTATTTTGCAAGTTGGCACCGCTGCATAAATGTCAATTGTGTCAATTTGTGTGCAGATTTGGAGACCAATGACCTTCGAAAATAATAAAGGTGGATTAATTAAGTAATGATGGCACAAAAATTTGCTGAAACACTGAATTTAAATTAATCTGCAATCATTTCATTTGAATGGGGTGCTACCAACCTATTTCCCAGCTGATGAAATTCCCCTAAATCAGGGAATGACGTTTCAAATTCAAACGAAAAGTCAAAATAAATAACTATTAATAATTGTGGGCGCACAAAATTTCGTGTTGTTTTATTTATTAGCCCGGAGGGCTCGGATTTCAATACTTTCCTTGCATTTCCAAGAGACCATTTTCTAGCCTAGTGAAGCAAATAACTATTGTCACTTTTCATGAGATTTGTGATACTCATTTGCGGCAAGAAAATTACCTTTTGAATGTCTAGGAAGTCAAACGTGACATTTCGAATGGTTGGTTTTATTTTGCAAGTTGGCACCGCTGCATAAATGTCAATTGTGTCAATTTGTGTGCAGATTTGGAAACCAATGACCTTCGAAAATAATAAAGGTGGATTAATTAAGTAAAGATGGCACAAAAATTTGCTGAAACACTGAATTTAAATTAATCTGCAATCGTTTCATTTGAATGGGGTGCTACCAACCTATTTCCCAGCTGATGAAATTTCCCTAAATGTGGGAATGACGTTTCAAATTCAAACCAAAGTCAAAATAAATAACTATTAATAATTGTGGGCGCACAAAATTTCGTGTTATTTTATTTATTAGCCCGGAGGGCTCGGATTTCAATACTTTCCTTGCATTTCCAAGAGACCATTTTCTAGCCTAGTGAAACAAATAACTAATGTCACTTTTCATGAGATTTGTGATACTCATTTGCGGCAAGAAAATTACCTTTTGAATGTCTAGGCAGTCAAACGTGACATTTCCAATGGTTGGTTTTATTTTGCATGTTGGCGTCGCTGCATAAATGTCAATTGTGTCAAATTGTGTGCAGATTTGGAGACCAATGACCTTCGAAAATAATAAAGGTGGATTAATTAAGTAATGATGGCACAAAAATTTGCTGAAACACTGAATTTAAATTAATCTGCAATCGTTTGATTTAAATGGAGTGCTACCAACCTATTTCCCAGCTGATGAAATTTCCCTAAGTGAGGGAATGACGTTTCAAATTTAAACCAAGAGTCAAATAATTATTTATTAACTTGTTTGAGTGTGACATTTTAGGATTAAAACCAACGGCTCGCTTCCTCGCGACAAGCGACAGTATATGTATACAACACCGCCCCCATCTCCCAGAGACGAATGGACAATCATCGACAAGAAAAACAACCATTCTTACGAAAATGTGAGCATCAATCGAAACACTTCTTTGGAAGGCCTAAACATTGGTTACGAAAACGTCGAAATCAAACACGAAGAATACAGGAAATGCAGCAGCCCGTACGAAAACATCGGCCAAGGTTCCGCCCATCAGTCACCCAGGACGAGGATCAAGACCATTGCCACCTCCAACCGCGACGGGTAAACCAAACTTCTGTTTTTCTTTAAAGTAACAAAATTTTGTAGCAAAACGAAAGACACTGCCGAGATAATAGAAAACAAGTTCGCCATCTTGGAAGCGGAGCAAATTCTCCTTCAGAATTTAAGTGTGGACGAGGGAAAAGATGATACCAAGTTTATTTTTCCTTTGGATGAAACGGCGTCCACCGTAAAAGTGGTGAAAAACGATAAGATCAAAATGGAGAAGATAAAGAAAGACCGGAAGGAACTGCTGGCTCGGATTTCTTCCGTGAAACGTCAAATCGCCGACACGGAAATCCTAGAGGAAGAACTTCAACGAGAAATGGACCTTGAACACGCTCTAATATCGGGAGAACACAAATCTAAAGTTCTCGAAATCGACAAGCTTCAAAACCGCAAGGATAAGCTGTTATCGTACGCTCAAAAACTGGAGGAAAACATGTCGTACCGCCAAAGCAAACAAGAAGAAGACCAGCTCAAATGCAAGGAAAAGTTGGAAGCGGCTCAAACTAGCATGAGTGACGTGGAAGAAAAGCTAGCTCAAACTTCAAAGACTGACCCTCATTACGAGGACGTTTTCGAAGAGTACCTAAAAGTGCAAGAAATTTTAGACAACGAAAGAAAATCTTTCGAAGATTTAGAGTTCCATCATTTGGAGGAAGAAGCGGATTGGTTAGCAACTCGCGAAGAAGTGCAACGAGAGATTCTCGACTTGACAACGAGAATTGAAGTAATAACGGAACAAACGCAAGATTTGGAACAACAAAAGTACAACCTTTCTAAAAACAACACTTCTGAAGTGAGTGTGATTAAAAAACGCCGACACGAGTATCTCAAAAAGTTGGAAAAACTGACAAACTTCCTAAAAGAAGTCGACAACGATCTATCGATCTACGCCAACCAAGAATCCGATCCTGAAGAATCCTCCGATACCGACAGTGATAAATCTAAAGATTTAGACAAACAGTTGTCTCTCATCCACGATTTGAGTTGTTCGGTTATTATTAGCAACACGAAAACTTCAATTGAACAAATCTCGAATATGTCGCAGTCGTTCAACGAAAAGCTTTTCCAAGAGAAATCCGTTCTTGAAAGCGGCATTGGGAACAAATGTCCGAGTCAAGACGACATCGACCGCATTAGTAAAGTTACCTCAAGCGCCCCTATTAATATAAGCGAAGAGCAAGGATCTTTGGGGAGGAAAACGATAGAATCTTTGAAGGATATAGAAAGAAAGAGGCATCTTCATTTGTGCCAGCAAGGTTTGTCGAATTAGTGAGTGTTTTCAATACTGAGATTTTTTTTAGGGTCGCAGGTTATAGAACAAGAGAGACAGCGAGTTTTGGCTTTGAAGCAGAGGGTGCAACATGAAGTGCGCACCAAGTGGGCGCTAAATAGGCAGGACTGTGTTTCACACGGGTCTTCAGAGTCGGAGGAGAAAGGAACGAGGTGAATTTTATTCTTAATTTTGTTCATACACTTGTGTCCACCCCCAAAATCGACTTTAATTTTAAAGATAAAATTTTGACAATTTGCATTCGCTCATAGATGACAAGGCTCTAGAAGCTGACGCAAAAATTTGTTTTTTATCACTGATAGTTTTGGCGTCGCGACGCCTTAAAAATGTAATTTTTAGTTAATTGTGAGGGTTTGTGAAATCAACCTCTAATTTATTTATTTTTTTCAATATAAATGTGTTAAAAATATTTCAGTTGTCATTTTAGATTCAATGCAAATTGTCATAAGTAATATAACGAGTGGGCTCGAAATTGTCGAAAATTTCCCACAATTTCGAGCTCTCGAGTTATATTCGTCATGAGAATTCAACTCACCATAGATTCGACCAATAAGAGACATTTATTTTTTCAAATAAACCAATCACAGCAAACTTTTCTTCGAAATTTTTACTAGTGAAATTTCTTATGAGAATTCAACTCACCATAGATTCGACCAATAAGAGACATTTATTTTTTCAAATAAACCAATCACAGCAAACTTTTGTTCGAAATTTTTACTAGTGAAATTTCTTATGAGAATTCAACTCACCATAGATTCGACCAATAAGAGACATTTATTTTTTCAAATAAACCAATCAGCAAACTTTTCTTCGAAATTTTTACCTGTGAAATTTCTGATGAGAATTCAACTCACCATAGATTCGACCAATAAGAGACATTTATTTTTTCAAATAAACCAATCACAGCAAACTTTTCTTCGAAATTTTTACTAGTGAAATTTCTTATGAGAATTTAACTCACCATAGATTCGACCAATAAGAGACATTTATTTTTTCAAATAAACCAATCACAGCAAACTTTTCTTCGAAATTTTTACTAGTGAAATTTCTTATGAGAATTCAACTCACCATAGATTCGACCAATAAGAGACATTTATTTTTTCAAATAAACCAATCAGCAAACTTTTCTTCGAAATTTTTACCTGTGAAATTTCTGATGAGAATTCAACTCACCATAGATTCGACCAATAAGAGACATTTATTTTTTCAAATAAACCAATCAGCAAACTTTTCTTCGAAATTTTTACCTGTGAAATTTCTGATGAGAATTCAACTCACCATAGATTCGACCAATAAGAGACATTTATTTTTTCAAATAAACCAATCACAGCAAACTTTTGTTCGAAATTTTTACTAGTGAAATTTCTTATGAGAATTCAACTCACCATAGATTCGACCAATAAGAGACATTTATTTTTTCAAATAAACCAATCAGCAAACTTTTCTTCGAAATTTTTACCTGTGAAATTTCTGATGAGAATTCAACTCACCATAGATTCGACCAATAAGAGACATTTATTTTTTCAAATAAACTAATCACAGCAAACTTTTCTTCGAAATTTTTACTAGTGAAATTTCTTATGAGAATTTAACTCACCATAGATTCGACCAATAAGAGACATTTATTTTTTCAAATAAACCAATCACAGCAAACTTTTCTTCGAAATTTTTACTAGTGAAATTTCTTATGAGAATTTAACTCACCATAGATTCGACCAATAAGAGACATTTATTTTTTCAAATAAACCAATCAGCAAACTTTTCTTCGAAATTTTTACTAGTGAAATTTCTTCTGTCTCTTCAAAATTTGATAAAAAAATACTGTTTTATCAAGTTAGTTTCCAATTTCATTACGTCAAAATTGGGAACTACGTTTACACCCATCTGTCAACATCTTGTGTCACAAATGACATCTATCCTTTGGTTCTCTTTAGATTGTAGCAAAAGTCTTACTTGGTGAAATTGTTACTTTGTCAATATTAATAAACGATTTCTGGTGTCCATAAAGTGCAACATGCTCGAGTTAATCAAAATTGACCTTCATAAGAGTGAATGAAGTGACTTGTGAAATTTTGGTGTAAACGTAGTTTGCCACTGCGCTGTCATAATTTTGAAAACTAACTTGATAAAACAGCGTTTGTTTCGCAAGTTTTAAACACAATTTGCATTAGATTTAAAATAAAAACTCAGATATTTGTATCGCAGTTATGTTGAAAAAAAATTGAATTCGCGAATATTTCCGCAAAAACTCAAAAATCGCTAAAAATTATACTTCTTAGGCGTCGCGCCGCCAGACTAACCGTGATAAAAAACACATTTTTGCTTGCAGCTTCTAGAGCTTTGTGAACGATGAGCGTATGCAAATTTTCAAAATTTTATGTTTAAAATTAAAAACGATTTTGGGGGTGGACACAAGTGTTGCCGGACCCTGTATAAAAAAACACAAAAAGAATCTACGAAATTCAAGAAAAATATATTGACTCAACAGAAATTTACCAGAAATTCCGACACAAAAGTACAAGATGTTTATAAAAGGGTGGCTATGAAACGTCAAAGAAATTTGCCGCTTATTACAAATTGTGTTTTTCAACACATTGGTAGTTAACCTCAAATATAGAACAAATTAATTTTGAAAAAAAACTGTTCTAAAATTTGAATTTGTAGTTTGAAGCCTAAAACCGTAGCTGAAACGTAGATGACGTAAGTAACATTTTAAATCATTTTTAACATACCTAGTTATATTCACAATAAAAACAAAGCGACATTCCAGAGCCACCCTTAATGCTAAAAGCATGAAAAATCTAAAATGAATGAAAAGGATCTACACAGACTCAAGGCGATCTAAGAAAAATTCAAAGAGAATTTATTAAGGAAAAATGAATATAAAATCGAAGGAGAATTTAGGAAATTTGAAGAAAATCTAGAGCGTCTAACGAGAATTAGACCAACTAATTAGACAATACAAGAAAAAATCTAAAAGAAATTGAAACTCTTGAAAATCCCATCAGAATTTAAGTAGAATTTGAGGAAAATCTTCAATAATAAGTTTGAACAGATAAATGTAGAAAATCCTTAGAGAAACTAAAATTTTAACAGATCTACATATGTATTTATTAATAAATCTCTTATGTTTAGAAAAACTAAGAAGAATATAAAGTTAATTTAAAGAATTTAACGAAATTCAAGGATCTAAATTCTAAAATCTAAATTCCAGAACCTTGAAGAATTCAATAATTTATTAGTAGAATATAGTGTCTAATAATTGAATGATTTTGAAAAATCGAGAAGAATATACAGGGTGATTTTTAAAAAACGGCAGGCGCTGTAGAATTTTTATTTATAAACCGATTTCAAACATTTAAAAAACAAATTAAATGGTTTTTAATTTACTATAAACTGATGATTTTAGAATTTTTCTAAACGTCTTAAGTATCTTTCGGGCGATATTCAACTTTCTTATTTTAAATTGGCACCCATTTTTTTTTTTTTTCATAATTTGGAAGATATTAATTTTTTTGATTCAGAAATGTGTAGTATGTTTCTACTTTTACAGAAAATATTTAAAAAAAAAATATTAAAAATGAAAAAATTTAGGCAATTAAAAGTAAAGACGATTTTAGGGTTGCCGGACCCTTTTTAGTGAAATGTAATTTGGCGTTTTTCATTCTCACGAGTTTGGCCTTTCTTTCTTGGTCTCTTAAAATTTGATCCTCTGCCTTTTTAGGTTCTCAACTTTTTTCTAATTTTAGATCCTTAAAATCGTTGATTCCTAGATTGTCGACTTTTAGACCTTCGATTTTGAGAGTTTACAAGTGTTTTAAAGTGACTAATGATTAAATTTTCCAAGTGATTTTCGATTGATTCCGAGTTATCTGATTTATGACTCATTCTAACTACATTCCTGTGGCGCTTGATCCCATAATTAGATGAGAATTTATGAATTGTTTTATGTATTCTACATTTTTATCTAATCTAAAAACTGAGATAAAAACTATTACATTCCAAAAACGTGTTTTGAACGATAAGCATGTTCCGCAAGTTTAGCTTTCGACGGTAAGGATTTATTTATTGCTTTTACCGAAATTAGGTCGCTATTTACTTAAACTTGTTTGGAATTGTGAAAAATATTTTAGAAAGGCACGTGTCTTGTACAAGGTGTTTATAAATGTTTCTAGCATCAAGGGTGGCTATGAAATGTCAAAGAAATTTGCCGCTCATTACAAATGTGGGTTTCGATTTTTCAACTGACATTTGCAGTTAATTAATTTTAAAGATTCACTATGAAAACAAAGCGGCAAAATCGTGTACGACGGGAATTCCAGAGCCACCCTTGATGCTAGAAACATTTATAAACACCTTGTATGTTATTAAAACATTTCCAAAATTTCATGTAAAATAAAAATGACGAAGTTGAAAAAAACAAAATAAATGTTATTGTGTTGTTGCGTACACAAATTTTACTGCCGATCTTGAAAAGTTGCTCGAAAATGAATAAAACTATTTTAAACTTATTTTATTTGCTTTTCAATGAGATATGAAACAGACTTCTGTAATCTCTCGTCATGAATTTTACTGTTGACGTAGTTTTCCGTTGTTTTCGCAACATTCAATAATTGATAGGTTTTTTTTGTGTGAAAAGGATCACAGAGAAGAGTGAATTTCTTTTAACTCGAGTTTGTATTTTTTAGCAAAGAGCTGAAGGACCACAAGATTGAACGCCCTGCGTCCGAATCGCCATCTTCACCAGAGCAGGTAAATTGATGATTTGAAAACAAACACATTTACACGTTGCAAATTGCAAAAAAGCAGAAAATATTCACTCTCCTCCTACAGGAAATTAACTAGTTGTAAGGCTACACTGTGGGTATTTTAATTCGTCCCAAGCGCGATTTGTTGTTCGAACCTACCAGTCTATAAATTTACGTGTTCTTGCGTTCATTCATTTTCATTCGGTTTGTGGTTGTGAAATCAAACGCGCAGAAAAACTTGAGGTTCATCATGTCGCTTTGGATGACTTATGTGCGGGTGGAATACAACCCCAAAAATAAACATAATAAAAAGGTGACACCGAGGAAAAAAGTGAGTGTGCTTAAATGGGAAAAACATTTTTATGAGCACGTAAATAAATTGTTTATTTGTTGCAGACCAGACCGGTGTCAGATGGGGCAGATTCCTCGCGTCCTCTGTCAGAAGTCAGTGAAATCAGTATGGAATATGGAAACTCCGGAAAGAAAAGAACAAGAAACCACAGTGATAAGCAACGTCCTCTGACTCGATATTTGCCAATACGAGGTTCAGATCTTGATTTACGTCAACATATCGAATCGGCAGGTAATTATTATTATTATTACTGTTTCATGCGGATAAGGTCGGTTAGATACTAATAGTGTCCCCGGATTGAGTTCACAAGAGGAAAAAAAATATAATAAATAAATCTTTAATTAAAACTTTAATATTATCAAGCTGTGTTTTTAAAATCGAAAAAAAAAACAAAAAATAACTAAGAACTTTTTTATTTTTCATTTTACAAAAAAATTACAGGAATAATATTTTTGCTTAATTTAAAATAAATAAATTTTTAATTAAAACTTTAATATTATCAAGCTGTGGTTTTAAAATCGAAAAAAAAAAACAAAAAATAACGAAGAACTTCATTATACAAAAAAATGACAGGAATAATATTTTTGCTGAGTTTAAAATAAATAAATCTTTAATTAAAACTTTAATATTATCAAGCTACATTTTTAAAATCGAAAAAAAAAACAAAAAATAACGAAGAACTTTTTTATTTTTCATTTTACAAAAAAATGACAGGAATAATATTTTTGCTTAATTTAAAATAAATAAATCTTTAATTAAAACTTTAATATTATCAAGCTGTGTTTTTAAAATCGGAAAAAAAAAACAAAAAATAACGAAGAACTTTTTTATTTTTCATTATACAAAAAAATGACAGGAATAATATTTTTGCTGAGTTTAAAATAAATAAATCTTTAATTAAAAACTTTAATATTATCAAGCTACATTTTTAAAATCGAAAAAAAAAACAAAAAATAACGAAGAACTTTTTTATTTTTTATTTTACAAAAAAATGACAGGAATAATATTTTTGCTTAATTTAAAATAAATAAACCTTTAATTAAAACTTTAATATTATCAAGCTGTGTTTTTAAAATCGGAAAAAAAAAACAAAAAATAACGAAGAACTTTTTTATTTTTCATTTTACAAAAAAATGACAGGAATAATATTTTTGCTTAATTTAAAATAAATAAACCTTTAATTAAAACTTTAATATTATCAAGCTGTGTTTTTAAAATCGGAAAAAAAAACAAAAAATAACGAAGAACTTTTTTATTTTTCATTTTACAAAAAAATGACAGGAATAATATTTTTGCTGAGTTTAAAATAAATAAATCTTTAATTAAAACTTTAATATTATCAAGCTACATTTTTAAAATCGAAAAAAAAAACAAAAAATAACGAAGAACTTTTTTATTTTTCATTTTACAAAAAAATGACAGGAATAATATTTTTGCTTAATTTAAAATAAATAAATCTTTAATTAAAACTTTAATATTATCAAGCTGTGTTTTTAAAATCGGAAAAAAAAACAAAAAATAACGAAGAACTTTTTTATTTTTCATTATACAAAAAAATGACAGGAATAATATTTTTGCTGAGTTTAAAATAAATAAATCTTTAATTAAAAACTTTAATATTATCAAGCTACATTTTTAAAATCGAAAAAAAAAACAAAAAATAACGAAGAACTTTTTTATTTTTTATTTTACAAAAAAATGACAGGAATAATATTTTTGCTTAATTTAAAATAAATAAACCTTTAATTAAAACTTTAATATTATCAAGCTGTGTTTTTAAAATCGGAAAAAAAAAACAAAAAATAACGAAGAACTTTTTTATTTTTCATTTTACAAAAAAATGACAGGAATAATATTTTTGCTTAATTTAAAATAAATAAACCTTTAATTAAAACTTTAATATTATCAAGCTGTGTTTTTAAAATCGGAAAAAAAACCAAAAAATAACGAAGAACTTTTTTATTTTTCATTTTACAAAAAAATGACAGGAATAATATTTTTGCTGAGTTTAAAATAAATAAATCTTTAATTAAAACTTTAATATTATCAAGCTACATTTTTAAAATCGAAAAAAAAAACAAAAAATAACGAAGAACTTTTTTATTTTTCATTTTACAAAAAAATGACAGGAATAATATTTTTGCTTAATTTAAAATAAATAAATCTTTAATTAAAACTTTAATATTATCAAGCTGTGTTTTTAAAATCGGAAAAAAAAACAAAAAATAACGAAGAACTTTTTTATTTTTCATTTTACAAAAAAATGACAGGAATAATATTTTTGCTTAATTTAAAATAAATAAATCTTTAATTAAAACTTTAATATTATCAAGCTGTGTTTTTAAAATCGAAAAAAAAAACAAAAAATAACGAAGAACTTTTTTATTTTTAATTTTGCAAAAAATGTCAAAGGAATGAAATTTGTTCCTTAACTCAAACAAAATTCCACTATTTGATTGACCCTTTACCTGTTTTAGCACATAGTTCAATTCTAACTCGTAATTCTTTAAGACTGTTTCGAATTTTCTCAATTATATTATATATACTTTTTTTTTCTCTTGTGAACTCAATCCGGGGACACACTGTATATTAAGATTTTTTGATTCGATGTGAATTTTCTAGACTAGATTACTTTGACTGTCCAGACATTTATAGCATTCAAGTCACAAGCATTTTAAGTTGATTAATCACTGCGAATAATACAAGGAAACTTTTTTGTTGGTAATTTAGCAACAGAACACTGTGATTGACCAATTTAAATGGAAGTGCGAGCGTTTTAAGACATCTGTTTATACAGGGTGATTTTTAAAAAACGGCAGGCGTTGTAGAATTTTTATTTATGAACCGATTTCAAAAATTTAAAAAACAAATTAAATGGTTTTTAATTTACTATAAATTAATGATTTTAGAATTAGTATCTTTTGGGCGATATTCAACTTTCTTATTTTAAATTGACACCCATTTTTTTTCATAATTTGAAAGATATTTATTTTCTTGACTTAGAAATGTGTAATAAGTTCTACTTTTACAAAAAATATTTTTAAAAAAAATTTCAAAAATTACAAAATTTCTGCAATAAAAGTTAATAAAATCTAGGGCGTGGTGTCAAATAACACAATATCGTTATTGTAATGTCAAAAAGCAGCAAATAACAGAAAGAACAAGTTTTCTTTCAACAAGATGGGGCTACACCTTACAATGCACGAATTAATAACCACGCAATATCTGGAACAAAGGTTCGGAAAATGATGGTTTGGAACCCAAGGTCCCATTCCGTGGCCAGCCAGGTCACCAGATGTAACAATTTTAATGAAATTAGGTAGATGTTTTTTCTGATTTGTAATTATTATTGTCTTTTGTTATTAATAATTTCAAAAAAGATTGCTAATCCTTTCTGTTATTTGCTGCTTTTTGACATTACAATAACCGCATTCTTTTATTTGACACCATGCACCTAGATTTAATTAACTTTTATCGCCTTTTTTTTGTCAATTTTGATAATCTTTTTAAAAATATTTTTTTTGTAAAAGTAGAATATATTACACATTTCTGAATCAAAAAATTAATATCTTCCTAATTATGAAAAAAAAAATGGGTTTAATTTAAAATAAGAAAGTTGAATATCGCCCAAAATATACTAGGACATTTAGAAAAATTCTAAAATCATCAGTTTATAGTAAATTTAAAACCATTTAATTTGTTTTTAAAATTTTTAAAATCGGTTTATAAATAAAAATTCTACAACGCCTGCCGTTTTTAAAAAATCACCCTGTATATTCTTCTCGATTTTTCAAAATCAATTAATTATTAGACACTATATTCTACTAATAAATTATTGAATTCTTCAAGGTTATGGAATTTAGATTTTAGAATTTCGTTAAATTCTTAACTTTATATTTTTCTTAGATTTCCTAAACTGAAGAGATTTATTAATAAATACATATGTAGATCTGTTAAAGTTTTCGTTTCTATGAGGATTTTCTACATTTTTCTGTGCAAACTTATTATTGAATATTTTCCTCAAATTCTACCTAAATTCTGATGGGATTTTCAATCCATTCAATTTCTTTTAGATTTTTCTTGTATTGTCTTTAAAGTTGGTCTAATTCTGATTAGACGCTCTAGATTTTCTTTAGATTTCCTTCAAATTTTCTAAATTCTCTTTGAATTTTTCTTAGATCGCCTTGCATTCCTTTTAGATTTTTCATGCTTTTAGCATCAAGGGTGGCTCTGGAATGCCACCTTGTTTTCATTGTCAATATAACTGTGTTAAAAATTATTTAAAATGTCAACTACGTTTCAGCTACGGTGTGAGGCTTCAAAGCACAAATTCAAATTTTCGAAAAGTTTTTTTCAAAATTTATTTTTGCTCTATGATTGAGGTTAACCACAAATGTCAGTTGAAAATACACAATTTGTAATAAGCGGCAAATTTCTTTGACATTTCATAGCCACCCTTTTATAAACATCTTATATTTTGTGCGCGTCCGTCACTTTTCATGAGATTTGTGATACTGATTTGCGGCAAGAAAATCAACTTTTGAATGTCTAGGCAGTTAAACGTGACATTTCGAATAGTTGGTTTCATTTTGCAAGTTGACATCGCTGCATATAATTTGTATGGTGAGAGATTGAATGATAGAAAAGTCACTAAATCTACGCGATAAAAAGTGTACCATACGCGCGAAATTTAAAATAACAAAATAACCCCAGTTACTGACAACCCTGTCAACCCATTTCGCGTAGGAATTTAGTGTTTTTAGTGTATTTGTAGCATAATTTGCTACCAACCTATATGTCAACTGTCGAAATATCCCAATCTCTCACCGGATAAACTATAAATGTCAATTGTGCCGATTTGCAGGCCAATGACCTTCGAAAATAATAAAGGTAGATTAATTAATCGAAGATACTACAAAAATTTGCTGAAACACATTTGAATTTACATTAATCTGCAACCGTTTGATTTGAATGGGTGCTACCAACCTATTTCCTAGCTGATGAAATTCCCCTAAATGAGGAAATGACGTTTCAAATTCAAACCAAAGTCAAAATAAATAAATATTAATAAATCGTCGGCGCACAAAATTTTGAGTTTGACACGGCTAGAAAATGTTTTGGAAATGCTCGGAAATATATTTTCCTTATTTCCAAATGACTATTTTCTAGCCTAGTGAAACAAATAACTATTTCTTGAACTTCGTAGATTCTTTTTGTGTTTTCTTTATATAAATTCTTTTTAAAGTCTCTAGGTTTTCTTTGAATTTGTCTGCAAACTCTTATTAGATTTTTGGATGTTTTATAACTTTATAGATTCAGTTCAGATTTGCTTTAAGTTTTTCTTAGAATCTCGTTAGATTTTTTTTAGATTCTTTTCATACAACAATATAAAAAATATTAACTCGGTTTGATCCAACGTTAGGACTGTGCTATGTGCAGATAATCGAGGTTTTATTTTAATAATAAAAGTGTAAAATTGGGGTTTGCGGGCCCTCCATTGGGTTACCATAAATCTATTTCAGTTTCCATGAATCGTGTTTACGAGCGTGAAAAGTATTGTTGCTTACTTGAATTAATTTTGGATTTATGGTGGTTAAAGTTACGTTCCAACATCCTAGTCAGTTTCATTTGCCAACGATAGTGATCGTTAATTGTTTTTTTGTTGACGTTTCTCATATTTTTCACTGAGTCACCAATTTTCCTATCGATTTTCGGAATAAACAAATTTTTGTTTTACGATGTTTGTCTTCTCGGAAAACATTTCATTCATACAGACGTTTTAGTTTGCTTATTATTCATGTTTCAGGTCATCAGGTCGTATTGTGTCCTCATGTTATCATCAATTCCAGTTCGTGCAGAGGTTTTCTTCATAAAAAAGGTTCCAAGTTGAACGGGTGGTCGAAGCGCTGGTTCGTCTTCGACAGGGTAAAACACACCTTAACTTACTACAACAATAAAAGTGAGAAGAAGCCGCGTGGAGGCGCCTATTTTCAAGTAAGTTATAAAAGGGATTGAAATACAGGGTGTTTATAAATGTTTCTAACATCAAGGGTGACTATGAATTGTCAAAGCAATTTGCCGCTCTTTACAAATGTCGGTTTACATTTTTCAACTGACATTTGCAGTTAACCTCAATCAAAAGCAAAATTAATTTTGACAGTTGACATAGGTTGGCAGCAAATTATGCTACAAAATACACTTAAAAACACTAAATTCCTACGCGAACTGAGTTGACAGGGTTGACAGTAAGTGGGCTTATTTTGTTATTTTAAATTTCGCGCGTAAATTTAGTGACTTTTCGGTCATTCAATCTCTCACTGTACAAACTATACATTCGATTTTCCCCTAATTTTCGCCCTAGGGAATTGAAAGACTGCTTTACACCCAAAAATTTTCGAAAATTTAGACAGAAGAGTCATAGTTGAATTTATTATGAAAACAAAGCGGCAAAATAGTACATGGCAGGAATTCCAGAGCCGCCCTTGATGCTAGAAACATTTAGACACTGTACAAAATTAACAATTCTTTTATAGGCCATCGAAGAGGTTTACTTAGACCACCTGAACACGGTGAAATCCCCTAACCCGCAGCTCACATTCATCGTGAAAACTCACGAAAGATCGTATTATTTAATGGCGCCATCTCCAGAGGCCATGAGAATCTGGATGGACGTAATCTTCACAGGTGCTGAAGGCTACCTGGCGTTTGAACATGGAACTTGATAATTATATTTTTGATAAAAATGTATTTGTCATGTTTACCTTTAGGTAACTGGCTGACCCAAAATCCAACTTTAAAACGACTTGGCTGACTATTCAAACATCACTAAAATAGAAGTATAAACAAAACTTGTTGATAACAAGACGCACGAGTTCGCTAGTCTCCAATTTATAATATCCGGTGTTTGCGTAGCGGCTACAAAATGACTGAATCTTTGACGTTGGATTTTGTTGTTGAATATATAAATCGAAATGGTATTTATGTTTAAGTGTATATTTTATGTTTAATCTCGAGATAATCCTTACGTTAGAGAAATTATGTTTAGATTAATTTAAGTCATTACGTATTTATTTGTAATGCGGATTCTTTATTAGGTACAATTGTAGAGTACAATAATTCAGTTCTTGAGGTGAGGTGGAACTTGTTTTACATCATAATATGCGCTTGGTAGTTCAAATTACTGTGCCTTCATGAAAAGACTGTTTTGTACGTTTATAAATCTGCACAAATTTATATGTAAGTTTTAAAATTGTGATGCCAGCATGTATTACCAGAAGAATAAATGAATATTTACATTTACCATTATTACACAAAAATTTTCTAGGCTAGATTAGTTTGACTGTCCAGACATTTATAGCATTTTAAGTTGATCAATTATGGAACGTGGTTGGCCAATTTAAAAGGAAGTGCGAGCGTTTTGGGACACTGTTTGTATATTCTTTTCGATTTTTCAAAATCATTCAATTAGTTAGTCACTTTATTCTACTAATAAATTAATTAATTCTTCAAGGTTGTGGAATTTAGATTTTTAGTCTAAAAATTCACTTTAAATTCTTCTTATATCTTCTAAATTTAAGAGATTTAATAAAGATCTGTTAAAATTTTAGTTTCTCTAGGAATTTTCTACATTTTTCTGTGCAAACTTATTACAGTTTTTCCTCAAATTCTACCTAAATTCTGATTGGATTTTCAAGAGTTTCAATTTCTTTTAGATTTTTCTTGTATTGTCTTTAAAGTTGGTCTAATTCTCGTTAGATGCTGTAGATTTTTTTTAGATTTACCTCAAATATTGGTCAAATTTTCTTAATTCTCCTTCGATTTTATATTCATTTCTCTTGATTATCCATAATTTCTCTTGAGTCTGTGTAAATCCTTTGCATTCCTTTTAGATTTTTCATGCTTTTAGCATCAAGGGTGGCTCTGGAATGCCGCCTTGTTTTCATTGTGTATATAACTATGTTAAAAATTATTTCAAATGTTACTTACGCCAACTACGTTTCAGCTACGGTTTCAGGGTTCAAACCACAAATTCAAATTTTAGAACAGTTTTTTTCAAAATTTATTTTGCTCAGATTGAGGTCAACTACAAGCTGTTTATTAATGTTTCTAGCATCAAGCGTGGCTTTGGAATTCCTGTCGTACACTGTTTTGCCGCTTTGTTGTCATAGTGAACTAGTAACTATCAGAAAAATTATAATGTTACTTACTTCAATGACGTTTTAGTTACGGTTTTGTGCCCCAAGTTTTCGATTTTCGGTCTTAAACTACAACTAAAACAGTTTATTTCTCAAAACTTACTTTGCTTCATGTTTGAGGTTAACTGCAAATGTCAGTTGACAAATCGAAACCCACATTTGTAATGAGCGGCACATTTCTTTGACGTTTTATAGCCACCCTTGATGCTAGAAACATTTATAAACACGTACAAATGTGTTGAAAATACACAATTTGCAAAAGCGGCAAATTTCTTTGACATTTCATAGCCACCCTATTTATACAAAATTTATTCTTATTCAATTACAAAATATCAGCTCTCGTCAACGTTGAAACTGAACCTAAAGTCATTGCTTGAGTTTACAAAACGGAATGAAGTTGACGATGATGGCGTATCATTGCTAATTTCCACTTTGGCGACATTACTAGACAAAATCTCACTCTCAGTGGACATTTTACTTTGTTCATCTAAAGGTCCTGCTTTTTTCAAAAACTTGGATTTCTGATTAGGTGACGATGAAATTTTTAAATTAATACCTGAAAAAATAAGCTTGACAAAAATCTACTTAAAAGACAAGACACACCTTTTGTGAATTTCTTACTTTCTTCGTTCATTTTGGTCCTATAATCTCCAAATGTTACCCTCATTACTTGCCTCTTTTTTATAAACGGAGTTGAATTACTCATCAATGTGTTTAAAGTCTTTGTATTGTCTTGCACTAGAAGTACAAACATGAAAATTCGGTTTATAAATGTCTTGAATCCACTGACCTTGCTTCTGATTGAGTTTTCCAGAGGCCAAGGTCCTTTGCAACTGTTGAATGCACCAATAAAGTTCAATTTCGAATTGTTCTTGTATCTCCGCAGTCATCCCGTTCTGTGGGGCTGCAGTACTGTTGCTTGTACCAGTTGGGGTTGGGGCAGGGGGTGTCTTGTCCAATTTAATTTCTGCTTTGCCTTTTGATTTGTTGAGTTTAAGCTTAGGAGGCATGTTTTCGAGTTTTTCGTTGTTTATTTTGATGTACGATGAAATGTAATGGTGACTTATGAAGTTTTAAGGTTATATTTTAACCTCAAATTCAAACAGCGTGTGTTTGACAGTACATGGAATCCGGGCAACCTCCCACTCTGGAGGATCAACAAACCATGTCGTTCCATTTAAATACCATTGAAAGCGTTGTTTATACTATGGTGGACACAGAATCTTGGACAGTACTTTCCTGTCATTTCAAAAAGTCTTGATGTAATCTTAGATTTATTGTCATTATGAGTGACGTTAATACGAAAGTCAAACAAATTTTGAAAACGTATTTTTGCGATATGCCACCAATAACAATTGATGTGCCGCCACAAGGAAGTCGGAATTGGTTTTGCGCTACAACACTTGGTCATGGGCGAAGAGTTTAGGAGTCGAATGGTTTTATTATTGCTAAAACGTCAAAATGACAATTGAATCAAAAATTAAAAGTTTGGTTATGAACAAACGTCCTCCGTAAAGCCCGGTTTAGAAACTTTGACAATCAAATGACAATTCTGTCCAAGATTCTGTGTCCACCATTGTATGCAGTATTTAATTATTTTTGACT
This sequence comes from Gnatocerus cornutus, assembly GCA_029298725.1. NCBI lineage: Eukaryota > Metazoa > Arthropoda > Insecta > Coleoptera > Tenebrionidae > Gnatocerus > Gnatocerus cornutus. The sequence continues at coordinate 2,935,260 of CM055510.1, forward strand.
GTGTTTTTACTATGGTTGGGTTGAAATCTTTTAATATGTATTATCTATACTGCCATTGAGTAGTAATTGTTTATTTGAGGACACTTTTGGCGTAATTAGTGACCCAAAAACGCCAACGAATGACGACTTTCCAAATTTGATATTTTAAAAATCGCAAAAAAAGTTGTCGCTTGACGATAAAAATTAAAATAAAATTAAAATATCTGCAGATTAGACAAAAAAATAATACAGTGCTTTGTACAGTTGCGGCGGATGAAAAGTAAGAAAAAATGACAAGTTCAATATTTTGTCTTTGTAAAACCACCTATAATTGAAGTTTTTGAAATGTCAGTTCGATTGTCATTGAGACAGGACGATTCAGTGTCGTAGAAGAAAGAACTTTAGTTCAAACTTCAAATATTTAATAAAATTAAATGTTGTTAACAAAAATTAATATTTTATTGCTGCATCACCGGAATTAATAACACTTTCAAGTCTTTGTGGCATCGACATAATAGCATGTTGAACGAAATGTTCAGGTATCATTTGCCAGCTATCCGAAATGCTCTGGATCAATTTTTCGCGATTATTGGGCAAACTTTGTTCATTTATATTTTTGGTCATGATACCCCGAATGTTCTCAATAGGATTCAGGTCGAGACTCTTTACCGGCTAAGGTAATGTTTGCGCCCTATTGTCTTGTAAAAAATTGCTGACAGGGCTCGGACTGCAGTTGAAAAGGGGTTTTTGCGAAGAAAATTTCTTAATACCACGTCTTCGTCCGGGGTTGATATTTTTCTTCAACCAGTTCCTTGCTTCTTCGTATGGTTCCCGTCTCTCGAAACTAACTTTTTGCACGTAAAATCGTATTCTTATTGACACCAACTATATTTGCAATAGTTTTTATGGCGAGTCCATCTATCAAACGAGCTAGAATCAGAGCTTTTTGCAATTCTGTGAGTTGTGGCAATTTAAAGATGTTTGGGACGACTCTGGTTTATTTTCTGTTGACAGTGACATTGTGATCCTTGATTAAAACCTAACTTACACCTTATAATTTTTGAAATTTTCAAATACAGGGTGAAAAGTCGATGTCTTACTTTTCATCCGCCGCAACTGTACTTTAAATGAATAAGCTTTTATCTTCCTTAGTTTTAGAAGAAAAAATTTAAAAATGATAGATTGTCCACGAGTTTTTGAATAAAGTGAACTTTTCCTTGGTGTTGGACGTCTTCGATTTTTAAGAAATGTTGCTCAGAATACTTTCCTTGCAAAATTTCAACTTAAAATTCTTATTTCGATTTTTTTAAAATACTAAAATCTTTAAATTCGATCGTTAATTATTGATAATGAAATATTATTATTTTGTTCATTCCTGCTAAATAAATGATTTTGTTTATTTTTTAGTTCGCATAAAATTATAAAAATTTTATATGTGGCTGTTAAAAATAAATTATGCAAGTTTTGTAAACGATTCAAGACTGATAAGAAATCAGTGCCCCGCCATAAATGTTTTGCAAATTGGAAAAAATCATTCACATCAATGGAGGCAGGTGTTATTTTAGAGGCTTTTAAAAAGTCTGTTCAGATGCATAATTTAAGATTTAAATTTATTATCGGTGATGGAGACAGTAGTGTGTATAAGAAAATTCAAGCAGCAAGACCATATGGACCAACATATTTTATTCAAAAAATTGAGTGTAGAAATCATGTTTTAAGAAATTATTGTACAAAATTGCGCGAAATTTCAAAAATTCCCAGAACAGACCTTCAAGTTAGAAAATTTTTGCGAACAAATATACTTAAATTTAGCACAGCTGTAGTAAGTGCGATTAGATACAGAAAAAATGAAAATTTGCCATTCTCAGAAAAAATCGAAAATTTAAAACGAGACATTCATAATGGACCTGCTCATATATTCGGTGATCACAGTAAATGCGCAACTTATTTTTGTAATAAAGTTGGAAATACCAAGTTGGTTTGAGGTCAAAAAAACTACCGAATGCATTACAATACGGAGTTGATAATGAAGAAAAAGCCACAAATAAATTTATGGAAATCACGGGTTTAAAAGTTCAAAATTGCGGTTTGTTTATAGACGATGATAAAAAATTTTTAGGCGCCACCCCTGATGGGTTAATTGGAACTGATGCGATAATTGAAATTAAATGTCCTTATTCAGCAAGAAACAGCACCATTGAAAGAGCGGTAAACGAGAAACTTATAGATTTCTGTCAAATTAATCCTAATAACGAAGGTACAATAGAATTAAAACGGTCCCATAATTATATGTATCAAATTCAAGGTCAGCTGCATATTACTAAACGGGATAGATGTTTTTTTGTAGTTTATACAAAACTAGATTTGAAATATACAATTGTAGAGAGAGACAATGATTTTTGGAATACATTTATGGTTTCCCATTTGGAAAAATTTTATATGAATGCCTTACTTCCTGAAATAGTAGATTCTAGAGTTAGCCGAGAACAAACGATTAGAAGAATTTTAAAGAAAGACTTATAAATTATGTTCGTTCAAATGTCCGGATTGTCATTTCTAAAATAAAGTAGTTTTATAGTTAGAGTCAAAAGAGTGCAGTAGGCCTATTGGAGAGAGCACTTAAAAAAACGCGCCGTCTCTCTGTACCCCAAGGGTGGTGTGGAAAACAGTGAATTATATTACAGTTTAAAAATATTATTTCTCAATTCACTTGCTACAAATACCTTCGATGTTTGTTGCCGAGAGCGACCAGTTGGGTCTTTACCTACTTTTACCCGACAGCAGTTTATTACAATTGGGCGGAACGTCAGTGACCCCCTAGTGAGCGGTCGTAAATCATGAGATTTGCATAAGATGATTTGCGTTAGTTGTACTGTTGGTTGCCTATTTTTGATTTGTTTTTTTATTAATAACTTCAAAATTATAGCATAATGACAAAAACAAAAATGTCACCTCCATAGAGGTTTTAATTCTCCACATGTTGGTATTTTTTTTAACTTCGTAGGTTGCTTCATATTCCTTAAAAACGAAAAATGGGAATTTCAGTTTTTAATTAATTAAAGTCAAATTTTTCACTTTTTCAAAATTCGAAGATGTCACCTCCATAGCTCTACCTGAGACGCATACATACAGAGGTCGAGCGATTTTTCAAAGTCCAAAATGCGCTTCAAAAACGAAAAATCGTAAGCCATATACCGGGTATATGCGTAGCGTAGACCCTTAATGGGAACTCAAAATTTAAAGTTGAAAATGGTTCAACATTGTATGTACTAAAGAATTTATGGCTCATTGTGGTTGGCCAATTCTTATTATACAATGTATTACTGCTTAAAAGAACTGTATGTGATAAAATAAAAATTGGAAATTTTTCATTTAAAAACTCCTCATTTGGTATAAATGAATTTAAAATTCGATTCCAAGCAACTTCTCTTAGAATAATACCTAACTTTTCGAGATATTCCTAACGTGAAGTAAATTAGAAGAAAATTGCCTTTATTCAACAAAATCTTAATAGTTTGAATTTGCCATATCTGCTGTATTTAGTATCGTCATGGATTTTGCAAAGTTGCAAGTTGCATATAAGTATCCCTCAAAAAGAACTTTACGATTTTATCGAAATTTAACTAAAAATGCCAAAAATTAATAGAGATAGCAGCTTGTATTCTGGCTGAAATTAAGCATTTATTGTTCACTGATCAAAATTATCGTTAAGGCAATACATTTTAAGTCGTTACAACCCAACTACAATACAAAAAATAATTAAATACTGCGTCTAAATAACTTTTTCAATGGTATTTAAATGGACCGGCAGGGTTTGTTGATCCTCCAGAGTGGGAGGTTGCATACTTTACAGGCGGTAGTGCCCGCACTCCATATGGGTGATTCTACATAAATTGGGTAACTTCTAGGGATATTTTGTTTACTGTAGTTTTTATGTTAAATTTATGCAAATTCGGGTTTATAAGATAGGTAATCTAATGACTATATTGTTGCAAATCGGGCCAGTCACTTTTTAGAATAGTTTCTGAAATATTTAGATTTTTCAGAATTTGACTGCCAGAGGACTGACGAAGGTGACACAGTACTGATAAAAGACACAAATTCATAAGAAATATATGACATTTATTAAATCTCTTACGAACTAATAATGGCACATTAATTATTTTTAAGTATTAGATGCTTAGTAAGTTAAAAATTAAAAATTATATTGTAAAACTGTGAGAAAGAAACTATCACAACTTTCATAACAATCTTAACATTATTCTTAACAATAATAACATTATTTTACTTTTAGGCACTTTTACTTAACATTATACATTTTATAAATAATCAACAAACAATAGAAATTAAGGTATGAGTATCTTTGTCTTAGTATTTAAGATGAAATAATAATAATTACTGTGTAATACTATGAGAACGAAGTAGATCAGTCTAAAAAGCAGTCTCAAGACATTTTTAATAATAATATAGGTTACCACTCATCCTACTTTAAGTAGGTTTAGGTACTTAAGAATTATATTTGACAGTAATAAATAAGAGAAACAAAACTATAATAAAATAAAATTAGATCTTCTTCTCAGCAAAAGACAAAAATAATGTAACATTCAAAATGGTCTAAGACTAGAAAAAATTACTTTTCAAAAACATCAATCTTTCTTTAAACTGGTAAAATACTTGTTTAAACTTTGTTTTTTCTTCATGACTTTTTATGTTACTGTAATTTTCTTCTAATTGAATTTTAATAACTTCTCCGAAAAGAGCTTTCTTCACTAATTCCTTCTTTTTAGTTATATCTTCACTCATTTCTTCAATTCTGGTTTTTGGCGTTTTTTCAACAGACTTTATAACTTTCTTCAATCGCGTTTTGACCTGTTTATATTTTTGACGCTGAGTATTTAATTTAATTCTGAGTTTTAAAACTGTAGCTTCCATCTTTTTTAATTGCTTATTTCTGAGCTTTCTCTGTCTTTCGCTTCTTGTGCTCTTCGGTCTTCGTTAACAACAGGTGTCGGACAATTTGTTGCATTTCATCGTCAGTAGTTGGAGTATTTTGGCGTATAAAATTATGAGTGGTTTGTTTCAATAGTTGTTTCTTTTGCCTATAGTTTGATGAATATTTTTTCCATTTTTTTCTAGTTAACCGTTGTTCTCGAGGTGTCATTTCTTAAACATTTTTTCTTCGCCCTTTCTCCTTTTTTTTATGTATTGCAATCTCTGTTTTTCTTTGTATTCAGCTAATTTGATGGGGTCGCTTTTAATTCTCGCCAAGCGAGCTTTTTCAGCTTCTCTTTTCTTTTTTAATATGTTTTCCCTGTTCAAATTTGCTTTTTTTTTGTAGGCGCCATGGTGTTTTATACTGAAATAAATAAAAAAAATGCTTAACACACTGTAACTGTTGAGATAAAAATGATCTAAACAAAAAAAACATCAGTACCCTGGAAACACGTCAGTCCTTTGGCGCGATATCCGGCAAAAGACTGACGCCAACGGACTGATGAAAAAGACATGAATTTGAGGTTATAATTAAAGCTAATGTTTCTTTTCGTATTTTCGTATATCAATAAGTTGCATTTTAACAAATCATAGTAAACTATATAAAAATAAATAAAAACTATATAAAAATAAAAATAAAATTAGATTTATAAGGAAATAACGACTTACCCACAGTACTGAATTTTTGACTGGATCGGCACAAGAGTACGTCATAACCGACCGGTTATGCTTCTTTATCTAGGGTGCCGCGGTTCGAAGCTAACAATACTACCAACATAAACAAATTAACGGGTATTTGCCCTCGCATCCGTGTTATTTAGCGCAAATTTCAAATTTGAAAAATACACAGAGGACTGACCAATGAAACTACACCAAATTTTCTTCTTTTTTAAAAAATAATGTAGGGGGATGTAAGCATTATGAAAAACGTAATATATACATTATTACGTACATTATAGATTGTAATTAAATATTAACCCACTAAACAATTTCATTTGTCTGAAATATTTATGAGATAATCATTTTTTATTATGAAACAACTCCACAATACATTCAAAATTGTTTTCAGGATATTCCAGAAATTATAAAATGTCCGCTTCATATATGTTTCAAAAGAAACATTTCTAACGCGATGTATATGGAATAAATGATTCTTCTTTTGTTTTGGTGTCCGAAATGTTTGATAAACTATATATGTTGGGTTCACGGGTGCCTCAAAAGGAATATCCCAGACGAATTGTTTTTGCAACCGTATACTAAATATATTGTTTTGGATTAAACTTTAGAGAAAATAAATATCAAGAAATAAATTTAAATATGGATATATCTTATTATTAAAAAACAAATAAAATAAAAATGCTCATAATAGCAAAGAAAAACAATAACAATTCTAAAAAAAACAAACTTTTAAAAATTATAAATATAGATATAACTGTTAATTTTCCTTTTCCAACTTCTCCTTTTGCCTTACATAACGTAAGTTGGCCTGTCGCAGCCATGTTGCTACGTTAATTTCATACTGTTTGTCTAGTAATGTAGGGAACTTTTTTCTCACCGCATCTATAATATATAAAAAACGATAAAGTGTCTGTTATTAATCAGGTTTATTCCTTACTTTTTAAAATTTCTAACACTCTCAGATGTCCGACTTTAAAATTATCTTTTCTATCAAACCAGGAGCATTTCTTTGCCAATCTGTCACTAAAAATTCTCCTTAATCATCTTTTTATGGATTCTACTTCTGTTGTTCCTCCAGACAAGAAGAAAGCAGTTTCCTGTAACAGTAATGTAGGTATCATATAAAAATGTATTAATTGTAACATACCAATTGCATTTGTGCCTCTTCTGAACTTTTCACTAATTCATCATATTCTAACAAGTTTTTGTATTTTTTGAATTGATTTTTAGGAACAGTTTTAAAATTGTTGGTAATTTTTGGATTGGCCTGACATTTAGATAAATCTTCCATCTTAAGAGCCATTCTTTCAATTAAAATTTTGTTGTAAAGTGTGTTCTCAAGAATTTTATTTATTTTTTCTTCCACAGAATGGATTTGTAATGTTAAATCTACAATTTGAGGACTTGGGGTGGTATTGTTTTCATATACAATCTCTGAAACATTCAATATAAATTTACCAGACACTGTAACATTTTGTTACTACTTACCGGCATTTTCTATAATTTCTTCCGTTGAACCCATGTCCATTGCTGTATCTAAAAGAGCAAAAATTATAGTATATTCTTTAACGAGCATGTAATAAAGGCTGTTATTGCACTCGGATGAATTACAACACTATCGCTTCGCTCGTATTGTAATTTTTTTATCCTCGTGTAATAATTGCTTTTATTACATGCAAGTGAAAGACACTATTTTATCTACGACCAAACAATATTTTTCATCTTAGCTTTAAAATTTTGTTTAGAAAACACATTAACAAGGGCAGTCATAGCAGAGGTTGTAGAAATTGTAGAAAGAATCTAGTCTTTGGTCGTAGGTAAACAATACTTAATTTCATCAAATAATGTGTATACCAAAAATTGTCTCATTGTTTTGTACTGCTGCTGATGGCGTTGGTGGTGGTGGCGGCATAAGATCGGTTGAGGTAATAGATACTAAAAAATAAAAATATTTATAGGTGCGTAAAAATTGTATTTATACTCACTTGTATCGTCAAGTGTAAAACTATTAGTAAGTTCGTTTTCAGTGATTTTTGGTAATGGGGAAAGACGATCGAAACTCGACACGTTACTAAGATTGACGTAATCTGAATTAAAAATCCGTCTAATTTTTCTTTTTGGTCTTGTATAGGTTTCCTCTGTATTCTCCGTTTCAGTATCATTTTCTTTATGTTTCTCTGTATTTAAAGCTTCAGCATATGGCACTAGCAAAATATTTTTTTTTATTTTAAATAAATTTAAACCTAATTACCAGGTGTATTTAATAAAATTTTCACTGGCCAATTTTCCCACTTATCATCTGGCTTGGTTAGTTTTTTAATATGTTTTCTAGTTTTTGACTTTGGCCAATAACACCATTGTTCTTCGTTTTTCTGAAATAACCATAATATTGGTACAATAGAAATTTCTTCATTGTTCGTGTTTATAAATTCCACCACTGTCCACTGAAAACAAACTTCGAACCTTCAAAAACAGTATACAAGTTGAGAAAGTGAATAATAGCAATAATAAATCAATAAATCGGTACCTCAGAAGCATAAGGGCTTATCTCCAATTTTTGTGAAAACTGAGATAAATAATGTTTTGTATTACTCTTTACATCTTAAGGAACTAAGTACCACATCATGTTAGAAGCATAAAGAACCAACTCCATATAAACCTACATTTCGAGGTAATTTTTTTACTCTACCGATCCAAACTTATTCAAATTGATGATAAACGCAAGTATATTATATGGGATACTACAAAAGGAAATTCGTGTATTGTAACATCTTATAAAATGGTATAAAATAGTCCATAGAAGTTGCTGAATTTGGGTTGATTTTAATATATCTTTGTTAGCCATGATTCCAAATTACGTATTAACTTTTTTTGTAAAAACATTGTAAATTTTTGTTAAAAGTTTCTATTACTAGGCGGGATTTAGGTCTAGATAATCTAATTTTTCTTAGAAGCATAAGGAACCAAGTGTAAAAATATGCCTAAATAATTATTTTTGGATCAAAAGTCACGACTATTACGCACAATTTGAAATATATAAACATCAATGACTCGCAATCCGCTCTTAAATTGCATATTTGAAAAGAAATTAGTAACAGCAAAGTGATTTTTTAAAATACCTGTTTTGTTGATTTTCTCGAAACTATGATTTATGGAGATAAGCCCTTATGCTTCTGAGGTACCGAAATACTACGAAAATAAGAAAAAATACTTTCGAAAAATCTAAAACAAATAATTTGACAAAATGTCACATATTCAGACACCGTAAAAACGTTTTAAATTTTATTTATTTATAATATGAGAAAATAAGTAAATTATGCAAGATAATTATTATCTTTAATTAATATACAATTTTTCACCAGAACAGAGGCTAAATTTACTAAACTTCGCAACATTCATTGTGTAAAAGAGGTATGATTATAAATTTATTATCTTCTGACAGGGGGAACCGTAAACATTTATGCCTAATATCCTTTAAATTAATTTTGAAATAATTAAATGAAAGGTTTTGGACCGTAACCAAATTAAAAAGTTCCTTGGAATTTACAAGGATCAACATAATATGATAAAACACTATTATATATATATTTTTTTTATATTATATATTTATAAATCTGAAATATGTACTCTAACCTCTGGTTGTAAAAGCTGCTCGTTCTCGGATCCCATTGATATAAGTTCTTATAGTCGGGAATTTCTTATTTGAAACTAATTTTCTATCACAATTTAACCACTGTTTTCAGAAGAACGCGACTAATGTGCAAATGTAGTCAGTACTGCTGCATGTGGTTAAACTACTAATGCATCATGGGTAAAATCTTTCGAGAATGCAATATTGCAGAAACATTTATGAGACATTGAAAACAATTCATTTCCATTAAATATGTGTGATACGTTTATTTGATAAACAAAACGTAACATTTCAATATAGCTGTAGTTTGTTCAATATGAAATATCTCTTTTACGTTCAGTGTTTACTGGGAAGCTTCCTTAAATTAATGGTACAATTTAATGTACAGTCGCTTGATTGAGTGTTTTTAGGCTTGTGAGAAGCCAAAGGACTGACGTTTTGAGCATATTTTGTCTTTTTATAAAATTGCAATTTAAAGTAAATATCTGAAATTGAGTGACCAATTAAAAGAGATTTCATAATTTTAAAATAGAATAAAAAATCTGTAAAATACAATATTATTTAATATTTACCGACTGATGACATTGATTTACCCAATTTATGTAGAATCACTCGTAGAAGGAATGCTGACTTTTCGGTAGATCTGGCAACAATAAAATATCATATTTAGGCAAGCAGACAAACACTGCAAAAACTTGTAGAGTCTGCTTTAACCACACACCGCGAAACCATTGCGGTTAGTGTTCAAAAATAGTGTTGACTCCCAGGTCCAGTGACCTAAACCAGTGAAATGGGACTAACAATGTCTACCGCTTTTACAGAAACTGCTTCCAGTGATAATGGCCTAACTCCAGCAACAGTAAGTACAATTATACTAAGGATTCACCACCTCACCATCTAAATCTTTTTAGGAAACTTTACTACCACCAAACCTTGCTTCAGAACAAACACAAAATGCAGATGAGCAACGTTCCAAACAATTTGAAGAAAAAGTCATTGACCAACAACCTGCCAAATCCAACGATGTGCCAACAAGCAATGTTGATGACTGTTTGCTTTGTTGGTATTGTTGCCAATTGTGTGGACAACCTACAAATTGCTGCGATGCCAATTTGTGTCATTGCGATTGTGGTGATTGCGGTAATTGTGGTGATTGTGATTGCGACTGTGGAGATTGTGACTGTGGTGACTGTGGTGGCTGTGGCGACTGTGGTGACTGTTTTTCCTAAATCTATAAGTTATACAAGGTGTTTATAAATGTTTCTAGCATCAAGGGGGCCTTTGGAATTTCTGTCGTGCCCTATTTTGCCGCTTTGTCAATATAACTATGTTCACAATTATTTCAAATGTCACTTTATGTCTACGATTTTTCAGTTACGGTTTTGTGTCAAAATTTTAGTTTTTGCAGGCTTCAAACAACAACTTGAACAGTTTGTTTTCAAAACTAACTTTGTTCAATGATTGAGGTTAACTACAAATGTCAGTTGAAAAATCTAAACCCACATTTGTAACGAGCGGCAAATTTATTTGACATTTCATAGTCAAGATGCTAGAAACTTTTATAAACACCTTGTACTAGGTATAGGTTTTTTATCGAATTGTGTCTAAATAAAATGTTAGTTGAAACCAAAGAAATTATAACGACTAGAAGCAGCGTGCTGTACTTTTACGGTACACTGCAGCGATGCCAACATGTTTCTGGGTAAAGGGGGTGGGGCGTCAAGAGGTTGTAATTGAATAGTGTTACGCAACAAAGATCCAGCCACTGTCGTCTAAAAATGGAGATCATAGCTATTCAAGTCTTAATTTTACCGATTCTGTGGTGCGAAATTGCAGTAACACTGATGTATCACCTCAGTTGGACTATTAGCTTAAAGAATTTTAGGTTCTTATGAGGCTTAACAGATAGATGGTGGCAAAAATAAATTTAATAACGCGAAGAAATACATAAAAAAAAATGTGTGTTGGATCTTTGTTGCATAACACCATTCAGTTGATAAACATAGTTCAGTGGCGGGTCAGTTTTTGGGGTGACTGATTTGAACTCTACTTTTGTCATTTATCTGAAGATTACATTACATTTTACAGCGCGAAATCAGTTTGAAGCACGACGGCGTAGCCGGAGTGCTTTAATGATTGAGCGCTGTAAAATGGTTAACGCACAAGAGTTGTATTAAACTTTTTGGCTGAAAAATTTTAATTTAAATAAATGTCACATCTGACATTTGTAAATTTCATCATCTGTCAATTCTGTCAATTTTGTAGTTGGTGCACAAAAAGTACAAAAGATGGCGCTGTATAAAAAAAGTTTTAATATGACTTTAAAAATAGAAATATTGTCTTAATTGAGATAATAATTTAGGTAGATTCCACTTTGGTGGTCAATCTTCATTATGGAAAAGTGATTTTAATTTATAAACGCATCTGAAGAGCAGACGATTTGGCCAATTTTTACCGCACGGCGTGTGTAAACCTCCAGGGCGCTTGTAAATCTAGTGTTTCCGAAGATGTCAATTGAATGTTAATTTGACGTTTACAATTCATGAGGCCAAAAAGGTATTTTAAATTTAAATAAGTCATTTCTAGATCAAGTGAAATATTTTTTTGAAAAGCAGATACCTCCAGGGTGTCTCAAAATTCGCGAATTCCGAGTTCAGAGCGTTGTAGAGAATCTCTTCAGTAGTTCAAATATGAAAAAAAAAAATATTCGGGACATCCCCACAAAGATACATTGATCTGAATGTGCACTCTTTGAACTGCATTTTCTTCAAATGCAGGGTAAAAATTCCAGTATTTATTGTTATTTATGGTGTAGATGATTGTGGATAATAATAATGTAAAACAATTTCTTAAAGAATTTGCTTTATTTGAGAGTAAACAGATCGTAAATTTTTGTAATTTTTCTTAAAAATGGAACGGCAACGTGGCTAGAAATTAATCTGTTGCTATGGTTGCAGGCAACTATAAATTTTGTCAAAATCTGTCACCCCGCTAAAAATTTGATTCAAATGATGGATTTGTGTTCAAATAATGAATACGCAAGCATGTATTTGGTTTTGGAGGCATCAGATAACAGACCTGTGGTAGGCTGCGCGCCTATACCAACTCCAGGAGTCTTTTGTCGCTGGACGCGCTAGTATTCTAATGATTCCACACATGGAAAAGCAGATTCTTGCCGCTCACCGCAACGATCCAAAAGTTAGCACACGAAACTTGGGTCGTCAGTTAGATGTGCGTCTTTCTTTAGTGAGAAAGCTGCTTAAAAGTGGCAAAATTGACATTACTTGACAATGTGAGTTTCGAGGTTTCGAACGTATCTAAGCAATACAAATAGAAATCATAAGATAGGTCAGGAGTTTTGCAATGTTGTCGCATTGAACAAAATTAAAGTGCTCACATCTTCTTCAGGAAGTGCGATTTTTTTTTCAATTACAAAAAATACACAAATTAAAAGCAAATTTTTACATTTTATGCGTATTAATTGATTTTGCAATACAGCAATTCCATATGTCACGGGTGTGACAAAATGACAACATTTTTTTAATTTATTTTCGATTAAGAGCTTTTTTAAGCAGAAGTACACTGTCATCAGGTAGGTTAAAGTGCTGTAAATTATCTAAATAAAATTTGTTAAGTTACGATTGCAGATCATAGAGCAGCAAATTAATTTGTGGTGTCACGGGTGTGACGCGTACAAATTAAATTTATTGTTTTTAATAACATTTTTCTATATTTCTGCGAATCACAAAAGTCAGATTCCTTCTCCAAGTACACAAATATATGAACTATAGGCACACATTTCAAGCCTCTTTGCAATTAGAATAACCAATTCAATTGTGCACTGTATTTTTTAGAAAACTGTAACGGGTGTGACATACATTTGTAACGGGCGTGACAAAACAAAACTTGTCAAATAAACGTTGCTAAAAAATGAAAATAATGTAGCAGAAAGACTAATTTTATTAATGCTTGTAAGATTTTGAACAAAGTAAGTTATATTTTACACAGGCGAAGGCGCCCACAGCCCCCAGTTTCGGTTTCACAAATTGGTCGAGTGTACTTATATCCGCTAGACATACCTACATCCACCCTAAACTAACTTCTTTATTTGGACAAAATATGAGATATTGTTGGATATTTGGTATTGATTGCTTGAATATTTTTACTTAGTTGATTCAGATATTTTGACTTTGAATTCACCAGTATACAAAATATTTATATTATTAATTGATTTTTTGCTTTCAAGAAGAAATCCGTAGCAGAATTGTTGATTACCTTTCTGTGAACGATACGTTCATTTGTGCCTCCCATAGCATCTAGAGTTTTTTTAACATGTGAGCATTTTAATAGGAGTTGATAAAACCAACTGTGTGTACATGTTTAAGCCTTAAATCATCAAATTTGGAAAGTCCGATCTAACAATTGTCACACCCGTGACATTTGTTTTCAGTATTTCTCTAATATATTTTTTAACTTTAATTAGTGCAAAAACTGCATTTTCAATTTGTTACTTTGTATACAAATTATCAATTTTTAACTCCACAGATTTCAACCACTTTTGCCAACTTTTGTTAAAATATTGTCACGGGTGTGACAAATTTTCTTAACAAAGTTTTAATTCAAAAACAAATTATGAAATTACTTTTTTATGTATTCAGTATCTGATGTGTTAAGTAAATAGTTCAAACTGATTTGTCCACTAATTTTAAATTCTTGGAATTTCTTGAGTGAAAAAAAAATAAGTGAATTTAAGCGAAAAATTTAATTAAAATAGATAAACGAAAGTGTAGTTAAAAGAAGGTGATTATTTAAAGTATCAAGAAGTTCAACCATTCATGGTTATGGATAATTTAAGATTTATATTTATATATATTTATATATTTAATTGGAGCTCGGTTTTCGGTTGTAGAGCGTGTACCTTCAGGTGTTCCTCAAGGTTCTATCCTTGGGCCTTTCTTATTTCTTCTGTTTGTTAATGATATAGGTTTAAATTTCAAATGCAACTATTGCCTATTTGCTGATGACTTGAAAATTTTTACCGTTGTTAAAAACCCAAATGATGTCAAACTTTTGCAAAAAGATCTTGATGCTTTAAATAATTGGTGCAGAGTCAATCATATGTTTCTAAATATTGACAAATGTTGTGTGATTAATTTCAGTAGGAAGATGGTCTCCACTTTACCTATTTATACATTAAATGAATGTCAAATTCAAATTAAGACAGTTGTTAAAGGTCTTGGAATCTTTCTTGATAATAAACTTTGTTTCACTTATCACTATGACCATGTGATAAGTAAGGCCAACAAAGTATTAGGATGTGTCAAAAGATATTGTCGCGATTTCAAGAACATCAGTACAATGAAAATTCTGTACATGACCTTTGTAAGGCCCATTCTTGAATATGGCAGTGTGATCTGGTCACCGTTTTATAAAGTTCACATCGACAGAATTGAGAACGTGCAATATAAATTTTTTAAGTTCATTAAATGGAAACTTCCAAGAGCTTTATTGTCAGATTATGATATGGCTCTTAGTTATTTACAACTGCCCAAGCTCAATCTAAGAAGACAATACATACGTATTTGTTTTATTTTTAATGTTTTAAATAATTATATTGATGCTGATGATATTATTCACAATATCTACTTTCACATACCTTGCTATATGAGTAGATCGGTGCCTGTTTTTCACATTAAGATTTTTAAACAAAATTATGTTAAGTTTTCTCCAATGAATATACTATTGCAGTCTTGCAATGATGCAGATATTGATTTGTTTCGGTATAACTCAATTGAAGTTTTTAAGTCTAAGTTAAAAACAATGTTGTAAAGTTATGTTATGTTGTGTTCTTTCTGGTTATTTGTTAAATGTATGATTATGTAATGGCTAATAGTGGCGTCAATAAATTATTATTATTATATTCGATTTTTAACAAAATTATGTTTCTGCAAGATGTTTTAGTTTTTAATGTGTCAGGTTCAGTTCGTGTGGAACTGCTGAATACCTCAGAGGTTTCTAGTGCAGTTTTTAATCAATCAAGTTCAAAATACAATTGTTTATTAAAGGTTATGTAATACAAATTTTTGTAATATATTTTTTTTGGACATTTTTATTGTAAAAATAAATAATTTGCAAAGTAAATAAGTATAACAAATTTCAATTAGCGCAACAATTCTGCGTACACTGATGTATAATAATTTAAGTTTATTCTAAAAAATTAGCGAGATATCGATATTAGAAATTTAGCATAGTTTTAGAAATGAATTTTTGCTAAAATTTGCAAATTTCGACTTTAGAAAAATCAAAGAACTATTTCTTATGTAAAAAATCACGAGAAAAACGATGGCGCATCTCTGAAATAGTTTCCGAGATATCGAGCACAAATTGTTTTGAACCTTCGAAAATTTGGCCCTCTGGCGACAACCCAAAAATTCAAACGACCATAACTGAGTTACTTGTCGACGAAAATTGAAAATTCATGTTTGCGGATTCAGCGTGACATTCTGCCTAAAATGAGACCCAAATTTGTTGATTTTGCTTAATAAATAAACGAGGCATTGGCCAAAAACTGTTTTGAAAACGTCATTTTAGGGTGATTTTCAATCAATGTTTCCAAAATGAAAACGACATTTAATAGTACGTAATTATAAAAAATTTTCATCGTTTTTCGCGAAAAATCGACTATCGAATTCTGGTTCAAAATTTAAACTGGATCAATTGAACTTGTTCAAATCGAAATTTGAACCGTGTTTCTGCAACCGGCCCTAAGAGTTTTTTTTTTTCAAAAAATTAAAGAAATATGTCATTTTATTAAGTTAATTTTCAAATTCATAACGTCAAAATTTGAAACTATGGGTGCGACTTTGTTTCTCAAAAAGATAAATATATCGGCAGTGATAAAATTTAGCCGTCTTTGTCTTTTGCATTTGAAATTTGTATTTTTTTTCTTGTCACTTTGACCTTCATACAAATGAATCAAGTGACTTATGAAAATTTGGTGTAAACGTAGTTTCTCCCTCACTGCCCGTCATAATTTTAAAAAGTAACTTGATAAACCAGCGTTTGTTTCTCTGATTTTAAACACAATTTGCATTAAATTTTAAATAAAAACAGATATTTTTATCACATTTATTTTGAAAAAAAATTGAAACCCGCAAAAACTCAAAAATCGCTAAAAATTACACTTCATCGAAATCGAACCGTGGTAAAAACAAATTTTTACGTTAGGTTGCGGACACCAATGGGGGTGAAGATTTTGTCCGCTTAAGGAAAGTGTCCGGATACATATTTTCAAAAACGTTTTTATAATAAAAATCTGTACTTAATAAATAAAGCGAAATTTCTTCAAACCAATAATTTATTTTCAACAATAAAAGATTAATGAAAAACAAAGTAGAGTGAAACTTTGTGTAAATCATTAAACATAAGCAATAAACATAACAATAAAACATTAAAAAACAGAAATGTAATTTAATAAAAAAATAGTTATTTGTGTACCAAGGCCAAAAAGTGTTTTTTTTTGGCCGAGCCTTTTTTTAATGGCCGAGGCGGTAGCTGGCTTTGAATGTTGCCTATTGTCCTTCTTTTGTTTTGGTTCTACTACGAAAACAGAGTGGAATTTTTTTAAATATTTTTTTCAAACTTTAGACGAGTTTCTAGTTACTTTCCTTCAAGGTACGACTATCTGGACACCTGTATTTACCTACTTTTTTTCTTGCTACTTCGCCAATTTCTGTTACCAATCGGCGTCAAGTTTTCTGATTTTATTTTTAAATTTTTCTTTATTTATTGTTTCGCAATTTTTCTTCAAAGCTAGTCGATTTTTTTTTATATTATAAATTCCGAGGGTTTTTTTTTCTCAGTTTTCTGATTTTATTTTTAAATTTTTCTTTATTTATTGTTTCGCAATTTTTCTTCAAAGCTAGTCGATTTTTTTTTATATTATAAATTCCGAGGGTTTTTTTTTTCATAGTTATTCATAATTATTTAAAACACAAATTTCAAAAATATGTAATTTTTTACTGCATGGGTGAAAACACGAGTTTACGCTTACGGTTTCAAAGCCACGAATTGTTTAAACGGGTTCCGTACAACGTTTTATCTACGATTGTTCTCCATTTGAATTTCAGCTAAAGTTGTTAAGTTGCGCTTTTTTTTAATTTATTTAACGAAGGCCGAAAAAGTTGAAAGTCATTTCTAAACTGGAATGGCCACCTGATTTTGAATCTGAAGTCCGTTTTGCTCCAACAGGTCCGGATTCAGAGATATTTTTGAAAATCAATTTTCTAGGTATCTTCCTTAATTTTAGAAGAAAGAATTTGTAAATGATAGATTGTCCACGAGTTTTTGAATAAAGTGAACTTTTCCTTGGTGTTGGACATCTTCGATTTTTAAGAAAAGTTACTCAGAAGACATTCCTTACACAATTTTAACTTAAAATTCTTATTTCGATTTCTTTTAAATATTAAAATCTTTAAATTCTGTCGTTAATTATTGATGATGAAATATTATTATTTTGTTCATTTCTGCTAAATAATTGTTTATTTTTTAGTTCGCATAAAATAAATATTACTAAATAATACTAAAAAATTCATGGCTTATTTTGGTTCGCCGATTCTTATTATACAATGTATTACTGCTTAAAAGAACTGTATGTGATAAAATAAAAATTAGAAATTTTTTGTTTAAAAACTCCTCATTTGGTATAATGAATTTAAAATTCGATTCTAAGCAACTTCTCTAAGAATAATACCTATAACTTTTAGAGTTATTCCTAACGCGAAGTAAATTACAAAAAAATAGCTTTATTCAAAAAATCCTAATAGATTGAATTTGCCATATCTGCTGTATTTAGTATCGTCATGGATTATGCAAAGTTGCAAGTTGCATATAAATATCCCCAAAAAAGAAATTTACGATTTTATCAAAATTCAACTTAATATGCCAAAAATTAATATACAGAGTCCGGCAACACTTGTGTCCATCCCCAAAATCGTCTTTAATTTTAAAATTACAATTTTCAAAATTTTATCTTTAAAATTAAAGGCGATTTTGGGGGTGGACACAAGTGTTGCCGCACCCTGTAGATACCAGCTTGTATTCTGGCTGAAATTAAACATTTACCTTTCACTAATCAAAATTATCATTAAGGCAATACATTTTAAGAAGTTGCAACCCAACTACAATACAAAAAATAATTAAATACTGCATCTAACAACATTTTCAAGGGTATTTAAATGGACCGACAGTTTGTTGATCCTCCAGAGTGGGAGGTTGCATACTTTACAGGCGGTAGTGCCCGCACTCAGGTGGCGACATCACGGCCTTGAAGAGACACGGAGGGTGGAGGTCCAGTACAGTCGCTGAAGGCTACATCAATGACTCAATGCAAAACAAATTGGATACGGCAGAAAGAATTCAGTCGATATAAAATAACTCCGTTATCAAGACATCAAAGGAGAATTTAACAATGGACATCACTATAGTTTGTACGGTGAGAGATTGAATGACAGAAAAGTCACTAAATCTACGCGATAAAAAGTGTACCAAACGCGCTAAATTTAAAATAACAAAATAACCCCAGTTACTGACAACCCTGTCAACCCATTTCGCGTAGGAATTTAGTGTTTTTAGTGTATTTTGTAGCATAATTTGCTACCAACCTATATGTCAACTGTCGAAATATCCCAATCTCTCACCGGATAAACTATATCTAAGTATTGCAAACTAATAATAAATATCCAGAAATAAACAGGGTTAAAATTAAAATGGATTAAAGTTAAAATGTTCATTTCTAAAAATTTAATTTCACTACTTGGTCGTAGAAAAAGTATAGTATTATGTTCGCAATTATGGTCATTATTCACTCGGATGATTTGCAAACGTCATCCTCGTGAATAATGACTACCATAATTGCTCATATAATAATATACTATTAAAAAACTTCTTTATGATGAAGAGTTCTTAATTTGCTTATGGACCAAAAAATTAGACAGTGGAAATTTTTGAAGGGAATTGCTGCTCAATAGAAAACAATACTGTGAACGAACATATGATGATTCAAAAAAGAAAAAACATTTTAAGAATAAAAATAAAAAAGTACGGATTCAGTTTTTCAGGAAATGCAATAAAACTGTTAACTTTTTCATTAAATTAAATAGCTAGGAAGATAACGAAGATATTTGAACACACCGCACATCCGCGTTATCTAATTTCCTTTTGCTCGACTCAACTTAACCCAACTCAACTTTTCACATTGAGTCCGAAATCGCTGCGGTTTGACGAAAAGACAAGAAAACTTTCCGTTCTAAATGAGTGTGTTTATCTAAAATGAAATGGGGCTCATAATGACAACTTTTGAAGACAGTTCTTTCAATGATTGTGGCCCGACAGAGCCAACAGTAAGTAAAAATCAAATCTTCTTACCTAATTATTTTTTTTAGGAAACTCTACTACCACCAACTGACTTTGTTGCGTCAGAACAAACACAAGATGAACGTTACAGACCATTTGAAGACATAGTTATTGACCAGCAGCCAACTTTCTCGAACAATGTAACATCAACTGGGAATAATGCAGACTGTTTTCTTTGCCTCTGCTGTTGCGATTGCTGTGGCTGCGAGGGTGATTGTGGAGATTGTGACTGTGATTGTGGGGGCTGTGATTGTAGTTTCTGAGTCTTGAGTAAATTTTTGGTTAAAACCATTTTATTACATACAATTTTAACATTCTATGTTACACTAACAAGCACTAACATGACTTTAAAAACGCGAGCTTCCAAGAATTACAATCAATTAGGCTTATACTGAGGATCAGCATACTGACTCTCTGAATATTCCGTCCCTGGAGCTTCCCCATACTGTTGATCAGGATTACTTGAAAATGCTTGTTGCGAATCAACAGCGTAATTCGGATCCTCCACATATTGTTGATTAGGATCCATCGCATATCCTTGATCAACTTCAGAAGAATACTGCTGGTTAGGATCATATTGTTGATTCGTATCATATTGCTGATTAGGATCAGAACCATATTCATTACTATAAGCATCAGTCTGGTACAATTCTGGGTTATTTGGATCGTACTGATCCTGAGGAACGTACTGCTGATCGTACATTTCTTCAGCAGGTTGTTGATCAACATTGTACCCTTGGTTAGCAAGATCAGACTGATTTGATTGAGGCTCTTGATAAAATGTGGGAGGCACTTCTTCGGCAGGTTTGTCTTGTTTAACAGAGGATTTGCTGTCGGTGCGACTTAAGCTTCTTGACTGGTTGTGCTCAGGCTGGTTTGCTGAGCTTTGCGGTGCAACTCTTTGATTGCTAATTGAATTGTAATCCTCATCTGACGAAAGAGAATGTACAAGTCAAAAAAAAAAACGTTTGGTTTGGATGTCAATCAACTAACTACGGTCTATACTAAGAGATTCATGCTTAAAAAGTGTCAATAAGTTCGTTGGAATTGTCTTTTATTATAACCAGCATCTCATTAGAAATAAGAGTTTTGTCTACACGGAATCTATTCTACTAGCAAATATGTGTCTGTGGGCTAAATTAGTTTAAAATTGACCGAAAGTTTGAGGGCCGGTTGGATCAAAATTTGAACCGGTTCAAATCTGACTTGACCCAGGCTTGAATGATTTTTGCGTTGCACAAACATTTTTGAGCGGTTCAAATACAAGTTAGCACGGTGTTAAACTGAGCCAGGTTCAAAAGTGTTCAAAGTGACAGCTGGATTTGTGAATTTTTAAATTACAAAAATACACAAATTCAAATGAATTTAAATCCCAGATTTGGAATCTGCGGAAAATTCTGCGTACACTGATGTAAATAACTTTAGTTTACTCTTAAAAATAAGCAAAATATCGATATCAGAAGTTTGGCGTAGTTTTAGTCATGAATTTTTGCGAAAATTTGCAAATTTCGACTGTAGAAAAATCAAAAAACTGTTTTTTATGTAAAAAAACGCGAGAAAAACGATGGCGTTAACCGCATCTTAATATCTGAAATAGTTTCCGAGATATCGAGCACGAATTGTTTCGAACCTTCAAAAATTTGGCCCTCTGGCGACAATCCAAAAATTCAAACGACCATAACTCAGTTATTTGTTGACGAAAATTGAAAATTCTCATGTTTTTGGATCCAGCGTGACATTCTGCGTAAAATGAGCCCAGATTTGTTGAGTTTTCTTAATAAATAAACGAGGCATTGGCCAAAAACTGTTTTGAAGACGTCATTTTAGGGTGATTTTCAATCAATGTTTTCAAAATGAAAACGACGTTTAATAGAATTGAATTATACAACAGTCGAAAGAGGAGTTCGAAAATCTATCTAGTGGCCAAATTTGAGATCGATTGGACAAATATTTATGGCCAAAAATAAAAAAAAATAAAAAAATTTCATCGTTTAAGTCGTTTTTTTTTTCGAGAAAAATCGACCATCGAATTTTGGGCTTTTGAAAACATTTTCTAACGTAAAATAAGCCGAGAAAAAGAATGGCGCAAACCGCATCTCAATATCTCAAATAGTTTCCGAGATATTTAACTTTTAAAATTACGAAAAATGAGGAAAAATGAAAATCAACTTTCCGAAACTTTGATCGGCCATAACTTAGTTATTTGTTGTCGCATCTGAATTTAAATCCCAGATTTGGAATCTGCGGAAAATTCTGCGTACACTGATGTAAATAACTTAAGTTTGCTCTTAAAAATAAGCAAAATATCGATATCAGAAGTTTGGCGTAGTTTTAGTCATGAATTTTTCCGAAAATTTGCAAATTTCGACTGTAGAAAAATCAAAAAACTGTTTCATATGTAAAAACACGCGAGAAAAACGATGGCGTAAACCGCATCTCAATATCTGAAATAGTTTCCGAGATATCGAGCACGAATTGTTTCGAACCTTCAAAAATTTGGCCCTCTGGCGACAATCCAAAAATTCAAACGACCATAACTCAGTTATTTGTTGACAAAAATTGAAAATTCTCATGTTTTTGGATCCAGCGTGACATTTTGCGTAAAATGAGCCCAGATTTGTTGAGTTTTCTTAATAAATAAACGAGGCATTGGCCAAAAACTGTTTTGAAGACGTCATTTTAAGGTGATTTTCAATCAATGTTTTCAAAATGAAAACGACGTTTAATAGCTTTGAATTGTAGATCAGTTGAAAGAGGAGCTCGAAATCTATCTACTGGCCAAATTTGAGATCGATCGGACAAATAGTTTACGAGTTATGGCCAAAAATAAAAAAAATAGAAAAATTTCCTCGTTTGAGTCGGAATTTTTTTTCGCGAAAAATTGACTATCGAATTTTGGGCATTTGATAACATTTTCTAACGTAAAATGAGCCGAGAAAAAGAATGGCGCAAACCGCATCTCAATATCTCAAATAGTTTCCAAGATATTTAACCTTAAAAATTACGAAAAAAGATGAAAAATGAAAATCAACTTTCCGAAACTTTGATCAGCCATAACTTAGTTATTTGTTGTCGAATCTGAATTTAAATCCCAGATTTGGAATATGCGGAAAATTCTGCGTACACTGGTGTAAATAACTTAAGTTTACTCTTAAAAATAAGCAAAATATCGATATCAGAAGTTTGGCATAGTTTTAGTCATGAATTTTTCCGAAAAGTTGCAAATTTCGACTGTAAAAAAATCAAAAAACTGTTTCTTATGTAAAAACACGCGAGAAAAACGATGGCGTAAACCGCATCTCAATGTCTGAAATAGTTTCCGAGATATCGAGCACGAATTGTTTCGAACCTTCAAAAATTTGGCCCTCTGGCGACAATCCAAAAATTCAAACGATCATAACTCAGTTATTTGTTGACGAAAATTGAAAATTCTCATGTTTTTGGATCCAGCGTGACATTCTGCGTAAAATGAGCCCAGATTTGTTGAGTTTTCTTAATAAATAAACGAGGCATTGGCCAAAAACTGTTTTGAAGACGTCATTTTGGGGTGATTTTCAATCAATGTTTTCAAAATGAAAACGACGTTTAATAGAATTGAATTATACAACAGTCGAAAGAGGAGCTCGAAAATCTATCTAGTGGCCACATTTGAGATCGATTGGACAAATATTTATGGCCAAAAATAAAAAACAATAAAAAAATTTCATCGTTTGAGTCGTTTTTTTTTTCGAGAAAAATCGACCATCGAATTTTGGGCTTTTGAGAACATTTTCTGACGTAAAATGAGCCGAGAAAAAGAATGGCGCAAACCGCATCTCAATATCTCAAATAGTTTCCAAGATATTTAACCTTAAAAATTACGAAAAAAGAGGAAAAATGAAAATCAACTTTCCGAAACTTTGATCGGCCATAACTTAGTTATTTGTTGTCGAATCTGAATTTAAATCCCAGATTTGGAATCTGCGGAAAATTCTGCGTACACTGGTGTAAATAACTTAAGTTTACTCTTAAAAATAAGCAAAATATCGATATCAGAAGTTTGGCATAGTTTTAGTCATGAATTTTTCCGAAAAGTTGCAAATTTCGACTGTAAAAAAATCAAAAAACTGTTTCTTATGTAAAAACACGCGAGAAAAACGATGGCGTAAACCGCATCTCAATGTCTGTAATAGTTTCCGAGATATCGAGCACGAATTGTTTCGAACCTTCAAAAATTTGGCCCTCTGGCGACAATCCAAAAATTCAAACGATCATAACTCAGTTATTTGTTGACGAAAATTGAAAATTCTCATGTTTTTGGATCCAGCGTGACATTCTGCGTAAAATGAGCCCAGATTTGTTGAGTTTGCTTAATAAATAAACGAGGCATTGGCCAAAAACTGTTTTGAAGACGTCATTTTAAGGTGATTTTCAATCAATGTTTTCAAAATGAAAACGACGTTTAATAGCTTTGAATTGTAGATCAGTTGAAAGAGGAGCTCGAAATCTATCTACTGGCCAAATTTGAGATCGATCGAACAAATAGTTTACGAGTTATGGCCAAAAAAAAAAAATGAAAAATCGACTATCGAATTCTGGTTCAAAATTTGAACTGGATCAATTGAACTAGTTCAAATCGAAATTTGAACCGTGTTTCTGCAACCGGCCCTGAATGTTCTAGAATACTGTTGTAACTATTGCCTACTGGTTACTATAATTTTAAGTACCTTTGACACTGGCTGGAGTAATATGTGTCTGATTTAAGAACGTATTATTTAAACGATTTAGGTTAGTTTGTAGCTCCCGTATTTCCTCCCTATAAACAAGCAAGAATTAAAAGAAAATTTTACCTGTTGCGTATCAAGTTGTTTATGTTCTTCATCGAATTGCTTCAAGCAGTTCCACACATTTCCTAATCTACTCAAAAGCTCGGAATTTTTTGTCCGTAAATTTGCTCGCTCAACTCTAAGCAGTAGAATAAGTCAGTAAATACGAAAGTAGCAAGATTTCGTTAAAAATATCACACAGACGAATAGAACTGACCTTGCGAGGTTTGGGTACCACTTTAACACTGATATCTACTTTAATAGGTTCCTTGCGTTTGGTTGGTCGGACTGTCGGCGAATCGGACTCGTTTTTGGTACTTGCCTGATCCGTCCCTACCAAACACAAGCCATTAGTTATCAAAATTACAAACTCCAATTCAAGATCGAGACCAAGAGATTTAACCACTCATCATACAAAGATTCATCTTACTTATGACGGGCGCTGGCGTCATCCAGTTTCTGGGTTAAGGAGTGACATTCGAGCGACAATTTGTCCATGAGTTGATTTTGGGAATGGATCATGCCTTCGAGTTCGGCCACAGTGGCCGCTGCAACAACAGTACCAGTTAACACGGAAGTACCGACCAAAACCCAATCAACTCATGGCAATGATAGACCAGGGTCGACAATTTTTGAAACCAAAAAAAATCGTAGTAGAATGAAACCTATTGGAAAATGTTGAGAATATTACAAAAATGAAAGGAAAAATAAATTACGGTCGATTCGAGATCGGGAAGTAGGAGAGGGTGGGTTTTTAAGGGTTAAAATCGGTTTATCTCGATTTCCGGCAAAACTACAAGTCTTATGGAAAAAAGTTAAATGGCAAAGTTGTAGGTAATAAAAAGATCTACAACTTTTGTATTTATACTTTTTTCTCATAACCTCAAAATTCACATGAAAAACTCAAAAAACCACGTTTTTGGTTTTTTATTTTTCTTTTACAAAAATTTTTTTTTTTATGAAATTTGGTGAGAACTTACCTTTGTATATACCAAATACACAAGAATTTTTTGGATTTGAAAAATTCATTTTTTCTCCTTATTTTTATTTAATACCGAAAAAGCACCCTAATTTTCAATCGAAAATTCACGCGTCAAAATATCAGCTTTTTTAAAAAAGTTGGTGGGCTTTTTATTCGTTGAAATATCTCCTTTCTGATAGTGTAATAAAAAATATACGTCACTATGGAAAATATTTTCAAAAAATTTAAAAAACAAAAAAAACTCGAATCGAAAAATTATTTTTCTATCATTATGTACAATTTTGAGCTATTTATTAATATTAACACTGTAATTACTCATTTAGCGTATGATTCTATGTTACATTGATAAACAAAAAAATTTTCAATCCATCAAACATTAAGATTGCAAAATAAAACATGGGAAAATGGTTGTTAAAAATATTCAAGATAGGATTTAAAGGGAATATTATCTAAAAAATGAGGATTTTATATTTTTTTTTTCAGTAAAAAAGGTGGTTTATTACAGTTTTATTATATTTTTGTCATAAAAAAATCTCATACTATATAAATGTTTTTCGGAATATTTTTTAGTTCAATAATTTCTGTCTCTTTGATGGTATTCCTTCGTCGTTTTCCGATTCTAGCAATGAAATTTCGGGAGGTTTTTAATCTAGACTATTTATTAATTGTGCCAAATTACAAAATTATCGATCAAAAGAAACACATTTCGAAATTTTTTAAATTGATGATGGAACTAGAAAGTTTTGAAAAAATATGTTAATGCTTGTAACTCTAACAATTTTAATGCCAAAGCAATCAAATTTGGCAAAGTTACTAATTTGGACTTAGTTATTAACCATACGAAACTTTAAAGTTATGCAGCAAAAGATACTGAATTTGAAAATTTTTTATAATTTTTTTGAATGGACCAAAAACTATAAAAATTATTTATTAGGGGTTTTATCTCGGTCAGTTTTAACGCCAAACAATAAAATTTGAGGAAGTTACTAATTTAGACTTATTTATTAACTGTGCTAAATTGCAAAAATACAAACCAAGAAAGTCAAATTTTGGAATTTTTTATTTTGAAAAAGAACCAAAAACTTTTGGAAAAATATATGGGTCTACTTTAATGACAAAACAATGAAATTTAGCAAGGTCATTATTTCAGATTTAATTACTAAATATGCCAAATTTCAAAATTATACAGCAAAAGGTACTAATTTTGGAAAATTTAATTTTTTGATGGAACCGAATACTGAAAGAATTGTCTAATAAGGGCTGCATCTCTAACAATTTTAATGCCAAAGCAATCAAATTTGGCAAAATTACTACTTTGAACTTAATTACTAAGTCTGCTAAATTTCAAAATTCTACAGCAAAACGTACTAATTTTGGCAAATTTAATTTCTTTTTATTAAACCGTTAACTGTTTAAATTATATATGTATTAAGGGCTGTATTTTTAACAAACATGAAAATTGAGGAGATTACTAATTTAGACGTACAGTAATTAATATACAATTAACTGCGAAAAAAATGCTATTACAGATCAAAAATGTCAAATTTTGTATTTTTTTATTTTGGGAATAAACTATAAACTTTTGGAAAAAATATGTTAAAACTGTAACTCTGTTAATTTAAATGCCAGAGCAATCAAATTGTAGATGTTTTATCAAATATACACATTATTAACTTAGTTGTTTGTTAATTATAGTAGTATCTTTTGATTGAAAATTTTTTTGTTAATCAATGTAACTTAGAATCATACGCTAAATGAGTAATTACAGTGTTAATATTAATAAATAGCTCAAAATTGTACATAATGATAAAAAAAATAATTTTTCGATTCGTGTTTTTTTCGTTTTTTAAATTTTTTGAAAATATTTTCCATAGTGACGTGTATTTTTTGTTGCACTATCAGAAAGTAGAGATTTCAACGAATAAAAAGCCCACCAACTTTTTTAAAAAAGTTGATATTTTGACGCGTGAATTTTCGATTGAAAATTAGGGTGCTTTTTCGGTATTAAATAAAAATAAGGAGAAAAAATGAATTTTTCAAATCCAAAAAATTCTTGTGTATTTGGTATATACAAAGGTAAGTTCTAACCAAATTTCATAAAAAAAAAAATTTTTGTAAAAGAAAAATAAAAAACCAAAAACGTGGTTTTTTGAGTTTTTCATGTGAATTTTGAGGTTATGAGAAAAAAGTGTAAATACAAAAGTTGTAGATCTTTTTATTACCTACAACTTTGCCATTTAACTTTTTTCCATAAGACTTGTAGTTTTGCCGGAAATCGAGATAAACCGATTTTAACCCTTAAAAACCCACCCTCTCCCACTTCCAGATCTCAAATCGACCGTAATTTATTTTTCCTTTCATTTTTGTAATATTCTCAACATTTTCCAATAGGTTTCATTCTATTACGATTTTTTTGCACTTTTTACCTTTTTTGAATGCTTCGACACTGGTCTATGAGTCATGCAAAATTGCACCTCCAACTTACCATGCTTGGATTCCATGTCTTGGATCAACGAGGAAATCTGTTTGTCTTGCTCTTTCGGCGGGGGCAACGCCAGCACTTCGCCTGAAGACTTGTTTTTCTCTTCGTTTAAGGCAGAGTTGAGTTTGATCTTAAAAGAACGGTAAACAACCGGTGGATTCGGTGCGAACTCACCTCTTTCTCCAGCGAAGCGACTTGTTCGTTCAGTCGGATATTTTCCCGCCGACTGTGGATCAAATCAGCATCCGCTCGATCCAGTCTCTGTCTCAAAGATTGCATTTCCGCCTGAAGTCTCGTCACTTCTTGTTTTGACTGGCGCTCGTTTCTTTCATTCGTCATTTGGAGAGTCGCGATTTGCTGTTCCAACGCGCTCTTTTCTGCCCCGTTCACCCCAATGTCAGACTGCAAAGTCACTGTAAAAAACCGTCAAAACTTGGAAGTTTAAACTGGCGATTATTGCCTTTACTTATTTTAGTTTGCATGTCTTTCTTCATGCCATCCAAGAGCGCCTGTTTCTGCGCGAGCTCTCTTCGTAAATCCGAGTTTTCCCGTCTTTGCTTGTCGAGCTCCAATTGGAGTTTGTTGGTGGTTTCCCACTGGACCCCCAACTCCGCTGTTAGTTGCTCGATTTGTTGGGTGTAGCGGCGCTCAACGGCGCTTCTTTCGTCAGAAATGCGACGACTCTGAAAATTACAACGTGGCAACACTTCTAGCGGTTTGAAGACTGACCTGGTCTGAAATGGCATCTCGAAGTTTGGCGTGTTGTCGATCCAACTCGTCTTTTAGTCTTCGGATTTCGAGCTCTGCAGCGTTCTTTTCGTAATGCGCTTGTTCTGCTGCATCTAGGCTTCTTTTGACTTGGTCGCAAGTGTCGGTTTCTTTGTCTTTGAATTTTGATAGGGCGTTCTGGAGTTTGTTGACTGTTTCCTGCAGGATGTCTTTCTCTCTGGAATTGGTGTTAATAGAGGAAGACGAGGAGTTATGATTACCTTTGTAAGCTGTCAATTTGCTTCTTGTAGTGTTCAAATCCAAGCCCGTCAAAAATGCTCCCGTCTGCAATCTTTTTCTTGTAGTTTTCGTTATCTTCGAGGGATTTTCTTAAGTCAATTTTCGCCTGTGTAAGCTGAGCTTCTAGTTCTGAGATTCGTGATTCGAAAACGATGGTGGGGCCTTCCAGGATTTTCGTTTTTTTAGGTTTTTTCGGTGATAGCGACATCTAGAAATAAATAGTATATTAAAGAACGTGTTTTATAAAACAAGTCCTTTATATTACATTTTCGAATTTGCACCCTTTTTTTTAATAAAAAATTTGAATTTTTCGATTCTAAGAGTTTTCGTGTTACACGATTGGTATAGTTTATCCGGTGAGAGATTGGGATATTTCGACAGTTGACATATAGGTTGGTAGCAAATTATGCTACAAAATACACTAAAAACACTAAATTCCTACGCGAAATGGGTTGACAGGGTTGTCAGTAACTGGGGTTATTTTGTTATTTTAAATTTAGCGCGTTTGGTACATTTTTTATCGCGTAGATTTAGTGACTTTTCTGTCATTCAATCTCTCACCGTACAAACTATAATGGTTTTGTAACCACGACTTGCCACTTGATTTTCAAATTCAATTTAAAATTTGACATTTATTGAGTCACTGAATTTTAACCTAACGTAACCTAACCTCACAAACTCCATTCACATCTATTATATTTAGGTAAAGTCCAGCTCATTGCTATCAGTCCACTCTCCTGTGTAAATTCTCGAAAATTTTTGGGTGTAAATCAGGCTTTCAAACCTTTAGGGAGAAGATTTGGGGAAAATTAAATGTAGCGATTTTTGAGGTTAACATGTTAAAGTTGAGTGTATTAATCAATAACTAATTAAACATTTGTTGCAACAGGAAGTTTTTAATAGAGATTTATTAAGTTTTGGCAATGTTATGCAAGACGATTATAGTTTGCACAGTGAGAGATTGAATGACCGACAAGTCACTAAATTTACGCGCGAAATTTAAAATAACAAAAAAAGCCCACTTACTGCCAACCCTGTTAACTCAATTCGCGTAAAAATTTAGTGTTTTTAAGTGTATTTTGTCGCATAATTTGCTGCCAACCTGTATGTCAACTGTCAAAATCTCCCAATCTCTCACCGGATATAAAGTGCAGCTCATTCTGCTCAGTCGACTCTCCTGTGTAAATTTTCGAAAATTTTTGGGTGTAAAGCAGGCTTTCAATTCCCTAGGGAGAAAATTAGGGAAAAATATAATGTATAGTTTGTACAGTGAGAGATTGAATGACCGAAAAGTCACTAAATTTACGCGCGAAATTTAAAATAAAAAAAAGCCCAATTACTGCCAACCCTGTCAACTCAATTCGCGTAGAAATTTAGTGTTTTTAAGTGTATTTTGTAGCATAATTTGCTGCCAACCTATATGTCAACTGTCGAAATCTCCGTTTTTTTCGGGTTTTCTTGAACCGTTTAAGAGCTGGAAGGCTTTGAATGTGACCAATCAGGGAACAATTTGCATAAGGTTAAAAAAATTTGAATCAGAGTTACTGAAGGAAATTTTTTGTTTGACGTCAATCTGACAGTTCTTATTTTTTATCAGTGGCGTACTTGTTCCATTTTTGTGGACATCACAAATCAAGTTCGTCAAAACGAAAATGTGTTGGGTACAATAAAAGAAATTTACAATTATGTGTTCAACAAGATGGTGGCCATTTTGAACATCTATTGTAGTGTTGCTTTATTGTCTGTTTTTTGAATAAAATTGCGTTATTGCTTTTCCCTTTTATTGACGCCACTGATTTAAAACTTCAAATATGACGGGAAAGTGACAAATTATTCGTTTGGTCCGAAAGCTACTTGGATTTCTGTAAAATTGAAAAATTATTTGAAGCTATTCTATTGGTCAACTTTAAAACCTTGTAAAACCTTTAACTAAAACGAAAAAAATTAAATTAATTGCGGATTCAGAGACAGTTTGCCTTCCTTAATTACCCATTAGTATATGGCCGTAAC
Organism: Gnatocerus cornutus; assembly: GCA_029298725.1. Lineage (NCBI taxonomy): Eukaryota > Metazoa > Arthropoda > Insecta > Coleoptera > Tenebrionidae > Gnatocerus > Gnatocerus cornutus. The sequence continues at coordinate 2,966,240 of CM055510.1, forward strand.
GTTACCTAACACCCTGTATATATTTTTGGCCGCAAAGGACAATCTAATTATATGGATACATTTTTTATTCACACAGCAATTTATTAAACACGAATCGTAAAATGCGTAATGTGAAATTAATCAAGAACTTGACAGGAAACAGGTGACAGTCAGACTAATTAATTCTGCCAACTCTTTAAAAACAAAATTTTCTACTTTGAGTTTTCTTGTATATAGTTCGTACGGTGAGAGATTGGATGACAGAAAAGTCACTAAATCTACGCGATAAAAAATGTACCAGACGCGCGAAATTTAAAATAACAAAATAAGCCCACTTACTGTCAACACTGACAACCCAGTTCGCGTAGGAATTTAGTGTTTTTAGTGTATTTTGTAGGATAATTTGCTGCCAACCTATATGTCAACTGTCAAAATCTCCCAATCTCTCACCGGATATCATTGACTTTAACTAAATAACCTAGATGGTGCAAAGTACCCGCCATGATGTTCCTACTCACCAGCCATATTGGAAATAGTGGATTCAAATTTTTAGGCAACCCGCAATTTTCAAGTGTAATGTTTTACTCTAAGTTTAAATAAACCACCAAAAAAAGTCTAAAGAAACATGTAAAATTTGATAAATTATGACTAAAGTTGTATACCAAACGACCAAAATTATAAACAAGAGCTTTAATTGATAACTAGGTTTTATTTAACCATTTTAAAAATTTTCAAAACTGATCACTCCTACAATTTTAAACTATTTTTATACATTAAAATTATACATTATACATTATAAAAACTACAGACCATTTAGTATTTACACTCATTATCATTGGATTTATCAAAAATCACTGAGAATTCTACAACAAAGAAAAGAAAACAGAAAACATTGACTTCTTACAAATAAATTATTATTTAACTCATTATTTAATCAATAACGACGCTGGTCAACTTATTTTAATGCCATCGTTGAATAAACATCTTAGAAATGTTATAATAACACTTTTTTTTACCTTTTAAAATGTAAAACAGATTTTGCAATATAGGCAACATTTGATACGCCGGTGTATCAGATTTATATCATTGCATACACAAATGCTATTTTCAAGATGGCCCGTGCTAGGAACACGGATTTCTACCCCCACCACTAGCTTTTCACCGTCTAGGTATATTATAACATGTCACTGCCGGATATACTATACCAGAGCTCATTACTATCGGTCCACTCATTAAAAAGTTAAGTTGGCCGCAGCCCTTAGTGATTTTTTTCGGTAACCATTGGCAGCAAAAGCGTTTGACCTTGACGCGACTGTAGCATGCGTGGAAGCTAATCGTCTTTCACAACACTGCCAAAACTTGTTAAATCTCTATTAAAATCATTCTTTTGCAACAAATTTTTAATGGGTTATTGATTAATACACTCAACTTTGACACGTGTTAACCTCAAAAATCGCTACATTCAATTTTCCCCTAATTTTCTCCCTAAAAAATTGAAAACCTGATTTACACCCAAAAATTTTCGAAAATTTACACAGGAGAGTGGACTGATGGCACTTTAGATACCTATAAACGACTCCAAATTGAGTACTCTAATGGACCTACTAAAGCGGCAAATTCGAAAACCGCGATTTTCTTTCTTTGTGTTTGGAATTCCTCACCTTTTGACTTAGCTCCAGGTCCGTCTCTGTCTCAGTTTCCGTCTCCAAGTGGGTAAAAACCGACCTCATCACACCAGACTTCTGCTTCTCATGCAAATTCTCATTTTCACTTATGACGTCTTTAACTTTACTCAATAAAGACGCAAGTTCATCCCTGCAGAATCTCGATTCCTTCTCCAGCTGCTCGATGTAATCCTCTTGTTTTTCAATAAACGACATCAGTTCCGGCGGTGCTGAAGCGTCAAACTTTGTTGAGGCGTTTCTGAAAGAACTAGAGTTAGAACAAATCAAAGAAACTCTGAGGAGTGGTACTGAATCTTGTCGGCATCCATCGGTGGTACTGTTGGTCGGATCGGTGGATAGTAATACCTCTTGGGTGGCATGGAAAGATAGTGGTAATATGGGCGGACCTTTGAAACTCTGCTGGTACCACTGATTAGAGACTGATTATCGGTGTCTTCTCCAGCACTGTCTAGATCCCGAAGAGATCTTTTCATGGGGGTGTAACTCTCGGCTAGTAAAATTCGCAGTCTGCCAACAGCTTCGCGGTAGGCTGTGTCCGCGTAGTCTGGTCTTCGGCGGTAGTCCATTTTCCCACCGCTGTATTTCCTGGAAAATTGAAAAATTGTTCACTTTAACTACACTTAGCCACAAATGTTAGGTAAATGCACTTGTCGCTTCGCTCCTTGCGTGTCGTATTTTACCTGTGGTTTGTTTGTATCAACGCGGATCAATACATCGGAATAACTAATTTGACTATTAACGCAACAAGTGGAGTTTTTGGTTTGTCATTAAAGGTAAATATTTATTTTCCAAACGAAAAAGAAGAAAATCATTAGAGCTCCGAATCAGATTCAACTAGTTCATCGATTTCATCTTCTGAATCTGACTTTGTTTGTTGTCCAGTCTTGCCTAATTAATTTTTCGCAGCGTGAAACAAAGGTTTTCCAGTTGTTTGGTGTGCTTGCAAAATTGATTTTAACCATAAATTTGTGACTTTGTCCGATCCTGCTTTCTTCCTTTTGAAACTGCTTGTCTTGTAATAGTTGATTCCATCTCGTTGTATTGTCAAATTTGAATGACAAATTTATTTGATAGATAACGATGCCAATGTTTAATTCCTAGTTGTTTCAGAAATTCAACGTAGCGACACAAAAGTATCTATTAGTTACTTCTGCCGAACGTGAATCGCTAATAGGTTAGTTGCCTAATTGACAATTTGATGACACAAAACAGTTTTTCAGGCTGTGCCGAGTCTTTTCACTATTTAATCCTTTGATTTGCAATCCAACAGGGTGTAAAAGAAACGGTTTTAACCGAAACAGTGCGTAATTTTTAGAAATGTCAAAAATTTGACAATTATTTTCTCACCAAAAATCTCCCTAGGCAACGTTGCCGGTTGTAATGCAGGGGAAGATTGCGGTGTTGGTGGTTTTTAAAAAAAAACGGACTTTAACTCTGGAAGTTTTACGCCACAAATGAAATTTTGGGAGGTTACTTGTTTGGATCTACTTGTCAAATCCCTCAAAATTGAACGTTGTAGAGCAAAAGACTCAATTTTTAGAATTTTTTATTTGGCAGATAAACTTAAAACTTCCAATTTTTGAAAATGAAAATGTGTAACTCTGGAAGTTTTTCGGTCAAGGCAATGAAATTTAGGGAAGTTACTAATTTGGATCTACTTATCAACTCCCCCGAATTTGAACGTTGTAGATCAAAAGACACAGTTTTTAAAATTTTGTATTTAAATGAACTAAAATTTTCCAATTTTTGAAAATGAAAATGTGTAACTCTGGAAGTTTTTATGCCACGGAAATAAAATTTAGGGAGGTTACTAGTTTGGATCTACTTGTCAAATTCCCCAAAATTGAACGTTGTAGAGCAAAAAACACAGTTTTTAGAATTTTTTATATCGCAGATGAACTTAAAATTTCCAATTTTTGAAATGAGAAATTTGTAACTCTGGAAGTTTTTACGTCACAGCAATGAAATTTAGGGAAGTTTCTAGTTTGGATCTACTTATCAACTCCCCCAAATTTGAACATTGTAGAGCAAAAGACACAGTTTTTAGAATTTTTTATTTAAATGAACTAAAATTTTTCAATTTTTGACAATAAAAATGTGTAACTCTGGAAGTTTTTACGTCACGGCAATGAAATTTAGGGAGGTTACTAGTTTGGATCTACTTGTCAAATCCCCCAAAATTGAACGTTGTAGAGCTAAAGACGCAGTTTTTAGAATTTTTTATTTCGCAGATGAACTAAAAACTTCCAATTTTTGAAATGAAAAATTTGTAACTCTGGAAGTTTTTACGGCACGGCAATGAAATTTAGGGAGGTTACTAGTTTAGATCCACTTGTCAAATCCCCCAAATTTGAACGTTGTAGAGCAAAAGACGCAGTTTTTAGAATTTCTTATTTCGCAGATGAACTTAAAACTTCCAATTTTTGAAATGAAAAATTTGTAACTCTGGAAGTTTTTACGGCACGGCAATGAAATTTAGGGAGGTTACTAGTGTGGATCTTCTTATCAACTCCCCCGAATTTGAACGTTGTAGATCAAAAGACACAGTTTTTAAAATTTTGTATTTAAATGAACTAAAATTTTCCAATTTTTGAAAATAAAAATATGTAACTCTGGAAGTTTTTATGCCACGGAAATAAAATTTAGGGAGGTTTCTAGTTTGGATCTACTTGTCAAATTCCCCAAAATTGAACGTTGTAGAGCAAAAAACACAGTTTTTAGAAATTTTTATATCGCAGATGAACTTAAAATTTCCAATTTTTGAAATGAAAAATTTGTAACTCTGGAAGTTTTTACGTCACAGCAATGAAATTTAGGGAAGTTTCTAGTTTGGATCTACTTATCAACTCCCCCAAATTTGAACATTGTAGAGCAAAAGACACAGTTTTTAGAATTTTTTATTTAAATGAACTAAAATTTTCCAATTTTTGATAATAAAAATGTGTAACTCTGGAAGTTTTTACGTCACGGCAATGAAATTTAGGGAGGTTACTAGTTTGGATCTACTTATCAACTCCCCCAAATTTGAACGTTGTAGAGCAAATGACAGTTTTTTGAATTTTTTATTTAAATGAACTAAAATTTTCCAATTTTTGAAAATAAAAATGTGTAACTCTGGAAGTTTTTATGGCACGGTAATAAAATTTAGGGAGGTTTCTAGTTTGGATCTACTTGTCAAATTCCCCAAAATTGAACGTTGTAGAGCAAAAAACACAGTTTTTAGAATTTTTTATTTCGCAGATGAACTTAAAACTTCCAATTTTTGAAATGAAAAATTTGTAACTCTGGAAGTTTTTCGGTCAAGGCAATGAAATTTAGGGAAGTTACTAATTTGGATCTACTTATCAACTCCCCCGAATTTGAACGTTGTAGATCAAAAGACACAGTTTTTAGAATTTTGTATTTAAATGAACTAAAATTTTCCAATTTTTGAAAATGAAAATGTGTAACTCTGGAAGTTTTTACGTCACGGCAATGAAATTTAGGGAGGTTACTAGTTTGGATCTACTTATTAACTCCCCCAAATTTGAACGTTGTAGAGCAAATGACACAGTTTTTTGAATGTTTTATTTAAATGAACTAAAATTTTCCAATTTTTGAAAATGAAAATGTGTAACTCTGGAAGTTTTTATGCCACGGAAATAAAATTTAGGGAGGTTACTAGTTTGGATCTACTTGTCAAATTCCCCAAAATTGAACGTTGTAGAGCAAAAAACACAGTTTTTAGAATTTTTTATATCGCAGATGAACTTAAAATTTCCAATTTTTGAAATGAGAAATTTGTAACTCTGGAAGTTTTTACGTCACAGCAATGCAATTTAGGGAAGTTTCTAGCTTGGATCTACTTATCAACTCCCCCAAATTTGAACATTGTAGAGCAAAAGACACAGTTTTAAGAATTTTTTATTTAAATGAACTAAAATTTTCCAATTTTTGAAAATAAAAATGTGTAACTCTGGAAGTTTTTACGTCACGGCAATGAAATTTAGGGAGGTTACTAGTTTGGATCTACTTATCAACTCCCCCAAATTTGAACGTTGTAGAGCAAATGACACAGTTTTTTGAATTTTTTTATTTAAATGAACTAAAATTTTCCAATTTTTAAAAATGAAAATGTGTAACTCTGGAAGTTTTTATGCCACGGAAATGAAATTTAGGGAGGTTACTAGTTTGGATCTACTTGTCAAATCCCCCAAAATTGAACGTTGTAGAGCAAAAGACGCAGTTTTTAGAATTTTTTATTTCGCAGATGAACTTAAAACTTCCAATTTTTGAAATGAAAAATTTGTAACTCTGGAAGTTTTTACGGCACGGCAATGAAATTTAGTGAGGTAACTAGTGTGGATCTACTTATCAACTCCCTCAAATTTGAACGTTGTAGAGCAAATGACACAGTTTTTTGAATGTTTTATTTAAATGAACTAAAATTTTCCAATTTTTGAAAATTAAAATGTGTAACTCTGGAAGTTTTTATGCCACGGAAATGAAATTTAGGGAGGTTACTAGTTTGGTTCTACTTGTCAAATCCCCCAAATTTGAACGTTGTAGAGCAAAAGAAGCATTTTACCCTTGGTCCTATCCACGCACAAGTAAATCTAAAAAGTAAAGTTAATTTAGATAATGGAGTGCGGGCACTGCCGCCTGTAAAGTATGCAACCTCCCACTCTGGAGGATCAACAAACCGTGCTGGTTCATTTAAATACCATTGAAAGAGTTGCTTATATGCAGTATTTAATTATTTTTTGCATTATATTTGGGTTGCAACTTCTTAAAATGTATTGCCTTAATGATAATTTTGATCAGTGAATGGTAAATGTTTAATTTCAGCCAGAATACAAGCTACTATCTCGATTAATTTTTGGCATTTTTAGTTAAATTTTTTTGTAATTTACTTCGCGTTAGGAATATCTCTAAAAGTTAGGTATTATTCTAAGAGAAGTTGCTTAGAATCAAATTTTAAATTCATTTATACCAAATGAGGAGTTTTCAAACGAAAAATTTCCAATTTTTATTTTATCACATACATAAGTTCTTTTAAGCAGTAATACATTGTATAATAAGAATTGCCAAACCAAAATCTTTAAATTTTGAGTTTCTATTAAGTATAATTTTATGCGAACTAAAAAATAAACGAAATCATTTATTTAGCAGAAATGAACAAAATAATAATATTTAATTATCAATAACACTATGTAACAACAAAAATTATTGTTATTTTTTTCATATTTATCGTTAGAGACTGACGAACTTTTTGACATGTTATCATTGGTTTTGTCGAAATGTCGTTATATTAAGAGAAAAAAATGTTTTCAAAAATTTTTGTTTTCGCTGTTTGCCTCATTGCGAATTTAAAAGTGACCACCAAAGATGGCAATGTAAATTATTTGCGGATCTATTTATCTACATAGAGGGATGTTTTATAACAATTAAATAAGAAAAACTCAAAATAATTTCTGGGAAGCGTATAATAGTATATTATGAAACGCGTTTCATAATGAACATTTTACCGCACGCACGTAGTAGTAAGAGGGGCAAAATGTCAGTATCATACGCTATTTAAATTTTAATTTATTTTGACTGTAATTTTACTTTGGTTGAAACCTTTTAATATGTGTTATCTATACTGCCATTGAGAGTATTTGTTTATTTTAGGACACTTTTGGCTTAATTAACGAATAACCACTTTCCAAATTTGATATTTTAAAAATCGCAAAAAAATGCGACAGGCGTTTGTCGCTTGCCGATGAAAATTAAATAAAATTGAAATATCTTCAGATTAGACAAAAAAATAATACAGTGCTTTGTACTTTAAATGAATAAGCTTTTATCTTCCTTAATTTTAGAAGTTTTTCATTTTTAACACTACAGAGAATTTAATTTTGTAATCAAAATAACTTACTTTGATTTCTTCTTTTTGTCTTGAGAAAACGTCGACATTGGTTTGGATGAAAACGCACTTCTTAGCGGACCTAATCTTGGTCGAACCAAGTAACTGGTGGTGGGTTTTTGTTTCTTGCTGGATGAACTGCTGTACATCGTGCACAAATTATAAAGAAACAGAAAGATTTCCGTTCGTGGGGCGTTTATATAACCTTTGGCGATCAATTGTTGTTTAGTCGAAATCTTCTATGGTAACGCCTGTAAAATCAAATTACAAGACATGCGATGATTATTGGTTTTCTTATTTTAGAAAAACTATCTTTAAACATTACTATCATTCTAAATGACTTTTTTTTTCAAATTTCGCTTCTCTGAATTTCCGAACGTTGCACAGTTCTAGCCGCTGAAATCTCCAGATTTCATCCTTGCCTTTGAACTCTAGACAGTTGATATGGATTTTTGAAGACTTTGGTACAAAGGTGTACCATGCGTGCGAAATAATATTAATTTAATGACTTCATGATTCATGATTCGGTCACGAATTGCGAAGGAAAACTTCCAGGTTGCGTTTGGAGTGTAAATGCATGTTTTAAATTCAACTTGCTGAGGTCGATACCACAAGAAAAAATTATAAAAACACTCACTAGTCAACAATGAAAAGTTATTTCTGAAGTAAAATTGCTCAGAGATATTTGTAAAATAAGTATTTCGCGTTCACTTTTGCTTAACAACTTGCATAATCATGAAATTTTATATTACAAAGTGTTTATAAATGTTTCTAGCATCAAGGGTATGAAATGTCAAAGAAATTTGCCGCTCATTACAAATGTGGGTTTAGATTTTTCAACTGACATTTGTAGTTAACCTCAAACATGAAACAAAGTAAGTTTTGAGAAATAAACTGTTCTAGTTGTGATTTTTGAAACCTGAAAATTATAAATTTGGACACTTTGCAACTGAAACGTCGTTGACATAAGTGACATTATAAATAATTTTCAATTGTGATGCAACCAATGCTGCCGATGCAGCCTGCTTGATAGAGGTATACTAGAAGTCCGCTAACAAGCAGGCGATGCAACCAACAATGAGAAAGACTGAAGAAAGAAATACATGTTATTTGGGAATCGTGAGGCGAAATAAAAGAGATTTTTTTTCGTAAAAGTTTCAGCGATCCTTCTGTTATAACAAGTTGTTAGTTGGATACAAATACGCCGGCCCACTATCAACAGATCCTCCAGGTGCCACAAACCGACAATCCGGAAGCACGTAACCAACATCACAATGACAGTGTCCTAAATTGTTGCAGTAACCGTTGTTGTAACAATTATTAGGACACGTCCGATTTTCTTGCACAGAAGCCACAGATACGCATTTTTGTTTAACACACATCTAAAAACAAAAGTTAATATGTCTGTGGTGAATTGTAAAAACCTCTTTTTTCGTTACTTTTTCTGGTCCACAATTGGCACCGTCTGGTACCAAACCAAGATCTACGCTGTCTGGACCAAAATCAACGGTGACATGTCTACAAGGAAGAATAGAACCATTGGATTCAATGAAGCTTTGCGAAACTATAGCGGTACTTTCCATCCCGTACTGTAGAGCGTCATTTGCGTGTTGGCAATGAAGTCGCCCACACAAGATGTCTCTGTTGAACACCTAGATTAAAACAAATAAAAACATTTTTTACATACTCTTGATCGCATTTTGAGTAAGACTTCGTGATGAAGTCGTACCCGCAGTTTCCAAATCGCGTTCCTTTGACATTGTGATCGAAGCACTTCTCAAGACCTGTATGGCTGTATTTTCCCCAAAGCAGTTTGCACTGGTGAGAATGAGTCCCGCATTGGCCCTTGAAGCAGTACCCAATACCATTTCCGCAAATTTCTCCATCTAACTTATAGAAATTACCAGGGCAGTGTTCGCTAGTTCCAGTGCAGTACTCTGGAAGATCGCATTCGTTCGCTGCGGTACGACAGACAAGTCCCGGCAATTTCAAACTGCAAGACTAAGAAAGTTAGAGCAAACTCCAGAGATTTGGTACCTGTAAGTCGCAACACTTTCCAGTGGCGCATTTCGCATCTTCGTTCAACAAGCACGTCGTCGCGTTGCAACATTTGTTGTCACAGAACTCAGGAAGACCACAATCGCACTGTTCGTCGTCTTCTACAAAGCCGTTCCCACAGACAGAGCCACGGAAAATCGCTCTTGGCGTGTTTTTCAAGCAGTGATCTAAACCTGTTGCGAATGAAAGTTTGATGGCGTTCCTACTGCATGACGACCATTGCGTTAGTGGAATCAAAGAGTAAGAAGTTGACATGATGCATTTTGATTCTGCACACGTACAGTTAGGGGTGTCATGTAGAACACCAAGAGTGTGAGCTAAGTTGTGTGCTACAGCAGTACCCATAAGGGATATTTCAGTGGAAACGTCAGAAACAACACCGCCTGAGTAGTCAGTAGAACAGATGACGCGGTTAAGGACTTTTCCAACGACACCGTTCGCAAATTTTTGCTTCCTAATAAGGAGAAAAGTAGGTTGATGGTGTATTGAACGTAGTTGAAGTTGGCGTCATTTTACCGGATTCACTTTCGCCGAATTTCCACCGATCTTCTTGCTTTTTCCACACAGTTTTTGACAAAATGACACCGTAATGACCTTCTGCCTCATCTTCAATCAATATTCTGCTTCTACATATGAACAAAGGGGTAAAACTCAACCCTTAACCTAACTAGATTATCATTATTCATTTCAACCTTCAATAGTATGTAGCCTCATGAATTTGACATCAAAAATTCACAAATAAATCACTTAGTAATCCCAGATATTGCGTATACTCCTACTACCTTTGAGAGGGTGGCAATCATAACCCCCTTTCTACAGTATCCGGCTCAATGTAGCCCGTTCAAAATAATATAAAAAAAATGTATAAATAAATCGTGTATTAATTTACATATGGATTTGTCGTCACCGTCAAAGGGTAGAAATCTAGCACCCTTTATACAAGGTCCACCCCTAAAATCGTCTTTAATTTTAAAGAAAAAATTTTGAAAATTTGCATACGCTCACAGTTGACCAAGCTCTAGAAGCTGATGCAAAAATTTGATTTTTATCACTAATATTTTTGGCGTCGCGACGCCTTAAAAATCTAATTTTTAGGTAATTGTGAGGTTTTGTGATATCAACCCCTAATTTAATTTTTTTTCGATATAAATGTGTTAAAAATATCTCAGTTGTTATTTTAGATTCAATGCAAATTGTCTTCAAAATTTGAGAAAAAAATGCTGTTTTATCAAGTTAGTTTCCAATTTCATTACGTCAACATTGGGAACTACGTTTACACCCATCTGTCAACATCTTGTGTCACAATTGACATCTATCCTTTGGCTCGCTTTAGATTGTAGCAAAAGTCTTACTTGGTGAAATTGTCGCTTTGTCGATGTTAATTAACGATTTCTGGTGTTCATAAAGTGCAACATGCCCGTGTTAATCAAAAATAACCTTTATAAGAGTGAATAAAGTCACTTGTGAAATTTTGGTGTAAACGTAGTTTGCCGCTGCGCTGTCATAATTTTGAAAACTAGCTTGATAAAACAACGTTTTTTTCACAAATTTTAAACACAATTTGCATTAGACTTAAAATAAAAACTCAGATATTTGTATCACAGTTATGTTAAAAAAAATTGAATTCGCGAATATTTCCGCAAAAACTCAAAAATCGCTGAAAATTATACTTCTTAGGCGTCGCGACGCCAACCAAACCGTGATAAAAAACAAATTTTTGTCAGCTTCTAGAGCTTTGTCAATTATGATTTTAGGGGTGGACCCAAGTGTTGCCGGACCCTGTATATTCACATTCTGTAAATGTGATAAATTAAAAATTTAACATAACGTCATTGGTATCAAAAAATTTAAAAAAAATTACTGAATAATGTTTTATATCTGAAATAGCTTTACTAACTCTCAAAGAGTAACGTTTTATTTAAACAAAATAAAAAGTTTTTTTATCTGGCAACCCAGAATACAGCTTCTCTATTTTAGATTTGCAGACTTTACAGGAGATACATTTTACAAATGAGGAGCAGGCTTTCAAAATGCAGTTTGTCCTTAATTGCATATTCTTAGAAATAAGCATATTTTTAGAAATAATTAAAATCGGCAGCTTCTTTAAGAAATAACTTGCATTTTTAAACATGTGGCAATAAATTCAGGAAAAATATGTTCTATTTGCACACAAATTTCACGACTGGAATGGAAGAGAATTTCGTAAAAAAACAAAATGGCGCCAATATATCATCAATTTGTGAAAGATGGATAAACTGCACTTTGAAAGTCTGCTAATCAAGTAGGATCTGAAGAAATGTTATTTCATTTGAAAACATCGTAGACAAAATGGCGGGCCGACTTATTATGTAGCCAAGTACATTTCATATTGTAAATCAAATAAAAAGCTAGGAAAATTAAATTAAATCAAAAGAAATTAAATGGTTCCGTCACGAAACTAAACATTACATTTTCATGCCTAATAGGTGCTAAATGACAAAATGCGCAAGACGTTTCAAAATGCCACAAATGGAAATTACAAATTCCAAGTAAATTATCCTGTGTAGGGTAGACACCACCCAGGATTTTCCATTGCAGTTCACCAAACGATCTAGTGCGGTTGTGGCTTTGACTTTTTAAACCGTTTACAGCGATTTTACCGCAAACCTTCATAAACATAATCGTCCTCAAGTGGTTAGGTCTTATCTGCATTGAAATGAACCGCTAGGCTAGACGTATTTTGAAGAATTTTATTGTTTCGATTTGTAAGACTGACCAGCTGGGTAAAAATGTGTATTCCGGTTCAGATCTAACCACCAGAGAATGTTTATGTTTATGGGGGTTTGCGGTAAAGTAGCTGTAAACGATTTAAAAAGTCAAAGCCATAACTGCACGTAATCGTTGGGTGAACTGTACCTACGTGTCGACGCAACTCCGAGCCTTGACTAATTAGATAATTAGGGGGGTATTCAAAACATACAGGGTGATTTCTTAAAAACGGCAGGCGTTGTAGAATTTTTCTTTATGAACCGATTTCAAAAATTTAAAAAACAAATTAAATGGTTTTTAATTTCCTATAAACTGATAATTTTAAAAATTTTCTAAATGTCTTAGTATCTTTTGGGCGATACTCAACTTTCTTATTTTAAATTGGCACCCATATTTTTTTTTTCATAACTTAGAAGATATTAATTTTCATTTAATTTAATTTTTCAAATTTCAAATTTATTAAATTCAAAATAAAAATTCTTCAACCCTTTGACGGGTGGTGCGAGTATAAGCGATATGGGGGATTACTAAGTGATTTATTCGTAATTTTTTGATGTCAAATTCATGAGGCTATGCATTGCGGATTTTTCCAAACAGTCGGAAGCGGTGTTTGAGAGGTTGAGATTGCCGCCCTCTGACGAGTGGTGGAAATATAGGCGACATGGGAGATTACTAAGTGATTTATTTGTGAATTTTTGATGTTAAATTCATGAGGCTACATTACTATTGAAGGTTGAAATGAATAATGATAATCTAGTTAGGTTAAGGGTTGAGTTTTACCCCTTTGTTCACATGTAGACGCAGAATATTGATTGAAGATAAGACAGAAGGTCATTACAGTGTCATTTTGTCAAAAACTGTGTGGAAAAAGCAAGAAGATCGGTGGAAATTCGCATGTGAAAAGCGCGTGACCGCGCGTTATTGAGGCTGTGGCGAAAGTGAATTCGATAAAATGACGCCAACTTCAACGACGTGTATATTGATAAGCATAACTCACGTTATCAGTTGACTGAAATCATTAGGATGCTTCAAAAGTAAATGTCCACGACGGTAATCCAAGAACTGCTTTAATGTAAAAGCGCCATCTTCAGTTGTCTCGATTTCGTCACGTTCCTTCCAAATTACAACGTCTGATAAAAATACGAAGATGTTGAGTGAAGAGTAGATCTGAAGTTGCAACGTTTAAAACTAGTAAAAATAGTGCAAGAATCTACCCCGTTTACAACATTGACTATGTCTTTACAATATTTTTCTACTTGATCTGTGCTGTTGTTTAATTCTTGGTATATTCTGTTATCTACCACAAAGACTACTTCAATAAATCTTGATTGGTCGTTGGAGTTATAAGGCTCTCTGATGAATGTGTTTTTTAGGACATCTCTTTTAAACTAAAAATAGAATTCATAAATATGTAGTGTTTAATGTTCTTACTCAAAATGTTACAACTTTGTTGGCGTTGAAATCTTTGGTATTTAAAGAAGCTGAAAAAATTAATTATTGAAGAAGCTGCTTGAAACCAGTGGGACTAATAAGGCAGGCAGTTCATTTAAATTAAATTATAATCTAATGTTTACTTACTTTGATCTTCGAAACTGCGTGCAACATTATAGAGAACTATAAAAATAGTTGTAAGACCACAAGCAAAATTTAAAAAGCCTCTGCTTTTCATGATGTGTACGTGTTGAGATTGATGCTTGTTGTTATAAATTCATGCGATTGGTTTTCCCACAGAACTCGTTTTAGCATAGCCAAGTTCTTTATTGTTGACTAGATGCTGATCTTCACCTTTGACCTTAGCAAGTTATTAAATCTCCACATTTTTATTTATTTGGTATATTTTGGTGGGATCGAAAAATAAACAAAATCTTCCTACTTTATTAATTTATTCAGATAAAATTGTCTTACAGTTTATAAATTTTTATTTAAAGACTCTTTTTAGCATCATGCCTATGAAAGAAGACAATTCAAACAAATTTGTTCTTACTCATTGTAAGGACGTGGATGCGGTAATTATTAAGTATTGTTTAATAGAAAACGAAGCAAACTAATGATGCGTCAGAATCTAAAGTCCACCTGATTGCTATCAGTCCACTCTCCTGGGTAAATTTTCTAAAATTCTTGGGTGTAAATCAGGCTTTTAATTCTTTAGGAAGAAAATTAGGGGAAAATTGAAGGTGGCGATTTTTAAGGTTAACACGTTGTCAAAGTTGAATGTATTAATCAATAATTAATTAAAAATTTGTTGAAAAAGAGAGGTTTCAATAGAGATTTAACAAGTTTTGGCAATCTTGCGTGAGACGATTAACTTCTACGCATGCCACAGTTGCGTCAAGGTAAAGCGCTTTCGCTGCCAACTGTTACGGATAAAAATCGCTAGGGGTTACTGCCAACTTAACTTTTTAATGAGTGGACCGACAGTATTGAGCTCTGGTATATAAGTGTTTCTTCCTGAAAGTATAGTATGTTAAAACACCGAGTTTCATAAGGCAATTTTTTAGGCACGAATTTTAAATATAGCGCCCCCTACAAGTGACAGCTGAAATATTTACATATAAATCGTCACTGGTTGGTGTACGATTGTAATGTTTTTGTGATTGTTTGTGTGTTTTTGTGGTGTTTAAGTAGTGTTTTAGATATTTATTAGGTATGGAAACTTCATTTTGGATCTGAAACTGAAAAGGGGAATGCATTGGTTCGAGTCGGTCACGTTCTTAACGTTTTAGAGCGAAATTTCTCAGAATTTTCACTTATAAAGGCCAAGTACTCCGTGGAACTTGAGGTTTGTTACAACATTTTTTGGTTACTGACATTCTAAAGAAGTTTTATTGTAGGTTAACAAAGAACGGCTTTTTTCCAAAAGTTCTAGGATTCCGCAAGAGTTAGTTATAAAACCATCACTAGAACCACCACCATAACAATCAGATATAAATGATATGAATCCACATGGAGTTATTCCAATTAAGAATTTAGCAGTAAAAGCGCCTTTGTAATGTGAATAAGTATAAATGCAATGATCTACAGGTCCTGGTTGTTGAATTCGTATTTCTGAACAGTCAAAGATAACACGACAATTGGGCTATTTGATTTTAAAAACTTCTGGCATTGTTCTTGACACAATTTCTCTGCTAGGCCAAAAAACATAATTTTTTATCTTCTGTGCTAGTTCCTCCAATAGTGCGATGAATATTCTTTGAATAGTATATCTATGAACTCCAAACAACACTCCTACTGCAGAATAGGAAATTCCAAGTTTCATTTTCATTAAAAATATTAATAACTTATCTTTAAGACAAATTTTGTCATTTCCATGTGTTGTAATACTTAGTAATGACAAAATATTTCAAGTATTTCAACCTAGTTATTTGTTCATCAGTTTTTGTAGAAGAAAAGCCTGCACATACATCTTCTTCCTTATTTGGACCAATGCATTTATTTACGTAACTTTTGAAATTGTTATTTACAGGTATGTTGCATGATGTTGCAATTTCATTATTACCATAATATTCACATTCAAATAAAAACGATTTTTCAACATCATTAGACTTGAATTGAGTACTTGAATTTACAAATTTTGGAACATTAATCATTACATTACTATGCTGACTGCAAATTCTCGAATAGGGTTTGGGTGCCCAAGCGCATTTGCTGTTAAACCTATAAATGTTAACAATTATTGAAGTTAGTTGAACTCGTCTTTTCAAAATTTCACTTACGTATTTCTCTTAACGGCATTTATCCATTGTTTTCGCCGGTCTTGTTCATGTGGTCTGTACGGAAAACTATAAAATTTTGTGTTTTTATGGGTGTTTGAATAATTGTTGTGACATCACACTATGCAACAATTTGTAAAACTAACACATTCGGAGCCTATTTTCGTTGGCTGCATTTTACGAATTTAACTATTTGTTGTTTAAATACAACACTATTGAGTTGTAAACAACTTTAACCTGTACAAAAATAATCTTGTGTATATGTAAAAGGAGAACAGTTTTGCCTGACAAGGGCGCCACCGGCGTTTATGCGCGCTCCCAATAATGGATGAGTGCCTAAATGGCCTTATGAACGAGGTTTTTATATTATTTTTCCTAATTTGTTCTTGTAACAGAGCTATTTTCGCTATTTTCCAATTCGTTTTCAGTGCTAGAATATCCATTTCGATACGGAATAGCTTTGTTTCCATAGCAACTTGGGAATGTTTAAGATACAAATTAGGAAAAATTTTTTTGTTAATACTTTTTATTCCATTTTGACTATTTAAATTGACTTTATTCAATTTTGACATTTAAACAGACGTTAATTTTGCTGTTAGTAGACCACTAAAGCTTTGATTTATCCGCTAGCGGTATAAAAATTTGAATCCACAAGCTAAATAAAATAGTATATTATGAAACGCGTTTCATAATGAACATTTTGCCGCACGCACCTTTTTTAAGAAACGACGAGCGCAGCGAGGAGTGTCATAAAGTAGCAAGTGCGGCAAAATGCTTTATGAACAAGTATCATACGCAGTTTTTTCTATTTTGCCTTATTTTAAACGAAAAAACTTGATTTTGAAATCTAGGGAATTTTAGGGTAGTTGGCATTTGCAAAATGTTCGGGAAAAAAATTCGAAGTAGCCAAATCCAATTTCAGTCAGTTTGACAGGTGTGACGTTTTGAGGTTACCGGAGCGCAAGGGAGCCAAGAGAGCAAAGATGTTGATCATGATCATAATGGTTCTCTTGCATCCAAAAAGTTTTTCTCCGATGAATTATTAAGCCAAGAACAACAAGAAATCATAGTGTATTGATCGATTTATCATGGTTTATCAAAACCAAAATCTAAATTGTCAACGTTGACGGCAGGTTGACGGTTTGTCTGCTGCAAACCTAAGAAAAATAAATGCTCCTGGAAATATTGGCGCGGGATTGGTCCATTTTAGAAAAAAAAATATTTGGTAGCTGTCAGTTCTGACGTTTCTCGAATGTAAACTTTGAATCACTATTTTTGGGGCTTAGGGTTGTCAAAATTGAATAAAAGTTTGTATTACACGCGCGCCTAAAATGAATGTTTAACTTGCAGTCATTCAGTCAAGGTGACTGCTTGTTAAACATTCTTTTTAGACGCTTGTATAATAAATAACTATTAATAACTCGATAGTAAGCGTCAAGAAGAGTTCATGATTTACTAGTGAAATTAAAGCGTTTAAATTCACTCAAAGTCCCTAAATCTGTAGGTCTGAGCGAGTTGCCAAGTATGGGTGAGTGCCGTTACGGGAGGCGAGAGGGAATGTGACGTCATAACGGTTCGTGTCATTTAATTCGACAGGGTTCCTACAGAGAGCAGTGGCGCATTTGTATGATTAAGGTCACTAGATCAAAGTGTCTGTTTTATAAGGTACCGCTGTTAGTTTTCAGTGCGCAATTCAAGAGAGACAGACATAGTCCATAAATCAATGGGTTAGAACGATACCAAGGAGATATGAAACACATATAGAGGAATCATGCTTATGGGAGATTTGTAACGAGCCAACTTTTGCAAACTTGACAATTTTGTGCCTAAGGAAGTGCATCAACCTGCCAGTGGGTAGCTTAAAAAATAGTACCGTTACAGTTATCTGTAATAGTTCGGTAGCAAACCCAAAAAAGGACGGTACTAAACAAAGATAGAAAAGCGTTTATCGAATCAAAAATCGGAAAAGCGTTTATCGAATAATATGCTGACGATTCAATTCCTGGTATCGGTTTTATTGCAGGATTGTTTTCGTTTCTTTTTTAAACAAAATTATTTGATAAGCTGAAAAGCACTACAAAAATCTTTCTCTCTACTTATAAAGGGAACTAAAATCAAATCACATAATATAACAATTTTTATTTCAACTTTTTGGAATACATACACTTTCAATACTACATTGAATTATATTATATCGTATACATAAAGTAACTAGACTAAATTACACAAATCATATTTTTTGATCGATGGTAAAACATTCTTGCTTTTACGTTTATAATAATTTATTTCGTGTACGAACTAAACAAACCTAATTATCTATATCTTAAAAAATATATAAACACTTAATTATGAATGAATTTACAAAATGTTATTTATGAGTAACATTCTTAATTTTACGTTGGACTTGTTTTGCATCTGTTTCACTACACGATTTAGAAATACTGAACAACTTGGTATTTAAAAGCTTATTCACTAAAAATGTCCTATGTTCTAAGCAACTAAATAAACCTGTCAACCATTGTCTGATGGAATTGTCACAATTTATTTTATTTTTTAAAAATCCTTTAATATTTGATAAATGAGGTTCTCTGCTTGTAACTTGGTGATAAGATTTTTAACATTTTTTTAATAATTTGATAAGTCTCGATCCGGGGCCTAGTGAGATATTTGATCAAACTGTCACTGTAGTCTCTATCAAGTATAAGCAATTCATTAGAATCAATCTCTTGTTCATTAGCCAGTGTTAATTTAGTTCTGCAATTATTGCATTTAAATTTTTCTATAGACCGTTGTATTACAAAACCAGCTAAATAATTAACTGAGCAGGTTTCTAAATTTGGAATATTGATAGTTTCATCTTTATTATGAGATTCGGAAGACGATGAAGATGAAAAATGTGTGGAAATATTTATTTCCGACTCCTGAGAATATTCTTCAAAATCACTTTCAATTGTTTTACTGTCAAAGTTATCTGATTTGAACATGTAAACATCTTCATCGTTTTCACAGTTAGAGCTTTCAGTAGATTTATTTAAAGACAATGAAATTATAGTTTGTAGTGCAAGCCGAAAATGTTTTGTTGAAGGATTTGGATCGAATCCTCTCTTTTGCCTAATTTGGGAAAACAAATTTTCCAACGGGTCTTGATTGAGACGACTTGTAAGCAGATATGAATATGTCTCTTTATTATCACGCCATAAAGTTAGTATCCCTTTAATTGATTGAATTAATTAATTAAATTAAATAAAACTAATTAAAAAATTTTAAATTAAACTGCTTGATCCAACTGTATCGATGTGCTCGAGTTGCGGTTTTGTTTTGGTTACGTGAATTTAATTCTATAAACAAACAGCCAACATTGTAGACATTGAAATGACGTCAACGTAAGTCGTACTGAGCTTTTGGTTACGAAACATTGTACCCTAGAGGTCTCTGAATTTCATCATTTCAATTTAGTTGTTAACATTGTTCGCTAGGCGGATTTAGTGTCGCCCCTGGATGTTGGTGGGTTCGTTTTGTTACAAAATTTAACATTGGACGATTCCTCTATATGTGTTTACTCTATGATTACGATTAGTATTACTATTATTTTTATTGTAGTTTCACTTAAGATCAAATAACCCAAAAATCGCTGTTGTAATTTTTATTTCTTAGTAGTACGTACACTGCAATTTAACTGATGTTCTTGAATAGTTTTATGTATGTTGGGAACAGCCAATCTTGCAAACGATTAGTTTTCCCCCGGTGTGATCCATTCACAGACAACATTTTCCAGTTTCTTCCTGTTGATTGATTATCGGTTTCGTTATTCATTCTTCTTGGCGATTTTTCGCTAGAACTCTGGTCTATCCATCTATGTATAAGTCCACATCTCAAAACTTTACATTGTCCTTTATTTTGAGCGTTCATCCTTCCATTTTGTGCCTGTTCATCTGGACAAGAGAATCTCTTGTTTATTCCTAGATAATTGAATGTGTTAACTCGGTTTAGGGAATCATTATTTTAGTATACCTTTCTTTCCTGGCATATTATCTTCGATATTTTGTTAATGGAGAACTTGTTCATTCCTGATGAAAACAGTTCAGTTTGTTTGTTCTTTATAGCTGATGATGGTACCTGGACCTGATGTACTTAATGTAGAAAATTGATGTCCTCTGGCTTCAATTAGTGTTAAATCAATTCTTGGGCTCGCATTTACAACTGATTTGAACGTTTTGGAGAATGTTAATGTGACTATTCCATGCTTATAAGTTAACATCCAATCAGATTTGAGATCTACCATGGTATTATCGCGGCAAGCCTTAGCACGATGCTGGTGTTGTCAACCATGGTTACATAAGCAAATTAATTTTTTGACGTTTAAAAATGAGTCGTTTTGCTAATAATTCCGCTGACGAAATTATTATTATTATTACTACTGTATGCATGGAATAGTCGTGCAAAATACAATTCGTAGGATGAATATTCTGTGATAATTTAGACTTTTATTAGCAAACTCAATTTATGTTGCTCTTAGAAAATACCACTCGTTGCTACGCAACTCGTGGTATTTTCATAGCAACATAAATTTCGTTTAGCTAATAAATCGTCTAAATTATCACGAATATTCACCTACTCATGGTATTACTATTGACAACACCACACATTTGTCTGCGCAGTTTGTAAGTTTGTAACAACCATAACGACTCAATGCTCCTAGCAACCAGTTCGGCCAATCAGAACCATTAGAATCATTCACGTGGCATTTGCATAAGGTCACTAGATCAAAGTGTCTGTTTTATAAGGTACCGCTGTTAGTGACAAAATGAAAGACAACAATATCTTCTGTCTATCTCTACATGCGCACTAAATTTTGTGTTGTTTGTGTGGACACATTGCTTTATGAACTGTCAATTCTTGTCAAATATCGTTTGTAATAAAATGGTTTAAATGTGCGATTTCTCAACACGAATCGTTATGGTGTATTCGTTTCCTCCGCCGTAAGTAAATACTATTTGACGTTTTATGTACGACGACTTTCCACTAATTTCAGAAAACTCCAAATAGAAGGTAGATGGAAGCCCTATCGAAGCCGACAATCATTGTGACATTGGTTAAGCAGTACGTATTGGGGGAATACTAAAGTTAGTTTTTGTATATGAACCCTTGAGTACTTCTTATAAGGTTATGGAATTTTGTACCTGTTAGTTTACGAATTCCGTGAACTAAATTTAAATAATGTTCCCCCAATTTGTCTTCAATCGCTTTTGTGTTTTAATAGCCCCAATACCAACATGAACTTCTTGCATTCAGGCGAATAACTCGTTCATCTTATTGTTAATATGAGTTGAAAATCAAATCTATGGGCAAGAAAATGGAAGAAGAAAGACCACTCACATGTGGTACATCACAAAACCTGCGTTATGGACAGAAATATTATTTCAAATGCCTAAAACACAAGCAATGATATTGTAAAGTGTAAGTATATCGGCCTCAACGGTAAACGTTCTCAAAATGTGTTGTAGGACCAACTGACTGCTATCCTTAATGTAACAGCGGGGCCTCATAAACTAGCAGGTGGACAAGACACAATCATTGCACTCATCACTTGAACAGTGCAGATACACAGTCTCATGAGGAAGACACACCATCGCTTTCAACATCAGCGGCAGAAGATGGTTTGTTTGAAGCCGCTGCTACTTCCTCATAATGAATGGCAAAATGCAATGGGACATGAAATATACATAAGATATGCAAAACTGGTTCTATAGTTTAATGTGGCGTACGAACGTCCTTAAGCGCATGGGGGCTAACTCACAGCTATACATTCATAGAGAAAATGTAGAATAAAAGATTGATTAAAATTAATGTATTTAAGTTATATGCTGCACTATTTCTTTCGTTTTTGGATACATCGTTGAATCTTCATTTTACCTGAAATGTCTTGATCCCATTTCTAACATTCCATCAATTAATTTACTTTTAATAGAAGGTTTATTATCGGGCATTTTCAGTGCTCATTGGATTTATTAGTTCTTTTGTCTTCACTACAAAATATTTCATGTTCCCAAGTTAATACATTTATAATCGTGTTTTATTCATTTAATCAAGAACGGTAAACGTAGAATTAATATCCCACTTTATATCGATACAATCAAAAAAAGTGTTGAAATAAATAAACACCCAAAATTAACCAATTAAACTTTGATGTCTCTTAACTACTGCTACCCCAGTTCTTAGTGAATACATATATTTCTCACCTACTGAGCAGTTCCTCTACACCATCTTATTGTTTTACTCACACTTATGACTAATATCAGTCTCATTATTCATTTATAAACTTGCACTTGGTTCTTGTTACTTTATATAAAAATTTCAAGGTTTCATTGCAACAATCTGCATACAGTGTTGTTCATCCTTAAGTTCTTGAATTTCTTTCCACATTCTTTACTTCTTCTTGATTGCATTTGTAGTTGTTGTTTCAGAATTCTTCTTTTGACTATTTCATATACTGCTCATTTATTTCCTCACTATATGTGCCCCTTCTATTTTCCATGTTCCATTGCTCTCAGTTTTTCTTTAGATATGATAATTCTACATTCTCGCTAAAGTACACAATACATAAAGTATTTCTAACAAATTACATTTATGCTCTTACTGTATACACGTCGAATCGTTGAAACACTGCCAAATACAACGCTGGAGGCTCAAGAACTCGAACAAAGCACTAAAATACATTATTCGCACTTCAATGGAATTGATCGAAATGTTAGTTTACTCCTTACGTATTCAAATGGTCTCCTGTAGTGTTAAAAATAGATGTAATTTTGTATTTCAGGGTGATTTAAGTAATTAATTTTAACATAACCTTAATATTTGTTCTTGATATTCATTTTGTTGCAGCTGTTTTGCATAAACTCATTCAAGATCTTAAACATGTCTACTTCTTCAAACTTGTAGATTCTTTCTTCTTAATAGCCCCTTTAAAATATCTCATGTACTTCATTTTCTGCTCATGTATTTGCTACTTCCATTTGTGCAATGCTTTCTCTCAGTTACTTTAACATCTCATCATTGTTACTACATCGTCGGGAGAAGCTACAATATGTGCTAATAGCATATTCTAATTAGGGCGTTACTGCATACAAGTCGAATCGTTGGAGATTAGAAAAGACAGTGCTTGAAGTCCGAGACCGTTTCTGAGTGTTGCACCTCCTTAACGTGCTAAAATGGAATAGGTTCTAATGTCGGTTCGCTCACCTCTTACGTATTCACATAGTCTGTTATAATGTTGGAACCAATTTTCTTTTTGTACCCACGATTTATTTATTAAAGTGTATTTTGGACAAATAATTTGAAGATAATCTTAAATTTTGTTAATGACAAATTTTACGTCAACAATTTTATGACAATTCCCTAGAATCTTGCGTCTCGTTCTAACCCATTGCTTTATGGACTATGTCTGTCTCTCTTGAATTGCGCACTGAAAACTAATGGCGGTACCTTATAAAACAGACACTTTGATCTAGTGACCTTACATTTGCAGCGACCGCAGCGGTATCTCACAATTGTGGGGGAAAGTTTTAGCAAAGTTTCAAACCACGACCTGCTGTATATCTACGGCCTGTGCAAAATCTCATTTCCCCGTATCAAGAATGTTTCCGAGAAAACGCATTTTTTTGCCGAGGAGGGCGCCACTGACATTGTCGACAAATTGAATTTTGGGGTTAGTAAGTTTATTGACTTTTGAAAGCTACAAAAAACACAAACGTAGAACAAAGTAACGATCGTAAACAGAGCACACATCGAGGTTAGCTATGGGCTCTTGGGTCTAGGGTAGAAAGAGTTGTCCCATAATGTTGAAATTTTGCACACATGTTTTCCTGGGCCCCAATATGACGTAAAAAAAAATCAACCCCAAATTACAAAATTTAAGGGTGGCATGTTAGGGGTAGGGGGTTGAAAACAACAAAAAGTTGAGTTTTTTATTTTTTTTTGAACTCTCCAAGTGCTCCAAAGCCCTTACGTCAAATTTGGCGTTTCTAGAGGTATTATGGGACTCACAATAAATTTATTAAAATTTAACGAAATTGTCAAAATTATGGATAAGGACTTGATTTGTAGCGGATAGACTAGCTCAAAAATTTTGAAAAAATTCACGAACACATTGGAGATCAAAATAAACTAGAAAAAAAATATGCCATAAATTTTGCCCATTATTAAGGGGGTGCATTGGGGTGAAGGGGTTGTTTTTTTTAAGAAAAGAAAAATGTAATTACCACACGTTTTCGACGTCAGCCAAAGGCATCTAATCTGAAAATCTCGTATTTTTTGCTCAAAGTTTACAATTTATCCAGATAAGGGGGTTTTGTAAAAGCGCATCCTGGAACTTGGCGGCGATTAATGTGTCAAGTTTACCACGATAAAAACGTTCAAAAATTCTGAAAAAATTCAGATGTGCTAGGTTGATTGAGCTGATAAGGAAAAAAAATACTTCACAATTTTAGGCCTTCAGGAAAGGGGTGAAATGGGGTGAGGGGTGGTTTTTTTCGAACAAAATGAAAAAATTACTTGCCCGTTATTTTGGTTTCTACTAACAGAATCCTCCTCTAAAATTTCATATTTTTTTCTCCAAGATTTGTTTCAACCCCAAAAGTGGACTTGGAAAATAATCTTTCGAAATCGGCCACCTGTGGGCTGTTGGGTCTAGCCCTGTTAGAGACGTCAGAAAATTATGAAAAAAATCAGGTATACTAGATTGTCTGAGCTAATGAAGAAAAAAAATTCTCCACAATTGTAGGCCTTCAGGAAGGGGGTGAAATGGGACAAGGGGTAGTTTTTGTCAAATAAATCGAAAAAGTAACTAGCACGTTATTTCGCTTTTTAATAGCAGGATCTCCATACAAAATTTCGTAATTTTTCACCCAACTTTGTTTCAACCCCAAGAGTGGACTTTGAAAATAAATCTCCCGAAATCTGCCGCCTATGGGCTATTGGGTCTAGCCATGTTAGAGTAGTTCGAAAATTCTGAAAAAATTCAGGTATACTAGGTTGACTGAGCTAATGAAGAAAAAAAATACTCCACAATTTTAGGCCTCCAGGAAGGAGGTGACATGGGGTAAGGGGTAGTTTTTCTCAATTAAATCGAAAAAGTAACTAGCACGTTATTTTGGTTTTTAATCGCAGGATCTCCCTACAAAATTTCGTAATTTTTCAACAAAGTTTGTTTCAACCCCAAGAGTGGATTTTGAAAATAAATCTCCCGAAATCTGCCGCCGCTACCGTTTTTTGTCTTAACTTGATAATTTTTGGTTTACAATTGTTGCCTTTTTTCTGTAAACAGGTGTCTCCCAGAACTCGAGACTTAGAGAAATCAGGCAGATGGAGACAGACATACGAAACCTAAATTTGAAAACAAAAAATGCCCTAGCCAATCACTATTGCTAAACCTACGATAACTAAGGATTGCGAGGAGTTTCTTTTCATTGCTAGGATACGTTAAATAGAAACTACTGTTGTTCAATTGTCAGAATGACATTACGGTCCTTTAATTACGGTCCTGGAAATTGAAATGATTTTTATTTTACCTTCGTTCTATCTATGTAAAAGCTTTCGGAATTGTCTCTCAGTTTTTCGTTCTTGTTCGAATACTATTAATTATTATTATTACTTTCTAGGCCATGAGTTCTGGGCCACTTGTATACATACATTGAAAGGAGGTAAACTCCTCATTTAAATCGCACCTTTCAAGGTTATAATTTGTGAAAATTGTGGAGCTCTATGGCAAATTTGAGAAGATTTATGCATTGTACATAAACGAGTACTTTAACACCGAAAGACCCTTTCGTGATAAAATATCTGTCGAATTATTTGTCATTTTTATACTTTTCTACCGATTTTATGAGCTGTATTGAGGGTGAGACTCAAAGCACGCAACATACAATACACAAGTGCATTCTGAGTTGCCAGTGGAAAACCCGTTTATTTTGTTTAAACAATCACAACCCAAGCTGATGTTAGGGGGTACATCGGATACGAGAGATAAATCCAAACGTTTGTTACTTTGTTTTGACACCCATGTCGCCGTTTCCATTTTTACAGATTCACATGAAGCGGTTTTCTTTTCTTCTGACGGCTGCTGGTGGCGAGACGAATATAATCTGTGGTAGGGTTGGTATTAGTAACCCTACGCTCAGTATTAGTAATTTTTTCAAAACGTCGCAGGCTGCAAATAAGGGTTAAAGTTTCAAGGAGACCATATCCATTACATTAGTATAAAAAGAAGCACATTCTCATTTCCTAAGAGTACTCAAACTTACCAATTCAAGGATTATTGCTTATTCATAAAACGTCCCCGTTTTTTTCTACTTTTTCAAACGTTCCATAATACATAGAGGTACTCTTTTCTTTGTTTTGCTCACAATATCACATTAATACAACTGGCAGACAAATGCCGTCGGACATCTGCAAATTTGTCACAAAACCAGTATTTTCTGCCCGAAGTTGTTTAACGAAAAAATACCACCTTTTCATGTAAATCTTCTCAAAACAGGGTGATTCTATGTATAGGACACTTTTACGTTTAACTTAAAAAAACAACACCCTTTACCCCATTCCACCCCCTTCCTGGAAGCCTAAAATTATAGAGTATTTTTTTTCTTCATCAGTTCAAGCAACCTTACACACCTGAATTTTTTCAGAATTTTCGAACTACTCTAACAGGGCTAGACCCAATAGCCCATAGGCGGCAGATTTCGGGAGATTTATTTTCAAAGTCCACTCTTGGGTGAAAAATTCCGAAATTTTGTAGGGAGATCCTGCTATTAAAAAGCAAAATAACGTGCTGGTTACTTTTTCGATTTAGTTGAGAAAAACTACCCCTCACCCCATTTCACCCCCTTCCTGGAGGCCTAAAATTGTGGAGTATTTTTTTTCCTTATCAGCTCAATCAACCTAGCACATCTGAATTTTTTCAGAATTTTTGAACGTTTTTATCGTGGTAAACTTGACACTTATTAACCGCCGCCGAGTTCCAGGATGCGCTTTTACAAAACCCCCTTATCTGGATAAATTGTAAACTTTGAGCAAAAAATACGAGATTTTCAGATTAGATGCCTTTGGCTGACGTCGAAAACGTGTGGTAATTACATTTGTTTTCTTAAAAAAAACAACCCCTTCACCCCAATGCACCCCCTTAATAATGGGCAAAATTTATGGCATATTTTTTTTTTAGTTTTTCTCCAATGTGTTCGTGAATTTTTTCAAAATTTTTGAGCTAGTTTATCCGTTACAAATCAAGTCCTTATCCATAATTTTGAGAATTTCGTTAAATTTTAATAAATTTATTGTGAGTCCCATAATCCCCCTAGAAACGCCAAATTTGACATAAGGGCTTTGAAGCACTTGAAGAGTTCAAAAAAAAATAAAAAACTCAACTTTTTGTTGTTTTCAACCCCCTACCCCTAACATGCCACCCTTAAATTTTGGAATTTGGGGTTGATTTTTTTTTACGGTATATTGGGGCCCAGGAAAACATGTGTGCAAAATTTCAACATTATGGGACAACTCTTTCTCCCCTAGACCCAAGAGCCCATAGCTAACCATTATTATAATAAGTGAAATAACTGATAAATAAAATAATTGACTAGTTCTTTGAAATTTGTCAGATTAGTGACATCTGAAAACTCTAACCTTAAAAATGGCATGGTTACACTAGGAAAACAGTGGAACTAAAACGTTGGTTTCACAGTCGAAAAGTTACTAAAGTCACGTGAGTTAGTTCCGTATAATGAAAATACATACATATATCTACATATTACATGCATGTTTCATAATGTCATAGTTACTAATCAACAAACGACAGGGTTCTTGCCTAGTTACTTACTACTATGGGAGTAGAAAAAATAAATTATTATTACACCAAAGTAACGACACGAACGAAAAATTAGTTTGTTTGCTTTATAATTATATAATTTGTTTTTGTAACACAACTACTAACTAAAATTGATTTTCTTATTTTGTGATATTAAAAAGGTAGATTTTCTTTTGTTGTAATTAAGAGAATTGTTTATATTTAGTTATAATTTTCATTGAACATATAAATAATAATAGTTTGGTTTTTTTTCAACTTATTTTCTTACCATATCAAATATTATGTACCAACTAACATAAAGTCGTAAGTCCCGGTTTAATGAAATATTAAAAAATACTCAAGTAGAAATGTATAATTTAATCAAAGATTAAGGGCAAAAAAATGAGATTATTTTCCATTACAATTTACAGATTCTCAAACTACCTTAAAATCAGCGAAATGCACATAAAATAAAACAGGGTACATAACTAACAGAGACAATGATTTTAACATTCATAGCTATCCTCTACAATTGTTTCTATGTTTGGTTCATCTTGCAGTGTTTTTTTCTCAAAATTTTCTAAATACCTGATGCTAACTTTACGATCATCAGAGAGATGAAGACCAATTAAAATTTTCTTTAAACCCTTTCTTTCATTTCCTTCAAGTTCAAATGCTTCATAGTATTTTTTCCGTAGACACTGTTTTAGGGCCTTCTTTGCAGAATCTTGTTTATGCCGCTTCAGTTCAATTATAATTACTGCACATTTTGAAATAATAATTAAATCAAGCTTGGGTGAGCATCCCTTTTTGATTGCAAATTCTGAAAAGCAATCCAACTTCCCACAACTAGAAATTAACATCCAAAGGTCACAGTGAAAGTGAAAA
This sequence comes from Gnatocerus cornutus, assembly GCA_029298725.1. Lineage (NCBI taxonomy): Eukaryota > Metazoa > Arthropoda > Insecta > Coleoptera > Tenebrionidae > Gnatocerus > Gnatocerus cornutus. The sequence goes on from CM055510.1 coordinate 2,995,025, forward strand.
TGAGCTTTTGGTAATTCTCGGTCGGTATACAAATTTTCCACAGATTTTTTAAACGCAACATATTTCATAGGTTCATGCTTCTCTCCACTTCCTAAAGACTTTAATGCATTCACAAATGACTCTTGTTGTTCTACAGTAAACAGGTTAGTTTTAAATTTTACCAAAGCCAGGTGAAGTTTGTCTGTAAATACTTTTTTCAATTCTAGATTCGGAATTTGTAATGTCCAATTGTCACCATTCTTGGCAACAACGTTAAAGTACCCACATTCTGTGAGGAACTGAAGAGCTAAGTCTACCTGCTCTGGTTCGATACAATTAAAAATTGATTCACATAATGATTTCAGATTACAAATATCGTTCAACTCTATAGTTTTTGTTTCGATGGAAATTTTTTCATTGTCTCTAACGGCTGGAAACACCTTCTCCCGCAATTTTTCGAATTTAAATAGTTGGCAGATATATTTGGTTCCAACCGATTCAACCCAATAACTTTTTCGTACGAGCTTCCGTAAATACTTGACAATAGACACAGGATTAGAAATAGTTATGCCTTCATCTCCCAATACAGTGTAATTGTTATACCAAAGAGTAATTTCATCAAGAGCTTTTTCTCTTTGACTTTCTTCTTTGACACAGTTGTTAACTAAAGCGTTTACTTCTTCTCTGGTAAATCCAAAGAATTTATAATAATCATAATCCTTGTCCAAGAATGTTCTACGTTCCACATTGTTAGCTCCTAATGAAATCATACCGCCTAATGCAGTGACAGAAAAAATTATTACTCGTTGAACAAATTGTGCTGACATCCTATCTTTGCATAAAAGACGCATTAGGTCTCGTATGAAAAACATAATCTGTTGGTCTGATGAGTTTTCACCAAATAACATTTTCATAAAAGGTGCGTCGAACTCGTCAATCAATATAATAATTTTCTTATGGGTTTGTTTTGTTTGATAGTGGACCGACAAAACCTCGATCAAATATTTAAAAGCCACCATTATGTATAGTTCTGCTGTGTTACGATCTATTGCCTCTTTCCAATGATCATCATAATGGGCATATTTCAAATAGCACAAGAAAGGTTCAATATCCAGTTCTCCCATATCGTTACTTGACCAGCTGAATTTTTCACCATCTTTATGAATTAAACATGTTTTATATTTTCTAAACAGCTCCATTATCATTGTTCTAAGACTCTCCAAAAATTGGCTATATGACTTTACTGATAATTGTGCAAAATCAAGAAAAATTACTGGATGCTGTCCGCAATGCTTGCGAAAAAGTCTTTTACTTTCACAATCATGATTCTCTATGCATTCTTCAGTGCATTTGTAAATTCTGAGATCCTGGAAAAGTTTATATTTCTCCGACTTTTCTTCACTGCTGACAATTTCAAAAAACTTCTCCAGCAGATTGCAAGCCATAGTCTTGCCAAATCTGGGCGGCGCAGTGAGAAGTATTCTATGTGCATCCTTCATAACGCATTTAATAAACATAGACTTGTCCACAAAAGTCGATGTCCAACGAAGAACTTCAAAAACCAAGTCAGGATCCTGAAAAAACATAACAAATTGTAATTTCCATGAATTTGAACATAAAACAAATTGTACATTTGTTCGAAGCAAGTTACTTACGTCTTCACTTTCATTTGAGCCTCCGGAAGTGTCCAAAGATGTTACATCATCCATTAAATTTAATCCAAGTAATTCCTATAACAAAAATGTAATACCATGTTACCGTGTGATACAATAATATGTCTGGTTTTACTTGGTCTGAATAGACAGGTTTACTTTCGACTTTTTTGCGCTTTGATGAGGATGAGGAGCCCTCCATCAGATCTACCTGAAAAAAATTTTATATTCAACGAATTTTTTTATCTGTAATCTGTATGAGTAAAAAAATATTAACAAAGTTCCGTTCAAAATGATTTAAAAAGATTCAAAATAAATTTTTTACAATAAATAAAAAAATGACCAATACTAAAGAGAACAAAATTGTAGCAGAATATTATACACCATTAAAAACAAGACAACCATCTGAACTCCAACAATTTAAAAACAGTTACAAATCTTTTACCCAAGATAAAAAAATAAATATACCAAAAAATATCAATGAAGTAACTCAAATGAGAAATCGTAATTTTGCCATTGAATATCTCAATTCGACTGTAAATAAAAAACTAACAAAGACAGAATTTTGCAAATCTAAAAATATTTCTAGAAATTCTCTAAATATGGGACTAAATTCAGATGGAATTAAGATTGCATGTAAAACGAGAACAAATGAGAACAAACGGGAACAATCCGGGACAAAAGAGAACAAATCGGAACAATTGGGAACAAAAGAGAGAAAAAATAAAATAAAAAATAAAAAAATATTCGATAATGTAGAACATAAAGCAGGTAGTCGTAAAAATATAAGTTTAGATGAAGAAGCACATAAATTAATTAGTAAATCTTTAGAAACTTTTCAATCATAAATGGACAAACTAGTTTCATACATTCCCAACGATGAGAAAGAAAAATGGAAAAAAGATTTAAAACCTATTATTACTGAAATAGACAGATTAGAAGATGGAGCAAAAATAGTCGGTTTCAAACAAGAAGTAGTAGATAAATATATTGCAAGAAAAACAGCTAATTTATTCCTTGAACAATTAATTATGACAGACTGTGAACTAGAATCCGCTAATAATAAAATCGATGAATTGGAATATAAATTAGACAACTACAATAATTATGATCCTAAGAAATTAGCAGAATTAACAAACAAAACAGTAGTAATACCATCAAACATCGATGATGTAAAGAAAAGAACTCTCAAAATATTTGAAAGACATACTAAAAATATGAGAGCAACAAATGAAAAAACTCAAAAATTGTAAATTAAATGGAAAGTACTGTATTCAAGAATTTAAATATATTCAATGAAGAATATCCAAAATTCGGAAAAAAGTTTTCAAGTCTTATTCAACAAGTTGATAAATTAAAAATTATTATTTTTATTCTTACGTTTATTATCGTAATTGTTATTATTGTTTTCTTAATTTATTACTTCAACGCTAATAAAAAATAGTTCAACAGTGTCCATGAACGTACCTATGATGATACTAATACGTGTCCATAAGCTAATGTATCTGTAGAATTAGGTAAAAGATATCTTTTATCATCTTTCCAACTTAGAGACTTTTTCTTTACTTCTTCAGTAAAAATATCATGTTTATGACTCCTAATCACTCTCTGTCTATGGAAGTATTCAGTTTGATTGAATAAGCAATTTTTGTAATCTTCAAAACTTATTTCTTTCTTCAATACTGCTTTCTTGATACCTTTTAATGTTTTTGAAACACACGTTTCAGTTCTGTAACTGTACATTTTTGACCTTAAACCTATGTATTCTAATATCTTAATACCATTCAATTCATCTTTGAATTTCCCTATTACTTTCTTATTTTTATCAGAATATAATGGATGGTCCTTTGGATAATCAGATGTATCAAAATAGTCGGGTTTGTTTTTCATAAATTCATAGAAATCAGCCATTTTAATCTCATATATGAAACTGTCGGTATCTCCATAAAGAAGTTTTATTTTTTCATTAAATTCTTTTTTAATTACATTGTAATGGAAGTTATACATTAATAATTTCGATAAATCTAATACGGCTTGCCCAATGTAAATTGGTTTATTAAACAATACTTTGGTTTTATAATTGTGAACTGCTGCCAGGTGTTTGCTAAATATAGTTGTGTTTAAAATTAGGTTTGTTTATCGCTTTTTGTAATTTTTCTTCATCACAATATAATTTAATATTTTGTTGGTTTCTAACAGATTGCACAGACTTACCATATGGTGCATTAACCATTAGTTTCCAGAAATCTTTTTCAAAATCATTTTTCGCCTTCTGTCTTTGTTCAGTATTAAATTTTACATATGGTGCTATGAAATTTGACTGAGTAAATTTTATACCTCTGTGAACCTTTGTTATTCTAATACCTAAACTTTTGTAAAGTTTTAATGTTTTGTAATGAATTATATAATTTTTCTTATCATAGAAATGACAAAGTAGTTTTTCTACTTTTCCGCCCGGGGAAATTCTATTTTCCGGAGCCAAAGGCAAGTCATTGAATTTGTTATGAATAGCCAAGTCTACAGGGAATGCTAAATCAACTTCTAAAACATAACCGGTATCACTATCTGATAACAGTATACCATCAACATTTTTAATTTCATCACAAGTCAACCATTTAAAGTTTTTTTCTGGTAATCTCTGAGATAAAGCCCATCCATATAGATTATTAGCATCGATAATCTGAGTATTTTCATCTGCCTGCGAATACCTGTTACTACACTGTGAAATACCTCCTCTAATTCCGTTTTCAAAAAACAAATACATTTCATAATCAGTTAATAATTCCAACTTCACTGAAGTATATTTGAGCATACAGTCCCAAGCTAACCCCGGAGTTGTATAATACCAAACAGGATCCAGTCCATAACTCTTTTCTAAACATAAATCTCTAAAATTTTCAAATACATCAGTTAATAGCAAAACATCTAGTTTTAAGTATAAATCATGCCATTCACCCAAGTTTTCAATTTTAAAATATTTCCATACTTTCACTGCATGTTTGAATTCTTCTTGAGAAATTCCTTCTTTTGTGGGCGAAGAATAAAATTTATCTATTGATGGAAGTTTTGTTTCAGAAAATTTCTCAAAAGAATCCATGTATTCCTTTTCTAATTATCTTGCTTTTTTCTTTCCTAAATAACACATCTAATTCATGATTTGAAAAGTATTTAATTATTTCTCTCAACTGACTTGATTCCAGATTAGATGACAAATTGTCTAGGCTACTTGCTAAAAATCTAAATGAATCGATAAATCTCAGTTCGATATATCCATTATCATCCATTCTTAAAATTTTACTGAAAGAAATATATTTCTCTTCGTTATTAGGTATTAATTTCAATTGACTTTTATCTTCTCCTAGATTTTTTATAAACAAATGACAATCGTAAGCGCTTCAATTATGAAACAAAATTGGAATAAACAATGGTTGTCTATATTTCAAATTGCATTTTCTACAAGCAGCTCCTCTATATTTTCCAGTGTAGTGATCATGATCTCTTACTTTTGGGTTTTCTATAGAAAACACATTTTCACAAAGGTAACAAATTTTTGTTTTTTTATATTCTTCTAGTTCGATATCTTTTATGGGTTTATTTTCTTTTAATAACTTGTATATTGTTCTGGCATATTCAGTTATTCTTTTTATAAAACATTTATCACTTTCCTCTCCTCTGTAAATTTCCAATGGGTTACCAATATTATTATAAGCACTCTTAATGTATAATCCATGACCACAGGGAATATGAAATTGTGTTTTATGAGTATATGATGATTCAGGATTTGGTTCGCATGTATGAATAGGTTTCAGAATAGATTCAAAATCAGAATAAATTACATACGGATGTCTTAACATTCTTTGAATATTTTTAAATTTTAATATATTATCTTCAGGCATGTTCGGAACACATGGTTCATTACTAAAGCACACATTTTGATGTTTCTTTAAAGCATCTTCAGTTCTAGCGGAGTAGTTTAAACATCTTCTACAGAAATGTTTTTTGTTTCTATTTACTTCCAACTGATCATTCAACAATCGACTCAAATTCTTATATAAAAAAAATATATAAAATATAAAAAAAATAATAACAAAAGATATTATATAGGTTTCACCAAATAATTAAAAAAAAACAATAAGGATTTTATTGGGTGTTCGTAATTTTAAATCCCTAATTATATAAAAATTATTAAATACAAATACAAAAACAGCTCAAGAAATTAGAGAATACTATAATATTACTTTGGAAGAAATATTTTATTCATATTTGGAATACACTAAAGACTTTTATTTGAATATAGAAAAATCACTCCATAAAGAGAATCAGATAAAGCAAATTGAAACGATAATCTGAAATTAAGAGAGATTGTCATGTTTTTTAGTCCGCATAAATCTAAGTGTGGGAAAGACATGTTTTCATGATAATTTAATCGATGATGACAACGTAAACAGATAACTCATCTTTTGATAACACAGGTTTACAAAAATTTACAAAAATTTTTGGACTGCAGATGTAAGGATCATTTTTAATGTATTTTGACACGCTGAATTCAAATCTGTGCTCAGTTTTTCTCCATCAAGTCTAGATTTTGAAATAGCATATGATTGTTGACCCCTCGTGATTGGTCGCGGGTCTCTGTCAAACTGAAAATATATTCAGAAATGGCAAGTAGAAAGTGTATGTTGTGAGTATGTTTTGCGTGGTTGTGATAATTACAACCTAAACCTACCTACCCAGTGTCATTTCTATCCAAACATTCCCTAATGTAAATTCTGAAAATTCTTGGATGTAAGTTGCTGTAGGTAGGAATGTACGTACGTACGTTCTTTTTGGGAAAATCTTGTGAGAAATTACTGGATGACAAGTGCGAAGTCAAATAATAAACGTTTTTATAAACTGAATATAGGTAGGTATGCCCCTTTAATTATTCTATTAATTGCTATCATGTTTTGGGCGTGAAATAGTTATTTACAGTCGCGTGTGGTAACTTACATTTTACAGCGCGAAATCAGTTTGAAGCACGACGGCGTAGCCGGAGTGCTTTAATGATTGAGCGCTGTAAAATGGTTAACGCACAAGAGTTGTATTAAACTTTTTGGCCGAAAAATTTTAATTTAAATAATTGGATTTTTCAAAATTTATGGGAACTGTCATATCTGACATTTGTAAATTTCATCATCTGTCAATTTTGTCAATTTTGTAGTTGGTGCACAAAAAGTACACAAGATGGCGCTGTATAAAAAACGTTTTAATATTCCTTTAAAAATAGAAATATTGTCTTAATTGAGATAATAATTTAGGTAGATTCCACTTTGGTGATCAATCTTCATTATGGTAAAGTGATTTTAATTTATAAACGCATGTGAAGAGCAGACGATTTGGGCAATTTTTACAGCACGGCGTGTGTAAACGTCCAGGGCGCTTGTAAATCTAGTGTTTCCGAAGATGTCAATTGAAAGTTAATTTGACGTTTACAATTCATGAGGCCAAAAACAACGTTTCTTCTTTTACGACATTGGAAAACGATACACTATACCACGTGGCTGTTCAGATGTTTCATTTATTTTAATTTTCGACACAACCGTTAAAAATTACCGAAAAGCAGACGACTTATAGGTAATCATGCAGAATCGGGACCTGAAAAATGACGGCTGACATTTTTGACAGCGTTCGGGTACAGACGGTCTGCAACGTTGCCAAATCGTTTGAGTTTAGAGTTGCGGCTGCCTGTATAAAGAGTTGCCTAAACCAGAGGAAGAAAAAATAATAGCGTGAAAGAATTTATCACTTGCCATATAAATAAATCGAATCTAACAACCCTAACAACGGTTTGTCAAGTCGATTCTCACGATTATTATTATTTTCGCAATACAGTACTCCCGCCGTATCCGCGTATTCGGCGTCCGCGGTTTCGGGTATCCGCGGTTGGAAACGCCGTTTCTCTGTTTCATTTATTTGCGGTTTATACGCATTTTTCGTAGCCTAGGATTCGCTATCCGCAATTCATCATATTTACAAGGGATTACGCCCCAATGGGATTTTAAATTAAGTGGCAGTCCTTGTCTAAGATTGTGTCCGCAGTTGCATGTCCAGTTTCAACTTTTGCTATAATCGAAATGCCTTTCATTTCAGTAAAAACTTTTATAACAAACTGTTAGTTAGCTTATTTCATCTGTACGTTATTTTACTACATGCTATCATATTATCCAGTTTTTAAAGTTTAAAACAGACTTTCAAAAATAAGTTTTAATTCAAATTTAACAAAAATGAAAGGATGGAAGGGTAGCAGCAAATTATTACAAAATTATTCTGAATACTCTTTTTTTATAAATGCTTCACTCATATGTTCAAAAGTATTATTTTACATAATATTGTTAGTTTTTTTAAAGATTATTGTTATTTTTACTGTTATCAATTTATCATTATTTATAATTCAAAATTCTTTAGGATGATATTACCAGGATCAATTATAGTGTCTGATGGATGGAGGGCGTATGACTCTATAGAACAAGATTTGGGCCAAATTTATGAACATCAAATAATCATCCATCAGCATCACTTTGTGGATCCTCAAGATCCTGATGTCCACACTCAAAACGCGGAAAACATGTGGATGAGGGCGAAAATGAAGTTGCGGCGACAGTTTGGCACCTCCCAAGCGCTGTTCGAGTCTTATATGCACGAATTTATGTGGCGAAACAAATTTAAGAAAACGAATATTTTCGGGCAATTTTTGCTTTGTTTAATCGACCAATATCCTTTTGTATAAATTTTTGTAAGAATATATAATAAAATTGTTAAAAGTATCGTCTGCCTATCATTCTCATTTTTATTGCACAAGCCAAACTTCTCACCACAAAAACATAATATGTACATGTATATCTTTAAAGTGACATAATTACTTATCCCCGGCAGAAATAAATTCAATTTGAGTTTGAATTTGAATTTGACACAGTGTGGAACTTTTATACATTTTTTCAGTTTAATATATGAGCCGCATATGTTGGTGGAACGGACAAATTGTGTTCTCACGTTCTGCCTGAGATTATACAACCCACTATGACGCATAGTATTGAGTCTGAATCTTTCTTGTATCTGAAGCAACTTGGCAACAAAGCTATCGCTTCGTGCTCGATCGCAGTACGCGGGCGCATGCGCACATGTCAGGTCCCGATTCTGCATGATTACCCGACTTATATTTAACTTATAAACTTATAATACTATTAATAAATAACAAGACATTTTATTACTTACCAGCAGCTTTAACAATTAACACCAAACCAACACTGAAACGACTGAAACTGTCAATCATCTGTCAACGCGGAACGGACAAAACTGAATTATCGACCGAAAGAGCGTCGCGCGCCATCCTGGTCTAGATGGCGCTAAGCATATTATCGTTTTAAGGTCACTAGATCAAAGTGTCTGTTTTATAAGGTACCGCCATTAGTTTTCAGTGCGCAATTCAAGAGAGACAGACATAGTCCATAAAGCAATGGGTTAGAACGAGACGCAAGATTCTAGGGAATTGTCATAAAATTGTTGACGTAAAATTTGTCATTAACAAAATTTAAGGTTATCTTCAAATTATTTGTCCAAAATACACTTTAATAAATCGTGGGTACAAAAAGAAAATTGGCTCCAACATTATAACAGACTATGTGAATACGTAAGAGGTGAGCGAACCGACATTAGAACCTATTCCATTTTAGCACGTTAAGGAGGTGCAACACTCAGAAACGGTCTCGGACTTCAAGCACTGTCTTTTCTAATCTCCAACGATTCGACTTGTATGCAGTAACGCCCTAATTAGAATATGCTATTAGCACTTATTATATTGTAGCTTCTCCCGACGATGTAGTAACAATGATGAGATGTTAAAGTAACTGAGAGAAAGCATTGCACAAATGGAAGTAGCAAATACATGAGCAGAAAATGAAGTACATGAGATATTTTAAAGGGGCTATTAAGAAGAAAGAATCTACAAGTTTGAAGAAGTAGACATGTTTAAGATCTTGAATGAGTTTATGCAAAACAGCTGCAACAAAATGAATATCAAGAACAAATATTAAGGTTATGTTAAAATTATTTACTTAAATCACCCTGAAATACAAAATTACATCTATTTTTAACACTACAGGAGACCATTTGAATACGTAAGGAGTAAACTAACATTTCGATCAATTCCATTGAAGTGCGAATAATGTATTTTAGTGCTTTGTTCGAGTTCTTGAGCCTCCAGCGTTGTATTTGGCAGTGTTTCAACGATTCGACGTGTATACAGTAAGAGCATAAATGTAATTTGTTATAAATACTTTATATATTGTGTACTTTAGCGAGAATGTAGAATTATCATATCTAAAGAAAAACTGAGAGCAATGGAACATGGAAAATAGAAGGGGCACATATAGTGAGGAAATAAATGAGCAGTATATGAAATAGTCAAAAGAAGAATTCTGAAACAACAACTACAAATGCAATCAAGAAGAAGTAAAGAATGTGGAAAGAAATTCAAGAACTTAAGGATGAACAACACTGTATGCAGATTGTTGCAATGAAACCTTGAAATTTTTATATAAAGTAACAAGAACCAAGTGCAAGTTTATAAATGAATAATGAGACTGATATTAGTCATAAGTGTGAGTAAAACAATAAGATGGTGTAGAGGAACTGCTCAGTAGGTGAGAAATATATGTATTCACTAAGAACTGGGGTAGCAGTAGTTAAGAGACATCAAAGTTTAATTGGTTAATTTTGGGTGTTTATTTATTCCAACACTTTTTTTGATTGTATCGATATAAAGTGGGATATTAATTCTACGTTTACCGTTCTTGATTAAATGAATAAAACACGATTATAAATGTATTAACTTGGGAACATGAAATATTTTGTAGTGAAGACAAAAGAACTAATAAATCCAATGAGCACTGAAAATGCCCGATAATAAACCTTCTATTAAAAGTAAATTAATTGATGGAATGTTAGAAATGGGATCAAGACATTTCAGGTAAAATGAAGATTCAACGATGTATCCAAAAACGAAAGAAATAGTGCAGCATATAACTTAAATACATTAATTTTAATCAATCTTTTATTCTACATTTTCTCTATGAATGTATAGCTGTGAGTTAGCCCCCATGCGCTTAAGGACGTTCGTACGCCACATTAAACTATAGAACCAGTTTTGCATATCTTATGTATATTTCATGTCCCATTGCATTTTGCCATTCATTATGAGGAAGTAGCAGCGGCTTCAAACAAACCATCTTCTGCCGCTGATGTTGAAAGCGATGGTGTGTCTTCCTCATGAGACTGTGTATCTGCACTGTTCAAGTGATGAGTGCAATGATTGTGTCTTGTCCACCTGCTAGTTTATGAGGCCCCGCTGTTACATTAAGGATAGCAGTCAGTTGGTCCTACAACACATTTTGAGAACGTTTACCGTTGAGGCCGATATACTTACACTTTACAATATCATTGCTTGTGTTTTAGGCATTTGAAATAATATTTCTCTCCATAACGCAGGTTTTGTGATGTACCACATGTGAGTGGTCTTCCTTCTTCCATTTTCTTGCCCATAGATTTGATTTTCAACTCATATTAACAATAAGATGAACGAGTTATTCGCCTGAATGCAAGAAGTTCATGTTGGTATTGGGGCTATTGAAACACAAAAGCGATTGAAGACAAATTGGGGGAACATTATTTAAATTTAGTTCACGGAATTCGTAAACTAACAGGTACAAAATTCCATAACCTTATAAGAAGTACTCAAGGGTTCATATACAAAAACTAACTTTAGTATTCCCCCAATACGTACTGGTTAACCAATGTCACAATGATAGTCGGCTTCGATAGGGCTTCCATCTACCTTCTATTTGGAGTTTTCTGAAATTTGTGGAAAGTCGTCGCACATAAAACGTCAAATAGTATTTACTTACGGCGGAGGAAACGAATACACCATAACGATTCGTGTTACACAAAATTTAGTGCGCATGTAGAGATAGACAGAAGATATCGTTGTCTTTCATTTTGTCACTAACAGCGGTACCTTATAAAACAGACACTTTGATCTAGTGACCTTATGTATGATTGGTCCTCTACCCAAAAAAATTTTCAGTTTCTTTTTGGCTCTTATGCCTGCTTATTATCATCGTATTTACCTCCTATTTGAAGAAAAACACATCAGAATTATCCTAGGATCTTAAGACACTCAGTCAAAATAATTCAATGACAAAAACTTTATTCATTGAAAGATCGGAAGTTGTATTGTCAAAAAGTTTTGTGTTCCTCACTATTTCCTGGCAGAAATTGCTATATGGCATCAACATGGAAACGCGATTAGTAGACTCGCTCAGACCTGTAGATATAGGGACTTTGAAATTCACTAGTGTGCCATTTTCAAAACTTCAATAACGAACAGATTTTTATTTTTACATCAAATTTTTGATGAACAGGCAAATTAATGTCTTGATGATTAGTTTCGTGGTTTGACACGGGATTTTACGGAACGGTAGAGGGGCCAACATACTTTTTTTTTTAAGCCGCACTGTCAAGAAAAAAAGTCGCTCTGCCAGAACAAAAAAACGAAGATTAAAACAATCAGTGATACGTTAATCGTCTTTATCGAAACATGAATATTGTAGATTTATAATAACATAAACCAGAGTTCATTACTATCAGTCCACTTATTAAAAAGTTAAGTTGGCAACAGTCCTTGGCGATTTTTATCGGTAACAATTGGCAGCAAAAGCGTTTGACCTTGACGCAACAGTGGATGCGTAGAAGCTAATCGTCTTACGCAAGATTTCTTTTGCAACAAATCTTTAATTAATTAACCTCAAAAATCGCCACCTTCGATTTTCCCCTAGTTTTTGAAGAATTGAAAGCCTGATTTACACCCAAGAATTTTCGAAAATTAACACAGGAGAGTGGACTTATAGCAATGAGCTGGACTTTAGTTACTGTTTCATAATGGCATAGATCCACAGTATTTGGGACAAAAGCAGTTCCGAAGGCCAAAATCTGAAAATCTCCATTTATTTATATTAATTGTAATATAAAACATCTTGAGAAATGCTGTCCTTGCCGTTTCACGGCTGTTTCATTGCGTTTTCGATTTTTTACATTTACACAGGGTGAATTAAAATGGGGCGAGATTACAACCCTTTGACGGCTGGTGGGGGCAAACTTAAATTAACCTAAAAACTTGTCATTTTTGACATTTCCGAAGTTCCAGACTTGAAACATAGATGGCGCCACTTTTGAGTCAAAATAAGCGCTAAAATTTAAAAAAATATGTAAAGTAAAGTAAAAACCTGTAATTTTTGACATTTTTAGTTCCAGACCTGAGACATAGATGGCGCCACTTTTGGGTCAGGTCAAATCATACTTAAATTTCAAGAAAAATATGTAAATTAACCTAAAAACTTGTAATTTTTGACATTTCTGTAGTTCCAGACACATTCAGTATGTCCCCGAATTGAGTTCACAAGAGGGAAAAAAAGTTTATTTTCCATTTTGCAAAAAAATGACAAAGAAATGACATTTTTTGCTTATTTCAAAACAGATAAATCTGCAATTAAAATTTCAAAATTATTAGTTTGTACTCTTAAAATTTTTTTTTTCATTATTTTTATTTATTAAATTTTGTAATCGTATTTAAATAAGAGCAGGCTGTGGATTCACAATATCACATAGTGCGTTAAAGATTAAAGGAAAATTTACCAAAGAATGTGTGATTATTAAAAAAATTGGAAAAGAAATGCAATTGCATCCTTAACAATAATTGAGAAAATTCGAAACAGTCTTAAAGAATTACGAGTTTGAACGAAGTGCTAAAACAGATAATGTGTCAATCAAATAGTGGAAATTGGTTTGAATTAAGGAACAAATTTCATTCCTTTGACATTTTTTGCAAAATTAAAAATAAAAAAGTTCTTTGTTATTTTTTGTTTTTTTCGATTTTAAGAACACAGCTTGATAATATTAATGTTTTAATTAAAGATTTATTTATTTTAACTTAAGCAAAAAATATTATTCCTTTGTCATTTTTTTGTAAAATGAAAAATAACGTTTTTTTTCCTCTTGTGAACTCAATCCGGGGACATACTGAAGATGGCGCCACTTTTGGGTCAGGTCAGGTCAAATTATACTTAAAATTCAAAAAAATATGTAAAGTAAAAACCTGTAATTTTTGACATTTCTGTAGTTCCAGACCTGAAAATAAGCGCTAAAATTCTGCAAATCTTGTTGACAAGTGTGACACTAGAGTTGTCAAATTTTTTATTATGTTGAGTAAAGGAGGCTAGCCATTCCTTGATTCGTCAAATTTAAATCGTCATTTGTTCATGTGGGCGGAGTTAAACCAAAGTTACAAAATTCCGACTATATATTATCCGTTCATTAAACATAAGTGACATAAGAATGACAGAAGATTGGTAAACAGTAAATTCCCCTGCAACATTTTTAAAGAGCATTGGATGCAGTGACAAAATTTTTGAAACAAATGACTAGCGCGCATACATGTCAGCTGCCAGTATCTGGTGGATTCTGAAGGTCATATTTTGGATCCATTTCTACTTGACACGATCTATACTTGCGAACGGTTGCCGAACCGACTTCGGCGCTATTCGGCTGCGCCAACTCACGCCATCCTTTAAACGCCTGAGCTGTGCTAGGTGGCAGCTAACCTTACTTTTTCAGATACCGAAGTAATCGCAGTTTTCTTAAAGTAACAATCAAATCTACCCGAAATGGCGAGCAAGAAGAAGGAAACCAACGTCTGGAACAAAAATCGCAACCAAAACAAAACCAAACTTGTAAGTGCCAACTTGCCGACACCTGCTGAGGTTAAATTCAAAGAAGCTCACGGGAAATTGCAAGCTGCGGTGCGAAAACACGTCCAGGATTACGAGTCTTCTTCATCAGAGGAAGAATTAGAGTCGGAGAATATCATAGGTAGAATTAAACACGAGGAGAATGAGGGGTTTTAACCGTGGGTTTTGTAGACGTGGTGATAAAGAATTACACTCAAACTGGGGGGAAAAATGAAAGTTTAGGACGGACGAAGACGTTTCTTCAAGATTCATTTTTGTCAGGAACCGCCACATGTCTCATTTGTATATCTAGGATCAAAAGAGATGCTCAAGTACCAACTTACTTTTTACAATTCTGTCACAACTTTCTCATGTTTTCTTGTAGATATGGAATTGTTATGAGTGTTATTGTGTCTTCCACCTCAACTGTATCCAAAGGTGGTCGAAAGACAGCATTTATCAACAAAAACAGATCCAAGAGAGCCCCATTCAAGTCTCTAAAGTCACTTTAACTTGGAGCTGTCCTAAATGTAGACGCGATTACCAAATAGAAGACGTCCCTGACAAGTATCTTTGTTTTTGTGGAAAAACAGCAAATCCAAAACTTGAACCATTTCTTGTACCCCATTCATGTGGCGAGATCTGTGGTAAGGATTTGGTACCTCTATGTGGACACAAGTGCCTTTTACTGTGTCACCCTGGTAAGTCCTATCTTCTTATAATGTGAGTTACAAAGACTAATTTCCAGGCCCATGTCCCCCTTGCCCTGTCACTATTAACACTACTTGTTACTGTGGAACTCAAATGCCCACTACCAGGAGATGTAGTGACAAAGAGTGGTCTTGTGGAAACCAATGTGGGAAGCTTCTGGGGTGTAAGAAACACAGTTGTTCAGATCCTTGTCATTCAGGGGATTGTAAACCTTGTCCTAAAAAGAGTCTACAGAAATGTTTGTGCAAATCCAGCAACAAGCTAAGGGATTGTGCTTCCCCCATTTGGAAGTGTGATAAGGTGAATTTGAAAACTTATCCAAGCAAATTATAATAGAGCTCATTACTATCACCAAGGAGATATGTAAACAGGAGGTCAATCTTGTATGCCGCGCGTCGAAAAACACGAGTCAGAAATCGCTCTGCGCGGTAGCGTCTGCGCATCTTCTCTGCTATTGGCTATTGGGCATCACATGGTCAACTCATGACGTGCTCATCTTTGCTGTTTAATAAATTGCAAAAGCAAAGCTTCTGCTGATGGAAATTCTCGAGCCCTTTTAACATGCCATTCGATACATTTTAATTTCTTACATTATGTGTACAAGTCGTGCGCTTTGGGATAGCGAGAGCGGTAGATGCGCAGTTAAAGCGCGCTCACATTTTTTGATTGACGATGAATTCGAAACGTTTAGTTGCGAACGGTGACCAAAGCAAAATTCATTACTATTCGGCTGCAACAACTCTTGCCATCCTAAAACGCGTGAGCCTCGGTACACAACAAAAAATAATTCATTTAAAAAATTACCAACATAGTTTTTTATTAATGGCGGAATTAACCACAAAATAATCGGAATATTTAGACAAATATTCACATATAACGTAGATAAAGTAAAGAAACACTTTTCTGTCATCAACAAAATGTGACCATAACCAACAAAACAAAAAGTCATCATTGACAGTATCGACAGATTCCCTGGTGGGCTTTCGACCGTGAGTGTTTTTATTGGCTCGCTGTGGCGCGCAGTTTTAAAACCTGCGCAGTAGCTACCGCGCAGCGGCCCATCAGCTCGCGACGCTTTTTGCCACCAATCACGTGACCTAGATTACTCTCCTGTTTCCAGGCTTCATAACTATCACTTATTAAAAAGTAAAGTTGACAACTGTCCCTAGAAATTTTTATCGAAAACAGTTGGCAAAAAAGCGTTTGACCTTGACGCAACTGTGGCATGCGTAGAAGCTAACCGTCCTCCAAAACTTGTTCAATCTTATATAAATCTCTCTTTTGGAACTTGCCTTTGATTAACTCTTAACTAATGTGAGATGTTGATACACTAAACTTTGACAACGTTTTAACCTCAAAAATCGTAATTCAATTTTCCCCTAATTTTCTCCCTAAAGAATTGAAAGCCGGATTTACACCTAAGAATTTTAGAAAATTTACACAGGAGAGTGGGCTGATAGTAATGAGGTGGACTTTATGTATAGTTCGTACAGTGAGAGTTTGAATGACAGAAAAGTCACTAAATGTACGCAATAAAAAGTGTTCCATACGCGCGAAATTTAAAATTAACAAAGTAACCCCAGTTACTGACAACCCTGTCAACCCATTTCGCGTAGAAATTTAGTGTTTTTAGTGTATTTTGTAGCATAATTTGCTGCCAACCTATATGTCAACTGTCGAAATATCCCAATCTCTCACCGGATATGCTGTAGTACAGTAGACTCTCGATAATTTGAAACTCAAGGGACCTTGCAAAAAGTTCAAATTATCAAAAGTCCAAAATACAGTGTGAATCAAATAATCGAGAGAAAGACAAGAAAAAATTCAAATAAACGAGAGTTTAAAGGCAAACAGATAATAGTCGGAATAAACAAACCAATCAGAGAAGAGAGCGTAAAATCCACTAACTCCACTTTGACGAAATATCCTAAAAATTATATTTTCTAAGCTATTAATTAATTCTTCTGGTGAAACAAATTTATGCTTCGACAAAACTTCCAAGAACCCTTTATTAAAGATATGTCAAAAAAATGTAAAATCTGATTTTAAAGCTGCAATGGAATTTTGAAGAATGGCTTGTTCAGAAGTTTTCTGTTTTTCTTGTACGCCCACGAAAGGGACTTATAGAGTGTTGGCGGGGAAAAAAATTCTCGGTTTTACTTCAAATTAACGGGGAGACCAAAATATGTACATTGAAATTTCTCAATTTATCGAGGGAAATCGAGGGTACCGGGAAAAAACTTCAATTTACCGAGAGTCTACTGTATATTGTTTAATGAGGGTATAATGGTAGCAATATTTGATTAGGCGTTTTTTTATCTAAGAGTAATGTTGCCATTACATCCGAATCAAATACTATGCTTTATCTACAGCCCCACATGTTTGATGTAACCATGATTATAGCTGAGGCCGCGAGTCATATTTTATTAATACTATTGGTATTCTTTTACTAACAACACAGACATAATGCGTCAATTATTTTACCGTTTGTGAATAAATGTTTTTTTTTGTAGATATGCAATAAACAATTTTCCTGTGGCAATCACAACTGCTCAATTGTTTGTCATGATGGCGACTGTGGTTCTTGTCCGTTGACTCAAGAACGATCGTGCTCATGTGGCAAAAGCAAATATCTGTTGCCTTGCACTGAAGAAACACCAACTTGTCATGATACTTGCGAGAAGCTTTTGGCTTGTGGGCTTCATACTTGCAATCAGCGTTGTCACAAAGAAGCTTGTGGCATGGTAAGATTCCTTGATTTAAAATAGTATATTATTATATGAGCAATTATGGTAGTCATCCGAGTGAATAATGACCATAATTGCGAATATAATACTATACTTTTTCTACGACCATTTTAATTAACTCTGTTTATTTTTGGACATTTATTATTAGTTTGCAATACTTAGAGATGGTGTGGGGATGTTCATCGTTAAATACTCGTTTGATGTCTTGATAATAGAGTTATTTTGTATCGACTGAACAATTTTTTCTGCCGTATCCAATTTGTTTTGCATTGAGTCATTGATATAGCCTTCAGCGACTGTACTGGACTTCCACCCTCCGTGTCTCTTCAAGGCCGTGATGTCGCCACCTGCGTCCACAAGTAAAGTTGCTGAAGATCTCCTAAATGAATGTCCAGTATACAATTCAGGGTTAGGAAGATCCAAAAATGTGGCAATTTGTCTCCCCATCGAAGCAAACTTGTTAATTCCAATTCTTAGACTTGTGCAACGACCATTTTGATAATTGAGAAAAAAAGATCGGCATCACTAGAGCCATATATTTCTTGATTATTTCATAAAAATCACCTATGTTCCTGTCCAAACTAAAATTTATAAAAATACTCCGTTTTGGTCTAAATTTTTCTAAATCGGTACTCTTAATAAGACAGTCAAGACCTATAAACTCCACAAATTTGGTTATAGTGGCATTAAAAATGAAGAACTTACAGGTCGTTAAAAGTTTTTGGTCAAAACAAAAATTTTTCTTGGCTCCTCGAAATCAAAATTTCTAAAAATTCTCTTTTTCGGTCTAAATTTTTCTAATTCGACACTCTTAATAAGACAGTCGAGAGTGATAATCTCCACAAATATCGTTAAAATCGCATAAAAAATAAAGATATTGCAATGTTTCAATACACGTTTTTTTTTCTTTAGCATCCCTAAATAATATACTTACTTTTATCATTAATTTAAGTAAGTTTGAATCAGTTTGGATCAAATATTATAAAAGAACATTTTCGGTTTATTTTCCAACTGCTTGCTTTGTCCAAAAATGTTAAAATTATGGCCGTGGGTTAAGAAGAATAATATCAAACTATTATATATCCACAGATCTTTCTCTAGAACTGAAACAAGCATTGACATATTCAATTATAAAAATCTTCACTTACTTTTTTGATTAGATTTAATTATATCAGCCCTGTTGTTATCTGTGAATATGTGATTTTTATTAACATTAAATCCCAAACGACCCATGCTAACAATAATTTCATCAACATCTCTCCTGCTACCTAATCGGTAGTTTTTGTCTTCGAAAGATTCTTGATTAAAAATACCTGAATATCCTGAATATTCATTTCTTTCATCTCATTGCATCGGCAGGCACCCATGACACCCATAATTAATGCCACCTAAGTAAAAAAAAAAACATTTGTAACATTTAAGTCACGTAGGTTTTGCAAACTGTACCTTGGTTGTCAAATACATTTTGTCATTTGCATTCTTGATGAAATTGTGTATCTCTTTTGAAGTGAATGTTTTAGCTTCTTAACATGGAATATTGAGTCCAAAGTGTTATCTGCCAATTCTTCAAAATAGGCCAAAACTACAGACGAATTTGCTTTTTTGTCCTTACGCCAGTCCATGAAAGATTTGCATGCAGTCTCATAAAGTTTCACCGATTTAGGTGGCAGTAAAGCGGCCGTTGTTGCTTTTGCTGCTTTAGTTATCTTCAGAGGAGCACAATTTACCAAATCACTATCACTATTCATTTTTTAATAAAAAACCCCCTGTAGTTCACTGCACTTCAGACGAGAATCAACAACTGTCACCATGGCAACGCTGCCATTCTTCTCTGTGATAGGTTAACAAAAGCGCGGACGATTTGAAGTAATGCAAATTACCATAGCAACCACCCAAGGGTTTTTTTATTGGTTCAGTGAATTATAAAAATCCCCACCTACGATTGGCTGAAGGCCGTGAAAGTTGAAATAATGGAAATATTATTAAACGGTCGTAGAAAAAGATTTTTGATATCCAGTGATAACCAGAAAAAACCCTTGGCTTTTAAATTCACATAATTGAACTTTTAGTGCCTTGAAATTGTTGAAAAATTGTGCAAATGCGGTCTTCACTCCAAAGAAGTCCAGTGCTGCAAACCCTATTCATGTGAAACGAAGTGCAAACGGATGAAGGACTGCAACAAACATCCATGCAATAAGAAGGTGTGTACCAACTGAAATCTGTTGTTTGTTGTTTCTGACCATTTTGCAGTGTTGTGATGGCAACTGCCCCCCATGCGAAAAACCTTGCGGTCGAACTCTCAACTGCGGTAACCACAAATGCGCGTCAGTCTGCCACAGAGGGATGTGTTACCCTTGCAACCAAACCGAGTCTGTGAGTTGTCGTTGTGGTGCAACCAAAATCAGCGTGTCTTGTGGAAGAAAACACAAAACTAGACCACCTAAATGCAACAAATTGTGCTTGTAAGTGGCGAAACCCCACGAAAGGCTAATTTTAAGCTGAATTTCATTGTAGTCTACCACCGGATTGTCACCACGAGAAACGAGAACCTCATAAATGCCATTTCGGCGACTGCCCGCCGTGTAGACAAACTTGCAACCAAACTCGTTCAAAGTGCGTTCATCCGTGCAGTGCACCATGTCATTCCGCTGTGGTGGTAAAAATTGAAGCCCAGAAACCGTCAATGCCGTGGGAGCAGACGGAGCCCCAGATGGAACGCCGGGCGTTACCTTGTCCTCCGTGCAAAATACCAATGCCAGTGACATGCTTAGGTATTTTACATTTCTAACGTCGTCTTATAGTTTACCAAACGCTCTAGTGCGGTTATGGCTTTGACTTTTTAAATCGTTTACAGCCACCTTGCCGCAAACCCCCATAAACATAATAACAATCAATTGGTTGGGTCTGTGGGCAAAAACCGTCGTGCTTTTTCAGTGTCGTTCGTGCTATTTTCAACAGTCTTTTGTTGCTACCTATCTCAACTCTTCTATAATAATAATTCAAATGGCCAAAAGTCACTCGTTTTATTAACTCTTTCGTCCATAATTTAGAATAAAAGTTCTCTTTTTGTATTTTCTGTCGAGCGTATTAATTTAATACTCATTATTTAATTTGATTTCGGAAATCATCAACTGGGATTCAAATTAACCACTTTAATTTTTGAAAAAACGAACATTTCATTCACTCGTCAAATTAATATCAGAAAACACTATTTGGAAGTCAAATCAATTGGAGCTAAATATTTTCCTTCGGATTTGTAACTGTGGTAGGAAACCAATTTTTGATTTAAATCGATTAAGCAAGTAATAGTATATTAATTAATTGTTCAATTGTTGAATTAATTAAATAATCAAATTATTGTTTTTAATTAGATATCAAAGTGAAAGTTTTAATAATAACTCATTACAAATTTTAATTACTTCGATTAGCAATTTAATCAGACTCATCATCACTTTATTTAACGCCAAATTAATTAATTAAATTATTTAACGAACGAATGAATAATGATAAATTAATTTGACATCAAATTAAAAAGCCCTAATTAATTTATAATCAAATTAATCAAAACTTTCCCTTTGATCACTAATTACATATTACGTCATTAATATATAATTAGCAAGTTTCATTAATTGAACTTTTATATCAAATTTGTAATAAGTTATTATAAAAAGTTTAACTTTAATATCTAATTAAAAAACAATTAATTGATTATTTAATTAATTAAACCATTAATTAATTAATCGTTTAATCGATTTAATTTATCTAATTAATTTAAACGTTCACTTTTGGTATCTAATTAATACCCCATTAAAAAGCAATTAAAGTCATTAGACTAATTAATGTACTAATTAATTAATTGATTGACCTTTGATTAATCACTAATGGGCCCTCTTATTACTAAGCTTATTTTACATTTTCCGAAATTTATTGATTTATTTTTTATAATTTATTTTTATTTATATTTATTTATTATGTTATGTTTTTAAAAAATTCTAGAAAATATCAATTATTATAATTTTAGAAAGCGTTGATTTCTTTAACTTCAATATAACAAGACTTATTTATTCAATTAAATAAAGTGAAATGTAACCAAATTATAAAAAAAAATGAACCAATAAATTTCGGAAAATGTAAAATGAGCTTATTAGTAAGAGGATCCATTAGTGGTTAATCAAAGGTCAATTAAATGTCAATCAAAGATTAATCAAATAAATTAATTAGTCGATTAATTATCCTTTAATTGGGTATTAATTAGTTACCAAAAGTGAAAGTGTAATTTAATTAGATACATTAAATCGATTAAACGATCAATTAATTACTTGTTTAATTAATTCAATAATCAATTAATTGTTTTTAATTAGATATCAAAGTGAAAGTTTTATTAGTAACTTATTACAAATTTGATATAAAAGTTCAATTAATGAAACTTGCTAATTACATCTTAATGACGTAATAATTAGTGATCAAAGTGAAAGTTTTATTTACTTCGATTAGAAATTTAATCAGACTCATTATCACTATATTTAACGACAAATTAATGAACGAATAAAGAAAATTAATTTGACATCAAATTAAAAAACCATAATTAATTTCTAATCGAATTAATCAAAACTTTCCCTTTGATCACTAATTATTACGTCATTAATATGTAATTAGCAAGTTTCATTAATTGAACTTTTATATCAAATTTGTAATAAGTTACTAATAAAACTTTCACTTTGATATCTAATTAAAAACAATTAATTGATTATTTAATTAATTAAACCATTAATTTATTAATTAATCGTTTAATCGATTTAATTTATCTAATTAATTTACACTTTCACTTCTGGTATCTAATTAATACCCCATTAAAAAGCAAATAAAAAGTGATCAGGCTAATTAAACGACTAATTAATTAATTGATTGACCTTTGATTAACCACTAATGGGCCCTCTTATTATTAAGCTCATTTTACATTTTACGAAATTTATTGATTCATTTTTTATAAATGATTTTATTTATATTTATTTATTAATGTTTTTAAAAAATTCCAGAAAATATCAATTATTATAATTTCAGAAAGCATTGATTTCTTTTTCTTCAGATTAACGAGATTTATTTATTAAACTAAATAAAGTGAAATGTAACCAAATTATAAAAAAAATGAACCAATAAATTTCGGAAAATGTAAAATGAGCTTAGTAGTAAGAGGGTCCATTAGTGGTTAATCAAAGGTCAATTGATCAAATTAATTAATTAGTCGATTAATTAGCCTTTAATTGTTTGTAATTGGTTATTAATTAGGTACCAAAAGTGGAAGTGTAAGTTAGTTAGATAAATAAATCGATTAAACGATTAATTCATTATTTGTTCAATTAATTAAACAATCAATTAATTGTTTTTTAATTACATATCAAAGTGAAAGTTTTAATAATAACTCATTACAAATTTGATATAAAAGTAAATGTTTCAATTAATGAAACTAATACATCTTAATGACGTAATAATTAGTGATCAAAGGGAAAAATTTAATTTATTCGATTAGAAATTAATTAGGGCTTTCCAATTTGATGTCAAATTAATTTATTTTGTAATTTGTCGTTAAATAAAGTGATGATGAGTCTGATTAAATTTCTAATCGAATTAATTCGAATATGACGGTTTATGCCCACAGACTTCGGTTTTTCCGACCGATCGTCCAACAGTCAAAACCGTCGTGCAAGAACGAGGTTTGTGGGGCCCTTTAGACCCAACAACTTGAGCGTTATTATGTTTATAGGGGTTTGCGGTAAGGTGGCTATAAACGGGTGAAGAAGTCAAAGCCTTAACCGCACTTAGAGCGTTTGCTAAACTGTACTTTACATTTCCAACGTGATCATTTGTTGTTTTAGGTGGTCATGAAACCAGCGACTGGCCTTGTCACATGGCGGTGCCTTCCAGTTGCCACCGACCATGTGGACGTCTCTTACCCTGTGAAAACCACATCTGCACCATCCCTTGTCACCCCGTTGACACCCCCGACCCAACCAAAGCCGGCAAAACCTGCGAAACTTGCGACAGCCCTTGCACGAAAGAACGTCCAGAGGGTTGCGCGCACGAGTGCCCCAAGCCATGTCATCCGGGCCTTTGCCCTCCATGTAAACAAATGTTGCGGATTAGATGTCACTGCGGCCTCAATCAACCTTACGTCGCTTGCGTGCAGTGGTTGGTTTTGGAAAACCGAGAAGAAATCCAAAGTTGCGGCAATCAGTGCCCGAAGAACTTCGACTGCGGACACCGGTGTCGCGCGAATTGTCATTCCGGGCTGTGTCCTAATGGAGAGTCGTGTAAACGGAAGGTGAAAGTCACGTGTAAATGCAAAAGGTTGAAGAAGGAGTTTTCCTGCGAGTCGGTGCGGAATAAGTCGGCTGTGGTTGCGTGTGATGAGGTTTGTTCGAAAAAGAAGGAAGAGGAGAAGAAAATGCTGGAGAATGTGAACGAGCAGAGGCGGAAAGAGGAGGAGTTGAAGAACGAGAAGGAGTTGGCGAAGTATAAAAAGTTGTTTGAAAACAAGAAGAAGACTAGGGACAGGAGGGCGTTTGAAGAGATTGAAGAGGTTTCTTTCTTTAAAAAGCACCAGTTTGCTATAGCTTCGTCTGTAACTCTTACTATTTCCGTTTCTCTTTTTTATTTGTTTGGAAGTTTTTCTTAGAATTTTATTCTTGCGACAATTTTGTAGTTTTGTTCCTTTAGTTTACCTGTATATTTATTACAAATAAACAAATTTTGGAATAGTTGTACAAGCTGTTTAGAAACGTTTCTAGCATCAAGGGTGGCTCTGAAATTCCTGGCGTGCACTAACTATTATGCCGCTTTGTTTTCATAGTGAATATATCGATCTTGAATTTTTTTATAATGTTACATTCATGACGTTTCAGTTACAGTTTTTTGTCCAATTTTTCAGGTTTTAAACCACAACTGGAACAGTTTATTTCTCATAATTTACTTTGCTCTATGTTTGAGGTTAACTGCAAATGTCAGTTGAAAAATCGAAACCCGCATTTGTAATGAGCGGCAATTTTTTTGAGATTTCATAGCCACCCTTGATGCTAGAAACATTTATAAACTTGTACTTGGCAGTATTGGGCGAGAATCTTAATAATCCAAGACAATTTAGATATAAAAATATACGTACACTGCGCAGCAAAATTAACGCAATTTTAATTTTTTCCCCGAATTGGTCCATAATAAATATTTGTTAAAGGAATTTTGAGACGAAAACTTCCAAAACAACTGAAACTTGAAACTAAGAAAGTCTAACAGGAGAATTTATGTTCAATCTGTCAAAATACAAAAGAAATTGTCTAAAAACTTTGAGAAATTTATAAAAGAAAGCGAAGAAGAAACTGAATTCTTTCTTCATTAAAGAAAAATTCAAAGGAAATCAAAAAAATATGAAAAAAATTCAAGAAAATCTTGAAAAGATGAAGCGAGGAAATTAATCTCAAAAAGCATCGAAGGAGAATGTAGGACCAAAAATTAGAGAATCCAATTACTAATCTAAAAAGAACTGTAGTTTCCAACAAATTGGCGAATATTTGTTAGTCATTGTTTCCCAGAAAATTCTGAACAATTTCTTTCAAAGATTTCTATCCTTTAATTTTTTTGATTCATAAGCAAATTAGGAACATGAAAAAGTTTTATATAAATGTGTTATTCTGGGCTGCATTGGCATTTATAAAGTCTTGTGTTCATAAATGTTTCTAGTATCAAGGGTGGCTCTGGAATTCCTGTCGTACACTATTTTGCCGCTTTGTTTTCATACTGAATATAACTATCATGAAAATTATTTATACAAGGTGTTTATAAATGTTTCTAGCATCAAAGGTGGTTCTGCAATTCCTGTCATGCACTATTTTGCCGCTTTGTTTTCATAGTGAATATAACCATCTTGAATTTTTTTTATAATGTTACTTACGTCAATGACGTTTCAGTTACGATTTTGTGTCCAAGTTTTTCATTTTCAGGTTTTAAACCACAGGTATAGTTTGTACGGTGAGAGATTGAATGACAGAAAAGTCACTAAATCTACGCGATAAAAAGTGTACCATACGCGCGAAATTTAAAATAACAAAATAACCCCAGTTACTGACAACCCTGTCAACCCATTTCGCGTAGGAATTTAGTGTTTTTAGTGTATTTTGTAGCATAATTTGCTACCAACCTATATGTCAACTGTCGAAATATCCCAATCTCTCACCGGATAAACTATAACACAGTTTATTTCTCAAAACTTACTTTACTCCATGTTTGAGGTTAACTGCAAATGTCATTTGAAAAATTTAAACTCACATTTGTAATGAGCGGCAAATTTCTGTTGGCGAAAACGGCAAACGGCTACTTTCTAAATAACATTGACTTTAACTTAATAACCTAGATGGTGCAAAGTACCCGCCATGATGTTCCTACTCACCAGCCATATTGGAAATAGTGGATTAAAATTTTTAGGCAACCCGCAATTTTCAAGTGTAATGTTTTACTCTAAGTTCAAATAAACCACCGAAAATAGTCTAAAGAAACATGCAAAATTTGATAAATTATGACTAAAGTTGTATACCAAACGACCAAAATACTAAAGAAGAGCTTTAATTAAAAACTAGGTTTTATTTAAGCATTTTAAAATTTTTCAAAACTGATCACTTCTACTATTTTTAATTATTTTTATACATTAAAATTATACATTATACATTATAAAAACTACAGACCATTTAGTATTTACACTCATTATCATTGGATTACGATAAAATAGAACTAGTATCAAAAATCACTGAGAATTCTACAACAAAGAAAAGAAAACAGACTACCATTGACTTCTTACAAATAAATTATTATTTAACCCATTATTTAATCAATAACGATGCTTGGCAACTTATTTTAATGCCATCGTTGAAAAAACATCTTAGAAAAGTTATAATAACATTTTTTTTACTTTTCAAAATGTAAAACAGATTTTGCAATATAGGCAACATTTGATACGCCGGTGTGTCAGATTTATATCATTGCATACACAAATGCTATTTCCAAGATGGCACATGCTTGGAACACGGATTTCTACCCCTACCACCAGCTTTTCACCGTCTAGGTATATTATAACATGTCACTGCTAAATAATCATTGTCTGTTATTGATATTCCTATTTACGTATGATTGGCTTTATTGAAGGAAAACTAAGAAAAAAAAGTACCTAATAAAAAACAGTAACACATAAGTGACATTACATAACACACGTTCTTATGACCACAAAAACAAAATAGTAAGTTCAAATAATCAGCCAAAAATCACAAAAACAAAACATACAGCTCCAACACGTTAAAATAAAACGGAAAACTAAGTCTTTAATTCAAAATAACTCCACAGAAGCAAGAAAATAGGAACACAACCATAACCTATAATCACAACACAAAATCATATGACTTTGTTTTTCCCCTTTCGTTGACATATCGACTGCGCCCTCTGGTGAGATCCGTTTTTGCCAATAACATTTCATAGCCACCCTTGATACTAGAAACATTTAAACACCTTGTATTGTTATTTACGTCAATGACGTTTCAGTTATAGTTTTGTGTCCAAGTTTTTGATTTTCACGTTTTAAACCACAACTAGAACAGTTTATTTCTCAAAACCTACTTTGCTCCATGTTTGAGGTTAACTGCAAATGTCAGTTGAAAAATCGAAACCCACATTTGTAATAAGCGGCAAATTTCTTTGACATTTCATAGCCACCCTTGATGCTAGAAACATTTATAAACACCTTGTATAAGTACATATTTTTCAGCATTATTTTTTAAACTTAAGGTGTGCAGATCTGTTTTCAGATTCAAATTCAATTTACTATCATACGCTGCAATAGTAATAACAGACTATAAGGTATGATTTCGACAACTCTTTGAACACCGTTTCTGATTTGACCTATATTTACTTTATTTATTTATAAAGTTACGTAATTTTATAGAAAATGGTTGAATTTTATCATTCCTCCTCAAAAATAAATACAAGGTGTTTATAAATGTTCAAGGGGGGCTTTGGAATTCTTGTCATGCGCTATTTTGCCGCTTTGTTTTCATAGTGACTATAACTATGTTCACAATTATTTCAAATGTCACTCACGTCTACGACTTTTCAGTTACGGTTTTGCGTCAAAATTTTAGATTTTCAGGCTTCAAACCACAACTTGAACAGTTTGTTTTCAAAACTAACTTTGTTCAATGAATGAGGTTAACTACAAATGTCAGTTGAAAAATCTAAACCTGCATTTGTAATGAGTGGCAAATTTATTTGACATTTCATGGCCACCCTTGATGCTAGAAACATTTATAAACACCTTGTACAAATTTACACTTTTGTTCTAAAATTTTGAAATTCAACGTAGTTATTAACTAGTCGGAAATGGAAACGCCTCTAAATTCTACCGTTTTACCATCAAAATTGAATTTAATAGACGACAAATGCATCATTCCTTCTCAAAAAATATCCAAAAATTTACGTTTTTGTTCTAAAATTTTGACTTAACAGTTTTTTCACATTATTTTTATTTTTTAAATTTGAACCATTTGGACCATTTAGATTTTTTGTAAAATGAAACCTGTATTTATTTCCCTTAAAATAAAACAAATGTTAATTTTGAAGGAGAATTTCGCATTAAAAGAAAATGCGAGCGTTCTGGGACACTTGTCTATAATATGAAGAAAATCTAGAGAGTCTAAACAGAATCTAAGAAAAATATGTACAAAGAAAACCCAAAGAGAATTTCAGAAGAATCTGAAAAGAACTTAGAGAATGTAAAAGAATATCCAAAAAGAAAATTATAAAATTCTAAAGATTTCAAAGAATCAAAAAATTAAGCGTCCACGCCTAAAAAGTCTTCAATAGATAAAATCGAAGAGATACAAAAGTAGATTTGTCAAATTTTGCACCTGCAGTACTCCAACATTTCAAAATCAGCCAGTTTATCCGCTTCAGATTGCAGGTGTTCGGTAAGTAAGTGCTCGATTACTTCCCAGCCAGTTATCTAGTTATTTTATCGCAGCGATTTTACAAAGGTCAGCTCTGTTTATTACACCTCGTATCAGCCTGGCCTGTTGTCAGTTGAAAAATGGATAACAAAGAATTGTTTGTTGTCGGAGCAGAATTCCAAGAATTGCAGTACGATGGAGTAAGTAAAGAACATATAGAATAATTAATTAGATAAATGACGAAACTAACAAACTTTGATTGAGTTCTTTAGTGACATCTATTATGTTTTTATTGAATCTCCGGATGATACGAGACAGATGTCTGCAGAAACTATTTAATTTGTTTTAACTGATTTTTAGTATTGGGATTGGTTTTTGCGAGTCTCAGACTTAAGTATCCACATAAAAAACGAACCGACTTATCTAATTTCGCAATTTGCATTCCTCCTTGGTGGTCTGGCCACTTTTCTTCACGGTACGTGTATCTTCTCTCAACTTAATTCCAGTGTTCAATCAACATAAAGTTTTATTTCAGCAATAATCCGCGGTGGAAGATTACCGTATCTTTGGCTGGGAATCCTAATCCATGGTGTGGTGGTAGAATGCATGTGCTACGTCCTCCCCGATATCGACAACTTCTGGCACTCGCAAACTCCAGTGATGTTCCTAGGAAGACGACTGCCGCTTCATATCATGTTTCTTTGTAAGTCTATTACCGCCATCACCAATAAAATTTTTTCTTGGCTCCTCGAAATCAAAATTTCTAAAAATTCTCTTTTTCGGTCTACATTTTTCTAATTCGACTCTCTTAATAAGACAGTTGAGTGATAATTTCCACAAATGTAGTTAAAATCGCATAAAAAATAAAGAAATTACAAAATCTTAAAAAAAAGGGGTGGGATTTGTTTGGTCTTACAACAAAAATTTCTAAAAATTCGACTTTTTGATCTAAATTTTTGCAAATTAGTGATATTACTAAAAACAAACAAAAGAAACATGCATAAATTTCGTTCCTGTCAAACTAAAAATAACGAAATTACAGTGTTGAAGAAAATTGACATTTTCACAGTTGTCCAAATAAAAATTTCTAAATATTCTCCGTTTTGGTCTAAATTTTTCTAAATCGGTACTCTTAATAAGACAGTCAAGACCCAAAAACTCCACAAATTTGGTTATAGTGGCATTAAAAATGAAGAACTTACAGGTCGTTGAAAATTTTTGGTCAAAACACAAAAATTTTTCTTGGCTCCTCGAAATCAAAATTTCTAAAAATTCTCTTTTTCGGTCTAAATTTTTCTAATTCGACACTCTTGAGTGATAATCTCCACAAATATCGTTAAAATCGCAGAAAAAAATAAAGAAATTACAAAATCTTAAAAAAAAAAATGGTGGGATTTTTTTTGGTCTTCCAACAAAAATTTCTAAAAATTCAACTTTTTGATCTAAATTTTTGCAAATTAGTGATATTACTAAAACAAACAAAAGAAACAACATGCATAAATTTCGTTCCTGTCGAACTAAAAATAACAAAATTACAGTGTTGAAGAAAATTGACATTTTCACAGTTGCCCAAATAGAAAGTTCTAAATATTCTCCGTTTTGGTCTAAATTTTTCTAAATCGGTACTCTTAATAAGACAGTCAAGACCTATAAACTCCACAAATTTGGTTATAGTGGCATTAAAAATGAAGAACTTACAGGTCGTTAAAAATTTTTGGTCAAAACTCAAAAATTTTTTTTTGGCTCCTCGAAATCAAAATTTCTAAAAATTCTCTTTTTCGGTCTAAATTTTTCTAATTCGACACTCTTAATAAGACAGTCGAGAGTGATAATCTCCACAAATATCGTTAAAATCGCATAAAAAATAAAGAAATTACAAAATCTTAAAAAAAAGGGGTGGGATTTTTTTGGTCTTACAACAAAAATTTCTAAAAATTCAACTTTTTGATCTAAATTTTTGCAAATTAGTGATATTACTAAAACAAACAAAAGAAACAACATGCATAAATTTCGTTTCTGTCGTAGTAAAAATAACGAAATTACAGTGATGAAGAAAATTGATATTTTCACAGTTGTCCAAATAAAAATTTCTAAATATTCGCCGTTTTGGTCTAAATTTTTCTAAATCGGTACTCTTAATAAGACAGTCAAGACCTATAAACTCTACAAATTTGGTAATAGTGGCATTAAAAATGGAGAACTTTACAGGTCGTTAAAAATTTTTGGTCAAAACACAAAAATTTTTCTTGGCTCCTGGAAAACAAAATTTCTAAAAATTCTATTTTTCGGTCTAAATTTTTCTAATTCGACACTCTTAATAAGACAGTCGAGAGTGATAGTCTCCACAAATGTCGTTAAAATCGCATAAAAAATAAAGAAATTGCAATGTTTCAATACCCGGATTTTTTTTTAGCATCCCCAAATAATATACTTGCTTTTATCATTAATTTAAGTAAGTTTGGATCAGTTTGGATCAAATATTATAAAAGAACTGATTTGAAAAATGAACATTTTCGGTTTATTTTCCAACTGCTTGCTTTGTCCAAAGAGCTCCCAAATTTCGTGTGTTTCTAGCGACAAATCATGAGCATGTAAAATGTTAAAATTATCGCTGTGGGTTAAGAAGAATAATATCTAACTATTATATATCGACAGATCTTTCTCTAGAACTGAAACAAGCATTGACATATTCAATTATAAAAATCTTCACTTACTTTTTTGAATAGATTTAATTATATCGTCCCTGTTGTAATCTGTGAATATGTGATTTTTATTAACATTAAATCCCAAACGACCCATGCTAACAATAATTTCATTAACATCTCTACTGCTATCTAATTGGTAGTTTTTGTCTTCGAAAGATTCTTGATTAAAAATACCTGAATATCCTGAATATTCATTTCTTTCATCTCATTGCACCGGCAGGCACCCATGACACCCATAATTAATGCCACCTAAGTAAAAAAAAAACATTAGTAACATTTAAGTCACGCAGGTTTTACAAACTGTACCTTGGTTGCCAAATACATTTTGTCATTCGCATTCTTGATGAAATTGTGTATCTCTTTTGAAGTGAATGTTTTAGCTTCTTAACATGGAATATTGAGTCCAAAGTGTTGAAGATTTATACTTATCTGCCAATTCTTCAAAATAAGCCAAAACTACAGACAAATTTGCTTTTTTGTCCTTACGCCAGTCCAGGAAAGATTTGCATGTAGTCTCATAAAGTTTCACCGATTTAGGTGGCAGTAAAGCGGCCGTTGTTGCTTTTGCTGCTTTAGTTATCTCGCGAGGAGCACAATTTACCAAATCACTATCATCACTATTCATTTTTGAATATAAAACCCTCTGTAGTTCACTGCAATTATTATATTTAGAACGTGAAATTCTAAACAGCATCAGATCACGAGAATCAACAACTGTCACCATGGTAACGCTGATTCTTCTCTGTGATAGGTTAGCATAAGCGCGGGCGATTTGAAATAATGCAAATTGCCATAGCAACCAGCGAATTATAAAAATCCCCACCTACGATTGGCTAATATAGGTACCATCATTAATCTGAGTTTTTTGACCACAGATCCTTGTTTCATCTACAACTCTTCAATTGGAGTGGCCAAAATGCGGCTTCCATTATGGGCTGAACCGCTAGCCGTGGGCTTAGGCTCCGTTTTGATCGACATCCCGTATGACATCGTCAGTGTTAACTTCCTGCACTGGACGTGGCACGACACCGACCCAAACATCGAAGAGCGGCATTACTGGGTACCATGGAACTCCTACTATTTCCACACCACATTTGCTGCAAGTTTCACCTTCTGGTTCCACTTTACAAGACGCCATCTTTGCACGAGTGAAGGAAAGTGGATACCTGATAAATGGACGAAAGAAGTCTTATGCTCGGTCATTGCCGGGGTCCTCGGGACACCCGGAGGAATCTTACTGTTTCTTCCGAATTACCACCCTCTGCACGATATTCTTAAAATCCACTCAGAAGTGACGTTCTTCGTTTTGTTCGTTATTTGTCTATTGGTGATTTGGTCGGCTGATAGAACCCCCAGAGCCACCGAGGCTGCTAAGAAAAGTCATGTTCACTGGAGTACCTGCTTGCTCTTGGTTCACCTCCTGGTGCACTACACCAGTTTTCTTATAATGCCGATATTTTTCAATCCGGAAGATGAAGTTTCTATTGGTCTTCACGAGCCAATTGGGCCGTGCAATGAGCATGTGCCTATTCACACGGCTTTTGGCATGGTAAGGACACTTCAATAATCCATTCAATAATCGAGAGATTTCAGACATTGCAAAAAAGGAAATTTTTATGCGCCACCGACTACGACGAAAAATATTTCGATTGGCACTGCCTATCCAATGGGACCCCTCCTTCGGATGGTTCGTACTGGTACACAGCCTGTGGAGTCCCGTTTCCAAACAGAGCCGAAATTATCGTCATCATTTCCCTGATTTACATTCTCGCGGCGACAGTTTACAGCAATTTACATTTCAGATCCTACGGCGATGAAGTTTTCTCCGAAAAAAACCGCAAGAAAGTAAAAAAACAATAAAATCAATCGATACATTATCAAAAGAATTGTATTACTATAATTTTTGAATACAAAATACAGAACTCATTTTCCATTAAAATTCTTGAACTCAACGTTACAAAGATACAGAAATTTTGACTTCAACGCGACAAAGAAGAGATTTAAACTGAATGGTGCATATTAAGTTATTGGTTTTCTTAAGTCTTAAAAATTATATTAGAAACTAGCTTAAATCTATACATAAAACTACCTTAATTGACCACAAACACTGGGAGATTCTCAATGCTCGGGGTAAAATAGGTAAGCCGCGTTATAAACTTAATCTTAACAATATCCTCCAGTTTGCTGCTGATACACTTCAATTGTATCTCCTTCTTCCATTCCCAAAGATGTTGGAGTGTCGGTTTCGTTAATCGGTGTTCCGTCAAATCGAAATCTGACAACTTGCATACTTAAGCCCTAAAAAAAGAAGAAAAGTCTAAGTAGTAACGACATATTATAAGCAAGTAATAAATTTAATTTCTTGGTGATGAAAATAATTAACAATTTGATTATAACAGACTGTAAAAGATACGTTTTTACCAAACGATTTTTTTTCCGAAAATGTGACTAATTTGGCTTTTTTTTACTCCTATATTATAATACAAGGTGTTTATAAATGTTTCTAGCATCAAGGGGGGCTTTGGAATTTCTGTCATGCGCTATTTTGCCGCTTTGTTTTCATAGCGAATATAACTATGTTCGCAATTATTTTAAATGTCACTTTACGTCTTCGGTTTTGTGTCAAAATTTTAGATTTTCAGGTTTCAAGTACCACAACTTGAACAGTTTGTTTTCAAAACTAACTTTGTTCAATGATTGAGGTTAACTACAAATGTCAGTTGAAAAATCTAAACAAATCTAAAAATCTTTAGTTGAAAACTTAACGAGCGGCAAATTTATTTGACATTTCATAGCCACCCGCCACCCTTGATGCTAGAAACATTTATAAACATTTAGATTTGTATCTCTCCACTGTCAAAGATAAATTTAATAAATTTCAAATAATGAAGAGACTAACGAAGTATCGTCTAAAAACTGTGACAAGAATAAAAAGTAAAATCCAAATTCAAACGGATAAATATCGCAAATATTTGAGAAATATAAATTAATAATTTTATTCAAAATTTTCACATCTTACCGTTTTTAGTCGCCATCATTTTAAACACGTCGCATAATAAAGTTGGTATTTCACAATTTAGTTTCAATATTTAGTATAGTAGCAATTTGAGGTCGTAGAAAAAATATAGTATGTAACTCGTTTATAAATTACTGGCTCCGCTCGTGCCGAAATGCACTCGTGACTAAAAGGACGTTTATAAAACTTGCTACATAATATACTATTTAATTGACCTATATTTTTGTGACGGTTACTATTCTATGCTAAATAAGAAAAAGTCGATTTTGCGTTAATTTTGCAATTAAAATGAAAACAAGTTCATATCTTTGTTAAGTGGTTTAGAATAAAATTTTTATATTCTTAATTTTCAGGCATTTCTATATTTTTCAAAATAAGTGAAATTTTGAATAGATATAAAGCTACGTTGTTTCTGATTAAGAAAACTTGATGTTATATTTCCTTTATTTAATGTAAATATTTATGTATTATAGTTTCTTTTTAAAAATTAAATAACTTATAGATGAAATACAAGGTGTTTATAAATGTTTCTAGCATCAAGGGGGGCTTTGGAATTTCTGTCATGCGCTATTTTGCCGCTGTTTTCATAGTGAATATAACTATGTTCACAATTATTTCAAATGTCACTTTACGTCTTCGGTTTTGTGTCAAAATTTTAGATTTTCAGGCTTCAAGTACCACAACTTGAACAGTTTGTTTTCAAAACTAACGTTGTTCAATGATTGAGGTTAACTACAAATGTCAGTTGAAAAATCTAAACCCATATTAGTAACGAGCGGCAAATTTATTTGACATTTCATAGCCACCCTTGATGCTAGAAACACTTATAAACGCCTTGTAGATGTCCGCCGTCTTTGTTGATAAAAAAATGGTAAATTTGACTAGGCAAGAATTGCAGTTAGCAAGTTTTTCCACAAAAACTTAAAAATCGCTAAACATTACACTTCTTTGACAACGCAACGTCAAACTAACGGGGATAAAAACAAATTTTTGCGCCAGAAATTTTTATCCTTGAAATTAAAGGCGATTTTTCGGTGAATTAGGACAAATAACGACACTTCAAGAAGCAGGGGAGAAATAAAATGTAACATAATTGAAATCCCAGAGGTCCAAAGCGGTTTCTTGTTATTCTAATTCGATTTATTCAACTACGTTTGTGAATTTCTGAATATTTCAAATACTGCTTATCAATGCCATTTACGTTAGTTTTGACAATTCTTATGCGAAGAAAGCATCAAGCGTGGCTTTGGAATTCCCGTCGTACACTATTGTGCCGCTTTGTTTTCATAGTCAATATAACTAACAGGAAAATTGTTTATGTTACTTAGTTCAATGACGTTTTAGTTACGGTTTTGTGTCCAAGTTTTTGATTTTGATGTTTTAAACCACAACTAGAACAATTTATTTCCCAAAACTTACTTTGCTTCATGTTTGAGGTTAACTGCAAATGTCAGTTGACAAATCGAAACCCACATTTGTAATGATCGGCAAATTTCTTTGACATTTCATAGCCACCCTTGATGCTCGAAACATTCATAAACACGTTGTACAAAGTCCGGCAACACTTGTAGCCGCCCCAAAATCGCCTTTTATTATAAAAATAAACAATTAAAAACTTGCATACGTTTATAGTTGACAAAGCTGTAGAATTTTGACAGAAATTAATCAAGTTAGTTTCCAAACTGTCACCACACTGTCAACAACTTTTGTCAATTAATTCACTTCAGATTGCAACAAAAGTCTTACTGGTGTATCAGTTTCTTTTTCGTGTGTCAAAAATGTGAAACGCGGCCAACTTATCAAAACTAACATAAGAATGAGCTGAGTGTGACAATTTGGTGTAAACGTAGCTTCCAAATGTCATTAGTTTCACAAAGAGTCGGAAATTGGTAAAAATTAGAATTTTTAAACGTCGCGACACCAAACTATCAGGAAGAATTTTTGTTTTTAGTCAGATCATAGAGTTCAACTGTAAGCGTATAAAAAATTTCAATTTTTTGTAGAATAATCTAGGGTTGGAGACAGAGAATCGTGGACAGTTAGTTCTTGTCATTTCAAAAAGCCTCAATGTAAATTCTGTTTTCTTGTTACTGTAACTAATGTTTTCAAAAAAGTTGAAATTATTTTGGCATTTTCAGTACTTTCTAGTTTAAATAAATCTCTAGCGACAGTTCTTATTCAAAGGGGATTGTTTCAGAGCATTTTGACTGAACGCAACAGTTTCGACTTCAGACTTGACAATCTTGAGTGTCAAAATTACAGATAAGCTGGAAAATGACAACTAATTGACAATCTGTCCAAAATTCTGTGTTCCAACCGTGTTGCATCTGTAAGTAAAAAAAATTTAAACAAAAATTAAAAGAAAGTATAGCAACCTTTAGTTTAAAATAGCCACAATTTTAGACTTTACACTTATTTAATTGTCAAAGTATAAAGCACTTTCGGTTCCAAAATAATTTTTGACAAAATTAATAAACTCCAATCACAAGTTGTTCCAAAAAAGTAACATAACAATAATAAAATAAGTAAGATTTTTAGTATTTGACTAAAATTTTGAGATTATAATCCATCCAGCATGGCCATGACTTAGCTAAGACTGTTATCATCCAATCAAACTCTGTGCTTGTTAACTACAACAACGGAACAGCATAAAACTAGTTAAAATATGATTCAGAATTACAATTGGCTCATAGCTATCAAGAGTTATGATCAGTCTGCAAACATAACTTTGCAATGAATGTTGATTGTGAGACTAGTCATGTTTTGACTTGCAGATATCACCAATCTAAAGTTTCAAGTACTTTGAATTTCCCCACATCCAACAATTTGCAACAAACCCTAGATCCCACGCTTTGACAGTTATTTCCCCCATCATTTCTGATCATGAATCAAGTATTATTCCACTAAACACAATCAATACAATGATTCACTGTGCATAACTATATCGCTACAACATATCATAATATCGACATAAATATTAAGTACTTACCGCTCGTTCACAGTACGCCCCCATTAGCTTCCTCAAAGGAGTGTGCTTTTTGATCTTGAACTGAACTACCGCGTTGTCTTGTCCCAATACTTTCAGGTTGATATGCTCTGATTCATTGCTCTAAATATACAAAAGAAAGGAGGATCAGTTTAATGCTAACGAAAAACTATGTTTATGGTTAGGATGGAAAAATCATGTTTACCTTTTTCTCATCACCCATATTTAGGGAATTTGGTTGTGGCTTGGCGTGAAAACAAGAAGACGACTAAAGTTCTCAGGGAAATCCGGCAATTTTCTTGGAGAAATTGCTACACTGGCACGGCTTTACAAGATACACGCAGCCTACCGCTTACAAAATAATGGCCGGCTAGCTTGCAAAGTAGCGGTAACTGCTCACCGGAAATGACTACGTTGTTAGTCAAAGCAGACTCGGTTTAAATTTGCCACTTCCGCCGACTGCAAGTCCAATTTTCACAAAAATTTAAAAGAAAACCACCTGAAAATTAAGAAAAACGCAAAATTAAACCACGGTTTCTTGTTCAAGATCTCAACTTTCCGTTTTAAACAGAGAAAATAAAATATCCGTGTCTGTTTGCGGATGTTTGATTGTTTTACTTGGTTGTGGATAGATGGCGCTGTCCGTGAAGCAGGAGCACCAATCTGGTTAAAAGTCCCTAATTTTGTTGGCGTTATCGTCTGACTAACGCATGAATAGTGCCGCGAAGAGCCGATTTTCAATTTTTTATTCTTGTTTTATCTTTATTCCTAAAATGAGTTTCTTTCGCAATCCAAAGAAACGAAGTGTCTTTGGTTTTTCATGTTAGTTTATCAAGAATTTATACGTTGGTGCGTGAAAGTGTGTCAAACCTGTGTTTTAGATATTTGCGAAAATTAATTTTTCTTCAAATGGAAATGGAAACCGAACTTGCTAAGCTTTATGAGGTGACACAGTTCTATAAGGAAGGCATGATTCAACATCTAAATACAATTGAAGAAAAGGTAAGTTGACAATTTGTACATAACCTCAATTTTCGTTACTCTTTGTGAAAGTGGTTGGGGACACGGAATTGTCTCAATGTGAATTCAATTTTACTGTCATTGTGACTTTTCAAGAAGTCACATTGATTTTGACGTCATTCTAACTTGTTCTCTTTCAAAACTCAATAAATCCAACTTTGACCGAAATTGGGTTTCTCTTTGACAGATCTTCACGAATTTGCACCTATTTCGTAAAAAAGTTACTCAATCCCACTCAAGTCATTACGAGGATGGCGATTTCCTTTAAAACTTCATAAATCCCATTTAACTTCATTCTCATTAGATGGCTGTGCTTAATTTTTTATGAAACATCATGAATTAATCAAAAGCGCAATGATATTGTGCATTGGTACAAGAAGTTGTCAACTAATTTTTTTCCAACTTTAGAAAAAGATTGAAAAATTGAAATACCCAAGGGAAATTATTTGTGTACCAAGGCCAAAAGTGTTTCTTTTTTGACCGAGCCTTTTTTTTAATGGCCGAGGCGATAGCCGAAATAGAAAGAAGGCGAGGGCGAAATGGCACTTTTTTGTCATGATACACACAAGATTTTTTAGGCGACATCAATAAATTTACAAGTTAAATAATTTTTATTTATGAGTTATTGATCTAACCATTTATAACAACTGAATAATTGTAAATATTTATAAATCCTTTAGAACAGTTTATATTTTCTTTATTTACATTTGCAATTTCGGCATATCTTCACAATTTGAATAAATTAGGTTTGATGTGCTTATTGATGTTGTTGCAGCAGCACCTAGACATGTTCATTTGCAATAATTCAACATGTCTTTGTTGCACTTTGCAGCAGTTTGTCGATTTGATTTTACCCAAATAATTATAAAATTGGGGGTTATGTCGGTATCTTGATGTAATATGCAAAACTATGGATAGATGGCGCCACTAGAGATCGGCCAAAAATGTTTGCGGCCAGAAAAGACTTAATTTTAGGCAGCTTTTGAGACCTAAAAATATCATTTTTAGTTTTAAGTCGCCTAAAAAAACCAACCCTTGAACGACATAAAGCAAGGATTTCATAATAAACGAAAATGTTTTAGTTGCTCAAAAGTATCAAAAATATTATTAAGTATTCGAATTTGACGTATAATCGTAGATTAAAGCTTTAGTCTTGATCTGATTTAGTGTAATTAATAGTACATTTTTCTACCTATTTTCCAGAACATTATCGTATTTGTTGACTTTTCCAGCAAAGATTTTACAATTTTTCTTATGCACACTTCCATAGTTTACTGTCTTCCACAGCTTTGCCGAAAGATTGAGGACTTTTTTATGAGAAAATATTACTTCTTTTTTGTTTTCTTTAGCTTCTATCGACATTCTGTTACGTTGGGATGATTTTTGTTTGTTTAATTTTATAAAATGTCGAATTTTTGAGAAAAAAACTCGGCTCTTTCATTACTTTTTCTTTAAGCGTTCTTTTCAATGCACAACTTTGTCTCACCCATTTACTTTGATATGTTGGCAATAACGACGCACTGCTTCACGAACTTCCATGCCCATATGATAATATGAATGAAAAAGAATCATGTAAAATCCTTGAACTTAAAAGTGTTTTTAAAAAATATAAAATTATGATAACGGACGTGACAAATTTAGAAAATTCAAATGGTTTTTTTGTTATTTCATACAAGGTGTTTATTAATGTTTCTAGCATCAAGGGTGGGAGGAAATGTCAAATAAATTTGCCGCTCGTTACTAATATGGGTTTAGATTTTTCAACTGACATTTGTAGTTAACCTCATTCATTGAACAAAGTTAGTTTTGAAAACAAACTGTTCAAGTTGTGGTTTAAAGCCTGAAAATCTAAAATTTTGACACAAAACCGTAACTGAAAAGTCGTAGACGTAAAGTGACAGTTGAAATAATTGTGAACACTATGAGAACAAAGCGGCAAAATAGCGCATGACAGAAATTCCAAAGCCCCCCTTGATGCTAGAAACATTTATAAACACCTTGTATTTCATCTATAAGTTATTTAATTTTTAAAAAGAAACTATAATACATAAATATTTACATTAAATAAAGGAAATATAACATCAAGTTTTCTTAATCAGAAACAACGTAGCTTTATATCTATTCAAAATTTCACTTATTTTGAAAAATATAGAAATGCCTGAAAATTAAGAATATAAAAATTTTATTCTAAACCACTTAACAAAGATATGAACTTGTTTTTATTTTAATTGCAAAATTAACGCAAAATCGACTTTTTCTTATTTAGCATAGAATAGTAACCGTCACAAAAATATAGGTCAATTAAATAGTATCTTATGTATCAAGTTTTATAAATCCTTTTAGGCACGAGCGGAGCGAGTAATTTATAAACGAGTTACATACTATATTTTTTCTACGACCTCAAATTGCTACTATACTAAATATTGAAACTAAAATATGAAATACCAACTTTATTATGCGACGTGTTTAAAATGATGGCGACTTAAAACGGTAAG
The DNA here is from genome assembly GCA_029298725.1 of Gnatocerus cornutus. Taxonomy (NCBI): domain Eukaryota; kingdom Metazoa; phylum Arthropoda; class Insecta; order Coleoptera; family Tenebrionidae; genus Gnatocerus; species Gnatocerus cornutus. The sequence continues at coordinate 3,036,124 of CM055510.1, forward strand.
ATGTGAAAATTTTGAATAAAATTATTAATTTATATTTCTCAAATATTTGCGATATTTATCCGTTTGAATTTGGATTTTACTTTTTATTCTTGTCACAGTTTTTAGACGATACTTCGTTAGTCTCTTCATTATTTGAAATTTATTAAATTTATCTTTGACAGTGGAGAGATGCAAATCTAAATGTTTATAAATGTTTCTAGCATCAAGGGTGGCTATGAAATGTCAAATAATTTGCCGCTCGTTACTAATATGGGTTTAGATTTTTCAACTGACATTTGTAGTTAACCTCAATCATTGAACAAAGTTAGTTTTGAAAACAAACTGTTCAAGTCGTGGTACTTGAAGCCTGAAAATCTAAAATTTTGACACAAAACCGTAGACGTAAAGTGACATTTGAAATAGTTGTGAACATAGTTATATTCGCTATAAAAACAAAGCGGCAAAATAGCGCATGACAGAAATTCCAAAGCTGCCCTTGATGCTAGAAACATTTATAAACACCTTGTATTTCATCTATAAGTTATTTAATTTTTGAAAAGAAACTATAATACATAAATATGTATATTAAATAAAGGAAATATGACATCAAATTTTCTTAATCAGAAACAACGTAGCTTAATATCTATTCAAAATTTCACTTATTTTGAAAAATATAGAAATGCCTGAAAATTAAGAACATAAAAATTTTATTCTAAACCACTTAACAAAGATATGAACTTGTTTTCATTTTAATAGCAAAATTAACGCAAAATCGACTTTTTCTTATTTAACATAGAATAGTAACCGTCACAAAAATATAGGTCAATTTAATAGTATATTATGTAGCAAGCTTTATAAACGTCCCTTTAGTCACGAGTGCATTTAGGCACGAGCGGAGCGAGTAGTTTATAAACGTGTTACATACTATATTTTTTCTACGACCTCAAATTGCTACTATACTAAATATTGACACTAAAATATGAAAAACCAACTTTATTATACGATGTGTTTAAAATGATGGCGACTTAAAACGGCAATTTAAATACAGTCGTAGAAAAACAAATTTAAGTTATTTAAATAATAATTTTAAATAAAATTATTAATTTATATTTCTTAAATATTTGCGATATTTATCCGTTTGAATTTGGATTTTACTTTTTATTCTTGTCACAGTTTTTAGACGATACTTCGTTAGTCTCTTCATTATTTGAAATTTATTAAATTTATCTTTGACAGTGGAGAGATGTAAATCTTAATTTGAATGTGTATTTTCAATTTTCTTGTTTTATTTACATTGACTTAGTTTTTGAACTTTGTAGGTGTCAGATGCTGTCAAAGCCTTCGGCAATGCTCAAACTATGCTTGCCATTACACAAAAGCATAAAATTTCGGAGGAAATCATGGAAGTGTTGCAGAATTTTGTGAAAATGTTCCACACCTGTGAGAAGTTAAATGAACAATTCAACTTAAAAAAAATGGAATTGGATAGTTTCAGTCATACAGAAAGAAAACGACACAACTCCAACCCGTTTATTGCCGACGAAGCTTCCACACTAGAAGTTGACGTGAAGACAGCAATTATCGACGTATCAAAACTTCTCAACACAACTGATCTTCCAGCAACTGAAAACAATGAAAATTTTGCAAAAGCAACAGTTGACCCGTTTTCGGAACACAATGAAGTTGAATCACCTCATTCAGAAACTGTTGAAATACAGAAAATTGAAGATCGTGTCGGAAAAGACAATGAAATCGAGATAAAGACTGAGAGGTTTTCTCCAAACCCATTTGAAGACGAAAACTATCTGAACATACCTCGCAACCCTTCGGAAAATCCTGGAATAATCCGTTGTTATGATCGGAGGGAAGAAGCTATCAAACTTATTGAAAATCCAAAGGTCAAAAAGGTGTTGAGGTGGAATTTAGCTCCCGCACCTGTGAAACTAGTCCCAAAAAATGAAAAAGCAAAAGACAGATGTCGAGGTATAGGTGGTATAATTTATTAAATTTTATATGTAGTTTTATGATTTTTTTTTTAGTTATTCCTGACGCTCCTTTGCAACTGGGCCAAAATTGCGTTATTTGTCACATCGAGTCGCCTTCGGAGTTTTACGTACGACTTGATCAAAACCTTTTTGAAAAGTAAGAAAAGCACCTAAACTACAAGGTGTTTATAAATGTTTCTAGCATCAAGGGTCAAATAAATTTGCCGCTCGTTACAAATGTGGGTTTAGCTTTTTCAACAGACATTTGTAGTTAACCTCAATCATTGAACAAAAGTTAGTTTTGAAAACAAACTGTTCAAGTCGTGGTACTTGAAGCCTGAAAATCTAAAAGTCGTAGACGTAAGTGACATTTGAAATAATTGTGAACATAGTTAGATTCACTATGAAAACAAAGCGGCAACTCCAAAGCCCCCCTTGATGCTAGAAACACCTTGTACTGCATAACGAGTATGAATTTGTAGCTTCGAAACTCGTTTTAATGAAGACATGAATAATCAACATCAATACGTTATCAATAAATTTAAGACAAAAACAGAAGCGAGAGATCATCTGGGTAATTTCTGTATTGGTTTTCTCCCCGAAAAACACAAGTGGTACCGATTAGAAGTTTTAGATTGGATTGTGAGTAATGATTTTTGATGCAGTTGGCAATAGTTGCATGTTGCAGATGGGGGATGTGGAAACCATTTTCGTTCAACTTGTTGACTATGGAGAAAAGTTGTATTGGACTTTCAAGTGTCTAAAGTTCATTAATGGAATATACGAACTTTTTTCAAAACTTGCAATCAGGTGTCATCTGGCCGGTGTTTACTCGCCCGGTGTCGACAAGTCAAAATGGCCGGAGCGGAGTCTTCAGTTTTTTAATCAGTTGTGCGAAATATCTCAAAAAACGCAATTTGTAGTCATTTTCGTGCAGTTCGATGGGTAAGTGTTTGAAAACATCAGATAAACAGATATTATAGTCCCTTTTTTTTTATTAAAAGTCGCAACAGTCTTCCTTCACATTACAGTTTTTGAATAAATGAGGACTTTTAAAAACAAAAAAGGGGCCTTACTAGTAGTTTTATATACATACAAGGTGTTTATAAATATTTCTAGCATCAAGGGTGGCTCTGAAATTTCTTTCGTGCACTATTTACGCCCTAGGGCATTAAGGTGTCATAGCAACCTCACAACAAACAGCGACTGGCTACGAATCGACTTACTTTCATTGCCCGCCAGATTCAAATTGCAGTTAAACTTCATTATCATCAAACAGTCAAATTCAAAAGGTACCTGAATAAATAAATTGGTTGTAATGTTTTGAGGCTGTAACACATTCATGCTTTGCAGTTCGCATGCTCCACTGTGCGCGCGTGTTTTTTTGAGGTTATGTCAAATGAGTTATCCATGTTGTGAATTTTTCGTATTCTTTATCGTATAAATCTTTAGGTTTTGTTGGCAATAAACTTTCAGTGGCTTTTGCAGCGTTTTCAACAATTTTAGATGGAATTTTACCGGCCATCTTCATTCGCTTTCAACTGTTTTGCAAAGAGTTCTAAGATTAATTTCATTGACATGACACTAGATTATTTTAATAACAATAATAAAAATAATGCTAATAATATAGTTCCTAGTAATTAACGATTTAACTAATGATTAATAAATTATAAATCAACTGCAATAGTATTTTGTGGTTTCAATTATCGCAAATAAACAGTGTAGAAATCAGAAATTGTATAAAAAGCCATTAGAAATTAAAATGATTAAATCTTTAAACTAACACAAAACGACATGTGAAGTATTTTTTATAAAGTCTTTATGTAAATTCAAGAACAGAAATTTGTATTTGTGGAGAAATTATTTATTTCTGAAAAATCAAAATTTATTGGTAAGACAAAACCATGTACCACGGGCATAACTTGATGTTTATGTATCTCGGGCCGAAAGCCCTCGACCTTGTAATCTAGTTGCCCTCGAACATAAACATCCACATTATGCCCTTAATACATAAATAACTAATAATGATACTTACGTCAATGACATTTCAGTTACCGTTTTGTGTCCAAGTTTTTGATTTTCAGGTTTTAAACCACAACTAGAACAGTTTATTTCTCAAAACCTACTTTACTCCATGTTTGAGGTTAACTGCAAATGTCAATTTAAAAATCGAAACCAACATTTGTAATAAGCGGGTAATTTTGTTGACATTTCATAGCCACGCTTGATATTAGAAACATTTATAAACACTTTGTACAATGTACCACTTTTAGTGGTAAATTTTGATGAATTCTTTAGTAAGCCTTTAAAAAATATCAAACTTAAGAGATGAGCTTTTTAATATCAAAACTTAAAATTTTTAAATTATATTTTTTGTAAATCCAGCGAACTTTTTTAAAGCAATTTGGGAAAATTGTATTAAGGAAACTTTCTTTCTTATATTCAAGAAATCGTTAGAATAGTTGATTGTATTGTTATTTATTTTAGTAATTTCGATTGACAAGTTTGATTAACATTCGCACTTTTAATTGCCAAAATCTTGCGATTTTGTTTTGTTTTTCATAAGAGGATAAAATGTTGAATGTGATGAATTAATGTGAATAAAAAAGTCATAAGTTAAAGGAAACAAACAAAAATATGAAACTTTATTGTTGGCACATATTAAAAAAAAATAAAACAGAAATTAAAAAAAGTAAAGATGAATAAAAAACTCAAGTTAAAAACAATCGTGGCATCTTGGTGAAAATTTACAAATTGATTTTCTCAAATATTTACTGCATATTTAAAGGGGTAGAAAAATAACGAAATTATTGTGTTGAAAAAAATTTACATTTGCACAGTTGTCCTAATAAAAATTTCTAAATATTTTCCGTTTTGGTCTAAATTTTTCTAAATCGGTTCTCTTAATAAGACAGTCAAGACCTATAAACTCCACAAATTTAGTTATAGTGTTATTAAAAATGAAGAACTTACAGGTCATTAAAAATTTTTGGTCAAAACAAAAATTTTTCTTGGCTCCTCGAAATCAAAATTTCTAAAAATTCTCTTTTTTGGTCTAAATTTTTCTAATTCGACACTCTTAATAAGACAGTCGAGAGTGATAATTTCCACAAATGTGGTTAAAATCGCATCAAAAATAAAGAAATTACAAAATCTTAAAAAAAATTGGTGCCATTTTTTTGGTCTTTCAACAAAAATTTCTAAAAATTCGACTTTTTGATCTAAATTTTTGCAAATTAGTGATATTACTAAAACAAACAAAAGAATAAACATGCATGAAATTCGTTTCTGTCGCAGTAAAAATAACGAAATTACAGTGTTGAAGAAAATTGACATTTTCACAGTTGTCCAAATAAAAATTTCTAAATATTCTCCGTTTTGGTCTAAATTTTTCTAAATCGGTACTCTTAATAAGACAGTCAAGACCTATAAACTCCACAAATTTGGTTATAGTGGCATTAAAAATCAAGAACTTACAGATCGTTAAAAATTTTTGGTCAAAACAAAAATTTTTCTTGGCTCATCGAAATTTCTAAAAATTCTCTTTTTTGGTGTAAATTATTCTAATTCGACACTCTTAATAAGACAGTCGAGAGTGATAATTTCCACAAATGTGGTTAAAATCGCATAAAAAATAAAGAAATTACAAAATCTTAAAAAAATTGGTGGCATTTTTTTGGTCTTACAACAAAAATTTCTAAAATCGACTTTTTGATCTAAATTTTTGCAAATTAGAGATATTACTAATATAATACAAACAAAAGAATAAACATGCATGAAATTTGTTTCTGTCGCAGTAAAATAACGAAATTACAGTGTTGAAGAAAATTGACATTTTCACAGTTGTCCAAATAAAAATTTCTAAATATTCTCCGTTTTGGTCTAAATTTTTCTAAATTGGTAGTCTTAATAAGACAGTCTAGACTTATAAACTCCACAAATTTGTTATAGTGTTATAGTGGCATTAAAAATGAAGAACTTACAGGTCGTTAAAAATTTTTGGTCAAAACACAAAAATTTTTCTTTGCTCCTCGAAATCAAAATTTCTAGAAATTCTCTTTTTTGGTCTAAATTTTTCTAAATCGACACTCTTAATAAGGCAGCCGAGAGTGATAATCTCCACAAACATCGTTAAAATCGCATAAAATATAAAAAAAATTACAGGATCTTAAAAAAAATGGTGGAATTTTTTTGGTCATACAACGAAAATTTTAATGAAATGTTCTAACATGATGTGGTATTTAGTTCCTTAGAGAAACCCAAAATCGTTTGTTTTTCATCTTAATGGGGATTATTTTTCCGTCTTAAAAAAATGTAAAGAACAATAAAAATTATTTTAGTCATTTTTCCCAAAAATTGTAGATAAACCCTTATGCTTCTAAGGTACCGAAATATAAAAATATTGCCACGACTTCGCGCAGTTAGAGCTTTTTGTTTCATTTCACTACTCGCTTTTAACACGTCAAAGTAGAGAATAAAGCGGTTAAGATGAAAAAACAATATACAATATACTGTAAAGTAAAGTAGCGTTTACTCCACCTCGTTACGAACCTGCCCGGCCAAGAGCTCATGACTTTTGCTGTTCAGTGTACCATAATACATTTTTTTTTTAATTCTAGAACTTCCCATGCTGTGGAACTAAGAAAGTCTTCCGATCCCGACGGTGATTGTTTGGGAGAATTGCTAGTAAAAAACAAGTTTGCTCTTGAAGTTAAACCTTCGCCAAGTGAAGACTGCGTGTTTAGCGAAGAAGAGGATTTCGAAGAATACGACAATATCAATGAAGCCATAACAGGCTATGACGCTCAAGATGAAAGTAGAATTTGTCCTTTTGCGCAACGACCAAAGGGTTGCTTTAAAGGAGCAGCTTGTAAACTTGAACACAAGAAGCTTTCTGAAGACGGGATAACCACAGATAAGGTCTTAACTTTGGGTCAAACTACCAAAGAGTTAGAGCTTCCTCCAGTTGGAGAATATATAGAAATTCTCATAACGGGATATAAAAGAATGTGCCACTTTTACGCCAACATCTTGACTAATAGAACTGGCGATGGTCCTTTCAGTAAGTACGTGTTTATAAAAGTTTCTAGCATCAGGGGTGGCTATGAAATGTCAAAGAAATGTGCCGCTCGTTACTAATGTGGGTTTTGATTTGTCAACTGACATTTGTAGTTAACCTCAAATATGAAGGTTTGAGAAATAAACTGTTCTAGTTGTGGTTTAAAACCTGAAAATCAAAAATCAAAACTTGGACACAAAACCGTAACTAAAACGTCATTGAAGTAAGTAACAGTATAAATAATTTTCAAGATAGTTATATTCACTATGAAAACAAAGCGGCAAATTAGTGCACGACAGGAATTCAAGAGCCATCCTTGATGCTAGAAACATTTATAAACACCTTGTACTAATAAATTATTTAATTCTTCAAGGTTATGGAATTTAGATTTTTTTAGATCCTTGAATTTCGTTAGTCTATAATTCACTTTAAATTCTTCTTAGATCTTCTAAATTTAAGAGATTTAGTAAATACATATGTAGATCTGTTAAAATTTTAGTTTCTCTACTGATTTTCTACATTTTTCTGTGCAAACTTATTATTGAAGTTTTTCCTCAAATTCTACCTAAATTCAGATAGGATTTTCAAGAGTTTCAATTTCTTTTAGATTTTTCTTGTATTGTCTTTAAAGTTGGTCTAATTCTCGTTAGATGCTGTAGATTTTTTTAGATTTTCCTCAAATATTGGTCAAATTTTCTTAATTCTCCTTCGATTTTATATTCATTTTCTCTTAGATCGCCTTGAGTCTGTGTAAATCCTTTGCATTCCTTTTAGATTTTTCATGCGTTTAGCATCAAGGGTGGCTCTGGAATTCCACTGGAATGCCGCCTTGTTTTCATTGTGAATATAACTATGTTAAAAATTATTTAAAATGTTACTTACGTCAACTATAGCTTATCCGGTGAGAGATTGGGATATTTCGACAGTTGACATATAGGTTGGTAGCAAATTATGCTACAAAATACACTAAAAACACTAAATTCCTACGCGAAATGGATTGACAGGGTTGTCAGTAACTGGGGTTATTTTGTTATTTTAAGTTTAGCGCGTTTGGTACACTTTTTATCGCGTAGATTTAGTGACTTTTCTGTCATTCAATCTCTCACCGTACAAACTATACGTTTCAGCTATAGTATATCCGGTGAGAGATTGGGAGATTTTGACAGTTGACATATAGGTTGGCAGCAAATTATGCTACAAAATACACTTAAAAACACTAAATTCCTACGCGAACTGAGTTGACAGGGTTGACAGTAAGTGGGCTTATTTTGTTATTTTAAATTTCGCGCGTACATTTAGTGACTTTTCGATCATTCAATTTCTCACTGTACAAACTATACATTCGATTTTCCCCTAATTTTCTCCCTAAGGAATTGAAAGCCTGCATTACACCCAAAAATTTGCGAAAATTTACACATGAGAGTCAGTTTTGAGAAATAAACTGTCACCTGTGGTTTAAAACCTGAAAATGAAAAACTTGGAAACAAAATCGTAACTGAAACGTCATTGACGTAAGTAACATTATAAATAATTTTCAAGATAGTTATATTCACCATGAAAACAAAGCGGCAAAATAGTGTACGACAGGAATTCCAAAGCCAGGCTTGATGCTACAAACGTTTATAAACACCTTGTAGAATGAATTTATGACTGTAAATTCACGGAAACTATTTTAGATGACGTTTTACAACGGCTTATGGAAGTAATGAAAACGCATAACGTTGTGCAGACATATGAGACTTTTAAAACGTATCCAGGACGTGGCGAATTGGTTTTAGCACATCATGAATGCGAATGGCACAGAGGAAAGTGTGTGGGATATAGCAGCAATGAAGAAATTGAAGTTTTCCTTGTTGACTTGGGTCGTTGCGTCCAAAAAAAGTTGAAAGACCTTAGGCAAATGAAAGAGGATTTTTTACATGTACCGTTTCAAGTAAGTTTTGAAAAGTGATTAACGTATACAGGGTGTCCCAGAACTCGTTAGAGAAAAGGCGTGTGAAGGCAACAATTCTGAACCAAAATTTCAAAACTAGCATATTATTATATGAGCAATAATGGCTCATTTTACGTTGGAAAATGTTATCAAAAGCCCAAAATTCGATGAAAATTTTTCATTTTTTTATTTTTGGCCATAGTTTGTAAACTATTTGTCCGATCGATCTCAAATTTGGCCAGTAGGTAGATTTCGAGCTCCTCTTTCGACTGATGTATAATTCAAAGCTATTTAACGTCGTTTTCATTTTGAAAACATTGATTGAAAATCACCCTAAAATGACGTCTAAAACAGTTTTTGACCAATGCCTCATTTATTTATTAAGCAAACTCAACAAATCTGGGCTCATTTTACGCAGAATGTCACGCTGAATCCAAAAACATGAGAATTTTTAATTTTTGTCAACAACTAACTGAGTTATGGTCGTTTGAATTTTTGGGTTGTCGCCAGAGGGCCAAATTTTTGAAGGGTCGAAACAATTCGTGCTCGATATTTTGGAAACTATTTCAGATATTGAGATGCGGTTTACACCATCGTTTTTCTCGCGATTTTTTACATAAGAAATAGTTTTTAATTTTTACAGACGAAATTTGCAAATTTTCGCAAAAATTCATGATTAAAACTACGCCAAACTTCTAATATCGACATGTCGCTTATTTTTTTCGAGTAAACTTAAGTTATTATACATCAGTGTACGCAGAATTTTCCGCAGATTCCAAATCTGGGATTTAAATTCAGATGCGACAACAAATAAATGAGTTATGGCCGATCAAAGTTTCGGAAAGTTGATTTTCATTTTTCCTCATTTTTTCTAATTTTTAAAGTTAAATATCTCGGAAACTATTTGAGATATTGCGATGCGGTTTGCGCCATTTTTTTTCTCGGCTCATTTTACGTTGGAAAATGTTATCAAAAGCCCAAAATTCGATAGTCGATTTTTCATTTTTTTTATTTTTGGCCATAACTCGAAATCTAGCAACGACCCAAGGCTTTTTTATTGGTTTAGTGCACCAGTGAATTATAAAAATCCCCACCTATGATTGGCTGAAGGTCGTGAACTATGAATTCATTATTCACATGCTTGAAATATAGGTAACATTATTAATCGACAAAGTTGAAATAATGGAAAAAGGAACAAAAAAATTCTACCTCAAAAAATAATCGAGTTAAGACGAAAAAACGGCAACCAATCCCAGAGCTGAACAGAATTTGAAAATCGGTAACTATGGATACATACCATCGGCCATTGGTCAGACTCTCGTTGTCTAGGAAATTGGGATAGCCTTTTACTCCACCTCTAGGATAAGCGTTCGGGATTGGTTGTTAATTTTTTATCGTTTAAGCAATTTTTGTTTTTAAATTTACCATCTATATTGCTCTCTGGGTCATGAGTTCTGGGACACCTGTATGTTAATATGCTGGTTTTAGGCTGTTGAATGTATACTAGACGATTGGCAAGATACGAATGACGACAATTCGTCGAAAAGCGATTTGTTCAATGACTTAATGTTAATGAAAGTGTTTAAAGCATATGTTAAGTAAGTAACAAAAATACGTCTTAGTTTTAACATTGCTGATACAAGCTATTGATATTTTAGAAACTCATCTGAACCGCTCAGGTTGCTGCTTTGGGATAATGACGATATAAATATGGGTCATGTTCTAGAACAATGGGATTTAGCGGAAAAACGAAATAACAATCTGTATCCTGATGAAAACTCTATTTTTACTTGCATTTAGGATTTTTTCTTGTTTCTTATTTTCCATGATGATTACGTTTTAATTTGAAATAAAAAAAATAATTGAGTCATACTGACCCTTACACTTAACGTCGCGTCTTTCTGTGCAAACTCATACTGGTCGATTGGTTGGCTGAGTTCATGCAGAAAACTTTTTTCTGTGTTCTCTAGTGCTTTATTTGTATATTTTTTTAAATTTCTATCATCAATACTAACTTATAGTCGTCTATATTATCGGGTATCAGTTGAAATTTTCATTTTTAGCAGAATTAATCTTATCTAGCTTCTTATCTCTTGTTAACCTCGCTTGATTTCGATAGTTTCTTTATTCCATTGTGTGAAAAGTGAGCAAAATGGAAACTGACGCACAAGGAATACGGAAAAAGTCATTCTACACTGAAGAAGAAGACATTGACGTCAAACCATCTCCAGAATTGATTCCGGACGAATATGAACACATGCATCATGACGTACTGTTTCATATTTTTCGAAATATCGCACCTCCAGAAGTGGAGTTTTCGGAATGTTTATTGGAGACTTTCAAAAACATTGGTTATGGTGTTGACATTAAGAAGAATCTGCATCCACTTGCTACAATCAGTCAATTTAAGGAGGATCTAAAAGCCAGTATGTAGAAAATGTGATGTAAATAGTCGTTGACTCAAGATTTTGTAGTTAAAAATGAGGCCCAAAGTAAAAGCGCGTTGATCTTAGTATTTTTTGGCTATTTTGGAAAAGATGATGGGACTTTGTTCATGTTAGATGAACCTAAAGAAAGTTCCAGTTTCCAGGTTAAAAACGTATGGAACATGTTTTCTTCAAACAATTGTCCTGAATTGAAGTATAAACCGAAGATCTTCATTTTTTGTGTGAGTAATAATTCACTAGTCGACATATTTTGGGCGGAATTTAAACTGGAGCAGTGGACAATCATTTCTAACGTAGAATTGCTGAAGCGCGTTTTGCTCCATTTTTGAGTACTCCTCAAATCGTCGTTTAGCATAAAAAAAAGCGGATTTCTCTAAGAATTTTGATGATTTCGTGCAGATTTCTGCTGTTTTCTTGCAATTCAGCCGTTAAATCTTGATGAAAATTGATGGTTTTGTAGATTTCGAGCTCTTCTTTGCGAATACAAGCCAGAAAACGGCGAAAATCAGCGAGAAATCGTCGTTTAGCATAAAAATAAGCGGATTTCTTCAATAATTTTGATGATTTCGTGCAGATTTCTGCTATTTTCTTGCAACTCAGCCGTTGAATCTTGATGAAAATTGATGGTTTTGTAGATTTCGATCTTTTCTTTGCGAATCCAAGCCAGAAAACGGCGAAAATCAGCGAGAAATCGTCGTTTAACATCAAAATAAGCGGATTTCTCAAAGAATTTGGATGATTTCGTGCAGATTTCTGCTGTTTTCTTGCAATTCAGGCGTTGAATCTTGATGAAAATTGATGGTTTTATAGATTTCGAGCTCTTCTTTGCGAATACAAGCCAGAAAACGCCGAAAATCCGCCAAAATCGTCGTTTAGCATTAAAATAAGCGGATTTTCCGAAGAATTTTGCTGATTTCGTCCAGATTTCTGCTGTTTTCTTGCAATTCAGCCGTTGAATCTTGATGAAAATTGATGGTTTTGTAGATTTCGAGCTTTTCTTTTGCAAATCCAAGCCAGAAAACGGCGAAAATCAGCGAGAAATCGTCGTTTAGCATCAAAATAAGCGGATTTCTCAAAGAATTTTGATGATTTCGTGCAAATTTCTGCTGTTTTCTTGCAATTCAGCCGTTGATTGTTAATAAAAATTGGTGATTTTGTAGATTTCAAGCTCTTCTTTGCGAATCCAAGCCAGAAAACGGCGAAAATCTGCGAGAAATTGTCGTTTGCATCGAAATAAGCTGATTTCTCTAAGAATTTTGATAATTTCGTGCAGATTTCTGCTATTTTCTTGCAATTCAGCCGTTAAATCTTGATGAAAATTGATGGTTTTGTAGATTTCGAGCTCTTCTTTGCGAATTCAAGCCAGAAAACGGCGAAAATCAGCGAGAAATCGTCGTTTAGAATAAAAATAAGCGGATTTCTTCAAGAATTTTGATGATTTCGTGCAGATTTCTGCTAATTTCTTGCAATTCAGCCGTTGAATCTTGATGAAAATTGATGGTTTTGTAGATTTCTAGCTTTTCTTTGCGAATCCAAGCCAGAAAACGGCGAAAATCAGCGAGAAATCGTTGTTTAACATCAAAATAAGCGGATTTTCAGAAGAATTTTGATGATTTCGTCCAGATTTCTGCTGTTTTCTTGCAATTCAGCCGTTGAATCTTGATGAAAATTGATGGTTTTGTAGATTTCGAGCTTTTCTTTGCAAATCCAAGCCAGAAAACGGCGAAAATCAGCGAGAAATCGTCGTTTAGCATCAAAATAAGCGGATTTCTCAAAGAATTTTGATGATTTCGTGCAAATTTCTGCTGTTTTCTTGCAATTCAGCCGTTGATTGTTAATAAAAATTGGTGATTTTGTAGATTTCAAGCTCTTCTTTGCGAATCCAAGCCAGAAAACGGCGAAAATCTGCGAGAAATTGTCGTTTGCATCGAAATAAGCTGATTTCTCTAAGAATTTTGATAATTTCGTGCAGATTTCTGCTATTTTCTTGCAATTCAGCCGTTAAATCTTGATGAAAATTGATGGTTTTGTAGATTTCGAGCTCTTCTTTGCGAATTCAAGCCAGAAAACGGCAAAAATCAGCGAGAAATCGTCGTTTAGCATAAAAATAAGCGGATTTCTTCAAGAATTTTGATGATTTCGTGCAGATTTCTGCTGTTTTCTTGCAATTCAGCCGTTGAATCTTGATGAAAATTGATGGTTTTGTAGATTCCGAGCTTTTCTTTGCGAATCCAAGCCAGAAAACGGCGAAAATCAGCGAGAAATCGTCGTTTAACATCAAAATAAGCGGATTTCTCAAAGAATTTTGATGATTTTGTGCAGATTTCTGTCCTTTTCTTGCAATTCAGCCGTTGAATGTGAATAAAAATTGATGGTTTTGGAGATTTCGAGCTCTTTTTTGCAAATCCAAGCCAAAAAACGGCGAGAATCCGCCAAAATCGTCGTTTAGCATTAAAATAAGCGGATGTTTCTAAGAATTTTGATGATTTCGTGCAGATTTCTGCTGTTTTCTTGCAATTCAGCCGTTGAATCTTGATGAAAATTGATGGTTTTGTAGATTTCGAGCTTTTCTTTGCGAATTCAAGCCATAAAATGGCGAAAATCAGCGAGAAATTGTCGTTTAGCATCAAAATAAGCGGATTTCTCCAAGAATTTTGATGATTTCGTGCAGATTTCTGCTGTTTTCTAGCAATTCAGCCCTTGAATGTTAATAAAAATTGGTGGTTTTGGAGATTTCGAGCTCTTTTTTGCAAATCTAAGCCAGACAACAGCGAGAATCAGCCAAAATCGTCGTTTAGCATCAAAATAAGCGGATTTCACTAAGATTTTTTTTTTACTCGTTCACTTTTGGTTTTTTCTTAAGTTTTGTCTAACAACTTGCAACATCATAAAACTTTATAATACACTATAGGAAAGGTAATTAAATTAAGCATCCCAACGAACCGCAGAAGTCGTCGTAGTTTTTGCCAAGATAATTAAGAAAAACTGATGAAAATATCGAAAAACGAACGGTTGTAAAAAACTTGATACTTTTTAGCGAGAACTACTAAATGGAACATAGACAAAAAATATTATGCAATATTGTTGTTGGTTGTTGTTGGTCGGGCTTTTTTATTACTACTATTTGCAGACGTTTTCATAACAATCTGGATCATTTTTTTGCCTTATATTTATAAATTTTTCGTAAAACTAATGATACTTTTTCATCACTTACTGCCACTAGTTTGTCCGGAAAAAAGTTCAAATGGAGATACAAAAAGAAAATTTTCAGTGAAATCCACCTCATTTTGTGCTAACTTTCTAACAAATTGGCGAATATTTGTCTTTTCCAAAAAAGTCCTTTTCACCCTTTCATTTTTTGATCCATTGGCATACCAAGTTTTCTAAAATGTAGGGGAGTATTATTCTGTGCTGCGTTACCATTAAAGTTATTTAAAAATTCAATTTTCAAGCAAGGGCATTGTTTATTTTGAAATAGCCAAAAATAAAAAAAGTTTTTGTTTTTTGTTTGGACCTTTTTACCAATTAGAAATAGCAAAGCATTTGTCAGCGCGTGAAAAAGGCAAGATCTTTTCAATAATTATGCATTAAATAAAATAGTTATTTGTGTACCAAGGCCAAAAAGTGTTTCTTTTTTGGCCGAGCGTTTTTTAATGGCCGAGGTGAGGGCAAAATGGCACTTTTTGGCCGTGATACACAAGATTTTTACATCATTAAATTTACAAGTTAATTGATTTTTATTTATGATTTATTGTTTTAATCATTTATAACAACTGAATAATATTTATGAATCCTTCAAAAAAGTTCACATTTTCTTTATTTATATTTGCTTTTAGGCCGCTTTTGAGGCCTAAAAATCCCATTTTCAGTTTAAGCCGCCTAAAAATATATATATAACATTTTTTTCGACAGTTTGTTGACTAGTGTTATTAATGAAATATTGTGTTCTTTGGTGGTGAATTGAATTATTTTGACAGACTTCTCCAAAACCAGTTGTCAAAATACAAACAGACTCTAAGCTCCATCGCAGTATGAACTATGATGATGTCTATGATTTCCCTGCAGAATCCGACATGTTGATTGTTTATAAAAAAATAAATGGTGAGTTTACACTTAGCAGTTGTCCTGCTTTTATGTCATTCTAAAACGATCGCCCTGTGTATTCGGAATTTTAGATCCGTGGTCCCCCAGCATGAACATTTTCGTTGACGAGCTTTGCGCAAACATCCTCAAATATAGCAAACAATATGATATCATAGATTTGGTCAGCTACATCCACAAGCAAAAAACCGTCCCACTGCTCATTTCCACATTGACTAGAAAATTTTATCTCACCCCTAACGCCGACAGGGAGCATTTGTTGTCCATTGCTGAGAATCGCAGCTTATTGGAGGAGACGCTGAAGAAAATTCAGGACGATGTCCAGAAGCTGCACGAAACCCAAAAAAAGAAAAAAATGTTTAGTTTCAGTTTTAGGAAAAAACCCGAAGATAAGCCAAAAATTGTAAAGAAGGAGAAAAGCGAAGTGAAAGTGCCCAGCACCTCTTATAGCCATCGAAGTCCACGTACCAGTTCTTCGTCGGTTCCAGAAAGACGGAGTCGACAGGCGTCAGAATCGGATTCTGCTGCTACTAAAAATAAACAAAAACCAAATTGGAAAATTTGAAAACTTGTAGTGCTAACAAATAATATCGATTTAATATCAACTAACACTTTGTACTTATCTAGTCTTGACAATAAAGTAGCAAAAGTTCGAAATATTTAAGATTCCAAAATGTTTCAAGTTGTTCTCAATAATGTTAAAATTTAACAGTTTTTGAAAAGGTTCTTCAGCGTCTAAACAACATAGAATACAGAAAACCTCTACAAGCAGAGGCGGATTAAGTTTACGGGCATAAGAAAATATTGGGTCTCTTAGGAAAGCTGATCCTCTTTGGAGGATTTTCGGTTATCTTTGAATTTTCTCTTTAGATTTTTTTTTAGTTTGTCTAAGTAGATTTACTTTTTTCTCTTGATTCTATTCGTTTTTCTTCAAATTTCCCATTGATTCTCTTTAGATTTTATAGATTATTCTGGTGTAATAAAAACTTTGTTGTTGAAAATAAGATTGTAAATGAATAACTTATAATAATAAATAAAAATAAATAAATAAATAAAAGTTTTAGCAATCTTGCGCAAGACGATAAGCTTCTATACCAAAGCTCATACTATCGGTCCACTCATTTAAAAGTTAAGTTGGCAGCAGCCCCTAGCGATTTTTATCAATAATAGTTGGCAGCAATAGCGTTTGACCTTGATCTAACTGTGGCATGTGCAAAAGCTAATCGTCTTGCGCAAGATTGCCAAATTTTGTTAAATCTACATTGAAATTTTTCATTAAATATTAATTAATACACTCAACTATGGCAACGTGTTAACCTCAAAAATCGCTACACTCAATTTTACCCTAGTTTTCTCCCTAAAGAATTGAAAGTCTAAAAACACTAAATTCCTACGCGAAATGGGTTGACAGGGTTGTCAGTAACTTGGGTTATTTTGTTATTTTAAATTTCGCGCGTATGGTACACTTTTTATCGCGTAGATTTAGTGACTTTTCTGTCATTCAAACTCTCACTGTATGAACTATTCAGTTGCTGCCAACAGTTACCGATAAAAACCACTAGAGACTGCTGCTAACTTAACTTTTTAATGAGTGGGCCGATAGTAATGATAGTAATGAGTTCTAGTATAGTTTATCCGGTGAGAAATTGGGGGATTTTGACAGTTGACATATAGGTTGGCACCAAATTATGTAACAAAAAAAAACACTAAATTCCTACGCGATCTAGGTTGACAGGGTCGACAGGAAGTGGGCTTATTTTGTTATTTTAAATTTAAATTTCGCGCGTCTGGTACACTTTTTATCGCGTAGATTTACTGACTTTTCTGTCATTCAATTTCTCACCGTACGAACTATAATGACATATCTATCAACTTAATAAATGACAGTAACTAGAGTCGCTAGCAGATTTATTTTGGACGTCAAATGCTAATAAGTCAAACTTGAAAATTCTAATTTCCTAAAATGTCAAAATTCCGGTAAAACATAGAGCACACTTAAATTTACAGTTGATGACAAAAACTACAAAAATTGTGTTAGACAAACGTCAAATTAGATTGAATTGTATAGTACACGGCGCGAGATTGAGACATTTTGACAGTTGACATACAGGTTGGCAGCAAATTATGCTACAAAATACTCTAAAAACCCTAAATTCCTACGCAAACTGGGTTGACAGTGGGCTTATTTTGTTATTTCAAATTTCGCGCGTAAATTTAGTGACTTTTCTGTCATTCAATCTCTCTCTGTACGAACTATAGTGACATATCTATCAACTTTATAAATGACAGTAACTAGAGTCGCTAGCGGATTTATTTTGGACGTCAAATGCTAATAAGTAAAACTTGAAAATTCTAATTTCCTAAAATGTCAAAATTCCGGTAAAACATAAAGCACACTTAAATTTACAGTTGATGACAAAAACTACAAAAATTTTGTTAGAATTGTATAGTACCCGGTGCGAGATTGAGACATTTTGACAGTTGACATTTAGGTTGGCAGCAAATTATGCTACAAAATACACTAAAAACACTAACTTCCTACGCGAACTGGATTGACAGGGTTGACAGTAAGTGGGCTTATTTTGTTATTTTAAATTTAAATTTCGCGCGTCTGGTACACTTTTTATCGCGTAGATTTAGTGACTTTTCTGTCATTCAATCTCTCACCGTACGAACTATCGCAAAAGCATTTGAGTTTGGCGCAATTGTGACATGCGTCAAGTCCGTTTTTTTATTAAAAAACCACCAACACCGCACTCTCCCACCACTTTACAACCGGCAACGTCGTCCATGGTGACTTTTTGGTGATAAAATCAAATAGGTTAGCTGCCTAATTGACAATTTAATTACACAAAAGGGCTTTTTAGGCTGTGAAGAGTCTTTTCACTATTAAATCCTTTGATTTGCAATCCAACAGGCTGTAAAAGAAACGTTTTTAACGGAAACACTGCCTAATTTTCAGAAATGTCAAAAATTTGACAACTATTTTCTCACCAAAAATCTCCCTAGGCAACGTTGCCGGTTGTAACGCAGGCGAAGATTGCGGAGTTTGTGTTTTTAAAATAAAAAACGGACTTCAGAAGCTAATCGTTCTACAAAATTTGTCAAATCCTCATTTACATCCGTTCTTTGGAAGAAATCTTTCATTAATTCTTAATTAATTTGAGATGTTGATAAGTACAGCCAACTGTGACAATGTTATCCGAAAAAAAATACTCTTTTCAATTCTCCCCTAATTTTATCCCTTAATATTTGAAAACCTGAATTATACTTAAAAAATTTCGGAAATTCACACAGGCAAGTGGATTGATAGTAATGAGTTCGAGAGCTCCACTTTATAAATAACTAAACAAATCTATTAACAAATTTAAATTATATTAATGACAAATTTAATGCTACTTAATGGAATTACTTCTAATTAATCTATGATACGTATTCATTTTGTTATTCAATAATGAAGAGGGCGAGACTATTATACAAGGTGTTTATAAATGTTTCTAGCATCAAGAGTGGCTATGAAATGTCAAAGATATTTGCCGCTCATTACAAATGTGGATTTCGATTTTTCAACTGACATTTGCAGTTAACCTCAGTTTTGAGAAATAAACTGTTCTAGTTGTGGTTTAAAACCTAGAAATCAAAAACTTGGACACAAAACCGTAACTGAAACGTGATTGATGTAAGTAACGTTATAAATAATTTTCAAGATAGTTATATTCACTATGACAACAAAGTGGTAATGTTATTTATGCTAATCAAAGACTAATTTATTCCATAGCAATCTCGCACTGACTAGTGCAATAGAGACAGATTAGGTCTAGAATAAGCGTAAATAAAACAACAGAATCCAATAGAATCACTAAATAGTATTATTATTATCATTATTATTCATTTACATTGGTGGCTAAGCATTTGGTTTCTTTTACTTGCTTCTTTTTTCTTTGTCTTTCATTAACTCATCAACTTTCGTTTCCAAAACTTTAATCTTATTTGTCATCTCCTGCTGATCGTTCGCCAGTCTCAACAACACATCTCGCTCTTTACTTCTGTTCAAATAAAACTTCTTTCTTAATGTTGAAATTAAAACTGGCATTTGCTTTTTGATTTGATTTTGGTCATGATAATAGTAATTTCTGGCTAAACACTTTCCTGTTCTCATAATCAAAGATATGACGTCATCTCGACGACCATATGACAAAAAATTTTTACAGAGCTCTTGGATGAACCAGGTTCCGGTCTTGGGGTCCCGAAAAGAAACATTGCCTAAAAATAATAACAGTATTATTAAATGAGGAATCGTTTCTTGTGATTTTGAGACGATTAATTTTAAAAGCGTGATTTGAAGCAATAGCAACTTTGAGTCCATTCTAGTTTAAAGTGGATGATTGTGATAACAATGGCTCACCTTCTGTGGTTGAGTAAACTATCAACATATCTGGTCCTATGTAATTTGATTGGAATGTTTTATCTGGAACCAATTCAATAGCTCTAGCTGTTGGGTTTGTAGTGGTAGAAAATTGATCTCCTTTGCAAGCCTAAAAAGATGTAATTTATTATATGGTGTTTCTTAGATGGGATTGCAATGACGAAACATTTTTTACGTTTTTCAATTTTCATTCTTTGGTTAATTAAACAATAATTTCAACCAAAAGTCTTAAATTAACGTTGTCAACATGCTAATACTGTCACTACTTTGTGTTATACATGTATAAATGTCTCTAGCATTAAGGGTGGCTATGGAATTCCTGTCATTCACTGTTTTGCCGCTTTGTTTTTATAGCGAATATAACTATGTTGAAAAGTTTTAATGTCACTCAGGGACGTCAATGACGATTTTCTGGTTTTAAACCACAACTAAAACAGTTTTTTTTGGAAACTAACTAACTAACAAATTTAACCTTGAAAAAACTTCCACAAATTTCGTTCTTGTGACACCAAAAATGTCGAAATTAAAGCGCGTTCAAGTTTTTTTTGTATTTTTTTTTAACTGCTCGAAATAAAAATTTCTACAAATTCTCCTTTTCGCTCTAATTTAAATCTAAATTTAAAAAAAAGTGGTGGAATTTTTTTGGTCTTACAACAAAAATTTCTAAAGATTCGACTTTTTGATCTAAATTTTTGCAAATTAGTGATATTACTAAAACAAACAAAAGAACCAACATGCATGAATTTCGTTCCTGTGGTACTAAAAACAACAAAATTACAGTGTTGAAGAAAATTGACATTTTCACAGTTGTCCAAATAAAAATTTCTAAATATTCTCCGTTTTGGTCTAAATTTTTCTAACTCGGTACTCTTAATAAGACAGTCAAGACCTATAAACTCCACAAATTTGGTTATAGTGGCATTAAAAATGAATAACTTACAGGTCATTAAAAATTTTTGGTCAAAACACAAAAATTTTTCTTGACTCCTCGAAATCAAAATTTCTAAAAATTCTCTTTTTCGGTCTAATTTTTTCTAAATCGACACTCTTAATAAGACAGTCGAGACTGATAATCTCCTCAAATGTAGTTAAAATCGCATAAAAAATAAAGAAATTACAAAATCTTAAAAAAAATTGGGGGAATTTTTTTGGTCTTACAGCAAAAATTTCTAAAAATTCGATTTTTTGATCTAAATTTTTGCAAATTAGTGATATTACAACAAACAAACAAAAGAACCAACATGCATGAATTTCGTTCCTGTGGTACTAAAAACAACAAAATTACAGTGTTGAAGAAAATTGACATTTTCACAGTTGTCCAAATAAAAAATTCTAAATATTCTCCTTTTTGGTCTAAATTTTTCTAACTCGGTACTCTTAATAAAACAGTCAAGACCTATAAACTCCACAAATTTGGTTATGGTGGCATTAAAAATGAATAACTTACAGGTCATTAAAAATTTTTGGTCAAAAAACAAAAATTTTTCTTGTCTTCTCGAAATCAAAATTTCTAAAAATTCTCTTTTTCGGTCTAAGTTTTTCTAAATCGACACTCTTAATAAGACAGTCGAGACTGATAATCTCCTCAAATGTCGTTAAAATCGCATAAAAAATAAAGAAATTACAAAATCTTAAAAAAAATTGGTGGAATTTTTTTGGTCTTACAGCAAAAATTTCTAAAAATTCGACTTTTTGATCTAAATTTTTGCAAATTAGTGATATTACTAAAACAAACAAAAGAACCAACATGCATGAATTTCGTTCCTGTGGTACTAAAAACAACAAAATTGCAGTGTTGAAGAAAATTGACATTTTCACAGTTGTCCAAATAAAAAATTCTAAATATTCTCCTTTTTGGTCTAAATTTTTCTAACTCGGTACTCTTAATAAAACAGTCAAGACCTATAAACTCCACAAATTTGGTTATAGTGGCATTAAAAATGAATAACTTACAGGTCATTAAAAATTTTTGGTCAAAAAACAAAAATTTTTCTTGTCTTCTCGAAATCAAAATTTCTAAAAATTCTCTTTTTCGGTCTAAATTTTTCTAAATCGACACTCTTAATAAGACAGTCGAGACTGATAATCTCCTCAAATGTAGTTAAAATCGCATAAAAAATAAAGAAATTACAAAATCTTAAAAAAAATTGGGGGAATTTTTTTGGTCTTACAGCAAAAATTTCTAAAAATTCGATTTTTTGATCTAAATTTTTGCAAATTAGTGATATTACAACAAACAAACAAAAGAACCAACATGCATGAATTTCGTTCCTGTGGTACTAAAAACAACAAAATTACAGTGTTGAAGAAAATTGACATTTTCACAGTTGTCCAAATAAAAATTTCTAAATATTCTCCGTTTTGGTCTAAATTTTTCTAACTCGGTACTCTTAATAAGACAGTCAAGACCTATAAACTCCACAAATTTGGTTATAGTGGCATTAAAAATGAATAACTTACAGGTCATTAAAAATTTTTGGTCAAAAAACAAAAATTTTTCTTGTCTTCTCGAAATCAAAATTTCTAAAAATTCTCTTTTTCGGTCTAAGTTTTTCTAAATCGACACTCTTAATAAGACAGTCGAGACTGATAATCTCCTCAAATGTCGTTAAAATCGCATAAAAAATAAAGAAATTACAAAATCTTAAAAAAAATTGGGGGAATTTTTTTGGTCTTACAGCAAAAATTTCTAAAAATTCGATTTTTTGATCTAAATTTTTGCAAATTAGTGATATTACAACAAACAAACAAAAGAACCAACATGCATGAATTTCGTTCCTGTGGTACTAAAAACAACAAAATTACAGTGTTGAAGAAAATTGACATTTTCACAGTTGTCCAAATAAAAATTTCTAAATATTCTCCGTTTTGGTCTAAATTTTTCTAACTCGGTACTCTTAATAAAACAGTCAAGACCTATAAACTCCACAAATTTGGTTATGGTGGCATTAAAAATGAATAACTTACAGGTCATTAAAAATTTTTGGTCAAAAAACAAAAATTTTTCTTGTCTTCTCGAAATCAAAATTTCTAAAAATTCTCTTTTTCGGTCTAAGTTTTTCTAAATCGACACTCTTAATAAGACAGTCGAGACTGATAATCTCCTCAAATGTCGTTAAAATCGCATAAAAAATAAAGAAATTACAAAATCTTAAAAAAAATTGGTGGAATTTTTTTGGTCTTACAGCAAAAATTTCTAAAAATTCGACTTTTTGATCTAAATTTTTGCAAATTAGTGATATTACTAAAACAAACAAAAGAACCAACATGCATGAATTTCGTTCCTGTGGTACTAAAAACAACAAAATTGCAGTGTTGAAGAAAATTGACATTTTCACAGTTGTCCAAATAAAAAATTCTAAATATTCTCCTTTTTGGTCTAAATTTTTCTAACTCGGTACTCTTAATAAAACAGTCAAGACCTATAAACTCCACAAATTTGGTTATAGTGGCATTAAAAATGAATAACTTACAGGTCATTAAAAATTTTTGGTCAAAAAACAAAAATTTTTCTTGTCTTCTCGAAATCAAAATTTCTAAAAATTCTCTTTTTCGGTCTAAATTTTTCTAAATCGACACTCTTAATAAGACAGTCGAGACTGATAATCTCCTCAAATGTAGTTAAAATCGCATAAAAAATAAAGAAATTACAAAATCTTAAAAAAAATTGGGGGAATTTTTTTGGTCTTACAGCAAAAATTTCTAAAAATTCGATTTTTTGATCTAAATTTTTGCAAATTAGTGATATTACAACAAACAAACAAAAGAACCAACATGCATGAATTTCGTTCCTGTGGTACTAAAAACAACAAAATTACAGTGTTGAAGAAAATTGACATTTTCACAGTTGTCCAAATAAAAATTTCTAAATATTCTCCGTTTTGGTCTAAATTTTTCTAACTCGGTACTCTTAATAAGACAGTCAAGACCTATAAACTCCACAAATTTGGTTATAGTGGCATTAAAAATGATTAACTTACAGGTCATTAAAAATTTTTGGTCAAAAAACAAAAATTTTTCTTGTCTTCTCGAAATCAAAATTTCTAAAAATTCTCTTTTTCGGTCTAATTTTTTCTAAATCGACACTCTTAATAAGACAGTCGAGACTGATAATCTCCTCAAATGTCGTTAAAATCGCATAAAAAATAAAGAAATTACAAAATCTTAAAAAAAATTGGTGGAATTTTTTTGGTCTTACAGCAAAAATTTCTAAAAATTCGATTTTTTGATCTAAATTTTTACAAATTAGTGATATTACTAAAACAAACAAATGAAACAACATGCATAAATTTCGTTCATGTCGCACTAAAAATAACGAAATTACAGTGTTGAAGAAAATTGACATTTTCACAGTTGTCCAAATAAAAATTTCTAAATATTCTCCGTTTTGGTCTAAATTTTTCTAAATCGGTACATTTAATAAGACAGTCAAGACCTATAAACTCCACAAATTTGGTTATAGTGGCAATAAAAATGAATAACTTACAGGTCATTAAAAATTTTTGGTCAAAAAACAAAAATTTTTCTTGTCTTCTCGAAATCAAAATTTCTAAAAATTCTCTTTTTCGGTCTAAATTTTTCTAAATCGACACTCTTAATAAGACAGTCGAGACTGATAATCTCCTCAAATGTAGTTAAAATCGCATAAAAAATAAAGAAATTACAAAATCTTAAAAAAAATTGGGGGAATTTTTTTGGTCTTACAGCAAAAATTTCTAAAAATTCGATTTTTTGATCTAAATTTTTGCAAATTAGTGATATTACAACAAACAAACAAAAGAACCAACATGCATGAATTTCGTTCCTGTGGTACTAAAAACAACAAAATTACAGTGTTGAAGAAAATTGACATTTTCACAGTTGTCCAAATAAAAATTTCTAAATATTCTCCGTTTTGGTCTAAATTTTTCTAACTCGGTACTCTTAATAAGACAGTCAAGACCTATAAACTCCACAAATTTGGTTATAGTGGCATTAAAAATGAATAACTTACAGGTCATTAAAAATTTTTGGTCAAAAAACAAAAATTTTTCTTGTCTTCTCGAAATCAAAATTTCTAAAAATTCTCTTTTTCGGTCTAAGTTTTTCTAAATCGACACTCTTAATAAGACAGTCGAGACTGATAATCTCCTCAAATGTCGTTAAAATCGCATAAAAAATAAAGAAATTACAAAATCTTAAAAAAAATTGGGGGAATTTTTTTGGTCTTACAGCAAAAATTTCTAAAAATTCGATTTTTTGATCTAAATTTTTGCAAATTAGTGATATTACAACAAACAAACAAAAGAACCAACATGCATGAATTTCGTTCCTGTGGTACTAAAAACAACAAAATTACAGTGTTGAAGAAAATTGACATTTTCACAGTTGTCCAAATAAAAATTTCTAAATATTCTCCGTTTTGGTCTAAATTTTTCTAACTCGGTACTCTTAATAAAACAGTCAAGACCTATAAACTCCACAAATTTGGTTATGGTGGCATTAAAAATGAATAACTTACAGGTCATTAAAAATTTTTGGTCAAAAAACAAAAATTTTTCTTGTCTTCTCGAAATCAAAATTTCTAAAAATTCTCTTTTTCGGTCTAAGTTTTTCTAAATCGACACTCTTAATAAGACAGTCGAGACTGATAATCTCCTCAAATGTCGTTAAAATCGCATAAAAAATAAAGAAATTACAAAATCTTAAAAAAAATTGGTGGAATTTTTTTGGTCTTACAGCAAAAATTTCTAAAAATTCGACTTTTTGATCTAAATTTTTGCAAATTAGTGATATTACTAAAACAAACAAAAGAACCAACATGCATGAATTTCGTTCCTGTGGTACTAAAAACAACAAAATTGCAGTGTTGAAGAAAATTGACATTTTCACAGTTGTCCAAATAAAAAATTCTAAATATTCTCCTTTTTGGTCTAAATTTTTCTAACTCGGTACTCTTAATAAAACAGTCAAGACCTATAAACTCCACAAATTTGGTTATAGTGGCATTAAAAATGAATAACTTACAGGTCATTAAAAATTTTTGGTCAAAAAACAAAAATTTTTCTTGTCTTCTCGAAATCAAAATTTCTAAAAATTCTCTTTTTCGGTCTAAATTTTTCTAAATCGACACTCTTAATAAGACAGTCGAGACTGATAATCTCCTCAAATGTAGTTAAAATCGCATAAAAAATAAAGAAATTACAAAATCTTAAAAAAAATTGGGGGAATTTTTTTGGTCTTACAGCAAAAATTTCTAAAAATTCGATTTTTTGATCTAAATTTTTGCAAATTAGTGATATTACAACAAACAAACAAAAGAACCAACATGCATGAATTTCGTTCCTGTGGTACTAAAAACAACAAAATTACAGTGTTGAAGAAAATTGACATTTTCACAGTTGTCCAAATAAAAATTTCTAAATATTCTCCGTTTTGGTCTAAATTTTTCTAACTCGGTACTCTTAATAAGACAGTCAAGACCTATAAACTCCACAAATTTGGTTATAGTGGCATTAAAAATGATTAACTTACAGGTCATTAAAAATTTTTGGTCAAAAAACAAAAATTTTTCTTGTCTTCTCGAAATCAAAATTTCTAAAAATTCTCTTTTTCGGTCTAATTTTTTCTAAATCGACACTCTTAATAAGACAGTCGAGACTGATAATCTCCTCAAATGTCGTTAAAATCGCATAAAAAATAAAGAAATTACAAAATCTTAAAAAAAATTGGTGGAATTTTTTTGGTCTTACAGCAAAAATTTCTAAAAATTCGATTTTTTGATCTAAATTTTTACAAATTAGTGATATTACTAAAACAAACAAATGAAACAACATGCATAAATTTCGTTCATGTCGCACTAAAAATAACGAAATTACAGTGTTGAAGAAAATTGACATTTTCACAGTTGTCCAAATAAAAATTTCTAAATATTCTCCGTTTTGGTCTAAATTTTTCTAAATCGGTACATTTAATAAGACAGTCAAGACCTATAAACTCCACAAATTTGGTTATAGTGGCAATAAAAATGAATAACTTACAGGTCATTAAAAATTTTTGGTCAAAAAACAAAAATTTTTCTTGTCTTCTCGAAATCAAAATTTCTAAAAATTCTCTTTTTCGGTCTAAATTTTTCTAAATCGACACTCTTAATAAGACAGTCGAGACTGATAATCTCCTCAAATGTAGTTAAAATCGCATAAAAAATAAAGAAATTACAAAATCTTAAAAAAAATTGGGGGAATTTTTTTGGTCTTACAGCAAAAATTTCTAAAAATTCGATTTTTTGATCTAAATTTTTGCAAATTAGTGATATTACAACAAACAAACAAAAGAACCAACATGCATGAATTTCGTTCCTGTGGTACTAAAAACAACAAAATTACAGTGTTGAAGAAAATTGACATTTTCACAGTTGTCCAAATAAAAATTTCTAAATATTCTCCGTTTTGGTCTAAATTTTTCTAACTCGGTACTCTTAATAAGACAGTCAAGACCTATAAACTCCACAAATTTGGTTATAGTGGCATTAAAAATGATTAACTTACAGGTCATTAAAAATTTTTGGTCAAAAAACAAAAATTTTTCTTGTCTTCTCGAAATCAAAATTTCTAAAAATTCTCTTTTTCGGTCTAATTTTTTCTAAATCGACACTCTTAATAAGACAGTCGAGACTGATAATCTCCTCAAATGTCGTTAAAATCGCATAAAAAATAAAGAAATTACAAAATCTTAAAAAAAATTGGTGGAATTTTTTTGGTCTTACAGCAAAAATTTCTAAAAATTCTACTTTTTGATCTAAATTTTTGCAAATTAGTGATATTACTAAAACAAACAAAAGAACCAACATGCATGAATTTCGTTCCTGTGGTACTAAAAACAACATAATTACAGTGTTGAAGAAAATTGACATTTTCACAGTTGTCCAAATAAAAATTTCTAAATATTCTCCGTTTTGGTCTAAATTTTTCTAACTCGGTACTCTTAATAAGACAGTCAAGACCTATAAACTCCACAAATTTGGTTATAGTGGCATTAAAAATGATTAACTTACAGGTCATTAAAAATTTTTGGTCAAAAAACAAAAATTTTTCTTGTCTTCTCGAAATCAAAATTTCTAAAAATTCTCTTTTTCGGTCTATTTTTTTCTAAATCGACACTCTTAATAAGACAGTCGAGACTGATAATCTCCTCAAATGTCGTTAAAATCGCATAAAAAATAAAGAAATTACAAAATCTTAAAAAAAATTGGTGGAATTTTTTTGGTCTTACAGCAAAAATTTCTAAAAATTCGACTTTTTAATCTAAATTTTTGCAAATTAGTGATATTACTAAAATAAACAAAAGAAACAACATCATAAATTTCGTTCCTGTGGTACTAAAAACAACAAAATTACAGTGTTGAAGAAAATTGACATTTTCACAGTTGTCCAAATAAAAATTTCTAAATATTCTCCGTTTTGGTCTAAATTTTTCTAAATCGGTACATTTAATAAGACAGCCAAGACCTATAAACTCCACAAATTTGGTTATAGTGGCAATAAAAATGAAGAACTTACAGGTCGTTAAAAATTTTTGGTCAAAACACAAAAATTTTTCTTGACTCCTCGAAATCAAAATTTCTTAAAATTCTTTTTTTCGGTCTAAATTTTTCTAATTCGACACTCTTAATAAGACAGTCGAGAGTGATAATTTCCACAAAATGTAGTTAAAATCGCATAAAAAATAAAGAAATTACAATGTTTCAATACGATTTTTTTCTTTAGCATCCCCAAATAATATACTTTTATCCAAAATGCACTAATAAAGTGGCACTTTATTCACTCATTTTAGACAAATAAAGTACTCTTTTACTCTCTAAACACTTTAAAGAAAATTATGCCACATTTCCATGACAACAATGCAAGCATGGCTTTCTAAACGCTAAAAATTTGTCACTTCTGTCAATTCTTTTAATGCTTTAATTGCAACCAACAGAGGCTTTGGATAAAATCTTGTATTAAATTCGAGTGTAAGGACAAATTATCGACAAAAATCTTAGTTATTCGTAGATCGAGAGAATAGGATTTTTCGAGTGAATAATTTGCGTCCTTACACTCTTATTTAATCTACCGTATGAGCAACAAAATTTTAGATAATAGGCCATGAAAAACAAATAAATTTGTCGTTGATTGTCTAAACTAAGCCGTCAAAATTGGTGATTATTTTATTATGGTATGGATTGGTGTGCAGTTATTTGAAGAAATCGGAAGCGTGCATCGTAGCAATGGTTCTGGCAGAACAAGAAGTTCAAAGAGCCGAAGACATCAAAGATTCAAGCACATATGATTGGGTATGACAACAAAAGCCGACATACGTTTCCAAAACAAAAGTTTGTAGACAGCCACCCTTTATCTAAAGTTTTTTTGCTCATATAGTATATCTATTATCATTAATTTAAGTAAGTTTGGATCAGTTAAGTAACAAAATCACCTCGAAATTTAGACCTGTAAGGAGTTGGTTCTTTATGCTTCTAACATGATGTGGTACTTAGTTCCTTAGAGAAACCTAAAATCGTTTATTTTCATCTAATGGGGATAATTTTTTCTGTCTTAAAGAAAATGTAAAGAGTAATAAAAAACATTATTTAACTCATTTTTCACAAAAATTGGAGATAGACCCTTATGCTTCTGAGGTACCGATTTTATTGCCACCCTTGATGCTAGAAACACTTATAATCACCTTAGACTGCTATTTGCTCTAGAGACAGAGGCAAGAAGACATTTATCAAAACCAGAAGAAAAATCTAATTTGTTTTTAAGAACTTACTTGAAAAATGAACATTTTCGGTTTATTTTCCAACTGCTTGCTTTGTCCAAACAGCTCCCAAATTTCGTGTGTTTGAAGCGACAAATCATGGGCATGTAAAATGTTAAAATTATCGCCGTGGGTTAAGAAGAATAATATCAAACTATTATATATCGACAGATCTTTCTCTAGAACTGAAACAAGCATTGACATTCAATTATAAAAATCTTCACTTACTTTTTTGAATAGATTTAATTATATCATCCCTGTTGTAATCTGTGAAAATGTGATCTTTATTAACATTAAATCCCAAACGACCCATGCAAACAATAATTTCATTAACGTCTCTCCTGCTTCCTAATCGGTAGTTTTTGTCTTCGAAGGATTCTTGATTAAAAATAAGTACAAGGCCTGGGTCGTTTCCATCTCTTGCGTACTCAAATGGTGCTTGCAAAAAATCTTTTCTTTCCACAAATTGTTCCACAGCGTCTTCTTTAACTGATGGCAATTGACTGAGTTTGAGTATTTGGTTCTAAGTGAACTTACCTATGGTGACCACTTCTTCACGTTTGATTTCATAATCCGGGTCCAAATTTGTTGCGCTTTTTCTGGCTTCTGGGATAAAAGGTTTTGCATCTGTTTCGAGGGGCATTTTTGGGTCTCTAATTGAATAGTAGGTTATAACAAAACCAAACGGTTGATATCTTATCGAACGCTTGAACAGATAAATAATTTTATCTAATAAAAATGGGTTTCCTATATTTGTTGTTTCATGTATAAATAACGGTATCTCGAATCAGATATAAAGCCATATGAATATTATTAATATAAAATATTGCTGACACTGTCAGTGGCTGATTTGAATTTTGCCAATTTTCGACACATGTTTAATAAAATTCAAAGCATCAAAAAAATATTACACGATTTTGAGTTTTCCCTTGTTAGACAATTTTGGTTTTGAATTTACAGTCTGTATTAATGTTGTCATGAGTTTAGGGATATTCTGTATAGTATCTTTTCTCCAACCAAATTCGCCCATTTATTAATAATTTATGATTTCAAATTATTAAAAATGCAAATAACGCATTGGAAGAATAAAACAAAGTAGCTAAGTACAAGGTGTTCATGAATGTTTTAGCATCAAGGATGGCTCTGGAATTCCTGTCGTGCACTACTTTGCCGCTTTGTTTTCATAGTGAATATAACTATCTTGAAAATTATTATAATGTTAGATACGTCAACGACGTCTCAATTACGGTTTTGTGTCCAAATTTTTGATTTTCAGGTTTTAAACCACAACTAGAACAGTTTTCATCTCTAAAATTTGCTTTGCTCCATGATTGAGGTTAACCACAAATGTCAGTTGAAAAATCTAAACCCTCATTTATAATGACCGGCATATTTCTTTGACATTTCATAGCCACCTTTGATGCTAGAAACATTTATAAACACCTTGTATATTGTCATGGACCCTTTATCAAGTATTAGTCGCCATATTAATAATTTAGTTCATTTGTGGTCCAATTTTTTGAAAACTTGTTACAGTGGATTTTAGTGAAAATTTAAGTGTACCTATGGAGATATTAATGTGCAAAATAAGTTTCTTTGAATCTTTGAATCTTTGACTTTTTTAGACTTTTGAGAAAAATGTGCAACAAGCACTTTCTCGCTAACACCACTGATATTTTTTTCTACTTCTCCATCTTTGAAAAGTGTTGTATTCTTTTTCGTATATTAGGCGAGATTTTTGGGGCAACAGCTTAATTACAGCAGTTGCAGCTTCTTTCTCTACGTCTGCAGGAAGTTCTACTTCGATCTCGCACATGGTAGTTTTCGGGATTTTTGAAAATGAAAAATTTGTTTACAGCAACAGTTCCATAACAACCAACATTGGGTATTATGATACATTTTTTTAATTAATAAATTTAAATTAGTTTTTCTTTAAAAGCTTCTATAGAAAAAAATAGTGTATTATACACGACGATAAAGGATCTTTAACCATCTCGTGAAGTTAATCCACTCGTGGCTGCGCCACTCGTGTATTAACTATCTTCACTCGATGGTTAAAGTGGTCCTTTATCGTCTTGTATAATAAATAACTATTATTGCTGTATTGACCCAGGTTTATAATAATATTTCTAAAGAAACTACATAATTAAAACTTCATCTTATAACACATTTAAGGAACTGTTAGAACTAAGAAAACGCCGTTTACGAAATCTAACTTTTATTGTCTTCGTACGCCACACAATATCACTTATCCACACACACCTCGTCTTCTCGCCACGCCACGCTGGTCTTACCGCCAATTCAAAAATCGAATTACACATGTTTTAAAATTATTTGAAAATATTTCGTTGTTTGTCATGAGCATATTTATTTGAAAATCAATTCTCAACTTTTTATTGGTTTTTATTTTATATGATTTCGTGCAAATTTTTGCTGTTTTCTTGCAATTCAGCCGTTGAATCTTGATACAAATTTATGGTTTTGTAGATTTTGAGCTCTTCTTTCCGAATTAAAGCCAGAAAACGGCGAAAATCAACAAGAAATCGTCGTTTTGCATCGAAATAAGCGGATTTATCTAAGAATTTTGATGATTTTGTGTAAATTTCTGCTGTTTTCTTGCAATTCAGCCGTTGAATCTTGATAAAAATTGATGGTTTTGTATATTTCGAGCTCTTCTTTGCAAATTCAAGCCAGAAACCGGCGAAAATCAGCGAGAAATCGTCGTTTTGCATCGAAATAAGCGGATTTCTCTTAGAAATTTGATGATTTCGTGCAGATTTCTACTGTTTTCTTGCAATTCAGCCGTCGAATCTTGATAAAAATTGATGGTTTTGTAGATTTCGAGCTCTTCTTTGCGAATTCATGCCAGAAAACGGCGAAAATCAGCGAAAAATCGTCGTTTTGCATCGAAATAAGCGGATCTCTCTAAGAATTTTGATGATTTCGTGCAGATTTCTGCTGTTTTCTTGAAATTCAGCCGTTGAATCGTAAAAATGTTTATTCGTAAAATTTGAGAAAAAATGTGATTCTGACAAACCGCCTTAAACTTCACGAACTGAACTATTTTGATTGATGACTAAAGTCATCTCATGATTTGCAGTTTATTTAAGAATAACATTATGACAACATTTGTTATTTGTACATAAATAATTGCGTGTGAAAAAGCGTTGGAAAAAGCTTATTTTATTTATTTTTTTTTGATTTTTAAACTAACTATTCTACAGAACGTAACAGATTAAACCTCAAACAATTTCAATCAAATGGAAAACCAATAAGTCTTTAGATATGTATAATAAATAATTTCTCAAGCAAACTAAACCATTTAATTTTTATAGATTTTCGTATTATCCGTATTCCGCTTCTTACTTGCTTTCTGAAGTTGTCATTTGTTGTATTTAGTAATGACAATGATTTCAAGAACACGAAATTATTATTTTGCGTTACCCAATTCTATCTACGAAAAAGTATGCTGGGTTTTGATTTTTGGTATTTTTGATCTACCGGTAATGAAACTCGCAGTGTTCTTGTCCGTAGTGGTTTTTGCTTGTTATAGTTCATTTCAAGTGTATTTATTTTGTTATAAAACCGACATTTACTATTTCATTCAATATGCACCAATGTTTTGCACCGGAATCTATGTAAGTTGCCATTTGAATATTCAATTTTTAATTAAGTTGAATTGGGGCAAGTTCGAACGTAATTTAGACTAGTTGAGAATTCTTAGTCTCTACTGAATAAAATTATGAATCAACTTTAACCAAATTTAAGCAATGATAACTTTGATGTGTACAAAGGTTATTAAAGTTACTAAATATGGTGCACCCATTTATACAGGTGTCCCAGAACTCATGACCAAGAGAACAAGAGGAGGATCATAAATTTCAAAAACTAACAATCAATTCCAAAAGCTTATTCAAGAGGTGGAGTAAAAGGCCACCCCAAATTCCTAGGCAACGAGAGAGTAATGTTCACTTGACCAATGAATGATAGTATGTGTACATAATATAGATACATTTTTAAATTTTATTCAGCTTCGGGATTGGCTATCGTTTTTTTGTCTTAACTCGATTATTTTTTGAGCTAACAAAATGTTGGTTCAAAAGCCTTTTTTCTCTGGGTCACGAGTTCTGGGACACACTGTATAAATCCAATTTGAAGGAAATGAATTCAAGAACGTTCGGACTTATTGTATACCCAAAGTCACCTTACCTAGAGTTTAACAAACGCTATAGGGCGGTTATGGCTTTGACTTTTTAAATCTTTTTAAATCTTTTTAAGTTAATAAATATTTTTTCCCAGCTGGTCAGTCTTACAAACCAACTCCTTACAACCCAAACTGACTTAAACTTACTCAAATTGATGATAAACGCAATTATATTCATTGGGGATACTAAAGAAAAAAATCCGTGGATTGGAATATTTGGAAATTTGTGGAGTTTATAAGTCTTGACTGTCTTATTAATACTACCAATTTAGAAAAATTTAAACCAAAAAGGAGTATATTTAGAAATTTTTATTTGGACAACTGAAAATGTCAATTTTCTTCAACACTATAATTTCGTTATTTTTAGTGCGACAAGAACGAAATTTATGCATGTTGTTTCTTTTATTTGTTTCAGTAATATTACTAATTTGCAAAAATTTAGATCAAAAAATTGAATTTTTTACAAATTTTCGTTTTAAGACCAAAAAAATGCCACCAATTGTTTTTAATCCTGTAATTTCTTTATTTTTTATGCGATTTTAACGAAATTTGTGGAGATTATCACTCGACTGCCTTATTAAGAGCGTCGATTTAGAAAAATTTAGACCGAAGAAGAGAATTTTTAGAAATTAATTTTGGTTTCGAGAAGTCAAGAAAAATTTTTGTTTTTTGACCAAAAATTTTTAATGACCTGTAAGTTCTTCATTTTTAATGCCACTATAAGCAAATTTGTGGAGTTTATAGGCCTTGACTGTCTTATTAAGTGTACCGATTTAGAAAAATTTAGACCAAAACAGAGAATATGTAGAAATTTTTATTTGGACAACTAAAAATGTCAATTTTCTTCAACACTGTAATTTCGTTACTTTTAATTCGACAGAAACGAAATTCATGCATGTTGGTTCTTTTGTTTGTTTTAGTAATATCACTAATTTGCCAAAATTTAGATCAAAAAGTCGAATTTTTAGAAATTTTTGTTGTAAGACCAAAAAAATTCCACCAATTTTTTTCAAGATTTTGTAATTTCTTTATTTTTTATACGATTTTAACGAAATTTGTGGAGATTATCACTCTCGACTGCCTTATTAAGAGCGTCGATTTAGAAAAATTTAGACCGAAAAAGAGAATTTGTAGAAATTTTTTTTCTAGCAGCTAAAAAAAATTACAAAAAAAACTTGAACGCGCTTTAATTTTGACATTTTTGGTGTCACAAGAACGAAATTTGTGGGAGTTTTATTTAAGGTTAAATCGTCTATAGAAGTTGCTGAATTTGGGTTAATTAATATATCTTGTTAGCCATTATTTCTAATAACGTATTACCTTTTTTTTTGTAAAAACATTGTTTTTTTTTAAGTTTCTTATACTAAGTGGGGCTAAAGTCTAGATAATTGAATTTTTCTTAGAAGCATAAGGAACTTAGTGTAAAAATATGTCAAAAAAAATATTTTTGGATCAAAAATTACGCCTATTACGCACGATTTGAAATAAATACTCATCAATAACTCACAATTCGCTTTTAAATTGCATATTTGAAAAGAGATTGACAATATTTATTGCGGTTGATTTCAAGCCAGATGAGACCCAACCACTTGAGGGTTATTATGATTATGGAGGTTTGCGGTTAGGTGGCTACAAACGGTTTAAAAAGTCAAAGCCATAACCGCACTAGAGCGTTTGATAAACTGTACTTTTGATATTTTGTAGCTCCTTCTTTGCTCTGCTTCCGTGTATCCTGTAGCAGAAGTCTTCAAAAATGCTATAACGTATTCACGCTCTTGGAATAATACGCCTATTAAAGAAATTGAAGATAAATACAAAAAAGAATTGTTTTTTACAACGCTACAAAGTGTGATAACGGCATTTTTAGCAATCTTAACTGCCATCTATTTCATTATTCCAACAAATCAAGATAAAGACATGTTCTTTATTATATTTATAAATATGGAATATTTTTCTAACGCTCACACTTTTCTATCTTCGCTAGCAAGGTTGACTTTTATACCATTAATATATGCTGCAACCGTTCATCCCTCTCTTCGATTGAGCTACTTTTGGATTCAGTTAAATTATCACGTCAAAACCTGCTCATATCACTTAAGACAACTTAATAAAATTCACATTGATAAGGAAATTGAAAACAAACTCAAATTTTCGATTCAACACCACTACAAAATTTGCGAGTAAGTACAGTTTAACAAACGCTCTAGTGCGGTTATGGCTTTGACTTTTTAAATCGTTTACAGCCACATTACCGCAAACCCCCATAAACATAATAACGCTCAAATGGTTGGGTCTCATCTAATAAATATTTTTTCCCAGCTGGTCAGTCTTACAAACCAACTCCTTACAGGTCTACATTTCGAGGTGATTTTGTTAGTCAACTGACCAAAAACTTACTCAAATTGATGATAAACCCAATTATATTAATTGGGGATACAAAAGAAAAAAATCCGTGGATTGGAACATTTGGAACTTTGTGGAGTTTATAAGTCTTGACTGTCTTATTAGTAGTACCAATTTAGAAAAATTTAAACCAAAAAGGAGTATATTTAGAAATTTTTATTTGGACAACTGAAAATGTCATTTTTTTCAACACTGTAATATCGTTATTTCTAGTGCGACAGGAACGAAATTTATGCATGTTGTTTTTTTTGTTTTCTTAGTAATCACTAATTTGCAAAAATTTAGATCAAAAAGTCGAATTTTTACAAATTTTCGTTTTAAGACCAAAAAACCAATTTTTTTTAATCCTGTAATTTTTTTATTTTTTATGCGATTTTAACGAAATTTGTGGAGATTATCACTCTCGACTGCCTTATTAAGAGCGTCGATTTAGAAAAATTTAGACTGAAGAAGAGAATTTTTTAGAAATTTTGATTTCGAGGAGCGAAGAAAAATTTTTGTTTTTAAACCAAAAAAAATGTGATCAAAAATTTTAAACAACCTGTAAGTTCTACATTTTTAATGCCACTATAACCAAATTTGTGAAGTTTATATGTCTTAACTGTCTCACTAAGAGTTTTAGAAAAATGTAGAGCAAAAAAGGAGAATATTTAGAAATTTTTATTTAGACAACAGTGAAAATGTCAATTTTCTCAACACTGTAATTTCGTTATTTTTAGTGCGACAGGAACGAGATTTATGCATGTTGTTTCTTTTGTTTGTTTTAGTAATATTACTAATTTGCAAAAATTCTGATTAAAAAGTCGAATTTTTAAAAATTTTCGTTTTAAGACCATTATAACCACCAATTTTTTTAAGATTCTGCAATTTCTTTATTTGTTAAGTGATTTTAACTAAATTTGTGAAGATTATCACTCTTGTCTGTCTTATTTACAGTGCGGATTTACAAAAATTTAGAGCGAAAAGGAGAATTTGTAGAAATTTTTATTTCGAGTAGCTAAAAAAAATTACAAAAAAAGCTTGGTTTAATTAATTTCCACATTTTTGGTGTCACAAGAACGAAATTTGTGGGCGTTATTTTTAAGGTTAAATAGTCCATAAAAGTTGTTGAATTTGGGTTAATTTTAATATATCTTTGTTAGCCATTATTTCTAATAACGTATTATCTTTATTTTTGTAAAAACATTGTTAATTTTTTTTAAAGTTTCTATTACTAAGTGGGACTTTGGTCCAAATAATCTAATTTTTCTTAGAAGCATAAGGAACCTAGTTCTATTAAACTATTACGCACGATTTGAAATAAATAGTCATCAATAACTCGCAATTCGCTCATAAATTGCATATTTGAAAAGAGATTGAGAATATTTATTACGGTTCATTTCAAGCCAGATGAGACCCAACCACTTGAGGGTTATTATGATTATGGGGGTTTGCGGTTAGGTGACTATAAACGGTTTAAAAAGTCAAAGCCATAACCGCACTAGAGCGTTTGATAAACTGTACATAAAAGGAGAGTTATTTTTCACATTATTTTTAGAGTTATAAATCGAGTTGCAAATCTGGGAAATTATCTGTTACCATTCAAAATTGTGGGCTCTTTTCTCATAATCAACATTGTGGTGTTTTACTTTTGGGTAAGTTTTATTATACTCTATTTTTTTACTTTTTGATAGTTTCAAGGTTCTTTACATGATCAATACTCTCGTATAATTTTGGTTTTGATTTCTACTTCAATTACTGCTATCTGTCTGGTATATAATGGTCAAAATCTTGAAGATATGGTGATATATAAGAGCAGAAAATCAATTATGTAAACATAGAATTTTTCAGTCATCCAATATTTTCGATGATCTGATTCACCTGAATTGGTACACATGGAATGAAAAAAATAAAAAAATGTATCTTATGCTATTAATGAATACCCACAAGACCTTCAAATTTAAATTTTCCGAACATATTTCATTGAATTATAATACAGGCGTTGAGGTAAGTCAAAATATTGTTTCTTAAATGAACAAATTTTACAATTTACAGCTGCTAAAAACATTTTTCTCATTCATATCCGTCATGTACAAACTTCAAAATCAAAAATTAAACATTTAAGATTTGTTTGTTATTGTAGATACAGAGTGGGCCAACAAAAACGAACATTTTGGGACACTTATTCTTTTCGATTTGATTTTAATTTTCGAAAAACGTTGAGATTTTAATTTTATTTAGGAGAGGGACATACAACACACGTAATTATATTTTCTTCTGAGGGATGAAATTAATCGGTTTTTATTTTCCATGTTCTTTCTTCGAGTATGGATAAATCAGCCATCACATGTTCGGTTTCGTTCTTAAAGGGAATTTGATTCATTGAAATGATTAAATTATTATAACCATTGTGTTTGTAAATGAGAGTTTAGCTTAATATGGAACGAAAAATATAAATATGTATTGTGTTGAGTCTAATACAAGGTGTTTATAAATGTTTCTAGCATCAAGGATGCTCTGGAATTCCTGTCGCACACTATTTTGCCGCTTTGTTTTCATAGTGAATATAACTATCTTGAAAATATGTATAATGTTATTTACGTCAATTACGTTGTAGTTACAGTTTTGTGTCCAAGTTTTTGATTTTCCGGTTTTAAACCATAACTAGAACAGTTTATTTCTCAAATCTTCATATTTGAGGTTAACTGCAAATGTCAGTTGAAAAATCGAAACCTACATTTGTAATGAGCGGCAAATTTCTTTGACATTTCATAGTCATCCTTGATGCTAGAAACAATTATAAACACCTTGTATTTACAGCTTAATCGACTAATTAAGATCTGGCATTTAACTTATAGCTTCAGTTTCTCGAAACGAGTGATGTGATGCTTTAAAAAATCATAGAAAAACAAATTGTCGATTAGGGAACGGTTTTGGTAAACGCGAACAGCAAATCGACTAACACATTCTTCGCACTGCATTATCAATAATATCAGTCGGTACTTTAATATCTAGAAACTTATGGGCAAAATTAACGCACTCAATTAAACACCTATAATTAATTTAATATAACAAACGGTTTCCTACGCAGTCCTGATATTTTAATTTCACGAAATTTATTTCAAGACCAGAGTAAAAGTACTTGTATGGTCTGTAGAAAAAAAGTTGTTTGTATTTCGTGGCTCATTCGTGTTTTTAATGACGCTTTCGAATGTCTTTATCAAAAATAAGTGTACAACCTCAATGTGCTTTTAAACGGCAATTGTTTAATACAAAATGTTGAGAATGATCCAAATCTTCTTTTATAACAACTGAACTAGTAAAGTAATCCATTATACAGAGTGTCCCAGAACACGCGCCCCAGATGAAGGCAACAATTTTGAACCAAAATTTTTAAACTAAAATTTTTTAACTCAAAAAATAATCGAGTTATGACGAAAAAACGGTAGCCAATCCCGAAACAGAACAGTATTTGAAAATTGGTAACTATGGACCCACACTATCATCCATTGGTCAGATGACATTAGACTCTCGCTGCCTAGAAATTTTTTAAACTTAGTCAATTTTTGTTTTGAAATTTACCATTTGTATTGCTGTCGACATTCTCTCTTGCTCTCTGGGCGCGAGTTCTGGAACAGTCTGTATTGTAAATTTTGAAAAAAAAACTTATTTTTTTCTCCAAACGTCACAAAAAGTCATTATTTTTTAGTCGATTTTAGCTCTTGTCAACAAGGAAACACTTTTGCTGCCTAGGCAGAAAAAGTACTTTTTGTGACGGTTACTATTTGAGACTTAAATTTTGTATGGCAACTCTTTGAAACCAATATTTTTCACAGTAAATGTCAGTGACAACTACATGCATAGCCATCCATGTTTATCGTTCAATTTGCGTTCACTCATTGTTGGTCGTAGAACTGAATTTAACGTTTGAAGAAAAAGTAGTATTTGTTATTTGGTCGAAATGTGGGTTTGCTGTCTCGCAATTTTGCATACGCTCGCCTACGCTACGCTTCGCCTTGCTACTGTAATTTAATAGGGAGAATGCAAAAAATGTAACCTATATGTTTTTGTACCAAATTTTGTAGAATATTGTTCAAATAACGCAGTGGTGCAAACATTTTTGAAAAATACATGACGGTTTTGCCAAAATTGGCTAAAGAAATTTAAATATTCAGGCGGGAGCTGAAACACTTTTTCATTGGTTTGACGTCACATCTCAGCTACGCGCTCCGCCTACTGATGGAATTCCGTATGCAGAACATTTGTTTAATTAACACCAGCGTTGCAATTTATGATTGTTTTTGCAAAAGAATTTATACACAATGGAAACGGGATTTCAAAAAGCCGACACACAAAATTTGAGACACGTAGATGTGCAAATGATATGGGATTTTTTATCAAGAAATCCTAACTTTGCGGTGAAAGTGTCGCGGTAACTACATCTTTCTTTAACTTGACATGTCAGTTTACAATGAATGGTTGGGTTTTTATTATCCAAGAGAAATACAATTATAATCATTATGTTGATGTTTCTTATTCAACCGGTCTACTTTCACACTTTTATTCACATTTTTGCTTTGCATCACAATCAGATTTATTATTTCTTTCTCTCTCTTAACATCTTTGTAGAAAAAATATGGTTTTTACATTTTGATCTATTCTGATTTGATTGAATTTTGTTCATG
Source organism: Gnatocerus cornutus (assembly GCA_029298725.1). Taxonomy (NCBI): domain Eukaryota; kingdom Metazoa; phylum Arthropoda; class Insecta; order Coleoptera; family Tenebrionidae; genus Gnatocerus; species Gnatocerus cornutus. Next base: position 3,077,099 of record CM055510.1, read on the forward strand.
TACCTACGATATAATAACCATCTATTATTTTCTATATTCGGAAATAATTATTATGAAGAATACGCTCTCCGTATTAAAATTTATAATTCAATAATTTGGTAGAAATTAAATAGGTGGTTTACTGAATTGGATTTTTTATAATCAGACCAAATTAATAACAATAACTGATCCAAAGCTTTTGTTGTTTTTTTAATTTTTAATTTCTATACAATCTACTATACAGTATGTTCCCGGGTTGAGTTCACAAGAGAGAAAAAAAAAGTTATTTTCCATTTTACAAAAAAATGACAATGGAATAACATTTTTGCTTAATTCAAAACAGATAAATCTGCAATTAAAATTTCAATATTATTAGTTTGTACTCTTAAAATCAATTTTTTCATATTTTTATTTATTGAATTTTCTAATCGTAAGTACTTAATAGTAGGCTGTGAATTCAAAATATCAAATAGTGCATTAAAGATTTAACGAAAATTTACTCAATAATGGGTAAGTATTTAAGACTCGGATAATAAATGCAGTTGCATCCGATAAAATTCGAAACAGTCAAATTACGAGTTAGAATTATTGAACTATGTGCTGAAAGAGGTGTGGGTTAATCAAATATTGGTTTAAATTAAGGAATAAATTTTATTCTTTTGGCATTTGTTGCATAATTAAAAATAAAAAAGTTCTTTGTTAGTTTTTGGTTTTTACGATTTTAGAAACACATTCTGATAAGTTTTAATTTAAGCAAAAACTATTTATTCCGTGATTTATGCGTAAAATTAAAAATAAAGTTTTTTTCCTTTTGCAAATTCAATCCGGGGACATACTAGATAGACTACTCTACAGAATAAAAGTCGCAACTAAATTGGTAAATTTCTTCGAATAGTTTTTTCGTTAGACCAAAGGATTTTTTTATTAAAACCCCCAACACTTCAAGTCTTTGAGAAAAGGTACAATTGGCAGTTGTTTCGGATATAACAAAAGTCTTCAGTTTAAGCAAAAAATTCATTGTTTTTAAGTTTGTATAAAGCACTTTAATAAATAAAGTCAGTGTATGTAGCATGTGGACTAGAGACAAAGTCAATCAAAAAATGTAATACCTGCATGTATCATGGGTAATAACATAATTAATTTCAATAAATTTAAAATATTACACTTTATAGAAACATCAGACATCGAACATCTCGCGGCCGAAAAGCATTTTTTTTCTTCTTATTGTCTTAAGGAACTAATATAAATATTTTTTCGGGTGCATTAATACTAGCACTTTTACATTCTGGCACAAAACACCTCTGTTTTGACCCCATTTTCAATTATAAAGACGGCAATCGAATTAGAGTAATACAAACGCACGGCTCTGCTAAGAGCGAAGCTGAGATGTGACGTCACAAAGCTAGCCTCGCTGATAGGTATGTTTTCCAATCTCGCTCGAATCGGACTTTTAAAAACGCTTAAAAAATTATAAACAATTTTTTTGCAATTTTTCTATTAGCAACATCATATTATACGACATGAAAACTATCGATTTTCATCAAAATTCAAAAATGTGCATTCTCCCCATTGCTCGACAAAAAGTACCACTTTTCTGTCGTAAACAAAACCTGCTAGTAAAGGGTGGTATTTATATTTTTTTTCCTCTTAGTCAACCCCGGACTACTTTATAAAAAAAAATAACAAAAAGCAGTTCAAAGGTTAGTGAGAGAAAAATAGTTTTTCACTGATCTCGACTTGTAGCATAAGTACGTGTTTCATGTTCCTCTGCAGGACAAATCATTCTCGTACTATGAAGAAAAAGCACACAGCAGTGAGCTTGATTTGCCTAGCAAAAAACATACATACAATTTAATTGCCGTGTTAACATTACATGACTAGAAGCAACTCATCTTTACCGAGTAAATGTCCCACAATGCAACATAAAGACGGGCCACATTCAAAAATGTGATATTGTGTAGAGAAGGGGTCAAAACTGCCTCTGAGTGAACTGTGTCCGTACTATGATACAAAGCAACATAAGTATAGACTTAGTTCACCTAAAAACAGTTTCTCAGATTGACAATAAGATCGCTGAAATTAGAATTGAAGATTCTTGTCGGTCAAACAACTTGATGGCAAAAATGAATTCACACACAGCTGTCCCTTTGGCGAGCAAATCACACCCGTACTATGACAAAACAGCACATAACATAAATGCGAGTTGATTTGCCTGTCAATGGGCATTCATGCCTCGATGCAGGGCAAATCATTCTCGTACTATGAAGAAAAAGCACATAAGTTCGAGCTGATTTGTCTAGCATAAAGCCATGTACTTTTTTCATTTGTTCACATGTATATAGTTCTTGACAAAGAACCAACCGTTGGTCGGCGCATACTGGTGGTGATTTTGATACGCAATGATATGTGAAATGATGAAGAAACTTACACCCTTACCGAGTAAATGTGTCCGTACTATGACAAAATGCAACGTAAGGACGGAACACATTCACTTGGGAAAAGGTCAAGACTGCCTATGAGTGAACTATGACCGTACTATGACAAAAAACAACATAAGTATAGACTTAGTTCACCTAAAAACAGTTTCTCAGATTGACAATTGCTGAAACTAGATTTGAAGATTCTTGATTGATTTAAAATGTCAAGGACGGGTCACATTCGCCAGGGAATTAGATTGCTGAAATTAGATTTGAAGTTTCTTGTGGGTCAAACAACTTTGCATGAGTTCTAATAGATACATGTCAAAAATTGTTGACCAACAAAAAACTCCAATAAAATGTCTCAGTCAGTGGAATCCATACCTAGCTGTCCCTTTGTTAAGCAAATCACACCCGTACTATGACAAGATAGCACATAAATGCGAGTTGATTTGCCTGTCAAAAGTCAGAATAATGAACTAGTGGTCGTTGATGAGCAAACCAAAACTCATATAAGCTAGACAGATCGTACTACAACAACAATGCTTACGCAGTTTAAGTTGGTTTACTTGACAAAAAGATTGATTTTGTGGTTATTGGACTCACCTTCATTATTTTATAATTTGGGACACACTCACATTAAAAACTTCAACTGTTAAACCGACGATGTTCTTCAATATTCGCTTTGAATTTGTAAACTTGAAATATTTTCTGCAGATTTTATACCTATCCGTAACAATGAGCTTGTGGTGGAAAAAGTGGTGGGCTTATTAGGCTTTCGGAAAGTTAGGGTTCGTGGAAGCAGGTAAACTGATTTTATTAAGCAGGTTATTTTAAAATAATTACCAAAATTTTCATGTAAAATTTCTACTTTTTTCAACAAGTAATTTCTACCTAATATGTAAACCTGAAATTGAATCTCATTTTTGAGGTACCCCACACGATGAATGGGTATCACCCCTACTTTAATTAAATAGTTGATAAAAGGTAAAAAGTTATTTTCACAGTGCAATTTATTTCAAATTCTGAATTCTGCTCAGGATTTTTTTAGTAATTCGCATAAACATTTGTCATTTCAGCTTTACTTACAACTTATAAACTCATTACATTAGACAGTACAATCCAGCACTGGAAAGGTAATCAATAATTTTTACAAAAAACCACAGAAGTCATTTGTTGTCAAAATAGTTATTTAGGCATTGTGAGCGGTATAGTCATTTTACAAGTTGAAGACATCATTTGGGCAAAAAACCTTTGTCCTTAAATTATGCCCTCAATTTGTAAAATGATAACGTCCGTATTGCTTTTACGTTTTTTGCACGATCAGAACAATAAATACTATTAAGATGTATCTAATGCGTTTGTTTACTTACATGTTAAGTACATGATAATATTGATACTTCAAATAATTCATAATAACATAGATTTACAAAAAAGAAAGCATCTTTAAATACCAAAACAAGATTTGTCATTTATTTATATTATGTACCTAATTGTAACATAAAATCATGGTTCAAAACTTCGTCAAAAAATTTTAAATTGCTGAACTGGTGGTTAAACTAATTACAAATTAGTAATATTGTCACCTCATGGATGTTTCGATAAAACTTTGCATTGAATAATCAAATAATAATAATCTTCAGGTACATGATCTGTTCATAATTATATGACTTTTGAATTAGTGAATTTATTGATTTTTACTATAATCCACTAGTCTACAAATGTTACAAACAAATTGAAAAGAAGAAGTGGAAAGTCCGTTTTGCTCCATCAGATTCGGATTGAAAGATATTTTTGAAAAAAAATTTTTTTAGGTTCTACTATATTTAACTTATTTAACTTTTTATATTTTCTTGAGTTATGGGTTTTGGAAAATTAATTTAATAAGCTTTTCTACGATCAATAATACTCATCGCTAGGGTAAGTACTTCCCACGATATTTTTGAAAAGCTGATCTCATGTCTCAAAAAAATCGCCGTTTTTAGTGACTTCCATTTGCAGTTTTGGTTAATACTTATTAAATTGATTTTTTATTGTAACGCATCATCAAGATCTTACATTTTTGACGAGCTCACAAATGCATTGCTATTTTTTATCGTTTAGAAATTACAGGACAAAAAACATTGAGAAGTTTTTTAAAAAATAAGGCTTTTTTATTTTTTGGCGATTTGCTTACAAAATCGTATTTTCTAGATATATATTGAGTTTTGAAATGCATAATACATTTCAGAAAAAGTTTTGATGACTACAATTTTGTAGACACTTTAAATTTTTTACAAAATTAAACAGGGGTTCTCGAAATGTGCTGCTTTGATTTAGTGCACTAAATATCCATATTTAGTGTGAAAATTGAAAAAGTGTATTCTCGACACTCTGTGAACATTTAGTGTACTGAACTTTCAGTATAAAATTATTTGTGTGGTCGATAGTAGGCTAAATTGCATGTTAATTTATTTAAATTGGCAAAATTTTTGATAAAGCAATGAAATTAGAAGAAGAATCTAGACGAAGGTCTTAACTTAGATGTAGTAGCAGCAAATTTACATGAAACCAAAATATATAGAAAATTCCTTAAAAATGTGGAAGATGGAAAACTCCGAAAAACTTTTCGATTTACTGAAGACATATTTAATTGAAGACCATGCAAATCCTACTCCAAAAATTGCGGTGGTTTTAGTGTTATCATGATATTTTTCTTTTGCAACACCACTGATTGGAAAAATACTATTTCTTTAAAATCTAACACATTCTGCTTGACTGGATCATTTCATTCTGTTGTCTGTTGGTGTTTAATTATGCCTTATTTTAAATTTTGAGCTAAATTTTGCCACGCCTGATGTATTTTTATGTTTTTTCTTTTCTCCAAAATTATTGAGCATTTTTTCATGTAAAGATAGACATAAACTTGTCTTGTACAAGAACCAAAAGTTGTTCAGAAAGTTTAGATGATTTCTTTTGCTTCTCAATAACACGCAAGTTATACTTTTTACTCTGCGCTAAAAGTTTGGATCCACGATGAGATATTCTCATGAGATTATGGTTTCACGAGTCAAAAATCGTATCAAAAAGTAGCAAAAACTACAAAATTTGTTCATTTTGCTGTGATTTCTTGTGGGGGACTTTAATGCTGCATTTATTTTTGTTGAATATTTGACTGGAAAGGTTAATTTTTTGAGATCAGTCAACCTGACAAACTGTTTTTGCGATGTTGCCAAGATAATATTTAGACCACACTAAAATATTAGCGCACTTTTTAGTGCTAACTGTACGACCTGTAATTTCAAAAAATGCAACCCATTATACATTTTCAAAGCAACTATCGCTTTTAGTAAATTGAAATACATAAAATCGATCAACGACGCCTGCATAGTTAATGCTCGACATTTAAAAAAATCATCACACTGACATTTATTGTTCAACGATTTATTCAGATAATAAAACTGGAAGCCGCCCACGTTCCAAAATTTCTGGTGTTACCGATCTACAGGCTGCCGTGATCTTTGCTTCTAAGTCTTCCAGGTTTCCTACAGCTCTTAAACCTACATGATATGATGGTATAGATGAAATTTGTTAGCGAAAATAATTCTTGAAACTGAAGACAGACTGGTTTCAATTTGATGTGCCACAAAATTTTGACTGACGTGCGGATTTTCTGTAACATCTTGACGAACCGCAACTTCATTCTTCATACCTGTGACTGTTCTAGTTCTAACTCGTTTCTGTTGGGGCCAGTTTTCTCTTAAATCTTTTTCCAATTTTCGGAAAATTTTGTCTGTTGGGTGTGCAGCACGGTCAGGATTCTTATTAGTGCATATAAATCTGCAGCCGCTACAGCATGATCATGTCAGTTTTCTCGTTGTTAGAATACATTTTCGCAAAGACTAGGAGTATTAAGTTTGCAAAAATTTTATGACACCACTGGTTGATATAAAGCATCTCTGATTGTATTTTTGAAATTTTAATTTAGAAAAGCCAAGTCAACACTGAAAATGTATTGTTGGTTGCATTTTTTGAAATTTCAGGTCGTACAGTTACGTGAATAGGCCTGTATATCCGAGTTCTGACCTGATGGAGCAAAACGAGCTTCCGATTTTGAATAAGGAGGAAATTCAACTTTCACTAGACTTGGTATAAGTTTCGTTTAAAATTTGTTGACTAATGATTATAAACCCGTCAGATTTTTTGTTTTGCGCTGTATTTTGTTCCTCTTCAGATTTTAAATTCACATTGAATAACATCTCATTTTAGTTAAAAAATCAAAAAAAATAAAAATTTCCTATTCTTGGAATATTCCGTTAAAAGTTCCAGGAATAACTTTTCTGTTGCAGAATGTTTCTACTTTCAAAGTCCTATTAGTGTTAATCGGATTAGCCTTCCTGCATCGTTCCGAAAGGCTATTTTGTGTTTTTACGTCAGATAAATCAGTAATAAGGTTAGCACTAATTGAACCCTAAGGACAGAGTTTTTGGAAGTGGTAACTGCTTTTGACATTTGACCAGAATTGTTCCTGGAAGGAATTAAAACCACAGTTTTGTAATAAAACTTCAATTTTTAAACAACATTCATATTTAGAAACCTAATTTTTCCTCATTCAATGTTTATATCATTTAATTAAAAAAAAAGATCACAAATAAATGACACAACAAGTGGTAAATGCGCAAGAATATTCTTTTCTAGTACTTATTCAAACTGGCTCTAAATTGCACAATTACAATAAAAGTGCTAACAACATTCCACAATATCTGCAACAGCGTCCCTCTGTTGATACTAAAAAATCTAGCAGCAGTGATCACCGGCGGATGTTGTGACACCAAAAACCGCAACTCCTCAATGTCGTCTTTCTTCGAAGCGCCGCTCTCCTTCAGTTTTAATTTCCGGCAGGTTTTGACAATATTTACTCCCAAATTGGTTAGTAAATCGCATTTAAAAATCAGGATTGTTGTACCGACTAGAACTTGAACTCCTCCCATGATGTCACAGACCATCGTCCAAATATTGTCTTTCCCTAGCTGAAGAATTTTCAAATAAACCAAATCGACGCAATTCAGCAGACGCACGCTTGTAAAAAACACGACAAGAGTAAGGGGCCAACCAAATATCTCACTGAAAAGATCAACAGTTTTGTTTAGAGAATGAACCAATTGAATCCCCATTTTTAAATTTTTTGCCGACGGACTTGCAAGTATTTTTCCCAGCTGTTTGTAATAAAAGCTGAGAACATCCACAAGTTGCCATAAGAGAATGGCGCAACAAAAGTGGTAAAACTGGTGGAAAAATGCAAGAAAAATTACTTTAAAGTAAAATTCTGCGTTCTTTAGTGTAAGCCAGATGATAGTTTGGTAAATCCAATAAAAAGCGAAAGCGCAACTGTACATGAGGAACGATAAGTTCCCAAGGATGCTTTTGGTTTCATTTCCACTTTGCTTGAGTTTTAGATTTGCGATAAATTGTGCCCATTTTTGATGTTTGCGAAACGTGATGTTGATTATAATTACGACGTTGGCGGCTACAAGACTTAAGTCTTCTAACCAATTAACAATGAACTTGATGTGGAAACTTGATAAGTAAAAGTTGCGCATTTGAAGTCGAACCAAAGCCATGAAGATTAGAAAACCTAAAATGCAATAAGTGTGCAGTTTTTGTCCCAATGAGATTTTTGATGATCTTGGGATTATTCCGAGAATTTTTAGCATGGATATCACTAAACTTAAATGGTTTAGAGACATGGTTGTAATGTTTTAAAAAGGTATTGATAAAGAGGATTAATGATGATAAACCGAAAGTAAGTGATCCAATCAAATTAAATATTTTATTTACAGTTTAGATAGTAATAAGATCAATTGTACTAATGTAATGATGTAACAAAATGATAAATAGGTTTCCGTTTTAGTAATAATTTATTTCAACAATAACATGCAATTGGATATTTTTAGACTGTTTTAGATTGATTTCACGTACGGAAAATCTATAATTTAAAAGACAAAAATGAACTTCATCGGATGATTACAATAGTTATGCTATATTTCAAAATTATTGACATCTCGGTAGGCCATGTCTGTGTAAAACGCCTCTATCAATGTGAACGACTTTTAGCATTTTGGTTCGAAAACTGTCAATGTAACATTTTGAGGTTATGAAATAAATTACTTTTTTAAGCTAATGGATTGATATTTTAATCAGATTCTGAATCTACCATCATAACACAGATTTCTTCTGCTTCAGATTCCAGTTCCTCTTCAGAATCTGATGAATCAGATTCTAAGTTGACGTGACACATAGGAATAAATATAAATCTAAAAACTCTAAATACGCTTATATTAGAAGATTCTGCCAACATACATTTGATTTTCCAAGGCACACTGAGATGTCAATAATTCTGAAATATAGTATATTTACAGTCGCGTGTGGTAATAGTTATTTACAGCGCGAAATCAGTTTGAAGCACGACGGCGTGCTTTAATGATTGAGCGCTGCAAAATGGTTAACGCACAAGAGTTGTATTAAACTTTTTGACCGAAAAACTTTTAATTTAAATAATTGGGTTTTTAAAATTCATAAAAACTGTCACATCTGACGTTTATAAATTTCATCATTTGTCAATTCTGTCAATTTTGTAGTTGGTGCACAAAAAGTACACAAGATGGCGCTGTATAAAAAATGTTTTAATCTGACTTTAAAAATACAAATATTGTCTTAATTGAGATAATAATTTTGGTAGATTCCACTTTGGTGATCAATCTTTATTATGGTAAAGTGATTTTAATTTATTAACACATCTGAAGAGCAGACGATTTGGGCAATTTTTACCGCACGGCGTGTGTAAACGTCCAGGGCGCTTGTAAATACAGGGTGATTTCCAACCGATTTCAAAAATTAAAAAAACAAATTAAATGGTTTTTAATTTACTATAAACTGATGATTTTAGAATTTTTCTGAATGTCTTAGTATCTTTTGGGCGATATTCAACTTTCTTATTTTAAATTGGCACCCATATTTTTTTTCCATAATTTGGAAGATATTAATTTTCTTAATTCAGAAATGTGTAATATGTTCTACTTTTAACAAAAAAATATTTAAAATAAAATAACAAAATTGAAAAAAATAAGCAATAAAAGTTAATAAAATCTAAATTCATGGTTCAATTGTGCAATGAAAAAAACGGGATGGCGTTTCAACAGTATTTTAATTAAATTAGGTACATTTTTTTCTCATTTGTAATTATTACCGTCTTTTGTTATCAATAATTTCAAAAAAGATTGCCAATCCTTTCTGTTATTTGCTGCTTTTTGACATTACAATAACGGTATTGTGTTATTTGACAGGACGCACCTAGATTTTATTAACATTTATTGCCTAAATTTTTTCATTTTTGATATTTGATAATTAAAGTTAACAGAGCTAGGCAAATAAATAGAAATTTTTGAATTTTGATTTTGCCCTAAAAGTAAATATTTTTAAAAAATTTCTGTTTTCTCAAAAATTTTGAAAATTGTCAATAAACTTGTCAGAATAATTAGCAAAAAATCGAAATATGTATCATGCTCGTGGTTTTAAAATTAATAATTTGGTCGAATTATACCGGAAACTATGGAAATTTTGATTCATAGCTTAAAAAATACTTTTCTAATTTCTTGGTCTAAAACATTGTACATCGTACATAATGGTAAAGTTTGAAAGTAAAAACAGTTTTAAATTTCATTGTTCTAGCATAATGATTATCAGCCCTAAGCAATTACTTGTAAATTTTTGAATTTTAGCTTCGTTAAAGTAAATATTTTTTAAGTTCTTTCTTTTTGCTTTACAATTTTGTACTTTGCTACAGGCAACAAAGGTGTCAAAGGTAGTAAAACTGCGAAATTGCATTCTCGTGACGTTAAAATTACTAAAAAAGTCAAATTCAACTTCAGATTATAGCTTGACAAATAAAATTTTCTAAAATCCCTTCACCTTCACCCCTTTGGTGAAGCTTGCAAGCGCATCGAAAGTAGAAATATTTGCAAATATTATTGTTCTAGGCATTAAGGTTATTAAAACTACGTAATTAATTAGAAATTCTGAAATTTTGACTGAATATTTTGAAAATTTTTTGTTTTTCTTTAAAAGTTTTGCAATTTGGTAAAAATCATACGCTTGTAAAAAGTAGTTTTACTTCTAATTTTCATTCTTTTGGCGTTAAAACAGTTATCTTAGCTGTTTTTGAATTTTTTATTTTTTTCACAATAAATTATGCTATATTGAGTTTGTTATTTACTATTTTTCAAAATCGATATTTTCTCCGATGTATTGGAGATCGATGTAATTCTGCTGTTGTTGAAATTAAGTTCAACATCGATTTTTTTACTTGATGTTTCCAGATCTGCAGCCGCTACAGTTAAGTATGCAACCTCCCACTCTGGAGGATCAACAAACCGTGCCGGGCCATTTAAATACAAATTAAAGTGTTGTTTACATGCAGAATTTAATTATTTTTGACTGTGTTTTTACTATGGCTGGGTTGAAATCTTTTAATATGTATTATCTATACTGCCATTGGTAGTAATTGTTTATTTTAGGACACTTTTGGCGTCATTGTGGTTCAAAAACGTCAACGAATGACGACTTTTCAAATTTGATATTTTAAAAATCGCAAAAAAGTTACAGGTGTTGGTCGCTTGACGATGAAAGTTAAAATAAAATTCAAATATCTGCAGATTAGACGAAAAAATAATTCAGTGCTTTGTACTTTAAATGAATAAGCTTTTATCTTCCTTAATTTTAGAAGAAAGAATTTGAAATTGAAAGGTTTTACACGAGTTTTTGAATAAAGTGAATTTTTTCTTGGTGTTGGACGTTTTCGATTTTTAAGAAAAGCTGCTATATACATTCCTTACAAAATTTCAACTTAAAATTTTTATTTCGATTTTTTTAAAATACTAAATTCTTTCAATTCGATCGTTAATTATTGATAATGAAATATTATTATTTTGTTTATTTCTGCTAAATAAATGATTTTGTTTATTTTTTAGTTCGCATACAATTATACTTGATGGGAACTCAAAATTTAAAGTTGAAAGTGGTTCAAAATTGTGTAAGAGAGCATGGACAACATTGTATGTACTAAAGAATGCATGGCTCATTTTGGTTCACCAATTCTTATTCTTAAGAACTGTATGTGATAAAATAAAAATTGGATATTTTTTGTTTAAAAACTCCTCATTTAGTTTAAATGAATTTAAAATTCGATTCTAAGCAACTTCTCTTAGAATAATACCTAACTTTTAGAGATATTCCTAACGCGAATTAAATTACAAGAAAATAGCTTTATTAAAAAAATCCTAATATATTGAATTTGCCATATCTGCTGTATTTAGTATCGTCATGAATTATGCAAAGTTGCAAGTTGCATATAAATATCCCTAAAAAAGAAATTTACGATTTTATCAAAATTTAACTTAATATGCCAAAAATTAATAGAGATAGTAGCTTGTATTCTGGCTGAAATTAAACATTTCTTATTCACTGATCAAAATTATCATTAAGGCAATACATTTTAAGTCGTTGCAACCCAACTACAATACAAAAAATAATTAAATACTGCGTCTAAACAACTCTTTCAATGGTATTTAAATGGACCGGCTGGGTTTGTTGATCCTCCAGAGTGGGAGGTTGCATACTTTACAGGCGGTAGTGCCCGCACTCCATTACTTAGATAGAATAGTCCCAGATTTACCTCAATGAGGGACCAAAAAAAAGTCTGTATAGTCTTTAATGTTTGATGGATTAACAATAATTAAATGAAGATTTTCCCTTTGTTGAATCTTTCTCATTTTTAAACTTAACGCAACTTTTATGAAAATGAGGTTATATGAAAATATTTTTATAATAATAGTTATAACAACGATAATTCTGTCAAATCTTTATTAAAAAACTGAAATTCCAGGACCGCATCTGACTGTAAATATTAAAAATGAACACACAAACTCAACACTAATATGTATCAAAAGGCGGCCTTCCATAAGTCTCGTAAATCTGATCCCATAAATCCATTGCTGCCGCCTCTGGAAACTGTTTCAATGTCAGTTGATCGCCAATTTCGAGATACGTAAAATTAGCATCGGTTTTCTCCCAAATCACTTCCGATGTGGAAAAGTACTTTTTTGGGGTGGGATTACTGCAAATATTGACTATTAAAACCGCATTTTTAAACATTCTTTCTTACCCGGTCTTGGCAAAATCTGTCCACAGACTTGTCAACCTTTTTCTCGTCAAAATGTCGTTTTCCGAAGGAGGGAAGTTCGATCTCCAGATATAACCCAATTCTTCACTATGAGCGACACCTGGAGGAGAAACTTTACTAGGAATTGAATGTTTAATTACCTTACCAGGCTGCGTTCTGTTTGCAAAACCCCACAATCCTCCTTCATAAGCGAAATGGTAAAAATATACAGGGACGTGCTTGGAAATTTGGCGGACATATTCTCTGATCGGTCTGGCGAATAAGTCATCACTGAGGTACTGCAAATGGAGAATTAAATAGTTAAAATGTTAGCAATGCAAGTACCTTCATCAAACTCCTGTCTGAAAAAGCAATCAAGCTACGCCCAAAATAATAATTTTTGATATGAGCAGCCGCCGCACTTTTCCTGCTGTCTTCAATGTTCAAGTCGTACGGTAACAACCTGGCATGATTTAAATCATATTGAAGAAGATATATTTTAAAAAGAGCTAAAAACAACAATAAGAATCAAAATGAATGAAATCAGATAAGTTTACTTCCAAAATTGAAGGTTCCTTCCAAAGTGTTGAACCCAATGAGACACGGCACCTTCGCAAAATCACCCCCTTTAAGTAACTCATGACTTTTCTTCGTGAAAAACGCGTCCGAGTGTTCGGGTTCTATGACTGGACCAAGCAAAAATCCGTGTCGAGGATCATTACTTAGGTATTGCTGAAACAAAAATTCGTAAAAAAATCTGCAAAAGGAAACTTACCAGCGGGACGGTCTTCGCCGACTGTTCTTGCAACTTCACCGCGTCAATTTGTCTCAGCCCGTCTACAATTTTCCGAGAGCTGCCGGTGTCAACGTGCAAATCTTCAGCAACTTTTTTTATTACTTCAGGGACTCGTCTGCTGAACGCCCACGAACTTAGCGACACTCCTGACTCCATAATGGCTCTGTGGAAAAGTCCTAAAAGGCGAACAGTTTTGGAGAAAATTCGAAGAAATTCTTACCGCGGGACAGTTTAGATTGCATTTGGTAAGAAACAGAGGCGGATCCAGCACTTTGACCGAAAATTGTGACTTGATTGGGGTCTCCACCGAAACTTCTAATGTTGTTTTTGACCCATTTTAAGGCAAGGACTTGGTCTTTCAAGCCGTTGTTTCCAGGCACCACCAAGTCGCCGGTGCTTAGAAAGCCTAAAATGCCCAAACGGTAGTTGAAGCTGACAACGATCACGTCTTTTTCTAAAAGGTAATCGGGGCCGTATAAATCGTATGTGGCGAAACCCGCTTCGAAACCGCCGCCGAAAATCCAGACCATCGTTGGTAGTAATTTTTTGTTCTGTTTCGAAATCTGCAGAAGAAAAGCTAATTTTCTAATTGAAATAATAGTCTGCTACCTGTGGGACGTAGACGTTGATGAATAAACAGTCTTCGGAGCCCAGTGGAGGGTTGCTTTGAATGCAGATTGCGCCATCTTTGGTGGCGTCCAAAATTCCGTTCCAATTTTTTTTCGGGACCGGGGGCTAAAACTAGCTTTTATCAAACTCTTAAACTGAAATTTAATTTTTTTCGAATTTGCCGCTTTAATAGGTCCATTAGAGTACTCAATTTGGAGCCGTTTATAGCTTTTGCTATCAGTCCACTCTCCTGCTTCGAAAATTTTTGGGTGTAAATCAGGCTTTTAATTCTTTAGAGGAGAAAATTAGGGGAAAAGTGGCCATTTTTGGGGTTAACTCGTTGGCAAAGTTAATTGTATTAATCAATAATTATTTAAAAATTTGTTGCAAAAGAATGATTTTAATAGAGATTTAACAAGTTTTGGCAATCTTGCGTGAGACAGTTGAGTCAAGGTCAAGCGCTTTCGCTGCCAACTGTTACGGATGAAAATCGCTAGGGGCGCTGCCAACTTAATTTTTTAATGAGTGGACCGATAGTAATGAGCTCTGGTAACGGGTGTCTAAATAAAAATCTGGTCAAGAGCGTAATGCCACCAACTTTTGTTTTTTTCCGTATGTCGGTTCCAAACTCAACGGCTGTCAACACATTGTCACACATTATAGGTTATTTCGCCATAATCTTTCAAAACAACATTTTGTGCTAGCATTCAACCATAAAAGCTTTTTGTTCACTAGAGAACACCATTTTTGAACACGTTCAACGAATGACGGCTGTCAAAACTGATTTAGGAGAAGACATACGGAAAAAAACAAAAGCTGGTGCCATTACATTCTTGACCAGATTTTTATTTAGACACTCGTTATATAAGAGAACTCAAAGTAGGAAATTTTGTTTTTTAAGAATTGGCAGAACTAATTAGTCTGGCTGTCACTCGTCTCCTGTCAAGTTCTTGGTCAATTCCAACATTACGGATTTTACGATTCGTGTTTAATAAATTGCTGCGTGAATAAAAAATGTAACGTGTGGTCCACAAAATTTACGTAAGTCGAGAGCAAAAATTGACAGTAGATTGACATTTGCCAATTGATTTAATTTCAATTAGTTTTGAATACATTATTGATTCTGGAAAGACACACGATACATTTTCTCTTATTTCCACTTCGTAATGTTACATATTTTCATCAAAAAATTGAGGTTATATCTAAAACAAAATTTCACTCCGACATGACACATGTTTGTCTCTCTCTTTCATGGCCTACCCTAAACAAAAATTTTGTGGCTCACATGATATCAATATAATTGAATTGTGCTTTGCGGCCAACAATATATAGGTGTCCCAGAACTCATGACCCATAGAGCAAGGAAGGGTGCCGACAGCAATAAAGATGGTAAATTTTAAAACAAAAATTGATGAAGTTTAATAGTATTCGAGAAAATATAAAAAAATAACAACCAATCCCCGAAGCTTATTCTAGAGATGGAGTAAAATATCCTAGGCAACGAGAGTGTAATTTTCATCTGACCAATGAATAATAGTTTATTTTTTGAGATAAAAAACGTTTGTTTCAAAATTTTGATTCAGAATTGTTGCCTGTTTAAGCCTTTTTTCTCTGGGTCACGAATTCTGGGACACCTATATGTAGCTAAATGGAGTGCGGGCACTACCGCCTGTAAAGCATGCAACCTCCCACTCTGGAGGATCAACAAACCTTGCCGGTCCATTTAAATACCATTGAAAGAATTGTTTAGATGCAGTATTTAATTATTTTTAGTATTGTAGTTGGGTTGCAACGACTTAAAATGTATTGCCTTAATGATAATTTTGATCAGTGAATAATAAATGTTTAATTTCAGCCAGAATACAAGCTGCTATCTCTATTAATTTTTGGCATATTTTGTAAAGTTTTGATAAAATCGTAAATTTCTTTTTTAGGGATATTTATATGCAACTTGCAACTTTGCATAATCCATGACGATACTAAATACAGCAGATATGGCAAATTCAAACTATTAGGATTTTTTGAATAAAGCTATTTTCTTGTAATTTATTTTGCGTTAGGAATATCTCTAAAAGTTAGGTATTATTCTAAGAGAAGTTGCTTAGAATCGAATTTTAAATTCATTTATACCAAATGAGGAGTTTTTAAACGAAAAATTTAATTTTTATTTTATCACATACAATTCTTTTAATCAGTAATACATTGTATAATAAGAATTGGCGAACCAAAAGGAACCATGAATTCTTTAGTACATACAATGTTGTCAATGCTCTCTTACACAATTTTGAACCACTTTCAACTTTAAATTTTGAGTTCCCATTAAGTATAATTTTATGCGAACTAAAAAATAAACAAAATCATTTATTTACCAGAAATGAACAAAATAATAATATTTCATTATGAATAATAATTAACGATCGAATTTAAAGATTTTAGTATTTTAAAAAAATCGAAATAAGAATTTTAAGTTGAAATTTTGTAAGGAATGTATTCTGAGCAACTTTTCTTAAAAATCGAAGATGTCCAACACCAAGGAAAAGTTCATTTTATTCAAAAACTCGTGGACAATCTATCATTTTCAAATTTTTTCTTCTAAAACTAAGGAAGATAAAAGCTTATTCA
Organism: Gnatocerus cornutus; assembly: GCA_029298725.1. NCBI lineage: Eukaryota > Metazoa > Arthropoda > Insecta > Coleoptera > Tenebrionidae > Gnatocerus > Gnatocerus cornutus. Next base: position 3,093,717 of record CM055510.1, read on the forward strand.
TTTAAGTACAAAGCGCTGTATTATTTTTTTTGTCTAATCTGCAGATATTTTAATTTTATTTTAATTTTCATCGTCAAGCGACAAACGCCTGTAACTTTTTTTGCGATTTTTAAAATACCAAATTTTGAAAGTCGTCATTCGTTAGCGTTTTGGGCCACTAATTACGCCAAAAGCGTCCTAAAATAAACAATTACTACTCAATGGCAGTACAGATAATCCGTATTAAAAGATTTTGGCCTAACCATAGTAAAAACACAGTCAAAAATAATTAAATACTGCATCCAAACAACGCTTCCAATGGTATTTAAATACGGTTTGTTGATCCTCCAGAGTGGGAGGTTGCATACTTTACAGGCGGTAGTGCCCGCACTCCTTGTGAGGTTAGGTTAAAATTCAGAAACTCAATAAATGTCAAATTTTAAATTGAATTTGAAAATGAAGTGGCAAGTCGTGGTTACAAAACCATTACCAATCGTATAACACGAAAAATAGTATAAAGGACTTGTTTTATAATGGCATTGGTCCCATACAACCGGGAACTCGTGCACCAAATTGGCCATTATAAAACATGTTCTTTAATATACCATTAATTTTAATACTCACCTCAAATCTTAATTTACCAATGGGTGGTTCCGCATAAGGAATTCCCTGATAAGCGAAAAAAGTTGTGTTCAAACCAACAGTAAAACCCTTCTTCCCCCGAACTGGTCCATTCTGAGTCTGAACAACTAAATTTACCTGAAAGAGCTTGTATTGTTACTCGTCCAAACTTGATCAAAATTACCGTTCTTTGCTCACACTGAGCTAAAAACGTGAAAGCAACAAGATACAAGAAACACCGTCCAAAGAACATCTTGAACTGTCGCGTCTGGGAAAATTTATACAAATATATTTATGTTGAAGGTGTGATCTAAAACCTTCGTTTGGTATTTCAATATTAGCACAAAATTCGAATATGTTTACAGATGCTTAGTGTAAATATTGCGCTGTTTCTAGACACATCTATACATCGTGTGTGAAGATAAATCGATTATTTGAAGGCGAAATTTAGTTGTGTTTGTGTACAAAACTGATGGGTGTGCAAACAATTTGGAATTTTAAATGATAAAGATGAATTCTCCAATAGGGAGTCATTTTGATGGCTGATGCTAGAAAAACAAGTTTTGATAAAAATTAACAACCTATAAGAAAATGTCTTTTTGATAATTGCAGTCGATTTATTATTATTTGTCATTATTACTAAAACATTTTTAGTAAACAAGTTCTCGTACGTTTAAAATGAAATTTGTTGACGGCGTTTTGATAAATTATTTTGATTTTTTGTATATTTTTTATCTTCCAATTTCAATTTTAATTATTTTTATTAAGTAAAATGGTCTCCTGATTCTAAATCGGACAGAGAATGAATCAGGTCAGGATTAAGAGATACAGGTGTCCCAGAACTCGTGACCCAGAGAAAAAAGGGTTATAAAGACAATTCTGAATCAAAATTTCAAAACACTAAAAAATTTCAAAATTTTCTAGCTGAAAAACTAACCGAATTAAGACAAATAAAAGGTAGCCAATCCTGAAGCTGAACAGAATTTGAAAATCGGTAACCATGGACACATACTATCGTCCATTGGTCAGACCCTCGTTGCCTAGGAAATTGGGATGGCTCCACCTCTAGCATAAGCTTTTAGGATTGGTTGTTAATTTTCTATCTTTTCTCGAATACTACAAGGTGTTTATAAATGTTTCTAGCGTCAAGGGTGACTATGAAATGTCAAAGAAATTAGCCGCTCATTACAAATGTGGGTTTCGATTTGTCAACTGACATTTGCAGCTAACCTCAAGCATGAAGCAAAGTAAGTTTTGAGAAATAAACTGTTCCAGCTGTGGTTGAAAACCTAAAAATCGAAAACTTGGGCACAAGACCGTAACTAAAACGTCATTGAAGTAAGTAACATTATAAATAATTTTCAACATAGTTATATTCACTATGAAAACAAAGCGGCAAAATCGCGCATGACAGAAATTCCAAAGCCACGCTTAATGCTAGAAACATTTATAAACACCTTGTATTAAACTTAATCAATTTTTATTTTGAAATTTTCCCTCTTTATTGCTGTCGGCACCCTCTCTCATGAGTTTTGAGACACCCTGTATTTGTAAAATTACATTTTTTTAGTACAGTAGAACCTCAATTATAAGGACTACACAACTGAGGTTTTTAGATAAACTCACTGCACAAAATTGAAAATAATAATTGAAAAGAATTATGCAGCTAGTGTCAAAATATTTAGTTAAGTTTTCAAGTGAATTTAAAGTCCTTTTTGTATCAATCTGGTTCATTTTTTCGCTCCAAATAAAATTTTCGTAAAATGACAAAAAATAGCATTAATTTTTCTCTTCTCAATACATATTTATTGTTCTGTAGCTTCTAAACGAGACGAAATAATGGGTAATATTTGTCAGCGGCGTCAAAAAGGCAAGATCTCAATTTTTTCAATAACGAATCTTTATAAAGTTTATTAACAAAATTTATCAGAAAAATTAAAAATAAAGTTAATGAACTTAAATTTCACTGTCTACTTTATTTTTATTGCGATGGTTCTAAGCATGACCTTGTCTCATTTGTTTGACAAGATTACCACTAGATAAATTTCAGCAACAGCAAAGACTGGAGATATGTTAGATAACAATACTAAACAATTTTTTCCCTGAAAGGAAAGTAACTAAATACGACAAGTTTAAATCATTTTAAAGTTATTGTAATAAGAATGTACAGGGAAAATTGCAAACTTTCTTCATTGTAAAAAAAACTTAATATGAATTTTACTGGTTTTATGATGCAGCTTAGATACTATTCAGTGACACAAATTGCACCAACTGCACTGGTTTCACTGTGAATTTTGACGTTTTAGAAAAACTGCTAATAATTCAAAGTAACTTGATTCATTATTTTTCAACCCAGACGCTACTGCTCGCTCATTGGTCAACTTAAGGCTCTTCTAGTTCTTAAACGAAACATGTTAGGACAAAAATTACTGCACATAAAGTTTCCAGATTTAGTAGCTCTTGGATTGCTGTCTATTTACGAAACACCTGTATAATGCAAAATCATACGTCGTTTTCGCTCTGAAAAAATTGCCCAAAAATGAATAGTAATACCATGAGAAGGATTAATATTTGTAATATTTTGTTAATTTTTGTTAATGTTTGCGAACACTACTATTCAATGGCAAAAAATTTAAATCTAATTTTGTTTTTGCTCTCTGCACTGCCTTAAATCTCATTAAACTACACAAACCGTTACTCGTGAAATTCTAAATTTTAAGTTTTCTAACATTGAAAGCAAAAGTGATTTGTCTTCGATTTGTGTGTTTTTTTGTAAAAATTTTGAAAATCCGGAAATTTTGGCGCTCCATATCTCGGAAACTCCAAATAGTCGATAGAGAAATGTGATTTTTGCCAGCATTTTTTCATATTTAGTTTGCTAATAAAAAAATTCCTGCCTTCTTAAACACAACAATGTATTGCATTTAAACTATTAATTATATTAAAATCTTAAAATAAAGTAAAAACAAGCAACGTACAAAAAATAATGTCTCTGTTTGCTTTACGTATACAATTAAAAAAGTGTTAAAATTACAATTTATTCCCAAACACCAGATTTTTACAAAAATGCTGACGCGCGTTTCGATAGCATCAGAGCGATGGTTAAACTGGTTAAACGCGCGTCAGCATTTTTTGTAAAAATTTGGTGTTTGGGGATAAATTGTAATTTTAATAATTTGTCAACACCAAGAATTGATCCAATAATTTTTTTTTGAATTAAAAAAGTAATTACAACATACAGGGTGGTTTTGAAATGTATGTAAAAAACAGTTCTCGCCTATTCTAGTAGGAGTATAAAGGAGTATAAAAACAAGTTTTTAAATCAAAAAATGGTAAAATTAACCCCAATCCCCGAACTTTCTACACCACTGGCAAAGTTTTGTTCATTTTTAAATCAGTGGCGCACAAGTAAATTCATTGAAGTTTTTGTGTAATTTTATCTCGAAAACAAAAAGACAAAAAGATTAAAACCGTCGGCTTAAGTTGTTAAGTTGCTAAGTCTGTTTTTGAAGAAAATGCGTTTTCAATTTTATAAAAAGGATAACAGAAAGGTACAGCCTTGGATCCTTTTATGTGCTGCTATTTCAGATTTAAGAAACTTTCTATTTTCATTCCCCAAATTTTCAAATCCCAGATTTGACGACAAATATGTGAAAAATTAAGATTCGTCGACACAGGATAAAAAAATTCAAAATGAACTTAACGACTTAAGCCGACAAATCTTTTTTCTTATTATAGACTCAACTTGTGTGTGACCAGAAATTACCTCACTCTTTTTGTACGTGCATATTAAAAACACCTTGTATTAGTACAAAATGGTTAGGAGAATGAATGAAAAATAATAGTATATTAAAGAACATGTTTTATAATGGCCAATTTGGTGCACGAGTTCCCGATATGGGATGAGTGCACTATTGTCCTTATAAAACAAGTTCTTTATACTATTTTTTCGAATTTGCGCCCTTTTTTAATAAAAAATTTAAATTTTCCAATTCTAAGAGTTTTCGTGTTACACGATTGGTAATGGTTTTGTAACCACGACTTGCCACTTGATTTTCAAATTCAATTTAAAATTTGACATTTATTGAGTTTCTGAATAAAGAAATTGCAAGATTAAAAAAAAAATTGGTGGCATTTTTTTGGTCTTAAAACGAAAATTTGTAAAAATTCGACTTTTTGATCTAAATTTTTGCAAATTAGTGATTACTCAAACAAACAAAAGAAACAACATGCATAAATTTTGTTCTTGTCGCACTAAAAATAACAAATTGACAGTGTAGGAAAAAATTGACATTTGCACTGTTGTCCAAATAAAATTTTCTAAATATTCTCCGTTTTGGTCTAAATTTTTCTAAATCGGTACTTTTAATAAGACAGTCAAGACCTATAAACTCCACAAATTTGGTTATAGTGGCATTAAAAATGAAGAACTTACAGGTCATTAAAACTTTTTGGTAAAAAAACAAAAATTTTTCTTGACTTCTCGAAATCAAAATTTCTAAAAATTCTCTTTTTCGGTCTAAATTTTTCTAATTCGACACTCTCAATAAGACAGTCGAGAGTGATAATCTCCACAAATTTCATTAAAGTCGCATAAAAAATAAAGAAATTACAAGATTAAAAAAAAAATTGTGGCATTTTTTTGGTTTTAAAACAAAAATTTGTAAAAATTTGATTTTTTGATCTTCATTTTTGCAAATTTGTGATTACTAAAACAAACAAAAGAAACAACATGCATAAATTTCGTTCCTATCGTACTAGAAATAACGAAATTACAGTGTTGAAAAAATTGACATTTTCACTGTTGTCCAAATAAAAATTTCTAAATAATTTCCTTTTTTGGTCTAAATTTTTCTAAAACCCTTAATAAGACAGTTAAGACTTATAAACTTCACAAATTTGGTTATAGTGGCATTAAAAATGAAGAACTTACAGGTCGTTTCAAATTTTTGGTCACATTTTTTTTGGTTAAAAAGCAAACATTTTTCTTCGCTCCTCGAAATCAAAATTTCTAAAATTTCTCTTCTTTGGTCTAAATTTTTCTAAATCGACGCTCTTAATAAGGCAGTCGAGAGTGATAATCTCCACAAATTTCGTTAAAATCGCATAAAAAATAAAGAAATTGCAAGATTAAAAAAAAAATTGGTGGCATTTTTTTGGTCTTAAAACGAAAATTTGTAAAAATTCGATTTTTTGATCTAAATTTTTACAAATTAGTGATTACTAAAACAAACAAAAGAACCAACATGCATAAATTTCGTTCCTGTCGCACTAGAAATAACGAAATTACAGTGTTGAAAAAAATTACATTTTCACTGTAGTCCAAATAAAAATTTCTAAATATTCTCCATTTTTGATCTAAATTTTTCTAAAACTCTTAATAAGACAGTCAAGACTTATAAACTCCACAAATTTCCAAATGTTTCAATACACGTATTTTTTTCTTTAGTATCCCCAATTAATATATTTGCGTTTATCATGAATTTGAGTAAGTTTGGGTTAGTTGAGTAACAAAATCACCTCGAAATGTAGACCTGCAAGGAGTTCGTTTGTAAGACTGACCAGCTGGGAAAAAATATTTATTAGATGAGACCCAAGCATTTGAGCGTTATTATGTTTATGGGGGTTTGCAGTTAAGTGATTTAAAAACGATTTAAAAAGTCAAAGCCATAACCGCACTAGAGCGTTTGTTAAACTGTAGTAAAGATCTGAGAGAAGAACCTTGAGAAAATCCATCACATGCTGATGGGTAATTTTTAATTTAATCGTTTCTATTAAACCAATGGTGGTCGCTGAACTAAATGAAGAAGAAAATGCAAAACTGATTTATTAAAAATGACACTAAGTTATTATAAAAAATCCTACTTAAAATAATTTTTCTTGTACCAGTGATTGCTGAACATTGGTAAAGAAAATGTGAATTTGAATTTTATTCTTTTCTTGCTTTTCCGAACGTCCAAATTAAATTCGCTTAATGATGGATTGTGTTTTAAGAGGTTCTTAATTCGAGAACCATTTTGAGGATCCAATGTTATTGCGGCATTATTAAAAAAAATCGAATCAAAAACGTGAAATTTTAAATTTCCCACTCAAAATTACATTTTTTACTAATGGCGGAATAACATAGAATTCGAAAAATTGCTGTTAAAAAAAGAATTCTATAGAGCACAATCCGCCATTAAACCAATTTATTATCAATTTACAATCTCTTTAAGATTAATCTGTAAAAAATACAGAAGCTTCAAGTCTATTCTATCAAATTTCAAAACAATTTTGTGCTAATTTATTTTTACCAGATTGGCTAGTTTGTGTTTATTATTTACCCATTGTGTTTACCAGAAAATTCTGAACATTTTTTTCAAAGATTTGCAATCTCTCATTGCTTTAATTCATGAGCGAATGAAAAACTCTACATCATCAAGAAATTTTCAAAAATGCTTTATTCTTGTCTGGATTAGATAAAAATGATTGTAAACAGTGACATTGATTTTTTAATGAAATCGACAAAAAATAGCAAGAAATTTTTTCAATGGTTTTGGATAAGAAAATTTTAAACGATAAGGGATAGCAAGCGATACAATGCATTTGTCATTGCGTTAAAGTGACAAGATCTTAAAAATGTATGTAATAATCTAATAAATACCGATTTTGATTGTAACAAAAGTCTAGGATAAAATAGCGTTTTTTCTCTTTTTTTCTTAAATTTAAAACAAAATTTACATAAGATTTAAAATAAAAATTTAGAAATTTTTATCACAGTTATGTTAAAACACTGTTTTCACAGAAACTTAAAATCGCTAAATATTCTTCTTTTTAGACACGACGCCAAACTAAGCGTGATAAAAAAACCAAATTTTTGTGTCAGATTCTGGAGCTTGATTAACAACCATAAGTGTAATGCGAGTTTGCAAATTTATACCTTTGAAATTAAACACCATTTTGGGGGTGTTGCCAAACTCCTGTATATTTAGTTGCATACATACTTGCTTTATAAAGATTAGTAATTCTGATTACTGGTCATGATTTGGATTAACTGATTAACTGACTTAAATTGATTTATTGACTTTTGCATTTGCTATTAATTAACCCACTAAAAGTTCAGTAAATCGCACTTTACTGTTTTCAATCTAAAATTTTAAACGGATGGCAAAAGAATGTATAGTTGCAGTCATTAAATACAGTCGACTCCGCTTAATACGGACACATCGAAAAAATGTATTTTTTTCCAACAATCCGGAGGTCCTTATAAACCGATGATCATCAAAAACTCAAAGAAAAATAAGTTTTTTTCAAATTCACATTTTCATTATTGATAATAAATAAAACAGTAATGATAATTAATGCAAAAAAAACTAATTTTTAAGAGTTCCAGTTTTTCAAAAATGCTTAACTTCTTCCGAGACATTAAATTTGAAACCGAAACGAAAAAAGTGTATTCGGGCTAAATTCAATTAATTCTTGTTTAGCCAATTAATGTCATTTTCATTAAATACTTGAGATAAATGATTTTCAACAATATCAATGGCCTTTATAGGAAAACTTTTTCTTGAAATTTGTGTTTTGAGGTTCTGAAGTTTCTTCTTATGTGAAAAAAATCTTCTTTTTTAGTTTACAATCATTTGAAATGAACCTTTTTCTTTGAAGGTCAGACCAGTGTTGAAATTCGAAATTATTAAGACCAAATGTTAGTTTTTTCTTAAGTTGAATTTCAAACATACTCCTTTTGGAGTACAAATATTGAATTTCTGAAGAAAGTTAGATAGATAGATAGATTTTAACGCAAGAGGGCGTACTGTCACTGTCATTCCTAAAGTGACACTCATTAAAAAGTTAAGTTGGCAGCAGCCCCTGGCGATTTTTATCAATAATAGTTGGCAGCAATAGCGTTTGTCCTTGATCTAACTGTGGCATGCGCAGAAGCTAATTGTCTTGCGCAAGATTGCCAGAACTTATTAAATCTTTCTTTTGCAGCAAATTTTTAATTAAACTTTGATTAATACACTCAACTTTGACAACGCGTTAACCTCAAAAATCGCTAGATTTAATTCTCCCCTAATTTTCTCCCTAAAGAATTGAAAGCCTGATTTACACCCAAGAATTTTCGAAAATTGAAAATAAATCATGAATATAGCAACTTTAGTCATTCCCTTTGACATGCAAATAGTTCAGCAATTAAATCGCGTATATTTCGCAAGAAGACGTTGAGTTAAGGATATTTTCCAAAAACCAAAGAGATTTTACGGTTAGTTTTCGAAAAATCGACTAAATAATTGCGTGCGACTCCAGAAAATCAATCACTTTTCGATATCTTCTCGGCTATCCAAGACTAAGCAATGCGAATTTGATAAGTAGAGGTAGATATTCTATGAAATAATCCTAATTCTAAAGATATAGATAAAGATATAAAATAAAGATCCTTCTTTGTCGTAAAAACACTGAAAAATCTATGAAATGTCAGACAGAAGGACTAAGGTCACTAGATCAAAATTTCTGTTTTATACAAAAGAGAAATTTTGATCTAGTGACCTTAAGAAAGACAGCGATAGTACGCCCTCTCGCGTTAAAAAATTCGGCATTGTAGCCTATCAATTGGCTTTGACCGCAACTATACAAAGATACCAAAAAATTGAAAAAAAAAACAAATTCAAAAACACAAGAATGGGTAATTGTAAAAATTGTAAAAATTCCAAGTTTAAAGCCGTGAGCTTAGTAAAAAAAACTACACAAAACAATTAATTAAGAAATTAAGCTAAATAATGGCAAAAAGACATGGAGTCCTGGCCAAAAAGGGGAGACCAAACAAAATAAAAATTAATAGGAAGTAAAGTATTTCCAAAAACCAATTAGAAATCGGCTTCACCTGCCAAGATTCTTTGGACAGGAAACTCTAGCGACATCGACCACACTGATGGAAGAACGCAGGTAAGATGAAGACGTGCTAACGTGCAAATAAAGAACTTAGGATTAAGAAACTGATCGATTTAACAAGACAAAAGGATTTGATTGCCACGAGTCGCTGTCAATAACGAACGAATTCAATATAGCTGAGCATTAAGCACATGCAATTTTATATCCCCATACTTCCTGTGCAATCGAATCGAAGCAGTTGTTCGATCTTCAGTCCCCTTATTGGCACGAGCGACAGCAACATTTAACAGTCTCGTTAACTATTTTTACGTTCATGCTCGATCAAAGCGCATGCAACTGCCACCGGTAATTTATAAATCTTGTTCCCCTTCCTAGACCGAAAATAGCCGCGCTTACAGGTAAGCCATCCACAGAAAAACCACGATCCTCTGCTTTTACTCAAAGCGCACACTAATGATGATGAAATAAAAAGATATGCAATTAACACGAAAAAGGTGTTCAATTATTGGACATTTTTATGGGCTTGATAGTAACCAGAAGCCGAACCAGGTGCCAGTGTGTTGTGCTGAACGAATTCTTACACAACACAAATTTCATACCGTTGAAAGGCAGTTGGTACACGTTTACTCCAAGGAGGAATAAAAATAAGCGAGTGTTTCTGCATTTACTGTACTGGGTGGTGACATTTTTGCTGGACTTCCATTTGATTGCTGGATGGATGCGTTTAAAGCGGCAACACAGAAAGTTTCAGTTTTAATGAACTGACTTGACCCCTGCCAATTTATCAATAACAGTAAAACTGCATATTTTTCATCTCTAGAAAGTAATAAACCAAGCCGTTTCATTTTTTCTTGTCTTCTTAGATCGAAATAGTGATTTTAGAATTTATTTATGTATGGATTTTACTCAATATTTATAATTCGGTTTCATTTGCGGAATAACATTATCATTAAACAATAATTGTAAATAAATTGGGCCACAACGAGTTTGAAATTTGTTAAATGGTTTGTAAGGTGAATAGGTAAAACAATTGTTAGTTTGCTTTCTATCCGGTGCCAATTTGTTTAAAAATCATTTATTAGTGTTTTGGAAAAACTTTTAACAAATCTTAAACTCCCAGCAGTGCAGATTTTCGTATTTTTTCTGAAACCGTAAATCAAATTTGAAATAGAATTTCAACTTTTCAAATGGTTTTTGTTTCATGGTGTAACAACACAGGTAAATAAGATTTCACCAACATTTTTAAATTAACTTTAGAACTCGTCCACCCGAACGCGTCCAGCTCGCGCAGTGACGTCACTCGGAGAGTAGCAGTTGAAAGAATTGCCATTGTACGGTGCTTAAAAGCAGGAATAAAAGTGTTATATTCTTGAGATTAAATAATATTATTAAAAACAATGTTTTACACAATATCGATTTAATTAAGGAACACTTTAAAATTCGTTTTCCATTTTAATGCTGAATGAAGGCAGTTAAAACAAGAAAAAGTTTATAGATTTACGGATCAAGACAGTCCAAATAATTGTCGCTTGTGAAAATTTTGTTGAAATGAGGTTCTAAACATTTCATTAAGCATACGAGCGTAGATATATCAGTTTAGAATAATGAAATCACTAAACAAGGGTGTGATTTTTTCAGATGTAGAAATAAAATATTTTGGTTTTGATGTAATTATGGTATTTTTTGCAACTCCTCAAAAACCATAATGCGAAAAAAATTTCAAATTCAAAAATTTCAAAATTGTCAACATAACATATCATACTCTTTTTAATCTGCAGAAATTGGTAAGCCATGCTATACTTCTTTACCCTCATTTCAAAGATAAAAAAAAACAATAAAGTAAGTTTGAAAAAAGTTTTATCAAGTTAGAAAAAAGAAATCAGAAGCTACAAAAACAAACTTAATTCAAAATTAATTAATAATTTTCACAAATTCCCTCTTCCTTTTAATCTTATTTTTTCTTTCTTTTAAAACTGAATTTAATTTATTAATTCTAAAATTTTTTCTAAAGTTATTGATTTTCGCTTTTAAGTAAATCTACTTTTGCTGTCAAGTCATTTTCGAAGTCTGTGTTTACGCTATCGAAACAAAAAGTAAAGTTTATTTGATTATTTGACAACATGCAAAAACATGCAAACACAAAAATGATCTCTGAAAAAAAACTGATTTTCCTTATTAGGTGAAAGTGAAAATTTACCCGCTAAATTTTGAAGTTGAAAGCACATTGTCAATAAACGTTGCCGTCGTGTTATTGTCGATCTTAAGTTCCCTATAAAAATTTGATTAAAGAAAACTGAAAAAACTATAAAGAATACAATCAAAGAAAAATTTTTTAATTAATTACTACTTTTCAGCAAATAATGGCCTCATATTTTACATAAATAAAAAGAAATTAAAGTAATGTAGGAAAATTATTAGCGATGAGTTACCAACTTATTCCGTTTCAATTATGTTTTTCACAAATTTGGCTTGATCTCTTGAATTTGCACGCTTTTTCTTCTAGAGCTGTTGAAGGTTTGCGTGATTTTCTTTTAGGAAGAAATAAAGAAGAAACAGCTTCGTCTTTTAATTTTCTTCCCTTCTTTGGTAAATAATTTTACAGTTCGTATATTAAGTTTCTCTCTGTACAGAACTGTTTTGAACATATTCTGGCATTTTCTAAATTAAAAAATCAAACCGACGAATCAAACACGAAATCACCCACAATTTTCTTGTCACACTGGTTTTGAAAAATCTAAAAAAAATGATATTCTTTTCAGCATAGTTTCCCTGATTGTCACTATTGCAACCAAATATAGAACAACGCATTTTAGTATTTATTCGTGACGTGAGAATTATAAGGTTCTAAGTGATTTTTTGTCAAAATTTAAATTGTATGTTTTGCGATTTTTTTAAACATGTTCTATCATGTATAAAAAAGAAGTGAGTTAATATTTTAACAAGCCAAAATGATTTTAATAAATCCTGTCATTTTGTAAATAAATGCACAAATGTAGTCTGTAGTTTGATTTAACATTTTTTACTGCGTTTTAAAAAATCAACATTGAAAGCTCTTTATTTCTTAGGAGACGAAGAAAGAAGTTGCATAGAACGCCTAAGAATTTTCTTCATGCATTTTAATTACATATTTTTTTCTGGTTCTTCTTTAATCTCTTTTATCACATGTACCAAAACTGATAGTTGAAAAGATGGATTTTCCTTACAGTTTATCACCACAGTTTTTCAAGATACACGATATTTTGAGGCATTGTCAGTATTCCCTTAAATCTTAATCGCAGTTTTATAAATCTGACGAAACAAAACCAAGTTTAAAATCACCAGTTAAACTAAACTTAGTTTATTAAAACAACTGGTTGGTAAAATCGACCTTAATAAATAAGACACTTATTATGGAACGTTCATTCTCAAAGTACTAGAAATTCTGTGCACAATTTTTGAGACCCCCGGTGTATTCGTTTTGAAGAAAAATATAGTTAAATCGATACATAAAATATGCTCTATTTTCTTCCCTTTTACACAAATGAACTCTTTAACTGAATTGAGTTCACAAAAGGAAAAAGGCGTTATTTTTCATTTTACAAAAAAATGACAAAGGAATAATATTTTTTGCTTAATTTAAAATTAATAAATCTTTAATTAAAACTTTAATATTATCAAGCTGTGTTCTTAAAATCGAAAAAAAAGAAAATAACGAAGAACTTCTTTATTTTTAATTTTGCAAAAAATGTCACAGAAATGAAATTTGTTCCTTAACTCAAACCAATTTCCACTTTTTGATTGACCCATTACCTGCTTTAGCACATAGTTCAATTCTAACTCGTAATTCTTTAAGACTGTTTCGAATTTTCTCAATTATTGTTAAGGATGCAATTACATTTTTTTTCATTTTTTTTACTTACACATTATTGGGTAAATTTTCCTTAACGCACTATTTGATATTGTAAATCCACAGCCTGCTATTATTTAAATACGATTACAAAATTTAATAAATAAAAATAATGAAAAAATTAATTTTAAGAGTACAAGCTAATAATTTTGATATTTTAATTGCAGATTTATCTGTTTTGAAATGCAAAAAATGTTATTTCTTTGTCATTTTTTTATAAAATGGAAAATAAACTTTTTTTACCTCTTGTGAACTCAATCCGGGGACATACTGTATATTTATGACTATATCGATGTTTTTATCTATTATCTGTATTTATATCTACATATGTATGTCTCCAGAGTCTGGTTACATTTATTAAATGCCCCCCCCCCAAAATTGTCTTTAATTTTGAAATATAAAAATTTGCAACTTTGCATTCGCTTATCGTTGATCAAGCTCCACAATTTGAAGTAAAAATTTGTTTCTTATCACGCTTATTCGGGGGGATTTGCCCCATTTGAATTTCGATTTTTTTTTGCAAAATCTATATCTCCGGCGGTATTTGATATTATGGTTAAGATCTTTGCACTTTATTCGAGTTCATCCTGTATGTATTCTTAACATCATGTAAAAGTGACATGTGAACGTTTTTCCGCCAATCAAATATCAGCAATTTGTTTTGTAAATTGTAATAGAAATTGTTAATTAACATCAAAAAGAGATAATTTCACTAAATAAGAATTTCGTGGCAATCTAAAGCAACCTAAGGGCTAGATGACATTTGTGACACAAGATGTTGACAATTGGGTGTAAACGTAGTTCTCAATTTTGACGCAATGAATTTGGAAACTAATAAGGAGTCAATTCTAATTCAGTGCTACAAATCGATTACGCAGATCGTGAATGCATTATAGATAACATAATGTGTCACAGTTATGACGTTTGAGAAAAAAGATATTTTATAACACATTTATATTAAAAAAAATAGCAATTGGTTCTACAGGGTGTCTATAAATGTTTGTCCATCAAATCACATGTTTGAAAAACAATTGAATTTTGCCGCCTCTTAATAATCTGATACAATAATACTATTCCTCGATCTGTCAAATTGTTTGCGTTTTGGCGGTTTAAAAGTTATTCGTTGTTTTTCACCTTGTTTTTAACCATTAAAACAGTCTTTTTTAAGACTACAGTATTATTCAGTAACTAGCGAAGGTAAATATTCATCGGCATAATTACTTGAAAATCCTAACCTTAAAAAAAAATTTTTAGATGTCTCTCCCACTACTTTACAACCGGCAACGTCGTCGATGGTGACTTTTTGGTGACAAAATAAAATAGGTTAGTTGCCTAATTGACAATTTGATTACACAAAACAGCCTTTCAGGCTGTGCCGAGTCTTTTCAATATTTAATCCTTTGATTTGCAATCCAACAGGGTGTAAAAGAAACGTCTTTTACGGAAACGGTGCGTAATTTTCAGAAATGTCAAAAATTTGACAATTATTTTCTCACCAAAAATCTCCCTAGGCAACGTTGCCTGTTCTAATGCAAGGGAGGATTGCGGTGTTGGTGGTTTTAAAAAAAAAACGGACATTACATTTAGCTTCTTGCATTATTGGAAACCCCGAAACTTCTGTCGATTTTGAAATTAAAAAATTTAAATTGTCAAAATCGACAATGCAAAAAAATTAAGATAACAAATTCTAAAAGAGGGTTTTACACCGTGCGACAATTAGATGACATTGACGTCTAAGATTTTTATATCTACATTTACATCTACATCTATATCGATATCTACATTTATTATCTATATCTGTATCTATTGTCTATATCTATTATATATTATCTATATTTATATCTATTATCTATATCTATTATCTATATTTATATCTATATCTATTATCTATATCTATATCTATTATCTATATCTATTATCTATATATATTATCTATATCTATTATCTATATCTATTATCTATATCTATTATCTATATCTATTATCTATATCTATTATCTATATCTATTATCTATATCTATTATCTATATCTATTATCTATATCTATTATCTATATCTATTATCTATATCTATTATCTATATCTATTATCTATATTTATTATCTATATCTTTATCTATATCTATTATCTATACCTATTGTCTATAATCTATATTTATTATTTATTATCTATATCTGTATTTATTGTCTATATCTATTATCTATTATCTATATCTATTGTCTATATCTATTATCTATATCTATATCTATTATCTATATATATTATCTATTATCTATTATCTATATCTATTATCTATATCTATTATCTATATCTTTTATCTATATCTATTGTCTATATCTATATCTATTATCTATATCTATTATCTATATCTATTATCTATATCTATTATCTATATCTGTTATCTATATCTGTTATCTATATCTATTATCTATATCTATTATCTATATCTGTTATCTATATTTATTATCTATATCTGTTATCTATATTTATTATCTATATCTTTATCTATATCTATTATCTATACCTATTGTCTATATCTATATTTATTATTTATTATCTATATCTGTATTTATTGTCTATATCTATTATCTATTATCTATATCTATTGTCTATATCTATTATCTATATCTATATCTATTATCTATATATATTATCTATTATCTATTATCTATATCTATTATCTATATCTATTATCTATATCTTTTATCTATATCTATTGTCTATATCTATATCTATTATCTATATCTATTATCTATATCTATTATCTATATCTATTATCTATATCTATTATCTATATCTGTTATCTATATCTATTATCTATATCTATTATCTATATCTGTTATCTATATTTATTATCTATATCTGTTATCTATATTTATTATCTATATCTTTATCTATATCTATTATCTATACCTATTGTCTATATCTATATTTATTATTTATTATCTATATCTGTATTTATTGTCTATATCTATTATCTATTATCTATATCTATTGTCTATATCTATTATCTATATCCATATCTATATTTATTATCTATATCTATTATCTATATCTATATCTATATTTATTATCTATATCTATTATCTATATATATTGTCTCTATCTATATTTATTATCTATATCTATTATCTATATCTATTATCTATTATCTATATCTATTATCTATACCTATATCTACATCTATAACTAAAATCTATGTTTTTTTCAAAGACCGAGTAAGTAGCGTTAAACAAAAGTGTCAAAAATTCATATCGTCGGCTTAGGTTGTTAAGTTGGTAAAGTCCATTTTTGCACAAAATGCGTTTTCAATTTTATAAAAAGGATAACAGAAAGGTGCAGCGTTGGATCCTTTTAAGAAGTTATTATTATTTCAGAATTAAGAAACATTCCATTTTTATTGCCCAAATTTTCAAATTCCAAATTTACAAATAAGTAAAAATTAAGATTTCTCGACCTCGGTTATAAAAATTCAAAATGGTCTTAACGACCTAAGCCGATTTGGATTTTCGTTTTGAATTATCTGGCACTCTACTGTGCGCGACCCTTAAATGTTTTTCAAACACATGGCACGGACGAGACAGACTTTTTCTGCAAAATTTCGGTGCGCTATTTTGCTTTTGTTAAGTCAAGAATTGCTGACAAGAGACCAAAAGAACTGTAAATTAAAATGTCAAATTCCCAAAAAGTGATAATGCAAATTTAGGAAATCAAAACATGTGAAAAATCATTGAATTTATTTCAACCAGAAAATGAAACAGAATCGTCAAGAAAAAAATAATTTTGGAATGAAGAGAATCAGAAAAATCTCAAGCATTTGTGAACTGCTAACAATCCGCAAGATTTGGAAACAGATTTTTTGAATTCTTATAGCTTCTATGGACAATAATAAATAATAATACACTCGTCATTTTAGCGATCATTGCTATCAACGCCCTCCAATATTGAAAAATCCATTAGATTTACGTTAAATCGTTTTAAAGTTCGGCACTGAAAATACCAAAACCAGAATAATGGATTTCCGATTTTCCGAGAACAAGGCCACAACTACGATAAACCCCATGTTCAATGCACCAACATAAATATAAACTTGAGAGTTGCAGCAAGCGGATGTGGAGGTGGTGACCAAAATAGAAATTTAAACTTGCATGCATTTCTCCCTATCATAAACACCGATCGCCAACCCCACCGAACAATTATTGTCTTAAAGTATTATTAGACTCTGAATAAATAATACTCAACTCGATAACAAACACAACCAATTTGCTCCAACATGAAGTCGGCAGGAAACTCCTCCTGATGCCGCAGGGAAGTGAGCAACACGTGTCCAACAATCTCATTGATAAATTCTGGCAGATTCGCGTGCGGTTAACCACTCGTACGTTCATAAAAAGCGGTGCACATTCAAGTAACGGAAGCAAACAAAAACAAACCAGGAGCACGTGTTGCGGTCCTGCAACAAGCTGGGCGCTGCGAAAGCTCATCAACCGCAGGACAGGATGGAAGCGTGTATCTTGGATTGAAACCAGCGATTGCAGGATGTGTGCACAGAGAAAAATTTATTATGGATTTTGTCTACAAATGTTCACGAAACTTATATTACTTTGTAAAATATATCTTTAACTTATCCACAATATTGTTCAAACATTAGTCAATTTTTTATCAAATAATTTTGCACAAAACTGTGTGACTTGTAATGCACAATATTGTGTGAATATTAATTCCAGAATATAAGGTGAATTTTAATTGCACAAAATTAAGCTAATTTTTAACGGACACTATAAGAATATTTTACGCAAAATTGTTCGACACATTTTTAAATATTGTGTATGAAAATTGCCCAATCTTATACTTTAAAAACGCTCAAAGAAGGGTTATGTCAAAAAAAGTGCACATATAATATTCAAACATTTTTATTATTTATTTACTTCTATAATACCAATACATATAAATGGCAAGATATTTTACAGAATTATTTAAAAATTATACTAAATATCTTAGTGAGACAAAACATTTATTATTTAGGGTTGTAACAAAGCACGAAAAAAAAACAATGTAAATCTGCAACTTTAAAAAATTCCTTTTCCTCACTTTCTACATCAACTTCAAAAGCATAAAATGTCGTGAAAACCCAATAGTTTTTATTATTTTACAGTAAAAACAGAAGTTTTGATCATTTTTATTTACAATGATTTTCTCAACGAGGCCAAAAACAGGAAAACAATCAGTCCAGTTTTCCGTTTCATCAGTTTGCTTTTCATTTTGATGTAGAAAATGGGTTTTTAAATGTTTCCGAAATGAATTGAATTTATTGTAAATTCTCCAACATCTTTTGACATTACAAGGCAAATTATCATTGTCTTACAAAAAATAATGGTTTCTTAAATGTTTTATGTAATTATTAACATCACATTTAAATGCAGAATCACATTTAAAACAACACAACATCTCAATATTATAAACAAGTATTAATGATTGTAAATGAATAATAAAAATATAAAAATTAAAATAAAAGCATGCGTAATAATGATTTAAATTAGAAACTGATTATAAACTACACATAAAATAAAAACAACAAATGTCAAAAAACAATAAAGCTGGTATATACTTAATTTAGATTTGTCAAAAATTATAAAAAGTACAAAATGTAGCTTGATCCTCAAATTGACGCAATTGATAGATGATTAGAGTGAATATTTATTCCCCAGCGTAAAAATAGACATTTTGAATAAAAATGGTTAAAACATTATTAATAGTATTAATAGTATTATTATTATCATTATTTAACATTTAACTACTCTTACCAACAAATATGTCGTAAATGTCAAATAATTCCCATGCTACAAGTATATTCTTTACTTCATCCAAATTTTACGACTATTTCTCTACTCAAAGTTAAAACAAATTGCATACATTCACAGATCTAAAACATAAATTACGCAATAGACAATAAGCATAATTGTAATGTAATGAGAAGAGTATTATTATAGTATACTTACTTGTATCATCAAGTTCTACCCCACTAGCACTCAACAACTCAACTGAACAAAATCAAAATACGAAACTGCAGTAAGTTATAAAAAGGACACGTGTTGTTTAGACTGCAAATTTTCTGAAATCAACGAGGGAATAAATGCGATTGGATGTTCGCACATAAAAAATAAACTTGTTGGCTGATTCCAGTTAAAGATATTATTTTTGTTTCCAAAATTTCTTTCAATTTTTCACAATCATTGTCAAAAAAGTTTGTGGATTGTTAAATTAAGCAAATTATGTAAATAAAAAACATTAATTGTTCTACAGTAAAACATAAAATTGTAACTCACCAAGTCTCTTACCTGATTTGAAAAATTTTATACAATTTGTCGAGTTAAAATTCAAAAAATTTTCACACAATCAAGTTGAAAAAAGTAAGCAGCGGTTTAACATCAATTAACGCAATTGTAAGAAAAATTGTGAGAATTTACAATCACACAACGTTGGGCAACAGATTTCTAGAGCATTTTTCTCTGTGTGGTTTTGTCTTATTTTGACACGTGGCTAACAATTAGTTGGTCGATTTTGGGAGGTTTTTTACCAATGCAAATTGAGTTTATGGGATCTGTCGTTGCGTTGGGAAAAAGTTAAACGACTGGATTTCCTGTAAACAAATTCCAGGTTTGTTAACAAAGGTTAAAATTAGATGAAACGTCGTAAATAAAGGGAAATATGCAACAAGAGTTGAAATGTTTTGCACAAAACTTTCAGACTTTTCTGAACTCAATAAATAAGAAATTCGAACAATAGGAATTAAAATGATGAATGCTTATTTTGCCTCTGTCTGGTAGAAATACTTTTTCATGGGTAAAATAATGAGTCTGCGTTCTTTTTCCGTTCAGAAATTGTGGCAAAATTGGACGCCGTTATTAATTCCTTCTTTCCTTGATCTTAATGACTTTCTGCTTCTAGTAGCGTTATTTATCAAACCAATTTAGACTTGCCAAAAAAGTTTTTCATTTTCTTCAAAAACTTGCTTTTACATATCCGGTTTTTAGACAACTCACGCTATAATCTTTATCTTGCATGTTAGCCTTTTGTTCTACTTTCTTTCTTTTGTATGCCTTTTGGTTATTTTTTAAAACCCTTAAAATGCCGTTTGCATCCAAATTTATAAATTAATTTATTGCCGTTTATAAATATTTCTCTTCAAATATACTTCATAGTGTCTTACCAATCAAAACAAATTTTTTCGCTCAACATTTTTTATTCATTGATGAACTTTTGATTTGAGTGAAATAAGAAAGAAATAAAACAGAAAACGTAGAAAATTACACTGTAAACTCCTCCTGCATCAATGCATAATCATTTTAATCCATTTTTTGTTAATAAAATATCTGATTAATTTATTTTATTGAATTTCATTTTCTAAATTTTACGTCCGAAACCGTGAAATAGCCGAGAAAGTAATTCGTGTGTTATTGAAGTCTTTAGTTGAAAACATAACTAAACTGAATGAATTTTTATTCATAGTTATACCTATAAATTCATACATCAAGCATTATGAAACTTTGTTGTGCTAATGTTATTATTAGTACTTTTAATAATTATTATCTTCTAAATGTAATCATTTAGTTGTGCTCTTTAGTTGAGCGAAACAGGCAGGTAGAAATTTTAGACGAAATCCCTTGATTTACAACTACCAAAGCTGGTCAAGAAACCGCAAATGAGGGTACGCTTATAAATCAGCCTAGTCGTAAATTATCTGCAAAGTTCAGAGCTTCGATTGAATTTTTTTTATTTTATCTCACTCATAACTAAACCAATTTTAATGATATCGATTTAAACTTAACGGGAAAGTGTTTTTGAAAGTGTTCTTTACTAATTCTTAGTTTAAAAATTCACAAAAATCGGACTTCTATTAGTAAAACTACCCCAAATTATCGAATTTTCAAGTACTTTAACATTTAAATTAAATGTTTTTTTTAATGTTTGTTTCTTAGTTTTAGAGGAAAATGTGAATACAAGCAGTTGAGAATAAGAACGAAACTGATACATTAAAAAATAAGCAGAATATTTAGACGATACTTTACATGGGATTCTCCATAAGAAAAATGTCTTGGAACTCGCCTTAAGAGTAGGCGACTCAAACTTTGACCCTTAGAATGCACCAGATTCTGGCAGCTGTCAATCACCATCGAAAGTTATTACGAAAGAAAATTTAAACTCGCCAAAATTACGGCGCCAAATTAAAAATTCAATTTTTAATTTTCTTTAAATTTTGGTTCAAAAATTGATTCAGTAGATGCAAAGTAAATGGTAGGCACTATCAAAAACGGTACCTGATTGAAAATAGAAAAAAAATGTAGAAAACAAAAACTATTTGAACATATGCAATATTAACGATACAAATTGCCTAAAAAATCAAATTTTGTTTTTGTTAAAAAGTTGGAGTGTTTCGACATGTAAGTAGATATTTCTAAGAAATTTGAATTTAAAATTTGGCGAAAAACATCTTAAATTACACACATCTGTAATTAATTAGCAAATTTCACTCCTAAAAAACTCCATTTTCCTTTTTGTATAGAATTAAAGACTATCTTTTGAATTTTTTGTGAAGGGCCAGTGTCTGCTGTCATAATATAAAAATTTGCAACTGCTTGAATATTTGAACATTGCACATAACAATTTGGTGAGTTTTTCATTTTCAATTTGAATTAAAGACTTAATTTGGCTTCTTTAAACCTGGTCGATTTGCCATTTTATCGAAATCAATTGATCTGACAAACTAAAATAGGAGTATATTTTTGAATTTTTACATCACAAGTTGTATTTTTTTTATTAAAAATATACATTTGAATTTTTCATGTTTGATTTGTCGGCAAATGTCCCTTAGATCTAAATAATCTCAGATATAAGTAATTTTCTAGGAATATTCAATCACAATATTGTCAAAAAAAGAGATGGTTTTCCCTGTTTTTAAAATATATTTTTTTTAAATAAATTTAAATATACATATAGTTGTTAAATTTGTCATAGGCGGTCATAACACGGGTTTACCCATTGGAATTTTTACTTTTTTATGCAAATTCAAAATCTACAGTGCTCTAATATTACACATAAAACATATTATTTATAAATAAAGTAACCTACAAATTATGCACGCTTGTATTTCTAGATGCCCGATAAAGTACTTCTTAAAAACTCAAATGCCAATTACAAACTACATAGTTGGTAATTCTATACTACGTGCCTTTTGAAGTGTGGATTGATGCTGCTTTTTTAAGAAGAGTACTTGAATGGAATTTCCGTTTTAATCGGACACCTAGGGTGGTACGTCATGCACAAACCATCTTCATCATGTGTGTAACATGTGTTTTTACACCACTTGCCATTGAATAGGTGTCTTAATTTTATCTGCCCAACGCATCACAATACACATAACATTAAATGAAATCAAATTATTGTACTTTTCAGCAAAAAATACGAGTTGCTTGTCATTCTCACTTTTCGAGAAATTTACAAGCGATTTACGACTTTTCCAAAACTGAACATGTTTCAATTATTATACGTATCAACACCCTCCAAGAATAAACAGCAATAAATAAACAAACCGTAATAAACAGACAATTAAAAGAAAATCAAAAACATGCACCCGAATCATCGAGTTTTTCGAGGTTTGTTCATTTTAAATCGACCCAAAATTTTTGTATATTTATAATATAAATCTATGTCAGAGAGTAACTTCAATATACAAAGATGTTGCACTTCCTCTTTTGTTCAACATATGAAGACATGAGCAGAAAGGGGACCTGAAATCCCTTCCTGCATTTCGACACGTGGCTCAAACAATTGATTTTAAACATGACATTCATAACCGATTTTCACCTGAAAGATGAATCTGTGAAAATGCGGAGAATTTTGTTGATGATTTATGGACGTCTGGGGAGGATTTTGGCAAGTTTTTTGTGATGCGGAAACGGATGCTCATTAAAAGCATCTGTTTATTAAATTTAACTCTTTAAGGGCAAAGAACCCACTCAACGTGATGTGCCGGAAGTTTATAAGAACTGCTGGAAACAGGTAGGTAAGTAACCTTTTGGTTTTTATAGACGCGGAGGAGCTTAAACAGTGGTTCAAGAAGAAATAAATAGGTCTTTTGAGAGGAGGCGACCCGTTTTGCTCTTATGTTAATTTCAAAAAATCATATCTTCGTTACTATGAAAGATATCGATATGAAGCAAAAACGAATGAAATGTCCAAAATATTTTCTATACATTATCCGGGGAAAAAATCCGAAAAAGATGTTTATTCACCTAGAAATTAATTTAATGTTTCTTCTCAGCAACCCAAATTTCCAGTACAGCCGTAACTAAAAGGAAAATTAAAAATCGACTCCGGATAATGTATAGATTTCCAAATTGTGAATTGATATGCAAAAACAGCGATCTAATTTATTTATAAATAAATGAGCTATGGCAATTTTAAAATTCTTGATTGAAATTTTGTCTGAATTGTGGTAATTTATGACCAGCTATTATAAGTTAACCACAAGCTGTAAACTAAATCCATTGTTCATTTATGGCGGGTTTATTGCAGTTTCTTATACCAAACTTTTCTTCAATTCTTCAATGTGAAATTTTGGTGTAAACGTAGTTTGCCACTGAGCCATCATAATTTTGAACACTAACTTGATAAAACAACGTTTTTTTCGCAAATTTTAAAAACAATTTGCATTAGATTTAAGATAAAAACTCAATCAAAAAAATTCTTTTAAAAATTTAGTGTTGTAACAAATTAATTTGTTTGAAAAAAAAATAAAGGCTCCAAAAGGGTTATTTAACTCGATTGAGTTGGTTCTTATGGTGACTTTTTTTAAGTAAATCCGCGAGCTACTTCAATTTTTATTTAGAAACCAAATAATGAAAAAGGCAAGTTATTTTACAGAATTATTTTTTTTTATTTTTCGTAAATCTAAAGTTTTATATTGGACTATAATAACACTATGTCTTTACACTCCAAAAAATGTAAATTGAGACAATCAAAAAAGAATGAAGAGAATTAATGAGATTAATCTTCAAAAAAGATTTCGAGTAAATACAAACAAATTTAAAGAAAATATAAAAAGAAAAGTCAAAAAAGCAAAAACAATCTAAGAGAAAATAAAAAAATATGCACAATCTAGAGACAATAAATAGTAGCATAAAATAAAATAAAAAAATATAAACAAAATTTGAGGAAAGTTTGAGGATAATTTGAAGATCTAAAGTTAATCTAAAAAGACAAGTTTCTAAATTTAAAATATGTAAAACTAAAAACTAAATCTGTAATGAAAAATCTTGAAAAACAATAAGCATCGAAATAGAATTTGAGAAAAATCTAAAAGAGTAAAAAAATTCAATAAATTTTAAAACATAAATAAATGAAAAAAATCTGATTGATCAATTTAAAATGCTTGTGACTTGAATACTACATATAAATGCAAAATCTAAACAAATGTAAAGCGAAGCGTAAAAAGTCTACAGAGAATTCAGAGAATCTAGAGAAAAAATTTTAGATCAAACGAACGGCAAAAAAAATCTGAGGAAAATATAAAATGAAATTAAATAAAAGTACACATAATGTAGACAAGCCAAGGAAAATCTAAAATTCAAGATAACTATTTTGAAAATAGTAAAGATGTAAATTAATTATAAATAAAATTTTCAAAAGTGCATACCTATTTGAAAAAATTAAAAACAATTAGTATTTAAGAAAAGTTCAGAATCAAAAATAAAAAAAAATAGTAAAAAATCTCAAGAAAACGCAAAGAGAGAATCCAAACAGAACTGAGACAGTGTTTAAATGGCAGTTTTGTCCGTTTTAATGTCGAGCTTAATGCTTATTGGTTCCCAATTGAGCCGCGATAAAAACAACAAAAAAAAACTTTTTTAGGCGACTTAAACTGAAAATGGAATTTTCAGGTCTCAAAAGCAACCTAAAAGTAAGTCTTTTCTGGCCGCAAACATTTTAGGCCGATCTATGGTGACGCCATCTATCCATAGTTTTGTATATTACATCAAGATACCGATGTTACCCCAATTTTATAATTATTACAAACACGTGTTGAATTATTGAAAATGCATCGGCTATCGCCTCGGCCATTAAAAAAAGGCTCGGCCAAAAAAGAAACATAAAAAGAAACATTTTTTGACCTTGGTACACAAATAAAAATTTTGTTTCATTTTTTTTTTAACTTTTGATATTGTTGAACTTTGCGCACATATTACAAAGGAGCAATTTTAGAAATCAGCAGGATTTGTAAGAGATAAGTTAGATACCAATGTTGATTAATAGATGGCTCCACTCAGAACTGTCCAATTTATTCCAAATGATGAAAAACATTATAGTATAAACAAAAATTTTGAGTCAATTTAAAATGAACAATACCTGCTAATCTGCACTGAAAATAATAAAAACAAGTTTATTATTGATGCTTCGACAATTCTTGTTTGACATTCCGCAGGAAGCACTGTGTAATTCGCCCTTCTCTCTCCTCTCCTCTGAACCAATCAGTAAATTTGGGCGCCTACAAAAAAATTTCAGCAGGAACAATGACTTTTTATGAAATATTTTTTAACATATCAGTAAGTATCTATTTTTTTTTTCATAGGTTTTGATATTTTCTCATGTGTCTAGGATCTTAAAAGATTTTATTCCGCCTCTGAGACAAAAAATTTTAATAATAAATCTGAGGCTTACATTTTCAGTCTTTTTGTTATATTCATAAATTCATACATTTCTAGATTGATATTATTAGTTTTTCAGTCTTCGTTTGTATTTAGAGGTGGAAATTTGCAAGAAATCTGCACGAAATCATCAAAATTCTTAGAGAAATCCGCTTATTTTAATGCTAATTGACGATTTCTCGTTGATTCTCGCCGTTTTCTGGCTTGGATTTGCAAAAAAGAGCTCGAAATCTACAAAACCGTCAATTTTTATCAAGATTCAACGGCTAAATTGCAAGAAAACAGCAGAAATCTGCACGAAATCATCAAAATTCTTAGAGAAATCCGCTTATTTCCATGCAAAACGACGATTTTTCGCTTATTTTCGCCGTTTTCTGGCTTGAATTTGCAAAGAAAGGCTTGAAATTTACAAAACCATCAATTCAACACAGCAGAAATCTGCACGAAATCATCAAAATTCTTAGAGAAATCCGCTTATTTTAATGCTAATTGACGATTTCTCGTTGATTCTCGCCGTTTTCTGGCTTGGATTTGCAAAGAAGAGCTTGAAAGTTACAAAACCACCAATTTTTATCAAGATTCAACGGCTGAATTGCAAGAAAACAGAAGAAATCTGCACAAAATCGCCAAAATTCTTAGAGAAATCCGCTTGTTTCGATGCAAAACGACAATTTCTCGCGGATTCTCGCCATTTTCTGGCTTGAATTCGCAAAGAAGAGCTCGAAATCTACAAAACCGTCAATTTTTATCAAGATTCAACGGCTAAATTGCAAGAAAAACAGCAGAAATCTGCACGAAATCGTCAAAATTCTTAGAGAAATCGGCTTATTTCGATGCAAAACGACAATTTTTCGCTGATTTTCGCCGTTTTCTAGCTTGAATTCACAAAGAAGAGCTCGAAGTCTACAGAACCATCAATTTTTATCAAGATTCAACGGCTGAATTGCTAGAAAAACAGCAGAAATCTGCACGAAATCATCAAAATTCTTAAAGAAATCCGCTTATTTCGATGCTAAACCACGATTTTTTGCTGATTTTTGCCGTTTTCTGGCTTGGATTTGCAAAAAAAAAGCTCGAAATTTACAAAACCGCCAATTTTTCTTGCATTTCGTGCAGATTTTTTTGCCCAGATTAACCAATTCTTCAGGAGTCCCAGAACTCGCGCCTCAGAGAGCAAGGGATGCTAAATTTCAAAACATAAATTGACCAAGTTTTATAACATTCCAGAAAGGATAAAAAATTAACAACCAATCCTGAAAGCCGATTTTCAAATTCTGTTCAGCATCTGAATTGGCTACTGTTTTTTCGTCTTATCTCGATTATTTTTTGAGTTAAAAAATTTTGGTTCAGAATTGTTGCTCTTTCTTTTTGGAGCGCGAGTTCTGGGACACTCAGTATATTATTCTATATTCATAAAGTTCCGAGGTGGCTTTGACTCTCAAAGATTTTGAAATGTCTCAGTTTCGCATATTAGCAAATCATTATTAAATTTTTCCATTCGGAGCTTAGATTTTCCGGTTTTTAAATTAAAATTAAATTAAAAGTTACCTACCAAAAAATGTAAGTAGTACTTAAACTTTTAAAATGTCGCTTGAAAATTCCGCCGCCAAACTTGTTAACGTAAAACTACGTGGGTGACTGGACTATTTACGCTTTTGTGACTCATCGATCTTTTCCTTTGAAGTTGTTACAAATTACATCAATTGTCTTTGAAAGCGTTGACGTTATTATAATAATAACAAACACCTGCTTTAGAGCAACAAATTTAAAATTATTCATAGTTGAAAAAGTATGATTTAAATTTGTGCAAAAGCGAGAAACATAGGTGTACATAGATTTTGAGCAGGAAATAACTGAAACGTTAAACGATATTTATATTCATAACTTTTAGAATATAAGTGGTAAATATTCGCGGTTTTTGAGTTCTTGCCAAAGTATTTTCAACAGGTTTTCTTTGACGTTGTTCAAGGGGATCTTTGAACTAAAGCGTTTATACTTTTGATGTTTTGATTAAAATATGGGTGGATCCCAAAAATAAAATGAATTTTGACAAAAAAAAAATTGGGACCTTGAAGTAGTAAAATTATCTTTTGACGAAATTTTGACGTTCCATGAGTTGTTTACTCAAACTCGCCTTGCACCATCGCATCTTTCCGTTTTAGTGTTTGAATGCCACTGTAGTCCAGTGTCGAAGCCTTCAAAAAAGGTAAAAAGTGCAAAAAAATCGTAGTAGAATGAAACCTATTGGAAAATGTTGAGAATATTACAAAAATGAAAGAAAAAATAAATTACGGTCGATTCGAGGTCGGGAAGTGGGAGAGGGTTGGTTTTTAAGGGTTAAAATCGGTTTATCTCGATTTCCGGCAAAACTACAAGTCTTATGAAAAAAGTTAAATGGCAAAGTTGTAGATAATAAAAAGGTCTACAACTTTTGTATTTACACTTTTTTCTCATAACCTCACAATTCACATGAAAAACTCAGAAAACCACGTTTTTGGTTTTTTATTTTTATCTTTTACAAAAAAAATTTTTTTTATGAAATTTAGTGAGAACTTACCTTTGTATATACCAAATACACAAGAATTTTTTATATTTGAAAAATTCATTTTTTCTCATTTTTATTTAATACCGAAAAAGCACCCTAATTTTCAATCGAAAATTCACGCGTCAAAATATCAGCTTTTTAAAAAAGTTGGTGGGCTTTTTATTTGTTGAAACCTCTACTTTCTGATAGTGTAATAAAAAATATACGTCACAATGGAAAATATTTTCAAAAAATTTAAAAAACGAAAAAAACTCGAATCGAAAAATTATTTTTCTATCATTATGTACAATTTTGAGCTATTTATTAATATTAACACTGTAATTACTCATTTAGCGTATGATTCTAAGTTACATTGATTAACAAAAAAAATTTCAATCAAAAGATACCACTATAATTAACAAACAACTAAGTTAATAACGTGTATATTTGATAAAACATCCACAATTTGATTGCTCTGGCATTTAAATTAACAGAGTTACAGTTTTAACATATTTTTTCCAAAAGTTTATAGTTTATTCCCAAAATAAAAAAATCCAAAATTTGACATTTTTGATCTGTAATAGCATTTTTTTTCGCAGTTAATTGTATATTAATTACTGTACGTCTAAATTAGTAATCTCCTCAATTTTTATGTTTGTTAAAAATACAGCCCTTAATACATATATAATTTAAACAGTTAACGGTTTAATAAAATAAATTAAATTTGCCAAAATTAGTACGTTTTGCTGTAGAATGTTGAAATTTAGCAGACTTAGTAATTAAGTTCAAAGTAGTAATTTTGCCAAATTTGATTGCTTTGGCATTAAAATTGTTAGAGATGCAGCCTTTATTAGACAATTCTTTCAGATTTCGGTTCAATCAAAAAATTAAATTTTCCAAAATTAGTACCTTTTGCTGTATAATTTTGAAATTTGGCATATTTAGTAATTAAATCTGAAATAATAGCCTTGCTAAATTTCATTGGTTTGTCATTAAAATAGACCCATATATTTTTTCCAAAAGTTTTTGGTTCTTTTTCAAAATAAAAAATTCCAGAATTTGACTTTCTTGGTTTATATTTTTGCAATTTAGCACAGTTAATAAATAAGCCTAAATTAGTAACTTCCTCAAATTTTATTGTTTGGCGTTAAAACTGACCGAGATAAAACCCCTAATAAATAATTTTTACAGTTTTTGGTCCATTCAAAAAAATTATAAAAAAATTTCAAATTCAGTATCTTTTGCTGCATAACTTTAAAGTTGTATGGTTAGTAACTTTGCCAAATTGGATTGCTTTGGCATTAAAATTGTTAGAGTTACAAGCATTAACATATTTTTTCAAAAATTTGTAGTTCCATCATCAATTTAAAAAATTTCGAAATGTGTTTCTTTTGATCGATAATTTTGTAATTTGGCACAATTAATAAATAAGTCTAGATTAAAAACCTCCCGAAATTCCATTGCTAGAATCGGAAAACGACAAAGGAATACCATCAAAGAGTCAGAAATTATTGAACTAAAAAATATTCCGAAGAACATTTATATAGTATGAGATTTTCTTTATGACAAAAATATAATAAAACTGTAATAAACCAGCTTTTTTACTGAAAAAAAAATTATAACATCCTCATTTTTTAGATAAAATTCCCTTTAAATCCTATCTTGAATATTTTTAACAACCATTTTCCCATGTTTTATTTTGCAATCTTAATGTTTGATGGATTGAAAATTTTTTTGTTTATCAATGTAACATAGAATCATACGCTAAATATGTAATTACAGTGTTAATATTAATAAATAGCTCGAAATTGTATATAATGATAGAAAAATAATTTTTCGATTCGAGTTTTTTTCGTGGTTTTTTGAGTTTTTCATGTGAATTGTGAGGTTATGAGAAAAAAGTGTAAATACAAAAGTTGTAGATCTTTTTATTACCTACAACTTTGCCATTTAACTTTTTTCCATAAGACTTGTAGTTTTGTCGGAAATCGAGATAAACCGATTTTAACCCTTAAAAACCAACCCTCTCCCACTTCCCGACCTCGAATCGACCGTAGTTTATTTTTCCTTTCATTTTTGTAATATTCTCAACATTTTCCAATAGGTTTCATTTTACTACGATTTTTTTGCACTTTTTACCTTTTTTGAAGGCTTCGCACTGGTCTATATGGTGGATCCCAAAAATAAAATAAATTTTGACAAAAAAAAAAATTGGGACCTTGAAGTAGTAAAATTAACTTTTGACGAAATTTTGACGTTCCATGAGTTGTTTACTCGCATTTTTCCGTTTTAGTGTTTGAATGCCACTGATGATTTCCAAACAACGAGGCGGAGTCCAGCACCTCCCAAATCGAGTCAGAACCAGATGTGTTTGAGATGTCCCTGGTTTCTGGAAACTGATATAAACAGCAACTGGAATGAAAGGATGCAGAGGACGCAGTTCCCGTCGCCTCCAGAAATAACCAGGCACCACCACATCGCGACGCGGCCGTGGCCTCATATGTGACAATGAACTCGCAAGTGTCTTCGGGAAGCTGACTGTTTATATCGCCGCCCGTGAGGGAGATATTTCTGGTGAAAGAGGGTTTGCTCTGAAAATAGCAAAAATAGTGGTTCTTGCAGCCTGCAGACCTGTTACGCGGCGAAGGAGGTGGCTGCTATTATTGGATGAGAAAAAACGATGAAGAGCTCCATTTTCGAAGAACAATTTGTTCCACAATGTAAAGTACGTAAGTAAGTTGCAGGGCTTTGAGCTAAAGGTGTTCTTAAGTGAAATGGGATGTTAGGGGCGGTAAATTCTTATTCCACCTGCTCTCACACACATCAGTTACCGTGAAACAAGCATAAAGCACATTCGCCGTTTTACGACTGTAATGATATTTGCTCTAAAGTGCCATATTTGGGTTTTCATTTCACGTGCGGCTTTATGCCACGTGTCGTCCGTTTTATGGCAAGATGTTGAGGGACACTCGCAGACACAACATTTAAGGCAGACACGAAGAATTCAATTTCGTACTGCCGATGTCAGAAGTCAAAATCCAAAAAACATGAAGAATCCAAACTTACATTTGAAGAATTTCTTAATCTCTAGACTTATAACGTTTAATAAAAGATTTTCGGTCTTGGATTTCTCTAGATTCTTAGGTTTTGAAATTCAAATTCAAATTACTTGAGATTAGATTAATATCTATTTAATTCTTTTTCAAGATTCTTTTTATGATGTTTTCCTGTTTGTCATGTTTATATTATGTAAGTGATAATATAAACACATCTCAACTTTTTTTTTAATTACACCCTTTAGCTCTGTTTAAATTTTCTGCTTTGTTTCTGAAATTTGTAGATTGGGTAAAATTGTTTTGAAATTTCTTTTTTCACAAATTCTACATACAGGGTCCGGCAACCCCTAAAATCGTCTTTTATTTTAAAGATAAAATTTTGAAAATTTAGCTAACACAAAAATTGCCTAAAAAAAGTATAATTTTTAGCGATTTTTGAGTTTTTGCGGTATTTTTTTTTCAACATAACTGTGATACAAATATTTGAATTTTTATTTTAAATCTAATGGAAATTGTGTTTAAAATTTGCGAAAAAAACGATGTTTTTTCAAGTTAGTTTTCAAAATTATGACGGCGCAGTGGCAAACTACGTTTACACCAAAATTTTACAAGTCACTTCATTCACTCTTATAAAGGTTAATTTTGATTAACTCGTGCATGTTGCACTTTATGGACACTAGAAATCGTTAATTAACATCGACAAAGCGACAATTTCACCAACTAAGACTTTTGTTAAATCTAAAGCGAACCAAAGGATATATGACATTTGTGACACAAGATGTTGACAGATGAGTGTAAACGTAGTTCCCAATTTTGACGTAATGAAATTGGAAACTAACTTGATAAAACTGCATTTTTTCCTCAAATTTTAAATACAATTTACGTTAAATCTAAAAAGACAACTGAGATATTTTTAACACATTTATATTGAAAAAATATTAAATTAGGAGCTGATTTCACAAACCCTCACAATTAGCTAAAAAATACATTTTTAAGGCGTCGCGACGCCAAAACTATAGGTGGTAAAAAATAAAAAGCGTCGGCTTCTAGAGCTTTGTCAACTATTACCGTATGCAAATTTTCAAAATTTTATCTTTAAAATTAAAGACGATTTTGGGGGTGGACACAAGTGTTGCCGGACCCTGTATAATACAAATAATAATTAAAATTTATTTACGACAAAAGTCATTACACAGTCAAAAAGGAAGGAAGGAAATAAAGAAAATGTATACAAAATATGACAGCAAATAAAGCGGAATAATAACATTGGATTTTGGATTTTTATGATTTATTATAGGATTAATTTCTATTCAGATTTTTCTTATATCCGGCAACACTTGTGTCCACCCCCAAAATTGTCTTTAATTTCAAAAATAAAATTTTGAAAATTTGCAGACGCTTGTAGTTGACAAAGCTCTAGAATCTAACGCAAAAATTTTTAGCGATTTTTGAGTTTTGCGGAAATATTCGCGAATGCAATTTTTTTTAACATAACTGTGATGCAAATATTTGAGTTTTTTCTAAATCTAATGCAAATTGTGTTTAAAATTTCAAAATTATCACGGCGCAATGGCAAATTACGTTTACACCAAAATTTCACAAGTCACTTCATTCTTTTCATATGATGGTCAACTTTATGGACACCAGAAATCGTTAATTAAAAGTTAACAGTTGCAAACTAACTTGAGGAAACACATTTGTTCCTCAAATTTTGAATACAATTAAATCTAAAATGACAACTGATTTTCAACACATTTATATTCAAAAAAAAATAAATTAGGGATTGATTTCATAAACTCTCACAATTAGATAAAAATTACATTTTTAATGCGTCTCGACACCAAAACTATCGATAAAATACAATTTTTTTGCGTCAGCTTCTAGAGTTTTGTCAACTAAGAGCGTATGCAAATTTTTAAAATTTTATCTTTAAAATTAAAGACGATTTTGGGGGTGGACACAAGTGTTGCCGGACCCTATATTATCTTTAGTGTTAGGATTCACTTTAAAACCTCTCTAATTTCTGAATATCCTCAGGATTCTTTTTAAATTTGGTTCTAATTTTAAAATTTCTATTTTTAAATGTTTCAGGTTTTTTCAAATTATATTTCAATTGTATAGATTCTCCTTGGATTTTATATTAATTTTTATCTAGAATATATATATTCCCTATGAATTTGTTTAGATTATTTTTGATGGAATTTTTTTTAGATTCTTCTTGTATTTGCTTTGTTCCTTTATTCTCACTGAATTTTGTACTTTGTTTTTCTTCTCTCTATAGATTCTAGAATTATTCTCTTTAAATTAGTTTTCCGTATATTTTCATTATATTCTTTAGATTATTTCCGTGTTTTTTTTTTATTTTAATTTTAATTATTAGAAGTTTCTCCTGCAATTTCTTTAGATTTTTCTTAGATTCTCCACATATTTGCTGTGGGTCTTAAGAATACATAAGAATTTGAATTTTATTTTATTTCTGCTCTCCCAAATCTCGTAATAAAATTGGAGTAAATGTGGATTGTGCTTTAAGAAGTTCTTAATTTGAGTGCCATTTTTAGGATCCAATGTTATTGCAGCGTTATGTAATTAGAAAATTGAATCAAAACGTGAAGTTTTAAATTTCCCACGCGAAATTTCGAAGTTGGTGTTACTGAAAATTGCAGAGCTATCACCATATTGGCTGAACTAACCATACTTTTTAAATTTACTTGTAGGTTGATAGTGCCAAAAGTAAACACGATCCACAAAATTGCTTAGGAAAGACATATTTGCAGTGAAAAAGTTAGTTTAGACATAAAGTGACGTTTCACAGTGACAAATCTTCATTTCGCAGGGGTGTGTTCATAAAATGAGACGTCTGTTGGAGCGTGTGACGTCAGAGTGATGTAATTAACACTCTGAGATTCGCCAGAGTGTTGTTGCGTTTGTGAACGGTTTTCGTGGTTATTTAAATGTTCGACAAATAGGTACATCACCTACATACAAAACGCAATTTTCGCGAAAATTCATGACAAAAACTATACCAAACTTAAGTTATTATACATCAGTGTACGCAGAATTTTCCCCAGATTCCAAATCTGGGATTTAAATTCAGATCCAACAACAAATAACTGAGGTATGGTGGATCAAAGTTTTGGAAAAATGATTTTCGTTCTTCTTAATTTTTCGTAATTTTTAGGATTAAATATTCGGAAACTATTTGAGATTTTGAGATGCGGTTTGCGCCTTTCCTTTTCTCGGCTCACTTTACGTTCGAAAATGTTCTCAAAAGCCCAAAATTCGATAGTCGCGAAAAAAAATCTGACTCAAACGATGAAAATTTTTCATTTTTTTGATTTTTGGCCATAGCTTGCAAACTATTTGTCCGATCGATTTCAAATTTAGCCAGTAGATATATTTCAAACTCCTCTTTCGACTGATGTATAATTCAAAGCTACTAAATGTCGTTTTCATTTTGGAAACATTGATTGAAATTCACCCTAAAATGACGTTTTCAAAACAGTTTTTGGCCAATGCCTTGTTTACTTATTAAGCAAACTCAACAAATTTGGGTCTTATTTTACGCAGAATGTCACGCTGGATCCAAAACCATAAGAATTTTTAATTTTCGTCAAAAAATAACTGAGTTATGGTCGTTTGAATTTTTGGGTTGTCGCCAGAGGGCCAAATTTTTGAAGGTTTGAAACAATTCATGCTCGACATCTCGTAAACTATTTTAGATATTAACATGCGGTTTACGCCATCGTTTTTCTCGCGATTTTTCACATTAGAAAGAGTTCTTTGATTTTTCAACAGTCAAAATTTGCAAATTTTCGCAAAAATTCATGACTAAAACTATGCCAAACTTCTGATATCGACTTCTCGTTTATTTTTTCGACTAAACTTGAGCTATTATACATCAGTGTCTGCAGAATTTTCCGTAGATTCCAAATCTGGGATTTAAATTCAGATTCGAGAACAAAAAACTGAGTTATGGCCGATCAAAGTCTCGGAAAGTTGATATTCATTTTTCCTCATTTTTCCTAATTTGTCCGATCGATCTCAAATTTGGCCCATTGATAGATCTCGAGCTTCTTTTTCGATGTAGGAATTTGACCAAAATCATTGGTACGGAAAAAGCTGGTTGATATTATAAAATGTACATTTTTTTAATAAACAAAAAATTTTTAAAAAATGTATTTTTTAAACTAAAAAATTGAAGCAGAATTTTCAACGGGGTGCGGAGACCTATTTTCACGTTCAAAGGTTAAGAAACTTACTTGAAAGGTTAAGAAACAATGATTTATGGCAACAAACATTTGACGTGCATTTCAAATCCAAGACATTGCGCATGCGGGTTTTTGAGTCCGGCGATTTTTGAGCACTCTGCGTTCTTATGAACGCTCAAAGTCGAGTGACAGAAAGCATTGCGCATCTTTATGAACGCTTTTGTGTCACATTTTACACAGAGTGATTTTTATGAACGCAGCCCAGTCACACAATCTTCGAAATTTTGAGCGGCAAATTTTAAATTTTACATTTTTTAATTCTTTTTTTTTACTAAAGCCGTGTAACATAGAATAGAGAATAGCTTTCAGAATGAGAATTCTCTAGAGCACAATCCGCCATTAACCAAAGTTAATTTGATATTTCCGCAGAACAGAAAAAAAATAAATTAAAATTTCCACGTTATTTCCCTATGTTTAGCAATCCGCGGAACATCCGGGATTTTCAGCATATTATAACAGTTTTGTGGGCTCCTTTTTCTCTCAATCCGACCCTGATTATATTCCCTTTTTAATTTTTTTTTCAGTTCCTTTTTCAATCTTTATTCTTTCCCTGCATAATTAATTTGTAATGTAATCATTTTTTTAATTCTCTAATAAATAAATCCGTTAATAAAATGAATGTAATTTACCTGTTTCATTCTTTTCTTTTATCCCTTTGATATTGCCTATTTAGGCTTCGGTGTTTTGGGTTATCTTCATTTTTTTAATTTTAGATTTTCCAATTTTTATGCAAGAAGCAAATTGAATGAAACTTTGAAAATTTTGCTCTGAAGCTCGAAAAAAATGTCCATAAGCTGAAATACGAGAATGTCTTAAAAACTCAAAGCTAAGAAGATTAAAAAAAATCAAGGACAATAAAAATCCAAGTAAAGATTGTAAACACAACCGTAATGAAATTTCTCTTATGGACATAAACAGCAATAAACCCGTGTCGGCGCCTCCACGTCCACTAACAGAAATTTCGCGATTTTCCAGCCGAAAAATAATCGCGTGGCTGCTTGTCCCGTTACTCAAATCGTCTAAATCTGGTCCAGGAATGCGTTTCGACGCCGCCGACGTCTGCACCGTCTTGGCCGCTAGCCACAACCACTGCTCAACTTGTAGCCACTGACTCACCGGATTCACCGTTGGCTTTGTCTCCGAATTCCAATGGGATAATCAGGAATCGCATCCCTCGGGACGACAATGCCTTCATTAGCTAACAACTGTGAACAAGATGAGTGCGGAGGGCACGTGTCCCTCCAACCTGACATCCGGCTTCTACATAAATAAAACAAATATTTCCTCTCTTTCTGGAGATGGGCGCGCAGATCACCTGGGGTGGTGTCTAGGCTAACCCCTGACTTCCTTCATTACCCTCTTTGAACTTTCGCCCCTTTTGGGTGAAATGTTGAGTTTCGGCATATTTCTCTAATGGTTGTCTGCGTCTGGGAGATGTCAGATATAGCGACTTCCGATTCAACACCTGGAACGAAAAGAATTATAATTATCTGGCAGTACAGAGCAAAAATTGATTTCAATGATTTAGGCAGAGAATGCAAAAATATGAAGATGAATCAATGAGTGCAAGCCGAAAATATCTGAATTTGTCAGGTTCAAAATATTTGCAGGAATGACATATCTGTTTGGAGCACTTTATTTTTAACTATTAGAGAAATTTCTGGAAGTAATGCTAAGAATGAGTTAAAGTATTGCTCAACGATTTTCCTAGAGTTTCCTAGTCTCGAAAGAATTTGAAAAACATTTATAAACAAAATACAGACAAACTTACCTAATGGAATCCATTGAATTCGAAAAATTTGATTGAATCGAAAAGAAAGAATCTGAAAACTGAAGAAGCTAAGAAAACTTTAAAATAAAGAATTCAATAGATCAAATAGTTTTGAACATTCTCAGGATTTACAAATGGGATTTTGAATTTGAGACACCAAAAAATTAAGAATTTCAGAACTGAGAATCTTAAAACTTTTAGAAGTTAAAAAAGTCGAGATCTTAAAAAGCTCAAAATCTGGAAATTAAAAAAATATATATAAGCAGTAATCTTAAAATTTAAATTTTTGAATCCAAAAAGCGGGAAATCTAGGAATTTGAGAAACCCCAAACCTTCAAAGTCGAAATACTTATATATATTAAACATACATAGAAAAATTGAAAGAAAACTAGAAAATAATCTTTAAGTAATCCAAATTTCAAAAAATCCATTGCAAATAAAAAAAGTTTACAAAAATCAATTAATTAAGTGTGATTTTAATTAAGTTGAGATGCTAAAACTAATGTAAAAAAATCCATAAATTTGCGAAATGCAGTAAATCTAAACACATTTGAAAAATTTAAAAAGAACTTGATAAATCCACAAGGTGTTTATAAATGTTTATAGTAAGTTTCTAGCAAGTATGTGGCTATAAAAAGTCAAATAAATTTGCCACTCATTACAAATATAGGTTTAGATTTTTCAACTGACATTTGTAATTAACCTCAACCATAAGTTAGTTTTGAAAAAAAAGTTCAAATTGTGGTTTGAAGCCTAAAATCCTAAAACTTTGAGACCAAACCGTGACTGAAAAGTCGTTGACGTAAGTGACATTTGAAATCATTTTGAACATAGTTATAATCACAATGTTAACAAAA
Source organism: Gnatocerus cornutus (assembly GCA_029298725.1). Taxonomy (NCBI): domain Eukaryota; kingdom Metazoa; phylum Arthropoda; class Insecta; order Coleoptera; family Tenebrionidae; genus Gnatocerus; species Gnatocerus cornutus. The sequence goes on from CM055510.1 coordinate 3,132,249, forward strand.
ATTTGCAATAACTGAATCGAAAGAATGCCATGAATAAGAAGAATACAAACAAAAAGAATTTAAAGAACATTTATAGACAAAATACTGAGAAAGTTACCTAATGGAATCCATTGAATTGGAAAATTTGATTGAATCGAAAAGAAAGAATCTGAAAACTGAAGAAGCTAAGAGATGTTTCGAAGTGTAAAATAAAGATTTCAACAGATCAAACAGTTTTGAACATTCTCAAAATTTACAAATGGGATTTTGAATTTAAAAAACCAAAAAATTAAGAATTTGAAAACTGAGAATCTTAAAACTTTTAGAAGTTGAAAAACTCGAGATCTTACAAAGCTCAAAATCTGGAAATTTAAAAAAAATATATAAGCAATAATCATAAAATTTAAATTTTTGAATTCAAAAAAGCTGAAAATCTCGAAATTTGGGAAACCCCAAACCTTCAAAGTGGACATACTTATACATGTAAAACTGAAAAATTGAAAGAAAACTATAAAATGATCTTTAAATATTCCAAATTTCAAAAAATCCATTGAAAATTAAAAAAAGTTTAGAAAAATTAATTAATTGTGAGTTTAAATAAGTTGAGATGCTAAAAATGATGTAAAAAAAGTCCATAAAATTCAGTAAATTTAAACACATTTGAAAAATTTAAAAAGAACTTGATAAATCTACAGGATGTTTACAAATGTTTCTAGTAAGTTTCTACCAAGGATGTGGCTATGAATTGTTAAATAAATTTGCCTCTCATTACAAATGTGGGTTTAGATTTTTCAGCTGACATTTGTAGTTAACCTCAATCATAGAACGTCAGTTTTGAAAAAAAAAATAAAATTTTTGAATCCAAAAAGCTGGAAATGTAGAAATTTGGGAAACCCCAAGCTTTCAAAGTGGAAATTCTTATTACATATAAAACTAAAATTAAAATAAAACTAGAACATAATCTTTAAGTATTCCAAATTTCAAAAAATCCATTGCTAATTAAAAAAAGTTTGGAAAAAATTAATTAATTAAGTGTGATTTTAATTAAGTCGAGATGCTAAAACTGATGTAAAAAGTCCATAAATTTGCGAAATTCAGTAAATCTAAACACATTTAAAACTTGATAAATCTACAAGGTGTTTATAAATGTTTCTAGCAAGAAAGTGGCGAAATGTCAAATAAATTTGCCACTCATTACAAATGATAAAAAATAGCCACTTTATACACCGAATATACACAAAATAACCAGAAAATTTACCAACTGAAACGCAAAATCAATAATAAATAATTAAGAAATGTGGAACAAAATAAAGAGCATAAGCAATAACGAAAGAGGTATAAACTGAAAGAATCACAAATTAGAGACAATCTCAATCAGAATCTATACAACAAAGAGAGGAAAAATAGTAAAAAATTATTATTAGTGTTAGTAGACAAACAGAGAAAAATTAACAATAAAAGACAAGATACAAATATTAATGAAATACCTTGCAAATAGTAATATAGAAAACTACGAAGAATACCAATTGTCAAGAGCAAGAACAAACAGTAAGATAAAACAAGAAAAGGAAAGTACATGGAAAAAAATTAAGAAGAAAATAGCAGAAACATCAAACGATAAACACTATCTCTTCTGTTTTTGCATTTATTTTAGCGACTGACAGTTGATGTGATTAAATCGAATGACATAAACTAAATTAGTTGACAATATCAATGGTTGCTTATATCAAATGTTTCTTATATTTGACTGTATCGAATGTTCACTGTAATGAAATACCTGCTAATTTGCACTCGAAACAACAGAAGCAAGTTTATTGCTGATGCTTCTACAATTTGGTGACAATTTGACAATTGTGACAGTTTTTGTTTGACATTCCGCAGGAATTGCAATAGTTTAAAAAATCAATATTGTGAAATTCGCTCTGCTAAACTAGCAATTAAAGAGCCGCATTTCATCAAGTAATGTTTATTATTTGTTTAATTTTATAACTCTGAAAAGCAGTTGACAGGAGTACCAACTCACAATACAGTGCTTTAATGAGTGTCTTAAAGCATCGGTAACAATTAATCGGTGCTGTAACGTAAAATAATTTAATAAAAACTTCCAATTAACTAGACAAACAAATCTCTGTAACATTTGACTAATAAAATGAAAGATTGCCACCACTGATCGTGAGTTATCGTATCACCATGAATTTTCCCAAGTCTTCCAAGTGGCACCCACCACATATTAAGGTAAAAAAATCTTGTGCAACAGATGATTCCTCCAGCGCCAAGCACGTCGCCGTCGGTGCGGGAGGGCCAATGGTAAGCACAGGAACGCGGGGTACCAGCATCCCTACTGCCACAAACTTGGCACGCGTCAACATTTGTAAATATAGAACAGCTAACGCGTTTCTTAAACTCAGTAAAGCTCAAAACACTAAAGAAGTAAGTCATTCCTCTAGCAGAATCAAGTGTGCCGTGCTATATGTCAACAATAATTTGTCATTGGCAACTGTCGACAGTGATTGTCAAAAAACTTTTGTTATATTCGTTTCCGCGCCTCAGTTGACCGCTTGGGAGTTCCGAAAATTGAAAACATGCCGAGGGCTTTCCTGATTACGCATCGCAGGTACAATTTGGACGACGCGGAACAGAAAGGTAAGAGTCGTTTGGGCTTTTTTAATTTTATATTGATCAGCAAAAGCTGTTTTTATAACACTTTTGTTACATACAAAAATATTAATAATTAATTCGATTAAAATATTGTACTTTATAAAATTAAATTCCATTCAAAATAAATGTCATGAAGCTGTAAAAAACTTTGTTTTATAAATGAACCAGTGGTGAGCAGGTCAAGATGTAATCGGCCAATGAAACAGTGCCAATGGGCTTCGAGTTCATGAAATAAATATGCTATCTAAATTCGGCACACTCTGTATATTATATTAAAGTTTAATTGCACTACAAAGGTTTTCTTTAAATATACCTCGTTTTATTGAGTCCTGTACATCAAAACTGTTATGCAATAAACGAACGGAAGTCATTTTGGCAGTCTTCAAAAATTAAAAGTCACATTTTAACTGCAACCAAATAAAATATTCGCTCAACAACGCATTAACAAAACGTTAAGCTGTTCTTTGCTACAAAATTTTATCCTTCGCTGCAATAATTTAAGATATTAATAAAAATCTTTTAAAGTAGTCAAATTGACTGTAAAAGTTGCTCTACTTATTTTGCTTTGTGCTAACAAGACGATCGCCTTTTTAAGGTGATTTAAAAATATGATCGACCTAATTTCGTGAAGTCAGCGCTCGACTCAAGTTTAGATTAAGTGCAGGTGTTTCATTACAACGTCAAAATATTTTTATTGGAAATGGGAACTACTAAAAAATCCTGAAAGAAATTGACTGTTAAAGACAGTTAGCAGAGGAAGATTCGTAAGACATGCCATGTCTGGATCCGGTTTGGTTAGCATGGCATAAATTAACGTTTCCTTTTAATTTTAAGCCTTGCTTTATTTTTTTTAAATTGAAAAAAAATCCAACATAATAAAATTTTCTTTTTGTTTCCAAAATATTATGAAACTCCTTCTTCTTCAGTCGTTGATTCAAACTTACAACATTCATTGAGAAAAATTAATCGATGAACTTAAAAGCCAAAGACGCTAAAAACCTGCAGGGTTAACAATTGAAATTTATAAACTTTTAAAACTGAGAACCCAAAAATGAAAATTGTAGCTAAGAGAATCTGAGTGATAACCTGATAAGCTCCGAATTTGGAAATCTAAGAACATACATACATATATACAGGGTGATTTTTTAAAACCGGCAGGCGTTGTAGAATTTTTATTTATGAACCGATTTTAAAAATTTAAAAAACAAATTAAATGGTTTTTAATTTACTATAAACTGATTATTTTAAAAAAATTCTAAATGTCTTAGTATCTTTTGGGCGATACTCAACTTTCTTATTTTAAATTCGCACCCATATTTTTTTTTCATAATTTGGAAGATATTAATTTTTTTGATTCAGAAATGTGTAATATGTTCTACTTTCACAGAAAATATTTAAAAAAAAATTAAATTTAAAATTTAAAATTTAGAAGTTAGCTACATGACAAATAAATTTACTTAGAGTGATTTTTACAAAAAAGAAATTGTTTTATTAACTGTCGAAGATTTTGTAAAAAAATGTAATAAATACAAAAATAGCTATTTGTGTACCAAGGCCAAAAAGTGATTCTTTTTTGGCCGAGCCTTTTAAATTAACATTAATCATTAATCATTAAATTTACAAGTTAATTAATTTATTTAGTTATGATTTATTGATTTCATCAATTATAACAACTGAATAATTGTAAATATTTAAAAATCTTCAAAAAAGCAGATGTAATAATGATGTAATAAGCAGAACTATGGATAGATGGCGCCACCATAAATCGGCCAAAAATGATTGCGCCCAGAAAAGACTTACTTTTAGGCCGCTTTTGAGGCCTAAAAATGCCATTTTTAGTTTAAGTCGCGTAAAAATAAATTTTCAGTGCTCTCTTTCCAACAGATTGGCGTTTAATAGTTACTCAACGTGTTTTTCAAAAAACTCAAACAATTCTTTTCAAAGATTTCCGCTTTCTATTTTTTCTGATTCTTAAGCAAACTAAGAACTCTTCATCATCAAGAAATCTTCTAAAATATATTGTTTTACCCTGCGTTAGCATTACACTTATTTTAAAACTCAATCTATGTCTAGAAGTTAGAATTTTTTAAGTAATGGCATTGATTTTTTTATGAAATCGTCGGAAAATAAAAAAAAATTTTGATAAAGTTTTGTTCTTTTAGTTCTAAACGATAAGAGATCGCGATGCACTCGCGCCAAAAAGGCAAGATCTCAATATTTTCATTGATGCGTTACAATAAAAAAACGATGCAATAATTCTTGAGTTAAAAGCAAAATTATATGAATATGAATGCCACTACAGCGATTTTTTGAGACATAAGATTAGTTTTTCAAAAATATCATAGAAAATATATACTTACACTAGCGATAAGTTGTATAAGAGGTTTGAAAGTCAATTAATTGTTTTTTTAATATCATAACTTTGCAGGTTTTCAAGAAAAAGTGAAGAAAATCAATTTTTATAGAGTAGAATCAAAAAAAATCATTTTAAGAATATTTCTGAATTCATTTCTCCAGCACATTTTTTTTTCAAAATTTGTGATTGACAAAGAACATTGAATTTCTGATCTTACAAAATAAATAAATAATATTTCTATTATCAATAAATAAATTTGCTGTTCATTACAAATGAGAGATTAGATTTAATCTCATTCATAGATCAAAATTACTTTAAAAAAACTGTTTTAGTTGGTTTGAAGCGTGATAATCAAAGACTTTGGCGTTGACGTAATCGACATTTAAAAAAAAATTACATGACAGAAATTCCAGAGCCTATAAATGCTGGAAACGTTTATAAACACCTTGTAGTTCATCAGAATACATTTAAAACCATAATTATGGACTTTTCTAAGCCTTTAGATCAAACATCTAGTTTTTTAAAAGTTCTTGTTTAAAAGTTATGTTACGACAATCAGCTTCTATGGCAAAAACTCACTTTAAATTTTAAAGAAACTTTAAAATGATTATGAAACGGGGATTTTTAATCCAGCCATGTAAAATTTTCCTTGTTTACTTAAGAAAAATATATGTGTGATTCTATGAATCATGAAGAACCAAACATGCTATTTTTAAATTAAAATTAACGATGACTTGTGAATAGACGCATCACTATGATTGTGCTACTTATAGGAAGCTATTATAATTTTGAACTACCCTTTTAATTTGAGTAAATTTAAACCAGTTAGGGTTAGTTTTATAATCATTTTAAAGTTTCTTTAAAATTTAATAGTTATTTTAACCAACAAGTTGTGTAATGACAGCGATTAAGGAATGGGTGAATTTTAAAATTGCCAAGATCGTTGGTCGTCCTTACAGCACGTGTTGCTTACAATGTTTTTGCGACGATCCTCGACAATCGCCAAAGGCCATTTAGAAAAATTAATGCGATTGATTATGCAACCAAACATACTCAAACTTTTAATTTCTTTGACCTTCAAAAGTTACTGCCAAGCTAGCTGACACGTCAAAGTAATAATATAACTGTCGCATTACTTGCAGTCTCCTACATCTCAGGAGAAGTCAGAGCTTCGGTGGACATTGGTCGTTTAATAAATAGCTATTACCGTTCAATTTTAAAAAATGAATTTGTTGTTAATTTAGACATTAATAAACGATTGTCAGAAAAGTGAATTTTTGCCATAGAAACAGATTTCGATTCACAGTAAATGTCATTTATGTTAGTTCAATGAATTAGTTTTGAACACAATGAAAAAAAACTAATTACCAGTTAATTTTGGGCGTCAGTGTATAAAAAATATTCATCCCTTAGCATCTGTCAAAATTAAGTCTCTTGTGGTTGTTGTAATTGTGTTGTAATTTGCTGCTTTAAACACCACTATAAAAATAAACGAGATTTCACGTAATTATCCTAAAATCCAAGTTCAAAGAGTCAAACCTCAAGTGCTCCTCACAACTTCACATAAAGTTCGCCCAAGCCTAAACGCAAAGCTTTTCGAGACTAATATTTATCCCCATAAACTTTTACGAGAATTTTTCACTTTTATAAACGCCGCGAAATCTGCAAATGAAGATACCTATTGAAAATTCGGACGAAACGAAATAAATAATATTTTCCTCAGTTTATTCGGTAATTTTTGTGGCGCTGTGATTCATCATTTTAAAAATACGAATTTTGTGTTTATTTTCGAAACATAAACGAATTGGTTTCTTCAAACACTGACCACATGGCCAAATGTTGGAAGAGTCGTAGATTTGAGGGCCGGCTACTTGTTGTTACTAATAACGACTTGTTGCGATTTGGCAAATTGCCGATCACACCTTACGGAGCCTCTACTTTTGGTCCAAATACTACGACTTTACACGTCATATTTTGACGTCGCCAAAATTTAATGGGTCCGACAAAGACACGCGATCTGACGTAGCAGACCGCTTTAGAGTTTCGCCAAAATCTTACGAAAATGTGTTTGCGTTTCGGTGAGTAATTTTAAACTATTTGCTATTAATTCGACGCAGAATTTAAACTGACTCTCATTTTTTTCCGAAATATTATGAAACTTTCATAAGAAACTCCTTCTGTTATTCTCCAGGAAGTCGTTGATTCAAACTTATAACATTCATTGAGAGAAATTAATCGATGAACTTACCAAGCCAACGACGCTAAAAACTTGCAGGCTTAACAATTGGAATTTATAAATCTTTAAACCCGAGAGCCCAAAAACGAAAATTGAAGCTAAGAGAATCTGAGTGATAAGCTGATAAGCTTGAAACGGAAGTAAAGTCCGCTTTTTTTTTAATCTCTCCTTAACTCTAAAGTTAGTTACAAAACTTTTCCGGTGATCAACATTGAAAAAATTACTAAAAAAGAAAATTGGTACAAAGGTGGTTATGCAACCAAAAAAAAACAAAAACTAAAGTGAGGTTAGTCTATGTGAATCTAAAAATCGTCGTTTTGATTTTGTATTAGTAAACAAACAGATCTAGGGTCTTCAGAACCGCGTCTTTAGATCATTATTGAATTGCGTGTGTAATTGGTTGCTTATAATAAACACACTAAATCATTCATTAATAACCCACTTTAACGCATGATTTCAGCCGACAAATCATGCATTAATAGTACCTAAATACAAACAATCGCCGGACAACAATTAAAATAAAGTCAATAGAAGTGTCAAATGTAAATTTTGATCTAAATATAAATCCACCTTCTTCCACGTATATTTTAACATTTTAATGTTGACGCCCAACCGAAGCTCTGACTCCTCCTGAGATGTAGGAGAGCAAGTAATGCGACAGTTATGTTATTACTTTGACGTGTCAGCTAGCTTGGCAGTAAATTTTGAAGGTCAAAGAAATTAAAAGTTTGAGTATGTTTGGTTGCATAATCAATTGCAATAATATTTTTCTAAATGGTCTTTGGCGATTGTCGAGGATCGTCGCAAAAACATTGTAAGCAACCCGTGCTTTAAGCAGGACCAACGATCTTGGCAATTTTAAAATTCACTCATTCCTTAATCGCTGTCATTACACAACTTGTTGGGTAAAATAACTATTAAATTTTAGCGAAACTTTAAAATGATTATAAAACTGGCTCTAACTGGTTCAAGTTTAATCAAATTAAAAGGGTAGTTCAAAATTATAATAGCTTCCTATAAGTAACACAATCATAGTGATGCGTCTATTCACAAGTCATCGTTAATTTTAATTTAAAAATAGCATGTTTGGTTCTTCATGATTCATAGAATCACACATATATTTTTCTTAAGTAAACAAGGAAAATTTGACATGGCTGGATTAGAAGTAATATTCTAAAACGTGTCCGTTTCACAATCATTTTAAAGTTTCTTTAAAATTTAAAGTGAGTTTTTGCCATAGAAACAGATTTTCTTCTGTTATTCTCCAGGAAGTCGTTGATTCAAACTTATAACATTCATTGAGAAAAATTAATCGATTAACTTAAAAGCCAAAGACGCTGAAAACCTGCAGGCTTAACAATTCAAATCTATAAATCTTTAAACCTGAGAACCCAAAAACTAAAATTGAAGCTAAGGAAACACTGCGTAATTTTCAGAAATGTCAAAAATTTGACAACTATTTTCTCACCAAAAATCTCCCTAGGCAACGTTGCCGGTTGTAATGCAGGGGAAGATTGCGGTGTTGGTGGTTTTTAAAAAAAAAACGGACTTTACCTATACTATATTTCAGAATTATTGACATCTCAGTGTGCCTTGGAAATTCAAATTTATGTTGGCAGAATCTTCTAATATAAGCGTATTTAGTGTTTTTAGATTTATATTTATCCCTATGTGTATGTAATGTGTGTCACGTCAACTTAGAATCTGATTAAAATATCAATCCATGTGCTTAAAAAAGTAATTTACATCATAACCTCAAAATGTTACATTGACAGTTTTAGAACCAAAATGCTAAAAGTCGTTCACATTGTTAGAGGCGTTTTACACAGACATGGCCTACCGAGATGTCAATAATTCTGAAATATAGTATACATAGTATCTCAAAATATCTCAGATTCTGGAAAACTGAAAGTTCAAAATTTGAAAAAATGAGAGTCCAGGGGTCTAAGAAGCTGAAAAAATGGAAAGAAAAATACTAGTCAACAAACTTTGGACGACACTTGTACTGGAGCAGTGGAAAGTCATTTCTAAAGTAAAATAATTGCCTTTTCATTCTAAATCCTACGCCCGTTTTGCAGATCAGGTGTCAGAGAAATTTGCAAAATAAGTTTTTTTAATACTTCACTTTTGTTTTTGCTTGACAACTTACAAAATCATGAAACTCTACATTATGTGTATCATTGGAAAGATAAGCACCTCAAAGAACCATCGAAGTTGCCGGAAAAATTAGATTTTGACAAGATATTTGAGAAAACCTGATGAAAAACAAAGAATTTTGTAAAAAAATGTAATGTTTCTAGCATCAGGGGTGGCTATGAAATGTCAAATAAATTTGCCGCTCTTTACAAATGTGAGTTTAGATTTTTCAACTGACAGTTGTAGTTAATCTCAATCATTGAACAAAGTTAGTTTTGAAAACAAACTGTTCAAGTTATGGTTTGAAGCCTGGAAAATCTAAAATTTTGACACAAAACCGTAACTGTAAAGTTGTAGACGTAAGTGACATTTGAAATAATTGTGAACATAGTTATATTCACTATAAAAACAAAGTGGCAAAATAGCGCATGACAGGAATTTCAAAGCCCCTATTGATGCTAGAAACATTTATAAACACCTTGTATTACATATTATCTCTTGCCATTTAAAAGTTAAGTACATGACAAATAATATACTGTGATTTTTACAAAAAAAAAAAAGATTTTGTAAAAAAATTATTTGAATACCCACAAAATTGTACTTTGGATTCCGAATAAATGGTTTAACTGGTCAGAATGAATCATAAATATAAATTAAGGCATCAACTGTTAAAAAATTATTGCTCAAATTTTATACATACAGGGTGTCCCAGAACTCATGACCCAGAGAACAAGAGGAGGTGTAAAATTTAAACTGACTTCCAATTATTACACAAATCTCTTCTCTTACAGATCTTAATTCGGAAAATGCAGCTACTGTCGTCGAAGTACCGGAAAATCCAGTTTCGGAAAACAGCTCGGAGTGCCCAGATGAATTGTACAACTTGACGAAGTTGGCAGAAGTGGCTGTTGCTACTGGGCAAATTCTGGAACAGAAACAATTAGGAGGGAACCAACCGTCCTTTACCTACACCCATAAGCTATTCGACAAGTCCTCCAGGACCCCACGGCCCCACCTTATCAAGGTAAGTTGTGTTAAATTCTAATGAGTCTTTGACTAAACAGTAGTTTGTATCAATTTCCCCAGACTGATCAGTACTCTAAGAAAACCGCGCGTCCATCATCCCCTTCCTCGGTGGTTGCCATCGCCCACAGCACCACCCAGTTCTTACCATCTTCACCAGAGGTCAATGAGCACGAATGCACCGACTGTGGGAAAAGATACAGCACTTCGAGTAACTTAGCTCGCCACAAACAAACTCACAGAAGTCCTGGCGACAAAAAAGCTCGCCGCTGCCCTCACTGCGACAAGCTCTACGTCAGCATGCCCGCCTTCTCCATGCACGTCCGCACCCACAACCAAGGCTGCAAGTGTCAATACTGCGGCAAGTGCTTCTCCAGACCTTGGCTCCTCCAAGGCCACATCAGGACTCACACAGGTACCACACCTCCCAGTGTAGTTTCCAGTACTGACGAGCTTTTGCAGGCGAAAAACCGTTCAAATGTACGATTTGCAACAAAGCTTTCGCTGACAAGTCCAACTTGCGCGCCCACATCCAGACCCACTCCAACACCAAGCCGCACATCTGCGGACGCTGCGGGAAAGCGTTCGCTCTAAAGTCGTACCTCTACAAGCACGAAGAATCGTCGTGCATGCGGATAAACGGGCGGCATTCATCTCGCGAAGCCACGCCGGATGAAAATCTCGCGTCGCCGACTTCCGTGATAGTGCCCGGACCCCGGATCGCCGACTCGGTGATCAAAAGTCCGCAGCGACCGCTCATTTATCGATCGACGGTGATTTCTCCAAATCCGGAGCGGCTGTTGTGCTCGACCATCAAGCATCCGTCGGTCATTCTGAACACTTCCGCGCGGTTCGGGACTACCATCAGACAGATCCTGCAGGAGCAACCGATGGACTTTTCGGTTCAGGCGCGGAGAGATTATGGGACAAACTCAGAGAGAGCCGGTGGTTACAATGTGGGTTTGGCAATCGCAGTTTGAAGAGTTAGAGAAATATTCCGTCCAGGGACCATGGAAATGGAGGGAGTCGCCTCTAGTTCACTTGCTGCACCGTAGCTATTTAATTTAGTGCCTTTTTTACATACCTGTAAATTCTGATGTGCCATGTATGTTGTTAAAAGCTAGATCCTTCGGTGCTAAGTAACGCCCCTACAGGCAGCTTGCAGTACAGTTTAACAAACGCTCTAGTGCGGTTATGGCTTTGACTTTTTAACTCGTTTACAGCCACCTTACCGCAAACTCCCATAAACATAATAACGCTCAAATAGTTGGGTCTCATCTAATAAATATTTTTTCCCAGCTGGTCAGTCTTACAAATTAACTCCTCAGAGGTGATTTTGTTACTCAACTGACCCAAACTTACTCAAATTGATGATAAACGCAATTATATTAATTGGGGATACTAAAGAAAAAAATACGTGTATTGGAACATTTGGAATTGTGGAGTTTCTAAGTCTTGACTGTCTTATTAATAGTACCAATTTAGAAAAATATAAACCCAAAAGGAGTATTTCTAGAAATTTTTATTTGAAAATGTCAATTTTTTCAACACTGTAATTTCGTAAATTCTAGTGCGAGAGGAACGAAATTTATGAATGTTTCTTTTGTTTGTTTTAGTAATCACTAATTTGCAAAAATTTAGATCTAAAAATCGAATTTTTACAAATTTTCGTTTTAAGACCAAAAAAATGCCAATTTTTTTTAACCCTGTAATTTCTTTATTTTTTATGTGATTTTAACGAAATTTGTGGACATTATCACTCTCAAATGCCTTATTAAGTGTCGATTTAGAAAAATTTAGACCGAAAAAGAGAATTTTTTAGAAATTTTGATTTTGAGGAGCGAAGAAAAATGTTTGTTTTTTAACCAAAAAAAAAAATGTGACCAAATACAGAGTGATTTTTTAAAACAGCAGGCGTTGTAGAATTTTTATTTATAACCCGATTTCAAAAATTTAAAAAACAATTTAAATGGTTTTTAATTTACTATAAACTGATGATTTTAGAATTTTTCAAAATGTCTTAGTATCTTTTAAGCGATATTCAACTTTCTTATTTTAAATTGGCATCCATATTTTTTTTTTCATAATTTAGAAGATATTAATTTTCTCGATTCAGAAATGTGTAGTATGTTCTACTTTTACAAAAAATATTTTTAAAAAAATTATCAAAAATTAAAAAAATTAGGCAAAATTTTGAAACAAGAACTATAAAAAAATCGAACTAATCAAGATTTGCATAGTTTTTTTTATTTGTCGATTATCTTAGCAGTTTTAACGCCAAAAGAATGAAAATTAGAAGTAAAACTACTTTTTACAAGCGTATCATTTTTACCAAATTTCAAAACTTTTAAAGAAAAACAAATTTTTTTTAAAATATTCAGTCAAAATTTCAGAATTCCTAATTAATTACGTAGTTTTAATAACCTTAATGAATAGAACAATAATATTTGCAAATATTTCTACTCTCGATGCGTTTGCAAACTTCACCAAAGCACAGAATTTTAACTGTAAAAAAAGGGAATTTAGAAAATTTTATTTTTTAGTAATTTTAACGTCACGAGGATACGATTTCGCAGTTTTACTACCTTTGACACCTTTGTTGCCTGTACCAAAGTACAAAATTGTAAAGCAAAAAGAAAGAATTTAAAAAATATTTACTTTAAGAATGAAGCCAAAATTCAAAAATTTGCAAGTAATTGCTTAGAGCTGATAATCATTATGCTAGAACAATGAAATTTAAAACTGTTTTTACTTTAAAACTTTACCAATGTACAATGTTTTAGACCAAGACAATGTTTTAGACCAAGAAAGAGATTTTAGAAAAGTATTTTTAAAGCTATGAATCAAAATTTCCATAGTTTTCTGTATAATTCGACCAAATTATTAATTTTAAAACCACGAGCATGATATTTTGTTCTTTTGCTAATTATTCTGATTTTTTTAAAAATATTTACTTTTAGGGTAAAATCAAAATTCAAAAATTTCTATTTATTTGCTTAGCTCTGTTAACTTTAATTATCAATTATAAAAAATTATCAAAAATGAAAAAAATTAGGCAATAAAAGTTAATAAAATCTAGGTGCGTCCTGTCAAATGATACAATACCGTTATTGTAATGTCAAAAAGCAGGAAATAACAGAAAGGATTGGCAATCTTTTTTGAAATTATTGATAACCAAAGACAATAATAATTATAAATCAGAAAAAACATCGATCTAATTTAATTAAAATACTGTTGAAAAGCCATCCCGTTGTTTCATTGCACAATTGACACCATGAATTTAGGTTTTATTAACTTTTATTGCCTATTTTTTTCAATTTTGATATATTTTTTTTAAATATTTTTTGGTAAAAGTAGAACATATTACATCTTCCAAATTATGGAAAAAAAAATATGGGTGCCAATTTAAAATAAGAAAGTTGAATATCGCCCAAAAGATACTAAGACATTTAGAAAAATTCTACATTCATCAGTTTATAGTAAATTAAAAACCATTTAATTTGTTTTCTTAATTTTTGAAATCGATTCATAAATAAAAATTTTACAACGCCTGCCGTTTTTTAAAAATCAGCCTGTATTTTAAACGACCTGTAAGTTCTTCGTTTTTAATACCACTGTAACCAAATTTGTGAAGTTTATAAGTCTTAACTGTCTTATTAAGAGTTTTAGAAAAATTTAGACCAAAAAAGGAGAATATTTAGAAATTTTTATTTGGACAACAGTGAAAATGTCAAATTTTCAACACTGTAATTTCGTTATTTTTAGTGCGAGAGAAACGAAATTTATGCATGTTGTTTCTTTTGTTTGTTTCAGTAATATCACTAATTTGCAAAAATTTTGATTAAAAAGTCGAATTTTTAACAATTTTCGTTTTAAGACCATAAAAAATGCCACCAATTTTTTTAAGATTCTGCAACTACTTTATTTGTTATGTGATTTTAACGAAATTTGTGGAGATTATCACTCTTGACTGTCTTATTTACAGTGCCGATTTACAAAAATTTAGAGCAAAAAGGAGAATTTGTAGAAATTTTTATTTCGAGTAGCTAAAAAAAAATTACAAAAAATCTTGAACGCGGTTTAACTTCCACATTTTTGGTGTCACAAGAACGAAATTTGGGGGCGTTATTTTTAAGGTTAAATAGTCCATAAAATTTGTTGAATTTGGGTTAATTTTAATATATTTTTGTTAGCCATTATTTCTAATAACGGTATCTTTATTTCTGTAAAAACATTGTTAATTGTTTTTGAAAGTTTCTATTACTAAGTGCAATTTAGGTCCAGATAATCTAATTTTTCTTAGAAGCATAAGGAAAATATGTCCAAAAAAATATTTTTGTATTAAGAATTACGACTATTACGCACGATTTGAAATAAATAGTCATCATTAACGCAATGAGCTTTTAAATTGCATATTTGAAAAGAGATTGAGAATATTTATTGCGGTTTATTTCAAGCCAGATGAGACCCAACCACTTGAGGGGGTTTGCGGTAAGGTGGCTATAAACGGTTTAAAAAGTCAAAGCCATAACCGCACTAGAGCGTTTGATAAACTGTACACCTAATTGTAAATATTTTGGTTTTCTTTATAATATAGGAACCAGGTGTGCCAACAATACTATTAGCCGATAATTTTTTTTCTTTCTTACGTTGTAACAGACGAGAGTGTCTCTAGTCTAAGAGCGCATTTCATCGAACATAGTTCTTTTGAAATGCGTAGTCATTTTAAGTTTTAAGTTATTTATTTCTACTAACACTTAACAGGATTTCTAGTTTTAGTTTTTTCTTACTGTATCGGCTAATGATATAGCTCCTAGTCACTATTCTGCTAATTTAAGTTATAATAAGTTTTCACCTGTTTAAGTAAAAATTTATTTAACCAATGTTAGTCGTAATGGCCGCAAGTGCAATATACATACGTAATTTACTGTATTATTTTATTTATTTGTGTGACAAAATATAGGAATTGTATGTTTTTGGTTCATTGTCTTGTTGTAAGAATTCATTCCCTGGTGGGTTTTAGAATTTTGTTCATTCCCGTAGGTATTTATGGTTTGGTACGGTTGGTCTGTGAAATTCATTTCTTACTTTATGTACTTTTATACGAAGATTTTGTAATAAATAAATACTTATATCAAACATTCTTTTCATTCTTCTAAGTTGCTAAGTCCATTTTTCGATAAAATGCGTTTTCGGCTTTGTAAAAACAAAAACCAAAAAAAAATCCGTTCGATTCTTTTACATGTTGTTATTTCAGAATGAAGAAACATTCTATTTTTAATCTACAATTTTTCAGATGTTAGATAGGACGACAAATATGTGAAAAATTGAGATTTATTTATTTAAGCCGACGAAATATCAAATTTTTACAAAGCTCAAAAAATCTAAGTTGTAGAAGAAGTATTTAAAAAACCGAGATAAATCAATATTTGTGCAAAAAAGTTTTAATTTACAATTTTGAACCAACTACGTCATAATTCCTGACAGGCAGGATTTGATTATCCTTGTCAGTCGTTTGAACAAGCTGATTGGCCTGGACTTATCACGTCATAGGGATTTGACTGGGTTTTGTTTGAATTCACTAATAAAAAAGTACGACTTTATATTCTTTTCTAATTTAGTGTTTGCAAGTTATTGCCATCAAAAATGTTAGTTTGATGCACTTAAACTTAAAAAATTCCAAAACGTTGTAAGTGCCATTTAATAATTTTACAGGAAACGAAAAAAATTGTTTTATTCTTAAAGTAACTAATACCATAAACTGATTTTAATTTATGTGTTAGTGTAATGTTTTTTGAAACCATTTTCCCAAAAGAAAATCGAAAAGAACTTTATTATCAATGTTTAAAAAAATGTGAAAAATGGGCAAATTTCCAAAACGTTGTAAGTCCTCAGGTACTAATGCTGAGTCCAAAACATTTTAAGTCCAGCTAAAGTGAATATTTTTTAAGAATCGTCTACTATTTATAATGTCGTTGAAGCTAACGCTTGGGATTGGCTTTCTGGTTGCGCCGCAACATAAGGCAACACAACGAGCACTCGGCTGCTTTCTGGCTTGAATTCCCAAAGAAGAGCTCGAAATCTAAAAAAACATCACTTTTTGCCAAGATTTAACGGCTGAATTGCAAGAAAACAGCAGAAATCTGCACGAATTCATCAGATTTCGTAGAGAAATCCGCATATTTCGATGCAAAACGACGATTGCTCGCCGATTTTCGTTGTTTTCTGGCTTAAATTCGCAAAAAAGAGCTCGAAATCCACAAAACCATCAATTTTTATGAAGATTCAATGACTGAATTGCCAGAAAACAGCAGAAATCTGCACAAATTCATCAGATTTCTTAGAGAAATCCGCTTATTTCGATGAAAAACGACGATTTCTCGCTGATTTTCGCAGTTTTCTAGCTTAAATTCGCAAAGATGAGCTCGAAATCTACGAAACAATCACTTTTTAACAAGATTCAACGGCTGAATTGCAAGAAATCAGCAGAAATCTGCACGAAATCGTCAAAATTCTTAGAGAACACCGCTTATTTCGATGCAAAACGACGATTTCTCGCTGATTTTTGCCGTTTTCTGGTTTGAATTCGCAAAGAAGAGCACGAAATCTACAAAACTGTCACTGTTTATCAAGATTTAGAGGCTGAATTGCAAGAAAACAGCAAAAATCTGCACGAAATCATCAAAATTCTTAGAGAAATCCGCTTATTTCGATGCAAAACGACGATTTATCGCTGATTTTCGCCGTTTTCTGACTTGAATTCGCAAAGAAGAGCTCAAAATCTACAAAAGCAGCACTTTTTATCAAAATTCAACGGTTGAATTGCAAGAAAACAGCAGAAACCTGCACGAAATCATCAAAATTTTCATGTTTTCGCGTACTTTTCTTACAATTTTATGGCAATTTGACTTTGGAATAATAACCTCCCATAGTGACAATCAATACTTTGGTGTAAAATATACAGAAAGGGGATGATCAAAGGGTGTAATGTCGCCCTTTTTCATCACCGTTATCGTAAAAATCCAGCATCTACCTCGGTGGCAGTAGTCCCAAAAAATAGAGAAAAATTCACTGATAAATCTCCCATATCAAATTTGCACCCACCAGCCGTCAAAGGTTTGTAATCTCGCCTCGTTTTAACTCAGTCTGTAAAAATGTGAAAAATCGAAAATGTACCCTAATGGCATTAATCCCAAGAAATAAAGAAAAATTTTCTGATAAATTTCCCATATCAAATTTGCACCCACCAGCCGTCAGAAAACAATCAATCTGCCATCAATTTGTTTGTCAAAAACAATTTTGTCTTTAACTTCTTAATGATTTCAATAATTAAGATTGAGATCTTGTCTTTCTGGCCTTTTATCAACCCCGTTGTTAGGTATCTATTACCATTTAAAATTACGAGATAAAAACCGGTAATTTTTTTTTAAATTGCTAAAAATCATTTATTGTAGGTGTACAATAATTTCATAAAATAAATAATGCAAATTGATATTAAAAACTATAATTATGCCAACAACATTAAATCTTAGACCCAATTTTTGTATTTTATTTTTTACAACAATAAATTTTAAACCACATACTAAATTATGTTAGCCGATGCTCACGAAACGCTGGGATTTTTGCACCAAGCTTTTGCGAAACGGCGGATTTGAGAGCTGTTTCGCCTCTACTTTTTGAATCTACAATTTGTCTTATAAGACATAAGAACGAGATTTTTGTAAATGTGCATGATTAATGTTTTATTTATTATTTTATTTGTAAATTATCAGTTAATGACCTCCGTCACAAGATAAGAAAATGCTTTGATGACCGTGGGTCAGAACGAATTTAATGAGTTATTATTTATTATAACGGCTTTTGTCACTCCCGAGCCAACTTAAGAGCAGCAAGCACAAGTTTCGAATTATTATTTCTTCAATTTACCAACATTAAAATAGTTTGTGTCTTTAAAAATTCTGTCGTACTTGTGTTACTAATTTAATTTTTAGATTTTATTGGCCATTCTATGCTTACTTATCGGTAATGTTAGTTCGAGAAATTTTTGGTACGAGGACCACTTGGACGGACCGTCCTATAACAACATTAGTCTACATGAAAACCAACCAGTTATTTTAGCATTACAAAAAAATTTGACAATCCATAACCTGAACGGAACGTTATATTCAAATTCACTATCTAAACTCAACGTCACAAATTTGCACTTACTTTATTCTTCCATTAAGAATGTGGAATCTGGAGCCCTTTGTTCATCACCAACAATAAGAAGACTACAATTTGATATGGGTGAAGATCTCAGAATAACCAAGGACATGTTAAAAAATTGTGAGAAACTAGAAGAGTTGTATTTACGAGGATTTTATACGTTAAACGTAATTGATAACGATGCTTTCGAAAATTTGCCCAACTTAAAACATCTAGTTTTGCACTCTTTGAAATTTGAAAATCTCACCCGAAGTTTATTTGAGAAAGTTTCGACTTTGGAATTTCTAACAATTGATTCTTGTTCGGTTCAAGCAACCGACGTTGATGCTTTTGTTGAGCTCCTAAACTTAAAAGAACTTGAGTTATTGTATATTCCGGACCTGAAACATAGTCCAGAAGTGATATTCAAGAGCAAAATTAGGGCACAAAAATTGTCAGTCAGAGGTATAAATGGTTCTTTATCTTCAAGATTAGTGTCACAATTGAATGTCTCGGAATTGCGACTTAACTTTCGATACCTAAGCGGAATAGAACCTGGGGCAATTTGTTCTTTGTCGGCTTTAAAGCGTTTCGAAATTAGCATCCGAAGAGATAATGGAGTGAAAATAACCAAGGAGATTTTTGAAAATTGTCAGAAATTAGAGAAACTAACTAGCCTGTCTTGATTGGTGGCACTCGCTTGTTTTTTAAGTACATTTATCTTTTTTCTTTCCTTTTTTAATGTCGCTTGGTTCGTGTATTTCTTAATTAAGACAGTCGGAGGAATAAGCGCATGATCTGTCTAATTGTTAATTAAGACAGTCGGGGGAAAACATGATCCATCTATTTGTTAATTAAAACAGTTGGGGTAATAAGTACATAATCCGTCTAATTGTTAATTAAATCAGTCGGGGTAATAAGCGCTTGATCTGTCTATTTGTTAATTAAGACAGTCGGGGTAATAAGCGCATGATCTGTCTATTTGTTAATTAAGACAGTCGGGGAAATAAGCGCATGATTTGTCTATTTGTTAATTAAAACAGTCGAAGTAATAAGCGCATGATCTGTCTAATTGTTAATTAAGACAGTCGGGGTAATAAATACATGATCCGTCTAATTGTTAATTAAAACAGTCGAAGTAATAAGCGCATGATCTGTCTATTTGTTAATTAAAACAGTCGGGGTAATAAGCGCATGATCTGTCTATTTGTTAATTAAGACAGTCGGGGTAATAAGCGCATGATTCATCTATTTGTTAATTAAAACAGTGAGGGGTAATAAGCGCATGATCCGTCTATTTGTTAATTAAGACAGTCGGGGTAATAAATACATGATCCGTCTAATTGTTAATTAAAACAGTCGGGGTAATAAGCGCATGATCTGTCTATTTGTTAATTAAGACAGTCGGGGTAATAAGCGCATGATTCATCTATTTGGTAATTAAAACAGTCGGGGTAATAAGCGCTTGATCTGTCTATTTGTTAATTAAGACAGTCGGGGTAATAAGCGCATGATCCATTTATTTGTTAATTAAGACAGTCGGGGTAATAAATACATGATCCGTCTAATTGTTAATTAAAACAGTCGGGGAAATAAGTACATAATCCGTCTAATTGTTAATTAAAACAGTCGGGGGAATAAGCGCATGATCTGTCTATTTGTTAATTAAGACAGTCGGGGTAATAAGCGCATGATCCATCTATTTGTTAATTAAGACAGTCGGGGGAATAAGCGCATGATCTGTCTAATTGTTAATTAAGACAGTCGGGGTAATAAGCGTATGATCTGTCTATTTGTTAATTAAGACAGTCGAGGTAATAAGCGTATGATCCGTCTATTTGTTAATTAAGACAGACGAAAATCAAGTGGAATAAACAGCCTTTGAAAATGTACAAAATCTGAAGAGTCTTAGTTTGGGTACAGTGACTATAGATCATCTCACAAAAAATTATTTCAAAAACCTTTCTTTATTAGAAGTGCTGCACTTACAAGCCATTGAAGTACAAAAAATCTACGAAGAGGCTTTTAATGACTTGAAACATCTGAAAACTTTGGGTATATCTAATAATGAAAATTTAGGTCGTATTCCTGAAAAATTGTTCGCAAAAATCTTGTAAAATCTAGAAAGTTTGAATCTTGCTGGAAATAATATAGTAAATTTAACTTGGGATGAATTCAAAGGTTTGTTGTCTCTAAAAAAGTTAAACATAAACTACAATCCTATCTCGAATTATAATGTACAAAAAATTGCTCAAAATATGCTCAATTTAGAACGATTCGAATTTGTAGGTGAAAGTGCTTATTGCAAGGAACAAGAACTAACTTTCATGAAAGAATTAACAGCTAGATTCAATCATACGATTGACGTTTCATGCGTGGATAAGTTGAAAGGATACATGGTCGATTTCGGATTCTAAAATAAAAATGTTTGATCAAAATAAAATATAGGAGTATAAAAATCAATTAAGTAAAGAATTTGGTTATCTTTCTGTAAAAAATGGTGTTGATTTGAATAAATAAAACTTTTTTTGCATTAGACTTAGAATGATTAATAAATGTAATTTCTCAGAATTATACAGTTGTCTCAAAGTTCGCGAATTTTGAATTACTTTTGTAGTTCAAATATGAAAAAAAAAATCCGGGTTTTCCCACAAAGATACATTGATCTGAATGTGCACTCTTTGAACTGCATTTTCTTCAAATGCAGGGTAAAAATTTCAGTGATTATTGTTATTGAAAGTGTAGATAATTGTGGATAATAATAATGTAAAACAATTTCTTGAAAAATTTGCTTTATTTTAGAGTAAAAAAAATCTTAAAATAAATCTAGAGAATTCTAGCGAATGATAAATAATCCAAGATGGATATAAAAAAATTAAGAATTAAAAATATTCCAAAATCTAAGGAATGTAAAAATAATATTGATAAGAATTTAGAACCTATCAAAAATCTATAGAATCAAGCGAAAAGTTGACGTATTTATCATGTAGTCAAAAACAATAATAGATATTTATTATATAAGAGTGTAAAGACGCAAATTATTCACGACAAAAATCAGTCATTCTCGAGATCGTAGATCAAGAAAATAAGATTTTTGGAGTGAATAATTTGTCTTTACACTCGAATATAATACTAGATTTTATCCAAAACCTCTATTGGTTGCAATTAAGGCATTAAAAAAATGGTCAGAAGTGACAGCAGTGACAAATTTTTAGCTTTTAGAAAGCCATTATTGTCATGGAAATGTGGCATAATTTTCTTTTTCGAATTTGCCGCTTTAATAGGTCCATTAGAGTACTCAATTTAGAGTCGTTTATAGGTATCTATAAAAGAACTTAAAACAGGAAATTTTGTTTTTTTCGAATTGGCAGAACTAATTAGTCTGGCTGTCACCTGTTTCCTGTCAAGTTCTTGGTCAATTTGGATTTTACGATTCGTGTTTAATAAATTGCTGCGTGAATAAAAAATGTATCAATATAATTGAATTGTCCTTTGCGGCCAACAATAATTCTACCTAAAAATAATAGATGTGAATACTGGCTGTGAGGTTAGGTTACGTTATGTCAAAATTCAGTGACAGTGAAACTCAATAAATGTCAAATTTTAAATTAAATTTGAAAATCAAGTGGCAAGTCGTGGTTACAAAACCATTACCAATCGTGTAACACGAAAACTCTTAGAATTGGAAAATTTAAATTTTTCATTAGAAAGGGTGAAAATTCGAAAAAATAGTATAAAGGACTGGTTTTATGTTGGCATTGGTGCACTCGTCTCATACAAAACTCGCCTACACCGAGAACTCGTGCACCAAATTGGCCTTTATAAAACACGTTCTTTAATATACTATAGTTCGTACAATGAGAGATTGAATGACAGAAAAGTCACTAAATCTACGCGATAAAAAGTGTATTTTACGCGCGAAATTTAAAATAACAAAATAAGCCCACTTACTGTCCCCCAGTTTGCGTAGGAATTTAGAGTTTTTAGTGTATTTGGTAGCATAATTTGCTGCCAACCTATATGTCACCTGTCAAAATCTCCCAATCTCTCACCGAATTTACTATATTAGAGTATAATTACCGGTAGTTTATCATGTTGGCAATTTAATGTCCAAAATAAAAAGGTGTATGTAACAATTATATTCTTATCTTAAAATATCGTGATCCACATAACTTTATGGAGATGGATTACAAGTACTTTCCAAATTTACTTTATCAGAGTTTTTTGACATGACACTTTTCTTGATTCTTTTGGCTTTTTCCTTCTTTTAATATGTTTTATTTCTATTAATTATTTAGACCAACCAATTCCTTACATTCTTTTTGTTCCCTACTGGTCTCCTTCAACCTCGCTTTCAACTGTTTAAAATGTTTGTATTGATCACTTATCTTATAATTTGCGTATAAATCTAACAAGTGAATCTTTAGATATCTGGCGTTACTTGTAAACACTTCAATTTCAGACGTTGAACTGCAATGAACTGGTAAGATTTATATTCCATACTGAGTAAATTAAAATCCCATTATACCTAAGGTTGACGCTACCCTTTCTTCTCGTCGCTGTCGTCGACTGCGCCGATCTTCCAACTGTTTACGAGTACTACACCTCCGATGGAATTTCTTCCGGTCTTTCGGTCGATCAACCTTATTTTACCCTAAATGGTAAGAATATTACCATATATAGTGGTGCAATGCACTACTTTCGCGTTCCACCACAATACTGGAGAGATCGCCTTAAAAAACTCCGAGCTTCCGGTTTGAACACAGTGGAAACGTATGTTGCTTGGAATCTCCATGAACCTCAAAATGGAGTGTTTGATTTTGGCAACGGCGGTTCAGACATGGAGAAGTTTGTCGATCTTGCGAACTTCCTAACTATTGCACAAGAAGAGGATTTGCTCGTGATTATTCGTCCAGGCCCTTACATTTGCGCGGAATGGGAGTTTGGCGGATTTCCCAGTTGGCTGCTCAATGAAAAAGACATCCAGCTTAGAACTTCGGATCCTATTTACATGAAGTACGTCAAACGTTATTTTGATCAACTTTTGCCGATTCTTGCTAAATATCAGTTCACTCAAGGTGGTCCCATCATAGCTGTTCAAGTGGAGAATGAGTACGGATTTAGCACTCGCATTGATTTAGATTATCTTCAACAACTCGTTGATATTATGAAAGATAACAATATTGTCGAGCTACTGGTGACGTCTGATGGTGCTGGAAGTAGAAGCACTGGAAGTCTCCCTGGAGTTTTGTTCCAAACTGTGAACTTTGGGTCAGATCCTGGAGCCTCCTTTAGTATTTTGGAAGAAATTCAACCGAATCAACCGTTGATGGTCATGGAGTTTTATCCCGGTTGGTTTGACCATTGGAGCGAGACTCACCACACTCAAGACGATTCAACTTTTGTCAGCAACTACGAAGCCACGATAGGTTATCCAGCTTCTGCTAATTTCTACATGTTCCATGGAGGGACCAACTGGGGTTTCCTCAATGGTGCTAACAACGGTCCTGGAGACAACTCAGCGTTTCAACCGACCACTACAAGCTACGATTACGATGCTCCTTTAAACGAAGCTGGAGACTACACGGGAAAATACTACATCATGAGAGACTTAATAAAGAAATACAACCCTGTAGAAACACTAACACCGGAGCCCCCAGAATTAGTTGCGCGTCAAGCTTACCCAGCTGTCTCCATCGAAGGAGTGTTAACTTATAGCGAAATTATTAATCAAGTCTACTATATTGTCATCGATGGGTATCCCTATGCCATGGAAGACTCCCCAATTAATGAATATTCCGGTCAAAGCTACGGTTACATTGCCTACGAAGTGGAAGAATTAGACATTCCTGCAAATTCAGTCCTCACTATAACAGGTCATATACACGACACGGTCATGATATTGATCGACGGAGTTTTAATATCAAATCCTTTAAAAAGCGCCGACGATTTTGATAATTTTGGTTATTGGAGACTCGACAATTCAAGCATCACCTTAACAACAACTGACTTAACAAATGTTACTTTGAGTGTATTCATGGAAAACTGGGGACGGGTTAACTTCGGAAATATGTACTCTCAGTCTAAAGGTTTCACTAAAGACAACAGAATTTATTTAAACGACAAAGAAATGAATGATGTCGTTTGGATTGGTTATTCTCTTGAGTTTAAAAAGAACTGGATAATGGAATTGTACGATTGGAGTCCGGTTGAAAATGGAGAAATACCCAAAGGACCTGGATTGTACAAAGCCACCCTTACAATTAAAGATGAGCCGTCCGACACTTTCTTGGATATGAGAGAATGGAATAAAGGAATAGTGGCTGTTAATGGTTTTGTTCTTGGCAGATACGCTTTTATTGGACCGCAACAAACTCTATATCTTCCAGGGCCGTTCCTTCAGACTGGAGATAATGAAATTATAATCTTTGAGCAATTTGAACCTGCCGCGGAGATTAAGTTTGCGACAGATTCCATTTACAGTGTTCCATAAATATGTTACTTTAATGTAGGATTTATTAAAAAACTAATAAAAATTGGGTTTTAAGGTACAATTTTATTATTAATGTTTTAAACAAGTGTTTCCAGTTTCGCTGCAAATATGCTTTCTTTTTGAGGAATATTTATACATATACAGGTGACAAGATTATGCTACAATATTATGCTGAGTTTATTTAAAATAAAAATTTGTTCTTAAGAGTTTGAACTAGTTAAGTTTTTATGATTTATAAGTCTGTTGTAAATAACACTGCGTGACAAGGTTTTGGTACTTTCAAAACTGTTTTATGCTAAAACATTTTTATAAGACATAATGTCGTTTACCACAAGTTTCTATCACGTCGCGTTAAAAGTTATGGGAACGTTTTTTTCTGAATAATAAATTTAAATTTAATTTTTAAATTAAGAAGGTTATAAGTATATTGCAAGTATTAAAGATTTTTGTTTTCAAAATAAAAGTCATTACACAGCTCAAGTTCAATTCATTAAAAATTAGTGTAAAATAAATCTGGGAACATCGAGTAAAAAAAATCGATGTTGAACTCAATTTCAACAAAAGCACAATTACATCGATCTCCAATACATCGGAGAAAGCATCGATTTTGAAAAATAGTAAATAAAAAACTCAATAGAGCATAGTTTATTGTGAAAAACAAATTTAATAAAATTCTTAATAAAGCAACAAAATAATAAATAATACAAGAAAAACAAAAATAAATTAAAATTTTAAATAATAAACAAAATAATAAGTAAAAAAATTATAAAAAATACAAATTCGAGATTAATTAAGAATAAACAAAATTCTTAAATTTAACTCCCTTAAATTAAATTCCAGTCTTCTTGATTTAGACCGCAGCACAAGTAAATCCCGCCTTGTTTTGGTTCTATACGTTCACAACCAACCAAACGAAATATCACCAAAATCAAGAATGTAAAATAAAATTCATACATCGAAACCGCAATTATCGATTTTTAATGATACAATGAAAATAAAAATATATGTATTAAAAATCGATGTTTTCCTGGCGATATTAATAAAAAATCGATGTAAAAGTCCCAGATTTAAATCGTAGTTTCCAATATTGATGTTATGAATTTGGAAATTAATTTGAAAAAAACTGCATTTTTTCCTCAAATTTTAAAAATAATTTCCATCAAATCTTAAATGACAACTGAGATATTTTATTAGTGATTGACTAATGGCTAAATTAAATCTGGGAACATCGAGTAAAAAAAATCGATGTTGAACTCAATTTCAACAAGAGCACAATTACATCGATCTCCAATACATCGAAGAAAACATCGATTTTTAAAAATAGTAAATAAAAAACTCAATATAGCATAGTTTATTGTAAAAGACAAAAATAAATAAAATGCTTAATAAAGCAACAAAATAATAAGCAATACAAGAAAAACAAAAATAAATAAAAACCTTTAGTAATAAACAAAATAATAAGTAAATAAATTATAAAAAAACAAATTCGAGATTAATAAGAAACACAAAATTCTAAAATAAAACTCCCTTAAATTAAATTTCAGTCTTCTTTATAAATATTACCAAAATCAAGTGTAAATTAAAATACATACATTCAAACCGCAATTATCGATTTTTAATGATACATCGAAAATAAAAATATACCTATGTATTAAAAATCGATGTTTTTTGGCAAAATAGACATTAATAAAAAATCGATGTAAAAGTTGCAGATTTAATAAATCTGAGAACATCGAGTAAAAAAAATCGATGTTGAACTCAATTTCAACAAGAGCACAATTATATCGATCTCCAATACATCGGAGAAAACATCGATTTTGAAAAATAGTAAATAAAAACTAAATATAGAATAGTTTATTGTGAAAAACAAAAATAAATAAAAACCTTAAGTAATAAACAAATTAATAAGTAAAGTCCAGCTCATTACTATCAGTCCACTCTCCTGTGTAAATTTTCTAAAATTCTTGGGTGTAAATCCGGTTTTCAATTCTTTAGGGAGAAAATTAAGGGAAAATTGAATAATGATTTTTGAGGTTAACACGTTGTCAAAGTTTAGTGTATCAACATCTCACATTAGTTAAGAATTAATCAAAGGTAAGTTCCAAAAGAGAGATTTAAATAAGGATTAAACAAGTTTTGGCAAACTTGCGCAGGATGATTAGCTTCTACGCATGTGACAATTGGTCCAAGGTCAAACGCTTTTTCTGCCAACTGTTTTTAATAAAAATTTCTAGGGGCTACTACTGCCAACTTAACTTTTTAATAAGTGGACCGATAGTAATGAGCTCTAGTATAAATAAGTTATAAAAAAAATAACAAATTCGAGATTAATAAGATTAATAAGAATAAACAAAATTCTAAAATATAACTCCCTTAAATTAAATTCCAGTCTTTAAAAATATCACCAAAATTCAGAGTGTAAAATAAAATACATACATCGAAACCGCAATTATCGATTTTTAATGATACATCGAAAATAAAAATACATGTATTAAAAATCGATATTTTTCTGGTAAAATCGATATTAACAGAAAATCGATATAAAAGTCCCAGATTTAGTGTAAAAAGCACGAATTTCTGTGAGTGTAAAAATTCGCATAAAAGTCGGCGGTTATAATTTGCATAGATTTTCATCATTTTTTTTTGAATCTTCGTTTTTTCTGATATATTTTGAATTTTTATGAGTACAATTACGTTGATATCTTCAATAAACCTGAAAAAACAAGTTCTTTTCTATTTTTTTAACTATTTTTCAAATTGACAAAACAAAAAATGACACGTGATACAAAGTTTTTGAGTTGAAGATATTGTTTAGAAAAGGTTTTCAAAATTAATTTGAATTTGTCGCCCAGTGTAACCTTTCAAAATAAGGGCTTTAGGAGTGTGCAAAATTCGGAATTTCTACTTGCGGCCACCTAGTGACATCGCCTTTAACTCTTATTTAACAAAAACAAAAATAATAAACATAATTTTTATTATAAAGTTAACCAGTACTAAAGATTGAATCGAGTACAAATTTAACTTGAGCAGCTGGCTCAAAGTGCTCAAAAATTAAAATCTTGTTGTCTCCACTTTGAAGAAATGCTCCAGGAAGATACAGAGTTTGTTGTGGACCAATCAAAGCATATCTTCCAAGAACAAAACCATTAACAATGACTATTCCTTTAGCCCATTCTCTCATATCAAGGAAAGTATCCACAGGCTCACCAGTTATGGTAAGAGTAGCTTTGTACAGTCCAGGTCCTTTAGGGATTGTCCCATTTTCAATCACATTCCAAAATTTCAAGCGTTTTATCCACGACTTTTGGAATTCAAGAGAGCGAGTCATCCAGAATTCTTCAAGTTTTTTATCATTTAAGTAAATTGTGTTGTCTTCAGTAAGACCTTTAAATTGTGAATCTATATTTCCAAAGTTGACACGGCCCCAATTTTCTACCACTATGTTTAAAGTTACGTTTGATAAAGCACTTTTTGTTAAAGTAATGCTGGAGTTTTCGAGCTTCCAATAACCAAAACCGTTGAGATCATCGGCAGTTTTTAACGGAGGTGATACTAATGTACCATCGATAAGTACCATAACTGTGTCGCGAATACGACCTGTAATGGTGAGAACTGAACCTGCGGGAATGTTTGATAAGAATTTTTGATAGACAATATAGCCGTAGCTTTGTCCTGAAAGGTAATTCACTGAGGATTTTTCCATGCTAAAAGGAACTGAGCTTACTATCACCAATTTGATTTGATCAATAATATCACTCATTGTTAACACTTCAGTTATGGATATTGCTGGATAAGCTCGACGTGGAATTAATTCTGGAGGCTCGGGTGTGATTGTTTTCACAGGGTTGTACTTCTTTATTAAATCTTTTATGATGTAGTACTTCGCTGTATAGTCTCCTGCCTCGTTTAAAGGGGCATCATAATCGTAGCTTGTTGTGGTCGGTTGAAATGCAGAATTGTCTCCAGGTCCGTTGTCAGCACCGTTAAAGAACCCCCAGTTGGTACCTCCATGGAACATGTAGAAATTAACAGACGCTGGGTAACTTATTGTGGCTTCGAAGTTGGCTGTGAATGTTGAATCGTCCAAGGTATGATGAGTCTCGGTCCAGTGGTCGTACCAACCGGAATAAAACTCCATGACCATCAACGGTTGATTCGGTTGAATTTCTTCAAGAATACTAAAGGAGGCTCCAGGATCTGACCCAAAGTTCACAGTTTGGAACAAAACTCCAGGGAGACTTCCAGTGCTTCTGCTACTAGCACCATCAGATGTCACCAGTAGCTCGACAATATTGTTATCTTTGATTATATCAACGAGTTGTTGAAGATAATCTAAATCAATAAGTGGGCTTAATCCGTATTCATGTTCCACTTGTACGGCTATAATGGGCCCACCTTTAGTAAACTGAAACTTATCCAGTTGTTGGAACAAACGTTCGAAGTACCGTTTCACATACATCATATAAACATAATGAGAAGTTCTAACTTTAATACCTTCTTCTCTAAGTAACCAACTTGGAAGTCCACCAAACTCCCATTCTGCACAGATGTAAGGACCAGGACGCACAACAACAAATAAATCTTCTTCTTGAGCTATTGTCAGAAAGTTTGTAATACTGAGAAACATTTCCATATCTGAGCCTCCTTTTCCAAAGTCAAAAGCACCTCTTGAAGGTTCATGAAGGTTCCACGCAATGTCCATTTCGACTGTGTTCAAACCAGCAGCTCGAAGTTTCTTAAGACGGTCTCTCCAGTATTGTGGTGGAATGCGAAAATAGTGCGTAGCACCACTGTAAATGGTAATGTTTTTAGCATTTAAGGTGAAATAAGGTTGGGCAACTGAAAGACCAGAAGAAATTCCATCGGCAGTGTAATATTCGTACAAAGTTGGAAGATCAGCGCAGAATCCAGAAGTAACCAATAATAGTACCAACCTACCACCAAAGTCATTTACTAGTAAAAATGTTATGTAACTCTTACCAAAAATTCTGCATTGTGTTGTACTTAGGATGAAATGGAAAATTAAAGTGATTGTTCTCAGAGTGTAGTAACAAAATCTTATCTTTTATCCCTACTTGTTTGATTGATAATATTTGACAACAACGGTGGACTCTACCATTACATGTCACTCTGCTGTTTTCTTGCAAATCAGCCGTTGAATCTTGATAAAAATTGATGGTTTTGAAGATTTCGAGCTCTTCTTTGTGAATTCAAGCCAGAAAACGGCGAAAACCAACGAGAAATTGTCGTCTTGCATTGAAATTAGCGGATTTTTCTAAGAAATTTGATGATTTCGTGCAGATATCTGCTGTTTTCTTTCAATTCAGCCGTTGAATCTTGATAAAAATTGATGGTTTTGTAGATTTCGAGCACTGCTTTGCGAATTCAAGCCAGAAAACGGCGAAAATCAGCGAGAAATCGTCGTTTTGCATCGAAATAAGCGGATTTCTCTAAGAAATTTGATGATTTCGTGCAGATTTCTGTTATTTTCTAGCAATTCAGCCGTTGAATCTTGATAAAAATTGATGCTTTTATAGATTTCGAGCTCCTCTTTGCGAATTCAAGCCAGAAAACGGCGAGAATCAGGGAGAAATCGTCGTTTAGCATCAAAATAAGCGGATTTCTCTAAAAAATTTGGTGACTTCGTGCAGATTTCTGCTGTTTTCTTGCAATTCAGCCGTTGAATCTTTATGAAAATTGATGGTTTTGTAGATTTCGAGCTCTTTTTTGCCAATTCAAGCCAGAAAACGGCGAAAATTAGCAAGAAATCGTCGTTTTGCATCGAAATAAGCCGATTTCTCTAAAAAAGCTGATGATTTCGTGCAGATTTCTGCTGTTTTCTTGCAATTCAGCCATTGAATTTTGATAAAAATTGATGGTTTTGTAGATTTCGAGCTCTTCTTTGCGAATTCAAGCCAGAAAACAGCGAAAATCAGCCAGAAATCGTCGTTTTGCATCGAAATAAGCGGATTTCTCTAAGAATTTTGATGATTTCCTGCTGATTTCCGCTGTTTTCTTGCAATTTAGCAGTTGAGTCTTGATAAAAACTGATGGTTTTCCAGCTTTCGAGGTCTTCTTTGCGAATTCAAGCCAGAAAACGGCGAAAATCAGCGAGAAATCGTCGTTTTGCATGGAAATAATGTGAATCTTTCTGTCAGCAACCAATCAAAAAGTAGTAATAAGAAATATGTTTTTGTTTATGACTATAAGTCACCTACAATTTTTTTGTAATTGCTAAGCTGCGATTAGGCCCACCAAAAATGTTGAATCTACTCATCATAAAACCTTAAAAACTTTAAAACTATAAAAATTTTGTTTGATTAAACTAGCTATAATAGTAAAGAACTTTCATATGAGAAAACAACAGAGACTTTTTAAAAATTGTAAATTTATTAATTGTGGTAGATGTGGTGCAGAAACATTATGCTACTAGTTATGACTAACATACATTATACTAATACTAAAACTTCTACAAAAATGCTAATTAAATTCATGAACAAAATTAACGCACCACTAGTTTTTTTTGTTTAAAATTTACAGGATTATTTCAATAGTTCAGTTGTTGTACAAAGAGGATTTGGATCTTTCTCAACATTTTCTATTAAACAATTGCTGACCGACACGGTTTGTTGATCCTCCAGAGTGGGTGGTTGCATACTTTCCATGCGGTAGTGCCCGCACTCCATGCGTAACAAACGAACTGTCAGATTGACATCTGTTGATTTTAGATTGAGGTTAGAATATGCAACTAAACATTTACAATAAATACGTGAACTTTTAAAAAACACATTTCACCAAAACAGTAAGTAAGAAAAACCATGAATACTTTGATTTTAATTGTTGTTTCTTTCTAGATGTCTGACGAATCGGCAATTGTTGTAAGGGCAAAACCCGCCAGAAAAGTGTTTGGTGCCAAAAAAATTACCAAAATACCGGATTCTATATTAAATGACCCCAAGTTGAAAGCAGCTATTGAAGCATTACCTAAAAATTACAACTTTGAAGTTCCAAAAGTAATTTGGCGGATCAAAGAATTGGGGGCTCAGACTGTTGCATTGCAAATGCCTGAAGGTCTTCTTTTATTTGCGACTACAATTGCTGATATAATAAAGGAGTTCACTGAAGCTGATTCTATTATAATGGGAGATGTAACATATGGTGCTTGCTGTATAGATGATTTAACTGCAGAAGCTCTAGGAGTTGAACTTTTAATACATTATGGACATAGTTGTTTAATTCCAATCAATCAAACAAGTGGAATGAAAGTTTTGTATATTTTTGTGGACATCAAAATTGATTATTTACATTTTATTGAAACAGTAAAACTTAACTTTCCAACATCAACTAAAATAAGTATGGTGAGCACAATACAGTTTATCGTGACGTTGCAAGCTGTGTCAGCAGCACTCAAAGACTTCGGTTACGATATTTTAATCCCACAGTCCAAACCTTTGTCACCAGGAGAAATTCTAGGCTGCACAGCGCCAGTTTTAAGGTGTGCTGATGTAATTATA
Source organism: Gnatocerus cornutus (assembly GCA_029298725.1). Taxonomy (NCBI): domain Eukaryota; kingdom Metazoa; phylum Arthropoda; class Insecta; order Coleoptera; family Tenebrionidae; genus Gnatocerus; species Gnatocerus cornutus. The sequence continues at coordinate 3,164,828 of CM055510.1, forward strand.
TATCTAGGTGATGGGAGATTTCACTTAGAGGCTATAATGATTGCAAATCCAAATTTGCAAGCTTACAGATACGACCCATACACCAAGAAATTCACAAAAGAATATTATGATCATGCTCAAATGGAGAAAAACCGAAAAGAGAGCATCAACAAAGCGAAAAGTGCAAAGTCCCTTGGAGTTATCATGGGGACTCTGGGAAGACAGGGAAGCCCCAAATCTGTCGGTCATTTAAAAAGTCGCTTTGATGAAGTTGGCAAGGACGCCGTTGTAATTTTATTGTCGGAAATATTTCCAAAGAAATTAGATCTGTTTGGAACGCTAGACGCATTTGTGCAGATTGCCTGCCCAAGACTTTCAATAGATTGGGGTTTGTGTTTCAACAAGCCAGTTTTGACCCCATATGAAGCAGCAGTGGTGTTGGAGGATGTCCAGTGGCACAAAGAGGGTGGTAGCTATCCAATGGATTTTTATGCTAATGCCAGTTTGGGCCCTTGGACGCCGAATTATAAGCCAGAAGAAAAAATTTCGTGCTGCGGAAAATGCCCATAGCGCACACAGGATTTAACTACAACAGTTTTATTTCAGTAGTTAAAGTACATCAGTTCCATTGTCTAAATTGAATCCGTTTCTACATTATGTAATTGTACAAGGTGTTTATAAATGTTTCTAGCATCAAGGGTGGCCCTGGAATTCCCGCCATACACTATTTTGCCGCTTTATTTCATAGTGAATATAACTATACTATATTTCAGAATTATTGACATCTCAGTGTGCCTTGGAAATTCAAATTTATGTTGGCAGAATCTTCTAATATAAGCGTATTTAGTGTTTTTAGATTTATATTTATCCCTATGTGTATGTAATGTGTGTCAGGTCAACTTAGAATCTGATTAAAATATCAATCCATTAGCTTAAAAAAGTAATTTACTTCATAACCTCAAAATGTTACATTGACAGTTTTAGAACCAAAATGCTAAAAGTCGTTCACATTGTTAGAGGCGTTTTACACAGACATGGCCTACTGAGATGTCAATAATTCTGAAATACTAGGTTTGATGTGCTTTTTGATGTTGCAGCAGCACTGCTATCTATGTTCATTTTCAATAATTCAACACGTTTTTGTTGCACTTTACAACAATTTGTCGATTTGATTTTAACCAAAAAATTTCAAAAATCTTGATGTAATAAGCAAAACTATGGATAGATGGCGCCACTATAGATCGACCAAAAATGATTGCGGCCAGAAAAGACTTACTTTTAGGCCGCTTTTGAGGCCTAAAAATTCCATTTTAAGTTTAAGTCGCCTAAAAAAAAATATTTACATCTGATGTGAACAAAAAGTGAATGTTTTTTTTTCAAGATAAATAAACCTTGATCCAATCAAAATTATTCAGAAATAATCCTCATTTTAAAGTCACAATTATAAAATTTTCGAAATTTTTGATTTTTCTCGAATTAAAAATTGAAAATTTTGGTCTATTTTGGTTTCTTATTTTGTACTTTTTGCATTTAATAAGTATGTGAAGAATAATCCTTTATAAATTTAACTGCTCAGAAACCAAAATTTACAATTTTTTTTTTAAATTTAAGATCGCTTCTAAATTGTTTAATTTTTAGAATTTTGTAACTTGCTGTGGTTATTAATTAAATTTGGTATAATAAATGTCAAAAAATTAAATGCTATATTGTCACAAATAACAAAATTTGATCAAAAAATACAAAGTTTTCAAAATTCCTAGTTCCTCACAAATATGAAAAATTCTAAATTTTTTTTTTTACGCTCTAAAATTTCATAATTTCAGGCATTAAATAAATTCGTTAAAAGGAAAAATTTATACAAATTTGATATATCCAGTGTCAAAACTAAAATAATTAGAACCGCAAATATAAAATTTTCAAAATTTTTGGTTTGCCTAAAGTTAAAATTTCTTTATTTTGTGCTTTTCCACATACGAAAAGCATGTTATGTTAAAAATCAAACTTTTTAAAAATGTAAATGCACTACATTTCCAGACTTTCTAGAGTCTAACAGTCTAAACTAACAGAATTTGAAATAAAAATGTAAAAATTTTCCAAATTTCTAGATTATAATTATAATTATATAGTTATAATTTGGTTCATATTTGTGTAATTAAGCACATGTAATATAATGTTAAAAATATTAATCTTTATTAAATTGCCCGTTTTAGAGCTAAAATTCACAGAATTTGAGCTAAAAATATTTATCAAAATTTCAATTTTGTTGTCAAATGAAAACATTTCTAAATTTTGTTTCTTGTGCTAATGAAGTTTGTAATTCAAAATAGTAAATAAGTCAAATACGAAAAGGAATCACTATAAATTTTATTTCTTCAGTTTTAAAAATAGCGGAATTAGAGATGTGCCTAATTATAAAATTTTTAAAATTCTTTGTTCAAAAGTATTTTTAATGCTTTATTTTGCTGTATATTTGTGTATTTTCGTTCAGTTAATAAAAATGTTAGAGCTAAAAACAAATTCCAAAATTTTTTATTAAACTTTGTAAGTTTAACATTCGAACGCCAAATTGACGAAATTTGGTGGATTTACTACTTTAAGCGTTTTTATTGCAAATGTTCAATTCCAGAATTTTAGAATAGTATATGTTTAATTTAACGTTTAACGTCAATGACATTTCAGTTACGATTTTGTGTCCAAGTCTTTGATTTTCAGGTTTTAAAACATAATTAGAACATTTTTTCTCTCCAAATGCACTTTGCTCTATGATTGAGGTTAACTGCAAATGTCAGCTGAAAAATGTAAACCCACATTTGTAATGAGCGGAAAATTTCATAGCCACCCTTGATGCTAGAAACATTTATGAGCACCTTGTATAATCAGGTTGTATGTGTAATAAAAATAAACGTTTAAAAATAATAAATTTTAGTACTTACTTGTTCTTTCTGCGTCGAACAATTACAATATTTCGCTTTTACAAAACCATCACATTCAAATTGACTAGTAAAATAAGAGTAAACAAAAAATATATTAAACAACTTCCCAATCTGTTAAAGATGTGTCCGATAAAGACGCGTCTGTTTTAACGTTGAGTTGAATGTCAGAGAGCTTCCACTCATTTGGAATGTTCAAACATGCTGAAAACACAACTATAACTTGATATTCACACAGAATGAACTTACCTGGTGATACTGTACTAATGCTAGTGTGTTCTTGTGGCGAACTAGAATTTTCTACATTTTTTTCAACGGTTGTGGAGATGATATTGTCGGCCTGCAACAATCGAACATCTGATGTGTCTTCAGATATTTCATTGTCATCACAATTTTCCGACTTTTCGTGCAGTTTATCTAGCGATATTTTCACTGTATCTAGACTTAAAATATCAGCGAGAATCTTTTCTTTATATTCAATATCATTTTGTATAGATTCTGGGCTTCTCAAGTCTGGTAAAACTCCCACCGAACTTAAAGTCATTAAAGTAGGTCTGATGTAACTCTCCTTTTCTTCAGAACTATTTGAACTTAAGCTAGTAGTGCTAACACACAAATTGTTGAATTTCTTCTTATGTTTGGTTTGTTTAAATAAGATCTTGTCATTAAATTCTTGCTTTCCTATGTCACTGAATTTTTTTTCAATTTCTGAATGAACTGCTTTTACGGGAGATTCTTTCGCCTCTTCGGCACTCATTACAAGTAAATTGTCAGTGTGGACATTAACATTGTCACCTAAATAATTTTCCTGGAAGGGGGATAAAGCGGGAATTATACTAGTCGTTTGTAATTTGTTCGTGATATCTTTAATCGACGATGTTAATGGCAAAAAGGCAGTTGGCATTGGTGACACTGAATTCACATCCAAAGCTGAAAGAATCAAATGATTTAAAATCTAGACCAGTGTCGAAGCCTTCAAAAAAGGTAAAAAGTGCAAAAAAATCGTAGTAGAATGAAAGCTATTGGAAAATGTTGAGAATATTACAAAAATGAAAGGAAAAATAAATTACGGTCGAATCGAAATCGGGAAGTGAGAGAGGGTGGGTTTTTAAGGGTTAAAATCGGTTTATCTCGATATCCGGCAAAACTACAAGTCTTATGGAAAAGAGTTAAATGGCAAAATTGTAGGTAATAAAAATATCTACAACTTTTGTATTTACACTTTTTTCTCATAACCTCAAAATTCACATGAAAAACTCAAAAAACCACGATTTTGGTTTTTTATTTTTATCTTTTACAAAAAATTTTTTTTTATGAAATTTGTTGAGAACTTACCTTTGTATATAGCAAATACACAAGAATTTTTTGGATTTGAAAAATTCATTTTTTTTTCCTTATTTTTATTTAATACCGAAAAAGCACCCTAATTTTCAATCGAAAATTCACGCGTCAAAATATCAGCTTTTTTAAAAAAGTTGGTGGGCTTTTTATTCGTTGAAATCTCTACTTTCTGATAGTGTAATAAAAAATACACGTCACTATGGAAAATATTTTCAAAAAATTAAACTAAAATTAAATTAAAAAACGAAAAAAACTCGAATCCAAAAATTATTTTTCTATCATTATGTACAATTTTGAGCTATTTATTAATATTAACACTGTAATTACTCATTTAGCGTATGATTCTAAGTCACATTGATTAACAAAAAAAATTTCAATCAAAAGATTACTATAATTAACAAACAACTAAGTTAATAACGTGTATATTTGATAAAACATCTACAATTTGATTGCTCTGGCATTTAAATTAACAGAGTTACAGTTTTAACATATTTTTTCCAAAAGTTTATAGTTTCTTCCCAAAATAAAAAAATCCAAAATTTGACATTTTTGATCTGTAATAGCATTTTTTTTCGCAGTTAATTGTATATTAATTACTGTACGTCTAAATTAGTAATCTCCTCAATTTTCATGTTTGTTAAAAATACAGCCCTTAATACATATATAATTTAAACAGTTAACGGTATAATAAAAAAAAATTAAATTTGCCAAAATTAGTACGTTTTGCTGTAGAATTTTGAAATTTAGCAGACTTAGTAATTAAGTTCTAAGTAGTAATTTTGCCAAATTTGATTGCTTTGGCATTAAAATTGTTAGAGATGCAGCCCTTATTAGACAATTCTATCAGATTTCGGTTCAATCAAAAAATTAAATTTTCCAAAATTAGTACCTTTTGCTGTATAATTTTGAAATTTGGCATATTTAGTAATTAAATCTGAAATAATAGCCTTGCTAAATTTCATTGTTTTGTCATTAAAATAGACCCATATATTTTTTCCAAAAGTTTTTGGTTCTTTTTCAAAATAAAAAATTCCAAAATTTGACTTTCTTGGTTTATATTTTTGCAATTTAGCACAGTTAATAAATAAGTCTAAATAAGTCTAAATTAGTAACTTCCTCAAATTTTATTGTTTGGCGTTAAAACTGACCGAGATAAAACTCCTAATAAATAATTTTTACAGTTTTTGGTCCATCCAAAAAAATTATAAAAAAATTTCAAATTCAGTATCTTTTGCTGCATAACTTTAAAGTTTCGAATGGTTAGTAACTAAGTCCAAATTAGTAACTTTGCCAAATTTGATTGCTTTGGCATTAAAATTGTTAGAGTTACAAGCATTAACATATTTTTTCAAAAATTTCTAGTTCCATCATCAATTTAAAAAATTTCGAAATGTGTTTCTTTTGATCGATAATTTTGTAATTTGGCACAATTAATAAATAGTCTAGATTAAAAACCTCCCGAAATTTCATTGCTAGAATCGGAAAACGACGAAGGAATTCCATCAAAGAGACAGAAATTATTGAACTAAAAAATATTCCGAAGAACATTTATATAGTATGAGATTTTTTTTATGACAAAAATATAATAAAACTGTAATAAACCACCTTTTTTACTGAAAAAAAAAATATAAAATCCTCATTTTTTAGATAATATTCCCTTTAAATCCTATCTTGAATATTTTTAACAACCATTTTCCCATGTTTTATTTTGCAATTTTAATGTTTGATGGATTGAAAATTTTTTTGTTTATCAATGTAACATAGAATCATACGCTAAATAACTAATTACAGTGTTAATATTAATAAATAGCTCAAAATTGTACATAATGATAGAAGAATAATTTTTGGATTCGAGTTTTTTTCGTTTTTTAAATTTTTTGAAAATATTTTCCATAGTGACGTATATTTTTTATTACACTATCAGAAAGTAGAGATTTCAACGAATAAAAAACCCACCAACTTTTTTTAAAAAAGCTGATATTTTGACGCGTGAATTTTCGATTGAAAATTAGGGTGCTTTTTCGGTATTAAATAAAAATAAGGAGAAAAAATGAATTTTTCAAATCCAAAAAATTCTTGTGTATTTGGTATATACAAAGGTAGGTTCTCACCAAATTTCATAAAAATAAATTTTTTTGAAAAAGATAAAAATAAAAAACCAAAAACGTGGTTTTTTGAGTTTTTCATGTGAATTTTGAGGTTATGAGAAAAAAGTGTAAATACAAAAGTTGTAGATCTTTTTATTACCTACAACTTTGCCATTTAACTTTTTTCCATAAGCCTTGTAGTTTTGCCGGAAATCGAGATAAACCGATTTTAACCCTTAAAAACCCACCCTCTCCCACTTCCCGATCCCGAATCGACCGTAATGTATTTTTCCTTTCATTTTTGTAATATTCTCAACATTTTCCAATAGGTTTCATTCTACTACGATTTTTTTGATTTCAAAAATTATCGACCCTGGTCTAATCATCAAAATTTACTCTTTTAATTACGCACCTGAAACTTCTTCAGGACGATACGATATGCGTACGACGCTTCTTTCCTCTTCAAGAACAAAAATTTCATCTTTGTATGCAGACACTGAGAGAACACTAAAATTACCAAGATAAAGTTATCAATATATTGCAAGATTTTGTACAGACTTTCTGAAATGGCTCATGGTTGATATGACAATCATTTTTTGTGGATCCAAAACGTATATGACGTCATTGTTGTAAGTCAGAAGAAGGTTGTCATTGAATGGCACGACTATCCCAAAGGAGGGCTCTTTTTGAGGTTTGAGAATCTTTAGATTTCTTGAGATTGGATTGATGATGGGGACTTCTAAACACTCTTTTTTTAAAATGTCCTAGAAAGTTGTTATTTGTTTAACTAGTTGTTATGAAATAACACACACCTTAAACAAAAGTGTTTTGTTAACATTTCCTTCATTGTCTGCCACCCAAATTCTTAGACCAGGTCTTGTGCAGTACAACGCTGCATCTGTAATTTTAGGGCCATTTTGATGAATTATACCTCCAAAAGAGCCTAAAACTTTTCTGTCCTTCTTTCCAACTTGACACACTTTCCATTTATCCTGTTTGTGACAAATTATACTCCTGTAGGTTGTAGAAACTAAGAGGTATTGCTGACTGTAGCTTAATTGGACTACTTGGTAAGATTCATTTAAAATTTCCATAGATTTGCATATATGCTAGAAATAATTTCTTTTTGAGATGTTGGATAAAATCCCAACTCACCATATAAAAATCAATTTCAGTTAAGACAATACTTCCACTTTTATCACCAGAAAATAGTTTCATGCCGTTTTTTGACCACTCAATGGCAGTTATTGGAGACTTGTGTAAATCAGAGACTGTGTACCGTTCGACTTGTTTTCCCTTAGGCCTCAAACTATCAGGAATAGAGTCAGGATGACACTTGGGAATTTGAAATATGTTGATACTTCCATCTGTGTTTCCTGACGCTACCATATAATCAACTGTTGAAATAATCTTTACAACTGTGACCTGCACATTGTGCTTCTACAAATTCAACAATTATATTAAGCAAATGCAAATTTATTTGGGCGCACTTCGCAACGTAGCCTCTGCAAGTCCTTTTTTTTCCTGTCATACCAATACACAACACCTAGATTCGTTCCAATGGCTAAAAAATCCGGTAAAACATCTATACAAGTTAACTTTACATCTTGAGTGAAGAATCCGCTCTGCAGTTTCGATGGAAGTTTGTTAAACAAGTCGGACAGAGGGGCCCATTCCTTCAAGTTGTTGTAAACGGATGTTACCGCCATTTAATTCAGTTAAAGGGGCATGAATTGCAACATAAACATAACGACACAAGTTTAAGGAAGGAACATTTAAAAGGGGTAGAATAGTTCGGAATGTTCACGTTGAAAGTACACATTTTAGATGACACATTTTTGACATTTGCGCCCACTTGTCATTTGTCACACAAAGATGTTATGAAAATCTAAACCTCGCCACGCTTTTTGAGCTGTATTCTTGGTCGCATAAGCAAATTAAGCGTTCGGGAGGTAAAGTTCGTTTTTTATTAAAAAAACCACCAACACCGCACTCTACCAACACTTTACAACCCGCAACGTCGTCGATGGTGACTTTTTGGTGATAAAATCAAATAGGTTAGCTGCCTAATTGACAATTTGATTACACAAAACGGCCTTTCAGGCTGTGCCGAGTCTTTTCACTATTAAATCATTTGATTTGCAATCCAACAGGCTGTAAAAGAAACGGTTTTAACAGAAACACTGCCCAATTTTCAGAAATGTCAAAAATTTGACAACTATTTTCTCACCAAAAATCTCCCTAGGCAACGTTGCCGGTTGTAATGCAGGAGAAGATTGCGGTGTTGGTGCTTTAAAAAAAAACGGACTTTAATCGTTTTTCACAACATTGCCAAAACTTAAATCTCTATTAAAATCATTCCTTTGCAACAAATTTTTAATTAATACACTCAACTTTGACAACGTGTTAACCTCATAAATCGCTACATTCAATTTTCCCCTAATTTTCTCCCTAAGAAATTGACAGCCTGATTTACACGCAAAAATTTTCGAAAATTTACACAGGAGAGTATAGCAATGAGCTGCACTTTAGGGTAAAACTACCCATAATCGGCACCATTAGCAGATTTCTCAACTTCAAAACGCTGTATAAAATTGAATTTTTGTTCTACACCTGTATAATTGTTGTCATTTTTCTCAGAAAAACTTTAATTTGTTGTAAAAATAGTTGTAAACTTCCAGAAAATGTTAAAAATTCACAAGACAGCATTAAACTGTTGCAATTGTTACAATTGCAAAATTGTAAATTGGTACAGTCGCGATCAAAATATTTTGGACGTCATTTTTTTTTGACATTTTGAAAATTTGAGTGTAGTCTACGCATTACTGTCAATTTGACATGTCAAACTCACGCAATTTTGTCAAAAGTAACAATGAAATAAATAAAGGGTGCTTTACACTTTATGACAATCGATTGAACTTTGACGTCCAAAATAATTTGGACGCGACTGTATAATAATAGTTATTATTCTAACAAAAATTATTTATTGTCAAAGTCTTTTGTCCTATTTTTTTCTTTTTAGCTTAGAATAACACATTTGCTTTCTGCTTCTTTTCTCTCTCAATTTCCTTTTTTTTCGATTCTTTGACAATTTTCTTTTTCGCTTTCTTTTCCAAATAGATTTTTTTTATATTCTATGATATTAATCTTATTTTGGAATGAAATATAAACACCTGACTGAGGAGAAATGCATTTTGACGGGATGTTACTTATCTTTTTATCATTTTTTTTTAAGAGAAGTACACTTAACCATTTTAAATTAGATACAGTGTTAAATAAATGTTAAGTTCTTAGCAAACAATTAAAGACAACTTACACGAGTGCAAGAAAGACCTTTACCACCTACAAACTGTTCTTTAATTTAATACAAGGCACAGACTCGTTTGTAAAAGTAACAGTTATAAAATGAAATCTTATCTTAGGAATTAACCAAACTACTCTTAAATTTTAGGACCAAATATCTGGATTCACTGTAAAACAACATATTTACATAATTTTAACAATCAATTGGTTAGATCGTTTCTGCAATAAATCAACTTTGACTTTGGTTATTGCGGATATATTCATATCAAACGTGAATGTACAAAAACAACAAATTTTTCTCTCACTTTTAGTTAAATTGAATTAGAATAATAACTTTAATTTCTAATATACACTCCCGCTCAAAAGTATTTGCCCACCAAACTAGTTTATTGTTCTCCAAGTTTTTCTCAAAAAATTAGTGACAGTTTTGTACAGAAATGATGAAGAAAGTTAAGTTAGGTGTGGAAACGCGTGCAATGACTATCGCTTACCACAGAATCAGCAGAAATAACCGCGAAATCGCAAAAAAATTAATAATATATTTAAGTGGGCAAATACTTTTGAGCGGTAGTGTACATATAAATGAATTTTTTGGCGACTTAAACTGAAAATGAAATTTTTAGGTCTCAAAAGCTATCTATCTATAGTTTTGCATATTACATCAAGATACCGACATTACCCTCAATTTTATAATTATTTGTTATTTATAATTTATTTATGTTTATTTATTACATGTCTAGAAGTGCTGCTGCAACAACATCAAAAAGCACATCAAACCTAATTCATACAAATTGTGAAGCTACACATGCCGAAACTGCAAATGTAAACAAAGAAAATATGAACTTTTCTGAAGGATTCATATATATTTATAATTATTCAGTTGTTATAAATCAATAAATCATAAATAAAAATTAATTAACTTGTAAATTTTGTGTGTATCGCTGTCAAAAAGTGCCATTTTGCCCTCGCCTTTAAAAAAAAGCTCGGCCAAAAAAGAAACACTTTTTGGCCTTAGTACACAAATAACTATTTCACTGTTAAAAATCGCGCCACGTTAAATTGTGCACTTGTATGTATTAAATTCGTTTATTATCCATTTAATTTAATCAAAAAAAAACTTTATAGTATTTTACGTTATTAGGCCGATGTTAAACGTATAACAGTCGAGGTTAATTGTTTGAAAGCCGAGTATGAAAAATAATATTAACCAAGACAGTTATACGTTTTATATAGTTTTATAGAATTCTTCAATTGATAACTACTCTTATCTTACAATCCTAATCCAAATATTTGTAGTTTTATCTGTGAAATAAACGTTTTGTTTCCAAACATGAAACAATACGCCTTACTTCTTCTACTTTCTTTTTTGTTTATTCAGACAATTGTAAGTACAATTATTTAGAGAAGAATCATTTTTCAATCAAACTAGTTCTGTTGTGTTTTCATTAAACTTGAAACAGGAATGATCAAAGGTCGCATTGCTACTATTCCTAACAGCAAAAAAATCTTCTATGCATTTCAAGAAATTCCATACGCATCTCCCCCTGTTGGCAATTTACGATTTGAGGTAAGTAAACTTGTACGTTGTAAGTACAATTTTTATTGCATCTTTAATAAAGCCACCACAACCAGTGAAAAATTGGGATGGAATTTTGGATACCACAAAAAATACAAAAATATGCCATCAAATGACTTTTGATTCAAGCGATGAAAATGAAGACTGTCTCTATTTAAATGTCTACACTCCAGAGGTAGGTAAACCAGAGCTCATTACTATCGGTCCACTCATTAAGAAGTTAAGTTGGCAGTAATTTTTATCGGTAATTATTGGCAGTAAAAGCGTTTGACCTTGACGCAACTGTGGCATGCGTAGAAGCTAATCGCCTTGCACAACATTGTAAAACTTGTTAAATCTCTCTTAAAACTTCCTGTTTCAACAAATAATCAATTATTTATTGATTAATACATTCGACTTTGACAACGTGTTAACCTCAAAATCGCTACATTCAATTTTCCCCTATTTTTCTCCCTAAAGATGTGAAAGCCTGATTTACACCCAAAAATTTTCGAAAATTTACACAGGAGAGTGGACTAATAGCAATGAGCTGGACTTTATATCCATGATAAACTAAATTTGTTAACAAATCTTTATTATTACGTTATAGTTACCTTCAGAAAATAAAAAAAAGCCATCTTTACCAGTAATGGTGTACATACACGGAGGTGGTTTTATTATGGGTGATGCAACTCATAAATTGTATGGACCAGAATTTCTTGTAAACCATGATGTCATTGTCGTTACATTTAACTATCGTTTAGGAGTTTTCGGTAATATTTTTACGGTGTATCTAATCTTTATGACTGTGTTTATTCCGATTATAGGATTTTTGTCTTCGCAAGATGATACAATTCCTGGAAATTATGGGTTGAAGGACCAACTTCTTGCCTTACAATGGGTAAATAACAACATTCATACTTTTGGTGGTGATTCGTCCAAAATTACCATTTTTGGACAAAGCGCGGGTGCATCTTCAGTAGGATATCATCTCGTCTGTAAAAAATCCCACGGTATAAAATAGTATATTATGAAACGCGTTTCATAATGAACATTTTGCCGCACGCATGTAGTAAGTGCGGCAAAATGCATTATGAACAAGTATCATGCGCTATTTTTTCTATTTCGCCTTATTTTAAACGAAAAAACTTGATTTGGAAATTTAGGGAATTTTAGGGTAGTTGGCATTAGCAAAATGTTCGGGAAAAAAATTCGAAGTAGCCAAATCCAATTTCTGTCAGTTTGACAGGTGTGACGTTTTGAGGTTACCGGAGCGCAAGGGAGCCAAGAGAGCGAAGATGTTGATCATGATGGTTATCTTGCATCCAAAGAGTTTTTCTCCGATAAATTATTAAGCCAAGTACAACAAGAAATAATAGTGTATTGATCGATTTATCATGGTTTATCAAAACCAAAATCTAAATTGTCAACGTTGACGGCAGGTTGACGGTTTGTCTGCTTCAAACCTAAGAAAAATATAAGTTCCTGGAAATATTGGCACGGGATTGGTCCATTACGATACCGAAATACGCTCAAACGCGTATCGAAATATCTTCACTATGAACGCGAAATAGAATATAGTACAACGTGTTTATAAATGTTTCTAGCATCAAGGGTGGCTATGAAACGTCAAAGAAATGTGCCGCTCATTACAAATGTGGGTTTCGATTTGTCAACTGACATTTGCAGTTAACCTCAAGCATGAAAGCAAAGTAAGTTTTGAGAAATAAACTGTTCTCGTTGTGGTTTAAAACCTGAAAATCGAAAACTTGGGCACAAAAGCGTAACTAAAACGTCATTGAAGTTAAGTAACATTATAAATAATTTTCCTGATAGTTATATTCACTATGAAAACAAAGCGGCAAAATAGTGTACGACAGGAATTCCAAAGCCACGCTTGATGCTAGAAACATTTATAAACACCTTGTATATTAAAGAACGTGTTTTATAATAGCCAATGCCATTATAAAACAAGTCCTTTATACTATTTTTTCGAATTTGCACCCTTTTTTTAATAAAAAATTTAAATTTTCCAATTCTAAGACTTTTCGTTTTACACGATTGGTAATGGTTTTGTAACCACAACTTGCCACTTGATTTTCAAATTTAATTTAAAATTTGACGTTTATTGAGTTTCACTGTCACTGAATTTTGACATAACGTAACCTAACCTCACAGCCAGTATTCACATCTATTATATTTAGGTACAATTATTGTTGGCCGCAAAGGACAATTCAATTATATTGATGCATTTTTTATTCACGCAGCAATTTATTAAACACGAATCGTAAAATCCAAATTGACTAAGAACTTGACAGGAAACAGGTGACAGTCAGACTAATTAGTTCTGCCAATTCTTAAAAAACAAAATTTCCTACTTTGAGTTCTTTTATAGATACCTATAAACGACTCCAAATTGAGTACTTTAATGGGCTTATTAAAGCGGCAAATTCGAAAAAATATAAATTAAAACCACCAATTTATAAAAACTTTAGGTTTATATAGGGCTGCTATAATGGAAAGCAGTTCCGTCTTGAATCCTTTTGGTTATCAGAGAAATGCGAGATCCTACGCCTATAAAATAGCGTCTTATCTTAACAATACTTTCACTGAAAAAAACACATCAGAAGAACTTTTGGCTACAATGTTAAAAGCCTCCTCTAAAGACATTGACATCGCATCAACCACGATAGCTAATGAAGTTAGTAACTTTAAACTCATTCACTAGCTTGCTTCTTGGTAGAATTTTTAGGAATCGTACGACACGGCACAACTCTTTCAAGGTTATTATTATGCACCTGTTATCGAATCGGAGTCCGAAAATGCGTTTCTGACCGAAAAAATGTTTGAAGTTATCAGTCGAGGTGAAGCCAGTAGAGTTCCGATCATAATTGGAATCAATTCAGAAGAAAGTTTAAGTCAAACTACAGGTACTTTATTAGATTCTATAGTCGTGAAATTATCCTCAAATTACAGATTTGAAGTTTATAAAAGCAATAATGTCAAGATTTGATGACGATCCCAAAGCTTTAGTGCCAAACGGCATGAATGTAGCGTCGGATCTTCTCAGAACAGAAGCTGGAGAACGAATAAGAAAAATTTACAGTGGGGATGATCTTTTACAAAATATTCCTGCGGCAGGAGTTCGCGTACGAATCTTCACTATAATAAAAATCTGTGGCAAATTATTTTTAACTTTTTAGTACATGAGTGATGCATCATTTACACGATCAGTAATCAAATATGCAATGGTTCAATCCACTTATTCAAACGTGTACTTTTATCAGTTTTCGTACGACGGTAAAATTGGCAACGTTTCTATTTTGGTTGACGGTAAGATTTAAAATCGTGCTTTTGAGTTGCGTTTCATATTACTAATAGGAAGTGAACGTGTGGGCCACAATGAGGAACTTGCATATCTTTGGAGAATAAGAAGTGGTATGTTTGACAACTATGATTTGTCGATTTTTCCAGATGAAGATATCAGAACACAAGAAAGGATGCTTAAACTATGGACTAATTTTGCCAAAACATTGTAAGTGGCAGAGTGGTAAAAACTGAAACAAAACATCTGATAGGTGTACATTTTTTTACAGAAATCCGACTCCAGAAAAACTTGAATTGTTAGAAGATATTGTTTGGGTTCCTGTTTCATCAAATGCGAGTTTTCCTTACTTGAACATTGACACCAATTTGGAAATTAGATATAATCCTAAACAAGAAAGCTTTGAGGAATGGAATAAGATTTATGAAGAGTTTGGTGTAAGGCCGTTTGATACATATTAAATCCAATAAAATCAATCTGTTAATATAAATATGTACCCAGAACTACTGACAAAAATAGTTATTTGTGTACCAAGGCCAAAAAGTGTTTCATATTTGGCCGAGCCTTTTTTTGAAGGCGAGGGCAAAATGGCACTTTTTGGCCGTGATACACACAAGATTTTTTAGGCGACATCATTAAATTTACAAGTTTAATTTTTATTTATGATTTATTGATTTAATCAATCATAACAACTGAATAATTGTAATTATTTATGAGTCCTTCAAAAAAGTTCATATTTTCTTTATTTACATTTGCAGTTTTGGCATGTGTAGCTTCACAATTTGTATGAATTAGGTTTGATGTGCGATTTGATGTTGCAGCACTGCTAGACATGTTCATTTTGAATAATCCAACACGTGTTTGTTGCACTGTACAGCAGTTTGTCGATTTGATTTTTCGCAAGTAATTATTAAATTGATGGTAATTAATGTCGGGATCTTGATGTAATATGCAAAACTATGGATAGATGGCGCCACCATAGATCGGCCAAAAATGTTTGCGGCCAGAAAAGACTTACTTTTAGGCCGCTTTTGAGGCCTGAAAATTCCATTTTCAGTTTAAGTCGCCTAAAAAGGTAATTTATTAATAAACATGCATTTTAAAAGTGGATCAAATTTTATTCAAGTACTAATAAATTTAATAAACAATTCTTATAATAGAATAAACAGTGGATATAATTTAATGATTTTACTATAGATAAACGAAAATTGCAGAACACTAACAACGTCCAACAGTAAAACAAAGTATATTTACCTACTAACTGTCGTCAAAAAGAAATTAAAAAACAAAAAAGAATAATTAATATGCGTGTAGAAATTCGTAAAATTCATATTAACTACATAAAATATACAGAGTGTATCGCCGATTTGTGGACAGAGTTATAAGCCTATACTAAAGTTTTCGAAAATTCTTGAGTGTAAATCAGGCTTTCAATGCTTTAGGGAGAAAATTAGGGGAAAATTGAAGGTGGCAATTTTTGAGGTTAACACGTTGTCAAAGTTTAGTGTATTAATCAATAACTAATTAAAAATTTGTTGCAAAAAATGATTTCAATAGAAATTCAACAAGTTTTGGCAATGTTGTGAAAGATGATTAGCTTCTACGCATGCCACAGTTGCGTCAAGGTCAAACGCTTTTGCTGCCAGTTGTTACCGATAAAAATCACTAACTGCTGCCAACTTAACTTTTTATTGAATGGACCGATAGTAATGAGCTCTGGTATAGAGGTTTGGTCAGCTAGAATTGAACTCTGCCCAAGGTTGCATTTTGCAACATAAATGCATCTTGAGGTAACACTGCCTCTTATTCTATAATTTTGTATTTAATAATCACACATAGTACCTATGTATCATTTGAAAAAAAACGTTATTTGGCATTTTGCATATTGAAACACCTGTATTAATTCGAACAAAGTAAGCTGAAAATAAACATTTTTTTATTAATTATTATTAATTACTGATTGATAGAAGATAAAACATATTTAACTCAGTTTGTTTTCATAAAATTTAAGGCCCGGGGCTAAATTGTAAAAGGAGGGCCATCGATAAAATTATGCAAAGAAAGCCTTACGTACTTGATTTGTATTTTTTCAATTTCTATAGGAAATTTTTACGTGACAAGGGGCCCCTAGGGAGCCCCTTCCTTAGTCCGGACTTGCTATGACGTGATGACGTGATGATCTATTGCGCCTAAATCAAACAAAATTAAATTTTACAAGTATAAATAAAATCTTCCAGCACTTAAAAGGTTAGAAAAAAAAAACAAAAAAAAGTCGAATATTTCTAAATTATCAACGTTTCTTTTTCGGCGCCTGCAGCAGTCATTTTACAAAATTGCTTTTATTTAGTGTTGGCGTAAAGCTCTACCCACAGATCGCTAGTACACTCTGTATAGCGTCAATGATTTTATTGATAATTTCTAATATTTTTTCCATTTTTTTTACATGTTAAATGCACTTCTTTCTGTTATTGTAGTTAAGAAACTTTTTTTCTTACAATTAGTTACAAAACAATTAGAGAAAGTGCATTTGACATGTAAAAATTGAAAATCGCTTGTGATTAAAATTAAAGTTAACTCACATATTGAGTAATCTTCTATTGCACATCAATAGACTAGATTCTTTGGCTTTTCCATAACAGATCAAAACTGACTAATTGCAACATTCTGTTCGAGCGATTTTCATACTGAATCGATCTTATTTGTGCACTAATGCAAGCTTGAATTTTCCTCGAAATTGCCAATAAAATCATACTTTTAATATTGGAATTAATTTAACTACAAGTTAAATTAGTTCGTTATTGAAATGTCTCTTAAAAATATGAATCAATGCACTTGTGATATTATGAATAAAATAATAATAACAGTAAATTCCTACTTAATAAGAACTCGTACAGTTTATTAAACGCTCTAGTGCGGTTATGGCTTTGACTTTTTAAACCGTTTATAGCCACCTTACCGCAAACCCCTCAAGTGGTTGGGTCTCATCTGGCTTGAAATGAACCGCAATAAATATTCTCAATCTCTTTTCAAATATGCAATTTAAAAGCGAATTGCGAGTTATTGATGACTATTTATTTCAAATCGTGCGTAATAGTTGTAATTTTTGATCCAAAAAAATTTTTTTTGGGCATATTTTCCTTATGCTTCTAAGAAAAATTAGATTATCTGGACCTAAGTCCCACTTAGTAATAGAAACTTCCAAAAAAAAATTAACAATGTTATTAGAAATAATGGCTAACAAAGATATATTAAAATTAACCCAAATTCAACAACTTTTATGGACTATTTAACCTTAAAAATAACGCCCACAAATTTCGTTCTTGTGACACCAAAAATGTGGAAATTAAACCGCGTTCAAGTTTTTTTTGTATTTTTTTTTAGCTACTCGAAATAAAAATTTCTACAAATTCTCCTTTTCACTCTAAATTTTTGTAAATCGGTACTGTAAATAAGACAGTCAAGAGTGATAATCTTCACAAATTTAGTTAAAATCACTTAACAAATAAAGAAATGGCAGGATCTTAAAAAAAATTGGTGGTATAATGGTCTTAAAACGAAAATTTTTAAAAATGTTGAAAAAATTGACATTTTCACTGTTGTCCAAATAAATTTTTTTAAATATTCTCCTTTTTTGGTCTAAATTTTTCTGAAACTCTTAATAAGACAGTTAAGACTTATAAACTTCACAAATTTGGTTATAGTGGCAATAAAAATGAAGAACTTACAGGTTGTTTAAAATTTTTGGTCACATTTTTTTTTGGTTTAAAAACAAAAATTTTTCTTCGCTCCTCGAAATCAAAATTTCTTAAAATTCTCTTCTCCAGTCTAAATTTTTCTAAATCGACGCTCTTAATAAGGCAGTCGGGAGTGATAATCTCCACAAATTTCGTTAAAATCGCATAAAAAATAAAAAAATTACAGGATTAAAAAAAAAATTGGTGGCATTTTTTGGTCTTAAAACGAAAATTTGAAAAAATTCGACTTTTTGATCTAAATGTTTGCAAATTAGTGATTACTAAAACAAACAAAAGAAACAACATACATAAATTTCGTTCTTGTCGCACTAGAAATAACGAAATTACAGTGTTGAAAAAATTGACATTTTCAGTTGTCCAAATAAAAATTTCTAAATATACTCCTTTGTGGCTTAAATTTTTCTAAATTGGTAGTATTAATTAGACAGTCAAGACTTATAAACTCCACAAATTTCCAAATATTCCAATCCACGTATTTTTTTCTTTAGTATCCCCAATTAATATAATTGCGTTTATCATCAATTTGAGTAAGTTTGGGTCAGTTGAGTAACAAAATCACCTCGAAATGGAGACCTGTAAGGAGTTGGTTTGCGGTAAGGTGGCTGTAAACGATTTAAAAAGTCAAAGCCATAACCGCACTAGAGCGTTTGTTAAACTGTATAAACGTACGAATAACAATATAGAATATAAAATGGAAGTAACAATTTATAATTTACCTACTAATACATAACAAATAATATTTTGTTTATTACAATTTCAACGTAAATTAGAAATACATAATTTTAAAATAGCGGTAATGGACGGAAACTATTCAAAATATGAACTATGTTTTACCTCCTTAAAATACGATCGAAAAAATTTAGAGACTGACATGATAGTATATTGTGATTAATTTAGTTTATCATTCTACCAAGTTATTCTGTTATTTTGTAGTAAAAGAAAAAATCAATCATTATCATTATTAAAGGCAAAACTCAGTTTAACTGCAAAAATATCTGCATACATCGTTCGGGGAATTTTAAAACTAATTCCGCGGCATTTTTAAGTCTTTTTGTTAAATAATGGAAGTGTTAAAGACCCGAGCATCTCCATAATTAAAAAAATCTGTAATTTAATGTTAACTTTTCAGAATGAAATAACAATTTCTCCATTGGAATGACAGCGAATATTTTTACAGGTTAAATAAATGTCAAAATTTTTATTTAGGGTAAGCCATGAAAGAGAGAGACAAACATAGAAGTCATGTCGGAGTGAAATTTTATTTTTGATATAACCTCAATTTTTTGATGAAAATATGGACATTACGAGGTGCAAATAAGAGAAAATGTATTGTGTGTCTTTCCAGAATCAATAGTGTATTGAAAACTAGTTGAAATTAAATCAAATGACAAATGTCAAACTACTGTCAAATTTTTTCTCGACTTACGTAAATTTTGTCAAAGCCTGCCCTAAATAAAAATTTTGTGGATCACACGTTATGATACTTCAATCCCATCAAATTTGCCAGTCGCTAAATCCGCGCGTACGAATAAAAACCAATTAAAATTGAAATGAATAAATTCTTACAAGTACTTTTGAATTTGGTATAAACATCAGTCCATTTATTTGATTTAATTTATAAATTCTACCTAAGTATCACAAAGTAGTGGTCCTACTTACGACGGCGTTTGGCAGTGTTCTTGTCACCACGTCTGGATTGTTCGGACTACCAATATCACTATCGAACTTCCACAATATTTTATTGGGGACGTCGCTTTGAAGACCGCTTTGAACAATGTCGCAAGTGTTTCGACAAAATCTTGAATTGCGTCCTAAAGTCGCACTTTTTTTCGCAAAGTCGGGACATTGTGGAGTCGCCCGGTAATTTAGAGTGGCGGCGCGTTGGGGGCGCGAGCTAGAAGGCCCTCCGCAGCAGTCGCGAATAGCGCTGGAGGTACACGCAAACGTAGTCGAACCTCCAGTCAAAAGTCGCCGCTAAGTGTCCACGTCGCAGGTGATTGGAGATTTCTTTAGGTCCATCATGGGAAGAATTATACCTTCCTGATGAAAAAATTATTATATTTATTGTTCATTATTAGACTTAAATTTTAGAAATAGTATATTATAGTACAAGTTTATAAACAAGCCTTTAAAACACGCACGACGAGTCGTAAGTGTTTTAAACGCGCTTATAAATGAGTGTTTAGCGCTATTTTTTATTATACCTATCCATTTACAACCCTTTAGGAGCATTGAAACAATGTGAATTTACACAATAAAATTCTCAAAGGTTGTTTGTGAATCGTTTTCGTTTTGTTTGTTTACGTTGTTAAGCACATTTTTTCATGTTTGTAAAAATCCGTTCAAAAAATGAGTGAAGATATTAAAACGCTAGCAAACACCATACGATTATGGCAAACAGTGGTATGAGCATCGATGAGTTGAAATGTCGGGTGGTATGGAAATCTGCGAGTGTGGCTAGTGGCTATATTAAAGAATCACTTTCAAACAAAATAGTTGTTTCCAAACGCATTGCTGGTGTTCTGAACACATCGGTTGCTAAATCAACTTCATCAAGAGCTATGGGCGTCCAACAGAAGAATGAAAATGAAAAAGCTTCTACTAGTTATGAATTGGAAGCCACAAACAACAGTAACCAGCTTAAAGCGGGGGGCTTTGAAATTTCAAACAATATGGCATATCCGGTGAGAGATTGGGAGATTTTGACAGTTGACATTTAGGTTGGCAGCAAATTATGCTACAAAATACACTAAAAACACTAAATTCCTACGCAAAAACTGGGCTGACAGTCAGTGGGCTTATTTTGTTATTTTAAATTTCGCGCGTAAATTTAGTGACTTTTCTGTCATTCAATCTCTCTCTGTACGAACTATAGTGACATATCTATCAACTTATTAAATGACAGTAACTAGAGTCGCTAGCAGATTTATTTTGGACGTCAAATGCTAATAAGTAAAACTTGAAAATTCTAATTTCCTAAAATGTCAAAATTCCGGTAAAACATAAAGCATACTTAAATTTACAGTTGATGACAAAAACTACAAAAATTTTGTTAGACAAATGTCAAATTAGGTTGAATTGTATAGAATCCGGTGCGAGATTGAGACATTTTGACAGTTGACATTTAGGTTGGCAGCAAATTATGCTACAAAATACACTAAAAACACTAAATTCCTACGCAAAAACTGGGCTGACAGTCAGTGGGCTTATTTTGTTATTTTCGCGCGTAAATTTAGTGACTTTTCTGTCATTCAATCTCTCTCTGCACGAACTATAGTGACATATCTATCAACTTATTAAATGACAGTAAGTAGAGTCGCTAGCGGATTTATTTTGGACTTCAAATGCTAATAAGTCAAACTTGAAAATTCTAATTTCCTAAAATGTCAAAATTCCGGTAAAACATGGTGCACACTTAAACTTACAGTTGATGACAAAAACTACAAAAATTTTGTTAGACAAATGTCAAATTAGGTTGAATTGTATAGAATCCGATGCGAGATTGAGACATTCTGACAGTTGACATTTAGGTTGGCCGCAAATTATGCTACAAAATACACTAAAAACACTAAATTCCTACGCAAACTAGGCTGACAGTCAGTGGGCTTATTTTGTTATTTCAAATTTCGCGCGTAAATTTAGTGACTTTTCTGTCATTCAATCTCTCTCTGGACGAACTATATTAATTGTAATTTTCATGTTTATTTATATTATAAAAAAAATTGCTCCTGACATTTCTCTATTTCTTGTTACTTAGACAACTTTAAAGCTTTAGTGTTCTAAAGACACCTTTTTGCACGCTTTTGCGTGTTTTAATTTAGGATTATGATGCAGGTATAATAAAATAGTATATTAAAGAACGTGTTTTATAATGGCCAATTTGGTGCACGAATTCCCGGTGTTCGCCTATGGCTGGTTTTGTATGGGACGGGTGCACCAATGCCATTATAAAACAAGTCCTTTATACTATTTTTTCGAATTTGCACCTTTTTTAATAAAAAATTTAAATTTTCCAATTCGAAGAGTTTTCGTGTTATACGATTGGTAATGGTGTTGTAACCACGACTTGCCACTTGATTTTCAAATTCAACTTAAAATTTGACATTTATTAAGTTTCACTGTCACTGAATTTTGACATAACGTAACCTAACCTCACAGCCAGTATTCACATCTATTATATTTAGGTACAATTATTGTTGGCTGCAAAGGACAATTCAATTATATTGATACATTTTTTATTCACGCAGCAATTTATTAAACACGAATCGTAAAATCCAAATTGACCAAGAACTTGACAGAACACAGATGACAGTCAGACTAATTAGTTCTGCCAATTCTTAAAAACAAAATTTCCTACTTTGAGTTCTTTTATAGATATAGTTCGTACGGTGAGATATTGAATGACAGAAAAGTCACTAAATCTACGCGATAAAAAGTGTAGCAGACGCGCGAAATTTAAAATAACAAAATAAGCCCATTTACTGTCAACCCTGACAACCCAGTTCGCGTAGGAATTTAGTGTTTTTAGTATATTTTGTAGCATAATTTGCTGCCAACCTATATGTCAACTGTCAAAATCTCCCAATCTCTCACCGGATATACTATACCTATAAACGACTCCAAATTGAGTACTCTAATGGGCCTATTAAAGCGGCAAATTCGAAAAAATAATTTATATGCAAATGGTGTTTACCCCATTGATGTGGGGAAGATCCAGAGCTGCAGGTACGTAAGTTGTGGCAGGACTGCACCTGGTACAGGATCTTCTTAAAGCAGGACGTTGTCTAGATCCGTGACAACGAATGGCAAATCTCAACTCTTCTGCCATTTCCGAGCACAAACTTTGTCGGTCAGTTTGAGCATTTTTTTTGCTGTTCCAACAAAATTCTAATATTGCAACTAAAATTGCTAAGGCTAAGCCGCACAGAAGCACCACAAACACGCCACCTGAAACAAAAAGATAAAACCATTTATTAGTGTCTTTTATTTTTCCATTTTGTTTAAATTTTTCGTTTATTCTTCTCTTGGTTTATGTACTCCATACTTCCGGAATTAATATCTTAATTCGTCTTTAAGCAAAGGAGTGGAATAGAGTGGTCGATCCTGCAGTAGAATTAAAATATTCGCGAAATTTTTACCAGAAGCAAACAAAGCGGCTGCTAATCAAAAACAACATTCAACTAAATTGGGTATCGTTAAAAACAAGATTCCGGAGACGAAAACTGCCGTGACCGAAAAGATAGGAAAGCAAATAGTCAAGCCATTCATATTAGAAAGTATTTTTTTAACTCACCAATATTTTCGACCCCTAGAGCGTTGGCTTTAGATTCTTTGTTTTTATCATCTCGATTACAAACATCTCCAGTATTTTTCCACCACTTGTCATAAAGAATTTGTATCACTCCTTTCTCTTGAAGTTCGAGGATAGCAAGAGAGATTTTATCTCTCCACGGACTGCCCTTTGGCGTCGCGATGCCGTAACCTTTAGAGTCTAGGAGACCTCCAATTTGGGTTAAATTGCAGTCTCTTTGAACGGCATAGTCTAGCATGGTTGATTCCATTAAGAAGGCGTAGTTTCCATCGAGAACTCGTTGGACGCCTTCTTCGTAGCTTTTAACAAATACGGGCGGGCTTTTGCTCTCCATAAAACGCCACATTTTCTGGTAAATTCCGATTTTGGAGTCCTAAATTACATTAGAAACATGCTATGATTATTGACTTTATTACATAACATAATATTATAGCAGCGGGATTAACACCAAAAAGCTACTTTTAGAATGACGTGCTTTCCAGCGTACTCTACTGCGAAGAGATTAAGTAAAAATGGCTTACCCTAAAAAACGTCATAGTGCTGCCTCCTTCGAGAGTTCCATAAGCTATATCAGTCTGATCGGCCAAGTCTTGGGCATTTTCAATGGGGGTAATCATCCGTTCCACCGTTAGGAAAGCGGCCAAATTTGCGGTGTATGAAGAGATTATTATGAGAGTAAAAAACCACCAAATGCCACCTACGATCCTTGTAGATGTTGCCTAAAAGCAGTCTTACAATATAGTTGACGTTAATTTTACATGGTTTTCATAAGAAATTAGTTTACCAATTAAGTTACTACTTGATAGAAGTATTCATTACTCTACAAGGTAGCGATGAAAGTACAAAACTTGTTTCCTCAAGTTAATCCCACAGATATAAAATTGCAAATAGTATATTAAAGAACGTGTTTTATAATGGCCACACTCGGGAACTCGTGCACCAATGCCATTATAAAACAAGTCCTTTATACTATTTTTTCGAATTTGCACTCTTTTTTTAATAAAAAATTTAAATTTTCCAATTCTAAGACTTTTCGTGTTACCCGATTGGTAATGATTTTGTAACCACCTTGCCACTTGATTTTGACATTTAATGAGTTTCACTGCCACTGAATTTTAACCTAACCTCACAACCTGTATTCACATCTATTATATTTAGGTACAATTATTGATGGCCGCAAAGCACAATTCAATTATATTGATATATTTTTTATTCATGCAGCAATTTATTAAACACAAATCTTAAAATCGGTAATGGTGAAATTGACTTGACAGGAAACGGGTGACAGCCAGACTAATTAGTTCTGCCAATTCTTAAAAAACAAAATTTCCTACTTTGAGTTCTCTTATAGATAAAGTCCGTTTTTTTTTAAAAAACCACCAACACCGCAATCTTTCCCTGCATTACAACCGGCAACGTTGCCTAGGGAGATTTTTGGTGAGAAAATAGTTGTCAAATTTTTGACATATCTGAAAATTAGGCAGTGTTTCCGTTAAAAACGTTTCTTTTACAGCCTGTTGGATTGCAAATCAAAGGATTTAATAGTGAAAAGACTCGGCACAGCCTGAAAGGCCGTTTTGTGTGATCAAATTGTCAATTAGGCAGCTAACCTATTTGATTTAATCACCAAAAAGTCACCATCGACTATGTTGCCGGTTGTAAAGTGGTGGGAGAGTGCGGTGTTGGTGGTTTTTTAATAAAAAAACGGACTTTACCTATAAACGACTCCAAATTGAGTACTTTAATGGACATATTAAAGCGGCAAATTCGAAAAACACAATTTTACAACAACTCGTCAGATTATTATGCAAACTTTCGTTCATCACAAAAAGGCAGCTAACAGTGACCAATAATCCTGAAGGCGTTGAGAGAGCAATAATAATACTGGAAAATGCAGTAA
Source organism: Gnatocerus cornutus (assembly GCA_029298725.1). NCBI lineage: Eukaryota > Metazoa > Arthropoda > Insecta > Coleoptera > Tenebrionidae > Gnatocerus > Gnatocerus cornutus. Next base: position 3,190,314 of record CM055510.1, read on the forward strand.
ACTACAACGTGTTTATAAATGTTTCTAGCATCAAGGGTGGCTATGAAATGTCAAAGAAATTTGCCACTTATTACAAATGTGGGTTTAAATTTTTCAACTGACATTTGTAGTTAACCTCAATCATGGAGCAAAGTAAGTTTTAAGAAATAAACTGTTCTAGTTGTGGTTTAAAAGCTGAAAATCATAAAACTTGAACACAAAACCATAACTGAAACGTCGTTGACGTAAGTGACATTATGAATAATTTTCAAGATATACTATATTTCAGAATTATTGACATCTCGGTAGGCCATGTCTGTGTAAAACACAACAATGTGAACGACTTTTAGCATTTTGGTTCTAAAACTGTCAATGTAACATTTTGAGGTTATGAAGTAAATTACTTTTTTGGCTTCATGAATTGTAAACGTCAAATTAACATTCAATTGACATCTTCGGAAACACTAGATTTACAAGCGCCCTGGACGTTTACACACGCCGTGCTGTAAAAATTGCCCAAATCGTCTGCTCTTCACATGCGTTTATAAATTAAAATCACTTTACCATAATGAAGATTGATCACCAAAGTGGAATCTACCTAAATTATTATCTCAATTAAGACAATATTTCTATTTTTAAAGTAATGTTAAAACGTTAAAACGTTTTTTATACAGCGCCATCTTGTGTACTTTTTGTGCACCAACTACAAAATTGACAGAATTGACAGATGATGAAATTTACAAATGTCAGATGTGACAGTTCTCATAAATTTTGAAAAATTCAATTATTTAAATTGAAATTTTTCGGCCAAAAAGTTTAATACAACTCTTGTGCGTTAACCATTTTACAGCGCTCAATCATTAAAGCACTCCGGCTACGCCGTCGTGCTTCAAACTGATTTCGCGCTGTAAAATGTAAGTTACCACACGCGACTGTAAATAACTATTTTAAGCTAATGGATTGATATTTTAATCAGATCAGACAATACAGATTTCTTCTGCTTCAGATTCCAGTTCCTCTTCAAAATCTGATGAATCAGATTCTAAGTTGACGTGACACACATTACATACACATAGGGATAAATTTAAATCTAAAAACACTAAATACGCTTATATTAGAAAGTTCTGCCAACATAAGTTTGAATTTCCAAGGCACACTGAGATGTCAATAATTCTGAAATATAGTATAGCATTATTCACTATAAAAACAAAGCGGCAAAATAGTGCATGACAGGAATTCCAGAGCCACCCTTGATGCTAGAAACATTTATAAACACGTTGTACAATTCACATAGGTTAATTTTCTATGAAAAGCAATAATTAGAATTTTACCTAAATGTGTTTATTCTTAATATTGTGCGTGCTAAGCCGTTTCTATTGTATGTGCAACTTCTTCATGATTACACTTAGAAGCGAGTTGGGATTAATGGGAAAAACAAATATTGTACCTTCGGGTTGAGATTTGATCCTTGCTGCATCAAACTGCCGATAGCAAACCAAAAGCTGTTGCCAATAGTAAATCTGTTCTCTAGTATTTCTAAAGTTCTTCCTGTAGGCAATCCATGCTCTAGACATGGATCATTAACGGTTTCGATTACTTCATCAATACCGTCTGAAAATTCGCTACCGATTCCTGATGATCCGTCGCGATAAAAAAACTCGTCGGAATGATATTTTTCAAGGAAGCAGTCGTCGCACAGTTCTGGTTCCTTCCATTCTCGAGGCGAAAATCGAGCCACAATCCAAATTGTTATTGATACCAGAATGTACGCCCCAGCCATGTATAACCAAACGGTCATCGCCAAAGGCTTGAGAAACGAAAATAGCCGAGTTGGTTCTCTTATTGAGTTCTGTGGAAATCAAAAAACAAACGCACGTCTTTCAGTAGCGACAGATGGATGTTGTTTACAACATTCTGTACAGTGATGTTTTGTGGTGAAGGTGTAGAGGTCAAGATCAATATGCTCATATTTTTCCGGGATCTATCGAAGGCAGAGAATGAAGTCTAGGTCGAGCGCAGAAGAGGATAAGCGGAAAATCTGTGGCGCGACTGCGACAGGGAACAAGTTTGAGCTAATACGATAAGATAATGCAATTTAAACAATATTTTTTTGATGTTTTTATCGTCCTCTTGCAATAAATCTTATGGCATGCACATGTTTAACATCAGATTTACCAATGCAGCAAGTCCAAATTTCGCAAATTGCCAAGATAAAATCATATATTCAAACCTTGGGATTCAGTCCGGATCCTTGTCGTAAAAATGTTCCAGTTATAAACCAAAAACTATTGGAAACCGAGAATTGGTTTTCTACAATATCTGATTCTTGATGACAGGGATGAGGGTTGTTCCATTCGTAGGGTGAGAATCTCGCCATTACAAACAGTGTAAACGACACCAACATATACGCCGCTAAAACGTAAAGCCAAATTTCCACAGCTAAGGGGTTCATAAAGCTAAATAGTCGCGTGGGCTGACTCGTTGGAACCTAAAAATTTAACACGCTCGCCTGAATTATAAAAAAACAGGTTTTCATACTGGACTGAGCAAGAATTAAAATTTAAAATCTACTTTAGGTGCGGAGCGGAGGATTTTTCCAGATGGACTTAATGGAGAACGCTTTATGCTGGTGGATAACTGCTGTAAAAGTCCTCGTTTGGGTCTTTTGTAATTATTCATGCGTGTTGTGTGCGGCCGAGAATAGGGAGAATGCTAAAAATGTAACCTATATGTTTTTGTACCAAATTTTGTAGAATATTAACGCAGTGGTGCAGAAATTTTTGAAAAATACATGACGGTTTTGCCAAAATTGGGTAAAGAAATTTAAATATTCAGGCGGGAGCTAAAACACTTTTTCATTGGTTTGACGTCACATCTCAGCTGCACGCTCCGCCTACTGATGGAATTCCGTATGCAGAACATTTGTTTAACACCACAACACCAGCGTTGCAATTTACGGTTGTTTTTGCAAAAGAATTTATACACAATGGAAACGGGATTTCAAATAGCCGACACACAAAATTCCTTAAAATTCCTTAAAGAAATCCTAACTTTGCGGTGAAAGTATCGCGGTAACTACATCTATCTTTAACTTGATATGTCAGTTTACAATGAGTGGTTGGATTTTTATTATCCAAGAGAAATACAATTATAATTATTAAGTTGATGTTTCTTATTCAACCGGTATACTTTCACACGTTTATTCACATTTTTGCTTCATCATTCTTGGTCGGCAGGTGCATTTATCGCATTTTTATACTCATCGCTTGTTTTTCGATGTTTTACGCACGCTTTTCAGTGCAAAACAAAAGACAATCGTGTCTTGACAACGTGTTTCACCAGTGTCAGTACGGAACTTAATATTGAAAGGGTGAGCCAAATAAGCAATTTCGACATTGGGGCACACAAATTTGAATATTTCACAACAACAAAATTACAAATATAAAAAATGGTTGCTAAGTTATTAATAACTATTTGATTTGATTTCTCGTTTTATTTATGGACACAAAAACTTAAGCAGTTTGTCTACCCCTTTGTTTGCCTCCTTAGTGACTTGGAAGAACCATGTACGAGCATAAATTGGAAAGTCTCCGGCCTTACTCAGATAGAGTGAACAAATTTGCCCGATGTTTTTATGGCGTTGTTTTGTTTCAACATTTATCTGTCTGGCTGTGGATTAACAAAAATTTCTATCAAATAATAACTGTTTGACAGGCTGTCAAAGTTGCTAAAGTTTTGCAAGTTGCAACAATGGAACCAGTTGAAATTCGAGCGGTTATTAAATATTTTCATATTAAGGGTTTATGCCCGAAAGAAATTAAAACTGAGCTTGATGGTACATTACGTGAACCTTCTCCTTTGTACTCCACGGTTAAAACTTGGGTTGCGGACTTCAAACGTGGTCGCAAAAGCACAGAAGATGCGCCGCGGTCAGGAAGACCAAAAACAGCCACTACGACAGAAATTGTTCAAAAAGTCCATAAAGTTGTATTGAATGCCCGGCGATTGAAGTTGATAGAGATAGCGGATACTGTGGGTATTTCATCACAGAGGACATATTATATCCTAACCCAAAGTCCCTAAATCTATAGGTCTGAGCGAGTCCACTAATCGCGTTTCCATGTTGATGACGTCAAAACGGTTCGCCTTTTGGCGCGAAGTTTGAATACATTGGTCAACAAGCAAACTGCAGTACACCGGTGTATTTTTGCATGCATGTATTTTCACTTTGACATTCAATTTAGTCATAAACTAATTCGACCAAACAAGCTTTTTTTAAGGTTTCATGACGAGCACAAGTGGTGTCCCCAATCGCTGCTTGACCCAAGTGCCTCTAATGAGAATAGTAATTCGCACTTGGCTAATCAGTATCAAAATGCTTTCAAATGTAAGATCGGAAGCTGCACTCTCAGAAAAGTTTGGTTTTACCTCATCATTTCTTCCACAACCACGTGGGGAACACCAAGAAAACCTCAACATTTCGCACATTTTGAAATGGTCTGCCATATGGCAATTTCTGCCAGGAAATGGTGAGGAACACAAAACTTTTTGACAGTACAACTTCTGATCTTTCAATAAAGTTTTTGTTATTAAATTATTTGTGTCCCAGGACTGAGTGTCTTAAGATCCTGGGATATTTCTGATGTGTTTTTCTTCAAATAGGAGGTAAATACAATGATAATAAGTAGGCATAAGAGCCAAAAAGAGACTGAATTTTTTTTTGGGTAGAGGACCAATCATACAAATACGCCACTGCTCTCTGTAGGAACCCTGTCGAATTAAATGACACAAACCGTTATGACGTCACATCCCCTCTCACCCCCCCGTAGCGGCACCCACCCATACTTGGCAACTCGCCAGTGACATGTTATAATATACCTAGACGGTGAAAAGCTGGTGGTAGGGGTAGAAATCCGTGTTCCAAGCATGGGCCATCTTGGAAATAGCATTTGTGTATGCAATGATATAAATCTGACACACCGGCGTATCAAATGTTGCCTATATTGCAAAATCTGTTTTACATTTTGAAAAGTAAAAAAAATGTTATTATAACTTTTCTAAGATGTTTTTTCAACGATGGCATTAAAATAAGTTGCCAAGCATCGTTATTGATTAAATAATGGGTTAAATAATAATTTATTTGTAAGAAGTCAATGGTAGTCTGTTTTCTTTTCTTTGTTGTAGAATTCTCAGTGATTTTTGATACTAGTTCTATTTTATCGTAATCCAATGATAATGAGTGTAAATACTAAATGGTCTGTAGTTTTTATAACGTATAATGTATAATTTTAATGTATAAAAATAATTAAAAATAGTAGAAGTGATCAGTTTTGAAAAATTTTAAAATGCTTAAATAAAACCTAGTTTTTAATTAAGGCTCTTCTTTAGTATTTTGGTCGTTTGGTATACAACTTTAGTCATAATTTATCAAATTTTGCATGTTTCTTTAGACTATTTTCGGTGGTTTATTTGAACTTAGAGTAAAACATTACACTTGAAAATTGCGGGTTGCCTAAAAATTTTAATCCACTATTTCCAATATGGCTGGTGAGTAGGAACATCATGGCGGGTACTTTGCACCATCTAGGTTATTAAGTTAAAGTCAATGCAACTCGCTCAGACCTATAGATTTAGGGACTTTGGGCTCCAGTAAGAGCGAAGCTGAGATGTGACGTCACAAAGCTAGCCTCGCTGATAGGTATGTTTTCCAATCTCGCTCGAATCGGACTTTTAAAAATTATAAACAATTTTTTTGCAATTTTTTTACTAGTGACATCATATTATACGACATGAAAACTATCGATTTTCGTCAAAATTCAAAAATGTGCATTCTCCCTATTGAATTAATGTAAGAATTTGTTGAGCAAATGTTGATACCTGCAGAAAAGACTTGAATTTTGATTGTTTTGAGGCACCATTGTCAAGTTTCACGAGGCACATGGAATTCCCTAGCTTCCTAACAAACGCAACGAAATCTGTTGTGCTCGGCTCGTACCAATTTAAATAAATGAAGCTTTCGCTGGGACCATCCAATAAATTCAACAACTACTTTGGGATTAAGAACATTAAATTAACGACCGCGCAAAATACTGCTATATATCGTTGCATAAGCGGGTCTTTCATATTTCAATTGAAAAATTTTATTCAAGCATTTTACGGTTTATTCCAACACATGAACACGGCAGAAAGCGGAAATTAAACATTATATTTTGAGCAAATTTAATTACTCTTGAAATATTTTTCATATGTCAGTTTTAATTTCCTGAAATCTCGTTATCTGCATGGTCGTTTTTCACGCAAATTGCAACGAAAGGTGTGACTACTTCCGTGAAATGCAACCGACATGTTATGGAATATCCGGTTCTATTTTCAAACGCATGTTGCAACTTTATATGCAATAGAAGAAATATTAAAATTATGTGGAGTAGTTCAGTAATTCCATATGTCACGGGTGTGACAAAATGACAACATTTTTTTAATTTATTTACGACTAAGAGCTTTTTCAAGCAGAAGTACACTGTTATCAAGCAGGTTAAAGTGCTGCAAATTATCTAAATAAAATTAAATTATTACATTTTCAAATTCTACATCCAAATCAAGGGTGACTTTATGTATAATGTGCTATACTTAATTTGAACCATTTCAGAGATGTCTCGATTTTGAAAAAAAAAAATGAACAACAGAAATGAAATTTTCTTTCCGAGATAAGTACCCTACAATCTAGGAAAATAAGCACAATATAAACGTACCATAGAATTTTTCGTCAACTTTATGTATTGGACACCTATTTTCTACTAAATATACGGAAAAAAGAAGTGTTTTTACTCTTTTTCTCTCAATTTTTTAAGCATGCTTTGGAATGGTGACAATTGGATCTTTTATAAACAAATTTGGTGGTCTAATAGAAACGAGGGGTTAACCTCCCTGGGTAATCAGTGTATCAGGATTGGCAAATCAGGGGAAGTCGTTTGGAAATCAGGGAAATCAACAGAAAATCAAGGGAAATCATTACGACATTAGGGGGAATCAATAGGAAATCAGGGAAAGTTTTACGAAATAATAAGCAAATAAGGGGAAGTTGGACGAAAACTAGACGAAATTACAAGGAAATAAGTGGAGTTTGGACGAAATCACAAGGAATTCAGGGGAAGTTGGACGAAAACACAAAGAAATCAGGAGCATTTAGACGAAAACAAAAGGAAATCAGGAGAATTTAGACAAAATTACAAGGAAATAAGGGGAAGTTGGACGAACACACAAGAAAATCAGAGGAATTTAGACGAAATTACAAAGAGATATGGAGGCTGGACGAAATCACAAGGAATTCAGAGGAAGTTTTACGAAATAATAAGCAAATAAGGGGAAGTTGGACGAAATCACAAGGAAAAACTGGACGAAAACTAGACTAAATTACAAGGAAATAAGTAGAGTTTGGACGAAATCACAAGGAATTCAGGAGAATTTTAACGAAATAACAAACAAAAAAGGGGGAAGTTGGATGAAATCCCAGAAATAAGGGGAAATTGGACGAAAACACAAGAAAATCAGGAGAATTTAGACGAAATTATAGAATTTGGACGAAATCACAAGGAATTCAGGGGTTGTTTTACGAAATAACGAGGAAATTAGAGAAAGTTGGACAAAATAACAAGGAATTCAGGAGAAGTTGGACGAAATCACAAGGAATTCAGGGAAACTTTAACGAAATAACAAGCAAATTAGGGGGAAGTTGGACGAAATCACTAGGAAATAGTGGGAAGTTGAACGAAAACACAAGGAATTCAGGGGAAGTTTAACGAAATAACAAGGAAATTAGGGGAAGTTGGACGAAAATACAAGAAAATCAGGAAAATTTAAATGAAATTACAAGGAAATAAGTAAAGGTTTTACGAAATCACCAGGAACTCAGGGGAAGTTTTACGAAATAACAAGGAAATTAGAGAAAGTTGGACGAAATCACAAGGAAATAAGGGAAAATTGGACGAAAACTAGACGAAATTACAAGAAAATAAGTAGAAATTGTACGAAATCACAAGGAATTCAGGGGAAGTTTAACGAAATAACAAGGAAATAAGGGGAAGTTGGACGAAAATACAAGGAAATCAGGAAAATTTAGACGAAATTACAAGGAAATAAGTAGAGGTTGTACGAAATCACAAGGAAATCAGAGGAAGTCAAGTGTAGGCCATTTTTGGGAAGTATTAACCCCTGGAATAGAAATAGAATAGAAAATTTTCAAAAATTGTTTTTGGAAATATTTTTTTTGTAATGCAAATTTAATTTTTTTTTTTTGAAAAATCGAGATATTTCAGAAATGATACAATTTAGGTATAACACGGTATACAGAAAGTAATTTTCAATTTGCATATAGAATCCAAAAATGCAATGAAATATAGGGTGTTCCATTTAAAATAAACAAGTTTATAACGGGAAGTGTCACGTAAATCTATTTATTAGATTCGTCTTATCCGCTTACTTTAGTCCCCAAAATTTCAAATTCATATAATTTGCATTTTCTGAGAAAAATAGCAAAACGTACATATACGTTTGCAACAGTTAAAGGGTAAGAAGTGTAAAAATGGTAAAAACTGCATTATCAATTTGTTACTTTGTATACAAATTATCAATTTTTAACTCCACAGATTTCAACCAGTTTTGCCAACTTTTGTTAAAATATTGTCACGGGTGTGACAAATTTTCTTAACAAAGTTTTAATTCAAAAACAAATTATGAAATTACTTTTTTATGTAATTCAATATCTTCATTATATTCAATATCTGATGTGTTAAGTAAATAGTTCAAACTGATTTGTCCACTAATTTTAAATTCTTGGAATTTATATTTTGAGTGAAAAAAAAAATAAGTGAAGTTAAGCAAAAAATTTAATTAAAATAGATGAACGAAAGTGTAGTTAAAAGAAGTTAAAGAATCAAGAAGCAAACAATTCAACCATTCATGGTTTTGGTTAATTTAAGATTTATATATTCGATTTTTAACAAAATTATGTTTCTGCAAGATGTTTTAGTTTTTAATGTGTCAGGTTCAGTTCGTGTGGAACTGCTGAGTTATAATAATGATTTATCTATTTATTTACTTATTAAACCATTTATCATTTTTCATAGAGGAATACAAGATGTGCAGTATTGGAGAAGCAATATGACTAAAACTAAATCAGATAAGCTTCTAGTAAGCTTCTAAATCATACTGAAATTAAATAAAAAAATGTACAAGAATCTCGTTTACACAGTTATTAAATTTTTTATACAGTGTGTTGCACTTAAGCCCTTATTTCCCACATTCTATGACGCCAACAAAAGTTATTAAGAAAAGCTGTTGAAAGTTCAAAATCTTTGTACCAAATTTCGAGTCCAAATTCACATTTGAAATTTTTCTCTGTGCTTAGTTATAGTAGTACATTTTGCACGCTTTTTGATTTCACACTCGTTGCTGAATCAACTAGTGGAGAATGAGCGTATTTGCAAAATGCAAGTTGACAAACAGTTGATAACAGTCATCGTTCAGTGTTTCTTTTGCAGAAATAATCGGTGATTTGCAGTCGTAGAAAAAGTTTAGTGTCAAACTCTTACTAAATGTTATTTCCCACTCGTTTTTGCAAAATGTACTATAAAATAAATATTATTTGTTTACCAAATATTTAATTCGAGCTAAAGTTTAGGTATCTCTGGGCAAGGTTTTTGAAACATGCAGTTGAAAAATAGTATATTAAAGAACGTGCTTTATAATGGCCAATTTGGTGCACGAGTTCATGGTTGTATAGGACGAGTGTACCAATGCCATTATAAAACAAGTCCTTTATACTATTTTTTCGAATTTGCACCCTTTTTTAATAAAAAAATTAAATTTTCCAATTCTAAGAGTTTTCGTATTACACGATTGGTAATGGTTTTGTAATCACGACTTGTCACTTGATTTTCAAACTTAATTTAAAATTTGACATTTATTGAGTTTCACTGTCACTGAATTTTGACATAACGAAACCTAACCTCACAGCTAGTATTCACATCTATTATATTTAGGTACAATTATTGTTGACTGCAAAGGACAATTCAATTATATTGATAAATTTTTTATTCATGCAGCAATTTATTAAACACGAATCGTAAAATCCAAATTGACCAAGAACTTGACAGGAAACAGGTGACAGTCAGACTAATTAGTTCTGCCAATTCTTAAAAAACAAAATTTCCTGCTTTAAGTTCTTTAATAGATAAAGTCCGTTTTTTTATTAAAAAACCACCAACACCGCACTCTCCCACCACTTTACAACCGGCAACGTCGTCGATGGTGACTTTTTGGTGATAAAATCAAATAGGTTAGCTGCCTAATTGACAATTTGATTACACAAAACGGCCTTTCAGGCTGTCTTTTCACCATTAAATCATTTGATTTGCAATTCAACAGGCTGTAAAAGAAACGTTTTTAACGGAAACACTGCCTAATTTTCAGAAATGTCAAAAATTTGACAACTATTTTCTCACCAAAAATCTCCCTAGGCAACGTTGCCGGTTGTAATGCAGGGGAAAATTGCGGCGTTGGTGGTTTTAAAAAAAAAAACGGACCTATTAAAGCGGCAAATTCGAAAAATATTTTTAAAATCGTTTGTGATTAATAATAATTGTAAAGCTGTCGCAGCACTGCCGCTAATTTGACTGTAAAAACCGAAATATTTTTTTTGTATTATTTGGAAACATTAAACGTTTGTATCATGATTTAGGTATTAGAAAAAATCCTCCACCGCTTCGCTGTGAATCAAAGCAAACAAATCTGGAATCCAGAAACGATACGATTGAATAATGACAACAGTCCATCCGCCTCTCAATAAATTATTGCAACAAAGCAAAGCAGCTTTATAGATGAATTATCCACGGAGTGATTGACGGACAGGAACAATTTGCATGATTAACTATGAATGTTAAAATAATGGATATGTCACCAAAATACAGTTTACTTCAAAACGAAACCCAAATCAAACGAGAACAGCGTGATTTATTTGGTCTTTACGTACAAAACTGGAGCTTACCTTGAATAGAATTCCTATACCCAGATTCATAAACGGTTTCGTAAAGTCGATAACGCTTTCTCGTGCATAATTTATCGTCATTGAAGCTACAGCTAAATCTGCTCTCTGGAAAAAGAAATAGTAATGAGACAAAATTAAGAAAAAAAAAATACAGTGCGTTTTTTACCAGTGGCGATTAGGGAATTCCCATGGTTAATTTTCTACCTCAAGTTAAGTTTTGTTCGAATAAAAACGATAAAAAATTATTTAGAAAAAAATAATTAACCGATTTTTGACTAGCACATCCACAAAACATAAAAGTTACTGAAATTGGCGAAAACAAAACATCCTAAATATGACAGTTGCGAGAGTGGCAATTGACGTTTCTAATGTCAAAAGTTCAATTTTAAATTGACTAGAATTTTAAAGTCCAGCTCATTGCTATCAGTCCTTTCTCCTGTGTAAATTTTCAAAAATTCTTGGGTGTAAATCAGGCTTTTAATTCTTTAGGGAGAAAATTAGGGGAAAATTGAAGGTGGCGATTTTTGTGGTTAACACGTTGTCAAAGTTGAATGTATTAATCAATAATTAATTAACAATTTGTTGCAAAAGAGAGGTTTCAATAGAGATTTAACAAGTTTTGGCATTCTTGCGTGAGACGATTAACTTCTACGCATGCCACAGTTGCGTCAAGGTCAAGCGCTTTCGCTGCCAACTGTTACGGATACAAGTCGCTAGGGGTTACTGCCAACTTAACTTTTTAATGAGTGGACCGATAGTAATGAGTTTTGGTATACATTGTACAAGAAATAAAAAGAAATTGATAAATTGATTGATCAATAAATTAATTAAAATTTTGTTGCAAAAGACAGGTTTCAATACAGATTAAACATAAAAGTTACTAAGGTTGGCGAAAACAAAACATCCTAAACATGACAGTTGGCGAGAGTAGTAATTGAACGAGCAGTTGACGTTTCTAATGTCAAAAGATCAATTTCAAATTGACTAGAATTTTACTTTGTGCGAGAAAAAAAAAAGAAATTGATAAATTGATTGATCAATAAATTAATTAAAATTTTGTTGCAAAAGACAGGTTTCAATAGAGATTAAACATAAAAGTTACTAAGGTTGGCGAAAACAAAACATCCTAAACATGATAGTTGGCGAGTGTGGTAATTGAACGAGCAGTTGACTTTTCTAATATCAAAAGTTCAATTTCAAATTGACTAGAATTTTACTTTGTGCTAGAAAAAAAAGAAATTGATAAATTGATTGATCAATAAATTAATTAAAAAATTGTTGCAAAAGACAGGTTTTAATAGAGATTAAACATAAAAGTTACTAAGGTTGGCGAAAACAAAACATCCTAAACATGATAGTTGGCGAGTGTGGCAATTGAACGGGCAGTTGACGTTTTTAATGTCAAAAGATCAATTTCAAATTGACTAGAATTTTACTTTGTGCGAGAAAAAAAAAAGAAATTGATAAATTGATTTATCAATAAATTAATTAAAAAATTGTTGCAAAAGAGAGGTTTCAATAGAGTTTAAACATAAAAGTTACTAAGGTTGGCGAAAACAAAACATCCTAAACATGACAGTTGGCGAGAGTGGTAATTGAACGAGCAATTGACGTTTCTAATGTCAAAAGTTTAATTTAAAATTGACTAGAATTTTACTTTGTGCGAGAAAAAAAAAAAGAAATTGATAAATTGATTGATCAATAAATTAATTAAAAATTTGTTGCAAAAGACAGGTTTCAATAGAGATTAAACATAAAAGTTACTAAGGTTGGCGAAAACAAAACATCCTAAACATGACAGTTGGCGAGAGTGGTAATTAAATAAACAGTTGACGTTTCTAATGTCAAAAGTTCAATTTCAAATTGACTAGAATTTTACTCTGTGCGAGAAAAAAAAAAGAAATTGATAAATTGATTGATCAATAAATTAATTAAAAATTTGTTGCAAAAGACAGGTTTCAATAGAGATTAAACATAAAAGTTACTAAGGTTGGCGAAAACAAAACATCCTAAACATGACAGTTGGCGAGAGTGGCAATTGAACAGGCAGTTGACGTTTCTAATATCAAAAGTTCAATTTCAAATTGACTAGAATTTTACTTTGTGCGAGAAAAAACACAGAAATTGATAAATTGATTGATAAAAATTTGTTGCAAAAGACAGGTTTTAATACAGATTTAACAAGTTTTGGCAATCTTGCGTAAGACGATTAGACTATAATAATTGAACATTTTTTTGAAACACGGTATACTTTTTTCTTTGGTTACCTTTTTAAAATAAAACTAGATTTACATTAAAATATAGTCTCATTACTTACTTTTTCCATTAATTCCCGTACAATCCCATTCCATTCTTTTGTGTCTGGATTGTACACTCCATACATGTGATCTGGAACCAATCTGATTGAATATTGGAACCCAACTTGGTTTGCGATGCATTTTAACAGGTCTATGCAGAAGCCTTCGTAGCGAGCATTTCCAGTCAAGTTTTTTTCTTCTTTCACCATCACGTATGGACGCTCCTAGAAAAACATCAGTCTTAAAACAAAGAATGAGTAGGTTAAATCAGTATGACATGTTTTAATCTTAATCGACATTTTTCACAAAATGATCAGTTTACTTGGCATAAATCTTTTTGTGTCACCTATTTATTAAAAATCCAGTGAATATTATGCCTGCATGTACGTAAATAAGACGTCATGACTTGACAAATTTATTAGCGATTTACTTTCAGTAGAAATAACTAAAGGATACTTTTGTGTCGTAACGTTGGATTTCTGAAATTAACTAGGAATTAAACATTGGCATCACTGACTGTCGGTCAAATAAATTTGTCATTCAAATTTAACAAGAAAACGAAATGGACTCAAAGATTACAAGAAAACCAATTTCTAAGGAAAGACAGCAAGACATTTTCCGCGCATTTAAAAAAATCGATGATAAAAATGGTCAAACAATGGGTAAAACGAAAACCGTTAACCTGGTGGCAGAAATATTTTGTGTAAAGTGTTTTTTGATATATACGAGGTGTTTATAAATGTTTCTAGCATCAAAGGTGGCTATGAAATGTCAAAGAAATTTGCCGCTCATTATAAATGTGGGTTTAGATTTTTCAACTGACATTTGTAGTTAACCTCAATCATGAAGCAAAGTAAGTTTTGAAAAGAAAAGTGTTCTACTTGTGATTTAAAACCTGAAAAACTAAAATTTGGACACAAAACCGTAACCTAGATGTCGTTGACGTAAGTAACATTATAAATTCTTCTAAATTTTGCAAAATCTGAATTGGAAGAACGACTTTATTCAAAATTATAAAATCCATGGGTTATAAATACAAAAAGATTAATGGAAGAAAAGTTCTGTGAGAACAAAAACACATTGTTGCGGCCAAAATTAAATTTCTTAGAGAATTCAACTCACCATAGATTCGACCAATAAGAGACATTTATTTTTTCAAATAAACCAATCACAGCAAACTTTTCTTGGAAATTTTTACTAGTGCCGTAGGCGTATGGGACGAGTGCACCAATGCCATTATAAAACAAGTCCTTTATACCATTTTTTCGAATTTGCACCTTTTTTTTAATCAAAAATTTAAATTTTCCAATTCTAAGAGTTTTCATGTTCCACGATTGGTAATGGTTTTGTAACCACGACTTGCCACTTGATTTTCAAATTTAATTTAAAATTTGACATTTATTGAGTTTCACTGTCACTGAATTTTGACATAACGTAACCTAACCTCACAGCCAGTATTCACATCTATTATATTTAGGTACAATTATTGTTGGCCGCAAAGGACAATTCAATTATATTGATTATTTTTTATTCACGCAGCAATTTATTAAACACGAATCGTAAAATCCAAATTGACCAAGAACTTGACAGGAAACAGGTGACAGTCAGACTAATTAGGTCTACCAATTCTTAAAAAACAAAATTTCCTACTTTGAGTTCTTTTATAGATATAGTTTATCCGGAGAGAGATTGGGAGATTTTGACAGTTGACATATAGGTTGGCAGCAAATTATACAACAAAAAAAAACACTAAATTCCTACGCGAACTGAGTTGACAGGGTTGACAGTAAGTGGGCTTATTTTGTTATTTTAAATTTTGCGCGTAGATTTAGTGACTTTTCGGTCATTCAATCTCTCACTGTACAAACTATACATTCGATTTTCCCCTAATTTTTGCCCCAAGGAATTGAAAGCCTGCTTTACACCCAAAAATTTTCGAAAATTTACACAGGAGAGTCGACTGAGCAGAATGAGCTGCACTTTATATCCGGTGAGAGATTGGGAGATTTTGACAGTTGACATATAGGTTGGCAGCAAATTATGCTACAAAATACACTAAAAACACTAAATTCCTATGCGAACTAGGTTGAAAGGGTCGACAGTAAGTGGGCTTATTTTGTTATTTTAAATTTAAATGTCCCGCGTCTGGTACACTTTTTATCGCGTAGATTTAGTGACTTTTCTGTCATTCAATCTCTCACCGTACGAACTATAGTGACATATCTATAAACTTAACAAATGACAGTAACTAGAGTCGCTAGCAGATTTATTTTGGACGTCAATGCTAATAAGTCAAACTTGAAAATTCTAATTTCCTAAAATGTCAAAATTTCGGTAAAACATAGAGCACACTTAAATTTACAATTGATGACAAAAACTACAAAAATTTTGTTAGACAAATGTCAAATTAGGTTGAATTGTATAGTATCCGATGCGAGATTGAGACATTTTGACAGTTGACATTTAGGTTGGCAGCAAATTATGCTACAAAATATACTAAAAACACTAAATTCCTACGCAAACTGGGTTGACACTTAGTGAGCTTATTTTGTTATTTCAAATTTCGCGCGTAAATTCAGTGACTTTTCTGTCATTCAATCTCTGTACGAACTATGGTGACATATCTATCAACTTAATAAATGACAGTAACTAGAGTCGCTAGCAGATTTATTTTGGACGTCAAATACTAATAAGTCAAACTTGAAAATTCTAATTTCCTAAAATGTCAAAATTCCGGTAAAACATAGAGCACAGTTAAATTTACAGATGATGACAAAAACTACAAAGTTTGTTAGACAAATGTCAAATTAGGTTGAATTGTATAGTATCCGGTGCGATATTGAGACATTTTGACAGTTGACATATAGGTTGGCAGCAAATTATGCTACAAAATACACTAAAAACACTAAATTTCTACGCAAACTGGGCTGACAGTCAGTGGGCTTATTTTGTTATTTCAAATTTCGCGCGTAAATTCAGTGACTTTTCTGTCATTCGATCTCTCTCTGTACGAACTATACCTATAAACGACTCCAAATTGAGTACTCTAATGGACCTATTAAATCGGCAAATTCGAAAAATAAATATTTACTCTTGTTTTCGTTCCAATAAGAGCTTTAATGACAAACCAAAAACTGTCATTTGGATGACATCTGTTTAATAGGACATTACACTAGATAAGTTATAACCTTTTAATTACACAGCTCAAAAATAAAAGTTACTAAATTTGGTTACTTCTACCGAACGTGAGTATTTAATACGTGTTGAGTTGAGTTATTAAAAACTTTCAGGTTCACTAAAACCTGTTGACGAAAATATTAATTTTATCAGAGTAAACCTTCCCTGTAATTCCCGATGTCTGATAAGACGCTGTAAACTGTAAAACACCCATCCTCTACAGTAAACGACATGAATTCAAACTCCCTTTCCTTCCGTTACCAAAATGACTTACCTCCCTCGTCATAACGACAAGGGTTATATTCAGCGCGTGACTCTCGTAGAAAGCGTTGGGGTCAGTGATGTTGACGCCCCCGGACGGAGTCCACTGTCCTACTTTTTTGACCTCTTCCTTTTTCAATTTTAGTAGGTCTAGTTTGAAGTTTGACCTTTTGCCACCATTAAATTCTATATTTCCCGTTAAGCCGTGAAGGTTTATCTGAAAGAAGAAAGTAAAGTTTGTGGTCGTGATCGTGTGCTATCTCAAATATTTACATTGGGCGTCGCGGCGCTCTTAACTCGCGTACTCACTTATATAAAAAAAGAAAAACTTCTTCTGATGTGTTTTGTTCGGATGTAGTTGTTAAAGGAACTGGAAAAGGATTTCCAACTTTCTCGCGAACATTCCGCATCTTAAACATGTTTGAGGGATGAGGGTTTAAGTAAATTGTACAGCGTGGCGTAGAATAAATGGGGCGTTACGGTTAGAATGTGAACAAAATTTTCAAAGAAATTTGTGTCTTCATCAGAGTATCCTTAGCGGAAAAAATCAATTAATTTTTACTCCGTTTTCTCTTATTTGTAATGTTTAAGGCTGTTCTACCCCTCAACTAAAATTCGTGTTTTGAAAAATATGCAATTCAACATACTAGCCATTTGACACATGCCAATCATCCATAAGGGTGAAAATACAATTAGCATAACCACAGTTCAGCAATAAACCAGGCAGATGAATTTGCCTTGTCTTGGAGTTTTCGAAATATTATGTCCCTCGAAAATAATAAATGAATAATAAAGAGAAATAATAAATGGCATCATCAAATAAACTTTATATTTCAAGTAAAAAATGTGTACGATCACAATTTTATTTTTAAAATTACACTGTGCGACAAATTCAAATTAATTTTGAATGTGTTATGTAATCCAAACAAACTACATACCCAAAGGACATCCTTACCTCAAAACCTTCACATTCTTGTTGTTACGTAAATTTTTTAACATAAGTAGTTAAAAAAACATAAAAAAGAGATTCTTTTTCTATTTTACTTATGATTTTTATGTATATATGATTATCAATATTTAAAATAAATATAAAAAACTAAAATTAAAAAAAAATTATATGCAAATCATAACTTGTTTAGCCGCTAACTTTGATACGATTTTTTTACTCTTTATTACAAAATTCGATTTTTTTACAGTAATTTGAAATTGATTGTATTTGACAATGTAAAGACTTTTATTTTGGAAACAAAAATGTTTAAAACTTACAGTCATGAAATTTTACTTTTAAAATGAAATATAAAATTTGGTGGTGACTTGCGGTTACCGGACTATGTTTTATCAAAAGGTGGGTTACTTATAGAACATAACAGTTTTTTGGCTACTAAAACTTTGTCACGCTGTGTTTTAATTGATAATAAATTTGAATAAATTAGATTTAGATATTAGTTCATCTTGTCATTTCTTGTGCTTCAACGCATTCGCTGGTATTTAATAAAATCAATTCCACCAAATTTAGAAACAGATATTTGGGTACTTTCGAATAACACAAAATATTACAGGTAGAGAGCTACAATTTTGTTTATAAAATTGAAAACACTCGATCACGGTTTTTTTTCGATAAATCGTTTATGCCATAGGTATATTTTTCCATGGCAACATAAAAGGTGGTGTGCGGTTGAGTCTTAATCATCTAAAAATTAGATGTAGAAGTTGTTTTTAATCGTGGAAAATGCAAGATTGCAGAAAAAATATTGTTTAAATATTGTTTAAAATTAAAAAATGTTATTTCGAGCGCAAATTCAAATTGCCGATTTCCAGAGGTTGTCGCGCTACTTTAGACTTTTAGTCTCTTTCAATCAGCAATGTGAATTTTTCCGCTCTTAATACACAAATAGCTATTAAAATTTGTGTAGTCAACTACTTATATTAACGTGAGTTTCAAAATTATAAAAGATATCCATCGATCTAGAAGGATTCTAAGTGTTACTGTGTATTAAACTTTAACACTAATTTGTTTTTACTTTTTATACGAGACATCAAAAAAACTACATTTTATAAGCATCACGAAAAATTAAAAAATTACATATCTTGACATAACTAAATATTTCAAAAATTGAGTACAAATGTCCACCTCAATGAATGTTTTCATCATTTTGGAAAAGTTTAAAAAGTTGCTACAGTAGCAGAATTTGAGATATGTATAAAGAAATCATTGAAAATGTAAAATCATGTTTTGGGTAATTATTTTAACAAAGTTGGAGAAATTGCCAAAACACAGAAGTAACAATATAGAGCTCTGCTGGTATCTAAAAATCAAAAAGTTACGGGAGCGCTAAAAAGCTTTCTAATCTTTTTATTTCAACCTGACGGTCATGTATGGGAGACAACTCGGTGCTGACCTTTTTGGTCTTATGGCTATTGAGCACTCCACTCTGGTTGCGGCAAAGGACCAAATGGTCAAAGATGCAATAAAATGTATAAAAATCAATGTATGAAATGCAATTAATCCGTTGTCCTATATAGAATAGACTGTTTAAATGCAATGTTATAATGCAAGTTTATTAATTGAGGTCTACTTCAAGAGTCAAAAGCGAATTTTTTGTCAACAAAGATGAGTTTGATTGCACTAAATCTAAACTCAAAATACCACACTCAACTGAGAAAAAAAGGGTTTTGTACAGTGACTTTTTAATTAGATTAACGATAGAAAATCTTTTGCAATTGTTAATCTAATTTATTAAAATGTCGACAAAATGTATTAAAATTTATTTTTAGAAATCTTGCATGAGGGTTAAAATGTTATTATATTCAGATGCGACAGCAATTTATGCTCAAATTTTAAACACAAGTTGCATTAAATTTAAGATGAAGCTGGTCACAGGTCACAGTTATGTTAAAAAAAACAATTCGCGAGTATTTACGCAAAAACTCAAAGATCGCTAAAAATTACTCTTCTAATTCATCGTGAATTTTTGCTTTAGATTGTTAAGCTTGATCAACCATAAGCGTATGGAAAATTGCAAATATTTATCTTTGAAATTAAAAACGATTTTGAGGGTGATCATAATTGTTGCCGGACTCTTTATCATTCACTGTTTTTCACACAAAATTCAGGTATTTACGCATTAATTTTACATTTCGTATTTTCCAGTTCTAAACTAAAAGACCATTTTTCCGCAATTATAAAATGTGTAGGGAAGATTTTCTATTTCAAAAACTTTATCCGGTAACTGTGACTTAAAACCGCTATTTACATTTACATTTTCCTAATATTTTTCATAACCGTTTTTTAATAAAATTGTTGACTCAAATCTTGGTGTTGACAAAAATTATCAAAAACACCAAATTTCGTCAAAAACTGGTGACGCGCAAGTTTGATAAAAACAACTGACCAATATTAATCGACAAAACTCTAGAAATTTAAAAAAAAACATTGATTTACAAGTCGAGCACAGTCAAAACCACAAGTATCCAAAGATTGAAAGAATTTAAATATTTTTTCAAGATATTTATTTATAGGTTTTCCGAAATACATTTTTAATTGCTTTTGGATAATTTGAAGTTTTGGGTTTTACAGTCTTTTCTTGAAATGAAAATTATGATGTTAGCTTCGACATTTTTGAAAGCAAATTGTCTTATTGGTAACGTGTAAAATCCACCGGTAGCAGGTAATGATTAGCTTATTAGAGACGAGGATTTTTATGTAAAATTCGTACAATTAAAGATACAAGTGGATACAAGTTTTTTAAAAAATAGTTTTTTGCATAATAACATTAAACGCCAATTTCGCTTTTCTTGAGTGGTTCTGGCTTAAAAAATATTTACCAATATAGAAACTATGATAATTTAAAATGTTAAAATTGTTAAAAATAAATTAGGGAAGGATTTTTATTGATTGTATTATTATGAAGAGTAAAAATGGACCAAAAACTTATGTGTCAGATAAAAGGTTTGGTTAAAAAAAATTTAAATGCGTTTTTCCCAAACAAAAATAATAAAATAATAAGTAATTTTAAAATTTCCCCGGCGACCAGTGAGGAAAAATTTCGGACCACATTTACGAAAATTACATTTTTCAATTAAAAAAACATTCTGCCATTAGAAAAAAAATTACGCTCCTAAAATTTTTGCCTACTAGAACCAGAAATTTCACGGGCTCAAAACGCAGAGAAACTCAAATCCTGATATTTTAACTCATCTTTGGTCCAACACGAATTTATTGTTCCAACTGCTGGGTTTCTTATAGGAAATGTGCAGGTCAAGCGACTGTTTCCATAAAGTTTATGATCCCCTCATTACCAAATCCTCGGTAATCCCTTTTGCCAGCTGTCAATCAAAGGTATTGTTAAAGTTGCATACTTTTTAAACACGAAATTTTCGGGCAGGCTCGTAGACCCTTAAGAGAATAGTATAGTTTAACAAACGCTCTAGTGCGGTTATGGCTTTGACTTTTTAAATCGTTTACAGCCAACTTACGGCAAACCCCCATAAACATAATAACGCTCAAATGATTGGGTCTCATCTAATAAATATTTTTTCCCAGCTGGTCAGTCTTACAAACCAACTCTTTACAGGTTTACATTTCGAGGTGATTTTGTTACTCAACTGACCCAAACTTACTCAAATTCATGATAAACGCAATTATATTAATTGGGGATACTAAAGAAAAAAATCCAGGGATTGGAACATTTGGAAATTTGTGGAGTTTATACGTCTTGACTGTCTTATTAATAGTACCAATTTAGAAAAATTTAAACCAAAAAGGAGCATATTTAGAAATTTTTATTTGGACAACTGAAAATGCCAATTTTTTCAAAACTGTAATTTCGTTATTTCTAGTGCGACAGGAACAAAATTTATGCATGTTGTTTCTTTTGTTTGATTTAGTAATCACTAATTTGCAAAAATTTAGCTCAAAAAGTCGAATTTTTACAAATTTTCGTTTTAAGACCAAAAAAATGCCACAATTTTTTTTAATCTTGTAATTTCTTTATTTTTATGCGATTTTAACGAAATTTGTGGAGATTATCATTCTCGACTGCCTTATTAAGAGCGTCGATTTAGAAAAATTTAGACCGAAGAAGAAAATTTTTAGAAATTTTGATTTCAATGAGCGAAGAAAAATTTTTGTTTTTTGACCAAAGAAAAAATGTGACCAAAAATTTTAATCGACCTGTAAGTTCTTCATTTTTAATACCACTATAACCAAATTTGTGAAGTTTATAAGTCTTAACTGTCTTATTAAGAGTTTTAGAAAAATTTAGACCAAAAAAGGAGAATATTTAGAAATTTTTATTTGGACAACAGTGAAAATCTCAATTTTTTCAACACTGTAATTTCGTTATTTTTAGTGCGACAGGAACGAAATTTATGCATGCTGTTTCTTTTGTTTGTTTTAGTAATCACTAATTTGCAAAAATTTAGCTCAAAAAGTCGAATTTTTACAAATTTTCGTTTCAAGACCATAAAAATGCCATCAATTGTTTTTAAGATCCTGCAGCTACTTTATTTGTTAAGTGATTTTAACTAAATTTGTGGTGATTATCACTCTTGACTGTCTTATTTACAGAGCCGATTTACAAAAATTTAGAGCGAAAAGGAGAATTTGTAGAAATTTTTATTTTAAGTAGCTAAAAAAAACAATACAAAAAAAACTTGAACGCGGTTTAATTTCCACATTTTTGGTGTCACAAGAACGAAATTTGTGGGAGTTATTTTTAAGGTTATATAGTCTATAAAAGATGTTGAATTTGGGTTAATTTTAATATATCTTTGTTAGCCATTATCTTTATTTTTGTAAAAACATTGTTAATTTTTTTTTAAATTTTCTATTACTAAGTGGGACTTAGGTCCAGATAATCTAATTTTTCTTAGAAGCATAAGGAACCAAGTGTAAAAATATGCCCAAAAAAATATTTTTGGATCAAAAACTACGACTGTCATCAATAACTCGCAATTCGCTTTTAAATTGCATATTTGAAAAGAGATTGAGAATATTTATTACGGTTCATTATGATTATGTGGGTTTGCGGTAAAAACGGTTTAAAAAGTCAAAGCCATAACCGCACTAGAGCGTTTGATAAACTGTAAGTCTAGACGAAGTCACGTTACAATTTAAATCCACGTGTGCGGTGTATTTGCGACGCCATCCGCGACTAAAATTTTTCATATGCCACGACAGTTTGTCGCACATGACACATCCAACACGAACCCACAAGCGGTAACTTGTAAATTTAATTTCGCCATAATTTATTTCAGCAGCATTTCCTCTCGGATCGCTCCATCTTTTTATACATGTCAAAGTATCAGGCGGCCGTCTTTAAAAAATTCACTGACTTACCACAGTGTCCAAATAATTGTATAGCGATAATCCATCATCCCACGGTTTCTCGACGTCGCAAGATAAGTTCATCGGCTTTATAGCCAAAGAATCGTCGGATCCAGAATTCATGTTCGCCAGTCCTTGAGCAAAAACATACACAGAGTCATACATTAACGCCGGCTCCGCCTGAAATGAATGCCTGTTTAATGGAAAAACGCTCCTGAGGGAAAATCATTACCTGAATAACTCCGCTTTTATTAAGGATTGCATGGCCAATCGGTTGGAATTTTTCCATAACGTCGAGGGATTCTTTTACTATGGGATGATCCACGTCTACTATTCTGAATGCCGTTATATTTACGGAATTGTATTTGAAATCTTCCAGATCAAATGTTTCCAAATCCTGGGAACACAAAAATTGATACAAATTCAATATTGGGAGGTGACACTGTCAATCTTTGGGGTGTCTTCTTCTTGTGGGGTTTAATGGTTTTTTTTTGGACTCTGATCCATTTCATAACTGTTTATTTCGGTTCAATGTTAATAAATATTTTGCTACAGGGTGTTTCAAAATTGCCGTAAAGACATACAGAAAAAAGAACTCATTAATGTTAGTAATAATTGTTGCAAAAAATAGTTAATTTATGTCTACTTGAAAAACTTAGCGCTTTAAAGTTGGTAACATTCTACTAATTTATTTAACAAATTTGTAGATAAAGTTTGGAACAAATTATGTTAAAGTATTGGATTAAAAAAATTCTACATTTCCCTTCTTTTACTAATGTTTAGAGTAATTTATTTTTATAAATTTTTGATGGTTTTTTGGTTACCACTAAAGTTCTGTAGGTCTATTTATTCCATGAGCGTAAAAATTGTGGAAATGTTCTCTAATTATCTCCGATAAATGTTCCAATTTTTTTGAACTAATACAACAAATTGAAATTCCAAAATAAGAAATAAAAACCCGCAATATACCTATAGGAAAATAGTATCTAAAACTCTTTGGAGAGGCCAATTCTAGACTACTATTTCTAATTCCTACTAATAAAATGTAAGTTTTATATAATTATTTATACAGGAGAACCTCGTTAATCCGAATTAATTGGGACCAGGATGTGTTCTGATTAGTGATTTGTCGGATTACCGAGAATTTGTTCTAAGCACAGCTTATACAGGGTGATTTTTAAAAAACGGCAGGCGTTGTAGAATTTTTATTTATGAACCGATTTCAAAAACTAAAAAAGCAAATTAAATGGTTTTTATTTTACTATAAACTGATAAATTTAGAATTTTTCTAAATGTCTTAGTATCTTTAGGGCGATATTCAACTTTCTTATTTTAAATTGGCACCCATATTTTTTCTTGCATAATTTGGAAAAAATTAATTTTCTTGATTCAGAAATGTGTTATATCTTCTACTTTTAACAAAAAAAAATATTTTTAAAAAAATTATTAAAATTGAAAAAAATAGGCTATAAAAGTTAATAAAATCTAAGTGCATGGTGTCAATTGTGCAATGAAAATTTAATTAAATTAGGTAGATGTTTTTTTGATTTGTAATTATTATTGTCTTTTGTTATCAATAATTTCAAAAAAGATTGCCAATCCTTTCTGTTATTTGCTGCTTTTTGACATTACAATAATGGTATTGTTTTATTTGACAGCACGCACCTAGATTTTATTAACTTTTATTGCCTAAATTTTTTCATTTTTGATAATTTTTTTAAAAGTATTTTTTGTAAAAGTAGACATTTCTGAATCAAGAAAATTAGTATTTTCCAAATTATGAAAAAAAAATATGGGTGCCAATTTACAATAAGCAAGTTGAATGTCGCCCAAAAGATACTAAGATATTTAGAAAAATTCTAAAATAATCAGTTTATAGTAAATTAAAAACCATTTAATTTGTTTTTTAAATTTTTAAAATCGGTTCATAAATAAAAATTCTACAACAGCTGCCGTTTTTAAAAAATCACCCTGTAGATCTTAATTTTGGATTGATCACATCTTTTTACAAGTACGAACATAAAACGAAAAAAAAATGTTAGCAGTTTTAGGCAAATTTTTTAAAACTATCATCGAAAAATTAAAATTTGTTCGGATTAAAAAGATAAAAAGTAATTTAAATTTGACAGTAATTTAATTTTGAAAGTAATTTAATTGGAAGTAGGATTTTACGGCTCAGCAGCAATGTTTGTCTGCCGCTCAGGCGGCATTTGCTAGGGAAGCCTCAAATACATACAGTGTGAGTGAAATTTTCAATCTTATTTTAGTTTTTTTTATTGTTTAGGTAGAAAAACTATCTTATAAATAAGAAAACAATTTGCGTAAATAATACTTTGGTATATTCTAATCTTTGTTTTGTGGTAAAATATAATTAAATATATACAGTATGTCCTCGGATGGAGTTCACAAGAGGAAAAAAAATTTACAAAAAAAAATGACAAAGGAATAATGTTTTTTGCTTAATTTAAAATACATAAATCTTTAATTAAAACTTTAATATTATCAAGCTGTTTTCTTAAAATCGAAAAAAAAGAACAAAAAATAACGAAGAACTTTTTTATTTTTAATTTTGCAAAAACTGTCAAAGGAATGAAATTTGTTTCTTAACTCAAAGCAATTTCCACTATTTGATTGACCCATTACCTGTTTTAGCACATAGTTCAACTCTAATTAGTAATTCTTTAAGACTGTTTAAAATTTTCTCAATTATTGTTAAGGATGCAATTGCATTTCTTTTTTAATTTTTTAATACTTACCCATTATTGGGTAAATTTTCTTTTAATCTTTAACGCACTATTTGATATTGTGAATCCGCAGCCTGCTATTATTTATTTATGAAATTTAATAAATAAAAATAATAAAAAAAATAATTTTAAGAGTACAAACTAATAATTTTGAAATTTTAATTGCAGATTTATCTGTTTTGAAATAAGCAAAAAATGTTATTTCTTTGTCATTTTTTTGTAAAATGGAAAATAAACTTTTTTTCCCCTCTTGTGATCTCAATCCGGGGACATACTGTATATTATATATTATATATAATATTATAATATAATTATAATAAAATAAAATATAAACAAATAATTGTGGTAAAAGTTGCTTCCTTTTATGCTTTTGAGCGGCCAATGTAGTCTGACTTTTGTCGCACTGCTTCAACTTTTCAGCACTGACAGTGTGAAAATGTGATTTACAATTACAATTGAAGAGAATTTCGGATTAAAAAAACGCTGCTGTTATTTACACTAAAAGTTTGACAAGTTATTTTTTATTCCATACGTACAAAGCTGGTTTAAATACTATAGCTTACGAGTGAATTTAAAAGCCGCGGATGCCATGAAAAAACCTTTTAAACGAGTTTCTTACAACGTTTTATCTACGATTGTTCTGCTCTTCCAATTTACAAAAATAGTTGATTAGAAATCATCATTTTTAAACCAAAATCTGTTCAAACAATACCTCCTTTTTGCACAATAGAAAAATATTTTTTTTTAATTTTCGGTTAAATAAAAATTTCTAAAATTTGTTTTTTTTGGTGTTGAATTTTGTAATTGCCCATGCATAATTTCTTAAAACTATTTTTTGACTTTTCTTGTAAATATCTCAAAATGCTCACACGTTATAAGAAAATTGAATATACCGGGTGTTCCGCGGATTGCTGAACATAGGGAAATTATATGTTGTGCTTTATGAGGTTCTTAATTCGAGAGTCATCAGTTTTAAAATCCACTGTTATTGTGGAATTATTAGCAAAACCGAATCAAAATTTACTAAGTTACTAAAAATTATAGAACTAACCTAATTTATTAAATTTACTTAACACGGAGTATGAAATTGCTTTGGAAAGGCAATTTGAACTAAAAATGTTGGTTTAGGCACAACGCGACGTTACAACAGCGATGATCTTTATTTCTCAGTATACAGGATGGCCCAGAATTCATGACCCAGAGAGCAAGGGAGGGCAGCAATACAGATGGTAAATTTTAAAACAAAAATTGATTAAGTTTGATCGTATTCGAGAAAGGATAAAAAATTAACAACCAATCCCTGAAGCTTATTCTAAAGATGGAGTAAAATTTCCTAGGCAACGAGAGTGTTATGTTCACCTGACCAATGGACGATAGGATGTGTCCATAGTTACCGATTTTCAAATTCTGTTCGGCTTCCTGATTGGCCTCCCTTTTTTTGTCTTAACTCGATTATTTTTTGAGGTAGAAAATTTTTGTTTCGAAATTTGGATTTAGAATTGTTGCCTTCATAAGCCTTTTTTCTTTGGGTCACGAGTTCTGAGTGAGACACCCTGTATAGATCATTAGAAATTTCGAGCGGAAAATTTTAAATTTTATATTTTTAATTTGCATTTTTTGCTAACGCCGTAATAACATAGAATTCTAAAAATAGCTCTTAAATTAAGAATTTTCTGGAGCACAATTCGCCATTAACAAAATTTAATTTCACGACACGAGAAAGCAGGGAAAAAATAAAATTCAAATTTCCAAGTTATGTATTTCCTTATGTTCAGCAATCTATGGAACACCGGTAGATTTGAGACCAACACTGAAGGAAGTAGAAGTTCATCTTCCTCCTCAGAAAACTGCAGTTAACTCTAGTGATATTAATTTATTAACCAAATATTTATTTTCATAGAATTTAGGTATGAATACAAGGTAAATTTTGACTGCAATGGTGCTTTTAATTAAAAGAGGGAAATAACAATAGAAATCATAAGTGAATGTCTTACAAATAAGTCAACTAACATCTGTGACTGCATTCATAACTCCCTAGTTATGTTAATAGCTAGTATAACAACAGCTTGACATTTCACATTAAAATAATATAACGTTGTTGGACATGTGGCTAATTTGAATACGCCAAGTGCGTACATGTAATCTTTCATGCATTCGTGCTTATGATTCCTGAAATAATTGTTACGAAAACACGAATTTGCATTTGAATAAATTTAATTCGACAAAAATCGCAAAACCCCTATTTTAATAACAGCATTTCTGTTTTTACTGGTGTTTCAAAGCGGCTTATTATATTTCAGCCTTTTTAAAAAAACATGTTAATTAGGCCAGTCAAAACAATTTCATAAGAAAAATAAATTGATGCTTTCTTTATAAACAGCAACCTTAGCGATTGTTTTTAATTTAGACACTTTTTTATTATCTAAAATAAATAGCATCATGATTAAATTTTACTAAAAAAATACATTTCAAGCAATGTTAACACAAGACTTGGAATTGTGTTTCGTCTCGATGCAAATTGATTTTCTTAGATCTTCTAATTAAGTTCGGAAAATTCGGGAAAGGTTCTTTATTAAATAGTCGAAATTTGATTAGTGTTGTTCCTTTTCGAACTCGGCCGTAATGTCGTCAAGCAACTAGCTTAGAAGTTTTCATTCAAATATTCAATTTAGATTCGTTATAATGATTTATTTAATTAGGAGGATGAGGAACTGTATCGAATTAAAAAAATACTTATTGCTAGGAAGTAAAAAAACAGTGTTAATACGTATTAAAAGACAAAACCCAAGAAGTAAGGACTGTCTAAAATGAATGATACTTACAAAAGTGGTGAACATATAATGGTATCTGTAGTCGTTCATCTGAAGTTGTAAAACCTGCAAAAACCATAAATCAGCTCCGCTAATTGGTGTGGAAGGGTTTAAACTAGTCAGTAACTGATTGGGTCGTGGGCGAAACAAGATAAATACCAATCGGGAAACAAAGCATAGTTTGTTTGAGCAAACTGAGTTAGAAATAACATTTTGTGTTCGTTGACACAGCAAAGCGCCTTAGCAGGTTTAACTTCGATTCGCCGTCACCAACAGATCAAAGCGTGCTCTGGATTTCTGTAAACCTAAAGCTGCCATTAAATTGGCGGTTTTTGTAGGCCGAGGGATCAGCGCTAACATGTGGGGTTCCCAATTTAACTGCGCCGTATTTACAGGTGCGAAAGGGAAAAAGCGCCTTTCTAAATATTGGAAGAAAAGGGAAATTTTTATAGAAAGATCAAAAATCTTTTATGTTTGGAATAAACAAACCGTCGACTGAAAGAAAAACCTTTTTTGCTGAAATCTGTGGCTAAGACACTCTGTATATGCCCTCTTTTTCGTATTTCTATTGTAATCAGATTCCATCTTTTCATAGATATGCATTTTTGCTTCCCTCCGAACTAAATTATCTTATTCTGCTGGAACGATTGGTGCTTCGTGTTATTGTCGTTCAGAAAGGAAGGTCGGCTATCTGATGCACACAATACTATATTTCCCTAATGAAAAACACGTTTGACCTATATTACGAATATTTCAGCACATTCCGAAGCTCCCATTCAATGGAAATTAGCGAAAATATTTTTATCATTGAATTTCGATAGAACTCGATCATGAATAGGATGAGTAATTTAGGAATATCGGAGCTAAATGTAAAATGAATAATAATGTCAACAGATCGAATTTTATTTAATTAGAGGAGTCTTCATCTGAACCGAGTTTCGAAAGCAATAAAAATTCGGACAGCTGTCAAATTTGCTTGG
The DNA here is from genome assembly GCA_029298725.1 of Gnatocerus cornutus. Lineage (NCBI taxonomy): Eukaryota > Metazoa > Arthropoda > Insecta > Coleoptera > Tenebrionidae > Gnatocerus > Gnatocerus cornutus. The sequence goes on from CM055510.1 coordinate 3,219,931, forward strand.
TCCCTCTGAACACATCATAAAACGTCATAAAGTGATAATCACTACATTTACAAGGGGTTCTGCAGCCCAGAAAAGTACAATAGGTTTGCCAAGGTCTGCTCTTTTATGTAAAATCTTTTTGTTTTCGTTCAAACACAAGCAACAATTCTTCTAGTCCGAGAACTTAAATCATAAGCTAAATTAACCAAACAATTTTTTTTTAATGTTTTATGATGAGTTGATTAAAATCTACTGGAGGGGCTAATCGCAACTTATCAAGGTGCCTCAATTACCTTAATGCTAATTAGTAATTAGTCTTTTTTTTATACGAACACAAGTAACAATTCTTTTGTTTTGACCACAACTATCGCCTAAATTTACTTAACTTTATGAACTTTTGGTAACTAAGCATTCCAAGTAAAATTAATGAGAAAATACGATTTCGTCTATGAATTCTAAAAAGATTCTGTACTTTCTTACTTATTTTATTATTGAAAAGATAAAGATAGTAGGTGACAATTTAAAAGCACATATAGAGAAAATACAAACGTAAAAATGCCGTAAAACACGGTATAACTTAAGTAAATAACAAAAAAATAATTGTCCTATTCCTTTCTCAGGGGAAAGATTTAAATTGTAAGCCGCAAATGGAGATTTTATTTCAACAATCGTGTTTTTATCTACGAGCCCGTCTGGTGAAGCACCCAAAAAACATATGTTTTTGCCTATGAATAGACCACAAAGTCGTATAGAAATTAAGTTTTCTTTTTTTGTAAATCTGCCTTCGCAATTTTTTCAAATATTTTGTCATGGTTTGTCGATTTGGCATTTAAATTCAAAGACTTGTATAGAATAGAGTCAACAAGTTCTGATGTGTTGCCAGTTCTACGTTTACAAATTTTTGCAAAATTTGATGTTGTTCATTATCATTAACCTAATTAGGGCCCGATTTCATGTTGACTTGCGGCATTCCAAATCAGAGTTGCGCCTTAGCAACCCCAATCAAAGTGATGCAACCTTAGCAACTGCGTCAACGCAATTTTGCGTCACTGATTTGAAATCGAGCTCTTAGGGCACTTCGGTCAAACTGCGATTAGATACACCAATAGATCTTGAATCTACTCAAAATCGAATTTTGTTAAAAAGTTACGTTTTTTAAATAGATGACACATTTTGTGGTCTAAATTGTCACTAACAGTTACTTTTATATGATGGTAATATGTCGCAAATTGTGTCAAGACTATAAAAATAATGACATACCAACGACTAAAATTACTTGTATAAAAATTTATGTTGTGCTAGTTGTAAAACTAAATGATTTTACAAATATAAATTCAAAAGTTCCGCAATTAAAATTAAAAGTTGACTTGTTTTGCATTTTTTACAATAGGATTGGTTTTTGTGAAATTACTGATTTAATACACGAAATAATTTTCCAGATGTGTAAAAATTTTGACTGTTACTTGTGACTTCATCACCAATCAAGCTTTTATCAAAATCAAACTGTAGCTAAAAAGCTCTAAATATTCAGACAAGGGAATGGAGGTACCTATAGTAAACCCAGTTGACATATACCTAGTAAACATTTTATGGCTTAAGTCAAACCACCCTTAGAAATGAAACTGGGTGTTGTAAACTGCAGCCGACAAGAGGGTTGACCGATGGTATTCAACCAGGCGTGCGCCTATTTTTATGGTCTCCAACCGCATAGATTAGGTCCTCTCATAATGTGGCCAGAAAATTTACTAGGTGTGTGTCAACTAGGTTTACAATACTACATTTGACTTGTTACTCAACTGTACCAACTTACAAAATTTTAGAGAAAAAAAATCGCGTTTTTAAATTTTTTTTTCAGTGAGCCAAAAATTTTTGTTTCCAGACAGTAAAATTTGGAGAGTTTACTTCTTTTGACTTGCGTATCAATTGTGCCAAATTACAAAATTTTAGAAGAAAAACCGCGTTTTTTGAAATTTTTATTTTTAGGTGAACCAAAAATGTCTGCTCTCTTCGAAAAAATTTTGTAACTTTGGCAGTTTTGGTATCCAAACAGTAAAATTTGAAGGCTTTACTACTCCTGACGTGTTAGTTAACCTATACTAAATTACAAAATTGTAGAGCAAAAAACCGGATTGTTAAAAATTTTTAATTTTTAGGTGAACCAAAAATTTTGGCCATTTTCGATAAAATTTTGTAACTTTAACAGTTTTAGTCTCCGGAGAGTACAATTTACAGGCTTTACTACTTTTGACTTGTTAATTAACTGTGCTAAATTACTGAATTTTAAATGAATTTTGCGTTTTTAAAAAAGTTTTTAGAAATTTTTGGTCCGCCTTGAAATAAACATTTCTAAAATCCGTCCCTGTTGTTAAAAAAAATTGAAATTTGGTACAGTTGACTGCCTGCCCTTAAGTTAAAGATAAAAATTTCTCCAAATTTCATTGCGTTAAAACTGCTAAAGTTATTAGTTTGCTTTAAATATGTATATTGGAAATTTTTGGCCCGTCTTGAAAATAAAAATTTCTAAAATCCGTCCCTGTTGTTCAAAAAAACTGTTCTTTAGGATAAACAGTCAGCAAGTCAAAACTAGTAATCTTTCCAAATTTCGTTGCTTTAGCATCATAACTACCAAAATCACAAGGCCGAATGAAAAATATTGGAAATGGTCTTCAAATTTATGTGATTTTTCGACGAGTTTTGGGAATTTCATGTACATTTCTGCCGATTTCTTCATAAGTAACCGTTGGATCTTGATATAAACTTTTTATTTGATGTATTTTGACATCTACTTCACAAATACAGCAAGAATCCAGCCTCATTTCGATTTTGAAATTTTCATTTTTTAAGAAATACATTTCTAACTCAAACTAGTAAAAAATCTTAATTTTTCGTTTTCTGCCTCTAACTTCGAAAATATTTGACTTGTAGACGTCAGATTTAGCCCATTTATAGATTTTTAGCTGCTCTTTCGATGGATGTACTGTAAACCCAGTTGACATACACCTAGTAAATTTTATGGCCACATTATGAGAAGACCGGGCAGTACTAATCCTTGCGGTTGGGGACCATAAATGAGCACGAAATGAGTCCGGGCCTGTTCAACCATCGGTCAACCCTCTACCTAGAAATTTGTCGGCTGCAGTTTACAACACCCAGTTTTATTGCTATGGGTGGTTTGACTTAAGCCATAAAATGTTTACTAGGTATATGTCAACTGAGGTTACTTTACAAAATGACCCATGGAACTTGTAAATCTTTGGACGGTTTACTGCTTCCATTACTTGCGGTTTAAAGTAATAAATCAATCTTTGCTCACAGAATAAGACCGAACTTTTAATAATGAAATTGAACGGAATCATATCTCCTTTATTTATAAAGCAAAATGAACCAATTTTGTAAGATGTTGTTTTGATACATAGTTCTACGTAATGCTTTTTTCAAAATAATAAAATAACGTCAAATATAGTGTGAAATGGAAAACTGTTAAATTGTGCATCAAATAACTTCAATTTCAAGAAAATTCCGAAGGTTTTTTAAAAAACTAAAAAAACAGACTTTTAGTAATGGAAGTAACAAACCTATACTCGAAAACTGAAGTCGATATTTTTTTTAATAAAGAAACCGTCAATTTACATGGGATAGAAATGGGTGAAGACTTCTCTTAATAATCATGATTTTCACGCCAGGAATGGAGTTAGTAAGGCGTGATGAGAAATTGACTGTTATCTCTTATCAGCTTAATTTTGAGGCACTTTACTCACCGCTCTAAAAAATTTTTGTATATGTCTAGGATTCGTATCGATTATGAGTTTGTAAATCTCCTTTTGCCGTACTTCTCGCAGCACTTGTCGATAAGAAGTCGGGCCTGCTTGTCGAACATACATTTCAGTCTTTGCACTAGCCGGAGTTTTCACCAGTTCTTGGAGCTTAAAGAGACCTGCAATATATGAGATGATGTGGTTTCATACAAAAAGACAAATTAATTAAAAAAAAAATAAGTTTTTTAGTGGGATCATGAAAAGAAAACGTCGGAAGAGATATCAAAAACAGCATGCGATGTGGAGAGTAAAATATTGCGTGCTGGAATCCGCTGACTATGAAATTGTTTCATTTCAAACATTTTTCGGAACGATTCTGCTGTAATAATCATGCAAGTTGGATTTGTCACCGAAGCTTAAAGCTCTAAGTAATTACTAATGCGCTTTACTAATAAAGCCTTAAAAGTTGCATAGCTGCTAACCTTTTCCCCCGACAAGTGGAACTAGAGAAAGAAAACATTTTCCAACTTATTGCGTTTTATAACTTACGTAGCTAAAGAGTAATAGTCATAAACTTTTTAATTTGTGAATATTAAACATAAAACTTAAGGCGTTGCGGTTTACTGACCGTAATCTTCTTCGTAGATAATGGCCACCTTGGTCCAATTCAAGAAAGTCATCAAGTCTTTGAAGGCCTTGTTCATGTGTTCTTGGCTTGGGTGCAAATTGATTGACAATTCCTTGGATAATGGCTCAAAGTCGATCCGAGCTTCTAGGTGTGGGACGTCCAGTGCTTCGCAAATACTTTGAATATGTGCACCTAACACGGGATCGGAAGGGCCAAATATTGCTTGAACTCCGAATTCCATTTGTCGGCATGCTGCAAAGTAGAATTAGCCATCATTAATAAATTCTCATTAATTTTCATGATTTTTTTTACAGTATAACAGTACAATATAATTTATTGAAAGTTTGTCAATTTTTTATACATATATTCAAGTATATACTGTAAATTTTTTGAAGTATTTCCTTGAAAAACACCGAAGATATTAGCTACACCATATTGCAGATTCGGCAACTTGCGTACATCCTGGAGGGCGCAATTTTCATTTGAAATCAAACTGCATTAGAATTTATTTTTATTATATGTCTCTCTTCTACATGAACCTAAATTGTATCAAAAAAATTGAAAGTTTAATTATTTACAGAGGTCAATTCAAAAATGCATGATTTTTACCACTTTTTTTAACATTTCTTCGTAAAAAAAATTAATAATGATAATGTTCCGATTTTAGGTTTATATAGAGCGCAATGATGTAAATAAAGTACCTGCCAATTTTCAAAAGGATTGGTCAAAAACTTTTCAAGCTAGAGTGTACGCAAGTTCAAAAAAAGTCGATTTGAGAAAAACGCGTTTAAAAAAAGTACCAAAAAAACAAGTGAAGGCATTTTTTTTTAAATTGCTTACCGATTAATTTGCTATTCCAATACCATAGAGTAATCCTTCTTGAAAACTTTCATTTTGAGTTTGGAAATTTTCTATCTAAGGTGTTTATTGACAAAATATATATTGCGCGCTCAGGGATCTGAATTTACGAGTATAACAACAGAACGAGTCAGAATTTTTGTTTGAAATTTTGAGAACATATTTTTCAATAGTTTCTCTAACAATTTATGAAATAAAAAAAATAGTTATTTGTGTACTATTATAAATTAAAGAAAAAACACTATATTTAGCTCACCCAAGAAATAATTCGAAAATTTCAATTGCATGTGATTCCTCCTCAACTTGCACTTGCAAGTTAATGACGAATAAAACTAATTTCAAGATATTTTTCAAAAATAAAACAAAATTTTGGAAATATTAAAACATTTTATTAAATATGTTTATCGCTCTATAACTTGCAAATTTTCGAATGTCGTTAGGTTGAACTTGTTTACTTCGTAAATTTAAGAAATTTTTGAGAGATTTCAAAATTGCAGTAAAACCATTTTCTTTTAATTTTAAAATATGTACTTTTTTCAATGAAAAACTGTGTTGCCAAATTGCAAAATTATTGAGTTGAATTATTTGTTAAACAATAACCTTGAAATTTACTGTCATTCATTTTTTTTGAACTTACAAAGTCCCAAAATTCTTGAGGAAACCAAAAATTTTTGAAAATTTGACAAATGTGTTCAAAGTTTGGATATTTGATGAACTAAAAGTTTGAAATTGGCCGATATTTCAATTTTTGCCTTTTTTAGCTTTTATTTATTATTTTATGTCATTGATTTATTTATCTTATTAATCTGTAAGACAATTAATTTAAACATTATAAAATCAAAATTTTTGAAAATTTGGAAAATATTATCGTAATTTTGATTATATGCTAGAACTATAAGTTGTTATTTGCAATGTTTACTTACTGCATTTCATTTCTTTACTCAGGCAGACCAAATTTTGAAATATTTTATTATTCAACAAAATCAAAATTTTAAAAATTTTGCAAACTTCCGTGTTCATTTATTGTCGAAATTTAAAAACAAAAACATTAAAAGATCATTTTTCGTTGTTTATTTAACGAACTTATCAAAAAACATAATTATTTATAAAACCACACGAACTTTCGAAATTTCAATGATCATATTAAAAAAAAACAAATTTTTGGACAAATTATTAGTATTTTGTTGTTGTTGAACCTTCCAATTTTAAAATTTTACTGAATATATGGCCTTAATATCATATTAACCACCTATAAATTCCAAAATTTTAGAAAAAAATTATTAAAAAAATCAAAATTGTTAAAATTAAAATAAATAAATAAATAATACCTCCGTAACATTGAAATTTAAAGTTACCAGTTCCTTTTTGCTTAATAAAGTTATTAAACCGTATAATTATTGCATGAACAGAACCTATTATAGGAATTTTAATTCTTAAAGAAACCAAAAATTTTTGAAAATTTGAAAATGTGTTCAAAATTTGGTTATTTGATGAACTACAAGTTTGAAATTGGCGGAGATAACAATTTTTGCCTTTTTTAGCTTAGCTTAGCTTAAGGACAAAATATTTTTACACAAATGCACATTAGAATCCTCGAGCTTATATTAATAAAAAAAATTATATTCTTGTAATCACGTCGGGGTCACCAAAATACTATAAATTAAAGGGGCATGAAGGGATGAGATGTTTTAATTCAAATGTTATTGACAAGACTCTCATTACTATGGTAATACCAATGGCAACAAGATTTACGACAGTACCAAGGCCAAAAAGTGTTTCTTCTATGGCCGAGCCTTTTTTAATGGCCGAGGCGAGGGCAAAATGGCACTTTTTGGCTGTGATACAAGTTAATTAATCTGTATTTATGATTTATTGATTTAATCATTTATAACAACTGAATAATTGTAAATATTTATGAATCCTTCTTTATTTACATTTGCAGTTTCGGCATGTGTAGCTTCACAATTTGTATGAATTAAGTTTGATGTGGCTTTTTGAGGTTGTTGCAGCAACACTGCTAGACAAGCTCATTTTCAATAATTTAACACTTTTTTGTTGCACTTTACAGCACTTTGTCGATTTGATTTTACCCAAATAATTATAAAATTGGGGATAATGTCGGTATCTTGATGTAATATGCAAAACTATGGATAGATGGCGCCATTATAGATTGGCCAAAAAATGTTTGAGGCCGAAAACTTCCATTTTCAGTTTAAGTCGCCTAAAAAAGATTTTTTTAACCGTCCAACCCTATTTCCCCTCTTAACGAGTTCAAAGGTCACAGTTATCAGAAAAATCGTTCATTTTTGGTCCTGCCTTATTTTGACGCATCTCAAATTTTCATCTAAACCTAGAAAAACCATAAATTGAAGAGAATACAAGAAGTTGTTAAATAAAATATTTTATTCAGTAAAAGTAGGAGGACTTCCATAAAAGATTTTCCCGTCAAATATATTTTAACCTCCCCTGTTCACAATGTGATAACTGATAAATCGACGGTCGAATTTTCTCTCGTAAAACACTGCAACTGAAAGTCGAAACGAATAAAGAAAGCTGCATTTTATTGTATTTTTATCGCGTCCATGGCACCTCATCATTTTTCCAACTTCTTGGAGCAAAAAAGATTAGTTATTAGGTGTCCAGCTTTTATGACAGACAAGGCTGTTTTTAATTTTAAGCTTCAATGTCTAAATATAATTATTAATAAACACACTTTGTGTTATGTGGATCACCTCTTGCTTTACTGTTTAATTCGGTTTTTAAATGGAACGAGATTGACCGTCACTAACGTTCTCCCTAACAACCTCTACCCTCGCTTTCTTCCCCGAAGGGTTGAAAACCAATTCCTTACATTAAGCTTCATCTCTGCAACGCCAGCGGAGTGTAATATCCACCAGTAAAAATGGGAAAATGATTGCCGGCTTGTTATTTGCATGGTGAATATGAATACATAAATGTAAGTGGTAAAAGAGATGGAGGAGTGGAGGGCTAACAAGACCCGACTGGAATAAGCACCTGCGAACCGCCCCGGAAATTAGAGACGGGCGGTAACGTGGTTATTGTAATTCCCATAGCGCATATGTTGCATCCCAACTACCGCTCTTAACAACCGATTAATGAGATCGTTCGCTATTACCTGGGCCATGATAGAGCGATTCTTTGGCGTTAGTTAGCTATTGCCGCAAAAATTTCAGTCGGAGATTTTTTCACGGCTTTCACATGCTTTCTTTCTGAAGCCATTTCAAAACCATCCATACACATTCATTCTTAATAAAATTAAGTACATGAATGACGAAATTTTTCCATTTTAGGATGTGCCACTTAAGATTCCAAATGAGTTCCTGTCCAGGGAGAAAAACGGAATTTGTCGGCGGAAATAGAATATTCCATGCAGGTCTTAAAAAAATTAATAATTTTCCATCGCAACCAGACTTTATTGACAAGAGGATCGTATGAAAATATACAGGCTGTTCCAGAAATAACATTGTCATCTTTGCAGTTGTACATTTTGTGAATTTTCACGGTTTTATCACCTTGTCAATTTGATTTAAATCTGGGAACATCGAGTAAAAAAATCTATGTTGAACTCAATTTCAACAAGAGCACAGTTACATCGATCTCCTATAAATGGGAGAAAACATCGATTTTGAAAAATAGTAAATAAAAAAGTCAATATAACATAGATTATTGTGAAAAACAAAAATAAATAAAAACCTTAAGTAATAAACCAAATAATAAGTAAATAAATTATAAAAAAGAATAACAAATTTCAGATTAATAAGAATAAACAAACTCTAGCTCATTGCTATCAGTCCACTCTCCTGTGTAAATTTTCTAAAATTAATAAGTAAAAAAATTATAAAAAAACAAATTCGAGACGAATTAAGAATAAACAAAATTCAATAATATAGCTCTCTTAAATTAAATTCCAGTCTTCTTTATTAAGACCGCAGCACAAGTAAATCCCGCCTTGTTTTGGTTATACGTTGACAACCAACCAAACGAAATATCACCAAAATCAAGAATGTAAAATAAAATTCATACATCGAAACCGCAATCATCGATTTTTAATAATACAATGAAAATAAAAATATATGTATTAAAAATCGATGTTTTTCTGGCGATATTAATAAAAAATCGATGTAAAAGTCCCAGATTTAAATCGTGGTTTTCAATATTGATGTTATGAATATGGAAATTAATTTGAAAAAACAGCATTTTTTCTGAAATTTTAAAAATAATTTCCATAAAATCTAAAATAACAACTGAGATATTTTATTAGTGATTGACTGATGGCTAAATTAAATCTGGGAATATCGAGTAAAAAAAATCGATGTTGAACTCAATTTCAACAAGAGCACAATTACATCGATTTCCAATACATCAGAGAAAACATCGATTTTGAAAAATAGTAAATAAAAAACTCAATATAGTATAGTTTATTGTGAAAAACAAAAATAAATAAAATTCTTAATAAAGCAACAAAATAATAAGCAATACAAGAAAAACAAAAATAAATTAAAACCTTAAGTAATAAACAAAATAATAAGTAAAAAATTATAAAAAAAACAAATTCGAGATTAATTAAGAATAAACAAAATTCAAAAGTATAACTCTCTTAAATTAAATTCCAGTCTTCTTTATTTAGACCGCAGCACAAGTAAATCCCGCTTTGTTTTGGTTCTATACGTTGACAACTAACCAAACGAAATATCACCAAAATCAAGAATGTAAAATAGAATTTATATATCAAAACCGCAATCATCGATTTTTAATGATACAATAAAAATAAAAATATATGTATTAAAAATCGATGTTTTTCTGGCGATATTAATAAAAAATCGATGTAAAAGTCCCAGATTTAAATCGTGGTTTCCAATATTGATGTTATGAATTTGGAAATTAATTTGAAAAAACAGCATTTTTTCCTGAAATTTTAAAAATAATTTCCATAAATTCTAAAATGACAACTGAGATATTTTATTAGTGATTGACTAATGGCTAAATTAAATCTGGGAATATCGAGTAAAAAAAATCGATGTTGAACTCAATTTTAACAAGAGCACAATTACATCGATCTCCAATACATCGTAGAAAACATCGATTTTGAAAAATAGTAAATAAAAACTCAATATAGCATAGAATATTGTGAAAAACAAAAATAAATAAAATTCTTTAATAAAGCAACAAAATAATAAGCAAATACGAAAAAAACAAAAATAAATAAAAACCTTAAGTAATAAACCAAATAATAAGTAAATAAATTATAAAAAAGAATAACAAATTTCAGATTAATAAGAATAAACAAAATTTTAAAATATAACTCCCTTAAATTAAATTCCAGTCTTTATAAATATCACCAAACTCAAGAGTGTAAAATAAAATACATACATCGAAACGGCAATTATCGATTTTTAAAGGTATTTTTTGGCAAAATCGATATTCATAAAAAATCGATGAAAAGTCCTAATTTTAATTTGATTAATTTAAAAAAAAACAAGAGAATCCAGGAAGCTCAATTAAATGGGTATGCAGGTGTTCGAAAACTGCTGAGTGTAATTTATTTAAGAATATTTGTGACTATGACAATTTAATGGCAGCTCCGGAGAGAAATGAAACAATTACAAATAAATGGTTCAGAAAATGTAGAAAATTGAGATAATGCATCGATAAACCAGACAAAGATTGTTCTGAAACGATTGAAAAGCATTATTTTTAATGTTTTGTGCCATTGAACATACAAATGTTGAACAAAATTCCATTACAGAAATAGCAATTTTAGAAAGTCCTGTAAATTATGACTTACCTACCCCCAATTACATATTTTTATTTTAGTCTTGAATTCCAGTTAAATTGCAAGTTTTAATTCATTAAAAAAGCAACTGCGTTTTTTGTTCAAATGTCCAAAAACGATTTCAAGAACAAAGCATCAAAATTAATTGTATTAAAATCATAAATGAACATAATAAATATGTACCAACTTCCTACAAGTAATGATAAAATGTACCGTTGAAATTTCGCTCCCTCCATGTGCACAAAGTTAACAAGATATTGATGTTTGCACGAAGATATTATTTAATTTGTAATCTTTGTATAGTAAGACGACCTTAATTTTAAGAACGGAAGCGAGTGTGAAAAAGGCGAGAAAGTATGTAATTATGCAAAGCTCGAGATGAAATTTGAAAAGAAGTTGTTTAGCTCGCTTTTTGAGTGGATTATCAAAGCAAAGCAAAGTATTAGATTAGATTTTTCAGTGAAGAATTACCGTAATAAAGAAATATGTTCTTGCAACCATTTTTGCCATTGGCAAACAAAAAAACAATACGTGTTCTCAATATGTAAAAACAGCAAAATGAATAAAGAGCGTCTGACGGATCCCGCTATTAATTTCGTATTCAAATGATCAAAAGAGAGTGGATATCCTCGTCTTTTTATTCATAAATTCAGCTCTATAAATGGAAATTTAATTTTGGGGTAAAAAAAAATCGCCATTTCGAGGAAATAACTTTAATTAATGAAATGTTCAAACTATGCATACATAAAGAGATTGAAAAATTTATTGTCCTGCTGAAAATTACGCATGACTAATTGATTTAATTTTAATTGCAACATTTATTACAGGCCACTAGTCAACAAGGTTTTATATTGGAGACTGCATAAATATTCTTTTTCTATAGATTTTCTTGAAACATGTTATGGAATTATTCAAGACAATTAAATAAGTTTCTCAAACGACCCATAAAATTTATTGCTTGGGTTAATAATTTCTATATTTTTGAAAAATTGACTTTAGTCCCAAAAAAAAATGAAGTTACGGAACAACAAAAAAATACCAAAACAATAAAAACTTTTCAAAAAAATGGGAACAAAATAGTCATTCATTTAGGCATAGGTACACATACTATTTATTTTTAAATTAATTTTAATACCAAAACAATCCAAAATAAAGCATTTTAGAAAGCGGTTTGATGATGAAAAGTTACTAGTATGCTAAGGGATCAAAAAAAATTAAAAAATATGAAATTATTTAGAATTTTCTCTAAAACAAAATAAGGAACATTTACATACAGAGTCGTCAATCTGTTAGAAAATTATTACACAATGGGGTTAAGGTTATCCCTGATTGTTCAATTAATCTGTTCTTCTTGCGAAATCGATCAATTGCAATATTGCAACACTTGTGTCCACCCCCAAAATCGTCTTTAATTTTAAAGATAAAATTTTGAAAATTTACATACGCTTACAGTTGACAAAGCTCTAGAATCTGACGCAAAAATTTGATTTTTGTCACTGACAGTTTTCGCATCGCGACGCCATAAAAATGTAATTTTTAGTTAATTGTGAGGATTTGTGATATCAACCGCTAATTTCATTTTTTGTCAATATAAATGTGTTAAAAATATCTCAGTTGTCATTTTAGATTCAATGCAAATTGTCTTCAAAATTTGTGAACAAAAAGCTGTTTTATCAAGTTAGTTTCCAATTTCATTACGTCAAACTACGTTTACACCCATCTGTCAACATCTTGTATCACAAATGACATTTATCCTTTGGTTCGCTATAGATTGTAACAAAAATTTTACTTGCTAAAATTGTCGCTTTGTCGATGTTAATTAACGATTTCTGGTGTCCATAAAGTGCAACATGCCCGTGTTAATCAAAATTAACCGTTATAAATGTGAATGAAGTAACTTGTGAAATTTTGGTGTAAACGTAGTTTGCCACTGCGCTGTCATAATTTAGAAAACTTTAAACACAATTTGCATTAGATTTAAAATAAAAACTCAGATATTTGTATCACAGTTATGTTGAAAAAAAAATTGAATTCGCGAATATTTCCGCAATAATCGCAAAAATTATACTTCTTAGGCGTCCCGACGCCAAAAAAACCGTCATAAAAAACAAGTTGTTACGTCAGCTTCTAGAGCTTTGTCAACTATAAGCGTATGCAAATTTTCAAAATTTTGTCTTTAAAATTAAAGACGATTTTAAGGGTGGACACAAGTGTTGCCGGACCCTGTATATAGTAAATACAACACGTGTGGAAATTTCAGCGACTATTTCCCTCAGAAAATGTCAGCTAATCACATTAGAAAATTGCAATTTGCAATTTTCGGGTGCTTTGAGTGAATATTTTTGACTTTCCAGTTTAAATTAGCTGCAGCATTTTCAACACTTGTTACGATGATTTGTTTCCAATTTTTGTTAAATTTGTTACTGTTACATAAACTTGGCTTCCAGTTTTGTTATCTTAATAAATCGTTGAACAATAAATGTCAGTGTGATGATTGTTTAAATGTCAAGCATCAACCATGCAGGCATCATTGATCGATTTTATATATTTCAATTTACTAAAAGCGAAGATTGCTTTGAAAATGTATAATGGGTTGCATTTTTTGAAATTACAGGTCGTACAGTTATGTGAATAGCCCTGTATAACTTGCCGCCCGATTTTTTTATTTTACTGGGAAATAAAATTTCACGTCGTTCAATCTTTTATTTTGTCGTTCTATATAAATAGTGTCTTGCAACTGATAATTTGGTCGATTTTTCAATTGTTTCCATCGTTAATTTCATATTATCTGTCGTGCTGAAAAATGCCACCCGTTATTAATCAAGGTAAAAAAGACACTTTTCTACTAACACGTTGTTGTATTTTGTTTGTAAATACAAGTTTTCTGACCTAAAAATGTGTGGTGCCCTTTGCGAATCTGTCAAAATTTGAACTAACATTAGTAACTATCAAATTATCAGTTGAGAATCATTTAACGGCTTTTTTAAAAATCTCTATGCCTTAGGACTGTACAACAATCGTTCTTTTTAGTTTTGGCTTTCAATTCGTTTGCGTTCTTTGAGAATTTTTGCTCATTAGAGTTCGCACATCAAACAGGTGCAACCAACAATACCATTTTCATTACTAACTAGTAGTAGATAATGAATTCATTAGTAGTCAGTAGGAGAGAAAATCAACTTCAAGCATCTAGTGAAAAAACCGAACTTAACCGCAGAGAATTTTTTGTACGCGCCAAATTTAAAATGCCGTTCTGTGATTAGTCGTTCAGCAAAGCGACTTACGCGGAATGTCAAACAGAAAGTGTCACATATGTCAAATTGTCATCAAATTGTAGAAACATCAGCAGTAAACTTGTTTTCGTTATTTTCAATACAGATTAGCCGATATTTTATTAAAAATTTATGTTTTTCGTCGTTATATTTTGCGATTTGTAAAAACTTACGATCTATTAATCAATCCGTATTATATCCTGCTGATTTCTAAATTTGCTCTGTTGTGAATCGGTAAATTCTCTGCAGCAAATAGAACATATTGGCACTAATCAGTCTGCTTTTATTCGGACTTAACCAGTCGTTTTGGAAAAGATTGAATTCTATTTGATCTTGCCGGTTAGAACGCCACTGTTACAGTTTCTTCCTTGAAGAAAGAAGTCCGTCAAACAAATTGCTCTCTCATCACCCAGCTATCATAAAAAACCTCTTTTGCAGACCTTCTGGAGTGTCCTCATCAAGAATTTTAACGATATTATAAAATTCTGCTTCAGTAAGCGCTGCCGCACTATTTTTTCTTTTTTTTGTGGAGAGCAAGCTTGAAGACTTTTGCGCAAAGCATCTGGAGCATTTCTAGCCGTTTTGAATGCAATATCAGTAAAAGGATTCACTTGAATGTTCCACTATCATTTTTGCACACAAATTCAACATATTTTATGGTTTGCAACCTTTTCTTTATTCGCTCTTAAAATATCGTTTGTCTTCTTCGATTTGTAACCCATTTTTCTAGAAAATTCGATTTTTTTTCTAAACTGAATTTCCAAATTTTTTTAATTTTTTGGGACAATTTTTCTCACTTCATCAATTTCTCTATACGATTTATTACCAAATTTTCTAGAGGTAATGTTAAATATGTTAAAAATCGGTTCTTCGACACGAAGTAAAAAAACCTGAAAATTGACGTGCAAAATTAAAAAATTTCTTTATTAACTGAATTTGATCGTCATTCATAATTTTGTAAGTTGTTAAAAAAAACTTGAAAAAAAATGCAAACGCGATACACTCCACTTTAGAAATGAGTTTTCACGGACAATTTGTTAATTGGTTTTGTCGATCTACCTGGCAAATTAGCTCCTGAGTCATATTTAATAAATGTATGTGTAGGTATCTAATAATAATATAAAACTGAAGTGCAATTTTTAGGTCAATCAATGTCATTTGAAAGATTTCTTCTGAGTGGAAATAATTCATGAAACAGTAATTTAGTCACATCTAACAATCTTCGCTAAATTAAAAGTAAATGTTAGGACAAGATATTGAAACTACGTAATTATGCTAAGAGGATTCTCTTGCTGTGCTGTAAATTAGCAGATTGTCACGATCATAATTCACGCCTTTGTTTGTATGATGTTGCACGTATTCTGTGGGATTTATTACTGACTTAGTTACTCAACAATACGTATATTGTATATTGTGTAGTTTGATTTCAGCTCCTAAACTCTCCTGAAGTACCACATAAAGCAATGGGGTGCCTGAACCATAAAGACCCTCATGAATTTTTGATTTTCTTCATTTTCTTGGATATTAATATATTATTTACATGAAATGTGTTGAGGATTGGAGTTTCAAATTCAATGAAATGACGTGGAAGGAGTAAACTGAAATTTCTGCTCTTTCATTTCTATTCTATTCTAGTGGGAGTTTCATTGAAACCTCAAAGGAACAATGACAATACGAAAAAACGGCAACACCATTACCTTCATTTATTATTTAATACACGGACTAATATTATATTCTCTATAAAAGCTAAAATTACGTTTTTGGATGTTATGACAAGGTATAGATTATAAAGTATCGCTTTGCATACTTACATTAAGGTTTCTACGTCAATATTAGCGCAAACTCATGTTTTATTTAACACCCGCGTCGTTGACTTTGGTGCAAAGGTATAACTTCTGATATAAAGAGAAAGAAATATAAATGCTATGGGAAATTTTTCTTTAACAGTCTGGTTTAACGCGCTTTAGACGTCTCAGGTCCTTGACACCTAATGCCTTACTCGTCAAATATTAAAGTTAAATTATTACATAGAAACAGGATTTGCCCACAGTTATAAGAATGCCTGAATTTTATTATTTAAATTGTTAAATTTAAATTGTTTGAAATGTTAAATACAGCGCGCCAACGAGTTATAATAAGTTTGACTAAATGCCGAATGCAACCCAAAATACATATTCGTAGCTTTCGTTGGCAATTTTAAATTTATCCCAAAAATACTAAACCTGATAACCTCAACAGCTGTCAGAGTTTTGATAAATTCTTTATTCATTACATTACATATCGTTGGCTTAAGTGGTGAAGTTCATTTTGAAGTTTTCTAACCTTTCTTAAATTTAAATTTTTCACATACTTGTCGTCAAATCTGAGATTTAAAATTTTGCAGAATAAAAAGAAAATGTTCTAAAACAATCCAACGTTATATACAGGGTGATTTTTTAAAAACTACTACTAGTTCATTAATTTTTATTTATGATTTATTGATTTAATCATGCATAACGACTGAATAATTGTAAATATTTATGAATCCTTCAGAAAAGTTCATATTTTCTTTATTTACATTTGCAATTTCGGCATGTGTAGCTTCACAATTTGTATGAATTGGGTTTGATGTGCTTTTTGATGTTGTTGCAGCAGCACTGCTAGACTTGTTCATTTTCAATAATTCAACACATCTTTATTGCACTTTACAGCAGTTTGTCGATTTGATTTTACCCAATTAATTATAAAATTGAGGGTAATATCGGTATCTTGATGTAATATGCAAAACTATGGATAGATGGCGCCACCATAGATCGGCCAAAAATGTTTGCGGCCAGAAAAGACTTACTTTTAGGCCGCGTTTGAGGCCTAAACATTGCATTTTCAGATTAAGTCGCCTAAAAATATTTTTTCAGGTTCCGTTATACAAAAATGTATTTCATTAAAACTTGCAAATGTGTGGAATTTCTCGACAGTATTTTGAAAAGCCAATTTAATAAGCTAAACAATGACCTATAAAGCTCGTCGTTAGGGTTAGTATTTTCCATAATATTTTTGAAAAACTGATCTTATGTCCCAAAAGTACCTTTTTAGTAATTTTCGAATGTAATTTTCCATATAACTCAAGAATTATTCTCGATTTTTCATTGTAAGCATCAAGATCTTGTCTTTATGATGCGCTGACAAATACATTGTCTATCTTTTCAACTATCAACTAACTCTTGTTGTTTAGAAGTTAGAGTAGAAAAAACATTAAAAATAAAAAAAAACATTACAATTCTTTGTTATTTTTTAGCGATGTTATTAAAAAATCAATGTCATTTCCTACAAGATCGTAATTTCAAGGAATACTTATATTGAGTTTCATAATGACTTTAATGGTTATGCAGCTCAGAATAATGCATTTTTGAAAACTGTTTTGATGATGCAGAGATCTTAGTTTGCTTATGGACCAAAAACATTGAAGAGGGAAAATTATTGTTCAGAATTTTTAGGAAAACTTGCAAATGTTTGGAAAGCTAGCACTAAATAATAAATATTTGTAAACATGTATTTTTTGCATCGCTACATGAACTGTCAAAGAAAAGTTAAATTTTGGAATTTTTATTTAAAAAAAAAAAAACAAAAACTTTTGGAAAAAATATATGGGTCTATTTTAATGACAAAACAATGAAATTTAGCAAGGCTGTTATTTCAGATTTAATTACTAAATATGCCAAATTTCAAAATTCTACAGCAAAACGTACTAATTTTGGCAAATTTAATTTTTTTTTATTAAACCGTTAACTGTTTAAATTATATATGTATTAAGGGCTGTATTTTTAACAAACATGAAAATTGAGGAGATTCCTAATTTAGACGTACAGTAATTAATATACAATTAATGCGAAAAAAATGCTATTACAGATCAGAAATGTCAAATTTTGGATTTTTTTATTTTGGGAATAAACTATAAACTTTTGGAAAAAATATGTTAAAACTGTAACTCTGTTAATTTAAATGCCAGAGCAATCAAATTGTAGATGTTTATCAAATATACACATTATTAACTTAGTTGTTTGTTAATTATAGTAGTATCTTTTGATTGAAAATTTTTTTGTTAATCAATGTAACTTAGAATCATACGCTAAATGAGTAATTACAGTGTTAATATTAATAAATAGCTCAAAATTGTACATAACGATAAAAATAATAATAATTTTTCGATTCGAGTTTTTTTCGTTTTTTAAATTTTTTGAAAATATTTTCCATAGTGACGTATATTTTTTATTACACTATCAGAAAGTAGAGATTTCAACGAATAAAAAGCCCACCAACTTTTTTAAAAAAGCTGATATTTTGACGCGTGAATTTTCGATTGAAAATTAGGGTGCTTTTTCGGTATTAAATAAAAATAAGGAGAAAAAATGAATTTTTCAAATCCAAAAAATTCTTGTGTATTTGGTATATACAAAGGTAAGTTCTCACCAAATTTCATAAAAAAAATTTTTTTTGTAAAAGATAAAAATAAAAAACCAAAAACGTGGTTTTTTGAGTTTTTCAAGTAAATTTTGAGGTTATGAGAAAAAAGTGTAAATACAAAAGTTGTAGATCTTTTTATTACCTACAACTTTGCCATTTAACTTTTTTCCATAAGCCTTGTAGTTTTGCCGAAAATCGAAATAAAGCGATTTTAACCCTTAAATCCCACCCTCTCCCACTTCCCGATCTCGAATCGACCGTAATTTATTTTTCCTTTCATTTTTGTAATATTCTCAACATTTTCCAATAGGTTTCATTCTACTACGATTTTTTTTGGTTTCAAAAATTATCGACCCTGGTCTATGGTGGCAGTAACAGATGGAGCAAAACGGGTTTCGAACTCAAAATCAGAAGACAATTTTACTTTAGAAATGTCTTTTTACTCCTTTAATTCGTTCAGCATTTTTTGACTAGGGACATTAGTAAAACAAAAAAAGAATATCTTTGTAACACGACCTGAAGATTTTTAAGGACAATTTGCATATGAGTTCTGCTAAAGCGCGAAGACTAAAAATTCTGAATTTCAATCTTCGCCACACTATAAAATCTTGGTTACAAATCTGGAGCTCACAAGTAACTTTTCTCCGTGTCGGGTATTAAAACCAACTAAGAATATAAAGCTACTTATAAACTATGAGCGAACTCTCATGTCCTTGTTCCATAATCTTTACACAAAATATTACGGATTTGCACCTTTTGTAACTTGATTTGCTAAAATTTTCGACGATTTTTATTTGCTCAGTTCTTAAATTAGAGTGTTGAAACATTTTTCTAGCAATATTGTGATTTGCCTGCTAAGTGAAAACTCTCTAAAATTAGACAGCTTTATTTGATCAAATTAAACAAGAATAACTGCTGGACGCTCGCAGCGTCGATCAAAACAGGAAATTGTAACTTTTACGATCATCCTGAAAACAGAGATTTGTGAAATTTAATACAAATATCGGCTCTATATAATCCTCGTAACGTAGCTGGTGATGATAACGAGAAGAACAAATTGAGTTCTATATGTAGGAAAGCGTTGTCATAAACTAATGTCCGGGACGTTTATTACATCAATTTAATGTTTTAGAGTTTGCTGGCTACAAAAAGGTGGACCCAAGTGCAAAATCAGCAATATACGATTTTATGGACGATGAAGAAAATGCGTATGTGCGAGTCGCGGTTTTATCAGTAAGTTACTCGTACTGATACCGAAATGAAAGGAAATTAAAATATTTTTCCGACGATCTTACATTAAAGTTACTTTATTTGCAAGATTTCTTTTGAAAACATTTGTGTTTTACCACATGCAAGTGTCAATTCATTTCGATGATGACTCTAATCCCAGCGCTGTGCATCGAAATATGTATATCACTCGATCAATTCTCAAATTAATCAAAAATGAGTTATCTCTGTAGGTACAAACCTTAGTTTTTAAAGCTCATATAAAATTTTTATATTTTTTGATTTATCAAACTGAAATTTTAAGTACTAAATTTTTACTAAATTTACATAGATTTTCTCTTCGATATTAAATATACACTCTAATATCGATAGAGCCATCTTGATTCGTCTTTATGGAGTGCGGGCACTACCGCCTGTAACGTATGCAACCTCCCACTATGTAGGATCAACAAACCGTACCGGTCCATACCATTGAAAGCGTTGATTAGATGCAGTGACAGTGAAGTTCAAGGAAGTTACTAGTTTGGACCTACTTGTCAACTTCTCTAAAATTGAACGTTGTAGAGCAAAAGACGCAGTTTTTAGAATTTATTATTTCGCAGATGAACTTAAAACTTCCAATTTTTGAAATGAAAAATTTGTAACTCTGGAAATTTTTACGCCACGGCAATGAAATTTAGGAAAGTTACTAGTTTGGATTGACTTATCAACTCTCCCAAATTCGAACGTTGTAGAGCAAAAGACACAGTTTTTAGAATTTTTCATTTAAATGAACTAGAATTTTCCAATTTTTGAAAATAAAAATGTGTAACTCTGGAAGTTTTTATGCCACGAAAATGAAATTTAGGGAGGTTACTAGTTTGGAATTAGTGGTCAAATCCCTTAAAATTGAACGTTGTAGAGCAAAAGACGCAGTTTTTAGAATTTATTATTTCGCAGATGAACTTAAAACTTCCAAATTTTGAAATGAAAAATTTGTAACTCTGGAAATTTTTACGCCACGGCAATGAAATTTAGGAAAGTTACTAGTTTGGATTGACTTATCAACTCTCCCAAATTCGAACGTTGTAGAGCAAAAGACACAGTTTTTAGAATTTTTTACTTAAATGAACTAAAATTTTCAAATTTTTGAAAATAAAAATATGTAACTCTGGAAGTTTTAATGCCACGAAAATGAAATTTAGGGAAGTTATTAGTTTGGATCTACTTGTCAAATTCCCCAAAATTGAACGTTGTAGAGCAAAAGACGCAGTTTTTAGAATTTTTTATTTCGCAGATGAACTTAAAACTTCCAATTTTTGAAATGAAAAATTTGTAACTCTGGAAATTTTTACGCCACGGCAATGAAATTTAGGAAAGTTACTAGTTCGGATCTACTTATCAACTCCCACAAATTTGAACGTTGTAGAGCAAAAGACACAGTTTTTAGAATTTTTTACTTAAATGAACTAAAATTTTCGAATTTTTGAAAATAAAAATATGTAACTCTGGAAGTTTTCATCCCACGAAAATGAAATTTAGGGAGGTTACTAGTTTGGATCTACTTGTCAAATCCCCCAAAATTGAACGTTGTAGAGCAAAAGACGCAGTTTTTAGAATTTTATATTTTGCAGATGAACTTAAAACATCCAATTTTTGAAATGAAAAATTTGTAACTCTGGAAGTTTTTACGCCAAGGCAATGAAATTTATGAAAGTTACTAGTTTGGATTGACTTATCAATTCCCCTAAATTTGAACGTTGTAGAGCAAAAGACACAGTTTTTAGAATTTTTTATTTAAATGAACCAAAATTTTCAAATTTTTGAAAATAAAAATTTGTAACTCTGGAAGTTTTTATGCCAAAAATAGAATTTTGGAAAGTTACTAGCTTAGATATACTTATCAATTTCCCCAAATTTGATCGTTGTAGAGCAAAAGACACAGTTTTTAGAATTTTTTATTTCGCAGATGAACTTAAAATTTCCAATTTTTGAAATGAAAAATTTGTAACTCTGGAAGTTTTTACGCTACGGCAATGAAATTTAGGAAAGTTACTAGTTCGGATCTACTTATCAACTCCCACAAATTTGAACGTTGTAGAGCAAAAGACAGTTTTTAGAATTTTTTATTTAAATAACTAAAATTTTCAAATTTTTGAAAATAAAAATGTGTAACTCTGGAAGTTTTTATGCCAAAAATAGAATTTTGGAAAGTTACTAGCTTAGATCTACTTATCAATTTCCCCAAATTTGATCGTTGTAGAGCAAAAGACACAGTTTTTAGAATTTTTTATTTCGGAGGTGAACTTAAAATTTCCAATTTTTAAAATGAAAAATTTGTAACTCTGGAAGTTTTTACGCCAATGCAATGAAATTTAAGGAAGTTACTAGTTTGAACCCATTTATCTACTCCCCCAAATTTGAACGTTGTAGAGCAAAAGACACAGTTTTTAAAATTTTTTATTTAAATGAACTAAAATTTTCCAATTTTTGAAAATCAAAATGTGTAACTCTGGAAGTTTTTATGTCACGGGAATGAAATTTAGGGAGGTTACTAGTTTAAATCTACTTGTCAAATCCCCCAAAATTGAACGTTGTAGAGCAAAAGACGCAGTTTTTAGAATTTTTTATTTCGCAGATGAACTTAAAACTTCCAATTTTTGAAATGAAAAATTTTTAGCTCTGGAAGTTTTTACGCCACGGCAATGAAATTTAGGAAAGTTACTAGTTCGGATCTACTTATCAACTCCCACAAATTTAAACGTTGTAGAGCAAAAGACACAGTTTTTAGAATTTTTTATTTAAATGAACCAAAATTTTCAAATTTTTGAAAATAAAAATGTGTAACTCTGGAAGTTTTAATGCCAAAAATGGAATTTTGCTAAATTACTAGCTTAGATCTACTTATCAATTTCTCCAAATTTGATCGTTGTAGAGCAAAAGACACAGTTTTAGAATTTTTTATTTCGCAGATGAACTTAAAATTTCCAATTTTTGAAATGAAAAATTTGTAACTCTGGAAGTTTTTACGCTACGGCAACGAAATTTAGGAAAGTTACTAATTTGAATCTACTTATCAACTCCCCCAAATTTGAACGTTGTAGAGCAAAAGACACAGTTTTTAGAATTTTTTATTTAAATGAACCAAAATTTTCAAATTTTTTAAAATAAAAATGTGTAACTCTGGAAGTTTGTATGACACGGAAATGAAATTTAGGGAGGTTACTAGTTTAAATCTACTTGTCAACTCCCCCAAATTTGAGCGTTGTAGAGCAAAAGACACAGTTTTTAGAATTTTTTATTTCGCAGATGAACTTAAAACTTCCAATTTTTGAAATGAAAAATTTGTAACTCTGAAAGTTTTTACTCCACGGCAATGAAATTTAGGAAAGTTACTAGTTCGGATCTACTTATCAACTCCCACAAATTTGAACGTTGTAGAGCAAAAGACAGTTTTTAGAATTTTTTATTTAAATGAACCAAAATTTTCAAATTTTTGAAAATAAAAATGTGTCACTCTGGAAGTTTTTATGCCAAAAATAGAATTTTGGAAAGTTACTAGCTTAGATCTACTTATCAATTTCCCCAAATTTGATCGTTGTAGAGCAAAAGACACAGTTTTTAGAATTTTTTATTTCGAAGGTGAACTTAAAATTTCCAATTTTTAAAATGAAAAATTTGTAACTCTGGAAGTTTTTACGCCAAGGCAATGAAATTTAAGGAAGTTACTAGTTTGAACCTATTTATCAACTCTCCCAAATTTGAACGTTGCAGAGAAAAAACACAGTTTTTAGAATTTTTTATTTAAATGAACTAAAATTTTCCAGTTTTTGAAAATCAAAATGTGTAACTCTGGAAGTTTTTATGTCACGGGAATGAAATTTAGGGAGGTTACTAGTTTGAATCTACTTGTCAAATCCCCCAAAATTGAACGTTGTAGAGCAAAAGACGCAGTTTTTAGAATTTTTTATTTCGCAGATGAACTTAAAACTTTCAATTTTTGAAATGCAAAATTTGTAACTCTGGAAGTTTTTACGCCACGGCAATGAAATTTAGGAAAGTTGCTCAAGTAGAGCAAAAGACACAGTTGTTAGAAGTTTTTATTTAAATGAACTAAAATTTTCCAATTTTTTAAAATAAAAATGTGTAACTCTGGAAGTTTTTATGACACGGAAATGAAATTTAGGGAGATTACTAGTTTAGATCTACTTGTCAACTCCCCCAAATTTGAGCGTTGTAGAGCAAAAGACACTGTTTTTAGAATTTTTTGTTTAAATGAACTAAAATTTTTCAAGGACAAATAAAAGTTATTATAGAATTTCATCTAATTGAATCCAAATAAAAATATGAATGTTGATTGTTGCGACGATTGTCGGAAAAATGTTGTAATCGACTCGTTTGTTCATGAGCGATAGTTTATTAAATTAACTAGTTTATTAAATAACTATATATATGATTTACCTTTTTTGGACGTTCTGAAACTGTCGTCTCTAGGTACGTATTGGATGTCGTAGACTAAAGTAGTGTTGGGCAATAAAATTCTGTCTTTGTTGATTTTGTAGACTGCATATTTGAAGGCTAACTCTACGCTACTATCCTTCTGGTCCTCTGTGAAAATTGCTCCTGGAAAAAAAGGAATTTATTAATGGCTATTGTAAATTAATAGATATTCGCTGACCAAAGCATATTGAATGAAATAATTTATTAACCTAACAAGAATAGACAAGTCATCAATAAGTATAACAAAAACATTTTAAGGCGTCATTTCTGGAATATACGAAAATTGATTACAACCTCCGCGGACTAGGTAGAGATACGTGTTCTACACGTTTCCGTACTCTAATCTCAGAATACGACATGAGAATAAATTAATATTAGATTCATCACCTTTTGTTTCAACTATCAAGTTCCTGTGTAAATCAAGCCGAAAATTACGTCCTGTTGGTGTTTAATTTCAACTCAATAAAAGTTTCGTAAATTTTCGGAACAAAAGTAAAATGCAAAATCCAACACCGTAAATCATCGAAAAGGTGATTTAACTTCATCTTCTTGCTAAAGTTAATGCCAACTCCAATATATACCTACCTTGAAAATATGTTTAACTCTGAAAAGTTGCTTTAATTTAGCACCTAATGAAGTCGTAACCATTAAGCTCGAGGTTTTGAAGTCAACCCGAGGGATTCCTGAAATTGAAACTTCAATTCACGAATTAAGCTGCGAGTTTACTTTCGCTTATTAATTCCCGCTAAAAGCAAAACCAAGAGGCTTTATACAAGTTTACGTATCTAAACTTTCACTTTATATTAGAGATGAATGAAAAATGAAGGACCCTTCTGCTAATAAACTAAATTAATTGGACGCTTTGTGGGGGTTTTATTAGTGATAAACAGTTATCAAATGGATGAATTAAGACTTGATTTTTTATCGTAAAGCCCAAAATACAAATAAAAGTAATTATATATCAAGGGAAAGAGGAGGGAGAGCAAGAAAATTACCTTTTGAATGTCTAGGCTGTCAAACGTCACATCTCGAATAGTTGGTTATATTTTGCAAGTTGGCAGCGCTGCATAAATATCAATTTATGACCAATGACCAATGACTTTCGAAAATAATAAAGGTAAATTAATTAAGTAAAGATGGCACAAAAATTTGCTGAAACACTGAATTCAAATTAATCTGCAATCGTTTGATTTGAATGGAGTGCTACCAACCTATTTTCCAGCTGATGAAATTCCCCTAAATGACGGAATGACGTTTCAAATTCAAACCAAAAGTCAAAATAAATAACTATTAATAATTGTCGGCGTACAAAATTTCGGGCTCGGATTTCAATACTTTCCTTGCATTTCCAAAAGACCATTTTTTAGCCTAGTGAAACAAATAACTATTCTGGCCCGAGAACTGAAGAATCGAGGAAAATTAGAAAGCGAGAAAAGTCTGCTCTCCCGTGGTTTACATATTTACTTTTTTCACTAAGATAAATCCATATGTAATCTAATTTTTTGATGCATAGATAAAATTTAATCTTCTTTATTACCATTTAATGTCGATTTCATTTGTACTTTGAATAACAAGTTGAGGTAGAGATGCAGCGAGGTATAAATATCGGCATTTTGTTTGTTGAATAAATTTTTTTAACCGAAAATCAATAAAACACCTTCATTTTGAAAATACCCTTTACTTTATCTCCCTTGGAAGATAGAAATTAAATTTCGCAGTTCAGAAGCAGACAACATAATTACATGTTTTCAAGCTAGCAGTAAAAAAGGGTTTGACCCAATCACATTTTTTCTCAAATTTTTCCAAATACAAATTTGAGAATTTTTTTTCGAATTGACGTTCAAGATTTGTCACGAAATTAATGCAGAAAAATTTTTCCTGTTCGCTAACCTTCAAAATCAGCGGTTTGGGGGTCTATTCTGTTCACTTTAAATCTGGGACTTTTATATCGATTTTTTATTATATCGATTTTGCGCCAAAAAAATATTGATTTTTAATACATATATTTTTATTTTCGATGTATTATTAAAAATCGATAATTGCGGTTTCGATGTATGTATTTTATTTTACACTCTTTTTTATTTAAATGAACTAAAATTTTTAAATTTTTGGAAATAAAAATGTGTAACTCTGGAAGTTTTTATGCCACGGAAATGAAATTTAGGGAGGCTACTAGTTTGGATCCACTTGTCAAATCCCCCGAATTTCAACGTTGTAGAGCAAAAGACACAGTTTTAAGAATTTTTATTTAAATGAACTAAAATTTTCCAATTTTTGAAAATAAAAATGTGTAACTCTGGAAGTTTTTATGCCACGAAAATGAAATTTAAGGAGGTTACTAGTTTGGATCTACTTGTCAAATCCCCCAAAATTGAACGTTATAGAGCAAAAGACGCAGTTTTTAGAATTTTTTATTTCGCAGATGAACTTAAAACTTCCAATTTTTTAAATAAAAATTTGTAAATCTTGAAGTTTTTACGCCACGGCAATAAAATTTAGAGAAGTTACTAGCTTGGATTTATTTATCAACTCCCCAAAATTTGAACATTGTAGAGTAAAAGACACAGTTTTTAGAATTTTTTATTTAAATAAACTAAAATTTTCCAATTTTTGAAAATAAAAATTTGTAACTCTGGAAGTTTTTACGCCACGGCAATGAAATTTAAGGAAGTTACTAGTTTGGATCTACTTATCAACTCCCCCAAATTTGAACGTTGTAGAGCAAAACACGCAGTTTTTAGAATTTTTTATTTTGCAGATGAACTTAACACTTCCAATTTTTGAAATGAAAAATTTGTAACTATGGAAGTTTTTACGCCAAGGCAATGAAATTTAGGGAACTTACTAGTTTGGATCTACTTATCAACTCCCCCAAATTTGAACGTTGTAGATCAAAAGACACAGTTTTTAGAATTTTTTATTTAAATGAACCAAAATTTTCCAATTTTGGTGATATTTATAAAGAAGACTGGAATTTAATTTAAGGGAGTTATATTTTAGAAGTTTGTTTATTCTTATTAATCTTGAATTTGTTATTTTTTTATAACTTACTTATTATTTTGTTTGTTACTTAAGGTTTTTATTTATTTTTGTTTTTTTCGTATTTGCTTATTATTTTGTTGCCTTATTAAGAATTTTATTTATTTTTGTTTTTCACAATAAACTATGCTATATTGAGTTTTTTATTTACTATGTTTCAAAATCGATGTTTTCTCGGATGTATTGGAGATCGATGTAATTGTGCTCTTGTTGAAATTGAGTTCAACATCGATTTTTTTCACTCGATGTTCCCAGATTTAGTTCACTTGGTGCAAAATTAGAACGTTTTTTTTTTGCAAAACTATTCTCTCCAATTTCGGTGTTTGTCACGGGAATATTTGAAAAAAAATCCTCAAATTTTTATTTAGTAAAAACTTGAGAAAAAATGTGATTGTGTCACGGCTTAAGTGTCAATTTTATCTTATTTTCAGCAAATTGAATAAAATTACCCTAAAGTTTGTTGGTTGGTCAAAAATTTTATCGAATTAGTAGGTACATTTACATTAGCCAGGATGTAAAAGTCCTTTATTAATTTACTTCTATTTGTAATGTCTTTTGTGGTATCTATCTTTTATGTATGATATATTAAAGTAGCTAAATCTCCAAAGAGCCTTTGTTGTAAAGATACAACCGCAACACAAAAAGCACAGCTACAAAGAAAAATTCATTTGTGAAAATGGAGGTTTTTATTAGAAATCTCTTACTGATAAATAAGCTTGATTAAAATCACCGTTCACAGGCTATTAAATTAATTAGAGCAATAAAATTGAAAACCAAAATGAATGTTGCTTTACTTTGTTACAGTGTGTACCTTTTCTTTAGTTTCTGATCAATTAAATGTTGTTAGATACTAGCCGAAACGTGCGCATTTTACTGTAGAGGGTAACTTAAAACTTTGCCCACAAATATTTTTCGATTGAATTATTGGGCTAAACAACTAAGGGCATAGCCTGGAAACGTAGGTGAAATTTGAACAGCAATGTCACAGAATCGATTACCATCTATCATTTCATTATTCAATAGGTCAATATTAATCAACTCTGATTATTGGTTAATCAATACAATGTGCTATAATTTTGAGTTATTATAAGCATAGGTGATAACATAGAACATTATTTGTTCCGTTTGTAGAAATTTGTCATTTTGGTTACATTTATCTTGTTAGTTTTATCATCACAATTATATCAGAATCTTGGAAAATTCCAAGTCTTGATTCTAGAGATGAATCATTTATTAACTGAATTTTTTACGCACCCCTTTTGAAATGAAAATACGAATGAAATGTACATAAACCTCTGCACGCCAATGAACCCCGCGGCCAAGTTCAAGCCGTATTTAATTCGAAGACGCATATAAAGTTAAGTATTTGAACCTCGAATTAATTTATTCGGTTAATTTCATTGGCGGTTTTTAAAACAGGTGAAGTGTAATAAAATGTGTTTGTGGTTTTGTTTCGAAAATTCGTTTTCCACATCGACTTAAGTCTGGGAACATCGAGTAAAAAAATCGATGTTGGACTCAAGCACAATTACATCGATCTTCAATACATCGATTTTGAAAAATAGTAAATAAAAAACTCAATACAGCATAGTTTATTGTGAAAAACAAAAATAAATAAAATTCTTAATTAAGCAACAAAATAATAAGCAAATACGAAACAAAACAAAAATAAATAAAAACCTTTAATAGTAATAATAATCAAATAATTTGACAATTTTGCACCTCGTGAACTAAATCTGGGAACATCGAGTAAAAAAAATCGATGTTGAACTCAATTTCAACAAGAGCACAATTACATCGATCTCCAATACATCGGAGAAAACATCGATTTTGAAACATAGTAAATAAAAAACTCAATATAGCATAGATTAAGCAACAATATAGCAAGAATAAAGCAACAAAATAATAAGCAAATACGAAAAAAACAAAAATAAATAAAAACCTTAAGTAATAAACAAAATAATAACTAAATAAGTTATAAAAAAATACAAATTGGAGATTAATAAGAATGAACAAAATTCAAAAATATAACTCCCTTAAATTAAATTCCAGTCTTCTTTATAAATATCACCAAAATTCAGAGTGTAAAATAAACTACATACATCGAAACCGCAATTATCGATTTTTAATGATACATCGAAAATAAAAATATACAAAATCCACCCCCAAAATCGTCTTTAATTTTAGAGACAAAATTTTGAAATTTTGCATACGCTTATAGTTGACAAAGCTCTAGAAGCTGACGTAACAACTTGTTTTTTATGACGGTTTTTTTGGCGTCGGGACGCCTAAGAAGTATAGTTTTTAGCGATTTTTGAGTTTTTGTGGAAATGTTCGCGAATTCAATTGTTTTTTCAACATAACTGTGATACAAATATCTGAGTTTATATTTTAAGTCTAATGCAGATTGTGTTTAAAATTTGCGAAAAAAACGTTGTTTTATCAAGTTAGTTTTCAAAATTATGACAGCACAGCGGCAAACTACGTTTACACCAAAATTTCACAAGTCACTTCATTCGCTCTTATAAAGGTTAATTTTGATTAACACGGCCATGTTTTACTTTTTGGACACCAGAAATCGTTAATTAACATCGACAATGTGACAATTTCACCAAGTAAAATTTGGTGAAAAACAACACAAGATGTTGACAGATGGGTGTAAACGTAGTTTCCAATTTTGGCGTAATGAAATTGGAAACTAACTTGATAAAACAGCATTTTTTCCTCAAATTTTGAATACAATTTGCATTAAATCTAAAATGACAAATGAGATATTTTTAACACATTTATATTAAAAAAAAATAAATTAGGTGTTGATTTTACAAAACGTCACAATTAACTAAAAATTACATTTTTAAGGCGTCGCGACGCCAAAACTATCGGTGATAAAAAACGAATTTTTGCGTCAGCCTATAGAGCTTTGCCAACTATTAAACGTATGCAAATTTTCAAAATTTTATCTTTAAAATTAAAAACAATTTTGGTTGTCGGACCCTGTATGTATTAAAAATCGATATTTTTTGGCAAAATCGATATAAAAGTCCCAGTTTACATCGACTGTAAATTCTGGTAAATATGAAAACGATGCACTTTTTGTGTAAAGTTTAGTTTAGCATTTGACACAATTTGTTGTGGCAACGGTCCAGTAAAATATTCGACGTATCAGCTAAGCAAAGTGAATTTTAATTACAAATGGAAATTGTTCCAGTCGAGCGAACAAGGCTAATTGTTGCTAACGACATTATCGGCCGCGCAATTCCGTCGACTGAGGTAATTTTGAGTAACAAAACCAAAGAACTAAAAATTAATTTCAAATTCCCCAGCGCTCGCATTACTTTATAAAGTTGATTAAGCGTCGGAATGCTGATAAGTCGAAAACAATTCTAACTTGGAACCATTAAGTGGTTTTTGTTTCAAAGACATTACAGTCATTTCCGTTCTTCTCGACACTGAAGAATTCGCTGAAAAATTACGAATTAAAACGCTATTATGAAAGCCACGTTATCGCAAAGTTCAAGTTATTATGTCACGCAGAAAAATTATGACGACTACGCATAAATAAATAATGAAGTGTTTTAATTTACTACGCAATTTCCTTCAAATGCAAAGCCATTAAGGCGATAATATGCGGTCAACAGCGCCGTAACCTTATACACCGTTGCATAGAGTATATAATAAATACTCCACAGTTAAATTAACACGAGTTACCCCTTATCTTATCATGTAAATGAACTCAACTCAACTGCACAGTTTGTGTATCCGCGGGGAAGTATCATAAAATGCCTTCCCAAAGTCGGGGAAAAATATTGGAGAACTTTGCATTTTTCCCTGAATTACAAACAGTAACAGAGAGAATGACAAAGCTTAAAAAGTAAACAGAACTTGTTGAAACTTTTATCATTAACACCAAAAACTGACGAGCAAAAAGCACCACGTTTCTTTTATTCTGTATTCACGAAAAGCGCTTTTTAATCGGAAATAAATATCTTAACAAAAATGTAATCAGTGGAAATATATTTCCTCTCGTTTTCAACATTACTAGAATCGGCTTTCTTTTAAGATTTTTGTAACATTTTCGCGAGTGATGTGGGCTTGCAGAGCAGACAGGTTTCTAAATTTGCGTAATTTATTCAAATCTAAAGTTTTCCAGAGGCGTTTTAACAATTCCAACAGCTTTCCTTTTATCTGATCGTTTAATACTCTCAAGCATTCTCTCTGTCTAAATACACCATTGATTTATTACAGTCTACAGTATACTTCGACGTATAGTAACCTCAGTTGACATATACCTAGTAAACATTTTATGCCTTAAGTCAAACCACCCATAGCAATAAAACTGGGTGTTGTAAACTGCAGCCTACAAATTTCTAGGTAGAGGGTTGACCGATGGTTGAACAGGCCCGGACTCTTTTCGTGCTCATTTATGGTCCCCAACCGCAAGGATTAGTACTGCCCGGTCCTCTTATAATGTGGCCATAAAATTTACTAGGTGTATGTCAACTGGGTTTACAGTACATCAATCGAAAGAGCAGCTAAAAATCTATAAACGGGCCAAATCTGACGTCTACAAGTCAAATATTTTCGAAGTTAGAGGCAGAAAACGAAAAATTAAGATTTTTTACTAGTTTGAGTTAGAAATGCATTTCTTAAAAAAATGAAAATTTCAAAATCGAAATGAGGCTGGATTCTTGCTGTATTTGTGAAGTAGATGTCAAAATACATCAAATAAAAAGTTTTTATCAAGATCCAACGGTTACTTATGAAGAAATCGGCAGAAATGTGCATGAAATTCCCAAAACTCGTCGAAAAATCGCATAAATTTGAAGTCAATTTCTGCTTTACCATTTCCAATATTTTTCATTCGGGCTTGTGATTTTGGTAGTTATGATGCTAAGGCAATGAAATTTGGAAAGATTACTAGTTTTGACTTGTTGACTGTTTATCCTAAAGAACAGTTTTTTTGAACAACAGGGAGTGATTTTAGAAATTTTTATCTTCAAGACGGGCCAAAAATTTCCAACATATTTAAAGCAAACTTATAACTTTAGCAGTTTTAACGCAATGAAATTTGGAGAGATTTTTATCTTTAACTTAAGGGCAGGCAGTCAACTGTACCAATTTTCAATTTTTTTTAACAACAGGGACGGATTTTAGAAAAAAATATTTTCAAGGTGGGCCAAAAATTTCTAAAAACTTTTCTAAAAACGCGATTTTTTTCTATAAATTTCTGTAATTTAGCATAGTTGATTAACAAGTCAAAAGTAGTAAAGCCTGTAAATTGTACTCCCCGGAGACTAAAACTGTTAAAGTTACAAAATTTTATCGCAAATGGCCAAAATTTTTGGTTCACCTAAAAATAAAAATTTTTAACAATCCGGTTTTTTGCTCTACGATTTTGTAATTTAGCATTGGTTAATTAACACGTCAGGAGTAGTAAAGCCTCCAAATTTTACTGTCTGGATACCAAAACTGCCAAAGTTACAAAATTTTATCGAAGAGAGCAGACATTTTTGGTTCACCTAAAAATAAAAATTTCAAAAAACGCGGTTTTTCTTCTAAAATTTTGTAATTTGGCCCAATTGATACGCAAGTCAAAAGTAGTAAATCCTCCAAATTTTACTGTCTGGAGACCAAAATTGCCAACATTACAAAATTTTTGGCTCACTGAAAAAAAAAAAATTAAAACGCGATTTTTTTCTCTAAAATTTTGTAACTTGGTACAGTTGATTAACAAGTCAAAAGTGGTATTGTAAACCCAGTTGACATACACCTAGTAAATTTTATGGCCACATTATGAGAGGAGTCTAATCCTTGCGGTTGGAGACCATAAAAATAGGCGCACGCCTATTCAACCATCGGTCAACCCTCTTGTCGGCTGCAGTTTACAACACCCAGTTTTATTTCTAAGGGTAGTTTGACTTAAGCCATAAAATGTTTACTAGGTATATGTCAACTGGGTTTACTATATTTCGTTTATAAAGTGCAGCGTTAACGCAGTCTCAACAAATTCATCAAGCTACTTCTTTGTAAAGGGATCAACTTGGAAACTGCTATTGAAAGGCGTTCTCCGTTGTTTTACGGTCTGGAAATTGTCAATTTTCCTTCTCGAGAATTTCTCCGCGAAGAAATAGATGAGAATAATTCAACGCAAATTTAAAATGATATCGAAGACAAGACTTAAACGTACAGACGATTTTTATAATTCAGGGATTCTGTCCGAGAAAAGATATTTCAGACTGCATTTGGAACTTGGGATTTTCAAATCAAATTAACTATGAACGTTTCAAACAGTCTCGTTTCTTTTACAAAGACTTTCTCGATATTCAATATTGACTCGTTCACTTCACTTGGTAATCAATTCGGAAAAAGGACTAGCTAGGACGAAACTTAGTATGTATTTTCAAGTGGAGGTGCAAAAACTGGCTATACGATCATACAAAGCAAACAATGCATCGATTTTACATTCTATTATATTCAAATGTGGCTTTACAACTTTCATAACTATTGATTTGAGAATTAAAATAACATTATATCAGTTATATGAGCATTATTTAGCAGATATTTAATTACCTAATTTAAGTGTGTTATTTTGTAAATTGATATTATACAGGTGTTATGCAAATGAGTGCACAAAATTAAACTGGCAATAAAACTCACCTTTTCGTTTTCGAATTTAAAATTAATGAAAATTTGTTGTGAAAATCGCTACCTGCCTGTTAGCCCAGTATTGAAATTTTCGTCAAATAAAAAAGAAGCATTGGAGGCCCAGAAGTGCTAAAAATATTAAACTAGTTTTTTATCAACTACATGCCTATCTAGACAGGTGTTCCAGAACTCATGATCCAGAGAACAAGAGGAGGTGCTGACAGCAATACATATGGAAAATCTCACAATAAAAATTGATTAAGTTTAACAGTATTCGAGAAATTTACAACCAATCCCAAAAGCTTATTCTAGAAGTGGAGTAAAATGTCATTCCAATTTTCTAGGCAACGAGAGTGTAATATTCACTTGACCAATGAATCATAGTATGTGTCCATAATTACCGATTTTCAAATTCTGTTCAGCTTTGGGATTGGCTACCGTACTTTTGCCTTTGAAATTTTGGTTTAGAATTGTTGCCTCCATAATCCTTTGTTCTCTAGATCACGAGTTCTGGGACACCTGTATACTGTAATAGATTTAGTTAACTTTGAAATATTACCACAGTTACTTTTACTTTTGTCACTAGATTTTCTAGAAATAAAACCTAACGTTTTGCGCCCTTTTAAATCATTGATTCTAACATTATTGGTGACCCAGACGTTAATCCAGAATAGTGAAAAACCACCGTATTGGACCTTTCCTTGATTTGAAGATCTGAGATCATCAAATCTGCAAGTTACAACCCGGAAGTTTTCCAAAGCTAAGTTTTCTTTTGATTTTATTTATTAATTTATAATTGTATAATGGAAAATCACTGACGACCACATTATCCTTTTCCCACATTTACAACAGATCTTCTTTTATATTTTCATAATTTAGATAATTCGCGACGTGAGAATTAAGTGATTTTTGTGAAAATTTAAAATGTTTGTTTTATGATTTTTTTAAACATTTTCTATCAAGTATAAAATTGAAGTAATTTAATATTTAAACAAGCCAAAATGATATTAATAGATCCTATCATTTTTTTAAATAATTACTTAATAAATTAAAGAGATATTTAGAACCTTATAGTTCTCAGGTAGCGATAATAAATATAATCAATCAAAACGATAAATATAATACTACATTAGCAAATTTACCTCCAGAGGTAAATGACAAAATTTCACTGTTTATTTTAAATCGCAATCAACGTAGGAATCTTTTTGATTCATTAAAAACTCATTTATATTCTTTATATATGTAATCAGGATAGTTTTAGCAGAATTGACGATTTAATGAATAAAGTTAAATTTAATGATAATTGTTACGATATGTTAAAAAATATTAGTTTGTTAACCTTTGATATTAATATTCCGGATTCTATATTACAGGGTTTATTTTTTGCTAAATTGCCTTCTTATTTAAAAGCATATTATTTGACTATGATAGATCAAGTAGAATTTGGTCAAATGACCTTAATGGATTTAGCTGTTCGTTTAGATAATATTAAAAATTATACAGCTACAAATTCAAACGATGGTGTTTTTCAACCATTTTCTAATCATAATAATCAAAATAAAATTCCACAAAATTATAGGAGTAATTGCCAAAAACCATTTAGAAATTACACACAAAGTTCTTAGACTAACTCGTTTAATCACAACCAACATCAACCTCAACCATCATTTCTCCAATTATGTTATTTTCATAACAGATATGGCAATTCTTCATGGAAATGCAACGGATTTCCATGTCCAGCCAATCCAAAAAACTAGATTCGTGTTTGTTGCATTTACTCTTAGTGAAACAAACAAAACATTATAAGGGCAATTTAATCAATATTTATGGTGAAATTAACGATATACGCTTTGTTGTTGATACTGGTTCTTTTTTCTCAGTTTTACCATCAAATTTTTTTCTTATTTCGAAAAAGAATCATTTTCCAGATGATAATTTAATAACGGCTAATAATACAAATTGAAATTTTAGGTTCAATTCAATTAAAAATGAAATTTAATTTTTGTTCTTCAACTCTTTTCTGGGATTTTAAAATAGCAAATATTCAAGTACCAATTTTGGGATATGATTTTCTTTCCCATTTTTATATAACAATTAATTGTAAAACCAAAACTCTTAACTTTCCCAAAAATTTTACTAATAAAAATCCTACAACAATTTCACAAAATCAAATTTTCCTATTGAAAGAAATTGATAACCCATTTAAAAAATTATTATTCAAATTTCCTAATTTAATTAAAAACTTTGACATTAACAGACCCATAAAACATACCACATTTCACAAAACTCAAACTACAGGTCCTCCAATTTCTGCCAAATGTAAGAAAATGAATCCTAAACAACTTTCTTTTCAAGAGCAACACATTAAAGAACTATTGGATGCAGGAATTATTATACCCGCCAATTCTGCATGGTCCAGTTCTATTCATATGGTTTTTAAAAGAATGTGTGGAGATTATTGGGCTTGGAATGCAGTAACAGTTCCTGGTGTTTATCCTATTCCTTTCATCCAGAACTTCAATCACAAAGTGGCTAGTTCAACTGTGTTTTTAAAATTAGCATTGTTATCTCTTGTTAATGTTGTTGTTCAGTTAGAAAAAATTATAAAAATCACGTTAGATTGAAAAGAAAGTTGGTTTTTGTAGCTGAAATACACGTTCTTCTTTCATTAACCGCAGATATGATTCTGTTTTAAATATTAACAGTTTATGTGTCTTTTAGCTTTTCCACCTAATAACAACAAAAATGTTCAAAAAATTTTTTTGATTTTTTTAAAGGGGGGCAAATGTTACAGATTTAGCTAACTTTGAAATATTACCATAGTTACTTTTACTTTTGTCAATAGATTTTCGAGAAATAAAAGCTAACGTTTTGCGCCCTTTTAAATCATTGATTCTTACAATACGGTATTTCAACTGAACCAAAGTCCAACACATGCCCAAATTTTGGGACTGTATGTCAATCTGACAGAAACCAGAAATTATTTATGATTTTCCACCAATTTAGTGAGTAATCGTCAATGATCGTTCGTTACAAGCGTTTCTTGTTTTAACATGGAGTGCGGGCACTACCGCCTGTAAAGTATGCAACCTCCCACTCTGGAGGATCAACAAACCCTGCCGGTCCATTTAAATACCATTGAAAGAGTTGTTTAGATGCAGTATTTAATTATTTTTTGTATTGTAGTTGGGTTGCAGCGACTTAAAATGTATTGCCTTAATGATAATTTTAAACAGTGAATAATAAATGTTTAATTTCAGCCACAATACAAGCTGTTATCTCTATTAATTTTTGGCATATTTTGTTAAATTTTGATAAAATCGTAAATTTCTTTTTTAGGGATATTTATATGCAACATGCAACTTTGCATAATCCATGACGATACTAAATACAGCAGATAAGCCAAATTCAATCTATTAGGATTTTTTGAATAAGCTATTTTCTTGTAATTTACTTCGCGTTAGGAATATCTCTAAAAGTTAGATGTCATTCTAAAAGAAGTTGCTTAGAATCGAATTTTAAATTCATTCATACCAAATGAGTTTTTCAACGAAAAATTTCCAATTTTTATTTTATCACATACAGTTCTTT
Source organism: Gnatocerus cornutus (assembly GCA_029298725.1). Taxonomy (NCBI): domain Eukaryota; kingdom Metazoa; phylum Arthropoda; class Insecta; order Coleoptera; family Tenebrionidae; genus Gnatocerus; species Gnatocerus cornutus. The sequence goes on from CM055510.1 coordinate 3,257,635, forward strand.
TAAGCAGTCATACATTGTATAATAAGAATTGGCCAACCACAATGAGCCATGAATTCTTTAGTACATACAATGTTGAACCAGCAGAAATGAACAAAATAATATTAATTATCAATAATTAACGATCGAATTTAAAGATTTCAGTATTTTAAAAAAATCGAAATAAGAATTTTAAGTTAAAATTTTGTAAGGAATGAATTCTGAGAAACTTTTCTTTAAACACTGAAAATGTCCAACACCAAGGAAAAGTTCACTTTATTCAAAAACTCGTGGACAATCAATCATTTTCAAATTTTTTCTTCTAAAACTAAGGCAGATAAAAGCTTATTCATTTAAAGTACAAAGCACTGTATTATTTTTTTGTCTAATCTGCAGATATTTTAATTTTATTTTATTAATAATAAATTTCTCCATAAAGAAAATCCGTCATTTCTATGTATATTTAAAAGAAAAATTCCCTAAAATCAGCGACGCAAAAGTTCGAGAAGGAATTTTTGTTGGCCCGCAAGTCAGGAAACTAAATTTTCGACCAAAAACTTAACCAAGCCTGGAATTCATTAAAAAGCGTTATAGCGGGATTTCTTGGGAATAACCAGCACCCAGAGTACAGAACATTAATTGAAACTTTATTGGAGAATTATAGAAAATTGGGCAGCCGTATGTCACTAAAGTTCACTTTCTCCATTCTCACCTGGATTTTTTCCCAGATAACCTCGGAGCTGTTAGTGACGAACAAAAGGAGCGTTTTCACCAAGCCATTGGTGCTATGGAGAGGCGCTATCAAGGCAGATGGGATCCTGCAATGCTTGGAGATTTTTGTTGGAGCCTCCAGAGAGAAGATAATAGTCCTCATAAGAGAAAAAAATAGTCTCTACATTAATTTTTCTATGTTCAAATTTTTTGTTTCTTGTTTTTTATGTTGAATAATTGTTGTAATTAGAAAAAAATAACTTTTTTTTTTATTTTTAACTGATTTTTTTACTATTACAGTGAACTACTTTATTTATACATATCCAATTTTGTTAAGTTCTATAACAAAAAAACTGTACGTGATAAGAAAATTGATTTGTCATATCTGATCTCTATTAACATTATTTGACTGCGCATAGCTTATTTACTTAATGTTAGAGACCAAAAATTTCAAATTTGAGATGTTGATAATTTCGTATTTTCACTTTTATTCAAACTCATTCATTAGTTCCACTTGCTTCGATTCTAAACCTTTGATAGTCCTTGCAAAGTAAGCACAAACCTTGAAATAACTCGCATAAAGCTGATTTTTTGTGTAAACCTTCATTTTATTGTTCTAAACAAATTGTCAAAAGTCCCCATCGATGCTGCGTTGTCTGATATTGGGGTTAAAATCTTTGAACTTTATTCGGGTACACCTGCATATTATGGTCATTATTAAACGGATTTTGGTCAATCAGAGCGCACAAATTGCATGCTATAAATGAAATATTTGACGGTTGTAAATAAGGTATAACTATTATTATTTTTTATGGTATCAAATTTGCAGGACTTTTGTAGTTTTGTTCGCATAGTTTTACAAAAACACCGCATTTTAAGTAACTTCCGGACCACTCAGGATGCTGCAAATTGGGTTTTATTGTTGTTTTTATTTGCTGTGCAATGGACAAAAATTTTCAAAACTGTTGATATTATGTCGATTTCATTGTTTTTATTGATTGGGCTATATGGACAAACAGACGATGATAAGCCGACATTAAAAAAAAATTCTCCACAACCAGGTCAGCCTCCACAAAGGCGATAGAAATTCGATTTTTTTATTAAATTTCTGTTAATTTCAATAATAGTTTAGTAAATAATAGCACTTACCGAGTTACATCAAATGTTCAAAGTTCGTTTGATGCAGGCTTTTGAATTTGGCGTGCTATCGCAATTTCCATTCTCTCAATAGCATTTAGATTTGCAAATTCTTTTTGTAACAGTGTTCAGTGGCGTGAAATAATTCAAATGTGTTATGTAACTCTAGAAAAAAAAGTCGATCATGGCGGTCACAAAATTACTTCCATTTCTACTGATTCCTGCATTTCTTGCATAATGCATGTGCGCTGTTCTATTAAGGGGGGAAATAGGGTTAGACGGATCAAGAATTTATTTTTTTTATTTCATAAATTGTTAGAGAAACTATTGAAAAATATGTTCTCAAAATTTCAAACAAAAATTCTGACTCGTTCTATTGTTTTACTCGTAAATCAGTGCTCCTCCTTCAGGTCCCCGAGCGCGCAATATGTATTTTTACAATAAACACCTTAAATAGAAATTTCTAGACTCTTACAACTGTAAAAAAAACATGAAAATCAATGAGAAAACGCTGTCCTAACCCTATTTCCCCCCTTAACTGATTTCCCAATAATCCAGTCCAATCATTAATTGTAAATTTTTCTTGAAAGTCGAAATATGGCTTTCAAAAAATGCGACTTCAAAAAAAATAAAAAAAGTTTTATTACCAGTTTAATTCTCATTTTCATAACATTTTACTTCTATTAATTTATTAATTTACTAAAGCATCTCTGGAATCTCACGCTCATTTTTTAATCTTAATGCTGTACTTTTCTCTTTTGAGTTTCAAGGGTCAAAATCATTCAAGTTATAAAACATACAAGCCCAGGAATACCAAAATTATTATCTTATTGATTCTTTTCATGAGTTATCTGCATTCAAATTGTATGTATATTCTAAGACGTGATAAAGACAACAATCAAATAGAATTATTAAAGAAAAAACGATTTTTTCCATGTTTAAGCGCTAAAAAACTAAACAACTATTATTAGATGTCAATTTTTTTTCATGAAGTGACGCGCCACTGAAACTTACAGAAGGCCTTTGGGTGCTTGGAGGTCCTTTAGGTGAACGTTGAAGATGAATTGGATGAGACAACTTCAACGCAATAATGCAGTTTAGCTTGTTAACTCTTCTTTCAGCTGGAAAATAAGGGACGACTCTCGGGAAATCTCAAAATTCACTCAATAAGTCATAAATTTCACAACAAACCAAAAGACGTGTTTGTGCTGTTAATCACGCGACAACGTCACTATTTGAAAAAAGAATGGAATCTTGACACGCATTTATACTACTCAAAAAAAAATCTTTACTGGGCTGATAAAAATTTGCCAAATTTTTGGTCATTGTTGTTAAGGCAAAGTGAATTGCAGCAAACTTAGTTTAATTATCAATCAAACTTTCTTAGGTATTTTACATAATATTATGTGTTCCGTCAATTTTCCATTACTCAAAACATGCATAACCACGTTACAAGATTCCTTCTTATTCAACAAGGTTATTGAAGGCTCTCCAAACGAGATTGGCTATACAAGACTTAATTTGCTTCTTTTCATAGTCATCATCGCCTTATTTATTCCATGACGTAAATTTCCATATAAATTTTATACCGATTTGAAATGAGTAGAATGTGGTTGGAAGTTTACCAAGGTTTAAAAAAGCACGGATTCAGTCGTAAAGTCAATATTCAATTACCTAAGGAAAACTTTCTCGGTTCGAACTGCACTCTAAGGAAATTAAGGTTTTTTTTCGTGGAACTTGATTGTAAGTGTTTGCTGAAGAGAGAGAAGTGAAAAATTTTCATAATTTGCTTCATTTTATTTTCGTTGACATAGCTAGTTTCAACATTTTGGGAGTTTGATTGTTTTATAGTCATAAAATTGGCGTCATATATTATTTTAAAACTTTACCTTGATTGAACTGCTAACTCATTAGCCGAAACAAATTTAATTTTTTGCTTTACCGAACAATAGAAGAAATTGGATTTTACATGTCAAAATTGGAAGAATATCATTAATTCTTTCAACAACAAGAAGATATTCCAGATTTCCCTCAAAACTCTCTTTCTTTGGTGTAGCATAGACAAACAGATGTGAAATATTCATGCCGAGTTGGTATATTCTGCAGTTCATTTTATTTAAGCTGCATCTGACATACTGGACGTCTCTACACAGAGAAAAATGCTCTAGAAATCTGTTGCCCAACGTTCTGTGATTGTAAATTGTCACAATTTTTCTTACAATTGCGTTGTTTGATGTTAAACCGCTGCTTACTTTTTCTCAACTTGATTGTGTGAAAATTTTTTGAATTTTAACTCGACAAATTGTGTAAAATTTTTCAAATCAGGTAAGAGACTTGGTGAGTTACAATATTATGTTTTACTGTAGAACAATTTATGATTTTTATTTACATAATTTGCTTAATTTAACAATCCACAAAAGTGTTCAAACTTTTTTGACAATGATTGTGAAAAATTGAAATAAATTTTGGAAACAAAAATAATATCTTTAACTGGAATCAGCCAACAAGGTTATTTTTTATGTGCGAACATCCAATCGCATTTATTAGAGTAGAGAAATAGTCGTAGTTGTAGCATGGAATTACTTGACAGTTACGACATATTTGTTGGTAAGAGTAGTTAAATGTTAAATAATGATAATAATAATACTATTAATACCATTAATAATCTTATTAACCATTTCTATTCAAAATGTCTATTTTTACGCTGGGGAATAAATATTCACTCTAATTATCTATCAGTTGCGTCAGTTTGAGGATCAAGCTCCATTTTGAACTTTTTATAATTTTTGACAAATCTAAATTAAGTATATACCAGCTTTATTGTTTTTTGACATTTGTTGTTTTTATTTTATGTGTAGTTTATAATCAGTTTCTAATTTAAATCATTATTATGCATGCTTTTATTTTAATTTTTATATTTTTATTATTCATTTATAATCATTAATACTTGTTTATAATATTGAGATGTTGTGTTGTTTCAAATGTGATTCTGCATTTAAATGTGATGTTAATAATTACATAAAACATTTAAGAAATCATTATTTTTTGACAATGATAATTTGCCTTGTAATGTCAAAAGATGTTGGAGAATTTACAATAATTTCAATTCATTTCGGAAACATTTAAAAACCCATTTTCTACATCAAAATGAAAACCAAACTGATGTAACGGAAAACTGGACTGATTGTTTTCCTGTTTTCGGCGTCATTGAGAAAATCATTGTAAATAAAAATGATCAAAACTTCTGTTTTTACTGTAAAATAATAAAAACTATTGGGTTTTCACGACATTTTATGCTTTTGAAGTTGATGTAGAAAGTGAGGAAAAGGAATTTTTTAAAGTTGCAAATTTACATTGTTTTTTTTCGTGCTTTGTTACAACCCTAAATAATAAATGTTTTGTCTCACTAAGATATTTAGTATAATTTTTAAATAATTCTGTAAAATATCTTGCCATTTATATGTATTTGTATTAGAGAAGTAAATAAATAATAAAAATGTTTGAATATTATATGTGCACTTTTTTTTGTCCTAACCCTTCTTTGAGCGTTTTTAAAGTATAAGATTGGGCAATTTTCATACACAATATTTAAAAATGTTTCGAACAATTTTGCGTAAAATATTCTTATAGTGTCCGTTAAAAATTAGCACAATTTTGTGCAATTAAAATTCACCTAATATTCTGGAATTAATATTCACACAATATTGTGCATTACAAGTCACACAGTTTTGTGCAAAATTATTTCATAAAAAATTGACTAATGTTTGAACAATATTGTGGATAAGTTAAAGATATATTGTACAAAGCAATATAACAATTCACTTTAAACAAACAGATGCAGATAAACTGCACAAATTGTAACAGTTTCGTGAACATTTGTAGACAAAATTCATATAAATTTTTCTCTGTGTACAAACTTTTGAGTCATTAAACCTGGTGCAACTCAGTATACACTGTGTATAAAGTAGTTTGTGGTCGGAATATTAAGAATTTTATTTTGTTATGCACATAGACACCTCAAAGTTACCTCTTCTTCCAACAGAATCTCATTCATTTGTGTCTCTCTTTACAAAGACCGATCGAGTGTAATTAATTATTTTGAACAATGTCCAATTGCTCGAGCCAAGACAAAATACTTGCAGTTAATTTAACTCGATTGCTACTTAGAAGAGTCAGTTCAAGTGAATGTTATCCGTCTGCAAAAGACTACACGTATGTAAGTAAGTCCTAGAACATCATTAGCAGTTCGAAGGAGTTCTAATCGCGTTTTTGACAGAGGAATACTGTTGGCACACGATCTTCTCAGCCGTGAAGGCAAAACAGCCCCCTAGCCAGTAATCGGCCCGTTAAATTGGAATCGGTTTCGTGGTCACTGTATGGTTGGTGAGGATTCGGCAAGTGAGCTTATTTTTATAATAATTGAGAGATAGATCACCTAAACTATACGATTTTCGAATCAAACTAATTATGGGCAAAATTTTCAAAACGTTTGTTAACAGAGATGTTGAAAAACGTATAATTCAATTACATTTTAATACAACAAATCAACCGGTTAACTAATTGTTAACGTTATACTTAACGTTGTGTATTTACTTTATTTAAACAGGTTCTTCTTACTACAAATATATGTTTTAAATCAACTGAATATTTTTATGTGGTAGAGTTTAATTAATTGTTAACGTTGTAATAACCTTGTGAAGTCACGTTTATTTTATCATGTTTTTTTTTACATGAAATATATGTTTTGAATTAACTAAATACCTTTTTGGCCTCATGAATTGTAAACGTCAAATTAACATTCAATTGACATCTTCGGAAACACTAGATTTACAAGCGCCCTGGACGTTTACACACGCCGTGCGGTAAAAATTGCCAAATCGTCTGCTCTTCACATGCGTTTATAAATTAAAATCACTTTACCATAATGAAGATTGATCACCAAAGTGGAATCTACCTAAATTATTATCTCAATTAAGACAATATTTCTATTTTTAAAGTAATGTTAAAACGTTTTTTATACAACGCCATCTTGTGTACTTTGTGCGCACCAACTACAAAATTGACAGAAATGACAGATGATGAAATTTACAAATGTCAGATATGACAGTTCTCATGAATTTCGAAAAACCCAAATATTTAAATTAAAATTTTTTGGCCAAAAAGTTTAATACAACTCTTGTGCGTTAACCATTTTACAGCGCTCAATCATTAAAGCACTCCGGCTACGCCGTCGTGCTTCAAACTGATTTCGCGTTGTAAAATGTAAGTTACCACACGCGACTGTAAATAACTATTACCATAATGAAGATTGATCACCAAAGTGGAATCTACCTAAATTATTGTATTGATTATAATTACGATGTATGACCTCGTTAATTTGAATACAAATTTTTTACTATAAAAATATATGTTTTAATTTAATAAATTTAACCAAATTTGTATAGTTAATAGTTAACGTTTTAATAACGTAATGTAGATATGTTAATTTTAATACATTCTTTTCCCTTGAAATATATGTTTTAACGGAACAAAAAAAGTTTATCTTAAAATTAAAATTCAGGTGTAAAAAACATTCATTGTTGTTAATATTATGGCGTAAGTTTGTATTCTATGTACATATTCAAATTTCACGTGTAGCATTAAGTTTGTCCACTCTGTGTATCTAAACGTTAAATCAACGTTCAAAAACCACGCTTTGTTCAATTATACTTTTCAATTCGGAGGAAGCTGTACAGCTTGGTGTATTCCTATTGGTTCGAGAACCTCATGTGACTCGGAATTGCGGCGCAGTTTATAACTACGCCGATCGCCAAGTTGGCTGGAATGAGACGGTCACCTGTTTAATAATTATTATAAAGTTTATAGTGCAAAAGGTTTTTGTTGGGATTTTGTTTGTGTAAAAAATTGAGTGTCCAAGCAAACTTTCTTGTCTGTAATATGAATAAGGTAAGCTGTATTCCTAAAGTGCTTAAATTAAAGGATACTTATATTATTACGTTTAACTGCTTTGTTAAAATTTATGATAGTTTAATGATTAATGGATATTAGGGAGTTTTCACAAGACGTTTAGCGGTTAGCTACACAACGTTAACGTTAAACTAGAAATATTCATAACCTCATTGGTTAAAAAGTTGCGGTTGTTAGACAACATGAGGTTAACGCGTGGTTAACGTACGTTTGAACGTCTTGCTAAAACTATTTAATTTGAACAATACGTTAAAGTTACACTGTTTACTAAATAAGGAGGAACTCAAACTTTTCATTTGTTTTAGATCATCATACTGATTTTGCTGTTAGTTTTGTTGTATACTTTAAAATTAACAATGCAAAAAAATTATAGTAGATTACATACCGAGGTGAGAAGTTCATGATTCCTCTCGAGAGAAAAAGTTTGTCACCGAGGCGTCAGCCGAGGTGGACAATTTCTCGAGAGATAGGAATCGAATTTCTACCGAGATTTGTATACTATTTTATTCACAATCATATTAAAAAAAATAATAAAGGAAGTTAAAAGTTCAATATTGTTAAACGTTTATTAGCTTCCAAAAACTGTTACCAAATTACTTTCGCCCATGCTCTACATTGAAATGACTCATCTGGAGTAGATATATCTAGACAACCACTTTTTCACACGGCATCAAGAGAATACTAGTAAGTAGTTTAACCTGGTTCAACCTCCTACCAAAGTCGCTACTGTCAATTCATGAAGTTTTAGGTTAAGAATTTTTGATTTCAATACAACTTTATTAATATAAATATCTTGAATAGTAAGATGAACAATATATTGAACCAACGAAACTTAAAACTCACAAGTTAAATTATATTAGAGGAAACACCGTTAATGTTGAATGTGAACGAAGAGTGATCATAACCTGCAACATACAGTGTCAGACCTTGTTTCAGTTGTTCACTTGAAAAGTTAAACTCCTGCAGTCAGACGAGACGTGGTTGTTTCTCCTCTTAAAATGTTGACATTCTTCTCATTTTTTGTAAAATTTTCCGGAAAATGTACAGTTTTAAACGGTATAGAAGCTTCAGCATCCATTTCACACCCTTTTTGAAATCAACTTCGACGCCAAATGACAAGATAGAAATGTCAAATTCAGTAACGCGGCCTACTTCATTTATCAAAATCTAGTTATCTGGCATTTGGAGGTCGGGAAATGGTCACTTCCCAGCGAGTTGGGAAGTGAATTACCATAGTAACAGCTCACTTTCCACCTTACGAAAAGTTCGAAAATGAACAATTGTTGACTGATTGTGAATAAAATTGTTTCTAAGCGACAAATCCAAGAAGAATTAAACAATATGACAATAATTTGAGTAAAAACATAGATTATAACAACACCGAGATATGTAAAAATGATGTAAATTCATCCACAACTGGTTCTAACGTCTTACAATACTGCGGAAGAAAAATTAAGAACATTAATTGAAGAAATGAATTCAGAAAAATCTGAAATAACCAATGGTTCCAACCGCTGCTAAAACTGTTTTTTATGACAATGCTTGCTGTTCTTCTGAATCAGAAGATGATACAGAGCCACCAACAAAGAAAATTAAAAGTGATGGGTCGCAATTGCAGTCAGACGAATGTCAGGATGAAACACAGTCTGGATCTGCGAAAAAACCAACTCCAGGATCTTCATCATCCTTGGCAACAACAATTACACTGAGGAGATCTGAATCACCCACTATGTCGGTATTTGCAAACAGCTCTAATATCTCAGGTAAATGTTGGTTCTGTAAAAATTTGAAAGATTTTAAATAGGTATTTTTAGATTTCCAACAAGAAGTGCTGCAACCCTTAGTAAAAATCTAGTCATATTAAAAATCACTGTTTAATTTTAAACGAATTGTTAAGAAGCAGTCGTCAAATTTAAATCGAACAGTTAATCGCTCCTTCTAATGTACCTTCATTTCCCATTTCATTGTACACAGAATTTTCAATTTTTGACAACAACCTACACTACCGCTCAAAAGTATTTGCCCACTTAAAAATATTATTAATTCTTTTGCGATTTCGCGGTTATTTCTGCTGATTCTGTGGTAAGCGATAATCATTGCACGCGTTTCCACACCTAACCTTACCTTCTTCACCATTTCTGTACAAAACTGTCACTAATTTTTTGAGAAAAACTTGAAGAACAATAAAGTTCCGCAACCGCAAATTAAAGAAGTTTTGTTGTCAAACACCTTTATGATATTAAAAAAACGTCAATCAACACTTTCGTTTTTGCATCTATAGGCTGATGGATTGTGAAAATATGTGAAACGATAACTTTTTCAAAATTTCTAAAAGTACATTAAAAAATAAAAAAAATTGATATTGTCTAAAACCTCAAAAAAAGAAAACAATGCTGTTAGCATCAATGAAGTATATAAACATGAAAACAAAAAACGCCAAACAAAAGCGGAAAAAAGAAATTAATTTGGAGTAACTTAAAAAATGTTGGTGGGCAAATACTTTTGAGCAGGAGTGTAAGAGAAGACACAAATATGCGTGATTATCTGGCATTGTGTTGGTATTGATTTATTGGTAAAGTCAATAAAATTATACTTTTAGGGGAAAAGACTTGCTGCTGTTGGAGGCTCTGCAATTGAAACGTGCCAGTTTTATACAATTGGAAATGGAGAGAGAAGCATAGTTTCGAAAAAAATGGTATGTAGATTATTAACCTCAGATGCGGTAAATACTAATAGTTTTGTCTTGTTATAGAAGCTGCTAAACTTAATTTCGGGACAAAAGAAAAAAGCGATTTAATAATTGCCGTCACCCTTAAAGATTGGCTTGAATTTGCCAAAGCCAAAATTCAAAAAGGTCCAAAAAATGTTTAAATAGTATGTATGATTATTATCATTAGTTTTTTTTTGTTTTGTTTTTAACTGAATTATTCAATAATAGAAGTTATTTGTGTTTTTTGTTTTGTATTTTTAAATCGAGCGACATTTCTACTGAAATTCAACGTTAGGTTACCGGTATTTTAGTAACGTTGTTTTATAATAACTGTTGTGTTTACTGGGTGATTTGTTTTATTATCTGCTATGACAGTCGAAGTGGCAAAACCATTTTCTGTACTTGGAATAATTGTTGAATTTAATAAAAATACTTATAACAGAGTATTTTTAGTGCGTCATGAAAGTATTGAAGTGATGTAAATCTAGTTAAACAAAAATAAACTCGTTTGCATTTCTAAATTAAAACTTGTCGCTACTGCAACCCCGAATGTAAATTCGGTGTGTTTGGCAACAATAAAGCACAACTCGTCCGCGGTCTATTAAACTTCAATGAAGATTGATGTGCATAATAATTCACATCATGGCTTACCAGCGAAATCCAAAGTCTACAGCATTAATTTTTAGTCGGTTGATAATATGCTTTAGCGGGATGTGCTATCGTATCTGGAGGCATAAGATATTAAGCCGCCAAAATCAATAAAATCTTGTCCCAGTAAATCGCACCCGAGAGACAAAAACTTAATCAACGTTCTTGCACTAACGATAAAATAAGGCCGCTTTTCAATTAAATTCTTACTTTTGCAATAATAATTTTATAGTGAGGTTGATAAATAAAAATAATAGCTGCGAAATTAAGTTTAAGAGTTTAACTAAACTGGATTATTAAGGATCAAGATAATCTGTTTGTTCTCCAGTACTAAAAACGTCGCTCATAGGGGTATTGCAATGAAATTCGTGATCAAAAGTCGATATTTTGAAAAACTTCTATGACTAGGCATTGAATAAATAAACACATAGTATAACTAAAAGGCAATTTTTTTTTACCTCTGGGATGATTTAGGTATATCTAGTTAGTGAGGCGCACTAATTCTTGTTTTTATGACTGGTCAGGTCAGGTCAGGTCAGGTTAGGTCAGGTAATATATTGTGTAATTTATCTATAACAATGTAATTGTTTTTGTGTTAATAATAATACAATGACTTACGTAAAATATTTTTTTTCTATTTCGCGTTCATAATGAGGATATTTCGATACGCGTTTGAGCGTATTTCGGTATCGTAATGAACCAATCCCGTGCCAATATTTCCAGGAACATATATTTTTCTTAGGTTTGCAGCAGACAAACCGTCAACCTGCCGTCAACGTTGACAATTTAGATTTTGGTTTGACCAACCATGATAAATCGATCAATACACTATTATTTCTTGTTGTACTTGGCTTAATAATTCATCAGAAGAAAAACCCTTGGATGCAAGAGACCATCATGATCATGATCAACATCTTTGCTCTCTTGACTCCCTTGCGCTCCAGTAACCTCAAAACGTCACACCTGTCAAACTGACTGAAATTGGATTTGGCTACTTCGAATTTTTTTCCCGAACATTTTGCAAATGCCAACTACTCTAAAATTCCCTAGATTTCGAAATCAAGTTTTTTCGTTTAAAATAAGGCGAAACAGAAAAAATAGCGTATGATACTTGTTCATAATGCATTTTGCCGCACTTACTACTTTATGACACTCCTCGCTGCGCTCGTCGTGTCCTAAAAACGTGCGTGCGGCAAAATGTTCATTATGAAACGCGTTTCATAATATACTATTTTTAGCAATTATAAAAAAAATATTTTGACCGGTTTTTTATGCAAATACCCCAATGTGCATCGTACAGTTGTTATGGACAATAAAAAATCTTAAACAAATAAAAACAGGGTAATGTAGGCAGTGATTGGAAGGTTTTCAAAAAAAAATTATTAAGCTTTTACGTAAATTTAGATTTATTTTGAAATGTGCAACAAACTATCAAAGTAATCTATCTTTCGAAATAACGAGGAAAATTTTGTTTATATCATAATGGTAAAAAAGATTGACGGGTAAATAGTTTGACGTTTATGATTATACTTAAAAACTTCAAAATACGAATGAGAAAAAACTATTTACATTACATATGTCAAAAATACAAAGTGAAGACAGACTATTGAAGGAATAGTAAAGACAAAATATGCCAAAAAAATACGCTGAAAATACAAAACGTTGCCGATTGCCATTAACTATGGAATTTTAACTACATATTTAGACCACAACTGACCAGTATAATATTAATTGAATGAGTATCTGAACAACTACTCATTTTGAGCAATTACACTGCGCGACAAATTTAAATTAATTTTGAGTACCTTTTTTGAAAGTTGTGATCTAAACAAGGTGTCAAACAATTTCATCACCTCAAAAACATCATATCACGTACCATTTTTTTGTTGTGTCACTTTAAAAAATAGTTAAAAAAATATACAAAAGAGCTTGTTTTTTCATGTTTATTTAAAATATTAACGTAGTTATGGTCATAAAGCTTCAAAATATATCAGAAAAAACAAGAATTCAATATCAATATCAAATACTTTGATGCGAATTTTTACACTCACAAAAATTCATGCTTTTTACACTAAATTTGAATGAATTGCACTTGAGCTGTGTAATGAAATGTTAAAAAATTATTTCTACGAGTTTTACCTTTAGGTGTCAATCACCTGTGCGTTACTCCGTCTTTTGTTTTAAAGGTATGATGAATTAATCAAAATTCTATACTTAATTACCCTCTTGGTAGTTCGCGACATTCCAGGCAGGTCTAAAATAATACTAAATATTTTTTGGCTATTTGTCATTGTTTTTCTGATCTTTTTATTTCGTTCTATGATTTTAAGATTTTAGTTCACCTGGGTTAAATTGACTACAATTATAACACCGGATTACAAATTTCAATTTTTCTTTATCCCGAGATCAGATTTAAATGGTTCAGAGCTTGTTTTAATCATAAAAGTCTTTTGCAAATAATTTTACGTCTGGAATTTTCGCTAAGAATTTGTTATAAACTGAAGATTTACTCGTTATTATTTTTTTGTTTTATATTTATTTATGAAAATAGTTTGAAGAATATGTCTTATAATAATTACATTTAACTTATACTTTGGTAGTATGTATAATACAGGGTGTTTCTTTAATAGACAGCAATCCATAAACTACCTAGTCTGGAGACTTTATGGACATAAAATAATATTTGATGAAAAACTTGAGGAGACTTAAAAAATATATTCCTGAGGTTTTATGGTTGGACGTAGAAAAAGTATAGTCTGCTAACTCGCTTAAAATGTTATTCTGCATTAGTAGATAGCAACCATTTACTTGGGTCATTCTGAATATTATAATGTTTATCAGTGACTTTTAGGCTCGTTTAAGAATTTCTTATACCAGCATGATTTTTGATGTCAAAATGAAACGTCACTAAAAATCGTTTAAGGTTATGTGTCAACATAGATGAGTATATAAAACTCGTTTCAGAGGCCAATTTCAGCGATCATTTGTTCGTCCGAATTTCAAACTCGTGCTGGAATATAGGCTATTCTGTATCTTGTTTTACAATATATTATTTTGCAAACTCTCATTTCTGATCAATACTCTCTCAAGCCTATGAAATAAACCCGCGGCGCGGCGCCTAAGGAGTCGTAGCTATTGCGTCTATGACAATGACAACGATAGAAAATGTTAAAATGTTAAAACATTTTTATAAAATGTGTCGTTTGTAAATAAAGGGTAAACTCACCCAAAATTTCAAATGTCAAAGTCTAAGCATGCGTTGACAACCTATGTTAACTAAAATCCCTAAATGGGTGCCGTCTACAAAAACTTAGAATTTGGCACCGTAGCATTTTTACATTAAAAAACCATATTTTATTATTACCATAACTACTGCAAAGATCAACTTTTTAAGGAATATGTGTATTTTTTCTTTTTTCGAATTTGCCGCTTTAATAGGTCCATTAGAGTACTCAATTTGAAGTCGTTTATAGAAATTTAAAGTCTGCCTCATTGCTATCAGTCCACTTTCCTGTGTAAATTTTTTAAAATTCTTGGGTGTAAATCCGGCTTTCAATTCTTTGGGGAGAAAATTAGGGGAAAATTGAATTACGATTTTTGAGGTTAACACGTTGTCAAAGTTTGGTGTATCAACATCATTAGTTAAGAATTAATAAAAGGTAAGTTCCAAAAGAGAGATTTAAATAAGGATTAAACAAGTTTTGACAAACTTCTACGCATGTGACAATTGCTCCAAGGTCAAACGCTTTTTCTGTCAACTGTTTTTGAAAAAATTCTAGGGCTACTGCCAACTTTACTTTTTAATAAGTGGACCGATAGCAATGAGCTCTAATACAACGTGTTTATAAATGTTTCTAGCATCAAGGGTGTCTACGAAACGTCAAAGAAATGTGCTGCTTATTACAAATGTGAGTTTCGATTTGTCAACTGACATTTGCAGTTAACCTCAAAAATGAAGCAAAGTAAGTTTTGAGAAATAAACTCTTCCAGTTGTAGTTTCAAACCTGAAAATCGAAAACTTGGGCACAAAACCGTAACTAAAACGTCATTGAAGTAACATTATAAATAATTTTTCTGATAGTTATGTTCACTATGAAAACAAAGTGGCAAAATAGTGTACGACAGGAATTCCAAAGTCACGCTTGATGCTAGAAACATTTATAAACACCTTGTATATAAGAGAACTCAAAGTAGGAAATTTTGTTTTTAAATAGTTGGCAGAACTAATTAGTCTGGCTGTCGCCTGTTTCCTGTCAAGTTCTTGGTCAATTTGACATTTCGGATTTTACGATTCGTGTTTTATAAATTGCTGCGTGAATAAAAATGTATCAATATAATTGAATTGTCCTTTGCGGTCAACAATATATGTACCTAAATAAAAATAAAAAAAACAAAAAAATATAGTAAATGCGAATCCAGGTTGTGAGGTTAGTTTAATTTTAAATTGAATTTGAAAATCAAGTGGCAAGTTGTGGTTACAAAACCGTTACCAATCGTGTAAAACGAAAACTCTTAGAATTGGAAAATTCAAATTTTTTATTAAAAAAAGGGTACAGATATGAAAAAATAGTGGTAACTTGTGCACCAAATTGGCCATTATAAAACACGTTCTTTAATATACTATATATCTGAGCATAATGAATAGAAAAATCGTAAAAATCAATTTTAGGACAAAGACATTTTTTTGCAGAATTATGTAATAGATCTATTTGAATAACGATTTATCTCGATCATGATACTTCTCAATTAAAAAATCGGTAAATGTAGAGCAAAATATATAGAACTACTATATTGTACAACGACCATGGAACGATACTTATTTCTCCCGAGTACAAACATTAGTGCACGAACCAAAGGCGAGTGCGGCAATTCCATACGTGTGGGAAATGGACATTCCATGCGACTTTTACACAATACTTTTTCTACGACTGCACATCTTCGTTTATTTGAGCAAAAGAAACAATGGACCATGATGTCAACTGCTTGTGTGTATTTGCTTTTGTTGCTATGGGGTTGTTAGGCCACTGCCACACAGTTAACTTGCATTTTCTTGGACCCTTAGGAAATAAGCTTATGGTAGGTAGTTTTTACAGCAAAGAGTGGGAAATGAAAAAACGTAAAACAATATACTGCATTTACCAACAAGGAATTAATCTACAATAGACACTTTTAGGTGAAATAAATTAATAACACGGTTCAACAACACCGTAAGTCCATTATGTTGTGATTATTTTTAAGAGTTTTATTGTTTTATTGTTTTGATCCTCTCATCTCCATATTATTCACGATAGCACGAATTGTTTTTTAAAACTCCAAGAACATGCTTTTTTCGAATTTGCCGCTTTAATGGGTCCATTAGAGTATTCAATTTGGAGTGGTTTATAGGTATCTATAAAAGAACTCAAAGTAGGAAATTTTGTTTTTTAAGAATTGGCTAATTAGTCTGACTGTCACCCGTTTCCTGTCAAGTCTTGGTCAATTTGGATTTTACGATTCGTGTTTAATAAATTGCTGTGTGAATAAAAAATGTATCAATTATAATAAAGTATGCAACCTCCCACTCTGGAGGATCAACAAACCCTGCCGGTCCATTTAAATACCATTGAAAGAGTTGTTTAGATGCAGTATTTAATTATTTTTTGTATTGTAGTTGGGTTGCAACGACTTAAAATGTATTGCCTTAATGATAATTTTGATCAGTGAATAATAAATGTTTAATTTCAGCCAGAATACAAGCTGCTATCTCTATTAATTTTTGGCATATTTTGTTAAATTTTGATAAAATCGTAAATTTCTTTTTTAGGGATATTTATATGCAACTTGCAACTTTGCATAATCCATGACGATACTAAATACAGCAGATATGGCAAATTCAATTCATTAGAATTTTTTGAATAAAGCTATTTTTTTGTAATTTACCTCGCGTTAGGAATATCTCTAAAAGTTAGGTATTATTCTAAGAAAAGTTGCTTAGAATCGAATTTTAAATTCATTTATACCAAATGAGGAGTTTTTAAACAAAAAATTTCCAATTTTTATTTTATCACATACAGTTCTTTTAAGCAGTAATACTTTGTATAATAAGAATTATCCAACCACAATGAGCCATGAATTCTTTAGTACATACAATGTTGAACCACTTTCAACTTTAAATTTTGAGTTCCCATTAAGAATAATTGTGTGCGAACTAAAAAATAAACAAAATCATTTATTTAGCAGAAATGAACAAAATAATAATATTTCATTATCAATAATTAAAGATCGAATTTAAAGATTTCAGTATTTAAAAAAAATCGAAATAAGAATTTTAAGTTGAAATTTTGTAGGGAATGTATTCTGAGCAACTTTTCTTAAAAATCGAAGATGTCCAACACCAAGGAAAAGTTCACTTTATTCAAAAACTCGTGGACAATCTATCATTTACAATTTTTTTCTTCTAAAACTAAGGCAGATAAAAGCTTATTCATTTAAAGTACAAAGTACTGTATTATTTTTTTGTCTAATCTGCAGATATTTTAATTTTATTTTAATTTTCATTGTCAAGCGACAAACGCCTGTAACTTTTTTTGCGATTTTTAAAATATCAAATTTGGAAAGTCGTCATTCGTTGGCGTTTTTGGGTCACTAATTACGCCAAAAGTGTCCTAAAATAAACAATTAATACATATTAAAAGATTTCAACCCAACCATAGTAAAAACACAGTCAAAAATAATTAAATACTGCATCCAAACAACGCTTTCAATGGTATTTAAATGGACCGACACGGTTTGTTGATCCTCCAGAGTGGGAGGTTGCATACTTTACAGGCGGTAGTACCCGCACTCCATTCAATAATAGTGAAACTCAATAAATGTCAAATTTTAAATTAAATTTGAAAATCAAGTGGCAAGTCGTGGTTACAAAACCATTACCAATCGTGTAACACGAAAACTCTTAGAATTGGAAAGTTTAAATTTTTTATTAAAAAAAGGGTGCAAATTCGAAAAAATAGTATAAAGGATTTGATCTATAATGGCATGACGTTCTTTAATATACTAATAATTTCAAGCGTTTATATTTTTCTAAAATAGAACCGCATCACACGCTTTATCATTTTTTTTACTTAATGATCTCATTTGCAAACAGAAAACGGATTAGCAATTCATCAGTAGAACACGACATCTTAGCGAGCATAATAGGATGAAATCTTAACAGAACCGTCGTAATTGAAAATTTCTGCGGTTTTAATTATACGTGACATAAATAACTAAGGTAATTTTGATGCGGCCAAAGAGGTACTAAATAGTTAAATACCTCTATTACATAAAATGTAGGAGTAATTCTAAGCCCAACCTGCCGCATTCGCGACACAAGATAATTATTATGCAAATTAAGCAGGCAATTTGTGTACTTAAATAATTTGTGTAAATAAAGGTTTTCTATACACCACTGCCTCGACTTCTGCTTTTTTTAAATTCTCTGAAAAGTTTTTATGTATTTTCAAATCGTAATTCATGGCGTCATTGTGGCGAAAGTTGAGTCCGAATCCGAGCTGCAAATTACATTTATAAAACACATAGGAACAAGGACGGAATTACTGCCGTTTTAGTCCGCGTTTTTATATGTCTGGACGCAAACACATTTCGAGAGTTTTTTTTTTATATTTGCTGACATTTCTGGCCTCTGTGAATTACATATAAGAGCAAAAATAAAATGGTTTTATTCGGAGTGGCCTAGTTTGGTTTGCCATGTTGTTCTGCAAATAGACCAAATTATGCATTTCAGCATTTTCTGTTATCTTTTACCTACTCTACAACTTCATACCGTTTCACTCTAAAATCTTTGAAAGTTTACTTTGCACTTTTCAATTATTCATAAATACCAGTATTGTCTTTTTCATTTCGAAGATTATTTCTTATTTGAAGAAAATTGACAATTGAAAATGAATGTGTATATTAAAAGCCACAACGACAAAATACGTCTGTGACAAACGCAACGTTTTTCTTGCTATTGAAATTCATAAATCAAGCGTGAAGACGATTTATGAATCTCTGTCACGGAAGTTTTCTTTAAAAATTTTAATATGTTTTCTAAGTTAAGGTTATTTTTCATACCAACCTGTAATTTATAAACTTTGTGAAAGCTCCAAATATTCAAGCGACCTATTATGAATTTTACTCGTCGCTTATTTAAACTTTTAGGATATTTGTAAATTATTAACAGGACTTTTTATCATCGTCGATAAATATTTCAAGATTTATTAAAGATTTTACACATGTGGTGTTCATTCTTATTGCGACCATTTTTTAGTCTCTATAAAATCTTTTACGTATTATAAAGTTTGAGCGAAGGGTTGTTTGTTTGAAAGATGTTGGAAAAAGAGATTCACTGTACCGAAACGTGGAGTTTCCGGGCAATGAATGTCTTTGTCGCAGCTTGCGTGAACAAGGAAAATAAAGGAAGAAACACGATTGGATTATTGTAAAGAAAGCCAAGACCTTGCAGAAATAAAACAAAAATGCACTCTATGCACTTTATTTAGCGTCGTTTCCTGATTTTAATTACCCTACAATTCAATTCAATTCAATTTTTTGCAATCGTTGTTATTAAAAGCATTAAATGCTCCCTTGTCTGTTATTTTAGGTAAAATTTACGTTTAATCGAATTGAAAGCTTCCAGCAACACGTACGCCAGTAAATACATCACAATCAGTAACAAATTTCATCTCTGTTAATAATGGTAATAAAAGGCTGTCCCGAAGGATATCAATCAAATTTGCAAGTTATTTGGCAGGATTGAATTCACATAAATTTGTCAAATTATACCTGTGATCGTCATATAATTATAACTAATGATCACACCTGCCAATATCGGCTTAATGTAGGAGCTTTTCTCCTTCACATTTGTCTACCTCCACACTTTGATCGAGATCGTTCCTCATTTAGAGTTTAAAGATTTATGTTCAATTTCTGACAACACTGACTGTTTTAATGAAAGACATTATCCTTTAAGAAACCTTTATTAAAGTTGAAAAACGAGTGCTTAACTTTTCTTCTACACTTTTTCTTATTACAAGAGTTCAATTTCTTTTATTTTAATTTCAACTTGCGATTTGTTTTGAAAATAAGAAGCGGGTAGAAAATTACACTCGGAACTGGAATAATAACGGAATAGATGGCAATTTAAAATATTTATTAAGTGTATGAATTTTAATATGTCAGTTTTAATAAAAACGAATGAATCAACGAGTTCATAAATCAAAGCATTTCGGATCTTTAAAGTAACTTATTACACATTAAATATTTATAACGCACGCATTTATTAAACAAAAGTTCCAAAAGTTTGATAGATATATAGAAAAACTAATCCGTAACTTGAAAGTTAGGCCTACTCAAATAGGTACGGGCTTTTCCATCCATCTGCGAAAAATCTAAACTTATTAAACTTATTAAATTTTAAATGAAAAAAATTAAATAAAGTTAACTAATCACTATCGTTTCATTATTTAATATTTGAAGATACATTGTTAGTTACTTAGCAACATAGTTTTGTCCTAAGAAAAAACGTTTGTTAATTTTAAATTCTGATGTTTCTGGTTAGTAATCGATAAATCTCTAATTTAAAATTTAATGAGTACACTTTTTTGCTTTCAGGAGTTTTGTATCAATTTGAAAGTTCTCGTTTATTATGTTTCTGGTTATTATGTATATCTAATGTTTATCAAATGTTGTTAAATGCAGGTATTTAGGTACAATATTCCTGGATTCATTTCATTCAGTTTGAAAATTCTTTAAAATAATTTAGTCTGATAACCAGAAAAAGATGAAAAAGTAGATTTTTATGCATGAACATTTAACCGTTAATCGATTAACATCAAAAATCAGCGAGAAATCGTCGTTTTGCATCGAAATAAGCGGATTTCTCTAAGAATCTTGATGATTTCGTGCAGATTTCTGCTGTTTTCTTGCAATTCAGCCGTTAAATCTTGATAAAAAGTGACAGTTTTGTAGATTTCGAGGTATTTTTTGCGAATTCAAGCCAGAAAACATCGAAAATCAGCGAAAAATCGTCGTTTTGCATTGAAATAAGCGGATTTATCTAAAAATCTTGATGATTTCGTGCAGATTTCTGCTGTTTTCTTGCAATTCAGCCGTTAAATCTTGATATAAATTGACAGTTTTGTAGATTTCGAGCTATTCTTTGCGAATTCAAGCCAGATATCATCGAAAATCAGCGAAAAATCGTCGTTTTGCATCGAAATAAGCGGATTTCTCTAAGAATCTTGATGATTTCGTTAACGGGTCATTAACATTTAATTCAACATAATTTGATGCTAGTTTTATATAGAATGTTCTTAAATACAGTGGAACCTCGATTAACTCTGCCTCGATTAACCGGGTTTTCAATTAACCGTGCCCACTTGGTCAACTTGGACGATGAGAGCGATGATGAAATTGGCCAAGTCAAGCAATTGATGAACTTTTGAGAACAGAAAAATTTTGATTTTTATGATATTCTTAATTTAAAAAAAATAGAGTCAAACTGTAATAAACAAAAACGCATCGTGATGGGACAATAATGGTTGTAAGAATGAGGGTCCACTCATTTAAAGTGGTCTTTTAAAGTGTTAAAGCCTCAATATTCTTGCAGAAAGTCCAAGTTGCTAGTTTGATGTTTTCATTGCAATTTTTGACAGTGGAAACTTGGGTTAGTTTATTGATCGTATGAAGTTATAGCGCAACATACGCACTTAGCGAGCACCGCCTGCTTCTTGCTGTTTTTCTGCGGCAATTTTAGAACACTCTGTATTATGACATTGTTTAAAAATCGAATCAAAAAACGTTAAATTTCAAGTTTTCCTCTCGGAATTTCGTAGTTGGAATGACAGAGCAATTTTATGGTAAAGTTTACTTTTGCCACTTCTTGTAACCGCTGGAATTTCGAGCGGAAAGTTTGAAATTTCAGGATTTTTTGAATGACGTAATATTATTAAATCCTAACAATATATTTCAGATTAAGAATCGGTTAAAGCAAAGATGTCGTACATTTGACTTGAGTGCCCTCTACCGCCAAGAGATTGCGTTACTTGGAAAGTTTAAAATTGCCTTTTCCTGTTGGAATTTTGTTATGCATTTTGCAAAAAAAGTTTCAATTTATTCGTAAAGTATTTTAAATAAAAGGTAGGAATTTAAATTATATTATTAGTAATATAATGTAAATATGATTTAACTGAGAAGCAATGCCATACTTTTAGAGTCTATCTGTTTTAAAAGTACATGTCAGTAAGGACTTTATTGGCAAATTCCTGACTCGTACCTAATAATTGTTATAGCCCACTTGTAATGCAAATAACTAGAAGTTTTGTATATAAAAATAATTTTACTTATAAAGGCTCTTTGACACATTTTTTTTCAAATTTATGCGAATAAAAATTCGATTTTTTTTCTCTCAAATTGACTTTCAAGATTTGTCACAAAATTGATGCAGAAAAATGTTTCCTGTTTGCTAACCTTCAAAATCAGCGGTTTGGGGGGTTTATTCTCTTCATTTTGCGCATTGTTACTGCGCAGAATTTTGAAATGTATTTGCAAATCTTTAGAACATGTTTTAAAATTTTTTGCAAATACAGTCGACTCCCTCTAAGCCGACACTCCTCTAACTCGAATTATTTGGATGGCAACAGCATTTGCATAGCATTTTACATGCAAAAATCATCCTCTAAAGCAAGGCTACCACCAAAAACAGTGTAAATAAACTAAAATTTTGCATAAATAAATAATTAATTAACATACCTTTAGATAATAATTAATCGTTATTAAAAAAAAATAAATAATTGCTCCTCTTTTATTCTCACTCCCTTGAACTCGAATTTTCTGTAAGTCGAACTTCTTTCAGTGGCAAGTGACAATTCGACTTAAAGGGAGTTGACTGTATTTTTGCAAAAATATTTTCTTCACATTTGCTGTTTGCCACGAGAATATTTGTTTGAAAATAAATTCTCAAATTTTAATTCGTAAAAATTTGAGAAAAAATGTGATCGTGTCAAACAGCCTTAAGAATAGTATATTAAAGAACGTGTTTTATAATGGCCAATTTGGTGCACGAGTTCCCGGGGTACAAAACGAGCCGTAGGCGAGTTTTGTATGGGGCGAGTGCACCAATACCATTATAAAACAAGTCCTTTATACTATTTTTTCGAATTTGCACCCTTTTTTTAATAAAAAATTCAAATTTTCCAATTCTAAGACTTTGCGTTTTACACGATTGGTAATGATTTTGTAACCACAACTTGCTACTTGATTTTCAAATTCAATTTAAAATTTGACATTTATTGAGTTTCACTATCACTGAATTTTGACTTAACGTAACCTAACCTCACAGCCAGTATTCACATTTATTATATTTAGGTACAATTATTGTCGGCCGCAAGGGACAATTCAATTATATTGATACATTTTGTATTCACGCAGCAATTTATTAAACACAAATCCTAAAATCCAAATTGACCAAGAACTTGACAGGAAACAGGTGACAGCCAGACTAATCAGTTCTGCCAATTCTTAAAAAGAAAATTTCCTGCTTTGAGTTCTTTTATAGATACCGATAAACAACTCCAAATTGAGTACTTTAATGGACCTATTAAAGCGGCAATTTCGAAAAAAGGATTTTATTAGTTGATTTTAACATCTAGACTATAATCTCGAAGAGTAGGGCCTAAAAATTTTAAAATTTTGTTTGTTTTAGTTTTTGTAGTAAACAAGTATCGGAATAAATAAAGCTGAAATTAATTAGATAGATGTTTTGTATCTTATTTTATAAATTGTTTATTTTAGCTAAAAAAACTAAACTGATATAATCGAATTCCCCAAGTTTAGCCGGATATATGCTGACATTTCGAATGTATTTGCAGTGAAGCCACAGTTCAAAAATTGAGCAATCCGTTTGTAGAACAATTTCCTGAGGTAAATCATTTTGATAGCTTTTATGACTGTTCGGCAATTGGATTAGACACATTTGGTTAACAA
The DNA here is from genome assembly GCA_029298725.1 of Gnatocerus cornutus. Lineage (NCBI taxonomy): Eukaryota > Metazoa > Arthropoda > Insecta > Coleoptera > Tenebrionidae > Gnatocerus > Gnatocerus cornutus. Next base: position 3,281,789 of record CM055510.1, read on the forward strand.
TGACGCATGCTTTTTAAGAGTAAAATCTGAATTATACATTTTAACTTGTGTAGGACAATAGATATGTGGAAATAATAATGGAATAATAACTTAGAATTATAAATGTGGTATTGAAGAGCTCTTGAGCGCTCAGTAAGTTATGCTCACTCTCATTGAAGTGAATGACGCAGAGAATGTGTGGCTCAAGTTATTAGGGAGTTTTGCCTGGTGGAGGCTTTTGCCTGTGGATTTTGGATGAGATAATTTTCAGGCTGCGTTCTGGATGGGATAAAATATTTTTTTCCAGAAAAAAAGTGTGTGGGTTTAATTGGGATGGTTGATTTCCAGGATGCGTTGCGGAAAATAGGGGTAATTTTCAGAACGCATATCTGCTACATTTGGATTTTCTAATTTCTAGGACGCGTTCTGGATGGGTATAATTTCCAGAATGCATTGGAGCACTCACAGGGTGTCCGGAAAGTGACGCACCACCTTGAAAGGGGGTAGTCCCCTAGAGTACCAAAAAAATGTTAAAAAAAAATCCAGACTCTGTTTTCGCAGGAGAAGCAAAAGAAAATTAGGAAAATGGCAACAATGCTGAACCGTACTGCCCTATAATTTAAATTTCCAGTATTCAAAGCCATAGTAACGTTGCTGTTGTATTGTTGTAACTATGGTTTCAAGTGAACGATGCCACACTGATCGAAATCATGAAATAAATGTGATATGTTAAGAATAAAATAACAAACAGAAAGTTTTTTTCAAAATAACAAAATAAAGTTAAAATTTATAAAACTCAAGTAGAGTCTTCCTCTAAATTAACAATAAGCTCCGGCACAAAATTTTGCCTGTAAACATCTTCTTCTTTAATTACGTGCGGCACGCAGATTGACCAGTTTGTGGCAGGTATGGTTGCAACTCCTCCGCGAATTAAAGCCAATGTGGAAGATCCAAATTTGGGTCCAACATTCTTCTTCCAAACGAAATGTTTTAATTGTGACCAAATCAGTTCTATCGGATTAAAGTTGCAGTCTTATTATCTGGTGATTATTTTTCTCGGCGATGCTGTCATATACCTTTATGAAAATAAGGATCTGCTATTGTTAGTCTTGAGAAAGACCGTTTGAAATTCGAACTCGAAACTCAGGAAGCAAAGAAAATACAGAAAAAAGGGGAAAACACCCTTTGACGAAGCTGAATTTTACTAGAAACTGATTTTCTTCAAAAGTGTAAGCACTAAGGTGAACTCTCACCCCCACATTTGCTCTTTTTCTTTAATTTTAAACCGACATGATAAAAGAAACTGGAAGGTCCCAAAAACTTGGCGTCTTGGTGAGTTTATACCTGAGATAATCAGATTATACCATTCATTTTCATCCACCGTCCAAGAAAATCTCATCCCCTCATTAGCTCTTTAGGCCAAAAAAAACATAGAAACTCCCGGTAATCGAGAATTCCTAGACGTGTTTTGAATGTATTGTCTTATTATTACTGATTAGATAGTTTCAAAAATTAATGATAATTTATAATCATTCATCGCTTTTGATAAATTAATGTCGATAATGATTTATTCAAAAAGAATCATTTTAAGAATTTTTTCCTGTATTCATATAATTAGGAATAATTGTAATTGTAGCTAAAGATTCAAATAACTGCTCTATCAGAATGTTAAACGCTAGCTTCTTCGACGAATTTCTTTGTTTCGATGGATGGATGGAGGATGGAACTCCCTCGGTACTTGTAAGTTTTTTTATTATAATTATTTGTTATAATTTTTTGTGAGAATTTCGTTAAGTTGACCTAAGCCCGGACCTGACTAGATAAGGACTTTCCGGAGGTGGTGAGTCAAGTAGCATTATGCTAGCAGTCAAAGTACCCTTGTAAAAAATAAATTGAATACCACTCTTTCGTGAGAATTGAGTAAAATTGAGATACTTACTTCAGTTACATGATATTCAAATTAGACGTGAAATTTTTATTGCAGCTAAAGTTGACATGGCAAATCAAACATTGAAATCTCTTGGGATTGTCTTTAAATAATGTACGATCCGACCAACACTTTTATTTTTGCAATCTGAGTAATTGAAACTTTGATGGACTAATGCAGTGTAGTACTCTAAAGCTTCCAAATCTTACTCTTTTAGCATAAACGTAGAACGATTCTACTTTTAATTGTTTTCGATCTTCTCTGATTTGTATTCCAAGCATTTTTTGCAATCACTGCGCCTAAATAATTTATAGCATTTTAAAGAAAATAGGGTATTAAAGGCTGTTCTGTATTGAGTCTGTTAAATTTAAAGGCGTGTTAAAATTTTAAAGGTCCCTTAAAGTGAAATTCCCATTCTGTGTCACCGAAGTCCGCTAAAATTTTAACCAAAGTACGTTAAAAGCTGCTTATTTTAAAGGCAAGCCGAGGCCTTCCTTTAATTTTAACAGGGTGCTATTAGATTCACTTTGACAGTTGATTTCGAAGTTATTTAATAAATGTTACAAGATAAGATAAATTTTGTTGAATTCTTAAGGCGAGTGCCAAGACATTTTTCTTATGGAGAATCCCATGTAAAAGTATCGTCTAAATATTTCGCTTATTTTTTCATGTATCAGTTTCGTTCTTATTCTCAACTGCTTGTATTCATATTTTCTTCTAAAACTAAGAATCAAACATTGGAAAAACATTTAATTTAAAAGTTAAAGGACTTGAAAATTCGATAATTTAGGGGTAGTTTTACGAATAGAAGTTTATGTCCGATTTTTGTGAATTTTTAAACTTAGAATTAGTAAAGAATACTTTCAAAATCACTTTCCCGCTAAATTTAAATCGATATCAATAAAATTGGTTTAGTTATGAGTGAGATAAACTAAAAATTTTTCAATCGAAGCTCTGAACTTTGCAGATAATTTACGACTAGGCTGATTTATAAATCAGAAATAAATTTATAAATCAAGAAATTAATTCGTGTGTCATTGAAAGACTTTAGTTGAAAACATGACTATAAATTAAATGAATTTTCATACTGCATAGTTGTTTCTATAATTTCATACATCAAGCATTATGAAACTTCGATGTGCTTGTACTTATTAGCACTTTTAATAACTCTCTTCTAATTGTAACCATTTTATTATCCTCTGTGCGAAACAAGCAGGTAAAAATTTTAGAAGAAATCCCTTGATTTACAACTTCCAAAGCTGGTCAAGAAACCGCAAATGAGGGTACGCTTATAAGCGTTAGTTAAGTTTATACATTGTTCAAATATTTCTTTAATATTTACGATTTGTCATTCTTATTAGTTTCGTTTCTCTCGATGATAGTAGTGAAAATCACAAATGCGCACGCGCAAACATACCACTAGGGCTCGTTCACAATCGAATTAATAGACATACGTTAAAATTCTCCATTTTAACGTACTACGTTTATTTCATGATACAAACTGCACCTTTAAATCTGACTATTTTAACGTACCCTTTAAATTTAACAGACTCGATACAAAATAGCTCCTATTGTTCCACTAATGGATCCAGGCTCATGCAAATTTGTACCACAATATTTTTTCTCACAAAAAAATGGAGCAAGTGGAAGAAAAAACAAAATTTTAAATCACGATGTAAAAAATCTCGACTTTTTGGACACTAATTTTATTCTTTATTTTCATTAAGGCGAGTGCCAAGACTCGCCGCTGGTCAGAATTCGAGCTGAGCTGTCACATCGGGAAGGTTGTCAAGCGGTACCTCTGTTTACAACACCCCTTACTGTGCTATCGTAAAGTGATTGTAAAATAATAAATGCTTATTTTGCCTCTGTCTGGTAGAAATACTTTTTCATGGATAAAATAATATGAATAAAAAACTTTTATTTTAAAATTGTAAGTACATCAGTACGTTGTTCAAAAAATAATTAGTGAAATAATAAATAGATCAAAGTATTATTTAATATTAGAATGCCAAACAGAAATTTTCTAAAAAAAACTAAACTTATCTGTTTAATGTTTAATTTTATTTGTTTCCAAATAGATACGTATTTTGATATGAATTTTGGTATGAAGGTATACTCAAAAGATACAAAATACATAGTATAATAATGTGTATAATATGTACATGTTAGTAAGTATTTATAAGAAAAGTGGTATTTACATAATAGGTACCTATTTACAATATTGACAATTAACTAATACATAGGTAATACAAACTCAATGACGGCGGATCGGAATAGACAATCTTTGTTTCCTAGAGTCAATTAATTCCAGCAACATGTGATCAAAATAAAACTTAATCAATTTTGGTTCCATTTTTTTTTCTAAAAAGTTGTGTCTTCATAAATATATTCATATTTCATATCACTTTCTTGTCCAAACCAAACACCCAGAATACACATTTTTTTTCGTGTTATTCTTAACTGCCCTTGGATTTGGTAATACCAATTATGATTTGAATTTACAATGTCTGTTCCATTTTTTTTCTAGTTACCAGAAGTCAACCTTTTTATTCTCCCAAAAAAAATTTATATTGTTCTCAAAGGAACAAGATTTAGTGGGTTTTTTCAGTAAAAGTTGAACCGGCCGGCGGCAAAATGAAAGAAATTGTCATCACCTAGTAAAACTCCGGTCAGTTTCTTAGATAAACTCTAATCCAATATTGCAAACATCAGGTAAATTGCATCCGGTCAGGTCGCTCCATAGAGTCATACCATTCAAAACAATTTTGTTTCATTCAACATTTTTTATTCATTGATGAACTTTTAAATTCTAGTGAAATAAGAAAAAAATAAACATAAATAATAAAATATGTAATAAGAAAAATAATAATAAATTTCTATTTTATTAAATTTCATTTTCTAAATTTTACGTCCAACACCGTGAAGTAGTCGAGAAATTAATGTGTGTCATTGAAAGACTTTAGTTGAAAACATGACTATAAATTAAATGAATTTTCATACTACATAGTTGTTTCTATAATTTCATACATCAAGCATTATGAAACTTCGATGTGCTTGTACTTATTAGCACTTTTAATAACGCTCTACTAATTGTAACCATTTTATTATCCTCTGCGCGAAACAAGCAGGTAAAAATTTTAGAAGAAATCCCTTGATTTACAACTTCCAAAGCTGGTCAAGAAACCGCAAATGAGGGTACGCTTATAAATCAACCTAGTCGTAAATTATCTGCAAAGCTCAGAGCTTCGATTGAAAAATTTTTAGTTTATCTCACTCATAACTAGACCAATTTTAATGATATCGATTTAAATTTAGCGGGAAAGTGATTTTGAAAGTATTCTTTACTAATTCTAAGTTTAAAAATTCACAAAAATCGGACATAAACTTCTATTCGTAAAACTACCCCTAAATTATCGAATTTTCAAGTCCTTTAACTTTTAAATTAAATGTTTTTTCCAATGTTTGATTCTTAGTTTTAGAAGAAAATATGAATACAAGCAGTTGAGAATAAGAACGAAACTGATACATGAAAAAATAAGCGAAATATTTAGACGATACTTTACATGGGATTCTCCATAAGAAAAATGTCTTGGCACTCGCCTTAAGAAAATAGAGAACGTTTACTTCTTTTTTATTTTTCTCATACCTCGGATGTTTTTATTACATTCTTCCTTCTATTAGAGAATCGTTTTTAATACCTTGTTTCCCAGACGTTTCATCTTTTATTAATTTAATTACAAAAAACAACATAAATCTACTCGGCAGGACGGGAGTAGACTGTTCAGACTCCAACATGTTTCTTACTGGTCACGTTTGATCTAGGGAATGTAGCGTTGGAGTAACAAGCTAAGAATCATTTGACAGTCCGTTTCTAACTACAAAGTCTCTCGAATTTTTAGGTTGACTGCAAATCTGATGGTAGAAGTACATTTACTCACAAAAAAGTTGTCTGTAGAACATATAGAAAATGTATTTAATTTTACTGACTACGTTTTGTTATCACTTTGCTTTAGATAGTTTGTATCAATCGCAACAAATTTAATCAATAGGCCAAAATAAACTAAAACATGTTTAGAGTTGCCAAGTATTTTCCTCTCCAATTCATCTTTTTGTAATGTCTTCATCTCTCTCCGACTCGCAATTTCGCTTCGACTGCTTTTCAAAGAAGTTCGTTTCACCGCCTTCAACGCGATATAAAATAATTTCATTTAAGAAACTGCAGAGTGGCAGTAAATGCAAATTCGCCGTCATAATAAGCTGAAAAGTGTGTGATTACTTCAGTGTTCGGCCGGGAAAAGCGGAGATGTAGCGTCATTAAGGTGGAGTCATGATCGTGTCCCTCCATCAACTCCAGCCTTAATAACTGGGAAGTAACAAATTGCCGTGTGGTGATCTTAACATAACACGCTGCACTCTATTACGGTGTCATATGGGCACGCATTCGCACAGATATACATTAGACCTGTCATCATTTTCACTGTGAGGCGACGGTTTTTCTTCGTTTGGCGGTAATGGGCAAAAAGGAATACCTTGTTGCAAAAATTGTCTACAGTACCTTAAATGGACAAATTTAATTTTGAATAACCAAACGAATAACACAATGGCAGTATTATTCAAACATTCAAATATTTGTGGAATAAATAAAAAGCCGAAAGAATTGTAAAACCATTTTCTTAGAATGCCAAAAGCTCCACCAATTGACCGAAAGCAATGATTGTGAAATTTATATTCGAGTCGAGAAAAAGGGTAATTCAATTCAGCTAAGAAAAGTACGGAAGGCTTGCCATCTTTCACTGGAAGTTTGAATGAAAGGCGACCTAATGAAGTATCATACAGACACCAAATTTTACAGTACCTACATTCAGTCCTTGTTAATATACATTTTATTTTTATTTAATTTTTTTTTTCGAATTTACCGCTTTAATAAGTCCATTAAAGTACTCAATTTGGAGTCGTTTATAGGTATAGTAAATCCAGCGAGTAAATAGGATGATTTGAATTGTATGGCATGAAACATGGCAACTTGAAATACTCTAGAATTTTCCGTCTTTTTGGGGATATTAATCTCGATTTAAGTTGGTTATGCAACTACGCCTTCCCGCCTTTTTTAGAAATTTGTCAATGATTTGACATTCACTGACATTCGTCATTCTTGACCACTTTAAGAACCACTGTTTGCACTGTTCGTTGAGTTTTGTTAGTAAAATAGTGTCTAATTACTAGTTTTTCGCTTTTTCTCTTGTACAAATTGTCTTTTGCAAGTTTCATGATGAGTAGATTCAAGATCTGTTGGTCAACTTGACCGAAGTTTCCTAATTAGAATATTGATAATGAAAGATTTGTAACAACTGGACTGCCAATAAAGTTTTGTGTACCTCTTGATTTCCTGGTGGAAGGACTTACCTGACACACAGCTTTAAAGTGTGTAAAAAAATGAGGGTTTTTGAGGTTTTTCTACGTTAGCAAATTAATGACAAAACACCGAATTAGTCAGTTTGTTGATTCCCTTTCTATAATCAATAGGAACCATTTTTATAGAAGTAAATTTAGTAAAAATAATGAATTTTAAAATTAGTATCATGACAACTATTTTAAATTTGGCGGTTGTTGGTACTAGTTTTTATCGCGCAGATTTGGTTAGAAAACTGTCATCTATTTATTCGTTGGACAGACTATATCTATAAAAGAACACAAAGTAGGAATTTTGTTTTTTAAGAATTGGCAGAACTAATTAGTCTAGCTGTCACCTATTTCCTGTCAAGTTCTTGGTCAATTTGGATTTTACGATTCGTGTTTAATAAATTGCTGCGTGAATAAAAAATGTATCAATATAATTGAATTGTCCTTTGCGGCCAACAATAATTGTACCTAAATATAATAGATGTGAGGTTAGGTTACGTTATGTCAAAATTCAGTGACAGTGAAACTCAATAAATGTCAAATTTTAAATTGAATTTGAAAATCAAGTGGCAAGTCGTGGTTACAAAACCATTACCAAACGAAAAGTGTTAGAATTGGAAAATTTAAATTTTTTATTAAAAAAGGGTGCAAATTCGAAAAAATAGTATAAAGGACTTGTTTTATAAAGGTATTGGTGCACTCGCCTCATACAAAACTAGTTTTGTACACCGGGAACTCGTGCACAAAATTGGCCATTATAAAACACGTTCTTTAATATACTATTTTATTATACCTGCATCTCAATCCCAAATTAAAACACGCAAAAGCGTGCAAAAAGACGTCTTTAAAACACTAAAGCTTTAAAGTTGTGTAGGTAACAAGAAATAGTGAAATGTCAGGACCAATTTTTATTTATAATACAGGGTCCGGCAACACTTGTGTCCACCCCCAAAATCGTCTTTAATTTTAAAGTTACAATTTTGAAAATTTGCATACGCTCATAGTTGACAAAGCTCTAGAAGCTGATGCAAAAATTTGTTTTTTATCACGGTTTGGTTGGCGTCGCGACGCCTAAGAAGTATAATTTTTATCCATTTTTAAGTTTTTGCGGAAATATTCGCGAATTCAATTTTTTTTCAACATAACTGCGATACAAATATCTGAGTTTTTATTTTAAATCTAATGCAAATTGTGTTTAAAATTTGCGAAAAAAACGTTGTTTTATCAAGTTAGTTTTCAAAATTATGACAGCGCAGGGGCAAACTACGTCTACACCAAAATTTCACAAGTCACTTCATTCACTTTTATAAAGGTTAATTTTGATTAACACGGGCATGTTGCACTTTATGGACACCAGAAATCGTTAATTAACATCGACAAAGCGACAATTACCAAGTAAGACTTTTGTTACAATCTAAAGCGAGCCAAAGGATCGATGTCATTTGTGACACAAGATGCTGACAGATGGGTGTAAACGTAGTTCTTAACTTTGACGTAGTGAAATTGGAAACTAACTTGATAAAACAGCATTTTTTTCTCAAATTTTGAAGACAATTTGCATTGAATCTAAAATAACAACTGAGATATTTTTAACATATTTATATTGAAAAAAAATAAATTAGGGGTTGATATCACAAACCCTCACAATTAACTAAAACTTACATTTTTAAGGCGTCGCGACGCCAAAACTATCAGTGATAAAAAACAAATTTTTACGTCAGCTTCTAGAGCTTTGTCAACTGTGAGCGTACGCAAATTTTCAAAATTTTATCTTTAAAAATAAAGACGATTTTGGGGGTGGACACAAGTGTTGCCGGACCCTGTATAAATAAACATGAAAATTACAATTACTATTGTTTGAAATTTCAAAGCCCGCCACTTTAAGCTGGTTACTGTCGTTTGTTGCTTCTAATTCCTAACTAGTAGAAGCTTTTTCATTTTCATTCTTCTGTTGGACGCCCATAGCTCTTGATGAAGTTGATTTAGCAACCGATGTGTTCAGAACACTAGCAATGCGGTTGGAATCAACTATTTTGTTTGAAGTTGATTCTTTAATAGAGCCACTAGCTACACTCGAAGATTTCTATCCCACCTGACGTTTCAAGTCATCGATGCTCATATAGTAAACCCAGTTGACATATACCTAGTAAACATTTTATGGCTTAAGTCAAACCACCCTTAGAAATAAAACTGGGTGTTGTAAACTGCAGCCTATTTTTATGGTCTCCAACCGCAAGGATTAGACTGCCGGTCCTCTCATAATGTGGCCATAAAATTTACTAGATGTATGTCAACTGGGCTTACAATATTAATTTTGACTTGTTAATCAACTGTACCAAGTTACAAAATTTTAGAGAAAAAATTTTTGGCAATTTTGGTCTCCAGACAGTAAAATTTGGAGGCTTTACTACTCCTGACGTGTTAATTAAACTATACTAAATTACAAAATTGTAGAGCAAAAAACCGGATTGTTAAAAATTTTTATTTTTAGGTGAACCAAAAATTTTGGTCATTTTCGATAAAATTTTGTAACTTTAACAGTTTTAGTCTCCGTAGAGTACAATTTACAGGCTTTACTACTTTTGACTTGTTAATCAACTATGCTAAATTACAGAATTTTATAGAAAAAAATCGCGTTTTTACAAAAGTTATTAGAAATTTTTGGCCCGCCTTGAAATAAACATTTCTAAAATCCGTCCCTGTTGTCAAAAAAAATTGAAATTTGGTACAGTTGACTGCCTGCCCTTAAGTTAAAGATAAAAATTTTTCCAAATTTCATTGCGTTAAAACTGCTAAAGTTATAAGTTTGCTTTAAATATATTGGAAATTTTTGGCCCGTCTTGAAAATAAAAAATTCTAAAATACGTCCCTGTTGTTCAAAAAAACTGTTCTTTAGGATAAACAGTCAACAAGTCAAAACTAGTAATCTTTCCAAATTTCGTTGCCTTAGCATCATAACTATCAAACTCACAAGCCCGAATAAAAAATATTGGAAATGGTAAAGCAGAAATTGACTTCAAATTTATGTGATTTTTCGATGAGTTTTGGGAATTTCACGCACATTTCTGCCGATTTCTTCATAAGTAACCGTTGGATCTTGATAAAAACTTTTTATTTGATGTGTTTTGACATCTACTTCACAAATACAGCAAGAATCCAGCCTCATTTCGATTTTGAAATTTTTATTTTCAAACTTGTAAAAAATCTTAATTTTTCGTTTTGTGCCTCTAACTTCGAAAATATTTGACCTGTAGACGTCAGATTTGGCCCATTTATAGATTTTTAGCTGCTCTTTCGATTGATGTACTGTAAACCCAGTTGACATACACATAGTAAATTTCATGGCCACATTATGAGAGGACCAGGCAGTACTAAACCTTGCGATTGGGGACCATAAATGAGCACGAAATGAGTCCGGGCCTGTTCAACCATCGGTCAACCCTCTACCTGGAAATTTGTCGGCTGCAGTTTGCAACACCCAGTTTTATTGCTATGGGTGGTTTGACTTAAGCCATAAAATGTTAACTAGGTATGTGTCAACTGAGGTTACTTTACCACTGTTTGCTATAATTGTATGAAGTTCGTCGGAAAGCATGACCAGTTTTCTCACTCAGCGTCGGGTAGATTCAGAATTAATCGCAGTTCTGCATGTTCTGCTAGCCTTTTAATATCTTCACTCATTTTCTGAACGGATTTTACAAACGTGAAAAAATGTGCTTAACAACGTAAACAAACAATTGCTAACCGTCTTTACGAAAACGATTCACAAACAACCTTTGATAATTTTATTGTGTAAATTCAAATTTTTTCAATGCTCCTAAAGGATTGTCGTGCTCTTAAACTAGTCGTGCGTGTTTTAAAGGTTTGCTTATAAACTTGTATTATAATATACTATTTCTCAAGCTAATCTGCAATAAAAAAGTTTAACATTGGTTTAACTTCGGTCTGATTTTAACCGAGAATTTTGTTCCAATAGATTGACTGATTTTGTTTCCCGTAGATTCATTATTACCTTTGGTGATATAACAAAAACAAAACCTCCAGCATCGATGGTTCCAGAGCCCGTTAAATATTACAGCCTGATTGTTGAATGGATAAAGTAAACAGCGATACGCTCTCACCGAAGTTTGTCTTTCTTTTCGCCGCAGCTTGGGTGGGAATTGTGAAGTTGGAGAAATGCTGCCGATAATGCCATTAAGCAACTTCTCAACTTTTTCCGCATTTGGTATGCAGATCGAAGTTAACAGGTTGGAAAAGAAAGTCTAGTAATTATCCATAAAACTCGACAAAAAATTGTCAGTCGCTCTTCACATCATGGCACGTTTCCAAAGTAGAATTTGACATCTGCTAGACCTTGCAGTTAATAAGAAATAAGCCGGGGTTGTCAAATGCCTCGAATATCAACCATCTATTACAGAAAAGTCATGAACATAAAAGTCAGTTTACGACTCCTAAGGATTTCGAATCACAAAATTGATCACATTAGCAAATGTCGATAGCATCTGACGCTCCTATTTAAGGTAATGCCATTCAAGAAGGATCGGCTCGATTTGTGATTCACACCATGCGTTATAACGTTATAACAAAACCCTGTCAGGTTAAAAACATTATATCAAACAAAACTCATTACGTTGCGTTACAGAGAAAGTTCGCCAATTGAGTCTGTCACTATTCAAAAATGTTTCGAAATTTACGTCGAGAGCATGATTTATTATCTGCAGTTTGTTAGCGTTCCAATTTGTTATTTTAATTAATAGACAAAACATCACGAGTGTGGCGGAACTATTTCGATAAATTTGCCGTTTAGAGTAGCACGGTAGGATGAGACTTTTGGGATAATTACCAACGTCTAATAAAAGCAAATGTACTTGTTAAGTTTTGTTGCAGAGTTCACCCTCATCTAGCGGTCGACGTCGAGACGCTTAGGTACGTGAAAATTAATTTATATTTCGGAATTAAGACGATTTATAAAAAAAATTTACGTGTTTCCTATTTTCGACCTGAATGCGGAAAATTTATGCACTTCCAAATTTCCAAAACTGGAAAATTTGTTGATGATATTTATAGAGTGACATTTTTCTGTTAATAATAACAATTATTAAATGATCATGTGAACTGTTCTAAACTGCTTAACTCAAAGGTTAGTGGGTGGTTATGTTATTAATTTCCGCTAGTGTCCGTATCACATGCCTCTTTTTATTTAATGTCAATATCGTAAATTTCCAGGGTACGTGAGTGGAACGAAGTTTCAAATTTCGCCTTTAGCTGTGTGGGCCCGTTATCTGTTTAGGTGATTTACTTGGGTTATGGTACTCTAATGTAATAAATTAAAGTGTATTAAGAGGCTAACTGCTATTTATGCTTTAGCTAAGGGAATTCTAGAGGGCCTCCAGCGCTATTCGCCTTCTAACTACTGTCAATTTACTAGAATGCTTGATGGCAGCAGAATCGCGCCAGGCCTGCGCGAAAGTCTGCGTACTGGCAAACAATATTATGTTATACAAGGTGTTTATAAATGTTTCTGGCATCAAGGGTGGCTATGAAATGTCAAAGAATTTTGTCATTATTTAATTCTTCGTCATAATCTTATTAATTTGTAATGCGTCTTCATCACATGCTAATATTGCAATTTTTTGTATGTCTTCTCTATAAATGTTTTTATTTACCAGTGAAAATTTTATTATATTTGATTTTATTAATTGGAATAAAACGAATTTTCTTAGTATACATATAGCAACCTGTGTTGCGAATATTAATTTTAATTAAAATTATATAAATTACATTCTTCAATTACATGTTATTAAAGATCACACCGGGGCGAATTAAACTGGAGGCAAATTGCATTACAGACGAAAGACCCCGGAACGAATTGATCGGAGGACAAATTGTCGGGGACAAACTAGTAGTTTCCCATTCAAAACACGTTGTCAACAACTTGTGTGAAAATGTTATTTGTCCTTGAATTCGTTTTAAATTGAAACAAAAGTCTTATCTGGTGCATCTGTTTTTAGAGTCCACAACATTTTTGGAGCGTCACGACGCCAAACTATCAGTAATAAAAACTTTTTTTTCATCAAATCCTAAAGCTTAGTCAACTGTACCTAAGCGTATGCAAAATTTTAAATCTGCGATTTTAGGGATGATCGCAAATTAATGTTACCAGACCCTATACAAATATAATAATACAAATGCCATTTACTTTAAATAGCTCACTTAGGCCCGATTGCAGAAACGCGGATTAAATTTTTAGTTCAAGACTAAAGCTTTAATCTACGATTATCCGTCAAATTCGATTGCAGAATAATATTTTTTGTTTGGGGTTAAATGTAGTCCGTGACTAAAATTTAGTTCTGAAGTATAGCAAGGACTAAACGAACTATGGATTGCACAAACGACTTAATCTTGGATTAAACGATATATTCTGAGACTAAACATATAATAATTAATAATTGAATAATTAATATTGTTTGAAAAAAATTCTAAATCAATCTAAATTTTTAATGAACGAAACAAAAATGTCTTTTTAAGAACAAACATCTGCGAATGAATTTTTAACTTTTAACTCTGGTCGTGTCCGCCGAAGTAAATATTATTAAAATAAATACTGGTTGTTTAAATTCTCACAATGACAAAAAATAAATTATTGTTATTAACGGCAATTTTAGGGGTGGTTACAATTGTTGCCAGACCCTATGCAAATAATAAATTATGAAAAACGTTCATTTGATGCTTTTATTATGATTCTTACAGCTCATTAGGGACAAATTTTCAAGGGGACAAATTAACCGGGACTTCAAAGAAAATTTATTGGATCAATTCTTGGTGTTGACAAATTACTAAAATTACAATTTTTTCCCAAACACCAAATTTTTACAAAAAATGCTGCCGCGCGATTCGATAGCAATGCTGTCATCATCAGAGCGATGATTAAACTAAAAACTAACAAATAATTCGTCCTTATATACTAAAAGCTTGTCGACGCGCACCCTTTGGCGCAGGTAGAAGCGAGTAGAGGGGGGAGGAGGGGATGGGGCCGTTGTCTGAGTTCATTATTACATTTTTGTTCCTAAATATTTCGCGACTTTCATAAATGTCTAGAAATTTACAATTATTTACATTTTTAATTAAACGAAGACAACTTTCATCAATGGTGGTGGTCATTGGCAAAATCATGTCGATTTTTCAAACCTTCCAAATTTGAGATGAGCTTGATGCTCTTTGAACCTTTTTAAAATTGACCTTCTTGTTTGCCCAATATATTTCTGATCACAATCTTTACATTTAATTTCATAATTAGAAGAAAGAAAAAAAATTGTAATTTTAATAATTAACCGGGAGACAAATTGAGCGGGCACAAAAAAATCGGGGACGAAAATATTTGGGGACCAATTGTCGTTTTGTATACCTAACTTTGGCAAAATTTGTTATTTGTTTAAATAGTGGATAACCATAAGCACTTAAGTTTTAATTAAAGGTTATCTGATTACGTTAATGTTTTGCTAGATTAGTGATGTAATCAGATGAAATGATATCAGTAATAATTATTATTATTAACGAGCTACAGCATATAACTATGATGAAATATCTAACCGATCGTAACCAAATTCAGCCCGACGCTTTAAACTCCTGGTAAATGATAAAGGTGAAAAAAGTACAGGATATATAAACCAACAATTATGTGTTTTGCAAATATTAAAGTAAACGTTTTTGAGAATATCCTTCATCTGGTATGAATAAACAAAAATAAATAGATATTCATTCATTCATTCTGTTTCTGTGGGTACCTAAGCGGTCATTCGTTTTCATTAGTAGTAAATAATGGTTATCTTTTAACACTTTTTTATTGAGTGATGTCACAGACAACAGAAAAAATGTCAAAAAATCTATGTCTTACACAAGGTGTTTATAAATGTTTCTAGAATCAAGGGTGGCAATAAAATGTCAAAGAAATTTGCCGCTCATTATAAATGTGGGTTCAGATTTTTAAACTGACATTTGTAGTAAACCTCATAATTATACAGCAAAGTAAATTTTGAGAAGAAAACTGTTCTAGTTGTGGTTTGAAACCTGACAATCTAAAATTTGAACACAAAACCGTAACTGAAACGTTGTTAACATTGTAAATAATTTTCAAGATATATAGTTATATTCACTATAAAAACAAAGCGGCAAAGTAGAGAGCCACCCTTGGATACCATGGCTTTGAATACAAGAAATTTAAAATTTAATTTATTAGGTGGACAATTTAGCATTGCTGGACAGACTTAACTTATTTGGAGAGCAAATTTTATTGTTTTGTTGCCACGCCATATTAATTATTGTGGTTTATAAATCTGATTGTTACGATTGTAAAAAATAAGGAGAAATAGTTCTTAAGTGAGCAAGATTAAGTTTTTTTTTAAGACTGCAAACCAGAAAACCACCAACAGCCTAGCTGTCTAGACTTTTTTTAAAATTGACTTCTTTGGAATTCAGAAAATCACTTTAGTTTTTACAAATAACTTGGACAGTACTAACCCTAGATATGAGTTCTATAGTTCATTGGAAAATTTATTTAATTGGCTTTCCAAAATAGTATTAGACAATTCTATAACTTTGCAATTTAAAAAATAACTATTTTTTGCAAAATAACCTAATAAATCTTTAATTCTCAGAATATCTCTGAATCTTGTCTTGATGGAGCAAAACGGACTTAAAATCAGAAAATTATTACTTAAATTAAATTTATACTTAAATAATGCCACAAAAACGTTCACAAAACAAATATTGTGTTTAAAATACTCTAAGAATAAATTGTCATGTTTTAATGCAAAGTAACTACAAGGTGTTAATAAATGTTTCTAGCATCAAGGGTGGCTATGAAATGTCAAAGAAATTTGCCGCTCATTACAAATGTGGGTTTACATTTTTCAACTGACATTTGCAGTTAACCTCAATCATAGAGCAAAGTGCATTTGGAGAGAAAAAATGTTCTAATTATGTTTTAAAACCTGAAAATCAAAGACTTGGACACAAAATCGTAACTGAAATATCATTGACGTGAGTGACATTTTAAGTATAATTAAACATAGTTATATTCACTATGAAACAAAGCGGCAAAATAGTGCATGGCAGGAATTCCAGAGCCACCCTTGATGCTAGAAACATTTATAAACACCTTGTAGTTAGCGCATCGTACAGCAATAATTTGCCACTTATCTAGAATAGTGAACAATTTTACAGTGTCAAATTTCAAGGTTAAGTGTTTTAATTAGACATTACAAATTTAAACGTAGTAAAGAGTTGGTCGAATCAATTTATGAGTTCAATTTGGCAGAAATTAAAACAGGATTTAATCCCGTTATTTCAATGCAATGCAATGAAAACAGACAACTGTCAATACTGTCAAATTTTGACAGTTGACGTTTCTTACTTCTCAGCAAAAGGTAACCAACTACAATGTCGTATTCTTTTTTTATGCAGAAATTTCAACAAGTTATTTATTATGTCTTTATTTTTAAGCTTTAAAGTTATGATTTTTATAAAATAAAGTGCCAGGTTAGATCGTCAACTATGACAGTAATCGCCTGTATCAACAACTCAGCAAAGACATGTCCTGGCTGAGAGTTAATTAATTTTTGATCGTGTGACCGATAAATCACCTGTTTGGCCGATAAAAAAAAGTACAAAAAATTCTTCCATCATCCAAATTGCAATATTCATGAGCCTATTAAATTTCCATGAATTTAAAAGGGCGCTAATTCGTAATTTGTCTCCAAAATACAGCCCTCGTTGCGAACAATAGCCACTAATTTAAACGATTACCCGTTTTCATTTTTTCCATAAATGGCCCTTTTAAGCCATTCGAGTGGTCGGCGCAGATGAAGTTTTGCCGACTATTGAAGTCAGCATAGTTCGAGAATTGCAGATATGCCAGTGCAATATGAGATTGGTAGGCTGCCGTCAGCATCATCGCTCGTTCACGATGGCTCATATAAAATGTGTTGAATAAAAGAACACACAAATATAGCCACCCCATTCTCGAATAAAACTGTAAATTACATCTCTTTTTTTTATCCAGACGCTCGATTTTCCAAAGTGTGTTCTCAAGGGGTGTGGGCTTACTAATCATTTTTTATTCCACACGTTGTAAGGTCTCTGGGTACAGATAAGTGAACATCAAGTTTTTGTTCGCTCTTTGCAACAAAAAGCTGCCTGTGCCTCTGCAAAAAATGGAGATTTCTAAATTTGCATCTTAATGTGTTTAATGGCCAAAGACAAATTGGAAACTAGTCAATCGAGAATTAAAATTTATTTATGCAAAGGTGGAACAAAATTGCTTGAAAGCCACTTTAACAAACGATGTACTTTGCATGAAAATTTCGCACCAAAGAAAATGTTTATTAACTTATTATAAATATTTACCCATTCAAAATAAAATAACTTTTGCCTTGTTGTTCTCTGAATTTTGTGATCAAATTTTAACGAAATTTTCTGTCATCATTCATCTCTTTCACAACTAATGAAAGGTTAATAGTGGCGTTAGCGGATGTTGAAAGTAGCATTACAGTTAAATGCATGCTTACCACCGAAATGACCTTAAATTAATCTCAACCAATTCGTTATCATCTTTGTTGACGTTCTAACATTACAACATAGTATTGAAATGTCTCAGTAATTGAGAGACAAAACTGTCTAAATTATTTTTCATAAATAAACTGCTAATTTATTTATTTCTATAAAACGCTTTGATGGTGATGCGTTTCTTAACCATCGGTTTCCCATCAGCAATAGATTATATTTTTAATTGATTTCCATCCGAAATTAGAGAATAATAAATTTGCTATTATGGTCTGCATATGCAAGTGCTATCGATTTTCGAGGGTCCAAAAAGCTAACTCGATTTTATCTCTGGCAAGGCGATAATTTAATCGCAATATGACCCGGCGCCTCCACCATTAGTTATCCGGTGGCATGGAAAGAGACACTCGTATGCTGACATGTTTTCAAGTTCTCTTTCCTTTAATATCGTATTTATAAACTAATACTCTAGCAACAAATATATATTTCAAATTTAAAACTGATAAGAATCACGACATCAAGAAGATTGAAGCCAAGGGCCTACAAGGCCTGTAGAGCTGTCATATATATATACAGGGTGTTATGGAAATGAGTACACAAAATTAAACTGGTAAGAGAACTCACCATTTGCAACAACTTTTCTTAGTAATTTTTTTTTGAAAACGCATGTTTGACGAGTCGCCCACCTACCACTGCTATAAAATTAAAGAACAAAAAAGCATAAAAAACTCTGCGTTATCAGTCCGCTTGTAAAACACTTTATTAATGACCATTCTAAATTAATGCGGTGGTGTTTAGAACTATTAAGTTTAACATAAAGTAAAACATTTTGGGAATTTACAAAAATTTTATTCAAAAAAGGTTATGAAATTAAATACACAAAATTTAACCGGTTAGAACGCATCAAGATCTACAACTTTTCTAGATAATTTTTTCCGTAAACGCATTTTGATTTTCGCCTTTTTCCGCCAATCGTTCGATATCTCTAAACAAATTCACTTTCATTTCCGCAACGAGGAGGTTTTTTGACTTAAACCTTATCACAACTTTTTGCCATAAAAACGACTGATCAGCTGTAATTTAATTTAAAACGCTCAGTTTGTCGTGAATTTTCAGTGTCAAAGTTATCAGATCGTTCTTAAAATACAAAAGGCTACAATCAATAAGTCTGACCACTGAGAGACCTTCTTAAATTAGTGTGGCAAGGTATTTTTGCGTTGCTATGTAATGTTTAAAAATAATTTTACCTAAGCATTTGAGTGGGCCACTTTTATCGTAAAATTTTTTGACATTTGATAAGTGTTATTTAAATTGTCAAAATGTTGTATTCTGTGGGTGAATATTGTGACATGTAGGGGAAACCAGGGTAATGGGAGCCTACTAAAGGAAAATGTTGATAAAAACCACACTTGTTAACATTCTTATAATTTTTAATTAGGAACTCTTACATTCATTATTTAAGTCTATTTCAATCACAAATATAATAAATTACAGTCATAGGTTAAGGTCCAATAACGATTTTCCAAAAAAAGTCAATCGCTCGACCATGCGGGTAATGAGAGCCCACTTAACGTTTTTTGGCAAATTGGGCCATATATACTCTGCCCCGAAAATTCAACTAAACATACTTTAAATGAGATCTTAGTTATTAATACATTGAACTATTTGTAACACAAATAAAAAATAAATATCGAATATAACTTCATGCTTAACCTTGCGCTGGCAATCGGCAGTTCGTTCTTCGTGACTTAACGGATGGCGCTAACGTCTCATGTTTTTCGGACGAAGTTTGACGATGGTTGACGGAAGCGGTCGAGTGCTTAC
Source organism: Gnatocerus cornutus (assembly GCA_029298725.1). Taxonomy (NCBI): domain Eukaryota; kingdom Metazoa; phylum Arthropoda; class Insecta; order Coleoptera; family Tenebrionidae; genus Gnatocerus; species Gnatocerus cornutus. The sequence goes on from CM055510.1 coordinate 3,301,482, forward strand.
GATCGCGCAAATGTGCCTGCTTTTCATTCAATTACAATCGCTCTATTACCCGACCGCTCCCATTACCCCGCGTTCCCCTAAACAAACTTATTTTGACACCCCCCACGCTGAATGAGTACCAACTTTGGTACAACCCCTAACTCGCCAGATACACTCAGCTCTCATATACACCTTCCGCCACTAAAATTGGGACCTTTTATAGGTAATAAATAAAGTTTACCTTGGCGCTGGCAATCGGCAGTTTTTTATAAGCAAGGAGCGAAAAACACACAACCGTTCTTCGTGACTTAACGGATGGCGCTAACGACTCGTGTTTTTCGGGCGAAGTTTGACGATGGTTGACGGAAGCGGTCGAGTGCTTACGATCGCGAAAATGTGCCTACTTTTCATTCAATTAAACTTCATTTGTTACCTATAAAAGGTCCCAATTTTAGTGGCGGAAGGTGTATATGAGAGCCGAGTGTATCTAGCAAGTTAGGGGTTTTCAGCAAAGTTGGTACTAATTTAGCGTGGGGAGTGTCAAAATAATAAGTTTGTTTACATTTTGATTGACACTTTTGGTTGAATCAGGAATTTATCAAAAATGCAAAGAGATTTAAGTCTTATTTTATGAAAAGTGTATAATAAAAGATTTCTACTTCGTGATGTGGATGTTTTTTGACTACTAAACATGTTTGTAAACAAATTGCCTATTTTTTCGAATTGAACTTTTGGGCGAACATTTTGCATTCTTTTCATCAAATCTGGGTTTAGGCTTAAAGCAAGTGAAACTATTGAGGTTCAATGAGCAAGAAACGACGAAGTTATCAAAATAAATAGCGTTTACAATCGCTCCCATTACCCGATGGCTACCATTACCCGGCGTTCCCCTACGCAGTGTTGGGCGGTTGTAATGGAAATTTTACCGCTGCAAGTAGAGAATATGCAGAACTTTACCCTCTTCGTCGATTACCAGACAAAAATGTCTTTCAAAGACTAGATCGTTGATAAATACGTCCACGATATGAAATTGGTCGTCCTAGAAGTACAAGAACGCCCGAACTAGAAGAAGCTATTTTGGAACATGTTGAGAATTTTCCTGGCCAAAGTATTCGTGGTATATCAAGAGTATTTGGAGTGAACAGTAGATTGGTTGGGAGAATCCTTATCACTACACAAGGGTCCATGCGTTAGAAGAAGGGGATTTTTGGCTTCTGCAGCACAATGATAACTTTATTAATCAAATTCTTTGGTCTGATGAAGCAACATTTACACGGGAAGGAATTTTTAATATGCATAACAATCATTATTGGGCAATCGAAAATCCGCACGTTTTTAGAAGTAGCAGGCATCAGCGTAAATTTCGAATCAATTAATTAATTAATCAGGCATAATTGGCAATAGACTAATTGGACCTTTTGTTATACCAAATCGTATGAACCATCAGCATTTATTACATTTTTTAAATAATGAACTAGAAGATCACTTGGATGAATTGCCACTAGTTTTGCGAATAAACATGTGGTTTCAACTGGATGCGCTCCTATTCATTTTGCTGTTCTAGTTCGAAGGTGGTTGGATGAAAATTTTGGCAATCGTTGAATTGGTCGAGGTGGACATGTTCATTGGCCGGCTCGATCGCCTGATTTAACTCCGTTGGATTTTTTTCTTTGGGGACATTTTAAAAATCAAGTGTATTTTACTGCACCAGACAATGAGCCAGAACTACTCAACAGAGTGAGAATTGCTACTGATTCTGTTACACCAGAAATGTTAGAACGTGTTCAAAGGAACATAAGAAGACGTGCAAACGCTTGCATTAATGCAAACGGTCATAACTTTGAACACCTTTTATAATAATTAATTATTATTACTTTGTGATGTCCGTGTTGATAGGTTTTTTGTTTAAGTATTATTTATCCTACAATCTTTATATTTGCCTTTAGTTGTTCAATGTGTTGCAAATAAACATCTACCTACTTTATTTTTTTCTTGTTTGCATAAAATTGATATTGTGGAGTTTAAAACTAATCGAAAGCTTTTTCAAAATTCTTCCGACTTTTTGATAACAATAATAATTTAGGAGAAATCGTCGAATAATTGTGACAGTAATGACAGTTCATTTCTACAGTGGACCAGACAAATTACATGAGAAGTTAGTTAACACGTTGGATAGCAACTAAAATATTAAGTGAAGTTACCTTTTACTTCTTTTATGAATGGCAGCATTTCATCGGTCAAGTTTGGAGCCCTACTATTTGGAAACTATTAATCGAAACTAAATTATATTTTCAGTTTTAAGGATGGCAATAATTTAGCTGTCGTATCTTGAGAATTTAGTGCACACCTTTTGGGACACCTGTATAAGAATCACGACATGTTTAATCTAAAATAATAAAAGTAGTATTGGTATAATTTTTAAAGTAAATGAGTTCAATGTTCACTAGAAGCTACTAAAAAGTTCCAATTAACAAGAAGCTGACCTCTATTTCCGGTAGCAATCTTCTACAGATGGTGGAATAAGATGTGTATGGAATTCTCTCCGCATGTCGTGCAGTGTTCTGAGACGAATAGTCCAAGATCTTTATAATAGCTTTAAAGAACGTAAACAACAAAGGATTCTACTAATGCAGTCTGGACCACAAAGAAGCTTAGCGACAATGAAAAATTGAACCTGTGCACTCTTTTACTTGATGAAATTGGAAACTGTTGGGAATTATCACTTTAAGATGTAAAAGAAAAAAGATATGTTAGTCTGTAACTAACGTTGTTTTCAACGATTTACAGCAAGATTCACTCTAAATATAAAGTTTTTTTTTTGTATTTCGTATTACAATAATAGAGACAACCAATGAATTCTTAATTCGCACATTTCAATGAGACAATTAAATGTAAAGATTTGTCTTTGTCATCTTTAGGACTTGGTTAAATCTTACACGACATTTCATTCGTTTTCTACAAGATTTGGTCAGAATGTGTTGCACTTAGCTTTTATTTATTTCCCGACCAAAATCCTTTCGAATCACTTATCCTTTTTCTAATCCATTTAGCATCGCGTTAAAAAGAGACAGAACTTTTAGCAGTGCATTTACATGCGGAAATAAGTCGCCAGTTCAAGAAAGACGGTTTTTATAACTTTATTCTGTCGAGCGAAATGTGAAAATGAATTACATAGACGATTTCATCAAGCATGGCTATGCAATTTAGTTCGGGCGGCTGTTGAAGCAGGGCCGCAAACCGAGTTCCAAAAAGATCACTATAAAGGGGATGTCGTTTTTTAACATTGACAATTTGTGTTGTACACGATAAAAAACATCAACTGGGGGTTTGCCAATTCTTAAAAATTATTATAATAAAATTAATTAACTAACAAACAGATCATGCGCTAATTACCCCGACTGCCTTAATTAACAAACAGACAGATATGCGCTTATTACCCCGACTGTTTTAATTAACAATTAGACAGATATGCGATTATTACCCCGACTGTCTTAATTAACAAATAAACAGATCATGCGCTTATTACCCCGACTGTCTGAATTAACAAATAGACAGATATGCGCTTATTACCCCGACTGTTTTAATTAACAAATAGATGGATTATGCGCTAATTACCCCGACTGTCTTAATTAACAAATAGATGGATCATGCGCTTATTACCCCTACTGTTCTAATTAACAATTAGACGGATTTTGTACTTATTTCCCCGACTGTCTTAATTAACAAATAGACAGATCATGCAGTTATTACCCCGATTGTTTTAATTCACAAATAGATGGATCATGCGCTTATTATCCCGACTGTCTTAATTAACAATTAGACGGATTATGTACTTATTATCCCGACTGTCTTAATTAACAAATAGACGGATCATGCGCTTATTACCCCAACTTTCTGAATTAACAAATAGACAGATCATGCACTTATTATCCCGACTGTCTTAATTAACAAATAAACAGATCATGCGCTTATTACCCCGACTGTCTTAATTAACAATTAGACAGATATGCGCTTATTACCCCGACTGTTTTAATTAACAAATAGATGGATCATGCGCTTATTACCCCGACTGTCTTAATTAACAATTAGACGGATTATGTACTTATTATCCCAACTGTTTTAATTAACAAATAGATGGATTATGCGCTAATTACCCCGACTGTCTTAATTAACAAATAGATGGATCATGCGCTTATTACCCCTACTGTTCTAATTAACAATTAGACGGATTTTGTACTTATTTCCCCGACTGTCTTAATTAACAAATAGACAGATCATGCAGTTATTACCCCGATTGTTTTAATTCACAAATAGATGGATCATGCGCTTATTATCCCGACTGTCTTAATTAACAATTAGACGGATTATGTACTTATTATCCCGACTGTCTTAATTAACAAATAGACGGATCATGCGCTTATTACCCCAACTTTCTGAATTAACAAATAGACAGATCATGCACTTATTATCCCGACTGTCTTAATTAACAAATAAACAGATCATGCGCTTATTACCCCGACTGTCTTAATTAACAATTAGACAGATATGCGCTTATTACCCCGACTGTTTTAATTAACAAATAGATGGATCATGCGCTTATTACCCCGACTGTCTTAATTAACAATTAGACGGATTATGTACTTATTATCCCAACTGTTTTAATTAACAAATAGATGGATTATGCGCTAATTACCCCGACTGTCTTAATTAACAAATAGATGGATCATGCGCTTATTACCCCTACTGTTCTAATTAACAATTAGACGGATTTTGTACTTATTTCCCCTACTGTCTTAATTAACAAATAGACAGATCATGCAGTTATTACCCCGACTGTTTTAATTAACAAATAGATAGATCATGCGCTTATTACCCCGACTGTCTTAATTAACAATTAGACGGATTATGTACTTATTATCCCGACTGTCTTAATTAACAAATAGACGGATCATGCGTTTATTACCCCAACTGTCTTAATTAACAAATAGACGAACCAAGCGACATTAAAAAAAAAAGATAAATGTACTTAAAAAACAAGCGATTGCCACCAATCAAGACAGGCTAGTTATAATAAAACTAAAGAATATAGAGTACTGTTTTATTTTGGGGTTTACAAAATGCCATGGGTGTATTTCTATAGAAAACGAGGTAGTTTTGCAGGTGAAATGACAAATCAATTATCCACAAAATAGCTATTTGTGTACCAATGCCAAAAAGTGATTCTTTTTCGGCCGAGCCTTTTCTTAATGGTCGAGGCGACAGCCGAGGCCAGAAAGAAGGCGAGGGCAAAATGGCACTTTTTGGCCGTGTTACACACAAGATTTTTTAAATTTACAAATTAAGTAATTTTTATTTATGATTTATTGATTTAATCATTTATAACAACTGAATAATTGTAAATATTTATGAATCCTTCAAAAAAGTTCATATTTTCTTTATTTACATTAGCAGTTTCGGCATGTGTAGCTTCACAATTTGCAATGTTCATTTTCAATAATTCAGCACGTCTTTGTTGCACTTTACAATAGTTTGTCGATTTGATTTTAACCAAAAAATTAAAAAATTGGGGGTAATGTCGGTATCTTGATACCTAATAAGCAAAACTATGGATAGATGGCGCCACTATAGATCGGCCAAAAATGATTGCGGTCAGAAAAGACTTACTTTTAGGCCGCTTTTGAGGCCTAAAAATTCCATTTTTAGTTTAAGTCGCCTACAAACATTTTTTTTACTTTCTTGTACAGGGTGTTTTTGAAAGGCATATACAAAGTGAATGTAATTCCTCGACATAGGTAGAACATTATTAAAAAAATTGTAAAACTGTGTTTTCGAAATAAAATTACATAAAAATTTTACAAAGTTGCTTGTGTGTCACTTTTTTAAAAAGTAAAAAACACCGAATTGCTGATTGCTTAGGAACAGCTAGATTTAATTGAAAATAATTTTGAAAAAATGCAAACCTTTAGACCTTCAAGGCCAAAAAAGGACGTTTTTACAACTCACTTTGAGCGTCAATTTCTGTTGATAGCAAAAATTAATAAATTCAGCTTCGTTTTCTTGACTGTGCTGTAGAAAGTTCTTGATTTTAGATTTAAAAATATCATTTTTACTTTATACTCGTTTCGTGATTGCGTAAAATTGCATGCCTTTCAAAATGATCCAGTTTTTACTTTACATACAAGATTTTCCCTAAAATTGTACAGTCAATCGTTTGATAATTTTGTGGTGTTTTAATGAGACTCCAGACGTTACTTGGCAAAGTTTAATCAAATCCTAGGATAATTTCTGCTTTGCTCCATATTTTAAATGTATGCTTGGGTAAATCCACATACACGGTGTAATAAAATCCGGATTAATATTTTTGTCTGGTAAATTCAACCATGTTAAATAGGAAAAATGGTGTTTAAATTTCGCTAAATTACAAGTAAGCCACTGGTGGGCTTTGTTAAAAATCAAAATGCTTCCACACATTATCAATTGCATAAACGTAGTAGTGAACTTTGGAAGAGAAAAACTTTATATTTTGAATGGTGTCAGGTGTTAAAATATTTGCACGCATTTTGATTACACCCTGTAGGGCTATATAAAATTGTAGAATTTTATAGTTTTCAAATTTTGTCTTGTTTATAGAAATAGAGGATTGTTTCACCTTTGTTTTACATTTTTCAATATGTTTCTACTACGAAAAACATGCAATGGCTTTTCCTTATCTAGGGGTTCTGTTATGCCCTAGAGATTGCTCTATTCATATTTTTATTGCAATTCAACTTTGGTTATGAGACTATTACGAGCTAACTTTTGACCTTTTGTTAAAAAGATTTGAATACCATTAAAACACAAGTAAAATTTTTAATATTTTTAATAAAGCAGCAGTGGAAAGTAACAATCTCTTTAAACTTGTTGTTTTGTTTTAATATGGAACACTAAACCGTTTCGTAAATGTAGACTGCCGACACCCTGTATATTATTTTCCAAATTATGTGGGGATTTAGAATAGATCATTGTTCACTTATCTTAAAAATACAATTTTACTTTTTGTTCACATGTTTACAAAAATTATAAGTATGTAATAATTGTTCTTTGATGTATAAAATAAATTTTTCGAATTTGCCGCTTTAATAGGTCCATTAGAGTACTCAATTTGGAGTCGTTTATAGGTATCTATAAGAGAGCTCTTATTTTAAATTGGCACCCATTTTTTTTTCATAATTTGGAAGAAATTAATTTTTTTGATTCAAAAATGTGCAACATGGTCTATTTTTACAAAAAATATTTTTAAAAAAATTATCAAAAATGAAAAAATGTAGGCAATAAAAGTTAATGCGTGCGTGCTGTCAAATAACACAATACCGTTATTGTAATGTCAAAAATCAGCAAATAACAGAAAGGATTGGCGATCTTTTTTGAAATTATTGATAACAAAAGACAATAATAATTACGAATCAGAAAAAACATTACCTAATTTAATTAAAATACTGTTAAAACGCCATCCCGGTTTTTTTTATTGCGCAATTGACACCATGCACCTAGATTTTATTAACTTTTATTGCCTATTTCAATTTTGATAATTTTTTTAAAAATATTTTTTTGTAAAAGTAGAACATATTACATATTTCTGAATCAAGAAAATTAATATCCTCCAAATTATGCAACAAAAATATGGGTGCCATATTTAAAATCAAGTGGCATGTCGTTGTTACAAAACCATTACTACTTTTTACTATTACTATTTACTTATTATTATTTACTTTTTACATTACTATTTCTACTTTTTAATATTTATTAAAAGTACTATATTTAAAAGTACAATTTTGTATTAGGTTGCTACAGTCAAAATCTACATAAATCTGTCTATTTCAGATCTCTCTAGTTATTTTTCTATATTAACATTGCTCCAAATAATACGGTTTTGTTTTCTGATCAAACTTGAGCCCTCTTCATTCATGTAAAATATATTCTAACATCTAATCGATTGCTCGGTTTCTATTTCCTTTAGAATAATTAAGTTGCTGATGCATAAAACATATTGTTCGAAATTAATTAACCTACAAACTCTGAAGTTCAATAATATTGACTAAGTTAATGTGGTTTGCGGGTTATCTTCATGTAAGATCTAGAGCAAATTTTTTCGTTTCCTAAGTGAAGCTACTCGTACTAAATTTGAATAATATAGAGATAATGCAATGACACATTTTTGATGCAATTAATCCATCATATTTCGCAAATGAATAATCACTTATTATTTTATTTGTTCAATGCATTGGAAAGTTGTCATTTAATAATGACAATTAATTAACATGAAATAATATAATAAAACTATAATTTAGGCAGTTTGAATTCACAGTCAGAAGTTACGAAAACGAATGAGGCGGATTCTAATTTCCATAAAATTTACAAAGCTCATTCTCTGCTACCGATTTGACCCAGCCTAAAAGGATTTTTTAATCGAACCACAAATTTTCCGTTGTGAAATAGCACCCAACCCAAAACAATTGTCTGGGCAATTTATAACGCGAAAAATGTGAAAATCTAAGGTCTAATCTTTTCAATTTGTACGATAGAAAATTCAAATCACGTAACTGTTCTTTATTTGTTCTCTTTAATTTATTGGGAAAGAAACACGAAGAAAATGGAAACTAGTAGATGAACAAAAAGGTCAGATGCAAGCTCCAGAGAAGACAATCCATATAAATTCAATGATAGAGGAATTAATCAAATTGACAATCTTATCCAAAAGTGACAGTTTCGTTGATCGTACAAGGTAAAAAATGTAGGAATTATCATTCTACATTTTTATGACTGAAGGATTGCCAATCTAGCTGCTGCAATCAAAATGACAATTCGATTGATAAAACATTTTAAATTGCTTTCACTGCGTTTCCTTGTTCCTTACTGTAGACCCATGTCTACCATATTACCGTTAGCTGCGATATTTATTAACACCAATGTTGTTAAATTTACACAAACCAACTGCTCCTTTACTATCCAACAGTTATCTGCTGCATTTTTCATGCCCTTCCGTACAAACCTGGTCGGCTGCAGTTTATCTACACATTAAAACGTTTTCTGCTGCTGTTGCAATTAAAATCGCTGAATACAATGCCAAATAACATAAATAGACAGCAAAACTTTAACCGCCTTGTATACATTAAATATGCAGTACGTACAGTTTATCAAACGCTCTAGTGCGGTTATGGCTTTGACTTTTTAAACCGTTTATAGCCACCTTACCGCAAACCCCTCAAGTGGTTGGGTCTCATCTGGCTTGAAATGAACCGTAATAATTATTCTCAATCTCTTTTCAAATATGCAATTTAAAAGCTCATTGCGAGTTATTGATGACTATTTATTTCGAATCGTGCGTAATAGTCGTAATTTTTGATCCAAAAATATTTTTTGGGCATATTTTTACACTAAGTTCCTTATGCTTCTAAGAAAAATTAGATTATCTGGACCTAAGTCCCACTTAGTAATAGAAACTTTAAAAAAAAATTAACAATGTTTTTACAAAAATAAAGATAATTCGTTATTAGAAACGATGGCTAACAAAGATATATTAAAATTAACCCAAATTTAACAACTTTTATGGACTATTTAACCTTAAAAATAACTCCCACAAATTTCGTTCTTGTGACACCAAAAATGTGGAAATTAAACCGCGTTCAAGTTTTTTTTGTAATTTTTTTTTAGCTACTCGAAATAAAAATTTCTACAAATTCTCCTTTTCGCTCTAAATTTTTGTAAATCGGCAATGTAAATAAGACAGTCAAGAGTGATAATCTCCACAAATTTCATTAAAATCACATGACAAATAAAGTAGTTGCAGGATCTTAAAAAAAATTGGTGGCATTTTTATGGTCTTAAAACAAAAATTTGTAAAAATTTGACTTTTTAATCAAAATTTTTGCAAATTAGTGATATTACCAAAACAAACAAAAGAAACAACATGCATAAATTTCGTTCCTGTCGCACTAAAAATAACGAAATTACAGTGTTGAAAAAATTTACTTTTTCACTGTTCTCTAAATAAAATTTTCTAAATATTCTCCTTTTTTGGTCTAAATTTTTCTAAAACTCTTAATAAGACAGTTAAGACTTAAACTTCACAAATTTGGTTATAGTGGCATTAAAAATGAAGAACTTACAGGTCGTTAAAAATTTTTGGTCAAAAAACAAACATTTTCCTTGGCTCCTCGAAATCAAAATTTCTAAAAATTCTCTTTTGCGGTCTAAATTTTTCTAAATCGACGCTCTTAATAAGGCAGGCGAGAGTGATAATCTCCACAAATTTCGTTAAAATCGCATGAAAAATAAAGAAATTACAGGACTTAAAAAAAATTAGGGGCATTTTTTTAGTCTAACAAGAAAATTTTCTAAAAATTCGACTTTTTGATCTAAATTTTTGCAAATTAGTGATATAACGAAAACAAACAAAAGAAACAACATGCATAAATTTCGTTCCTGTCGCACTAAAAATAACGAAATTGCAGTGTTCAAAAAATTGACATTTTCACAGTTGTCCAAATAAAAATATCTAAATATTTTCCTTTTTTGGTCTAAATTTTTCTAAATCGGTAATCTTAATAAGAGAGTCAAGACTTATAAATTCCACAAATCTGGTTAGAGTGTCATTAAAAATGAAGAACTTACAGGGCGTTAAAAATTTTTGGTCACTTTTTTTGGTCAAAATACAAACATTTTTCCTCGCTCCTTGAAATCAAAATTTCTAAAAATTCTCGTTTTCGGTCTAAATTTTTCTAAATCGACGCTTTTAATAAGGCGGACGAGAGTGATAATTTCCACAAATTTTGTTAAAATCACATAAAAAATAAAGAAATTAGGTAGAGGATTTAAAAAAAAATTGGTGACATTTTTTTGGTCTTAAAACGAATATTTGTAAAAATTCGACTTTTTGATCAAAATTTTTGCAAATTAGTGACCTAACTAAAACAAACAAAAGAAACAACATGCATAAATTTCGTTCCTGTAGGACTAAAAATAACGAAATTACAGTGTTGAAGCAAAATTGACATTTTCACAGTTGTCCAAACAAAAATTTCTAAATACTCTCCGTTTTGGTCTAAATTTTTCTAAATCGGTAGTCTTATTAAGACAGTCTAGACTTATAAACTCCGCAAATTTGGATATAGTGGCATTAAAAATGAAGAACTTACAGGTCGTTAAAAATTTTTGGTCAAAAAACAAAAATTTTTCTTCGCTCCTCGAAACCAAAATTTCTAAAAATTCTCTTTTTCGGTCTAAATTTTTCTAAATTGACGCTCTTAATAAGGCAGTCGAAAGTGATAATCTCCACAAATTTCGTTAAAATCGCATAAAAAATAAAAAAAATACAGGATAAAAAAAAATTGGTGGCATATTTTTAGTCTTAAAACGAAAATTTGTAAAAATTCGACTTTTTAATCTAAATTTTTGCAAATTACTGATATTACTAAAACAAACAAAAGAAACAACATGCATAAATTTCGTTCCTGTCGCACTAGAAATAACGAAATTATAGTGATGAAAAAATTGACATTTTCAGTTGTTTCAATCCACGTATTTTTTTCTTTAGTATCCCCAGTTAATATAATTGCGATTATCATCAATTTGAGTAAGTTTGGGTCAGTTGAGTAACAAAATCACCACTAAGGAGTTGGTTTGTAAGACTGACCAGCTGGGAAAAAATATTTATTAGATGAGACCCAACCATTTGACCGTTATTATGTTTATGGGGGTTTGCGGTAAGGTGGCTGTAAACGATTTAAAAAGTCAAAGCCATAACCGCACTAGAGCGTTTGTTAAACTGTAGTCATGATGGTTTTTCTAGGTGCGTTCGTTTTACACTAGCTAGAGGCAACAAAACATGTGATCAAGTGTTGTTAATGCTTTGGGAGATGAGATTTTTACTCTGCGTGCTTCACTATAATAAAAGAACGGTTTTAGATAACACGTTACATGTGTTGTTATAACGAACTCCATGGAATTGAAAATGTAAACCAAAATTAAATTGCACAAGTGAATACCATCAAATTAAATTAAATTAATCAAAATTTTAGAATGTTTTTTTACGTTTTCAGGATGTGCTCATCTTGATATTGAACTTAAGGATTTGGCAGTTTTAGTTCAACCTAACTGCTCTAAATATTCAAGAGTCAAGTATGCAACAGATTTTAGATATCAGCACTAAATTTCTGAGCATAAAATCATTTGCTTGACCTTTTAAACAGATGTTCATCCGAATTTTTTTCGTACATCTGCTTAAAAACCGTTGTGGTTTCGACAGATAATTGGATTAATTCCCCGTTGACCGCATTCAAGCTAAATTAGAGGTAAATCGGTCGAGATTAATCGAGTGCATGAGTAGTGATTAAATTTAACCGCTCTCTAGATCATAACAACGGTCCATTATGAAATGATTATCTCAGATGGACACGTTTACTATATGTATAGATGTAGAAGGCGATCGGTGATCAATCTAGGCATGTTCTTCCACCAGCTTCAGTTACTGTTTGCCGCGATTCAGAATGCCAGTCAATAAGGCCATTGTGCTCCAACTAGCAAGTAAGCCATATCGACCAAAGTTTGTATTTGTTCGATAATTTAACGCTCGGAATGTCGCAAATTACACTTGTAGATGTTAAAATAGTACGGTTTTCTTTGATATTCCAACAGAATACGAATCTATGTATGTGCAATGGTCGCTGACTGCATAATCTGTGATCTGTTCGCATCCACTCGGGTCCGCCGTAAAAGCAATTTCTTGAAATGTCGGCAAATATTAGCTTTGACAATAATTTCCTCTCCGATTCGCAGCAATAATTCAGTGTAAGCAATGCCCCGTTGTCGCTTCCTTAATAAACATCTTGAGATTTTTCAATTTGCTTTAACATTTAGTAAAGTCGTATTTACCCAGCCGTGCTTTATTGTTTATTATGAAAGCTCCACTTTGGGCTGCTCTCCATTATCCTGTCTAAATGGTTAAGTCAACAATGTCACTCCTGTCATTTCATTGTCGGGGCAATTGGACGCAGGTCTTCGACCCTTGTGTTTGTGTTGCGACAGTCTTCAGGGGCTGAGGCGACGCACGACAATTCGTCTCGTGTGTGGTTTTTGGGACCAAGCCAACACTGAAAGCCGCGTTTTCGCTGTACTTATGCGCTCATTAGAGAATCGACACGTTTACTTTAAGGCGGCGATTTACCCAGAGCATTCTAGGTTTGCTGTGGCGTTTCTCTGCTGTAATCTTATAGTGTTACACACACATCCATCCCTTCCACGAAATTCAAGGACAGGGTGATTTCAGACTCGGCAAACGAAGCGTTTTTAGCATAGCATTTTATTAGTTGCACTACAGCTCAGAAAGAGTAGACATTGGAGACAGCGGTATAGATAAAATAATGATAAAAAATAATAATATAAAAATAAAAACAAAAAATATAAAAGCAACAACAAACCAATTATTTAATAAAAGTAATGTTAAAAACTACAGTGAAACCTGTATAAAAAGGAATTGCAATCCGATGTTTACGTTTAACCAGTTTTCCGTTTTATACAATTTTTTTTAAAGCATTTACATGTCTTTCGCAAAAAATTTCCAGCCAACAATTTGAAGCTTTCAAATTTTGATGTTCAAAACGTTCGGCGATAAATTTGGTTTGCGATTATAAAAGTAGACCTGATGCATATAACTAGTTTAATTACTTCTTCGTTCTTGGTAACACAAATTTTCCGTAATAATTTTTCGTTAAACTGATTTTTATTTTTTTTTCATATTTAAATTGAGTTATTAATTGGTTAAACACTTAAATTATCACATTCTTGAACTCGGTGTAACTCTATTTATTCTTTTAAAGTGAACATGTTTTTCGTCCATCCATTCATTGCCCTGAATTCTCAATATCTAAATTTTTATTTGAAAGTAAAATTCTTGTTAGCTTTAATAAAAAAAATATAACCTAAAACCTCAGCTGAAGTACAATACGAGGTAAACAATATAAACAAGACAGTCGGCGTGTGACTTGTTTTCTAAACAATTCCCAATTGTTTCTAAGAAAATTTAAAAGAGTAAACAAAAAATTTCCCTTTTAAAAATGCAATAGTCTGTTTTTTGGCTTCCGTGTTTGCGTAAATTCAGCTGTTTTTTTAAAGGTTTCAGGTTTTTAAAATAGTCAATTTTGTAAAAATCCAAACAGTTTTTACAATAAATATTTAAAATTATAAAATAAGTTATAGTAAATACAGACTTAACATAGAAACCGATTTAAGAGCCAAAAATTTGAAAAATTAGATGATGTAATAAAATAATTCTAAATAATATCGCCCATATTTGATAAAAAAAACTTTATTCACAATCAGTCAACAATTGTTCATTTTCTAACTTTTCGTAAGGTGGAAAGTGAGCTGTTACTACGGTAATTCACTTCCCAGCGAGTTACCTCCCAATGCCAGACAACTAGATTTTGATAAATGAAGTAGGCCGCGTTACTGAATTTGACATTTCTATCTTATGTCATTTGGCGTCTAAGTTGATTTGAAAGTGTGTGAAATGGATGCTGAAGCTTCTAACTGCACCCCCCCGGAACTTAGGGCGGCAGCTGATCAAGCGACTGCCCAACTTTTGCCTGAGAAGAGCAAAGACCGCTATGAAAAATGTTTCAAACTTTATAATGATTGGTGTATCAAGCATGGGGCTCAAAACATAACGTCGGAAAGCGTGGTGCTAGCTTATTTGAATGCTGAAGCCAAGAACAAAAAGGCATCCACGTTATGGGCCACATATTCAATGTTAAAAAGCACCATCAATTTGAAGAACAATGTCAATATTGGGAAATATACAAAAGTCATAGCCTTTCTGAAGAAGCAAAATACAGGCTATAAAGCTAAAAAGTAGAGCACTTTTTCCAAAAGTGAAATTACCGCGTTTTTGAAAAATGCCCCATTGGAGTTTTTACCCTAAAAGGTAAATTACCTATTTAAATCTGAACATGAAATACACATTTTGAACATTGCAGGCTGCTTTGATCATTGGAATTTCGGGCGCATGTCGGAGTGACGAGCTCTTTAAAATGAAACTAAAAGACGTCAATTTCTCCGACAATAAGTTTATTAATTCTTAACCTAAAACTTCATGAATTGACAGTAGCGACTTTGGTTGGGGGAGGGGGTTAAACTAAGTTGAACCAGAGTTGAACTACTTATTCTCTTGATGCATGCGCGTGTGAAAAAGTGATTGTCTAGATATATCCACTCCAGACGAGTCTTTCCAATGTAGAGCATGGGCGGAAGTAATTTGGTAACAGTTTTTGAAAGCAAATAAACGTTTAAGAATATTGGACTTTTAACTTTCTTTATTATTATTTTTTTTAATATGATTGTGAATAAAATAGTATTCAAACCTTGGTAGAAGTTCGATTACTATCTCTCGAGAAATTGTCCACCTCGGCTGACGCCTCGGTGGCAAACTTTTTCTCTCGAGAGGAATCATGAACTTCCCATCTCGCTATGTAATCTACTACTCAATCCCTTAATAAATTAAAATTGCAAGGCAAGAAATATGTAGCGAATACCGGAAAGAAGGTAAAAGAAGAAAAACTAAGTGGAATGTGCGATGTATTTGTCAAGTGCTGTATGCCCTCGTTCTAACGAATCCAATCTGTAAATAAAAATTTGCTTCTTATCTAACTGGACTGTGAATGAACCGAACAACAAATAGAAAAACTTGATGTTACTTAAATTCCTAGTAAATCATAAATAAAGCGAAGTCACAAATCATTTTTGTTGTTCCTGACACTTTGGCCAATGATCAACCTTCAACAAAGATATTTTTACATCAAGTAATCTCTTCAAATTTTGACACAACGTGAAAGTTATCCTATCACATCTGTTTTAATTAATTCTAATTGTTAAAAGTGTTATAGGTGTATTGTAAATGTGCGCTAGCATTGGCACAATTGAATATGAACAACCAATAAATGCAAGCAAAATAACAATCTTCAGCAGATTTTACCATTTTTTAAATCCACCAACAAAGAGTTTTATAAATAAACTTTTAAAAAATTAGTTATTATTTTTACGATTTAATAAATTTAATAAAATTATTGATTAATTTGTATTGGTGAATATCTCATTATTTATAATTAATATCAAGGCGCTTAGAACGATTTTTGAATTTCAACGTCAATAATTTTTATCTCATTTGTCAAAAAGACAATATTTAAGAGCTCTCAATATCAAACTGCAAGTTTATTAACAAAGCTTAATAATATAGTTTTTGCAGTCAGGCTAATGTGACAATGTCTAGTTTAAATAATTTCTCAAAATATGTGGCTTGCCGCTGAGCCCGTTATTTAGGTATGTCAAGTCTTTAAATTTGAATGGACATCGAGTCGATCTCGAGACCAAATGGGCAAGGAAAAGAAAGTTATTAGTCGTTTATTATCGTACAATTTCTCACTTCTCGGACACATGTTATTTTTTTCCCCACCATCATGGTCACAGAGGGTTAGTTTCAACCTAAGATGTACGCAATTTATCCACAATTTGGCCGATGCAAGCTTCATGTAAATTAGTTCCTACATGATTATAATAGAATTAACAGTGGATCGAACATGATATTCTTTTTGTTAAAGAATGGTTCTGTGTCGGGACGAAGAGCTTTTTACAAAAGGAATGTTATTTCCTGAGATATTTAGTTCTAAACTTGGCCAAATTTAACGATTTTCAACTTTTTTTTTCATACTGTCATTACTTTTTTTCGAAAAAACTCAACGTCCCGACATTAATTACTATCTTAACTGCAGTTTCACAAAAATTGAACTGATTTTTTTCACAGACAACGGAGTAATATCGAATTTTGTGAGGCCTGAAAACATACATTTTTCTGGAGGTAAAT
This sequence comes from Gnatocerus cornutus, assembly GCA_029298725.1. NCBI lineage: Eukaryota > Metazoa > Arthropoda > Insecta > Coleoptera > Tenebrionidae > Gnatocerus > Gnatocerus cornutus. Next base: position 3,318,352 of record CM055510.1, read on the forward strand.
CGCCGCCTTAAAAACAACGGTATTGCAGGCGTAAAAATGGCGCAAGGCTGAGTTAATGAAGGCTACAACATCAATCGGAACCCTTTGAATTTTGTTGACATTGAATATTACAGAAATCGCTTCTTGGACTGCTCAAGACTGGTGCAAAAAACAATCCGATTATTTTTCTTGAATGCCATTATCATGATAATCGCATTTACACGGGAGTTGGCGCCAGCGATATTAAGATAAACTCGGCATTTGCATGAAATTAAACGAACGAAATTCAACTCAAATTAATATGTAAAAAACTTAAGACGACTAAAGTTTATCGCGATGACGTTAAATTATCAAGCTAAGTAATTCAAGTATCTACGCACATAACCGTTAAGAAGTTATATCAGATCATATAATTATTGTCGCAAGTTTGCAGAGGAAACAACTCGGTAATTAAACCGCCGGAAGAAACACAAGAGGATTTGTGTATGGAATTATGTGCTCGAGTTTAAGTTAGCATTCGACCAAAGTTGACAGTTGTGCGAAAATTAATTGCGGTAGTGCACATAAATCATCATGTAAGTAATCATTGGGTACGAGATTTGTCCTCGTTTCTTTATATGTAATAAGTTTGCTTGTTTCTAGCATTTTCGTGAGGATTAAAAATTACCTTACTTATTCTAATTGGACTATTTACCCGCAAGTGTAATCTAAATTAATAGCGGCAGTCATGTCGTTAAAATTAAAAATTTAGCTGAACAACCTGCTGCTAATGCATAATTTGTGCTCTCCAAAGTTGAAAGTAAATTACGAACATTCACATACATTTGTATAGAAGAGACTCAAGCAGTTGTAGAGTTGTTTAAATATTTGAAGGGTCAATCAATGCATGTATTTGGAATATATTACTTTTCGCAAAATAGTTAAGTTCTGGTTAAGCTTAAAGTTATTCACTGTTAAGTAGACTGCTGCATTTAAATGCTTTTGTCCTGTGCTCTTGGGCAAAAAAATAAGGATGAAAAACATTTTAAGAAAAAATGTAACTTTTACACGTAGTTGCATAATTCATATAATTTTCTCATAGCTAATAGCTTCATTATTGTCAAAAAATGTTAAAAATTTTAAAAAGAAAATCCAGCTAATGACGTTTTTTTCAAGATTTTTAGCTTCCTCGGCATTTTATTTTCAGCTTCTTAGCATTTTCATAAGTGATTTGGCAAAGAAACATAAATGTTTTACTTGATTTCTCCATTTTCATCAACTGAGTCACGTTTATCAAGGGCGCAGTATTGGTATAAGAAATTCCGAAAAACAGCAATTTATGATTCATGTTCAGAAAAAGAATGTTTTAGGTGTCGCTGATCGCAATTCAGACATTTTGGCCTTAAGGACAAACTATCTACAATATGTGCATTTGGAAAGATCGAAAGAAAAAGTTTGTCTACAAAAGTGTCGTTGGATCTGAATATAATGTTTGGGTCTTTACAGTTGCAGACTTGGAAGATGGAATAGTGAGCCTTGACCGGGTTCAGTTTTGCCAACATTATCATGTGAGGACGTGCTTTTCAGTGCTGCTACCATAAATAGGCTAGAAAATAGGCTTTTGGAAATGCAAGAAAAGTATTATAGAAATTTTCCAGTTTTTCCAAAACATTTTCTAGCCATGTCAAACACGAAATTTTGTGCGCCGACAATTATTAATAGTTATTTATTTTGATTTTTGGTTTGATTATGAAACGTCATTCCCTCATTTGGGGGAATTTCATCAGCTGGGAAATAGGTTGGTAGTACCCCATTCAAATCAAACGATTGCAGATTAATCATCGCTCTGATGATGGTAGCATTGCTATCGAAACGCGCGTCAGCATTTTTTGCCAAAATTTGGTGTTTGGGAATAAATTGTAATTTTGATGATTGCAGATTAATTTGAATTCAAATGTGTTTCAGCAAATTTTTGTGCCATCTTTGCGTAATTAATCTACCTTTATTATTTTCGAAGGTCATTGGCCTCCAAATCTGCACACAAATTGACCCAATTGACATTTATTTATAAAATAAAACCAACTATTTGAAATGTCACGTTTGACTGCCTAGACATTCAAAAGGTGATTTACTTGCCGCAAATGAGTATCATAAATGAAAAATGACGGAGGCGCACAAAGAAACGTGATCTATGCAAAAAAGGAAACAATAAATTTTCGGAAAATTTTTGTAAAGAAATTTCGAAACAATAGGTCTAGCAGAAAAAGCCTCATCGACGAAGGATCGGAGGAAATGCAGATTTTCAAGACACAACCGACAATTCGTTCCTCACCAATTCGTCCGCTGGTCAATTTGTCCTCAGCTTTTTCGTCTCCAATCCAATTTGTCCCCAGTTCTACAATTTTGCGAGATATTTTTAAATAAAATTATCACATGCAACACAACTTGCAACTAATACCATTCATTTTATTTGAGTATAAAAGATCAAATAAAATAAAATTTTGACTTGTAGGTAAAACACATTTATAAAGGGTTAAAAGTAACAGCACCTAAATACCTAAATCTATAAAATTAACTTTGAATGAATAGTGGTTGTTTAAACTCTCGATGATAACAAACAAATTTGCAATTCAAAGACGATTTTAGAGGTGGTCACATTTTTGACCCTGTGCAAATAATAAAATATAAAAAAGCGGGTTATGTGGCCGCGAACGAAATGAGTTGTTTTAATTACAATTAAGTTATCAATTTGCAGGGGACGAATTTTCAAAGGGACGAACTGTCTTCAAGTGGGAATCTCTTAATTTTTACAGAAAACCAACTGTAATTTTCGAAAATGAGAACAAAATGTCTCTAGAAGAATTCACTATTTCATCGAAACTTGGTACCTCCATTTTTCTCGCGTCAAATAGTGAGTGCAGACTAACCAAAATTGTATTATATCAACAATCTCCTAGACGCTTCAGAATTCTCTAATATTCATTTGTAGCTCTTAAAAATTATCTAGACGTCTCTATTTTTTAGTCTATAGGTACTTAATTGTCTACAATTTTCTATGATTTTTTAAGATTTTTCACTTTTATTGGTTTTTGCTTAATCTACAATTATCTGTTAAACCTTGAATTTTTCAGAAACTTTCAGAATTTTGTAAGAATTTAATTGATAATTCCGAGATGTCTCTAAATTCACAAGTTTTCGAGAATTCTTAACATTTATTGAGTCCTTTTACATATTAAATGATACCTGCACTACAATTTTTTAGGATTTTTAAATTCTATATTCTTTCTCTTAGAATTCTTAACATTCTGAAATTTATACGTAATTTCCTTTATTGTCTTTTTAGATTCTCAGAAATTCTCTACGTTTTCTCTAGATTTTTATCGAATTTTTTAAGAAGCATCAGGACTTCAGCTTTAAGATTCCGTAGACTTCAGAATTCTCTGAAATTTTATTAGATTCACTATAATTACTGAGGGCTACCAAAAATTATTAAAAATTAAAATTAAAAATTATCTAGTGTCCTGAAATTTCTAGTATCCTTTTTTTTTGATCATTTACTAGAATTGTCAAAAATTTGACTAAATTATTCTTTTTTTTTGTGTATATTTTTAATTCAAATCCTATATTTTTTCTCTGAACGTTCAAAGATACATTTTGTGAAAATCCTTTTTGAATTGTCCAGAATTTTTTTTCATTCTTAGATATTTTTTAGGAAATTAATTTTTATCGTATGGGTAAATTTCTACAATTTTCACTTTTATTGTGTTTTTTGGGTGGTTTCAAATTGTTTTTTATTTTCTAGGTGTTAACTTAAGTCTTCTAGAAACAGTACAATTTTGTAAAGATCGTCATTTGGCGTTTTTAAGACTGTTATTGAATCCCTAGAATGCTTTATTTTCTTGGTAAATCTCTAGAATTTTACTTTTATTGTGCTCTTTGGTTGTACTAAAATGCTTTAGTTTAAGTAACAGGTATACTCAGTTTCCACCTCATAGAATTATTTAAACTAAAAATTGATTTTCTTGCCCACTGGACTCCTATTACCCTCCATTTCCCTATGCAAGTTCAAAAATCGCCTGAAGAATACATCGAAATTGCACAGTTTGTTTGTGTAAAGCAGAAAACACATCTCTGCAAACGCGCGGATGAAAGAACAAGCACTGAAAGGAGAATAACAAGAAAGTGAATGAATTTTCTAGATTAGCATATATGGTGATCAAGTAATAGGTACACATAGCATACAACTCGGTTGTGCGATATGACGTAATTCGTCCCTGTGCTTTTCGTGTGTCAGTTGTGAAGTCCCTTCGGGCCAACAAAGATAATCAAAATGTCACTATGTAGAAGCTATCTCAGAACAGACTTGGTTCAAGCGCACGGTTGGTTTAGCGCGATTTTGGGCCATTTCGCTTCTTATCCGTATGAGAGATGTGATGGTGATAAAAAGGGATGTTAACGTTGTTGCAATCAATCAATAGCAAACATTTTTTTTGCAAAAATTGGCGGTCGTAAATTGTTATTAGAAAAACTATGCATAATGACATTCAAACCAATTGCAATTTTTAATTTTTACCTTGTTTTGTAGGATTAATTTTGGCAGAAAACAGAGAAGTCTTCTCTCCTGTGTTTAATATTACTTTTTTCACTACTAGCACGATTTAATCTCATTTTTTCACTATTTAAATAAATAAAAAAAATAAGTTAAAACCCATAAAACCCATTTGTATTTGACGCTTACTTCCATTCCCACTAAATATTTAGCTTAATGTGGGCAACCCAAAATACGCCTTTCGTTATCTACTTGTAGGAGAAAAATTTAATTTCACAGATGGAAAGTAGACGACATAATATGTTCTCAAGCTAGTAGTAAAAAATAATTGATATAATTATTAATTGCACCATTATTTTATGAGAATTCATCAGAAAATCAAAGAAAATTTGAGGTTTTTTTTTAAAGTAGATTTCACCAAAATTACCTGAATGTTCTGTCATTACAATGATGTAACTTGTAAAAACTTCTGAAACTTTAGTTTGGGATAGAATTTGCGACAATTTATTCCAGATCCATAAATTAGTATCATTATATGGTTTACTGCATGATTACGTCACGTACTGCATTTCCAAAACAGCGATTCCACACATCATAATTTTATTTTAATAAATATACTCATGGCAGTAAAATCTTTACAACGGACATAAAATATGAACTCCCGTCGAGCTGAATAAACCGTTTCTGAAACTATAAAATAAAAACTCGTGACAAGAAGCGTTTTCCAGATCATTCTTTTATGTTCGACAGTTCAAACTGTCTGCACAAACTTTGTTTTATATATTCTATAGTTTTGTAAATTTCCTATGAAACGTCACAGACTAGTGGCGATTAACTTACGCCACGTACGCTTATAAAATAAAGAACACATCCCTTCCAATTTTCCTTTAAAATATAAATGCAAAATAAGGTTTTTATGTTATTTTTATGGACGATGAAATTTTACGCTCGGTGTCTAATAAATAGTGGTTGGTTTGATCCCACAAATTGTGATTGCTTTACAAAAGAGTAGTTTTTCGAGTACCCAACAGACTATAAAATTTTAACGATATCTACTTATGCAGTAAGTACATATTCACTCCATTTTAAATAAAAGCCTCCGATATTAGACTATCTTCTCTATTCCTTAAATGAACCCACATGGCCTACATTATTATTTCAACAAATGGTTCTATGTAATACTAACACTCTGAAAGTAGAGTAGTTTCATAATTAGTTAACGAGTCAACAAATTATCATTTCTAGGGTAAAAACATACAATTGCCGTCCACTACTGCAGGGAAAGTGAAAGAGAAAAATTCAACTTTCTACTAGAAAATGAGTAACAAAGTAACTACAATACCTTTTCAAAAAAACGTTGCACGAAAACGTTATAAATCCCTTATGGCCATTGAGACAACTAATGGTTTTACAGACTCTCTAAAAAGCGAGGTCGGAGTTTAAATTCCGTATAAAACGTTGGTGTCTTGGCTTTAAGTTTTTTTAACTATAACATGCATTTTTTTTTATATTTTATTTAAATCGGCGATTTACCCAGAGCATTCTAGGTTTGCTGTGTCGTTTCTCTGCTGTAATCTTATAGTGTTACACACACATCCATCCCTTCCACGAAATTCAAGCACAGGGTGATTTCAGACTCGGCAGCGTTTTTAGCATGGCATTTTATTAGTTGCACTACAGCTCAGAAAGAGTAGACATTGGAGACAGCGATATAGAAAAAATAATGATAAAAAATAATAATATAAAAATGAAAACAAAAAATATAAAAGCAACAACAAACCAATTATTTAATAAAATAAAAAACAAACAAACATAAAATTAGCCGAAATTATTAAAACAAAAGCATTCCTTTTGCTCGGGTACCAAATTTGTTCAAGTAATGTTCCAAACTACAGTGAAACCTGTTTAAAAAGGAATTGCAATCTGATGTTTACGTTTAAGCAGTTTTCCGTTTTATACAATTTTTTTGAAAGCATTGACATGTCTTCCGCAAAAAATTTCCAGCCAACAATTTGAAGCTTTCAAATTTTGATGTTCAAAACGTTCGGCGATAAATTTGGTTTGCGATTATAAAAGTAGACCTGATACATATAACTAGTTTAATTACTTCTTCGTTCTTGGTAACACAAATTTTCCGTAATAATTTTTCGTTAAACTGATTTTCATTTTTTTTTCATATTTAAATTGAGTCATTAATTGTTTAACACTTAAATTATCACATTCTTGAACTCGGTGTAATTCTATTTATTCTTTTAAAGTGAACATGTTTTTCGTCCATCCATTCATTGCCCTGAATTCTCAATATCTAAATTTTTATTTGAAAGTAAAATTCTTGTTAGCTTTAATAAAAAAATATAACCTAAAACCTCAGCTGAAGTACAATACGAGGTAAACAATATAAACAAGACAGTCGGCGTGTGACTTGTTTTCTAAACAATTCCCAATTGTTTCTAAGAAAATTTAAAAGAGTAAACAAAAAATTTCCCTTTTAAATATGCAATAGTCTGTTTTTTGGCTTCCGTGTTTGCGTAAATTCTGCTGTTTTTTTAAAGTTTTCAGGTCTTTAAAATAGTCAATTTTGTAAAAATTCAAACAGTTTTACAATAAATATTTAAAATTATAAAATAAGTTATAATAAATACAGACTTAACATAGAAACCGATCTAAGAGCCAAAAATTTGAAAAATTAGATGATGTAATAAAATAATTCTAAATAATATTGTCCATATTTGATAAAAAAACTTTTAATCCCTTAATAAATTAAAATTGCAAGGCAAGAAATATGTAACGAATACCGGAAAGAAGGTAAAAGAAGAAAATCTAAGTGGAATGTGCGATGTATTTGTCAAGTGCTGTATGCCCTCGTTCTAAAGAATTCAATCTGTCAATAAAAATTTGCTTCTTATCTAACCGGACTGTGAATGAACCAAACAACAAACAGAAAAACTTGATGTTGTGTAAATTCATTTTTGTTCCTGACACTTTGGCCAATGGTCAACCTTCAACAAAGACATTTTTACATCAAGTAATCTCTTAAAATTTTGACACAACGTGATAGTTATCCTATCACATCTGTTTTAATTTATTATAATTGTTAAAAGTGTTGTAGGTGTATTGTAAATATGCGCTAGCATTGGCACAATTGAATTATGAACAACCAATAAAAATGCAAGCAAAATAACAATCTTCAGCAGATTTTACCATTTTTCAAACCTGCCAACAAAGAGTTTTATAAATAAACTTTTAAAAAATTAGTTATTATTTTTACGATTTTTCAATAAAATTTAATAAAATTATTGATTAATTTGTATTGGTGAATATCTCATTATTTATAATTAATATCATGGCGCTTAGAACGATTTTTGAATTTCAACGTGAATAATTTTTTTCTCATTTGTCAAGAAGACGATATTTAAGAACTCTCAATATTAAACTGCTAGTTTATTAACAAAGCTTAATAATATACTTTTTGCAGTTATGGAATGTTATTTCCTGAGATATTTAGTTCTAAACTTGGCCAAATTTAACGATTTTCAACATTTTTTTTATCATACTGTCATTATTTTTTTCAAAAAACTCAACGTCCCGACATTAATTACTATCTTAGCTGCAGTTTCACAAAATTTGAACTGATTTTTTTCACAGACAACGGAGTAATATCGAATTTTGTGAGGCCTGAAAACATACATTTTTCTGGAAATAAATCGCCGCCTTAAAGTCAAAGGGATGTGGGTATCGAATCTGCCGAAAAACCCAAATATTATTGCTTTTAAAGATAAAACATTTTCTTCTTTATCGAATTTATGCAGCTAAGTTTGATGCGAACAGAAAAAGAATCGATGCGAAAATGACGGCAGCAAAATGGTGGAAGCATAAAAAAATGTCGTATGCAAGTAATTAGGAAAATTTGATTTTTGCTTTATTTTTAAAGTACAAATTTGATTATAAAATTATGGATATTCTGCAGAAAATTTACCGCTTTACAAAGGAACAATTTAAGCTCAGCAGGATTTCAAAGGGATATGTTAAACACTACCTAAATTTGTTAGTTCTTTTAAGTTTACCTGTACGTAAACTAAACTAGCAAGAAACGATCTATAGAAAAAATTTCAAAGTAGCCAAAAGTAAGCAAAAATTTTACTTGGTGCAGAATGCCTGCAACTTCTCGCTGTAATTCTCGACTTTTGATGCATAGTGCAATAACAAAATTGCGGTTGGTTCACACGAATAAATTAACAAACGTGCAATTTGGAACCCTTCCAACTTCAAGATCAGTGTTGGCAAAAATTCTCGTTGGTTAGAAGTAGAAGTATTAAACGTCCGCATTGTTTAGTGCTGATATGACTGCTACAAAAAATTAAAATAAATTATCGAAACGTGACAACAGTATTATAATTTTCTGAAGATTTATTATGTTTAAAATTACATTTTCTGTCGTATAAATAACTCTACGTTGACAAATGTTTATTTCCGCTGAATAAAGTTTTATTATGTCTTAACGAAGTGACGTTTCAGTTAACACCAGAGGAACATTCATAAATTAGGCGAAAGGAGATGCTAAAAAAACCGCTCCTGTTTCTTCTGAGTGAATTATCTGCTAAGAATTTAATTACAGAGATGCTTCTATTCCTCAGCAACTTTTCGGAAAGTTAGCGGCAGGTAACAATTATCTCGAGTCGTACAAGATAAATGGGACCAATGCTTACATATTCTGGGTGTACCTATCGATGCCTTTCAAATAATTGGCTGGTGATTGGAGATTTATGTGCTAATTAGGTACAATGCGGAGAGTTTGTAACTAAATTCTTTTATTAAATTTGCTTAAAAGGATCCAAAACTTCAACCAAAAAGTCGTGTTACGTGATGTACGTATAATTAAGTCAATTATAAATCTCCGAATATTTCGAGAGAATTGGTTTTGTCTCTCTCTCTGGATCTATGTTCATGCTGTAATTGGGAAGGGGAGGAATTAGATGATTCTCCGATAATTGTTTCACCTGTTTGCGAACGACGTCAAAGGAGGTATTTAAACAAATCCTAAAAATATTGCAGTCGTCCCACCCGACGGAAATAACTGTAATTGTTCTGAATTTATATAGTTCAACGTTAAGGGTTTCTTGCTGATAAACTATTGATTTTGGCAACGGTCACGTTTTATGTCGGATGATCGACAAAATTTGTGATTTTAGAAGACCTTGACTTCACAAAATTGTTCCTGCTCTATCTTTTGAATGCAACTTAAAAGATTATTTTTACTCATTCTTCATTTTCAACGAAAACAATTGTCAACACTATGAAGTTATAGCAAAAAATATTGTACATGGTGTTCCAAAATTGTTAAGGGGTTAAGAGATATTTACAAATAAAATTGTAATTTGGCAACATTGTAACAATTCTTACGTCCACAAAAGACAACAATTAAGGGGATATCTAACAAACTGTAACGGTAAATTCTGCTTCAAAATTCTGCGTAAAGGAAAAATTATATGAAACATTTTAAACATCCAAACGTCAAATGTAGCATCTCCCTTCAACCCTCATTATTTGTACACGGCACTCTTTTAGTGAGTTAGTGAGTTTAGTGAGTTTTTAGTGAGTCAGTCTGCTTACTACGGTAATAAAACCATAATTAAAAACTACTTCTTAAAATCCCAATTTAATGTTTATCTTCATAAATAAATTAATTTTTCCAGAAAAAGAGAGATTTGTGTAATTGCAAAAATTTAAAATAAAAAGAATTAATAGATGTAACAAAAAATAATGAACATAAATTATAAATAATAATTATATTCTGTTGTTTAGTAATTGATCTATTTTTTAAAACCTTTAAATTACGAGAAATTTTTCAGTATTTTCACCACCCCAAAGTCATAATTTTGACAACAAGACGTTATATTACTGTCTGGTTGTTCTCAAAATACGTATGTGTGAATTTTGAAAAGTCTACGCATGTGGAATGCTAAAAATTATTTCGCTTTTAGCCAAGTTTTCGTATTTAATTAATCAAAAAAAAAAAATTTTTCAAAAAATGTATATAGCATTTAACATAGTGCACGTTGAACAGATTCATATGCAAAAAACAGAAAGCAATTTACTCAAGTAATTTTCGAGTAATCGTGTTTGGAAAAATACATTGAATGTGCCCTATACTGAAATTTGTTCGATATCCCCTTAAGCAGAAATTTCATCATGGTAACTACTGGCAAAATGCAGCGTAACCATTTATACAGTGGGCAAAATGCTTCCAAATCGAGATTAATAAAAAATTCGTAAAAATAATTCAGTTTAAAAAACAGAAAAAGAAGCAAAATTATGAATGAATCCGTTAACGAGTTTTTAATGTGAAATTCAACATACTTTGTTCCTAGTTTTATCTACTTTCTTAAATAAATCAGTAAAATGTAGGTCCGTCAAGTTTGAGCATCATACATCGCAAAACAGTTTAAGTGATATGCCAGAATTTTGTGCTAATTCTGTGCCAATTTGTGCTGGAATTTTGAAATTCTGTGCTCTTTTCGTTTTCGAGTTATTTAAGAAACAAAAATGATTCTCAAACTTGACGCCTAGCATCATGAGTCACAAAAATTGATCAAATCGGTCTTATAATTTTGTGCTAATTCTGTGCTACTTTGTGCTGCAAGTTTTAAATTCTGTGCTCTTTTCGTTTTTGAGTTACTTCAAAAACTAGTAGGATAGTAGGCAACCCAAAATACAGATTTCAACGAATTTTCTTTCAAGAAGCGTCAAGTTGAGCATCATGCTTCACGAAACAGCTTAAATAATATGCCATAATTTTGTGCTAATGGTGCAATTTTCAAATTCCGTGCTCTTATCCTTTTTAAGATATTTTAAAAAATGTACAAAAATAGTAGTCAACTCAAAATACAGATGTTATCGAATTTTCTTTAAAGAAGCGCCAAGTTTGAGCATCATACATCTCGAAACAGCTTAAGTAATATGCGATAATTTTGTGCTAATCCTGTGCTGATTGATGGTGCAATTTCCAAATTCTGTGCCCTTTTCGTTTTTGAGTTATTTAAAAAAAATGTACAAAAATAGTAGGCAACCCAACATACAAATTTTAACGAATTTTCTTTGAACAATCGTCAAATGATTGGAGCTTTTTGATATTCATATTTAGAATTAAAAAATTTTTGTTTTGATTACCGGACATACTAAATGTACATACATAATTTAATTAACGCCCTTTATATTCTTCACAATTAGAAATTTGCTGAGTAAGAACTGTTCTATCATTTATTTTTCTCTGAATCACGTCGTTTCAGGAATAGTTGGCCAGGCGCGTTAGAATGATGTCTTTAGAGAATATTGCTCTATTCAAACACAAATACAGTCGAATTCTATTAATTCATATTTCAAGGAACAGAGGAATAAATATATAAATATATTAATTAAGCGAAGATGTAGACAAGCAAAATTATGGCATAGCACTTAAGCTCTTTTGCGATCGTTCAAATTTGTTTATTTGAATAACTCAAAAACGAAAAGAGCTCAGAATTTAGAAATTGCACCATTAGTTAGCACATAATTAGCACAAAATGATGGCATATTATTTAAGCTGTTTCGTGATGCATGATGCTCAAACTTGACGCTTCTTGAAAAAAAATTCGTTGAAATCTGTATTTTGGGTTGCCTGCTATTTTTTGTACGTTTTTTGGAATAACTCAAAAACCAAAAGAGCACAAAATTTAAAAAATACAGCACAAATTAGCACAGAATTAGCACAAAATTATAAGACTAGTTTGATTCATTTTGATGACATATGATGCTGATGACCATCATTTGAGTTTCTTGAATAACTCGAAAACGAAAAGAGCACAGAATTTAAAAATTGCAGCACAAACTGGCACAGAATTAGCACAAAATTATGACAAATGTTTGAAATTTTTTTGCGATGTAAACTTCACGAACCTGTTAAATGTTACCAACTTTAAAACGCTAGGATGTTTTAAAAAGACAAACATTTTTTTTTTTCGGGAATATTATTGTTAATATTACTGAATTCTACTTTGCTGTATGTTTTTTTTGTGGCAATTTTGGAACATCCTGTACTTATTACAATAAATATACTTCTTTCGCTCAAACAAGGAGAGAAAGTTAAAGTGGTAACCAACCAAACCCCAGAAGCTGTAGCCGCTAGCCGTTAACTAAATTTCAACGTTGAATATCTTTAGTTGATATTAAATCTCTCGGTTTTGTTGTATTTCCAATTAAAACTCGTATTATAGAAGTAATAGCCACAATTAGGAAAATTAATATAGTTTTCACACTGGTAACATATCTGAAGAGTCTACACTAACAACCGCAGAAGTTCGATTTGTGGTTGTTTACTAGTTTTACACAATTATGTCAAAAATACCGTATGTAAAATTGTGTGTCATGTTTTTAATTATGTCGCTGAAGTTAGCGTCATTTTATCGGATTCATTTTCATGAATTAAACGCCCCAGTACTTCGCCTCAAATGACGCATGCATGCCGGTCGCACTTTTCACATGCGAATTTCCACCGATCGTCGTCTTTTTTTCACACAATTTTCGACCAAATGACACCGTAATGACCTTCTGCCCCATCTTCAATCAAAATTCTCCTTCTACATGAGAACAAAGTGGTAAAACTCAACCCTTAACCTAACTAGAAAATTATTATTCATTTCAACCTTCAATAGTAATGTAGCTTCATAAATACGACATCGAAAAATTACAAATAAATCACTTAGTAATCCCCCATATCGCATATACGCCCACCACCCGTCAGAGGGTGGCAATCTCAACCCCTCAAACACGACCTCCGATTATTTTAAAAAATCCGCAATGTAGCCTTATGAATTTGACATGAAAAAATTACAAATAAATCACTTAGTAATCTCCCATATCGCATATATGCCCACCACCCGTCAGAGGGTGGCAATCTCAACCCCTCAAACACCACCTCCCACTATTTTGAAAAATCCGCAATGTAGCCTTATGAATTTGACATGGAAAAATTACAAATAAATCACTTAGTAATCTCCCATATCGCATATATGCCCACCACCCGTCAGAGGGTGGCAATCTCAACCCCTCAAACACCACCTCCCACTATTTTGAAAAATCCGCAATGTAGCCCTATGAATTTGACATGAAAAAATTACAAATAAATCACTTAGTAATTCCCCATATCGCATATACGCCCACCACCCGTCAGAGGGTGGCAATCTCAACCCTTCAAACACCACCTCCGATTATTTTGAAAAATCCGCAATGTAGCCCTATGAATTTGACATGAAAAAATTACAAATAAATCACTTAGTAATTCCCCATATCGCATATACGCCCACCACCCGTCAGAGGGTGGCAATCTTAACCCCTCAAACACCACCTCCGATTATTTTGAAAAATCCGCAATGTAGCCCTATGAATTTAACATGGAAAAATTACAAATAAATCACTTAGTAATCCCCCATATCGCATATACGCCCACCACCCGTCAGAGGGTGGCAATCTCAACCCCTCAAACACCACCTCCGATTATTTTGAAAAATCCGCATGTAGCCTTTTGAATTTGACATGAAAAAATTACAAATAAATCACTTAGTAATCCCCCATATCGCATATATGCCCACCACCCGTCAGAGGGTGGCAATCTCAACCCCTCAAACACCACCTCCCACTATTTTGAAAAATCCGCAATGTAGCCCTATGAATTTGACATGAAAAAATTACAAATAAATCACTTAGTAATTCCCCATATCGCATATACGCCCACCACCCGTCAGAGGGTGGCAATCTCAACCCTCCAAACACCACCTCCGATTATTTTGAAAAATCCGCAATGTAGCCCTATGAATTTGACATGGAAAAATTACAAATAAATCACTTAGTAATCTCCCATATCGCATATATGCCCACCACCCGTCAGAGGGTGGCAATCTAAACCCCTCAAACACCACCTCCCACTATTTTGAAAAATCCGCAATGTAGCCTTATGAATTTGACATGGAAAAATTACAAATAAATCACTTAGTAATCTCCCATATCGCATATACGCCCACCACCCGTCAGAGGGTGGCAATCTCAACCCCTCAAACACGACCTCCGATTATTTTGAAAAATCCGCAATGTAGCCTTATGAATTTGACATGGAAAAATTACAAATAAATCACTTAGTAATCCCCCATATCGCATATACGCCCACCACCCGTCAGAGGGTGGCAATCTCAACCCCTCAAACACGACCTCCGATTATTTTGAAAAATCCGCAATGTAGCCTTATGAATTTGACATGGAAAAATTACAAATAAATCACTTAGTAATCTCCCATATCGCATATATGCCCACCACCCGTCAGAGGGTGGCAATCTAAACCCCTCAAACACCACCTCCCACTATTTTGAAAAATCCGCAATGTAGCCCTATGAATTTGACATGGAAAAATTACAAATAAATCACTTAGTAATCTCCCATATTGCATATACGCTCACCACCCGTCAGAGGGTGGCAATCTTAACCCCTCAAACACCACCTCCGATTATTTTGAAAAATCCGCAATGTAGCCTTTTGAATTTGGCATGGAAAAATTACAAATAAATCACTTAGTAATCCCCCATATTGCATATACGCTCACCACCCGTCAGAGGGTGGCAATCTTAACCCCTCAAACACCACCTCCCACTATTTTGAAAAATCCGCAATGTAGCCTTTTGAATTTGGCATGGAAAAATTACAAATAAATCACTTAGTAATCCTCCATATCGCTTATACTCCCACCACCCGTCAGAGGGTGGCAATCTCAACCCCTCAAACACCACCTCCCACTATTTTGAAAAATCCGCAATGTAGCCTTTTGAATTTGACATGGAAAAATTACAAATAAATCACTTAGTAATCTCCCATATTGCATATACGCTCACCACCCGTCAGAGGGTGGCAATCTTAACCCCTCAAACACCACCTCCCACTATTTTGAAAAATCCGCAATGTAGCCTTTTGAATTTGGCATGGAAAAATTACAAATAAATCACTTAGTAATCTCCCATATCGCATATATGCCCACCACCCGTCAGAGGGTGGCAATCTAAACCCCTCAAACACCACCTCCCACTATTTTGAAAAATCCGCAATGTAGCCCTATGAATTTGACATGGAAAAATTACAAATAAATCACTTAGTAATCTCCCATATTGCATATACGCTCACCACCCGTCAGAGGGTGGCAATCTTAACCCCTCAAACACCACCTCCGATTATTTTGAAAAATCCGCAATGTAGCCTTTTGAATTTGGCATGGAAAAATTACAAATAAATCACTTAGTAATCCCCCATATTGCATATACGCTCACCACCCGTCAGAGGGTGGCAATCTTAACCCCTCAAACACCACCTCCCACTATTTTGAAAAATCCGCAATGTAGCCTTTTGAATTTGGCATGGAAAAATTACAAATAAATCACTTAGTAATCCTCCATATCGCTTATACTCCCACCACCCGTCAGAGGGTGGCAATCTCAACCCCTCAAACACCACCTCCCACTATTTTGAAAAATCCGCAATGTAGCCTTTTGAATTTGACATGGAAAAATTACAAATAAATCACTTAGTAATCTCCCATATTGCATATACGCTCACCACCCGTCAGAGGGTGGCAATCTTAACCCCTCAAACACCACCTCCCACTATTTTGAAAAATCCGCAATGTAGCCTTTTGAATTTGGCATGGAAAAATTACAAATAAATCACTTAGTAATCTCCCATATCGCATATATGCCCACCACCCGTCAGAGGGTGGCAATCTAAACCCCTCAAACACCACCTCCCACTATTTTGAAAAATCCGCAATGTAGCCCTATGAATTTGACATGGAAAAATTACAAATAAATCACTTAGTAATCTCCCATATTGCATATACGCTCACCACCCGTCAGAGGGTGGCAATCTTAACCCCTCAAACACCACCTCCGATTATTTTGAAAAATCCGCAATGTAGCCTTTTGAATTTGGCATGGAAAAATTACAAATAAATCACTTAGTAATCCCCCATATTGCATATACGCTCACCACCCGTCAGAGGGTGGCAATCTTAACCCCTCAAACACCACCTCCCACTATTTTGAAAAATCCGCAATGTAGCCTTTTGAATTTGGCATGGAAAAATTACAAATAAATCACTTAGTAATCTCCCATATCGCATATACGCCCACCACCCGTCAAAGGGTGGCAATCTCAACCCCTCAAACACCACCTCCGATTATTTTGAAAAATCCGCAATGTAGCCTTTTGAATTTGGCATGAAAAAATTACAAATAAATCATTTAGTAATCCCACATATTGCGTTTTTTCCTACTACTTTTGAGAGGGTGGCAATCATAACCCTCTTTCTACAGTATCCGGCATTTTTCGAAACACCTCAATGTAGCCCGTTCAAAATAATATAAAAAAATGTATAAATAAAACGTCTGTTAATTTACATAAGAATTTGCCCCCACCGTCAAAGGGTAGAAAACCAGCACCCTTTATGTATTCACGTTCTGTAAATGTAAAAAATTTAAAATTTAGCATAACGTCATTAGTATCAAAAAAATTTAAAAAATTTACTGAATAATGTTTTATTTCAAAAATAGCTTTACTAACTCTCAAAGAGTATCGTTTTATTTAAACAAAATAGCCAGTTTTTTTTATCTGGCAACCCAGAATACAGCTTCTCTTTTTTAGATTTGCAGACTTTACAGGGGATACATTTTACAAATGAGGAGCAGACTTTCAAAATGCAGTTTGTCCCTAATTGCATATTTTTAGAAATTAATAAAATCTGCAGCTCCTTTAAGAAATAACTTGCATTTTTAAACATGTAGCAATAAAATAAGGAAAATTATGTACTATTTGCACACAAATTTCACGACTAGAATAGAAGAGAATTTCGCAAAAAAACAAAATGGCGCCAATATCTCAATTTGTGAAAAAATGGATAAACTGCACTTTGAAAGTCTGCTCCTCAAGTTGGATCTGAAGAAACGTTATTTCATTTGAAAACATCGTAGACAAAATGGCGGGCCGACTGATTATGTAGCCAAGTGCATTTCATATTGTAAATCAAATAAAGAGCTAGGTAAATTGAATTAAATTAAAGGAAATTAAATGGTTCCGTCACGAAACTAAATATTACAATTTCATGCGTAATAAGTGCTAAATGACAAAATGTGCAAGAGGTTACAAAATGTTACAAATCGAAATTGCAAATTCCAAGTAAAATTATCTATACGCATGTTCCTATTCCTTAAAATATCAATTATTATCCTGTGTAGGGTAGACACCACCCAGGGTTTTCCATTACAGTTCACCAAACGATCTAGTGCGGTTGTGGCTTTGACTTTTTAAACCGTTTACAGCAATTTTACCGCAAACCTTCATAAACATAATCGTCCTCAAGTGGTTGGGTCTTATCTGCATTAAAATAAACCCCTAGGATAGACGTATTTTGAAGAATTCTATTGTTTCGATTTGTAAGACTGACCAGCTGGGTAAAAATGTGTATTCCGGTTCAGATCTAACCACCAGAGAATGTTTATGTTTATGGGGGTTTGCGGTAAAGTAGCTGTAAACGATTTAAAAAGTCAAAGCCATAACAGCACTAAATCGTTGCGTAAACTGTACCTACGTGTCGACGCAGCTCCGAGCCTTGACAAAATCACGTACGTCTGATAAGTAAACAATTAATGATAACAATCACATACATAAATTCCTTGCTGGTGACGTGTCAACGAAGAGGATGGTCAAAACAAAACAACCAACTTAGCGAATTTTTTATTGTTATTAGTCTAATTAGATAATTAGGTGGGTACTCAAAACATATAACATCCAGAGTGTCTCAGAACTGGCGAAGATGAGTTAACAACAGATCCTGGCTAAATTTGCTAAAAACAAATTAATTAATGCAATATAAAATTAAACAATCAAATACGTTTCTTTTTATGACAAAAACGATGTTGCTAAGTATCTAACAATGTAAGGTACATTTGAATACTGATTAATAAAATATTTGTGATTGGTTAGCGTTACATTGCTCTAATGTAAAATCTAAGGAGCTATTTCAATTTCATTTGCTTAATGCAATAATTAGGCAGAACCTAAAGTTATCGAGTCGTTCAGAAATTCTGAGACACCTGCATATTATATGCATTGATTTTCTCAAAATTACTTGTATTTATTTACCTTAAAATAAAATAAAATAAAAAGTAAATTCAGTTAAGATAAAAATCCAAAGTCCATGCAAAATTGAAATTTCAAATGTGTTACGGAAACCTGTTGCAGCTATTTTTTAAAGAGACAGCGGAAGAGGACATAACAGATAGCTATTTCCTTTAAATAACAAAAAAGTCAAGCATACCTGCTTGGTAATCTATAATCTATAAAACCTCTATTTTTGTATCTAAAGTTTAAAGAAACTCTAAGGAAAATTTAATGAAAACCTCGAGACATTTTGCGTAAGATTAAACAGCAAAAACGGGCAGTTTTAATTTTCAGATAAAATTTCGATTTTAACGTATTCTCGTAAAAAATCCCATGTTCAGTAATTACTTCAAAAAAATTCTGGTGCATAGTCAAAAACACAATGGCCGTAAATTCAGTAAAAAAAAAATTAGAATGCAACTTACAATTTTACAAGGTGCATTCTGGGTTGCCAGACAAAAAAGTATTATTTTGTTTAAACAATTACACCTTTACCCTCTAACAGTTGGAGGGTGTAAACCGGATATAAGAAATTTTAATAACAATGTCATCGGACTAAAATAAAAGTAATAACTATAATAAAAGTTTTTTGAAAAAAGTTGAAAGTTGTGGAAAGGGGTTGAGATTGCCACCCTCTGACGGGTGGTGGGCGTATATGCGATATGGGAGATTACTAAGTGATTTATTTGTAATTTTTCGAGTTCAAATTCATAGGGCTACATTGCGGATTTTTCAAAATAGTCGGAGGTGGTGTTTGAGGGGTTGAGATTGCCACCCTCTGACGGGTGGTGGGCGTATATGCAATATGGGAGATTACTAAGTGATTTATTTGTATTTTTTCCATGCCAAATTCAAAAGGCTACATTGCGGATTTTTCAAAATAATCGGAGGTGGTGTTTGAGGGGTTAAGATTGCCACCCTCTGACGGGTGGCGGGCGTATATGCGATATGGGAGATTACTAAGTGATTTATTTGTAATTTTTCCATGTCAAATTCAAAAGGCTACATTGCGGATTTTTCAAAATAGTCGGAGGTGGTGTTTGAGGGGTTGAGATTGCCACCCTCTGACGGGTGGTGGGCGTATATGCGATATGGGGAATTACTAAGTGATTTATTTGTAATTTTTTCATGTCAAATTCATAGGGCTACATTGCGGATTTTTCAAAATAGTCGGAGGTGGTGTTTGAAGGGTTGAGATTGCCACCCTCTGACGGGTGGTGGGCGTATATGCGATATGGGGGATTACTAAGTGATTTATTTGTAATTTTTCCATGTCAAATTCATAAGGCTACATTGCGGATTTTTCAAAATAATCGGAGGTGGTGTTTGAGGGGTTGAGATTGCCACCCTCTGACGGGTGGTGGGCGTATATGCGATATGGGAGATTACTAAGTGATTTATTTGTAATTTTTCCATGTCAAATTCAAAAGGCTACATTGCGGATTTTTCAAAATAGTGGGAGGTGGTGTTTGAGGGGTTGAGATTGCCACCCTCTGACGGGTGGTGGGCGTATATGCGATATGGGAGATTACTAAGTGATTTATTTGTAATTTTTTTATGTCAAATTCAAAAAGCTACATTGCGGATTTTTCAAAATAGTCAGAGGTGGTGTTTGAGGGGTTGAGATTGCCACCCTCTGACGGGTGGTGGGCGTATATGCGATATGGGGAATTACTAAGTGATTTATTTGTAATTTTTTCATGTCAAATTCATAGGGCTACATTGCGGATTTTTCAAAATAATCGGAGGTGGTGTTTGAAGGGTTGAGATTGCCACCCTCTGACGGGTGGTGGGCATATATGCGATATGGGGGATTTCTAAGTGATTTATTTGTAATTTTTCCATGTCAAATTCATAAGGCTACATTGCGGATTTTTCAAAATAATCGGAGGTGGTGTTTGAGGGGTTGAGATTGCCACCCTCTGACGGGTGGTGGGCGTATATGCGATATGGGAGATTACTAAGTGATTTATTTGTAATTTTTTCATGTCAAATTCATAAGGCTTCATTGCGGATTTTTCAAAATAATCGGAGGTCGTGTTTGAGGGGTTGAGATTGCCACCCTCTGACGGGTGGTGGGCATATATGCGATATGGGAGATTACTAAGTGATTTATTTGTAATTTTTCCATGTCAAATTCATAGGGCTACATTGCGGATTTTTCAAAATAATCGGAGGTG
Source organism: Gnatocerus cornutus (assembly GCA_029298725.1). Taxonomy (NCBI): domain Eukaryota; kingdom Metazoa; phylum Arthropoda; class Insecta; order Coleoptera; family Tenebrionidae; genus Gnatocerus; species Gnatocerus cornutus. The sequence continues at coordinate 3,339,262 of CM055510.1, forward strand.
GTGTTTGAGGGGTTGAGATTGCCACCCTCTGACGGGTGGTGGGCATATATGCGATATGGGGGATTTCTAAGTGATTTATTTGTAATTTTTCCATGTCAAATTCATAAGGCTACATTGCGGATTTTTCAAAATAATCGGAGGTGGTGTTTGAGGGGTTGAGATTGCCACCCTCTGACGGGTGGTGGGCGTATATGCGATATGGGAGATTACTAAGTGATTTATTTGTAATTTTTCCATGTCAAATTCAAAAGGCTACATTGCGGATTTTTCAAAATAGTGGGAGGTGGTGTTTGAGGGGTTGAGATTGCCACCCTCTGACGGGTGGTGGGCGTATATGCGATATGGGAGATTACTAAGTGATTTATTTGTAATTTTTTCATGTCAAATTCATAAGGCTTCATTGCGGATTTTTCAAAATAATCGGAGGTCGTGTTTGAGGGGTTGAGATTGCCACCCTCTGACGGGTGGTGGGCATATATGCGATATGGGAGATTACTAAGTGATTTATTTGTAATTTTTCCATGTCAAATTCATAAGGCTACATTGCGGATTTTTCAAAATAGTGGGAGGTGGTGTTTGAGGGGTTGAGATTGCCACCCTCTGACGGGTGGTGGGCATATATGCGATATGGGAGATTACTAAGTGATTTATTTGTAATTTTTCCATGTCAAATTCATAGGGCTACATTGCGGATTTTTCAAAATAGTGGGAGGTGGTGTTTGAGGGGTTTAGATTGCCACCCTCTGACGGGTGGTGGGCGTATATGCGATATGGGGGATTTCTAAGTGATTTATTTGTAATTTTTCCATGTCAAATTCATAAGGCTACGTTGCGGATTTTTCAAAATAATCGGAGGTGGTGTTTGAGGGGTTGAGATTGCCACCCTCTGACGGGTGGTGGGCATATATGCGATATGGGAGATTACTAAGTGATTTATTTGAAATTTTTCCATGTCAAATTCATAAGGCTACATTGCGGATTTTTCAAAATAGTGGGAGGTGGTGTTTGAGGGGTTGAGATTGCCACCCTCTGACGGGTGGTGGGCATATATGCGATATTTGAGATTACTAAGTGATTTATTTGTAATTTTTTCATGTCAAATTCATAAGGCTACATTGCGGATTTTTTAAAATAATCGGAGGTCGTGTTTGAGGGGTTGAGATTGCCACCCTCTGACGGGTGGTGGGCGTATATGCGATATGGGGGATTACTAAGTGATTTATTTGTAATTTTTCGATGTCGTATTTATGAAGCTACATTACTATTGGAGGTTGAAATGAATAATAATTTTCTAGTTAGGTTAAGGGTTGAGTTTTACCACTTTGTTCTCATGTAGAAGGAGAATTTTGATTGAAGATGGGGCAGAAGGTCATTACGGTGTCATTTGGTCAAAAATTGTGTGAAAAAAAGACGACGATCGGTGAAAATTCGCATGTGAAAAGTGCGACCGGCATGCATGCGTCATTTGAGGCGAAGTACTGGGGCGTTTAATTCATGAAAATGAATCCGATAAAATGACGCTAACTTCAACGACGTTTTTAATTAATGTTGATGTTTGAGAGGCTTCAAATAATCGATAAATTCCTATATGAATGTGAAGTACTGGTATAAAAAATGGCACTGCTATTTTAAACTTTTTATACCAAGCCTCTAATAAGCTTGAACCTGTGCAAGAAAATGCTTCATAATTAAGTTACGGCGAGGAAAAAGTAATGGAGTAAAAACAGAGAATGAGCTGTTGTTTTTCTCGTTCGTTTCCTACATTCACATTTCCTTCAGCTAATTAAAGATCATTAAAAGAAAATCCTCATTACTAAGCCAAGATTTAATAAAACTGTCTCATTAAACAATAATTTTTAAGTGCAAATGTTCCATTATTACTTGCTGTCGCTGACGCAAATTTCACCAATGAAAAAAACTCATCTTTTAATTATACTCTATCAAATTTGATTAACCTCGTTAATTAAACGAGAATTTGAAAATAATTTTGCTTCTGACTAAATTGCTTTACTCCAGTTTTCATATTTTCAAGACGAATAACACTTAATTATGTGGAAAATTTTTATTTTCAATAAACTGAAACGTTATACGCAGAAGTCGTTTTTGCTTTGCTTAATGTTTGAAGAATTAACAGAGACGGTTCGTTTACGTTGAAAATAAAAGAACATTAAACCTTTTAAGTTTTGACTTCAATTATTATCAGTGAAGAATTTTAAATGAAAATGTGAACTGACAAAAGCACAAATTTAATGTTTTCAGCTTTTAAAGTGTGTTTTATTCGTCTCAAAATGCAAGGCTAATTTGCACTTTAAGATCAAAAGTAGATAAAATGATACTTGTCAAGTACTAATTTTACTCGATAGTTAAACTGGTTCTTTATCGTCTTGTATAATAAATAACTTAGACTTCGATAACTTAATTTCAATAACTTAATTTTCAAGTTATATGTGAAAAAATTTTAATAAAATTTAAATTGAAAATTTGCCATTAATCAAACTATTTCATCGTAAAAAAGCCGTTTTGACTACTTTTTAAATGTGTTTTATAGTTATTTATTATACAAGCGTCTAAAATGAATGTTTAACACGCAGAGCCGAAGGCTCGCGCGTTTTAATGACTGCAAGTTAAACATTCATTTTAGGCGCGCGTGTAATACAAACCTTTATTCAATTTTGACCACTCTAGGCCCCAAAAATAGTGATTCAAAGTTCACATTCGAGAAACGTCTGAACTGACAGCTACCAGATAAAACTAACAGGAAAATAAACAAAAAAATAAAAAAAAATTGAATAAAAACGATTTACTATCGCGGAATAAAAATTTCGCACATCAATCAATTTGATCATGATAAGTCATCATAAGTGTCAGAAATTTACTTTGTATGTCAGTCACAATGACAAGCTTGCTTTACATTGACAAGTCAAAAAGTGATAGTCAAAATTTAGATTCCGCGATAGTACAAGGTGTTTATAAATGTTTGTAGCATCAAGGGGGGCTTTGGAATTACTGTCCTGCGCTATTTTGCCGCTTTGTTTTCATAGTGAATTTAACTATGTTCACAATTATTTCAAATGCCACTTATGTGTACGAGTTTTTAGTTACGGTTTTGTGTCAAAATTATAGATTTTCAGGCTTCAAACCACAACTTGAACAGTTTGTTTTCAGAAATAACTTTGTTCAAAATGATTGAGGTTAACTACAAATGTCAGCTGAAAAATCTGAACCCACATTTGTAACAAGCGGCCAATTTATTTGACATTTCATAGCCACCCTTGATGATAGAAACATTTATAAACACCTTGTAGTAATAAAATTTTTGAAACTTCAAATAAAAACGTTGATTTTTTTGACCTTGTTTTTTGACTTGTTTGAATTTCATTCTAACATTCTAACGGTTGCAATATAATTTTTAAATAAAAAATAACAAACCATAAAAGAGGCATAATAGGCTTCTGCAAGTTTAAATTAATTATAATCAGATTATAACCAGAAATGGGAAATGTCAAAAATGTCATATAGAAACAAACTGTCCGTGATTTCTGAAGATGATATTGTGGGGTTTTATAAATGTTACCAAAGTAAAACCAAAGTTTTGCTCTTTTTCCTGCTGGACCGTTGATTTTCAACGTCTGAATTAATACCGCTTTATAAGATAAAATTAGTTTTAAATTACAAACTTAAATTTAATTTAGGTCAAATAAAAGTAACCTTTTTACGAAAAGAGAATCTGCAATGCCAAGCAAATCCTTTCATCTTCAGTTATCTTGATTTTAGATTTCATTAAAATCCGTTCATAAATAACAAAAATATTGGACTGGAAAGTCTTAAGTGGGCCACTTATATAGTTGTCCTGAAAGTCGCGCATCACCTTGACCCTGTGGGTATTACATATTACTATAAACAACAAAAAAAATGTTTTTTATTTTTCAAGATAAAATATGATAAATTGAAAAGTAAAAATGTAATTTGAAAATTAAGGATTCTTGTGCAATAATTTCACATTCTAAAGCCATTGCTTGAAAAGACATGCAAAAAGAATGAAATAATCTTGTAGAAAATCTCTGAAAAATGTTCTACCGCGTAAATAAAGAATGTAAAACTTTTTTAAACATTTTTTTCGGATTCTAGAAGACTTTACAGTTGCTCCTCCTTCATGGTAGTGCATACATATGAAAATAGAAACAAATTAAATTTGATTTGATAGTTAACTGAAAATTTCATTCGTGAAAAAAGCAGTGTATCAATGTCGTTGGTATATTAAGGTAAAAACAGAAAGTAAATAAATCTCTGATTAATAACCCTTCGTGTTTTGATGTGGTTATTGATATCTTCATTTTGAAAAGCTCATGAATCATTAGCTGCTCTAAACATGCCAAAACAGAATTTTTAATATGTTATAAGCAGGTAGGTATACTTATTTAGTTTCCTTGAAGAAAACCAACTACTGAACTACTCTTTAACTAAGCTTAGATACTTATAATGCTTATAATTATTCATGATCTCAGAGAAAGCTCCAAACAAACATTTAATTTGTTATCCGCCCTACTGACGATTAAATTGATGAATTTATGATCAAACAGTTCTCATCTCCTTGTCACCGTAATGTTTACGATTAATTGATGTTCATCCAATTATAATTTATTATTGATTGCTTTCTGGATGCTTGGGCCGTTGTATTAGTCTCATATCACAGCAAACAATAACTAGAGTTTTTAGAAATATGTAAAGTAAACTTGCTAAAGAAAGTATCCATCGTACAGTTTACTATTGTTGTTTCATAATAGAATTAATAGACCAGTGCGAAGCCTTCAAAAAAGGTAAAAAGTGCAAAAAAATCGTAGTAGAATGAAACCTATTGGAAAATGTTGCGAATATTACAAAAATTAAAGGAAAAATAAATTACGGTCGATTCGAGATCGGGAAGTGGGAGAGGGTGGGTTTTTAAGGGTTAAAATCGGTTTATCTCAATTTCCGGCAAAACTACAAGTCTTATGGAAAAAAGTTAAATGGCAAAGTTGTAGATAATAAAAAGATCTACAACTTTTGTATTTACAATTTTTTCTCATAACCTCAAAATTCACATGAAAAACTCAAAAAACCACGTTTTTGGTTTTTTATTTTGATATTTTACAATTTTTTTTTTTCATGAAATTTGGTGAGAACTTACCTTTGTATATACCAAATACACAAGAATTTTTTGGATTTGAAAAATTCATTTTTTCTCCTTATTTTTATTTAATACCGAAAAAGCACCCTAATTTTCAATCGAAAATTCACGCGTCAAAATATCAGCTTTTTTTAAAAAAGTTGGTGGGCTTTTTATTCGTTGAAATCTCTACTTTGTGATAGTGTAATAAAAAATATACGTCATAATGGAAAATATTTTCAACAAATTTAAAAAACGAAAAAACTCGAATCGAAAAATTATTTTTCTATCATTATGTACAATTTTGAGCTATTTATTAATATTAACACTGTAATTACTTATTTAGCGTATGATTCTAAGTTACATTGATTAACAAAAAAATTTTCAATCAAAAGATACTACTATAATTAACAAACAACTAAGTTAATAATGTGTATATTTGATAAAACATCTACAATTTCATTGCTCTGGCATTTAAATTAACAGAGTTACAGTTTTAACATATTTTTTCCAAAAGTTTATAGTTTATTCCCAAAATAAAAAAATCCAAAATTTGACATTTTTGATCTGTAATAGCATTTTTTTTCGCAGTTAATTGTATATTAATTACTGTACGTCTAAATTAGTAATCTCCTCAATTTTCATGTTTGTTAAAAATACAGCCCTTAATACATACATAATTTAAACAGTTAACGGTTTAATAAAAAAAAATTAAATTTGCCAAAATTAGTACGTTTTGCTGTAGAATTTTGAAATTTAGCAGACTTAGTAATTAAGTTCAATGTAGTAATTTAGCCAAATTTGATTGCTTTGGCATTAAAATTGTTAGAGATGCAGCCCTTATTAGACAATTCTTTCAGATTTCGGTTCAATCAAAAAATTAAATTTTCCAAAATTAATACCTTTTGCTGTATAATTTTGAAATTTGGCATATTTAGTAATTAAATCTGAAATAATAGCTTTGCTAAATTTTATTGTTTTGTCATTAAAATAGACCCATATATTTTTTCCAAAAGTTTTTGGTTCTTTTTGAAAATAAAAAATTCCAAAATTTGACTTTCCTGGTTTATATTTTTGCAATTTAGCACAGTCTAAATAAATAAATAAGTCTAAATTAGTAACTTCCTCAAATTTTATTGTTTGGCGTTAAAACTGACCGAGATAAAACCCCTAATAAATAATTTTTACAGTTTCAGGTCCATTCAAAAAAATTATAAAAAAATTTTAAATTCAGTATCTTTTGCTGCATAACTTTAAAGTTTCGTATGGTTAGTAACTAAGTCCAAATTAGTAACTTTGCTAAATTTGATTGCTTTGGCATTAAAATTGTTAGAGTTACAAGCATTAACATATTTTTTCAAAAATTTCTAGTTCCATCATCAATTTAAAAAATTTCGAAATGTGTTTCTTTTGATCGATAATTTTGCAATTTGGGACAATTAATAAATAAGTCTAGATTAAAAACCTCCCGAAATTTCATTGCTAGAATCGGAAAACGACGAAGGAAAACCATCAAAGAGACAGAAATTATTGAACTAAAAAATATTCCGTAGAACATTTATATAGTATGAGATTTTTTTTATGACAAAAATATAATAAAACTGTAATAAACCAGCTTTTTTACTGAAAAAAAAAATATAACATCCTCATTTTTTAGATAAAATTCCCTTTAAATCTCCTATCTAGAATATTTTTAACAACCATTTTCCCATGTTTTATTTTGCAATCTTAATGTTTGATGGATTGAAAATTTTTTTGTTTATGAATGTAACATAGAATCATACGCTCCATGAGTAATTACAGTGTTAATATTAATAAATAGCTCAAAATTGTACTTAATGATAGAAAAATAATTTTTCGATTCGAGTTTTTTTCCGTTTTTTAAATTTTTTGAAAATATTTTCCATAGTGACGTATATTTTTTATTACACTATCAGAAAGTAGAGATTTCTACTAATAGAAAGCCCACCAACTTTTTTAAAAAGCTGATATTTTGACGCGTGAATTTTCGATTGAAAATTGGGGTGCTTTTTCGGTATTAAATAAAAATAAGGAGAAAAAATGAATTTTTCAAATCCCAAAAATTCTTGTGTATTTGGTATATACAAAGGTAAGTTCTCACCAGATTTCATAAAAAAAAATTTTTTTGTAAAAGATAAAAATAAGAAACCAAAAACGTGGTTTTTTGAGTTTTTCATGTGAATTTTGAAGTTATGAGAAAAAAGTGTAAATACAAAAGTTGTAGATCTTTTTATTACCTACAACTTTGCCATTTAACTTTTTTCCATAAGACTTGTACTTTGGTCGGAAATCGAGATAAACCGATTTTAACCCTTAAAAACCCACCCTCTCCCACTTCCCGATCTCGAATCGACCGTAATTTATTTTTTCATTCATTTTTGTAATATTCTCAACATTTTCCAATAGGTTTCATTCTACTACGATTTTTTTTGGTTTCAAAAATTATCGACTCTGGTCTATAAGTTATTCTAGCAGCAAAACTCAATCTGTTGATGTTATTAGATTAGATTTTCGCAAAAATTAATCACATAAAAGGTTTTTGCTCGTTTCACGCATATCAATTAATCTATTTCGCAGCTGTCAGTCTTTAGATATTGCTTTCAAGGCGGAAAAGAATAAATTTAAGGAAAAAAACGAGCTTAGAACCGTAGCGCCATGTTTATGATAAAGGGAAATCAAATGCAAAATAAAAGAGGAGCACATCAATAATTTAGTCTCTAAGGTTGCATCTCCACTAATGATCACAATTTGATCCGAAAATTCGCCAAAACCAATTAATTTTTTTAATACTCGTTCCCATGCTTTTATTTTTTGTTTTATTTACCATGTTAACGTTATTTCTTCTCTCAAGAGTCGTAAATTCCCGGTGGAAACAAAAGCAAAATTTACACTTGGTGCTCATGCACACCATTAATTAACTGACTCGTTAAAACAAGAGCAATTTTGTCTGCTTAAAATAATCCAAGCGTTTTTGCTTAACTCAATAAAACTGTATGATAGAAACTGTACTTTTTACAATTATAAATCATAATAAATCTTTCTTTGTTTCGTTTATCCCGATTTTTGTTTTCGTCTACAAAAAGTCTTTGTGAATTTTAGACGACGCTGCCGGAATAAAGATCGCCTCCATAAATAATGCAGCTAACATCATTCGGACATCCTCGCAACAATTTTCGTTCTGAATTTTCAGGGTCTTGAGGACAATGCAGTGTGGCGGCGCAAACTGAGACTTTTTGTCAAATTCTAACTAATCCTTGCTAGTTGTTCTCTAAACTAATCAATCCTCCATTTATATATAATATAGAGCTAGAAGCGTGAACGTACGCGAATCAAAATCATATTAATATAAGCTGATCCCATTTGAAATGAACATGAAATTCGACTGGTATTTGTTGTCCTGAAATTAATTGCTCGCTTTTCGAAATAATCCCATAATTCTTACACACTCTGATTTCGATGATCGAGAGGACCGGAAAAATCTTTAACCGTGTTAGTGTTAAAAATGGTTTTTTATATGACCATTAGCTACTTTACTTTTAGCTATTAACGCGAAAATTTATGAGATGCTTCACTGTTTAATTGCTTCTCCAAGTGTCCATTAAGCTCGTTTGCAGGAATTATTATTGACAATAGCAAGGAAGTGGACTAAACAAACAAAAAAATTTAGTGTGGATTGTTATAGTGAAACTGCAGAAAAATAACAAAGTGGAATTGAAGCAAGACACAAAATAGAACAGTGACTGTGGGATATTGGGGCGAATAATGCTGTGTTGGGACGGGGATATCGGTTATTGCGGGGCTTCCGGAAATCGGTTTTATTAACATGAATGCAAACAGGGGAGATTATGGTAAAAATGGGGAAGAACATTCTCGCACAATAGGTAAGGGTGAGTTGTCCTCACTGAGAGAAATATTAAGCTTTTTCGTAATAGGTGAATGTTAAATCGATTTATCAGTACTTTTTCTATCTTGTTAAGTTAGCTTTAACAGCCACGGCCATTAAATTTAGTTTAAACAGCCACGGCCGTTAATAGTATTTACAGTCGCGTGTGGTAACTTACATTTTACAGCGCGAAATCAGTTTGAAGCACGACGGCGTAGCCGGAGTGCTTTAATGATTGAGCGCTGTAAAATGGTTATCGCATAAGAGTTGTATTAAACTTTTTGGCCGAAAAATTTTAATTTAAATAATTGGGTTTTTCAAAATTCATGAGAACTGTCACATCTGACATTTGTAAATTTCATCATCTGTCAATTCTGTCAATTTTGTAGTTGGTGTACAAAAAGTACACAAGATGGCGCTGTATAAAAAACGTTTTAATATTACTTTAAAAATAGAAATATTGTCTTAATTGAGATATTAATTTAGGTAGATTCCACTTTGGTGATCAATCTTCATTATGGTAAAGTGATTTTAATTTATAAACGCATCTGAAGAGCAGACGATTTGGGCAATTTTTACCGCACGGCGGGTGTAAAAAACGTCTAGGGCGCTTGTAAATCTAGTGTTTCCGAAGATGTCAATTGAATGTTAATTTGACGTTTACAATTCATGAGGCCAAAAATTCATTTATCAGGCCAAGGACCTGTTAAATAGTGTCAAAAACACCAAATTATCAAATTTTATTGGAAACTAAATTACATAGAAACTTAAATAATTGAACTATTTCTTGCACAATTTCTAATTCTAACTTTTTCCAATAGAAACACTTTGTCTGAAGCTTCCAGAAATTTAGTTACTTGCTCTGCATCCAAAACTGCAGCTTTTTTTGGTTTGTAGCCTTCAGAGTTTCTTTTGAGCAAGGTAAATAACTTCCATACCTAGACAAAAACACTAAAAATAGTGATGCGTATGTTTTCACTTTGATCCTTACCGAAATTTGAAATTACCGAAAATGGGTAAAATATTACAATAATATTATGAATATTCCTTTCTCTCAGTGAAAAGCCATAAAAACGTGACAACAATTTTATCAAAAAAATTTTAACATACCGAGTTAAAAAGTTAAAAAATATGCGTTTTGACATTGTTTGAAATTTTTAATTTTTTAGACCCTTTTTCGTTTCGTTTTAAATGCCTCCTTGTTGGCGTTACCGTTTGGTGAATTTGCATAGGAAATGCATAATTGTCATTATCTCGGTCCTTCCATCACCGGGGGATTTTCCTGATGGCCAGGTATGTGTTGCAAGAAAGAACTCGAGCCGGGTTCGACAGGCTGATCTCATCGCCGAAATGACTGTAACTAACATTTCCGCAGAAACAAGATCAGTCTGTTCACCCTGCACACCACCAACAGATTGTCTTTTCTTCTTCAGAGGGTCGAGTTAATAGGATCGAACATTTCGACGTGACACGTAATTAAATATAGTTGCTAATTTACAGTGGGGTCCCGATAACAAGACACAGCTTCGATCAGAATTACTGCCGCGTGTGTTAAGAGTCTTCACCCATTTCTCTTATGGGAAATCCCATGTAAATTGACGGGTAAATAACTTCTTTATTAAGATATCGACTTCAGTTTTCGAGTTAGGTTTGTTACTTCCATCACTAAAAGACTGTTTTTTTAGTTTCTTTTTAAACTTCGGAATTTTCTTGAAATTGAAGTTATTTGATGCACAATTTAACAGTTTTCCATTTCACACTATATTTGACGTTATTTTATTATTTTGAAAAAAGCATTACGTAGAACTATATATCAAAACAACATCTTACAAAATTGGTCCATTTTGCTTTATAAATAAAGGAGATATGATTCCGTTCAATTTCATTATTAAAAGTTCGGTCTTATTCTGTGAGCAAAGATTGATTTATTACCTTAAACCGCAAGTAATGGAAGCAGTAAACCGTCCAAAGATTTACAAGTTGCATGGGTCATTTTGTAAAGTAACCTCAGTTGACATATACCTAGTAAACATTTTATAGCTTAAGTCAAACCACCCATAGCAATAAAACTGGGTGTTGTAAACTGCAGCCGACAAATTTCTAGGTAGAGGGTTGACCGATGGTTGAACAGGCCCGGACTCATTTCGTGCTCATTTATGGTCCCCAACCGCAAGCATTAGTACTGCCCGGCACTCTCATAATGTGGTCATAAAATTTACTAGGTGTATGTCAACTGGGTTTACAGTACATCAATAGAAAGAGCAGCTAAAAATCTAGAAATGGGCCAAATCTGACGTCTACAAGTCAAATATTTTCGAAGTTAGAGGCAGAAAACGAAAAATTAAGATTTTTACTAGTTTGAGTTAGAAATGTATTTTTAAAAAAAATGAAAATTTCAAAATCGAAATGAGGCTGGATTTTTGCTGTATTTGTGAAGTAGATGTCAAAATACATCAAATAAAAAGTTTTCATCAAGATTCAACGGTTACTTATGAAGAAATCGGCAGAAATGTGCATGAAATTCCCAAAACTCGTCGAAAAATCACATAAATTTGAAGTCAATTTCTGCTTTACCATTTCCAATATTTTTCATTCAGGCTTGTGATTTTGGTAGTTATGATACTAAGTCAACGAAATTTGGAAAGTTTACTAGTTTTGACTTGTTGACTGTTTATCCTAAAGAACAGTTTTTTTGAACAACAGGGACGGATTTTAGAAATTTTTATTTTCAAGACGGGCCAAAAATTTCCAATATATTTAAAGCAAACTTATAACTTTAGCAGTTTTAATGCAATGAAATTTGGAGAGATTTTTGTCTTTAACTTAAGGGCAGGCAGTCAACTGTACCAATTTTCAATTTTTTTTAACAACAGGGACGGATTTTAGAAATGTTTATTTCAAGGCGGGCCAAAAATTTCTAAAAACGTGATTTTTTTCTATAAAATTCTGTAATTTAGCACAGTTGATTAACAAGTCAAAAGTAGTAAAGGCTGTAAATTGTACTCCCCGGAGACTAAAACTGTTAAAGTTACAAAATTTTATCGAAAATGGCCAAAATTTTTGGTTCACCTAAAAATAAAAATTTTTAACAATCCGGTTTTTTGCTCTACAAGTTTGTAATTTAGTATAGGTTAACTAACACGTCAGGAGTAGTAAAGCCTTCAAATTTTACTGTCTGGATACCAAAACTGCCAAAGTTACAAAATTTTATCGAAGAGAGCAGACATTTTTGGTTCACCTAAAAATAAAAATTTCAAAAAACGCGGTTTTTCTTCTAAAATTTTGTAATTTGGCACAATTGATACGCAAAAATAGTAAACCCTCCAAATTTTACTGCCTGGAAACCAAAATTGCCAAAATTACAAAATTTTTGGCTCACTGAAAAAACAAATTTAAAAACGCGATTTTTTTTCTCTAAAATTTTGTAACTTGGTACAGTTGATTAACAAGTCAAAAGTAGTATTGTAAACCCAGTTGACATACACCTAGTAAATTTTATGGCCACATTATGAGAGGACCGGGCAGTCTAATCCTTGCGGTTGGAGACCATAAAAATAGGCGCACGCCTATTCAACCATCGGTCAACCCTCTTGTCGGCTGCAGTTTACAACACCCAGTTTTATTTCTAAGTGTGGTTTGACTTAAGCCATAAAATGTTTACTAGGTATATGTCAACTGGGTTTACTATAGGTACCTACATTCTCTTGTCTGAATATTTAGAGCTTTTTAGCTACAGTTTGATTTTGATAAAAGCTTGTTTGGTGATGAAGTCACAAGTAACAGTCAAAATTTTTGCACACCGGGAAAATTACTTCGTGTATTAAATGAGTAATTTCACGAAAACCAATCCAATTGTAAAAACTGCAAAACAAGTCAACTTTTAATTTGGATTGCGGAACTTTTGAATTTATATTTGTAAAATCATTTAGTTTTACAACAAGGACAACATAAATTTTTATACAAGTAATTTTGGTCGTTGGTATGCCATCATTTTTATAGTCTTGACACCATTTGCGCCATACTACAATCATATAAAAATAACTGTTAGCGACAATTTAGACCACAAAATGTGTCATCTTTTTTAAAAAACGTAACTTTTTAACAAAATTCGGTTTTAAGCAGATTCAAGATCTATTGGCGTGTCTAATCGCAGTTTTACCAAAGTGCACTAAGAGCTCGATTTCAAGTCAGTGATGCAAATTTGCGTTGACGCAGTTGCTAAGGTAGCATCACTTTGATTGGGGTTGCTAAGGCGCAACTCTGATTTGGAATGCCGCAAGTCAACATCAAATCGGGCCCTAATTAGGTTAATGATGATGAACAACATCAAATTTTGCAAAAATTTGTAAACGTAGAACTGGAAACACATCAGAACTTGTTGACTCTATTCTACACAAGTCTTTAAATTAAAATGCCAAATCGATAAACCATTGCGAAGGCAGATTTACAAAAAAAGAAAACTTAATTTATATACAACCATGTGGTCTATTCATAAACAAAAACAACAGACGGGCTCGTAGATAAAAACACGATTGTTGAAATAAAATGTCCATTTGCGGCTTACAATTTAAATCTTTCCCCTGAGAAAGGAATAGTACAATTATTTTTTTGTTATTTACTTACATTATACCGTCTTTTACGGCATTTTTACGTTTGTATTTTCTCTGTATGTGCTTTTAAATTGTCACCTACTATCTTTATCTTTTCAATAATAAAATAAGTAAGAAAGTACAGAATCTTGTTAGGATTCATAGACAAAATCGTATTTTCTCATTTATTTTATTTCGAATGCTTAGTTACCAAAAGTTCATAAGGTTAAGTAAATTTAGGCGATAGTTGTAGTCAAAGTAGAAGAATTGTTACTTGTGTTCATATAAAAAGAAGACTAATTACTAATTAGCATTAAAGTAATTGAGGCAGATTAAGTTGCGATTAGCCACTCCAGTAGATTTCAATAAACTCATCATAAAACATTAAAAAAAATTGTTTGGTTAATTTAGCTAATGATTCAAGCTCTCGGACTAGAAGAATTGTTGCTTGTGTTTGAACCAAAACAAGAAGATTTTACATAAAAGAGCAGACCTTGGCAAACCTATTGTACTTTTGTGGGCTGCAGAACCCCTTGTAAATGTAGTGATTATCACTTTATGACGTTTTATGATGTGTTCAGAGGGACCAAGCAAATTTGACAGCTGTCCGAATTTTTATTGCTTCGAAACTTGGTTTAGGTGAAGACTCCTCTTTTAACTCTATGCAATTACTTAAAAATGTTAATTCGCGTTGTTTCACCAAATTGAATTTTAACTGCAAAACTTGAGTTTTCCCAAATTTTATCTCTTTTCATCTCGGGAACTTATGAGGATCACTTATGGAGACGGTGGAAATGTCAGAGGACGGCAGTTGCGTCTTAAAAATGTGAAGAGAGGAACATCAACGGTTGATGTTAATACGGAGGGAATTGATAGGAGTGGATTAAGCTTGGCTTGCGTTTTACGCGTATTTACATGTTATATAGTAAGGGATTTTATGTGCACTGCGACTTTCCCAGTTTACAGAAAGGCAAAGCAAATGGATGTAGGACGCCAACCTTTTTCCGCAAGATAAAATAAGCTTCTAGAAATTTTATAAACGAATTAGATACCGATGTCCTGTATCTTCCTTTGTAACAACTAATAAGTCTTATTATAAAAAGAAACCGAGTAAAAGTACTTCATTGTTAAACTTACTGGAGATCCGCTTAGATCGAAAGAATTCCCCTTGAGCCCATTTAAGTTCTATAAATCTAAATTAGAAATAGTAGAGTTTTTTGTTCCGGATTAAGAAAATTTTCAAGTCAAGCCAGTGCTTCTGTTTTCTAAGTACTTGATCGCGTATATTTCTCCGCGAATCTTTGGAGGATTCGCCCCCGACAGATTTATGAGAGTAGCAGTGGTGCCAACATGACGGCAACGGCCGGCAACGCGCCGCAAAAAATAGAGCAATAAAATCCCTACATTTCTGTACAGCGGTACAGTCCATAAACGCGACGAAAATGTGCCTTTGGAACAGCAAGTTTGGGAGCGATAATCAGGGGAGATTTCAAAGAGCCAAGTGGGTTTGCGGGATCTATACTTGCCACTTCGTCGAGATATTTTAAGTCTCTGAGCTGCGCTTCATTACTACTCAAAATTTATTAGTCTGACCTTAATTTGGAGTCGGTCTTAGGCTAGATTTAAGGAAACGATTTCTTTTTATTGCTTTTATGAAAATTAATGCGAAAAGTTTGAACAAATCTCCAAATATAAATAATTGGGGTGGAAACGTTTCAGAAAGAGCCTAATGGTAGGCAACCGCACATCGATTGCCAATTACGTGAAGAAGTCTCGACGGAAATTGTAGTTAATTGTCCGAAATTAGTCTACAATTGAAAATACAGATATTCGGGGAAATTAAATCGCAAGAACAAACAATTTACAATTAACCGTTTTCGTAAATGGCGCGGGAGCAACACGAGCTTTTGTCCGGAGGATCTTGAGCTTTATTCGGCTTGGTAGAAACAAAGATGGGCTATTTCTTCCAGGCATTCACTGGATTTACTTTTATACCACAAATTCAATCGTGTAATTTTAATTTCTACTTATTTAACAACCAATTGAGCGAAATAAGCTAGGACTCTCCACAATTTACCAATATTGAAAGATTAAAGTTCCTGTTTAACTTGCGTGAGTTTGGTTTAAACTTGAATCTGCTGCTCTCATCTGGAACCTTCTGTGGACCAACAACAAGCCAAATATTAAGATCGGTTGCTGCCGTTTCACCACTACTAGTTAAATTAAGTTTTAATTAAATTGCATATTTATCATAGTCTTCACTACTAAGAAATTTAACCACATGAGAACTCGTAGGTTATTAAGACAATGTTAATTAGAACAGCAAAAACATAAAAACAAACAAAACGGATTCAGTCTAATAACAATTTTGTGATTCGATTTCAAATTAATTTTATACTTCCATTTAGTTAATTTGTTCAAGACACAACTCCATTAAACATTTGAGCGTCAGGCTAAAAAAAACTCTAAAAACTCTCTCCTTTTCAACGACTTTTCCTATAATTAAGCTACGCTCGCGAGGAGAAGCGACAAACTAATTACTTGAGATTTACTAAAAGAATTCATCAGAGGTTTTACAAATTCGCCTTAATCTCATCTGAAAGAGTTTTATCTTTGTAAATCAAACATTTGAAATGCTAAACCGAATAACCTCGTCTCGTTATTTTCACTGTGTAAATTGTATAGTAACCTCAGTTGACATATACAAGGTGTTTATAAATGTTTCTAGCATCAAGGGTGGCTATGAAATGTCAAAGAAATTTGCCGCTCATTACAAATATGAGTTTCGATTTGTCAACTGACATTTGCAGATAACCTCAAACATGAAGTAAAATAAGTTTTGAGAAATAAACTGTTCCAGTTGTGGCTTAAAACCTGAAAATCGAAAACTTGGGCACAAAACCGTAACTAAAACGTCATTGGAGTTAGCTACATTATGAATAATTTTCAAGATAGTTACATTCACTATGAAAACAAAGCGACAAAATAGTGTACGACAGGAATTCCAAAGCCACGCTTGATGCTAGAAACATTTATAAACACCTTGTACCTAGTAAACATTTTATAGCTTAAGTCAAACCACCCATAGCAATAAAACTGGGTGTTGTAAACTGCAGCCGACAAATTTCTAGATAGAGGGTTGACCGATGGTTGAACAGGCCCGGACTCATTTCGTGCTCATTTATGGTCCCCAACCGCAAGGATTAGTACTGCCCGGTCCTCTCATTATGTGGCCATAAAATTTACTAGGTGTATGTCAACTGGGTTTACAGTACATCAATCAAAAGAGCCGCTAAAAATCTATAAATGGGCCAAATCTGACGACTACAAGTCAAATATCTTCGAAGTTAGAGGCAGAAAACGAAAAATTAAGATTTTTTACTAGTTTGAGTTAGAAATGTATTTCTTAAAAAAATGAAAATTTCAAAATCGAAATGAGGCTGGATTCTTGCTGTATTTGTGAAGTAGTTGTCAAAATACATCAAATTAAAAGTTTTTATCAAGATCCAACGGTTACTTATGAAGAAATCGGCAGAAATGTGCATGAAATTCCCAAAACTCGTCGAAAAATCACATAAATTTGAAGTCAATTTCTGCTTTACCATTTCCAATATTTTTCATTCGGGCTTGTGATTTTGGTAGTTATGATGCTAAGGCAGCGAAATTTGGAAAGTTTACTAGTTTTGACTTGTTGACTGTTTATCCTAAAGAACAGTTTTTTTGAACAACAGGGACGGATTTTAGAAATTTTTATTTACAAGACGGGCCAAAAATTTCCAATATATTTAAAGCAAACTTATAACTTTAGCAGTTTTAACGCAATGAAATTTGGAGAGATTTTTATCTTTAACTTAAGGGCAGGCAGTCAACTGTACCAAATTTCAATTTTTTTTAACAACAGGGACGGAATTTAGAAAAAAATATTTTCAAGGCGGGCCAAAAATTTCTAAAAACGCGATTATTTTCTATAAAATTCTGTAATTTAGCATAGTTGATTAACAAGTCAAAAGTAGTAAAGCCTGTAAATTGTACTCTCCGGAGACTAAAACTGTTAAAGTTACAAAATTTTATCGAAAATGGCCAAAATTTTTGGTTCACCTAAAAATAAAAATTTTTAACAATCCGGTTTTTTGCTCTACAATTTTGTAATTTAACATAGGTTAATTAACACGTCAGGAGTAGTAAAGCCTCCAAATTTTACTGTCTGGATACCAAAACTGCCAAAGTTACAAAATTTTATCCAAGAGAGCAGACATTTTTGGTTCACCTAAAAATAATAATTTCAAAAAACGCGGTTTTTCTTCTAAAATTTTGTAATTTGGCACAATTGATACGCAAGTCAAAAGTAGTAAACCCTCCAAATTTTACTGTCTTGAGACCAAAATTGCCAAAATAACAAAATTTTTGGCTCACTGAAAAAAAAAATTTAAAAACGCCACTTTTTTTTTCTCAAAAATTTTGCAACCTGGTACAGTTGATTAACAAGTCAAAAGTAGTATTGTAAACCCAGTTGACATATTATGGCCACATTATGAGAGGACCGGGCAGTCTAATCCTTGGGGTTGGAGACCATAAAAATAGGCGCACGCCTATTCAACCATCGGTCAACCCTCTTGTCGGCTGCAGTTTACAACACTCAGTTTTATTTCTAAGGGTGGTTTGACTTAAGCCATAAAATTTTTTGTTATATGTCAACTGGGTTTACTATAAACTGTCTCAGTATCGATTTTTACTACAATGTTCGGTTTTAGAGTTATTACCATGAAGGAGTAAAATTAGCATTAGAGCATCATAAAGAGCTCTCGCGTTAATTTATTAATGTTTCTTAAGGGTGCAGGACGTTAATGACAGTTATTGCGGTGATTTATAGGCTTTCAGGAAAGTGTATTGGAAATTTGAAAAATCAATTAATTAACAGAGAAAAACAATGTCGCCACATATAATTATTAGGAAATTTAAGTACATATTTTAATACAAACTGCAGTTACATAGCAGTACAGGAACTTTAACAAACTTTACCAGGCTGATGACCCCTGTATACTTAAAAATTCATATCATCTCTGTGTTCTGTTTCTGCACACTCGGCAACCGGTGACGTTAATTGCTTGTAAATAATAAACAACTACCAAGGGTCCTGTCTTTTATTTATTTATGACTGTAATCGGGCGGTGAACGAAACGACGCTATCATGTTGTTATCATCTCGATGAAATGGTGAAACCTGAATTTTATATTTCAAGAAAAATATAATTAATAAAACTTTTGTATAAAAACATTGTTTGGCGCTTACACATATTTTGCACTATTTAATAATTAAATAAAGCGGTTGCAAGTTTTTTTGTTTATTTTGGGGCTATAGAACGCATGATTCTGCATTGTGTAACACAATGAAAATTTATCATGATGAGGATGTAGTAGAAAACTGATAAATAACACCAACACGTCCATTGTGTGGAAATAACTAGTTGTGTCCATTACCATTTATACGAGGATCAAAAAATAACGAGACAACGGTGGTAGCACGAAAATATTTATATAAACTTTAGAAAACCATTTTTCAAAGGAGACTTCGTCCTGAAAAATGTTTTTCGCCTTATTTAATAATCAATCAGCATTTAGGTGTATTTTGCACTACGATGAATTGATGATATTTAAAAACAGAGTATTCAAATATCAATTAAACAGCGTAACACAAAACCTAGTAAAGTAGATTACATCAAAGCTTTCGCGTTTTGTTTTTGCAAACGTCTGCAGGAAGGAATCGAATAATCACACGAATTTAATTTTAGTTGGGCCTTTGAATTTCATCTGGAATCTGTAACGTCATGTCATAATTCTTTAGAAAAAATGCACTGAATTATGGGACAGCGCGTATTTTATAGTGGAAAAACTTCCGTGGATTCACATACATTATATTCAAGCTCGTCCCGGCCGACCTTTAGAATTAAAACTCGCGTTTTTAATTAAACCTCTTCGAAGTCAAATATTTATTTTCAATCTTGCATGTGTATGTATTTCAGTGAATATTCTTCGATATAATTCTGATTCTTCTTGGCCTGATTATATTCATTACACCTGACTGTATGAAATCGCTGCTAGAACATCAAAATCATTTTACTGTTTAATAAATCATATTATAGAGAGAAAATAATTCCATTAAGTGTAATAATGGATTCTCATTTATAAGTTTATTGAACGTCGTCATTCGTAACATCAGTGGTAGATGATAGATTTGAAGAAAATAATCTACGCTGCATTGTACAAACCAAAATAAAAATGATACTTCTTTTACTCCTACCAATTAACTGAAGTACAATAGCGACGGTAATAGAACAATAAAAATGAACTTCTTAACCATAAAGATGTTTGTCTTTTTGTTTCTTTATTTCTCAATTTGTATGAGAAGTCCCTGAATAATTTATAGGTTTTAAGGAGAGAATATTCGTACTGCTACAATGCAAAATCGTGAGAAACGAGCTATTATTACCTTCTTTTATGCGCAAATTAATAGACAAGAGAAATGCAAGATCTTCCAAATTGTGAATAATATCTTTGATTAAACAAATAATTACATTATTATGCCTGCTTTAATATTTAAAACAGTATAAAAATGTTGAAGTTGAACATATAAACATAGAGTTTCCCGGCGCCTCCACCAAATTTATTTACATTCCACATCTTCAACCATCAAAAAATTGTACAATTTTGCGCAATTCTTCCACAAATTTTAAGAAACGGCATTGTACTTTATATAAAAACAGTTCAGAACCAAAAACACAATTGCACTTCTGTAGAAGCTTTACTGCAATCTCGAAGACCGCTTCCGTTTTTGGTGCTAAGATAACGAATGTTTTATTTGATAACATAACTCATTTCTAGGGACTGCATAAAACTGCCGGAAACTTGATTTTACCGGTTTCGGTTCCCATCCTTTTCAAGGACTTGCAGTTTTTTTCTAACAGCGGACAAAGTTTTAAGCAGGGAGAAAAATTTGTGAAGCGTAATTCTGCTAAGCTTTGAAGTTTTTTCCATATTTCTTCGTTAAGCGTTTAATGAGCTAACTATGCTGCATAGGTATATAAAAATATTACTTGTAGTTCCTTGGTTTGCATTCACTTTTTACTTTTTAAAGTCTCTCTAATACAATCTTATACTTACGATTTGAGTGCTCATTAGTAGATTTGGTTTTTTCATCGAATTTAAAAAAATGTTTTATACAGGGTGTCTCAGAACTCTCGCTCTTTCTTTAAATGGGAAATTCTCCATCAAAATATGAGTTGATTGCCGTTCAGGCATTTATAGTTTTGAAGTTACAAACATTTAAAGTTGAGCATTCACAGCGCACCTTCGCGCAGTTTAAGGAAAATTGTTTGCAGGTATTTAACGTAGCAACAGAATGCAGAAGAAGTGCGAGTATTCTAGGACATCCTGTAGAAGCATTACTGATAAATTGATTAATTGTCGTGTTTGTTCAGTGTTACTAAAAACTGCTTGAAAAAATAAAAATCATAACTTAGAACGGATTGTAGCTTCATTTAATTGAGTAAGGTACATAAATAAAGTTGCTTGAAATGATAAAAGTGTATTCTTGAACATGCTACTGAAATGACATTAGAGAACAAATCAAAAGCGAATAGTTGTTCACTGGTGAGTGGGCATACCCGCATGATAGTGCTGAGCAATTACCGATTGAAACCAAATAGACTAATCCTTTTGTCTATGTATGTCGAAAATGGACGTTTATTGACATTTAAGCTCAAATGATTAAATCGGTATTATGTTGATCTTGCTGAAGGTACTTTTACACTTTTGATGCTCAATACAAATAATACAGAACAATATAAAACAAATCAACTAAAATAAATATTCAGGCAAAATAATGGTGAGTTCAAAAATTAAAATCTAAGTTTAACAATAAAAGCCAGTTTACAGAAGCAGAACTAAATGAAAATATTAGATTAAGGCGGCGATTTATCTCCAGAAAAATGTATGTTTTTAGACCTCACAAAATTCGATATTACTCCGTTGTTTGTGAAACAAATCAGTTCAAATTTTGTGAAACTGCAGTTAAGATAGTAATTAATGTCGGGACGTTGAGTTTTTTCGAAAAAAAGTAATGACAGTATGATAAAAAAAAATGTTGAAAATCGTTAAATTTGGCCAAGTTTAGAACTAAATATCTCAGGAAATAACATTCCTTTTGTAAAAAGCTCCATTCTTTAACAAAAAGAATATCATGTTCGTTCCACTGTTAATTCTTTTATAATCATTTAGGACCTAATTTACATGCAGCCTGCATCGCCCACATTGTGGATAAATTGCGTACATCTTAGATTGAAAACAACCCTCTGTGACCATGATGGTGGGGGAAAAAATAACATGTGTCCGAGAAGTGAGAAATTGTACGATAATAAACGACTAACTTTCTTTTCTTAGCCCATTTGGTCTCGAGATCGACTCGATGTCCATTCAAATTTCAAGACTTGACATACCTAAATAACGGGCTCAGCGGCAAGCCACATATTTTGAGATTTATTTAAACTAGACATTGTCACATTAGCCTGACTGCAAAAACTATATATTAAGCTTTGTTAATAAACTTGCAGTTTGATATTGAGAGTTCTTAAATATTGTCTTTTTGACAAATGAGAAAAAAATTATTGACGTTGAAATTCAAAAATCGTTCTAAGCGCCTTGATATTAATTATAAATAATGAGATATTCACCAATACGAATTAATCAATAATTTTATTAAATTTTATTAAAAAATCGTAAAAATAATAACTAATTTTTTAAAAGTTTATTTATAAAACTCTTTGTTGGCAGGTTTAAAAAATGGTGAAATCTGCAGAAGATTGTTATTTTGTTTGCAATTTTATTGGTTGTTCATATTCAATTGTGCCAATGCTAGCGCACATTTACAATACACCTATAACACTTTTAACAATTAGAATAAATTGAAACAGATGTGATAGGATAACTTTCTCGTTGTGTCAAAATTTGAAGAGATTACTTGATGTAAAAATGTCTTGACCATTGGCCAAAGTGTCAGGAACAACAAAAATGATTTGTGTCTTGGCTTTATTTATAATTTAATATGAATTTAGACAACATCAAGTTTTTCTGTTTGTTGTTCGGTTCATTCACAGTCCAGTTAGATAAGAAGCAAATTTTTATTTACAGATTGGATTCTTTAGAACGAGGGCATACAGCACTTGACAAATACATCGCACATTCCACTTAGTTTTTCTCCTTTTACCTTTTTTCCGGTATTCGTTACATATTTCTTGCCTTGCAATTTTAATTTATTAAGGGATTGAAAGTTTTTTTATCAAATATGGGCAATATTATTTAGAATTATTTTATTACATTATCTAATTTTTCAAATTTTTGGCTCTTAGATCGGTTTCTATGTTAAGTCAGTATTTACTATAACTTATTTTATAATTTTAAATATTTATTGTAAAACTGTTTGGATTTTTACAAAATTGACTATTTTAAAGACCTGAAACCTTTAAAAAAACAGCAGAATTTACGCAAACACGGAAGCCAAAAAACGGACTATTGCATATTTAAAAAAGAAATTTTTTGTTTACTTTTTTAAATTTTCTTAGAAACAATTGGGAATTGTTTAAAAAACAAGTCACACGCCAACTGTCTTGTTTATATTGTTTACCTCGTATTGTACTTCAGCTGAAGTTTTAGGTTATTTTTTTTATTATAGCTAATAAGAATTTTACTTCCAAATAAAAATTTAGATATTGAGAATTCAGGGCAATGAATGGATGGACGAAAAACATGTTCACTTTAAAAGAATAAATAGGGTTACACCGAGTTCAAGAATGTGATAATTTAAGAGTTTAACAATTAATAACTTAATTTAAATAAAAAAAAATAAAAATCAGTTTAACGAAAAATTATTACGGAAAATTTGTGTTACCAAGAACGAAGAAGTAATTAAACTAGTTCTATGTATCAGGTCTACTTTTATAATCGCAAACCAAATTTATCGCCGAACGTTTTGAACATCAAAATTTGAAAGCTTCAAATTGTTGGCTAGAAATTTTTTGCGGAAGACATGTCAATGCTTTCAAAAAAAATGTATAAAACGGAAAACTGCTTAAACGTAAACAGCGGATTGCAATTCCTTTTTATACAGGTTTCACTGTAGTTTAAACATTACTTGAACAAATTTGGTACCCGAGCTTGTGAATTCGCGTTGCGACAAAGGAATGCTTTTGTTTTAATAATTTCAGCTAATTTTATGTTTGTTTGTTTTTTGTTTTATTAAATAATTGGTTTGTTGTTGCTTTTATATTTTTTGTTTTTATTTTTATATTATTATTTTTTATCATTATTTTTTCTATATCGCTGTCTCCAATGTCTGCTCTATTTGAGCTGAAGTCCAACTAATAAAATGCTATGCTAAAAACGCTTCGTTTGCCGAGTCTGAAATCACCCTGTCCTTGAATTTCGTAGAAGGGATGGATGTGTGTGTAACACTATAAGATTACAGCAGAGAAACGCCACAGCAAACCTAGAATGCTCTGGGTAAATCGCCGCTTTAAATAAAATATAAAAAAATTTCATGTTATAGTTAAAAAAACAAACAAAGCAAAGACACCAACGTTGTACGGAATTTAAACTCCCACCTCGCTTTTTAGAGAGTCTGTAAAACCACTAGTTGTCTCAATGGCCATAAGGGATTTGTAACGTTTTCGTGCAAGGTTTTTTTGAAAAGGTATTGTAGTTACTTTGTTACTCATTTTCTAGTAGAAAGTTAAATTTCCCTCTTTCCCTGCGGTAGTGGACGGTAATTGTATGTTTTTACCCTAGAAATAATTATTTGTTGACTCGTTAACTAATTATGAAACTACTCTACTCAGGGCCGGTTTTTCAACCGCTGATTAATTGTTAGTTAGCCTTTAATTTGTAATTAACAAATTTAATCACATTGGAAGTTAGAGCTAGCAATGATTTCCCTGAGCATTAACTGGTTCTCAATTTTACTAAAATATTGGTAAATGAATATTTATGCATATTGCAGTATGAATAATTATTTCCTGTACAGGTATTTCAGTCAATTACCCAATCATACATCAAGCCTGTTTTTCAGTCTCCCGTGGTCGCTTTAAAACAGATAAATCAAACGTGCACCGATATTCAGCTCAGCCCTTATTGTCCTGTCGTGGCTGCATTGCTTCCCGCTATTCCTGTGACCATCCTGTCTAGTATTCTACGCGGTATTGCTGTGTTTATTATCCTGCCATTCCCATTCAGGAGCCGTTAGTCGCTTCAGCGGACGTGTGGCTTCGCTTCATTACTCTCATGATCACGATACATATAATTACAACAACGGCTCAACGCAACCCTCCTTTCCAGTATTAATTGAATGACAATTAGTAAAACGTTTTCAGCTTCGAAACAGACATGTTGTGGCGTTAATTTTTGATTCGCTGTTTGCTTGTAAGCTTGATTGTTTTTTTTTATATTTTTCATTTAAATTACACGACGAACCAGAACAAAAGCCAACTAAATTAAAAGCAAACGGGAATTTCCCGTCTGGGGACACTCTAAATAACGGCCAGCACTCAATTCAATTATTTTTCAGTTCTGGGTCTATTTCCTACAAACGACAAACTTTTTTCATTATGGTGGCTAAATATAAACCTATTTTTCACAGTTATTTAGCGGCGCCTCTCGTGGAACATCGCCTTTAAAAATATTACTATAGTAAACCCAGTTGACATATACCTAGTAAACATTTTATGGCTTAAGTCAAACCACCCTTAGAAATAAAACTGGGTGTTGTAAACTGCAGCCGACAAGAGGGTTGACCGATGGTTGAATAGGCGTGCGCCTATTTTTATGGTCTCCAACCGCAAGGATTAGACTGCCCGGTCCTCTCATAATGTGGCCATAAATTTACTAGGTGTATGTCAACTGGGTTTACAATACTACTTTTGACTTGTTAATCAACTGTACCAGGTTACAAAATTTTAGAGAAAAAAAATCGCGTTTTTAAATTTTTTTTTCAGTGAGCCAAAAATTTTGTAATTTTGGCAATTTTGGTTTCCAGACAGTAAAATTTGGAGGGTTTACTACTTTTGACTTGCGTATCAATTGTGCCAAATTACAAAATTTTAGAAGAAAAACTGCGTTTTTTGAAATTTTTATTTTTAGGTGAACCAAAAATGTCTGCTCTCTTCGATAAAATTTTGTAACTTTGGCAGTTTTGGTATCCAGGCAGTAAAATTTGGAGGCTTTACTACTCCTGACGTGTTAATTACCCTATGCTAAATTACAAAATTGTAGAGCAAAAAACCGGATTGTTATAAATTTTTATTTTTAGGTGAACCAAAAATTTTGGCCATTTTTGATAAAATTTTGTAACTTTAACAGTTTTAGTCTCCGGAGAGTACAATTTACAGGCTTTACTACTTTTGACTTGTTAATCAACTGTGCTAAATTACAGAATTTTATAGAAAAAATCGCGTTTTTAAAAAAGTTTTTAGAAATTTTTGGCCCGCCTTGAAATAAACATTTCTAAAATCCGTCCCTGTTGTTAAAAAAAATTGAAATTTGGTACAGTTGACTGCCTGCCCTTAAGTTAAAGATAAAAATCTCTCCAAATTTCATTGCGTTAAAATTGCTAACGTTATAAGTTTGCTTTAAATATGTTGGAAATTTTTGGCCCGTCGTGAAAATAAAAAATTCTAAAATCCGTCCCTGTTCAAAAAAACTGTTCTTTAGCATAAACAATCAACAAGTCAAAACTAGTAATTCCAAATTTTTGCCTTAGCATCATAACTACCAAAATCACAAGCCTGAATGAAAAATATTGAAAATGGTAAAGCAGAAATTGACTTCAAATTTATGTGATTTTTCGACGAGTTTTGGGAATTTCATGCACATTTCTGCCGATTTCCTCATAAGTAACCGTTGGATCTTGATAAAAACTGTTTATTTGATGTATTTTGACATCTATTTCACAAATACAGCAAGAGTCCAGCGTCATTTCGATTTTGAAATTTTTATTTACAAACTTGTAAAAAATCTTAATTTTTCGTTTTGTGCCTCTAACTTCGAAAATATTTGACTTGTAGACGTCAGATTTGGCCCATTTATAGATTTTTAGCTGCTCTTTCGATGGATGTACTGTAAACCCAGTTGACATACACCTAGTAAATTTTATGGCCACATAATGAGAGGACCGGGCAGTCTAATCCTTGAGTCCGGGCCTGTTCAGCCATCGGTCAACCCTCTACCTAGAAAGTTGTCGGCTGCAGTTTAAAACACCCAGTTTTATTTCTATGGGTGGTTTGACTTAAGCCATAAAATGTTACTGGGTATATGTCAACTGAGGTTACTTTATTTTTTTATCGCGGCCATTTGACACGGATACAATTAGAATAATGATCTTCTCTTTTAAAGCCCGCGATTAATTATGAAAGCTCGATTTCAGGTAAAAGTTCGACATCCAAAAAATCCTCGTATTACATGCTAGGTAGGTAAAGTTCCGAATCCCGACGAAAACTTTCCTCATAAATTATGCAACTGGAAGCCTTTGAAAACCGGTCGTTTAAAAATGTTTGATATAATGGAATTTTATTAAGCATCGTAAAAGAAATAAATTGAGATCTTGTTTTATACACTCGACGTGTTTACATAATGAACACTTATAGCAAGACATCTTCACCTTCCTTTTTTTAAGCACACCCGCTTTTTGTAAATGTCTGTTCTTTATTGCTTGTGAAAGTTGTTTCTTTTGCACAGGTTAAAACTTCTCGTGCATAATAACCGGTCGTCGTTCAGAGCACGAATGATTTTTCACAATTTTGGAAGTTTAAACGTCGCCATTAGGAAACTTTACGATTCAACTTGTTAAAACAATAATGTGCTCATTTTCTTTCGCTGGGGTTTGCTCGAAAATGCGGGAGAGTGTAATTCATAAAATCCTGACATTCCGGTCACAATATATCATTACCAGAGTTATTATAATTAAAACTAATATAAACATGGAACTCCTAGTTTATTAACCTACTTATCTAATTTACAATATTTTCAGTTAATTATTTAATTACCACCAAAAATGTATTTGCTACTTTGATGGAGCCTTTGGGAATGGTCTCTCTGACGCTTTTGTTTGCTTGGCTCTGTATGACCTATTAATTACAGTGTTACTCTGCTTCTAACCCCACACATTTTATGTTCAACTAATTTTCCTTTAGCAACTTGAATCTCAAATAACAATACTCTGAACTAAATTATAAGTTTTTCAACAAAAATATTTCAACTCAAGCTTAAGTATTTGAACAATCTTTTGTTTTTTAGAAAAAAACCCAGCAAAAAACTCATAACTTGCTCTGCTTATTAAATTATTATTTTATAACAGGGTAAATTCGAGTTGTTGTGACTGAAGCTAACTTTTAAATCTGCCAATACATGGCTAATTTCAACACCATGTTTTTGATGGAAAAAGCGTTTCGGAAATGTGGATTAAACCTGTAGAACAAAATTTACAGCACATCACAAATTCAGTTAACAAGAGTGAAAGTGTCGACAAAATTTGAGAGATGCTTAATAAATAAATGATTATATTTTTTACAGTCTGAAGTTGCAAATTATTTGTAAAAATACGCTCTTTGTATTTGCTATCGAAACTAATTTGTTCTGCTGAAAACTTTAATCAACTCTATATTTCATTTGTATGAAAATGACATGTCGGTGTTATGAATCGAAATTAATTTTATTATAAACCTGTTTGCTGATCGTTTCTTCAACAGATGTAATCAGCTTCAGGACATTTGACGACTTTCAATGTATAACTGGGATTGAAACGCGATTTAACTTCCATATTTTAAGTTTAAAGTTGAAAGTCGCATTTAATAGGAAAATTTTATGTTTATTTGGACGTTTCAACGGACTCTTTGAAAATGAATTTGATCATAGTAGTGAATTCTTGCAATTCTAGTATCGTGTTATCAATGGTCAACAGTTTTATTTTATTTTACTAGCTTTCGATTGCAGAGACAATGTCTTGTGATTTTATTGGTCGTAGGCGTGTTAGTAACATGGCATTTCGCACGAGTGTGAAACAATACTTTTTCTACAATCGCAGCAAAATCGAGCAAAAATTTAAATATAAATACTTAGTGACAATTCTTACAATTTGTTATAAAACTGATACTTCACTTGACAGAATTTCTGGACGGTTTTTGGGGTAAAAATTCAACTGAGTTTTTACGCAGATTCAACGATTGGAATTCGACCAGTCAGCTCAAATACGCGTGAAATCTCATAAAAAAAATTTTGAAAATTTGCATAGGTTCATAGTTGATAAAGCTCTAAAAGCTGACGCAAAAACTTGTTTTTTATGACGGTTTGTTTAGCGTCGCGACGCCTAAGAAGTATAATTTTTAGCGATTTTTTTAGTTTTAGCGGTAATATTCGCAAATTCAATTTTTTTTAACATACCTGTGATACAAATATTTGAGATTTTATTGGAAATTGTGTGAAAAATTGCGAAAAAATGTTTTGTCAAGTCAGTTTTACACGCTACGTTTACACCAAAATTATACATGTCACTTCATTTACTCGTATGAAAGTCAAATTTGTTAACTAGAGCATATTGCACTTTTTGAACATCAGAAATCGTTAATTAACATCGACAAAGTCACAATTTGACCACGTAAAAGAGATTTTTTTCAATCTAAAGCGAACCAAAGGATAGATGTCAATTGTGACACAAGATGTTGACAGATGGGGGTAAACGTAGTTTCCAATTTTGACTTAATGAAATTGGAATCTAACTTGTTAAAACTGCATTTTTTCCTCAAATTTTGAATAATTTGCATTAAATCTAAAATGACAACTGAGATATTTTTAACACATTTATATTGAAAAAAAATTAAATTAGGTGTAGATTTCACAAACCTCCACAATTAGCTGAAAATGACATTTTTAAGGCGTCGCGACGCCAAAACTATCGGTGATAAAAAACAAATTTTTGCGTCAGTTTCTAGAGCTTTGTCAACTGTGAGCGTAAGCAAATTTTCAAAATTTTATTTTTAAAATTAAAGAAAATTTTGGGGGTTGACACAAGTGTTGGCGGCCCCTTTATAAAACTATTGATTACTTAAAATTCAAAGCATTTTTACACACTTTTACGGACTTGGACCCAAAAGTTAACTTTATATGTATGGCGATTGCAGAAAAAAGATGCATACGCATGAAAAATTTTCCTTACTAAAAATTAAATACCCTAAATAATGTAGCTTGCAAAGAGACAAAGGCCATTATGTGAGTTGTTTGTTTAAACCTGCGTACATGTTTGAAAAGCAGAATGAAATAAAACAAACTTTTCTGCGGCAGTAACTCTATTTAGCACGGTCCTTGTTTTCACACATCACACCATTTACCCAATGAGTAACCTTTTAAATCTTGACCAAGTTGGATTTAAAACCCTAAATAGGGAGCAATTTTCCTTGTATTTCCTCCACCTAATTTCAATCCTCCAAACTAATTTATAAAGCTTTGGGCAATAAATCTATTCCTCCGAAATGTTTGAATTGGGGAGCAAATCGACTTGTTCCAGCTTATCACTGGAATGATACTCGCACCACAAACGAATGCCTTTGTAAATAAAACCTCGCAAATTAAAAGATCTATAAATAAATCCGATTTCGGTTGCTACTGATTTGCGTGGTGATTACAGATCGGTAGCCACCGAGAGCCGATAGCAAACAAAAATTTAAATGTGGTAAACAAAATTGATGCTTTGATACGTTTCTGGTCTATTATTTTGATTTGAAAGTTGAATGGATTTAAATGAAAAAGCTCAGATAATTTCATTAGATTTCCGCCCAGGTCAAATCGCCGATGAGTCAAAGAGTTAATTGCAACCGTGCAGTTTTTCACGTTAGCACTTTCAACGAAACTGCCCTGTTTCTTGACCGCTGTATTTTTATTGCGACGAGTTTAATTACAGCAATGAAACCCAAGTACTTAAATCTGTGTCGGGATTCTCTTTTCGATGCTGAGTTGTTCTTTGCAATTAATTAATAATTTCTAGACTCTAACTGGCAAAAAAGCACAAGATATTAATTAGAAACGAACCGAGAGAAGTTCGGACAAGTTTAACAAATTTAATTGCTTACGTCATTGAGGTTTAACTGCTGGGAATTCAGTAATTGCTTTCGGAATGTCTTTTTATGATTTAATTGAAATTTGCTTATGATTACAATTAGATCGTTTAATGAAAGGGCGGAATAAGCATGCCGTTTCTAAATATTGAGGAAACGTTAAGGTAACTTTTATTAATCAATTTCGAATTCCATTAAAACTTTTCCAAGAAAAATTTATTAACTCCAATCATTTCGACTAAACAATTTCCTTGCTCCGAATTATCATCAAGAGACGTGAAATATGCAAAATTTTGAAATTTTTCGTTTTACCCAATTAGCTACTTCACAATAAATCCGCATATAAAACAACGAGCTCTAAAAAACTCTCTCAAAGATTTCGTATTTTACCATGATTTATGACCACATCGCTGTATCATGTAGAATGTGAAGCCGAAAGTTTTGTGCGAAAGAACTTGTTTAGTATTCAAGCTATCGAAGCGAAAATTTCTAAAAACATATAAATTGATTCATAAATTTTGAATATTATACATGGATTCCATGAGTATTCGATTTTTTTGCTGATTCTCCACCACTTTTCGCCCCACAAAAAACAACATTAATAAAATATGACGTCTTGTTTCAACGAACCGCGAACAGATGCGTCAAATAAGTTTGAGAAGTAATAAAGTTTGTATTCAGTGAATAAATCAGTGACAAATCTGATAAAAACGAGGTATACAGAATTTTTATTGATTATCTTGTCCCTCTTATACAAAAACACAAATTAGCCAAATTAAATTATGGCTTTGAATAAAATATAGAGGAATATGTTTTATACAAAACAGTATTTTCCTAATTTGTATTTTAAACATTCCCAATTTGCTATGGAAACAAAGCTATTATATTATAGCACTGAAAACGAAAGCGGAAATAGCGAAAATAGCTCTGTTACAAGAAGAAATTAGGAAAAATAGTATAAAAACAAAGGTCATTAAGGCACTCATCCATTATATAAACTTGGATTCGTGCCTTAAAATTTGCCTTGTGAAACTCGGTGTTTTAATATACTAATTTTCGAATTTGCCGCTTTAATAGGTCCATTAGAGTACTCAATTTGGAGTCGTTTATAGGTAAAGTATAGCTCATTGCTATAAGTCCACTCTCCTGTGTAAATTTTCGAAAATTCTTGGGTGTAAATCTGGCTTTCAATTTTTTAGGGTGAAAATTAGGGGAAAATTGAAGGTGACGGTTTACATGTTGTCAAAGTTAAGTGTATTAATCAATAATTAATTAAAAATTTTCTGAAAAAGAAATGTTTCAAAAGAGATTAAAACCCAAAGTAGAGCTCGTTTAATTTATTCCAGTTTTCAAACTTGTATGTTTGTGGATTTGCTGATTTTTTTACTCCTATAAGTCTTCAAAAAATTCAAACAATTTAATTTGGATCAAATGTAATGAAAATCTAAAACAAATATTTAAAGTTGTTTAACTCCCATTGGGCCCAAAATCCAGATCGTTATTTTTTTTAAATTCCAAGTTTAAATTTTCGATATTTAAGCAAAATTGCAAGTTTGCGTTAATTGCCCACTGTAATAACCAGAATAAAGACCCAGAAAGTCTGAGAAAAGTAAAAAGTAAAAGAGCCTTCAAAAATATTCGAAATTTGGGTTATTAGGACCAAAAATTATATTATTCTTTTGAATTTTGAATATTTTCTAATGCGGTCCTGAAATTTTCTGAAATTTTAATGACAGTTGTACACCTCAGGAACCCAAAGTTTGTGAGCACATTTGTAATTTTGGTTAAGTATCGCAAATTTAAACTTACAATTAAAAAAAATGAACGATCTGGATTTCGGATTCTAAAGATAGTTTTAAAGTGTATTAATTTTTGAATTGTTATAGATTTTTATTTCACTGGTTTCAAATAGTACATCTGTAGTGACATCTGCAAATTTCATTTTTCTACCACCTAAACTACTTACGTTGTAAAAAATTATGGGAATATTTGAAAATTTGAATCCAAAAATTTCTAAAATTTTTGTTTTTAGTACTAAAATTTTGAAATTTTGTATTCATAATAGCACCGCCACCATATTTCAATGTTCTACTACTTAAAGTACGAAAGATACGAAATTTACCAGAAAATTGTGGACCTATTTTTACAAATTTCAAAACAAATTTTTTCCAAAATTCCATTTCTAGTCCTAAAATTTTGAAATTTGGCACAGTTTACAATCGTAACTACAGTACAAATGCTTCTAAATTGTCCAAAATATTAATACTTAATACAAATATTATTGTTCTACCACTTAAACTATAGAAGTTACCACATTTGGCAGAATATAGTAACAATAGTTTGGAAATTTCAAAACGATAATTTTTAAAATCTTTATTTCTGGTCTTAATTTTTTTTGTAATTTGGCACAGTTTGTAAACAAATCTAAAATAATAACGCCTCTAAATTTCATTGTTCTTCCACTTGAACTTCAAAAGTTAGGAAATTTAGCAGAAATAGGCAGGAATATTTTGGAAATTTCAAAATAAAAATTGCTAAAATCTCTATTTCTAATAATTTTGAATTTGAACCTTTTTGTTAAACTAAAATTATTGCTGACATTTGGTAACAACGGAAAATTTGAACGATAACAATACAAATCGATATTCAATGCAAATTCCATTTCTCTTTGTAGTCATCCTTATTACAGTTCTGAATTCAAAAACTGTTTCAAAATGTAATTATTATTTTTCGAATTTACCACGAATTTGGAGTTATCTAATATAAGAGAACTCAAAGTAGGAAATTTTGTTTTTAAAGAGTTGGCAGAACTAATTAGTCTGGCTGTCACCTGTTTCCTGTCAAGTTCTTGGTCAATTTGGATTTTACGATTCGTGTTTAATAAATTGCTGCGTGAAAAAAAATGTATCAATATAATTGAATTGTCCTTTGCGGCCAACAATATATGTACCTAAATACAACGTGTTTATAAATGTTTCTAGTATCAAGGCTGGCTATGAAACGTCAAAGAAATGTGCCGCTTATTACAAATGTGGGTTTCGATTTGTCAACTGACATTTGCAGTTAACCTCAAACATGAAGCAAAGTAAGTTTTGAGAAATGAACTGTTCCAGTTGTAGTTTTAAACCTGAAAATCGAAAACTTGGGCATAAAACCGTAACTAAAACGTCATTGCCGTAAGTAACATTATAAATAATTTTCCTGATAGTCATAATCACTATGAAAACAAAGCGGCAAAACACATGAATTCCAAAGCCACGCTTGAAGCTAGAAACATTTATAAACACCTTGTATAATAGATGTGAATGCAATTTTTTTATTAAAAAAAGGGTGCAAATTTGAAAAAATAGTATAAAGGACTTGTTTTATAATGGCATTGGTGCACGATTTCCCGGTGTACAAAACGAGCCGTAGGCCATTATAAAACACGTTCGTTAATATACTATTTTAGGCACCAAAAATAGTGCTGTAATGAGCTATTGTAACACGAATTTTAGTGCCATCTTATTTGAGCACCAATTTTGTTGTCAGAATGAAACTCATTAAAAATCGTTTAAGAATGAAGCTTTGACAAACAATTGACAATAGTATTAACTCACAAAACTGTGCTTTAAGGAGCTTTTTAAAGCATCGATAACAATTGAGAAACAACGCTAAAACACTGATTCAATTTGATTTTACTTTTTAGATTGATTGTCCACTTTTAAATTATAAAAAATCGCAAATTGAATTGTATCCACGCATGTTGCAGTCCCGTTTAAATATGATTAAACACGCATGCAAAGGCAATTTCCGATAACAAGCCAATGTAACTCCGTCGTTATTGTACAATTGACTTACAAAGCATTTTAGTCATGCAAGAAATGTCACACTAGTCCATGGAAGGCTAAACTGTTCATAAGCCATCGGTGCGATATGTTTTAGGCGAACGCTTTTGAAGTTTAACAATTAATCAATTAAACAGTTTTTGAATGGTTTTTGCACACTGGCAATGAAACACCATGAATTTTTACGAAATTGAAGTTGTATTACAAAAACCGTTTTATATTTGCTTAAAAATGTTTCTAAATACTCGTAAAAAGTAAATCAACAAAGCTGTTTTCCCAAAACGTTGAAATTTTGCGATATCAAAGTCACGCGTGGGTATAGTAACCTCAGTTGACATATACCTAGTAAACATTTTATAGCTTAAGTCAAACCACCCATAGCAATAAAACTGGGTGTTGTAAACTGCAGCCGACAAATTTCTAGGTTGATCGATGGTTGACAGGCCCGGACTCATTTCGTGCTCATTTATGGTCCCCAACCGCAAGGATTAGTACTGCCCGGTCCTCTCATAATGTGGCCATGAAATTTACTAGGTGTATGTCAACTGGGTTTACAGTACATCAATCGAAAGAGCAGCTAAAAATCTATAAATGGGCCAAATCTGACGTCTACAAGTCAAATATTTTCGAAGTTAGAGGCAGAAAACGAAAAATTAAGATTTTTTACTAGTTTGAGTTAGAAATGTATTTCTTAAAAAAATGGAAATTTCAAAATCGAAATGAGGCTGGATTCTTGCTGTATTTGTGAAGTAGATGTCAAAATACATCAAATAAAAAGTTTTTATCAAGATCCAACGGTTACTTATGAAGAAATCGGCAGAAATGTGCATGAAATTCCCAAAACTCGTCGAAAAGTCACATAAATTTGAAGTCAATTTCTGCTTTACCATTTCCAATATTTTTCATTCGGGCTTGTGATTTTGGTAGTTATGATGCTAAGGCAACGAAATTTGGAAAGTTTACTAGTTTTGACTTGTTGACTGTTTATCCTAAAGAACAGTTTTTTTGAACAACAGGGACGGATTTTAGAAATTTTTATTTTCAAGACGGGCCAAAAATTTCCAATATATTTAAAACAAACTTATAACTTTAGCAGTTTTAACGCAATGAAATTTGGAGAGATTTTTATCTTTAACTTAAGGGCAGGCAGTCAACTGTACCAAATTTCAATTTTTTTTAACAACAGGGACGGATTTTAGAAAAAAATATTTTCAAGGCGGGCCAAAAATTTCTAAAAACGCGATTTTTTCTATAAAATTCTGTAATTTAGCACAGTTGATTAACAAGTCAAAAGTAGTAAAGCCTGTAAATTGTACTCTCCGGAGACTAAAACTGTTAAAGTTACAAAATTTTATCGAAAATGGCCAAAATTTTTGGTTCACCTAAAAATAAAAATTTTTAACAATCCGGTTTTTTGCGCTACAATTTTGTAATTTAGCATAGGGTAATTAACACGTCAGGAGTAGTAAAGCCTCCAAGTTTTACTGTCTGGATACCAAAACTGCCAAAGTTACAAAATTTTATCGAAGACAGCAGACATTTTTGGCTCACCTAAAAATAAAAATTTCAAAAAACGCGGTTTTTCTTCTAAAATTTTGTAATTTGGCACAATTGATACGCGAGTCAAAAGTAGTAAACCCTCCAAATTTTACTGTCTGGAGACCAAAATTGCCAAAATTTCAAAATTTTTGGCTCACTGAAAAAAAAATAATTTAAAAACGCGATTTTTTTCTCTAAAGTTTTGTAACTTGGTACAGTTGATTAACAAGTCAAAAGTAGTATTGTAAACCCAGTTGACACACACCTAGTAAATTTTATGGCCACATTATGAGTGGACCGGGCAGTTTAATCCTTGCGGTTGGAGACCATAAAAATAGGCGCACGCCTATTCAACCATCGGTCAACCCTCAGTTTACAACACCCAGTTTTATTTCTAAGGGTGGTTTGACTTAAGCCATAAAATGTTTACTAGGTATATGTCAACTGGGTTTACTATAAACGCTGCAGAGATCGGCAACGCTTCAACATTATTTGAATAAATAAAACACTAGAAGGTAAAGTGAATTTCTTGAATTTCATACGTTCAATTTTTCATTACTGGCATAGTAATTTATTCGAGATTTTCCGAAAGCAGTAGTTTCGATCAGTCTCTTCCGCTGATCCATTTATCCCGGATTTGGCCTAGATTTATGGAAATTTGCTATTTCTAGTCTGGTACTGTGAGGTTCGCCTTCCAAAAAGACATCCGGCATGTTTCGAATAATATAAATTTACCCCTGAAGAATCATCCGCAGATATGAATTTATTAGGCTGGTTCGAATATTTTGTCACGTTCAGGCGATAGGTCATTTATAAAACACATCCAGCTAAGTGAAGCAAACATGTAGAGTTAAATTTGCGGAGAAAATCAGAACAAACAAAGATATATGTGGAGTGGGGCAGGATTGGGACATCGGATAAGCAAAACCGCAATAAATCTTGAGTGTGCCGCAGACTTGGGAAGTCGACTATACTTGAGGTCGACTGAAACCAAAAGCACAGTTCAAGTGAATAGCTTGTGAGAACGAGCTTTTGTCAGGAAACAATAGAATGACAGGATAGATCTAGTGACATCCTAAAGAAGATCATATTATTTAACGTATTTTGTTATTTTTACACGAATCAACTAGAAACATGCGTCCAACTAAAACAAGGATGGTTTCACGCCCGAAGAGATTTTTCACTAATTATCTTCTGTCTTTTGCCGGCGAACTCGTTAGACCGGAAATTATAAAGTGAGGTCTTAAAGGACGAAAAAGTTAATTGATGCGTCTGGAAAATTTCTACTTTATTTAATGTGGCGGTTTCTTGATCCTTTACTTATCTATAATGTTGTTAAATGAATACAAGATAACAGAATGTGGAGTTTTTATTTGTGTCTGCTAGTTAATTTTGTCGAATCAAATTAATCTAACAAAGCACACAAACGGACAGAAGTAATAAGTTAAAACAGTTTTTTTTAATATAATTATTTAGACAGGCTGTGTCGAGAGCTGTTCTGTTTAAATTTTCTCATTTTAGATGGACCATACCATTATTTTTATACCAGTTTTTAATATTTAAGTTCCCTGCAAAATTCTAAAATAGTATATTATGAAACGCGTTTTATAATGAACATTTTGTCGCACGCACGTTCTTAGGACACGACGAGCGCAGCGAGGAGTGTCATAAAGTAGTAAGTGCGGCAAAATGCATTATGAGCAAGTATCATACGCTATTTTTTCTATTTCGCCTTATTTTAAACGAAAAAACTTTATTTCGAAATCTAGGGAATTTTAGGGTAGTTGGCATTTGCAAAATGGTCGGGAAAAAATTCGAAGTAGCCAAATTCAATTTCAGTCAGTTTGACAGTTGTGACGTTTTGAGGTTACCGGAGCCCAAGGGAGCCAAGAGAGCGAAGATGTTGATCATGATCATGATGGTTCTCTTGCAACCAAAGAGTTTTTCTCCGATGAATTATTAAGCCAAGTACAACAAGAAATAATACTGTATTGATCGATTTATCAAGGTTATTCAAAACCAAAATCTAAATTGTCAACGTTGACGGCAGGCTGACGGTTTGTCTGCTGCAAACCTAAGAAAAATATAACTTCCTGGAAATATTGGCACGGGATTGGTTCATTACGATACCGAAATACGCTCAAACGCGTATCGAAATATCTTCATTATGAACGCGAAATAGAAAAAACTATTTTTTCCAAGCAATTGGTCTTATAATTTTATTCAAATGTCGAATGCCTAAAAGACAATTATATGTAAATGTTTTTGATTTTTGACACTTATTTGTCACTGCTAAAGGGCAGGTCTAAACACCTACAACATCAGTTTTTCAAACTGTCAAAAAGAATGTCTATTTTGGATTTACAGAAACTCAAAAATTTTAAATGCAACACCCTGCATATTATTCAGTTTTTGGATTGCGTGTAAAGTTTTAATGATATTTGACGTAACATATCCTGGATCTAACAATAAATCGTTATGAATTCATTGCCGACTCTGATTGGCTGAAAACCATTTAGTAATGACTGAATGTTTCGTCAATTTATCCTAGTACCCAACGAAAACAACTGCTAGATTTTATTCGGCAACTAAAAATTCACAAAAGTCATTAAAGCTTTTGTGCATTTCGAAAAAAAAAAAAAGTGTTAAAGATGATAGTAACGATAGTGATAGTAGACGAACCCCTTAATCTCTTGCCAAAAAAATCCAAGATTCGTGTCTACTAAAATCCAAGATTCGTGTCTACTTTTTTGTGGTCGTAGATAAAGCATAGTATTGCACTCGGTTGATTTACTTCTCTCGCTTACAAGCTAGCTCGTGTTACAAACTCAACCTCGTAAATAATGCGAGCTCATAACATGCTTGTATAATAATACAGGCTGTTTTTGAAATGCATGTACAAAACAGTTCTGCGCTATTCCAGAAGGAGTATGAAGTATGAATTTCAAATATTTTTTTTTTAAATAAAAACCACCGGGCAAAAAACGCACCTGGAATGACTTGTCTCCCAAGCAACTAGAAATTCGATTTTGTTTGTTAGCTTTTAAATTAGTGGCACACAAGCAAATTTATTAAAAAATTTGTGTAATCTTATCCCAAAAATAACAAAAAAACTTTTACTAAAACTTTTTCTCTTAATTGGCTCAACTTGTGACACGAAATTACCGCACTCTATTTGTATCTGCATTTCAAAAACAGCCTGTATACTTTTAAAGGCTCAAAAAT
Source organism: Gnatocerus cornutus (assembly GCA_029298725.1). Classification (NCBI taxonomy): domain Eukaryota; kingdom Metazoa; phylum Arthropoda; class Insecta; order Coleoptera; family Tenebrionidae; genus Gnatocerus; species Gnatocerus cornutus. Next base: position 3,378,635 of record CM055510.1, read on the forward strand.
TTTAAAATAAAAAAAATATGTTAAAGAAGGTAAAATGATCTTTCGGGGTAATATACCTTAATTAAAATGAATAATTTAAAATCAAAAATTTAACTTCCTTTGTTTAATCTAAGTTAGGGCATTTTTTTAATTAAATGTGTTATACTTTTAGAATTAAAATTTCAAAATGACACTTGTGGGGTTTTCAAAAGGTTGCATATTGTAACTGTATGAGTTATGTTTTTTGTTCTTATTGCACGGTCCTGGGATTATTTTGCCTTTCATATGAATAATTGTATGACAAAATATTTGACAAAAGACAGTGACAAAAAAAATTAAAACGAGAGCGTGAATCAAGCACTGACGACGATGAGTCAGATGCAGAATGTATTTTTGTTGTAAAAAATTTATAGGCTGCTTTTGAAATAGAGGCGAAAAAAAAACATTACAGCTTATTGTAAATGAAGAAATTTGGCAGGCTTCGTTTTTTTAATTGCTAAAAACTTCTAAAATTAAAAAAACTAATTGCTTTCAGAAAAAAAAAAATTAATGGGATATCTTCAATAAGAGTCTCTATTTTGTTATTATTTCTTCTTTTTTTTCTTTCTTATATTTTGCTTCTAACTAATACTTAAATTTATTCACTGTTTCCATTAACTTTTTACGATAAAAAAAGAATCATTTTACCCCAACCGAAAAATCCTTTTACCTCAAGTCGGGATGACAGTTTTCAAAATTCATTTCAAAAACGACATGCGAAAAAAAAACAAAATGTGATCACATAACACTCTTGACTAATTTTTTAATAAGACACTTGATATAGGTATACAGGGTGTCCCAGAACTCGCGCCCCAGAGAGCAAGGGAGGGTGCCGACACCAATACAGATGGTAAATTTCAAAACAAAAATTGACCAAGTTTAATAGTATTCAAGAACTGATAAAACGTTAACAACCAATCCCGATAGCTTATTCGAGAAGTGGAGTAAATGGCCATCCCAATTTCCTAGGCAACGAAAGTCTAATGTTTAACTGACCAATGGATGATAGGATGTGTCCATAGTTACCATTTTTCCAATTCTGTTCAGCTTCCGGATTGGCTACAGTTTTTTTAGTCTTACCTCGGTTATTTTTTGAGTTAAAAAATCATAAGCCCTTTCTCTCTGGGGCGCGATTTTTGGGACACCCTGTATGTACTAATAATAATGATATTCTGGAATCTAAGGAAGAACCACCCACTACTATAATCGACTCATGTTACAAAGTCGTTTCCAATAAAAGTTTCTAGCTAAAACTCGATACGTTAATTAATTATGAAAGTTGTAACGTAATCTGTCAAAATTGAAGCCTCTCTACGACCCGAGACAATTTATTTTGATGACCTTAAGCATGATGTGTTATCACAAAAAAACTTAAAAAAAAATAAACCGTACCTACTATAATTTCGGGTAAAAAAATATAATAATTACAATGGATTTCAATAAATTTGCCTATGGTAAAGTAGGGTGAGATGGCCACTATTTTAGTAAATGAGAGCCTGTAAATTTTTGATAAAGCCTAAACTTGTTTTATTATTTTTCTACAACTGTATACTTTACTGTCCAAAAACGACTAAATAATAGTGACTTTTTGTGACGTTTGGAGAAAATTTTATTTATTTATCCATCTCACCCGATTTTACCCTACACCCATTCTTTGCTAGATTGAGTTTGCCTTAATTTTGACACTGACAGATTCAAAAATTAATCAAAACTCCAAGAATGATTGTAACAGCATTTGTCAGTCTGACATAACCTAATCTAAAAAACCCACAGCCACATAGCCAAAAAATCACCAAAATCTTGATATTTTAAGTGTACGCAAATTTATTGCAATCCAGTGTACATTGCCAACAAATCTAAAATATCAATTTTCAACACAAAAATGCTATTGGTGGTTTTAACCGACCGCTGAGCAAATGAGTAACTATACTTTTAATTAAAAATCTATTGCTACTAAACTTTTCTCCAACATTTGTTAGGGTTTGATCGAATGAGGGAGTCGGCAGAGCTGGCTTAAGTCACTGGACCTGTCTACTCTAGAAACAGTTCTTGGCTGTCGCGGGATTTCAAACTTAATGATGCGTAGTGGACTAGGATATCCAACGAATTTAACAAGAACAAACGCTACCATGATTCAGTCAATAAGTTATCCTTTAGTAAGGTCCGGAAATCCTTTGGTGCTATCAGAATTATACTCCTCAAATCTGTAAAGACTATTAACTATATCGATTCGCTTTACATTAATTCTTATTTTTAAAAAATTAAAAAATTGACGACGTTATTTTACGACTAATTGAAATTAAAACCTTTTTTTAAATTCACATTGTCCTGTGTGAGCACACAGTAATTTGTCAACACCAAGAATTGATCCAATAAATTTTCTTTGAAGAAATGGCTTCCCATTATATATTAGTATGACATTAGTATACCATAGAATAAGTGCTAGAATTAAGTTAATTGGTGCAGATATTAAATTTCTAAAAAGCTGCAAACACCACGGTGTTTTTCCAAATTTCATTAAAGTCAGTGTTTCCAGTAATTGTAAAAATAGTGAGAGAATAATTTCTCTTGCTAAACGAAAGTGGCTTTCTTCAGAAATTCAATATATGTACTCCAAAAGGAGTATGCTTGAAATTCAAAAAACTAACATTAGGTCTCAATAATTTAGAATTTCAACACTGGTCTGACTTTCAAAGGAAAATGTTCATTTCAATTGATTGTAAACTAAAAAAGAAGATTTTTTCACATAAGAAGAAACTTCAAAACCTCAAAACACAAATTTCAAGAAAAAGTTTTCCTATGAAGGCCATTGATATTGTTGAAAATCATTCATCTCAAGTATTTAATGAAAATGAAATCAATTTGCTGAACAAGGGTTTGAAATTTAGTTTGCCACCTGCTAGATCAAATGTCGAGGAAGTTATTGCCGGAATAGAATCATCTATCCACCGGTTTAATGAACCGACTAAACATTTTGTCAGGGAGGCGTGCAGACAAAAAATTTCTCGTAATTTAACCCAGTCAAAGTGTAGAGTCCAGAATTCAAACCTCCAAATCATCAAATCCTTGAGACAGAAAGATTGTTTTTATGTTAAGGCTGATAAAGGTAATAAGGTTGTTATTTTAGACAAAAAGGATTATTATGAAAGGGTGAACAACCTAATCACTAATGGTCCTTACCAGTCACTAAAGAAAAATCCATTGCCCAAAATGATCAGAGAAGTCACTAACACTTTGAAAAAATGTAACAACCTTATCACCCCTCAGCTTAAGTTTAGATTAAACATTTCCAACCCGGTTGTTCCAAAATTGTATTGTTTGCCAAAAATTTATAAACCGGGAAGTCAGTGCGACCAATTGTTTCGACCATTAATGCACCGACTTCACAAATTTTAAAATGGTTGACAAATGAATTTCCAGTCAAAAATTCTCTTGAATTCATCAATATAATCAAAAACGAACAGCTGCAAGAGAGTGAATTATTAGTTTCATTCGATGTAAGTTCTCTATTTCCAAGTGTCCCCGTTCCACAAACACTTCTCTGGTTGGAAAAACCTAGTTGAAAACAATTTCAACTCGGAGATTGTCAAGGAATATATTCAACTCACAGACCTTTGCATGAAGCAAAACATTTTTCAATTTTCCGGTAATTTCTTCTTCCAGCATGAAGGCACGGCAATGGGTAATTCATTGTTACCGTTCATTGCTGACCTTTTCATGACCCGCTTTGAAAAGGACCTTGAATCTGAGCTTAAATATTTTCCAAAAATATGGATTAGGTATGTGGACGACATTTTTGCCATTTTTGATACAAACAAGTCAAATATTGATGACTTTTTAATAAAAATAAATAACCGTTATCCAACGATAAAATTTACTTGCAAAATAGAGAAAGACGGAAAGTTTCCATTTCTAGACACAATTGTATTTAAAAATAAAAACAGATTAGAGTTTGATGTTTATAGGAAGGAAAGCAGTACTATTCGCTACATCATTGCAAACTCCCATCATTGTCCTCATCATAAGATGGCAAGTCAAAATTTTCTTTTTTACTTTTGAATTTTCCATTAAACAAATTTAGATATACAAAGGAATTAAAATTAATTAAAGATGCTGCCAAGTGTAACGGTTTCGATCCCAACATTGTTGATAAAATAGTTAAAAAATTAGATTTAAGAAATTGGTCAGTGAATGTTCTACTTTTCAGAAAACACCTGAGAAGACTTCTTTTGTCACCATCCCTTACTCACCTTCAGTGACAAAGGGACTGGGAAGAATTTTCAAGCTTTGGATCTCAAAGTAGTTTTTACTTCGGGTCCAAGCCTCCAAAGTCTTCTAGGTAATTCTAAAGACCGAGTAGGAACAACAGAAAAGTCGGAGATTTATGAAATTAAATGGAAAGATTGTGATCAGAAATATATTGGGCAAACAAGAAGGTCAATTTTAAAAAGGTTCAAAGAGCATCAAGCTCATCTCAAATTTGGAAGGTTTGAAAAATCAAGCGTTGACCAACATGTTTTTGACAATGACCACCACATTGATGAAAGTTGTCTTCGTGTAATTAAAAATGTAAATAATTGTAAATTTCTAGACATTTATGAAAGTCGCGAAATATTTAGGAACAAAAATGTAATAATGAACTCAGACAACGGCCCCATCCCCTCCTCCTCCCTCTACTCTCTTCTACCTGCGCCAAAGGGGGCGCGTCGACAAGCTTTATGTATATAAGGACGAATTATTTGTTAGTTTTTAGTTTAATCATCGCTCTGATGATGATAGCATTGCTATCGAAACGCGCGTCAGCATTTTTTTGACAAAATTTGGTGTTTGGGAATAAATTGTAATTTTGATAACACAGTATTCTGCTGTGTAAAGCTGATGAAATACCTAACAATGTACCTAAGTGCATTAATAACAACGCGTGATGAACAGTTCGTCATATTGACAAAGCCGTATGGATAAAATTTCAGACTTTAAATGTCAGCACTTCCCCTCTAACAAAGCATGGCGATGACACCGCCTGAACGGTACAAAAATATAAAAAGGTGTTTTAATTAAAAAAATGAAGTTACGACGACCAAAGTGCAATTTGTGGGAATTGAAAATTTAATTTTCCTTACATGTTGGCCGAAAATAAAACCAGTTACCACACATCAGAGAAAGTTGATTGCGGTTTTCTCGTCGCTTAAGCTTAATTACTGAGTTTTACGACAGGTTGAGATTTTTTTATGCTCCATTTTTACTTTATTACAAATGTTGTCTAAAGAACAAATATTTTCCGGATTTTTCCAACTTGCAAATGAGGACTTACCGATGCGGACGACAGGTGGCAGAGTCGTCGAAACCAGTGTACTCCAAATCAGCAGTAGCACTACTATCACCGACATTTCCAAACCACTGGTCGAGCAGTCAGCATTACCTGATATTATTATCACTATTAAATTTCAGCACGGTAAATTAGTACCTTTGACAATGTTTATAATTAGAATACACTTAAACAAACATTGATTTAGGGAGGGCACATCTACAAATATTTGAACACTTGAGTCGAGTTTGTCTAATTCATTATTACACTACACTGATTTTATTTATTTAGTTAAACGGACCTTTCGAAGCCGTATTGTTGGATAGTTATGAGATCTTATCTAAATGAAATTTTCGTAGGGAAACGGAATTCCAACTTGCAATACCGTAATGGACTGTTATATCACGAAGTAAAGAAAAAGAAAACTTTCACAACAATTGCTTCCGAGTGGAGCGAATAATAAAAGTAAAAAATTCTTAGCAGCTTCTAATGAACATCACTCCTGCAGCAGAACCAGTTCACCTGAAATAGAGAAAGATAAATGAAAGTAGAGAAAATTGTACGCTTACTAACTAAATTGGTTATTTTTAGTATTGTTTGGATGGAAGGTAGAAAATATAATCCTTTTAAAAATAAATGTTTGCTCGTCTAATCTTTTGAAGAAAAGAAGAAAACAAACACCTAAATCTAGAGGAGAAACTTCAGTTTTTATTAATTGAAAAAAAAAACATTATTATGACATGTGCGACATAACGATTCTGCACACTGAGAGAAATATTAAGCTTTATTGTTAGTAATCCTAGTTTTCGGCATTTTTCATTGTTTATTATTCAGATAGTTTTGTGTGAATTATATTATTTTTAATAAAATAATAACTTGGTTAAATACTAGAATATAATTGGTTAGCATGGGTTTTATTCAAAGATAATTTAACTGATTAATTGAAAACCATTCAAAGATTTATATGTTTTTTGATTAATATTTAGTGCAAATATTAATAATAAACCAATAACACAGATACTTATCAAATAAGCAAGGTTCAGGAATCTATTTTGACTTACAAACCAAAAAATCGATAAAAGAATATATATACAGGGTCCGGCAACACTTGTGTCCACCACCAAAATTGTCTTTAATTTTAAAGATTAAATTTTGAAAATTTGCATAAGCTCACAGTTGACAAAGCTTTAGAAGCCGACGCAAAGGTTTGTTTTTAATCACTGATAGTTTTGGCGTCGCGACGCCTTAAAAATGTAATTTTTAGTTAATTGTGAGGGTTTGTGATATCAACCCCAAATTTAATTTTTTTTCAATATAAATATGTTGAAAATATCTCAGTTCTCATTTTAGATTCAATGCAAATTGTCTTCAAAATTTGAGAAAAAAATGCTGTTTTATCAAGTTAGTTTCCAATTTCATTACGTCAAAATTGGGAACTACGTTTACACCCATCTGTCAACATCTTGTGTCACAAATGACATGTGTCCTTTAGTTCGCTTTAGATTGTAACAAAAGTCTTACTTGGTGAAATTGTCGCTTTGTCGATGTTAATTAACGAATTCTGGTGTCCATAAAGTGCAACATGGCCGTGTTAATCAAAATTAACCTTTATAAGAGTGAAGTGACTTGTTTGCCGCTGCGCTGTCATAATTTTGAAAACTAACTTGATAAAGCAACGTTTTTTTCGTAAATTTTAAACACAATTTGCATTGAATTTAAAATAAAAACTCAGATATTTGTATCATAGTTATGTTGAAAAAAAATTGAATTCGCGGATATTTCCGCAAAAACTCAAAAATTGCAAAAAATTATACTTCTTAGGTGTCGCGACGCCAACCAAACCGTGATAAAAAAACAAATTTTTGCGTCTACTTTTAGAGCTTTGTCAACTATGAACGTATGCAAATTTTCAAAATTTTATCTTTAAAATTCAAGACGATTTTGGGGGTGGACACAAGTGTTGCCGGACCCTGTATAGGTTTCGTACCGAAATTGAGACCACTAATAATCTAACTGCCTGCAGTTCTGGTAAAAGGTAAATTTTTGGAATATATTTAGTTTAAAAAAAATCATTGAAATTGCTGACCCTAGTGTTCAGTTTTATACTTTGTTGAAAAGCTTATTTAATTGGCTTTTTAAAACAGTTTGCATCATTCAATAGAATTGAACTTAAACAGAATACCCTAAAAATTTTTTTTCAAAAATATATTTGAATCTGATAGATCTGATGGATCAAAGCGGACTTCAGAATCAGAATCAGAAGACCATTCTACTTCAGAAATGACCTCTTACTACTTATGTCTCCAAAAATATTTGTGTTCCTGAAGTGTGAGTTAAAATGGAGGTGTTTCTTTTCGATAACAATCTAAATGACCTAATAGAAGTCTTCTAAGGTAAGTGAAGGAATTATTGTGTTCATAAATATAACGTAGAGAATCTGAATAATGCGTAGTATCATGATTTTTTGCAATTATTTTTACACGGCCAGGCTCACACTCCAACTCAAATGTTTTTCTCTTCAGTTTTTAAATATTAATCTCATATATTAATTATTACTCAATCGTTATTTAATACAAAATTGTATTATTTTCTGGAAAACAAAAAGAGTAGTCATAAAGATCTTTAGCATTGATAAATTTTTACCTTTTTTAATATCATTGCAGAAAACGCCATTACAGATTCAGAGTTACTAAAATCCCTGTTATCAGAGCCAGCGTTATACAAAGAAATGGTGCCTTCGGCTAAACATAAATTCCTATTAAGTGTTGCGTTAAGAAAACAAGAAGAGAATAAGCAGGACCTAGAAATCAATTGCTGATGAAGGCACACATCAGGAAGAAACGTTCTTTATAATTGACACCCCCATTATACAAAATGATGTGTAAGATAGAATCTGAACAACAAACATAATATCATTGTTCTTATTTTAATTCATGTTCTAGTGAAAACATTGGTGGAACAGATAAACCAGTATTTACCTCTTCGATGTCATCAGATAATCCATCAATAGTATCATTAGAATCAGAATCGTGATTAAGACCATTGTTTTTCTCTTAATTATGTTATTGGTTCGTATTTTTTATATTGTTTGTCTTATTTGTTCATATTTTGATATCGTTTTTGTTACTTATTCATAGATTTGTATTTATTTTATAAATGTGTTCCAAGTAAAAATATCTGAACTATTTGTGTATTTTAATTTTATTTGTGTAATTTTAATTATCAATAAATTATTAAAGTTATAGCGAATATATTATAATAATTACAAGCATATTATATTATAGTTATTAAGAGTAAATGAATAAGTTATTATTTATTATTGACATATGGAATGGTTAATTATAAATTAAAATTCTTACGGATTTTGTAAATCAATTATTGAGCTATCATCAACCAATATTTATTAAGCCGGATTCGAAGCCAAAAATTGGTTTGAAATTACCGAAAATGGGTAAAATTAAATATTGCAACTGCAACGAAACCCATGTCGAGAATTTTTTTAGGCGCTTGTGAACTTTTGACCCTACCAGTAAATCACTGCGCTCCAAACGAAGCCGAATTTAACTTCTATTACATTTTTTCTCGATACTGGTGGCGAATTGGCTCACACAAATCGTGCGAATAATCTTTTTTTAATGTCACGCATTACCCATTTTTAAAACCAGTTCTTCTATAGCACCCTGTGTTTATGTGATTTGTCCTGTTGGGTGAACAACAGTGCCATAACATTGTCATTGTATAATTAATTTATTATTCTATATACACCCCAGTGAAACAAAAGTGGCGACGCCAAACCAAAACGGATATTTTTGGTGAAGTCGTTACATAGCAACTGAATTTGAACTTTGAATATTTCCCGTGTGTTGTCATTAAATTGTGTAACTTTTGTTTTCGTTGTGTTGAAATACAATACCTGTTTGTGTTCCATTTACTCAATATAAGAAGTCAAAGTAAAACTCGACAGTCTTCTTATTTTAGACACAGAGCGTCTGTTTCTTGAGAAAATTTGTAGACGTAGCAGAAAGAGACAATTTCCTTCATTCTGCCAGTACTAATTAACCGTAAGCAGTAGGTAGAAGTTGAAAATATTAACAAAAGAAATAAAAATTTAAAACCTACAAAGCGTTGAACACAAACAGATTTAACAATATACAGGGTCAAGAATCTAAATTTATGAATCTGGGCAATTGACAAAAACCACAAATTTAAATGAAAAGATCTCAAAAATTGAAACAGCTTCAACGAATCCCATTGGATTAGATTATTAATTGAAAGTATATTATGTTCTACATTATGTAAATTATTGTCGGAAGTCCGATAACATTCAACCCCGGGTCCTAAGCTAATTCAATCAAACAACCTTTTTTAAGGTTTGATGATGAATCTGACGATTAGATTCAAGATCAGTTGCGTGCTTAATTGCAGCTTGACCGAAGTGCCTCTTGAAGATGTTAATAAAATCTTGTGTAATTATACAGGGTCCGGCATCACTTGTGTCCACCCCCAAAATCGTCTTTAATTTTAAAGTTACAATTTTGAAAATTTGCATACGCTCATAGTTGACAAAGCTCTAGAAGCTGACGCAAAAATTTGTTTTTTATCACGGTTTGGTTGGCGTCGCGACGCCTAAGAAGTATAATTTTTAGCCATTTTTAAGTTTTTGCGGAAATATTCGCGAATTCAATTTTTTTTCAACATAACTGCGATACAAATATCTGAGTTTTTATTTTAAATCTAATGCAAATTGTGTTTAAAATTTGCGAAAAAAACGTTGTTTTATCAAGTTAGTTTTCAAAATTATGACAGCGCAGGGGCAAACTACGTCTACACCAAAATTTCACAAGTCACTTCATTCACTCTTATAAAGGTTAATTTTGATTAACACGGACATGTTGCACTTTATGGACACCAAAAATCGTTAATTAACATCGACAAAGCGACAATTTCACCAAGTAAGACTTTTGTTACAATCTAAAGCGAGCCAAAGGATCGATGTCATTTGTGACACAAGATGCTGACAGATGGGTGTAAACGTAGTTCCCAACTTTGACGTAATGAAATTGGAAACTAACTTGATAAAACAGCATTTTTTTCTCAAATTTTGAAGACAATTTGCACTGAATCTAAAATAACAACTGAGATATTTTTAACATATTTATATTGAAAAAGAAATAAATTAGGGGTTGATATCACAAACCCTCACAATTAACTAAAAATTACATTTTTAAGGCGTCGCGACGCCAAAACTATCAGTGATAAAAAACAAATTTTTGCGTCAGTTTCTAGAGCTTTGTCAACTGTGAGCGTATGCAAATTTTGAAAGTTTTGTCTTTAAAACTAAAGATGATTTTGGGGGTGGACACAAGTGTTGCCGGACCCTGTATAGTATCAAGGATAAAATTGGCATCAAATGAAAGATCAGAAGTTGTACTGCCAGAAAAGTTTTGTCTCTCCATTTCCTGGCAGACCGCTTCAAAGTGTGAGGATTTTCAAGGTGATGCTGACAGCAAATGGTAAGTGAAATCAGATTAATACCTAATAGTTGTTAGTGGTGAGAATGTGCATTTGTTTTCGATCAACGTGACAATATTTATGCATCAAGGGAATTATTACCGAGGGTAACGTGATTATAATCCAGAGAACCGTTAGGCCCGAGGGATTACAAGTTGCCCGAGATTATTAACATGTTATAATAATTTACGTGAAATATAGATTATTTATTTCATACTAAAACTACAAAAATAGTAGCGTGTCTAGACATTATTATGTTTGAATCGTTTTAGCGGTAACAAATAAATATTAAAAACAGTATTTAACTTGGTTTTTATAGTCCCATGTCTAAAACGTCATTTTAAGTTGTCATCTAAGCAACACAAGTTAAGTTTGAGCCGTGTCTAAACCCCCACTTTAAGCACGGGCTGAAGTTAGGCGCGTTCACTTTAAGTACAACCTGAAGTTGCCGCTTGAGAAATCGATATTAACATACATTTGATAAGATCTGGCACTTTCTTTTTACAGGTTTATACAGATATTTGTAATTAACGTTAAAATGTGACATTTTTTTATAGTTAAACAAACTTTTTGTTACTAGGAAAAAATTAACGTCATTTTGCAACTGAAACGCTGTTTAAAATGGTACGCTTTATTAAGTAAATATTGTGCATCAATAATTCACATAAATATTTGTGTAGCTGAAATAAACCCTTTAGTTATTAATGACTAATGAGGTAAAACAGGTTTTCGAGACTGGATATACTACCTATTTCAATTATTATTTGCATTTTAATAGAATTTTCAATGCAATCTTAACTTTATTATCGTCTATTTCAGTCTTGGAACGTCCACAATAATTTGAGTTTTTCTACTCCCTCTAATATAAATTATTCATAACGCATTTGACAGCAGATAAGTAATAGTCTGTTTAGACTACACGTGTATTCTACTATGGCGGAATCAAAATTTCGAACATCACTTTTTGACATGGCAATGCAAAGCAACCTTTATTGTCATTGTGACTGATATACAAAGTCAATTTCTGACACTTGCTGTACCGTTTATAAATTTTAAGGTTATAAAGACAAAGGACAGTTTACAATTTTTAAACATCAATCAGTTTGATGTTCAAAATTTTGATTCCGCGATAGTAAATTAATGGCGACCGAAGAAAAATCGAAAATTTAAATATAGTTGTAAAATAGTTGTAATTTTCCACCGCAATCGTAGAAAAAGTATAGTATGCAACTCGAGGGTAAGGCGACTTACGTACACTCGCGAATTATCGCACTCGGCTAACGCCTCGTGCTTACAATTTTTCGCTCGTGTGTAATACGCTTCTTACCCTACACGTTACGTAATATACTATTAGCTACTGGAACAAAGAAAGAACTAGAGACAATAATTTTTTTAACATAGAGGCCAACATTGGAAAAATCCTTTCAATTTTTCAAGTAATGGCAAAAAATAAATAAGCTGTGTTAATGGGAAATTTTAAGAAATATCTCTGTGATAGAATTTTTTAGAGAAAAACAAGATTTACAGAAAAAGTGGGACATTCATAACAATGTGAAAAAAGAAGACTCTGTCGTGTTACAAAGATAAAATTCAAATTGTTACTGGCAATACTGTTTTTATGCCTAGTCTATAAATCTAACCGACTGACGATTATATTCAGACTTCCTTATTTCTTAAAAACGACTGTACAATTAAACTGGGCACATTTCCAAGATGGAAGATGACAGACCAACAAAATAAATCAACGAGGCTAGATTCTAACTGTAATAAAAGAAAAAGAGGAAAAGATAAGTGAGGACGGCGACAGGCATAACACGAATAAAATTAATGAAAATAAATAAATTAAAATCACGTACTTTCATAGGACAGAGCGTACCTACGAGATTGTCTTTAAAAATGTGATTATTTGTAATTTGTAATTTGATAATGTATTTTATCCTCATACCTATGATCAAAAAAACTTTTCCTTAATTGATTTTGACATTTCATTCATGTCATGTCTTTGATTGAAGAAACAGTCTTTTCTTTCAGTCAAGTAAATTAAATTTGACGTTGTTAAACAGAAAAAATTTGGTAGAAAGTTAAATGAAAAATCTTTAGCGGGCAGTTATGTTTGAAACGTCTGGCAAAAGTGCTGTTAGTATAAATTATTTACAACATCAACTCATACGTTCTACGCTGTTTCATTTCAAAACAAATTCTTTCTAATAACTTCAAAATTGGGAACTGTCAAAGTAACAATAAAGGATATTCAATGGGATTTCAAAGATAACTGTAGGTAATTTTTATCAGTCGAATTTAAATTCAGGTCATGATTTAATATTTGGTTACTTGTCTTAATTAAAATTCAGTTCTCAAGTAGGTTGACGTAATAATTTATTAACTATTCTAAATTCCAAACACAAAATGTAGGTCCGCTAGAAGTTACTGATGTAGGTAGACAAGTCATTCAAACCTAACATTTCTGTCTAAAGCATGTTTCAACTTTATGCAACTTTATTATTGACATCTAATGCTTTTTGATGTACATACAGGGTGTCCCAGAACTCGCGCCCCAGAGAGAAAGGGCTTATGGAGGCAACAATTCTGAACAAAATTTTGAAACCACAATTTTTTAACTCAAAAAATAACCGAGATAAGACAAAAAACTGTAGCCAATTCCAAAGCTGAACAGAATTTGAAAATTGGTAACTTTGGACACATACTATCATCCATTGGTCAGTTAAACATTAGACTCTCGTTGCCTAGGAAATTGGGATGGCCATTTACTCCACTTCTCGAATAAGCTTTTGGGATTGGTTGTTAACTTTTTATCAGTTCTTGAATACTATTAAACTTGGTCAATTTTTGTTTTGAAATTTACCATCTGTATTGCACCCTCCCTTGCTCTATGGGGCGCGAGTTCTGGGACAGCCTGTATAGGTCCGGCAACACTTGTTTTCACCCCAAAATCGTCTTTAATTTTAAAGATAAAATTTTGAAAATTTGCGTACGCTCGCAGTTGACAAAGCTTGTTTGACAAAGTTGACAAAAAATTGTTTTTTATCACTGATAGTTTTGGCGTCGCGACGCCTTAAAAATGTAATTTTTAGGTAATTTTGAGGGTTTGTGATATCAACCCCAAATTTATTTTTTTTCAATATAAATATGTTTAAAATATCTCAGTTGTTATTTTAGATTCAATGCAAATTGTCTTCAAAATTTGAGAAAAAAATGCTGTTTTATCAAGTTAGTTTCCAATTTCATTACGTCAAAATTGGGAACTACGTTTACACCCATCTGTCAACATCTTGTGTCACAAATGACATTTATTCTTTGGCTTGCAACAAAAGTCTTACTTGGTGAAATTGTCGCTTTGTCGATGTTAATTGACGATTTCTGGTGTCCATAAGGTGCAACATGCTCGTGTTAATCAAAATTAACCTTTATAAGAGGGACTTGTGAAATTTTGGTGTAAACGTAGTTTGCCGCTGCGCTGTCATAATTTTGAAAACTAACTAGATAAAACAGCGTTTTTTTCGCAAATTTTAAACACAATTTGCATTAGATTTAAAATAAAAACTCAGATATTTGTATCGCAGTTATGTTGAAAAAAAATTGAATTCGCGAATATTTCTGCAAAAACTCAAAGATCGCTAAAAATTATACTTCTTAGGCGTCGCGACGCTAACCAAACCGTGAGAAAAAACAAATTTTTGTGTCAGCTTCTAGAGCTTTGTCAACAATGAGCGTTTATGCAAATTTCTAAAATTTTAGCTTTAAAATTAAAGACGATTTTAGGGTTGCCGGACCCTGTATATACAGGTGTTCCAAAACTTGCAAACGAGTCGTTAACCTTATATTCTGCCCTGCCTAGGAATTCTGAGAATGAATTTGAGGAAAAATTGAGTCCACTTTGTTTAATTTACGGTTGACAAGATTTAACCAAAATTAATTACGCCTAACTCCCTTAATGTCAAATCGTTGAAAATTTGTAGAGTGGGACAAATTCTCTTTTAACCACCTGTCTATATAATTCGTATAAATTTTGGTCACAGAAGCAAGCTTGTGAGTTAATTTTCAAAGGAACAAACAATAAAAGCAGCAATTTATTAACTGCTTAAACCGAGCATTTAAACTTTGAAAACACAACAAGTTAAATTTTCTGACAAAACCGCATTTTATTGTCACCCGCATTTTGAGCAACTTGATTTGCATTCTGCTTTCCTCTTAAGATTCTAGTCGCGTAATTATCGTTAAGAAAGTTCGGTGCAGCAAATGTAATAGCACGTAATGGCAACCGCTTATTTTAGACCTGAAAACATGTCGCTTGAGGTTAAAACTGTCACATTTTACATTATAGGAAAACGAATAGAAGTAATTTAAATGTTAAAACACAAGACTATTTTACCACATATTTAGATAACTCCATATTTTGTGTCGGTTTGTGGCACAAATATTTGAGAGTTTCGATAGTTTTATATGAAATATACTTTTCTAAAAACTCGGGAGCACTAATCTTGTAAACCGACAACTTCGTGTTAGTCAGGGTGGATAAAACAGAAAACTTTTCTAGTTTAATTCTTTGTACCTCTATTTTTTAATAAAATTCAGAACTTTTAGAGAAAATCTATCTTGCTGCTTTGTACTTGTCTTTCGTCGAGTTGAAAATGCTCCGTGGCGGAGATGGAAGACAATTTCATGAAAGTTTATTTCAAAAATTATTCTCTGGATTGATACGACTATGGAACAACAAATCTAGAATTTGAAATTAAATCTTGGTAAAATCAGAGAATGTCTTCTACAATTCTTCCACAATCGATCCAGGAAATGCGTATTAATGGTAAACAAAACTTTCATATCTCGCAGAGGAAAAGCAAATTGAAACCTTACAAAAACACTAACGGTAATTGGCAAAAACTTCTTCGCCATTTCCCTGAGAGCAAACGTTTGGTGTTCAATGTTCTTAATGCATTTCACACTTTTTTTTGCACTTCTGTTGGTCACCGACAATTAGGATATTGCTGCTTTAGCTTTAGCTAGAAAAAATTACCAAAACTTTTATATGAATTTCTCGAATCTCTAATTGAATACGAAAGAATCTCGAAAATGCTTTCAAAATACATTAATAAAAGAAGAAAATAGAAAAAAAGAAAGTTTGAGCAAAAAATTTTCACCATTTTCAATAAAACTTTGCCAATTTCGATGCTAAGACAGTAGAATTTGGAGGTACTTCCGACTACTTTAATTACTTTGCTAAATTTCAAAAGTTTAGCACGATAATGTAAATTTTTAGAATTTTTTGTTCAGCATCAAAGAAAAATTTCGACCATTTTCAATAAAATTTCACAACTTTGGCAAATTAAATGCCAAGACAACAGAATTTGAAGGCGTTTCTATTTCTAACTAGTTTAACAACGGTATTAAATTTCAAAATGTTAGACCAAGAATGTAAATTTTTAGATTTTTTTTTTCGGAATGAATGAAGAGTTTTGACCATTACCAATAAAATTTTGCAATTTTGGCGAATTTAAAGGTAAGACAATAAAATTTAAAGACATTATTACTTTTACCTAGTTTAATAACTGTACAAAATTTCAAAATTTTAGAACAAAAATATGAATTTTTAGAATTTTTTTTCATGGTCAAAGAAAAACTTTTCTATGAAATTTTGTAACTTTGGTAATTTGATGCTACAATTTGATACAGTACAATTTGAAGGCGTTTCTACTTTTGACTTGTCTAATTATATTGCTAAATTTCAAAATTTTAGAACAAAAATGAGAATTTTTAGATTTTTTTTTTCAAGCTGAACAAAAAATGTTGATAATTTTTAATAAAATTTGGTAACTTGAACAACAAGACAATGGAAACGTTATTACTTTCAACTAGTTTAATAATTGTGCTAAATTTCAAAATTTTAGAACGGGAATGTTGAGTTTTAAATTTTGTCCATTTTAATTAAAACTTTATAACATTGTCAATTTTTATATGAAAACAGTGGAAGTTGGAAGCGTTTTTACATTTGACCAGTTTAATCACTATGATAAATTTTAAAATTTTAGAACAATAATGTAAATTTTTAGAATTTTTTGTCCAGGATCAAAGAAAAATTTAGACCATTTTTTAGAAAATTTCGTAACTTTGGTAATTCTGATGCTAGAACCCTCACTACCATTAGGAGGCATTTTTAATTCAGACTAGTTAAATAAATGTGCGACATTTCAGAATTTTAGAACGCGAATGTGAGCATTTACAATTTTTTTTTCAAAATTTACGAAAATTTTTTACTATTTTTATTTTGAGGCGTTTTTACTTTTGACCAGTTTAATAACTATTCTAAATATCAAAATTTTAGAACAAGAATGCGAATTATTAGAATTTTTTTAATTTTATTAGAAAATTTCGTAACTTTGGCAATTTGAATGCTAGAAGAGTAAAATTTGGAAGCCTTTCGACTTCCGGCCAATTTCATAACTGCGCGAAATTTCAAAATTTTGGAACAAAAATGTAAATTTTTAGAAAATTTTATTTCAGTATGAACAAAATATTTCAACAATTTTAAATTTTTAAATTTTTGAATTTTGTTGCAAAGAAACCAGCAATAATTTTTCCACAAATTCAAGAAGTTTCAAAGAATCTAAAGAATCTAAAAAAGCCTAAAATATAATGAAACTGAAAAATCTAAAAGCATATTATTTCGCAAATCTGTAGAATCACAGAAAACTTTAAAATCTACGATGTTGAGAAGCTAAATAGCTCAAAATGTCAAAATTCTTTTTTAAAAAAATTATAGAATTTAAAAGAACTAAGAAATTCAAAAATTGTAAAAAATCAAGTGAAGCATCAAAAATTTTGATTTTTGAAAATTTAAATCCAAAAATTTTAATCATTCCAAATAAATCAATATTTTCAAAATTTCGCAAATATTTTTGAAAAATTCAAAAACGAAACAAAAACCGGCTGTAATTCTGTTAAGTCTAAAATTAACTTTAGATAATCTGGAGAATGTAGGAAATCAAGAAATCAATAGGAAGATAAAAAAAAATAATTTAGGAATCCAAAAAGAAGCGATTTAAGAAACGAAAAATGGAAGCTGTCCAAACTAGCGAAGAATCAAAATACAAAATTCTAAAAGTAATCTAAAAAACTCATTCAATCAAAAACTTTCGTAAAGTGAAGAAATATGACCAAACAATTTTAAAATGCAAAAATACGAAGATTCTACAAATAAGATCAGGTCCAACTTTAGAGAATTTCGGATATCTAGAATCCTGCTAAATTTTTGTGTGAATGGTTATTTCATCGATATTTTTCCATTATCGTAAAAGTGTACAAAAAAGCGGTTTTTCGCAAATAACTCGCATTTACTCGATCAACAGCAAAAATGGATATTACGAATTTGTAGTTCAACTAAAAAAGAAGTTTTATTTTTCATTTTAATTTGTGTTTTTCATGGTAACTGCAGCATTATATAATTTTACGATTGCAACGCGTACTGTGAATACACATTTTCTTGATTACCGCATATAATAAAAAAATATATAAAATTTCGCTAGCGTATTATAGCAGACTTTATGACCTTCGCAAGGCGGTCTTTATTTATTGTGCGTATATCAACTTGGCCAAAATGAAACAAATTTGGGAATCTTGGGGATTAGAGAACACAATCTGCACGTCAAAAATAATTCCCACTAAAAGAAGTTTGTTCTTTAAATTTGAGTCAATTCCTGTGCTGAAACAGTTCTAAACCATGATTTACAGCCATAATTTACAATCAGTACAATCACTAATAGCTGCTATAATACCTATCAACACGTGCATCTGATTTAGCACCCGCAAGGGTCACATGATATTATGCATATGCAATTAAAAACCCGACAAAACAAATGTTCATCAGATTAAGTTGACGTTGTGAGCGTTGTCACATCAACCAAATTAAACTTTATGTTAATTTGGTTGACACTAAGGCTTGGCAAAAATATGAAATACTAAGAGAATAATGAAATAAAATGGGAGGTATTTGCAAGAGCGACAAACTTAAGCACAAGTTAAATATTATTTTCCATGATTAAACGTGACCCCGGTTAATTTGCACCTTGCAAATTTCCGAGGTCGTTGTACAGAGGCGGACTCAACACCCAAGAGCGCTTTAAGGAATATTGACTTTGTTTAACGAATGGTTTTGAGACAATTCATTGCACATTAATAAGTTTTTCAATGTTGAATCGCACCGCAATTGAACCGTTAATAGCGGAAGCTGAATTAACTTTAACAGAAAGCTATTCAACTAAAATACACATATTTTAAATCCCTTAAAGTGAGCGTTAATTTTGGAGCCGCCGAAGCTCTCATTAATATGCATTTTCAGGAAGTGCGCTTGCGCAGCATCCGCGATCCATGTGTAAATGAAATTTTCCGTATGTAAACCAGCGAATCAAACTTTTCGCAATTTAAATTGCAAACTGCTTACAATTGTAAATGCAATTAATTCGTGTAAATTTCCATAATAATTAATCATACATTTCTGTTGGACGCTTTTCTTGGCGTCGACTTCGTTAGCTCAAGGCGTTTATTTGGCAAGGGTCGACTTTGGCATCAGGTATGATGGTAATCCATCTCCAGCTAAAAGGATTCCGTTGAAACAGGACCCAGCGGATGCATTTATACTAGTTGTTTGTGGCCAGATCTCTGAATTTGAGACACAGGACTGAATAATACATGTTATAATCTGTGCAGAGTACGCTATGCATTATGCAGATAGGCTTTGAAATATTTACAGAGGTTCAGTCAACACTGAAAGATGTCTTTGTAGCAGGTGGAAACGGCACGAGTACTGTGAAGTAGACAAATAAACCATGGCCAAAATCACATGTTAACTGTTTAAAAAAATGTTTTACTGTAATCGATTCTTATTTGATTAACTTGAGCGTACTACATTTTTAAAATATGGTGGATGCGCCACTACATCACCTCCTGGCGAGCAGAGCAAACGATAAGGAAAATTACAAATTATTGTTGTGTTAAACAAGTGGTCGAACTAAAAAAACATATGAGCTTGGAAAATGGGCTTGATATAGAGTTATCAGTCAAAGCCACTAGAGACTGTACAACTGTACAGAGGTACAGTTTAACAAACGCTCTAGTGCGGTTATGGCTTTGACTTTTTAAATTGTTTACAGCCACCTTACCGCAAACCCCCATAAACATAATAACGCTCAAATGGTTGGGTCTCATCTAATAAATATTTTTTTCCAGCTGGTCAGTCTTACAAACCAACTCCTTACAGGTCTACATTTTGAGGTGATTTTGTTACTCAACTGACCCAAACTTACTCAAATTGATAATAAATGCAATTATATTAATTGGAGATACTAAAGAAAAAAATACGTGTATTGGAACATTTGGAAATTTGTGGAGTTTATAAGTCTTGACTGTCTTATTAATAGTACCAATTTAGAAAAATTTAAACCAAAAAGGAGTATATTTAGAAATTTTTATTTGGACAACTGAAAATGTCTATTTTTTCAACACTGTAATTTTGTTATTTCTAGTGCGACAGGAACGAAATTTATGCATGTTGTTTCTTTTGTTTGTTTTAGTAATCACTAATTTGCAAAAATTTAGATCAAAAAGTCGAATTTTTACAAATTTTCGTTTTAAGACCAAAAAAATGTCACCAATTTTTTTTTTAATCTTGTAATTTTTTTATTTTTTATGCGATTTTAACGAAATTTCTGGAGATTATCAGTCTATTAAGAGCGTCAATTTAGAAAAATTTAGACCGAAAAAGAGAATTTTTAGAAATTTTTATTTGGACAACAGTGAAAATGTCAATTTTTTCAACACTGTAATTTCGTTATTTCTAGCGCGACAGGAACGAAATTTATGCATGTTGTTCCTTTTATTTGTTTTGGTAACCACTAATTTGCAAAAATTTAGATCAAAAAGTCGAATTTTTACAAATTTTCGTTTTAAGACCAACAAAATGCCACCATTTTTTTTTTATTTTGTAATTTTTTATTTTTTATGCGATTTTAACGAAATTTGTGGAAATTATCATTCTCGACTGCCTTATTAAGAGCGTCAATTTAGAAAAATTTAGACCAAAAAAGAGAATTTTCAGAAATTTTGATTTCGAGGAGCAAAGAAAAATTTTTGTTTTTTAACCAAAAAAAAAATGTGACCAAAAATTTTAAACGACCTGTAAGTTCTTTATTTTTAATGCCACTAGAACCAAATTTGTAAAGTTTATAAGTCTTAACTGTCTTATTAAGAGTTTTACAAAAATTTAGACCAAAAAAAAATATTTTGAAATTTTTATTTGGACAACAGTGAAAATGTCAATTTTTTCAACACTGTAATTTCGTTATTTCTAGTGCGACAGGAACGAAATTTATGCATGTTGTTCCTTTTGTTTGTTTTAGTAATCACTAATTTGCAAAAATTTAGATCAAAAAGTCGAATTTTTACAAATTTTCGTTTCAAGACCAACAAAATGCCACCAATTTTTTTTTTAATTTTGTAATTTTTTATTTTTTATGTGATTTTAACGAAATTTGTGGAAATTGTCATTCTCGACTGCCTTATTAAGAGCGTCAATTTAGAAAAATTTAGACCGAAAAAGAGAATTTTTAGAAATTTTGATTTCGAGGAGCGAAGAAAAATTTTTGTTTTTTAACCAAAAAAAATGTGACCAAAAATTTTAAACGACCTGTAAATTCTTCATTTTTAATGCCACTATAGCCAAATTTGTGAAGTTTATAAGTCTTAACTGACTTATTAAGAGTTTTACAAAAATTTAGACCAAAAAAAAATATTTAGAAATTTTTATTTTTACAACAGTGAAAATGTCAATTTTTTCAACACTGTAATTTCGCTATTTCTAGTGCGACAGGAACGAAATTTATGCATGTTGTTCCTTTTGTTTGTTTTAGTAACCACTAATTTGCAAAAATTTAGATCAAAAAGTCGAATTTTTACAAATTTTCGTTTTAAGACCAACAAAATGCCACCAATTTTTTTTTTATTTTGTAATTTTTTATTTTTTATGCGATTTTAACGAAATTTGTGGAAATTATCATTCTCGACTGCCTTATTAAGAGCGTCAATTTAGAAAAATTTAGACCGAAAAAGAGAATTTTCAGAAATTTTGATTTCGAGGAGCGAAGAAAAATTTTTGTTTTTTAACCAAAAAAAAATGTGACCAAAAATTTTAAATGACCTGTAAGTTCTTTATTTTTAATGCCACTAGAACCAAATTTGAGAAGTTTATAAGTCTTAACTGTCTTATTAAGAGTTTTACAAAAATTTTGACCAAAAAAAAATATTTTGAAATTTTTATTTGGACAACAGTGAAAATGTCAATTTTTTCGACAATGTAATTTCGTTATTTCTAGTGCGACAAAAACGAAATTTATGCATGTTGTTTCTTTTGTTTGTTTTAGTAATATCACTAATTTGCAAAAATTTAAATCAAAAAATCGAATTTTTACAAATTTTCGTTTTAACATCAAAAAAATGACACCAATTTTCTTTTTAATCTTATAATTTTTTTATTTTTTAGGCGATTTTAACGAAATTTGTGGAGATTATCACTCGCGACTGCCTTATTAAGAGCGTCAATTTAGAAAAATTTCGACCGAAAAAGAGAATTTTTAGAAATTTTGATTTCGGGGAGCGAAGAAAAATTTCTGTTTTTTAACCAAAAAAAAATGTGGCCAAAAATTTTAGACGACCTGTAAGTTCTTCATATCACTAATTTGCAAAAATTTTGATTAAAAAGTCGAATTTTTAAAAATTTTCGTTTCAAATCCATAAAAATGCCACCAATTTTTTTTAAGATCCTGCAATTTTTTTATTTGTTAAGTGATTTTAACTAAATTTGTGGAGATTATCACTCTTGACTGTCTCATTTACAATGCCGATTTACAAAAATTTAGAGCGAAAAGGAGAATTTGTAAAAATTTGTATTTCGAATAGCTAAAAAAAATTACAAAAAAAACTTGAACGCGGTTTAATTTCCACATTTTTGGTGTCACAAGAACGAAATTTGTGGGCGTTATTTTTAAGGTCAAATAGTCCATAAAAGTTGTTGAATTTGGGTTGATTTTAATATATCTTTGTTAGTCATTATTTCTAATAATTTCTAATAATAATAGTTTTTTTTTAAGTTTCTATTACTAAAAGGTCCAGATAATCTAATTTTGCTTAAAAAGCATAAGGAACCTAGTGTAAGAATATGCCCAAAAAAATATTTATAATATATATATTTGAAACAAATAGTCATCAATAACTCGCAATGCGCTTTTAAATTGCATATTTGAAAAGAGACTGAGAATATTTATTGCGGTTCATTTCAGGCCAGATGAGACCCAACCACTTGAGGGGTTTGCGGTAAGGTGGCTATAAACGGTTTAAAAAGTCAAAGCCATAACCGCACTAGAGCGTTTGATAAACTGTATGTCTGTTAAATTTCGTATCTCTGATTCAAATTCCATACCAACAAAATGCCATGTTTGTTTTTGTATCCATTTTGGCTGTGATGTTTGCAATGGATAGTGTTTCAAACCATCGAGTAAATCGGTCCATGATTGTTAGTAGATCCTGAGATTGGCAGTGCATCAACGATATCTACGTGAATATGTGATGGTAGGGCATCTGGAGGTAACAGTGTTCCAGTGGGTGGCAGTTCATGTATGTTTGGCGTTTTGCCTGTTTAAACCATGCATTGATGAGCCGATTTTTGACGTCGCACTAGAAATGACTAGAAATGTATCTGAATAAATCAACTAAGACCTTTAATCAAATTTTTAAAATGAAAAGTTTCTTTCCTTTATGTTGGATTATTTTTATTAAAAACATTTTACATTGACTATCTTTTACAATTTGTAAAATTCCAAGCATCGTTCCAACGTCGCCGTCTCTTCGTTTCTTGAACATCTCATTTATTGGAGTCTTAACGTAACTGAAAATTTTGCACATTTTACGCAACTTTCCTAACCTTATCGTAGAGAATTTGTTCCGGATTTACCCAACTTGTGTACGACAGATTCAAGAACTTCAGATACATTGGAAAGACTTTTAATTAATTTATCAAATATTAAATTAAATAACTTTCATGAGGTAAGGTAGAAATGCCATCGGCACTAGGAGGATTCAAGAATCCTGAACGAAGCGGTGAAGCGTCTTCTTCCTTCCTTATTTATATTAGGAGTAATATGCTGCATCAGTCATTTTATAAAGTTGTAAAACAGTTTAGAGAAGCAAGTTACATGTTATCACTACAAAGCAGTCATTTAAAATCATTAAACCAAAAAATGAAATAAAGTTAAAGTGTAAGCGGAGAACACGAAAAAATGCGGAAAGCTACCCAACAGCTATTTGTATATTATTCAGATTTATGAGTTTCCGCTTCAGAAAGTCAAGAATGTATGATTTATCGCGATTTTATTCTGCTAATTGTGAAATAAGACTCATTAAAATCGAGATGTTCTCTCGTTGATCGCCGTACCTTCTACTTTCGACATGATTTTATTATAGTAATTTTCCTGTATTATAGGAAACGGAAATCAAATCAAAGGGCAATTAAATTTTATTGACTGAAAATAATAATAAAGCAAGTTATTTCAAATCAATTACTTTACATAAAATAAAATTTATTATCGATTGACAAATACGACAAAAACTCTGCATCTTCCTAATTCCTTGAAACAAACGCTTTTTTTCAATTCAATAAACTTAATATTTTTTATCCGATAATATAGAAATATGACGTTTTATTTCACAGTTTTAAGCGAAAAAAGTCAAATTATTTTTTGCATTTGCATTACCGTTATTATGTGAAAATTGTGTCATATTGAATAAACCGTTGTATGACATACGTGAGTTATGAGTATTATTAGAATCGAAATCTTGTTAATTTGGCGGTTATGACTTTGACAGTGTTTTTGATCACTGCAACTAACAAAGTTCCATAAATGCAAAGCACCTCATCATCCGAACTTTTAAACTCTGGCAGACATACGTTCAAAAGAAGAAAAGAGAAATACCAATTCACATCGTGTGCGTAACATCCATTTTGCACGAGTAAGAAACAAGATTTTTTCTACGATTGCAGCAGTCAAGCAAAATTTGCAAAAAAATTTGACAGTTCTGGCCATTGTTTTAAAACTGATTTTATATGCAGGTCTAAAGATTGGAATTCAAGCAGTTGGCACAAATATGCATGAAATCTCTCAAAGTCAATAAATATTAATTTATAATTTTTTCAAATTTGCCGCTTTAATAGGTCCATCAGAGTACTCAATTTGGAATCGTTTATAGGTATCTAAAGTCCAGCTCATTGCTATCAGTCCACTTTCCTGTGTAAATTTTCGAAAATTTTTGGGTGTAAATCAGGCTTTAGGGAGAAAATTGGGGGAAAATTGAAGGTGACGATTTTTGAGGTTAACACTTCGTCAAAGTTGAGTGTGTTAATCAATAATTAATTAAAAATTTTCTGCAAAAGAAATGTTGCAATGGAGATTTAATAAGTTTTGGCACCCTTGCGTAAGACGATAAGCTCCTACGCATGCCACAGTTGCGTCAAGGTCAAACGCATTCGCTGTCAACTGCTACGGATAAAAATCACTAGGGGCTGCTGCCAACTTAACTTTTTAATGATTAGTAATGAGCTCTAGTATATAAGAGAACTCAAAGTAGGAAATTTTGTTTTTAAAGAGTTGGCAGAAGTAATTAGTCTGGCTGTCACCGGTTTCCTGTCAAGTTCTTGGTCAATTTCACCATTACGGATTTACGATTCGTGTTTAATAAATTGCTGCGTGAATAAAAAATGTATCAATACAATTGAATTGTCCTTTGCGGCCAACAATATATGGACCTAAATATAATAGATGTGAATACAGGTTGTGAGGTTAGGTTACGTTAGGTTAAAATTGAGTGATAGTGAAACTCAATAAATGCCAAATTTTAAATTGAATTTAAAAATTAAGTGAGAAGTCGTGGTTACAAAACCATTACCAATCGTGTAACACGAAAAGTCTTAGAATTGGAAAATTTAAATTTTTTATTGAAAAAAGGGTGCAAATTCGAAAAAATAGTATAAAAAACTTGTTTTATAACGTATTGGTGCACTCGTTCCTTACGGCTCGTTTTGTACACCGGGAACTTGTGCACCAAATTGGCCATTATAAAACACGTTCTTTAATATATTTACTATTCAATGCCTGTCAAAGTGACAATATACTTTATATATAAAAACGTTTCTTCTCAAAAGTATTGTTTGTAATCGAGTCGGCCTTGCAAATTAATTTGTCGATATGTCTTTGACAGATTTCTACTGACAACTGTCAAATGGTTGTCAACTGCAATGTCAAAAGTGGGCAAATAGCAAACAACGTTGAAGGTGTTTCACAATTTCTTTTAATTGTGTGAATTGTCGATAGATTAATTAATTAAATTAATTTTCATGGATGACTCGATTACAAACAATAATTATCACACGATACAATGACAATCAACTTTATATCTAGTGATTGTAGAATTTTTTTTTTAATATAATAAGAGTATATATATGTATGCATAATAACAACAGAAAAACGTGACTTTTCAATCATAAGTGAAGGAAAACCGCATATTTATTATTAAGTATAAAAAATGTTTGTCTAAGGCATGGAGCATAAAAGTTGGTAAATCGATCGGAACGTGCTTGAAACGCATTTTTCATTCGAATATTAGAGAATATGTTTCTGGCAAATATTTAATTCTCAAAGAATTCCACAATGTAAATTTATAATTAAATGGAATAAAAAGCGACTCATACAACCGCATTTTTTCCCGTACAACCTGAAATCAACAAAATTGAAACAGTTGTGGAACTGAAGTTAATTAAGTGTGTTAATAATAAATGTCTATGGAGCGGTCGATCCGCTTCAATATACTTTTCTACACGTTCTTTTAGAGAATTACACTTCCAATTTATCATTTTTCTTTGACACTCTGACTTTAGCCCACCACATGAAGAACAAAAATCATAGCTTGCTATGTAATTATTTAATTTATTGATCAGGCGATGCCCATCAATCATTACAGTCAATACAAAACCGATTTTAAAGATATGATGCTGTTCTGTCTGATTCCGAAAAAAATAAAATTTAATTACTTTTTTGAAGAATCTTGTTATTAACACTGTAAATTTTCCATTATGTTTTCAATCAAATTCCGACTCATGTTTGAATAAGTTACCAATGTAATTTATATTTTAATATTCGTACTGTTAACCGCCAAGTAAATTCTGCCTTGGTGTGTAATTTCGATTTATCTTTGAAAAATATTTTTCAGCACTCAACCCTCTGCCGACCTAATTTGTTCGTTTTGCTTTCATCGAATCGTCCGAAATATTTCGTTGCTTATGTTAGGATCGGACCCAAAATCATCCAACCAAATATTTGGCACGAATTCACTGCAAATATTTTCAAGATTTGCCTTAACAACTCGGATCAAGCGAACGATATATCGGTATTTGAGGTTTTCTTAAATCTGCTTTTAAATTCAAGTTGTTGGAAGCTCAAATCAACATGTCCATTTCTAATCTTGAGTTTCTGTACAAACGTCCGTTTGAAGGTGGGGTGGCAATCATCTTGACTCCTATGTTATATTAAACGTCAGATTTTAGATGTGTGATACGAGAGGTTACAAGGAAGGCGATTTATGTCTACGACTGGGTTGCTTTATAAGCTTCTTATATTCGCAGCAGAACGCGCTAAAATTTATATAGAAAATATCATAAACTAGAAGATGAAAAAAGGAAAGTGAGCGACTTGGAAGAGATAAAATTAATTGCTTGTGTGTCCATTAAAAGTTGAAAGCTTTATAAAATTCCACGCCTTTTTAGTTCAAAACTGTAATTTCTAAACGTTTCAACAAGTGGACATCAAAAATAAAATGAAATTAGGAACTCGTGGTCAAGGACTAATAGTTCAGAAAACAAGATATATCGTTTCATAGGAGCATGTTTGTACTTTCATTTTGTCTCCAATAGTACATATTTCACTCTCAGGAAAATACAGGGTGTCGTTCACTTCTTTCACTTCTGTCAACAACAACATGTTAAAAGTTCTATGTCCATTATTTTCCAAAATATGATAAATTGAGTTAATTTATTTGTAAATCTATTGGTTCTAATCCGAAAATAGAGAATGTGTATATTTTTTAATATTTTTTTCTCATTCTAGGACCACCAATTACACTATTTCAAGGTAGTGCACGACATTCCGCACACCTGTATATGGTAAAATGTAATACCATTCGTAATAAATTATTAGTGAACGACTTAGCAATTTCCATGTTCGTAAATCAACGAATTTAATGTAAACAATGTGTGAACACTTGAAGAGAAATAACAAATTTGAATTTAAACAATAACATTTTCCGACTAGATCTGTCGGATATAAACAGATTCCCTCGTTCTCAGATTAATGTCAGGTGTTGTATCAAGAAAATCAAGACAAAAAGCCAAGGGAAGTAACTAGAAGAGTTCAACTACAAATTGTTTAGATACCTTTCGAAGTAACTGTCAATTACAATCAAAGAAACTTGGAATCGATATGCAAAGAAATGTCTTATCTTATTCACCTGTTCAGAGAATGAAAGTTAAATTTCACCATTATAAAACATGTTTAATCGATAAGAACTTCTCGCTGTGGATTTACGGAACATTGGTTAAGTAAAACTGAGAGCGAACACATCTCCACCTAGGAAATTACACTCCAGAAGCTCACTTCTCCTGAGCTTCTTCTCGTCATGGAGGATCAATGATAATGCGACGGCATGGGTTCACATCGCAGCCACCTGACTGTGGCAAAAACTTATCTGTTGAAAACGGTGTTAAAATGGGAGGAATGAATTTCAGGCAGAAGCATTTAAGAGGAGTCTTCACCCATTTCTCTTATGGGAGATCCCATGTAAATTGACGGGTAAATAACTTCTTTATTAAAAAAATATATCGACTTCAGTTTTCGACTTAAGTTTGTTATTACTTCCATTACTAAAAGACTGTTTTTTTACTTAAAAAAAAACTTTGGAATTTTCTTGAAATTGAAGTTATTTGATGCACAATTTAACAGTTTTCCATTTCACACTCTATTTGACGTTATTTTACTATTTTGAAAAAAGCGTTACGTAGAACTATGTATCAAAACAACATCTTACAAAATTAATTTATTTTGCTTTATAAATAAAGGAGATATGATTCCGTTCAATTTTATTATTAAAAGTTCGGTCTTATTCTGTGAGCAAAGATTGATTTATTACCTTAAACTGCAAGTAATAGAAGCAGTAAACCGTCGAAAGATTTACAAGTTCCATGGGTCATTTTAAAGGTACCTGCGTTTGTTATGTACCTAACCTCCATTCCCTTGTCTGAATATTTAGAGCTTTTTAGCTACAGTTTGATTTTGATAAAAGCTTGATTGAGTAACAGTCAAAATTTTTACACATCTGGAAAATTACTTCGTGTATTAAATCAGTAATTTCACAAAAACCAAACCTATTGTAAAAAATGCAAAACAAGTCAACTTTTAATTTTAGTTGTGGAACTTTTGAATTTATATTTGTAAAATCATTTAGTTCTACAACTAGCACAACATAAATTTTTATACAAGTAATTTTAGTCGTTGGTATGTCATCATTTTTATAGTCTTGGCACAATTTGCGCCATATTACAATCATATAAAAATAACTGTTAGTGACAATTTAGACCAATTTAGACCACAAAATGTGTTTATCTTTTTTCAAAAACGTAACTTTTTAACAGAATTCGGTTTTGTGCAGATTCAAGATTTATTGGCGTGTCTAATTGCAGTTTTACCGAAGTGCACTAAGAGCTCGATTTCAAGTCAGTGACGCAAAATTGCGTTGACGCAGTTGCTAAGGTAGCATCACTTTTATTGGGGTTGCTAAGGCGCAACTCTGATTTGGAATGCCGCAAGTCAACATGAAATCGGGCCCTAATTTGGTTAATGATGATGAACAACATCAAATTTTGCAAAAATTTGTAAACGTAGAACTGGAAACACATCAGAACTTGTTGACTCTATTCTATACAAGTCTTTAAATTTAAATGCCAAATCGATAGATCATGACAAAATATTTGAAAAAATTGCGAAGGCAGATTTACAAAAATACTTAATTTCTATACAACCATGTGGTCTACTCATAGGCAAAAATATGTGTTTTTGGGTGCTTCAACAGACGGGCTCGTATATAAAAACACGATTGTTGAAATAAAATGTCCATTTGCGGCTTACAATTTAAATCTTTCCCATGAGAAAGGAATACTACAATTATTTTTTTGTTATTTACTTAAATTATACCGTCTTTTACGGGATTTTTACATTTGTATTTTCTCTGTATGTGCTTTTAAATTGTCACCTACTATCTTTATCTTTTCAATAATAAAATAAGTAAGAAAGTACAGAATCTTTTTAGAATTTATAGACGAAATCGTATTTTCTCATTTATTTTATTTCGAATGCTTAGTTACCAAAAGTTCATAAGGTTAAGTAAATTTAGGCGATAGTTGTGGTCAAAGCAGAAGAATTGTTACTTGTGTTCGTATAAAAAGAAGACTAATTACTAATTAGCATTAAGATAATTGAGGCACCTCGATTAAGTTGCGATTAGCCACTCCAGTAGATTTTAATAAACTCCTCATAAAACATTAAAAAAAAATTGTTTGGTTTATTTAGCTTATGATTCAAACTCTCGGCCTAGAAGAATTATTGCTTGTGTTTGAACCAAAACAGTTTTTAGAGATTTTACATAAAAGTAGTGATTATCACTTTACGACGTTTTATGATGTCTTCAGAGGGACCAAGCAAATTTGACAGCTGTCCGAATTTTTATTGCTTTCGAAACTCGGTTTCGGTGAAGACTCCTCTTAACCTCATAAAATGTTGAAGAGGGTTGAAGAGTTCTCATTAGATCTTCATGTCATACTAAGTATAAAATTAATATTTTTATAACTGCCACAAACTTTCTAAAACAAACAACAAAGGTTTATCACTTTCCGAAATATGTATGTTAAAATTTCACACAAACTTAAACATACTATAAATGTAAACGAGCAATTCTTCTTATGTGGATTTTACTAAAACGTAAAGGAGTTCACAATGAGAATGTTGGATAGATGAACTCACTATGTATATGGAATAAACAAAGTGAAAAGTTATTGTTACCACTGAACTTCCTCTTTACAACGCGAGATAGCGCTTTGATGCGATAAACAATTTTTTCCCAAAAGATATAGGTACATTCAAATTTTTGATAAAACAATGATTTTAATTTTTTTCGCCCGAGGCATGTTTAAAACAAGTGTAATTCAGTCTGATGCGGTGGTGTGCTAAAGGCGTCAGATTCCAATTTTCAAATGACATTTTGTTTGTTTATTTTTTGTGAAAACTTCCGAAAAATAACAAATATGTAATCCGAAATCTCATGTCACCAAACTCTGAGTTTTTAGTGTATTTTTTTAGGGTTAAAGAGTAGAATCAAAATCTGTTTTCTTTTTCATACTAATTACTCAAGTGACAATTATCATCTTAAAGAAGCACTTGGGTCTAACTGCGATTGGACACACCAACAGATCTCATCATAAAACTTTAAAAAAGGGTTGAGTGTCAAGGGATCTCGGACTAGAACGTAACTCGACGGAAATTTTCTTTCAGTTCTACTTCATTTAGACCAAATGCATCAGATTTCTCATTAAGTAATGGCTATTTACGTTTTATTAAAAACCGCAGGAGACCTGTCTTGTGCCTGATATGGATTTATCGTCAGTGATAATATAATTAATTCTGTAAAGTGTCAATTTTCAAAAATAATAGAGAGGGCTAACTTTAATCCGTAAATGCCTACAAACCACAAATCATTTTCTTCTTACGTAAGCGTAGTAAATTTGTCAATGTAAACTTTCAAATTTCGTTAATTCTCCAAAACAATGATTTATGTCGAGCCATGTTACCAGAGAGCCGCATAACGAAGTTATTTCGTATAACTTTCATATCAAGCAAAGCAAAATTTTTTGATTTAGCAGTGTAATATCACTTATAATCTCATATTCTTAATTTATTACTTTCTCTGTCCGAAAATATCAAATTAATCGATTTCTATAAATTTAATAGAAAATTTAGATCGACTGCCATTGCTTGGAAGCACAAAGCGCATTATGCTATTGCAGAAACTTTTGCAGTTACAAAAAGACTGAATGTGTATGTAGCTTGGAGGAAAAGAATTAATTAAATTAAAAAGTTGAAGCTTCTTAATGAAGAAAAGTTACGTTAATGAGTTCTTGGAAAAAGATAGGTTCCTCATCAATTCAAGTTTAGTTAGAAAAATAATAGATTTTTACCATGAATTCAGACAAAAAATGTATATTTTCCGACAGAGGGAGTACATTATTGGATTGCATAAGAAAAAATTTCAGATCAATCATTGCATAATTGTGAGGGTTTGTAATATCAACCCCTAATTTAATGTTTTTTTAATATAAATGTGTTAAAAATATCTCAGTTGTCATTTAAGATTCAATGCAAATTGTCTTCAAAATTCGAGAACAAAATGCTGTTTTATCAAGTTAGTTTCCAATTTTCTTACGACAAAATTGGGAACTACGTTTACACCCATCTGTCAAAATCTTGTGTCACAAATGCCATCTATCCTTTGGTTCGCTATAATTGTAACAAAAGTCTTACTTGATGAAATTGTCGCTTTGTCGATGTTAATTAACGATTTTTGGTGTCCATAAAGTGCAAAATGCCCATGTTAATCAAAATTAACCTTTATAAGAATGAATAAGTGGCTTGTAAAATTTTGATGTAAACGTAGTCTGCCACTGCGCTGTCATAATTTTGAAAACTAACTTGATACAACAGCGTTTTTTTCGCGAATTTTAAACAAAATTTGCATTAGATTTAAAATATAAGCTCAGATATTTGTATCACAGTTATGTTAAAAAAATGAATTTGAGAATATTTCCGCAAAAACTCAAAAATCACTAAAAATTATACTTCTTAGGCGTCGCGACGCCAACCAAACCGTGATAAAAACAAATTTTTGCGTCAGCTTCTAGAGCTTTCTCTAATGTGAGCGTATGCAAATTTTTAAAATTTTATCTTTAAAATTAAAGACGATTTTTGGGGTGGACACAAGTGTTGCCCGACCCTGTATAGTGTCTGAAAAGTCGTACATACCTACACCACCGTGAGACTGTATTATCGGATAATGTTATAGACAACAGAAAAACATGTTTTAAAAAATTATTATTTTTCAAGAGATGATGGATTGAAAAGTGAAAATGTTATCCCAAAATTAAGAATTTTTGTGCATTAATTTTATATTCCAATGCATTTTTGATATAAAACAT
The DNA here is from genome assembly GCA_029298725.1 of Gnatocerus cornutus. Taxonomy (NCBI): domain Eukaryota; kingdom Metazoa; phylum Arthropoda; class Insecta; order Coleoptera; family Tenebrionidae; genus Gnatocerus; species Gnatocerus cornutus. The sequence goes on from CM055510.1 coordinate 3,411,871, forward strand.
ATTCCGTAAAAGTGGAAGTGCAAAAAAATCGAAAAAATCCTGTAAAAAATCTCTAAAAAGTGCTAACAAAATTTTCACCAGTTGAGCTAGCTGTTTAAATACTAGAAATTTGAGTTATTAAGTGCACAGTTCAACAGAGTTGACTATTTTTCTTTTTTTTTTGTTTTGGTTCTACTGCAAAAATCGAAAATGTGGAATTTTTTTGAACTTTTTTTTTTAATTCTAGCGGAGTTTCCAGTTACTCTCCTTCAAGGTAGTACGCGACTTTCCGAACACCTGTACTGTACACCGTGTTTCAAAATGATTTTCTGTGTTTGAACTAGTTCCGTCACTTCTGTCAATGGTGTCACTGGTTAAACGTCAAAGTGGGCAACAGAGTGTCTTAAAAAACAGGTGAAATGTTAACATTTTATTACAATATTTTAGTATAAGTGACGAACTTACAGGCCAAATGAGTTAAACGCGTTGCGCTCAAAAATTACTTTCTTTAATACAATTCTTTCAAATTGTGAAAATTGTTGAGAAAATGGTATACAAAAGCGCCCGCAAAAAAGCCATTGTGCTAAAGAACTTTCAATAAAAAGAAAATTTTATCACTTGAGAATAGCCACTAGAGGAGCAGTTTGCAGAGGTCAAGAAAATTCCATTTATTTGCGATTTGCATAGTGATTGTCAAAATTTCGTATAGTTGCCAAATGAGCGCACAAATGCTATCTTATTTAGAATGTAGAATAGTTTGGTAGAGTTTATTAATTTCTAGGAAAATTTTTATATTACCGTGGTGGCCGTACTTAAATTATAGGAACTATTAAAAATTATTATTATTATATTATTAGCCAGTAGTAAGCGTTCTACGATTTTCAATAAAATTTGAGTTTTGCCCAAACAAACGTTTATTTTATTTCTTGTCTTTCTGTTCTGTTGTGTTCAAAGCACAAATTATAACTTTTTTTCGATAAGCTTTATGAGGATTCCTAACAATGTGTACATGAAGGATTATTTCCTAGATTAGATAGTCGTCGGATGACAGTTTTAGCACCGTGCAGTGCTGTGGGGCGAAACGCCAAATAAAATTGTGTCTCCAGACTATTACGATTTATTAGCTATACATACATATACATACAGGATGTCCGAAAAGTCGCGCACCACCGTAAAACTGTATCATCGGACAATGCCTTGGATCACCGGAAGAATGTTAAAAAAATCCGTGTCTTCAATTTTTCGAGATATGAGGGATTGAAGAGTAAAAGTTTAATGCCAAAATTAACGATTTCTGAGCAATAATTTTAGGTTCAAATGAATTTGTTATCTAAAGGACATTTTTTTTAAAGGACAAAATCGGAAAAATCTTGTAAGAAATGCCTGAAAACTGTTAACAAAATTTTTGAATCAACAATCTCGATCAGTGTGGCATCGTTCACGTGAAACCATAGTTACATTACTCGTTCATGAGCCGGCCTGACTAACGCCAACCAACAACAGCAACGTTACTATGGCTTTGCATTTTCCTAATTTTCTTTTGGTCCTCCTGCGAAAACAGAAAATCTGGATTTTTTTTACATTTTTTGGTACTCTAGGGGATCACCCAATTACCCCCTTTCAAGGTGGTGCGCCGCTTTCCGGACACCCTGTATATTTTTATTTTGATTTTTATGCATGTACTGTAAAAATGCGCTTCGAAAATTGGCCTATGGGTCTTCCTGTTCGTTTTCTCGGTCTATTTCTATTGACGACAACGAAATGTGTACGCCAAATTGTCTAGCGTAATTTTCACTTTAAATCATAGGCGCACTTCTAATCACATTTATGACAATTAATGTGAGTAATTAGTTAAAATCTGCTAGACATTGAACTGTAGTCGAAAAATCAAAAGCCATTGCAAAATCTGAAGAAAACCGGTTGCTAAGAACAGTGGCTGTTGATTAATAAAAGTTGTATTGCTAATATAACATGTTTAGAGAAAAATTAAAAAAGAACGCCACTGCTCAAAGTCTGATTTCAGCAATTCCATATGTCACGGGTGTGACAAAATGACAACATTTTTTTAACTTATTTACTACTAAGAGCTTTTTCAAGCAGAAGTACACTGTGATGAGGTAGGTTAAAGTGCTGCAAATTATCTAAATAAAATTTGTTAAGTTGCGATTGCAGATCATAGAGCAACGAATTAATTTGTGGTGTCACGGGTGTGACGCGTACAAATTAAATTTATTGTTTTATTAACATTTTTCCATATTTCTGGGAATCACAAAAGTCAGATTCCTTCTCCTTTACTACACAAATATATGAACTATAGGCACACATTTTAAGCCTCTTTGCAATTAGAATAACCAATTCAATTGTGCACTGTATTTTTTAGAAAACTGTAACGGGTGTGACATACATTTGAAACGGGCGTGACAAAGCAAAACTTCTTAAATAAACGTTGCTAAAAAATGAAAATAATGTAGCAGAAAGACTAATTTTATTAATGCTTGTAACATTTTGAACAAAGTAAGTTATATTTTACACAGGCGAAGGCGCCCACAGCCCCCAGTTTCGGTTTCACAAATTGGTCGAGTGTACTTATATCCCCTAGACATACCTACATCCACCCTAAACTAACTTCTTGTTAGATATTGTTGGATATTCGGTATTGATTGCTTGAATATTTTTACTTAGTTGATTCAGATATTTTGACTTTGAATTCAGCAGTATACAAAATATTTATATTATTAATTGATTTTTTGCTTTCAAGAAGAAATCCTTAGCAGAATTGTTGATCACCTTTCTGTGAACGATACGTTTATTTGTGCCTCCCATACATCCAGAGTTTCTTTAACATGTGAGCATTTTAATAGGAGTTGTTAAAACCAACTGTGTGTACATGTTTAAGCCTTAAATCATCAAATTTGGAAAGTTCAATCTAACAATTATCACACCCGTGACATTTATTTTCAGTATTTCTCTAATATATCTTTTAACTTTAATTAGTGCAAAAACTGCATTATCAATTTGTTACTTTGTATACAAATTATCAATTTTTAACTCCACAGATTTCAACCAGTTTTGCCAACTTTTGTTAAAATATTGTCACGAGTGTGACAAATTTTCTTAACAAAGTTTAAATTCAAAAACAAATTATGAAATTACTTTTTTATGTATTCAGTATCTGATGTGTTAAGTAAAAAGTTCAAACTGTTGTGTCCACTAATTTTAAATTCTTGGAATTTATATTTTGAGTGAAAAAAAAATAAGTGAAGTTAAGCGAAAAATTTAATTAAAATAACTGAACGAAAGTGTAGTTAAAAGAAGGTGGTTATTTAAAGTATCAAGCAGCAAACAATTCAACCATTCATGGTTTTGGTTAATTTAAGATTTATATATTCGATTTTTAACAAAATTGCTGATTTATATTATGGAAATTAAGAAAAAAATCCACGACAACGAAAAAGTCGTTCACATTTCGGTGCCGCCAAGAGTACAAAGCATCTTGAACGAAAATTTACTGTTTAGTAGAATCAGATCATTAAGCTTAATAATAACAGATGTAAATGCGAGTTTTGGCACTGTTGCTCCAGTTCGTTATCAATAAAAATTAATTACAACTTAAATAACACCCGTTAATACTAGACCGAACTTGTATGACCTAATTCAAAGTTTTAATACCGTCATTATACGTGCATGATTCTGCCACATGTTATTCAAGCCGACGTAACAAAGGCTTAGATGAAACTGAAAGGCGTGGAACTGAAAGATTTCAATTTACGTTTTTATTTTGGATGAGATTTTATTCAATTTAATCGGAGGAGATAATATGAAGGGTAATTACCCTGTCACCGGCAAGACCAGCAACAACATCACATATTTTTTAAATTCCGAGTAAAAGATTTTTTACAATTAAGTGAGCAGTAAACGAATTTTGTTGCTTATTTTGAGAGCGATCCGGACGGACAAAAACAACTTTGGAATCGCGTAAAATGTATAAGATGGTTAATTAAGGTTATCAGATCTTGGCAGAGATAACAGCGTTGAGAAAAGAACAATTTGCGCAGCGCTGTCAGAGATAAGAAAAAATTATAGTCTTATATTACATTATATTAGAATTAATTTGGGACTTTTGAAATCTTATCTCGGGTCTTCAGGTTTCACGTTTAAGACGTCAAAACAAATAAGGAGATGCGTAGGCATACCAATTTATTTTGCTAGGGTCGAAAAAATATCTCAGAACATTGAACAGAAGATGTAATTGCTATAAATTTGTTTAGTCTTTGGAATAAATTTTGACTGGGAGATGTTTAAACTTTAACTTCTGCCAGCGCAGCGATCCAAGATAACAAAACTGTTAAAAAGAATGTCTGAATAAATCGACCCACGCGTTGTCCCAATTTGAAATTGCAAGGAGTTGCGAAATACGCACGTAGGCCTCGTTTGTGCGTCGAGATTTGGATTTTTTAATTAAATGGAATCGTGTGCCAATCAATACACGGGATGTAAATTCCGCATTGTCTGACACACGGCACCTTCAAAATTGTATAAATTAGAAACAGTTGGAACGGCGACTGTATCGAGGAAATTTCATTTATTTCTTTGAATTAAAATTTTGAATTTCCTCTTTAACCTTTTTGACATGAATATTCGAGTCGATTGGATGCTTGGGTTATTTCCAATTTCGTTAATTACTTCGGACTACTTTCAAGTAAAAGTGAATGTAAAGGATGGAAAATGTTTTGAAAGGGAGGGTCGGCTGAATTGAAATAGCGAATCAGACGTCATCAATGACAAAAAATTCAAATTATGGAAAAGAATCCACTGAAGGAAGATTACGAGTGTAGCGAAACTTTAGCTTTAGGAAACTTTTAAAAATAAATACTCGAAAGATAAAGTTTCAGGATATATGGACTCTGAAGTTTTATCTGGATCGTTGTCCTCTGACTGACACTGTTTAAGTCTCATATTAAAATCCTAGCTTTAAGCTCACAAGAAAGTATAATTTTGATGCACAATTTCTTCAAAACGGTAATTAACGAAATTTGTAAGTACATTTATTGCCCAACAGATTACAAATTAGAAATTAGAAACTAGAAAAATTACAAAATTTCAAATCCTGCAAATCAGTTTTTATTTTGGTTTCTGGATACTCCAGAATTTTTTTAGTCTTTTTAGAATAGGATTCTCCTCGACTTACCTTAAGTTTCTCAAAATTTTAAGGATATTCGTTAATTGTTTGAGTCATGTTTATGGTTTTTCTGTTTTTATTTGGATTTACATTCACTCAAAATACCTTGCTTTTGGTTCTACTGTTTCTAAAATTTTTGCATTTTTAAATTCGGAGTTTTTATTTCATAAGTTTCAAAACCAATTCTTAAGAATTTAACATTTTTAGGCTGTTAAATTTTTATATCGTTTTCTTTTTTATTTCCATCAATTTTTGTTGTTTTGGTTTCGTTCTAAAAGAATTGTTTAGAATTTTTCAGGATTCTTAATTTTTTTTTAATTTATTAAGATTTTTGTTTTGCGTTTTCCCAAAAAACTGAGCCTCTAAGTAGAAGTAGAACTAGGAATTTCAAAAGATTTATCTAAAAGTATTTTTTTGCATTTATTGAACTCTCATAATATTAAAATCTCTCACGGATTTTTAGAATTTCCCATTAAGATAGTTTTTTAATGTAAAGATCTTAGAATTATTCTTATTACACCTGAATATAAAACAATATTTTATCCAAAACCCTTAGTTTCTTAAGTTTTGTAGGATTCTAGAATTTTTCTGAAATGATTGAGCTTTTTTCTTCCATTTATCCAAAGAATTAGAAACACCAGAACTAGGAATGTTAAATGTTTATGGATGAGTCTTAAGATTCTTCGGGTGTTTTAAGAATTTTTACAGAAAATTCTAATTTTTGCCAAGATTCTTCAGACTTCTATCACTTTATAAAATTCTCTGATTCTGTTGTATTTTTTCTTCAGAATTCTCTTAGTTTTTCTAAAAGTCTAAATCGAGTTCCAAAATTTTCCGTTTGTGGTGGTGGTGTGGTTAGTTTTTTCAGTTATTTTGCTTTTATTGGATTCTGGATGTATGTACTACGATTCTATTGGTTCTTTTTAGAATTTTTTCAGAAGTGCTAAGATAGGCCGCCACTTTTAATTATTCTATGGAAATTGATCGACAGTTTTGGGCTTATATAGAAATTTGTAGAATTCTATATACGAACCTTTTTTAGTTTATTTTTACATTTATTTTTGCAGAATTCTATCGGCTTATTTGTAATTTTTTTAACGTTTTTTTTTAGTTTTTTGAGTCTCTCTAGGATTCTGTAGAAAATTCTAATTTTTTTGGAGAGTTTTTATGGTGTTTTTATTCGTCAGTTTTGTTTGCGTTTAGGATACTCCGGGATCTTTTTGACTTATTTTAGATTTTTTTAAGAACTGTTTAGATTTTCATAGATTTTTCTTGACTCCTTAAGTTTCTTAAAATCTTCAGGATTTTAATTTTCTGAGTTTGCTATGTTTTTGGTTTCTAGGCTTTTTTGGATTTAGAGTAATGTTTCTACAATTTTTGCGTTTTCAAATTCGAAGTTCTTAGACATTTTTGGGCTGTCAATTTTTTTGTATTTTAATTTTTTTTAAACGTCAATAATTTATGTCTGTTTCGTTTCCCCGTAAAATTTAATTTTTTCAGATTTTTAAACTGTTAAAATCATCACACGTTATTAATTTTATGCAAAATAAACATCATTCAATTCAAGAAGTTCTTTGTTTTGCATTTTTTTTCATTTTTAGTTCGTTTTATTTTAAAATTTTTATTTCCTATTTCTAACAGGACAAAAAATTTAAAAAAATATAGTCAATAAAAAATTCAATCAAAACTAAACACTTGGATAATTGACTATTAATCCCATACCTTAACTAAAAACAAAAACATACTAGAATAAATATAATTGAAATTTTTCAGAAAAAAACGGCTCTTCAATTTGCCAAGTTCATATTATATACATCAATGTCCATAGCAACTTTATTGATATAAAAACCTATCACACAATTAGGGCCTTTCCTACCTACATTTGTTCTGAGCACTCCACTTGGTAGTTTTTCGATTTATTTTACGCATTTAAGCATGAAGATACTTAATTGGTGCAATGATAGAAACTTAAATTTTTAAAATCAAATAAGTTCTTTTATTGATTCAAAGCACTTAGTCCTACAATATAAAAAATGAAGGAAGGTGAGGTTTAGAGAGTTTGGGGATTCCAGAAAATTAAGAATGTTGAAAACTAGAAAAAAACAAAAAAATAGAACTGAATGCTAACAATAGTTTGAACACTCAGAAAACGGGTGATCAGTTCAAAGCATTTACAGGACGTCCTAGAACTCGATCTGTAAATCACAGATTCGGTCGTACATCTGCAAAGAAAGTCAAACTCAAAACAAACTAGATTTTAAATTAGAGTAATTTCAAATTTTCCACACATCTATTGATACATTGTTGTCGTTACTTATAAACATATTTATTTTCGCAGATTCACTTCATTCTCCCAATGTAAAAACAGAATAAACAGGTTTTACAAAAAAAAAAAAAAATACATTCTAAAGTTTCTATTTGGATGTTTTGTTGTAGTTTTTTTAGATTTTAGTTCAGAAATTCTCATTATTCATAAGTTTTCTGTTAACTCCAATTTTCCTCACTCAGTTTCCCAATAATTCTTAATGTTTTCATAAATTTCTACATCGTTCCAAATTACTAGATTTTATTCCCATAGTTTTATAATCTTGAAACCTGAGATAAAACTTTAAAAGTACAATTCTGAAAACTTGACAACGTAAAAATTAAATTACTTTACGAGAACTGAAATAGAAACTCAACTCTAATTTCAAGTTTTCCAATTTTGTACAATATTTATAAAAATTTGAAAACTAAGAGGATCTAAAAACTAAACGTTCCACCTGTTCAAAAAGTGTGAAAAACCGGACTCAGAATCCAAAAAAAAGAAGAATCTGAAATCAAAGAAACTACGCGGTTCAATCAAATGTTTACATATGAACTACTTCAAATAATAGCTTCTTGTTTTGGTCGAACTACTCGACCTTGAGAGCACAAAGGGGTGAAATATAGGGGACCCTGAATGTCGTTAACAGCCAGTTTATGAGTGATCCAAGATGTAAGTATACAAATATCACTGGTCAAACTGGTCAAAAGTTGTCACATTTCGAGTATGACATAATTATTATTACTAATTGCATAAGCGAATTATCCTGATTCAATATTTGAGTTGGTCACTGCGCTCGATAAATGGACAACTGTGTTTAATATTTGCACTTTACCTCTTGCAATTTAGATTATGCAATAAAGGTATAAAGCCGATCAAAGATCACGGTACATAGAGAGTCAATAGCTTTGACTTTGGAAGATTTCAAACTGCAGGGATCATAAAAATAAGTAAAGAATAAAAATTAAAACGACTTTATAGGCAAATTGCTAATTTTTAGTTACCCTGAGAGTTTTAGGACGTTACCTGATAGAATCATAATATCGGAAATGTTTTGCAAGTGGATTTCCTCAGTGAATTTGGTGCAAGCGGTTCATCATTATTTCAACATTTTTACTGATAATGGTTACGTTTAAATTTTCCTCCATATTGGTTGCCTCCCCTTGGGCTTACTTTAAAACGAAATATAAGACGAAAGGAACAATAACAGTTCAAATAATGCTTTTAAATGGAGAATGCAGTAAATATTCGTGGTGCTTGAATTCCCATATCATTTATAGTGCAAGATGCAAAGGAGCTGCTATGGATATTTAATGTTGATTTTACATGCTTTCTCTTTAACAAAAGTATTGAGTTTTGAAATTGCTTCAATAAATGTTATTTAAAAAGTAACAGAACAATATTTCAGTGTTGCATTTAAAATGTAGGAACAATGTATTTTTAATGAAATATTTCACATTTTATGATGCCACGTATTTAATAAATTTTAATGCGGATCAATTATTGTCAAATTATTAAATTAGCTTTTAAAAGGGAATAAATAGATGTGTGCATCACCTGAATTTACAAAACGCCACTGTATGTACTGTACTATTCAACTATCAAACTTTTACCTTGGCTAGAATATTCATTTAGATAGACGAAAATACTAATATCTAATTGAGTCTTTTCTAATTATAAAAAAGTCATGTTGAGAAACGTTTAACGCATTATAAGACAACGCTACTTTCATACCAACGTTAGGACGAATTTAACATACGATTTTGAAAGAAGATGCGCAATATTTGTGTTCAATCTTTAAATTTGTTCTGTTTCTTTTAACGCCATTGATGGAGAGAGAAAAATTAATGAGCGAAATTTACTTGCTATTTCAATATATAAATATAAGTTGAAATATGAATAAGTAGTAAAGACAATCTCTGAAAAGTTTTATGTATAACATTAAACGTAGAATTTTGGATGTTGCTTTAGTTATGAACACTTTTATAGAAGGTCATTTAACAAAATTCCTTTTATTAGGTCAACTAATGTCAATCCGACAGCAAACATTCGTCCCAAAACAAGCAAAAGCTCGCTAGTCATGAGATCCGTCCTTTCATTTAAGTACCACATTAAACATAATATTAGCATAGCTTAAATTTTTCCACCGCAATATGGAAACAAGCAAGCTATAAATTCAAAATTACCCAGTTTCCGTGATGATCCATGCAAACAGCACTGCTTTTAGACCACCCACTAAATTTGATTCAGTCAATATTCCTGCGATCTCAGGAAAGCACGCGCTTAATCGTCACCGGAGCGGCGTATGATTACCGTATCGAAGTCCCGGAACCACTGGCTAAAATCTGGCGTCACGACGCTGGCGTCGCGCACTGTACAACATCCACACACCCCCGCAAGCAGTTCTCAACAAGTGTATTCTAGGACGGATGAAACGGCAGAGATCGAAGAGCTTGTGATTAACAAGAGGAAACAAAAATACTGAAAACATTTTTGCAATTAGATTTAAGAGGTGAAAATTGTATGATGGGTGGGTTTACAGGCGTTTAATTATGATTAATTTTGTGGCTTTGCAAAAATTTCTAATCTGACTGAATAATTTTTACTCTGCGTCTCTAAACTGCATATTCTGGGCACTTTGTAGTGTAAAAAAGTATTATAATTTCAGTTGAGATAAAAAGCATTCACAATAAAATCATCTACTTCAGAATACAATATGTGTAATCTAAAAATCGTACTTCAAACCGTTTTCCAGACTTTTATGAAAATTCGAGAAAAATTTTGGTATTTAATCACTTAAATGTACTTATATTTTTAATACACCAATTTATAGCAGCGAACTTCTCGATTAGGTCTTTATAAAACGAATGGAAATGGAGAAAAAACTCTTTTTGAATTGACACCTTGACTAATGAGAAGTCTTTGGAGACGGTGTTTCTTAATTGTTTTTCTTCGATTACGGCACGAAACAATCTTTCCACTAATTCACTTGTTGAGAGAGCCGTTTTAAATGCTTTTAAGGGTCCGTGAAAATGAATAATCTTGAAATGAATCGATATTTATTGCTTTAGTGTTAGAATGTACAGCGTAAAAAACTTTAGTAACCAACAAAATGAAATATAATCCTACAGTTTATCAAACGCTCTAGTGCGGTTATGGCTTTGACTTTTTAAACCGTTGATAGCCACCTTACCGCAAACTCCCATAATCATAATAACCCTCAAGTGGTTGGGTTTCATCTGGCTTGAAATGAACCGCAATAAATATTCTCAATCTCTTTTCAAATATGCAATTTAAAAGCGAATTGCGAGTTATTGATGACTATTTCAAATCGTGCGTAATAGTCGTAATTTTTTATCCAAAAATATTTTTGGGCATATTTTCCTTATGCTTATATATATATATTATATATGCACTTATAATAAAAACTTTCAAAAAAAATTAACAATGTTTTTACAAAAATAAAGATAATACCGTTATTAGAAATAATGGCTAACAAAGATATATTAAAATTAACCCAAACTCAACAACTTTTATGGACTATTTAACCTTAAAAATAACTCACAAATTTCGTTTTTATGACACCAAAAATGTGGAAATTAAACCGCGTTCAAGTTTTTTTGTAATTTTGTTTAGCTACTCGAAATAAAAATTTCTACAATTCTTCTTTTTGCTCTAAATTTTTGTAAATCGGCACTGTAAATAAGACAGTCAAGAGTGATAATCTCCACAAATTTCGTTAAAATCACATAACAAATAAAGTAGCTGCAGGATCTTAAAAAAATTGGTTGTCTTTATATGGTCTTAAAACGAAATTTGTAAAAAAATCGACTTTTTAATCAAAATTTTTGCAAATTAGTGATATCACTAAAACAAACAAAAGAAACAACATGTTCCTATCGCACTAAAAATAACGAAATTACGGTGTTGAAAAAATTGACATTTTCACTGTTGTCCAAAAATTTCTAAATATTCTCCTTTTCTGGTGTAAATTTTTCTAAAACTCTTAATAAGACAGTTAAGACTTATAAACTTCACAAATTTGGTTATAGTGGTATTAAAAATGAAGAACTTTACATGTCGTTTAAAATTTTTGGTCACATTTTTTCTTGGGTTAAAATACAAAAATTTTTCTTCGCTCATCGAAATCAAAATTTCTAAAAATTTTCTTCTTCGGTCTAAATTTTTCTAAATCGACGCTCTTAATAAGGCTTAATAAGGAGAGTGATAATCCCCACAAATTTCGTTAAAATCGCATAAAAAATAAAGAAATCACAGGATAAAAAAAAATTGTGGCTTTTTTTTGGTCTTAAAACAAAAATTTGTAAAAATTCTATTTTTTGATTTACATTTTTGTAAATTAGTGATTACTAAAACAAACAAAAGAAGCAACATGCATAAATTTCGTTTCTGTCGCACTAGAAGTAACGAAATTACTGTGTTGAAAAAATTGACATTTTCCGTTGTCCAAATAAAAACTTCTAAATATACTCTTTTTTGGTTTAAATTTTTCTACATTGGTACTATTAATAAGACAGTCAAGACTTATAAATTCCACAAATTTCCAAATGTTCCAATCCACGGATTTTTTTCTTTAGTATCCCCAATTAATATAATTGCGTTTATCATCAATTTGAGTAAGTTTGGGTCAGTTGAGTAACAAAATCACCTCGAAATGTAGACCTCTAAGGAGTTGGTTTGTAAGACTCACCAGCTGGGAAAAAATATTTATTAGATGAGACCCAACCATTTGAGCGTTGTTATGTTTATGGGGGTTTGCGGTAAGGTGGCTGTAAACGATTTAAAAAGTCAAAGCCATAACCGCACTAGAGCGTTTGTTAAACTGTACATGTGAATTTTCTGAACTACAAGACTTTGATTCCCATCAATTGTGAATAACTTTTTAAGATAATGAAAATGAGCAAATCAAAACTTTGTTAACAATTCGTACACAGAGAGATATTTAGATCGATTACAAATGTATGTAAATTTTATTATTTCTTTAATGCTGTTTCCTCATTTATTGCAACAATTTTTCGGAATTTTACTTTTCGTTATTTCGTAAATAAATAACACATTTTACTTTCTGTTTTTCAGTAAATGAATTAGTATCGAGTTATAGAGTTGATAGCACGCACATTTTAACAAATAATTCCCTAAACATTTTGCACTGGCATTCGTTTAGAATATTTCATTATTCCAATTAATGTTAAACGACCAATAAAACCGTATTAACGGCGTTTTCATCAAACAATATCTATTTATTACCTTTTGCTGGTTCACCCGCTCTGGTTACCGCTATTTCCGACATCTTGATTATTATCACAGATTATAAATCTAATTTTAATAATTTTTCGGATGTAGTCTTATTATTATACCATGGATAATTATTTTTAAACAATTTACTATTTATAATAATAATTATTATTATAGATAGGCAGGCTCTCTGGGAGTTCTAGGGTAACAGTCAATGTGGTAGTGAATGTATGAACGCATCGACAAATGAATTTAGCATATTGAAATAATTATAATATCATAATATTCATAATGCACCAATCTCATTTTTTTATAGAGTATGAACAAAATATGCTACATTTTACGGTTTGGACAATTTATAGGTACGCAATCAATCCCCACCTTATCAGCTGATCACTAATCAAATTAGCGGTACAAATTACACTAGGGAAAACAGGTTTGCCTCCAAAAATGAATCGTTTATAATAATGTCAACATTTTCACAAGTGGATCAAATTCATTATCTACGTCTATTTTTTTCTTTACAGGATGAACCAAATCGAAAGAAGTATTGACGTGTTTGTTTTTAAATTTATTATCTATTTTGCGGCATTCTGTCAAATTTACAAAATCCTTGGGTGTACATACTTGCAAAAAGACTGTCCAAGCAATTTAGAGGAAAAATATGTGGACATTGTCGATGTCAAACAAAACATAAAAATTTGTTCATAAACAGTAAGGCTTATTCATCGTCATCATTGAGAATTTAGCTCTGTTCCAAGTAACTGGTAAAAAGTGTTTTTTTTTTATTTTTAGAATTTTTTTTTAAAAATAGTCAATTTGATTTCTTAAAGCTGCCAAAAACTATTTAATTTTTGGTAGTGTAAAACATCCTGTATAAATGTCGTGTGATACAAAAAAAACTCATCTTCAGTTAGCTTTAAACTTTAATGTCAAGTTTTTTGTTTCTGTCAAGTAATTGGACGTCGTCAAACTGAGAATTTTGTGCAAATTTAAACGAATGACTTTCACAAGGTCGAAATGATTGAATCGTATTGCAAAAAGTTCTCCAATTATTATGAATTAGTCATAACTCTACTCGCCACTTTTTGCATTTTAAAACAATTTTCATCTAACAACCTCAAAATTCGCAGCTGTCAATTCTTGTTTTCGATTTTCTTACCTAAATATTTATTTTCACTATACAGGTGTTTTTCAAAAACACGACCAAAGAAAAGATGGTAATTGGTGAAGACAAGTAGAATCAATTGACAAAAATGCTTTAAGTAAAGTCTTTTCGTTTTTGAGATAAAATTTATTGAATATTTGGTTAAAATTTCCAGTTCGCCACTGGATTCAAGGTAATTCAGAATGTAATCTTGATTGCTTAGCAACAATGAAAGGTTTGTTTGTTTTGATGGATATTTGCATCAGTGGTGTTCCTAGTATGTGGTTGAAGATAATTTTGTATATTTTTTGTATAGTTAGAAAATAATTTAAAATGGTCAATTCGATTCCGGTTCCAAAGAATGTTAAAAACACCATGCATATACAGGGTGTCTCAAAATTAGCGAATTCCGAATTCAGAGCGCAGTAGGTGGAACCCAGTGGTGCCCGTAAATACTTAAAAAAATGTTTCGCCCTTCCTGAAGAAGATGTAAGCACTTTAATTTTGTTCAATGCGACAACATTGCAAAACTCACATCCTGACCTATTTTATGTTTTCTATTTGTATTGCTTAGATACGTTCAAAACCTCCTAACTGACATGGTCAAGTAATGTCAATTTTGCCACTTTTAAGCAGTTTGCTCACTAAAGAAAGTCGCACATCTAACTGACGACCCAAGTTTCGTGTGCTAATTTTTGGATCGTTGCGGTAAGCGGCAAGAATCTGCTTTTCCATGTGTGGAATCATTACAATACTAGCGCGTCCAGCGACAAAAGACTCCTGGAGTTGGCTGACGCAGTCGATTGGGCTATCGCTCATGGGATAGGCGAGCAGCTACCACATGTCTGTTGTCTGATGCCCTTAAAACCATATAAAAGCTTGCGTATTCATTATTTGAATACAAATCCATCATTTGAATCAAATTTTTAGCGAGGTGACAGATTTTGACAAAATTTATAGTTGCCTGCATCCACAGTAACCGACTAATTATTCGCCACGTTGCCGTTCCATTTTTTAAAAAAATTACAAAAATTTAAGATTTGTTTACTCTCAAATATAGCAAATTCTTGAAGAAATTGTTTTACATTATTGTTATCCACGATCATCTACACCATAAATAACAATAAATCGGTACTGGAATTTTTACCCTGCATTTGAAGAAAATGCAGTTCAAAGAGTGCACATTCATATCATTGTGGGAAAGCCCCAAATTTTGTTTTTTTTTTTCATATTTGAACTACTGAAGTGATTCTCTACAACGCTCTGAACTCGGAATTCGCAAATTTTGAGACACCCTGTATTTTCTAACCTATTATTATAATTTTTCATATAACTGGAGAATAATAATTATATCGAATTTGAAAATACATATTAAGACCTTGCTTTTTTGATGCACCAGCTAATATTACTATCTTTCATTATTTCATTCTTTGTCATTATTTCTACTTAGACAGTAAGAGATAATTCCAACGTCTATGGTGTTACTAAAAAAAAGTTTTTTTTAATATCTCTGGGTTTTAACCTGATCAATTCAGATTCGGTCTCAAAGGCAATTTTACCTTAGAAATGCCTTTTAACTTGTTCAGAATATTTTGTTCTAAAAGTTGATTAGTGTAATTATTGCAATGACAGTATATTTTGTGCAAAATAAATATAATTACTAAATCGCGACGTGAGAATTATAAGGTTCTAAGTGATTTTTTGTGAAAATTTAAATTGTCTTTTTGCGATTTTTTTAAACATTTTCTATCATGTATAAAAAGAAGTGAGTTGATATTTTAAGAAGCCAAAATGATTTTAATAGATCCTGTCATTTTTTGAAATAAATGCTTAATAAATTAAAGAGATATGACTGATAACGTGAACACTGATCAATTTAATGCAAATGTTAGTTAAAACCTTATAGTTCTCAGGTCGCGAAATATTTGACAATTTTTGTGTTTTTTTTTTCATCGGAGGCTCCATTCAGAAATCAATATTCGATAATTTGATAGTCAAAAATATTTACATAGTGAGAGATTTACTAACCCTAATCATTATCATAGTTTTCAATCTTCGTCATGATAACGTATTTAGAAAAATGAAGAGCATTTAAAATTTCTTGCAATTGTATAGTAAACCCAGTTGACATATACCTAGTAAACATTTTATGGCTTAAGTCAAACCATCCTTAGAAATAAAACTGGGTGTTGTAAACTGCAGCCGACAAGAGGGTTGACCGATGGTTGAATAGGCGTGCGCCTATTTTTATAGTCTCCAACCGCAAGAATTCGACTGCCCGGTCCTCTCATAATGAGGCCATAAAATTTACGGTGTATGTCAACTGGGTTTACAATACTACTTTTAACTTGTTAATCAACTGTACAAGGTTTCAAAACTTTAGAGAAAAAAAAATCGCGGTTTTTAAATTTTTTTTTCAGTGAGCCAAAAATTTTGTAATTTTGGCAATTTTGGTCTCCAGACAGTAAAATTTGGAGGGTTTACTACTTTTCACTTGCGTATCAATTGTGCCAAATTACAAAATTTTAGAAGAAAAACTGCGTTTTTTGAAATTTTTATTTTTAGTAGAACCAAAAATGTCTACTATCTTCGATAAAATTTTGTAACTTTGGCAGTTTTGGTATCCAAACAGTAAAATTTGTTGGCTTTACTACTCCTGACATGTTAATTAACCTATGCTAAATTACAAAATTGTGGAGCAAAAAACCGGATTGTTAAAATTTTTTATTTTTAGGTGAACCAAAAATTTTGGCCATTTTCGATAAAATTTTGTAACTTTAACAGTTTTAGTCTCCGGGGAGTGCAATTTACAGGCTTTACTACTTTTGACTTGTTAATCAACTATGCTAAATTACAGAATTTTATAGAAAAAAATCGCGTTTTTAGAAAAGTTTTTAGAAATTTTTGGCCCGCCTTGAAATAAATATTTCTAAAATCCGCCCGTGTTGTTAAAAAAAATTGAAATTTGGTACAGTTAACTGCCTGCCCTTAAGTTAAAGATAAAAATCTCTCCAAATTTCCTTGCCTTAAAACTGCAAAAGTTATAAGTTTGCTTTAAATATATTGGAAATTTTTGGCCCGTCTTGAAAATAAAAATTTCTAAAATCCGTCCCTGTAGTTAAAAAAAACTGTTCTTTAGGATAAACAGTCAACAAGTCAAAACTAGTAATCTTTCCAAATTTCGTTGCCTTAGCATCATAACTACCAAAATCACAAGCCCGAATGAAAAATATTGGAAGTGGTAAAGCAGAAATTGACTTCAAATTTATGTGATTTTTCGACGAGTTTTGGCAATTTCATGCACATTTCTGCCGATTTCTTCATAAGTAACCTTTGGATCTTGATAAAAACTTTTTATTTGATGTATTTTGACATCTACTTCACAAATCCAGCAAGAATCCAGCCTCAATTCAATTTTGAAATTTTCATTTTTTTAAGAAATACATTTCTAACTCAAACTAGTAAAAAATCTTAATTTTTCGTTTTCTGCCTCTAATTTCGAAAATATTTGACTTGTAGATGTCAGATTTGGCCCATTTATAGGTTTTTAGCTGCTCTATCGATTGATGTACTGTAAACGCAGTTGACATACACCTAGTAAATTTTATGGCCACAATATGAGAGGACCAGGCAGTACTAATCCTTGCGATTGGGGACCATAAATGAGCACGAAATGAGTCCGGGCCTGTTCAACCATCGGTCAACCCTCTACCTAGAAATTTACAACTGCAGCTGCAGTTTACAACACCCAGTTTTATTGCTATGGGTGGTTTGACTTAAGCCATAAAATGTTTACTAGGTATATGTCAACTGAGGTTACTATAAACTTGTCTATAAATAAAATATTTAACTGACTAAGTCTACTTAGACTTCGTGCTCATGCATATGACACCTAGTCGTTTGCCTATTTTAAAAGTTTTTGCGGCTTGGGTTATTTAGGTACAAAATGAGAATTCAATACCCGACAATTTTCAATTAATATTAAATTCAAATGATAATTGAAGAAAATAAAAACTTGAACGAGTTGTCACTTAATAGCCTTTTTGTCACCTTCACCTAACTAAATCCTTTTAGTTTCATACATCGGCAAAAAGCCTTCTGAGTCGATCGACGATACTGCAATTACTTCTTGACTCCAACCTCATTAATTATTAACACATTTACGGAAGCTTGATCAAAGCTCTCTAAAACATACTTCCTTAAAATCGAGTACCAGTAATTTAGTTAAATTTTCATATTTCGCACACTTAAAAGAAAGAAAAATATAGTTAGAGAAACGTATAAATGACAATAAAGGAGCACTTGTGGTTAAAGTTAACGATGCGAAAAGTTCAGTGACACATAGATTTAGAAAGTTCGCCAGTCTGAAAACGTTTATACAGACGTTGCACACATTTACATCGTCGTGTTGAGAAAAGTTCAATTTAGTAGCGCAAAACAGTAAATTGGGATTAAATTTTTAAGAGGTTAATTTTGGAGAGGACAGTTTTAAACATCGTAAGACTGGTTGAGTGACCCCTAAGAAGCTCAGAAATTTATAAACTTATTTTAAAAGTGTTGAATAAATACTAAGAATACTACTTATACTTACACGTGGTAGTTTATTTATTGTTATAGTGCTCACATACTTATGGAAAATTATGGAAGTTTCCGCTTAAACTCCGAAGTTATTTAATACACGAACCACAAATACACGGCCTTAATTAAAATTATTATACCGCATTTTCTTAGCATCAAAACTTCACACGATTTATTAGCAAGTAGGAATCTTATTTATAACTATACAAATATTACAAAGTTTAAAAAAGTGAAGCGTGGCTGATGATATTTTATATAAAACCTCATGTTGTGCTTTTTAATAAAATAAACGAAAAAAAGATTTTTCCTGTAAAAAATTCACAGCGTTTTCTTTCGGATTTCCCCAAATTGATATGCTCTGCCCCACTGCACTCCACTTAGAAAATATACAACTATGTGCTGTTCCTTAACGCACCAATGTGTTTTTCAATTTGGTAAAAGGACTTTTCTCCCATTAGAAAATCTAAAAACTGTTATCATAGAAACCGGAATTTGCGAAGGAGAAATGCGCTCGGGGTACAGTTTTTGATCCTTCGTTCATTAATAAAGGTAATTACAACACGATTTTGTCGACGATAGCATAATGACAGCGCAATGTAATTACAAAATCATTTTCAAAGGTCTAACAATCCCTAAACTAGCCCTAATAGTCTTTGTAAATACGTATATTACAGAGTGAAGCGTAATTATATTATGTTACACGGTTATACACGTAACTTCCAAGTTTCTGAACTCTGGATCTTCGTAATTTTTTCATAAACGCAACACTAATTGAATTCTACCAATGCGAAAATTTTAAAACTCCGGTGTGACCTCAGTAAATCGTCTGATAATGCGGTCATAAACAAGTCAGAAGTGATGTTATAAACTTATAACTTTAGCAGTTGTAACGCAATGAAATTTGGAGAGATTTTTATCTTTAACTTAAGGGCAGGCAGTCAACTGTACCAAATTTCAATTTTTTTTAACAACAGGGACGGATTTTAGAAGTGTTTATTTTCAAGGTGGGCCAAAAATTTCTAAAAACTTTTTTAAAAACGGGATTTTTTTCTATAAAATTCTGTAATTTAGCATAGTTGATTAACAAGTCAAAAGTAGTAAAGCCTGTAAATTGTTCTTCCCGGAGACTAAAACTGTTAAAGTTACAAAATTTTATTGAAAATGGCCAAAATTTTTGGTTCACCTAAAAATAAAAATTTTTAACAATCCGTTTTTTTGCTCTACAATTTTGTAATTTAGCATAGGTTAATTAACATGTCAGGAGTAGTAAAGCCTCCAAATTTTACTGTCTGGAGACCAAAATTGCCAAAATTACAAAATTTTTGGCTGACTGGAAAAAAATCGCTCAATATTAATAATATAATAAAATTTTTACAAATTTTACTTTCTGGATTCATCTGGAAAAATGTAAAAGCTGCCATGGAAAGAAGATTAAAAATGTGCACTGTATAATTCAGTTTTTTGTGAAATAGAGTTGCCTTTGATGTTTTTTTTTTCAATCAGGTCAGGATTTAAAGATATTTTTTAATATTCATGATAAATTCTTGTTTTCCATTTTCCTACCTAAATATTTATTTTTACTATAGAGGAGTGGTTTTCAAATACACTACCAAAGAAAAGATGGTATAGTAACCTCAGTTGACATATACCTAGTAAACATTTTATAGCTTAAGTCAAACCACCTATAGCAATAAAATTGGGTGTTGTAAACTGCAGCCGACAAATTTCTAGGTTGATCGATGGTTGACAGGCCCGGACTCATTTCGTGCTCATTTATGGTCCCCAACCGCAAGGATTAGTACTGCCCGGTCCTCTCATAATGTGGCCATAAAATTTACTAGGTGTATGTCAACTGGGTTTACAGTACATCAATCGAAAGAGCAGCTAAAAATCTATAAATGGGCCAAATCTGACGTCTACAAGTCAAATATTTTCGAAGTTAGAGGCAGAAAACGAAAAATTAAGATTTTTTACTAGTTTGAGTTAGAAATGTATTTTTTAAAAAAAATGAAAATTTCAAAATCGAAATGAGGCTGGATTCTTGCTGTATTTGTGAAGTAGATGTCAAAATACATCAAATAAAAAGTTTTTATCAAGATTCAACGGTTACTTATGAAGAAATCGGCAGAAATGTGCATGAAATTCCCAAAACTCGTCGAAAAATCACATAAATTTGAAGTCAATTTCTGCTTTACCATTTCCAATATTTTTCATTCAGGTTTGTGATTTTGGTAGTTATGATGCTAAGGCAACGAAATTTGCAAAGTTTACTAGTTTTGACTTGTTGACTGTTTATCCTAAAGAACAGTTTTTTTGAACAACAGGGACGGATTTTAGAAATTTTTATTTTCAAGACGGGCCAAAAATTTCCAACATATTTAAAGCAAACTTTATAACTTTAGCAGTTTTAACGCAATGAAATTTGGAGAGATTTTTATTTTTAACTTAAGGGCAGGCAGTCAACTGTACCAAATTTCAATTTTTTTTTAACAACAGGGACGGATTTTAGAAATGTTTATTTTCAAGGCGGGCCAAAAATTTCTAAAAACTTTTCTAAAAACGGGATTTTTTTCTATAAAATTCTGTAATTTAGCATAGTTGATTAACATGTCAAAAGTAGTAAAGCCTGTAAATTGTACTCCCCGGAGACTAAAACTGTTAAAGTTACAAAATTTTATCGAAAATGGCCAAAATTTTTGGTTCACCTAATAATAAAAAATTTTTAACAATCCGGTTTTTTGCTCTACAATTTTGTAATTTAGCTTAGGTTAATTAACATGTCAGGAGTAGTAAAGCCTCCAAATTTTACTGCCTGGAGACCAAAATTGCCAAAATTACAAAATTTATGGCTGACTGAAAAAAATAATTTAAAAACGCGATTTTTTTTCTAAAATTTTGTAACTTGGTACAGTAGTATTTTTTTTATAGAATCAATTGACAAAAATGCTTTATGTAAAAGTCTTTTCGTTTTTGAGATAAAATTAATCGAATATTTGGACAAAATTTCCAGTTCGCCACTGGATTCAAAGAAATTTAGAATGTAATCTTGTTTGCTTAGCAACAATAAAAGGTTTGTTTGTTTTGGTGGATATTTGCATCAGTGGTGTTCCTAGTATGTGGTGGGTGTTTTGGATCTTCGCAATTTTTTCATAAACGCAACACTAATTGAATTCTACCAATGCGAAAATTTTAAAACTCCGGTGTGACCTCAGTAAATCGTCTGATAATGCGGTCATAAACAAGTCAGAAGTGATGTTTAATAACAGTTACAAAGTGACATATTACGGCTAATGTCTACATTACGTTATCTTTGTGAAGCGCCATGTAGTTGTTCACTTGCATAATTTGAATTATGTAGTGAAGTGTCCCAAGTAGGACATAAGCTGATTTATTTCTTGCACCTCCTTTCCTGTTATGTAATGCTAATGCACAAGTATCCGTCATTTCCTTCCGGTTCTCTCATGCATGTCAACTGCACTGGAACCACTCCAGGAATTTCACATTATCAACAATTTTCGGAAGAAAAATTCCTTGCATTCTGAGACTAGGGCCAAATCGGATAGTCAGAGGATTTGAAACTAAACTATAAATTGATATCAAGAGGTTTCTTAAGTGGTAATATATTTTCAGAGATTTAGAACTAAAGTATCTGGTCTCTTAATGGGCTTTTAGATGCTGTGAAAACCTGAAAATGGACAATTTTCTAGTCATTTTGTAACTAATGACTTTGTTATAATTTCAATTAAACCGCACTGTCTTGCAATTTTCCTTTTTTTGTACCTTCTAGAAATATAGGAATTACATTAGGTATCATGTTATCTAAACATCGCAAATTAGTAATTATTTTATTTTCAAATTTTGTTGCTACTTTAAATACAGAACAGTACCACATTTTTTAAACCAGTCAATTATGGTCTCTGGTAGACTCGTAAGTGTAAAAAGGTGGCAATAAATAACTTGGAAAGTGTTTCACCAGCCAGGCATTAAATAATAATAACTTATATATTGGATGTCCGGAAAATAGAGCACCAACAAAATTGTTAATTTTGACATTAAACTTTTACTCTTCAATCTATCATATCTCGAAAAATTGAAGACATGTTTTTTTTAACATTTTTGCGGTGATGGCATTGTCCGATGATACAGTACCACGGTGGTGCGCGATTTTACGGACACCTGTATGGAATTAATTAATTAAAAATATAGATGACCCAAATTATAAAATCGTGACAGATTGTGATAAACTTTCAGGGCCGGTTTATCAATCGCTGATTAATTGTTAGTTAGCCATTAATTTGTAATTAACGAAATTTGTCAGTTTTTCAAGTGTCAATTAATCAAAAAGTTTATGTTAACGTGCAGTTTACTTAATCATTGAAATATCTAGTAATTAACTTCCAATTTTCTAATGTCAAACAAAATATTGAAAACATCAATCTGAATCTTCATTATGTGGGATTACGACATAAACGCATACAGCAGTGACGAAGAGGTTCGTAGACCGAAAATTGTAAGATACAGAGTGGGACCAAAAAGATTTTTTTGCCCGATTTCGGTTGAGGCTACGGACGGTACATAACTTATTAGAAGAAGCAATTTCTTTTCCCACTAGAAGGTAAATTTTGTCAGTATTGTTAAAACGAATAATTTTTATAGCAGTTTTTGGGTCTAGAAATGACTGTTTATCGCCTGAAAATCAGTTGCTGTTAACTCTGGGATGTTATGCTACTGGCTTCTTTTTAAGTGTGGCTGGAGATTTTTGTGGGGTGCACAAATCTACTGCTTGCAAAACAATTCGACGTGTAAGCATGGTTTTAGCAGGTCTGAGAGAAAATTATATTAAAATGCCACAAAACGTAGAAGAGTTAACAGAGTGTAAACAAGGATTTTACAATATAGCAAAATTTCCAAGATGTATCGGGGCAATAGACTGTAGCCATGTTAATATACAGTCCCCAGGAGGTGACAACGCGGAAATTGACAGAAACAGAAAACAATTTTTTTCTTTGAATGTACAGACAATTTCTAATGCGAATTTAAAAATTCAAGATATTGTCGTTCGATGGCCGGGTTCAGCGCACGACTCTCTTATTTTTAGAAATTCTTTACTATGTAGAAAATTTGAAATGGGACATTTTGCAGACAGTCTTCTGGTAGGAGACAGTGGCTATCCCATAAGGCGCTATTTAATGACTCCTTTGCTCCAAGTTCAAAATCAAGCGGAAAATTTGTTTAATAAATCTTTAATTCGCACCAGGAATGTGGTGGAACGTTCATATGGAGTTTGGAAGAAAAGATTTCCGTCACTTGCCTTAGGCTTAAGATTAAAGTTGGATACTATACAAGCTGTAATAGTTGCAACTGCGGTTTTGCATAACATTGCTTGTGATGAAGGTGAACCAGAACCTGTGGACAATGAAGAACAAGAAGCCGCTGTTAATATTGTTAATAATGTTGGCGTTCAAAATGCTGAAGAGATTAAGAGGAGGAATTAACAATATTACAAGATATAGTATATCCGGTGAGAGATTGGGAGATTTTGACAGTTGACATATAGGTTGGCAGCAAATTATGCTACAAAATACACTAAAAACACTAAATTCCTACGCAAACTGGGTTGACAGCGTTGACAGTAAGTGGGCTTATTTTGTTATTTTAAATTTCGCGCGTATGATACACTTTTTATCACGAAGATTTAGTGACTTTTCTGTCATTCAATCTCTCACTGTACGAACTATATAACTTGATACATAGTTATTTTGAAAGATTCTAACAGCTATTTAAACCAAATTCAAAGAAATTTACTAAATATTATAAAGTCTTTTTTACAACAAAATCTGCTAATAAACAAATAAAAAGAAAACTTAACTAACCGCAGAGATTCTGAATTTTCTTTTCATTTATTAGCAGCTTTTGTTCTAAAATTTTCATCCTAAGTTCGTGTTCTTCTAAGAATTTTTCCCGCTGCAACTTCACAAAATTTAATTTTTCTTCTATAAGTATATACCCGGGGCCAATATATTTTTGGTATCCCTTGTTTTAACAATTTTTCTACCTGTAATCATGTGAATTAAAGATTTAAGAATTTGTGTTGGAGTAACTTTTTTACTTTGGAGTTTTTTGGTCACAGGTTCTCTCAAATTTCTTGTTGCATATGAACTCTAGTTTGTTTCAGAAGATGGGTCATTATTTGATGTACTGGGTATCGGATCCAATTCTCCACCTGATTGATTAAATTAATTATAATCATTATAATGTAAATGTATTTACTTTTTTACCATGTGAATCGAGAATTGTAATATCTTCAACGTCAACAGCACCAGAAACCGTGTCTATAACTGCTGGTGTTGTGATCAGATCGATCAGACTCTCTTCTTAAAGCAACTTTTAAAAAGTGTGCGTTAAAATAGCAGATAAACAAATTTAAATTATTTACCATTGGTGTTATTTGAATCGCTGCCGTAATTATTACATAAACCTTCACTCTGTTCGCCCATTTCTTTTATTGCCTTATCCACTAAATTTAGTGTAACTTCTTCAGAATTTCCACCACCTGTTTTTAAAAAATTTTGTTTGTTATGGGCGTATTTTTGTTTCGTCGTTCGCTTTAGCTTAGCTTTTAGCCCTTTCACATTACGAAAATAGGTTTTGCCACTGCGGCAGTTAAATTCTCTTTCAATTTTCTTTCATACGTGTTCTTTTTCTTTTCATCTAACATTTCCAGACTTTTTACACTCAATAACATTTCTATTTTGGTCTACTAATGCAACTAGCAGTGTTTCCTCTTCTACAGTAAAGTTGGTGGATCGTTTGCTAGGCTTTTCCATCGCACAAGAACACTTTTCCGTTTCACTTTTAATAAAATGTTGAAGTAACTTTTGTTTGACAATGTGAAATGTTTGACGATTGATGCAACTTCACAGCTATACACAGTTGTACCAACTCAACGACTTTTTGATTAATTGAGAATCGGCTAATTAAGAATTAAAAAATCATTGAAAAACGCCATTTATTTAATCAAAAATTGTCAATTACGTGATCCGCTAATTAATCAGCAATTGAAAAACCGGCCCTCAGTCTGTTACATGTTTGCATCATTACGATTCTAACTTTACAACAGATGCTTAGCCGTACGGCGCTGGGAAAGAACTGTTAGGTGGGAACGAACGTCTAACTCAGTTTTCTAGACCCTTGTCAAAACTTAAAGAGAGCACTCAGAAATTGAAGAGAAAGCAAGAAAGAAATACTCTGATTACAAGTACAACTTGTAAATTTGGGCCTAGAAATAATAATAAAAGAAAGCCATCTTGTGTGCTGATCAGAAAATGTATATAAAGGGTGAATACGAATAAATTACATATTCAAAAAGGGGTAGTAAAGTTATTGCAGTCCAAAACATTACCGTTTCCGAGAAAAAAATGAAATTTTCCGTAAATCGCTAAACCTAGGCAAATTATCGGAAATTTAAATTTAGTATTTTTTCTGGTTATGATAAGTCAGTTTCAACACCGGCGTCAGTTCAAATAATTGAAAAGTTGGAAATCAAAACGATGGTAAATAAGTGGCGAAATTGTCTTATTAATTTGTTCCTGTCAGTTTAACACTAAAATCGTGGGCACATTGTGGATTGTAATAGCTTCAGGCAAGTTTTTTATTATTTGGTTTCTAATTAAAATTTCAATCTGGTTCACCGAGCAAATCAAAAATAAATATTTACATAACAAATGCGTAAAGTGCCAAATTTCGCACGAGTGGAAATTTAGATCATACGAGTGCAAAAAAAATACTTTCCACTGTTATCTACACTATTTTTTCTACGACTCTCCATCTCGAACAAAGGATGAGTTTCGACAATCGTCCATTTCTTACTTAATCTGAATGTCACCCATATAAAAGTTCCACACAGTTAAATGGCCCCACACATTTAAAAAGCTGATGATTTTGTACGTCTATTATATAAATATGCCCGCATAGACCTGTCAAAATTGACTTACGTCAGAAAACATTTCAGTGTCATAAGCATCAAATAACGGGTAATCCACATTAGATTAATTTTTGCAGAATCATAATCCACAGTGCTGGTAGTCAAGAGCTTTGTATTTTATTCGGGTTCACCTGTATATATAAATGGAATAATGTTCAGCTCCAATTAGTTTATATCAAGAAAAGAATGGCAAAAGTCTCTATTAAACTTCCTGGGAAATTAGAAATTTTCTTTAACAAAGTTGGTATAATTTAAGTCCAAATCTTACACTTTGCCTGCGCAGTTTATTAGTTAAACCACAATCTGGCTCAAGATGCTCAAGGAAACCAAGAGACGATTTGATGACTCCTGAATAGTTTTCATGGAACGGTCGATGAAACATGTTCAATTGGTTGGAATCAATTTAATTCTAACTAAATATTTTTTTCAATAATCACTAATCTCTTTAGACGATGATAAAAAAACATCCTGTTTATTAAAAATTAATTAATGTTTTATACTGCGATGATTTTAATTATTGATTTTGTCACAGAGTGAATTGCGCACAGTAATGCCCCGTTTATAAATTAAAATTTTGTATTCTCCTCGTGTTTTTTAATACGCAACAAATATAGCATAAAAACGGTGGCAATTATCACTGTGAAATTACTCTACTAAATAAAAACATTTCATCATCCCGATTTTCACACACCATTCCCTAAATTTCTCCTCCATTAATTCTTGCAGAAAAACGACTAATAAAGATGTTCCTTTGTATACGACTTCTTGTTCACATCCTACTTTTCTGGCTTCAAGCGAAGCCACTCGTTTGCATTATAAATTGGCTACAGTTTAATTAAGACTAACAAAATTTGTTTTAATTATGCTTTTTATGTGCCCCCGCCCCCAGTCTTACTTACCCAAAGGATCCAACTCACTCGCACTCCTGTATGTTATCGAAGCTCTTAGCTTAATGCGAAAATTTAGTTAAACGATTTAATAATTTACGCCGCGCAAACTTTTGATTAAGAAAGAATAGCGACGATGATCATTTAAGTTTGGCTAATGATGTTCGTTCCTCGAATTAAATTTACAGATAATTAAAGTCGGTCTTAACAAACGTTTTTTTGTTATTTTCGTCTTTTTCCAATTTCTAATCTCGATGACTTAATTTGTCGCCAAGCTATTTCCCTAATCTACCGTTTAATTTTAGACGCTGCTATATAATCTTAACTGACGTGATTAAGCTCTAGGAGTAAAGTAAGAGTTCGTCGTAGACGTGCTTGGAGTACGCAATGTGCGTTCCGACAGAAAAAGCCGTGGAGGTGACCAACAATTTTTCTGAAGGAATTGGAGCGTGACATGTCAATTTTACAAGAAAAAGCGAGCCTGTGGCCGCTCAGTGGATTTGTGCGAATCGGAATGCCTAAAATGCTCCAGATGGACGCTAGAAAATGCGTGGCATATAATCTCTCAGGATAATAAAGACAATAAAATTGGTATTTCGGAAACTGCAGATTTAGTCTCCAAAGAAAAAACAGTAAAAAGTACGCAAAACACGACGATGACTGCTTTGAAAGGCAGTTAGGACAGTGTCTTAAGTGAGTTGGTTTTAAAGTTGTTTACAACTCATCGGTAAATATCGAACTGTTCCTCAATTGGGGTTACGTAAATTCCGTTATTCGAAACAAGCTTTCGTTTGTGAATTCCCAAAGCTTCTACATATTGATTTTATTCACAAAGAAGTAAAACTCCCTGAAAACATTAACAAATAGAGAACTACATGGACCTATTGGCAGAGGTTTTTAATTGGAAATTCAAGAGACTCTGTATGAGATGATTTCTTCGGTCTGTTGTTCTCAAGATGAAATGAATCAATAAGAATTTGGTAGTCACACTTTATAAACTTCAACATATTGAGGTTATTTGTATGAGAATTTCTGCTTTGGTTTATCAACACGCTTCGAATGCGTTCGTTATTCATAGTGTGTCATCTGCGGATAACCGTTCGCCTGTGTCTTCTGAACAGCCAAAACGGACATATTCCCCAACGTACTGACATTACGTGATCGTGGACTCTTTTGTTTTACTCCATTTTGGAACAAATCCACTGTTTATTTCCACCAAGTTTACTTTATTTACTGACGGAAAGTACTGCGTTCGACAACACTTGTGGCCACCTCCAAAATCTCCTAAATTTTAAAGATTAAATCTTAAAAATGTGAAGAAGTTGACAAACGTGTACAATTTGACGCGAAAATTTGTTTTTATCTTCTGTGGCGATTTTTGAGTTTTTCTGCTAACAATCGCTGACACAAATTTATTTCAATATAACTGCGTTATAAAAATCTCAGTTTTTATTTTAAATTTTATTTAACCCTTTTAATAAAAGGGCCGGTTTTTCAATTGCTGATTAATTAGCTGATCACGTAATTGACAATTTTTGATCAACCAAAAGTTAACTTTTGGATATCGAAAATGGCGTTTTTCAATAATTTTTTAATTCTTAATTAGTCGATTCTCAATTAATCAAAAAGTCGTTAAGTTGGTACAACTGTGTATAGCTGTGAAGTTGCATCAAACGTCAAACATTTGACATTGTCAAACAAAAGTTACTTCAACATTTTTTGAACCACCGTTTTTATTTCCAACTTTTCAATTATTTGAACTGACGCCGGTGTTGAAACTGACTTATCATAACCAGAAAAAATACTAAATTTAAATTTCCGATAATTTGCCTAGGTTTAGCGATTCACGGAAAATTTTAAACATTTTTTTCTCGGAAACGGTAATGTTTTGGACTGCAATAACTTTACTACCCCTTTTTGAATAAGTAATTTATTCGTATTCACCCTTTATATACATTTTCTGATCAGCACACAAGATGGCTTTCTTTTATTATTATTTCTAGGCCCAAATTTACAAGTTGTACTTATAATCAGAGTATTTCTTTCTTGTTTTCTCTTCAATTTCTGAGTGCTCTCTTTAAGTTTTGATAAGGGTCTAGAAAACTGAGTTAGACGTTCGTTCCCACCTAACGGTTCTTTTCCAGCGCCGTACGGCTAAGCATCTGTTGTAAAGGTAAAGCATGTTAGAATCGTAATGATGCAAACATGTAACAGACTGAGGGTCGGTTTTTCAATTGCTGATTAATTAGCTGATCACGTAATTGACAATTTTTGATTAACCAAAAGTTAACTTTTATTTAAAAAAGTAGTTAAGTTGGTACAACTGTGTATAGCTGTGAAGTTGCATCAAACATTAAACATTTAACATTGTCAAACAAAAGTTACTTCAACATTTTATTAAAAATGAAACGGAAAAGTGTTCTTGTGCGATGGAAAAGCCTAGCAAACGATCCACCAACTTTACTGTAGAAGAAGAAACACTGCTAGTTGCATTAGTAGACCAAAATAGAAATGTTATTCAGTGAAAAAAGTCAGGAAATATTAGATGAAAAGAAAAAGAACACGTATGAAAGAAAATTGAAAGAGAATTTAACTGCCGCAGTGGCAAAACCTATTTTCGTAATGTGAAAGGGCTAAAAGAAAAATGTGCTAAGCTAAAGCGAACGACGAAACAAAAATACGCCCATAACAAACAAAATTTTTTAAAAACAGGTGGTGGAAATTTTGAAGAAGTTACACTAACTTTAGTGGATAAGGCAATAAAAGAAATGGGCGAACAGAGTGAAGGTTTATGTAATAATTACTAGATCAAAAGAACTTACCTGAAGTTCGATCGAAATTATATGAGGCGTCCAGTCCGAAGATATCACATTATTGAAACCATGTAGTACGTGTTGTCTAGTACTTGGCGCACAATATTTAAAGAAGGAAATCCTCCGTTCCTTACTCTTCACTGGTTGCTACACGCTTCCACTCATCATTGTTTTAAAGAAGCCCATTAACACATTGAAGGCAATGGGGTAATAAAGGGAGGGAAGGGTGTGTGATATCTTCGGACTGGTCGCCTCATATAATTACGATCGAACTTCAGGTAAGTTCTTTTGATCTAGTAATTATATTTCGGCGTCCAGTCCTCGATATCACATTATTGAAACCATGTAGTTGTTTAAAGAATTTTGCCTGAAAATGATGTTAATGAGGAATTGGAAGTCCACCTGGTTATTCTGTTTTTTAATCGTATAATTGATTAAACAAAACATAGAATTTGTAAAAGTTTGTTATTTAATCAGACTCAAACACTGCCTCTAAGATAGTGGATTGTACCACTGGACGATTGTAAAATCTAGCAAAAGTTGAAGAAGATTTTGTCCAACCTGCTGATTTTCTAATTGTGTCATAAGGTAGCCCTTTACTAAATGCAGCCGACGTTGAAGCACGTCGCGTTGAGTGGGCCTTAAAAATTGAACAGTCCACGCCTGATAAGAAAAGTGTATCTTTAATCCAACGGCTTAATGTTTGCTTGGAGGCAGGTCCATAAGGTTTCTTAAATGTTATGAACAAGTTGTCACTTGTATTAGATCTAAAATTCTGTGTTAAAAGTATATATTCCCTTAGCGATGTAGCGACCCATAAACTCACTTCTTTCTTATAGTAAGGAAAATTTAAGCATGGTTGCGAGGCTTCTGGTCCGCTCGTCTTTACCAAATCTGGAATAAGGATTCGAACACCCTCTTCTGAGAAGAAAATATTTGTCAGCTTTCTTAAAGACAATGTCTGTATTCGCTGACCCATGGCTAATGCCATAAGAGTAATAGTTGCTGAAGATAGCGAGTTCAATATGGTGTCTAATGCGGTTTCTGGAGTACCTTTTAATAAAAATGCTCGCCGGATAACCTGGCAGCAACCAGGATAAGGGTCGATGCCAAAGGATGTCGTTGATGTTGATTGCTAAAAGGAGAGTATAGAAGGTTATCTGACGGTCCAAAATAGAGCGGTTTACTTATGGTAAGCTTTACAAAAAGTGGATACCATGTTTGCGTCTGCCAAAAGGGGACTAAAATGATCCCTGAGGCTTTGTCGGTAATAATTTTTTGTAGTACCCTCAGTATTAACGCAAAGGGAGGAAAAGCATAAAATTTACAATTTTTCCAACTCAAAGTAAACGCATCAACTCCCCAAGCTTCTGTGTCTGGATAACGTGATATAAACTTAGGACATTTTGTGTTGCTGGCTGATGCGAATAAGTCTATATCCGGGTAACCAAATTGTTTAATTATCATGATAAAAAAGTTAGTGTTTAGGGACCATTCAGTTTCCGGCGGCAAGACTCGGGAAGCTTGGTCTGCCTCCGTGTTTTTTGAGGAACTTATATACGATGCGAAAAACCATAGTTGTTTAGATTCGCACCTTTGCCAGATTGTCCTTGATAAGTTGTTCAGCTTGGGAAATTTAACACTACCCATTTTATTAATGTATGCTATTCCAGTGGTATTATCAGATCTTATTAGTATATTGCAAATATACATTTTTTTTTTGTAAAATGTTGTGGACCTAGCAATATGGCTTGCAACTCCAAAAAATTTATGTGATTCTCTTTTAGGGAGTTGTTCCACCAACCATTAATACTTTCTCCATTGCAAAATGCGCCCCAGCCGGTTTGACTGGCATCTGTATAAATTTTTGATTTCAAAGCTGTCCTTTCTTAAATCGTTGACAGAATTGTCTACACTTTTCTGCCACCAGATTAGGTCAGAAACAACCTCGTTTGTTATTGACATTTTTGTGCTGTAATTCCCTTGATTTTTTAATAGAGCTAAGTATTTTGCTCTTTCCAATAGTTTGGTGTAGAGGCACCCATATTTGACAGCAGGACAGGCTGAAACAAGTGTCCCTATAAGTTGGGCAAATTTCCTAATTTCGCAGCGCTTTTGTAGTATAAATGAATTCAAAAGTGACCAAATTTTTGTTCGTTTTTCAGGTGTTAATTCTATGGTCATATTGCTGGCGCTAAAGATAAACCCTAAGAATTTGCAGTGTTGGCTTGGTAGTAGAACGCTTTTCTTCCTATTAATGATAAACCCCAGCTTTATTAAAAGATTATAGACTACGCTTACGTTAGATTTACGCTCTTCATGAGTAGCTCCCAATATTAAAAAATCGTCAAGGTAATTAATGCAAATAATTCCTTGCGATCGTAAGGATTGTACAATAGGTTTCGTCAGTTTATGAAATGTATAAGGAGCTGAACCTAAACCAAACGGTAAGCACGTAAATTCGAATGTTTCTGTTTCAAACTGAAAGCGCAAAAATTTTCGGTTGTTATCTCTGATCGGTATTAAATAATACGCGTCTTGAGATCTAAGGTTGCAGCAAAATAGTTATTCTGCATCAACCTCGATGCAGTTCTGATGTCATCCATTTTAAAGTGAGGAGCTTCTATAAAGTTGTTCAGGTTTGTCAAATTTAAAATAAAGCGTTTTTGGCCGTTAGGTTTATCTGCTAGAAAAAATCTAGAGATGAACTGATTAGGTTCGTTATTGCATTTTTGCACCGCCCCAATTTTTAATAAATTTGAAATTTCAGCTTTTACGTCTGCCAACTCTTTTGGAGAAAAAACTGTGGCTCTAGGTAGTTTCCCTTGAGTTGGAGTTTGAATGAATGGTATTTTATAACTCCTAATCCAACCAAGGACAATAGGATTCGATGTTATCATTTTCCACTTTTCGAAAAACTTACTAAGTCGCCCTGCATAGGCTGTACTTACTGTAACAGCTGCCTCTCCTACTTCTTGTACTTGCGTTGGGGAGTGCGTCTGCGATAATGTTCGCGACGTCTGGTTTTTGGGACTTGCCCTTTTGCAGAGCTCGTCTCTCCCAGTCGACGGCTCGGGCGATAATGGTTTAAACTTCCCGCGTATTTTGTCTGTCTGCCGCCTTTTTGACGACTCAAGTAAGTAGAGGTAGGAGTTGTATGAGTGATTTTTATGACTTTACTTAAAGACTCCAAATTCTTTGCCGTTTTTATTCTTTCCCCTAAATCGGGACCGAATAAAAATTCGGAGGGCGGTAACTTATCAACCTGCTCACATATTTTCTTATTTATTAGAGGAGTGATCAAGTTTCGGCGTATTACAGATACCCGGTGGAAACATTGGCTAAAATACGCCCTGAATCTGACAAACAGGATAACAGCTCTTACTGTACATCTTTTGGGATGTTGTCAGCTCCATTGAGCACAATGTTAATTCCTTTACCAAGGGCGGACATGCCGCGGCTTAGCTGGTTCTGCATCTCTGCATGAGATTCGTCTCTAGTGATATTAGTTTTCGTTAAAATTTGGGAAATTTCTGCATTTAACTGCGGAGGCGCTAGGTTGGAGAGATTGTCTGGTATGGGATAACTGTCTAAAAGAGGAAGTGCAATTTCCTTTTTTAAGACCATACCAAAGTATGTGACGCCATCTATTTACCAACGCCTCATGAAGGGTGAGGGTTGTTTGAGTGCTGTCCTCGGAATTGTCACCCAGAATTGTCAAAATCTCGTTTTTGGTAAAACTTCGTCATTATGAATTAATTATAAGTTCATTTTCATCTGGGATGGTGTTCGAGTGACCTGCAGAGTCACCGGTGAAGATACTGCCTGCATCCCTACACGGGGAAGGCGAGCTTGAGGCTTCACTGCACGTGTGCCTGTCAGCATATTTGTTGTCGTCAGTTGGTACACGGTGCATCCGTGACCCTGAACGATACCTAGAACGCTCATGTCTAGTGTGCACGTGTGAATATAAGGGAGACCTTGAATGCTCTCCCAGCAATCTCGCTTCCAACCTTTTAATTCGTTTTCTCAGTCCAGTTGAGTCCTCTTCAGAGCTAGAAGAGCGACTTCTTCTTTTCTTTGATTTTCCCATCTCGCTAATTCTAAAATAATCCATTCTTATTCATTTTTGTAATGTTACGAGATGCGGTGCGATCCGAAGCGCCAGAGCACAAGAAACACAATGACGAGTGGAAGCGTGTAGCAACGAGTGAAGAGTGGGGAACGGAGGATTTGCTTCTTTAAATATTGTGCGCCAAGTACTAGACAACACGTACTACATGGTTTCAATAATGTGATATCGAGGACTGGACGCCGAAATATAATTACAGCAGCGATTCAAATAACACCAATGGTAAATAATTTAAATTTGTTTATCTGCTATTTTAACGCACACTTTTTAAAAGTTGCTTTAAGAAGAGAGTCTGATCGATCTGATCACAACACCAGCAGTTATAGACACGGTTTCTGGTGCTGTTGATGTTGAAGATATTACAATTCTCGATTCAAATGATAAAAAAGTAAATACATTTACATTATAATGATTTTAATTATTTTAATCAATCAAGTGGAGAACTGGATCCGATACTCAGTACATCAAATGATGACCTATCTTCTGAAACAAAATGGAGTTCATATGCAACAAGAAATTTGAGAGAACCTGTGACCAAAAAACTCCAAAGTAAAAAAAATAACTCCAACACAAATTCTTAAATCTTTAATTAACATGATTACAGGTAGAAAAATTGTTAAAACAGGAGGTACCAAAAAATATATTGGCCCCGGGCTTATACTTATAGAAGAAAAATTAAATTTTGTGAAGTTGCAGCGAGAAAAATTCTTAGAAGAACACGAACTTAGGATGAAAATTTTAGAACAAAAGCTGCTAATAAATGAAAAGAAAATTCAGAATCTCTGGAGTTAGATTCAAAGTTTTCTTTTTATTTGTTTAGTAGCAGATTTTGTTATAAAAAAGACTTCATAATATTTAGTACATATTTTTGAATTTGGTTTAAATAAATGTTACAATCTTTCAAAATAACTATGTATCAAGTTATATCTTGTAATATTATTAATTCCTTCTCTTATCTCTTTAGCATTTTGAACGCCAACATTATTAACAAAATAACAGTGGTTTCTTGTTCTTCATTGACCACAGGTTCTGGTTCATTCTCATCACAAGTAATGTTATGCAAAACCGCAGTTGCAACTATTACGGCTTGTATGGTTTCCAATTTTAATCTTAAACCTAAGGCAAGTGATGGAAATCTTCTCTTCCAAACTCCATATGAACGATCCACCACATTCCTTGTGCGAATTAAAGATTCATTAAACAAATTTTCCGCTTCATTTTGAACTTGGAGCAAAGGAGTCATTAAATAGCGCCTTATGAGATAGCCACTGTCCCCTACCAGAAGACTGTCTGCAAAATGTCCCATTTTAAATTTTCCACATAATAAAGAATTTCTAAAAATATGGGAGTCGTGCGCTGAGCCCGGCCATCGAACGACAATATCTTGAATTTTTAAATTCGCATTAGAAACTGTCTGTACATTCAAAGAAAAAAAATTGTTTTCTGTTTCTGTAAATTTTTGCGTTGTCACCTTCTGGGGACTGTATTTTAACATGGCTACAGTCTATTGCCCCGATGCATCTTTGAAATTTTGCTATATTGTAAAATCCTTGTTTACACTCTGTTAACTCTTCTACGTTTTGTGCCATTTTAATATAATTTTCTCTCAGACCTGCTAAAACAATGCTTACACGTCGAATTGTTTTACAAGCAGTAGATTTGTGCACCCCACAAAAGTCTCCAGCCACACTTAAAAAGGAGCCAGTAGCATAAAATCGCAGAGTTAACAGCAACTTATTTTCAGGCGATAAACAGTCATTTCTAAACCCAAAAACTACTATAAAGATTATTCGCTTTCACAATACTGACAAAATTTAGCTTCTAGTGGGAAAAGAATTTGCTTCTTCTATCTCTTCTAACAAGTTATGTACCGTCCGTAGCCTCAACCGAAATCGGGCAAAAAAATCTTTTTGGTCCCACTCTGTATCTTATAGTTTTTGGTCTACGAACCTCTTCGTCACTGCTGTATGCGTTTATGTCGTAATCCCACATAATGAAGATTCAGATTGATGTTTTCAATATTTTGTTTGACATTAGAAAATTGGAAGTTAATTACTAGATATTTCAATGATTAAGTGAACTGCACGTTAACATAAACTTTTTGATTAATTGACACTTGAAAACTGACAAATTTCGTTAATTACAAATTAATGGCTAACTAACAATTAATCAGCGATTGAAAAACCGGCCCTAGGGGTGAGTTTTTCCAACTTCCAGTTAACTTATAGTTACGCAACTAACAGTTAAAAATAGCTAGAAGTTAATTTCCAAGTAAAAATTGAAGCGTTTTTCCACAATATTTCAGCTTAGAGTTAGTAAACTGATGTTTCTCTACAACATTTCTTGTTTTGATTGTGATTTTCTGCCATATTTCGAGTTTGGCGTAGATAAAGGTGTAAACAAGTAGAATTTCACAAGAACACAATTTTTATTCAAACTCCAAATACTCCAAACCTACGCATCAGTAAAGAATTACGAAAAGTATGCGCATTATGTGAAGATCCTGGCCAGCGAGCAACAATATCCAAAAGTTTTAGTTTAGCATCAGCTACAGTGCGCACATGGAATGAGAAATATTGTTTTCGGTTTCTATTTCAGCAAGGAATAAGATTTTAACGTTTTTAACTGAATTTTGCGGTCTAAAATTTCTTCGTTAGTTTTAAGCATACGTATAAATTAAGATCTAAGAGAAGCCAAGGCTTCACGAACTTTCTTTATTGTCTTTAACGCTGTGGATTTATATTTCCTATGGAAGTCCCTTGCTATATGCAGAAAAAAACCAGTGGCATAAAACGATAACGTCAGCAATAACTGTTCTTCTGGTATTAGGGCATAATTTCTAAAATATAAATTTCAAAAGCGTGAAGCACTTTTTTAAATTCAAATTTTAACTTATCTGAATCATATTTGATCGTGCTTCCAATTTCTTCTGCTTAGAAACAATCATTTGCCTCCCATTTTTCAAAATAGTTTACACGCGACATCTTTTTCACAGGTAAATAATCCTCATCAACACTGTATACATTTATATCATATCAATTATCATCATATCATTGTGACACTTGTAGTAGAGTTTATAAATTTTTTATTATGTAAATTAACTTTAAACCACAAGTTAACTCGAACTTCATGTGTTAGTCAAATTAAATTGAGAGTTAACTCAAAAATATTAGTTACGACAATGGAAAAACACTTATATGGTAGTTAACTCTTAGTTAATTCAAACTGTAACTTAACTAAAGATGAAAAAACCCAATCTAACTATTGTAAACGTATACAGGTGTCCTAGAACCCATGACCCAGAGAGCAAGAGAGGGTGCCATGCAATACAATACAGTTGGTAAATTTCAACACAAAAATTGATTAAGTTTAATAGTACTCGAGAAAGGATTAAAAATTAACAACCAATCCCGGAAGCTAATTCTAGAGGTGGAGTAAAAAGCTCTCCCAATTTCCTAGGCAACGAGAGTCTGACCAATGGACGATAGTATGTGTCCATAGTTACCAATTTTCAAATTCTGTTTAGCTTCCGGATTGGCTACCATTTTTTTGTTTTAACTCGATTATTTTTTGAGGTAGAACTTTTGTTTCAAAATTTTGGTTCAGAAATGTTACCTTCATAAGCCTTTTGTCTCTGGGTCACGAGTTCTGGGACACCCTGTATACAGGGTCCGACAACACTTGTGTCCACCCCCAAAATCATCTTTAATTTTAAAGTTGGAATTTTGAAAATTTGCATACGCTCATAGTTGACCAAGCTCTATAAGCTGACGCAAAAATTTGTTTTTTATCACCGGTTGGTTGGCGTCGCGATGCCTAAGAAGTATAATTTTTAGCAATTTTTGAGTTTTTGCGGAAATATTCGCGAATTCATTTTTTTTTAACATAACTGTGATACAAATATTTGAGTTTTTATTTTAAATCTAATGCGAATTCTGTTTAAAATTTGAGAAAAATTTATCAAGTTAGTTTTCAAAATTCTGACTACGTTTACACCAAAATTTCACAAGTCACTTCATTCATTCTTAAAAAGGTTAATTTTGATTAACACGGGCATATTGCACTTTATGGACACCAGAAATCGTTAATTAAGATCGACAAAGCGACAATTTCACCAATTAAGACTTTTGTTAGAATCTAAAACGAGGCAAAGGATAGATGCCATTTGTGACACAAGATGTTGACAGATGGGTGTAAACGTAGTTCCCAATTTTGACGTAATGAAATTGGAAACTAACTTGATAAAACAGCATTTTTTTTCTCAAATTTTGAAGACAATTTGCATTGAATCTAAAATAACAACTGAGATATTTTTAACACATTTATATTGAAAAAAAAATAAATTAAGGGTTGATATCACAAACCTTTACCATTAACTAAAATTTACATTTTTAAGGCGTCGCGGCGCCAAAACTATCAGTGATAAAAAAAATTGCGTCAGCTTCTAGTTTTGTCAACTGTGAGCGTATGCAGATTTTCAAAATTTTATCTTTAAAATTAAAGACGAGTTTGGGGGTGGACACAAGTGTTGCCGGACCCTGTATACGTTTTATCATTTTTTTCATAAACTAAAATGATGAGGATGAGAATTTTGAGAACAAAATAAGCGACAAATCGAATGACATATTTGTGACACGTCCGGTTATGCCGGAAGTGGTAGTCAACTTGCTTATTTAAAATAAAACACCCTATATACTATTGCGTTTTTAGATTTTACTTCTAAATTAAGGGTGACCCTATGTACATTGTGCCTCCCCCATATACTTAACTTAAACCAATTCAAAGATATCTTGATTTTTCTAAAAAAAATTGCACAACACATGTGAATTTTTTTACGAGATAAGTAGCCTATAATATACAGGGCGTAGAGCAAGGGAGGGTGTCGGCTGCAATACAGATGGTAAATTTTAAAACAAAAATTGCTTAAGTTTAATAGTATTCGAGAAAGGATAAAAAATTAACAACCAATCCCGGAAGCTTATTCTAGAGATGGAGTAAAATTTCCTAGGCAACGAGAGTGTAATGTTCACCTGACCAATGGACGATTGGCTACCGTTTTTTTGTCTTAACTCGATTATTTTTTGAGCTAGAAAATTTTTGTTTCAAAATTTTGGTGCATAACTGTCGTCTTCATAAGCCTTTTTTCTCTGGGTCACGAGTTCTGGGACACCTGTGTTTCAAAATAGCCACGTTAATTGGAAAATATTTACAATACAAACGTACAATAAAATTTTGGGTTAACCTATGTCCTACTAAAAATATGAAAAAAAAAGTGTTTTTACTCTTTTGTTTCCAATTTTTTAAGCAAGCTTTTAAATGGTAATAATTTAATCTTATATTGATCTTTTATAAACAAATTTGCAGGTCTAATAGAAATAAAAAATTCTCAAAAATTTTTGTGAAAATATTTTTTTTTGTAATCCAAATTAATTTTTTTTTGAAAAATCAAGATATTTTAGAAATGCTATAAATGATCTAGCACATTATACAGAAAGTGATCTTCAATTCGCATATATGTAGAATTCAAAAATGCAATAAAATATAGTGTGTTCCATTTAAAAGAACCTGACTGACTGAATATGGATTTATTTATTCGATTCGTTTTATCTGCTTACTTTTGCCTCCAAAACTTCAAATTCTTATCATTTGCATTTTCTGAAAAAAATGGTGAAACGTATATGTACGTTTACAACAGTTAAAGGGTTAAATTTTGTGTTTAACACCTTAGTTTCCAATGACAATAGAACAGCAATAAAAAACAGACATTTTTAATAAGATCAAATTCAAAATAATTTAAATTGCAAAATATTACAATTTTTTGGCGTCGCGTCATTAAATTATCGGTGATACAAAACGATTTTTTTTGTCAGGTTCTAAAGTTTGGGGAATTGTTAAGCGTATACAAATTAAAAAATTCTTATCTTTAAAAGTAAAGACGATTTTAGATTTATTTTTATTTCTATTCTAATATCAAAAATTGCGACTAATAATAATTGATTTCATCGCTCAGTTTTCTATTTTTGATGGCTAGACAGAATTTCGCCGACTATAGATTTCCACTTGCGAGCAACTAGCGTCAGATGATTTGGAAACGTCCATCAGTAGCAAGTTTCAGCTGATACAAAGAAAGTTTGTCGAAGTTGGCAAGTGCATTGTTCTGGAAGATGCCCATTTAGCGGATGTCACTTTTTCTCTGATAACATCGTTTAAAAGAAAGATTTTTGTTTCTACGTCGATTAATTCAAATTTTTCCGAACGCATTGATCTTTTATTATATCGTTCGGAATGAGTATTAACACGGAAATACGAAAGAAGGAAATACATTATGCAAAACCTTCGAGCATAAAGGTTTAGAGTAATCTCCAGAAGCAGCCTCAGCCAATGTAAGGATTTCTCGTTTATGAAGGGGAAATTCTCTAAAATCCACCCTTTGCGATGTATTATAATTCATATGAAAATGGAACAAGCAACAATACACAAACGGCGTAAAATCACAATTTATGCGTGCGCGATCCTGGGAGCAAAATATCGCATTCCTAATATTTTCACACAATCATCCGTAATATCGACTGTCACTTCTTTAATCAATGAAAATGTTCAGAACTGGTAAACTTAGATAGACAATACGAACTTCAGTCCTGCAAGTTTGTAAAACTTTCGCTCTCTAGTTACTCAAACTTGTTCAAACCCGAAAATTTGAATAAGTCCTCTTTTTCTTTTTCACATTTTAAAATGTGGTGATCGTACATCCTCCAACTTATTCGAACTTTATGAAGAAAAATTGCTGTTGCGAGAAAGTATGAATGTTTTGTTCGTGAATTCTTCTGAACTTGTTAATGTAATCGACGAACTTGTAATAATGTGGAAGTTATTTGTAGGACACGACAGACTTGTGCAGAATAAGTGACACAATAGAAGACTCGCTTGCTTGACGCCCATTTTGTCGTAATTCATTGTAAACAGACTCTGAATAGCTAAAGGCTAATAAGGATTCTAACTATAACGAGACCATTCAAACAGTAAATCGCTCGTGACGTAATACGATTAAGATGGGATTAAAAAGGAGTTATAAACAAAGTGAAGCATTGTTGGACGATTCAAAGCAATTTCTTTGGGTAAAAATTGTATGGTAAACTTTTATATTACCTACTTACAGGAGCTTTTGAATGTGCTGACGCCTTTGAAACGATTTACGCTGATTTTGAATACGGTTAATAATAGATTAATTAATGATAAAACGGATAATCCTGAGTATATGAATGAAAATTCAGATGCAGAAGGATTTGGTACGATAATTTGCTCAATTCTTCTGTTCCTAAAGGCAAAATAACGTACTAGTAGTGTTAATTTGTTGATCTTATACTTACCGCCCTAGGGCTTAAAGATTTACCGTCTTGTCATCCGGACTAAAAATTTCACATACCTAAAGTAAATCTGGAAACATCGAGTAAAAAAAATCGATGTTGAAAAAAGTAAATAAAAAACTCAATATAGCATAATAGTTTGTTGTGAAAAACAAAAATAAATAAAAACCTTAAGTAATAAACAAAATAATAAGTAAATAGATTATAAAAAAATAACAAAATTGAGATTAATAAGAATAAACAAAATTCTAAAATATAGGTAACTCTCTTATATTAAATTCCAGTCTTCTTTATTAATATCACCAAAATCAAGAGTGTAAAATAAAATACATACATCGAAACCGCAATTATGGATTTTTAATGATACATCGAAAATAAAAATATGTGTATTAAAAATCGATGTTTTTCTGGCGAAATCGATATTAATAAAAAATCGATGTAAAAGTCCCAGATTTAAATCGTAGTTTCCAATATTGATGTTATAAATTTGGAAATTAAATTGAAAAAACAGTATTTTTTCCTGAAATTTTAAAAATAATTTCTATAAAATCTAAAATGACAACTGAGATATTTTATGAGTGATTGACTACTGGCTAAATTAAATCTGGGAACATCGAGTAAAAAAAATCGATGTTGAACTCAATTTCAACAAGAGCACAATTACGTCGATCTTCAATACATCGGAGATAACATCGATTTTGAAAAATAGAAAATAAAAAACTCAATATAGCACAGTTGACTGTGAAAAACAAAAATAAATAAAATTCTTAATAAAGCAACAAAATAATAAGCAAATACAAGAAAAACAAAAATAAATTAAAACCTTAAGTAATAAACAAAATAAGTAAATAAGTAAATAAATTATAAAAAAAAAATTCAAGATTAATAAGAAAAACAATAAAATATAACTCCCTTAAATTAAATTCCAGTCTTCTTTATTTAGACCGCAGCACAAGTAAATCCCGCCTTGTTTTGGTTTTATACGTTGACACCCAATCAAACAAAATATCACCAAATTCAAAAATGTAAAATAAAATTTTCGAAACCGCAATAATCGATTTTTAATGATACAATGAAAATAAAAATATATGTATTAAAAATCGATGTTTTTCTGGCGAAATCGATATTAATAAAGAAATCGATGTAAAAGTCCCAGATTTAAATCGTAGTTTCCAATATTGATGTTATGAATTTGAAAATTAATTTGAAAAAACAGCATTTTT
Source organism: Gnatocerus cornutus (assembly GCA_029298725.1). Lineage (NCBI taxonomy): Eukaryota > Metazoa > Arthropoda > Insecta > Coleoptera > Tenebrionidae > Gnatocerus > Gnatocerus cornutus. The sequence goes on from CM055510.1 coordinate 3,454,718, forward strand.
TCCTCAAATTTTAAAAATAATTTCCATAAAATCTAAAATGACAACTGAGATATTTTATGAGTGATTGACTAATGGCTAAATTAAATCTGGGAACATCGAGTAAAAAAAATCGATGTAGAACTCAATTTCAACAAGAGCACAATTACATCGATTTTCAATACATCGGAGAAAACATCGATTTTGAAAAATAGAAAATAAAAAACTCAATATAGCACAGTTGACTGTGAAAAACAAAAATAAATAAAATTCTTAATAAAGCAACAAAATAATAAGCAAATACAAGAAAAACAAAAATAAATTGAAACCTTAAGTAATAAACAAAATAATAAGCAAACAAAATTATAAAAAAAAACAAATTCGAGATTAATTAAAAATAAACAAAATTCAAAAATATATCTCCCTTAAATTAAATTCCAGTCTTCTTTATTTAGACCGCAGCACAAGTAAATCCCGCCTTGTTTTGGTTCTACGTTGACAACCTACCAAACAAAATATCACCAAAATCAAGAATGTCAAATAAAATTCATACATCGAAACCGCAATCATCGATTTTTAATGATACAATGAAATCGTAGTTTCCAATATTGATGTTATGAATTTGAAAATTAATTTGAAAAAACAGCATTTTTTCCTCAAATTTTAAAAATAATTTCCATAAAATCCAAAATGACAACTGAGATATTTTATGAGTGATTGACTAATGGCTAAATTAAATCTGGGAACATCGAGTAAAAAAATCGATGTTGAACTCAATTTCAACAAGAGCACAATTACATCGATTTTCAATACATCGGAAAAAACATCGATTTTGAAAAATAGAAAATAAAAAAAACTTAATATAGCACAGTTGACTGTGAAAAACAAAAATAAATAAAATTCTTAATAAAACAACAAAATAATAAGCAAATACAAGAAAAACAAAAATAAATTGAAACCTTAAGTAATAAACAAAATAATAAGCAAACAAAATTATAAAAAAAAAACAAATTCGAGATTAATTAAAAATAAACAAAATTAAAAAATATAACTCCCTTAAATTAAATTCCAGTCTTCTTTATTTAGACCGCAGCTCAAGTAAATCCCGCCTTGTTTTGGTTCTATACGTTGACAACCAACCAAACAAAATATCACCAAAATCAAGAATGTAAAATAAAATTCATACATCGAAACCGCAATAATCGATTTTTAATGATACAATGAAAATAAAAATATATGTATTAAAAATCGAAGTTTTTCTGGCGAAATCGATATTAATAAAAAAATCGATGTAAAAGTCCCAGATTTAAATCGTAGTTTCCAATATTGATGTTATGAATTTGGAAATTAATTTGAAAAAACAGCATTTTTTCCTCAAATTTTAAAAATAATTTCCATAAAATCTAAAATGACAACTGAGATATTTTATGAGTGATTGACTAATGGCTAAATTAAATCTGGGAACATCGAGTAAAAAAATCGATGTTGAACTCAATTTCAACAAGAGCACAATTACATCGATTTTCAATACATCGGAGAAAACATCGATTTTGAAAAATATAAAATAAAAAAAACTTAATATAGCACAGTTGACTGTGAAAAATAAAAATAAATAAAATTCTTAATAAAACAACAAAATAATAAGCAAATACATGAAAAACAAAAATAAATTGAAACCTTAAGTAATAAACAAAATAATAAGCAAACAAAATTATAAAAAAAAAACAAATTCGAGATTAATTAAGAATAAACAAAATTCAAAAATATAACTCCCTTAAATTCCAGTCTTCTTTATTTAGACCGCAGCACAAGTAAATCCCGCCTTGTTTTGGTTCTATACGTTGACAACCAACCAAACAAAATATCACCAAAATCAAGAATGTAAAATAAAATTCATACATCGAAACCGCAATCATCGATTTTTAATGATACAATGAAAACAAAAATATATGTATTAAAAATCGATGTTTTTTTTGGCAAAATCTATATTAATAAAAAATCGATGTAAAATTCCCAGATTTTAACGTAAAGTCTATAAAATACTCGGTAAATTTCGTGCAAAAACATTTTGAAGCTTATGCTGGTCAAGAAACTAATAAGTCTAAATTTCCAAACATAAAAGACTGTATGTTGACATCAATTTAAAATACAGTTAATTAGAAGCATTAAAAACGTTGTGTGGTTCTATCAATTGTATCGAAATAAATCTAAATAATCTAAGTAATTCTAAATAATAATAATGAGTCAACCCCACATGTGTAAGTAATAATTTGTCCGTTTTTTCTACACGAAAATTCGACTTGTTGAGATTATCAGCTTAAAAATAATTAATTTTGATTATTTAAAAACAATTCAACTGAATAATATTCGTCAGTTTTCTCAACTCTTTAATTTTTAAAGCCACTAGTAATTCAAATAAGGGTGAAACTTTCGAAAGTTTGCTCAGTGCTTCTCATATTTTGTTCCACAAAGCTAACACACAGAAAATCAGCTAAGTAGTCTACACTTAAAATAAACAATACCAATTCCAAATAGCAAAATCCACTGCGAATTGAAGCAAAATAAAGTAATAACATATATTCAAGAGTTGATTAATATTTTACCTCCCCGACTGAAAGTTTAACATAAACTTCGTTGAAATTACACGTTGGTCGTGTGTTGTTAAAAAGCTCATTAACTGGCTTGGAATTTCGACGATGCAATGGCAAATTTTACACGTAATTTGCATGAAATTTAAATTGCAAAACACTTGTTTTCACATGTATCCAAAAAATGGTCTGTGTTCTTAAAAACAAAGATTTTTGGTGTATTCTACAGTTTCTGATTCACAAGGAGCTGATTGTCTTGAAATTAACAGCACTCAATATCAAGGTAAACGCACTACATAGATCAATTAATCCAACTAATTGTGTTTAGTCACTGTCGCATCCTCGGTATAGAATGGTGTAGGTGGCTGTGGCTTCAGCAAACAATGTAGCCTCTTAATATTGATTAGATGTGATTGTTTAAAAATCAGTTTACTCTCTAAAAAACTACAAAGACTTTTTTTAGTTGAGTTAGGAAGCGTATAACACGTTAGTTAAGACTTTCAAGTTTGTTCCTGTGTTGACGAAATAACAAAAAGGTATTGAAAACGTTATTCGCCCCTCCAACTCCCCCTGACATCCAATGCTGGATACTGAACATTTCTATGCCTTTAGCGTTATCCCGCACTATCCCTTTTAACCTATAATTCGGTACCTTAGAAGCATAAGGGTTTATCTCCAATTTTTGTGAAAAATGAGTTAAATAATGTTTTTTATTATTCTTTACATCTTCAGAGAAAAATAATCCCCATTAGATGAAAAACAAACGATTTTGGGTTTCTCTAAGGAACTAAGTACCACATCATGTTAGAAGCATAAAGAACCAACTCCTTACAGGTCTAAATTTCGAGGTGATTTTGTTACTCAACTGATCCAAACTTACTCAAATTGATGACAAACGCAAGTATATTATTTGGGGACACTAAAAAAAAATCCGTGTATTAGAACATTTCATTAAAATTTTGACCAAAAAAATGCCACCAATTTTTTTTTAAATTCTGTAATTTCTTTATTTTTTATGCGATTTTAACGATATTTGTGGAAATTATCACTCTCGACTGTCTTATTAAGAGTGTCGATTTAGAAAAATTTAGACCAAATAAGAGAATTTTTAGAAATTTTGATATCGAGGAACAAAGAAAAATTTTTGTTTTTAACCAAAAAAAAATGTGGCCAAAAATTTTAAACGACCTGTAAAAGTTCTTCATTTTTTATGCCACTGTAACCAAATTTGTGGAGTTTATAAGTCTTGGCTGTGTTATTAAGAGTACCGATTTAGAAAAATTTAGACTAAAAAAAAGAATATTTATAATTTTTTTTCTGTAATTTCGTTATTTTTGGTGCGACAGGAACGAAATTTATGTATGTTGTTTTATTTGTTTGGTTTAGTAATATCACTACTTTGCAAAAATTTTGATCAAAAAGTCGAATTTTTAGAAATTTTCATTTTAAGACCAAAAATGCCACCAATTTTTTTTAAGATCTTGTAATTACTTTATTTTGTATGTGATTTTAACGAAATTTGTGGAGATTATCACTCTCGACTGCCTTATTAAGAGTGTCGATTTACAAAAATTTCGAGCAAAAAGGAGAATTTTTAGCAATTTTGATTTCGAGGAACAAAGAAAAATTTTTGTTTTTTAAACAAAAAAAAAATGTGACCAAAAATTTTAAACGACCTGTAAGTTCTTAATTTTTTATGCCACTATAACTAAATTTGTGGAGTTATAAGTCTTGGCTGTCTTATTAAGAGTACCGATTTAGAAAAATTTAGACCAAAAAGGAGAATATTTATAAATTTTTATTTGGACAACTGTGAAAATGTCAATTTTTTTCAACACTGTAATTTCGTTATTTTTGGTGCGACAGGAATAGTAACTATATACCAAGGGAGAAAAGTCTTCTCTCCCGTGATTTATATATTTACTTTTTTCACTACTAACATATTTATATCGCCAAAAATGATTCTATATGTGAGGTTACCCCAAATTTATTAATCAAGTCAAGACAAGCTTGCCATTTTAAAACAAATGAATGTACAATTAATTTTTGTGATTTCTCACTTTCAAATAAAAATTTCTAACCTAAAATCAAAAATATCTTCAATTTTGACGTATGCATGACAGTTGTTTTCATTCCCACTCTTCCTTAAATTGCTTAATATAGGCAATACAAAATACACTTTTCTTTATTTCCTTGTAGGAGAAAAATGGGATTTCACAGTTCGAAGGCAGACGAAATAATGATATGTTCTGAAGCTAGCAGTAAAAAAAAGAAATTTAAGCATGTTGTTTTATTTGTTTGGTTTAGTAATATCACTACTTTGCAAAAATTTCGATCAAAAAGTCGAATTTTTAGAAATTTTCGTTGTAAGACCAAAAATGCCACCAATTTTTTTTAAGATCTTGTAATTTCTTTATTATGCCACTCATCTTGCACTTCGAGATCATTAGTGTATAAGTAGTACCCCCATTCTCTCCATAACACGCACGATATTTAAAGTAAGCAAATTCAAAACTCCCGCCACCAACCCTGTTGGTAGGCCTGCTTACTGGCGGTTCTGTCATTCTTCATTTTCGTGCCATAACACGTTCACGTTTTTTTCCCGAGTTTGAAGACATTAGCCAACAAACATTAGGCAATGGGAAAATGTCGTAAAAGAAGACATCGTGACCACAGTTCGAGTTGCAGTCCGTCCCCAGGAGCAAGAGAGCACAGCGGACTTGGTCATCAATTTCATTAGCCAGAAAATGAGGTTATGTTGGGGCGTCTTCAGGAATTTGACGACACTCGTCGGACTTTCTTGACTCCAGGCTCGTCCCAGAAAGAACACAATTGCGCTTTCTTCTTATAGAGATTTGCGTTGCAACTTGCAGGTTATCCTGTCGGTTGCGGTGTGCGTTTTCATATGCCTTTCCAGCAGACATCGTGGCCACAGTTCGAGTCGCAATGGGTCTCCAGAAACGAGAGAGAACAGCGAACTCGATCAGAAATTTCATCACCTAGAAAGAGAGGTATGTTGCAGCGTCTTCAGGAATCTTCGGACTTCCTTGACCTTGAATGAACGCAATTGCGCTTTCTTTTTGTGGAGAATTGCGTTGCAACAGGATATCCTGTTGATTGCGGTGTACGTTTTCGAATACCTTTACAGCGTTGTCTGATTTGCGCCTTCTTATGGAAAATTGCGTTGCAACTTGCAGGTTTTCCTATTGGTTGCGGTGTACGTTTTTCGTATGACCTAGCAGCGTTGTCTGAACAAGGTGACCTTTCTTCACCGTTGTGCTTTCTTATGAAAAATTGCTGATTTCCCTGCTGATTGCGGAGTAAGTTTTACGTTACTGAGATTATCTTCTTCAGAGTTGCTTTCTTATAGAGAATTGCGTTGCAACTTGCAGGTTATCCTGCTGGTTGCGGTACGTTACTGAGACTATCCTAACGGATGAGGTGAGCCCGAGGATGCGCCTGTTTTAAAGCAAGAAGTGTTGTCACTTCTTGTGCAGATACCAGTTGGGGCGTCAACGATAGGTGATCCTGTTCATGCAAATTTGTCGGCGCGTTGGGCCTTTATTCTAACACAAGGTTTGCCTTCTGTAGCTCACTCCGCTTTGGTCCCAAATACCCATTGGATGGTGGTAATTGTCCTTTGTTCAACGCGCAAAAATCTAATCCAGAATTAGTCGTCTGTGTCCCTGAAAGGGTAATCTATCGCGACACTCGTTAAGCTGGACTTCAAGTTCAGATGGGGCGGCCCTCTTCAATATCAAACGGTTTTATACCACATTTTGCAAAAGGAGGGGGGGGGGGGGCGACAATGATGTGCAGATTATAGGATGATTATCGGATGCAGTTCGCCTTTTGGCAAATGTATATTACACTCAAATCTGCTTCCCGTCTAGAATTAATTCTCAAACGTTAAAAAGTCGAGTCTCGTTTCCTTTTTTGGTAATAATCTTGAAGAACGACTTTAGGAAACAAAAACACTTGAAAAGACGGCCTCTCCAAGGGATCTGAGTTTGTCAGGGCGTCCTTAAAACTGATGAGGTTCGTACAAGCATTGGTCATGCCGTTTGGGCGCACCAATCAGAAACGGACACACAAGAAAACACAACTTAAACGATCCGGAGCACAGAAGACCAGTCACGGAGGTTTTGAGATTAGCAGTGGCGGCCTCCACTGTAAGATTTGCCGAACGATTGCAGTTTTTTATTGATGCTTGACAGTCCATCACCAGCAACTAGACAATTTCGTCGTTGATTTGGGGTTTTAAAATCCTTTTTTTTTCTTAATCTTCCACACCAAAGTCATCTTCTGCTGAAAGATTGATGTCTTTCTCAGAAAATCAAGCGACTTAGGTCGCAGTTAATGTTACTAAAGAAGGGTGTTATAAATTTATAACCAAGTAAACCAAACCAGTTGAAGTACAATTCGTTTCTACTGTTTTACAGTCTGTATGCCTAATGGTTCTCAGCGACGAATTTTAAATTTAAAACACTTAAGCATTAGGTCTTTTGCACTAAGTTGCTTCTTAGCTTCCCAATTGATCTAATGGTTGCATATTTCTTTGTTTGATTATTCAGACTGATAGGCGATTTCTTCGCTTTTGTTTAAATGGAAAACTATGAATACTCGCCTTTACCCTTTAGGTTAGCGTTGGCTTCTTAGCTGTTCAACAAGTTAAAAACTTGTTGTTGTTCTTTGTCAGTTATATAATAAGATGACTTATTGCTCTTTGATGACACGATGAATCTTGCCCTGGAATCTCCAAGACTGCTAGAATCTTTCAGATTTCTAATTAATATTAAAAAAAAACAACAACAACAAGTCCATCCTGCAAGGTCGTGAAAATTTTTAGGAATTTTTTTGAATTCGGAACGAATGACTGTAGAGTTGCAACCGGAAAAGAGGATCAAAGTTAGAGCTAGAGTTATACAGTTTTCAAAGAAACTTTCTTGCACAATTAGAGAATATACTAGATTGTACACCCGTCTGTACAGCTGTACAGTATGGCTGGCTTAATACAAGGTATATGGAAAGAGCGAAGGTTTAGCCCTTCAACAATTTTGAGATAAATATGACGCTCCCATGTTGTTTATCTCCCTCTTTAACAGAAGATTATCTTAAGTGGCAGCTTAAAGTTTCTCTATCAGACTGTCGAATAAAGTCGTTTGACTTTTCAACTGAGACTTACTCTGATGCCTCGCGGACCGGCTGGTGAGTTGTAAATGGAAATCAACGGGCGTTTAGACATTGGATGAAGAAAAAGAAGTGTCACTTCCATTATCTTGAATTCCTAGCACCTTTTGGTCTTAGGTGGTTAGCTTCCGAATCACGTCATGCAAAAATTTATTAAGGCTTGACAACGCCACCGCCGCTGTTAATATAAATAGGATGGGTGGTGTTCAATTTTCATTACTTTCTAAATTATCCAGCAAGATTTCACAATTTTGTGAGCAGCAGAACTATGGATCTTTGCTTCTTATGTAAGGTCTTTAAATAATTCCATGGCTGATTAGAAGTCCAGAGGAATATCTGCATTAACAAAATGGTAGCTTCTATTCCTAATTCAACATACAAACAATGGCGTGGCGTGGAAGAAATGTAGTCACGGAGCCACGTTTGCGTTAAACGTAATTGTGAAATCAGTAGACAATGTTTTGTCCTTTCTGACATACGAATTTAAGACGACTGTCATATTTACAGTGCCGATTTACAAAAATTTAGAGCGAAAAGGAGAATTTGTAGAAATTTTTATTTCGAGTAGCTAAAAAAAATTTACAAAAAAAACTTGAACGCGCTTTAATTTCGACATTTTTAGTGTCAAAAAATTTCTGGGAGTTTTTTTAAGGTTTAATAGTCCATAAAAGTTGCTGAATTTGGGTTAATTTTAATATATCTTTGTTAGCCATTATTTCTAATAACGTATTACCTTTTTTTTTGTAAAACATTGTTAATTTTTGAGGAAAGTTTCTATTACTAAGTGGGACTTAGGTCCAGATAATCTAATTTTTCTCAGAAGCATAAAGAACCAAGTGTAAAAATATGCCCAAAAAATTATTTTTGGATCAAAGGTTATGACTATTACGCACGATTTGAAATAAATAGTCATCAATAACTCGCAATTTGCTCTTAAATTGCATATTTGAAAACAGATTAATAACACCACCGTGATTTTTTAGAAAACCTGGTTTGTTAATTTTCTCGAAACTATAATTTATGGAGATAAACCCTTATGCTTCTGAGGTGCCGAATTCATAATAATTAAAGAAAAAATAAGAATTTTAACCCAATCACAACTCATAAGTATAACACTTATAATACTTAAATGACACACAACATCCACATTGTCAAATTTCTATTCAGATTTGTTATCACTGTTATTGGGTAAAAATGGAAGAGTATTGGATAAAACATTGTACGTCACTGTTGGGTTATTAGATGTAACCTACTCAAAGTATTTAGTCTTGCATCGTAAGCATCCTATTTATACTATAAAGAACTATTTTGCTTCCATTTACACTCATTTCATTAAAAAAAAATGTTCAGATCTAAAATCTTCTATTGAGTTTCTACGCGTCAGCGCCAATCTGCGCGAATAAAATAAACAAAAGGTGAAGAAATTTACATTTCTGGTGTTAATATTAACATTAAACAGTTTGTTCGCTTGACAAAGATGTTTACCTGCAAACAACAAGCATTTCGATCCCGTCTCTCGCACTGCAAGCGACAACATTGTAAACTTGTTTCTGTGTTATTGTATCAGCGAAGTTCTTGTTACACTAAGTTTGTATTCACTTAAAACGAGTATCTTTAAGGGTTCCCCAGAGATTCCGGACCACTATTGTTCGCTCATGTTCAATTAGTCGACACAGTTTGCATGAATTCGATTGCTGTTTGATGGAAGCTATGGTTACAAATTATAATCAAATGAACAAAAATTGAGTACCCAAGTGGTTAGCCGTACATATTATATCAGTTACATGAAATATTGTGATTCCTTAAGCGTCGCGAAATGGATACACAACTTTAATAATAACCTCAACTAATCTCTGAAATCCAATTAGTATCGACTAACGTCTAAAACCCAAAGGAATTATGGAACTCTATTACAATTAGATTATCGTCCATTTGGATCACGACCGTGGTCGGGTTATAGGTGTGTAACGTATAGAGGGAATACCTCGTGGGTCGTTATTAATATGCTTGAGCATGTCTTAATCCGAATCAGTAATAATCTCGATAATGTGTAATAAACACCAAATTTTTCTTCATTTTGCCTTGCATTGAAATTCTGGGTTGTAGGAAAAGAACTAAATTGACTTGGCATGCGATTCTCGTACCAATTTTTAAAAATCAGTCAATAAAAGAGTAATCTTCGTCACCACGGATCTCACTACTGCACATTCCAAAGCTCATAGGCGACACGCTGCATACTTATTTGACGTTATATCCTGTCTGAATGAAGCTAGACCGTTTGAAAACTACGAGCAAAACGATTTTTCATTTTAATTTAGAAATGACACGCTTTTAGGCACATACGAGAGCGTAATAATACATGTGCTAAAAACTAGTTTTATAAAAATCGCATTAAAACACGAGCCCAAGATTTTGATAACGAAGCTATTAAAGCATCCTCTGTAGAAATAGCCTATTAACGCATCCGATGTTGAAATAATCAATTAAAGCATTCAAAACAAATGTCGGAAATAGCTTTGTTGCAACGGCAAATTAAAAAAAATAGTTATTTACAGTCGCGTGTATAGTATATCCGGTGAGAGATTGGGAGATTTCGACAGTTGACATATAGGTTGGTAGCAAATTATGCTACAAAATACACTAAAAACACTAAATTCCTACGCGAAATGGGATGACAAGGTTGTCAGGAACTGAGGTGTGTTCATAAAGTGAGACGTCTGTTGGAGCGTTTGACGTCAGAGTTATGTGATTATCACTGAGATTCGCCAGAGTGTTGTTGCGTTTATGAACGGTTTTCGTGGTTATTTAAATGTTCGACAAATAGGTACATCACCTACATACAAAACGCAAATGTGGGCTTATTTTACGCAGAATGTCACACTAAATCTGAAAACATGAGAATTTTCAATTTTCGTCAACAAATAACTGAGTTATGGCCGTTTGAAATTTTGAGTTGTCGCCAGAGAGCCAAATTTTTGAAGGTTGAAAAACAATGCGTGCTCGATATCTCGGAAACTATTTGAGATATTAAGATGCGGTTTGCGGCATCGTTCTTCTCGCGATTTTTTACATAAGACAAAGTTCATAGATTTTTCAAAAGTCGAAATTTCCAATTTTCTCAAAAATTCATGACTAAAACTATGCCAAATTTCCAATATCGATATCTCGCTTATTTTTAAGAGTGAACTTAAGTTATTATACATCATTGTACGCAGAATTTTACGCAGATTCCAAATCTGGGATTTTAATTTAGATCCGACAACAGATAACTGCGTTATGGCCGATGAAAGTTTCGGAAAGTTGATTTTTATTTTTCCTCATTTTTCGTTATTTTTAAAGTTAAATATCTCGAAAACTATTTGAGATATTGAGATGCGGTTTGCGCCATTCCTTTTCTAGGCTCATTTTACGTTAGAAAACGTTATCAAAAGCCCAAAATTCGATAGTCGATTTTGCGGGAAAAAAAAATCCGACTCAAACGATGAAAATTGTTAATTTTTTTTATTTTTGGCCATAATTTGTAAACTATTTGTCCAATAGATCTCAAATTGGGCCAGTAGACATATTTCGAGCTCCTCTTTCGACTGATGTATAATTCAAAGCTATTAAACGCCGTTTAATCGATTGAAAATCACCCTAAAATGACGTTTCCAAAACAGTTTTTGGCCAATGCCCCGTTTATTTATTAAGCAAACTCAACAAATCTGGGTCTCATTTTACGCAGAATGTCACGATAAATCCAAAAAAATAATAATTTTTAATTTTCGTCAACAAATAGCTGAGTTATGGCCTTTTGAAAATTTGGGTTGTCGCCAGAAAGCCAAATTTTTGAAGGTTCAAAACAATTCGTGCTCAATATCTCAGAAACTATTGCAGATAATAAGATGCGGTTTGCAGCATCGTTTTTCTCGCGAGTTTTTACATAAGAAATAGTTCATAGATTTTTCAAAAGTCGAAATTTACAAATTTTTGCAAAAATTTATGACCAAAACTATAAAAACTTCTGATATCGACATCTCGCTTATTTTTTCGAGTAAACATGAGTTATTATACACCAGTGTATGCAGAATTTTCCGTAGATTCCAAATCGGGGATTTAAATTCAGATTCGACAACAAATAACTGAGTTATGGCCGATCAAAATCTCAAAAAGGTTATTTTCATGTTTCCTCATTTTTCCTAATTAGTACGATCGATCTCAAATTTGTCCATTAGATAGATCTTGTGCTTCTTTTCCGATTTAGGAATTTTACCAAAATCATTGGTGCGGGAGAAGTTGGTTGATATTATAAAATGTACATTTTACATTTTACAGCGCGAAATCAGTAATTCATTGATTGAGCGCTGTAAAATGGTTAACGCACAAGAGTTGTATTAAACTTTTTGACCGAAAAACATTTAATTTAAATAATTGGGTTTTTCAAAATTCATGAGAACTGTCACATCTGACACTTATAAATTTCATCAACTGTCAATTCTGTCAATTTTGTAGTTGGTGCACAAAAAGTACACAAGATGGCGCTGTATAAAAAAATGTTTTAATTTAAGTTTGAAAATAGAAATATTGTCTTAATTGAGATAAGAATTTAGGTAAATACCACTTTGGTGATGTTAATGTTAATGTGACGTTTACAATTCATGAGGCCAAAAATAGTTATTTGTGTACCAAGGCCAAAAAGTGTTTCTTTTTTGGCCGAGCTTTTTTTAATGGCCGAGGCGATTGCCGAGGCCAGAAACAAGGCGAAGGCAAAATGGCACTTTCTAACCGTGATATACACAAGATTTTTTAGGCGACATCTTTAAATTTACAAGTTAATTAATTTTTATTTATGATTTATTAATTTAATCATGTATAACTGAATAATAGTAAATATTTATCAATCCTTCAGAAAAGTTCATTTTTTTTTTATTTACATTTGCAGTTTCAGCATGTATAACTTCACAATTTGTATGAATTGGGTTTGATGTGCTTTTTGATGTTGTTGCAGCAGCACTGCTTGACATGTTTATTTTCAATAATTCAACACGACTTTGTTGCACTTTACAGCAGTTTGTCGATTTGATTTTACCCAAATAATTATAAAATTGAGGGTAATGTCGGTATCTTGATGTAATATGCAAAACTATGGATAGGTGGCGCCACCATAGATCGGCCAAAAATGTTTGCGGCCAGAAAAGACTTACTTTTAGGCCTTTTGAGACCTAAAAATTCCATTTTCAGTTTAAGTCGCCTAAAAACATTTTTTTGTGAGATTTCACACATATTCGTGCCTACTTCTCAAATTCTAACCGTTGCATTAATAAAATCGTCAAAACCGTCACTTGAAGGATTTATCTTTAAATTTTCCTTGTTTTGGCTGCGGTTGTAGAAAAGAATGTTATGTACACGATAGTTGTCGATGCCTGGTGCGTAAAAGTGCCATTTCGCAGCTTGTTATAAAAATAATTATTCTAACCGCAAGTTAAGAATTGAATTGAATTTGTTGAGTTTTATACCATTTTTTCTAATAATCTTGTAGTCTAAAATATTTAGTGCCATTTAAATTATTTATGTAGTTGGTAAATTAATTCTTGTCATGATTTTTAGAAGGTGAATATGTATCACGACACACGTTCACAGAATAACAAGCGACTAGATAAAGAATTCAATTGATCGCATTGTATAATTTTTCATTTTACTGTATGCAGATTGTTGCTTCATTTGTCATTGTCAACGTGCGCTCTCGTAACTCCGTTTGCCAGCAAAATGATGCCTTTTATGATTTCATACAGAATATCCGAAATTTCAGGCACTACCTTAAAAAAAGGTAAATAATAGTACCTACATTATAATATTAGGAGTAAAACTTCAGCTTTTTGTATTAAATCTGGATGAAATACAAAAGCGAATCTACTTGGAATAACATACATGTACTATATTTTCTTCAAGCATTTAATTTGTATTGTCGGCGCAAGTCTTGTGATCTCTGTTTAATAAATTCTATTTGTTTGACAGGGTTTTCATCAATCTTATCAATCTTTATGCTTAAATTAACACGACACTGAATACTGTCATCCCTTTTATAGACATTTGGGTTTGATTTAAGACGACACTGCAGTGTTCGCTAACGATCAGAAATGTTTAACGAATGGAACCGTCAAATACATTAGACTCCGGTAGATTGGCTAACATTATATTATTAATAATATAACATTATATTATTAGTAATATACTTACTCGCCTACGGCTCGTGGCTCAATTCTGCAAAACTCGTGTGAAATCTTCCATTTTTAACACTTGTTATACAATATACTATTACATCCATTCATTTAAATTTCTAGTGTTTAAAAACATAGTAATGTTATTGTTGCATTGTTGGTGCTAATAGGATCAATTTGTTAACGAATAACGCAACTATGGTTTCATCTGAACGATGTCCATATGGCTCGACAATTCTAAAGTTTTGTTAACAATTTTCCGTAAGTTAGATTTATTTAGCACCATGTCTTTTACATGACAAATGCACTTAAAATAAGTGCACAGAAAACTTCAATATTGGTACATATTATATTACGCTGTTACTTTTTAATCCATTATTATTATTCGTTATTGTTAAGTTAGTAGTAGCTAAGTAGTTTTCATTTATGTTAAAAGGATTACAAAAAGATATGTCGTTAGATAATTTTGTATGCTACAATTTCAAAATAAAAAAACATTTTATTTTTATTCTTCAAAGTTTTCAATTTAAAATTTGAGAATAAACATAGGAAAAAAGATTTATCCATCCCCGTCAAAAAAAAACGAAAATATACAGGGTGTCCCAGAACTCGCGCCCCAGAGAGCAAGGGAGGGTGCCGACAGCAATACAGATGATAAATTTCAAAACAAAAATTGACTAAGTTCAATAGTATTCGAGAACTGATAAAAAGTTAACAACCAATCCCGAAAGCTTATTCGAGAAGTGGAGTAAATGGCCATCCCAATTTCCTAGGCAACAAGAGTCTAATGCTTAACTGACCAATGGATGATAGTATGTGTCCATAGTTACCAATTTTCAAATTCTGTTCAGCTTCGGGATTGGCTACAGTTTTTTTGTCTTATCTCGGTTATTTTTTGAGTTAAAAAATTATGGTTTCAAAATTTTGGTTCAGAATTGTTGCCTCCATAAGCCTTTTCTCTCTGGGGCGCGAGTTCTGGGACACCTGTATAATAATCACCTAACGACTTCAGCCGACGTATCTGGAAAAAAAACTTACTTACAAATAAATCTTTCAATTTAAAAATAGGAACACGTACTATATTGATAAAAAAGCTTGTCAATAAGAAAGAAAAAAAAACATGCGTTTCAAAAATGGTGGATGCGCCGGGTTAGCCAATTCATTGAAATATTCAATACTTAAAAACTATGCATCGCATATTTTATTTTCCTTGCAACACAAAACGAGCAACAAGTTATTTTACACCAAAGTGTGACGAAGTTAGAAAACTTCGATTACCTAGCGGCAGATCGATAAGTGGTTGTTAGCTGCTGAGGAAAATAAACTTTGAGATGTGCACTCGTTTGTTAAATTTTTAAACTTTTTATAAAAATAGTAACAAAACACAATTTGGTACAAGAAATATTACTTAACCAACCCTGCAGTGCTAGTAATTTTAATTTGGCGATGTAAAAGTTGTCAACGCAAAAGTCGTTTGGAACACAACTTGTTCTCTTAAGAATGATGACACCTTTTATGATGCAATATTACAACTTATAATGCAAAAATGACACAATGACTTTATGTTATTATTAATGTTCGCCCTGATCAAGTAAGTACGGCAAGGGGCTTAGTTGAATCGTTCATTCTGGTTTGGGGGTTGTTGATTTTCGTTCCTATGCCAACAAGAGCTGGCAAAGTGACCTACTTTTCCACAATGCATGGTAACATATTGGCGCCCCATTAGATATTCGTATGTTTGGTTGTTAACAATGTGTATTGTAATTACAACTACGATTATTATTAAATGATGCTGTTCTTGATTGTCTGAGTTATAAACCATGCAATTCGTTCGTTTGTAAAGTGTTAATCAAAACAATAACGGAAAAAATGTCCATTTTATAGAAGTGTGAGCAATAGAAGAGTTGTTTACATTCGAGCCACTGTAAGTAAGATTTTTGCGGCATTTGCTGGAGAGACGAAAAATTTTTAAAGTACAATTTTTTAGCCGATAAACCATCTAAAACTGAATTAAAAAAATTGATCTAAATTTGACTCTTCGAATAGATGGCGTCACCAATAAAATTAATTTTTATTTCAATTTTTAAGAAGGAAAATCTACTTAAATAATGAAACAACTTGTGTAAATAATACTTTAGTGTATTGTATAATCTTTGTTGTGGTAAAGTTTGCTTTCTTTTTGAATGCCCTTACTCAGCTAGTGCAATCTGAGTTGTTTGCCGCACTGTCTCAGCTTTTCCGCACTGCCAGCGCAAAAGTAAGGTTTCCTTGTGTGCAACGGAATAATGTCCTTTACAATTCAAGAAGCCAAAAATATTATTTTTGGATGGCTTAAATGGCACTACACACGTTCTAAGATAGTATGGTCGACGTAACCGTTTTCCTAGGATTTTGATAAAACTTTGCGAAAATTTAGAATAGAGGTACACTAGCAACTCCCCAAAATTATAGATCGATCGACTGTACAGTTTTCAAAGTCAAAGTGTCATAAAAATACATGTAAAACAGCAAAAATCTGCACGAAATCATCAAGGCTCATAGAGAAATCCGCATATTTCGATGCAAAATGACGATTTCTCGCTGATTTCTGACTTGAGAAAGGTGCAAGATCTACTAAACCATCACTTTTTATCAAGATTTAACAGCTGAATTGCAAGAAAACAGCAGAAATCTGCACGAAATCATCAAAATTCTTAGAGAAATCCGCATATTTCGATGCAAAACGACGATTTCTCGCTGATTTTTGATATTTGCTGGCTTGAATTCGCAAAGAATGGGTCAAACTCTACAAAACCATCACTTTTTATCAAGATTCAACGGCTGAATTGCAAGAAAACAGCAGAAATCTGCACGAAATCTTCAAAATTCTTAGAGAAATCCGCATATTTCAATGCAAATCGACGATTTCTCGCTGATTTTCGATGTTTTCTGGCTTGAATTCGCAAAGAACAAATTGAAATCTACAAAACCATCACTTTTAATCAAGATTTAACGGCTGAATTGCAAGAAAACAGCAGAAATCTGCACGAAATCATCAAAATTCTTAGAGAAATCCGCTTATTTCGGTGCAAAACGACAATTTCTCGCTGATTGTCGATGTTTTCTGGCTTGAATTTGCAAAAAAAGCTCGAAATCTACAAAACCATCACTTTTTATCAAGATTTAACGGCTGAATTGCAAGAAAACAGCAGAAATCTGCAGGAAATCATCAAAATTCTTAAAGAAATCCGCATATTTCGATGCAAAACGACGATTTCTCGCTGATTTACGCTTCCAAGAATTTTTATAAAAATCTCCCATAATATTGTCTAGATGTTAAGAAGATACTCAGCATTTGCAAAATTCTATTTTACCGTACAGTTTTTTCTTAAAATAATAAAGAAATCCAAAAGTGACACTTCAACAGCCGACATTGGTCAATGTGGCAACGTTGCCTGGTTGTCGCAAACGTATTTTGCAAATTAGAATTAAGTTTCTTTCTCAACTTCGCAATTTGCACTAGTTGTCCTGCAATAAACGTGTCTATCGCATTTTCCAGAGAATTTTCACAATCTTTTGTCGATAACCAATTTTTTGAACTGCGGCAAACACTCATACTTTTATCTTCTTTTTCCGCAAATTTTCGTTTCTGCCACCGGCCTTTAAATATAACCATATCAGACATCCTAGCAATTAACAAATAGAAATGTAATCTGGAAATGTAATTTGTAGGTTACGTTGACAGCTCGCAACGTTGCCAATACTACAACTGTCATAAAAGGTCTGAAGTTAGCAACATTCAAAATGTCCGCAACAAACTTCAGCTTAATTTGTCTCGACCATACTACCTTGAGGCTCTGTCCTAGCCCGGTCTAGGACATAGGAAATTGCGCAAAACGCCATTTCTTTTTACGACCACAAATTAGGAGTTGGAGTTTTGATTTTTTTTGTACTTGTAGATAATATCGAAATGTACACGGGAAACTCTTTGATTTTCAAAAATTTCTTATAAATTTATTTAAAAAAAATAAAAACTGAAAAAACGCCATGTCGTTTTACGGGCAGAGTTTTAGGAATTTTTGCTTGAACTACGACTCGATAGATGAGGAATTTTATTGTACATCCGGGAAACACCTTGGTTTTTTCAACACATGAATAGTTTCTTTAGAAAAAAATAAAATGTTATGTAAAAATGATCTCCAATTTTCAAAAAGTCGGCAACCAACACTTCAATGTTGCCATGATTTACAGCCCCTCACAACAAGGGGGTCTCTAATCCTAATCACGGTTCGACGACTACAACTCCGCCGACCGGCGATTGACCATTGGGACCCCAACTTTATATCTACTTCTTACCAAGAATTGAAGACTGCCGCATCTGAATATAATAACATTTTAACCCTCATGCAAGATTTTTAAAAATAAATTTTAATACATTTTGTCGACATTTTAATAATTAGATTAACGATTGCAAATGATTTTCAATCGATAATTTAATTAAGAAGTCACTGTTCAGAACCTTTTTTTTTCTCAGTTGAGTGTAGTATTTTGAGTTTAGATTTAGTGCAATCAAACTCATCTTTGTTGACAAAAAATTCGCTTTTGACTCTTGAAGTAGACCTCAATTAATAACTTGCATTACAACATTGCATTTAAACAGTCTATTCTATATGGGACAACGGATTAATTGCTTTTCATACATTGACTGTTATGCATTTTATTGCATATTTGGCCATTTGGTCCTTTGCCGCAGGCAAGGTGGAATGTTTTCTCAAGTAGCCGTAAGACCAAAATGGTCAGCACCGAGTTGTCTCCCATACATGACCGTCAGGTTAAAATAAAAAGATTAGACGATTGAAAGCTTTTTAGCGCTCCCGTAACTATTTGATTTTTAGATACCAGCATAGCTCTATATTGTTACTTCTGTGTTTTGGCAATTTTCTCAACTTTGTTAAAATAATTACCCAAAACATGATTTTACATTTTCAATGATTTCTTTATACATATCTCAAATTCTGCTACTGCAGCAACTTTTTAAACTTTTCCAAAACGATGAAAACATTCATTGAGGTGGACATTTGTTCTCAATTTTTGAAATATTTAGTTATGTCAAGATATGTCACTTTTTAATTTTTCGTGATGCGTATAAATGTATACTTTTTTGACGTCCACGTATAAAAAGTAAAAACAAATAGTGTTAAAATTTAATACACCAGTATTACTTAGAATCCTTCTAGATCGATGGATATCTTTCATAATTTTGAAACTCACGTTAATATAAGTAGCTGATGGCAAAAGTACAACTACACAAATTTTAATAGCTATTTGTGTATTAAGAGCGTAAAAATTTACATTGCCGATTGAAAGAGACACAAAGTCTAAAGTTACGCGGCAACGTCTCGAAAATGGCAATTTGAATTTGCGCTCGAAATACACACAATATTTTTTCTACAATTTTGCAATTTTCCGCGATTAGAAACAACTTCTACATCTAATTTTTACATTATTAAGGCTCCACCGCACATCACCTTTGGCATAAGCGATTTATCGAAAAAAAAAATCGTGATCGAGTGTTTTTTCAATTTTATAAAAAAAATTGTAGCTCTAGAACATATTCTTTACCTACTTGTAATATTTTGTGTTATTCGAAAGTACCCAAATATCCTTTTAAAATTTGGTAGAATTGATTTTATTAAATACCCGCGGATTCGTTGAAGCCAAGAAATGACAAGATGAACTAATATCTAAATCTAATTTATTTAAATTTATTATCAATTAAAACACTGCGTGACAAAGTTTTAGTAGCCAAAAACCTGTTATGTTCTATAGGTAGCCCACCTTTTGATAAAACATATGCCGGTAACCGCAAGTCACCACCAAATTTTATATTTAATTTTAAAAGTAAAATTTTATGACTTTGTAAGTTTTAAACATTTTTGTTTCCAAAATAAAAGTCTGTACATTGTCAAACACAATCAATTTAAAATTATTGTAAAAAAAGAGTAAAAAAATTGTATCAAAGTTGGCGGCTAAACAAGTTATGATTTGCATATAATTTTTTTTAATTTTAGTTCTTTTTATGTGTATTTTAAATATTGATAACCATACATACATTAAAATCATAAGTAAAATAGAAAAATAATCTTTTTTCTATGTTTTTTTCAACTACTTATGTTAAAAATTGTGAAGGTTTTGAGGTAAGGATGTCCTTTGGGTGTGTACTTTGTTTGGATTACATAACACATTCAAAATTAATTTGAATTTGTCGCACAGTGTAATTTTGAAAATAAAATTGTGATGGTACACATTTTTAACGAAACATTTTTTACTTGAAATATAAAGTTTATTAGATGACTAGGTGGCCCTTGGAGTTCTGTAGATCTCGCTTTTCCGTGGCGTTGGATTATAATTTGGGATTGCTTATTTATTAGATCTATTCCGAGGGCCACCTAATTAATAGTAACATTTAACATTTAGAAAAGGAAATTTTAAGTTACCTCATATTTTGTGATTTTCGATTCTTGAAACTTTGATAGAAATAATTTTAAAATAAAAAACAAATAAACAGTTTAAAAAAAATAAATTTAAGAACCAACGGGCTTCGATCTTAAAAATTTAACAGTACTACGCAGAAAATTCATAAATCTGGCAGGCTGCGTCTTTTGTGGTTTCTGAGCCCATTGCAAATTCTATTACAATGAAAAAAGAAAAAATATAAGACACACGGTGTAGTCTCTCATTTAGGCACCTCGTCATATCAAGAAAAAAAGATATAACAGAATCTCGCAAATTTATATAAATTGGTGAGTTTCTATGAATAAATTTATTAATTCGCAAAAAAACATTGCATTTCAATAATCCTCGATAATAAGAATTATTATTTACACAGGGTGTTTGGGATTGTCGCTGCCATATTTGAAACGGACATATAGAAAAATGGCCGAGTCAAAGAACTTTAGAACATTTTGAGATTTCAGCAATAATTATAAATGGGCTACAATAATTTATATTTTAGAACCCATTGTTTGGAAACGACCTGTTTGTTGATGTTTATTCATTTATAAATTGGTATTGACCAGAGACTGATTTCCTCGCTGACTGTCTTGTGATTTTGTCTAACGTCCCCTGTTTTTTTTTTGATGTCGTCTAACTCCTGATTTCCTATTGATATCTTAATATCTTAATGATTTTTCCTTATTGTCTAGTAATTTCTCATTGATGACATGACTTGTCAGAGGTTAATACTTCTCAAAAATGCATACACTTAACTTCCTCTTATTTCCTCGCTAATTTACCCTGATTTCTTTTAGATTTCGTCTAACTTTCGCTGATTTTCTTGTGATTTCGTCTGACTTTCCCTGGTTTCCTATTGATTGCCCTTCATGTACCTACTAATGATTTTCCAATGATTTTGTCTAACTTTCTTTGATTTTTTTTTATTTCGTCTAAGTTTCCTCGATTTCGTAACGAATTCCTCTGATACATAGTGATTTACTAAGATTGATACTCTGATTTCCCAGGAGCATATTAATTTCAGAAGTTAAATTTTTTAAAATTGCATACGCCAAACTTCCCTTGATTTACTTGTATTTATTTTTGTCTAACTTCCTCGGATTTTCTTGTGATTTTGTCTAAATTTGCCTGATTTTCTTATGATTTTGTATAATTTCCCCTGATTTCCTTTTGATTGGCCCTGATGTTCTAATATTTTTCTCTGATTTTTTAGTGATTTCTCCTGATCTAGTGATTTCCTCTGATTTCCTGTTGATCCACCCTAATTTTCAAGTGATTTTATTCATCCATCATTTATTATTTCTCTTTATTATTTATTTATTATTTTCGAGGGACATAATATTTCGAAATCGGGAAAACGTTCGAAACAAACTCCAAAGCAAGGCAAATTCATCTGCCTGGTTTATTGCTGAACTGTGGTAGAAAATATGCTAATTTTACAGATGATTTTTACCCTTATGGATGATTGGCATGTGTCAAATGGTTAGTATGTTGCATATTTTTCAAAACACGAATATTAGTTGAGGGGTAGAACAGCCTTAAAGACGAAGTTTTTAACACTTTACACAGCTTCACATCCTCTACACACTTACGTTAACAGTGCATATTCACCATGTTTGTATGTTTCGCCGGTGGAAAAGTTTAATTATCCTTAAAATTTAACAGCATCCTTACAATTTCATTTAAAACTTACCTAGTTTTTCGTGAACCTCTCACTAAAAGTGTTATTGTTATTGCGAGTAAAAACATGATACACGAAAATAATGTCTCCTCTCGTTGCCTGTGAGAGCTCCATGATTACGATAGGCGGAGCTGAAAGATATATTGGAGAAGCTTTCGTATACTTGCAACTGACTTGAGAAATTTTTTCTGAACGCTGACAAATACATTATGCAAAGGATTTTTTCGCAGTAAACATCGTTAATTAAGAGTCGAGTCTTCTGATGGCAGTGTTAAAAACTAAGCACCAAATGGTTATTCTCGTGTTCTACAGAGACATTAATATAAATCTTTTTCACCCTAATAACTTTCCACATGTTTGCTCCCGAATCAACATTTTAGATTTTCTGTCTAATTGGATACGCCATTAGAATATTTCCTTTCCGGATTTGTGTGGGAAAGGTACACTTTATGTTAATTAAGTCGTGTGTTGTAAGTTCATTAAACTGTGGGATGAAGCTCTAGTGATAATTATTTCGGTCAAACAATCTGATGTGATATATCATACTGCAAGCGTTAATATTACAGAGTTTCAATGCATCTAATCATCAGTTTAATTATTAACAGTGCTGTGGGCTATACATTAAAAAATGGAAATTAATCTGACTAATATGAATGCTAACTCAAAGTTTAAACAACGAAAAAGACACATGCATCATTTCAACCATAAATGTCGGAAAATAAATGTGATATCTGTCGCATCGGCAGCGAATTTGCTGTTTTTCTACCCGGGAATATTCTTGTTCAATTCACTCATGGTATTGGCAGTATTGTTTCCAATCTTGATTAAAGTCTTCACCACAAATCACACTCTTCGCTTGTTTTCAGTGCTTTTTCCTGTTCAATTTAATTGTGTTTTCTCTCTCCAAATATAACCATTCTCAAAGTAATTAGACAAAAATTGAGACGCCAAAGTGTCTAAAAATAATTGCTGAGGGCAACTCAGAATGAACATTCCTTCAAATTTGTGTTAATAACGGTAACAACATGTGATCGTTAATTTTGACAACGGTCCTATTTCCTCCTCATGTTCGCACTTCCTCACAACACCACAAACCAGACCTTGAATTGGTCTTGACTAACGGCGAAGTGAGTTATAATAGATTTGGTTCGGGTTTATAGTCCACAGGTGGTGGTAAATTTGTTAAACACGCGTCAGCAAGTTTTTGTTTTGGAATATTTGTGATGTATGGGAGATATGATCGTAAAATTCAACCTACTGGAATTTTACAGCTTACATCTTTCGAAATGCAGAAGGCACACACTGAACTTTAATTTAACACGAACACTAGATACCTACTACGTTCGAGAAATGAAATTTTGGCTAAAAATTAACGATACTTTTTGAATAAACTTTCCACAATATTTCGTTCTACTTTATAATTTATGATATTGTAAGTGAGCTGGTAAAAACTTAATAAAATATGCCTTTTGCAAAGACTGATCCTCCAACCATGAAAAGAGTCTGCATCATAGAGATAAAATATTCTCTATGTAATGTTCAAAACCGGACTTTTTTCAGTAATTTCATTTCTTGGTTTTATCTTATTTTGTAGTTTTACTCGAAATTCACCAGATTTGCAATAACTCCATTTCCTGTCATGAAATCATTTCTTTTAATTTCTATATTAAAATTGATGGATATTTATTTAACAAGCGTGTAAAGTATTTTTCCTACAAGATTGAGAGAGAAAAAAAAGGACCCCAGCGAAGTCTAATATAAAATTTGCAATTCTTTTCATGGCAGAATTACTTTACCATACTAAACCTGTGTGTATCATCATTTTTACCTTTTAAAACTCAAATCAATTGAATTAAATGGACAATCTAATTGTTCGTTAAGAGATCCTTTTAGATTGTACAAATAACGATTATTTTTTTAATTTTTTATGGTAACAGAGCTATTTCCGCATCGTTTTACGACTGTTTCCACATCGGATGCGGTAATAGCTTTGCTACAATAAAATAGTATATTATTAAACGCGTTTCATAATGAACATTTTGCCGCACGCACGTTTTTAGGTAAGTAAAAGTAAAGTAGTAAGTGCGGCAAAATGCATTATGAACAAGTATTATACGCTATTTTTTCTATTTCGCGTTATTTTAAACGAAAAAACTTGATTTCGAAATCTAGGGAATTTTAGGGTAGTTGGCATTTGCAAAATGTTCGGGAAAAAAATTCGAAGTAGCCAAATCCAATTTCAGTCAGTTGATGTTGATCATGATCATAATGGTTTTCTTGCATCCAAAGAGTTTTTCTCCGATGAATTATTAAGCCAAATACAACAAGAAATAACAGTGTATTGATCGATTTATCATGGTTTATTAAAATCAAAATCTAAATTGTCAACGTTGACGGCAGGTTGGCGGTTTGTCTGCTGCAAACCTAAGAAAAATAAATGCTCCTGGAAATATTGGCACGGGATTGGTCCATTACGAACCGAAATACGCTCATAAAATCGTCTTTAATATTAAAGTTACAATTTTGAAAATTTGCATACACTCATGGTTGATAAAGCTCTAGAAGCTGACGCAAAAATTTATTTTTTGATCACGGTTTGGTTGGCGTCGCGACGCCTAAGAAGTAAAATTTTTAGCGATTTTTGAGTTTTTGCGGAAATATTCGCGAATTAAATTTTTTTTCAACATGACTATGATACAAATATCTGAGTTTTTATTTTAAATCTAATGCAAATTGTGTTTAAAATTTGCCAAAAAATCGCTGTTTTATCAAGTTAGTTTTCAAAATTATGACAGCGCAACGGCAAAACTACGTTTACACCAAAATTTCACAAGTCACTTCATGCACTCTTATAAAGGTTAGTTTTGATTAACACGGGCCTGTTTCATTTTATGGACACCAGAAATCGTTAATTAACATCGACAAAGCGACAATTTCACCAAGTAAGACTTTTGCTACAATCTAAAGAGAGCCAAAGGTAGATGTCATTTGTGACATATGATGTTGACAGATGGGTGTAAACGTAGTTCCTAATTTTGACGTAATGTAATTGGAAACTAACTTGATAAAACAGCATTTTTTTCTCAAATTTTGAAGACAATTTGCATTAAATCTAAAATAACAACTGAAATATGTTTAACACATTTATATTAAAAAAAAGCTGGGTAAGCCTGGCAAACATTCTAAACGATAATTCTTCTTTTTGCAAAGCCTTCTGGTACTTTAAGACACCTCTAAGAAGTATGACGACAGCTAAAAAAAATATTTTACTCGATGGTTATCATACGTTGCCAAAAATGAGCTGTTTTTAATTGTTTGCTAAGAAATTGCTTGCCTTTTTTTTTGACTTGCAATGCGTATTTTTTTGGGCCCTTCGTGACAACGTGTTATCCTAGGTTGTAGCTTTCTATTCAGATACTTTTTAATTAAATTTGTAATTTGTAAGTAATTTGTAAGTATTTGGTGTGCCCAGTATTTCGGTAAAATCTAACTTATTTTTCTATAGTCAGCATAGAAGTGCCTACTGTTGGATAACAATATTTTTTGATTCGTTTAGAAGTTTTTAGTTTTATTTTAGTTAACTTTTGTTTTCTAAATCACTTGCAAAATCTATTTTATTTTCCTCTGTGTTTTTCCACATTTCGGTACACCACATAATTAATAATGCACAGTGCCGATTATTGAATAACCAGCATGCCTACTTATGATAAAATTGCCAAATAAAAATTATCATTTAACATTTATCTAACACTGTTTGTCGCTAATTTGAAATGGTGAAGTGTACTACTTCTCAAAAATAAAATGATAAAATGATAAGTAAATTCTGTCAAAATCCATTTCTCCTCAGTAATGTGTACATATTTCATACCAAAGTGGGGTTACTACTACAGAATATAAAAAAATTCATTTAGAAAAGAAAGCGAAAAACAAAATTGTCTAAGAGTCGAAAAAACAAAGGAAATTGAGAGAGAAAAGAAGCAGAAAGCAAATGTGCTATTCTGAGCCAAAAAGAAAAAACTAAGCCAAAAGATTTTTACAATAAATAATTTTTGTTAGTATAATAGCTATTATTATACCAATTTACAGTTTGCAATTTTGGTAATCCTCTAGAGTGTTTTGAAATAGTGCCCACTATTAGTCGAGAGCGGTGCCGTCTATTGGGAAAAAAGATGCCCATAATTAGCTTAATGCTGTGTCTTGTGAATTTTGAAGATTTACGAGTTTTTAACAATTTATCTGGAGGTTTACAGCTATTGTTACTACAAATTAAATTATTTCTATGGAAAATGACAACAATCATAAAAGCGTAGAACGAAAATTCAATTTTATGCAGCGTTTTGAAGTTTTGAAGAAATCTGCTAATGGTGCCGACTATTGATAGTTTTACCCAAAACAGTTTTAGTTATGTTTTATTTTTAAAGAATCAAATTTTTGATGAATTCTTATCAAGCAAATTGCGTGAAGATCGATGGCAAAATCCACATTTATTTATCTGTTGTAGTTTTCGAGATATAAAGCAACGATGTTTTTAAACCGTGAAAAATTAGGTCTTTGACAACGACCCAAAATTATAATCGGTCATAACTAAGTTATTTGTTGACGTACGGAAAAAATAAGAACAGTTTTAAATTTAGCGTGAGAATATTATTATTATTATTATGAAGGGAGATTAATTGCGAAGGAAACCTATATCGCAAATTTGTCTAATTTTACCGCAAGTTTGATTGATCAAATTGTTTTTTAAATTTATACACTGTATCAGCTGAAACTATATTATCAGAAATTCCATTCCATAAAGAAAAGGTTCTGTTGGTGAAAAAATTTTAACGTAAGGATGAATTAAATTTTTCTTTTTGCAATTTAAATGAATGTCCACGCAATCTAGTGTCTAAAGCAAATTCTAGAAATTCATTAGATTTGACAGGATATAAATCGTGCGTAATTCTAAACATTTGAATAAGGTCAGCTCTATTAAATCTTGCATCTAGCTCAGGTATGTTAAGTAATTTTAGTCTTTTAATTTAAATGTCTTGTTTGTTTCGGCCATCGTGTTACTTCATGTTGGACGCGCTCTAACAATTTCTTCTCTTTAATCAGATGTGGACGCCAAACCGAAATCGCAAACTCTAAATGTGGACGAATATATGTTTTGTATAGCGTAGAAACCAGTTGAGTTGATGGATTTGTAAACACATGTTTAAGCATAAACAATATTCTCCTGGCTCTGCCTACAGTGGCCAAACATTGGTTGCTCCAACTCATTTTTTCTGTGATAATTATACCTAGGTCTTTTTGACATGTTTTGACTTCCAATGGTGTTTTGTTAATTATATATTTTATTTTTGGGTTACGGTTGCCACAATGTAGAACACAGCATTTTGACAAATTTAATGGTATTTTCCAAATTTGACACCAGTTTTCAATAAGAGATAATTTATTTTGCAATTTAATTTCCAATGGATTTGCAAATAACTTAATGTCATCTGCATAAGCCGAATAACATTTATCAAGCTCAATGAGTAAGTCTCTAGTGTAAAATATAAACAAAATTGGTCCTAAAACGGAACCCTGCGGAACACCACTCAAGACAGATTTGTAAGTAGAAAAATTTTTTCCAACTTTAACACAGAATTTTCGATTTGTTAAAAAGGCTTCAATCCTTCTTAGCAAGTAACTATCGACACCATAGCTATACATTTTTTGTATTAATAATTTGTGCGGCACCTTGTCGAAAGCTTTGCTAAAATCTAGGTAAATTATGTCAAGTGGTTGACCACTATCAATTATTTTGGACCAAATGTTTGTAGAAACCAATAAATTTATCACAACTGATCTGCCTGGTAAAAATCCATGTTGATTTTTTGGTATTAAATTGTTCTTTTCCATGTGCATGAGCAATTTCTTAACTATTATTTTTTCCATAACCTTACAGCTTACTGAAGTAAGACTTACAGGTCTGTAATTATTTGAATCCAGCTTATCTCCTGATTTGTACAACGGAGTAACTGTCGCTTTAGGCCATTGATCGGGCAAAATACCTTCGACCATTGATGATGTCATTATAACAGACAGTGAAATATTTTGATCTGAACCGGGCGTAGTGTCTTTAGAAAGTTCGTTTAGATACTTTACAATTTCTGCAGTAAAATCAACTTGTGACAAATATTTAGCTTTCCATGAAGGTAAGAAATTAATGTGATTATTAAAGGTTTGTGAGTTATATGTTTTAGCAAATGTTTCGACCAAAATGTCAGCAGTTTCATTAAAGTTTGAAGAAATGTTTCCGTCGGGCTTTCGGACAAGAGGAATTGAAACCTTACTTCCAATGTGTTTTTTAACATATGAATAGAACGATTTTTGTCTGTCTAGCAACAAATGTTCGTAATTAGCTTTTGCATTTTTTATTTCTGATTTTAGATTGTCAGAGAAGGACCGGTGTTGCAACGGGTTGTTTTTTTTACATTAATTTTTTTTAAACAAATTTTTGAGTGTAAATTGATAAATGATTGTATAATTAATGAAAACTGAGTCCATTGATTTTGAACTGAGAGGCCGTTTAAGACGTTCCAATCATAATTCTGAATTTCTTTGTTGACGTTAAAACTTAAGTTTGCTTCAAAAATTTACGAGACATTGACCGTAGACTATTTGTAAGGGTCATTTGATAGTAATTTAAAAAAAAACTTCTTCGAGGCGAAAACGATAAGTTAAAACCTTTGAGTAATACATCAATCAAAAGAACAACTAAAGATCTTTCAACTGACTAAATCTCAAATCGGTAAGTCAAATAGTTTACGAGTGGCGGTCAAAACACGAAAAATTTCTTCGATCGAGTGGGGTTTTTTTGCGAAAAATTCGACAATTGAATTTTTTATTTTTTAAAGCAAATTTTAAAGGAAAAAAGCGCAAGTAAAACGATAGCGCAGATCGTTTTTTTTTCTATCTGTAGAAGTTTTGAAAATATTGAGCATTAAAAAATAAATTGAAAATTCACTATCCGAAACTGTAATCAGCTATAATTAATTATTTGTTCTTGTACGTAGATTTTGGGCTCGAATTTGGAATCTGCGTAAAATGAGCCTCAATAACCTAATGATATTAGGTAAAGTTCTTTGGCAGTGCAACAATTGCAATGGTCTACAAGGCTACCGCTCTAACGATAGTGAATGTATCATCCAATATTCTACAGCATGTTCCGTTTTTAATTTTAATTAATTTAATTTTAATTAATAGTGAAAAATGAGAAATTTATTTTTGGATGTTATTTTAGCAGAAGTTTTCGGAATAATGAATACAAGTTTAATATTAGACTGATGTGCGATTTTTAAACCAAGTGCAAATGAAAATGTGGGGAATTTATTTATGCGAGCATTATGCCGACAGGCTCAGTTGTAAGCAAGATAACATCAATGCGGGGCTTAGAAGTGATATTGTACATGTATTATGTCAGTAGTGCAATTGTGTCAAGTTAAAGAATAGTTAGGTTGATGCATAATGTCTCTACCGAGTTTGTAAAGGAGTTGCCTTCCCGTGACTTAACGGTCCCCGTGAAGTGGAAAAGGGATGCTATTCTGGGAATGCGAGGTGTGAAGACGGAATTTGAGAAATATCTCTTGGCCTTATCTCCACAACTCCCCAGACAAGTTTCGAGCTCGTTATGACATTCTTTGAATACAATTAGAAGGAGTACTCTGCTTGTCCGCTATTGCGACATCTTCATGCTTAGGGGTCCATTAAAGAGCTACTTGATTAAATATGTCACAGGCTGACCACACCTTACTTACTCAAGAGATTTACACGATGACACTGTTTAATCTTACATCCGTCTAATTGGGTTCGTAATTCACCCTCCACCGGCCCCTTTAAAAGGGCGAAAGAGACGAGACTTTGTGTAAACAGGAACGAACGCGAATCTAATTTATTTTCTTAAAAAGAATGAGACGACAATTTTTTATTTTGATTTGTTCGCACTGAAATTTTATTTGCATATTTCACAGGGCTGTTCATGTCTAAAACTGAAATTATTGCCTCCTTTGTTTTGTTACGAAAACTCATTATTCAATTATAATGAATAGCGAACTTAATTCGGAAGCACGGTTAACAAATCCAGACGAAATTAGTTTAATTAGGTTAAGGGTGGCTTCTAAATTCTACACCGCGGTAAGCATTTATATAGCTTGACTTGCACTTGTATAAACTATAAGAGGGTTTCTACATGCCAACACGGAAACGGTTACGTTAAGTTTACTTTGAAGGTACACTCATTGCTTTGAGAGATTTATTGTGATAGTTTGTCTGCTTGCTACATGCTGAATGTTGCCTTAGCACAAGAATCAACGACAATAAATCTGTACAAACATCTGAGATGATGTTATTGTTTGTAGGCGGAAATCTGCTCCTTAACTCAGACATTTACTTACACATGAAGTGAAGCAGCTCCATAGAAAACGTGTATTTACCTATAACTTAACTGAAACTACTTGTAATAATAATATTTATTGGATATTTGCAAATCTAATCCAAAGCCAAAAACGCTCGCAGCAATATTTTCCGGAATTTCAGAAAAAAACTGGAGATGCTAAATGGTTGAAAGATGTTTTTCTCATTTCCTATCAGTATAAAAAATAAAACATGAAAATGCCTTCTTCACGAAATTAAAAACCTACCACACAATGAGAATAAACATTCTTAGAAAAATCCGCTTATTTCGATGCAAAACGACGATTTCTCGCTGAGTTTCGCCGTTTTCTCGCTTGAATTCGCAAAGAAGAGCTCGGAATCTACAAAACCATCAATTTTTATCGAGATTTAACGGCTGAATTGCAAGAAAATAGCAGAAATCTGCATGAAATCATCAAAATTCTTAGAGAAAACCGCTTATTTCGATGCAAAACGACGATTTCTCGCTGATTTTCGCCGTTTTCTGGCTTGAATTTGCAAAGAAGAGCTCGGAATCTACAAAACCATCAATTTTTATTAAGATTTAACGGCTGAATTGCAAAAAAACAGCAGAAATCAGCACGAAATCATCAAAATTCTTAGTGAAATCCGCATATTTCGAAGCATAACGACGATTTCTCGCTGATTTTCGCCGTTTTCTGGCTTGAATTCGCAAAGAAAGGGTTGTAATCTACAAAACCGTCACTTTTTATCAAGATTCAACGGCTGCATTGCAAGATAACAGCAGAAATCTGCACGAAATCTTCAAAATTCTTAATGAAATCCGCATATTTCGAAGCAAAACGACGATTTCTCGCTGATTTTCGTTGTTTTCTGACTTGAATTCGCAAAGAAAGGCTCGAAATCTACGAAACCTTCACTTTTTATCAAGATTTAACGGCTGAATTGCAAGAAAACAGCGGAAATCTGCACGAAATCATCAAAATTCTTAGAGAAATCCGCACATTTCGACGCAAATCGACGATTTCTCGCTGATTTTCGTTGTTTTCTGGCTTGCATTCGCAAAGAAGAGCACGAAATCTACAAAACCATCACTTTTTATCAAGATTCAACGGCTGAATTGCAAGAAAACAGCAGAAATCTGCACAAAAACATCAAAATTCTTAGAGAAATCCGCTTATTTCGATGCAAAACGACGATTTCTCGCTGAGTTTCGCCGTTTTCTGGCTTTGAATTTGCAAAGAAGACCTCGAAATCAACAAAACCATCAATTTTTCTCAAGATTCAACGGCTGAATTGCAAGAAAATAGCAGAAATCTGCATGAAATCATCAAATTTCTTAAAGAAATCCGCTTATTTCGATGCAAAACAACGATTTCTCGCTGATTTTCGTGGTTTTCTGGCTTGAATTCGCAAAGAAAAGCTCGGAATCTACAAAACCATCAATTTTTATCAAGATTCAAAGGCTGAATTGCAAGAAAACTGCACAAATGTGCACGAAATCATCACAATTCTTAGAGAAATCCGCTTATTTCGATGCAAAACGATAATTTCTTGCTAATTTTCGTCGTTTTCTGGCTTGAATTCGCAAAGAAGACCTCTAAATCCACAAAACCATCAATTTTTATCAAGATTCAACGGCTAAATTGCAAGAAAACTGCACAAATCTGCACGAAATCATCACAATTCTTAGAGAAATTATTTCGATGCAAAACGACGATTTCTCGCTGATTTTCGTTGTTTTCTGGCTTGAATTCGCAAAGAAGAGCACGAAATCTACAAAACCATCACTTTTTATTAAGATTCAACGGCTGAATTGCAAGAAAACAGCAGAAATCTGCACAAAAACATCAAAATTCTTAGAGAAATCCGCTTATTTCGATGCAAAACGACGATTTCTCGCTGAGTTTCGCCGTTTTCTGGCTTTGAATTTGCAAAGAAGACCTCGAAATCAACAAAACCATCAATTTTTCTCAAGATTCAACGGCTGAATTGCAAGAAAATAGCAGAAATCTGCATGAAATCATCAAATTTCTTAAAGAAATCCGCTTATTTCGATGCAAAACAACGATTTCTCGCTGATTTTCGTGGTTTTCTGGCTTGAATTCGCAAAGAAAAGCTCGGAATCTACAAAACCATCAATTTTTATCAAGATTCAAAGGCTGAATTGCAAGAAAACTGCACAAATGTGCACGAAATCATCACAATTCTTAGAGAAATCCGCTTATTTCGATGCAAAACGATAATTTCTTGCTAATTTTCGTCGTTTTCTGGCTTGAATTCGCAAAGAAGACCTCTAAATCCACAAAACCATCAATTTTTATCAAGATTCAACGGCTGAATTGCAAGAAAACTGCCGAAATCTGCACGAAAACATGAAAATTCTTAGAGAAATCCGCTTATTTCGATGCAAAACGACGATTTCTCGCTGATTTTCGCCGTTTTCTGGCTTGAATTCGCAAAAAAGAGCTCGAAATCTACAAAACCATCAATTTTTATCAAGATTCAAAGGCTGAATTGCAAGAAAACTGCAGAAATCTGCACGAAATCATCAAAATTCTTAGTGAAATCCGCTTATTTCGATGCAAAACGACGATTTTTCGCTGATTTTCGCTGTTTTCTGGCTTGAATTCGCAAAAAAGAGTTCGAAATCTACAAAACCATTAATTTTTATCAAGATTCAAAGGCAGAATGCAAGAAAACTGCACAAATCTGCACGAAATCATCACAATTCTTAGAGAAATCCGCTTATTTCGATGCAAAACGACGATTTCTCGCTGATTTTCGCCGTTTTCTGGCTTGAATTAAAACCATCAATTTTTATCAAGATTCAAAGGCTGAATTGCAAGAAAACAGCAGAAATCTGCACGAAATCATCACAATTCTTAGAGAAATCCGCTTATTTCGATGCAAAACGACGATTTCTCGCTGATTTTCGCCGTTTTCTGGCTTGAATTCGCAAAAAAGAGCTCGAAATCTACAAAACCATCAATTTTTATCAAGATTCAAAGGCTGAATTGCAAGAAAACTGCAGAAATCTGCACGAAATCATCAAAATTCTTAGTGAAATCCGCTTATTTCGATGCAAAACGACGATTTTTCGCTGATTTTCGCTGTTTTCTGGCTTGAATTCGCAAAAAAAAGTTCGAAATCTACAAAACCATTAATTTTTATCAAGATTCAAAGTGAATGCAAGAAAACTGCACAAATCTGCACGAAATCATCACAATTCTTAGAGAAATCCGCTTATTTCGATGCAAAACGACGATTTCTCGCTGATTTTCGCCGTTTTCTGGCTTGAATTAAAACCATCAATTTTTATCAAGATTCAAAGGCTGAATTGCAAGAAAACAGCAGAAATTAGCACGAAATCATCACAATTCTTAGAGAAATCCGCTTATTTCGATGCAAAACGACGATTTCTCGCTGATTTTCGCCGTTTTTTTGGCTTGAATTCGCAAAAAAGAGCTCGAAATCTACAAAACCATCAATTTTTATCAAGATTCAAAGGCTGAATTGCAAGAAAACTGCAGAAATCTGCACGAAATCATCAAAATTCTTAGTGAAATCCGCTTATTTCGATGCAAAACGACGATTTTTCGTTGATTTTCGCTGTTTTCTGGCTTGAATTCGCAAAAAAGAGTTCAAAATCTACAAAACCATTAATTTTTATCTAGATTCAAAGGCTGAATTGCAAGAAAACTGCACAAATCTGCACGAAATCATCACAATTCTTAGAGAAATCCGCTTATTTCGATGCAAAACGACGATTTCTCGCTGATTTTCGTGGTTTTCTGGCTTGAATTCGTAAAAAAGAGCTCGAAATCTACAAAACCATCAATTTTTATCAAGATTTAACGGCTGAATTGCAAGAAAACAGCAGAAATCTGCACGAAATCGTCAAATTTTTTAGAGAAATCTGCGTATTTCAGAAAAGAAATGGAGATGCTATATGGTTGAAAGATGCTTTCCTCATTTCCTTTCAGTATAAAGAATAAAGCATGCCTTCTTCACGAAATTAAAAACGTACCACACACTGAGAATAGACATTCTGACAAACATTCGGAATCATCAATTGGAAAATTTAGAAAACGTAAAATCCAGTTTGTTGCTCGTTTTAGCGATTGATCGACTTTTAAACCTTTGGGAAGTTGTAAGCTGTATCAACTCTACGACCAGGAGCTTGGAATCGTCCGAAGTTCTATTGGCGCGGATCCTTTTGGGAGTAGTTTAAGAAGAATGAAAATTATTCTAGTCACTGCATTACTGTAGGTAAATGCATTCAATTTTCCATTTGCGATCCTTCTATTTTAACTGACTTAATAGATCACATAAATGTTCACTCGAGCTTATTTATTCATGGACTGAAATGTTAAAAATGTTCCTTACGTTAGGCAAGCTAGTTTTCATTCGACTGTCATTGTTACTGTCTTGAAATAACGTCAGACAAATCTGCAGGAAAAGCAAACCGCTAAATCTGTTTAATGCCTTCTCTTTATTTATCCAAGCGTTTTGAAAGATTGGAGAGAAGAATGTTACGGTCACCTGGCGGTGCAAATAATGTGGAAAAATGGAATAAATATATCAACAGCATTCAGTGTGAGGATTTATCCAGACATTATTGTCTTTATCTGTGAGATTTATGGTCCAAAATGAAATATTTATTTAAGCACAAGCGGTTTAACGAATGTTTATCCATGATCCGCATGATGACAGTAAATAAAAATTACTCCGATATCAGAAAATAAGAAAATATGTCGCTATGGTGGTTTTAATTCATTGCAATTATCCACAATTCCGCAGTCAACTCTAATTAATAGAAATAATAGAAGCGCTCCTCATACTGAAGATATGGAAAAAATATTCCCAAGAGTCATCAACTAATAGTATAAGCCCTTTCTTTCGCTAGTTATCACGTCCACCCCTTTCACGTTCAAGTGAAAAAAGGGTCAATTCCAGGAATGTCGACAGAATGGCTACAATAGTGATGCTCAATTTTATCCAATCGTTTCAATAAAACTTTCTCACATGTCAAGAAGTCCCCAACATTTCTATCGCGTGATTACTCTGATCTATCTTGTTACCGAAATGCCGCAGGACTCACACGTAAAAAATTGGACGTCATATTCTAACAACTTGAGTGAATATCGAACATGCGAGAAATAATTGTAAATTGTAATTTTACACTGTATTGATAGTGGTTTGCTCCCGATCAATAAATTAAGGGTTTCAAGTCAAGTCCATAAAAGTTGGGACTCGTTTTCTCGCTTACATATCCACCGGTGTCCATATATTTCCTTAAAATTA
The DNA here is from genome assembly GCA_029298725.1 of Gnatocerus cornutus. Lineage (NCBI taxonomy): Eukaryota > Metazoa > Arthropoda > Insecta > Coleoptera > Tenebrionidae > Gnatocerus > Gnatocerus cornutus. Next base: position 3,490,549 of record CM055510.1, read on the forward strand.
CCCAGGACTGCTTTAATAGCTTCGATGCGCAAGGTAAAATCTCATTAGAGATCGTCAAAAGAATGGCAAAGTCTTTTCAGGTATGCTAGGGATGGTTCTTTAAAACTGGTACAGTTTAACAAACGCTATAGTGCGGTTATGACTTTTTAAATCGTTTTCAGCCACCTTACCGCAAACCCCCATAAACATAACGCTCAAATGGTTGGGTCTCATCTAATAAATATTTTTTCCCAGCTGGTCAGTGTTAGAAAATCAACTTCTTACAGGTCTACATTTCAAGGTGATTTTGTTACTCAACTGACCCAAACTTACTCAAATTGATGACAAACGCAATTATATTAATTGGGGATACTAAAGAAAAAAATCCGTGGATTGGAACATTTGGAAATTTGTGGAGTTTATAAGTCTTGACTGTCTTATTAATAGTATCAATTTAGAAAAATTTCAACCAAAAAGGAGTACCTATATTTAGAAATTTTTATTTGGCCATCTGAAAATGTCAATTTTTTCAACACTGTAATTTCGTTATTTCTAGTGCGACAGGAACGAAATTTATGCATGTTGTTTCTTTTGTTTGTTTTAGTAATCACTAATTTGCAAAAATTTAGATCAAACAGTCGAATTTTTACAAATTTTCGTTCTAAGACCAAAAAACCAATTTATTTTTATCCTGTAATTTTTTTATTTTTTATGCGATTTTAACGAAATTTGTGGATTATCACTCTCGACTGCCTTATTAAGAGCGTCAATTTAGAAAAATTTTGACCGAAAAAGAGAATTTTTAGAAATTTTGATTTTGAGGAGCGAAGAAACATTTTTGTATTTTAAACAAAAAAAAATGTGACCAAAAATTTTAAACAACCTGTAAGTTCCTTATTTTTAATGCCACTATAACCAAATTTGTGAAGTTTATAAGTCTTAACTGTCTTATTAAGAGTTTTAGAAAAATTTAGACCAAAAAAGGAGATTATTTAGAAATTTTTATTTAGACAACAGTGAAAATGTCAATTTTTTCAACACTGTAATTTCGTTATTTCTAGTGCGACAGGAACGAAATTTATGCATGTTGTTTCTTTTGTTTGTTTTAGTAATCACTAATTTGCAAAAATTTAGATCAAAAAGTCGAATTTTTACAAATTTTCGTTTTAAGACCAGAAAAATGCCACCAATTTTTTTTTAATTCTGTAATTTCTTTATTTTTTATGCGATTTTAACGAAATTTGTGGAGATTATCACTCTCGACTGCCTTATTAAAAGCGTCAATTTAGAAAAATTTAGACCGAAAAAGAGAATTTTTAGAAATTTTGATTTGGGGGAGCGAAGAAACATTTTTGTATTTTAAACAAAAAAAAAATGTTACCAAAAATTTTAAACGACCTGTAAGTTCTTCATTTTTAATGCCACTATAACCAAATTTGTGAAGTTTATAAGTCTTAACTGTCTTATTAAGAGTTTTAGAAAAATTAGACCAAAAAAGGAGAATATTTAGAAATTTTTATTTAGACAACAGTGAAAATGTCAATTTTTTCAACACTGTAATTTCGATACTTTTAGTGCGACAGGAACGAAATTTATTTGTTTGTTTTAGTAATATCACTAATTTGCAAAAATTTTGATTAAAGAGTCGAATTTTTAAAAATTTTTGTTTTAAGACCATAAAAATGTCACCAATTTTTTTTAAGATCCTGCAATTTCTTTATTTGTTAAGTGATTTTAACTAAATTTGTGGAGATTATCACTCTTGACTGTCTTATTTACAGTGCCGATTTACAAAAATTTAGAGCGAAAAGGAGAATTTGTAGAAATTTTTATTTCGAGTAGCTAAAAAAAATTACAAAAAAAACTTGAACGCCGTTTAATTTCCACATTTTTGGTGTCACAAGAACGAAATTTGCGTTATTTTTAAGGTTAAATAGTCCATAAAAGTTGTTGAGTTTGGGGTAATTTTAATATATTTTTGTTAGCCATTATTTCTTAACGTATTATCTTTATTTTTGTAAAAACATTGTTAATTTTTTTTTAAAGTTTCTATTACTAAGTGGGACTTAGGTCCAGATAATCTAATTTTTCTTCAAAGCATAAGGAACCTAGTGTAAAAATATGTCCAAAAAAATATTTTTGGATCAAAAATTACGACTATTACGCACGATTTGAAATAAATAGTCATCAATAACTCGCAATGCGCTTTTAAATTGCATATTTGTAAAGAGATTGAGAATATTTATTACGGTTTATTTCAAGCCAGATGAGACCCAACCACTTGAGGGGTTTGCGGTAAGATGGCTATAAACGGTTTAAAAAGTCAAAGCCATAACCGCACTAGAGCGTTTGATAAACTGTATGCGCCACTGCGCTCTATTAGAAGGATTTATTAATTTAAGCATTGTAACAAGATTCTTGTGGAAAATAATGAGCTTACTGTGTGATAGGCAAAAAATAAGAAGAGGCATTAAAGTTTTTATTTGTAATAACAACGGTGAAAGTCCTAAAATAAGATTTTATGGCTGAGCGAGCTTATGCATGAACTGCATACAAGATTTTCTGTTTAATTTTATAGTTGTGAATGACTGGAACGCAAAATTAGTTAACGGAGAAATGCCAGAAATAATAGTAAAGAACGTAAACACGAAAAAGCAATTACATTGGACAATGGTGGTAATCAGAAGTACCAACAAAAAGATACGAAAACAAAAATATGCAGATTAAAACACAAAAAAAAAATGTTCAAACAGTGTTTAATGGAATTTGCCAGTTTTAGTTCGGAATTATTTTTCCGCCGGAAGTATTGTTTATTATCATTAAATGAAGTATTTGATCGTGATGGGATTTTTGGATTGAGAAAATTAATAAAATTATTACTGACAAAGCAAACATTTGGACAAATTTGGGAGTGTCTTGAAAATAAGTTTGGCCGATGAGAATTGTCATGGGCAAAGAAAAATTTATAGAGATAATAGCAGCCAGCTATCCCTGATATATGACGTTTTCGTGCCTAACATACATGAACAGACTCACCGCTTATAGCCCTTTCCAAATCACCCTCGCTGAAGTTAAGTGCGTTGGTGTATCAAACGCGTTTTGTCTCAAAGGTTTGCAAGCTAAAAGAAATGAGCCATATTGTATCGGCTGCATTAAATTTTTCATGGATCTAGCCGCGTTAGCCCAAACTTTTATTAGGTCTTTCTGAAAATATTTATCGCAAATCTGTCTGCTTCTTATAATAATAATAATTGTCTTATATTAAAAGAAACCGTCTTTTATTAAAAATGCATAGTGATGATATCTCTCAATTAACTTACGATTGTGGAAGACTTACGCTAAACCTCGTTAATGAAAGCTCTATCGTTAAAGTTCCTAGATGGCGCCACTTAAGAAGCTGAGATGTCGAGCACACTTAATGGAAAGTTTTGTTAATATAATTGCATAGCCCACATAGTAAATATAGACTTCATGCCTAGGGGTAAGTTTATTACGGGTACAAAGAAAGCGTTTACACGCATTCCCGCTTCGTGGTGGCTTACCGAAGGTTTCATAGTGGTTCAGATATTTTAACCATTTCAGTAGCTTCACAATTAATAGATTAGAAAAGGTTGTTTGTGGTTTTCATTTGAGATCTATAAAAAAGTATTTATTTTTCTGATTTGGTGCTTTAAGAATTACATTAAAGCATTGTTTTTCAATAGTTCCAATTGCTTTAATAAATCCATTAAAGCACTATTTTTGAGTTGGTTCTACTGACAACTGTTTTTTCAAAAAAAATCTTACTTCTTAAAAAACTCGTCAAATCAAATATTTTATAAAGCTTGTACGAAGTGTTTATAAATGTTTCTAGCATCAAGGGTGGCGCTGGAATTCCTGTCGTGCACTGTTTTGCCGCTCTGTTTCCATAGTGATTATAACTATCTTAAAAATTAATTCTCATGTGTTTACGTCAACGACGTTTGTGTCCAAGTTTTTGATTTTCGGGTTTTAAACCACAACTAGAACACTTTTTCTTCTCAAAACTTACTTTACTCTATGATTGAGGTTAACTACAAATGTCAGTTGAAAAATCTAAACCCACACTGAAAGAAATATTAAGCTCTATTGTTAATAATCCTATAATCCTAATAATTCAGATAGTTTTGTGTGAATTATATTTTATAATATCCAAACCACCAATAAATTATTTATTTTTAATAAAATAATAGCTTGGTTAAATACTAGAATATAATTCAAAGAAAATTTATTGGATCAATTCTTGGTGTTGATAAATTATTAAAATTACAATTTATTCCCAAACACCAAATTTTAATAAAAAAGGATGTAAAGGTCGAAATAACCATACGAAGTGCCAATCGACGAACACTGATGTTGGGTTCTTCGGCAACAGCATCCAAAATTGCGGGTTCCAGATCCACCACTTGCTCAGCCCGTTGGCGGCCACGATTATGATTAGGAGTTTGAAATTTTCCAAAATCACGCAAATGCTGGACTGCTCCAACAAACGTACGTTCGTTTGGACTTCGTCGATCTGGGAAACGGGCACTGTACAGACGCTTTGCCTCCCGGGCATTGTCCCGAACTTCCCCATACAGAAGCACCATATCCATGTATTTCATGTTGGTATAAACCATTTTGTACCACCTTTTGCACTTTAAGAACAATCTAATAGCTTTGACACTAAACTACAGCTGATCAGTCGTTTTTGCGACAAAAAGTTGTGATAAGGTTTAAGTCAAAAAACCTCGTTGCGAAAATGAAAGTAAATTTATTTAGAGACATCGAATGGCTTGCCAAATTAAAGGCGGGAAAAGGCGAAAACCAAAATGCGTTTACGGAAAAAAAATACCTAGAAAAGTTGGATATCTTGATGCGATCTAACCGGTTAAATTTTTTGAATAAAATTTTTGTAAATTCCCATTTTTTTTAGTTTATCTTAAACTTAATAGTTCTAAACACCACCGCCCCCCGCCCCCAAAATTAGTTTAGAATAGCCATTAATAAAGTTTCTTACGGGCGGACTGACAACGCAGAGTTTTTTGTGCTTTTTTGTTCTTTAATTTTATAGCAATTCAATGGTAGGTGGACGACTCGTCAAAATATGGGGGGGACAAATTAGATTAAAAACATGCGATTTCGAAAAAAAATTATTAAGAAAAGTTGTTGCAAATGGTGAGTTCTCTTACCAGTTCAATTTTGTGTACTCTTTTCCATAACAACCTGTATAACTCGATGACACTGTACAAAAATATTATAAAATTTTACGACACACTGACTGACATCACAATTGTTAAATACAGGGGTCCGGCAACACTTGTGTCCACCCCTAAAATCGTCTTTAATTCTAAGATAAAATTTTGAAAATTTACATACGCTTATAGTTGACAAGGCTCTAGAAGCTGACACAAAAATTTGTTTTGATATCACGGTTTCTTTGGCGTCGCGACGCCTAAAAAGTTTAATTTTTAGCGATTTTTGGGTTTTTTGAGGTAATTTAGCGAATTCAATTTTTTTTCAACATAACTGTAATACAAATATTTGAGTTTTTATTTTAAATCTACTTCAAATGGTGTTTAAAATTTGCGAAAAAAACGCTGTTTTATCAAGTTAGTTTTCAACATTTTGACGGTGCAGTGACAAACTACGTTTACACCAAAATTTCACAAGTCACTTCATTCACTCATATGAAGGTGAATTTTGATTAGCTCGGGTATGTTGCACGTTCTGGACACTAGAAATCGTTAATTAACATCGACAAAGCGACAATTTCGCCAAGTAAGACTTTTGTTACCTTCTAAAACGAACCAAAGAATAGATGTCATTTGTGACACAAGATGTTGACAGATGGGTGTAAACGTAGTTCCCAATTTTGACGTAATAAAATTGGAAACTAACTTGATAAAACAGCATTTTTTGCTCAAATTTTGAATACAATTTACATTAAATCTAAAAGGTCAACTGAGATATTTTTAACACATTTATATTGAAAAAAAATTAAATTAAAGGTTCATTTCATAAAACTTCACAATTAGCTAAAAAATACACTTTTAAAACGTCGCGACGCCAAAACTATAAGTGATAAAAATACATTTTTGCGTCGGCTTCTAGAGCTTTGTCAACTATGAGTGTATGCAAATTTTGAAAATTTTATCTTTAAAATTAAAGACGATTTTGGGGGTGGACACAAGTGTTGCCGGACCCTGTATAACGAACCAGGGAAGACTAAAAAAGTAGTTATTTATAAAATCATACGGGGCCGCTTTAAAATTAGGTTTTAAAAACTGGGTGTTAAAATTAGGCACATTAAAATCGGAAATAGAAACTAATAAAAGTGGATGATAGTTATCCACATTGACTAAATTAAAATAACATTTTGAAACATAACCTATCAATAGTATCATTAGAATCAGAATCGCGATCCAGACCAATCATGCATGTATTGTTTTTCTCTTAATTATATTATTGGTTCGCATTTTTTATATTCTTTGTCTTATTTGTTCATATTTTGATATCTTTTTTGTTACTTATTCATAGTTTTATTTTTATTTTATAGATGTGTTCCAAATAAAAATATCTGCCTATTTGTGTATTTTTGAATTACCCGCCCCAGAATACCAATTTAAATAATATTTATATATGCTGATCATATATTAATTATAAAGAAATGTTTATTAATTGTCAATAAATTATTAAAGTTAGAGCGAATATATTATAATAATTACAAACATATTATATTATAGTTATTAAGAGTAAATGAATAAGTTATTATTTATTATTGACATATAAAAATTAATAAAATAATAATAAAAATATCTGCCTATTTGTGTATTTTTGAATTACCCGCCCCAGAATACCAATTTAAATAATATTTATATATGCTGATCATATATTAATTATAAAGAAATGTTTATTAATTGTCAATAAATTATTAAAGTTAGAGCGAATATATTATAATAATTACAAACATATTATATTATAGTTATTAAGAGTAAATGAATAAGTTATTATTTATTATTGACATATGGAATGGTTAATTATAAATTAAAATTCTTAGGGATTTTGTAAATCAATTATTGAGCTATCATCAACCAATATTTATTAAGTCGGATTCGAAACCAAAAATTGGTTTGAAATTACCGAAAATGGGTAAAATTAAATATTCCTTTTACTATCAGTGCACACTTATAATGAGCGACAAATTTCTCTGACATTTCATAGCCACTCTGGATACTGGAAACTTTTATAAACCCCTTGTATTTGAATGCACTAAAAACGTACAAAATTACCTTAAACTAGATATGCATTCATAACTTTGCCCGAAAAGCCCATTATTGTATTAAGTCAAAGAATATTTCCGGCGTCGGCGTCGGTCGTCCTAGCGCTCACCTTCAAAGAATATAACTTTCCAGATTAATTAATTTCGGTTTTAAGTCTAAAACAGACTCTATTAGCTCCGCGATTAGTTAATTGAAATTTAAGTCTTATTGTATCAAACGGCTGCTTTCCAACTCTTAAATAATTACGGCGATAAAGCGGTGGTAAATCTCGTTTCGATTGGTAGAGTTAAAAAAGTTCAAGGCGATTTTGATGATCACAGAAAAGTTGAGTTTTCCATCAGGTATGAAAGCTTCCAGCATTTATTGATAGAACAGGAACAGAGTGCTCGTGTGTCGAAATCGGCTCCGTGCTGACATCTTTTGATTACGGTGCGTTCTATGCCCAATTTTAAGCTGAAAAGCAGACCGATACTTCTGTCTCCTTGTTTATTCAAACGAGAATAAATCGATCTAATCAAACAGTGCTTCAAGTAAATAAATCGAGAATGAAATATTTGAGGAGATTTTATATTTGATGAATATGCAGGCTGCAGGTCACTAAAAATCCATTAGTTTTTTGTTCTATTCAGTTATGCGACTTTAAGCGTATCTACAACTTGCAGGCATAAAGGATTTGTCAGATATTTTTGTTACTTCAGAATACTTTTACGAGCATTTTTATCCAAAGCAAAAATTTCCATATACCATTTCCACTCCCATTTACATTTTTCTCGATTCCTTCTCCATGCTGACGTCGGTTTATTATTTCATTTAAAAACTAACATGGCGTGAAATATTGCGATTTATGTGCAAAAATAAAATAATTTCTCATCAACTCTGTTATTCATTTTTCAGATTACTCTTCATCATCATTACCTTAAATCAGTACTAAAATTAATTGAGCATTAATGTACCAAATTAACAGCATTTAAATTAAACTTGGAAATATTAACATTGCTCACTTTTTTAGAATTAAAATGCAAAACGACTGTAACTGTAACTGAAATAATGACAAATTAGATTTAACGTCGGAGAAAATCTAAGCAAAATCTAAGCTACCAATTGAAACACGCAAAAAATGAACTAATCTATTATTTATGCATCTAGGGCATCTCTAACATTGGAGGGCGTCAAGTTTACAAGGGTAAGGGTTTTGGTCCGAGGGATATAAATAACAGTAGTGCGTGTGATGTGTAAAAAATATTTTTCTAGTAAAATAATAAAAAATTAGAAATACTATGTGAACATGGTATTAGCCCTTTAAGTTTCATAATTAAAAGTCCGATTGTCATGGTAATTTCCCTTGAGATAAAGGAGGTTTTGCCTAAAATGGGATGCGAGGGATGCTGAACTATGACTTAAATGCAAGTTTTACAAATGTTGACGACCCATAAAGTATGGTAATAGTTCACATTTATCTAACTTTCTGGTCACTTTGGGTTTAACCTTTTAACTTTGACCCCATAGATCTTGCCTGTGTTTAATTTCACTACGATAACAATTTTAGATATTCAAAACTTAACGTTGCATTTAAATTACCAAAAATTTTACTTAAGTGGTGTTCTACTGGGCCTCAAAACATGACGAATTAGATTTTAATGATATTAAGTTTAAAAAAGATTTTCATGATAATAATACAGCCTAAAATATGACATCTTTTAGAAAACTTTCTGATGAAGAAGTTTTTAGTTTGCTCATGGGCCAAAAACTTAAAGAGTGGAAATCGTTGAAAGAAATTGTTCGGAATTTTCTTGATGACTAAATGAATAACACCTACACACAAATAGTCGCCAATCTGTTGAAAAGTTTTCATAAAATGAAAGGTGAATGTCACTGAAAATTTATTTCTTACACTTTTACTAGAACTTTTTATCTTGACTATCTGGTAGCAATAGGTAAATATCATGAAGGGGGCATTTTATCATTTACAAAAATTTGATATGCATGCAAACTATACAGGGTCTGGCAACACTTGTGTCCACCCCCAAAATCGTCTTTTATTTTAAAGATAAAATTTTGAAAATTTGCATACGCTCACAGTTGACAAAGCTCTAGAAGCTGACGCAAAAAATTGATTTTATCACTGATAGTTTTGGCGTCGCGACGCTTTAAATTTTTAATTTGTAATTTTTAGTTAATTGTGAGGGTTTGTGATATCAAAAAAAAAAAAAGAATTTTGGGGGTGGACACAAGTGTTGCCGGACCTTGTATAGATTGATATCCATTTTTTTTTTAAATTTCTTTAAAATATAAAGTATGTACTCGACTAAAACTTTTTACTCCTATACAATTTCTGCTGGTCATTAAAATAATTTCTAAAAACGCGCATTTTATGGGAAAACTACAATTTTGTCACTTTTTTGCTAAAAATCACTTAAACTTTTTGACATAAAAACGAAGAGACGTGTTTAACACCTTATCAAAAACCAAAAATATCTACTTTTATAATTACGTGTTACATTCAGAATGCAAATTTCTAATTTAGCAATTCTATGTTGGAAAGGGTCAAAACATTTTTTATAAAACTGACGGAAAAAAACGGCCCTCAAATATTGTCCAAAATTTGTTCACTAGTGTAATTAATTACTGAGAAGAAACTTGGATTTGATCCAACATGTATTTCTTTATCGCAGAATCACTTTGGTTGGGATTGAAACTATATTTTCCTGAAGTGTCTTGAAGATTAATTGGTCCTGCAGTGAGATTAGCGCTGAAAACTCAGAATCGTTTTAATTCTCAGTTTGTCGTATGAAAAGTAATAAAAACTATTTCTGCCATGTAAATTGAGTAGTCGAATTAATTGCAGTATTCGTTGAAACATTTTTATATTAAAGTATTTTGAACAAATCAATCGATTTGCTACGATTTCAGTTCGGCAGCAGGTGTTAAATACTCTGAAAAGATATTTGTCGTTTTGTGCTGAAAAAGCCATCGGAAATCAACAGTAATGGTGAAGAATCATATGTCAGCAAATTTTCGAAAGTTGTCACCTACTTGAACAGACAAACTCAGGTTACAAAGCTCAGGAATTGGCGGCGTTTGCACGAGATCAAATAAATAAGTTTCTACTGGAGGCAATCGATAACAGATATCTGGAAAGTATGGGTTTGTAAGCAATTATTTTATTTTGTTATGTTGTAAGTACAAACAATTTAGATTCAATAAAGCTTTGCTTTTCACAAAAAGAGTTAGCAACGCTTAGATGTAGAAGAGAAAACATTGTACCTGACAGTTTTGAGCAGGTTGATCCTCACTTTGAGGAAAACTCTGACTTCTCGAATTTATTACGAAAAACAACCATTTGGTTTTAAAATGTTAGTCAGTTTTGCATTGTATAGTAAACCCAGTTGACATATACCTAGTAAACCTTTCATGGCTTAAGTCAAACCACCCTTATAAATAAAACTGGGTGTTGTAAACTGCAGCCGACAAAGTTCTAGGTAGAAAGTTGAACGATGGTTGAATTGGCGTGCGCCTATTTTTATGGTTCCCAACTGCAAGGATTAGACTGCCCGGTCCTCTCATAATGTGGCCATAAAATTTACTAGGTGTATGTCAACTGGGTTTACAATACTACTTTTGACTTGTTAATCAACTGTACCAAGTTACAAAATTTTAGAAAAAAAAACGCGTTTTTAAATTATTTTTTTTTACTGAGCCAAAAATTTTGTAATTTTGGCAATTTTGGTCTCCAGACAGTAAAATTTGGAGGGTTTACTACTTTTGACTTGCGTATCAATTGTGCCAAATTACAAAATTTTAGAAGAAAAACTGCGTTTTTTGAAATTTTTATTTTTAGGTGAACCAAAAATGTCTGCTCTCTTCGATAAAATTTTGTAACTTTGGCAGTTTTGGTATCCAGACAGTAAAATTTGGAGGCTTTACTACTCCTGACGTGTTAATTAACCTATGCTAAATTACAAAATTGTAGAGCAAAAAACCGGATTGTTAAAAATTTTTATTTACAGGTGAACCAAAAATTTTGGCCATTTGCGATAAAATTTTGTAACTTTAACAGTTTTAGCCTCCAGAGAGTACAATTTACAGGCTTTACTACTTTTAACTTGTTAAACAACTATGCTAAATTACAGAATTTTATAGAAAAAAATCGCGTTTTTAAAAAAGTTTTTAGAAATTTTTGGCCCGCCTTGAAAATAAAAATTTCTAAAATCCGTCACTGTTGTGAAAAAAAATTGAAATTTGGTACAGTTGACTGTAAAGATAAAAATCTCTCCAAAATTCATTGTGTTAAAACTGCTAAAGTTATAAGTTTGCTTTAAATATATTGGAAATTTTTGTCCCGTCTTGAAAATAAAAATTTCTAAAATCCGTCCCTGTTGTTCAACAAAACTGTTCTTTAGGATAAACAGTCACCAAGTCAAAACTAGTAAACTTTCCAAATTTCGTTGACTTAGCATCATAACTACCAAAATCACAAGCCCGAATGAAAAATATTGGAAATGGTAAAGCAGAAATTGACTTCAAATTTATGTGATTTTTCGACGAGTTTTGGGAATTTCATGCACATTTCTGCCGATTTCCTCATAAGTAACCGTTGGATCTTGATAAAAACTTTTTATTTGATGTATTTTGACATCGACTTCATAAATACAGCAAGAATCCAGCCTCATTTCGATTTTGAAATTTTCATTTTTCTAAGAAATACATTTCTAACTCAAACTAGTAAAAAATCTTAATTTTTCGTTTTCTGCCTCTAACTTCGAAAATATTTGACTTGTAGACGTCAGATTTGGCCCATTTATAGATTTTTAGCTGCTCTTTCGATTGATGTACTGTAAACCCAGTTGACATACACCTAGTAAATTTCATGGCCACATTATGAGAGGACTGGGCAGTACTAATCCTTGCGATTGGGGACCATAAATGAGCACGAAATGAGTCCGGGCCTGTTCAACCATCGGTCAATCCTCTACCTAGAAATTTGTCGGCTGCAGTTTACAACACCCAGTTTTATTGCTATGGGTGGTTTGACTTAAGCCATAAAATGTTTATTGGGTATATGTCAACTGAGGTTACTATATATCTCACGAATATTACCTGATGTTTATATTTTTCAGGACATTTCGCACCATTTTTACCATTTTTCCGTTTCAGTTGTTTTTTTGACTTAGAAATCCGCTGTTTCAATTATATTGAACTCTGGATACTTTCAACAAAACGTACTATTATAATTGTCCATCATTAAAATTGTTCTAATTAACACTTCATTGCTAGCTCGCTAACGAAATCAATCTCAAATAAAAAATATGCCAAAATTCGTTCTTCATTGTCTGTCGGTATTGCAAATAACACGTTCGTGTCCATATCTCGCCTCTTTTAATTAAAAACTCTTCCAAGGCTTCGATAATAATGCCAAAATGACATACCCATTGTGACGCTTCACCCTCGTGCGATTCCCGATTATACCTCATATATTTAATGAATACCTATCATTAAACGAAGATTGACATAATCATCGTTCTGAAAGCGATGCAAGCTCAACAATCAAAAAGCTCCAATGCAGGGCGGCAAACTTCCCAAATTAATCAATCAATATTAATTAGAGGTCAAAGGTTAAGGCGACCCTTATACTTTTAAATTAATGTGATAATTTGCAAGACTTTTTGCCAACTAGATGCATTGATCGAATATTTAATTGTCATCCATAATTAGCTAGTTTTGCTATAAAAATGGTACTATTTTACGCGCTTGACGTGTTTTATCCAACGAATTTGAATAACACATCGTGTGCATAAAACATCCATTTTGCACGCATAGAAAACAAGATTTTTCTACAAGGGGTTGATAAACGTTTCTAGCATCAAGAGTGGCTCTGGAATTCCTGTCATGCACTATTTTGTCTCTTTGTTTTCATAGTAAATATAACTTACGTCTACCACGTTGCAGTTACGGTTTTGGGTCTATGTTTATGATTTTCAGGTTTTAAACCACAACTAATATCCATTCGAAAAACATAAAAGTTACTAAGATTGGCAAAAACAAAACTTCCTAAACGTGACAGTTGGCGAGAGTGGTAACTAAATGGGCGTTTCTCAAAGTTTCAAAATCAGCGAGAAAAATGAAAGAAATTGAGAATTTCTACATTGAGAGGTATCAACTGGATGCTTAACACTTCCCTTAGGTAACCTAAAACTAAACAAATGGATCTGACATTACCAACAAACTTCAAAGTACAGTCTGATAAAGAGTTCAATTTATGCAGTTCGCCAAGTACATTCTGATTTACCAAAAACCTGTTACGTTAATTTTTGTCATTCGTTCGGTTTCCTATCAGCCTAGAAGGGCGGGCTGATAGGTCGTTTCAACGCCCTTACCGATGTCTAGGTGAGCGCTAGGCATCGTAGCGTTAAGCTCACGTTCCTCCGTCTTCTCGTTAATTCCTTCGTTTCGTTAGTCATCGTCATCGTTCTTTATTTCGTTGCCACGCCGTAGAGCAGATATTGATCCTGGGCAGATCTAATATTGGCTTTTAGTGCCCTCTTCGATTTGTACCTTGTGCTCGTCTTCGTTTCGCTTCTAACCTGTAATTCGAACTTAGTCTTTCTTTATTAGTTTCTCATACCATCGTGCTGAACAACTCGCTAGTAACAATTGCAGTTTCGTGGAAATCGTTAGTACCTTCCATTGTTTACATCGACTTAACCTCATTTGAATGACAGCTCTCTTTTGACAGAGCGGAGGTACTGCAGTTGGTACTATGCGCGCGAGATTCAAACGGTTAGGTTTTTCATTATAGATTTTCTTCGCGCACTCTTTCTATTGGCTCTCTTAGTTTTTTCGTCTTTTCGTCGTCTTCCGTGAGCCATGTTAGTCGTCTCGTAGCTGTGCCCATGACGAGTGTGGTGTTGAACACATAAATCGAAATCGTTCACCATCCAACGTGGTCTTCGTCGTTCTGCCCCATCGTTAGCCCCTTTCGAAGGTTGGGGACAGAAACCCTTTTGTGCGCCACGTTGACTGCGACACCCTCGTCGTCCTAAGCTGGAGAAACCCTTTTAAAGGTAACTAGCTACCCTTTTCGTATTTTCGTTCCACGTGGGCCATCCGCTAATTTGTCTTGACCACGTAGGGTTTTCCTGTTGTGTGGGACCAACCCTGCCACATCGTTGAATCTCATCGATGCCTTTCGACTTTCGACTTCCGCCTTTCGACTTTCGCCTTTCGACTTTCGACTTTCGACTCCAAGCTCGTCGATCCCTTTTACCCAGATCGAGTTCTAAAGGACTAGCACCACCAGCGAGGTTCACCAAGTCACGTCGATCGATCCTTGTCGATAGCACCTAGACCAGCAAGGCTAAGTCCCCTTTTGTAACTTAACTAACATTTCAACTTAGCAATTTATCGTTACTCTCGTTTCAACTTAGTATCATTTAAATTTAACTTTTAACTTAATATCTTTCATTTTAGTCTTAACGTAGTATAATTTAACTTTTGTAACTTTTCATTTTGTTATTAAACGCTTAAAGTAAAGAGCTTCCAGTTTCTCTCTTTACTGCTGTCGTAGAAACTGGTGGCGCCCATTGTAGTTGCCACTTGCGTCTACTGAACCCAGCCCGTCTCCCTGAGCCTAGCCGCACCATTTTGTTGTTACAAATCGCGTAACAAACCTAAGGTTATTTGATTTTTATGTTTTGTTAATGGAAATTAAAACAGATTTTTTTCAAAACTTATGTTAACTACAAATACTTTTCGTCATATTTTGCCAAAGAAAATTTATTGGATTATTACTTGCGAAATAGAGATAGACGGAAAGCTTCCATTTTTAGACACAATTGTAATTAAAAATAAGAACAGATTAGAGTTCGATGTTTATGGGAAGGAAACCAGTACTCTTCGCTACATCACTGCAGACTCCCATCATTGTTCTCAACATAAGATGGCAAGTCTAAATTTTCTTGTTTACAGGCTTTTAATTTTCCATTAATAATAGATTACATACCGAGGTGGGAAGTTCATGATTCCTCTCGAGAGAAAAAGTTTGTCACCGAGGCGTCAGCCGAGGTGGACAATTTCTCGAGAGATAGGAATCGAACTTCTACCGAGGTTTGTATACTATTTTATTCACAATCATATTAAAAAAAATAATAAAGAAAGTGAAAAGTCCAATATTGTTAAACGTTTATTTGCTTCCAAAAACTGTTCCCAAATTACTTCCGCCCATGATCTACATTGGAAATGACTTATCTGGAGTGGATATATCTAACACTTTTTCACACGCGCACGCATCAAGAGAATAAGTAGTTCAATTTGGTTCAACCTCCTACCAAAGTCGCTACTGTCAATTCATAAAGTTTCAGGTTAGGAATTTTTGATTTTAATACAACTTTATTATTATAAATATCTTGAATAGTAAGATGAATAATATATTTAACCAACGAAACTTAAAACTAACAAGTTAAATTATATTAGAGGAAACACCGTTAATGTTAAATGTGAACGAAGAGTGATCATAACCTGCAACATAGTGTCAGACCTTGTTTCAGTTGTTCACTTAAAAAGTTAAACTCCTGCAGTCAAACGAGACGCGGTTGTTTCTCCTCTTAAAATGTTGACATTCTTCTCATTTTTTGTAAAATTCTCCGGAAAATGTACTAGTTTTAAACGGTATAGAAGTTTCAGCATCCATTTCACACCCTTTTTGAAATCAACTTCGACGCCAAATGACAAGATAGAAATGTCAAATTCAGTATCGCGGCTTACTTCATTTATCAAAATCTAGTTATCTGGCATTTGGAGGTCAGGAAATGGTCACTTCCCAGCGAGTTGGGAAGTAAATTACCGTAGTAACAGCTCACTTTCCACCTTACGAAAAGTTAGAAAATGAACAATTGTTGACTGATTGTGAATAAACAAATTTAGATTCACAAGGAAATTAAAATTAATTAAAGATGCCGCTAGGTGTAACGGTTTTGATCTCAACATTGTTGATAAAATTGTTAAAAAATTTAGATTTAAGAAATTGGTCAATGAATGTTCTACTTTTCAGAAAACACCTGAGAAGACTTCTTTTGTCACCATCCCTTACTCACCTTTAGTGACAAAGGGACTGGAAAAAATTTTCCAGGGTTTGGATCTCAAAGTAGTTTTTACTTCGGGTCCAAGCCTCCAAAGTCTTCTAGGTAATCCTAAAGACCGAGTAGGAACAACAGAAAAGTCGGGGATTTATGAAACTAAATGTAAAGATTGTGATCAGAAATATATTGGGCAAACAAGGTCAATTCTAAAAAGGTTTAAAGAGCATCAAGCTCATCTCAAATTTGGAAGGTTTGAAAAATCAAGCGTTGCCCAACATGTTTTTGACAATGACCACCACATTGATGAAAGTTGTCTTCGTTTAATTGAAAATGTAAATAATTGTAAATTTCTAGACATTTATGAAAGTCTAGAAATATTTAGAAACAAAAATGTAATAATCCGTCCCCCTCCTCCCCCCCTCTACTCCCTTCTACCTGCGCCAAAAGGTGCGCGTCGACAAGCCCCAGAGAGAAAGGGCTTATGGAGGCAACAATCCTGAACCAAAATGTTGAAACCATAATTTTTCAACTCAAAAAATAACCGAGATAAGACAAAAAAACTGTAGCCAATCCCGAAGCCGAACAGAATTTGAAAATTAGTAACTATGGACACATACTATCATCCATTGGTCAGTTAAGCATTAGACTCTCGTTGCCTAGGAAATGGGGATGGCCATTTACTCCACTTCTCGAATATGCTTTTGGGATTGGTTGTTAACTGTTTATCAGTTCTCGAATACTATTAAACTTAGTCAATTTTTGTTTTTAAATTTACCATCTGTATTGCTGTCGGCACCCTCCCTTGCTCTTTGGGGCGCGAGTTCTGGGACATCCTGTATAAGGACGAATTATTTGTTAGTTTTTAGTTTAATCGTTGCTCTGATGATGATAGCATTGCTATCGAAACGCGCGTCAGCATTTTTTGACAAAATTTGGTGTTTGGGAATAAATTGTAATTTTGATAATCATATTTTGCGTTTAGTAAAAATAAAGTTGGTAGAACTGACGTTAAGCTAACTTCACTCGGTCTCATCGAAAATGCCCCAAATTTGTTTCGACAGTTTTCGAGTTGAAACCAACAGAGTTCACTGTCAAATTTGAAATTAAGAACACCGGCGCCTCATTCAAAACGATTTTAACTCTTTTTTTTTGAAAAAAATGACTCCCAATGTATTTGTAACTGACCTGCCCTTTCACTAATTAGGAACAATGCTCAATCAATTACGTAATCTGCGTATTGAAACAAAATTGAAACATTTGATTTTCGAGAGATCGCAAGTGATTTTGATTTCTTGTTAGGATGCAAGAAGGCGCCTTAGTCACACCAGGAGTTTTAGCGAAACGCATTTATTTCAACAAACGTTTATTAGTGTGGTTTTTATTTTGCATAATTAGACTTGAAATTGGCTAAAATATTCGCGAATTTTTCAGTTATCCAACTCTTTTTTTGCCAAAAAAAACGAATTATTTGTCTGCTCAACTTGACAGCCCTTCAACTAGTTACATAATTGAAGGATGAAATGAATACGTAAGACTTCAATGAATTCCAACACGATGGAAAAGACACAAGCCAAATAGAGAATTTCTAATAACACGTTAGTCGAGTGACTCTTACTAACTCAGCGATTATAAAATTGAGTTCTAAATGTGATTTGAAATAAAATCTAAATTGCAAGATTAATTAATTGGGTGATTAATTTTAAGAAAAATGTTTCCGTCGATTCTTACTAACCATAAACACTTTGTATATCACGCTGCTTTAGTTAATAGTAACGAGCCGAAAAATGGACAATCAAACGCGCCTAACTTTTCTCTGAACTGAAAACTCTCCAAAATGTCTAGAAATGAATATAGGTTGGTACTTTACCTTACAAGATATCTTCTCTGAGCAGCACTCTGTAGCACAAATTTCCGAATCGACCGTCTTTATCAAAAGTCGAAACACAACTGATTCCAATAAAGACATTAATATGTAATTTCCTAATTGCTTATAACTACCTTATTCTTGAGCGAACAAAAAATAATCAAGTAATCCGGAGATATGTAGCATTGAAAAATAAATAAATACTTACCAAAATTCATTTACATTCTTATTTAAATAATCAAGTTAATACGCGACTAAAAGGCTTACTTCCTCAAATTTCACGAAAATTACGAGAGTTATCAATTTTAGTGAAGCATTTGGGTAATTTTTGTCTGGCATTAAAAATACAAATATCTAAAACTTGTGTCTTTTGATATACAATGTTGCAATTTCGCACAGTTAATACACGATTGAAAACTAGCAATTTCTCCAAATTTCATAGTTGTAGCACTAAAATTACCAAAGATACGGATTTTAGGAGAGATCTTTCATATTTCAGCTTCATCTTGGAAATAAAAATTTCTAAAATTTGTGTCTTTTGATCCACAATGTTGCAATTTGGCAGAGTTAATACACAATCTAAAACTAGTAATTTTCCCAAATTTCATAGCTGTAGCACTAGAATTACCAAAATTAAGAATTTTAAGGGAAGATTTCTCATATTTCGAATTTGCCTTGAAAATAAAAATTTCTAAAATTTGTGTTTTTCGATCTACAATGCTGCAATTTGCCAGGGTCAATGTACAATTTAAAACTAGTTATTTCTCCAAATTTTATAGCAGTAGCACTAAAATTACCAAAATATCGAATTTTTAGGAAGGATTTCTTCTATTTCAGCTTCGTCTTGAAAATAAAAATTTCTAAAATTTGTGTCTATCGATCTACAATTTTGCAAGTTGGCAGACTTACTAAACGATTAAAAACTAGTAATTTACCCAAATTTCATAGCTGTAGCACTAAAATTACCAAAATTACGAATTTTGAGGGAGGATTTCTCATCTTTCAGCTTCGCCTTGAAAATAAAAATTTGTAAAATTTGGGTCTTTCGATCTACAATTTTGCATTTTGGCAGAGTTAATAAACGATTAAAAACTAGTAATTTCCCCAAATTTCATAGTGTATTTCGCACTATTATATCACTCTTACGCATTAGTGCCTAAAAGCTTGTCAATTCGAAATTAAAATGACAATCAAAATGTCAGTTTTATATAGCCTTTATAGAAAAAATAACTGTTATACAATAAACGCATGTAAAAATGATGGTGAACAAGTAACAAGTGGTTAATATGTAAGTGTTTAATGAGTTAGAAGTCAAATTGATTAGTAATTTATAAGTTATCTTTAGCAACTAGGGTTATAACCGAAATGACAACTATAATAATTCTGCGTTGGGGCTGTTAATAACATCCACGCCAATGACCGGACATTGTCAAATTTCTTTTCAGATTTGTTGTCACTCTTAGTAGCTGAATATTACAGAATATTGGATAAAACATTATATGGTACTCTTGGATTATTACTACAAGCCTCGTACCCACGTTAACTCGTACCATAAATAACTAGCAAACGTAAAATCGATAGTATAAATAATAATGTTTTGACTGCAGGGTAAAGTAAAATCTTACGATGAGTACACGTAATCCATTTAACAAAAATCACCGGATCATAACAGGACGTTATATTAATTCCCGACTCATTTATTTTATTATCAGATAAAAATCCGATTTTCTCCAACATTCCTACGTGAAAATTGTTCTATTGTCTGGAGCAGATCTTCCTGTTCGTGTCTGATGCTATCATTAAATGGGGTCAGTTGAGGCCTTCCGGCCTATTTTCATCTATGTTTTTATCCAGTGTTATGTTCTTAACCTCAATTCTTACACGTGCTTCGACGCCGACGCAACGCTATGCGCGCCTAAAGAAGCGTCGCGACGTTGTGTTTGTTACCAAAGCGTGCCAGTAACTTTACAGGCGAACGCCACGACGCTTGTGACTTTTGAGGAGACGGCAGCGAGGTGGACGCGAGGTGTGACGATTCAAATAAGGTAAGAATTTTTTTTAAGTTGAGTACAATTGTTACAAGCTAGAAAAAAACGAATCGGAATAATTAGGGGTGCATTGAGTTCATTATTCAAAATTGTAAATTATAAATTAAATTGTGGGTTTAATGGGTAATTTTAAACTCACTTTTAAATTAATTTATTATTAATTTATTTATTTCATATAATGAACTACATTTGAATAGCTAATTATTATTATTATATGTACCTACCTAACAAAATATTCGTTTGACTTGTTTTGTAATTTTTAATAAACAGATACAAAAATCTGGGTAATAAATAGAATTGTTGTGCTAATTGTGGAAACTACAGCCAAATTAAATTAAAATCAAAATAAAATAAAATTACGCGAACAAAAACTATTTAAATATTTGCCAGATTCCGGAAAACAAACACCTCCTAATGGGAAATAAATCTCGAAATGTCAAGAGTTCAGTCTCGTTTCGTGTTTGGAACAACAAATCCAAATAAAACCGAGGAAAAGTCTTTATCCGACAATAATCTCCATTTCAGTTTATTGTTTTCTCAAAATTACATATTTATAGCGATAACGACCTATGTATACATTGTAGGTAGATTTTTATTATTGATTTTTGACGAAAAATATATTGTGTATTTCTCTCAACGTAAAAAATTCATTCTTCATCTAAATTCCAAACCTTTTATAACAAGTGTAGACATCAAAGTTTATGGAATGAGCAATGGTAGTAAAATTCCATGTTGTAATATTTGAGAATACATACAGGGTGATTTTTAACGTTAACGTTAACGTTAAAAAACGGCAGGCGTTGTAGAATTTTTATTTATGAACCGATTTTAAATATTAAAAAACTAATTAAATGATTTTTAATTTACTATAAACTGATGATTTTAGAATTTTTCTAAATGTCTTAGTATCTTTTGGGCGATATTCAACTTTCTTATTTTAAATTGGCACCTATATTTTTTTTTTTCATAATTTGGAAGATATTAATTTTCTTGATTCAGAAATGTGTAATATGTTCTACTTTTACAAAAAAATATTTAAAAAAAAATTATCAAAATTGAAAAAAATTGGCAATAAAAGTTAATAAAATCTATGTGCATGGTGTCAAATAAAAGAATGCCGGCATTGTAATGTCAAGAAGCAGCAAATAACAGAAAGGATTGGCAATCTTTTTTGAAATTATTAATAACAAAAGACAATAATAAATACAAATCAGAAAAAACATCTACCTAATTTAATTAAAATACTGTTGAAACGCAATCTCGTTTTTTTTCATTGCACAATTGACACCTAAGAGAAATGCATTGTAAGGTGTAGCCCCATCTTGTTGAAAGAAAACTTGTTCTAACAGTATTGTGTTATTTGACACCACGCACCTAGATTTTATCAACTTTTATTGAATAAATTTTTTCATTTTTGATATTTTTTTTTAATATTTTTTGTAAAAGTAGAACATACTACACATTTCTGAATCAAGAAAATTAATATCTTAAAAATTATGAAAAAAAAATATAGGTGCCAATTTAAAATAAGAAAGTTGAGTATCGCCCAAAAGATACTAAGACATTTTAAAAAAAATAAAATCATCAGTTTATAGTAAATTAAAAACCATTTAATTTGTTTTTAAAATTTTTGAAATAGGTTTATAAATAAAAATTCTACAACGCCTGCCGTTTTTTAAATATTATCCTGTATATGTAATTTCCCGCTTTTCTACAAAGATTTTTAGCACAAAAACAAAAGCAATTGAAAACAAACGATAGCATCATCATCATCATCATCGATTTGATTGTATCAGTGTCGATTTATTTACAAATTTTGATAAAACTCTTGCAAACTTGACCAAAAGACAGTCATAAGGTTTTATTCTACTGTTCATCTTATTCAATATTACATATTATATTATAATTAGTTTTGGTGTTTTAGTAGCTTTTTGTTGTTTTCCATAGATAAGAACAAAAATTTTTAAATTTCTAATGGCTTTTAACCATAAAGACAAATCGAATTCTAATTTTATGCATTGAAAAAAAAAGATAAATTATTTTCTAAAATTTTCTAAACAATTAAATCCAACTAATTTTTCTCCAGCAATTCAAAGTACAAATCCAGCTTAGCTCACATGTAGTAAACTTCTAAATCAAGCTAGAACTTTTAATCCAAAACAGGGCGCGTTTGGTATTGGATCAAATTCCGTCGTGACCGTATCATACTTAAATCTGGAACTTTTACATCGATTTTTTTATTAATATCGATTTTGCCAAAAAAACATCGAATTTTAATACATATACAGGGTCCGGCAACACTTGTGTCCACCCCCAAAATCGTCTTTAATTTTAAAGATAAAATTTTGAAAATTTGCATACGCTCACAGTTGACAAAGCTCTAGAAGCTGACGCAAAAATTTGTTTTTTATCACTGATTTTTAGTTAATTGTGAGGGTTTGTGATAACAACCCCTAATTTATTTATTTTTCAATATAAATGTGTTAAAAATGTCAGTTGTTATTTGAGAAAAAAATGCAGTTTTATCAAGTTAGTTTCCAATCTCGTTAAGGTCGGGAACTACGTTTACACCCCTGTGTCAACATCTTGTGTCACAAAAGTCTTACTTGGTGAAATTGTGGCTTTGTCGATGTTAATTAACGATTTCTGGTGTCCATAAAGTGCAATGCCCGTGTTAATCAAAATTAACCTTTATAAGAGTGAATGAAGTGACTTGTGAAATTTTGGTGTAAACGTAGTTTGCCGCTGCGCTGTCATAATTTTGAAAATTAACTTGATAAAAGAACGTTTTATTCGCAAATTTTAAACTCAATTTGCATTAAATTTAAAATAAAAACTCAGATATATGCATCACAGTTATGTTGAAAAAAAATTGAATTCGCGAATATTTCCGCAAAACCGTAATAAAAAACAAATTTTTGCGTCAGCTTTTAGAGCTTTATCAACTATGAGCGTAAGCAAATTTTCAAAATTGTAACTTTAAAATTAAAGACGATTTTGGGGGTGGACACAAGTGTTGCCGGACCCTGTATTTTTATTTTCGATGTATCATTAAAAATCGATAATTACGTTTTCGATGAATGTATTTTATTTTACAATGTTGATTTTGGTGATATTTATAAAGAAGACTGGAATTTTATTTAAGTGAGTTATATTTTAGAATTTTGTTTTTCTTATTAATCTTGATTTTTTTTATAATTTATTTATTTATTATTTTGTTTATTACTTAAGGTTTTCATTTGTTTTTGTTTTTCACAATAAACTATGCTATATGGAGTTTTTTTATTTACTATTTTTGAAAATCGATGTTTTCTCCGATGTATTTATTGGAGATCGATGTAACTGTGCTCTTGTTGAAACTGAGTTCAACATCGATTTTTTTTACTCGATGTTCCCAAATTTAATCAGACTCTCTTTAGTGCCGTAGAGCAGAAAGTAACAATTCTTTGGCATATTTAGCGTTATCTGTTTTATTACACAAAAACACGACAAAATAGATTGGTTTGGTAACACTATAACCTTTTCATATAATTACTGTTCAATTAATTCCTTATTTCTTGCCCTAAGACCAGTTAACACGATAAACAACTCATATTTTGAAGGTTTAGTTTTGACTTAATCAAAAATTCTATACAATTTCTTGTAGGCCAACAACGATTGATCACACACAATGAGAAAATCCTTTTTAGGGAAGCGTTGAGATGCAGAATACAGCGATGCAATATATAAAATTTACTAAAGAAATATACCACTTAAAATAAAAATGAACCGACAGCGCCATACGGTCGCTTTAACGGCCGACTCACTTGAAGTTTAAATAAAGCACACTGGAGTTACGCTCCTTTTCTGGAAAATATAAATCATACTCGTTTATATACAATTTCATAAATTTACCAAAGAGTACAGGTGGTTCAACGGTGCATTTATATGAAACGTTTCATGGAAAATTTGTACTTATTACTATACGGCAAGGTCTATTACAAACGCGGTGTTAAAATGTACAACGAGGAGAATCCAGAAAAGTCACCCTTGCAAGTCAAACAGAAACTTAAAAAAACGGACATTCAATCACCTCTAAATTTGATATTTGCACGAGCATAGTTCCAGTTTGCATAGCGAGTTCATTAATTTCTTCCAAACGATTATACAATTTTCCGCAAAAGTGGTCATGATGAAATTTAAAGAAATATTTAAAAAGACCAAGAGTAAAAAACAATGCCATCGGCGCCGACGTCGAACCTAAAAAGTGAAATGGTTTCTTACAGCTTTCAGAGCAATAAGCAAGTAAATTCAAAGAAGTAAGTATTTGTTGTAATGAATGAAGCCACAATTTAATAAGATTCGGGAGTTGGAAGGACTTTCAAGTCATAATGGACCAGTGCTTAACTTCTGGGGTCGAAATAAATAGGTGGATCTACAATAAAGAATGTTGAGCGTATTTTAACAATAGGAATGCAATGATACTCAAGAATGATACTCATATCTCATTTTCTATACACGCTTTACACGCTCAAGCCGTTTGTGCAAACTCGTTTGCGCAAATAAAATATATGTTTGAAAAGCGTTAATACGCTCATGCTATTTGTGCAGACTGATTTGTCTTAATAAAATGTTGAAAAAAGTACAATTAAGCTGTATTGTTTTACCAAAATGTAAATTTTTACTTTGAGTAATCTTAATGCCAGCGTTTACACGTTTACTTTGTGCAAGCCAATTTGTGCAAACGCCTTGAGCGTGTAAAAGAACCGTTAACCCTTTTATAGAACCGGTGTAGAATGACTTGGTAAAAAATCAGCTGATTTCTCCAAGGGCTAATGGTTTAATTTCGTAAATCTCCAGCCACAGACAACGTAATAGAAAAGGCTGCAATACAACATAAAGATTCACGTTTATCGACCTGGAACTGGCAATAAATCTTTGATTATCAACCTCTCAACATTTACTACGATAATACCGAACTTTTTCGCTGACAACACAACTAAGAAACCGGTGACTCCTGGCGCCGGTCGTATCCACATTTACATAATAAACAAAGATATTTATCAGTTGTAATGCACCAGTTTGAACTGGAGGAACAATGCTGTAATCTTTGATTTGGGCAAATTGCCCCATCTGATCATGTGATCTGTGCTTTTTGTAATATTCAATGTATCAGCAACTTGGGCTACAATAGAATTTTCCTTTAATACAGATAAATTGCATTGAAGAACGTAGTACACATTCAGTGATGTGGCCACAATAGCATCGTAAAACCGCCTTTACAACACGTTCGCAAGAGCAGTACAGTAATTATGTTTTCAAAGCAATGTTCCAGTTTGTTTTTATAATAGGGTATACGGACTATTAAGCGACTGAAAGCTTTGAAGCTCCTGATGGAAAAACGCAAAGGAACCCGAAGGAATTTGTTATTCATTGTAATATAACAATAGCGCTTTGAAGTTGCAGATATTCGGAACGACAGAAAAATTCACAAGTCGGTGAGGACTTTTAAGAGGAGTCTTCACCCATTTCTCATATGGGAAATCCCATGTAAATTGACGGGTAAACAACTTCTTTATTAAAAAAGACATCGACTTCAGTTTTCGAGTATAGGTTTGTTACTTCCATTACTAAAAAACTGTTTTTTTACTTTAAAAAAAAACTTTGGAATTTTCTTGAAATTGAAGTTATTTGATGCACAATTTAACAGTTTTCCATTTCACACTATATTTGACGTTATTTTATTATTTTGAAAAAAGCATTACGTATAACTATGTATCAAAACAACATTTTACAAAATTGGTTCATTTTGCTTTATGAATCAAGGAGATATGATTCCGTTCAATTTCATTATTAAAAGTTCGGTCTTATTCTGTGAGCAAAGATTGATTTATTACCTTAAACCGCAAGTAATGGAAGCAGTAAACCGTCCAAAGATTTACAAGTTGCATGGGTCATTTTGTAAAGTAACCTCAGTTGACATATACCTAGTAAACATTTTATGGCTTAAGTCAAACCACCCATAGCAATAAAACTAGGTGTTGTAAACTGCAGCCGACAAATTTCTAGGTAGAGGGTTGATCGATGGTTGAACAGGCCCGGACTCATTTCGTGCTCATTTATGGTCCCCAATCGCAAGGATTAGTACTGCCCAGTCCTCTCATAATGTGGCCATGAAATTTACTAGGTGTATGTCAACTGGGTTTACAGTACATCAATTGAAAGAGCAGCTAAAAATCTATAAATGGGCCAAATCTGACGTCTACAAGTCAAATATTTTCGAAGTTAGAGGCAGAAAACGAAAAATTAAGATTTTTTACTAGTTTGAGTTAAAAATGCATTTCTTAAAAAAATGAAAATTTCAAAATCGAAATGAGGCTGGATTCTTGCTGTATTTGTGAAGTAGATGTCAAAATACATCAAATAAAAAGTTTTTATCAAGATCCAACGGTTACTTATGAAGAAATCGGCAGAAATGTGCATGAAATTCCCAAAACTCGTCGAAAAATCACATAAATTTGAAGTCAATTTCTGCTTTACCATTTCCAATATTTTTCATTCGGGCTTGTGATTTTGGTAGTTATGGTGCTAAGGCAACGAAATTTGGAAAGATTACTAGTTTTGACTTGTTGACTGTTTATCCTAAAAAACAGTTTTGTTGAACAACAGGGACGGATTTTAGAAATTTTTATTTTCAAGACGTGCCAAAAATTTCCAATATATTTAAAGCAAACTTATAACTTTAGCAGTTTTAACGCAATGAATTTTGGAGAGATTTTTATCTTTAACTTAAGGGCAGGCAGTCAACTGTACCAAATTTCAATTTTTTTTAACAACAGGGACGGATTTTAGAAATGTTTATTGTCAAGGCGGGCCAAAAATTTCTAAAAACGCAATTTTTTTCTATAAAATTCTGTAATTTAGCATAGTTGAATAACAAGTCAAAAGTCCTAAAACCTGTAAATTGTACTCTCCGGAGACTAAAACTGTTAAAATTACAAAATTTTATCAAAATGGCCAAAATTTTTGGTTCACCTAAAAATAAAAATTTTTAACAATCCGTTTTTTCGTACTACAATTTTGTAATTTAGCATAGGTTAATTAACACGTCAGAAGTAGTAAAGCCTCCAAATTTTACTGTCTGGATACCAAAACTGCCAAAGTTACAAAATTTTATCGACGAGAGCAGACATTTTTGGTTCACCTAAAAATAAAAATTTCAAAAAACTTTATAAAATTCTTATAAAATTTTGTAATTTGGCACAATTGATACGCAAGTCAAAAGTAGTAAACCCTCCAAATTTTACTGTCTGGAGACCAAAATTGCCAAAATTACAAAATTTTTGGCTCACTAAAAAAAAAATTTAAAAACGCGATTTTTTTTCTCTAAAATTTTGTAACCTGGTACAGTTGATTAACAAGTCAAAAGTAGTATTGTAAACCCAGTTGACATACACCTAGTAAATTTTATGGCAACATTATGAGAGGACCGGGCAGTCTAATCCTTGCGGTTGGAGACCATAAAAATAGGCGCACGCCTATTCAACCTATATGTCAACTGGGTTTACTAAACTTTTGTGGGCTGCGGAAACCTCTTGTAAATGTAGTGATTATCACTTTATGGCGTTTTATGATGTGTTCAGAGGGACCAAGCAAATTTGACAGCTGTACGAATTTTTATTGCTTTCGAAACTCGGTTTAGGTGAAGACTCCTCTTAATCTCTAAATTAATTTCTTCCATTTTTATGCAAATTCCATTTTATCTATTTCGACAACTGTATCAATCCGACAGAAAATTAGCAAACCAATATTGCGTAATTTATATTTGAAGCAGACGGAGTTGAGTTCTACGTGATTGAAATGTAATGTGAAAACTTGTGATGAATTGGAAAGAGTAAATTTAATATTCAGTTTTACATTCTTTGAAAGAAGCTTTCATGAAGTAACAAATCGGTTATTGTTTGGAATGTTGTGCGATTATACAAATATCCATGATTTATTACGGTCGAGATAAAAATGTTCATTTATTATTCATTACTTTTGGAAAGGAAGTTTTTCATAAAGCAGACCTTGTTGTGAAATATCGTCAAATCAGAGAAATGGGTTTCGGTTTGCTGATGGATGCTCTTCGAAGAGTTATTAAAATACCAATGAAAATATGTTAATGCTACGAGTAATTTTGTGAAATTAAATATCCACACGAATCATTACCTTCATAGCTCAAATACAGTAGATTAAAATTCATCGGTAAAATATGTACTATGTACTAAATAAACCCAAATTTTGTGACAGATTAGATAGACAAACAGTATTGTTTACTTTGAGCTATACACCCTGTACACAAATTCCCACCTACCAAATTACTATTCATGCACATAGTGTGGTTGGTATTAGTTCAGTGGTTTAAAACCATTAACAATGTTTTCCTGGGAACATTAAATTCTACAAACTTGGTGAGGGAAGCAAATCTCAGCTCAAACATTTATAGTCAGGAAAACCTTAATCTGATTATGTCGCGCGTTTTTTTATTATTTTCCAATAAGCCTCACCATGACAATACTAAATTGTTAACATTTCCCTTTGATAATATTTCCTCTTCCATCTTTGCCTTTTATACAATCACCACGTGATCTCGTATGGACATCACGTACTTCGCCCAAATCGACGTGATCAATACATCGACCAGAAACCCAAAAGAACTCAATAAAAATTTATGAAACGCGATAAAAAATCATTATACTTTTCCAATTAGCCTTCAAACTGCTCAAACATTATTTATTGGAAAAGTCAAATCGTTACTTTACCGTCAAAACTCGACAAATATGTTTTCGTCTCAGTTTACATAACAGTGAAAAAAATCGCGACAAATTCAAAACATTGCTTGGAAGTCTAGTTAAAATCGATCACCATCTTTTGGCGACTTTTGCGATGACTTTTATTGTTAAAGTTTGGATAAGAAAAACTGTCGATGTGAAATTGGAGAATTTAGGAGAGAAAATGTATGTTAGAAATGAGTATGATAATGTCGCACGGAGTACTGAGAAAAGTTTTTGGTTTTTAAAATTACCAAGTTTGCATTTTCAAAATAACGCAGTTTTAGAAGTTGAGGTTGCAAACTCGTGAAATTGCAATTAACACCAAACTCAATATTTGTCTGTTTGCAAAAATAACAATCAGTTCAATTAAAACGGTACATGGAGAATTTCGAGATGAACTGAGAGATTCTCGCTACGAAAGAAATAATTTAGCCTGGCGTAGTAAACCCTTTAAGCGGATTTTAGATTTTATCCTCGTAAAACACACTTTATCTACTTGAAAAATATCCGAAGAAAAAAGGATATATTATTCGCACTTCTCTCTAAATGCGCGACTAGAACTTGAAGCTGTTTACGCTCTGAAAATAATTGAAGTTTATATAAAGTTCTGGAATGTCATCACACTGTATTTCCAATCTTTCAGCTTGGTGTAATTTTATAACTTGAAAACTTTTACATGATTACATTGTTGAGTCCAATTCTTAAGAATAAGACTTCTAAAATTGGTTAGAAACTTTGCACAATAATTTCCTCATATTTTAACGAAACAAAAATACAATGCGACTATTTTGCTATAAATGAAATTGATAAAAAACTTGTGTGTGGGTAACTGAATATAAAAAAAACTCGTTACTCCCCGATTGATGGATCTCCGTGACAGAAATTACTTCAATTAAAAGTAATTAAAGCAAACTCGAGTTCTAAGTAGTGCAAAACTTGGAAAACTGCATCTTGAGATGTTCAAACTTCTGCATCGGTTTGTTGATGTTTACGCTGCAACGAAAAATATTTAATATTCTATCTTAGTTTATCATCAGATCCGGGTTTACCATTATTTTTGAAAAATTGATTTTTAGGTTCTACTGTACAAACATTTTTTTTTCTTTATTTTTTTTTTAAAACTTGCAAAGTTGTGGAAATGTTCGGCAGTGTTTTGGCATCTGCGCAAAATTCTGCGAAAAATTAGCTCCAAAGCAAAGTTGGGCCAAAAATTAGCGAGATAAAAGTTCTAGTAATAAAATTTGTTTTCGAAAAAAATCCTGAAAATTTAGGAACGAATTCTTAGCTTAAAATTGTGGAATTTGGCAGAATTACTAAGCGTGTCATAAGTAGTAATGCATCCATTTTTAATTCTAAAGTTTCTAAAATTAGCGAAAATACGAATTTTAATCTAGTAAATTTGAAATTTTTGCTCGTCTTAAAATAAAAACTTTCTAAAAAGTCTGTTTCTGGGTTTAAAATTTTGGATTTTGGCAGAGTTAATAAGCGTATTATAAATAGTAATGTCTCCATTTTTGGTACTAAAGTTTCTTAAATTAGCAATAATACGAATTTTAATCTAGAATATTGGAAATTTTGTGTTCGTCTTAAAATAAAAAACTTCTAAAAAGTCGGTTTTTTGTACTAAAGTTTTGGAATTTGGCACAGTTAATAAGCGTGTCATAAGAAGTAATGTATCTATGTTTAATTCTAAAGTTTTTAAAATTAACAAAAATACGAATTTTAATTTAGAATATTGGAAATTTTTTGCTCGTCTTAAAATAAAAAATTTCTGAAAAGTATGTTTCTGGTTCGAAAAATTTGGAATTTGGACAGTTATTAAGCTTGACATAAGTAGTAATGCCTCTAAATTTAATTTACAAATTCCTAAATTTAGCGAAAATTTGAATTTTAATCTAGAAAATAAGAAATTTTTTGTTCGTCTTAAAATAAAAAATTTCTAAAAAGTCTGTTTTTGGTTTAAGAATTTTGAATTTGGCAGAATTAATAGCGTGTAGTAATGCGTCTATGTTTGATTTTAAAATTTCTAAAATTAGCGAAAATACGAATTTCAATGTAGGTAGAATAATGGAATTTTTTTTGTTCGTCCTAACATAAAAAATTTCTAAAAAATTTATTTCTGGTTCAAAAATTTTTAAATTAGCAAAGTTAATAAGTGCATCATGTCATAAGTAGTAATACATCCATTTTTGATGCTAAAGTTTCTAAAATTAACGAAAAAACGAATTTTAATCTAGAATATTGGAAACTTTTTGCTCGTCTTAAAATAAAAAAATTCTTAAAAGTATGTTTCTGGTTTGAAAAATTTGGAGTTTGGCAAAGTTATTAAGCTTGTCATAAGTAGTAATGCTTAAATTTTTGGCACTAAAGTTACTAAAATTACCAAAAATCCCTAGGTAGTGTTGGATTGATGTTCACATTAAATTTTATGACACAATCATTTCCGTTATTATTGTATAATATTTTTCATTTATTTGTTCGTCGCATCGGTAATTTGTGTATTCAACGATGTGCAACTTTTAACAAGCTAAATATTTGATAGATTGCCTTTAAACTACAACGGTAAAATATTTAATTTTTATCTGTTTATTTGTTAACCGGTTTCTGTCTATTAAAATCCAGTTTACACGCTCAAAACTAGACTGGTAACCATGTATTTGTAATGTAGTATAAGTGGAATAGTTTAGAATTGCGAACGAAAGGTATAGTTAAACTAGTAGGTTTAATACGTCGAGTGAATAATATCTAATAATACACAATATGCTATACAACGTTTTATTCAATATAAGTGATAACAGATGCGAAAAGAATGGCATAGTTTGCAGATATGTGGCTATTTGCACTCACAGATTGTTGTCTATTTGTCAAACACCCTGCGTCAGTTGACGTTTCTAATATCAAAAGTTTAAATTTCGATTAGAATTTAACATTTTGTGAGTAAAAAAAAATAAAAATGCTTTAGCTACTCTAAGAGAATGCAAATTTACAAATCTTTTTCTCTGAAATTAATTGCGGTTTTGGGAGTGTCAATAAATGTTTCCGGACCCTGTATACAGGGTGAGTCAGGCTTGTGACGCTTTTATAAATATGTAACTATGTATTTTATATTTTTGAAAATGTGTAAAATGTAACATATATGTCTGAATAAAATGCATGTCTATAAATTAATTTCAGCTGTCAGAAGTGCATAATTTTCGCAAGACCGCATTCAACTTTTTTTCTTTAAATGCAACTTACCACTTTTAGTTTAGGATTTTGACGCGTTTTTTAAAAAGCTATTTAATATAATCAAGTTTAAAATTTTTGGTGGCGCCGTTGTCAAGTTATGAATTTTTTTCCGAAAATTCTTGAAGTTGCAGTTTTTGACTTAAAAATTTACAGCACGATTACTTTTCGAAATATGAAAATAAAACTTGACTCGTTCAAATAATTAAACTATGCTTTTTCTCCTGATTTGACCAGAAATTAATTTTAGACGATTTTAGTTTTCAGTTTTACGAATATTTACCAGAACTTGATTTCTTTAAACAGAACTCCCTGTAAATTTTTAGTGTAATGAATTGAGTTTTATATTCTCATCATTTTTTGTCTTAATGTTTACATGGTAGTTAGAATAAACAATTTTTGAGATATGTATGTCATAATATTTATCAAATACATCCAACCACTAAATAAAACGAAAAATTGAATAACTCAAGCCTTTGAAGACATTTACTGAAATAATTTGCGAAATGTAAAAATCAATCCATTTTTAAAAAGTGTTGGGGTTTGCGTTCATTAGGTTTTGGCAATTTCGAGAATTTAACTTAATTTACTTAATACCGCCCCTTAGTAGTATTATTTTTATTAATAATATTTTATATGATTTAAAAAATAATCAGATTTCATTGAAAAACAAAAGCCATAGAATCGTAGAACTTAGCTTGAACTACACCTCGCCAAAACTCACCAAAATTTCAAAGTTCTGGGCATTTGTGAATCCTGACAATTTAAATCGTCCATTTTTTACATTTAAGCATAAAATTAATTTCTGGGCGAATTAATAGAAAAAGCATAGTTTAGTTATTGAACGTGTCAAGTTTTATCTTCATATCTCGAAAGACAATGGTGATGTCAATTTTTAAATCAGACACTGCAGTTTTAAGAATTTTCGGAAAAAAATCGTAACTTGACAACGCCACGACCAAAAATTTAAAAGTTAATAGTTAAATAACTCATCAAAATTCTCCACTAAAAGTGGTAGGTTGCATTAAAGAAAAAAAGTTTAGTGGGGCTTTTCAGCAGTAGTGCACTTCTGACAAATGAAATTAATTTTAAGATATGCATATTATTCAAACATAATTTGAAACATTTTTCTATTCGTTATTTTAAAATATTGCAATTTTGAACAAATCCAAAACTGTAGTGCTGTATTACTGCATTTGAACTGCACTGATGGTGTTTTATGAATTTTCCCAATAGCCATTTTCGAGCTATTGTATAAATACTGGGTCAAAAATAAACATCTATCGTTATCACATATAAATGGCATCGATTTTAAATCAGCGTTGGTTTTACAGACCTGAAACCATTTATCTAGAGACTGAAACTGACCATCACACAACAAAGAGATCAGACGGATTGAAGCATAAAATTTTAAACGTTTGTTTACCAACACAAGATAACGCTAAAACAGTTTTCCTGAATTCCATACATTTAATTTAATTACACCACAACGGCTGAAAACGAATTACATTTAAACGTACAGGTTGAGTTTGCTTGAACTGCAAATAATTCATTGTAACTTCTATTGAATATAACTGAAGTTGGATCGCTTTGTTATGTTATATCCCATTACTTTGTAATGCTTCCAAATTCGGTTTTTCTTAAAGTTTGTTTTTAAGTCTGCTCAACCAATGTTGCAGAAAATGCATAATGCAGATATCGTAATGCATGGATTTAAGCAGTCTGTGACAATTTATGCGAACGAAATGACGTTGTAATTCTACTTTACGTACAAAACAACTAATGACGCCTCTTAATGTTGAAGCACTGAAGATTAATTCCCTTCGTGACACGACTTTAAAAGCGACAATGAGAGGAATATTCTTTGATTAATGCAGAAAAGTGTCTCTTTTTAGGTTAAGTGGAAATAATTAAAACCCTACTTTTCCGGTGGCATTTGTTAAAGAAAAAAATGCGTTGTTATTTATTCAGCTTTAAATCAAATATGTATAGTACTGAAAGAATAGTTATTTGTGTACCAAAGCCAAAAAGTGTTTCTTTTTTGGCCGAGCCTTTTTTTAATGAGTAAGCGAGGGCAAAATGGCACTTTTTTGACTTTATTAAATTTACAAGTTAATTAATTTTTATTTGTGATTTAATGATTTATAACAACTGAATAATTGAAAATATTTCTGAATCCTTCAGAAAAGTTCATATTTTCTTTATTTATATTTGCCGTTTCGGCATGTAGCTTCACAATTTGTATAAATTAGGTTTGATGTGCTTTTTGATGTTGTTGCAGCAGCACTGCTAGACATGTTTATTTTCAATAAATCAACACGTCTTTGTTGCACTTTACTGCAGTTTGTTTATTTGATTTTACCCAAATAACTATAAAATTAGGGGTAATATTGGTATCTTGATGTAATACGCAAATCTATGGATAGATGGCGCTACCATATATCGGCCAAAAATGTTTGCGGCCAGAAAAGACTTACTTTTAGGCCGCTTTTGAGGCCTAAAAATTTCATTTTCAGTTTAAGTCGCCTAAAAAAATCTTTTTTTTTAAGGCCTAAAAATTTCATTTTCAGTTTAAGTCGCCTAAAAAAATCTTTTAGGCGACTTAAACTGAAAATGGAATTTTTAGGCCTTAAAAGAGGCCTAAAAGTGAGTCTTTTCTGGCCGCAAACATTTTCGGCCGATCTATGGTGGCGCCATCTATCCATAGTATTGCATATTACGTCAAGATACCGATATTACCCTCAATTTTATAATTATTTGGGTAAAATCAAATCGACAAACTGCTGTAAAGTGCAACAAAAACGTGTTGAATTATTGAAAATGAACATGTCTAGCAGTGCTCCTGCAACAACATTAAAAAACACATTAAATCTAATTCATACAAATTGTGAAGCTACACCTGCTAAAACTGCAAATGTAAATAAGGAAAATATGAACTTTTCTGAAGGATTCATAAATATTTACAATTATTCAGTTGTTATAATTGATTAAATTAATAAATCATAAATAAAAATTAATTAACTTGTAAATTTAATGATGTCGCCTAAAAAATCTTGTGTGTAACACGGCCAAAAAGTGACATTTTGCCCTCGCCTTCTTTCAAGCCTCGGCTAGCGCCTCGGCCATTAAAAAAAGACTCGGCCAAAAAAGAACCACTTTTTGGCCTTGGTACACAAATAGCTATTTTTTAAAATTGGATAAAAGTAAATCGTTAGTATAGTTTGTACGGTGAGAGATTGAATGACAGAAAACTCACAAAATCTACGCGATAAAAAGTGTACCAGACGCGCGAAATTTAAAATAACAAAATAAGCCCACTTACTGTCATCCCTGACAACCCAGTTCGCGTAGGAATTTAGTGTTTTTTTTGTATTTTGTAGCATAATTTGCTGCCAATCTATATGTCAACTGTCAAAATCTCCCAATCTCTCACCGGATATACTATACACCATGTATTTTAACAAGATTTTTATCTAGTCGCTTTACAATTATTATAATGATTGAAACGTTGGATACATAACCTCACAATAATTTTTAAAAATCATTAGGTAGATACCGATCTAGGCCAATAGACTCAACTTCTGCTTAATTTTTCTGTTTGTTGTTTGAATACTTTCCTTATTGGAGATTTTGGCGTTTGACATGTAACAATATTGACAGAAGTTCAAAAGGACATAACTAATTTAAATACAGTACAATGCTAGCGGCACAAAAATATTAAATTCCAAAGCTAACTATACAGGGTCCGGCAAAACTTGTGTCCACTCCTAAAATCGTCTTCTATTTAAAGATAAAATTTCGAAACTTTGCATACGCTCATAGTTGACAAAACTCTAGAAGCTGACGCAAAAATTTTGGTTTTTAACACGGTTTGGTTGGCGTCGCGACGCCTAAAAGTATATTTTTTAGCAATTTTTGAGTTTTGCGAAAATATTCGCAAATTCAATTTTTTTTCAACATAACTGTGATACAAATATCTAAGTTTTTACTTTAAATCTAATGCAAATTGTGTTTAAAATTTGCGTAAAAAACGCTGTTTTACCAAGTTAGTTTTCAAAATTATGACAGCGCAGTGGCTAACTACGTTTACACTAAAATTTCACAAGTCACTTCATTCACTTTTATAAAGGTTAATTTTGATTAACTCGAGCATGTTGCACTTTATGGACACCAGAAATCGTTAATTAAGATCGACAAAGCGACAATTTCACCAAGTAAGCCTTTTGTTACAATCTAAAGCGAGCCAAAGGATAGATGTCATTTGTGGCACAAGATGTTGACAGATGGGTGTAAACGTAGCTCCCAATTTTGACGTAATGAAATTGAAAACTATCTTGATAAAACAGCGTTTTTTTCGCAAATTTTAAACTCAAAAATCGCTAAAAATTATACTTCATAAGCGTCGCGACGCCAACCAAACCGTGATAAAAAATATTTTTTTGCATCAGCTTCTAGAGCTTTGTCAACAGTGAGCGTATGCAAATTTTCAAAATTTTATTTTTAAAATTAAAGACGATTTTGGGGGTGTTGCCGGACCCTGCATAGATGAAAATCATTTAGAAACACGATGTATATAAAATATTAAAGAATCCATCCTATAAACCTAAAAAATTTGACAGAAATTTACAGGGTAAACCCGAATAAAACACAAAGCCGGAAAAAAATAATTGTCTTGATTCTGCAAAGGGTTCACCGCAATTTTGGCGACAACATTGATGCAGTTTACAGCAAACGAATTGCAAGTTCAGAATTCACCCCAGCAATCGCAAAATTAGTAATAACAGTAATATTACAACTGAATTGTAATCATAATATTATTTAA
The DNA here is from genome assembly GCA_029298725.1 of Gnatocerus cornutus. Lineage (NCBI taxonomy): Eukaryota > Metazoa > Arthropoda > Insecta > Coleoptera > Tenebrionidae > Gnatocerus > Gnatocerus cornutus. The sequence continues at coordinate 3,527,636 of CM055510.1, forward strand.
TAAATTCAACGCATGGATTTATTTCCGCTTGCTTTTGTGTCTTATGAAACTTATGATAAAGCGCAAACTGACAACTTAAATCTTTGGAGCTTAATAAAGTAATCAGTTTCCTTTATTACGTTATTGACAAGTTTGTAAGATTGTGTTGGCCGCAACAATAAATGACTCCTGCGAGCAAACAACTCTAACCACAAAATATAGCAAAAGATACATTCTGCTGCGAGTGCTGTAAATGGTACTCCGCATAAGTCTAAAGACTACATTTATAACTTGTGAAACTTGCCAGGTGTTTTATTCCTAACAACATTTCAGATTCATTTTTGTCGTCCGAACAACGCAATGACTTTCCAAAACATTTTTATTAAAAAAGAACTTCAATTTATAGTTACTTAAGATTCTTAATTCCCACTTTGCAACTTCTTCGTTAACAAGTTTAGAATACTTGAATACGCTTCACGAAAACTCGCCTTCAAAATAAATTCAAAGCATAATAAATAAGTAGAAATTTTTATATAGATAATTTTATCATACTGAAACTTGATTCGACGTATTCATGGTAATCAGCACCGTAACGAGTAGGTATCGTTCTGCACAAAAAGAAATAAAAATTAGGATGTGAAGGACTGGTCTAGTAATTGCCACTTTAATATTAGTTTCCTGTAAGGACAGCAACTGTGGAGCAGGAGAATGTAGGTAAAGTGCAAGCTTTTAGCAACATGTAGGTGGTCAATACCAAATTAATAAAATTAATAATAAATGATTTAATATTTAATGCAATAGCGAAACAGATGAAACTGGCAGCACTTAACTTCCAACTTCCACGCGCAAAAAATTTCCAACTTGACTTGAGACAATTCCAGCAAAGTTTAGTTCTTGACACAAACTTATTGTCAGATGTCTACAATATTTTTGTATGCATGAAATTTAGGTCAAATTTCCAATCCTAGATCGTGTCTCTAAACAGAATCCAAACCATACAAACAAGACTCAATATATCACAGCACAACGCACGTCATATTCTCTTGGAAAGCTATTTGTTAGGAAAACTGCAGCAACGAAAGTAAAAAGGCAAATCTTGGCAAAGAATCAACAAAACTCTTGTACAGATATGCGCTCGGTTTCAAGCACCCTTAAACATTCCACAGAGGAGCTCGTACCGTTACGATGTAAATCTCGTTGTTATTGCTTTCGAAAATAATAATTCTCAAATTTAGTGATTTTATGCCCGAAATTATGTTTATTTTCCGCATGGAGAGTTTATCTTCGTATGTATCTGGTTTGACATTGCCGCAAATTTTTATGTAGACAAACCACTCGATAAAGTTTAATGGCGGTAGTCAAACCAAAGTAGCGAACAAAAGGTAATTCCTGCGCGGAAGTTTCCAGCGGCAGGACATACGTGTGGAAATTTTTATAGGGGAAAGGCTCCTATATTGTACCAGTTTGCATATTTTCACAATTAAAATAAAATTATGTTAACATATCGTAAAGGCTTATATCGCAACCTAAACTTTAAAGTTTTTCTTTTGTCTGTTTTTTTTAATAGATTTTGTAAATACAGAACTTAATGAAAAAAAAAATATTTTGACACACTGTAAAAGGTACAATATAAGAATTGAGGTTCATAAATCGTACCTCTAATATATTAAATTGTACCACTTGATACAAGATGTATTTAACTCATTACCGCCCAGTGTCCTATATATAGGACAGCCAGTTGACAATTTTTTTTAAGTACTTTAGAATTGTTTTTTCTGTATGTTTTAATTTTTACCATAAACTACTGCCTTTTGACTATCCATTAACATTTTTTTTAAAGCAAATGGTTGTTTCAGTTTTTAGCAAAAAAAAATTGAAAAACCTCGGTTTTCAGAGCATTTGTCACCACCGTATTTATTTTTTTTTGCTGTAAAATGATAAACTGAATATATAATTTGACTTATAGATTATTACACGTAAGGTTCATTTTTAACAAAGGCACATATTTTCTGCTTTTTACATAGAAATAATAGGTCGTAAATTATGCTGTCCTATATATAGGACACTGGACGAATTCGTTAAGTTTACAGAAGTATGTCTGCGCATATTTTTCTTGTCAAATTTTTGCATATTGCTTTACCAATGCAAATAATTTTATTCCTAACAATAAAGGGGATGATAGACTTCATAGAGGAGGGAGATGGGTAAGATTTAGACATAAAAATAAAGCAAAAATCAACTCTGGTCGATCAAAAAGACTTCCAAATGTCTAATGTAACTCGTAGCATTTTTTTAAAAACTTTATGAGTTGCGAAAGTTTAAAGTTTATTACACTTAGAACCATAAGTTGTTGAAAAGAGGTATGATCACCGATTTGATGGAATAAGCAAGTTTTCAATCTCAAATTTTTCCAAATAAGCCTTTAAGGCTAGAGGTAGTAGAAAAAAAAGCCGGACTCTCCCAGGCATTGGGATTGAGGGATTGAACAATACAACTGGTTACCAGATAAATATTACATTCAAATTAGAAAATAAAAAGTGGTCTAGGGCTGTTATCACAATAATGATAACAATCATCTATACACGAATTTTATAAAATCTATCCCACAAAATTTTTGTCGCTTTTGATTTTTGAAGAATTGTTGCGAAACTATGAAGTTCAGACTCTAGAGGTTGCACCTAACATAAGGGGTAAGGAGAAAATTTATGAAAAAAAAAACATTTTTGTTATAAATATAATATACAACCCAGCATAGAAGGTTTTGAGTCATGTTATATTAGTCAGTAAAATATATTACCTCTATTTATTTAATGAACGTTTCTACTTGAATCCGCTTAGTGTCCTATATGTATATAGGACAGCTTAGAAAAAATAGAAGACAAACATTTATTTTATTTATTATCTAAACTAAACCTCATATGTAGAATTTATGAAAAAAAAATTGTTATTTCTGGTAGCGGGCGTTAATGGGGTTTAATAAGATATTTTTGTAAGATAAATCAACATTTTTATTTGAACTCATCAACAAAAACACATTTTAAAAATTCGAACACAAATTATATACTTATAAAAACAATAGGTATTATACAGGGTATCCCAGAACTCGCGCCCCAGAGAGAAAGGGCTTATGGAGGCAACAATTCTCAACCAAAATTTTGAAACCATAATTTTTTAACTCAAAAAATAACCGTGATAAGACAAAAAAACTGTAGCCAATCCCAAAGCTGAACAGAATTTGAAAATTGGTAACTATGGACACATACTATCATCCATTGGTCAGTTAAACATTAGACTCTCGTTGCCTAGGAAATTGGGATGGCCATTTACTCCACTTCTCGAATAAGCTTTTGGGATTGGTTGTTAACTTTTTATCAGTTCTTGAATACTATTATACTTAGTCAATTTTTGTTTTGAAATTTACCATCTGTATTGCTGTCGGCACCCTCCCTTGCTCTATGGGGCGCGAGTTCTGGGACACCCTGTATAGGTAAGCATGCATCTAGATAATTAACAGCAATAGTCGCAGTAGTACACTTTGGTACGCCTGTCAGCCCCTGAGCAACATTCGTGAACCCACTTCTTACATGAGGTACATCGTATCATGTCTTCCAAGAAGTTTCAGCACATATAAAGCAGTACCATTGCGAATAGTCCGCTTCTATCACAATTGTTTTGCTTTTACTCTCTGTTGCTTTCGAACTGGCAATGATTGGATTCTTTTCACCCTTTTTTAAGCCAAAAGGACCTGGTTTCAATTCGTCAATAAATTTGCTATTGAGCTTCTTTTCTTCTTGTTGTTTTTTTATACGAAGTTGTTGTTAGTGCAACAGCTTTCTGTGCTTACGAGTAAGGTAAGGTAAGGGAGAAATTTCGTCGGGTGTGTAATATAAAACTGCATCATTTAGTGCCAATTTTTCAGTCTCTTGTTTTCTTTTGTGAATATCCTTGGTCAATTCAGTCTTCTTTGATATATCACAGTTATACTCACTTTCTACGTTTTCGCTAATTATATCTTCTTCTGCTATTTCCACAGAGGCTTCTTGGGTTAGCAATATATTATCCACATTTTGCTCATGTGTGTTTTCATTGAAAATATTTGAGGCTTCAAAATCCTCATCCTTAAAAATATGGCGATTGACAGGCCAACTTCCTGATCCTTTAAACCCACCTATTGCATGTGAAATAGTTGCAGTTTCACAATAGGCATCTCCCAGCAATGAAGTGACTTGAAATTGTGTGAACAAGGAACCAGGATTGCTTCTTAGCCAGGTTTCTTGTTTCCTAACATATATTTTTTTTAAAGGTCCGAAAAAACCAACATTAAGAGGTTGTAGTCTGTGTGTAACATGAGCTGGCAGTTGTAGCAGAATTACCCTGTTGTTTTTCGCTAATTCTAAAGCTTCTAGGTTTTTGGTATGTGTTGTATGTCCGTCCAAAACTAATAGATTTTTTTTCAATTGTTGGTTTTACTGTATCGCTAAAATGTTGAAGATATTTAGTAAATAGAACGGAATTAATATAGCCACATTCAGAAACTTCGATCAGGCTTCCTGGAGGGGCACCATTTTTCAATGCTTCATGCATGCGAATTCTTTTGAAAATTATCATTGGTGGTACATAAGTACCTGAAGCGTTGAAACAACAGGCAATTGTTGTATTTATCCCCCTTTCTACGCTTGTAGTTACCCCAATCGGTTTTTTTCCTTTCTTCCCTAAAATTTTTGTAGGTTTTTTTCTGTATCGTGGAGAAACCAGATTCATCTAAATTGAAAACTCGGGTTACATCCAGTTGATGCTCATCAACAATACGTTCATATAAATCAAAAAATTCCAAAACATTGTTTCTATTAAAGCCTTTTGCACACCCTAGTAATGTTTTTTCTGGAAGTCGCAATGCCAACTCAGGATGTCTAGTCATAAATTTGGAATACCATTTCTTTCCTAAATTTTTACTAAATATGTGAGGTAACTTGTTTTTTTCAGCCAACTGATAGGGCAAGCGCATAACATCTTTTCCAGATATTCCAAATAAACACGATTCTAATCGTAAGAGGTGCTGTACTAAGAGCCGTATTCTTGAACCGTTCGAGTTGAGACGTATACGAGTCGTATACGCGTTCTCACCGGTGACTTGACGCGAACGCTCAAGCGAGTCCGATCAAGACCGATGAAATTCTATACGTCTCGATTCGCACGATTCAAAAATACGGCTTTCGCTCGGACTCGAGCGTGCGAATTTAGCGTTCGCGTCAAGTCACCGGTGAGAACGCGTATACGACTCGTATACGTCTCAACTCGAACGGTTCAAGAATACGGCTCTAAATCGTCTTCAATCTTATGTGGGCGTCCTTTTTTCGAATACTACCTTTAGCAATTTTGTTTTTATTATCAAGATGCCTTTTTAATGTTGGTTTAGGAATGCCAAATTGCCTACAGCATTCATTGAAACCTAGTTTTTCTTTCCGAAAAGCATTGATCGCATTTTTCATGTCCTCTTCTTTCCATGCATAATATTTTCGTTTTAATTTACATCCATCTACAAATAATGTTTATTCAGTTAATAACAATTTTTTCTCATATTAATATGTATAAAATATTTCAAATAAACGCTTATTAAAAGTCGAATTCTCTTTAATTGTACTGGTACAAAACAGGAGACCATAAGGTGGTACGATTTAGGTGACGGCTCATAGTTTATTTTGTTCTGAAGCTAATTTTTTGTAGTGGGATCAAGAGCGTTTCTTTATATGTTAGCATCTTTAATATGCTTTAGTTTAATGATTTCAGTTTTTGCCAATCATATTTATTGAATACCTTTTATACTATGATCTTACAAAGTGATGTCAAAAACTACACACCATTATTCATTAAATTTCTTTTTGGCCTCATGAATTGTAAACGTCAAATTAACATTCAATTGACATCTTCGGAAACATTAGATTTACAAGCGCCCTGGACGTTTACACACGCCGTGCTGTAAAAATTGCCCAAATCGTCTGCTCTTCAGATGCGTTTATAAATTAAAATCACTTTACCATAATGAAGATTGATCACCAAAGTAGAATCTACCTAAATTATTATCTCAATTAAGACAATATTTCTAATTTTAAAGTAATATTAAAACGTTTTTTATACAGCGCCATCTTGTGTACTTTTTGTGCAGCAACTACAAAATTGACAGAATTGACAGATGATGAAATTTACAAATGTCAGATGTGACAGTTCTCATGAATTTTGAAAAACCCAATTATTTAAATTAAAAGTTTTTCGGCCAAAAAGTTTAATACAACTCTTGTGCGTTAACCATTTTACAGCGCTCAATCATTAAAGCACTCCGGCTACGCCGTCGTGCTTCAAACTGATTTCGCGCTGTAAAATGTAAGTTACCACACGCGACTGTAAATAACTATTTCATTTTGACATGAAAAATACTTACATTGAGATTACGAAACTTCTCTTAACACAGTTTTCGCGATGTCTAGATGTCGTTTATTATCTCAGATTTTAAAAAAACAGCAGTGGTACAAATGAGGAGCTGGTATGTACAATATAGGGGCCTTTCCCCTACATCATTATTAGTGGGAGCCCACCGTCAAACTTTATGGTTCGTTTTCTTCCACTGATAAGAGATTCTATTCGTTTTGCAAGCTAGAAAAAAACATTAACTGTGCCCACTGACTTTGTTGTGACGTTTTAATGAGCAAAGCGATAATTTCGCTGGATTTATAGGGGACTTCCAGTAGACGTTTACAGCCTGAAGAAATTTATTTTTTATCTGGGAATTCTATTTCCATCGCTTGTGAATGAAGTTTCCAAAAAGAGTTCTCTCCTCGTAATAAATTTTCAATTTTAAGGTAAAATCATTTTGTTTCAGTTAGCTCGGCTTCTGCAGCGAAATGGGTTTGGACGTCGCCGGCGGTGGTTTGACGCCATGAGCCATGCGGTGGGGCAGCTGGGGGGCCACTTTGGGGCTCGCCGGACTGCTCGCGGTCGCTGTCGCATTGCCCCCTGTCGTTAAAATAGGTAAGCCAGCATTTCCACGGCATTAATTCGGCAATAAAAAACCGCTCATCTCGACACGAGTTTGTCGACATGAAGGGTGCAACTTAAATGCGAATTAAGCAAGAAAAACCACAGAGATCTGAGCGAACGTGAAAGGAAACCGGTAGAAAAAGTTAGGGACGCATTTTATTGAGCTTGTAAACTCGAAATTAATAGTATTCAACGCACACATCGTTGGACCAAGAGTTTTTATTTGTTTTTGACACTTTTGACTCCCAAGGCAATAAAAATACATTCAATTGACAATGTGACGGTGATAAAATTTCCGGGCAGATCAAATCTAAACGTCTTATATTCCCTTGTGGAGATTTCATCACTGGCGGTCCTTTAATAAAAAATAAATTTATTTGATATCGCGAAAGAAAAAAAAAACTACCTAAATAATACATACATATACTTCTATACATATATGTATAGGCGCTCATTTAATTTATCCCATTCTCCAAACCAATATTTCGAATTCTGAATAAACCAACACCCTGTTAATATTGGGAAAGTGTGAAGGAAAGCTTGATGCTACAATTTAAGAAAAATAATAATCAAAAAAGTTCAAAGTCGGACTGTAATAATGCCTAAGAATAAAGTTGCTTCAGCTAAAATTATAGCAGATAATCCGTACGTGGATCAAAAGCAAATTGCAAAAATAAAAAACTAACCGATTTTATCCATTTTCTTTGATATAAGCATTTATTATCATCAACGATCAACGAAAACAAAACAGGGGACGTATAACATACAGGTGAACCCAAATAAATATTTTAACCCCAATATCAAACACCTCTGTAGATAATTCTCCAAAAAAAATCAAAATTTGAATGGGGCAAAACCCCCTAGATTATCCGTTATTCGACGCGTATGAAACTGAATTTAAACGCTGTCTCCTAAAGACTACAAAAACCGTTCGAACAATAGCTTTTTATCGCAAAAATTCATATTGCCGATTGAGAGAGACAGTTCTGCGCGACTTTAGAAGCTTTTATCTATCATATCTTACCTATCATACTTGTTTAACTTTCATTTAATTACTGGTTAAAAAAAAACATTTTTAAAAGTGCCTATTGCAAAAAAATAATTTGTTTGAAATAAATTAGGCCCTCAAAAGCGCCAATCTTTATGGCGATTGGTGGTAGTAAGGTCACTTTTCCTGACTCGCTTTGTGGATCAAACTAAAACTTTAATTAGAAACAAAATAATCAAAAGTTACCTGAAGTTATTACGAAAAATGACCAAATACCCTTCCCTATTGGACAATCCACAATGTCATCAAGCGTAAATTTTGTTTCACCTGTAAACAAAACACTTTATAACTTTATAACTTCAGGTTCATCACAACAATTTTGAAAAAACCGCTGACAAAGAAGTAAAAAATCTAACTCAAAATAATCCAAATTTTAACAATTTGGCACTTTACATCCAAACTTTCTTTATCACGATTGTTGCTAAACTGACGGGAACTCCGATAAATACATTTTTTGCCACTTCCCGTGGCATTTTCTGCAAAAAACTTTTATCATTTTTTTCTCGAAATCGGTGACGTTTTGGAACGCAAAATTTGGTCGTAATGTCAAAGTGCGTTGTCTTATATTGAAGTTAAAATCTGTACAATCTATTTAGGTTCAGCTTGTATACAGGGTGGCCCACCAAAGGCTTTCTAGCCCAACATCTTTGTTACTTATGAATGAATTTTAATAAAATTTAAATTCAAGATACAGCCGCGGACACAAAATCTTAAGGAGCGATTCCACTTGCTTGATCTAGCCCAGACCAGACCAGACATCCAAGATTTTGAGAGACGTTTTTATAATTTTTCAGTCACTTTCTGCGTAGTCAGTTTCTGGTAAATAAATTTAATTTTTTATACTTGATGTGACATTTTTAACGGTGAAGTAGTTCAATTTACGTTGAATAAAACCTCACGTATTCAATAATCTTAATTTTATGTTTCATTACAACCCGTTCACAAATAACAAAGAAGGCTTAGGTGAACAACTTGAATAATTATTACCTTTTGACAATTAACGCTTCTGTTTACTTTTCTTTTGCGCAGCCTGTATATACTTTGAATAAAGTTGGCTATAAAATGTATAAAGTGTCTATCGAAAAAAATCGATCGCAAACAGATGCACTTAATTCATTTTTTCTGCTTCATAATGTTTCACAATTGAATATTTAAGAGAGATTCTCAGACAAATCCACAGAGTTTCCAAAAATCAAGCGCAACGTCCTTAAGAATCCTCATAACTTTTAGAGAGTCCTTGGGGAATTTTAAGAAATCCAGAAACACATACACTTCAACGAAGACAGTTAGGGATTTTTAGGAAATCCCAAATAATAGAATTTCCAGAGGACCTCAAATCGTGAACCGGCGCATCCATCATTTTTAAGGTGTCCAACTCTAATTCTATTTTCTTTAGTAACTTTTAAAGCAAAATTAAAAATCCTAAAGTCTGAAAATGTAGAGATTTTTTGCACGACATTAATTAGGTGGTTGAAAATTAAAAGTTCCTAGAATGGCAACTTGCAAACTCGAACTGTCTCCAATTTGTCAAACTGATACAACTGCTAGCTAGAAAAACTAAACTAAACTATTAGGTAAACTCCTAATAAATTGGTGCAACCTAAAAAAAGCGAATCCTTGCTCTAAAATTGTGTGATTTGGCACATTAGATCAACAAGTACAAAGTACTAACGTCGCCGAATTTTACTGCTTTTTAATCAAAATTAACAAAATCACGGCACTTAACAGAAAATCGTTAAAAAATGTTGTTCGTCTAAAAACAACCTAAAAATGGGTCTCTCTGTATCTGCATATTTCATTAATCATTAAGAAACGTTAGAATTGGACGAAATATCAATTAAAGCCGAAGTCCGACAAAAAAGCAATTAACTAGCCTGTTGTGTTTATTTAGTGGCAGTTTTGTGTGCAGTACATGCAGTCGTTGGTGCAAAAAATAAAATTTTCACTGTTATTGCGATTTTATCGAAGGGACGCTGTGAGTAAATGTTGAAGCCAAGAAAAACATTGAATATTGAGCTTTGGTATCACAAAAGCTACGCAACATTTAAGTTTTTGTAGATTAAAAACGAGCGATAGTGTTTTTGCAGGGTAACGCGAGAACAGAGGTGTTTTTGTTGTAACAAATATGAAGCTGGGGATTCAGACAAACATCGTTTATGCATAAATCTGAAATATTTAAATACTAGTTAAGTGTAAAGTGTAACAAAGACGTGTTAATTTATTGAAAATGAACATGTCTAGCATTGCTGCTGCAACAATATCAAAAAGCACATCAAACCTAATTCATACAAATTGTGAACCTATACATGCCAAAACTGCAAATGTAAATAAAGAAAATATGAACTTTTCTGAAGGATTCATAAATATTTACAATTATTCAGTTGTTATAAATGATTAAATCACTAAATTTAATGATGTCGTCTAAAAAATCTTGTGCGTATCACGGCCAAAAAGTGTCATTTTGCCCTCGCCTTCTTTCTTTTTGGCCTTGGTACACAAATAGCTATTTCTGGCCTTGATTTTTACGTGGGTAGTGTGGTAATAGTTATTTGGATCACAAGGCCGGAAAATGCTAAGCATTTTGTAGGCCAACAACATTAAAAAAATTTAAAAAAACTGATTTAATGCTTTTACTCTGCAGCGTTGGTCGTCTAGCGACTATGTTGGAAATAAAACAATATAGGGGCTATTCTGAATCCAGTCTGTTAAATTTAAACGCGTGTTAAAATTTTAAAGGTCCCTTAAAGTGAAATTCCTATTCTGTATCACCGAAGTCCGTTAAAATTTTAACCAAAGTACGTTAAAAAGCTGCTAATTTTAAAGGCAAGCCGAGGTCATCCTTTAAATATAACAGGGTGCTTTTCGATTCACTTTGACAGTTGTTTTCGAGGATATTTAACAAATGTTACGAAATAAGATGAATTTTGTTGAATTCTTAAAATGCAATTACATCAAATTTGATGCATTTGATAAATCTTTGATAACAAAGAAATCACATGTATGAGATGAAATTTGAAGTTACTTTAATTATTAATGAATGAATTTTTATATTCAGATAAAACATGAAATTTAATTTGATTGAGCAATTCAAGTGAGCCATTTTTTTCGTCGAATAAATAATTTATTAAATAAATTATTAAATAATAATGTTATGTTGTAATTAGTACAAAATGCATTTTCACATTCGATTTTTATTTAAGAGCTCTACAAGATGGATAGCGACTTGGTCATGTTCTAAAAATTACAGAAATGCATTTTAGACACTCATTAAAATATTTTCTAAAAGATATCAACAAAGTAATGTTCGCAAATAATTTACCTACTTGTAATAAATTATACTAAGCAAAAAACTGCACGTTTTGGTAATAAATAAATTTACATTTTATTATCTTTGACCTAAACTTTTAGTATGCAAGGATTTTCTACATTCCTAAACGCGTTTCAAGTTTCCAGTTACGTTTATACATTGTTCAAATATTTTTTTAAATATTATTTACGATTTTTCATTCTCATTAGTTTCGTTTCTCGCGATGACAGTAGTGAAAACCACAAAATGCGCACGCGCAAACATATCACTAGGGCTCGTTCACAATCGAATTAACAGACGTACGTTAAAATTCTCCATTTTAACGTACTACGTTTATTTCATGATACAGAATTATCAACAGCATTTTTTCTTCATAAACTGAGAATCTATTGTGTGATTGCATGAGTTGAAGAAAAAGCGCAAATAAACCTTTTTTAATCACCAGAAAATCAGGGGCAGTTAGACGAAATCACTAAAAATCAGGAGAAAATATTTGAACATTAGGGGCCAATCATTAGAAAATCAGAGGAAATCACTAGCAAATCAGGGTAAATTAGACGAAATTCCAAGAAAATCGGAAGAATTTGGACGAATTTACAAGAAAATCCGAGAAAGTTAATCGCAAACACAAGGAATTCTAGGAAAGTTTGTCGGATACTGTTTTGGAAAATATTGAACTTCTGGGATTAACCTTCCTAAGTTTTAGGAAATCACTATGAATCAGAGGAATTCGTTACGAAATCAGGGAAGCTGACGAAATACAAAAAAAAAAACAAAGAAAGTTAGACAAACCAGGGAATGTCAGACTAAATTATAAGGAATCGGGGGAAGTTAGGCGAAATCAAACGGAAATCAGGGGAAATTAGCGAGAAAAAAAAAGGAAGTTATGTGTGTGCCATTTTTGACAAGTATTAACCTCTGACAAGTCATGTTATCAGAAAGAAATCATTAGACAGACAATAAGGGAAAATCATTAAGATATCAATAGGAAATCAGATAATATTACTTGAAAATCAGGAGTTGGACGCGACATCAAAAAAAATCAGAGGAAGTTTGACGAAATCACACAGAAATCAGGGAAAGTTGGACAAAATCACAAGACACTCAGCGACAAAATCAGGTGAACTCAGCCTCTGGCCAATACTAATTTATGAATGAATAAACTTAAACAAACAGGTTGTTTCCAAACAATGAGTCCCAAAATATAAATTATTGCAGCTCATTTATAATTATTGCTAAAATCTCAAAATTTTTGACTTGGCCATTTTTCTGTATAAATATGGCAGCGAAAACCGAAAACCCTGTGTGTATAATAATTCTTATTATCGAGGATATTGAAATGCAATGTTTATTTGCGAATTAACAAATTTACAGGCGATTTCTGAGTTGGTATCCGCTAAGTCATAAAATAGTTGTTTAGACAAATTTTGTAACTTCAATCATCCCCGTTAACATCATCGCTACGTCAACATTATATTTGTTTATTATTTTTTTATTTCTTCCATTAAATAAAAATTTAGTAAGAGAGCGAACCCTTTTATTCTTCATAATATTTTTTGGACCAGTTTTGTAACTGCTGCTCTATTATCGATGGTTTGTTGTTTTCCTTTTCCAACCCCTGTTATCAAATGTTGTGAAGAAAGATGGCAAACACTTAGCCAAGGGTCGTACCCGTACCACATTCACAAGGGAAAATCGTAAGTTGGATAATTAGGAGGTGATTATTACAACCCCATTTTATGGCTTAGAGGACACCAACTCAGAAATCGCCTGTATTCATAGAAACTCACCAATTTATATAAATTCGCGAGATTCTGTTGTATCTTTTTTCTTGCTATGTCGTGGTGCCCAAACGCCGTGTCTCTTATTTTTTTTTCTTTCATTTTAATAGAATTTGCAATGAGTTCAGAAACCATGAAAGGGGCAGCCTGTCTGATTTATGAAGTTTCTGCGTAGTACTGTTAAATTTTTAATAGCGAAGCCAGTTGGTTCTTTAAACCTTTTATGCTTTTTTTGATTCTAAAATTTTCAGGAAAATCTACATTTTGCCATGCGTTATTATTTGAAACAGAGTTTCAAAAAACGAAAACCACAAAATATAAAGTTATCTTAAATCTTTCTTTACTAAATGTTAAATGACAAAATACAATTAACTAGGTGGCTGTCGGAATTCTGTAGAACCCGGTTTTTTTGTCAACCTAACTTTTTCGAGGCCATCTTTGTTTTATAGTATAACAAATAAACAATCTCAAATTAAAATCCAACGCCACGGAAAAGCGAGGTTTACGAAAAAAGCGACATCTACAGAATTCCGAGGGCCACCTAGTAGCTATTTAAACCCCGCACCGTTAAATCTGACTATTTTAACGTACCCTTTAAATTTAACAGACTCGATGCAGAATAGCCCCTTATATTCCTCTTTAGCAGACTCCTGATCATTGATAGCAGTAGCGATACCAACCGTTAAACAATAAAACTAACTAGTTTCCTTTTTGGAAGTCTAGGCCGCTAAACGCCGTTTTCTGATCTATTTACATGTCTCCAAAAACGTTAAAAATAGAAGGCGGCCTAAAAAAAATTAAATTCCACAATCAGTTAAGGAACATTTAGAAGACACGCCACTGCATTATTTACACAACATGATTTTTACTTAAAAAAAAGGCTTTTTGGCCTAGGTACCCAAACAACTATTTTGATTCTCGATGTTGTTCTAAACTAGAGATTTGCAAACGGAGGCAATGTAATAACTGCATTAATTCTAATTTAAATAAAGGAACGTACGTTGTAGCTTTATAATATAATTTTCTGAATTTATGCATTTTGGCACTGAGATGATAATTTTCGCAAGCTTCTAAACGATTTTATGGCTACGTACCTAATACTCCAATGTGTTGTAAATCCTGATTGTATCTACCTGTTCTGGTTATAAACAATGCCAGGAGAATTTTATTAGTGAAATATAGCGTCGCACAACTTGTGTAAATTATTTCCCGAGGCTTCTAGGCAAATTAGATGATATTGATATTATTACAGGGACACTGCGCTAAAGAGCTAACGGCAACGACGATGCATATTCGAAATCGGACTGAATGAACACTAATGATAGCATCATTAATAATGAATGAATCAGTTTTGCACTGAAGTAAATTCTAGAATGGAGAGATCTGAATAGTATAAGCATTAATATTTAGACATCACAAAGGCTCGTTCCCCATTTAGTACCAGTTTGCTTCTGGTAGATTTTTTTCACGTTTTGTTGGTGATAAATCATAGCTTTTAATATTGCACATTTAAATTCATTGTCGCTCCGAACTTATTATTTAAAATCCTCCACTTGAGCACGACACGTTCGCATTTTTTGGCTCTTCAATTTAACGCCCCAAAAACGTGTTCCATTCGCTCATAAAAAACTTTTCACTGGTTGTACGTAAAAAAGAATCCAACACAATAATGTCTAACGAACCTTGGAGAAGCAGCCACAAACCTTAACCCTCGTAATAGCTAATCCAGCGCCTATACCTAAAGTCCAAATTACATTCAGCTCTCACACTGAAACTTGCCACATTTACAATAAAAAAATTCATTTTCCGGATCATAACGTGGTAACAATAGTGGTAAAATGAATGCAGCGGTCGAAATTAAAAAGCTCGGTTGTAATATTGGAGGAAACAAAAAATAATTAGCAACTTTTTTTATTTGCTTATGAGTTTTGTTCAAATTAGAGCGAAACCGTCGAGTTCGAACACTTTTATTTTGTGATTAATATTCATTGCGTTGTTAATATAGTGCAGTGAATGAAATTTTGTGCGCTAAACAGAATGATAATAGGTAAATGCAACGGTAATAGGCGAAGCGTTGTGGGAACATTTGTCATTTTAGAATCTAATATTGTTGTTGGATTTAACATTTAAGAGAAAATTCGAACAGATTGCATGACTATAAAGCCATTCAAATCACAAGCTTAAGAACAGAGATCTGAGCGCTTAGGACTTTTTATAGTTCGAAGATCCTACGTAAAGATACTCCAATTGTAAATTCCGTTTTTAGCAGCTAATTGAAGACAATTCCTCCAAGACGCGCGCACAATAATTTGCCCAATTACGTCCTCAAACGCAGCAACTACAAAAGCCTTCGGAAAAGCACATTTCTCATCCCTTATAGAAAATGGGAACTAATGTCAAATGTCACTCTACAAATTGAGCTGTTAATGTGAAAATGTGAGAACAATCTCGAGCGATGACTACTCATCGATTAACCTACAAGAAAAGGATCCGCAGAATTTCTGATGAATTTCTGACATAAACAGCAATAAAAATTTAGCGCTACATCAATCAACCCTCGATAATTCAATTAAGACTCGAAACTCTACGGAGACCGGTAATAACCAGTCACACGTCAATTAGAGTGCTTGCGCAAACCACAAAATTTCCGTCCGAAAATGAAAATAAAATCTCCAGATTTAATAATGTCTACCTGGTAACAGCTCGTTTATCAAAACAGGCTTAACGGGTTTTATATTTTATCATTTCAAGCGATGACACAATAATGCATGGATATGCAAGAGCAAGATGATTCTTAATGCACTTTTAAAGAGCCCGAGTCCTCAATCATTTTTCAAATTCTAATTTACTCAAAATCTCAGCGATAAATTTTTACTACTTTAGTCTTCGAATCTAAAAAGCCGAGAAACTTCTCCAGACCAAAGAATAAAACTTTAAACCTCATTATATTATTAACAGCAGTAACCTAAATTTATCAATTTTAATTTGGCTGAAAACAACTTCTTGGTTTCAACCTCAGATTGATTAAAAATTAATGCTCCGTGCCATTTATTCGAAATTTAATCAAATTTGTCACACAAAAAAAGCTAAATCCTGAAAAAAGCAATTAATTATATTAGCTTGCACATCTTCTTTTACACTTTACTCAATACGTCAAGCTTTTCTTCTTAAAATTATCGCTCCCTTAAGTGACACCTCTAATCTCAGCTCCAGGAAAGTCTCGGTAATTTAATACCAGAAATGTAGCTATTCAAAGACAATATTTCACCCAGAATCCAGGGAAAACGCTGTTAAAATATAATATTCGTACTTGCTTCTACAAGAAACTTTGCACTCACTTACAGAGGCTTATTTAGTCAACTATCAGTTTCATTGCAAAGTTATCCCGTCTTCCCGTTCCAAATTAAATAAGATTACGTATGGAAATTCAAAACTGCAAAAACGTGAAAGTCTGACAAACAAATTAAGAGGAGTCTTCACCCATTTCTCTTATGGGAGATCCCATGTAAATTGATGGGTAAATAACTTCTTTATTAAAAAAAAATATCGACTTCAGTTTTCGAGTTAGGTTTGTTATTTCCATTACTAAAAGACTGTATTTTTAGTTTTTAAAAAAACTTCGGAATTTTCTTGAAACTGAAGATATTTGATGCACAATTTTACAGTTTTCCATTTCACACTATATTTGACGTTATTTTATTATTTTGAAAAAAGCATTACGTATAACTATGTATCAAAACATTTTACAAAATTGGTTCATTTTGCTTTATAAATAAAGCAGATATGATTCCGTTCAATTTCATTATTAAAAGTTCGGTCTTATTCTGTGAGCAAAGATTAATTTATTACTCTAAACCGCAAGTAATGGAAGCAGTAAACCGTCCAAAGATTGACAAGTTCCATGGGTCATTTTGTAGGTATAGTAACCTCAGTTGACATATACCTAGTAAACATTTTATAGCTTAAGTCAAATCACCTATAGCAATAAAACTGGGTGTTGTAAACTGCAGCCGACAAATTTCTAAGTAGAGGATTGACCGATGGTTGAACAGGCCCGGACTCATTTTGTGCTCATTTATGGTCCCCAATCGCAAGGATTAGTACTGCCCAGTCCTCTCATAATGTGGCCATGAAATTTACTAGGTGTATGTCAACTGGGTTTACAGTACATCAATCGAAAGAGCAGCTAAAAATCTATAAATGGGCCAAATCTGACGTCTATAAGTCAAATATTTTCGAAGTTAGAGGCAGAAAACGAAAAATTAAGATTTTTTACTGGTTTAAGTTAGAAATGTATTTCATAAAAAAATGAAAATTTCAAAATCGAAATGAGGCTGGATTCTTGCTGTATTTGTGAAGTAGTTGTCAAAATACATCAAATTAAAAGTTTTTATCAAGATCCAACGGTTACTTATGAGGAAATCGGCAGAAATGTGCATGAAATTCCCAAAACTCGTCGAAAAATCACATAAGTTTGAAGTCAATTTCTGCTTTACCATTTCCAATATTTTTCATTCGGACTTGTGATTTTGGTAGTTATGATACTAAGTCAACGAAATTTGGAAAGTTTACTAGTTTTGACTTGTTGACTGTTTATCCTAAAGAACAGTTTTTTTGAACAACAGGGACGGATTTTAGAAATTTTTATTTTCAAGACGGGCCAAAAATTTCCAATATATTTAAAGCCAACTTATAACTTTAGCAGTTTTAACGCAATGAAATTTGGAAAGATTTTTATCTTTAACTTAAGGGCAGGCAGTCAACTGTACCAAATTTCAATTTTTTTTTCACAACAGGGACGGATTTTATAAATGTTTATTTTCAAGGCGGGCCAAAAATTTCTAAAAACTTTTCTAAAAACGCGATTTTTTTCTATAAAATTCTGTAATTTAGCACAGTTAATTAACAAGTCAAAAGTAGTAAAGCCTGTAAATTGTACTCCCCGGATACTAAAACTGTTAAAGTTACAAAATTTTATCGCAAATGGCCAAAATTTTTGGTTCACCTAAAAATAAACATTTTTAACAATCCGGTTTTTTGCTCTACAATTTTGTAATTTAGCATAGGGTAATTAACACATTAGGAGTAGTAAAGCCTCCAAATTTTACTGTCTGGATACCAAAACTGCCAAAGTTACAAAATTTTATCGAAGAGAGCAGACATTTTTGGCTCACCTAAAAATAAAAATTTCAAAAAACGCGTTTTTTTTCTAAAATTTTGCAATTTGGCACAATTGATACGCGAGACAAAAGTAGTAAACCCTCCAAATTTTACTGTCTGGAGACCAAAATTGCCAAAATTACAAAATTTTTGGCTCACTGAAAAGAAAAAATTAAAAACGCGATTTTTTTCTCTAAAATTTTGTAACCTGGTACTGTTGATTAGCAAAGTCAAAAGTAGTATTGTTAACCCAGTTGGCATACACCTAGTAAATTTTATGGCCACATTATGAGAGGACCGGGCAGTCTAATCCTTTCGGTTGGAGACCATAAAAATACCCAGTTTTATTTCTAAGGGTGGTTTGACTCAAGCCATAAAATGTTTACTAGGTATATGTCAACTGGGTTATTATACCTGCGTTTGTTACCAACCCTCCATTCCCTTGTCTGAATATTTAGAGCTTTTTAGCTACAGTTCGATTTTGATAAAATGCAAAACAAGTGAACTTTTAATTTTAATTGCGGAAATTTTGAATTTAAATTTGTAAAATCACTATTGTTCGCGTTCTGACGGGAAAAATATACAATTAGTTCTACAATTAGCATAACATTATTTTATACAATATAAAAATTACTATTAGTGACAATTTAGCGCGTTTTTCAACGCAAATACATGTTGAAAAGTAAAAGTAGTTCAAAATGTGTTATCTTTTAAAAAAGCGTAACTTTTTAACAAAATTCGATTTTGAGTAGATTCAAGATCTATTGGTGTGTCTAATCGCAGTTTGACCGAAGTGCACTAATAATTAGGTTAATGATAATGAACAACATCAAATTTTGCAAAAATTTGTAAACGTAGAACTGGAAACACATCAGAACTTGTTGACTCTATTCTATAAAAGTTTTTAATTTAAATGCCAAATCGATAAACCATGACAAAATATTTGAAAAAATTGCGATGGCAGATTTACAAAAAAAGAAAACTTAATTTCTATACAACCTTGTGGTCTATTCATAGGCAAAAACATGTGTTTTTTGGGTGCTTGACCAGACGGGCTCATAGATAAAAACACGATTGTTAAAATAAAATGTCCATTTGCGGCTTACAATTTAAATCTTTCCTCTGAGAAAAGAATAGTACAATTATTTTTTTGTTATTTGCTTAAATTGTACCGTGTTTTACAGCATTTTTACGTTTGTATTTTCTCTGTATGTGCTTTTAAATTGTCACCTACTATATTTATTTTTTCAATAATAAAATAAGTAAGAAAGTACAGAATCTTTTTAGAATTCATAGACGAAATCGTATTTTCTCATTAATTTTACTTCGAATGCTTAGTTAGCAAAAGTTCATAAGGTTAAGTAAATTTAGGCGATAGTTGTGGTCAAAGCAGAAGAATTGTTACTTGTGTTCGTATAAAAATAAGACTAATTACTAATTAGCATTAAGATAATGGAGGCACCTTGATTAAGTTGCGATTATCCACTCCAGTAGATTTTAATCAACTCATCATAAAACATTAAAAAAAATGTTTCGTTAATTTAGCTTATGATTCAAGCCCTCGGACTAGAAGAATTGTTGCTTGTATTTGAACCAAAACAAGAAGATTTTACATAAAAGACTCCTCTTAAAATGATAGACCAAAAAATCTAAAACCGTGTTTTCTTGCGTATACTACTGAAGTTACTGAAATTTTCATCAAAACAGAAGACTCCTTGAATTACTTAGTAAGCTTGTCAAAATAAGGCAATCTGACCAGTTTTATTTTCCCGGAACTCGCCTTAAGGGAGAGTTTCCCTTGAAGTGGTCCCCATAGGCGGTATACTCAAGCCATTCTAGCAATGCAGGAGCTTCGGATTTGCGCAACCGTTCTCGCGGCAGATATTGGCGAAATCAACATATTTGCATGAAAAATATAGGAAGATCTTTTACATGAATTCGAGAAATTATCCAATGCAATTAAAAGTTAGATTAACAGAGAACATGAACTAATTATGCTTTAAATCCGCGCCGGCGGTGAAGTGTCTGCTTGGATCGGTTAGTCAACTTGTGTTTTTTCTTTTTCAAAATAAATTTCTCCTATGTCGTTCTTACTGTCAAACAAAATGATATTACGCTGCTTGTTTTCCAACGATCTCGCAAATTACTTCTCGTAAATTTCGAAATCCCTTTTTCTAATTTAAGCTTCGCAGTATCGTCATATTCGCAGTATTCGTTTCAGTTCGCGATGAAATTTTGCATGTTCCAAACTCCGTGAGTCGAAGCAATTTATTTCGCCGGTGTTTCATTTTTGGTCACCCTCGTCATTAACAGAATAAAATAATTAACGTAACCACATACTAATTGAATGGTGGAATTACAGGGGCGATCTTTACCGAGGACCAGAGAGACGGCGCTACTGAGTTAGCTTTCAAACATGCTGTCTACAAAATCAACAAGGATAAAACTCTGCTGCCCTATACATCCCTGGTGTATGATATTCAATACGTACCCCGTGATGACAGCTTCCACGCTAGCAAGAAGGGTGAGTGGACCAACAGGACAGAACAGAGTGCTCGTTTAAGTGCCGCATTTAGAAGCACATTTGCACGTTTTGGGGAAAACCACTGACACTATATGAATACTAAGCGGAAAGCGATAAAGCAAATTTTCGTGTAAGAGAACAGAAATAATTCGACAGATAACATGCTAATATTTCATCTCTTTCTGCGAGAATGAGTTCTATTGATATTTTTTTCTATCGCTTTCGCGTTGTATTTTTCATTCATATTAGTTTTCAACTCAGTAAAGTGGATCGTTGGGCCGTTGACCCGAAATCCGACGGCCACCAAACACGAGGTTTAAGCGATGTGACATTGTGACCACCCTAGTTTAATATAAAATGTAAAACACTAAAGAAATAAGATATATCAGTAAAACAGATTGGATTAGCAAAGACCATGCGCAAAAGCTT
The DNA here is from genome assembly GCA_029298725.1 of Gnatocerus cornutus. Lineage (NCBI taxonomy): Eukaryota > Metazoa > Arthropoda > Insecta > Coleoptera > Tenebrionidae > Gnatocerus > Gnatocerus cornutus. The sequence continues at coordinate 3,548,896 of CM055510.1, forward strand.
GACGTCGAATGCCAAATTATGGCTCTAATTGGTTAAATTTAGTCTCGTCCGTTAAATTAGAGATTTCTACAATAATTACTTTATATTTTACCCAACTTCAAATTTAAGTTAGAGATCTTATAAAATAAAAATCGAAAATAAAACAGTCAGGTCAGGTCAGTATTTCAAATTAAATCTCATTTTAACTGCAGAGAATTTTTGTAGGCGCCAAATTTAAATTATTGTTTTGTTATTTTTGGTGCAAATTACCAAATGATAATTAACTAAAAACTTAACACTTGCTTGTGGAGAAATCTATTAATCAAAATTGACATATATTCATTACAGGTATAGTAAATCCAGCGAGTAATATCCATTCACTAAACAGAAAAATCAAATTACCTTTGATTTCTGCAAAATTAGAGTGTACTTTTCGATCATCATTTCATGGGACTGTACTTTAAAGTTTGTTGTCAATATCAGTTCAGTTTGTTTAATTTTTGTTTACCTTAGAAAACTTCTTAGTGTCAAAACTTCCCAATGCAGAAATTATCTATTTCTTACGCTTTCTTGCAGAGTGAGTTGAAATTAAACATTTAATTTTGAAGTTTTGGCATTTAAATTGTCAAATGTCCATTTGGTTACCAATCTCACCCACTGTTCCGTTTAGGGTTATTTTTTATCGCCAACTATAGTAACTTTTATGTTTTGGAATAGGATGATTTGAATTGTATGGCATGAAACATGGCAACTTGAAATACTCTAGAATTTTCCGTTTTTTTGGGGATATTAATCTCGAATTAAGTTGGTTATGCAACTACGCCTTCCCGCCTTTTTTAGAAATGTGTCAATGATTTGACATTCACTGACATTTGTCATTCTTGACCACTTTAAGATCCACTGTTTGCACTGTTCCTTGAGTTTTGTTGGTAAAATAGTGTCTAATTACTAGTTTTTCGCTTTTTCTCTTGTACAAATGGCCTTTTGCAAGTTTCATGATAAGTAGATTCAAGATCTGTTGGTCAACTTGACTTAATTAGAATGTTGATAATGAAAGATTTGTAACAACTGGACTGCCAATAAAGTGTGTGTTTCATTCTAAAAATGAAGGTTTTTGAGGTTTTCCTACGTTAGCAAATTAATGACAAAACACCGAATTAGTCAGTTTGTTGATTTCCTTTCTACAGGGTGATTTTTTTAAAACGGCAAGCGTTGTAGAATTGTTATTTATAAACCGATTTCAAAAATTTTAAAAACAAATTAAATGGTTTTTAATTTACTATAAACTAATGATTTTAAAATTTTTCTAGATGTCTTATGGGCGATACTCAACTTTCTTATTTTAAATTGGAACCCACATTTTTTTTTTCATAATTTGGAAGATATTAATTTTCTTGATTCAGAAACGTGTAATATGTTCTACTTTTTAAATATAATAATTTTTAAAAAATTATCAAAATCGAAAAAAAAATAAGCAATAAAAGTTAATAAAATCTAGGTGCATGGTGTCAAATAAAAGAATACCGTTATTGTAATGTCCAAAAGCAGCAAATAACAGAAAGGATCGGCATTTTTTTTTTAAATTATTAATAACTAAAGACAATAATAATTACAAATCAGAAAAAACAACTACCTAATTTAATTAAAATACTGTTGAAACGCCATCCCGTTTTTTTTATTGCACAATTGACACCTACGAGAAATGCATTGTGCATTGTAAGGTGTAGCCCCATCTTGTTGAAAGAAAACTTGTTCTTTCTGTTATTTGCTGCTTTTTGACATTACAATAACGATATTGTGTTATTTGACACCACACACCTAGATTTTATCAACTTTTATTGCCTAAATTTTTTCATTTTTGATATATTTTTTTTTATATTTTTTGTAAAAATAGAACATATTACATAAAACATAAACATAAATTATGAAAAAAAATATGGGTGTCAATTTAAAATAAGAAAATTGAGTATCGGCCAAAAGATACTAAGACATTTAGAAAAATTTAAAATCATCAGTTTATAGGAAATTAAAAACTATTTAATTTGTTTTTTAAATTTTTGAAATCGGTTCATAAATAAAAATTCTTCAACGCCTGCCGTTTTTAAAAATCACCCTGTATAATCAAGTAATAGAAACCAAACTATTTTAAATTTGGCGGTTGTTCGTACTAGTTTTTATCGCGCAGATTTGGTTAGAAAACTGTCATCTATTTATTCGTTGGACAGACTAAATCTAACTTATCCCTTTCAAATCCCGCTAATTTCTGAAATTGCTCCTTTGTAAATCGGTAAAATCTCTGCGTGTAAAATGAATGCATTTCCATCTCGAAAAAATGGAATCCTCAAATCGTCTCCAACCCTCACGACAGGCTAATCCAAATCCGCGATCAATATTTACCTTAGATAAGTGACTGACTACTAATCCGAAAGCAAACTCAGTGAAAAACATACATCATGTGAATGGTGTTTGTGCTTCCATTTTTTTCTCTTTAAATCCAGTAAAATAGTCTCCAGCAAACTTCTAAATTGCTCATCCATAAACTTCAAGCTATCGCCAATTCAAACCGCTTGTCGCCTCTAAAGTTAAGCGTAAACATTCGTCCTTAATCCTATTTGCGTGTTTGCATATTTTTACTCGTAAGAATATGTTTCTAAAGCCGGTGATTTAAACCGGTTTTGTTATTTATAACGAAAACAGTTTAAAATAAAATATAGAATGAACACAACAGAATATGGTACACGTTTTTGTTGGAGTCCAACGAATGGAACGATAAGTGAGGAGATTATACAGATTTTCTCGAGCAGAGGGGTGGAAAAATTAAACTATACATAAGATAGATGGGGTAGCATTAGGTTAAATTGAAGTAAAAGAATTGGATGTTTTTTGCGAGCTGAAAAAGAAAGTGTTGATCTAAATCATTGTTTTTCAAGTGGCTTGTTTCTTCGCAGGAATTTTAAATGAAAAGTACAGGGTGTCTAAACAGTATATTTTCCCTGTAGGATCACTACGTAAAAAGTGCTCCTAACTGATCAACTTTCGCATTAATTTCTTTCCGCTTTACACCAACGGCAACGTGGAAGGGGCGTCTATCCGTTAAATTTGAGTAATTAAGTTTTAATGAAGAGACACATCATCGCCATTGGCCCATAATCAAAGTAAATTGGCGAACGTTAATCCTCGATCGTTAAAGAATCTAATTGGAAATGAAAGGAGTGAACAGGTTGAAAATGTGGGCAATTAAATTTTTCTGGACAGTGTCTTTCGCGTAATGACCAAGGAAGGCAGGTTCTTTTCACCCAATTTTAAGGATGATAGCGTATACTGGAATAATAATTACGACAAGCTTGTCGTTAATATAATAAAAGGGAAAAACCCAATTAAACTTTGAAGTGAGCTTTTTGAACTGGAAAATAGAAAGTAGCATCGTGTAATTACCTTCTATAAACAATATAATGTTTGGGCCATTTTGGAATGCATAAAAAAAGCGGCGCCGTTTTTATAACGACGACTTTGTAGACGTTTCACTGTGTAATTTACTTTTATGGAGAGAAAACTTTGTTCAAAAAATCCATTTTAATATCCAATCATAAAACTGAGGTAATGCTTTGGGTGTGAAATTCATTTTACAGCTCTCCTGTTTAGCACTTTTATGGAATAACACTAGTTGCACATGCTTTTATTATCATTTATAATAATGCATTGCTTATACTGACCTCTCAACTTCTTCAGATCAATTTTTTCGAACTTCTGAAAAGCTCAGTTCAGTTGAAAATCACGCAGCGCACAGTGGGCAACTTGCATGCTTCTGGTTGAACGAAAATAAAAAAATCGCCATTTTTGTATCGAGCTACAATTAACACAAGTGCAAGTTCTAAATGGGCACCAGATATTGTCTTAATTTTAGAATTATTCACAAAGCCGTTTAAAAAATATAGGCCGTTAAATTCGCTAAAATCGCATACATTTTAATCACGCAATTTATGCTCTAAATTGCGGACAGTTTCGCCACTTGTTTTTGCTGATAAGTTGGCACATACATAACAACATATACATCGTTGGAAAGTATAAGCTTTCATAAGATCATAAGATCTGAGCTTTTATTTCATAAAAACATATTTATAAAATTTTGGATTCAAAAGCTGTAAAAAATATTTTAAGAATGCACTTTTTTTTTAGATATTTTTAAATTTTAAGTCAAATTTACGTTTTGATCTACACGAGTCTACATCAAGATATTTATACCAAAATGTTCCTTAGGGTTTCTAGTATACAAAGTAATTAAATTTGGGTGCACATACTTGCCCGTCTTCCTGAAAATCGAAGAAAACTGTCTCGATATGCTGATATGCTGGGCGCTCGGAGGCGCGCATTGCCAGTGTCTAAGCGGATACTTGTTGTCTTCCGATATTAAAATTTTTTTCTTTTTATATATACACCCTTTTTTACCACAAATACCACTGGTGCACTTAAATATATTTATTTCTAATGTAAATAAGTGTAAGTAAGTACAATTTGTTTTTGGTGAAAGTAAATATTTGGAGACAAATTCTTACTACCTGTAGTTGACCACCATAAATTATATTAGTAATTTTAAAGGAAAAAGTGCCCCTGTATGAAAAATTACGGATCCAAGTGTTTTAGATTTAATAGAGAACACCAGCGAAGAAGAAAAAGAAGATTAAACTGACGATGAATGACGATATTGACATGACAATGACGATGACGAAAATAATAACGATGATGAAAATGATGACGATGACGAAGATGAACATCATTCATCATATTACTTGTTATTTTTTTTTTTAATATTTCCTGCCTACTGTCCATATAAAAATTTTTATATACAGGGTGTTTGGTAAGTAAAGCACCAACTCTTACCTGGAGAATCAGGGAGCATACAGAAAGAGGTCTGAGTGAAAAGTTTCTTTCTTTTCCTTTTCTTGTAAAAGTTATAAGATTGTAAAGTTGACCAATCAGGACTCGAAAAATAATTTGAAGATCTGACTGAAAACAGATTAGTTTAGTTTTGACAAAAACGAGAGTGCCAAACAACTGTCACATTTGACAGGATTAGTCAGTGGCGGCACAAATGTACTTGAAAACTGAATAATAATTCGAAAAGTAAATCGTATACAAAATTATAAAACCAATAAAATTGTCCTTTGTTCCGACCTAAACTAAGATATAGACGCTGCTACAAGGAATAATTTATTCTAATTTTACGACCATTGCGAAATTGTTCAGCGCACGTTGACAGATACCTTCATAACATTGCTGTTACAGTTTTGTTGCTTAAGTTACCAAACCCCTTTACATCTTTATATTGTTTTTAAAGAATATTTTAGTAACAAATAAAAAAATATCCGAGAATTGCGTTTATTTTAACATATTAATAGGCTACCGGACACCAGAAAAATCGATGCATTTTATTATGTTTATGAGTTACGTATATACATGAATCAATTACCAAACAGATTTTTTGTTCTCCAAAGGTCGGAATTATTAGCTAAATATTCATTTGAAATCCAGCTTCGCGCTGTTAGTTTAAATAAGTCTTCAGTGCTTACGTCATAACTCCTTTCTATGCATATGAATTGAGAAAACGCATACGTCAACGGAATGTTGCATTGGTGAGAGTGAGATAGAGTAATCGTTATGATTCCTAACTGGTTTCCGGTTTATAGCACACTTGCGTCAACCAATGAGAAGTTTTGTTTTCATAAGTCAGCTCAGGAGTCATCTGTACAGAACGCCATCTGTCCATTTTCGCTTTTTGATTATTGGAGCACTAAAGTAAGAAAGATACAAAAACTACAGCAATTCACGTTCTGCACACACATTTGATGCATTCATAACCTCAATTCAAACTCAACTTTATCATTTTCACCAATGGCCTCGGCATTCCTGTAGCCAATAGGCGTCGACTAAGAAGTTGTTACGTCACCAAGGCGCGTGTTTGAAACTATCCGTTTTTTAAACTTTTTTTTTGTATAAATAAATTGCGTAAAAAAAATGGACACTGATTTTTAATGTTTTCAGACTAGACAGATTTATTTTTTGAAATAAAAAAAACAGTCCGGTAGCCTATTGGCTTTTTCTACATTTTTGTTCTGATACTCAAAAAAAATTCTTTATTTTACATAATAAAATAAAGCAGGTTAAATTATGTATATCCTAAAAACTTCAACTAAATATCTTAAGCCGTTTAAGCGCTATAATTTTCGTTCAATCAGAAGCATGCAAGTTGCCCACTGTGCAGCGCCTGCAATCCGAAGTTACTGTCCCGCCCCTTTCATATTTCACGTGCAATTAAAAGAAATGAAAGCCAATTTTTCACAGCCAAGTGAAGGGGCATCGCTCATACCAAGTTGGATTCAAATTTGAAACAAATCATGTGAGATTTAATAGTTGGTTCGTACGTCTAAACAAATAATTATGGTAAGCAAAGGTGAGCAATCAACAGGTGTTGTTCTTTAAAGTATGACATTCTAGTGAAATAATTTAAAATTAATAGCACCTCGACGGACATAAATTTGCCAACTCGCAAATTTAATTTAACAAGTCAGACGTAAAGGGATAAATTAAAGCCGCTTATCGCGCTACAAATACAAAATTGTTTTAAGTGGATTTGCAGTGCTTTTCGGTTGTAATAATTTTTATTCATTGCAGCTTGCAACCAAGTTCAGTTTGGAGTGCACGCCGTTTTCGGCCCTTCTGATCCTCTGTTGGGTGCTCACATACACTCGATTTGCGATGCACTTGATATTCCGCATTTGGAGGCACGACTGGATCTTGATACAGACATTCGAGAGTTCTCCATCAATCTACATCCTGCTCAACATCTACTCAATAATGCCTTTCAAGACGTAATGGCCTTCCTCAACTGGACCAAAGTCGCGATTATATACGAAGAGGATTACGGTAAATACTAATAGATATAAGTATAAGTAGTCACTCAAATTTTATCATCCGCGTGAAGTGAAGTTGAAAAAATAACCAAAAAAGTAGTTTCCAGTTACTTGAAAGATTTATATTCGGACAGTGTACACGTAGTATTCTACTATTGTTTCAAAATGTTATAATTTTGATGTCAAGCTAGATTCAAACGGGAGAATTTATAGGCTGTGAAAATTGCACTAGCCCAGCGCCTCCGCCAAGTTTGACAAAAACTTTAGTTGGCACTAGCTAACCGAATTAATTAGATAAGCGAAAATTACCATTTCATTAAAAAAGGCGTTGGGTGTACTACACAGATCTCCTCAGGTGCATGAAAATGACGCCAAAAACTATTTATAGGCACTTGTTACAGAACCATTAGACAACATAAGTATAGGTAAATTAAAATCATAGCTGATCATCAAAGCAATTTATTTGAATTAAAAGTTTTAGCAAAGGTATATTTACAAATGCGTTGAGGAAAATGTAACAATAACTTTTTTTAAATTGTTAATATAGTCAGGGTTTTCTAAACTATTCCTTTCATATCTGTTCCAGCATTTTAAAAATGAATTGATTCCCCAGCTTGCTCAGACCAGAGGCCTAAACAGTGATTTTGTGTTTTGAAGATGACTAACAATAACATGAACATTCAATGTCTCTGAAACACCAGTGGCTTTATAGTGCTTAGATAGTAATTCCAAGGCTTTTTCGTACCTTGTTATAATTTTTTTTGGTAGTAAAACATTCTTTAATTACACTATTCATACGTATGCTAAAAGATTTTTTAAGCTAACTTTTTTTTTGCCATGACAGAAAAAACTTTCAAAACTATTCTGTAGATCTCCATAAGTCTTCAGATCTTTTTTGCTTTTTTCTTCAAACTCATCATTTACACTAAATTCATCTTCCGCTTTATTTGATCTTCTCAATTCTTTAAATTTAACAAAGCAATAAGGGCAGGGATATGAGAAGGTAGCAGTTTGCTGATCATAATTTAAAAAATAATTTTGAAATCTGCTACAAACTTGAATGGCATTATACACAGGATGTTTTTGAAATGCATGTGCAATAAGAATGGGGTAATTCCTTGTCACAAATTGAGCCTATTAAGAGAAACAAGTTTTAGTAAGTCTTTTAGTTTTCGAGATTAAATTACACCAAAATTTCAATGAACTTGCTTGTGCGCCACTGATTTCAAAGTGAACAATAAATCGAGTTGCTGATTGCTCAGGAAACAAGTCATTCCAGATGCGTTTTTGCCAGAGGTGTAGAAAGTACGTGGATTGGGGTTAATTTTACCTTGTTAATTTTTGATTTCAAATTTGGTTTTTCATATTTCATACTCCTTCTGTAATAGTGTTTTGTACATGCATTTCAAAAACACCCTGTATATTGTATGGCGTCATTGTTCAATAATCCGTTAGTTTTTAACGTTTCCTTTCTACACTGTAAAAACGTCGTGGACTTTGAATCTTCACCGGGTAGTCTAAATGTATTTTTATTTGTAAGCACGTTATATTGAAAAATAAATAAACAATGATAATGCATATAAATAAAATTTAAAATTCATAAACAAGAATAAGATAAGTATTTTACATATTTCACACAAACTCTAAACGTAACTTTGTAGTTATTTACGCTAAATTGATGAAAGTGAAGTAGCTTAAAGACAAAAAGACCATGAAGGCCTTTGATGATCAGTTACGATTTTATTCATCTCATTTCGATATTGTTTAGTGCTTGTGCTACAAGTGTGTATTGACAGTTTTTGGTGTCATTTTTATTCAACCTGTATTCATTTGAGGACAGCTGTGACTATTGTTATTAATGGTTTATCTGTACTAACGTAAATATGTCGTTACTTGAGCGCATTTCGTAAAATCCTTAAAACCTAAAAGAATTTGTAAAATCTAAAATATTCCGGTATTCCCAAAAAATTGGATTAAAAAATTAGTAATAAGATTTACCTTGAGGAAAATAATTTAATTAAAGGATATAACCAGTTTGTTATCCAAGTAAATCACTGAGGTAAACATGCTATTAAGGGGAGAAACATTCCTAATTACATGGCGGAATTAAATACTTCAACCCTTTCACTAAAATTAATTGTATAACCCTTAGAAGCCAGTAGATTTTCTCTTTGAAAAACGCGACGAAACCATCGAGTGGTACATAAATTTCATTGCAACAAAAGTGAGATACATTTAAAAGAGGAGTCTTCACCTGAACCGAGTTTCGAAAGCAATAAAAATTCGGACAGCTGTCAAATTTGCTTGGTCCCTCTGAAGACATCATAAAACGTCATAAAGTGATAATCACTACTTTTATGTAAAATCTCTAAAAACTGTTTTGGTTCAAACACAAGCAACAATTCTTCTAGTCCGAGAGCTTGAATCATAAGCTAAATAAACCAAACAATTTTTTTTTAATGTTTTATGAGGAGTTGATTAAAATCTACTGGAGTGGCTAATCGCAACTTAATCGAGGTGCCTCAATTATCTTAATGCTAATTAGTAATTAGTCTTCTTTTTATACGAACGCAAGTAACAATTCTTCTGTTTTGACCACAAATATCGCCTAAATTTACTTAACCTTATGAACTTTTGCTAACTAAGCATTCGAAGTAAAATTAATGAGAAAATACGATTTCGTCTATGAATTCTAAAAAGATTCTGTACTTTCTTACTTATTTTATTATTGAAAAGATAAAGATATTAGGTGACAATTTAAAAGCACATACAGAGAAACTACAAACGTGAAAGACGGTATAATTTAAGTAAATAACAAAAAAATAATTGTACTATTCCTTTGGTGGAATATGGACATTTTATTTCAACAATCGTGTTTTTATCTACAAGCCTGTCTTTTGAAGCACCCAAAAAACACATATTTTTGCATATGAATAGACCACATGGTTGTATAGAAATTAAGTTTTTTTTTTTGTCAATCTGCCTTCGCAATTTTTTCAAATATTTTGTCATGGTTTATCGATTTGGCATTTAAATTTAAAGACTTGTATAGAATTGAGTCAACAAGTTCTGATGTGTTTCCAGTTCTACGTTTACAAATTTTTGCAAAATTTGATGTTGTTCATCATCATTAACCAAATTAGGGCCCGATTTCATGTTGACTTGCGGCATTCCAAATCAGAGTTGCGCCTTAGCAACCCCAATCAAAGTGATGCTACCTTAGCAACTGCGTCAACGCAATTTTGCTTCACTGACTTGAAATCGAGCTCTTAGTGCACTTTGGTAAAACTGCGATTAGACACGCCAATAGATCTTGAATCTGCTCAAAATCGAATTCTGTTAAAAAGTTACGTTTTTTAAAAAAGATAACACATTTTGTGGTCTAAATTGTCACTAACAGTTATTTTTATATGATTGTAATATGGCGCAAATTGTGTCAAGACTATAAAAATGATGACATACCAACGACCACAATTACTTGTATAAAAATTTATGTTGTGCTAGTTGTTAAACTAAATTATTTTACAAATATAAATTCAAAAGTTCCGCAATTAAAATTAAAAGTTGACTTTAGTTGAAAGTTAAAAGTTGACAAAGGATTGGTTTTTGTGAAATTACTGATTTAATACACGAAGTAATTTTCCCGGTGTGTAAAAATTTTGACTGTTACTTGTGACTTCATCACCAATCAAGCTTTTATCAAAATCAAACTGTAGCTAAAAACCTCTAAATATTCAGACAAGAAAATGGAAGGTTGGTAACAAACGCAGGTACCTACAAAATGACCCATGGAACTTGTAAGTCTTTTGACGGTTTACTGCTTCCATTACTTGCGGTTTAAGGTAATAAATTAATCTTTGCCCACAGAATAAGAGCAAACTTTTAAAAATGAAATTGAACGGAATCATATCTCCTTTATTTATAAAGCAAAATGAACCAATTTTGTAAGATGTTGTTTTGATACATAGTTCTACGTAATGCTTTTTTCAAAATAATAAAATAACGTCAAATATAGTGTGAAATGGAAAACTGTTAAATTGTGCATCAAATAACTTCAATTTCAAGAAAATTCCGAAGTTTTTTTTAAAAAACTAAAAAAACAGTCTTTTAGTAATGGAAGTAACAAATTAAAAAGCCAGCGTTCGATTTAGCACAAGAAGAAGTCTTAGAGAATGACTCATTTTGTGTCATAAATCAACACTTTACTTTCCATAAGGATAAAAGCCAGAAACTGTATTAGTTTCTACCGATAAGCGTTCGCCAAGAAAAAATGTTTTTCCACTCAACATCTATCGCACTAAGTTCTTCTGATTTATCTCCACTTTCCACTGTCCTGTATTATAACAAAAAGTCGCTTGGTGAAATCTATCGGCGCCAATTACAAGACGAACCCTTGCAGGACTTATAAAACTACGTGAGCTGGTGAGGTCGCCACATAATGGAGACTTGGAAATTCACCTACGTCAGGCGGATCCCGAGTCTTATCGAGCAGTGCTTAAAGAGATCAAGAGTAAAGAGATACACAACATTGTTATCGATACGAAGCCATCTAACATGCAGCATTTCCTCAAAGGAGTGAGTTTTAATTAGTGTCCAAATACGTGTCCAACACTGAAATAAACTCGGCCTCTCGTAAATAAGATAAGATATAACTTGTTTTATTCTTCAGATTTTACAGCTACAAATGAATGACTATAAGTATCACTATCTTTTTACGACTTTCGACATGGAAACGTTCGATCTCGAAGACTTCAAGTACAACTTTGTAAACATGACGGCGTTTCGCGTCGTCGACGTCACGGACTTATCGGTGCAAGAAGTACTTCGAGACATAGCAAAATTTCAGGCCAACATCAACGCTGATGCACCAATGAACTCCAGCTTCATTCAGGTAAAAATTCCACGTTCTTTTCAGCACTTGTATCATAAATAGCCCGGTCTGCACTTCCAACATTTACGATTGTTTTCCATTCCGATCTATGTAACATGATTGGAACGTTTTCACCAATCTTTATTTCAAAAGTGAGCATTACCATTCTCATAATTCTCGTTTCATATCGAAAGTTCTTTCGTAGAAACGAGCGCCCACAACCTAAATGGAAGTATTGGCTTAAATCCAGGTCCGCGTGCAATTGGACAATAAGATTATCACAACCGCTAAAGTTTTATTCTTGTCATCGTAAATAGTTTTGTCAAGTTATAAACTACGAAGATAAAAGAACATAAAGTAACTGAAAGGAGACAAATACGATGAAGGCATCTTTGTAATGTTGACACTTTATGGCGACGAATTTCGAGGGTTGAACCGAACTATTTGTACCTCACGTTTTTCCCCGTTTTCGGTCGCTAGGGATTCGGAAAAGGAATCAGTAGTGTGAGTGGGAGAGCATAAAAGAATCGGGACTAGATGGTAATCACAACTGCCTCTATATTACTGACAATCGAATTCATTTTTAACAAACCTTTGCCAACCCTCAGATTCCTGTTCACCAGCCGATAAAATGGTAGTCATCCAATTTATTCTAAGGAGGGTTAGGAGTTACTGTCAAAATGGCCCATAACACAGTATTTATTTCTTTGTTTTCATCTCAACTGTTAAAAAATTGAATGTTTTCAGTTTTAGTCCATTGTTCATTAGTTTCTCCCTTGAATATAAATCGTGCTCATATTTTTTTCAAGTCTTGTCATATCAGATCAAGTCAGTGTTGTCGGTGTAACTTTTGGTTACGAGCCAATTTCAAAACTGTGAAAAATAAATAAAATAATTAATCCAAACCATTTTAGTTCTTCAATGGATTATCTAAAATATTTGATTTACAAGCATTCCTCATTTTGTGAGCGCCCACATTGTTGGATTTAAAGCTTTTATGAATGCATAATCTTATTTCACTAGTGAAATTATTCAAGTTGTTCATTTTACGAGCTTTCACACTTTCCTCTAAACAAAGCATTGTTTGTTTGAATTAACGCCATTTCAGTCGCCAGCCGCCATAACTCGCCATTGTTAATAGGAGCTACGGTATGAACAGAATTATATCTTCTAAATTGCTATAATGGTTGAAATTTGTGTTTTCGTTTTATCCAAAAAATATAAAAAATCCAACGAACGTAAAAACTCCAAAAATTCAATTTGCGGAGAGTTCGTACCTGACAATTTGCTCCCGACAGTTCGTCCCCGACCAAATTCGTCCCGTTAAAAAATTGTTTTCTGCAAATTGGTTCCTGAAAACTTTGCTTCCATACAGTATAATTAGATCAACTGAATGTATTTGCGGTCATATATTTCGTTTTTCATTATCATTGTTTATTATTTGCAATGGGTGTATCTCAAAAATTCAAACTAGCAAATGACACAAAACATTCTCACAATTAAAAGAATATATACGTCTAAAGGTTTGGTCGAAGGCAAGAATCTGAAAAATCTGAGACAAAATCTTGACAGATACAAAGAATTACATAAATTACAAATTTCAAGAATTCCAAAAATTTTAAGTTATATTAAGGCGAGTGCCAAGACATTTTTCTTATGGAGAATCTCATCGTCTAAATATTCTGCTTATTTTTTAATGTATCAGTTTCGTTCTTATTCTCAACTGCTTGTATTCACATTTTCCTCTAAAACTAAGTAACAAACATTAGAAAAAGCATTTAACTTAAAAGTTAAATTACTTGAAAATTCGATAATTTGGGGTAGTTTTACGAATAGAAGTTTATGTCCGATTTTTGTGAATTTTTAAACTAAGAATTAGTAAAGAACACTTTCAAAAACACTTTCCCGTTAAGTTTAAATCGATATCATTAAAATTGGTTTAGTTATGAGTGAGATAAAATAAAAAAATTTCAATCGAAGGTCTGAATTTTTCAGATAATTTACGACTAGGTTTATACGACTAGGGATTTTGTCTAAAATTTTTACCTGCCTGTTTCGCACAGAGGACAACTAAATGATTACATTTAGAAGATAATAAATTATTAAAAGTACTAATAATAACATTAGCAGAACAAAGTTTCATTATGCTTGATGTATGAATTTCTAGGTACAACTACAGTAGTGACTCGATAGTCCGGACCTGCGGTAATCCGGATCGAATATTTGTTTGCACTATGTATGTTGTAATCCGGATATTTCACGATTTGGTAATCCGGATATAATAAAACTATGGAGTAAACTTTCGTCCAGTTTTTATATGCAATAATGCACAAGGTTAGTACCAGTTGCTAACTCATACGAAATGGCACCCCAAAAGCGTTTGCAAAAAACTCTAACCATTAAAGAGAAGGCCGTAATAATTGATGAATTGAGACGTGGTGTGAGTGGTAAAAATCTTGCTAATAAATATGGTGTAGGAACGTCAACTATTAGTGATATTAAAAAAAATGCAAACAAAATTAAGAGGTACAAAATCTTAAATATGCTTAGAAAATTATCTGACTGTCTTTATTTTAGTTTTGTTGGTCAATGTGTTTCTGATCCCAAAAAAGAAGAACTTTAAGAAAGGCAGAATATCCAAAAATGGAGACCAAGTTGTATTCTTGGTTTGTAAATTTGAGAAATAGGCATGTTCCAATTTCATGGGAAGTTTTGTCTGCAAAAGCTAACTATACGTACAATATTATGGCAATGACAATTTTGTTGCTAGCAGAGGTTGGATAGTGAATTTCAAACAAAGATACGGTATAAGCCGGCTTAAGATATGTGGGGAAAAACTTTCAAATAACGAAGCCGCTGTTCAGCCATTTATTGATGAACTAGATCATACAATAAAAAGTTTAGGCCTATTACCACCCCAAATTTACAATGCTGATGAGTCGGCTTTGTTTTGGAAATTGTTGTCCGATAAAACGCTTGTTGCTTCAACAGAAAAGACTGCGCCAGGGAGAAAAACAACGAAGGAAAGAATTACTTTTTTAGCATGTTGTAATTCTGATGGTAGTCACAGACTAAAACTTCTTGTCATTGGAAAAGCCAAAAATACAAGATGTTTTAAAAATGCTACTCTACCCGTTCATTATAAGGCGACTGCTAATGCATGGATGACTCGGGTCGTTTTTAAGGAAAATTTACCACACAAGGCAGTCCTTCTTATTCATAATGCAACTTGTCATAGTGATGAAATGGTTGGTGATGATGGACATTTTCTAATAAAATTTCTCCCTCCAAATACAACTGCGTTGATTCAGCCAATGGATCAAAATGCCATTCGATTGACAAAATTGTTCTACAGGAAAAGTTTTCTTTCTAAAATTTTAACGAACAATGCTGAAAATTTTGATTGGTTGAAGTATTTAAAAACTATGAATTTGAAAACAGCAGAATGTTTGCTCCAAAATGCTTGGGCGAAAATTCCTTCGGCTACTTTACAAAAATGTTGGAAATATTGTAAAATTTGACAACAATGTAGCAGAAGATGACGATGATGATGATACAATCCCTTTAAGCATTATAAGAGATAGACTGACTTCAGCAGCTCAAGAAGTTGATGAACTTTCAGCAATGTTTGGTGATCTGGCGGACATTGCCTTAGATGCTGGTGAAGAAATAGACTGGATTGATGGTGATGGAAGGCTAATCGGGACTCAAGAGGAAGAAGGAGAAAAAGAAGGAGATGGTAATGAAAACGATGAAAATGAGAACACTGAAGAAATTGTGGAACAGGTCAAAAATTAAAAAGCTTTAATACTGTGCTAAAATGGGCATCTCAAAACAACGTTCAATTAACTGATGTTATGACACTTCAAAGGTTAAGGGAAATGGCCTTTGAAAATTTCCAACGCAATAAGCGTCAGTCTAAAATTACAATTTTTTTTCAAACTTGTAGAATAAACAATTTGTCTTACTACAAAAATTAATATGTATTTGCTCTTTTTTTTAATATAGCATTGAAAATTATTAGTACTTGGTAATTCGGATTATTTGATAGTTCGGACCGGGTCGGTTTTAATTGATCCGGATTATTGAGTCACTACTGTATAAATAAAAATTAATTCAATTTAGTCATGTTTTCAACTAAAGGCTTTCAATAACACACGAATTACTTTCTCGGCTATTTCACGGTTTCGAACGTAAAGTTTAGAAATTGAAATTCAATAAAATAAATTAATTAGATGTTTTATTAACAAAAAATGGATCAAAATGATGCAGGAAGGGTTTACATTCTGTGTAATTTTCTACGTTTAATTTCTTAATGTTTAATTTCTTTCTAATTTTACTCAAATTAAAAGTTCATCAATGAATGAAAAATGTTGAGCGAAAAAATTTGTTTTGATTGCTAACTCTATTTGTAGAGAAATATTTATAAACGGCAATAAATTAATTTATAAATTTAGAAGCAAACGGCATTTTAAGGGTTTTAAAAAATAACCAAAGGGCATACAAAAGAAAGAAAGTAGGACAAAAGACTAACATACAAGATAATGGATATGTAAAAGCAAGTTTTTGAAGAAAATTAAAAACTTTTTTGGTAAATAACGCTACTAGAAGCAAATAGTAGCATTTGGATCAAGGAAAGAAGGAAATTAATAACGACGTCCAATTTTATCACAATTTGTGAACGGAAAAAGAACACAGACTCACATTATTTTACCCATGAAAAAGTATTTCTACCAGACAGAGGCAAAATAAGCATTTATCATTTTACGATCACTTTACAATAGCATAGTAAGGAGTGTCAGAAATGTCAGAAGCAATCTTAAAAAACTGCAAGAATCTTCATGATCTGAAGAATCAAAACTCAAGAACAGATTTACAAAAAAAACAAGTTGGGAAATATGTATAGGTAAATTTTTATAATGCAGTGGTGGAACAAAATAATTAAGACAAACGTCCCTTATTTCAGAGCTTCCGAAAGGTAATAGCGTCTTGAACGTTGAACCAAAGAACTATCGTTTCCGATGTAAAATTGAACGGTATAATAAATCAAGTGGCTTTCAAGACCTCATTGACTATGTTTCATCACGCACGACCTGCCAAACAGAAAAATGGAAAACATGTCGAGAATTACAATTTTTTTTAAATACTCAAAAAATGTTCAATTTTATTGGGATGACTCTAGAAATCGATGAGCCTTTGATCGTCTTTCTTTAAATTTGATCCCAACTTACTCGAGGTCGTGAAGTAGACTAAATTTACCTGAACTTCATTAAGGAGAACCCTAAAAGCTCCAGACTTCCCCGCTCACCAATTTTCCGATTAAACTGTGGAGATCATTTCAGTTTGAGTTTTGCTTCAAATTGAATCCGGACAAGATAAATAGGTAGTATTGTATAAATCAAGCTATTGCTAATATGGAAGCGGCATTTTCCGTTTTCCTTGTATCTCCGCATCTCCTCTTCTACTTTTTATTTAAATTTATATCAGCATTTACGATACTATCACAATTTATTTTCGGTTATACAAGACAGAAAATCGAGGCGTCGTTCGTCGTTTAAAACTGAGAAAAGCAAAAGTGCAATTTGTGCAAAAATACGAAGCTAACGTAATATGTTTTATTGCAGGCGGAAGCAGCACTGATATACGACTCTGTTTTCGTCTTTGCCATCGGGCTGCAGACTTTAGAACAATCGCATACTTTGAGATTATCAAATGTATCGTGTGACAAGGAGCAACCGTGGGATGGAGGGCTCAGTCTCATTAATTACATCAACTCGGTGAGTAAAAAGCAAAAAAATTATTATTAAATTTCGAGCGTCATATTTATCTCTGTTATTGCATTTCTGCGTGGAAATCTGATCTTTCGATGATATTAATTTCCCGATTATACTCGGATTTCGGTTTCAGGCCGTCCACAAAAATTCAATACACAACTTAATAATACAAGCATAAAGAAATAGACCAGTGTCGAAGCCTTCAAAAAAGGTAAAAAGTGCAAAAAAATCGTAGTAGAATGAAACCTATTGGAAAATGTTGAGAATATTACAAAAATGAAAGGAAAAATAAATTACGGTCGATTCGAGGTGGGGAAGTGGGAGAGGGTCGGTTTTTAAGGGTTAAAATCGGTTTATCTCGATTTCCGGCAAATCTACAAGTCTTATGGAAAAAAGTTAAATGGCAAAGTTGTAGGTAATAAAAAGATCTACAACTTTTGTATTTACACTTTTTTCTCATAACCTCAAAATTCACATGAAAAACTCAAAAAACCACGTTTTTGGTTTTTTATTTTTATCTTTAACAAAAATTTTTTTTTTATGAAATTTGGTGAAAACTTACCTTTGTATATACCAAATACACAAGAATTTTTTGGATTTGAAAAATTTATTTTTTCTCCTTATTTTTATTTAATACCGGAAAAGCACCCTAATTTTCAATCGAAAATTCACGCGTCAAAATATCAGCTTTTTTAAAAAAGTTGGTGGGCTTTTTATTCGTGAAACCTCAACTTTCTGATAGTGTAATAAAAAATATACGTCACTATTTTCAAAAAATAAATAATAAATATAATAAATATTTTCAAAAAATTTAAAAAACGAAAAAAACTCGAGTCAAAAAATTATTCATCATTATGAACAATTTTGAGCTATTTATTAATATTAACAATGTAATTACTCATTTAGCGTATGATTCTAAGTTACATTGATTAACAAAAAAATTTTCAATCAAAAGATACTATTATAATTAACAAACAACTAAGTTAATAATGTGTATATTTGATAAAACATCTACAATTTGATTGCTCTGGCATTTAAATTAACAGAGTTACAGTTTTAACATATTTTTTCCAAAAGTTTATAGTTTATTCCCAAAATAAAAAAATCCAAAATTTGACATTTTTGATCTGTAATAGCATTTTTTTTCGCAGTTAATTGTATATTAATTACTGTACGTCTAAATTAGTAATCTCCTCAATTTTCATGTTTGTTAAAAATACAGCCCTTAATACATATACAGGGTCCGGCAACACTTGTGTCCACCCCCAAAATCGTATTTATTTTTAAAGATAAAATTTTGAAAATTTGCATACGCTCACAGTTGACAAAGCTCTAGAAGCTGACGTAAAAATTTGTTTTTTATCACTGATAGTTTTGGCGTCGCGACGCCTTAAAAATGTAATTGTTAGGTAATTGTGAGGGTTTGTGATATCAACCCCTAATTTAATTTTTTTTCAATATAAATATGTTAAAAATATCTGAGTTGTTATTTTAGATTCAATGCAAATTGGTTTCAAAATTTGAGAAAAAAATGCTGTTTTATCAAGTTAGTTTCTAAGTTCATTACGTCAAAATTGGGAACTACGTTTACACCCATCTGTCAACATCTTGTGTCACAAATGACATCTATCCTTTGGCTCGCTTTAGATTGTAACAAAAGTCTTACTTGGTGAAATTGTCACTTTGTCGATGTTAATTAACGATTTCTGGTGTCCATAAAGTGCAACATGTCCGTGTTAATCAAAATTAACCTTTATAAAAGTGAGTGAAGTGACTTGTGAAATTTTGGTGTAAACGTAGATTGCCGCTGCACTGTCATAATTTTGAAAACTAACTTGATAAAACAACGTTTTTTTCGCAAATTTTAAACACAATTTGCATTAGATTTAAAATAAAAACTCAGATATTTGTACCACAGTTATGTTGAAAAAAAAATAAATTCGCGAATATTTCCGCAAAAACTCAAAAATCGCTAAAAATTATACTTCTTAGGCGTCGCGACGCCAACCATACCGTGATAAAAAAACAAATTTATGCGTCAGCTTCTAGAGCTTTGTCAACTATAAGCGAATGCAAATTTTCAAAATTTTATCTTTAAAATTAAAGACGATTTTGGGGGTGGACACAAGTGTTGCCGGACCCTGTATAATTTAAACAGTTAATGGTTTAATAAAAAAAAACTAAATTTGCCAAAATTAGTACGTTTTGCTGTAGAATTTTGAAATTTAGCAGACTTAGTAATTAAGTTTAAAGTAGTAATTTTGCCAAATTTGATTGCTTTGGCATTAAAATTGTTAGATATGCAGCCCTTATTAGACAATTCTTTCAGATTTCGGTTCAATCAAAAAATTAAATTTTCCAAACATAGTACCTTTTGCTGTATAATTTTGAAATTTGGCATATTTAGTAATTAAATCTGAAATAATAGCCTTGCTAAATTTCATTGTTTTGTCATTAAAAATAGACCCATATATTTTTTCCAAAAGTTTTTGGTTCGTTTTCAAAATAAAAAATTCCAAAATTTGACTTTCTTGGTTTATATTTTTGCAATTTAGCACAGTTAATAAATAAGTCTAAATTAGTAACTTCCTCAAATTTTATTGTTTGGCGTTAAAACTGACCGAGATAAAACCCCTAATAAATAATTTTAGCAGTTTTTGGTCCATTCAAAAAAATTATAAAAAATTTTTAAATTCAGTATCTTTTGCTGCATAACTTTAAAGTTTCGTATGGTTAGTAACTAAGTCCAGATTAGTAACTTTGCCAAATTTGATTGCTTTGGCATTAAAATTGTTAGAGGTACAAGCATTAACATATTTTTTCAAAAATTTCTAGTTCCATCATCAATTTAAAAAATTTCGAAATGTGTTTCTTTTGATCGATAATTTTGTAATTTGGCACAATTAATAAATAAGTCTAGATTAAAAACCTCCCGAAATTTCATTGCTAGAATCGGAAAACG
Source organism: Gnatocerus cornutus (assembly GCA_029298725.1). Taxonomy (NCBI): domain Eukaryota; kingdom Metazoa; phylum Arthropoda; class Insecta; order Coleoptera; family Tenebrionidae; genus Gnatocerus; species Gnatocerus cornutus. The sequence goes on from CM055510.1 coordinate 3,569,389, forward strand.
ACAAAGGAATACCATCAAAGAGACAGAAATTATTGAACTAAAAAATATTCCGAAGAACATTTATGTAGTATGAGATTTTTTTTATGACAAAAATATAATAAAACTGTAATAAACCAGCTTTTTTACTGAAAAAAAAATTATAACATCCTCATTTTTTAGATAAAATTCCCTTTAAATCCTATCTTGAATATTTTTAACAACCATTTTCCCATGTTTTATTTTGCAATCTTAATGTTTGATGGATTGAAAATTTTTTTGTGTATCAATGTAACATAGAATCATACGCTAAATAAGTAATTACGGTGTTAATATTAATAAATAGCTCAAAATTGTACATAATGATAGAAAAATAATTTTTGGATTCGAGTTTTTTTCGCTTTTTAAATTTTTTGAAAATATTTTCCATAGTGACGTATATTTTTTATTACACTATCAGAAAGTAGAGATTTCAACGAATAAAAAGCCCACCAACTTTTAAAAAAAAACTGATATTTTGACGCGTGAATTTTTGATTGAAAATTAGGGTGCCTTTTCGGTATTAAATAAAAATAAGGAGAAAAAATGAATTTTTCAAATCCAAAAAATTCTTGTGTATTTGGTATATACCTACAAAGGTAAGTTTTCACTAAATTTCATAAAAAAAAAAATTTTTGTAAAAGATAAAAATAAAAAACCAAAAACGTGGTTTTTTTAATTTTTCATGTAAATTTTAAGGTTATGAGAAAAAAGTGTAAATACAAAAGTTGTAGATCTTTTTATTGCCTACAACTTTGCTATTTAACTTTTTTCCATAAGACTTGTAGTTTTGCCGGAAATCGAGATAAACCGATTTTAACCCTTAAAAACCCACCCTCTCCCACTGCCCGATCTCGAATCGACCGTAATTTATTTTTTCTTACATTTTTGTAATATTCTCAACATTCTCCAACAGGTTTCATTCTACTACGATTTTTTTGGTTTCAAAAATTATCGACCCTGGTCTAAAAATGTTTGTCGTTTTTTCAATCCGTAATAAATTGGCATGAATCCATCACTATCTTCATTTTATGTGTCATTATTTTCTATGGTCAGAGAAAATGGTAGTGAAGCAAAGCCGAATAAAATTTATAGTGCAAAGCAAAACTGGTGTGTCGAAGAGGAAATGGCGCCATCGCTAGTAGAATTCATAAATAAAATAATAAAACCCATCACTTGCATTATGAACAGTTGTTAATGCATTTTAATTTAAATTTTAAAGATAGAGATTTTTGCCGCTTTAATTAAAAATGTAATTAAATGTGAAGAGAGTATAGCAAATGCTTGAATAACACTGGCAATTCAATGAAATTTACTGCTTATCATTAATAACAATTTTAGATCACGTCTGAAAAAACAATTAAAAAAATACTCGGATTAAACGTGGCGAAAAATAACATGTAAAGCGACCGGATATAAAATCCTCGCTCCATAATGCTCCTCCATGTGTACATCCTCTCCATCTTCACTCATATTTACCTAACAATTCGACTTTTCCCGATATTTACGCATTCTGAGTGTGATAATTTACCAATTTCCACTCCATAAAAAAAGTTACTTAATCCTACAAACTACTTGGCAAAAAATGTCACGCACGGTCTAAATCCTGGAGTTTATCTCAGTCACACAAAACAAGCGACCGTATATGAAAACAGTACATTTCAGTGCAAAGTTCGTCTTAAATCCTTTAAATTGCCTAGTTGACAGCGCTTATTATGATAATTTGTATTTAGTTGCTTCAGCGCAATTTATGTGTCGTAAATGTACACATGCTCTTGATGAGAATACAAATGCTGTCGGGAAAGTTATGTGACAGTTAATTAACTCGAAGAAAAACGGATAATTTACAAGGGCCGTAAATAAAACGAGAGGGGTAATTTTTATGGTTACGTTGCAGAAAAATTGTTGACCGTCGGGGCATTCATTCTCAAGCTATTTTATGTTGAATCTTAATTTTACCAGCAGGTACAAATAAATATACTCGTAAAAATTGTACAATAAAACAAGTTAGTGATTTATAATCATAACATAATGTGAAAAAGACAATAAGGGTAATAAGGGCTAATAAGCCAAATTGCACAACAATTAATACCTATTTCTTTTGGACCAAAAAAACTAAAGGGCGTAAATCCTTGAAAGAAATAGTTTCTAATAGATGGCGCCACAACAAAATGATTTTTATTTTGATTTTAAAGTAAAAATCATGTTGTGCAAATAATGCTTTGATGGAAAATCTTGATTATTTTAAAAGTGGCGTGTCTTCTAAATGTTCCTTAACTAATTGTGAATTTAATTTTTTTTAGACCGCCGTCTATTTTTAACGTTTTTGGAGACATGTAAATAGATCAGAAAACGGCGTTTAGCGGCCTAGACCTCTAAAAAGGAAACTAGTTAGTTTTATTGTTTAACGGTTGATATCGCTACTGCTATCAATGATCAGGAGTCTGCTAAAGAGGAATATAAGGGGCTATTCTGCATCGAGTCTGTTAAATTTAAAAGGTACGTTAAAATAGTCAGATTTAACGGTGCGGGGTTTAAATAGCTACTAGGTGGCCCTCGGAATTCTGTAGATCTCGCTTTTTTCGTAAACCTCGCTTTTCCGTGGCGTTGGATTTTAATTTGAGATTGTTTATTTGTTATACTATAAAACAAAGATGGCCTCGAAAAAGTTAGGTTGACAAAAAAACCGGGTTCTACAGAATTCAGACAGCCACCTAGTTAATTGTATTTTGTCATTTAACATTTAGCAAAGAAAGTTTTAAGATAACTTTATATTTTGTGGTTTTCGTTTTTTGAAACTCTGATACAAATAATAACGCCTGGCAAAATGTAGATTTTCCTGAAAATTTTAGAATAAAAAAAAGAATAAAAGGTTTAAAGAACCAACTGGCTTCGCTGTTAAAAATTTAACAGTACTACGCAGAAACTTCATAAATCAGACAGGCTGCCCCTTTCATGGTTTCTGAACTCATTGCAAATTCTATTAAAATGAAAGAAAAAAAAAGACACGGCATAGCAAGAAAAAAAGATACAACAGAATCTCGCGAATTTATATAAATTGGTGAGTTTTTATGAATACAGGCGATTTCTGAGTTGGTGTCCTCTAAGCCATAAAATGGGGTTGTAATAATCAGTAATAATCACCTCCTAATTATCCAACTTACGATTTTCCCTTGTGAATGTGGTACGGGTACGACCCTTGGCTAAGTGTTTGCCATCTTTCTTCACAACATTTGATAACAGGGGTTGGAAAAGGAAAATAACAAACCATCGATAATAGAGCAACAGTTACAAAACTGGTCCAAAAAATATTATGAAGAATAAAAGGGTTCGCTCTCTTACTAAATTTTTATTTAATGGAAGAAATAAAAAAATAATAAACAAATATAATGTTGACGTAGCGATGATGTTAACGGGGATGATTGAAGTTACAAAATTTGTCTAAACAACTATTTTATGACTTAGCGGATACCAACTCAGAAATCGCCTGTAAATTCGTTAATTCGCAAATAAACATTGCATTTCAATATCCTCGATAATAAGAATTATTGTACACACAGGGTTTTCGGTTTTCGCTGCCAGATTTCTACAGAAAAATGGCCGAGTCAAAAATTTTGAGATTTTAGCAATAATTATAAATGGGCTGCAATAATTTATATTTTGGGACCCATTGTTTGGAAACAACCTGTTTGTTTAAGTTTATTCATTCATAAATTGGTATTGGCCAGAGGCTGAGTTCACCTGAATTTGTCGCTGATTGTCTTGTGATTTTGTCCAACTTTCTCTGATTTCTGTGTGATTTCGTCAAACTTCCTCTGATTTTTTTTGATGTCGACTCCTGATTTTCAAGTAATATTATCTGATTTCCTATTGATATCTTAATGATTTTCCCTTATTGTCTGTCTAATGATTTCTTTCTGATAACATGACTTGTCAGAGGTTAATACTTGTCAAAAATGGCACACACATAACTTCCTTTTTTTTTCTCGCTAATTTCCCCTGATTTCCGTTTGATTTAGCCTAACTTCCCCCGATTCCTTATAATTTAGTCTGACATTCCCTGGTTTGTCCAACTTTCTTTGCTTTTTTTTTGTATTTCGTCAGTTTCCCTGATTTCGTAACGAATTCCTCTGATTCATAGTGATTTCCTAAAACTTAGGAAGGTTAATCCCTGATTTTCCAAAACAGTATCCGACAAACTTTCCTAGAATTCCTTGTGTTTGCGATTAACTTTCTCAGATTTTCTTGTAATTTCTTCCAAATTCTTCCGATTTTCTTGGAATTTCGTCTAATTTACCCTGATTTGCTAGTGATTTCCTCTGATTTTCTAATGATTGGCCCCTAATGTTCAAATATTTTCTCCTGATTTTTAGTGATTTCGTCTAACTGCCCCTGATTTTCTGGTGATTAAAAAAGGTTTATTTGCGCTTTTTCTTCAACTCATGCAATCACACAATAGATTCTCAGTTTATGAAGAAAAAATGCTGTTGATAATTCTGTATCATGAAATAAACGTAGTACGTTAAAATGGAGAATTTTAACGTACGTCTGTTAATTCGATTGTGAACGAGCCCTAGTTATGTTTGCGCGTGCGCTTTTCACTACTGTCATCGCGAGAAACGAAACTAATGAGAATGAAAAATCGTAAATAATATTAAAAAAAATATTTGAACAATGTATAAAGGTAACTGGAAACTTGAAACGCGTTTAGGAATGTAGAAAATTCTTGCATACTAAAAGTTTAGGTCAAAGATAATAAAATGTAAATTTATTTATTACCAAAACGTGCAGTTTTTTTCTTAGTTTAATTTATTACAAGTAGGTAAATTATTTGCGAACATTACTTTGTTGATATCTTTTTGAAAATATTTTAATGAGTGTCTAAAATGCATTTCTGTAATTTTTAGAACATGACCAAGTCGCTATCCATCGTGTAGAGCTCTTAAATAAAAATCTAATGTGAAAATGCATTTTGTACTAATTACAACATAACATTATTATTTAATAATTTATTTAATAAATTATTTATTCGACGAAAAAAATGGCTCACTTGAATTGCTCAATCAAATTAAATTTCATGGTTTATCTGAATATAAAAATTCATTCATCAATAATTAAAGTAACTTCAAATTTCATCTCATACATGTGATTTCTTTGTTATCAAAGATTTATCAAATGCATCAAATTTGATGTAATTATTTTAAGAATTCAACAAAATTCATCTTATTTCGTAACGTTTATTAAATATCCTCGAAAACAACTGTCAAAGTGAATCGAAAAGCACCCTGTTAAATTTAAAGGATGACCTCGGTTTGCCTTTAAAAAAGCAGCTTTTTAACGTACTTTGGTTAAAATTTTAACGGACTTCGGTGATACAGAATAGGAATTTCACTTTCAGGGACCTTTAAAATTTTAACACGCCTTTAAATTTTGACAGACTCGATACAGAATAGCCCCTCTATTGTTTTATTTCCAACATAGTCGCTACAGAGTAAAAGCACTAAATCAGTTTTTTTTTATTTTTTTAATGTTGGCCTACAAAATGCTTAGCATTTTCCGGCCTTGTGATCCAAATAACTATTACCGCACTATCCACGTAAAAATCAAGAGGCCAGAAATAGCTATTTGTGTACCAAGGTCAAAAAGAAAGAAGGCGAGGGCAAAATGGCACTTTTTGGCCGTGATACACACAAGATTTTTTAGGCGACATCATTAAATTTACAAGTTAATTAATTTTTATTTATGATTTATTGATTTAATCAATTATAACAACTGAATAATTGTAAATATTCATGATTCCTTCAGAAAAGTTCATATTTTCTTTATTTACATTTGCAGTTTCGGCATGAGTAGTTTCGCAATTTGTATGAATTAGTTTTGATGTGCTTTTTGATGTTGTTGCAGCAGCAATGCTAGACATGTTTATTTTCAATAATTCAACACCTCTTTGTTGCACTTTACAGCAGTTTGTTGATTTGATTTTACCCAAAAAATTAAAAAAATGGGGGTAATGTCGGTATCTTGATGTAATATGCAAAACTATGGATAGATGGCGCCACCATAGATCGGCCAAAAATGTTTGCGCACAAAAAAGACTTACTATTAGGTCGCTTTTGAGACTAAAAAATTCCATTTTTAGTTTAAGCCGCCTAAACAAATATTTCTTGCATATTTGAACATTTTTTCAAGTAAGTATCCAATGAAAAACTATGTCATAAAACTTCTATAATTCAATAGTTCACATTTTAATTGGCGTTTTAATAAAGTATTACAAACTAAAAAAAACTGAAGAAACAAGAGTAAACAAAGTAAAAGGTGCTGTAGAGACAATTCTACTTTAGAAATAATTTTTCACTTCTGCAATATAAATTCCAAATTGGTTGATTAGTGTTATTGGTGAATGAGTAGTCTGTAACTCTCCACTCTTTTTCAATGGAGTTTTGTGTGAACAAATGCACAATTCCAGTCACGAACTTGGTCCCAGTCTTTGTTGTTATTACAGGAACAGCGTTTTCACCAACATCAATCACAGCTGCTCCTTCACAAGTGTAACTCATGTCTTCCTCTATTGTTAAATTGACTTTAACTGCTTTCTTAACTGATTTACCTCTTTAAGTCACTATAACTTCCGGCTGTATTCGCAAAGGGATCATCTTCCACTCCAACTTATAACATAACATTCAAATTTCTTGATTCATTAAGCCCATTAGAATTTAGTTATGAGAAACATATTTCATTACACACATCTTGGATTAAAACTTCCACATATCGCTTACGCGGGATAATTAGACACTTAAATCCATAGGAACCATTTCGGTCAATTTTATTTGATCGGAAATTGAGTGTCAGCGCAATAAGAGCACATTAACGGAAGGTTTATAATGTTGTAAACCACTTAAGAGTTAGTTAAATTTACGCCATACTGACGACGAACAATTTGTTTTCGGAAAACAGATGAGTATATCGACCTGCCCTCGAATGTTCCGTTACAACTTCACTTCGATCACTAATGGTTCTGTAAAATTGAGGTGGAAAACGTTTGCAAGTTGAGTTTCCAGGAAAGCTCTTACATCCAACCGTCGCGTCAGGCTGACAGCACTTAATTTATTAACATATTAAGCGCATTTACGCTTCTTGTGTTCAATAGTAGGGCTTGTCTGTACCTATTATTTCAGATAAAAGACAACTATAAATTTGCTAAAGAACAGATATTTATATTGCTTCTATTTAAAACAGTGAGGACAGTATCTAATTTGATCAATTTACTTCATCTCATTATTTAAGCAGATCCTGTTGCGTTCAAATCTTTTTAATTAATTTTTAATTTGATGAGAATTATCGGTAACGAGTAAATGAGATACTTCTTCACCAAAAATCATGTTTCAATTATTAATTGAATCGAAAAGAAGTGAACATCTTAGACGAAAGAGTATCCTCTTTGGTGAAGAGCCACTCAATCAGGACTCCCTCGTTCTGCGTGCATAAAAAGTTTACTTCATTGCCTGCTGTGAGACACACTTTACTCGCTCAAATGAGGTGTTAAGTAATGATTACAAGTACGTCGTTCGTTTAAATGTTCCTCGTTAGAACAATTAAATTGATGTACACAAGTTTTTTATCAAGATCAATAATTCTTTATTAAAGAAATACCTATTAAAGCGTTAAATTTTTTAAGTTTTAAAAATGGTATAGTTATTTAATAAACTAGTTTGTTAATGAAGGCGATTAATAATGGAAACTGTTTAAAGCACGAACGAGCGACAGCGAGTGAGTGAGTGTTTTTAATAGTTGAAATTATTAATCGCCCATTAAAAAACGAGATGATTACAACATTTTTCCGACGATCGTCGCAACAATCAACATTCATATTTTCATTTGGATTCAATTAGATGAAATTTTATAATAACTTATATTTGTCCGAATTTCACAATGTTTACAATTATATTATTAATGGAACAATTGTTTAAGGTACACATATGGCTATCAATGTTATCAACATTTTCTAAGTTAGAAGAAGAAACATTTAGGACTGATTTTGTGGCTTCCTCTTTGCTCCCATGTTTTCCACTGGCAATTGTGGCCCTGATGTATTAGAGCTGGTGTTCATATTACTGCCACCAATATTGTTCTTGCAACATTAGTCTTATTTTCAATAGATGCTTCTATATAGCCTTCTGGTACTGAAGTCGATTTCCACCCACCATGTCTCTTGATCGTTGCAAAATCGGCCCCTGCATTGGACAATATGGAAGCAGAAGATAGGCGAAAACAATGACCTCTATATAAATTTGGTGTGGGTAGCTTCAAGAACGTCGCAATCTTCTGGGGAATTTTTCCAAGAGTATTTATCCCTACTCCCTAAATTTCATTTCCGTGGCTTAAAAACTTCCAGAGTTACACATTTTTATTTTCAAAAATTTGAAAATTTTAGTTCATTTAAATAAAAAATTCTAAAAACTGGGTCTTTTGCTCTACAACGTTCAAATTTGGGGGAGTTGATAAGTAGATCCAAGCTAGTAACTTCCTTAAATTTCATTGTCTTGACGTAAAAAATTCCAGAGTTACAAATTTTTCATTTCAAAAATTGGAAGTTTTAAGTTCATCTGCGAAATAAAAAATTCTAAAAACTGCGTCTTTTGCTCTACAACGTTCAATTTTAGGAAATTTGACAAGTAGATCCAAACTAGTAACCCCCCTAAATTTCATTTAAGTGGCATAAAAACTTCCAGAGTTACACATTTTTATTTTCAAAAATTGGAAAATTTTTGTTCATGTAAATAAAAAATTCTAAAAACTGTGTCTTTTGCTCTACAACGTTCAAATTTGAGGGAGTTGATAAGTAAGTTTAAACTAAAAACTTCCCTAAATTTCATTGCCGTGGCGTAAAAACTTCCAGAGTTACAAATTTTTCATTTCAAAAATTGGAAATTTTAAGTTCATATGCGAAATAAAAAATTCTAAAAACTGCGTTTTTTGCTCTACAACGTTCAATTTTGGGGGATTTGACAAGTAGATCCAAACTAGTAACCTCCCTAAATTTCATTTTCGTGGAATAAAAACTTCCAGAGTTACACAATTTTATTTTCAAAAATTGGAAAATTTTAGTTCATTTAAATAAAAAATTCTAAAAACTGTGTCTTTTGCTCTACAACGTTCAAATTTGGGGGAGTTGATAAGTAGATCCAAACTAGTAACTTCCTTAAATTTCATTGCCTTGACGTAAAAACTTCCAGAGTTACAAATTTTTCATTTCAAAAATTGGAAGTTTTAAGTTCATCTGCGAAATAAAAAATTCTAAAAACTGGGTCTTTTGCTCTACAACGTTCAAATTTGGGGGAGTTGATAAGTAGATCCAAACTAGTAACTTCCTTAAATTTCATTGCCTTGACGTAAAAACTTCTAGAGTTACAAATTTTTCATTTCAAAAATTGGAAGTTTTAAGTTCATCTGCGAAATAAAAAATTCTAAAAACTGTGTCTTTTGCTCTACAACGTTCAAATTTGAGGAAGTTGATAAGTAGATCCAAACTAGTAACTTCCTTAAATTTCATTGCCTTGGCGTGAAAACTTCCAGAGTTACAAATTTTTCATTTCAAAAATTGGTAGTTTTAAGTTCATTTGCGAAATAAAAAATTCTAAAAACTGTGTCTTTTGCTCTACAACGTTCAAATTTGGGGGAGTTGATAAGTAAGTTTAAACTAAAAACTTCCTTAAATTTCATTGCCGTGGCGTAAAAACTTCCAGAGTTACACATTTTTCATTTCAAAAATTGGAAATTTTAAGTTCATATGCGAAATAAAAAATTCTAAAAACTGCGTTTTTTGCTCTACAACGTTCAATTTTGGGGGATTTGACAAGTAGATCCAAACTAGTAACCTCCCTTAATTTCATTTCCGTGGCATACAAACTTCCAGAGTTACACATTTTTATTTTCAAAAATTAGAAAATTTTAGTTCATTTAAATAAAAAATTCTAAAAACTGGGTCTTTTGCTCTACAACGTTCAAATTTAGGGGAGTTGATAAGTAGATCCAAACTAGCAACTTCCCTAAATTTCATTGCCGTGGCATAAAAACTTCCAGAGTTACAAATTTTTCATTTCAAAAATTGGAAAATTTTAGTTCATTTAAATAAAAAATTCTAAAAACTGTGTCTTTTGCTCTACAACGTTCAAATTTGGGGGAGTTGATAAGTAGATCCAAACTAGTAACTTCCTTAAATTTCATTGCCTTGGCGTAAAAACTTCCAGAGTTACAAATTTTTCATTTCAAAAATTGGAAAATTTTAGTTCATTTAAATAAAAAATTCTAAAAACTGTGTCTTTTGCTCTACAACGTTCAAATTTGGGAGAGTTGATAAGTAGATTCAAACTAGTAACTTCCTTAAATTCCATTGCCTTGGCGTAAAAACTTCCAGAGTTACAAATTTTTCATTTCAAAAATTGGAAGTTTTAAGTTCATCTGCGAAATAAAAAATTCTAAAAACTGCGTCTTTTGCTCTACAACGTTCAACTTTAGGATATTTGACAAGTAGATCCAAACTAGTAACCTCCCTAAATTTCATTTTCGTGGAATAAAAACTTCCAGAGTTACACATTTTTATTTTCAAAAATTGGAAAATTTTAGTTCGTTTAAATAAAAAATTCTAAAAACTGTCTTTTGCTCTACAACGTTCAAATTTGGGGGAGTTGATAAGTAGATCCAAACTAGTAACTTCCTTAAATTTCATTGCCTTGACGTAAAAAGTTCCAGAGTTACAAATTTTTCATTTCAAAAATTGGAAGTTTTAAGTTCATCTGCGAAATAAAAAATTCTAAAAACTGCGTCTTTTGCTCTACAACGTTCAATTTTAGGAAATTTGACAAGTAGATCCAAACTAGTAACCCCCCTAAATTTCATTTCCGTGGCATAAAAACTTCCAGAGTTACACATTTTTATTTTCAAAAATTGGAAAATTTTAGTTCATGTAAATAAAAAATTCTAAAAACTGTGTCTTTTGCTCTACAACGTTCAAATTTGAGGGGGTTGATAAGTAGATCCAAACTAGTAACTTCATTAAATTTCATTGCCGTGGCGTAAAAACTTCTAGAGTTACAAATTTTGCATTTCAAAATTTGGAAATTTTAAGTTCATCTGCAAAATAAAAAATTCTAAAAACTGCGTCTTTTGCTCTACAACGTTCAATTTTAGAGGAGTTGACAAGTAGGTCCAAACTAGTAACTTCCTTGAATTTCATTGTCGTGGCGTCAAAACAGCATCTAATCAACGCTTTCAATGGTATTTAAATGGACCGGCACGGTTTGTTGATCCTCCAGAGTATAGGCTATATCGATATTGGAGTGTATATTTAATATCGAAAAGAAAATCGATGTAAATTTAATAACAATTTATTACGTAAAATTTCAGTTTCATAAATAAAAAAATATAAAAATTTTGTATGAGCTTTAAAAACTAAGGTTTGTATAGATTCATTTTTGATTAATTTGTGAATTGATCGAGTTATTTCGATGTACAGCGCTGGGATTAGAGTCATCATCGAAATGAATTGCCACTTACATGTGGTAAAACACAAATGATATATCTGCGTGGTAAAGTGATACATTAACGCATTCATTTTCAAAAGAAATCTTGCAAATAAAGTAACTTTAATGTTAGATCGTCGGAAATAGTATATTAAAGAACGTGTTTTATAATGGCCAATTTAGTGCACGAGTTTCCGGTGTACAAAACGAGCCGTAGGCGAGTGCACCAAAAAAATAATTTCGATGCATTGACATATTTGAATCATCATTTAACCGATACTTCTCCCGGCGCATCCACCATTCTTATAATTAATGTTACCTAGCAGCATAATCATCAAAGATTTGTTTTCACATTACAAAAATATTTAAAAACATGAATATCACGTCTGGCCTTCGTTTATCTGGCACTCGATTAAACTTTTCTCATTTGTCATATTACGTCCGCTTCATTTTCGAACAATTTCAAAGTCCACGCAAACTGCGCAAAAAAACAAAGATCGTCAAGCATTAGGCTCGGAAATATTTTTCTCGACAAAAGCTACAGCTAAACGCACTAAATATACAGGGTGTCCCAGAACTCACGCCTAGCCGAAATAGCAATCAGGATGCCAAAAATGCAATTCGTTTTGTCCTGATGTGCATCAAAATTGAGAAATTGCTTAACGAAAATGACCAATCCCAGAAGCGAAAGCACACATAATATTAATGTTGCTAGGTTTCATAATTTAATCTTAAACAGGATAAATTGATTTGGTCTACTACATTTCTTTAACTGACGTCTAATGTCAATTTGACAAATGAAAACCACACGTATTCCCACCCGGCCTTGTGATTGGTCAACTTTGTCATGACTTTTCTCAGTTTCTGTTGGAGTTGGAACTTTTTTTCAGCAATTTACACATTCACAGCTTTTCCCGATATGCCCGGTTTTCGGCTAGGCATGAGTTCTGGGACACCTGTATAGTTACTGAAATATAAACACTACACTTTGTTTCTATTCACAAAAACATTTTGCAGTTTTAACCTTTCCATTTTTTTCATCTAGGGCCCGGATTAAGTTATTAAAACTCCCCCATTTCCTCTTCGACGTCGTTAAATTTTTTCATTCGGTGGCTTTAGCCTACAAATGATCTGACCCATACCGAACTGTGATAAACTGTGACTTTTATTGCTGGCAATTAATCTTCGCATCAGGAGAAAGTTGGGACTCTTTACCCTATACATTTTATTTAGGTGTTTTATGAAGTAGAACCAATAAAAACATGTTTTTGGTCAGACGAGATTTTTATTAAAGTGAGATCATGCATAACAGGATACAACGTAATTATTTCGCGATTTTACTGAAAAATAGCCATATAAGTCGTAAATTGAGTTGTGGATACAAGTAACAAGTTTTGGACTGTAAAAAGGATGAATTTGTGCGGTCAATATAATCCAATAAAAATTTCAAAGAAACGGAAGAGCAACCCGAGGGAATTTTTGTTACGTATGAGATTATCATCACAGATATTTCAGTAAAAATTGTCTTGGCAAAAGAACTCTCTTTAAATAAAAAACAAGATAAAACCCATTCGCCACATACTTACAAACAGCATTTTTTCTGCATTAACAGTTCCTGTGGATTGATGACTTGTTTATTATCTATGAAAGCAAACCAGCCCCCTTGGTGATTAACAGCGATCAGTTCTCCCTTTGTTCCGTCTGAAAAAACATGTAGCAAATTAATTGTGTTGCATTGTTCCAGGTGGAATTCAAAGGTCTCAGTGGTCCCATAGAATTCAAAGAGGGACGTCGAATTCAGTTTAAGCTTGACTTACTCAAACTGAAACAACACGCACTGGTCAAGGTTGGGGAATGGCGCCCTGGGGCAGGGGTCAACATTACCGACCGGGCCGCTTTCTTTGATCCTGGAACTATGAACGTCACACTAGTCGTTACCACAATATTAGTAAGTGTAAAGGATACACGTAATGCATAGAAAGTTCGCTTTGAACTTTGTGAATATTTCAGTGCTGCTAAATGGACTTGCGCTTGTTAGTTTTGCATGTATTTAGTTAAACGGACTTCTCCATTTAACTTCAATATAACAAAATTTCGTTGCGAATCAAGGGACTGTCGTCAGCATACAGGAGCAATTAGCAATAATGCCACTATGCTTAAACACCAATAAAATTTGAACGCTATTAATAGTATATTAAAGAACGTGTTTTATAATGGCCAATTTGGTGCACGAGTTCCCCATATTGTATGGGACGAGTGCACCAATGCCATTATAAAACAAGTTCTTTATACTATTTTTTCGAATTTGCACCCTTTTTTAATAATAAATTTAATTCTCCAATTCTAAGAGTTTTCGTGTAACACGATTGGTAATGGTTTTGTAACCACGACTTGTCACTTGATTTTTAAATTCAATTTAAAATTTGACATTTATCGAGTTTCACTATCACTGAATTTTAACCTAACGTAACCTAACCTCACAACCTGCATTCACATCTATTATTTTTAGGTACATATATTGTTGGCCGCAAAGGACAATTCAATTATATTGATACATTTTTTATTCACGCAGCAATTTATTAAACACGAATCGTAAAATCCAAATTGACCAAGAACTTGACAGGAAACAGGTGACAGCCAGACTAATTAGTTCTGCCAACTCTTTAAAAACAAAATTTTCTACTTGAGTTCTTTTATTAGTGATTCACGTTCGGTAGAAGTAACTAACGGATACTTTCGTGTCGCTACGTTGGATTTTTGAAATAACTAAGAATTAAACATTGGCATCACTCTCTGTCAAATAAATTTGTAATTAAAATTTGACAATCAAACGAAATGGAATCAACTATTATAAGACAACCAGTTTCAAATGGTAGAAAACAGAATATTTTCCTGCAAAAATCGGAGGAAGGAAAGTCAGAAGTTTATGGTTAATATATAGATATTTACATAACAAGTACGGAAAGTGACCAATTTTGCACGAGTGTGAAAGTAGATGCACGAGGCGCCAGCGAGTGCAGATATTACACGAGTGCAAGAAAGACACTTTTCGACGAGTTATGTACACTATTTTTCCTATGACCTTCCATCATCAGGAAAAAACCATAAGTTTCGACAATAGTTCATTTCTTATCTATTCTAAATGTCATTTTTCTGCGACCTTATATAAAAGTGACGTATTCCACATAGTTATATGGTTGATGTTTTCGTACATCCATTTGCGAAAGTAAAAGTTACTAGTGTGATATGAATATATTCGCATGGGCCTGTCAAACCTGATTTGTCAAAAACGACCTAACCAATTCACTTTTATCATTATGCATGTTGTTTTACAGTGAATCGTCTACATATTTGAGACAAAAATTCAAGAGTTACATTTGTATTTCAAAATAACTGTCAATTTTGACAGGTCTGTGCGGATATATTCATATCACACTAGTGACTTTTACTTTCGGAAATGGAGGTACGAAAACATCAACTTTCGGAGTCATTTAACCGTGTGGAAAATGTCACTTTCATATGGGGTCGTAGGAAAAATCAATTTCGCAATGCACACCAAACAACCAGAAAAATTTTGTTTCACACTGCGAAAAATTAATTAGGCAAGACTGGTCAGCACTCATGGGAGACGCAGCTGTAGACAATATTCCTTCAATCATTGTAACACTAACAGAGTCAGATTCAAAAGATGAAATCGATGAACTAGTTGAATCTGATTCGGAGCTCTGATGATTTTCTTCTTTTTCGTTTGGAAAATAACTATTTACCTTGACAAACCAGAAACTGTCATTTTGATGATATCTGTTCTACAAGGAATTACACTACAAAAGTTAACCTTAGTGACACAGCTCAAAAATAAAAGTTACTAAATTTAGTTACTTCTATAAAAGGTCTCAATTTTAGTGGCGGAAGGTACAAGGTGTTTATAAATGTTTCTAGCATCAAGGGTGGCTATGAAATGTCAAAGAAATTTTCTGCTCATTACAAATGTGAGTTTGGATTTGTCAACTGACATTTGCAGTTAACCTCAAACATGAAGCAAAGTAAATTTTGAGAAATAAACTATTCCAGTTGTGGTTTAAAACCTGAAAATTAAAAACTTTCGCTTAAAACCATAACTAAAACGTCATTGAAGTAAGTAACATTATAAATAATTTTCAAGATAGTTATATTCATTATGTAAACAAAGCGGCAAAATAGTGTACGACAGGAATTCCATAGCCACGCTTGATGCTAGAAACATTTATAAACACCTTGTATATATGAGAGCTGAGTGTATCTGACAAGTTAGGGGTTTTTATCAAAGTTGGCACTAATTTAGCGTGGGGGGTGTCAAAATAAGTTTGTTTACATTTTGATTGACACTTTTGGTTAAATCTGGAATTTATTGAAAATACAAAAAGATTTAAGTCTAATTTGATGAACAGTGGTTAATAAAAGATTTGTACTACGCGATGTGGATGTTTTTTTGACTACTAAACATGTTTGTAAACAAATCGCTTATTTTTCCAAATTAAACCTTTAGGCGAACATTTTGCATTCTATTAATAGAATTTGGGTTTAGATTCGAAGCAAGTGCAAGTATTGACGTTCAGTGAGCAAAAAAGACGAAGTTATCAACATTTAGACTCTCGAAGATTATATTTTTCTCTTTTTTTTTCTCAAAGGTTTCAAAGTGAGGGTTTTAATTTGAGGATCTGAACATGTTAAGCCATAAACTAAACATAACTGTTAATTACAGTTAAAAACTAGCACGATAGGTTATGTTTAATTACAACCCTTGTTTTTCAGTCTCACTGTGAGTTATGAAGATCCATCTTTTCATCAAAAAAAGTTCTATACATAACGAACAAAACCATTGACGATTTTTGTCTAAATTTTGAGAAAATTAAATAATTTCTCACATTGCTAATATTGTTTCTGTCATTTCAGTTGTCAACTGTCAACAAGACAATGCATGCGACATAATAAACC
Source organism: Gnatocerus cornutus (assembly GCA_029298725.1). Classification (NCBI taxonomy): domain Eukaryota; kingdom Metazoa; phylum Arthropoda; class Insecta; order Coleoptera; family Tenebrionidae; genus Gnatocerus; species Gnatocerus cornutus. The sequence continues at coordinate 3,585,897 of CM055510.1, forward strand.
AAAAAATATCACTAAGAAGTACAACCCCATGCACAATTTTGCGTACAGTCCCAAAATTTGGACACATGTTGGACTTTGGACCTCACGTTCAAAATAAATAGCATATAGTATCGGTCCACTCATTAAAAAGTTAGGTTGGCAGCAGCCCCTAGCGATTTTTATCAGTAACAATTGGTAGTAAAAGCGTTTGACCTTGACGCAACAGTGGCATGCGTAGAAGCAATTGTCTTTCACAACACTGCCAAAACTTGTTAAATCTCTATTAAAATCTTTAATACACTCAACTTTGACAACGTGTTAACCTCAAAAGTCCCCAAGGAATTGAAAGCCAGATTTACACCCAAAAATTTTCGAAAATTTACACTAGAGAGCAATGAGCTGGACTTTAGATACCTATAAACGACTCCAAATTGAGTACTCTAATGGACTATTAAAGCGGCAAATTCGAAAAAAAAATTATACATTTTGTTGCATGTGCATGTCTCCGCTTCTTTCTCAGGAGAGTCCTTACGTAATGCTCCGTAAAGAAAAAAACTTCACCGGCAACAACCGCTTCTATGGATTCTGCGTTGACGTCCTGGAGAGCATCTCGAAAGAAATCGGCTTTGACTATCTTCTACAACTAGTTCCGGACCGGAAGTATGGCGCCCGCGACCCCATGACTGGTCAGTGGAACGGGATGGTGCGGGAATTGATGCAGCATGTACGTTAATGTGCACGGTTTTGCTTCCTGCATGTACAACAGCCAAACTAATAAAATGTGTAAAGTAACTTGGCTGATGGTGTTGGTAGGAGCAGCCGTACGTAATGCTAAAAACCCAAGATTATCTTTCCGGTAATGACCGCTATGAAGGCTTCTGCATTGACTTATTGAAGGAGATCGCTTCGATGGTAGGCTTTGAATACAGAATAGAACTTGTGCCGGACAGCAAATACGGAGTAATAGATTTAGAAACGGGGGAATGGAATGGCATTGTCAGGCAATTGATGGATAAGGTAGGTGAAGCGGCTGTTGAATTCTGGAAGAATGACTGTTGGAACTAAAATTTGCATATCCCACGCTTTTCGTTACACCTGTAAAAAACTCGTTAATGCTGTTTTCATCTCCCATTGAAAATTTCCATTTGATTTCAAACATCGCTAAAATTCCTTTTACCATCGCTCAAACACGCAATTACAGCTCGATGCACCACAAACCCTCCAAATACGATACGACGCGACGGCTGAAAGCTTCAGCAATATCAATGATACCGTCGGTAAAATGCAAACCGATACCATATTCTGACAAGCCTCGCCACACATGCAAATGCAAACCTCACATCACATTAAAATCTTACTTTTTTCTGCCAACAGCTAACATCAAATTAAAGGGAATTTGTGTTCCGCTCCGATTAGTTCTAGGCAAAGCCCCGGATTTATCGACGAAGGATTACTCGGTTTCAATCTGAATAAACAAAGCTTTATGATCAGAAACAGTTAAGGAAACCGTCAATTTGTAGCTTTGTTGTTAAATAGTTTGCAACGACAAAGACAATTTAATGTAAGAAAGTTGCCAGAAATCGGAACGAATCGATAAATTGCTTCCGCACAATACGCGCTAATTTTGAGTTTGCCAACGTTCGTACAATTGCGTCCAAAAATAATGCACCATGGTATGAATTCAATATGCACCCAACAATACATTTTACCTCTAGAACTTTTGGGTTGGTCTGCTTGAGATCTGAGCGTCAGTTTTTGTACAAGGGTGCGTCAGACAACCAAATTTTATTTACAACTCACTTGAAAACTCATTCAGATTGAGTCGACTAAACAACATGATTTGAAGACCATTGAAAGAAATTTTGAATCAATGTTTGTATTTTTAAGCAATGACCTCATTTTCACTATAAGTTGATTGCGATTAAATTAATCACGCATTTAATTAAGTTTGATTGCTGACATGGATGGATGATGGAATCAAATATTAATTTTAATTAAAGATTTAATTTTTAATTTCTAATTTATTTCTTAAAATTCATTTTTCTTTACATAATTCACTTTCATTGCTAAAAAAGTAAATTTTAGAACAATTGATTTTTAATTCTGATCAATAGTAAGTAACTAAGTATAGGGCGGTTTAATGCAATAATTGAAATTAAATTAAACTTGTAACTTACTTATGTCACTTTAACATAATGTTAAATATTTCATTTCATTCTAAATTGTTAGAGTAACAGTATCACTTTAGCAGGAAATTGTATAAAGGCACATTTAACAATCCTAGTGCTGTTAAAAATTTGGCAACAATACTAGTGTTGGTAATTTTGCTACTGTTTACATGTTTTACTGATTATGTATGGCCAACTAGCATTTATAATTTTTGAAGCGTCATTTTATACATTTTCTCGAGTTTTAGTTTTTCAAACATAGTTTTTTAGATGTAAAAACCCCAATAACGTTATTTGGTTTCGTAAAATTAAGGATTTAATTTTGTTTCGGTAAACCGGGTGTAAAGTCCGTTTTTTTATTAAAAAAACCACCAACACCGCACTCTCCCAGCACTTTACAACCGGCAACATCGTCGAAGGTGACTTTTTGGTCATAAAATCAAATAGGTTAGCTGCCTAATTGACAATTTGACTACACAAAACGGCCTTCCAGGCTGTGCCGAGTCTATTCAATCCTGATTTGCAATCCAACAGGCTGTAAAAGAAACACGTTTTTAACGGAAACACTGCCTAATTTTCAGAAATGTCAAAAAATTGACAAAAGTTTTCTCACCAAAAATCTCCCTAGGCAACGTTGTCGGGTGTAATGCAGGGGAAAATTGCGGTGTTGGTGTTTTTTTTTATAATTATAATTTATAATTTTTTTAATTATTTGTCTCTAGCTATAAAATATAGTTTTTTTTAACTTTGCCATAAAAATACATTTTCTGTCATTCTTTGGGACCTAAGAAACTCAAATTTTCTTCATTTTTTTCACTAGTAATTAACTTATGTTTCTACTAACTAGTAAGTGAAAAAGTTACAAAACAATGAGAGCAAGTGATTTGACATGTCAAAATTGACAATTATATTTTTATTTAATTTAAGCGAAATTTGAAAAATTTCATACTGCACTTTTAAGCTAATCTAAATTTTAATCATTCGTCAACTCTATTATTACAAGTTAACATTAGATTAAAACAAAACTTAACTTCACACGTTGAGTAATCTACTATATTTTGTCTGTATGTCCTGAAACTTTATTTACAAATATTTTTTCCCCAATTTCAGTAAATTTGAATCAACAAAAAGGCTGTAATTTATTGGAGATCAATTCTGGTCATCAGGTAAGACCCACCACTTGAGGGTGATTATGTTTATAGGGTCTTGCGGTCAGTTTGGTGGAAACTGTTTAAAAAGTTAAAGTCATAAACGCTCCACCGTATTTATACGTTTCTTTTACCACCACAGAACAGCAAAATAAGATCGAAATAATTTTAGAACAGGGTTTTTGCAAACATTGATAAATTACCATTTTATGACTACTCAGATGTGCTAGGACTTATACCTGCCCCGGCGAGGCCCTCAAAATGCTATTTGGAAATAAGCAATGGTGCATTATTTTTGGACGCAATTGTACCAACGTGTTTTAATAAATCCTACCGAGAACTGCGAGTTTAGAACGCAAGAATTTTATTTGATTCGTTCGCTGAAAATCATTGACTCAACCAGCTCAGGAATGAATTCAAAAGTTTTATGCATTCTGAGCACATTATTTGAGCTCTTAATTTTCTTTTGCTAGTCAAAAATTAGAAGTAAATTTCTGCTTGTTTAGTTTCAAGGAGAAGTAATGCTAATTATGCATTTTAACACTTCAGTAACTTGCTTTTTACAGTCGATTACTTGTCCAATAACTGCGTCATTAAGTCTTTTCAGAACGTCACGTTTGCGCAAATGATGCAATTCAAAGTCCTGTGTTGAACTAAATCAAAATGCAATCGCTCGAATTAAGTCATACATCCACGGCATTTTTAATTTAAAGCGAACCGATTTCAAATGAAGAAAGGCGTGCTGAGACTGTTGATGCGATTTATTGATCACTGCAATATTTCTGCACGAGTACGTAGGAAATGTTATGGCGGTTGGAGTTTAGACAGCCACTGAATACATAAATGAAATTATTTAGGTGTCTTACGTTTGAGGTTCGTCAAGTTTGAGCATCACATCGCAAAAAAATTTCAAACATTTGCCATAATTTTGTGCTAATTCTGTGCCAATTTGTGCTGCAATTTTTAAATTCTGTGCTCTTTTTGTTTTTGAGATATTACTAAAACACAAGTGATGCTCAAACTTGACGCCTAGCATCATAATTCACAAAAATTAATCAAATTGGTCTTATAATTTTATACTAATTCTGTGCTAATTTGTGCAGCAACTTTTAAATTCTGTGCTCTTTTCGTTTTTGAGTTATTTTAAAAAAAGGTACAAAAAATAGTAGGCAACCCAAAATACAGATTTTTAACGAATTTTCTTTCAAGAAGCGTCAAGTATTTGTGTTTGAATACAGCAATATTCTCTAAAGACATTATTCCAACGCGCCTAGCCAACTATTCCTCATTTTACGACGTGATTAAAAGAAAAATAAATGATAGAACAGTTCTTACTCAGCAAATTTTTAAATTGTGCAGAATATAAAGGGCGTTAATTAAATTATGTATGTATTATTAGTATTATCATTTAGTATGTCCGGTAATCAAAACAAAGATTTTTTAATTCTAAATATGAATATTAAAAAGCTCCAATCATTTGACGATCGTTCAAAGAAAATTTGTTAAAATCTGTATTTTGGGTTGCCTACTATTTTCTTACATTTTTAAATAACTCAAAAACGAAAAGAGCACAGAATTAGCACAAAATTATCGCATATTACTTAAGGGTCTACGCTACGCATATACCCGGTATATGGCTTACGATTTTTCGTTTTTGAAGCGCATTTTGGACTTTGAAAAATAGCTCGACCTCTGTATGTATGCGTCTCTGGTAGAGCTATGGAGGTGACATCTTCGAATTTTGAAAAAGTAAAAAATTTGACTTTGATTAATTAAAAACTGAAATTCCCATTTTTCGTTTTTAAGGAATATGAAGCAACCTAAGAAGTTAAAAAAAATACCAACATGTGGAGAATTAAAACCTCTATGGAGGTGACATTTTTGTTTTTGTCATTATGCTATAATTTTGAAGTTATTAATAAAAAAACAAATCAAAATAGGCAACCAACAGTACAACTAACGCAAATCATCTTATGCAAATATCATGATTTACGACCGCTCACTAGGGGGTCACTGACGTTCCGCCCAATTGTAATAAACTGCTATCGGGTAAAAGTAGGTAAAGACCCAACTGGTCGCTCTCGGCAACAAACATCGAAGGTACTTGTAGCAAGTGAATTGAGAAATAATATTTTTAAATTGTAATATAATTCACTGTTTTCCACACCACCCTTGGGGTACAGAGAGACGGCGCGTTTTTTTTAAGTGCTCTCCCCAATAGGCCTACTGTACTCTTTTGACTCTAACTATAAAACTACTTTATTTTAGAAATGACAATCCGGACATTTGAACGAACATAATTTATAAGTCTTTCTTTAAAATTCTTCTAATCGTTTGTTCTCGGCTAACTCTAGAATCTATTATTTCAGGAAGTAAGGCATTCATATAAAATTTTTCCAAATGGGAAACCATAAATGTATTCCAAAAATCATTGTCTCTCTCTACAATTGTATATTTCAAATCTAGTTTTGTATAAACTACAAAAAAACATGTATCCCGTTTAGTAATATGCAGCTGACCTTGAATTTGATACATATAATTATGGGACCGTTTTAATTCTATTGTACCTTCGTTATTAGGATTAATTTGACAGAAATCTATAAGTTTCTCGTTTACCGCTCTTTCAATGGTGCTGTTTCTTGCTGAATAAGGACATTTAATTTCAATTATCGCATCAGTTCCAATTAACCCATCAGGGGTGGCGCCTAAAAATTTTTTATCATCGTCTATAAACAAACCGCAATTTTGAACTTTTAAACCCGTCATTTCCATAAATTTATTTGTGGCTTTTTCTTCATTATCAACTCCGTATTGTAATGCATTCGGTAGTTTTTTTGACCTCAAACCAGAACCATATAACAATGACTTTACCGTGTTTGACGTGTCTGTTCCGTCTCTCATTTTACAAATTTTTCCGAAATTACTCGCTGTCAATCTAATTTGCCGTTCTTTGTTCCATTCATCGCTATGCCGCTGCTGAACTGTTTTTCTTTCAATATCTAAACCATTGGCCAATGACAGCTCATTTAAAAATATATTTTTTCTTGTTTCGTACTCCTCCAATAATATGTCCGGAACTACTTCGTTGGAGTTTTTGTTACACGCACCATAATCCGAATCTGCACTTTGTAATCTAACATTAATTTTTCTACCATGCTTTTTCTTCTTTTGTTTTAATTTATGTTCCCGAAATTTATTAACGTATATTCCCGGAGTATCAAATCCCGCATTGTTTTTTAAAAATTTATATGATCACTATTAAAATTCAATGCTGCCGCATAACATCTCCCTTGGTAAGACCCGGCAAGAGAAAAGTTAATTCGTTTCCCACCTACAAATTTATTAACGACAGAATTGAAACATTCCACTATGTTATTATCCACGTCGTAAAGTAAACTAACTGACAAATTCGCGACTCTATTTAATGCAGGTAAAAATATATCGTAGAGAGAACTATTTTTAAAATTATTATACTCAATCAAATTTGTGGTATTTCCAACTTTATTACAAAAATAAGTTGCGCATTTACTGTGATCACCGAATATCTGAGCAGGTCCATTATGAATGTCTCGTTTTAAATTTTCGATTTTTTCTGAGAATGGGAAATTTTCATTTTTTCTGTATCTAATCGCACTTACTACAGCTGTTCTAAATTTAAGTATATTTGTTCGCAAAAATTTTCTAACTTGAAGGTCTGTTCTGGGAATTTTTGAAATTTCGCGCAATTTTGTACAATAATTTCTTAAAACATGATTTCTATACTCAATTTTTTGAATAAAATATGTTGGTCCATATGGTCTTGCTGCTTGAATTTTCTTATACACACTACTGTCTCCATCACCGATAATAAATTTAAATCTTAAATTATGCATCTGAACAGACTTTTTAAAAGCCTCTAAAATAACACCTGCCTCCATTGATGTGGATGATTTTTTCCAATTTGCAAAACATTTATGGCGGGGCGCTGATTTCTTATCAGTCTTGAATCGTTTACAAAACTTGCATAATTTATTTTTAACAGCCACATATAAAATTTTTTTGGTTCTCGCAGCGATTACACATCCAACTCCCGATAAAGCATTATAATTAGACTTATAAGAACGCTTGGACCATATTCCATCAACAATTACAGTAATAAAAGGTACCCCATCAGCATCAATATCACCTAATTCCACCGCTAATTTACTTTCTTCTTGTCCAGCAGATAGCATTTCATCAATAGCCAATGTTTGCGTTTTTTCAAAAACTTTTCTTTCCGTGTTAACGTATTTTTTGGAACTCATTTGTGGAATATCTAAAGCGGCACAAAATTCAGTTAATTGCACATGACCCCCACCTACAGCAACATTTCCGCAAACAATAGATTCATTAATTTCACATCTAGCATTTTCTGGTTCTGAACTGAAAGTATCTACAATTCTACACATGTTACACTTATACGTAAATATACTTTTTAAACCTATTCGTTTTTCCGCAATTATATCAAAGTTCTGAAAATTGCAATTAAATTGATCGTGTTTTAAATTTTTTATAGTATTAAACAAATGATTTATATCTACAATTCTACGACCACTGAGAGAAAAATTTGTATTATTGGAAACATTTTCTATTTCAAAGACATCGTCCGATAACTCTGACTCAAAACCGCTATTTACATTTTCACTTTTGGAACTCTTTCTAACATTTTTCCATAACCGTTTCGCAATTTGCTTTCTACTTTTTCGTTTAACTGATGTGCTTACATGATTTATTGAACCGTTCGCCATTGTAAAATAAAATAATTAAAAGCAAATAATAATCTAATCTAAAAAACAAAAATTTTGCCAGCAACGATAAACACTCTCTATATCTGTAATAAACAGCAATTCTGATACAAGCAACTCACCCACTTTGAACAACAAAACTCACTAAAGAAATTTAGAAAAGTAAATTGATTCAGAAGTCGAGCACAGTCAAAAACACAAGTGTTCACAGACTGAAAGAATTTAAATTTTTTTTTTCAAGATATTTATACATAGGGCTTTCATCCCTTTATTTGTTGTTGTAGTGGGATAAAGAAGTGGGGCTATCACCCTCTAAATGTCTTTTTCTAAGTAGGCAAGCTAAGAAACTCAAATTCGTATTTAATTGCTTTTGGATGATTGGAGTTTAGGGATTTGCAATATTTTCTTGAAATGGAAATTATGGTGTTAATCTCGGGATTTTTAAAAAAAAAACATTTTTGAAAGCAAATTGTCTTATTATATCCAAAAATAACTCAAAAAGGATAAGAGCACAGAATTTGAAAATTGCAAATTGGTACCACAGAATTAGCACAAACTTATGGCATATCAATTAATCTGTCTTGCCATGCATGATGCTCAAACTTGACGATTGTTCAAATTTGTTTATCAGAATAACTCAAAAACAAAAAGAGCACAGAATTTGAAAATTGCACCATCAATCAGCACAGAATTAGCACAAACTTATGACATATTATTTAAGCTGTTTCGTGATGCATTATGCTTAAACTTGACGCTTCTTGAAAGAAAATTTGTTGAAATCTGTATTTTGGGTTGCCTACTATTTTTTGTACGTTTTTTGAAATAACTCTAAAACGAAAAGAGCCCAGAATTTAAAACTTTCAGCACAAATTAGCACAGAACTAGCGCACAATTATAAGACCAATTTGATCACTTTTTGTGACTCATGGTGCTAGGCGGCAAGTTTGAGCATCATTTTTGTTTCTTGAATAACTCGAAACAGAATTAGCACAAAATTATGGCATAGGTTTGAATTTTTTTTTGCGATGTATGATGCTCAAACCTGACGGAAATAATTTAAGTTTTCCGGCGCCTCCACCATATTTAGAGTGGAAACAAACTGTTTCTAATTGTTTCTAATAGTTTTGATTTTTATATTATAAAACTTGTTAGATCCAGAACTTTATTTCCTAGTGCGTTTGTGTCTTATCGCGCCGTAAATCGAATATTAATTTACCAATTAAACTCGAAAATGCAGATAAACCAATAATCCGGATTGAAAGCCATTAAGTTCCCGTACTGCGTTATAACTTGAAACCACGAAAATTTCATCGTAATCGCTTCCATTGCCCAAAATTAATTTCCGGTAACTCATCCTTCAACACGTGTTACATCTCATAAAGCTGCTGCGAAAATATTAAAACACTAAAGACCGCCGCAATTTTGGTGAACATAACCGATTAAATTAAATCTGCGGAATTCGAATAGTTGTCATTGACAAAGTTCCGCCACTCGGAACAATTTTATGTTATAATTGTTCAACTTTTTTCAGTAATTTAGATAATTGGTGATAAAACCTTAATGCATTGGGTGGAATTTCGAACATAAATTTAGTAGTCTTGTTAATTCTGACCAAATAACGCTTGACAAACGCTATCAATTGCTCGGGAAGCATGAATTTATTTCAGTAACATCGAAACTCCCGTTTTTTCCAATTCAAATTGATTCGGATTTATGCAAACTACTATAAGACTTTTCGAATTCCGCTCGCTTCACCAGTTAATCTTATTTTAATAAATCAGCTCGGCGGTCCGTTGACTATTTTCCAAATTTAAAATTTGCGGTCTAATCTTAAAGTGATTTATTTAAAACTTCGTCTAAAATGAAATATTACAGCCGTCAAAGAAAGCGATTAATTTCTGACGTTACCGGGAATTACACGCTACAAGGTGCACTTTTGTAAAATAAATTACAAGTTTTAAAAAAAATCTGAAAAATTTGATTTATGAATTTTGTTGTGATTAATTGCATTATGGTTTTCGCACAGAAAGCAGATTTAGCTGTGGGATCGATGACCATAAACTATGCCAGGGAGAGCGTCATCGACTTCACGAAGCCTTTCATGAACTTAGGAATCAGCATTCTGTTTAAGGTAAGCAAATTCCAAAAGCACATATTAAATGCATATTTTATGAGAAGTTTGAAAAATTTTTAATGTGTGATATCGATATGATCTTAATTCATTTTTCCTTACTTTTAAAATTTAGGTAGTTTAACGACTACTAACCCCATCAACAAGTTTCCACTAACATCTAGTGTTACAACACAACTTTATTCATGCGAAAACTAGTTTCGAACATATTGTTTGTGCAATTAATAATAGTAATGGAGCTTAAGAAAATTCAAACTGTAACTTAATTCCGACTTCACACTAGCTTTAACAATGTCATTGTGTTGTGTCTCTGGACACTTTGCAATCTTCCCCATTTGTGTTCATCCAAGCATCACTTACGTCATTGTTACACAACATATTTGGTGGTTGTAAGGCTCTCAACTAACTATGCATTTAATGCAAAGTTAGTTTGAACATCACATAGCTAACCTGACACGCGAATGCTACTCTAAATTACATAAAAAGAAAAGTTTGAATAGAAACTTTGTAACACACAAATTTGCCTAAACTTTTAAACATAACATAAATTTTTCTTGCTTTTAAAACGGGTGAAATTTAGCTTTTTGGGTAAAATATCAGATAGCTAGGGACTGCGATTCCAAATCGTATTTTTATTTTACGACAACAAATACTCGTACAATTTACTAAAAATTATCTTATCCGGCACACCAAGAGTGTAATTAAACATGTTCGGAAGCCACAATTTTATGCGTTGGTTGAACTAGATAAATTCATTTTAAATAAAAACAGCTATTGTTTTTAAAATTTTATAGTAAAAAACGAGACTTTACCGCTCGTGTGTTTTAAATAATCGATATTTATTATACGAAAATACACCGTGTTTCAAAACGATTTTCATCTAGTTAACGTTAAAATCGCCAATAGGGAAAGAATTGAAACAAAAAACAGAAAAATTAAGAAGAGGGTGTGTCAGTTTCATCCCTTCGGCGATCCAGTATTTTGGGGTAAAAAAAAAGTTACAATCATTACCTTGAAAAAGCAGCATTTTTTAATTTGTACGGAAAATTATAGGCGATTAAATGAAAATCTTTTTGAGACACGGTGTATCATACAAATTGTTTTTTAAGTTTTTAAGTAAACCAAACTCTATTATACTAAATAATACTTAAAATAATAATAAATAATACCTGACAGAAGTGACAGCATTGACAAATTTTTTTTCCTACGACCCCATATGAAAGTGGCATTTTCCACACGGTTAAATGACTCCGAAAGTTGATGTTTTCGTACATCCATTTCCGAAAGTAAAAGTCACTAGTGTGATATGAATATATCCGCACAGACCTGTCAAAATTGACAGTTATTTTGAAAAACAAATGTAATTCTTGAATTTTTGTTTTAAATATCTAGACGATTCACTGTAAAACAACATGCATAATGGTAAAAATGAATTGGTTATGTCGTTTCTGACAAGACAATTTTGACAGGTCTGTGCGGATATATTCATATCACACTAGTGACTTTTACTTTCGGAAATGGAGGTACGAAAACATCAACCATCTAACTATGTGAAATACGTCACTTTCATTCATATAAAACCTCATGGTCGTAAAAAATGATATTTAGAATAGATAAGAAATGAATTATTGTCAAGGCTTATGGTTTCTTCCTGATGATGGAAGGTCGTAGGAAAAATAGTGTACACAACTCGTCGGAAAGTGTCTTTCTTGCACTCGTGTAACATCTGCACTCGGCTGGCGCCTCGTGCATCTACATTTACACTCGTGCGAAATTGGTCACTTTCCGCACTTGTTATGTAAATATCTATAGCGTTTAAAAACCATGCATGGAATGTGACTATTACTCTCTTGAGAGTAATGGCGTACTTTGCCTTAAATGAGTGAGTAAAAATCACTTTATTGGTGCTTTTTGGATAATAGATATTTATTATACAGGGTCCGGCAACACTTGTGTCCACCCCTAAAATCGTCTTTAATTTTAAAGAAAATTTTTAAAAATTTGCATATGCTCATAGTTGACAAAGCTCTAGAAGCTGACGCAAAAATCTGTTTTTTATCACGGTTTGTTTGGCGTCGCGACGCCTAAGAAGTATAATTTTTAGCGATTTTTGGGTTTTTGCGAAAATATTCGCGAATTCAATTTTTTTTAAACATAATTGTAACACAAATATTTGAGTTTTTATTTTAAATCTAATGCAAACTGCGTTTAAAATTTCCGAAAAAAACGCTGTTTTATCAAGTTAGTTTTCTAAATTATGACGGCACAGTGGCAAACTACGTTTACACCAAAATTTCACAAGTTACTTCATTCGCTCTTATAAGTGTTAATTCCGATTAACACGGGCATGTTGCACTAGAAATCGTTAATTAACATCGACAAAGCGACAATTTTACCAAGTAAGACTTTTGTTACAATCTAAAGAGAACCAAAGGATAGATGTCATTTGTGACACAAGATGTTGACAGATGGGTGTAAACGTAGTTCCTAATTTTGACGTAATGAAATTGGAAACAAACTTGATAAAACAGCATTTTTTTCTCAAATTTTGAATTTGAAATTTTTAACACATTTTTACTGAAAAACAATTAAATTAGGGGTTGAATTTACAAACCCTCACAATTACCTAAAAATTACATTTTTAAGGCGTCGCGACGCCAAAAGTATAAGTGATAATAACAAACGTTTGCATCAGCTTCTAAAGCTTTGTCAACTATTAAGCGTTATGCAAATTTTCAAAATTTTATCTTTAAAATTAAAGACGATTTTAGGGGTGGACACAAGTGTTGCCGGACCCTGGATAAGAGTGTAAGGACGTAAATTATTCACGCCAAAAATCAGTTAATCTCGAGATCGTAGATCGAGAGAATAAAATTTTTGGGGTGAATAATTTGCCCTTACACTCGAATATAATACTAGATTTTATCCAAAACCTCTGTTGGGTGCAACTAAGGCACTAAAAAAATTTACAGAAGTGACAGCAGTGACAAATTTTTACCATTTAGAAAGCTATGCCTGCGTTGTCATGGAAATGCAGCATAATTTTCTGTATGGTCTCTAGAGAGTAATAGAGTACTTTATCTATCTCAAATGAGTGAATAAAGATCACTTTATTAGTGCATTTTGGATACAAGCAATTCAAGTGGTTAAAATAGATGTTTGATTTGCAGAAGAATGTCTCATATACAAATTATAATCGCATGTGGAAAATTGTTATTAATAATCTCATCAAGGGTTTCTGTGAAGTATAAAATTGGAATGATAATAACAAACGAATTGAATAATTGGTAAATTACCTAATTTAGAAGCGCTCCAAAAGCTGTTAAATCCGATTTACTCTGAACATGAAGACCTAATTTATTATCGATACATACTATACTATATTGTTATTGAAATAGTGCCTACAGCACCGGGAGATTGTTACTTTGAAATTCCTAGTTTATGAATAAATTGGTCTGTGGTCTTTAGAATTTACAACTTTCACGCCAAATTTTAAAATGGTTTTCGATTTTTCCTTGATTTTTACAAATAAATCGATAATACTATCGCGGAAACAAAATTTCAAACATCAAATTGATTGATGTTTAAAAATTGTAAACTGTCCTTTGTCTTTATAACCTTAAAATTTGTAAAAGACTCAGCAAGTGTCAGAAATTTACTTTGTATGTCAGTCACAATGACAATAAAGCTTGATTTACATTGCCATGTCAAAAAGTGATGTTCGAAATTTTGATTCCGCGATAGTAAATAATATTTATTTTGTACAATCCGACGAATGTCTAAATTAACAACAAATTCATTTAAAAATTGAACGTTAAGGTGTCAATAAAAATGTCAAATGTAAATCTCTATCTAAATGTAAATACGAATCCACCTTCTTCCACGCATATTTTGACATTTCAATGTTGACACTCAATGTCCACCAAAGCTCTGACTTCTCCTGAGACTGCGAGTAATGCGACAGTTATGTTATTACTTTGACAGCGTGACAGCAGTGAACTTAGTTGCATTAGTTGCATAATAAATCTCATTCATATTTTCTAAATAGCTTTTGGCGATTGTCAAGGATCGTCGGAAAAATATTGTAAGCAACACGTACTGTATGTAACTAACGATCTTGGCTCCTTACAATCGTGTAATTAAAATGCCTCGATCCATAATCTCTATCATTACACAACTTGTTGGTAAAATAACTAGTTTAAATAAGTACACAAAGTTGTTTTAATAATTTTGGTACTTACATAATTATAAAAGTTAATATATGTTCATTGCTGGTTTAAGTAGGTACTGAATTTTTTTTCTCTCAACAGTTGGCGCTTCATCCCCTTGTTTAACAAAAAAGCCCCTTGCAAAAGTACACCTCGAGAGTTCATCGCATTTTACTTCCGAACCATCAATCAAATCAAAAAAATTATGGAGATAGAAAAGATTCTTCTTGAAATTCTGCGTAAGGCAGTATGTTAGTCATTTGTAGTCTGCTACAATTGACTTTATCATTATTAAAGTTTAACTCAGTTACATTTCAGAGTGTCATAAAAATCAAATACAAACAAAGTTGGTTAACAATTCAGTAGCATTTATGGGCTTTAATATCATTGCAGCAATAATTTTAAAAAAATTCACATTTATTTTAATGAAATCATGCAATTTTGATTTTTGTTTTAATTTCTTCAATGATCTTTAACCCGTCATTCTTAAACGGTAGTAGAAAAAATATGTATGTTTTATGTACTTATTTACACCTTAAGACAATTTTATTATCTCTGAATTCTCTGAATACTGATTTAGTGCAGCAAAACGGGTTTTAGGTTCGGCATCGTAAATTGTAGAATTTTGGTTTGAAAATGCTAAGTGTTCTAATGAAGTTAAATATTAATAAACAAGAAGAAATCTCGCAATGAGCCATACTTTCTTTATTTTTTTTAGAAAAACGAATTGAAGTTTCCATTTAGAGACATTTAGTGAAAGGTCATTTAACTATAATTTACTGACGTTTATTATTTGATGATTTTCATAGTTTGACAGTATGTAGCACCAACTTACCAATCAGTGCTTGGAGCGTTTCTTAAAGCATCGGAAACAATTAAAAAACAATGCTATAATGTTGTTCTTAAAGCATCGAATCAGAAAAAAACTTTTTTTTAGATCTAATTTTAACCAGTCGTCAAAATTTGTAAAACTTAAGTATACATTTGTTAAATGTAATATTAAAATGCCTTTCCAACGATGTCACATGAATATACAGGGTGATTTTTAAAAAACGGCAGGCGTTGTAAAATTTTCATTTATGAAGCGATTTTAAAAATTTTAAAAACAAATTAATTGGCTTTTAATTTACTATAAGCTGATGATTTTAGAATGTCCTAATATATTTTGGGCAATATTCAACTTTTCTTATTTTAAATTTGGACCCATATATTGTTTTTTAATTTGGAAGATATTAACTTTCTTCTACTTTTACAAAAAAAAATAAAAAAAACTCATTCATTTTTTACATCTTGGACATTCTTTGAAAAAGTCAGAAAATATAATTATTATAACCGACACCTTCAATAACCATAATTTCGTTTTTGGAATTCGTGGTCATCCGTTTTCTATTTCCTTTATGTTTTGCAGCTGTTGCATTCTTCTTGCACTTACTATAAATCAAAAATATATCGCATCTTTCATCATTAGAAAACATTTTGTTCGGTGCGCAAAAGGATTTAAAATTTTCGAAAATAATCAAATTATGACATTACTGTCAGAAAATTGTATTTTTGGTTGCATTCGGTAGTCGTCAGGGTCGTCATCTTAGGTATAAAAATTTGCTTAGCAGATATTGTCGCTGGTGTCACTTATAAAAAGAACTTTTAAAGCAAAAGCGAGGATTTTAAATTAGTAAACAATAACATACATGGATTACAACAACACATTTGTTCAAGTTTCATTCAAGTTAACTCAGAGACCAGTAATTTCGAGGTTTAAATTCTTTACGCACATTTATTTTGAATTACTAATTTCAAGTTTATAATTTGACAAAATTTTGCAGCTTTATGGCAAATTTGAGAGAATTAATGAATGAATGGGTCTTTTCATATACAATCAAATAGTTTAAAGTAAATGGCATGAACATGACAATACATATTATAACAAAACAACCCTTAATTTTGAAGAGACATGCAAATATTTCGCTTGAAAAATACGATCTGCACTCCATTCCATTGCTTTAGTCACATATTTTATTAATCGCAAACGAATGCTGAACATTTCACGTATCCTATAAAACGCAAAAATAGTAGAAACATGCTCGTTTTAAAATTTTAGTGGCGCGTGTTTTCACACAAATATCCGCCAATTCAGCGTAATTTTATGATGAATAGTAAGATAAAGCAAGTCCATATCAACCAGAAATTTCAAAGCCTTGGGTTACAGGTTCGTTCGAGAAAGTTGTCAGTTTCATGCCTTTTGTTTCAGGGAATTTTCTACATGACATTTATTTGCATTTCTTAGTCTAACCAATCAGAAAAAGAGAATATACAAATAGCGCCATCGTAACACACAGAAAATTTTTTTATAAGCCTTTTAAAATGTCAGCGAATGTCGCATTATAAAAACAAAGAGCACTTTTGTATGGACATTATCAATTAAAAATCTCACTATATTAATTAGTACTGGAGACGATGATTTCTACTATTTTTATAGAGTTGAAATAGAAAAAATTGTTAATCTATGGGCGTGACATTCTTTATTCAACTACTCTTTTGTGTATTCATTGGTTCAAATTATTCCTTTGAAAATTCCATAATTTGAAATGGACGGTTTTTTGCCCCGAAATCTGAATTTAAAATCGGCGGTAGGGTAAAAATAAACAAAGTAGAATTTTGAGCTTTAATCAGCTAAGCAAACCACAAAATAAAACATTTTTTAATATAATTTTTTAATTTCTTAATAACAGATCAAATGAATTAATGAGATTACAATAATTTATTAGTTTGTTTCTCAATTTTTAACTTTTCATAGAAGTTGTCTCGATTTTGTACTTATTCATTTTTGTCTTTTAATGCAAGCAAGTAAATGTTCTTTTGGCCTCATGAATTGTAAACGTCAAATTAACATTCAAATGACATCTTCGGAAACATATTTACAAGCGCCCTAGACGTTTACACACGCCGTGCGGTAAAAATTGTCCAAATCGTCTGATCTTCAGATGCGTTTATAAATTAAAATCACTTTACCATAATGAAGATTGATCACCAAAGTGGAATCTACCTAAATTATTATCTCAATTAAGACAATATTTCTATTTTTAAAGTAATATTAAAACGTTTTTTATACAACGCCATCTTATGTACTTTTTGTACACCAACTACAGAATTGACAGAATTGACAGATGACGAAATTTATAAATGTCAGATGTGACAGTTCTCATGAATTTAAAAAATTCATTTATTTGAATTAAAAGTTTTTCGGTCAAAATGTTTAATACAACTCTTGTGTGTTAACTATTTTACAGCGCTCAATCATTAATAAGACCAGGGTCGATAATTTTTGAAACCAAAAAAAATCGTAGTAGAATGAAACCTATTGGAAAATGTTGGGAATATTACAAAAATCAAAGGAAAAATAAATTACGGTCGATTCGAGGTCGGGAAGTGGGAGAGGGTTGGTTTTTAAGGGGTAAAATCGGTTTATCTCGATTTCCGGCAAAACTACAAGTCTTATGGAAAAAAGTTAAATTGCAAAGTTGCAGGTAATAAAAAGATCTACAACTTTTGTATTTACACTTTTTTCTCATAACCTCAAAATTCACATGAAAAACTCAAAAAACCACGTTTTTGGTTTTTTATTTTTATCTTTTACAAAAAATTTTTTTTTTATGAAATTTGGTGAGAATTTACCTTTGTAGATACCAAATACACAAGAATTTTTTGGATTTGAAAAATTCATTTTTTCTCCTTATTTTTATTTAATACCGAAAAAGCACCCTAATTTTCAATCGAAAATTCACGCGTCAAAATATCAGCTTTTTAAAAAAGTTGGTGGGCTTTTTATTCGTTGAAATCTCTACTTTCTGATAGTGTAATAAAAAATATACGTCACTATGGAAAATATTTTCAAAAAATTTAAAAAACGAAAAAATTCGAATCCAAAAATTATTTTTCTATCATTATGTACAATTTTGAGCTATTTATTAATATTAACACTGTAATTACTTATTTAGCGTATGATTCTATGTTACATTGATAAACAAAAAAATTTTCAATCTATCAAACATTAAGATTGCAAAATAAAACATGGGAAAATGCTTGTTAAAAATATTCAAGATAGGATTTAAAGGGAATTTTATCTAAAAAATGAGGATGTTATAATTTTTTTTTTCAGTAAAAAAGCTGGTTTATTACAGTTTTATTATATTTTTGTCATAAAAAAAATCTCATACTATATAAATGTTTTTCGGAATATTTTTTAGTTCAATAATTTCTGTCTCTTTGATGGTATTCCTTCGTCGTTTTCCGACTCTAGCAATGAAATTTCGGGAGGTTTTTAATCTAGACTTATTTATTAATTGTGCGAAATTACAAAATTATCGATCAAAAGAAACACATTTCGAAATTTTTTAAATTGATGATGGAACTAGAAATTTTTGAAAAAATATGTTAATGCCTGTAACTCTAACAATTTTATTGCCAAAGCAATCAAATTTGGCAAAGTTACTAATTTGGACTTAGTTACTAACCATACGAAACTTTAAAATTATGCAGCAAAAGATACTGAATTTGAAAATTTTTTATAATTTTTTTAAATGGACCAAAACTGTAAAAATTATTTATTAGGGGTTTTATCTCGGTCAGTTTTGACGTCAAACAATAAAATTTGAGGAAGTTACTAATTTAGACTTATTTATTAACTGTGCTAAATTGCAAAAATATAAACCAAAAAAGTCAAATTTTGGAATTTTTTATTTTGAAAAAGAACCAAAAACTTTTGGAAAAAATATATGGGTTTATTTTAATGTCAAAACAATGAAATATAGCAAGGCTATTATTTCAGATTTAATTACTAAATATGCCAAATTTCAAAATTATACAGCAAAAGGTACTAATTTTGGAAAATTTAATTTTTTGATTGAACCGAAATCTGAAAGAATTGTCTAATAAGGGCTGCATCTCTAACAATTTTAAAGCCAAAGCAATCAAATTTACCAAAATTACTACTTTGAACGTAATTACTAAGTCTGCTAAATTTCAAAATTCTACAGCAAAACGTACTAATTTTGGCAAATTTAATTTTTTTTATTAAACCGCTAACTGTTTAAATTATATATGAATTAAGGGCTGTATTTTTAACAAACATGAAAATTGAGGAGATTACTAATTTAGACGTACAGTAATTAATATACAATTAACTGCGAATAAAAATGCTATTACAGATCAAAAATGTCAAATTTTGGATTTTTTTATTTTGGGAATAAACTATAAACTTTTGGAAAAAATATGTTAAAACTGTAACTCTGTTAATTTCAATGCCAGAGCAATCAACTTGTAGATGTTTTATCAAATATACACATTATTAACTTAGTTGTTTGTTAATTATAGTAGTATCTTTTGATTGAAAATTTTTTTGTTAATCAATGTAACTTATAATCATACGCTAAATGAGTAATTACAGTGTTAATAATAAATAGTTCAAAATTGTACATAATGATAGAAAAATAATTTTTCGATTCGAGTTTTTTTCGTTTTTTAAATTTTTTGAAAATATTTTCCATAGTGACGTATATTTTTTATTACACTATCAGAAAGTAGAGATTTCAACGAATAAAAAGCCCACCAACTTTTTTAAAAAAGCTGATATTTTGACGCGTGAATTTTCGATTGAAAATTAGGGTGCTTTTCGGTATTAAATAAAAATAAAAAGAAAAAATGAATTTTTCAAATCCAAAAAAATCGTGTGTATTTGGTATATACAAAGGTAAGTTCTCACCAAATTTCATAAAAAAAAATTTTGTAAAAGATACAAATAAAAAAACAAAAACGTGGTTTTTTGAGTTTTTCATGTGAATTTTGAGGTTATGAGAAAAAAGTGTAAATACAAAAGTTGTAGATCTTTTTATTACCTACAACTTTGCAATTTAACTATAAACCGATTTTAACCCTTAAAAACCAACCCTCTCCCACTTCCCGACCTCGAATCGACCGTAATTTATTTTTCCTTTCATTTTTATTTTTATTTTTAATAACTATTATATTATTTCTGCATATTTGAGCTATGGAAACTTCTGCAAAACTCACTATAACGTGAAATACGAAGAAATTCAATTAAATTAGATGATATTAATGGATGTAGGTATGTACACACAACTAAATTCGGCTTCTTATTGTAAAGTAAAATTATATGTTATGCAAACCTGTTTAATTTAATTGAATCGTTTATGTAACTCATGTTTGCGTCGTTGTGGAAATTGCCTGAATACTAAACAAACTATTTTCGAGTCGAAATTGTTTTTGTAATGAACCTAATAATTATGTATTCTAGTTTCCACCCGTTCTCTAGGTTCCCACCGACAAAGAGTCGGCCTTCTTTTCGTTCATGAACCCTCTCGGCTACGACATTTGGATTTTCGTCGGCGGGGCGTTTTTCATGTCTAGCTTTACCCTATTCTCATTAGCTAGATTCACGCCTTACGAATGGTTTTACCCTCAACGATGGAAGAGCAATAATTACCTAGTAAATCAACTCAGCATGTCCAACAGCTTCTGGTTCATCACAGGAACGCTATTACGCCAACCTTCAGGAGTCAATCCTCAGGTACACGGAAACATCGCAGCGCTTCAACACTAGACACTCCGATTGTTGAAAAATTCCCACTTTGTAAGCGTTTTGTGTTGTCAATTTTTTCCATTATTTGAAGGTGCCGACCAGTCAGCAAACGCGGCTCTTTTCATTCATGAATCCCCTGGCGATGGATATCTGGATGTACGTGTTCTCGGCGTACGTCTTGGTCTCAATAACAATGTTCGTGGTGGCCAGGTTTTCGCCCTATGAATGGCACAATCCTCATCCGTGCGATATGGAAAACGAGCTCGTTGAAAACCAATTTTCGCTTCCAAATTCCTTCTGGTTTACTATCGGGACGCTGATGCAACAAGGATCAGATCTCAATCCGAAGGTACCATGTTGAATAGTGAGCACTCTCATTGCTAACATGTTTCACACAACACTCCTTTCTGGTACCTGCATGTTAAATAAGCACCTTTTCCTAAGCATGACATTTTCAAATTCATTCCATTCTACTGCAAACACATTTGGTGGGCGGGTGCTTATTCGACATGGTACCTTTTGAAATTTGCTAGCAAACTGTTCTAGTGTTGGAGTGTCTGTGATTCATGTTAACAATTATTATTTATCTGTCTTAGGCCCGTATTTATAGTCAGTTCTCAAGTCATTGCTTGAGTCGAACTTAATGAAGTCAAACTTATTGAATAAGTCTCTCTTATTCGGAGAACTGTTCCATAGTTGCAATATAAGTATGACTTGATTAACAAATGCTTGTTTCTTATTTCATGTTTAAAAATAAGTTTTTCTTGAATACTAAGTCGCAAAATAAGAAGACTTTTTGTACATTGACGTGAAATAATTTGTCAAATATAAAAAGACTGGGGGTGCGATTCTCGAAATCACACTAAAAGTTTAGTGCACTAAATTTTTAGTACGAGAAAATCAGTGTGGTATCAAAAATAGTGTATTCTCCATCATCAAACTAAAAAGTGCACTAATATTTTAGTGTGGTCTAAATATTATCTTGGCAACATCGCAAAAACAGTTTGTCAGGTTGACTGATCTCAAAAAATTAACCTTTCCAGTCGAATGTTCAACAAAAATAAATGCAGCATTAAAGTCTTCCACAAGAAATCACAGCAAAATGAACAAATTTTATAGTTTTTGCTACTTTTTGATACGATTTTTGACTCGTGAAACCATAATCTCATGAGAATATCTCATCGTGGATCCAAACTTTTAGCGCATATATATATATATATATAACTTGCGTTTTATTGAGAAGCAAAAGAAATCATCTAAACTTTCTGAACAAATTTTGGTTTTTGTACAAGACAAGATTATGTCTATCTTTACATGAAAAAATGCCCAATAACTTTGGAGAAAAGAAAAAACATAAAAATACATCAGGTGTGGCAAAACTTGGCTCAAAATTTAAAATAAGGCATAATTAAACACCAACAGACAACAGAACAAAATGATCCAGTCAAACAGAATGTGTTAGATTTTAAAGAAATAGTATTTTTCCAATCAGTGGTGTTGCAGAAGAAGAATATCATGATAACACTAAAACCACTAATTTTTGGAGTCGGATTTGCATGGTCTTGAAATTAAATACGTCTTCAGTAAATCGAAAAGTTTTACCGAGTTTTTATATCCTATATTTTTAAGGAATTTTCTATATAAATATTTTGGTTTCATGTAAATTTTGCTGCTATTCGTCTAGATTCTTCTTCTAATTTCATTACTTTATCAAAAATTTTGAAAATCTAAATAAATTAGCATGCAATTTAGTCTACTTTCGACCACACTAATAATTTCGTACTGAAGTTTCTAATTTCTAATTCTAAATCTTAATTCTAATTACTAAGTACTTTAATTAGGCGAGTTTTCTTTCTTTTGAAATCAGTTTTATAAAAAAAATTGGACTAAAAAGAAAAATAAATTTTAAATATAAACATAAAACAGTCGAAGAATTTTAGAAAAATTTCTTGTTACAAGCATTCTGAAAATGGTTTCTAAAAGGTAATTTTTTGTTGAAAAACTATAAAAAGCCATTATGCTCACGTCGTCAAAAAAAAAGTTATGAATTTTTTATTGTCTTCCGACAAACAAATTATAAAAAATATAGTATATTCTATTTTTTACACATAAAAACGCCAGAAGGCACTTAAACAAATGATCCACAGATTTATTTTAATAAATAGTTAACTACCTCTTGAATAATGTGTGTATTTCGAGCTCAAATTCACATTGCCGATTTTGAAAAAACCCCGCGCGACGTAGGAGCGCGGCAGCTGCCTCTCTCAAACGGCAATGTGAATTTTTGCGCTCTTATTAATGCACAATAGTTATTTTTTTAAAATTGCTATACAAATGTGTTAAAAATATCTCAGTTGTGATTCAAGATTCAATTCAAATTGTGTTTAAAATTTGTGGAAAAAATGCTGTTTAATCAAGTTAGTTTCCAAATTCACGTCAAAATTAAAATAAACGTTTACATTAAACTATCAACATCTTATGTCACAAATATCAACTATCCTTTTGTTTGCTTTAGATTGTAACAAAAGTCTTACTTTGAAAAATTGTCGCTTTTTCGTTGTTAATTAACGATTTCTAGTGTCCAATAAGTAAAACACGCCCGCTTTAATCAAAATTCCTCCATACGAATGAATGAAGAGACTTTTGAAAATTTGGTGTAAACGTAGTTTGCAATTATTGTCATTTGTGGTTTTGAAAACTAACTTTACAAAACAGCGTTTTATCCTAAAATTTTAAACACAATTTATATAAAATTAAAAATAAAAATAGATAATTTTATCATAGTTATGTTGAAAAGAATTCGAGAGTATTTCCGCAAAAATTCAAAAAATCGTTAAAATTTACACTTCTTAGGCGTCGCGATGTTAAACAAAAATAGTGATAAAAAGCAAATTTTTGCGACAGATTGTAGAGCTTGATCAACCAACACCTTATGCAAAATTACAAAATTTTACTTTTATCTTTGAAATTAAAGACGATTTTGGGGGTGACCATAAATGTTCAAGGGAAGGCAATAAAAAATTGAATATTTTTTTTTTGACGACGTGAACATATTATCTTTTTGAAGTGTTTTTTATCACAGAATTACGTAACAAAAAACTGTTCTACTGTGTAATGATTTTCTTTAGTAGAGGAGAGGGGGGCATAGTGGGGTACTTAACATTCAATTAGCCAAGCCCGTTAAAATAATAGAAATTAACAATTTTTTTTTACTAAATATCATAGACTAATGTATTGCGGATGATTTTTGTTGTACTTTTTTTGATTACCATAAAAAACTTACGACATGTGAGCATTATTTTAAAAAATGGGATTTGCCCCGCTTTGCCCCGCACATAGGGGTAAAGTGGGGTACCCTATGAGGAAATCAATTTTTTGAATAACTGTGTTCCTACTTAGAAAAAGTAACATTTTAAAATTACTTAGGCATCAATGCATATTGCACATAAATGAGCAGGTTCATCATATTTAGCCACTACATTTGTATGACTAAATTTGAAAAAAACTTGCTCCCTAACTTCGCGAATTTTTTAACGAAAACACTGAATTTCACATTTTGTTTTATAAAACATATAGGTTTTCACAATTTGTTTTATAAAACACACGTGGTTAACTGTCAACTAACAACCAATCAAAACACGCTATTCGACTTTTTTCACGGCGTTTGATTTGAGCAGCAGGAGTGTTACCCCGCTATGCCCCGGTACCCCACTATGCCCCCCTCTCCCCTACTACCCAAAAAAGGAAATGCCATTTTTCAAAATGTTAGGTAGTAAACTTATCCTTGAACCAGAGAACTTGAAAATGTAATCATTATGATTTTTACGAAAAACGTATGCATGCATTTTGTAAAATAATGGTTTTTGATATCTCTGACGTTATTAAAATGATAAATGCTAATTTATACAGTGTATACTTAAATATAATCTTTTGACTACTTTAGTATACATTTTTGCCTCCAACAATTACAGTCGAATGTCGATAATTCTAATTACTAAGTACTTTAATTTAGCGAGTTTTCTTTCTTTTGAAATCAGTTTTATAAAAAAATTTGGACTAAAAAGAAAAATAAATTTTAAATATAAACATAAAACAATAATTAAAATGATTTGCCAAATAATCATGGCAAAACACAAGAATTTTTTGTAACAGTTTGGAAAAATTCGATTTACTTATAAAGATTTGTAAAGTAAAAGTCTCTATTTGAATTATTATCAATCAATTCTTCTCGTTTACAAGAAAAAATTGTTTTAACGAGTAATAAATTCAGAGTTTGTTTGAATTATACAAGTCAAGTGTTTAGTTCGAATAATGGGAAAATTCGAATTATCGAGAGTCGACTGTACTATCGCATCAAAGTGCGTTAGATTAAGAGATAAAAACTTAAGGATTGATGCATGTTTAAAGTTTTTAATTTTCATAATTTTATAAGACATTATAAAACTAAAAGAATAACTTGTATTTTTTAATGCAGCGCTAGTTGGGACAAAACACAAATCTGGCTGATCAAATTTTAGAGATTCATAAAAAAGCATTTATTTTTACAAAAAATAATATTATGATTATTGTAAATAACGAATAACAAAAAATTGATTTGAAATTTATACATATTTTTTTGATTCACTTTTTTGTCTTACTCAGCAAAATGGTTCAAAATGGTCTAGAGAAAATGTAAAGAGTAGCCAAATAATTTATAATTTGCAACATAAACGATAAGTAATCTACGCGTTTATACTCTAGTTAGCATTTATTTGAAATATAAAAAATAAAAATTAGTTTTTATTAACATTACATTACAAACATTTATGTCAAACATGTGAAAATGTCACATAGTAAACTGGGGAGACATGTAAATTTAAATCGCTTATAGCTTTAACTTAGGCAAATTCTGGCATACAATTTTTAAAAAAATAGTGATGATACATCTTGGAGAATTCATATATACTTAAACTTTATAGTTCTGCTACGTTCCAAAAAACTTATGAAACTTGAAAATTACAACATCTATTTTAAGTCGAAAAATTATGTAATATTTACAATCAAGGGCCCTAAACCTGACATAGATGCATAAATATTTATTATATTTTACTATTATTATGTACTCACTTCTATCTAAAAACCCTATAATCCAGTAACACTTTTTTTAGGCGACTTAAACTAAAAATGAAATTTTTAGGCCTTAAAAGCGGCCTAAAAGTGAGTCTTTTCTGGCCGCAAACATTTTCGGCCGATCTATGGTGGCGCCATCTATCCTTAGTTTTGCATATTACATTAAGATACCGATTTTACCCTCAATTTTATAATTATTTGGGTAAAATCAAATCGACAAACTGCTGTAAAGTGCAACAAAGACGTGTTGAATTATTGAAAATGAACATGTCTACCAGTGCTGCTGCAACAACATTAAAAAACACATTAAACCTAATTCATACAAATTGTGAAGCTAGGCGTGCTGAAACTGCAAATGTAAATAAAGAAAATATGAACTTTTCTGAAGGATTTACAAACATTTACAATTACTCAGTTGTTATAATTGATTAAATCAATAAATCATAAATAAACAATAATTAACTTGTAAATTTATTGATGTCGCCTAAAAAATCTTGTGTGTAACACGGCCAAAAAAGAACTACTTTTGGTCTTGGTACACAAATAGCTATTTCGGCACAACTGTGTTCAGTTAAAATAAATAAATTGTTTATTAACGTTACCTTAGTACCTAGAGCTTAGCTTAATGTTTTATTTCAACTTACAAAACATAATAGAATTAATTTTCTAGTCAATAATGTTGAAGACAATTTGAAAATTTGACTCGCTAGATTCTGATTTAGTCCCATCGTGCAGCGGTTGTAAATTTACAGGAAATTTCAAAATCGTAAGTCCCTTGTGATTTTTGGTTCGCATTTAGAAATATAATACAACTTGCGATAATGTGGACGATTCATCTAACTATAAATACAATCGACTGAAAAGTTTTAAGTTAATCGATGTCGAAGAACAATAGATCAAAAAATTAAAGGAAAAGAGTTTTTATTTTTTTTTTCTGCTATTCAGAGTTGTCTACATGATCAGGTGGTACGCCGTTTTAGATACATCCTGTTTAAAAAAAGAGTAAGAAATTCTTAAGTCGACCTATGGGTGGACTTGGCCAAGTTCGACTTATTTATCAAATAAGTTAAGAACAAATTCTCAAGTTGTGACTATGAAATCGTATGTGCATAATAAGTTTCTCTCCAAATAAGATTTACTTCATTAAATTTTTTCAAATAAGAATTACTTGTTTGGCGACTATGAATCAAGCACGCAAATAAGATCGACTTGATCAAGCAATTGCTTAAGCAACGACTATGAATTCGGGCCTTAATCCTGATATAAATAAGTTTGTAGAAACGGTTTCAAATGGTTTTAAAAATAGATTTAAATCCTCTGATATTCACATATTTAGTTATAGCCCCGTCTAGGTTTATCCTTCGACACCTTCGATCATTCAATGTTCGAACTTTATAACTAATTTATAGTTAATCTAACAAGGAGATTTAGGGTGTCCACATCTGTAGGACATTAATGACAATCATTACCACATGATTGAAACGTTATTAGTGTAGATGACACCAGAAATAGGTTTGATACAACTCCATTATAAACACTAAGTTGAAATATAAGAACTATCAGCAAAGTATGTACCGGGTGTTCCAGCGACTGCTGAACATAGGGAAATAACATGGGAAAATGAATTTAATTTTTTTCCTGCTCTCTCGAACTTCCAAATTGAATTTGGTCAGTGGTGGATTATTCTTTGAATGATTCTCAATCAGACCGTAATTTTTTAAATCCGATGCTTTTACGGCATTATTAAAAAAAATCAAATTAAAAACGGTTAATTTTAAAGTTCCCGCCGGAATGTCGGTACATTTGAAATTGAATATTTGTCGTTGTGACAGCCAAGTTCACGGTGAATTGAGTATATACGGTGGCCGCATCTCTCTAGCCGAACAGAATGATGACGTCACAGTCGCCCTATTTAAAAATTTATAAATTTATAAATTTCGCAGAAATAATGTTTAAACTTTTATTAACATATCAGAAAATTATATAGCAATTCCTTTCACTTTGGGGAAACACATTTTTAACCATTTCTTAGCTATAATTTAGCAGAAATATTATTCCTAGTTTTTTTACTGTTGTTATAATTTTTGTTTCTGTAATATGTTCTATCTGCTTTTTGAAT
Organism: Gnatocerus cornutus; assembly: GCA_029298725.1. Lineage (NCBI taxonomy): Eukaryota > Metazoa > Arthropoda > Insecta > Coleoptera > Tenebrionidae > Gnatocerus > Gnatocerus cornutus. The sequence continues at coordinate 3,614,117 of CM055510.1, forward strand.
TAAATATAACAATAAAACACATAATAAAAAAGAAAAGTATGTATCTAATACTAGAGTTGTTTTTTTAATTTTTTTAGCATTTTTTGATTTTATGTGTGTACGTGACTTTCTTTTAGCCCTCGCAGATTATTCTTGACTCGTATTTAATCTTTTTACCTTGATTATGCGCGTTAAAGAATATATCGTCGTATATTAAGTCGTTAAGTTGCTAAGTCCATTTCGAATTGTTTTAACCGAAGTCGAGAAATCTTATTTTTTTTAGGGGAATGAAAATAAAATGTTTCTTAATTCTGAAATCATAACACATCAAAACATCCAATGCTGTACTATTCTGTTATTCTTTTTATAAAATTGAAAACGTATTTTGTTCAAAAATGACTTAGCAACTTAACAACTTAAGCCGACGGTATGTGGCAATAATGCTTTACAGCTTCTTTACAGCAGTCAATAATTTACGGTGTACAGTACAATATTTTGTTACAAAAATTATTAACAATCATACGTCGTACGAAAATGAGGCCAAAATGCATTTTCTAACTTGATAGTTTGTAAAATACAATAAATGACCAACCGTTCTAAACTCTATTGTGTTTATTACTTTTCCTACGACCCCATATGAAAGTGACATTTTCCACACGGTTAAATGACTCCGAAAGTTGATGTTTTCGTACATCCATTTCCGAAAGTAAAAGTCACTAGTGTGATATGAATATATCCGCACAGACCTGTCAAAATTGACAGTTATTTTCAAATACAAATGTAACTCCTGAATTTTTGTCTCAAATATCTAGACGATTCACTGTAAAACAACATGCATAATGGTAAAAATGAATTGGTTAGGTCCTTTTTGACAAACCAGTTTTGACAGGTCTGTTCGGATATATTCATATCACACTAGTGACTTTTACTTTCGGAAATGGATGTACAAAAACATGAACCATCTAAATATGTGGAATACGTCACTTTTTTATGAGGTTGTAGAAAAATGGCATTTAGAATAGATAAGAAATGAACTATTGTCGAAACTTATGGTTTCTTCCTGATGATGAAAGGTCGTAGGAAAAATAGTGTACATAACTCGTCGGAAAGTGTCTTTCTTGCACTCGTGTAAAATCTGCACTCGGCTGGCGCCTCGTGCATCTACTTTTACACTCGTGCGAAATTGGTCACTTTCCGTACTTGTTATGTAAATATCTATTTTCTACTTTGCGTTAACAATACTTTCATTTCAACGATTGTTTTTATTATAGCACGCAAAACAGTAATTTTTTTTCGTTATGTTGGCTATGTTATTATGCCGACACTTAAACGTTGAATCAAAACCTTAATGATGATCATCATCATGATCACGAAAATGTGAATTTAATAATAATGAATCAGAAGAAAAGCAAACGTTGTAATACCTAATTTTGCAAAATTAAACAGAAAACGTCTGTAATTATTTGAATTGAAATTTTGTTAGACAAATGTCATTACCTCTTTTGTCACCAACCTAACTTGTCTAAAATCCCTAATCGAAAATAATTTCTTTCAAATGCAATTTTTAAATTTATTTACAATGCAAAGTAGAAAAAATAGTGTATTACACTCATTTCATAAGACGACTTGTAGCACTCATTCTATTTGACCACTCCTCGCTGCGCTCGTCGTGGTCAAAACTCATTCGTGCTACAATACTCGCCTTATGAAATACGTGTAATAATGTAGGGGAGAGGGGGGCATAGCGGGGCAACACTCCTGCTGCTCAAATCAAACGCCGTGAAAAAGTCGAATAGCGTATTTTGATTGGTTGTCAGTTGACAGTTGACCATGTGTGTCAAACAAAATGTGAAATCCAGTGTTTTCGTTAAAAAATTCGCGAAGTTAGAGAGCAAATTTTTTTCAAATCTAGTCATACGAATGTAGTGGCTAAATATGATGAACCTGCGCATTTGTGTGCAATATGCATTGATGCCTAAGTAATTTTAAAATGTTACTTTTTCTAAGTAGGTACACAGTTATTTTACCAAGCGGGGCAAAGCGGGGCAAATCCAATTTTACAAAATAATACTCACATGTCGTAAGTTTTTTATTGTAATCAAAAAAAGTACAACAAAAATCATCCGCAATACATTAGTCTATGATATTTAGTAAAAAAATCTTGTTAATTTCTATTATTTTAGGATGCGTGGCTAATTGATTGTTAAGTTCCCCACTATGCCCCCCTCTCCCCTACTATTATTACGCGTTGATAAAAAATGCAAGTTGGCGTTTGATCAGACACCCACATCAAAAAGTGCCGAGTGTCTTGGCTTGAAACTGCAAATAATTTTGAAAAATATTTTAAATCTCTGAACTAAAATAAAAATATTGTTAAATCTACTACAATTAATGAAATAAAAAAAAATTAAAGAATTTCCAGAGGAAATTATTGCTACATATATTGTTCAACGCACATATATGAGGGTTAAAAAATTAAATACGAGTCAAGAAGAATCCGCGGGGGCAAAAAGAAAGTCACGTACACACATTAAATCTAAAAATGTTAAAAAAATTAAAAAAATTATAACCTAATATTACCAAAAATATTTAATCTTAGACCCGCTGAAATTCTTAGTTCAAATACTAAATAAACTTTTGTTTGATGAATACATTAATTAACAGAAACATTTTTAATTTAAGGTCTTGGTCCACTTCTTCTCTGAACCCCACAATTATGTTTGTGTAATTCTCTGTGTATTCTAGTTTTAGGTCTTATATTTATATCTTGTATAATTTTTTAATTCATGGGTACCAACACTAGTATTAGATATTTACATACTTTTCTTTTCTATTATTATGTATGCCACATGAAAAATATTCAATTTCAAATGTACCGGCATTCCGGCGGGAAATTCAAAAATAACCGTTTTTAATTTGATTTTTTTGAATAATGCCGTAAAAACATCGAATTAAAAAAATTACAGTCTGATTGAGAATCATTCAAAGAATAATCCACCGCTGACCAAATTCAATTTGGAGGGTCGAGAGAGCAGGAAAAAAATAAAATTCATTTTCCCATGTTATTTCCCTATGTTCAGCAATCGCTGGAACACCCGGTACTTCGTAATTCCACCATATTTTAAATTGCGACGAGGATCTTGAAGTCGACTAATAGAATATGCATTAAAAGTGGATTTATTGCTGGAAGATTTCGATCACAGACAGTAGGATTTTACTTATCTTTCTGGATATGTGCTTGTGCAAAACTGATCTGACTGATAAATCGGGAAATTTATTATTACCTGCGTAGTCTATTGATAATGCACGCAATCCCACGTTTCAAATTCGTTTATTTAGAGTTTGTTCATATAAACAGAGTCCGATTTAATTACGGATTGTTTCGATTTTTATAAATTATGTTGGTAGCTGTGCTGTTTGTCATTGTCCATATCAAACAAACTGTTTATTCCATCAACAGTTGTTGTTATTAGCGTCTAAAATCTGTGTCACAGTACAATTATAGTTCCAAAACAGCATTTAACCGGCACATAATTATTTATATTCTAACTTTCCATGTTCTTCAAGGCAACGTCTACCCGCATAGTGGGCGGCATTTGGTGGTTTTTCACCCTCATTATAATCTCATCGTACACCGCCAACCTGGCAGCGTTTCTCACCGTTGAACGCATGATAACCCCCATCGAAAACGCCGAAGATCTCGCCGGCCAAACCGAAATCCCTTATGGGACGCTCGAAAGCGGCTCAACAATGACATTTTTCAGAGTAAGTGTGTAAAAAGCCCCAGTAGTCCAATCCACCTATAAAAACCATGTAAATGTTAAAATCTTCGACGATTTTATAGATTTAGAGGATTTCAAACAGATAAAAAGAATTTGCAGTTAAATCTTTTAATGAATTGCTCAGCTTAAGTGGATACGTTTTATACAAAATGATGCAATTTGAGGAAAATTGAGTTATGTACGGTCGCGGTTTAGAGAAAATGGGACAGTTTAATTACGTCAAAACGTGTTTCATTTTGTACAGTTTTATTCGATAACTGCAGAAGAGGTGCAGAGTTTTCAAATGCAATTTGTCTATTATTAAATTTTTAATTTTCACCAATAGGTAAAGGAAATATGTACATGGACCAACAACAAAAATTGTTTTATAATAGTATATTATGAAACGCGTTTCATAATGAACATTTTGCCGCACGCACGTTTTTAGGACACGACGAGCGCAGCGAGGAGTGTCGTAAAGTAGTAAGTGCGGCAAAATGCATTATGAACAAGTATAATACGCTATTTTTTCTATTTCGCCTTGTTTTAAACGAAAAAACTTGATTTCGAAATCTAGGGAATTTTAGGGTAGTTGGCATTTGCAAAATGTTCGGGAAAAAAAATCCAAGTAGCCAAATCCAATTTCAGTCAGTTTGACGGGTGTGACGTTTTGAGGTTACCGGAGCGCAAGGGAGCCAAGAGAGCGAAGATGTTGATCATGATCATGATGGTTCTCTTGCATCCAAGGGTTTTTCTCTGATGAATTATTAAGCCAAGTACAACAAGAAATAATAGTGTATTGATCGATTTATCAAGGTTTATCAAAACCAAAATCTAAATTGTCAACGTTGACGGCAGGGTGACGGTTTGTCTGCTGCAAACCTAAGAAAAATATAAGTTCCTGGAAATATTGGCACGGGATTGGTTCATTACGATACCGAAATACGCTCAAACGCGTATTGAAATATCTTCATTATGAACGCGAAATAGAAAAAAGGTGTGTTAAAACGCGAGTCCAGGTTTCTAGTACGAGTGGTTTTATGTTTTATAAATCGAGTTTTATGCTATTTTTCCTTATTTACATATTAAGTAGAAGTACAAAATGAAGCGCATTCAAAATAAATTCGATAATAGGCTTTGTTACAACAGCAAATTAGGAAAACATCATTATGTAAATAACGGACTCACCTACTTTTAAAAATTCACTTCCAATTTTTGACGAAATTTGTATTGAAGGTGGGAAGTCATTTCTAAAGTAGAATTGCCTCTTGATTTTAAATCTGAAGCTTGTTTTGCTCCATCAGGTCAGGACTTGAAGATATTTGTAAAATATTTTTTTAGGCGACAACTGAAAACGGAATTTTTAGACTTCAAAAGCGGCCTAAAAGTAAGTCTTTTCTGGCCGCAAACATTTTTGGCCCATCTATCCATAGTTTTGCATATTACATCAAGATACCGACAATACCCCCAATTTTATAATTATTTGGGTAAAATCAAATCGACAAACTGCTGTAAAGTGCAACAAAAACGTGTTGAATTATTGAAAATGAGCATGTCTAGCAGTGCTGCTGCAACAACATCAAAAAGCACATCAAATCTAATTCATACAAATTGTGAAGCTACACATGCCGAAACTGCAAATGCAAATAAAGAAAATATGAGCTTTTCTGAAGGATTCATAAATATTTACAATTATTCAATTGTTATAAATGATTAAATCAATAAATAATAAATAAAAATTAATTAACTTCCTTCTTGGCTAGCGCCTCGGCCATTAAAAAAAGGCTCGGCCAAAAAAGAACCACTTTTTGACCTTGGTACACAAGTAACTATTTTAGTACACTGCGTTCACTTTTGTTTTTTTTTTAAGTTTTATCTAACTAACTTGCAAAGTCGAGAAACTTTACAATAAATTAATAAACAAGTAATTAATTACATTAATTTCCCAACAAATTATACAGTATGTCCCCGGATTGAGTTCACAAGAGGGAAAAAATCGTTATTTTTCATTTTGCAAAAAAATGATTAAGAAATAATATTTCTTGCTTAATTTAAAATAAATAAATCTTTAATTAAAACTTTAATATTATTAAGCTGTGTTCTTAAAATCGAAAAAAATAAAAACTAAAGAAGAACTTTTTTATTTTTAATTTTGCAAAAAGTGTCAAAGGAATGAAATTTGTTCCTTAACTCAAAGTTATTTCCACTATTTGATTGACTCATTACTTGTTTCAGCAGATAGTTCAATTCTATCTCGTAATTCTTTAAGACTGTTTCGCATTTTCTCAACTATTGTTAAAGATGCAATTGCATTTCTTTTCCAATTGTTTAATACTTACGCATTATTGGGTAAATTTTCTTTTAATCTTTAACGCACTATTTGATATTGTAAATCCACAGCCTGCTCTTATTTAAAAACGATTAGAAAATTTAATAAATAAAAATAATGAAAAAATTAATTTTAAGAGTACAAACTAATAATTTTGAAATTTTAATTTCAGATTTATCTGTTTTGAAATAAGCAAAAAATGTTATTTCTTTGTCATTTTTCTTGTAAAATGGAAAACAAGCTTTTTTTCCCTCTTGTGAACTCAATCCGAGGACGTCTCTTAAAACTGAATATGAACCAAGAAATTACGATGTTGTAGGAAATTGCAATGAATTTTTAATAAAATTGCCAAAAAATAACAAAAAGTTTTAAAACTTCTCAATGTTTTTCGTCCTGTAACTTCTAAACGATAAGAGATAACAATACACTGGCAGCGCCTCAAAATGACAAAATGTCAGTCTTTTCAATGATGTATTACAACAAAAAATCGATGTAATATTTGTTGAGTATTATGCCAAATTCCATTTGAAAACATTAAAAAAAGTTTTTCAATAAAATCAATGGAAGTACTTACTTACCCTAGCGATAAGTTTTATAGGTCGTTGGAAAGCTTAAATTGATTTTCCGAGCACTTCTATATTATAAGTTTGCAAGATTATAGAAAGAGTGAAGAAAATTGTTTGTACAGTAGAACCTAAGAAAGTCATTTTTCGAAATTAGTTCGGAATCCGATGGAGCAAAAATTTGTGAACTTGTGTTATGTTCTAAATAATGTAACAGGCTATTAATTTATCTTTACTTGTAAAAATTACAAAAAATGGATAAAATGCACATTGAAAATGCTATTAATAAAATGATGAGACATATTGATCTCCATGAAAATAGTGCAATTCAACTTTTTTTTTAATCAATTTTATATTGCCCAGTGTCTTACCTGTCTTAATTCCGTCCATATGTTTTAAACAGGGTGATTTTTTAAAAACGGCAGGCGTTGTAGAATTTTTATTTATGAACCGATTTCAAAAATTTTAAAAACAAATTAAATGGTTTTAAATTTACTATAAACTGATAATTTTAAAATTTTTCTGAATGTCTTAGAATCTTTTGGTCGATACTCAACTTTCTTATTTTAAATTGGCAACCATTTTTTTTTTCATAATTTGGAAGATATAATTTTCTTGATTCAGAAATGTGTAATATGTTCTACTTTTACAAGAAATATTTTTTAAAAATTTATCAAAAATGAAAAAATTTTGACAATAAAAGTTAATAAAATCTAGGTGCGTGGTGTCAAATAACACAATATCGTTATTGTAATGTCAAAAAGCAGCAAATAACAGAAAGAACAAGTTTTCTTTCAACAAGATGAGGCTACACCTTACAAGCACAATGCATTTCTCGTGGGTGTCAATTGTGCAATGAAAAAAACAGGATGGCGTTTCAACAGTATTTTAATTAAATTATTAAATTAAATAATAATTAAATTTTTTCTGATTTGTAATTATTATTGTCTTTTGTTATTAATAATTTCAAAAAAAAATTGACAATCCATTCTGTTATTTGCTGCTTTTTGACATTACAATAACGGCATTCTTTTATTTGACACCATGCACCTAGATTTTATTAACTTTCATTGCCTATTTTTTTCAATTCCGACAATTTTTTTTAAAATATTTTTTTGTAAAAGTAAAACATTACACATTTCTGAATCAAGAAAATAATATTTTCCAAATTATGCAAAAAAAATATGGGTTCCAATTTAAAATAAACCAAAATCATCGGTTTATAGTAAATTAAAAACCATTTTTAATTTGTTTTTTTAATTTTTGAAATCGGTTCATAAATAAAATTATACAACGCCTGCCGTTTTTAAAAAATCACCCTGTATAACCTGTTGTGACAGGATTCCATGATCGAAACTTACAAGAAAATGTGGCGTTTTATGGAGAACCGTAAGCCGTCTGTATTCGTGCCGACTTATGAAGAGGGCATCCAAAAAGTTCTTGAAGGTAATTACGCCTTTCTGATGGAATCGACTATGCTAGACTACACCGTACAACGTGACTGCAATTTAACCCAAATTGGCGGTCTGCTAGATTCGAAAGGGTATGGTATAGCGACCCCCATGGGAAGTCCTTGGAGAGATAAGATATCGCTGGCTATATTAGAACTCCAGGAGAAAGGCGAAATTCAAATGTTGTACGACAGATGGTGGAAGAATACTGGAGAGACATGCAAAAGAAACGACAAAGGCAAGGAGTCCAAGGCTAATTCTTTAGGAGTTGATAACATCGGGGGAGTTTTCGTCGTCTTACTATGCGGACTCGCTTTCGCCGTCATCATTGCGATTTGCGAGTTCTGTTACAACTCAAAACGGAATGCCATCACTGAAAAAGTAAGTGAGAACGAGAAGAAAGAGCTTTAAAAATGCAGATTAGTCTATTTCCATTTCGTGAAGTTGGAATTAAAAATGTTTCACTTTTTAGTGGTGCGGCTAATTAGTTAACAACTTTTCAGCGATCGACAACAGCTCCACAACAATCCCTTTGTTCCGAGATGGGCGGTGAATTGTGCTTTGCTCTTAGATGTCGAGGATCACGACAAAGACCAGCGCTGCGTCGACAATGCTCGAAATGTTTGCCAGGAGCAACTTACGTTCCTGCGATGTTAGATATACCACCGCATCCACCACAACCGCCCTCAAGACCACCCCCAACGAACGGTCTTCCACTTCACGTTTGCCCAGAGGATACATCATTGGTAAGGGCAATATTATTAGATATTGAAAAGAAAACAGTCGACCGCTTGGCCACTAGCGATAACATCGAATTGTTTTTTGCTGATTTGACAGACGTTACATAAATATCCACTCTCTTTAATAAGCCGAATAGGGAGAAATTTTGTAGAATATTGTTCAAATAACGCAGTGGTGCAAAAATTTTTGAAAAGTACATGACGGTTTTGCCAAAATTTTCTAAAGAAATTCAAATATTCAGGCGGGAGCTAAAACACTTTTTCATTGGTTTGACGTCACGTCTCAGCTGCACGCTCCGCCCACTGATAGAATGGAGTGCGGGCACTACCGCCTGTAAAGTATGCAACCTCCCACTCTGGAGGATCAACAAACTCTGGCGGTCCATTTAAATACCATTGAAAGAGTTGTTTAGATGCAGTATTTAATTATTTTTTGTATTGTAGTTGGGTTGCAACGACTTAAAATGTATTTCCTTAATGATAATTTTGATCAGTGAATAATAAATGTTTAATTTCAGCCAGAATACAAGCTCTATTAATTTTTGGCATATTTTGTTAAATTTTCATAAAATCGTAAATTTCTTTTTTAGGGATATTTATATGCAACTTGCAACTTTGCATAATTTATGACGATACTAAATACAGCAGATATGGCAAATTCAATCTATTAGGATTTTTTGAATAAAGCTATTTTCTTGTAATCTACTTCGCGTTAAGAATATTTCTAAAAATTAGGTATTATTCTAAGAGAAGTTGCTTAGAATCGAATTTTAAATTCATTTATACCAAATAAGGAGTTTTTAAACGAAAAATTTCCAATTTTGATTCTATCACATACAGTTCTTTTAAGCAGTAATACATTGAATAATAAGAATTGGCCAACCACAATGAGCCATGAATTTTTTAGTACATACAATGTTGTCAATGCTCTCAATTTTGAACCACTTTCAACTTTAAATTTTGAGTTCCCATTAAGTATAATTGTATGCGAACTAAAAAATAAACAAAATCATTTATTTCGCAGAAATGAACAAAATTAGTATATTAAGTATTGAGAACGGTAAGGACACTTTACCGATCGAAGACAATTGTTTGGAGGAGGAGCGCAGCGAATTATTGTCTGAGATCGGTATAGTCTTTAACGTTTGTGATGCTTATAATATTTTTTGCACGATAGACAAATTTCGATTATTTTTATAAAACTAAAAATGTTACAAATAATTGACATTAATTGTTCTTCAGTAATTCCTGAAAAGTCAAAATTTCGGTCTGAGAATGAATATAAATCTTTCTTTTTTAATGACTATTTTTAAATTTTTACTTACCGTTCTAGAACGGTAATTAAATTTTGAACTTACCGTTTTGTTTATCTTGGTAACCAGTAAACTCAACTTACGGTCACTGTAACTAAGCAAAATTGTTCTATCGTGCAAAAAATAATATTTCATTACGTAACGATCGAATTTAAAGATTTTAGTATTTTAAAAAAATCGATATAAGAATTTTAAGTTGAAATTTTGCAAGGAATGTATTCTGAGCAACTTTTCTTAAAAATCGAAGATGTCCAACACCAAGGAAAAGTTCACTTTATTCAAAAACTCGTGGACAATCTATCATTTTCAAATTTTTTCTTCTAAAACTAAGGAAGATAAAAGCTTATTCATTTAAAGTACAAAGCACTGTATTATTTTTTCGTCTAATCTACAGATATTTTATTTTATTATATTATGTTTTATTTTAATATTTATCGTCAAGTGACAAACGCCTGTAACTTTTATTTTTGCGATTTTTAAAATATCAATTTTGGAAAGTCGTCATTCGTTGGCGTTTTTGGGCCACTAATTACGCCAAAAGTGTCCTAAAATAAACAAATACTACGCAATGACAGTATAGATAATAAATATTAAAAGATTTCAACCCAATTATAGTAAAAACACAGTCAAAAATAATTACATACTGCATTCAAACAACACTTTCAATGGTATTTAAATGGACCGACACGGTTTGTTGATCCTCCAGAGTGGAAGATTGCAAACTTTACAGGCGGTAGTGCCCGCACTCCATAGGGAGAATGCAAAAATTGTAACCTATATGTTACACGCGAATTGAGTTGACAGGGTTGACAGTAAGTGGGCTTATTTTGTTATTAAATTTCGCGCGTAAATTTAGTGACTTTTCGGTCATTCAATCTCCCACTGTACAAACTATACATTCGATTTTCCCCAAATTTTCTCCCTAGGGAATTGAAAGCCTGCTTTACACCCAAAAATTTTCGAAAATTTACACAGGAGAGTCGACTGAGCACAATGAGCTGCACTTTATATCCGGTGAGAGATTGGGAGATTTTGACAGTTGACATATAGGCTGGCAACAAATTATGCTACAAAATACACTTAAAAACACTAAATTTCTACGCGAATTGAGTTGACAGGGTTGAAAGTAAGTAGGCTTATTTTGTTATTTTAAATTTCGCGCGTAAATTTAGTGACTTTTCGGTCATTCAATCTCCCAATGTACAAACTATACATTCGATTTTCCCCTAATTTCCTCCCTAAGGAATTAAAAGCCTGCTTTACACCCAAAAATTTTCGAAAATTTACACAAGAGAGTCAACTGAGCAGAATGAGCTGCACTTTATATCCGGTGAGAGATTGGGAGATTTTGACAGTTGACATATAGGTTGGCAACAAATTATGCTACAAAATACACTTAAAAACACTAAATTTCTACGCGAATTGAGTTGACAGGGTTGACAGTAAGTGGGCTTATTTTGTTATTAAATTTCGTGCGTAAATTTAGTGACTTTTCGGTCATTCAATCTCTCACTGTACAAACTATACATTCGATTTTCCCCAAATTTTCTCCCTAAGGAATTGAAAGCCTGCTTTACACCCAAAAATTTTCGAAAATTTACACAGGAGAGTCGACTGAGCAGAATGAGCTGCACTTTATATCCGGTGAGAGATTGGGAGATTTTGACAGTTGACATATAGGTTGGCAGCAAATTATGCTACAAAATACACTTAAAAACACTAAATTCCTACGCGAATTGAGTTGGCAGGGATGACAGTAAGTGGGCTTATTTTGTTATTTTAAATTTCGCGCGTAAATTTAGCGACTTTTCGGTCATTCAATCTCTTACTGTACAAACTATACATTCGATTTTCCCCTAATTTCCTCCCTAAGGAATTGAAAGCCTGCTTTACACCCAAAAATTTTCGAAAATTTACACAGGAGAGTCGACTGAGCAGAATGAGCTGCACTTTATATCTGGTGAGAGATTGGGAGATTTTGACAGTTGACATATAGGTTGGCAACAAATTATGCTACAAAATACACTTAAAAACACTAAATTTCTACGCGAATTGAGTTGACAGGGTTGACAGTAAGTGGGCTTATTTTGTTATTTTAAATTTCGCGCGTAAATTTAGTGACTTTTCGGTCATTCAATCTCTCACTGTACAAACTATAGTAGAGAAAGAGTTGGCAGAACTAATTAGTCTGGCTGTCACCTGTTTCCTGTCAAGTTCATGGTCAATTTCACCATTTACGATTCGTGTTTAATAAATTGCTGCGTGAATAAAAAATGTATCAATATAAAGTCCATTTGAATAAATTTGGCCGCTAACTCTAACTCAGTAGGCTATGGACCAAAATTGTCAGACTGACAGATTCAAATAGACAAAAAATAGTAGTTAAACTTGGGCTGACCTGGGTGAAATGTATTCGTCAAAAATTATTATTGGTTTATTGTCTTTGCGTTAGAAATAACTATCATTTGTTGAAGAATTAAGTGATTTTACGCAGAGGAAAAGCGAATTTCGTAAAACCCAAAAATTTCCAATGCATCAAACTTTTTAGAACCACTCGAATCTGTCAAAGTGACAATTTCGGTTCACAGAGTACTGCGTTAGAGCTAGCGGCCAAATTTATTCAAATGGACTTTAATTGAATTGTTCTTTGCGCCCAACAATATATGTACCTAAATATAGTAGAGGTGAATGCAGGTTGTGAGGTTAAGTTACTCAATAAATGTCAAATTTTAAATTGAATTTGAAAATCAAGTGGCAAGTCGTGGTTACAAAACCATTACCAATCGTGTAACACGAAAACTCTTAGAATTGGAAAATTTAAATTTTTTATTAAAAAAAAGGTGCAAATTCGAAAAAATGGTATAAAGGACTTGTTTTATACCTATTGGTATTGGTGCACTCGCCCATACACACCGGGAACTCGTGCACCAAACTGGCCATTATAAAACACGTTCTTTAATATACTAATAGGCAATTTTTTTGCAATTTTTCCACTAGCGACATCATATTATACGACATGAAAACTATCGATTTTCGTCAAAATTCAAAAACATGTTTTCACATTACTTACGTATTTTCAGCGTGAGCGCAGGATGATTCCTCTAGAACTTCAGCACCACATCCAACCGCATCCGCTTTATCCAGATCTGGACAACTGATTGCAAACTCAGCTCGTTACATGGACTCAATTAGTAGTAAAGTCCGCAATTTGGGAGCCTCGTAGATGCAACGTCGTAGTGCAAAGGCGTTCTTTTAGAAACTTTTAGAACTTTTGACAGTTCCGTGCAAGAAGTCGTCGATCCTCCGTCCTTTCCACGACTATTTGCACCGAAGCCAGTGAACGCAAGTTCTGAATTGTTTTAAAACTAATGTACATAAGCACGTCTTTTCATGTGATGAATGTTTAAAAATAAAAATGTATAACTAGACTGCATTTTTTTGGCCCTGGAATTACCACTCGAGAAAATGCCAACAAAAGACGGAATTAGCCTTGACTTTATGTTACAGTATCTTTTATTACATCCAAAGAAAGTGAAATGGACACACTTCTACGTCATTTACAAAAGTAATTTTAACGATTTTAACAAAATTTATTCACTTTGAACAGTGACAATAAAATAAATAATAATTTATAAAGACACAAACTATCATTTTTATCACGTAATTTTGTGACTTGTATTCGGGTCATATCATGCTAAATTAAATGTAGTTGTTGATGTGTAAAATCTCACTTAAGAGGGGACAGCAACGTATAACGATAAGCGATCTGGACTCTTCAGTTATTCCAAAACTCTTTACACGCACTTATCACTGTAATCTTATCGGACTCTTTATGGATAGTGGTATTGTTATAAAATAACAAAACCGCAAATTATTTATATTGTTTGAATGGTGTGACCTGGTGAGGTTTTTCCATCGTCAACTTTGTGGGTCAAGTGAGTTTATTGCCTATATTACAATTTACAGAATCGTGATTGTTTATTACATTTGTTTCAATTTTTGAATTTTAAATCTAAAGTGATATCACAATATACAAAAAATATTTAAACTAAACCTTGCCAAAAATAGTTCCAATGGGAATTTGCTATTGAAAACTTGCAAATAAATGCACCAAACTGTAAGCTATTTCTATAAAAATAAAAAATATTGTAAGTACATTTACAGCAGTTCCACACGTACTGAACCTGACACATTCAAAACTAAAACATCTTGCAGAAACATAATTTTGTTAAAAATCCAATATATAAATCTTAAATTAACCAAAATCATGAATGGTTGAATTGTTTGCTTCTTGATACTTTAAATAACCACCTTCTTTTAACTACACTTTCGTTCATTTATTTTAATTAAATTTTTCGCTCAACTTCACTTATTTTTTTTCACTTAAAATATAAATTCCAAGAATTTAAAATTAGTGGACAAATCAGTTTGAACTATTTACTTAACACATCAGATACTGAATACGTAAAAAAGTAATTTCATAATTTGTTTTTGAATTTAAACTTTGTTAAGAAAATTTGTCACACCCGTGACAATATTTTAACAACAGTTGGCAAAGCTGGTTGAAATCTGTGGAGTTAAAAACTGATAATTTGTATACAAAGTAGCAAATTGATAATGCAGTTTTTACACTAATTAACCCTTTAACTGTTGCAAACGTATATGTACGTTTTGCTATTTTTCTCAGAAAATGCAAATGATATGAATTTGAAATTTTGGGGACTAAAGTAAGCGGATAAGACGAATCTAATAAATAGATTTACGTGACACTTCCCGTTATAAACTTGTTTATTTTAAATGGAACACCCTATATTTCATTGCATTTTTGAATTCTATATGCAAATTGAAAATTACTTTCTGTATACCGTGTTATACCTAAATTGTATCATTTCTGAAATATCTCGATTTTTCAAAAAAAAAAAAATTAAATTTGCATTACAAAATAAATATTTCCAAAAACAATTTTTGAAAATTTTCTATTCTATTTCTATTCCACGGGTTAATACTTCTCAAAAATGGCATACACTTGACTTTCTCTGAATTCCTTGTGATTTCGTACAACCTCTACTTATTTCCTTGTAATTTCGTCTAAATTTTCCTGATTTCCTTGTATTTTCGTCCAACTTCCCCTTATTTCCTTGTTATTTCGTTAAACTTCCCCTGAATTCCTTGTGATTTCGTACAATTTCTACTTATTTCCTTGTAATTTCGTCTAGTTTTCGTCCAATATTCCCTTATTTCCTTGTGATTTCGTCCAACTTTCTCTAATTTCCTTGTTATTTCGTAAAACTTCCCCTGAGTTCCTTGTGATTTCGTAAAACCTCTACTTATTTCCTTGTAATTTCATTTAAATTTTCCTGATTTCCTTGTATTTTCGTCCAACTTCCCCTTATTTCCTTGTTATTTCGTTAAAGTTTCCCTGAATTCCATGTGTTTTCGTTCAACTTCCCACTATTTCCTAGTGATTTCGTCCAACTTCCCCCTAATTTGCTTGTTATTTCGTTAAAGTTTCCCTGAATTCCTTGTGATTTCGTCCAACTTCTCCTGAATTCCTTGTTATTTTGTCCAACTTTCTCTAATTTCCTCGTTATTTCGTAAAACAACCCCTGAATTCCTTGTGATTTCGTCCAAATTCTATAATTTCGTCTAAATTCCCCTGATTTTCTTGTGTTTTCGTCCAACTTCCCCTTATTTCCTGTGATTTCATCCAACTTCCCCCTTTTTTGTTTGTTATTTCGTTAAAATTCTCCTGAATTCCTTGTGATTTCGTCCAAACTCTACTTATTTCCTTGTAATTTAGTCTAGTTTTCGTCCAATTTTCCCTTATTTCCTTGTGATTTCGTCCAACTTTCTCTAATTTCCTTGTTATTTCGTAAAACTTCCCCTGAGTTCCTTGTGATTTCGTAAAACCTCTACTTATTTCCTTGTAATTTCATTTAAATTTTCCTGATTTCCTTGTATTTTCGTCCAACTTCCCCTTATTTCCTTGTTATTTCGTTAAACTTCCCCTGAATTCCTTGTGTTTTCGTTCAACTTCCCACTATTTGTTATTTCGTTAAAATTCTCCTGAATTCCTTGTGATTTCGTCCAAACTGTACTTATTTCCTTGTAATTTAGTCTAGTTTTCGTCCAATTTTTCCTTATTTCCTTGTGATTTCGTCCAACTTCCCCTTATTTGCTTATTATTTCGTAAAACTTCCTCTGAATTCCTTGTGATTTCGTCCAACCTCCATATCTCTTTGTAATTTCGTCTAAATTCCTCTGATTTTCTTGTGTGTTCGTCCAAGTTCCCCTTATTTCCTTGTAATTTTGTCTAAATTCTCCTGATTTCCTTTTGTTTTCGTCTAAATTCTCCTGATTTCTTTGTGTTTTCGTCCAACTTCCCCTGAATTCCTTGTGATTTCGTCCAAACTCCACTTATTTCCTTGTAATTTCGTCTAGTTTTCGTCCAACTTCCTCTTATTTGCTTATTATTTCGTAAAACTTTCCCTGATTTCCTATTGAACCTCCCTAATATCGTAATGATTTCCCCTGATTTTCTATTGATTTCCCTGGTTTCCAAACGACTTTTCCTGATGAGGAGAAGGAATCTGACTTTTGTGATTCGCAGAAATATAGACAAATGTTATTAAAAACAATAAATTTAATTTAATTTGCTGCTCTAGGATCTGCAATCGTAACTTAACAAATTTTATTTAGATAATTTGCCTACCTAATAACAGTGTACTTCTGCTTGAAAAAGCTCTTAGTCGTAAATAAATTAAAAAAATGTTGTCATTTTGTCACACCCGTGACATATGGAATTGCTGTTTAATCATTTTTGTTTAACAATAGAAATTCAAGGCGTAATCGCAAGCACTTCTATTAATTTTATCTCATGCTCTTAAATTTGTGACATCAACTTTATCTTTTCAACTAACAGATTTCCATTTCAAACCTATCACAGCACAAGATTTTTATCCGACTTATCTATTATCGAAATCTCGAAAAGGAATTTTTCTTATCGAATTTTTGTTGTTCTAAAAAAATCTTCTTTGTTTTAACATCCAAGTAAAACTTTTTTTTTAATTTTGTTATGACGAGTATTAATGAACAAGTGTCATGTAACAAATTTTTGGATACCAACGCCAAATCTTTACGATAGTTGGAATTATTTTATTAATCTAGAAACAGTCTTGCCTTCATTGCTTAACTTTTGTCATTCGCAAGACTTTTTCGTATCGATTAAAATTAAACTCAATAAATACGACAACAAAGATATTTTTTTTACCAACAATTACATCTGACTTGTATCAGCTGTTAAAACTAAGTCGCCACATCTAAATACATCATATTTTTATTATCACTGTAAATATTTTCGTTTTATCTACTCGTAAAATATTGTACTTGTAATAAAACTAGGTATATTGATGATTATGTTCTACTCATAAATGGTGCATTATTGACTCAATCAATGTGGTAACTTTGTAGTCACTCGACGTCTTTCCGTTTTGAAATATGTCCGCCAAATTTCTGCTTTTGACTACAAATTCGGAATACATCAAAAGAAAGCTCTAAAAGAGTAGAATTGCTAATTCCCCAAGAGGTGCTCGCAGTAACAGCTGGCCTTACAGATGTGCGATTATTTTTATTGACTCTTTTGTGAGCTCAAAAACCGCATCGCATGCTATCGATGACTTAATCTTCAAAGATTTTTTATGCAGAAAATTGATATCGTTATTAAATCGTAAATTGTGTAATTAGAACAATGCCGAGTGGAGAAAATTTGTGATCGAATTTAAATACACAATTGAGCAACTAATAAGTTTAACAGAAGGTGAAGTATTTAATTTTTAGGTATTTATATACATATTTCGGACAGATCAATTATATACAGGGTGATTTTTAAAAAACGGCAGGCGTTGTAGAATTTTTATTTATAAACCGATTTCAAAAATATAAAAAACAAATTAAATGGTTTTTAATTTACTATAAACTGATAATTTTAGAATTCTTCTAAATGTCTTAGTATCTTTTGGGCGATATTCAACTTTCTTATTTTAAATTGACACCCATTTTTTTTCAGAATTTGGAAGATTAATTTTCTTGATTCAGAAAGGTGTAGTATGTTCTACTTTTACAAAAAATATTTTTTAAAAATTATAAAAAATAAAAAAAATTAGGCAATAGTTAATAAAACCTAGATGCGTGCTGTCAAATAATACAATACTATTATTGTAATGTCAAAAACAGCAAATAACATAAAGGATTGGCAATCTTTTTTGAAATTATTGATAACAAAAGACAATAATAATTACAAATCAAAAAGAGCTTTCGAAGATCTCCACGTTAAATTCCGGTTTGTTATTCAAGACGTTGCAGTATCTGCTCTTGTACTGCTTGTTCTTCGTTTCTAAGCTGAGGATGTACATCTCAGAGGCGCTGTTTTTGACTGAGAGTGGTTTCTTCTCCTCTGTGTTCTTCACGTTCTTTGAGCGGACTTTTTGGTCGGACTCCACGAAGAACGCCACTGGGGTCTTCGCGATGTTTTCAAACCGGAGGAGTTTCTCTTGGAACTCCGCGCTCGCGGTGGTTTTCTTCGCTACCACTTCTTGTGGCGTGGGGAAGTCGGTTTGGGTTTGCGACGTGCGCATCTTGCGGGGGCTTACAGGGGCGCTCCCCAGGTGAACCACTGACGGGGGTTGGAGGTAGCGCTTCTGCGGCATGAAGAAGACTTCCAATGGAGCTGACTTACAATCAGAGTCGTTGGAGAGGATGCCCTCCATGCTGTTACAGTAGCTCTTTTGCTGGATTGGGTACTCCTCCAGGAGGTTGTCGTCGCTGAGGATGCTGTCCTAGCTGGTTTTGATGTTGGGGTTCAGATAAAAACTCTCGCTCTTGGGGATTTCGTAGTCTTCGTTCTGATAATTGCTGAGTTCGTTGGAGGAGACGCAGCGGCGTGGAGGAACAGTGCTCTTCACCTGCTTGTTAAAAGCAGAGCGGAAACTGTAGTCCTCCAGAGAGTCGGAGCTGAAGTTTCCTTCTTCCTCCTCCACGCCTTTCTCGATCTGCTCGTATTTCTTTGAAAAGTCTTTGGAGAACTTCTCGATGTCGCTCCAGATCTGCCGGAAGCCTTCATCTGGGTCGATTTTCTCGAAATCCACGAAATAACTGAAGGACTTCCGGTTGGCCTCCTCTTTCTGTTGGACGAAATCGGAGAAGCTCCGCTCTTCACTAACCGGAGAGACAGGCAGACTTTTGTGTAATTAAGTTAAGTAACTAGCGTCTTATCCAACTTGAGCTTCCTCGGTCTGATCAGTTGATCATTAGCTAATTCTACATTGGCAGTGTTGAGAATGTGTGAAAGCTGTGAAGTACTTTTGGCGATATCCTGCATATAACACCCACAGCTGAAGATCGGTCGGTACCGAACAGCTGATGGACTCTTCCGCTGGGTTAGTACCGCGATCGTTCGGGTTTAGTTCAAACTGCAAGCACGCACATTGGCATCTACCTAATTTAATTAAAATACTGTTGAAACGTTTTTTTCATTGCACAATTGACACTTAGATTTTATTAACTTTTATTGCCTATTTTTTTCAATTTTGATAATTTTTTTAAAAATATTTTTTTGTAAAAGTAGAACATGTTAGACATTTCTGAATCAAGAAAATTAATATCTTCCAAATTATGCAAGAAAAATATGGGTGCCGATTTAAAATAAGAAAGTTGAATATCGCCCAAAAGATACTGACATTTAGAAAGTTTCTAAATTCATCAGTTTATAGTGAATTAAAAATCATTTAATTTGTTTTTTTAATTTTTTACATCGGTTCATCAATAAAAATCCTACATCGTCTGCCGTTTTAAAAAATCATCCTGTATATATGTACAGTATGTCCCCGGATTGAGTTCACAAGAGGGAAAAAATATTTATTTTCCATTTTACAAAAAAATGACAAAGAAATAACATTTTTTGCTTATTTCAAAACAGATAAATCTGCAATTAAAATTTCAAAATTATTAGTTTGTACTCTTAAAATTAACTTTTTCATTATTTTTGTTTATTAAATTTTATAATCGTATTTAAATAGTAGCAGGCTGTGGATTCACAATATCAAATAGTGCGTTAAAGATTAAAGGAAAATTTACCAAATAATGTGTAAGTATTAAAAAATTGTAAAAGAAATGCAATTGCATCCTTAACAATAATTGAGAAAATTCGAAAGTCTTAAAGAATAACGAGTTAGAATTGAACTATGTGCTAAAACAGATAATGGGTCAATCAAATAGTGGAAATTCGTTTGAGTTAAGTAACAAACTTCATTCCGTTGACATTTTTTGCAAAATTAAAAATAAAAAAGTTCTTCGTTATTTTTTGTTTTTTTCGATTTTAAGAACACAGCTTGATAATATTAAAGTTTTAATTAAAGATTTATTTATTTTAAACTAAGCAAAAATATTATTCCTTTGTCATTTTTTTGTAAAATGAAAAATAACGTTTTTTTTTCCTCTTGTGAACTCAATCCGGGGACATACTGTAGATAAATCATACTACAGTATTTCTTTAAATACAAAATAAAACGCACTTTTTGTGAGTTTTTTGCATCAATGTTCTTCAAAACAGGGGTGCATTTCTTATATTCGAAGGCGTCTACTGTTAGAAGGTTTACGATATTATCCAACAATATCAATACATAATTTTGACCTGAATTTTGCACGCCTATTCAAACAGATTTGAATCGAAATATGTAGTTTGTGACAAATTAAACTTGTTATTGCAAAATATGCAAATAAAACAGGTCAAGCAATCGTAACTCGAAACAATTATCCGAAATAAGAAATTGAATTGAATAAAAAGAGAATTAAGTTATCGCAACACAATTTTTTAATTCTGTTCCGTTTTTTATGTGCACATGTTTTCAGAAAGTCACTTTAGGAAGAGAAATCGATGAAGAATTTGCTGGCAAAAGGCAAATCAGCCTTTGTGCCCTTTATTATAAAACTGACATTTATACAGAATGTTTGGAGTTTTAATTGCGAGACCTTAATTGCCTAATCTTACTATGCTGAACAAAAAATGTAAATAATGTGTGGGTCAAGGTCAATATTCTTAAAGTGAGCTCAATTGTACTGTAGCAAAAAGACATACAAGTCGATTCATCCCTCCTTGCATTTCATCATAAATAACATGCATACTTTTTATACAATGCGTTTTTTTACCAGTGGCCGTGTTAAACTTTGTCCAAGTAAAGTTTGGAATTTGAAAATTTTACTTCTTTTTTCAGTAAATCGAAACTTATTTCTTTACGATTGTGCCTCAAAAAAAATTAATTGTTTACCGATTTAAACGGTATTAAAATTTTTACTTTATCAAAATAGATATAAAATATTAGATATTCGAAAAAAATATTCAAAATATTGAATATAAATATCGTAAAAATACTCATTTTAATAAAATTTTCAATACGCACTTAAATAATGGCAAATAAAATTTGTAGATAATTTTTTGGAGCGAATTAATTCTTTTTAAAGGTGTGTCCAAATCTTCATCTTTACAAAAGTTAACGTGGGCTTGAAAATTTAGAATATAGTGATCCCTATAGCCACTGTTAAAAATTCAAATTCCCGGCCGAAAAACAATAATTGACTGTGTTTTTGTTAATTTTCAGAGCAATGCGCAAAAACCGGTCCGAACCTAAACAAAGAAAACCTTTGCAAAAAAAACTTTTGACTACTCAAAACCGAAAATATTAGATAAAAAGCTGCTTATGTTTCTTTTAAATTTGGCACTCAAAACCCCAAACGTCCAGTACGTAGAGCAACTAACTCGTCTTTTGTCGATTTTTTATTGTAGAATGAGAACTACACGTGTACAATTATAATTACCTAACAACGTCAAACCAATCGGATCATCTAATTGACCCACCAAAATGTAGGTCCACTGAATTGAATCCAACAATCGCCCAAAGTGGATATTAACAAGTCGTGCTATTATCGAAGTAAATTCATACTTGTTTTACGCATCAAGGGGCATGAAAATGATTGCCGGCTGTTTGTGAATATTTAGTTGCCAAAACAACGTTGCGAGCGCCTGCACCATTTATGATGTGAAAATGGCTTGCTAATAATTGTAGCCCTCGTTTACGGAGCAGCAGTTTAGTAGAAAATAGTTATTTTTTCTATTTCGCGTTCATAATGAAGATATTTCGATACGCGTTTGAGCGTATTTCGGTATCGTAATGAACCAATCCCGTGCCAATATTCCCAGGAACATATATTTTTCTTAGGTTTGCAGCAGACAAACCGTCACCCTGCCGTCAACGTTGACAATTTAGATTTTGGTTTTGTAAAACCTTGATAAATCGATCAATACACTATTATTTCTTGTTGTACTTGGCTTAATAATTCATCTGAGAAAAACTCTTTGGTTGCAAGAGAACCATCATGATCATGATCAACATCTTCGCTCTCTTGGCTCCCTTGCGCTCCAGTAACCTCAAAACGTCACACCTGTCAAACTGATTGAAATTGGATTTGGCTACTTCGATTTTTTTCCCGAACATTTTGCAAATGCCAACTACTCTAAAATTCCCTAGATTTCGAAATCAAGTTTTTTCGGTTAAAATAAGGCGAAATAGAAAAAATAGCGTATGATACTTGTTCATAATGCATTTTGCCGCACTTACTACTTTATGACACTCCTCGCTGCGCTCGTCGTGTCCTAAAAACGTGCGTGCGGCAAAATGTTCATTATGAAACGCGTTTCATAATATACTATTTTACTTTTACATAATGAATTCAAACTTTTTTTTCAATTAACCAGAATGACGGAATTATCTTGGCTTGAAGACTATGGCAACAACAATTACAAAGGATATGACATGTCAGTACTTAAAATGGACGAAGCTTATCTATCGGTGAACATCAGAGATCCTTCTTACGACTACAGAATTTTTCGAAAACACATTGAATGTGTAAACGTACAGATTCCATTATTTAATTCTTCATTTCTGTTCATCACTTTTTTTCAGTGCCCTTTTGTAAAACTAGAACAGCTATCTTCAGACGATTCCATCCTTTTACACCACCTTAAGGTCATTTTAAAACAAACACCAAATCATTTGTACCGCATCAGCACCCTCAATGCAGAGCCATTGTACTCGTCTGATCCGTACATTTGCGAATTTGGTGATGACTTTGGAGAATTTGGAATTTATGAAGTGAACATAAATAAAACAAACTGCGAAATTACCACCGTAAAAAATGCAGTCAGTATAGCTTTTCGTAAGTAGCATAGTTCTTCGCAACAAAGTCTAATTATTTATATTCTAGCTGTTCTTACCGTATTTTTACTTTATTGTGCTCTGTTTCTGGCGATCTTTGGAGCGATGTTCGCTTGGAGAAAATTCGTTATGGAAAAGAAGGAAGATAAGAAAGAAGAAACAAAGAAACGCATTCAAGCTTTAGATACATTCAGAGGGTAAAAAAACTGTCGAAAAATTACTATTTGTGTACCAAGACCAAAAAGTGTTTCTTTTTTGGCCGAGCCTTTTTTTAATGAAAGCGAAGGTAAAATGGCACTTTTTGGCCGTGATGCACACAAGATTTTTTAGCCGACATCATTAAATTTACAAGTTAATTAATTTTTATTTATAATTTATTGATTTAATCATTCATAACAACTGAATAATTGTAAATATTTATGAATCCTTCAGAAAAGTTCATATTTTCTTTATTTAGCTTCACAATAATTCAACACGTCTTTGTTGCAGTTTACAGCAGTTTGTCGATTTGATTTTACAAAAAAAAATTAAAAATTTGGGGTAATGTCGGTATCTTGATGTAATATGCAAAACTATGGATAGATGGCGCTACCATACATCGGTCAAAAATGTTTGCGGACAGAAAAGACTTACTTTTAGGCCGCTTTTGAGGCCTAAAAATTCCATTTTTAGTTTAAGTCGCCTAAAATAGTTATTTGTGTTCCAAGGCCTAAAAGTGTTTCTTTTTTGGCCGAGCCTTTTTTTAATGAAAGCGAGGGAAAAATGGCACTTTTTGGCCGTGATGCACACAAGATTTTTTTAGCCGACATCATTAAATTTACAAGTTCATTAATTTTTATTTATGATTTATTGATTTAATCATTCATAACAACTGAATAATTGTTAATATTTATGAATCCTTCAGAAAAGTTTATATTTTCTTTATTTACATTTGCAGTTTTGGCATGTGTAGCTTCACAATTTGTATGAATTAGGTTTGATGTGCTTTTTCATGTTGTTGCAGCAGCACAGCTAGATTTGTCCATTTTCAATAATTCAACACGTCTTTATTGCACTTTACAGCAGTTTGTCGATTTGATTTTACCCAAGTAATTATAAAATTGGGGGTATAAGTTCATACAGTGAGAGTTTGAATGACAGAAAAGTCACTAAATCTACGCAATAAAAAGTGTACTATACGCGCGAAATTCAAAATAACAAAATAACTCTAGTTACTGACCTGTCAACCCATTTCGCGTAGAAATTTAGTGTTTTTAAGTGTATTTTGTAGCATAATTTGCTGCCAACCTATATGTCAACTATCGAAAGGTCCCAATCTCTCACCGGATCAGAGAGTTGAAACTAATATTACTAGAGGATGAAAATCTGGTAGAGGGGGTAACCAAAACTGTTTATGGAAGGGCGCCATATTGAAAACAGCCAAATGCTGTGTTTTGGGCATAGTGTAAATGGGGCCTACTAATAAGGAGGTCCATACAAGATAAGTAAATAAAACTGTTGTTTTATGAAAAGAAACATGTCTATAAATCATTAAATTCATTATTATTTTTTATCAACAATTGATAAACAGTTCAATACTTTGTTTAACTTAAATAAACTTAAAAAAATATTATACTAATTATGACACTGCCCGATAAATTCAAACTAATTTTATCTGCCCTTTTTGAAAGTTGATGTTTTGTGATCTAAACAAAGTACAAAACAATTTTTTTACCTTTAACCTTCGTATCACGTACAACCATAATATGTAAATTTGAAAAGTAGTTAAAAAATATAAAAAAGAGGTTTTTTTGCAGGTTAACGTATTAAATTTATTGTAATAAATATTTAAACTATATGAAGAAAAACGAAAATTTTAAAACAATTAAATAAAAGAAATTATTATGCAGATCATAAATCATAAATTATCTGACCGCCAACTTTGATGCAAACTTTTGCGCTCACAAAAATTCGTTCTTTTTACATTAGTTTTGAGTTAATTGGATTTAAGCAGTGTAAAGTATTTCGTTTTGAAAACAAAAAAGTTTAAACTTACAAAGTCATAAGCTACTTGATTTAAAAATTGGTAGCAAAACAAATGAATCGCAACAATTATGATGATACACACGTCTTCTTAAATTACGAAAAAAAATTATTTTTTTTTGTTTATTGTTTAATTTGTACATGCTGTAGACCAAAACTTTGCATAAAATTTGAACCGCTCTCAATAGAAAGAATAAAAGTGATATCAAATTGATTGAATTAATTATTACTGGTGTTTAAATAAATCAATTTTGGTTAATTGTTGTCTAAAACTTTCCCCAGCCAATTTAAAATTAAATTGTCTATTGATGTGGTTGAGCCGTATCTTTAATAACATGGAAATAAATTGTTTAATCAGTACATTGAATCAAATTTGGTTGCATACATTTCAAGAAAGACTATTTCCAACATGGCGCCCTTGTTAAAACATCCCCACCACCACCTTTTCACCCTTTAGTAATATTAGTCTCAACTCTCTGCACCGGATATACTATAATATCGGTATCTTGATGTAATATGCAAAACTATGGATAGATGGCGCCACCATAGATCGGCCAAAAATGTTTGCGACCAGAAAAGACTTACTTTTATAATGCATTCACGATCTTTTTAGACCGCAGCAAGCCATGGAAATCTAGTAACTTGGTTGGTAGTCAACCTTTGTGAGCTAAAGTTTCCAGAAAATGATTGACATTCGTTCTGTCGACTGGAGTTGTCACCTTTTTTGGTTATAAATTGTGTCTGAAACCTTTCCTCTGTTGCCAGTTTGAATCGAACATTCAGAACTTCATAATTTTATTAAATTTTTATTTAAAATTTAGACATGTTTTTTTAACAATATTACTGCTGGTATTTTCCATTGGCAAAAAGTTAACCATTTTCAAGAAGTACTTATGCCAAGTTGCAATTAGGGACACCAACAGGTCTTGAATCTAGTCGTAAAACCTTAAAAAAGTTTGTTTGATCGAATTAGCATTTGACCTAGGGTTTTATGTTGAGATCTCGAATTAGAAGCAAAATTTGACGAATTTCGTGAACTAAAAATTGCAGGAATTTAGAATTTGACTTGTTTTTGTTTACATAAAGTCTTGTAATCGTTCACTCCTCAGTGTTTGCAACCCATCGACTTAATAATTTTGAAAAGTGTTATTCTTCCGGCATGAAATTCTAATTGTTACGGCGTAAGTATGCCAAAACTTTTCATCTTTGGTTAAAGACATTTCTAACAATTCAGCTCTAAATCACTTGAGGCACTTTTTGCAATAGTTTGATGATAATGCTTACTTCTATGACTAAAAAGGAAACACACGATTTTTCGTCTACGTCTGTCAGTAATGGTAGCCAACAAAAAGGAAAAAAAACATAGCCTACTCTGGTCTAAAAAGATCGTGAATGCATTATAGGCCGCTTTTGAGGTCTAAAAATTCCATTGTCAGTTTAGTCGCCTAAAAATCTATTCACGAGGTTGAGGTTTTATGTTTTATTGACACAAATCTCTCCTCTCAAAACGTCGTGAATAGATAAAGTCCGTTTTTATTAAAAAACCACCAACACCGCACTCTACAACCGGCAACGTCGTCGATGGTGACTTTTTGGTGATAAAATCAAATAGGTTAGCTGCCTAATTGACAATTTGATTACACAAAACGGACTCTCAGACTGTGCTGAGTCTTTTCACTATTAAATCCTTTGATTTGCAATCCAACAGGCTGTAAAAGAAACGTTTTTAACGGAAACACTGCCTAATTTTCAAAAATGTCAAAAATTTGACAACTATTTTCTCACCAAAAATCTCCCTAGGCAACGTTGCCGGTTGTAATGCAAGGAAAGATTGCGGTGTTAGTGTTTTTTTTTTTTTAAAAAAACAGATTTTAAAGTCAGAATTTTATAACTTTGGTTTAACTCCGCCTACCTTTTGGGCCAATTGAATTTTAGCTGGAAGTCTGATTTACTCTGCAACATTTTGATTGTTCGTTGATATTTGCCAGAAGTCGGGGTAGAAATGTCTACACATTAGAAGACGAAACAAGATCAAAATCGACGAAGGTTTCACGATTAATTAAATTCGCGCAAAACTGCAAATCTTCTTGACAAGTGTGTCACTAGAGTTGTCAAATTTTTGATTATGATGTGTAAAGGAGGCTGGCCATTCCTTGATTCGACAAATTCAAATCGTCATTTGTTCATGTGGGCGGGGTTAAACCAAAGTTTCAAAATTCCGACTATAGTAATACTACTTACTAAAATTGTTATTATTATTCAGGATTAGCATAGTTATAATGATATTCGTAAATTACGGAGCCGGTGGTTACCCGGTGTTGGAACACGCAAGCTGGAACGGCTTACACTTCGCAGATCTCGTCTTTCCGTGGTTTATGTGGATTATGGGCGCTTGTGTCCCCATTTCTTTGCTTTCAAGTTTCAAAAAGCAGTTGTCCAACAAAGATATTTTCCTGAACGTGTTAAAAGTCAGTACTAATGTTAAACTCGAAGAATCGCCTCCACTTATCTATCTTTCCAGAGATCCATTAAACTTTTCTGCTTGGGAATATTCCTAGGCTCGGGATCCACCCTTGAGTGCATGAGAATTTTCGGTGTTCTTCAAAGATTTGGCATTTGTTACCTCATTGTCACTACAATTTGTCTTTTTCTCATGAAAAGAGATTTCACCGTCTCAACCGTACGGTGTGTATACTGCTAATTCTACAACCAGTCTAGGTAAACTTTTAGGATAAAGTGAAGAAACATGTTGCTGATCTGGTTATATTGTGGAAAGGATGGATTGTCGTTTTAGGCGTGTTCATCGTGCACTGTTTGTTCGTGTTTTTACTCGCAGACGAAGGGTGTTCTCGGTACGTCTTCAAGTTAAAAATGTGTTAAATTATAATGATTTTTTAAGAGGTTACCTCGGTCCAGGAGGTTGGCATAATAATGGGGAAAATTTTAACTGTACTGGAGGTGCCACGGGCTACATAGACAGAGTTATCTTAGGAAAGCACCTCTATCAGTATCCTACAAGCAAAGAAATCTTTTTAGGTACCCAGGCTTTCGATCCCGAAGGAATTTTAGGTCCGTTACGGTGAAAATTAATGTTACTTAGAAGATTTAAAAGTTTAATTTCAGGTTGCCTTACATCAATAGTCCACGTGTTCATTGGAGTTCAAGCCGGTGTCATCCTCCTCGCTTATCAGAAGCACAGCGATCGCCTAATCCGTTGGTTATCTTGGAGCGTGATAACAGGCCTCATCGGCGGTGGTTTATGCGGATTCAGCAAAGAAGATGGAGTCATTCCTGTCAACAAAAATCTATGGTACTTACAGTTTAACAAACGCTCTAGTGCGGTTATGGCTTTGACTTTTTAAATCGTTTACAGCCACCTTACCGCAAACTCCCATAAACATAATAACGCTCAAATGGTTGGGTCTCATCTAATAAATATTTTTTTCCAGCTGGTCAGTCTTACAAACCAACTCCTTACAGGTCTACATTTCGAGGTGATTTTGTTACTCAACTGACCCAAACTTACTCAAATTGATGATAAACGCAACTATATTAATTGGGGATTCAAAAGAAAAAAATACGTGTATTGGAACATTTGGAGTTTGTGGAGTTTATAAGTCTTGACTGTCTTATTAATAGTACCGATTTAGAAAAATTTAAACCAAAAAGAAGTATATTTAGAAATTTTTATTTGGACAACTGAAAATGTCAATTTTTTCAACACTGTAATTTCGTTATTTCTAGTGCGAGAGGAACGAAATTTATGCATGTTGTTTCTTTTGTTTGTTTTAGTAATATCACTAATTTGCAAAAATTTAGATCAAAAAGTCAAATTTTTACACATTTTCGTTTTAAAACCAAAAAAATGACACCAATTTTTTTTTAATCCTGTAATTTCTTTATTTTTTTTGCGATTTTAACGAAATTTGTGGAGATTATCACTCTCGACTGCCTTATTAAGAGGGTCAATTTAGAAAAATTTAGACTGAAGAATCGAATTTTTAGAAATTTTGATTTCGAGGAGCGAAGAAGAATTTTTGTTTTTTAACCAAAAAAAATGTGACCAAAAATTTTAAACGATCTGTAAGTTCTTCATTTTTAATGAAGAATTTTTAATTTAAGAGTTTTAGAAAAATTTAGACCAAAAAAGGAGAATATTTAGAAATTTTTATTTGGACAACAGTGAAAATGTCAATTTTTTCAACACTGTAATTTCGTTATTTCTAGTGCGACAGGAACGAAATTTATGCATGTTGTTTCTTTTGTTTGTTTTAGTAATAATTTGCAAAAATTTTGATTAAAAAGTCGAATTTTTAAAAATTTTCGTTTTAAAACCATAAAAATGCCACCAATTTTTTTTAAGATCCTGCAATTTCTTTATTTGTTAAGTGATTTTAACTAAATTTGTGGAGATTATCACTCTTGACTGTCTTATTTACAGTGCCGATTTACAAAAATTTAGAGCGAAAAGGAAAATTTGTAGAAATTTTTATTTCGAGTAGCTAAAAAAAAATTACAAAAAAAACTTGAACGCGGTTTAATTTCCACATTTTTGGTGTCACAAGAACGAAATTTGTGGGAGTTATTTTTAAGGTTAAATAGTCCATAAAAGTTGTTGAATTTGGGTTAATTTTAATATATCTTTGTTAGCCATTATTTCTAATAACGTATTATCTTTATTTTTGTAAAAACATTGTTAATCTTTTTTGAAAGTTTCTATTACTAAGTGGGACTTAGGTCCAGATAATGTATTTTTCTTAGAAGCATAAGGAACCAAGTGTAAAAATATGCCCAAAAAAATATTTTTGGATGAAAAATTACGACTATTACGCACGATTTGAAATAAATAGTCATCAATAACTCGCAATGCGCTTTTAAATTGCATATTTGAAAACAGATTGAAAATATTTATTACGGTTCATTTCAAGCCAGATGAGACCCAACCACTTGAGGGTTATTATGATTATGGGGGTTTGCGGTAAGGTGGCTATAAACGGTTTAAAAAGTCAAAGCCATAACCGCACTAGAGCGTAGGTCGTGACACCTCCGACTAGTCGTGCAATTTTTTTTCTTGCAGGTCCATCTCCTTCGTTCTGGTGACCTGTTGCTTCGCCTTCTTTCTCCTTTCAATTTGCTACATGTTGATCGATGTCAAAAGCTGGTGGAGTGGAAAACCTTTCCTCTTCGCCGGAATGAACGCCATACTTTTGTACAGTGGCCACGAGATGACTTACGGCCACCTTCCAATACGCTGGACAGTCTTCTGCGACAAGGAAAATGGAACCCATCTTCTCGCTCTTTTTGAAAATTTATGGGGCACCTTTTTCTGGGTCTTCATGTCATACTATTGGTACACAATCAAGTTTTTCTACACGGTTTAAATGTCTAAATAAAACAATCATTTTACAAACATGTTTATTTTTACCTAGCTTATAAAGTATACTAAAATTTTAATCCAAAGGAATTTTAAAAATATAAAAATCAAGTTACGAAATCGCACGCTTAATAGAGTGAAATGGAAATCAAAGAAGATTGAATAGTATCTACAGTGTTCTAACAGCAAGAGAAAACCATTTAACATTTTAAGATTCAGTCTCTTCATCAGTCGCTCCTGGAATTTCATCCACCACATCAAACTCTTGTGCATAATTTAAGCCTTCCAAATAATTGCAATGGAATTCTTGGGCCGCAGCGGTGCTACTGAAGGTCGCCTTTAACGTTCGGCGATAGGGAACGCCCGTGCTCGACTCAACGCCTGCCCAAATGCAGCTGTTTTTGTCAATCTGGGAAAAATGTGTTTCATTTTCTATTGATGTTAATAATCAAAACTTACTTGCATGACTGTATTCAGACCAATGAGAGTGTTACTAACAGTTTCCCCACTGTTGTTGTTTATGCAAATTCTGGCCGCGTACAAATCCGGATCATAGTAAACTTGTAGGTCACCGAGTGTTACCACTTTCCATTCGCCATTTATCTGTTCACTAAGTGTACACCGCTTCATGAACATCACTGTGCTGAAACGAATAGTTAATAAAAATCCGGAGATTTCATACTTGCCCCTCGCACACCACTAAAACCACTCATTGTACAACAAACACACAAAATTTACCCAAATCTTAATGCCAAAGTCATACTATTTCATTCCTTTATTTCAATCAACAAAATAATGTACATCTACTTATACACACTAAAATTGAGTAATAAATGAGTAATCGCCAGTACAAAAAGAGAAAAAAAACCTACCGATCATCATCCTCGTCGTCGTCTTCATCATCTTCCTCTTCCTCATCAATGTCTTCATAGATATTCTTTGAACTGCCTTGATCTTCATGGACTTCTTCGCCAAAATTTTGAATTGAAGAAGGGATGAACTTCGACGAGTCAGACGTCTCCTCAGTTTTCTCCTCTTTATCATGTTGCGTCGATTTGACCTTCTCAATAACATCGAGAACAGTTTTGTGGAAAGTCTGAGCTAAGCCACAATTTTTAAACTTAATGGCCAACTTTTCTAAAGCTGATTCATCTTCGGTGTAATTGTAACCAGCCCATACCCAAGCCGTATCAGAGGTTTTCATCGGTTGCAACTCCAAATCGGGTGTGATCAACTGGTTGAGGACGACTTTGTGGACTTGTTCACGGCGCAACAGGAATCTGTAAGTTTCTAAAAACAAATATATAATAGCATATTAAAGAAGGTGTTTTATAATGGCCAATGCCATTATAAAACAAGTCCTTAATACTATTTCTTCGAATTTGCACCTTTTTTTTAATAAAAAGTTTAAATTTTCCAATTTTAAGAGTTTTCGTGTTACACGATTGGTAACGGTTTTGTAACCACGACTTGCCACTTGATTCAATTTAAAATTTGACATTTATTGAGTTTCTGAATTTTAACCTAACCTCAGAACCTGCATTCACATCTATTATATTTAGGTACATATATTATTGGCCGCAAAGGACAATTGAATTATATTGATACATTTTTTATTCACGCAGCAAATTTCAAAATCCGTAATGGTGAAATTGTCTAAGAACTTGACAAGAAACGGGTGACAGCCAGACTAATTAGTTCTGCCAATTCTTAAAAAACAAAATTTCCTACTTTGAGTTCTCTTATTTATACCTATAAACGATTCCAAATTGAGTACTCTAATGGACCTATTAAGCCGGCAAATTCGAAATAGTATATTAAAGAACGTGTTCTATAATGGCCAATATGGTGCACGAGTTCCCGGTGTATGGGACGAGTGCACCAATGCCATTATAAAAGAAGTTCTTTATACTATTTTTTCGAATTTGCAGCCTTTTTAATAAAAAAAATTAAATTTTCTAATTCTAAGAGTTTTCGTGTTACACGATTGGTAATGGTTTTGTAACCACGACTTGCCACTTGATTTTTAAATTTAATTTATAGTAGGAATTTTACAAGGTTACTAAAATTAACAGGTTTGCTACAAAGTTTTCAGCCAATAGAAGCAGGCCTCTCGAACTGGCGCGAATACGTCATCGGAAAGCTTTTAAATTCCGATATAATTTTTAGCAATATTTAAGACTCTGATGTTTCTACAAGAACTTTGTTAAACAACAATGGCGATCAACATTGTTTTTACACCGCAAAACAATTGACAGAACTTTCTTGTGACGTCATTTATGGTCGCAAGTCCCTAGCAACCAAAAGGGGGTGGAGTTTCAGCCTTAGTAACGAGCAAACCTGCTTAATTTAGGAACCTTGGGAATTTTATAACTTTGGTTTAACCCCGCCCACATGAACAAATGACGATTTGAATTTGTCGAATCAAGGAATGGCTAGCCTCCTTTACCCAACATAATTAAAAATTTGACGTCTTTAGTGTCACACTTGTCAAGAAGATTTGCAGTCTTGCAGGAATTCAATTAATCGTGAAACCTTCGTCGATTTCTATGGTGTTTCATCTTCTAATGTGTGGACAAATCTACCCTGAGTCCAGACAAATATTAACGAACTATCAAAATGTTGCAGATTGAATCAGACTTTCACCCAAAATTCTATTGGCCTAAAAGGTAGGCGGAGTTAAACCAAAGTTATAAAATTCTGACTATAAAATTTGACATTTATTGAGTTTGACTGCCACTGAATTTTGACATAACGTAACCTAACCTCACAGCCAGTATTTACATCTATTATATTTAGGTATAATTATTGTTGGCCGCAAAGGACAATTCAATTATATTGATACATTTTTTGTTCACCCGGCAATTTATTAAAGACGAATCGTCAAATCCAAATTGACCAAGCCAGACTAATTAGTTCTGCCAATTCTTAAAAAACAAAATTTCCTACTTTGAGTTCTCTTATGGATACCTATAAAACGACTCCAAATTGAGTACTCTAATGGACCTATTAAAGCGGCAAATTCGAAAAATATATTTGCGCACCCTCATGCAAGTCTTACTTTTATCAGGATGATGCAAAACCTTCATTTGACCCACTCCTCTTTCCTTCCATTCTTTATTATCCACATCATAGCGGTAAAGCTTCGCCCTTTCATTAAACACGACCTCTTCATCTTCTTCTCCGGTGGAAACAACAATAGTATCAGGTAGCGGTACAATAGGATCATAATGAGGATCGTACTCGTCATCACCTCCTCCTTCATGAGCTTCATCTGACGTGGATTTGTTTTTATTGCCGTTGGCTCCTGAGGAAAACACGGGAGCTCCAGCGCCCAAAAAGGCAAACGGAGTGGAAGAGACATCTGTGATGAAGAAAAACAAAAAGAAGCAATCACGGACAGTTGAACTAATCTTACCATCTTTATCTTTAGCAAACGCTGGCGGCGCATCCGATCCAACCTTAGCCGCCAAGGTGGCGAAACTAACACCGGTACTGCAATCCAAAACCACCTCATCGTCCTCTTTTAAATTCGCCGTCTTCACCTCTGCTGGTTGAGTGTTGGCAGCACCAAAACTAGGTCGAATAGGCGATTCGGCAGACTTTGTTGCAGAATCCCCGCCTCCAAAGATTGGTTTGCTCATTAAAGGCGAAGCGCCGAAAATGCTGCCTGTGCTTGAACCAAAAATACTAGTTGTGCTCGGGGTCCCAAAAATGTTTCCAGTGTTCTTGAAAATCGATCCAGTGCCTGTTGTAGTCGCCACTTCGGTTTTCGACGCACTTCCAAAAATATTCGTTGCTGATGGCTTGAAAACTGTGTCGGAAGGAGTGGAAGGATTCCCAAAAGTGGTTGGGGGAGTACTGAAGACCGAAGGACTGGATTTCGAACTGCTGAAGATGTTGCTCGTGGTAGTTTGGAAAATATTGGTGGCTGGAGCGAAGATGTTAGTCTTAACCGCTGAAGTAGCTGTCGTCACTGTTGGTGAAGCAACATTCGTTGTGGTAGTCAGAGAACCAAATGAAAACGGACTACTTTGCGAGTTTGTTTGGAAAATGCTTCCCGTAGATTGCGAAGTAAACAAGCTACCAGGAGTTGCAGGAGAAGCAAAAATATTCGGAGAACTTGAATTTGAAAATATCGGAGAGGGGGTGATAACACCTTCTGTTTTAGGAGTCAATGCAGACGGTTTTGTGAGAAGACTTTTTAGAGTGATGCTTGACGTCACTGAAGTATCAGATGCTGTCGTAAAACTCAAACCATCTTCTTTTGGGGTTGTGAAGATCGAACTTGCACTGGAGGAACTACTGATAGAAGTCGTAGAATCAGCATCAGGACTGGTAAATCCTTGGAACGAAAATGTCTTTGGCTGGGTGCTTATCTTCAAATATTCATCGTCTTTTTTGCACTGAGCACATTGACAATCGGGCAGCTGACGATATGCCAGAAACTTCGGTGGCAATCCTAGTCGTAAAGCTTCTTTTTCTTCTGCAGGTGTTACTTTGGTCTCGCTTATGAATTCGACGTCTGATTCGTCCGTCTTTTCACTGGACTGTGAGCCTATAAGACGTATTATAAGTGGAGGTTTTAATTATCTACTTTATTATTAGTAGCACTTGTATTGGGATCATTTGGTGAAAGAAAAATTCAAACTTCAGTAACAGACAAATTTATTTTATAATTCAGACCAAATAAAACCAATAATACTGTTAGGATTGGGCAAGAAGAAACAGAGCTGTACGAAACAAGACTCTATTTTCTCAACAAATTTTCATTTGTTACTTTCCAGTTGGAAATGTTACAAGGGAAGCAGATTAGTGAATAAAAAATACACCATTCTACCGACAATAAAATTAGAAAACAATAAAATCAACAAAAAATAAGTAAAACAGTAGTTAGACTTCTTACTTTAATACTTTCGCTTAGCATGCAGAAGACCCGATAGTATGACTGACTACTAGAATATAAAATGATGATAGTTGTTATCGCAGAATTGCAATAAAATGACCCTCCGTTAAATTTAACAATCGATTATGACAATTATTTCGGAAACCTTAAACAACTTCCAATTACTTTTCAGATCACCATGAGTCTAGTCTTCATCAAATGGATCTTCTACTGTATAAATAACACGAAATCACAACAAAAACACTCACAGTCGCACAAGAGATTACTACATTAGTATGGAAGTTATTAAAACCCGTATTTGGCATCTTACCTGTATCACTCGATGCTTTGCTTAGCGCATCATTCACAGCCTTCAAGAATTCTTGAGCAATTTCTGGATTTTTGAAGCGGATACAGAATTGTTCATTGGCCAGTTCTCCATCTGAATAGTCGGCGGCACTAAACAACCAAGTTTTGTCGTCCTTTGGTAAGTACTTAATGTCTGGTGTCAAAATGTGATTCAAGCAAATTTTAAACACTTGCTCCCTTCGCATTAAAACCCTAAAATTCAAACTTATTAACACGAACAACAAAAAGTTGGTGATTACCTCAATTTGCCGGTATCTTTTCGTTTCAAGATTTTAATATCGCCTAGTCCTCGTTCTTTCCATTCGCCGCCAGTGAATCGATAGAGTTTCGCTCTGTGGCAATAAAGAACGTCTTCTTCTTCTTCGCCGGTCTTAACATCGACTTTGTCAGGAAGAGGTATCACCGGTTTGAAGTAAATATTATCACACTCTTCTTCAACGTAACTTGCGTCGGACTCTTCATCTTTGGCCCCGCTGCTGATACGACGCGGGGATCTTGGAGTAAACTCAAAATCGTGCTTTTGAGGCGAGCCAAAAACAAATTTGTCCGATGCAGAGACTTCTTTCTTCTCGGGAGACAAATTTACAGCGGGTTTAACAGCAAACTGGGTGTCTGAAGATGGCGGAGTTGTGATGGTACTCTGACCGAATGTGAACGTGGCTTTTGTGCTTGAAGCCGCTGGCGGAAATCCGAAAGTGTATTTTTGTCCACCAGTGTCCAAATTTACACCTTTTTGCGTGTTCTTCTTCGGAACTGTTTCATCTTTGGGATGTTCACATGCCACGCAATACAAGACGTCAGCGGCGTTGTGAAGTAAGCATTGCGTACACTCCCAGGTGCCTTCTTTTGGTTTGAATAAATCACCAAAACCAGAGGTCGGTTTCTGGTCAGAGACAACTGGCTGAACTCCAAATGAGAATTTTAATCCACCTGTATCTAGATTAATTCCCTTGTCGGCTTCTTTTTTAGGAACTGTGGAATCTTTGGGGGTTTCACAAGAGACGCAATACAATTTTTCTCCATCATTCCTTATGTAACAACTTTGGCATTCCCATGAGCCTTCCTTAGGCTTGAAAGTACTTCCCCAAGAATTGGTTACTGCGGTGATGTCAGCTACACCAAAGGAGAATGCCGCCCCGGAAGCGTCATTATCGTTCTTCTTCGGAGGCATCGAGTCATTTTTCGGCGTTTCACAAGCAACGCAATAATTGAACTTTGCGTCGTTGATAATGAGGCAATTTTTACAATCCCAACTTCCTTTTACAGGTTTAAACTTGTCACCAAAACCTTGAGGTTTGTTTTCGGTTTTCATGTGCTTCTCTGTTGGTTTTGTTGCAACACAGTTATTCTCATCCAGTGAGTCCTTTGCCGCATTCACAGCTTTAAGGAATGAGTTAACTATTTTGTCATTTTTAAATTTAAGGCAAAGAGTTTCGGGCTTGAACACTCCTTCGGAAAAGTCTTTGGCACACCAAGTCAACGCCTTCGGATTGTTGTTCATAACTTTGAAATCCATACTCTTGAGAACTTGATGATTGCAACAAACCTTCAAAACTTGTTCTCTTCGCATGACAAGTCTTATAATATTATCCTTCAATAATTTAATAACTCCAAGTCCCTTCTCTTTCCACTCCTTCGTTTCACCAGTCGTATCAAACCGAAGAAGCTTCGCTCGACTTTCAAATAACACTTCAGAATCTTCCTCGCCAGTTTTCACTTCCACCAGTTCAGGTAAAGGTACCACGGGTTTAAATTCTGCCGTGGGAACGAAATCGTCGGATTCCTCATCAGTGACAGCTTTTCGAGGCTCAGATGTCGATTCAGTTGGTTTCTGTACGGGCGTAAAGTTGGTTGGAAAAGTTGAAAAAGTACCAGTCGCTTTTCCGAAACTAAATGCAGTAAAAGGGCTCGTTTTGGGCGTCTCCGCTGAAGCTACCGGAGTCACAGTCACTTGCTGCTTCGGCTTGAAATTCGGGGTAGTTGAAAACATGAAACCACCAAGTGATGCACTCGCAGAAGTGTTAATCTGCGCATCTTTACTTTCATCGCCCAGGTTTTTCTTGGCGTCTTCGAAGGCATCATAGAACTTCTTCGCGTCATCGGCTGACTTGAACTTGACGCACAGTTTCTCGAGAACAACTTCTTGGTCGGCAAAATCTTGAGCCGCCCAGATGTACGCCCTATCGCTCTTGGCAAACGGTGTTAGTGTCATTTCTTTGGTAAGGAAGTGGTTAGCGCAGATCTTCAATACTTGGTCGCGTCGCATTAACAAACGGACTTTTTTCGTTTCAGGATTTTTGAGAATTTTCAATATTCCTGTGCCGCGTTCTCTCCACTCTTTGGTTTCTGTCGTGTATCTAAACAATTTGGCTCGTTCACAGAAAAGTACAATCTCGCTTTCTTCGCCGGTGGTCACAGGCACCTCATCTGGAAGGGGAATGATGGGTTTGAAGTCCGGACATGGATCGTGTTCATCCAATGAGCTCACGGAAGCATTGCTCTTGTTCAAAGACTCGGTTTTGCTGGAATTGAATGTTTGTTCCAAGGACTTTTCAATTTGCAACCCCAAACTAACATTCATCGGAGTTTTATCGGAAACTGCAGAATACACAGGTGGTGCCACATTTGAAAGAATACTCTGAGTGGAGACAGTTGGGGGTGGTTTACTCAAAACCGAGGGAGACGCATTAGGAGCACTAGTCGCTGGCAACGGTATCTGGTAATTATGTGGTTGTACTTTCGGCACGTTGCCTTTAAGATGTTGAGCAGGAATGGTGACAGACAACACCGGTTGTGACGTTGTGATTTTAGTCGAAGGCAAAGGATCGGACGCCGTAATCACAACGTTTACAGGAGCAGCTTTAGTCGTAGGAGTGGTGGTTACAGTACCACCTAAATTTGGGTACACACTCTGAATGGTTTGTGGTGTTTGTGCCAGACCAGTACCCGTGAGCAACCCCAAAGTAGTTTGAGTGGGCTGAGCGTACGACACCGTAGGTTGTTGCACTTGAGAAAGAGCCGCAGAAATCGTTCGGAAATCTTGTCCTGAAATGCCCGGGAGTTGTTGGTCGGCGCCGAACGGTAAACCACCTGCTTGAGGTAAACCTAATCCCGCGTATCCGTAAGCTGCCATTGCTGGGTACATCCCTGGATAAAGCGGGGGAGGACCGTACGGCATCCTGTTCTGGTAGTTCTGGTACAAATTTGTGTTGTAAGCGGCGAGATTTGAATTGATGTTATAATCAGCACCGTACTCATTTGCTAACCCGTAAATGTCTTCTTCGCTTAACTGACTCGTTTTGTTAAAATCTTTCTTCAAATCTGCAATCTCCTTTTTCATTTCGAACACCATGTCTGTAATATTTCGGAAATCCAAATCATCGATCGACGCCTTTAGTTCTCCTAGCGACTTCTTAATGTCTTTTATGTCGTCATGACTGTGTTTTACGTTCTTCAGTTCATCGACGGTAGACGTAAGATTATTAACTGCATCCTTGAAACTTCGTAGTTCTTCGACCAGATTTCGATGTGAATCAACCATAAGTTTATTATGCTCTAAAATGTGATTAATAGCAGCATCCTTTGAAGCCGTTAGTTGTCGCAATTGTGCGTCTAATCTCTCCGGACTGGGCTTCGCTTCTCGCTTAGAAAGATCCGAACGATAAGGAGTGGAATGATTGTGATTTTCAGGTCTCGATGAGAATATTCCGTTGAAATAAGCGGAATTGTGTGCAGAGTATCCTGTGACGTAATGATCAGCAGCACTGTCAGTAGAGGATACGTTTTCATCAGACATCCCATCGCACTCATTTCGATTGGTACAATCGGGGTCGATTCTTGACAACAACCTTTCAATTTTCTCGATTTCCGTTCCAAGCTGCTCGTTCAGAGGATGTTTCTGATCAGTTGAAGGTTCTCTCAATCGATCCAAAGTCAAATATAAGCAGTCACGTGCTCGAGACAATAAAATAATATACTGGCTGCGCATTTCAGATGTTACGCTTTCCTTGTTTTGACTTGTCTGTTGATCGGCCATCAATTTGTATATCTGCGCTTGGTAAAAACTCGCAAATGGATCCTTCAGACTCTCAAAAACTTTCAACGCCTTTTCATACTCCTTCTTTTTCATCAACTGATTGCCGCCGAATAATTTGCCAGTCTCGATGTAACCACAAATCTCAGCCAAAGGCATGTCTTTTGATCGATAGTTGAACAGCTTGTTTGGTGGGTACGACACTGCTTGATTGTTCCTCATTTTCTCCAAAATGGGAAGCGCAGCCCTCCAGTACAACTCAGCTCGCGCTTCATTAAAGTCGATCTCGGATTGTTTGGTCGCATTTTTGGCACGTTCGGCAAAAGTCTGTGCCAAAGCGACAAGAAGTTTCACATCCAATCCGTTATCAACGCATCGGACCGTCTTGATACCGTCAACCAAAGTCAATCTCAATTGGTCAACGGCTGGATCGTACTCGTTTTTGAACATTTTGTACGCTGCTTTAAAAAACATGTTCTGGTTCAATGTACCAAGTTCTTGCGTTACCGCCGCTGGCAGAACATTGGGTTTATCAACAGTATAATACGAAATCAAGCGACTGTTCTCTAAATTGTATCGAGCACACAACGTCGCACAATCAATAAAAGCTTGAATGTCCAAAACGTTCAACGTCTCAGCTCCACAGTTTTTCAAGTTTTTGATGGAATACGGCAAGCCTTCGAAAACTGTGCACTTCAAGTCGGCGAGTCTGTGGTTCAATGCTATCCAAATATGGTGGTGTAAAGAATCCGGAAAGTTCAACTGGGCTTCTTCGTCGTATTTCAGAAGCTCCGAGCTATCGGGTAATCGTATCATAATCTCCAGCAATTTCTGATCGGTCAGGAAATAACTTGTTTTCGTTTTCATTTGTTGATCTCTGGTTACAAATACTTTTTTGAAGAGTTGTTCTCTCCACATTCCCATCGAGTACTGATTGGCTTTTTCGATGACAATCGACTTTCTGTCTTTTGCAGCGGCTTGTAAAATGTGTCCTGATTGTGAGCAACGGAACGCCGCTTCGCGCCGCCATCGCCGCACAAGGTTTCTGCGAGATTCCGGTGCATGATTGAACCACATACTTTGTAAATCTGGGGTCTGCGCATGATATGCGGCAAAAAGAAGTGGCAAAGTAATGTTCGACGCCTCTTTATATTTGATGAGATCTTTCTGCGCTTGCTTGAATACCAAAGTCGTCAGATGAAAACACAACTGAGCGCTGTAGTGATTCAGAAACTCTTGAAGTAAATTTCTATCCGGGCAATCGGCGATGTTTATGGCAGCTTTTGCCAGAGTCTGATCGAAATTAAATAATGTATTGACGTATTCCGTTGTGGGTTTGATATTATCTGAGTGTTCCTCTAAAGACAAACTGACTAGTTTGTCTAGTACAGAAACCGATAAAAACCAAAACTCCCAACCTAAAGAATTTGGCAAAGAAACAGTTCTCTGGTATGTAACCAAAACCTCGGCAACAGTCTCGTACCAAGCCATGTTGTTATGAAAAATCGCCAAATCTTTAGACTCGATATCAGAAGCATGTTTGTACGCTTCTTTGATCATGCGATGCTGCATCAAATGCTTCAGCAGACGTACTCTCAACTTAGTGTCAGCAGGCCGGGCCTCCAATTCCTTCAAAATTAAATTGGTTACATAACGAGGGTCATCGTTTTCCGCCGTTAAAATGCGCTGTTTAAGATCAAAAATGATGGGATTCTGAGGATCGATACTCTGTGCCATTTCACAAAAGTGTCTGGCACGACTCTGATCCGCTTCCACGTCTTCGCTGGCAAAAAGCTCGCATACTAGAACATCATTTTCAAGAACCCTTCAGAATAATGTGGGAAATAAAACCTACCTTTAAGAACGAGATTGTTCTGTTTGGAGTCGAGCCGCAAACTCGTTGTGTACGCTTGAAGCGCGGCTTCCTTCTTTCCTAGCATTTCCAGGCATTTTCCTAGCAAAGTGTAAGCTTCTGCGGAATTCGGACGAACACTTAAGTAAGTAGAAACGTAGCGACGAGCTTCTTCATAACGGTCGATTTTGAAATACTGCTTTGCAAACGAGAAGCAACGAAGGTTTCGCTGAAAAGTCAATGAACAATAAAACACAAAATCTAAAAAAATAAAAACAATATAATTATTGGGAAAAGAATTAGTCGAGGAACAAGTTATTATCTGATATGATATAACAACTCTCAATAATCAAGAAAATTCACTTGAATTTTGATATAATCAAAAATAATTTGTTCATGTTAGAGTCTGCCAAAAATGTGTCCTTTTGCCTTTATTTATTTGTGCTGTCCTAAAATATTGATTGAAGTATTTATATGTCAAACTTCATTTTTTGCAACTCCCAAGTAAACAACCTTCACTCTAAAATGACGAACATTTAACGAAAAAATACTAAACGGTTAGAGGTATTTTAAGAATGATTTTTTTAAGTTCTATAAATAATTTCCCGCCAATGCGACTCCTTGCATGTGACATTGATGTGTGAGATCTTTTTTATTTATAAATCGCAATTTTCAAAAACTGACGAATGAGCCAGTTAACGCAAGACACCCACAACCAAAGAAAACAATACGAATATTTGCAACAATAGAAATATCGTTGCGAAAATTCGAACCGGTAAACGAAATGACAGCGATTTCAAAACGCTTACCTCAGTTTCACTATTTATCTTCTTTAAACATTCTTCCACGTGTCTATCAACGTCAACTTTATTCGTGGGAAACATGGCGTAAAACGTCCACTAAAATGTACATTTAAACAAAGAATTTCACTATTTTTGATAACTTTAAAACGGTTAGAGCATGGCACTATCACAGATTCTGAAATAAACGCTCAATCACCATTTTGAAGTGACGTCACTGAAGAAAATGGCCTTGAAGTCTTGAACTGTCAAGTCAAAAAGTCCCTAAAACGGTCTCTGCAAGAGAAATCTACGTGTGAAAAATATGTTATGGTAGGTTTTGCTTTACTTTTGACGTCAGATTTTCTAAATAAATTCGTTTGAGACTGGCAAATTTAGATTTATGCCAATACGAATAAAAATGTTGTTCATTGTAACCAACCTAACTTCGCAAAAGGTTCCAAGAAATGCTAACCTCAAAAATAATGCAAATACAGCTAAGCCAAGGCACACCAAGCCGTTGACTGTCATTTGACCACAAAATGATCCACTCAGTATTGAAGCCCCACAACTGCCAATTGTGTGAAAAAAGATTTGCGTGTAAGTACAATAAATTAGTTCATGTCGCATACAGGACCGCATTTGGATGATTCCTGTTACCGGACGTTTATAGATATCGAATTTCTTAAACGCCACATTCACAATAAACGTAAAAAGTTAATGTACTTTATGTGATTTTGAATATTTCCGCCAAAAACATGTCAATGCCGCCACCACTGCGGCGCGAAATCCCCCACAGCGACTTTGACGTGTCCGCCATAATTTCGTTTTGGCTTCCTAACGGAAAGTGGCAATTTGCCGAAATTGAAATAAAAACATAAATCCTCAATTAAAACTGTAAGTAATCGTACGTTTGAACCAACGCACAACAAGTTTTGATAACTTCATATCCGTGAAGCGTTTTTGTTTGTTTTTTTTTACATTTGGCGTGCACACATTTTTTCGTTTGCTTGCAGAGAAATGGGTGATAGTGACGATGAATACGATCGCAAACGCAGAGATAAGTTTAGGGGTGAACGAGCAGAAGCCACTTATAGAGGCACTGACAGGGTAACAAGACCAAGGGATGATTGGGCAGAACGGTGAGGATATTCAACTGATTTATGTAGTCTTACGTTTGTTATTGTAGGGATTCTTGGTCACGACCTAGGCCTCGAGAGTATAGACCTGGAGTGAGAGACAGAGGGTACTCGCCGAGTTTAGATCCGGCCCCAAAAAGACTGCGCCATGACTATTATGCAGATAGTTACTACAATCACTATCCATCTTATCACCAGAGCTCACATAGGTATGCATTGTTCATACATGCAGGTATCTGATGTGGAATGCTACACTTGAATTGGATGTTTTTAACTTGTCTTCTCATGAAGTTTTTCTCATTTTTTATGTACAACCACAAATGGAATTGTTTACAACTCCTTATAGAGACTTTTTTTACACAAGCATGTATTTCATTTTGGCCCCGCAGATGAACTTACATGAAAAGATTTTATAAACTACTAACGCATGCATTTTATTTTGCTTGTTCTTTAGAGCTCGTTTTATTTTGAAATTTTCTGATCTAACAAAATTCTTAACAACAAATACTTCTTATTTTTAAAGAGCTGGTAATTTCTTCAGAGAACCTCCTTCTTCCTCGCAATCCGAGGGTCAACAACCACCTATGATGTCTTTTAAAGCATTCCTTGCCACCCAGGATGATAATATTTCCGATAGTGAAGCAATAGAAAAATACAATGATTACAAACTGGAGTTCCAACGACAACAACTCAATGAGTTTTTTGTTGCCCATAAGGATGACGAATGGTGTGTATCTTTTCTTATTCTACTCATATTTGTAAAATATTTGTTAATAAAGAAAAATTTCCCAGAATTTTCACATGGAAATGGATGTAATATGTAGTTCAATAAAATGTGGTAACGACGAAAGAGATTACATGCATTTTCATACATTAAATGGTATTTTCCAGAG
Source organism: Gnatocerus cornutus (assembly GCA_029298725.1). Taxonomy (NCBI): domain Eukaryota; kingdom Metazoa; phylum Arthropoda; class Insecta; order Coleoptera; family Tenebrionidae; genus Gnatocerus; species Gnatocerus cornutus. Next base: position 3,658,864 of record CM055510.1, read on the forward strand.
TAAAGATCTGCTAGTAGATTAAATTGTACAAAATAAGGTTAAGATAGATTTAACTTTTCCCCAACATGTTACTTTAAAAAGCCTTTTTCTCTACAGCACTGATTCGAGACTTCCTGACATCTTCGTTAAATATAATTATGTGTTTTGTGTGTGAAAACATGTGAATACACTACGTTAAAAGTAATATTGAATTGAATATAGATATGAAATGTGGAATTATTTTAAACCGTTGATAAAGCTATGCGCGCAATGCATATGCTTTCGCGTACTTTGTTAGGGTTAAGATTATACAGGTGAGATTCACGACGAAGAAATATCCATTTATTATATGTACATGTATGTTGGTGTGAATGCCCGACTAAACAAACATAATAAGACACTAAACTACATGATTATTATGTTTGTAATTGAATGCGAGAGGCTACATTCTCTTACCATTTTTTTCCAACGTAATTGTTACTGTTTTAACTCAATGCATACATATCTCGGTAACAGTTACGTTTTTTTAGTGCTAATATTTTTATAAATTCTCATGGATCATGTGCACGAGTTTGGTGACTGAATGTTTTTATTATGTTTGACTGAATTCTTTGTTTCTTTTGTTAATTTTTGTTTTCGTTATCTTCCTTTTAGGTTCCGCTTGAAGTATCATCCTGAAGATTCGGTAAAAAGAAAGGAAGAACAAATGGCTGCTCTGAAGGTTTGTCTCGTCTCAAAATCATCACAAAAATGTATTGTTCGATTTTAGAAAAGAGTTGAAGTGTTCTTGGAATTGATGAACAGCGGCAAACTGTCGACTTCGGTCGATTGTTCGAAAACGAACGATTTGCTGAAGCTTTTAGACACGGTTGTAATTAAACTTGAAGGTGGAACGGACGAAGATCTAGCAATCTTGGAACAAGAATATACAGGTAATTATTATCTGTAATTGGATATTGAGGTGATTATTTTCCGTTTTCGCATAGAACTCGAAGAAAAAATCAAAGAGAAGCCAAAAGAAGAAATCCCTGAAAAAACAAACGATGAAGCCACCAAAGAAGAGGAAATTGTTCCCGAAAAACCAAAACCAGAAGAGTCAGGTACAAAGGAAAACGGCGAAAGCGCCGATGCTACTGCAGAAGACGGTGAGATAGAAGCCGACAAACCTGAAGAAACTTCCGTGGAAGAACCTAAAGAACCGGAAAAAATGAACGAAGAAAAAGTCGAACCGGAAAATAAGGAACAATCGAAAGAGAACGATTCCGGTGAAATTAACGATGAAAAGAAAGAACCGAAGGAGAAGAAGAGGAAGCGTTCGTTTTCGGGAAGCAGCAGTGGATCATCGAGCGACAGTAGTGACAGCGATGAGGAAAAAGAGAAAAAAGAAAAGAAGGTAGAAGACGAGGAAAAACCTGAAAAAGAGAAACCTAAAGAAGAAGTGAAGGAACAAATCGAAACTGTCGATGATGATAAACCGGAGAAACCGAAATCGTTGCACAAAACCACGTCGATTTTCTTGAGGAATTTAGCACCAACCATAACAAAACAAGAAGTCGAGGCTGTTTGTGGTAGATACGACGGTTTTCTGCGAGTGGCTTTGGCTGATCCTCAACCTGAGCGTCGGTGGTTACGAAGGGGATGGGTTACCTTCAAAAGAGACGCCAACATTAAAGAAATTTGTTGGAATTTAAACAATATTCGACTGAGAGACTGTGAATTGGGTGCAATCGTAAATAGAGATCTTAGTCGTAGAATTCGACCGATTAACGGGATTACCGCTCATAAACAAGTGGTTCGTTCTGATATTCGAATATCTGCAAAAGTGGCGTTACATCTCGACAACAAAGTCGGGCTCTGGTTGGAGGACGATTCGAAAGAAAAACCTCAACCAACATTCGGTTTAGTTTCGAATAATCCTGTGTTGCACAACATCACCGATTATTTAATCGAAGAAGCGAGTGCCGAAGAAGAGGAACTGTTGGGACTTGAACCTACGGCGGAAACGCAGGATTCTGCAACCACGGTGGAAAGAGACGAACATCTCATAGCTGTTTTGGATCGCATCATTTTGTATTTGCGAGTTGTCCATTCTGTTGATTATTACAATCACTGCGAATATCCGAATGAAGACGAAATGCCCAACAGATGCGGAATCTTACATGCGCGCGGTCCCCCGCCGACTACGAAGGTGAGAGATAAAAAATGTGAAGGCTTCGTCTTATTCGTGTTTTTTTCAGACCGACATGACGCAATTTATTGGTATTCCAATTGAAATAAAGATGGCTAGTTTTCTTCCCGAAAAACCTCGCGATGAAAACAAAAACGAAACGAAACTCATTCATTTATCACTCAAAGATGTGGACACTGAAATCGACAAGTTTGTTCAGGCAAACACCAGAGAATTAGCCAAAGATAAGTGGCTGTGTCCACTTTCCGGGAAAAAGTTTAAAGGTAAATTCTCTACGTGGTTTTAATCTGTATTTCATTGTGTTGATGATTTAGGTCCGGATTTTGTTCGCAAACACATCTTTAACAAACATGGAGAAAAAATCGAAGAAGTAAAAAAAGAGGTTGAATTTTTTAACAATTACTTGCGCGACCCTAAGAGACCTATGTTGGCTGAAGCACCGCAACCAAAACGAGAAGAACCTCCAACGTACAATCATCCATCGTACGGAAGCTCTTTTGGGGGTTATGGCCGGTTACCCCCGTATTACAACCAAGGGTACTCTCAACGGTCGAGAGGTTACACCCCTAGGTCTAGGTAATTTTTCAAATGTGTGATTGTCTTGGAGTTTATTTTCCATTTTGTAGAGGTGGGCCTGGAGACTTTAGACCAGTTATCCACTACAGGGATCTTGATGCGCCAAGAGAACCAGAAGAATTTATCTAAGTTTTATTGTTTAAGTTTAAGGAACACGAGAATATTACATAAAATCAGAGTTTCGTATATTTAGGTTTGTAAAGGTACAATAAAGTTATCTAACAAAAAGTGATTTTCAATAAAGATAATGATAAGAAACATTTAAAAAAGCCGCGAAATTTGAAATTTAGGGACTTTTCGACCACACTAAAACATGGCGGAATAACATTTGCAAGCTGCAGGTGGTCAACAAGTGAGGTTTAAGGTGAGCTTTTTTACTTACATGCAATTTTAATGCATAAATTAATTATCAAACTTTTTTTACAACAATTAGTTTTCATTAAATGAAATTTTAGGTTATTTTTTTCAGTAGCAACATTCTTTATCTGCTCTTGCAAGTAGCAGTTTTCGTGATTTTTAAATAATGAGTAAACCAGATTATTCTGATAACGAAGACGACCCTCCAGTTTACGAAAGTTCCGGCTCTGAGTGGAATTCTGATGCAGAATTGGAGCCAGTATAAATCTTTTTTCTTTTACAATTTTTTATTTTTGTTTAGTTTCAGGCCAGAAGAACAACCAGACGAACCTCGTCGAGAGGAAGTAAAAAACCTAGACTAAAATCGGATTCTAGTAGTGATGGAGAATACGAAGAACCTGAACCAAAGCCTAGGAAAAGAAATGGAGTTAATAAAAAACAGAAGGTTACTTCAAATTCCTCAACTCCTGAGCCAACTCAAAATGTTTCTTCCAAAACAATCAATTCTAAAGACTATTCTGTAAGTTGTAGAGAATTATAAAAATGATAAACTTTGTAGTGAATTTTAGACGGGATCTTTTTTGATATTAAAAGCAGATGCACAGGTGGGGGATCCAAATAAACATCCCTGCATATGGAGGGTAGATGGAAAAGCATTGTTGCAAAAATACGAACCATTTGAATGTGAGGGACGAATCAGCCATAAAACAACCTCAATTGTAAGTTCATAATGTTAAATTGAAAGTTTTTTTACAAATTTTGACTGCAGTATACAGGATGGTCAGCTTTAGACAGAGATTTATATGCTCCTGTGACAGTCACGGTAAAACAGCATGCCCACCATAACCTAATTGTTGATCTAAATTGGGAAAAACTTAGAGAAATTAACATGGACAGTGATTAAATTCTCATTATTTAAAAATTATATGCAATCTTGTTATGCATTTTTTATGTATTTTTTTAATATTGTTTTATTACAAATTTATGACTGAGTCATAGTTTAATATTATCGTGCGGTCAAATAATTGAAGATTTTTTTTGTTTAAGTCAAATAAAGAACATTTCAAGACATATTTTACCAAAAGTAACTGAGAATGATTTTTATGATCGCTCGATATTTATAGATATTGCGTCCCTGCACGCGAATATTATGATTTTTATTTTTTTCTACATTTGACATTTACTTTGTGGAAAATTTTCTCCTCTGTCTCAATACATTTTAATTACAAATCAGAAAACATTTTAGTTATGAAAACTTTTGATGTGGAGATTATAAACATGTTGATTTTTTTGTATAAATTTTCTTAAAATAAATGGTAGTAGGTATAACTTTAACGAGTGTCTTCAATTCCATAACATTAAATATACAAGGTGTTTACAAATGTTTCTAGCATCAAGCGTGGCCTTGGAATTCCTGTCGTACACTATTTTGCCGCTTTGTTTTCATAGTGAATATAACTATCAGGAAAATTATTTATAATGTTACTACTTCAATGACGTTTTAGTTACGGTTTTGTGCCCAAGTTTTCGATTTTGAGGTTTTAAACCACAACTAGAACAGTTTATTTCTCAAAACTTACTTTGCTTCCATGTTTGAGGTTAACTGCAAATGTCAGTTGACAAATCGAAACCCACATGTGTAATGAGCAGCACATTTCTTTGACGTTTCATAGCCACCCTTGATGCTAGAAACATTTATAAACACGTTGTACAATATAAATAATAAAAGTAAAGTAAATTATATCTGCAAAATTTTACGTTTTACATTCTATGGTTCTTGAATGGGGGCTGGCGTGTATGACCCAACAATTGGCGGGTCAATTACTATTCTCTTCATTACAAAGAATACGACAACGCCAACAATTATTTCTCCGAGGCCCACGAGTATGACGATTGCCCATGCTGGAATCGCGGTGTCGTCTAAAAATTAAAAATAATCAATGAAGATATAAATATTGGGTGGAAATGAAAGCGAAAACGAAAGTAAAACAAAACTATTACAATAGGAAAAATACAAAAGGAACTTTGCCGTTGCGTCATCGCTTTAAAGACCAGATTCACCATTCGATACAAAACAACAAAACAAGTGTTCGTTTCGCCTTTAATATGAATCATTAAACCATCCTAACAAAAGTGTGTTATCGCTCTAATCAAATAAAAAGTCATTTTTACGCAGAAGCGAAAGACCAATTTTGAAATCAGATGAATCACTGATACAGGGAGTGTACGATAAGCTTAGAAAAATGTGCCAAACTGCGCATTTTGTAGAACTTTTTTACTTTTTCTAAACGAAAATGGATACTTACTCAAATAAGTCCGAGTGACCGTTTTTCGCCCCTTTAATATCCTTCTTCTAGCGTCTACTTCCGGGGAAAGTATAGCTGATAGTACTGTGAAAGAAAAAGCAAAAGTAATTGTTTATTTTCGTTTGGTTGAAGAAAAAAATTAAAATTGTACTTACCTAAAAATACCAGAAAAACTTTAGAAATGTTCGAAATAGCCATTTTTGTTCTGAAACAACAGGTTTAGAGGATAAAGGATTACTAACAAAAATATCAATTTGATCTTATCTGTCTTATCTGTCGATAAAATTTTATTTTCTTATAAAAACCATTTTATTGGTTGGTGAGAAATATCAGCGCAAACCTTAATTAGCGGATTTTACAAATGTTTAAGTTGTAGAGGTACTTTTTTAGATCAATAAATAAAAATAAATAAAATACTCTTGAAAATTATACAATTCAATGCATTATTTATTTTAAAATCATTACAAAATCAAAGTAAAAAGACTGCCTAATATTTTATTGTACAATTTTCAGCTTCATGAGGGTGAAACACGCTGATGTGGTCTTGGTGCTTGAATGTAACGATAGGGTTTGATTTGATCTAACATACAAAATTTCAATACGACGAATAATATAGCTCCAATAAGAATTTCAGCCACTCCAATAATGACGACAATAGCCCAAGCCGGTACAGCAGAATATTCTGAAAATTTAAAGTCAAATTTTAATATTGAAGCAAAATTTTCTAATTTTCGCAATTAACTCACGGTAATAGGTTCTGGTTATTGTTTTTCTACCCTTAAGAATTTTTCTTCGGCATTCTCCTTCTTGGGAAGTCGCCAGGAGTAAAACTGCAAGTAAAAACTGCGTAACTTTGATGTTTTTTATCTATTGATTCGGTTATTTCAAGAAAACAACAAATATTTAACATTACCGCTTGTGAAATGATTTTCTTTTTTTTTGTTGACCTTTAACAGCAAAAAATGGCACTTACCCAAAAGAAATATGGCAGTTCTTGCAAATTTCAGATGCCTCATTTTTAACACTACGTTCTTCAATCTGAGCTAACTGACGAATTAATTTGATACTAAGAAATTAAGGTCCCAGTCGTGTTATCATTGTTCAAACGATAAATATATTGTAATGTAGGTGAGTAAACATACTTTTGTCAAGGTGCTTAACAAACACCTCTACAAGAATGTTAAAAGATAAGCATAAAAAAAACGGTAATTGTGGTGAAAAAACATGAAGGGGTAATTTATTGAATCTAAAAATGGCATATTTGAGAATTTTTGTAATGTCAAGTCGGGTTAGCAATTGTATAATCACGGGGAAGTAAAAGTGGGGCACACTGCTGGATTTGTTGTCAAAAAACAACCATAAATAAGCAGCACTTGTAGCACAAGTTGTACAATATTGTGAAGTTCCAAGAGCTTTCTTGCAATTCAGCCGTTGAATCTTGATAAAAAGTGATGGTTTTGTAGATTTCGAGGTTTTTTTTTGCGAATTCAAACCAGAAAACATCAATCAGCGAAAAATCTTCGTTTTGCATCGAAATAAGCGGATTTCTCTAAGAATTTTGATGATTTCGTGCAGATTTCTGCTGTTTTCTTGCAATTCAGCCGTTAAATTTTGATAAAAAGTGATGGTTTTGTAGATTTCGAGGTTTTTTTTTGCGAATTCAAACCAGAAAACATCGAAAATCAGCGAAAAATCTTCGTTTTGCATTGAAATAAGCGGACTTCTCTAAGAATTTTGATGATTTCGTGCAGATTTCTGCTGTTTTCTTGCAATTCAGTCGTTAAATCTTGATAAAAAGTGATGGTTTTGTAAATTTCGAGCTCTTCTTTGCGAATTCAAGCCAAAAAACTTCGAAAATCAGCGAAAAATCTTCGTTTTGCATCGAAATAAGCGGATTTCTCTAAGCATTTTGATGATTTAGTGCAGATTTCTGCTGTTTTCTTGCAATTCAGCCGTTAAATCTTGATAAAAAGTGATGGTTTTGTAAATTTCGAGCTCTTCTTTGCGAATTCAAGCCAAAAAACTTCGAAAATCAGCGAAAAATCTTCGTTTTGCATCGAAATAAGCGGATTTCTCTAAGAATTTTGATGATTTCGTGCAGATTTCTGCTGTTTTCTTGCAATTCAGCCGTTCAGCCGTTGAATCTTGATAAAAATTGATCGTTTTGTAGATTTCGAGCTCTTCTTTGCAAATTCAAGCCAGAAAACGGCGAAAATCAGCGAGAAATCGTCGTTTTGCATCGAAATAAGCGGATTTCTCTAAAAATTTTGATGATGTCGTGCAGATTTTTGCTCTTTTCTTGCAATTCAGCCGTTAAATCTTGATAAAAAGTGATGGTTTTGTAAATTTCGAGCTCTTCTTTGCGAATTCAAGCCAGAAAACATCGAAAATCAGCGAAAAATCGTCGTTTTGCATCGAAATAAGCGGATTTCTCTAAAAATTTTGATGATGTCGTGCAGATTTTTGCTCTTTTCTTGCAATTCAGCCGTTAAATCTTGATAAAAAGTGATGGTTTTGTAAATTTCGAGCTCTTCTTTGCAAATTCAAGCCAGAAAACGGCGAAAATCAGCGAGAAATCGTCGTTTTGCATCGAAATAAGCGGATTTCTCTAAGAATTTTGATGATTTCGTGCAGATTTCTGCTGTTTTCTTGCAATTCAGCCGTTAAATCTTGATAAAAAGTGATGGTTTTGTAGATTTCGAGCAATTGGGAGTCTTTCGCCATGCATTGGTTTAAGTTACTTAAGGTAACCCAGAGTAAGTGGAACCGTTAATTTGATTACTGCAATTTACAATTGTAAAATAAGTAATATCAGGTTATGAATTAAGAACACTGTGTTTGTAATGATACGTAAAAAAAATCAAAAAATCAATAAATCGCAAAAATACAAATTAGAAAAAATATTAACTTCATCCTACATTGAGAGAGTAAAATGACTAACTTCATTCTCACTACTATTAAATCAAAGTAGCCGTGCAAAAGCAATGGAAATTTTGGAAACTTTGAAAGCCCCGCAAAGTATGTCGCTTCTAAAATATATTCCAGATGAGTATAATAAAAAATATTTAAAAAAAAGTGCTGAAGCTGAAGTTTGTTTTGTTAATTGGTTCGTTATTGTTTGATTTTTTAATGTTTTGTGTATTTCGTTGTTACATATCGTCGGCTTAGGTCGTTAAGTTGCTGAGTCCATTTTGAATTTTTTTAACCGAGGTCGAGAAATCTTATTTTTTTTACATATTTGTCGTCAAATCTAAGATTTGAAAATTTGGGGAATGAAAACAGAATGTTTCTTAATTCTGAAATAATAACACATAAAAGGATCCGACGCTTTACAATTCTGTTATACTTTTTAAAAAATTGATTTTATTCAAAAATGGACTTAACTTATTTGTTAAATTAATATTAAAAATTTGACAAAACTTTTATGAGTAGCGACCTGACAATTTCAAGCATTACCTGTAAGCTTATCTATCAGCAAATTATATTGTGAAATATTTGAAATTCACTTTACATTACGTTACATAATTTCTAAAAAAAATTGGACTTATTTATTAGCATTTCCAACCTAAGCCACAATCGTTTAAAAGGAAAACAGACTGACTCCATTTACGCCATTATTGATATCTCAATATTGTTGTTTTTTTTTTTAATTTTTGTCTGTAATTACAGCTTTAATTTTGTTATTTGAAGCCTGCCATTCCAAAACGTTGTAAGTGCCATTTTAATAATTTTACATGAAACGAAAAAAACTGTTTTATTCTTAAAGTAACGTAAGTAAAAAAATCGAAAAAAAGCTTTTCATTGATGTTTAAAAAAATGTTAAAAGTGAACAAATTTCCAAAACGTAAATCCGTCTACTAATGCGATTCAAGACATTTTAAGTCCAGCTAGGGTGGACACTTTGTAAAAATCGTTTTTCTAAAAGACTGCTATTTTTCGACACCTTTTAAAGAGCTCTTTCTCTGCACTTTTCTTGGTTTCTGATTCAATTTTTGCTAGGCTTATATTTAGGACTTACAACGTTTTGACTTTCACACTTGTTTAATTTCAAATGCAGCAGATGTTTAGCAAAACCATTTGAAAGATAAAAAAAAATGCACTTTTGACATCTTTTGAAGACAGATGTCAAGATGTCAATGTTTGAGAAGAGATTGTTTTCTTGATGGGGCGATTGAGAAGTGAAGATAGCAATAATAACATTAAAGAGAAGACCTGAAGAGAAACTCACTACGTTTGACAGACACACGAACAGGCTCAGCACACAAAGCTTCATTTTTGTTCTTAATGACATAATATACTATTACCTGTTCACGTAAAATACTAATTTTTTTTTTCTATTTCGCGTTCATAATGAAGATATTTCGATACGCGTTTGAGAGTATTTCGGTATCGTAATGGACCAATCCCGTGCCAATATTTCCAGGAACTTATATTTTTCTTAGGTTTGCAGCAGACAAACTGTCAACCTGCTGTCAACGTTGACAGTTTAGATTTTGGTTTTGAAAAACCATGATAAATCGATCAAAAAACTATTATTTCTTGTTGTACTTGGCTTAATAATTGATCGGAGAAAAACTCTTTGGATGCAAGAGAACCATCATGATCGTAATCAACATCTTCGCTCTCTTGCGCTCCGGTAACCTCAAAACGTCACACCTGTCAAACTGACTGAAATTGGATTTGGCTACTTCGAATTTTTCCCGAACATTTTGCTAATGCCAACTACCCTAAAATTCCCTAGATTTTGAAATCAAGTTTTTTCGTTTAAAATAAGGCGAAATAGAAAAAATAGCGTATGATACTTGTTCACTTGTGCGTTTCATAATATACTAAAATTATTTGGGGTTGTTCGCATATTTTTAAGATTTTTAAGATTACCTGCAGTGGTAGAAGTTTTGAAATATTTATGACTGGCCCATTTAAGAGTGATTAACTCCATTTTCAATATCTTTAGACCGGCTTTACCCTACGCGTTTTAGTATAGAGTTAATTAATAAGCAGCGAAGATTAATAAGCAAACCAAATGGGTATAAAAACAACCGTCAGAAAGTAAAGTCGCATTAATTTTAAAACACCAATAGGAGCAGAGCGTTCCTGATCGTCTGTCGTCGGTTGTGCTCGTTTAAGAGTACATAGCTCATTAACTCCTTTTTCATTTCCACCGATCGAAACCGAAATGTTTACAACGTAGCAACGTAGTAATTAGTCGTAATCACTGTTGAAAGGTCAAAATGTTAGATAACCGCTCACAACTCCACAAATATGTCAGACAGATTCAAGATTGGTTAAAGTCAGTGAAAGTGAATGAGCACCGAACATGCATGAGCACAGTGCGATAGGACCCTTGGTGGGCGCCATCGACGAGGGGACATCCAGTGCTCGATTTATCCTATTTAAAGCTGGAACCGCCGAAGTCGTTGCGTCCCACCAGAAGGAACTGCCACAAATACATCCACAAGAAGGATGGGTTGAACAAGATCCTCTTCAAATTTTGGAAGTTGTCAGGAGTTGCGTTGAAAATACTGTAGATGCGTTGATAAGTCTCGGAGGGAGTGTGAATGATATCGTCGCCGTAGGAGTGACTAACCAGAGGGAATCAACAATAGCATGGGATAAAACCACAGGTGAACCGTTGTACAATTCCATCGTTTGGCTTGATATGAGGACCTCGTCGACTGTGGAGCAGCTGTTAGATAAAATACCCAACAAAACGAGAAATAAAAATTATTTAAAGCCGCTGTGTGGATTGCCCTTATCACCTTACTTCAGCGCACTTAAAATCAAGTGGCTGCAGGATAACATTTCAAAAGTCAAGAAGGCGGTTGCAGCAGGCAACTGTTTATTTGGTACAGTGGATTCATGGCTCATTTGGAACTTGACTGGAGGGAAAAACGGCGGAATTCACATCACGGACGTTACCAACGCTTCACGCACGATGCTCATGAACATTGACACCCTAAAATGGGATCCTGTACTCCTCAACTTCTTTGGGGTGAACTCTTCTGTTCTACCAACCATCAAGTCAAGTTCTGAGGTATATGGAAACATTGAAGAAGGGTCTTTACGTGGAGTTCCCATCGCTGGGTGTCTTGGCGATCAACAGGCGGCACTCGTGGGTCAACAGTGCTTAAATAGAGGACAGGTAAATTAGTATTTTAAAAAACGTGTTTTATAATGGCATTGGCCAAGTCCTTTATACTATTTTTTCGAATTTGCACCCTTTTTTTTAATAAAAAATTTTAATTTTCCAATTCTAAGAGTTTTCGTGTTACACGATTGGTAATGGTTTTGTAACGACGACTTGCCACTTGATTTTCAAAATCCATTTAAAATTTGACACATATTGGGTTTCTGAATTTTAACCTAACCTCACAACCTGTATTCACATCTATTATATTTAGGTACATATATTGTTGGCCGCAAAGGATAATTCAATTATATTGATACATTTTTTATTCACGCAGCAATTTATTAAACACGAATCGTAAAATCCAAATTGACCAAGAACTTGACAGGAAACAGGTGACAGTCAGACTAATTAGTTCTGCCAATTGTTAAAAAACAAAATTTCCTACTCTGAGTTCTTTTATAAGAATATTTATAGTTCATTATCGATTTGAAATTTCCAAAATATTCCTGCCTATTTCTGCTAAATTTCCTAACTTTTGAAGTTTAAGTGGAAGAACAATTTAGAGGCTTTATTATTTTAGATTTGTTTACAAACTGTGCCAAATTACAAAAAATTTAAGACCAGAAATAAAGATTTTAAAAATTATTGTTTTGAAATTTCCAAAATATTGTTACTATATTCTGCCAAATGTGGTAACTTCTATAGTTTAAGTGGTAGAACAATAATATTTGTATTAAGTATTAATATTTTGGACAATTTAGAAGCATTTGTACTGTGGTTACGTTTGTAAACTGTGCCAAATTTCGAAATTTTAGGACTAGAAATGGAATTTTTTTAAAAATTTGTTTTGAAATTTGTAAAATAGGTCCACAATTTTCTGGTAAATTTCGTATCTTTCATACTTTAAGTAGTAGAACATTGAAATATGGTGGCGGTGCTATTATGAATACAAAATTTCAAAATTTTAGTACTAAAAACAAAAATTTTAGAAATTTTCGGATTCAAATTTTCAAAATATTCCTATAATTTTTTACAACGTAAGTAGTTTAGGTGGTAGAAAAATGAAATTTGCAGATGTCACTACAGATCTATTATTTGAAACCAGTGAAATAAAAATCTATAACAATTCGAAAATTAATACACTTTAAAATTATCTTTAGAATCCGAAATCCAGATCGTTCATTTTTTTTTAATTGTAAGTTTAAATTTGCGATACTTGACCAAAATTACAAATGTACTCACAATCTTTGGGTTCCTGAGGTGTACAACTGTCATTAAAATTCCAGGACCGCATTAGAAAATATTCAAAATTCAAAAGAATAAAATAATTTTTGGTCCTAATAACCCAAATTTCGAATATTTTCGAAGGCTCTTTTACTTTTTACTTTTCTCAGACTTTCTGGGTCTTTATTCTGGTTATTACAGTGGGCAATTAACGCAAAGTTTCTAAGCAAACTTGCAATTTTGTTTAAATATCGAACATTTAAACTTGGAATTTAAAAAAATAACGATCTGGATTTTGGGCCCAATGGAAGTTAAACAACTTTAAATATTTGTTTTAGATTTTGATCCAAATTAAAATGTTTGAATTTTTTGGAGACTTATAGGAGTCAAAAAATCAGCAAATCCACAAACATACTTTACCTATAAACGACTCCAAATTGAGTATTCTAATGGACCTATTAAAGCGGCAAATTCGAAAAACTACTTTTTTACAACCTGAATTACAATTTTTCTTTTTTTGCCTAGGCGAAAGCCACGTATGGTACAGGTTGTTTTCTTCTTTATAATACCGGAAATAAGAAGGTTGACAGTAGCCATGGGTTGTTGACAACTGTGGCTTACCAATTGGGACCTTCCCAATACCCTGTCTATGCTTTGGAAGGCTCTGTTGCTATTGCAGGTGCCGCTCTTACTTGGCTACGGGACAATTTAACAATCCTGCCAGCTTTTAGTGATGCTCAAGATCTAGCAAATAAAGCTGCCTTGGAAGAAGGAAGTGAAGTGTACTTTGTCCCTGCTTTCAGTGGATTGTACGCACCGTATTGGCAACAAGACGCCAGAGGGTAAACTCAACTAATTTGTCTTATAATAAACCATCAAATTTCTTTCAGAATAATTGTTGGTATCTCTGAAGACACAAATTCTTGTCATATTATAAGAGCAACGTTGGAAGCCGTTTGTTTCCAAACCAGAGACATCTTGGAAGCTATGAACAAAGACTATGGATCATCACTATCACATATACAAGTAAGGAACAATAAGGTTGTAGGTCATTTGTCCATACTTTTTTAGGTTGATGGAGGAATGACTGCAAATTCACTCTTAATGCAGCTTCAAGCTGACTTAGCGGGTATAATAGTCGTGAAACCAAGTATGGCTGAAAGTACGGCATTAGGAGCTGCAATGGTCGCGGGAGCAGCGGTCAACTGTTGGGACATGGCAACTCCTGTAACATTTTCATCAAATACATGGAAACCCAAAATTGATGAAGATGTAAGAGATGTTAGATATGGAAAGTGGAAAATGGCAATTGAAAGATGTATGGGATGGGAAAATTAATAATTGTAGAAGAGACTAGTTGAAACACACCATTGTCTGTCTGTCTATGTAAAATTTCTGCATTATTCCTGGGGTGAATCTACATATTTCTATAGAAATTTGGACTTTATTTTAAAATTTAATTTATATAAAATACAGGTCACCACTTGGGGTGTCGTTTATTGTCAAACTCACTTCTTGTTAGGCCTATATTTTATGATCATGTTATCATTATCATTACATAATTTATCTCAACACAAAGAAGCAAATTAAAATCACATTGAGTCACCTTGAAAAGGTCAAGTTTGTAATGTACAGAAATTAGACAAATTATAAAGTCATTTGTTAACAAATAATTGTTGCTTGTTCCTTTTGTTGTTTTTTGTTACATATTTTTTCTGTAAGATAAAACATACCTTTAAACAAAGAACTTTTTTTACATGTATTTTTTGCAGTATTGACTGACCAGGACCTACAAATTGCACGTAATAAATAACACAAAACCAATTTTTTTCTTCTTAAAATTGTTTATTATCATTTGTATCATGGTCTAAATTTCCTTTGAAGGTGAGACCTACAAAATTCACGCTTTGGACAATTAAAACTTATAGACTTACAATTGTACTAACATAATAACTGGGCAATAATACAGAGTGTCCTTAAATGTTTCTACACCAATGGTTCTGGAATTCGGATCATAAATTATTTTGTCTGCGAAATTTAATTGTCACTTTTGTGAGTTGCAATAATTGGGTCCCAAATCATGATAAAAACGGTTTTTCAGAATTAATAGCATTCCGTGTTAGTTTAACTTAGGTTTACAATGAGTCGTCTACACCGACATCTAACGGCACCAAAGGTTCCAGCTAAAATAAGTAATTGGACTTGACAAATCTACAGTGCTATAAAAAATTAATTATCTCGCAGTAGGCTGTGACATTCGGAAGTGTGTCCCTTTTGGTGCTTTAATTTAAATTTTTGCAGTTCGTTTACGCAATACAGATGTGAATTACACTCGTTTCTTGTCAAATAAATGGTAAAATATTTTTTCTAAAACTTCAGTCAGTTTTTTGTACAGAAATGTTCGCAATTTCAATGAATTTCCGTGCACATTCATTGTACAAGGTGTTTATAAATGTTTCTAGCATCAAAGGTGGCTCTGGAATTCCTGTCATGCACTATTTTGCCGCTTTGTGTTCATAGTGAATATAACTATCTTGAAATATTTTTATCGTGTGATTCATTAAATTTCCATTCTAAGTAGGCCGTGTATTTTGGACGTGCGTTGACTTCTTGTTCGATAACTAGCAAATCTCGCAAATATTAAGTCGAAACTACTGTAATGGTGTTAGTTACGACATGAATTTTTTTCTCAAAGCCAACTGCGAATGGAAATTTAATGAATCACACAATATAATGTTACGTTAATGACGTTTCAGTTACGATTTTGTGTCCAAGTTTTTCATTTTCTGGTTTTAAACCACAACTAACACAGTTTATTTCTCAAAACTCACTGTAGGAGTACACAAAATCGTAATTGAAACGTCATTACGTAAGTAACATTATAAAAAAATTTCAAGATAGTTATATTATATACATTTGCAGTTAACCTCAAACATTGAGATGTTTCAGGTTAACTACAAACGTCAGTTGAAAAATCTAAACCCACATTTGTAATAAGCGGCAAATTTCTTTGACATTTCATAGCCACCCTTGATACTACAGAGCTCATTACTATCGGTCCACTCATTAAAAAGTTAAGTTGGCAGCAGCCCTTAGTGATTTTTATCGGCAACAATTGGCAGCAAAAGCGTTTGACCTTGACGCAACTGTGGCATGCGTAAAAGCTAATCGTCTTTCACAGCATTGCCAAAACTTGTTAAATCTTTATTAAAATCATTCTTTTGAAACAAATTTTTAATTAGTTATTGATTAATTCATTCAACTTTGACAACGTGTTAACCTCAAAAATCGCTACATTCAATTTTCCCCTAATTTTCTCCCTAAGGAATTGAAAGCCAGATTTACACCCAAAAATTGATTGAATGAGCTGGACTGACTTGAAACATTTGTAAACACCTTGTAGATACGATTATAATACACTTAGTTTACCTGTTCATATCAATTTAGTATAGACATGCCATGGCCGCTTGCTACTAGCTATTTATTCTTTTATCGCATGTAGCATTGAAGTTCTTGTAACGAACGTAGAAAAAACATTGTATGCAACATGTGCTACAACTAGCAATTTTAAACTTCTTGAATGTTGAAAACGATTTTAATGACCATATCATATGTACCGTAGTCGTGCTGTGCGGTTTGTTGTATCTAAAATACATTTTTAGGATTCCCTGGCTTAACCTCAAAATTGATAGTTGTCAACTTGACAGCAGCTTGCTAGTTAAAAGGCATGTTTATAAGCGGTCAAGGTCACCTCGTGTTTGCTTCTGCTTTGCGTGGTTTGCGAAAACATGATCGAATTGTTTGATCATGATGGAGATATATTAGTTTTTGATGTCGATGGTAAATAAAATTATTTCAGTTTGGGCTTACTTCTCTGCTTTTATTTTAGACTGGAAAGTTCTGCGTAAAACCCATCGAATTTCGGGGACTTTGGTTGGAAACGTAAATACCACTCAAAGTACTATTTTATAGTTTGTATATTTGCGTTCTGTAATTCACAATTTACAGCTCTTCCACTAAAATTACTACCTGAGGAAGCACTGCTGCTAGTTGATAAAGGATTGGCTAAAGTTTTGAAATGTACTTCTGATGTAACACATGATGATAAAAAGAAATGTGAAGAATTTGAGCGTGATTTACTTGATCAAGAAAAAATCGTTTACAAAAATTTTCGGAAAAGACAATTAGAAAGTATGATTAACGACATAGTAGCAGCAAAAAGAAAACATGGAGATAACAGATCAAGTGAAGATATTTTTGCTGAAGAATTAGAGAAGTCGTCGCAAGTAAACAAACAAAATATGATCTGGCCCATCCCATTGAAGTCTGCTTGCACTGGTAAATTACATTCTGTAAATTCCTCCATCAACACTTTTGTACAATTTTAGTACAAAGTTCTGAGGTTTCTCAAGAAGAGCTCAAGAAGGCAACTTCAGATTTAAAGTATCACATTTATAGAGACTTGTGGGAAAAAGGATATTATATAACTTCAGGCTTTAAATTTGGGGCTGATTTTCTAGTGTACTTAGGAGACCCAGTGGCTTACCATGCAATATTTATAGTGCATTGTATAGAAAACCCTGATCAAGCAATTAACTCAACTGAAATTGTAGCTTTTGGTAGACTAGCAAGTGCAGTGAAAAAACGAGCAGTTTTAGCGTGTATAAAAGAAAATCAAGTATGTTATATAACAATGAACTGGATAGATGCCTAACAAATTTATTCACTACTATCTAATACATCTACACCTCTTCAATTAACTTAAAATTTTGGTGTTGTTTTTCAGGTAAAACATTAAAGTATTTTTTATAAAACTCTGTGTTTTTTCTAAACCCATGGCACCGTTGTACCCAAGTATGCTCCCATTTAGGGTCTGCCTTCTCACATGTGACAACAACCTTCCCTGGTACCATGGCAAATAACGTTCCATTCCTGCCTAATCCCACCTACAAATTTAAAGTGTTTTATTAAGCCACAACTGAATGGAAATTACATTCAAGCCTGGGTGAAAACGTAAAGTACGTTGAGTAGCCAACATGGTACCTGCAGGTACCGTCCATCCATCTTGCACCTTCCAACCACGATGTTTTGGTTTCACTTTGGTGCTCGTGTTTTGGGTACTACCACTAGTCTTTTTACTAGCATTTCTAACCGACACTACAACTAGAAGTTTTCAGATTTAGGATAAAAAAGGTATTCTAACCTGAGAAAATGCGGTGCGAATTTTGGACAACTTGTTTAATGTTTCCTAGGGAATTCATGTCTCCTAAAGATAATGAATTTATGATCTATACATACATGCGGAATAATTTTAATTTTATTAATAAGCCGTAACTTTAAGGTTAAGTCAGAGTACTCTGTCCTGTCAACTGTCTGTCATTTCAAAGAGTTTATTAAAGAACTAGAGAGATCCTGAGCTCATGAGCATGACGTTTTTTTTTATTTGAGGCAAACATCTTTTGAGGATTTTAAGACGGTTTGCATTAAAGTAATTGTTTGATTGATGTGAAAAATTCTACTTTAAATTATCGCAATTTTCGACCATCAATTAAATGAACTCTGGTGAAAACAACTCGTCGCTGATTGGCTGTTTATGACGTGTTGTGTCCATAAAACAAATATTAAAATTGAAAATTAATTCAAAAATATTTTATGAGAAGTTTGGTGGATCTGATTCCATATTTCTCTAATTGTCAGAAATTGGGTATAATTTATCTGATTACATATTATCAATTCTATCATATGCCTTATTTATTTTGAATACTGCATTAATACTTACTAAAACGTGAGCAGGCTCTCTCGCTTAGATAGTTGAGAGTTCCGAGTTTTCGTTGGGGGTTCTTACTCCTTGAAAGGTGTGAGTTTGAGGTGGTTGGAGTGTGTTTTTTTGGATAGAGGATATCGTTTTACATCACATAGGATTTTTTTCGTATTTTTACCTGTCTTTGGGGCTGCGTTATTAATTTTTTTCCGATCCGACTTTACGTCGACCCCGTCGATTTTATTAACGTGAAGCAAAATCATAAAATCATGAAATGTCACTGAAATTTTCAAATGACAGGTGTAAATATTTTTCCATTTTTCTCAAACGTTAAAGCTTTTCCACTACTGCAAGTGTTGACCGGACATTCTCTGAAGAGTTTAGAATGTGTTTTTGTACCCACATCTGGGTTTAAAATTCGTTAAATGGGTAGAATCTGCACTTTTCCATCATCATGTCGAAGCTTTGACGTCGCATGTAATTATTCAAACTGCGCTCGGACTTTTTGCACATCATTGGTTTTCGGACTATTAAAGCTTTTCGAGGTACAAAAGTGGTATTGGTGGATAGAGAAAAAAATTACAAATGCATCGATACTCATCAATCTGGGACAAGACCCAGAATTTTGGTAAAAATTGTAAAAGAGTTTTTGGGATTTTTGGTAAAATCAAGGAGGTTCTAAATTTGACAGTTCTCATCGACGCGAGAGTAAAGTTTGTTCGAGAAAATTGCCTTTTATTTGAAGAAATTGAGGCTCCGGGGGGCCCATTATCGCTGTCTACGTTGACGCCAGAAAGCCCCTCATCAATTGTGAGTGTTTGATTCATCGAAATCATCGAGACAAATGAATTTTGAGTGAATAACGATCCTACCGTGCTCGAGCGAAAAATGCGTTCAAATCTATGGATTAAAGGTAAATTCGAGTTATTTCTAATCAAAAACATCATCAAGGCCTTTTTTTAGATGGTTTAGAGCAGATCCAGTGCGTGAAAAAGAAATAATTTTTTTCATGGTCATGATGAAGCGAGACGTCGGCTCTGAATTAATTCAATCTGCGCTCGGACTTTTGTGCATTATTTGTTTTGGGACTTCTGGAGCTTTTCAAAGTACACAAGTGGTATTGGTGGAAAGAGGAAAAAATTACAAATTGATCGATACCAATCAATCAGGTACGAGATCCAGCATTTTGGTAAAAAATGCGAAAATGTTTTGAGAAATTTCATCAAAATCAAGGAGGTTCTAAATTTGACAGTTCTCATCGTCGACGCGAGAGTGACGTTTCTTCCAGAAAATTGGATTTATTTGAAAGAAAATGGGGCTTTGGGGAGGCTACTGTTGCTGCTTGCGTCTACGAGAGAAAGCCCCCATCGACTGAGAGTGTTTGATTCATCGAGACAAGTGAATTTTGAGTAAACAACTATCCCACCGTGCTCGAGCGAAAAGTGCGTTCAATTCTATGGATTAGAGGTAAATTCGAGCTCTTTTTAATGAAAAACATCATCAAGGCCCCTTTTTAGATGGTTTAGAGCAGATGCAGTGCGTGAAAAAGAAATAATTTTTTTCATGGTCATGATGAAGCGAGAGGTCGCACTGAATTTATTCAATCTGCGCTCGGACTTTTGTGCATTATTTGTTTTGGGACTTCTGGAGCTTTGCGAACTACACAAGTGGTATTGGTAGAAAGAGGAGAAAATTACAAAACGATCGATACCCATCAATCAGGTACGAGACCCAGCATTTTGGTAAAAAATGCGAAAAACTTTCCGAGACTTTCGTCAAAATCAAGGAGGTTCTAAATTTGACAGTTCTCATCGTCGACGCGAGAGTGACGTTTCTTCCAGAAAATTGGATTTGTTTGAAAGAAAATGGGGCTCTGAGGACTCACTGTTGCTGCTTGCGTCTACGAGAGAAAGCCCCCTTCGTCTGGGAGTGTTTGATTCATCGAGACAAGTGAATTTTGAGACAACGATGATCCTACCGTAATTGAGCAAAAAATGCGTTCAAGTCTATAGATTAGAGGTAAATTTGAGCTCTTTACAATCAAAAACATCATCAAGGCCCCTTTTTAGATGGTTTGGAACAGATGCAGTGCCTGAAAAAGGAATAATTTTTTTCATGGTCATGATGAAGCGAGAGGTCGCACTAAATTAATTCAATCTGCGCTCGGACTTTTGTGCATTATTTGTTTTGGGACTTCTGGAGTTTTTCAAGATACAAGAATGGTATAGGAGAATGCAGAGAAAAATTACAAAACCATCGATGCCCGTCAATGTGGTGCGAGACCCAGCATTTCGGTAAAAAATGAGAAAATGTTTTGAAAAATTTCATCAAAATCAAGGAGGTTCTAAATTTGACAGTTCCCATCGTCGACGCGCCAGTGACGTTTGCTCGAGAAAATTGGATTTATTTGGAGGAAAATGGGGCTTTGGAAGACTACCATCGCTGTTTACGCCGACGGCAGAAAACCTCCCTTCAATTGTGAATGTTTGATTCATGGAGAAAGATTATTAAAAACTACAAAATCCCCTCTGAAGTTAGCCTGAGTAAGTTGGTAACTCTGTTAAATAAATCGATATCGATCGAAGTTTCGTTGGATTTGTGTGCCGACTGCTTTTCAAGCATTTCAAGAAGACAACCGGTAAGTCCCCTATTAAATTCTTTTACTGGCAGTCATGGAAAGTCCAAAAAGTGAGGTTATGTCATGATAGCTACAAGAATGCAGTGTTAACTACAGAATAAACAAGGGGGCCCTTTTGCATGAGACTGTCTTATATCTAAGGTATTTATTAGCACTCAAGTTCCATGCAAATAGTAACGACGCCATTTTGTAGAAAATTGAAAGAACAACACGAGCTTCTATAAAGAAATCAACATTGGAGGGGCAACCATCGGGCAGTTTCTTAGAGGAGCGTCAAGGACTTTCTTATGCAGTGCAAGAAAATTAAGGCCAAGGGTCCAATTGAGGAGCCCCAATAAAAACTGGAATGACAAAACGAGGAACTGAAGCTATGGAAGTAGCAGGTTTTTAAGTTCTTCAATGTTTCAAGGTACTATTCAAATTGTTTCATTATTGGAAAGATGGGGGTTGCCTTACAAACTTACTTTTTTGTTTAATAATGACTTGAGACAGCCCCCATCTCTGCCTACTGGGATTAAATATATGTTAGAAAATGGGAAAACCGTTTCTTTTTAATTCGAATTTCCCCACCTCTCCATGTCAACTTTCAACTGTCATCATTTCGTCGGTAGACGAGTGTAGGTAAACTCAGATATAGGGGAAGGTAGGACAAATTGGATTTACAGATAAATGACATCGGTTAGACCTTCTTTTTTTCTTTACATTATTGTTATGTATTGGTTGATTCACAGTTAAAGTCCAATTTGAATTTTGCTAGGGGAGGACTGCATTCTCCAAAATATAAAAAATGGTACGAATTAACAATTTTTCCATTTTAAATTATAAATTAAGAAAAATTGAACATGAGACCAATTTAATAAATAGCAGGGGAAAGTAAGACATTTACGATAAATTAAAAAAATAGGTATGGAAAGGTGGGTAAATAAAAATAGAAAATTTAAAATTAAAGACGTGGAAACAAAAATTCGAAAAATTTTTTTATTTTACTTCAAAGCAAATAGTAGGAAAAAGTAGGGCAATTTCGGTAAATTGAAAAATTAGGTATGGAAAGGTGGATAAAAGTGAAAACTCTAAAATTAAAGACATGCAGGAATATAATTTAAAAGCGTTTTTCCTTTTATTTTAAAACAATAGTAGGGGAAGGTGGACAAAAATGAAAACTCCAAAATTAAAGACATGTAGGAATAAAAATTCAAAACTTTTTTCTTTGCCTTTGAAACAATAGTCAGGGAAAGTCGGGCATTTTTGGCAAATTTAAATGTTAGGTATGGAAAGGTGGGTAAAAATTTAAACTCCAAAAGACATGTAGAAATAAACAATCAAAACTTTTTTTCTTTGACTTTAAAACAGTTGCAAAGGAGGATTGATCGTTTTCCACAAATTGAAAAATTTGGTATAGGAAAGTGGGTAAAATTGGAAAATCCAAAATTAAAGACATGTTGGAATAAAAATTTAGAATCTTAGTTTCTTTAAAATAAAAACTTACAAACAAGCAAAAGTAAGTAATCTTTGAGCGATATAGGGAAAGGTAGGTCCTAATGGATTTTGAACAAATAAATAATAAACTAAATATTAATTGGTAATTTTTACTACGCCAACAGGCAAATAAGGAGTAAATAATCAATTTTAGAATATGTAGGGGAAGGTGGAGAAAAATTTCTTTCAATAAGTTACAAAGCTGAGACTTTAATTTTTTAATTTTATAACTTCATACCATGCAAATAAAAACTAAATAAAAATTTAATTTGAATTTTAATAGGGGAAGGTGGGGCAGGTTGAATTCTAAAGAAAACAAAAAGAATTACAATTTTTTTTTCATTTTTAAATGAAACCACGTGAAAATAAAATTTTTACATCTCTATTCCCCCGACTGTCTTAATTAACAGGTAGACTGATCATGCGCTTATTATCCCGACTGCCTTAATCAACAGTAAGACTGATCATGCGCTTATTATCCCGACTGTCTTAATTAACAGTAAGACTGATCATGCGCTTATTATCCCGACTGTCTTAATTAACAGTAAGACTGATCATGCGCTTATTATCCCGACTGTCTTAATTAACAGTAAGACTGATCATGCGCTTATTATCCCGACTGTCTTAATTAACAGTAAGACTGATCATGCGCTTATTATCCCGACTGTCTTAATTAACAGTAAGACTGATCATGCGCTTATCATCCCGACTGTCTTAATTAACAGTAAGACTGATCATGCGCTTATTATCCCGACTGTCTTAATTAACAAATAGACGGATTATGCGCTTATTATCCCGACTGTCTTAATTAACAAATGGATGAATCATGTTTTCCCCCCGACTGTCTTAATTCACAAATAGACAAATCATGCGCTTATTCCCCCGACTGTCTTAATTAAGAAATAGACGAACCAAGCGATATTAAAAAAAAAAAAAAAAGAAAAAAGATAAGTATACTTAAAAAACAAGCGAGTGCTATTAATCAAGACGGGCTAGTTAATACTTACTAAAACGTGTACTCGCCCTCTCACTTGGATAGTTGAGAGTTCCGAGTTTTCGTTGGGGGTTGCTACTCCTTGAAAGGTGTGAGTTTGAGGTGGTTGGAGTGTGTTTTTTTGGATAGAGGATATCGTTTTACATCTTATAGGATATTTTTCGTATTTTTACATGTCTTTGGGGCTGCATTATTAATTTTTTTCCGATCCGACTTTACGTCGACCCCGTCGATTTTATTAACGTGAAGCAAAATCATGAAATGTCACTGAAATTTTCAAATGACAGGTCTAAATATTTTTGGATTTTTCTCAAATGTTGAAGCTTTTCCACTACTGCAAGTGTTGACCGGACCTTCTCTGAAGAGTTTAGAATGTGTTTTTTTACCAACATCTGGGTTTAAAATTCGTTAAATGGGTAGAATCTGCACTTTTCCATCATCATGTCGAAGCTTTGACGTCGCATGCAATTATTCAAACTGCGCTCGGACTTTTTGCACATCATTGCTTTTGGGGTTTCTGAACATTTTCGAGGTACAAAAGTGGTATTGGTGGTTAGAGAAAAAAATTACAAATCGATCGATACCCATCAATCTGGGACAAGACCCAGAATTTTGGTAAAAATTGCAAAAGAGTTTTTTTGATTTTTGGTAAAATCAAGGAGGTTCTAAATTTGACAGTTCTCATCGACGCGAGAGTAAAGTTTGTTCGAGAAAATTGCCTTTTATTTGAAGAAAATGGGGCTTTGGGGCCCCACCATCGCTGTTTAACTTGACGCCAGAAAGCCCCCCATCAATTGTGAGTGTTTGATTCATCGAAATCATCGAGACAAATGAATTTTGAGTGAAAAACGATCCTACCGTGCTCGAGCGAAAAATGCGTTCAAATCTATGGATTAAAGGTAAATTCGAGTTCTTTCTAATGAAAAACATCATCAAGGCCCCTTTTTAGATGGTTTAGAGCAGATCCAGTGCGTGAAAAATAAATAATTTTTTTCATGGTCATGATGAAGCGAGAGGTCGCGTTGAATTAATTCAATCTGCGCTCGGACTTTTGTGCATTATTTGTTTTGGGACTTCTGGAGCTTTTCGAAGTACACAAGTGGTATTGGTGGAAAGAGGAAAAAATTATAAAACGATCGATACCCATCAATCAGGTACGAGACCCAGCATTTTGGTAAAAAATGCGAAAATGTTTTGAGAAATTTCATCAAAATCAAGGAGGTTCTAAATTTGACAGTTCTCATCGTCGACGCGAGAGTGACTTTTCTTCCAGAAAATTGGATTTATTTCCAAGAAAATAGGGCTTTGGAGAGGCTACTGTTGCTGCTTGCGTCTACGAGAGAAAGCCCCCTTCGTCTGGGAGTGTTTGATTCATCGAGACAAGTGAATTTTGAGACAACCATGATCCTACCGTAATTGAGCAAAAAATGCGTTCAAGTCTATGGATTAGAGGTAAATTCGAGTTATTTCTAATGAAAAACATCATCAAGGCCCCTTTTTAGATGGTTTAGAACAGATGCAGTGCGTGAAAAAGAAATAATCTTTTTCATGGTCATGATGAAGCAAGAGGTCGCGCTGAATTAATTCAATCTGCGCTCGGACTTTTGTGCATTATTTGTTTTGGAACTTCTGGAGCTTTTCGACGTACATAAGTGGTATTGATGGATAAAGGGTAAAATTACGAAACGATCGATACCAATCAATCAGGTAAGAGACCCAGCATTTTGGTAAAAAATGCGAAAAACTTTCCGAGACTTTCGTCAAAATCAAGGAGGTTCTAAATTTGACAGTTCTCATCGTCGACGCGAGAGTGACGTTTCTTCCAGAAAATTGGATTTATTTGAAAGAAAATGGGGCTCTGAGGACTCACTGTTGCTGCTTGCGTCTACGAGAGAAAGCCCCCTTCGTCTGGGAGTGTTTGATTCATCGAGACAAGTGAATTTTGAGACAACGATGATCCTATCGTAATTGAGCAAAAAATGCGTTCAAGTCTATGGATTAGAGGTAAATTTGAGCTCTTTACAATCAAAAACGTAATCAAGACCCCTTTTTAGATGGTTTGGGGTAGATGCAGCTGCAGAAAAATTGTTTTCTTTCGTCGTGTCGCGCGGAATTAATTAAATCGGCGCTCGGACTTTTGTGCATTATTTGTTTTGGGACTTCTGGAGTTTTTCAAGATACAAAAATGGTATAGGAGGATGCAGAGAAAAATTATAAAACCATCGATGCCCGTCAATGTAGTGCGAGACCCAGCATTTTGGTAAAAAATGCGAAAATGTTTTGAGAAATATCATCAAAATCAAGGAGGTTCTAAATTTGACAGTTCCCATCGTCGACGCGCCAGTGACGTTTGCTCGAGAAAATTGGATTTATTTGGAGGAAAATGGGCCTTTGGAAGACAACCATTGCTGTTTACGCCGACGGCAGAAAGCCCCCCTTCAATTGTGAATGTTTGATTCATGGAGAAAGATTATTAAAAAACTACAAAATCCCCTCTGAAGTTAGCTTGAGTAAGTTGGTAACTAACTCTGTTAAATAAATCGATATCGATCGAAGTTTCGTTAGATTTGCGCTCCGACTGCTTTTCAAGCATTTCAAGAAGACAACCGGTGAGTTCCCCATTAAATTCTTTCACTGGCAGTCATGGAGAGTCAACAAAAAGTGAGGTTATGTCATGATAGCTGCAAGAATGCAAAAACAAGACTCTGCAGAGTAAACAAGGGGGCCCTTTTGCATGAGACTGTCTTATATCTAAGGTATTTATTAGCACTCAAGTTCCATGCAAATAGTAACGACGAAATTTTGTAGAAAATTGAAAAAACGACACGAGCTTCTATAAAGAAATCAACATTGGAGGTGCAACCATCGGGCAGTTTCTTAGAAGAGCGTCAAGGACTTTCTTATGCAGTGCAAGAAAATTAAGGCCAAGGGCCCAATTGAGGAGCCCCAATAAAAACTGGAATGACAAAACGAGGAACTGAAGCTATGGAAGTAGCAGGTTTTTAAGTTCTTCAATGTTTCAAGGTACTATTCAAATTGTTTCATTATTGGAAAGATGGGGGTTGCCTTACAAACTTACTTTTTTGTTTAATAATGACTTGAGACAGCCCCCATCTCTGCCTACTGGGATTAAATATATGTTAGAAAATGGGAAAACCGTTTCTTTTTAATTCGAATTTCCCCATCTCTCCATGTCAACTTTCAACTGTCATCATTTCGTCGGTAGACGAGAGTAGGTAAACTCAGATATAGGGGAAGGTAGGACAAATTGGATTTACAGATAAATGACATCGGTTGGACCTTCTTTTTTTCTTTTTTTCTTTACATTATTGTTATGTATTGGTTAATTCACAGTTAAAGTCCAATTTGAATTTTGCTAGGGGAGGACTGCATTCTCCAAAATATAAAAAAAGGTACGAATTAACAATTTTTCCATTTTAAATTATAAATTAAGAAAAATTGAACATGAGACCAATTTAATAAATAGCAGGGGAAAGTAAGACATTTACGATAAATTAAAAAAATAGGTATGGAAAGGTGGGTAAATAAAAATAGAAAATTTAAAATTAAAGACGTGGAAACAAAAATTCGAATTTTTTTTATTTTACTTCAAAGCAAATAGTAGGAAAAAGTAGGGCAATTTCGGTAAATTGAAAAATTAGGTATGGAAAGGTGGATAAAAGTGAAAACTCTAAAATTAAAGACATGCAGGAATATAATTTAAAAGCGTTTTTCCTTTTATTTTAAAACAATAGTAGGGGAAGGTGGACAAAAATGAAAACTCCAAAATTAAAGACATGTAGGAATAAAAATTCAAAACTTTTTTCTTTGCCTTTGAAACAATAGTCAGGGAAAGTCGGGCATTTTTGGCAAATTTAAATGTTAGGTATGGAAAGGTGGGTAAAAATTTAAACTCCAAAAGACATGTAGAAATAGACAATCAAAACTTCTTTTCTTTGACTTTAAAACAGTTGCAGAGGAGGGTTGATCATTTTCCACAAATTGAAAAATTTGGTATGGGAAAGTGGGTAAAATTGGAAAATCCAAAATTAAAGACATGTTGGAATAAAAATTTAGAATCTTAGTTTCTTTAAAATAAAAACTTACAAACAAGCAAAAGTAAGTAATCTTTGAGCGATATAGGGAACGGTAGGTCCTAATGGATTTTGAACAAATAAATAATAAACTAAATATTAATTGGTAATTTTTACTACGACAACAGGCAAATAAGGAGTAAATAATCAATTTTAGAATATGTAGGGGAAGGTGGAGAAAAATTTCTTTCAATAAGTTACAAAGCTGAGACTTTAATTTTTTAATTTTATAACTCCATACCATGCAAATAAAAACGAAATAAAAATTTAATTTGAATTTTAATAGGGGAAGGTGGGGCAAGTTGAATTCTAAAGAAAACAATAAGAATTACAATTTTTTTTTCATTTTTAAATTAAACCACGTGAAAATAAAATTTCTACATCTCTATTCCCCCGACTGTCTTAATTAACAAATGGACTGATCATGCGCCTATTACCCCGACTGTTTTTTTTTTATTTTCAAATCGACAAATTATGCACAAAAAAATAAAGGAAATAAAAAAACAAAAACATAAATTAATCATAAAATTAAATAGATGCATCATGCGCTTATTACCCCGACTCTCTTAATTAACAATTAGACGGATCATGTACTTATTCCCCCGACTGTATTAATTAACAAATAGACGGATCATGTACTTATTCCTCCGACTGTCTTAATTAACAAATAGACAGATCTTGCGCTTATTACCCCGACTCTTTTTATTAACAAATAGAGAGATCATGTACTTATTCCCCCAACGGTCATTAACAAATAGACAGATCATGCGCTTATTTCCCCGACTGTCCTAATTAACAAATAGACAGATCATGCGCTTATTTCCCCGACTCTTTTAATTAACAAATAGATGGATCATGCGCTTATTACCCCGACTGTCTTAATTAGCAAATAGACAGATCATGCACTTATTATCCCGACTGTCTTAATTAACAAATAAACAGATCATGCGCTTAATATCCCGACTGTCTTAATTAACAAATAGACAGATCATGCGCTTAATATCCCGACTGTCTTAATTAACAAATAGACAGATCATGCACTTATTATCCCGACTGTCTTAATTAAAAAATAGACGGATCATGCACTTATTATCCCGACTGTCTTAATTAACAGTAAGACTGATCATGCGCTTATTATCCCGACTGTCTTAATTAACAGTAAGACAAATCATGCGCTTATTATCCCGACTATCTTAATTAACAGTAAGACTGATCAAGCGCTTATTATCCCGACTGTCTTAATTAACAGTAAGACTGATCATGCGCTTATTATCCCGACTGTCTTAATTAACAGTAAGACTGATCATTCGCTTATTATCCCGACTGTCTTCATTAACAGTAAGACTGATCATGCGCTTATTATCCCGACTGTCTTAATTAACAGTAAGACTGATCATGCGCTTATTATCCCGACTGTCTTAATTAACAGTAAGACTGATCATGCGCTTATTATCCCGACTGTCTTTATTAACTGTAAGACTGATCATGCGCTTATTATCCCGACTGCCTTAATTAACAGTAAGACTGATCATGCGCTTATTATCCCGACTGCCTTAATTAACAGTAAGACTGATCAAGCGCTTATTATCCCGACTGTCTTTATTAACTGTAAGACTGATCATGCGCTTATTATCCCGACTGCCTTAATTAACAGTAAGACTGATCATTCGCTTATTATCCCGACTGTCTTAATTAACAGTAAGACTGATCATGCGCTTATTATCCCGACTGTCTTAATTAACAAATAGACAGATTATGCACTTATTATCCCGACTGTCTTAATTAACAATAAAACTAATCATGCACTTATTATCCAGACTGTCTTAATTAACAGTAAGACTGATCATGCGCTTATTATCCCGAATGTCTTAATTAACAGTAAGACTGATCAAGCGCTTATTATCCCGACTGTATTAATTAACAGTAAGACTGATCATGCGCTTATTATCCCGACTGTCTTAATTAACAGTAAGACTGATCATGCGCTTATTATCCCGACTGTCTTAATTAACAAATAGACAGATCATGCACTTATTATCCCGACTGTCTTAATTAACAGTAAGACCGATCATGCGCTTATTATCCCGACTGTCTTAATTAACAAATAGACAGATCATGTACTTATTATCCCGACTGTCTTAATTAACAAATAGACGGATCATGCGCTTATCATCCCGACTGTCTTAGTTAATAGTAAGACTGATCATGCGCTTATTATCCCGACTGTCTTAATTAACAGTAAGACTGATCATGCGCTTATTATCCCGACTGTCTTAATTAACAGTAAGACTGCTCATGCGCTTATTATCCCGACTGCCTTAATTAACAAATAGACAGATCAAGCACTTATTATCCCGACTGTCTTAATTAAGAAATAAACGGATCATGCGCTTATTACCTCGACTGTCGTAATTAGCAAATAGACGGATCATGCGCTTATTTCCCCGAATGTCTTAATTAACAAATAGACAGATCATGCGCTTATTATCCCGACTGTCTTAATTAACAGTAAAACTGATCATGCTCTTATTATCCCGACTGTCTTAATTAACAGTAAGACTGATCATGCGCTTATTATCCCGACTGTTTTAATTAACAAATAGACGGATCATGTGCTTATTATCCCGACTGTCGTAATTAGCAAATAGACGGATCATGCGCTTATTATCCCGACTGTCTTAATTAACAGTAAGACTGATCATGCGCTTATTATCCCGACTGTCTTAATTAACAGTAAGACTGATCATGCGCTTATTATCCCGACTGTCTTAATTAACAGTAAGACTAATCATGCGCTTATTATCCCGACTGTCTTAATTAACAGTAAGACTTATTATCCCGACTGTCTTAATTAACAGTAAGACTGATCATGCGCTTATTATCCCGACTGTCTTAATTAACAATAAAACTAATCATGCGCTAATTATCCCGACTGTCTTAATTAACAGTAAGACTGATCATGCGCTTATTATCCCAACTGTCTTAATTAACAGTAAGACTGATCATGCGCTTATTATATCGACTGTCTTAATTAACAGTAAAACTAATCATGCACTTATTATCCCGACTGTCTTAATTAACAGTAAGACTGATCATGCGCTTATTATCCCGACTGTCTTAATTAACAGTAAGACTGATCATGCGCTTATTATCCCGACTGTCTTAATTAACAGTAAGACTAATCATGCGCTTATTATCCCGACTGTCTTAATTAACAGTAAGACTGATCAAGCGCTTATTATCCCGACTGTCTTAATTAACAGTAAGACTAATCATGCGCTTATTATCCCGACTGTCTTAATTAACAAATAGACGGATCATGCATTTATTATCCCGACTGTCTTAATTAACAAATAGACAGATCATGCACTTATTTTTCCGACTGTCTTAATTAACAAATAGACGGATCATGCGCTTATTATCCCGACTGTCTTAATTAACAAATAGACTGATCATGCGCTTATTATCCCGACTGTCTTAATTAACAGTAAGACTGATCATGCGCTTATTATCCCGGCTGTCTTAATTAACAGTAAGACTGATCAAGCGCTTATTATCCCGACTGTCTTAATTAACAAATAGACAGATTATGTACTTATTGTCCCGACTGTCTTAATTGACAATAGACAGATCATGTACTCCCCCGACTGTCTTAATTAAAGAACCAAGCGACATTAAAAAAAAAAAATAAGTTTACTTAAAAAACAAGCGAGTGCCACCAATCAAGACGGGCTAGTTTCAAGGTCATAATTTGTGAAAATTATGGAGCTCTACGGCAAATTTGAGAAGATTTATGCATTGGATTGAACATAAACAAGTACTTTAACAGCCAAAGACCCGTTTGTGATTCAATCCAATACATAAATCCTCTCTAATTTGCTGTAGAGTTCCACAGTTTTTACAAATTGTGACCTTGAAATGCGGTATTCAAAATAAATGAAGAGTACGTACGTGTAGAGGTATGCCAGGGAAGAGACATTTTGTGCATTTAAACTGAATTTTCAAAAATATTATCAAAGTACCGAAATCGGTGAATCCAAAAAGATGAATTCACTATTCAGCTCGTTTGAGCATTTAAGGAGTCCAAAAAAATATTACCATAGACTCACAATTTTCCGTTGTTCTTTCTAAATGGGATTTTATCAAATAATTTTAAAAATGAGACCGCATAACTTCGTAAATTTCTAATAAAACGTAATTAAACATTATTAATGAGAACATAAAAATTTATGAAACTGTTCTTTTTGAGACACTCGATATACAGGGTTATAAAATAAGACGCCTATGAGCGGAAACACCATGTCCTCTTTAGTTAATCCTTCTCAGAAATTAAAGCAAAATTAATTTAAATCCATTCCTTTTCCAATATGGATTAAAAAAAAATTGACAATGTTGCTCAACTCTTTCTAATACAATTTTACATTCGGCAGTTTGCGTAACTAAGCAACTAACAACTTTACAATGTTGCAAATGGTACTTTTAAAAGTTTAAGAAACTGAATTTAAAGCACTTTGTAAAATTTTTTTTTTTGGTAAACCTAATAATGTGTACATTATTGTATTGTGTAAAATTATTGTTTATTCATTGAAAAAGCTCTTGCGAAAACACTGTGTCCGAATAATTGAGGTAAAGTTGAACAAAGTTGAACAATCTTATAATTCCTTGTACAAAATGATAATTCGTAGTTATTAAGGCAGTAAACCTTCATATTAATCCTGACAGTGTAAATGATTCTTTAATCTTTAGGTAGGGAGCAAAGGTATCTTCAACTGCGCCTACTGATTTGAAATCAGGCCTTAAGTTCTTATTTTTCAATGTAAATAATTAACTATTTCTATTTAGTGTCCAAAAGGTGCAACAATCAACGTTAATCAAAATTGAAGTGACTGGTAAAAAATTGATGTAGTTTGCCACTGTGCGTCATAGTTTTGAAAACTAACTTGCTAAAACAGCAATTTATGCTCAAATTTTAAACACAAGTTGCATTAAATTTAAGATGAAGCTGGTCACAGTTATGTTAAAAAAACAATTCGCGAGTATTTACGCAAAAACTCAAACATCGCTAAAAATTACTCTTCTAATGCATCGCGAATTTTTGCTTTAGATTGTTAAGCTTGATCAACCATTAAGCGTATGCAAAATTGCAAATATTTATCTTTGAAATTAAAAACGATTTTGAGGGTGATCATAACAGTTGCCGGACTGGGTATAATTCACTGTTTTTCGCACAAAATTCAGTTATTTACGCAATAATTTTACTGTTCGTATTTTCAAGTTCTAAACTAGAAGACCATTTTTCCGCAATTATAAAATGTGTCTTATTAGGAACATTTTCTATTTCAAAAATTTAAAACTTCAAGACTTAAAACCGCTATTTACATTTTCACTTTCGGAACTATTCCTAATATTTTTCATCACCGTTTTTTAATAAAATTGTTGGCTCAAATCTTGGTGTTGACAAAAATTGTCAAAAACACAATTTATTCCCAAATACCAAATTTCGTCAAAAACTGCTGACGCGCAAGTTTGATAAAAGCAACTGACCAACTTTAATCGACAAAACTCTAGAAATTTAAAAAAGTAGGTACATTTATTTACAAGTCGAGCACAGTCAAAAACACAAGTATCCAAAGATTTAAAGAATTTAAATATTTTTTCAAGATATTTATTTATAGGTTTTCCAAAATACATTTTTAATTGCTTTTCGATGATTTGAAGTTTTGGATTTTACAATCTTTTCTTGAAATGAAAATTATGATGTTAGCTTCGACATTTTTGAAAGCAAATTGTCTTATTGGTAACGTGTAAAATCCACCGGTAGCAGGTAATGATTAGCTTATTAGAGACGAGGATTTTTATGTAAAATTCGTATAATTAAACTACTAAGATGGCCCCTTGAGAACACAGCTACTTTTTAAGGAAAACACCCCGATTTTCAAGGGTTAACAGAAAAGCAGAAAAATCGTGAAAAGACTTCCGTTTTTAAGGTATATTTTAAAATTAACATTTTTTAAAGAATTTGTCCGGTTTTTCGAACTCACCCTTTTTTAAAAAAGTCAAAATTTTAAGAAGTATATCCAGTTTTATCAAACGTGAATTCGGTTTCGTACAAACAAATTTCCCTTTTAAAAACATTTAAAATTAGGAATTTTACCTTGTTTTCAAAGATTTTACCCTGTTTTGAATTTTGTACTAGTAGGCCCCCTCAGCACACAACACATTTTTAATGCTTTTAGCCTGGTTTTCAAACTAACTTGAAAAGTGAAAGTTTTTAAAGAATTTGACCGGTTTTTCGAAGTCACCCTTTTTTTAAAAAGTCAACATTTCAAGGAAATTACACCGTTTTTTCAAACAAGAATACGGTTTGGTCCAAACAAATTTCTCTTTCAAAAACACTTAAAATTCGTCTTTTTACCCTGTTTTTCTGTTGGGCTACTTCAGAACAAAAATGAATACGGTTTTGGCCTGGTTTTCAAAGTAGCTTTTAAAAAGTTAAATTTTTTAAAGAAATTGCCCGGTTTTTCGAAATACTTTGTTTTTTAAGCAGTTTAGTCCTATTTTAACAGTCTTCTTAATTAAAAGATAAAATTTGCCTTTTTTGCTCAGTTTTTCTATGGAGCCACTTCAGCACACATATGAATATGGTTTCGGCCAAGAAAAGTTACAATTTAAATATACTTAAAATTCGTCTTTTGTCCTGTTTTCAAAGATTTTACCCTGTTTTGAATTTTGTACTAGTAGGCCCTCTCAGAACACTTTGTTTTTAATGCTTTTAGTCTGGTTTTCAAAAGTTTTTAAAAAGTTAAAATTTTTAAAGAATTCGCTCGGTTTTTCGAAGTCACCCTTTTTAAAAAAGTCAAAATTTTAAGAAATATGTCTTGTTTTATCAAACGTGAATACGGTTTCGGCCAAGAAAAGTTACCAATACATATCAATGAATTAAACAAGTATAAAGGTTGCTATCTAGAAAATGATTTCAATACTAATATATTTATAGCTGCTTTTACAACTGCAAATGCTAGACTCAGATTGTACGAAATGTTAGACATATTAGGAGAAAGCGTGGCATATTATGATACAGATAGCATTGTATATATAGATAATGGTAAAAACAGTGTTAAAACAGGTTGTCTATTGGGAGATTGGACCGATGAATTAGGTAAGGACGTATGGATTGCTGATTGGGTATCAACAGGTCCAAAAGGTTATTGTTATAAAACTAATACAGGTAAAGTTGTTTGCAAAATTAAAGGATTTACATTAAACTATGAAACGTCCGAAAAGATTAATTCCGATAGCATGAATAATATTTTAGAACACAAAGACAGTAAAATTAGTACAGTCTATTTCACCAACTTATCCCGATCTCTCATAAAAATTTAAGAGTACGGTTCAAGTACCGACATCCCGCTCTGTCTGTATTTGACAGAGTACGCTGTCAAATATTACTTTATTTTTAAAAATTTAAATTCTCATTATTTTGTTCCAAGTCAGGTTCAGTGAGTCACGGGTACTAATCCCTCAGGTACTTAAGTGAACTTACATGGAGGTAAATTTTTTTATGTTTTCTTAGAGTAAATTTTGTGCAATTCTTTAGTGATTTTTGTGTTCTATTGTTGTCGGTGTTTGCATTCCTAGTTGCACCCCGAGAGCTGATCTAACACTCGGCATATTTGAGAGCTTCTGTCTCTCTTTACTTCTTAAATTGGAAAAGAACAGAGAGAAACACAATCTTAATGCTATACGTTCTTGGTTTGCTTTAGCTTCAGTTATCGGATAGAAAGAGATAAAACCATAAACGTACTTCATTTCTTGCTCTGAAAGCTTTTATGGTAGATCGGGATAAGTTCGTGAAACAGACTGTACACAATATAATCGAATTACCAGAGATACTAAAACTAAAGAACTTTTAAATAAAATAGAAACAAAGGAATTTGGTTTTGTTTATGACAAGAGAGTTATTCTAAAAAACTTTGATACAATACCCGTTGGATATTAATCCTTTTATAGTAAATTAACTTCTTATAGTTTTCAAACACATTAAACACAAAAAAATTTAATTTTGAAGAAGCTTTTTTATTGTTTTTACTCATATTACTTTTTAAACACAGATCGAAAATTTAATATACAAAGAGTAAATGAAGACTTGTAAATGTCTAATTTATTTATGGGAAATTTCAAATATTTTGAATCTCGAAAAATGCTCGTGCATAAATTGCATGCAGAAACGTTCATTGGATTGCCTGGTTGTGCGCAGAGTTGGTCAAGCGAGTTATACTTCCCGCAATACACATTTAGCACAATTTTTAAAAAGGGCGGGCGAAATAACGCCTAATGCAGGCAACGGTATTCTCAACAGAGATCTCAACCACCGCCGTTTTGCCATTTGATTACAAGTGCCATCTAGAAGAGCATCGCCGCCATTATTGTTTCGAGTTTCGAACATTGTTTGCGTTTGCGTCGGTTATTGCGTTTGGTTTTTTTGTGTTGTGACAATCAAAAAGTTGTTGGAACAGACGTTTAACATTGCTGTTAGAGTTCTACATACCGATATCACTCAAATTTGTTGTCACAAAAAATGGAAGATAAGATATATGGAATAAAAACCCACTTAGTTGAGGAATTTAGACAGTTCCAAATCAGTCATCATAAACGAACAATGCCATCGTTTGCAGGCAATTGCACTTTGTTTATAAATTCTGAGTATTTGAGATGTCGAATAGAAGCGTTGAACAGTGTTATATCGCTAACTCCGTTTCCCCTGTTTCCCATGGGCCTGATCGGCTTTAGAATCCCGGCACAACGCTTGTGTTTGATCAATCCGAATATTGTAGTAATTTCGCTACATTCATCTCTAAAAGTCCACCTCGCATTTGACTCTGCAAATGAAAAAATGGAATTTGTCGGAATATTGAATTTGTAAGTAAAAAAAAGATAGTTTATTAATTCTATATTGGTTGTTTTGTTGTTGCAGACCGGAAAGTAACTCTAGTTCGGATGAAAGCAGCTCAAATGTCTCATCACCTTCGAACCCCACCAGCAGCGAGTCAGGTTATGCGGCGTAACTTTAAAGTCATGTTCAATTTTTTTCTCGAATTTTTTAAATCAATTTTATTTGGCGTATTCACATTGTATTAACATCGTTTAGTATAAATAAAATGTATTAATAGCATCTTAAAAAACATGGTCCTTTATTATTGTACGGGGTCAAAGTTTGGAAAACGGGATAGATTCCATAAAACTTTAACTTTTGAAAAAGACCGGTAAAAACAGGGGTTAAATGCTTTAAAAACAGGGCTGTGAATTCGTTTCGCTCATAAGGAATCACATTCCGAAATTGTTTGGACGAGACCGTATTCATACACTTCGAATCTTTTCTACCCGCCCGGCAGTAAAAAATGCATTTTGACTGTCCGCCTACTATACACGTTTGTTTGTTTACGTTTGACATATAAATCAAACACTTTAGATGAGTAAGTACGGTGTAGTAGGCGGAATGAAAACACTAGCGCCAAAGTGTTTGTGGGGAGAATTAAAATTGAATTACGATTAGTATTACTATTATTTTTATTGTATGTAGTTTCACTTAAGATCAAATAACCCAAAAATCGCTGTTGTAACTTTTATTTCTTAGTAGTACGTACACTGCACTTTAACTGATGTTCTTGAATAGTTTTATGTATGTTGGGAACAGCCAATCTTGCAAACGATTAGTTTTCCCCCGGTGTGATCCATTCACAGATAACATTTTCCAATTTCTTCCTGTTGATTGATTATCGGTTTCGTTATTCATTCTTCTTGGCGATTTTTCGCTAGAACTCTGGTCTATCCATCTATGTATAAGTCCACATCTCAAAACTTTACATTGTCCTTTATTTTGAGCGTTAATCCTTACATTTTGTGCCTGTTCATCTGGACAAGAGAATCTCTTGTTTATTCCTAGATAATTGAATGTGTTAACTCGGTTTAGGGAATCATTATTTTAGTATACCTTTCTTTCCTGGCATACTTCTTGAGGAACTTTTGTTAATGGAGAACTTTTTCATTCCTGATGAAAACAGTTCAGTTTGTTTATTCTTTATAGCTGATGATGGTACCTGGACCTGATGTACGTAATGTAGAAAATTGATGTCCTCTGGCTTCAATTAGTGTTAAATAAATTCTTGGGCTCGGATTTACAACTGATTTGAACGTTTTGGAGAATGATAATGTGACAACACCACACATTTGTCTGCGCAGTTTGTAAGTTTGTAACAACCATAACGACTCAATGCTCCTAGCAACCAGTTCGGCCAATCAGAATCATTAGAATCATTCACGTGGCATTTGCAGCGACCGCAGCGGTATCTCACAATTGTGGGGGAAAGTTTTAGCAAAGTTTCAAACCTTCCAAATTTAATCCCGGCCCTCTTAGGGGAACTTTCTCGTCTAAATGTTTGATATAACCTCAAAAAATTTTGGAGTGCGGGCACTACCGCCTGTAAAGTATGCAACCGTGCACTATGGAGGATCAACAAACCGTGCCGGTCCATTTAAATACCATTGAAAGCGTTGTTCAGATGCAGTATTTAATTATTTTTGACTGTGTTTTTACTATGGTTGGGTTGAAATCTTTTAATATGTATTATCTATACTGTCATTGCGTAGTATTTGTTTATTTTAGGACACTTTTGGCGTAATTAGAGGCCCAAAAACGCCAACGAATGACGACTTTCCAAATTTGATATTTTAAAAATCGCAAAAAAAAAGTTACAGGCGTTTGTCACTTGACGATGAAAATTAAAATAAAATTGAAATATCTGGAGATTAGACAAAAAAATAATACAGTGCTTTGTACTTTAAATGAATAAGCTTTTATCTTTCTTAATTTTAAAGAAAAAAATTGGAAATAATAGATTGTCCACGAGTTTTTGAATAAAATGAACTTTTCCTTGGTGTTGGACATCTTAGATTTTTAAGAAAAGTTGCTCACAAGTCATTCTTTACTTAATTTCAACTTAAAATTCTTATTTCAATTTCTTTTAAATATTAAAATCTTTAAATTTAATCGTTAATTATTGATAATGAAATATTATAGTCAGAATTTTGTAACTTTGGTTTAACTCCGCCTACCTTTTGAGCCAATTGAATTTTAGCTGGAAGTCTGATTCACTCTGCAAAAT
This sequence comes from Gnatocerus cornutus, assembly GCA_029298725.1. Lineage (NCBI taxonomy): Eukaryota > Metazoa > Arthropoda > Insecta > Coleoptera > Tenebrionidae > Gnatocerus > Gnatocerus cornutus. The sequence continues at coordinate 3,697,749 of CM055510.1, forward strand.
TTTGATAGTTCGTCGATATTTGCTGAAATTCGGGGTAGAAATGTCCACACATTAGAAGATGAAACACTATCAAAATCGACGAAACTTTCACGATTAAATAAATTCTCGCAAAACCGCAAATCTTCTTGACATGTGTGACACTTGAGCCGTCAAATTGTGGATAGTGTTGAGTAAAGGAGGCTAGCCATTTCTTGATTCGACAAATTCAAATCGTCATTTGTTCATGTGGGCGGGGTTAAACCAAAGTTACAAAATTCTTACTATAATATTTTGTTTATTCACATAAATGATTTTGTTTATTTTTGAGTTCGCATAAAATTATACTTAATGGGAACTCAAAATTTAAAATTGAAAGTGGTTCAAAATTGTGTAAGAGAGCATGGACAACATTGTTCATATGTACTAAAAAATTCATGGCTCATTTTGGTTTGCGAATTCTTATTATACAATGTATTATTGTTTAAAACTGTATGTGATAAAATAAACATTATAAATTTTTTGTTTAAAAACTCCTCATTTGGTATAAATGAATTTAAAATTCGATTCTAAGCAACTTCTCTTAAAATACCTAACTTTTAGAAATATTCCTAACGCGAAGTAAATTACAAGAAAATAGCATTATTTAAAAAATCCTAATAGATTGAATTTACCATATCTGCTGTATTTTGTATCGCCATGGATTTTGCAAAGTTGCATAAATATCCCTAAAAAACAACTTTACGAATTTATCAAAATTCAACTTAATATGCCAAAAATTAATAGAGATAGCAGCTTGTATTCTGGCTGAAATTAAACATTTACCATTCACTGACCAAAATTATCATTAAGGCAATACATTTTAAGAAGTTGCAACCCAACTATAATACAAAAAATAATTAAATACTGCATCTAAACAACGCTTTTAATAGTATTTAAATGGACCGACACGGTTTGTTGATCCTCCACAGTGCAAGGTTGCATACTTTACAGGCGGTAGTGCCCGCACTCCATTGCCAAAAGGGACGAGAATGACAGTGCTATAAGTGTTGCAACAACTGTTTTGGTCATTTTATGTAATTGTTAAGCATTTTGTGTGGTTAAGTCCAAACAATGTAATCTAAATGCGATATTTCGATTTTGAAAACACATGCAACCGATAACGGGCTAAAGACCGTTGTTTTATACTGAAAATGTGCTAAAAGAGTAGATTACAACGTAGGAAATGATTATCCTCGCGTAGTGCTGGTAGAAGTGAAATAAATTTCACTGGTTGAAGCAACTGAAATTCCAAAAAGTAAGTTGTCTTCTTGTGTTTCGAGGGAGGAAAGCCTTCAAAATTAAACCTGCACCTAGAGAGAAATTTGTTTGGACCAAGCTGTATTCTTGTTTGAAAAAACGGTGTATTTTCCTTGAAATGTTGGCTTTTTTGAAAAGGGTGATTTTGAAAAACCGTGTAAATTCTTTAAAAATTTTAACTTTTCAAAAGTTATCTTGAAAACCAGGCTGAAAGCATTAAAATGTGTTGTGTTCTGTTAAATGATAACTTTTCTTGGCCGAAACCGTATTTATTTTTGTACAGAAGTGGCTCCATCATAGAAAAACTGAGCAAAAAAGGCAAATTTTAACTTTTAATTAAGAAGGCTGTTACAATAGGGGTAAAGTGCTTAAAAAACAAAGTATTTCGAAGGGCATGTGTCCCAATACATTTTTGTTGTGAAGCAGCTTAACAGAAAAAACAGGGTTAAAAGACGAATTTTAAGTATTTTTAAATGATAACTTTTCTTGGCCGAAAACGTATTCATTTTTGTTTTGAAGTAGCCTAACAGAAAAACAGGGTTAAAAGACGAATTTTAAGTGTTTTTAAAAGGGGAATTCACGTTTGATAAAACAGGATATATTTCTTAAAATTCGCTTCGCTCATGAGGACTTTGTCCGAATTTTGACTTTTTAAACAAGGGTGACTTCGAAAAACCGGGCAAATTCTTTAATAATTTTAACTTTTTAAAAGTTATCTTGAAAACTAGGCTGAAATCATTAAAATTGTGTTGAGTTCTGAGGGGGCCATTTAAAAAAATGTTAATTTTAAAAAATACCTTAAAAAACAAAACAATAACTTTTTGGACCTGTTGATACCCAATCAGCAATCCGATTGGGTATCAACAGGTCCAAAAAGTTATTGTTATAAAACTAATACAGGTAAAGTTGTTTGCAAAATTAAAGGATTTACATTAAACTATGAAACGTCCGAAAAGATTAATTCCGATAGCATGAATAATATTTTAGAACACAAAGACAGTAAAATTAGTACACAATATAATCGAATTACCAGAGATACTAAAACTAAAGAACTTTTAAATAAAATAGAAACAAAGGAATTTGGTTTTGTTTATGACAAGAGAGTTATTCTAGAAAACTTTGATACAATACCGTTTGGATATTAGACAAAAAAGAAATTAAAGTAGAATACTGAATGATGCAACTTAATATCTCTCTTATTAAACATTATTAAAAAAAAAAATCGCTTATGTAAATGGAAGGTTACATAATTATAAATTTGAAAGAGACAATTTGTTGCATATCAAATGACGAAGAAATTCTGTTTGAGCTGACAGAAGGTGAAGAAGTTGGATTGTTGCGAAAAATTGCTGTCACAAAGTTATCTCCAGAAGAAGTGAAAGAACATATAAATTCTTAAAATTTGTTTAAAATTGTTATGAAATGGCATATTATTGTACTTTTTTTTTAAAACAAAGCAATTTCATAGGAATGTTATAGTATATCCGGTGAGAGATTGGGATATTTTGACAGTTGACATATAAGTTGGCAGCAAATTATGCTACAAAATACACTAAAAACCCTAAATTCTTACGCGAACTGGGTTGACAGAATTGACAGTAAGTGGGCTTATTTTGTTATTTTAAATTTCGCGCGTATGATACACTTTTTATCGCGTAGATTTAGTGACTTTTCTGTCATTCAATCTCTCACCGTACAAACTATATTTATCAGCATAAAAGTCGCTCGATTTGATTTTACTGCATGCAATGTATGCAACTATTTATACATATAAGTGCGCGCGTCTCTTGTTGGTCTTGTTGCATTGACTTTAACTAAATAACCTAGATGGTGCAAAGTACCCGCCATGATGTTCCTACTCACCAGCCATATTGGAAATAGTGGATTCAAATTTTTAGGCAACCCGCAATTTTCAAGTGTAATGTTTTACTCTAAGTTTAAATAAACCACCGAAAAAAGTCTAAAGAAACATGCAAAATTTGATAAATTATGACTAAAGTTGTATACCAAACGACCAAAATTATAAACAAGAGCTTTAATTAATAACTAGGTTTTATTTAACCATTTTAAATTTTTTTATACATTTTTAACATTTTAAACTATTTTTATACATTAAAATTATACATTATACATTATAAAAACTACAGATCATTTAGTATTTACACTCATTATCATTGGATTACGATAAAATGGAACTAATTTATCAAAATTCACTGAGAATTCTACAACAAAGAAAAGAAAACAGACTACCATTGACTTCTTACAAATAAATTATTATTTAACTCATTATTTAATCAATAACGACGCTTGTCAACTTATTTTAATGCCATCGTTGAATAAACATCTTAGAAAAGTTATAATAACATTTTTTTACCTTTTAAAATGTAAAACAAATTTTGCAATATAGGCAACATTTGATACGCCGGTGTATCAGATTTATATCATTGCATACACAAATGCTATTTCCAAGATGGCCCATGCTAGGAACACGGATTTCTACCCCCACCACTAGCTTTTCACCGTCTAGGTATATTATAACATGTCACTGTCTTGTTGGGAGTGGGAACGTTATGAATGCACCCCAGTTAATGCCAGTGACATGTTATAATATACCTATATAATAATATATATATATATATATTATTTAGTTAAAGTCAATGGCCATTGCATTACTGTCAAATGTCAAACTGCATGTCAACACATCAACACTAGGTTACACTCAACGAAAACGAATAAGCAAAGAACTATAAATTTCCAGAATCTGCCAGAATCACTATTCACTTATCATCATATGGTCGCCTGAATGGAGGATCCGGATCGTAAGTACCGGTGTTATTGCTACATAAATGTTTACAGTTAATTTACAGTTAATCGTGTATTCTTGTTATGCCCAAGAAATTGCACAGATCAACAACAAATACTACAACTGTTCCAGAAATTAACACTGCCGGACTGTCCTTTTAGGCCAAGCCGAATTTGGAGTCGTCAAACAAGAAAGAAAAAATCACCGTGTATGTGGTGTGTATTGTACACAGTCGTAAATCCACAAATGGAATATTTACCAGGTACCCAGGGTCGGGAATTAAGAAAACAGTTAAACAAAATTAAACCTGTTAATGCAGAAATTGTGGACTATGAATTCTATCAAAACCATGCTACTGGTGAACAAGGATGGGTATTTGTTTGGAAAAATTTGCTGTGTGATCACACTCCACATTTTCATAATTTTGACAATATTCGTGAAGGAGAGCTTTCCGATCTTTCTGCAGAAACCATGGGTACCTACAGTAGTATAGATTGCACAAAAATTGTTTAAGTCTAGCATCCTATTTACTCAGTGGAATTAATTTAACATTTAAGTATGAAATTTCAGTTATTGTAGTAACTACAGGTACAATATCATGATTGCACAAGATTTTGTTTAAGTTTAGCTTCCTATAGTTTATTCTATTCAATTTAATTAATTTTAGATTTAAGTAGAGAATTTCAGTTCTTGTTCAGGCGTAGAATTAATTTAAATTATAAAATATAGGTTTGTTTGTAAAATGTATTTTCACGGCACTATGAACTGTTTTTTAAAAACAAGGCAGAATCCTTAAAATTTGAACTGTATAAACTTAAAAACAGGTTAAAATGCTTTGTAATATTTGGTTTTTTAACATACATTAAAAAACAGGTCAGTCTTTAAAAATGTTACTTTTTCAAAAACTACCTTAAAAACGCATAATCCTTAAAATGTTAACTGTTTTTCCGAAGGTGAATTTTTTTAGCCGAAATCGAATCATATTTCTTAAAAACAGGGCGGAATCCTTAAAATTTTGACTTTTTAAAAAAGGGTGACTTCGAAAAACCGAACAAATTCTTTAAAAATTTTAACTTTTTAAAAGTTACTTTGAAAACCAGGCTAAAAGCATTAAAATGTGTTGTGTTGTGAGGGGACCTACTAGTACAAAATTCAAAACAGGGTAAAATTTGTAATTTTGAGTGTTTTTGAAAGGAAAATTCGCTTCGCTCATGAGGACTTTGTCCGAATTTGTTTGGACAAAACCGTATTCATATGTGTGCTGAAATGCCCCCAACAGAAAAAACAGGGTTAAAAGACGAATTTTAAGTGTTTATAAATGGTAACTTTTCTTGGCCGAAACCGTATTCACGTTTGATAAAACAGGATATATTTCTTAAAATTCGCTTCACTCATGAGGACTTTGTCCGAATTTTGACTTTTTAAAAAAAGGGTGAGTTCGAAAACTCGGACAATTTCTTTAAAAAATGTTAATTTTAAAATACAGGGTGGCCCATCTAAGACTTTCGGGCTCAATATCTTTGTTATTTATGAACGGATTTTTTCAAAATAATTTAAAATATAATTTCTTGAATAGGTAATGATGATGTGACATTACCAGCGTCATCCTTGTCTTAAAAATGTTAATTTTACGTGTCTTATTTTAAATTTTAATTAGTCAAAAGTTATGTCATTTTATAAAACAGCAATAATTATACGCGTGTGCCAAAAATCAACCGTCTAGCAAGTCAAGTTGCCGAGAAGAAGTCAAAAAAGAACCTCAACATTTCCAAAAAGATACAAACTGGTAGTCGGCTATGAAACAATCGACTGCTACAGCGAGTTTAGATTTTGGACATCCCTGACTTGTTGATCAATCCGTGACGTTCTTGACATTTGTGACATTTATTTGAGGTTATGTTTATTTTTAAGCATGATGATGAATATCATTGATTTAAACTTGCGCAGAACGATTTATCCCGATCTTTTGAAATTGAAAACTAATCACAATGCATCAGACAGCGTTTTGGTGCAAAAATTTCGAGATAAATCGTTCTGCGCAAGTTTAAATCAATGATTTTCATCATCATGCTCAAAAGTAAACATAACCTCAAATGAGAAATATTACAAATGTCAAGAACGTCACTGACGTCAGCGATTATTGACAGACCGAACGCAGGGATGTCCAAAATTGGGCGTGGGAAATTATTTTTTTCATCGCCGACTATGATTTTGCATCTTTTGGAAATGTTGAGGGTCTTTTTTCTCTTTTTCTCGGCAACTTGACTAGCTAGACGGTTGAGTTTTGGCACACTCGGATAAATATTGATGTTCTATAAAATAACATAAATCTTAACTAATTAAAATTTAAAAAAAGACAAGTAAAATTAACATTTTTAAAACAAGGATGACGATGGTGATGTCACATCATCCTTACCTATTCAAGAAATCATATTATAAATTTTGGAAAAATCCGTTCATAAATGACTAAAGATATTGAGCCCGAAAGTCTTAGATGGGCCATCCTGTATATAAAACGTGTACAGGCGGAACCCCTCTTTTGAAATTTGGTGTTTGGGAATAAATTGTAATTTTGATAACTAATAGGTACGTAGGTAATACAAACTCAATGACGGCGGATCGGAATATACAATGGAACATAATTTAAATGGAAATAATCCAGAAGTCAACCTTTTTATTCTTCACCGCATCTTTAAAGTTTGAATGAAAAGCTATATACGGGCATTTGATTTCAATAATTCCGTCTTCCTCAAAAAGACCGTCAGGTGTGGCTCCCAAAAATTTGTATTCTTCTCAAAGGAACAAGATTTAGTGGGTTTTTCAGTAAAAGTTGAACCCTAATCCAATATTGCAAACATCAGGTAAATTGCATCCGCTCAGGTTGCTCCATAGAGTCTTACCATTCAAAACAATTTTGTTTCATTCAACAGTTTTCATTCATTGATGAAACTGTTAAATTCTAGTGAAATAAGAAAGAAATAAACATAAATAATAAAATATGTAATAAGAAAAATAATAATAAATTACTGTTTTATTAAATTTTATTTTCTAAATTTTACGTCCAAAAAACGTGAAATAGTCGAGAAATTAATTCGTGTGTCATTGAAAGACTTTAGTTAAAAACATGACTATAAATTGAATGAATGTTTATACTACATAGTTGTTTCTATAATTTCATACATCAAGCATTATGAAACTTCGTTGTGCTTGTATTTATTAGCTTTTTTAATAACCCTCTTCTAATTGTAACCATTTTATTATACTTTGTGCGAAACAGGCAGGTAAAAATTTTAGAAGAAATCCCTTGATTTACAACTTCCAAAGCTGGTCAAGAAACCGCAAATGAGGGTACGCTTATAAATCAGCCTAGTCGTAAATTATCTGCAAAGTTCAGAGCTTCGATTGAAAAATTTTTAGTTTATCTCTCTCATAACTAGACCAATTTTAATGATATCGATTTAAACTTAGCGAGAAAGTGTTTTTGAAAGTGTTCTTTACTAATTCTAAGTTTAAAAATTCACAAAAATCAGACATAAACATCTATTCGTAAAACTACCCCTAAATTATCGGATTTTAAAGTCATTTAACTTTTAAATTAAATGTTTTTTCCAATGTTTGATACTTAGTTTTAGAAGAAAATGTGAATACAAGCAGTTGAGAATAAGAACGAAACTTATACATTAAAAAATAAGCGAAATATTCTCCATAAGAAAAATGTCTTGGCACTCGCCTCATCTTTAGTCCAACACGAATTTATTGTTCCAACCGTTCCGACCGTTTCCATAAAGTTTATGATCCCCTCATTACCAAATCCTCGGTAATCCCTTTAGGCAGCTGTCAATCAAAGGTGTTGTTAAAGTTGCATACTTTTCAAACATTTTTCATCTAAATGTTTCAAATAGTTTTACTGTGAACATGGCTTCCTTTCCTCTAGCCTTTTTTAAATGAAGGACACCAAATTACCCCAAACTTTACAGTGACATCTATTGTATTTATGCATGCTCCCTAAAATAGAAAACTGCGTGAATTCTTATTTTTGTTCCATCCAAGCCGCAAATCAAATCAATATCTCCTGAATGTGGAACTAAGTACCGAGGTTGCACACTGCACGATGCACTTTCTACGTCACATGCTCCATTGATCGACCTTCCTACACATGGCCGCTATAACCATCTTCTTAAACAAAGTAAAAAAAACAAACAAAACAATTTATCTATTCAACGAGATGACGCATTTTCCAAAAAAAGCCGCCGGTTGGCTTGCACACGTGTGAATAATCCGTAATCCGGTATCCCAGATGCGTTCGGAAACGGCCACATTTTTACGCAATTAGTCCCATAAAAATAGAAAACAAATTAAAATTATTCTTGGCGACGCGCTGTGCCAAACACCAGTAGGTAGCAATCGTAGTAAATGGTATAGAAAGTGCCGGCTTACATCACAGTCTTGGTTTCCGCGAATGCAAGTCGCAGTCGCGCTCGAAACATCTTCGTTGTCGGTCAGCGAGCAGTGCGTTAGCGCAGACTTCGGTATTTTTATAATTATTGGAAGTCGATTCGTCGAGTGTATATTGGATAGTAGTGGGTGTTTTGTGCGGCCCTTAACCCAATAAGTTACCATTAGGTCAGGAGGTGCTAAAATTAGCAGACATCCGCTATAACACTTCTGAAATTCGGTCAATTCTTCGGTACAGTTAAATAGCAATGAACAAACATTCTGCACCGCCACCGTATAGTCCGCCTCCGTCTGCACCTCCGAGTTATGCACAGGCAGTGGGTGGTGTGCCCCCAACCAGCCCCTATGTGCCACACCACACATGTAAGTTAAGAAACCTACTTTTCGATCTGTGGTGAAAGCTGAGTGCTTTTATTATATAAATTTCATTTGACTAATCGCAACGGTGTGTCCTACATTTCGAGATTTTTTGAAAAATTCTCCAGTCATTAATGTGACTAGCATCGTTAATTGTATTTAAACAAATGATTATTTATTACGATTTAAATATAGATTCAGCAGTCAAAGATTTTTTTCGTGGGTGCTTATAGCATACAAATTAAACACATTTACATGTGTTTTATTACTATGATAAATATTTATTAACGTTCGAAAAGGTAATCCGATTATTCCAACTCTATTATTTCCACTTTTTTTTTTTCAAAATCTGATTGATGTGTTTCCAAAACTAGTGGTTTGCGTCATCGGTTTGGCTCTCTAGATTGTGGAATTTCAATTGAAGAGATCTGATTGTCCTAATATTAATTCACACAGTTATATACTATATTTCAGAATTATTGACATCTCGGTAGGCCATGTCTGTGTAAAACGCCTCTAACAATGTGAACGACTTTTAGCATTTTGGTTCTAAAACTGTCAATGTAACATTTTGAGGTTATGAAGTAAATTACTTTTTTAAGCTAATGGATTGATATTTTAATCAGATTCTGAATCTACCATCATAACACAGATTTCTTCTGCTTCAGATTCCAGTTCCTCTTCAGAATCTGATGAATCAGATTCTAAGTTGATGTGACACACATTACATACACATAGGGATAAATATAAATCTAAAAACACTAAATACGCTTATTTTAGAAGATTCTGCCAACATAAATTTGAATTTTGACACTGAGATGTCAATAATTCTGAAATATAGTATATGTATGTTACATCACGGAATCAAAATTTCAAACATCACTTTTTGACATAGCAGTGTAAAGCAGGCTTTATTGTCATACTGACTGACGTTATTAATTGTCATGCCAAAATTTCTGACACTTGCTGTGACGTTTATAAATTTTAAGGTTATAAAGATAAAGGACACTTTACAATTTTTAAACATCAATCAATTTAATGTTTGAAATTTTGATTCCGCCATAATACATAGTAACAATCTTACAATATTGCATTGCAGTCATTATATGAACCGAAAATATACGAAATTTTGTTTAATTAAGATCAATGATGTTAACAAGGATTTAATAATGAAGGTAAACAATTTTTTGTATTGTTTGGATTGACGTATTTCTTTTGAATACAACACCCTGCATTTATAGCAAACGTAGTATTATTAGTATTACGTAATAGAACTGGTAGACACCTAATATTACATAATGAGTTTAATGAGTATTTCAAGTGCAGAAATTCCACAAGGACTGTTCATATCGTAGGTGTCAATCTTTTTGTAATTTAGGTATCTATTGTTAAAGAATCCGTAAAATTTCCATTCGAATTCCGGTTTATTTGAACGTATGTCGGCTGATTGCTCAAAAGGTGTCAAATCTGTGAAATACGTTTTTTATACGTTAAAACCACTAATTTTTTCTCAAAGTTAACTGCGAATAGAAATTTTTTAGATAACACAATTTTTGAATTAGAAATTAAACATCATTTTTATATTGGCGTTTAAAAAGCACAAAATTACGCTCATGGATGAATTTTATTTTTTTCTGACATTTGCATTAACCACATATCAACAAATTAAAACAAAAACACTGAGTACTATTCCGGACAACAGTTTTTGGTTGTTATTTCTGTCAGTTCAAAAAAAATCATTCATTAGCGTCAATGTAAAAAAAATAACAGTTTGACATTTTTTGTTAATTTTTTATAAATGTAAGAGAGTCTTTTTGTCTCTGAAAGGTTGTCTTTAGTAATTAAGAGAAAAGCTCTTGACAATGCATGTTGACAAGGTTGACAATATTTAAGAACGAATGAAAAATAAGGCAAACTTTTCTGAAAGTTTCGCTTACAAATCAATGATTTTTGGCCGAAATAGTACAAACTTTCAAAATATGTAAATTTCAAAAAATGTTGAAAAATTTTTCAATTTTCTTTTGCTTATTTCACGTCTTAAACGTTACATTCCTTATCCATTATTATAAGATTTATGAGAATTAAACTTTAAAGATGTAAATGTGATGACTTGAAAATCCTCATACAAAAGGGTGAGTTTTTTGACAATGCGAGTGTCAGAAAAATGCAGTACAGTTTGCGACACGGAATTTCAAACGACCTGTGTGATTCAAATTTCGTACACTCTAAAACAGTCTTTATTCACTTATAACCAAACTTTTAATTTTTATCAAAGTGACATGAGTGATACTGATAAGACGGGCTAGGTGTCAAATTTTTCTCATTTCAGATTGAAGCAATTTTAATATGTAATTGCTTGAAATTTCACGGTGACAGCTTTGAAAGTTTCAAAAGCTAATATTGTTGATCGAGTCAGAATCTGAAGAAAAAAAATGTTTTTTATTAACGTTAGTTTGGCGTCGCGACGCTTAAGAAGTGTAATGTTTAGCGATATTTGCGGAAACACTCGCTAATTCAAATTCTTTTCTGTGATAAAAATATTTCTGTTTGCAAATTGCATCTAAAATTTGAGAAAAACACGCTGTTTTATCAAGTTAGTTTTTAAAAACATGACGGCAGGCTGCAAACTACGTTTACACCATATTTCACAAGTGATTTATTCATTCGTATGCAGGTTAATTTTGATTAGGTGTGTTTCACTTTTTGGACATTAAAAATCGTTAATTAACATTTTTACCAAGTTTAACTTTTGCTACAGTCTAAATCGAACTAAAGGATTAATGACATTTGTGACTCAATATGTTGACAGTTTGGTGTAAACCGAGGTGTAAACGTAGTTTCCAATTTTGACATTTTGAATTTGGAAAATAACTTGACAAAACAACATTTTCTTCCAAATTATTTTAATTAAAGTTTAATTGATTCTTGGCTGAAAAAAATGATAGAAAATTAATAATGTCATTAAAATGTGCATTCATAGCAGACACAATTTTAAAAACAAATTCAAATTATTAAAATGTAAGTCTAATTTGCATAGCAGTTTCCAGATTACATTCATAGATTACACTAGTTTACAAATTTAATTTTTTTCTTATATCCCGAGATTAATAAATTATAATTTTCTGTGATCAGAAAAATCCATTGGGCATAATTTTATCACGTTTGGATTTTTCACAGAATTTTTTTGTTTATGCGTAGGAAAGCATTCATTTCTGGGTAAATTGATTGGTAAAATTTGAATTTTTGGCTAAAATCTGTAAAAACTTCAAATTTGGGATTATAAGCAACTTTATCTCTGACGCGAAGCAAAATACTGAAAAATCTCTTTATTCAAAAAATCGCAGTAGGCTGAGTTTGAAACTTACAGTAAGCGTAGTAGTCTTAAAAGTTGCACCATATGGCCTTCTATGATTGTGCCAAAATTCAAAATTTTTCTCCAAAAATAAACGGAGATATGAGCTTGTAGTCAATTAAGAGAGACACCCGCCTGTATAAGTAAAAAACCAAACGTGATAATTTTTTTCTGTTTTCAGTTTTGATTTTTCCTAAAAAACTCTTCTAGATTCAATCTTTTTCATTGTGGGATATAAACCTTGTAAATTTCGTTATCAGATTTTGGCAATAATCCAATGATTATACATATATAGTTAACGTGAAAAAAGATGACAAGGATTTCAATGTAGCCGTTTTATCAGTAGTTTTGGTTACATTTTTTCTTACTAAATCAAATTAACGCATATATGCAAATTATTCTTTCAAATAACAGCTTATTTGATTTTGACCAGCTACATCATTATTCCGTTAGAATGGTCAAGTTTAGAGTACCACCACAACTGCCTAGGAATTGTTTTGTTATGAGATGAGACAAAACTGGTCCAAGGTTTTTCTATTAGTCATGGGTCAACGTAAAATTATGTAACGGTATCTTCTTGACTTATTTTTTTCAATTAAAGCAGTTTTGATCAATTACCAAGTAGATAACACAACCCAGATAATATTATCATATTTCATTAAGTGTGAAGTTACAATACTTTTTTCCTAAATGTTATATTTCATATCGCATATATTATAATTATAACTAGATATGTGACGGAAATATGTATCAAAATGATATTTTATACACAGATAAATGATGATTGAATATCATATCTCCAAGTTAATTAAACAATTTGTTTCACAGCCTTTTTTTTATCTGAAATTCTACAAACTGCATAATTAACACTCCTATATGAAACAATAGCGCAAACAATATACAAAGAAATCCATTTATCACATGATGAGATCCGCGTAAGTCGTTTTTTGTTGTTACGATGCTACTTGTACTTAACTTATTGTTTATTATTGATAGTCATGAAATTTTTTTATGTGCGGGTGGTGCCTTGATCTATTGATTTTGACACATTTCGTGACGAATAGTGGTCATTAGCATTACATATTAATTAATATTTGACCTTAATTGTCAAAATAATACCTTGAAAGCTGAGGTTATAAAACTACTCAACATTATTTTAAAGATAAAACAATTTTTATAGCACCTTTAATGCATTTTAGTTTTCTCTTTGCATTGACCGCTCGGAATAGTGCAGCGGTTTTTTAGTTAAAGAGAAAGTAAATGTGTTAATTGGCACCCAATCAAGGACTTTTAAAAATAGGTGTTACATTGTATTGTTGCATTAGTTTCTCTAAGTTTATTATTTTATAAGCACATTCTTACAAATCGAACGGCTTTTTTGTTGTGTTTTCTAAATGTTATATTGACAAACACCTCAAAGAAGGAAAAACCCATGATTCAGGACTTTAATATTTTTTGTGCGCCTCCGTCACTTTTCATGAGATTTGTGCTACTCATTTGAGGCAAGAAAATTACTTTTTGAATGTCTAGGCAGTCAAACGTGACATTTCGAATAGTTGGTTTTATTTTACAAGTTGGCATCGCTGCATAAATGTCAATTGTGTCAATTTGTGTGCAGATTTGGAGGCCAATGACCTTCGAAAATAATAAAGGTAAATTAATTAAGCAAAGATACCACAAAAATTTGCTGAAACACATTTGAATTTACATTAATCTGCAATCGTTTGATTTGAATGGGATGCTACCAGCCTATTTCCCAGCTGATCAAATTCCCCTAAATGAGGGAATGACGTTTCAAATTCAAACCAAAAGTCAAAATAAATAACTATTAATAATTGTCGGCGCACAAAATTTCGTGTTTGACACGGCTAGAAAATGTTTTGGAAAAGAGAAATGACCATTTTCTAGCCTAGTGAAATAAATAACTATTGTCTTTTAATATACAGGGTGTCCCAGAACTCGCGCCCCAGAGAAAAAGGGCTTATGGAGGCAACAATTCTGAACCATTTTGATACCATACTTTTTTAACTCAAAAAATAACCGAGATAAGACAAAAAAACTGTAGCCAATCCCGAAGCTGAGCAGAATTTGAAAATTGGTAACTATGGACATATACTATTATCCATTGGTCAGTTAAGCATTAGACTCTCGTTGCCTAGGAAATTGGCATGGCCATTTACTCCACTTATCGAATAAGCTTTTGGGATTGGTTGTTAACTTTTTATCAGTTCTTTAATACTATTAATCTTAGTCAATTTTTGTTTTGAAATTTATCATCTGTATTGCTGTCGGCACCCTCCCTTGCTCTCTGGGGCGCGAGTTCTGGGACACCCTGTATATACTTTTTTAACTTTGAATATACTGATTACTTCGTTTTATTCTCTACTAAAAACGTAGGATGTCATGATTTTGATTTGTAAATTGGTAGCATTGAAAAAAAAAACGATTTCAAATTGAGACTTGATTTGATATTGCATTGAATTTGAATGACATAAATGGTAGTACATACCTACAAGGCGTACAAATAATGTCAAATGAGTTTAGACGTCATTGATTGTCATTCAGGGTTACAAACTCTATGTATTAATTAAATTAATAATAAATTTGCTGCAAAAATATGGTTTTTGCATCACACTATGCACATTTGGTACTACCGGATAAATTATTTTTTACTAAATTGTCTTTTTTTGAGTTAAAATATACTAGAGTTTCTAGACCTCGAGTACGAAGTTATTTTTGTAATTTTATGCCATTTACTTTGAATAGCTCACTTGAAGGTCCTAATTCGTGAAAATTTTGAGACTTTTACACAAATTTGAGAGTATTTGTGCATTGAAATGTGCATGAAAGGTTATTTTAACACACAAGGATCTGTTTGTGGTACAATTCAACACATAAATCCTCTTAAATTTATCGCAAAGCTCCAAAATTTTGGCGAAATATGACCTTAAAGTGAGCGATTCAAAGTAAATGGCATTTACATATTCTCAAAAAAAATGTTTAAAAAGAAAATAAGTTTTGTTTGTATACATGATCTTGCAATACTAATGATTTTGGGTGTTTCGTCTTTAATTTTAAAGACAAAAATTTGAAAATTTGCATATGCCTGTATAAAGTCCAGCTCATTGCTATCAGTCCACTCTCCTGTGTAAATTTTCTAAAATTCTTGGGTGTAAATCCGGCTTTCAATTCTTTAGTTAGGGAGAAAATTAGGGGAAAATTGAAGTACGATTTTTGAGGTTAACACGTTGTCAAAGTTCAGTGTATCAACATCTCACATTAGTTAAGAATTAATCAAAGGTAAGTTCCAAAAGAGAGATTTAATAAGGATTAAACAAGTTTCTACGCATGTGACAATTGCTCCAAGGTCAAACGCTTTTTCTGTCAACTGTTTTTGATAAAAATTTCTAGAGGCTACTGCCAACTTTACTTTTTAATAAGTGGACCGACAGTAATGAGCTCTAGTATAGTATATCCGGTGAGAGATTGGGAGATTTCGACAGTTGACATATAGGTTGGTAGCAAATTATGCTGCAAAATACACTAAAAACATTCCTACGCGAAATGGGTTGACAAGGTTGTCAGTAACTGAGGTGTGTTCATAAAGTGAGACGTCTGTTGGAGCGTGTGACGTCAGATTGATGTGATTATCACTGAGATTCGCCAGAGTGTTGTTGCGTTTATACACGGTTTCCGTGGTTATTTAAATGTTCGACAAATAGGTACATCACCTACATACAAAACGCAATTTTCGCGAAAATTCATGACTAAAACTATGCCAAATTTCCGATATCGATATCTCGCTTATTTTTAAGAGTAAACTTAAGTTATTATACATCATTGTACGCAGAATAATACGCAAATTCCAAATCTGGGATTTAAATTTAGATCCGACAACAGATAACTGAGTTATGGCCGATCAAAATTTCGGAAAGTTGATTTTCATTTTTCCTCATTTTTCGTAATTTTTAAAGTTAAATATCTCGGAAACTATTTGAGATATTGAGATGCGGTTTGCGCCATTCTTTTTCTCAGCTCATTTTACGTTAGAAAACCTTATCAAAAGCTAAAAATTCGATAGTCGATTTTTTGGGAAAAAAAATCCGACTCAAACGATGAAAATTTTTAGTTTTTTTGATTTTTGGCCATAATTCGTAAACTATTTGTCCGATAGATTTCAAATTGGGCCAGTAGATAGATTTTGAGCTCCTCTTCCGACTGATAATTCAAAGCTATTAAACGTCGTTTTCACTTTAAAAACTTTGATTCAAAATCACCCGAAAATGACGTCTTCAAAATTGTTTTTGGCCAATGCCTTTATTTATTAAGCAATCTCAACAAATCTGGGCTAATTTTACGCAGAATGTCACGCTGAATCCAAAAACATAAGAATTTTTAAATTTTCGTCAACAAATAACTGAGTTATGGCCGTTTGAAATTTTGGGTTGTCGCCAGAGAGCCAAATTTTTGAAGGTTCAAAACAATTCGTGCTCAGTATCTCAGAAACTATTACAGATATTAAGATGCGGTTTGCGCTACCGTTTTTCTCGCGAGTTTTTGTATTAGAAATCGTTCATAGATTTTTCAAAAGTCGAAATTTGCAAATTTTTGCAAATTTATGACTAAAACTATGCCAAACTTCTGATATCGACATCTCGCTTATTTTTTCGAGTACTTGAGTTATTATACACCAGTGTATGCAGAATTTTCCGTAGATTCCAAATCTGGGATTTAAATTCAGATTCGATAACAAATCACTGAGTTATGGCCGATCAAAGTCTCAAAAAGTTTATTTTCATTTTTCATTATTTTTCTTAATTAGTACGATCGATCTCAAATTTGACCATTTGTCCTTCTTTTCCGATTTAGGAATTTGACCAAAATCATTGGTGCGGGAGAAGCTGGTTGATATTATAAAATGTAGATTTTATGAACGCTTTTGTGTCACATTTTACACAGAGTCATTTTTATGAACGCAGCCCTGTCATTTTAAATTTCGCGCGCGAACTATATAGTTCGTATAGTGAGAGTTTGAATGACAGAAAAGTCACTAAGTCTACGCAATAAAAAGCGTTCCATACGCGCGAAATTTAAAATAACAAAATTACCAGTTACTGACAATCCTGCCAACCCATTTCGCGTAGGAATTTTGTGTTTTCAGTGTATTTTGTAGCATAATTTGCTGCCAACCTATATGTCAGCTGTCGAAATCTCCCAATCTCTCACCGGATATATCAGACAGACTAATGATAGATTCAAAAATTAATCTTGACATTGACAGTTTCAAAAATTAAACAAAATTAATCAAAAAAATTTATAGTGACAGTATTTGTCAGTTCGACATAAGTTTGATGTAGAAATCCCACAGTTCATTGCCAAAAAGTCATCAAAATGCTGCTAAGTACCTTTACATATACTTAATACGCGGTTTTATTGAAAGCCAGTGCACATTCTTTAAACTATTACTATGCAAATTGGTTTTTAAAGAAACATTTAAGCATTCATGGTTTGAATTAATGTATTTATCGTTGATCATTTTTACTTACGATTAAATCCGTGTAATGAGTGTTAATTTACAAGTCAACAGTGATAAAGTGTCCAAATGAATAGACAGACTGTTATTACTTATTAGATTTCGTCCTGTACATTTTTTGGAGTGTTCTACTTGCATTTTTTTTGTTGTTAGTCAATTCTTTAATAAACGGACGTTGTAAATTAAGTCAAGTACACCCAACATTAGTCGACAGAATCATTCGCTGGAAAAATGACTCAATTACGATGACATGCAATTTTAATTACAATTTATTTGCTCTAGTTCACGAAATGAACACTAATTCGCTTGCAGGAGGATTCAAAACGCTTAATCTATTTTCTAATCTAATTACAGAGGTAATTCTGAAAGTAACCTTTAGATATAGCCTACCGAAATATCTGCGCAGTCTTGACATTCACCATTTCCGTAATGGAATAGCGGAAGAATGAATATTTAGGAAGGCCATCAAATCGTGATCTTTTGATAGCTTTTCCGTTAGAGTTACATTCATCATTTCTGCGCCGCTTACAGGTATAGATTATCGATTTTGTAAGCGCATTTCAAGGTTTATGTTTATTATCTACTGTTTCAATGTTTGAGATTCATTGCATAATCAACAAGTTCACTTTCAAGGAAACCTGTTAAACTAATAAGAAGATTGTCTATTTATTGTTCCTACATTTCAGTCATATTTTCTGGAATCCTTTTGTTTTCGCCTTCATCTCTTTGGCAGCTAATCCCGGCAGTTATAAACATTGTATAAATTAGTTACATGTTTATTTTATGAGCATGGCGCGGCTTAAAATTTGCTCCGGTTTTGTTTATGTTAGGAAAAATTGGAAACGGGTATTTACATTCCAGTTCAATTTAATACAATTTGCAATTCGATAGCGGCATATTTGGAAACTTACAATTGATTCTATTTAATTTTTTTTGCAGTTATGAAAGGACCTCCTATCCTAACAACTGTGGTACCCGTTGGTCCTGACCCAACTCATATGATATGTCCTCATTGCCATGCAGAAATTGACACGACGACGTATACGAGGCCAGGAAATATAGCATACATTGCAGCAACGCTTATTTGTTTAATGGGGTAAGTTTTTTATACTAATGCGATGCTGGAAATTCAAGCTGATTGAAAATTCTCGTACGATAAATAAATCAACATAAACACAGTTTTCTCATAACTGTGCGGGCTTCAAAAAATAGAATATTACAAGGTGGGGTGCCACCGCCAAGTTATTATTGGAGACGTAAACAAGTCATAAATGGTGGGAAAATAAAACAGACATGGTTTCAACGAGGGGAAATTTCAGAGAGGGGACACTTCGTAAGGATGGGATAAATTAAACTCAAACTTTTTTGAAGGCCATAAATGTCCACTAATGGACAATTTAGGATACATCTTGAATCATCACAAAAAGGTAAAAAAAAACTCAAAAAGTAAATACAAAAATTATGGCTTTTACTAAATTATGTTTATTAAAATTTCAAATGGTTGTTCAACGCTATGAATGTAATAAACAGAAAAAATCTTCAGCTTAGAGCTTAATTTTAGCGTCAGCATAATGTGAATATTGCATGACCATGTCCATGTAGTCCAAGTAGAGGTGAGCTATTAAGATCTGTTAATATCATTTTGTCAAAAAATGTAATTTGATACTTTTAAATGATTACATAAATAGGTAGTCAAACATAAAGACCCCATAAAGGAGAAATTTATGACTATCAGGCTGTGGGAGGTAAAATAGTTTTTATTCAGTAGTCATGTAGACAAGTAGAATAGATCCTTTGGACTTCTTTCTCTAAATTTCTTTGCAACATTTGACTTTGTGATCTTTGTTATTAATTAAAAAAATGACAAATTAATCTGTTTCCCGATCAAATTAAAGAAATCATAAATTTTAAATTTTAAATGTCCGTTTCAAAATGACTCATTTTAGTTTTGTCCCAAAAATTTGGCCACGTGATGATCTTGTTTATAAAGTAGAATATCTAAACAGACAAGCGAAATATGTAATTTGACATTTGCCAAAGGTAACGACAATTTCACTTTTTCGAAATGTCATACAGAGTGTCTACAAATTTAGATTAATTTTGGCACAATATACAAAATTGTTTATGTATTTTAACTATGGAGAAGTTAAGAAAAAAAATTAAGAGACTAAAAAAACAAGTTTTGGCCATTTGTAAATCCTGAAAATTAAAATCGTCTATTTTTTTTCATTTAATTAATTGCTGTCTCAGTTTTAAGAAAAAAATAAAAGAAATTGATTCCAATTTTCACGCTACGCCAATGATTACTAAGGTTACTAAGGTTACAATGCACAGGTACATTATAACGAACAAAATGCTCTGCGTTGTTATAATAGTTATTTGTGTACCAAGGCCAAAAAGTGTGGTTTTTTTGCCAAATGGCACTTTTTGGCCGTGTTACACACAAGATTTTTTAGGCGACATCATTAAATTTGCAAGTTAATTAATTTTTATTTATGATTTATTGATTTAATCATTTATAACAACTGAATAATTGTAAATATTTATGAATTTTTTAAAAAAGTTTATATTTTCTTTATTTACATTTGCAGTTTCGGCATGTGTAACTTCACAATTTGTATGAATTAGGTTTGATCTGCTTTTAGATGTTGTTGCAGCAGCACTGCTTGACATGTTCATTTTCAATAATTCAACACGACTTTGTTGCACTTTACAGCAGTTTGTCGATTTGATTTCACCCAAATAATTATAAAATTGGGGGTAATGTCGGTATCTTGATACAGGGTGATTTTTTTAAAACGGCAGGCGTTGTAGAATTTTTATTTATGAATCGATTTCAAAAATTTAAAAAGCAAATTAAATGGTTTTTAATTTACTATAAACTGATGATTTTAAAAATTTTCTGAATGTCTTAGTATCTTTTGGGCGATACTCAACTTTCTTATTTTAAATTGGAACCCATATTTTTTTTTTCATAATTTGGAAGATATTAATTTTCTTGATTCAGAAATGTGCAATATGTTCTACTTCTACCAAAAATATTTAAAAAAAAATTATCAAAATTGAAAAAAAATAAGCAATAAAAGTTAATAAAATCTATTGCATGGTGTCAAATAAAAGAATGCCGTTATTGTAATGTCAAAAAGCAGCAAATAACAGAAAGGATCCCCATTTTTTTTTGAAATTATTAATAACAAAAGACAATAATAATTACAAATCAGAAAAAACAACTACCGAATTTAATTAAAATACTGTTGAAACGCCATCCCGTTTTTTTCATTGCACAATTGACACCATGCACCTAGATTTTATTAACTTTCATTGCCTAAATTTTTTCATTTTTGATTTTTTTTTTAAATATTTTTTGTAAAAGTAGAACATATTACACATTTCTGAATCAAGAAAATTAATTTCTTCTAAATTATGAAAAAAAAATATGGGTGTCAATTTAAAATAAGAAAGTTGAGTATCGCCCAAAAGATACTAAGACATTTAGAAAAATTTTAAAATCACCAGTTTATAGTAAATTAAAAACCATTTAATTTGTTTTTTAAATTTTTGAAATCGGTTCATAAATAAAAATTCTACAACGCCTGCCGTTTTAAAAAAATCACCCTGTATAATATGCAAAACTATGGTTAGATGGCGCCACCATAGATCGGCCAAAAATGTTTGCGGCCAGAAAAGACTCACTTTTAGGCCGCTTTTGAGGCCTAAAAATTCCATGTTTAGTTTAAGTCGCCTAAAAAGATTATTTTGTGCATATCAGTGGCGCCGAGTAAGGTCCGGATTTTGGAATTTTTACCTTTACCTTAACATTAATAAAAATTACTGAAAACGTCTTCTACGTACATATTTCCATAAAGCCGTGATTTTTCCGCTTCTATTTTAAAATCACCCTGTATGTAAAATTAATTTTTTGTTTAAATGAAGAAAAAGAGTGTAATTTCGGTATCAAACATGTCAAAGTTGTATTTTCATATCTCAAAAGGTAAAAGTGCTGTAAATTTTTAGGTATGTGCTCCAAAAATTTTCAAAAAATTTTTATGACTTGGCAACGTCGCCGACTAATGATTTTAAACTTAATATTTTTAAATATTGTACTAAAAATCTCATCAAAATTCACCGCCAAAAATGGTAAGTTACATTTAAAGAAAAAATTGAACGCGGCCCTGCAAAAATGACCTACGACAACTAAAATTATTTTCAAAATATACATTATTCAGACATTTAGATTCACTTTTGCAAAAATATAAAATAGTTACTTGTAAAAACGTTACAGGAGAACTACACAAGCTTGACTTACTCTGTATGAACTAATTTTTTATTACAACATCTTGTATATTATTCTACTTTTGGGTTGTCAAAATCTCCTATTTACATTAACTGTTCTTCAATAATTTCAAATTTTGGGTTTTGTAAGCAAAATGAGAAATAATATGTATTTATTATGTTTTCGATGGAAAATTATAGTAATTAAATCCTAAATAGGTAGCTATTTATGCACACAAAATACTTTTCATTCCGACAAACAGAAATATTGACGGTAATCTTCCACTACCAAATTAACATTTCTCAGTTTATCTGACATGCACAAGACCAAACAGCAATTTTGAAACAATTCCAAAAGTATTTAATTTAGATATAGGATATCGTCGGTTAAGAGTGTTAACCTGCTAACGCAAATTTTACAGGAGGCAAAAAAAACTTAATAATTTTATTAAAAAGATATTTATAAAAGAACTCAAATTACCAACGGGTTAATACTATTCGGCTACGAATTATACATAGTAATAATTCAAAAATAACTCACAAATTAATAATTTATAGCATTATATACTTGGAGATAGCAGGCGAACTTTCTATGATTTTTTTTTTAAATTTAGGAGTTAGCAGGTTGTCTGAATACGAAAGCGATAAATAAAATTAACTTCAAATATTTAATGAGCAACGTTTTATCAGTTGTATTGGAAAAAATTAATAGAAGAAGTGGTATTAATTACAAAATTTAAAATGAATGTCGTCTTGTTGTAATAATTATTATTACTGTAACAGAAAAAATTATTCATGTCACGTCATTAAAAAATCAATATTAAGACGTTAAGGTCCTTGACAGTAATAAAACATTTTTGTGGCTCTTATTTAAATAAATATTATAAGAACAAGCTGTTGTAGCCATCCAAAATTAATTTTATAAACACGTAAAACAATGTCTCCTTATGCTCTGTTAAATCTTTATTTTATAAAAAGTGGACTTTTCTTTAAGCTAATTTTCAATAACAACTATTAACTATTTTGCAAACTACAAAGAACAATTTTTAAAGTCACAAAAATATCAGCGTGGACACAAATTTGTTGTTACTGGAGATAGCAGCAATTCGGGCTCAACCGCAAACTCTCTTTAGAGTCAAATATTGAGTAAAATATTTTCATAGCGATGCGCAACATCATTTAAAATTAAAATAGACGAAAATTGCAAAAATGACCAAAAGTGGAGTTAGCAGGTAACACTCTTAACTGACGATAATGTTACATGAAGTCAAATAAAAATTTTCTACGGTATATGGGAAACCAGGGTAATGGGAGCCTTCTAAGGGAAAATGTTGATAAAAACAACATTTGTTAACATCCTTATAATTTTTAATTAGGAACTCTTACATTCATTATTTAAGTATATTTCAATCACAAATACAAGGTGTTTATAAATGTTTCTAGCATCAAGGGTGGCTATGAAATGTCAAAGAAATTTGCCGCTCATTACAAATGTGAGTTTCGATTTGTCAACTGACTTTTGCAGTTAACCTCAAACATGAAGCAAAGTAAGTTTTGTGAAATAAACTATGCCAGTTGCGGTTTAAAACCTGAAAATTGAAAACTTGGGCACAAAACCATAACCAAAACGTCATTGAAGTAAGTAACATTATAAATAATTTTCAAGATAGTTATATTCACTATGTAAACAAAGCGGCAAAATAGTGTACGACAGAAATTCCAAAGCCACGCTTGATGCTAGAAACATTTATAAACACCTTGTATAACAAATTACAGTCATAGGTTGAGGTCCAATAACGATTTTACAAAAAAAAGTCATTCGCTCCCATTACCCGATACATGCGGGTAATGAGAGCCCACTTAACGTTTTTTGGGAAATTGGGCCATAATATTTACTCTGGCCCGAAAATTCAACTAAACATACTTTAAATGAGATCTTAGTTATTAATGCGATGAACTATTTGTAACACAAATAAAAAATAAATATAGAATATAACTTCATGCTTAGCTTGGCGCTGGCAATCGGCAGTTTTTTATAAGCATGGAGCGAAAAACACACAACCCTTCTTCGTGACTTAACGGATGGCGCTAACGACTCGTGTTCATCGGTCGAAGTTTAACGATGGTTGACGGAAGCGACCGAGTGCTTACGATCGCGCAAATGTGCCTACTTTTCCTTGTATTACTATCGCTCCCATTACCCGATGGCTCCCATTACCCTGTGTTCCCCTACAAAGTTTTCTGATATGGGGTTTTATTTCAAAAAAGTGAATTTTTACGTTTTATGTTGAACTTGATACTTACATTTTTAACCGTTCAAAGCTCCAAAATTTTACCAAATTATGACCTTAATGTGCTGGTTTTATGTATAAGAATAGCATTTATACACGGACTTGCATTATCTTTTCTAACGAAACAAATAAGACTTTGTTTGAAGAAGAAGGTCGTTTTCAGGTGATTTATTAATATTTTACTGTATACCTTATTACTTATTACAATCAGGGTTTTACCGTCGATAAATTGCCACTTGGCCAACGAGCAAATGACATAATATTTATTGTAACACGCAACCTTGCCGTTTAGTTGTACTTATTTAAAACAGTTTTCTACGCAGAATTATGGTTTTCGTGTTAAAAAAATTACCATTCTGTAACTGCTTTAGGACTTCCTTTAGAAAACAACCATTTCCAAATTCGGATCTGCGTAGATCTGTTTAAGGAAGAGCACAATTTGATCTTCACACATTGCGCTTTATATGACCATGAACTCTGGCTTAATTGAATATTTATCGCCAATAACAACATAATTTAAAGTTTGATTTTATGCAAAGTGTTATTTTATGGACCTTGTTGTTTTTGACAATGAACGAACAAGCTTTTAGTTACCCATGTGTCGCGTGATGAACAAATTATGTCATAAAAAAATCCACCTATTAATGGCGGATATTACAATTTCTGATAAAACGGTTTGTCGTGGGATAATTATGATATTTTATTTTTTGTTAGTCAGTTTCTCCATAAAGTATAATAGCAATAGAAGCACCATAATATAGCTAACAGACTAAATAGGTACATATTTGATTCGGCTGTGGTCTTCTTCAAGGTTTTCTTTAAGCAAAATATTTGTGAAGATATTATTTTAATGTTCAGTGTAGCTCCAGTAAAACTACTTAATAATTTTAAAATAAATAAAAGTGGCATTTTTGTTTTACCTTGGATCAAGTCTATTAATAAACAGTTTTTTTAACTTAACTCTTTAAATTATATTTTTATGGAATTCGCATATTTTTTAGATATCTGAGACTATTTTTTATCTACGTATGAATTATGTAAAAATTATGTAGCTATTAATTATTATAAACACTTTTACAAATATTTTTATTCCCCATTAAGTATTCAGACGAACGGCATTCCTTCATAAACAATATAATTAATTTATTAATAAGGTTCGCCCTGAAGTCCACGTAAAGAGAAAAGTAAAAGCAAAAGGCCGGGCTCAGCGAGCAACTGATAAAAATTAAAAATTAAAAAATGCATTAAAATTCAGACTTTTTAGCTTTTCGTATTGGAAATGTCTGTTGTCCAGAACTATTTTCGTTTAGACGCTATAACCGTGCATGGTTCTCTACTTATACAGGGTGATTTTGAAATAGAGGTGGAAAAAAAATCCATTTTGGCCTCATGAATTGTAAACGTCAAATTAACATTCAATTGACATCTTCGGAAACACTAGATTTACAAGCGCCCTGGACGTTTACACACGCCGTGCGGTAAAAATTTCCCAAATTGTCTGCTCTTCAGATGCGTTTATAAATAAATTAAAATCATTTTAGCATAATGAAGATTGATCACCCCAAAGTGGAATCTACCTAAATTATTATCTTAATTAAGACAATATTTCTATTTTGAAAGTAATATTAAAACGTTTTTTATACAGCGCCATCTTGTGTACTTTTTGTGCACCAACTACAAAATTGACGGAATTGACAGATGATGAAATTTACAAATGTCAGATGTGACAGTTCTCATGAATTTTGAAAAACCCAATTATTTAAATTAAAAAAGTCCAAAAAGTTTAATACAACTCTTATAAAATTAATAAAATCTAGGTGTCAAATAACACAATATCGTTATTGTAATGTCAAAAAGCAGCAAATAACAGAAAGGATTGGCCATCTTTTTTGAAATTATTGATAACAAAAGACAATAATAATTACAAATCAGAAAAAACAACTACCTAATTTAATTAAAATACTGTTGAAACGTCATCCCGTTTTTTTTATTGCACAATTGACACCATGCACTTAGATTTTATTAACTTTTATTGCCTATTTTTTCAATTTTGATATATTTTTTAATAGTATTTTTTTGTAAAAGTAGAACATATTACACATTTCTGAATTGAGAAAGTTAATATCTTCTAAATTATGCAAAAAAAATATGGTTGCGAATTTAAAATAAGAAAGTCGAATATGGCCCAAAAGATGCTAAGACATTTAGAAAAATTCTAAAATCATCAGTTTATAGTAAATTAAAAGCCATTTAATTCGTTTTTTTTTTAATTTTTGAAATCGGTTCATGAATAATAATTCTACAACGCCTGCCTTTTTTTAAAAATCACTGTATTCGCGAATTCAATTTTTTTTCAACATATCTGTGATACAAATATCTGAGTTTTTATTTTAAGTCTAATGCAAATTGTGTTTAAAATTTTCGAAAAAACGCTGTTTTATCAAGTTAGTTTTCAAAATTATGACAGCGCAGCGGCAAACTACGTTTACACCAAAATTTCACAAGTCACTTCATTCGCTCTTATAAGGGTTAATTTTGATTAACACGGGCATGTTGCACTTTATGGACACTAGAAATCGTTAATTAACATCGACAAAGCGACAATTTTACCAAGTAAGACTTTTGTTACAATCTAAAGCGAGCCAGGATAGATGTCATAAAATTTATATACAAAAGTATAATAATAAATTTAGTATGGTTTTAAATTTGCCAGATACAAAAGTGGTGAGGGGCAGCCTAATTTGCTTCATATGGCGAGTCGCCACTGGTATGTGCGGAGTCAGGTCAGGTCAGGTCAGGTTTAGTTTTTTTTTTAGTTTAGTTTCCAATTTTGACGTAATGAAATTGGAACCTAACTTGATAAAACAGCATTTTTTCTCAAATTTTGAAGACAATTTGCATTGAATCTAAAATAACAACTGAGATATTTTTTACACATTTATATTAAAAAAAATTAATTAGGGGTTGATATCACAAAACCTTACAATTACCTAAAAATAACATTTTTAATGCGTCGCGACGCCAAAACAATTAATGATAAAAAAACAAATTTTTGCGTCAGCTTCTAAAGCTTTGTCAACTGTAAGCGTATGCAAATTTTCAAAATTTTCTCTTTAAAATTAAAGACGATTTTGGGGGTGGACACAAGTGTTGCCGGACCCTGTATAATAATATATAATAAATTTAAAAAAATTTTACCTTAAAATTATTAAAAATTACCATAACGTCTTCTTCCTATTTTTGTAAAGCCGTGATTTTTTTCCGCCTCTATTTCAAAATTACCCTGTATAATAAACACTGCTGAAGAGGTAGGCAGATATTACTGAAGTAAAATTAATTGTTAATAAGGAAATTTTTTAGTACCCCGTTGGAACTTTTAAAAATCTAATAATCTAAATATTCCATATAACGCCTAATGAGCTTAGAATGCGAAAATATTAGAATATTTATTTGCGGATGAAAAACAGAAACTCAGATTTTAAGAATTTCAGATTGTAATGAACTTCAAAAAGATTCACTTATGAAATGAAATCGAAAAAATTTGAGGACCTCACAATAATTTAGAGCATAATCAAGTAAATGTAACAAGAAATGTCGGATTGTAAGCATTAAAAATTAAGATTACAAAATTATTATCTGAAAATCTGGAAAAAATGTAAAAATTCTTAGACCGTAAAGTTTAAAAAACAAAAATGGATGGTAATTTGGTTTTGCTCACCTTGTAAAACAAGATTTTATTTAGCAACTCTATTTACTTTGTAATAAACGAATCTTTACCAGTAACGAAAGAATTAGAAGCAATTTAGTTAAACCACGGAAACAGAATTAATTTCTACCATCAAACAATAGGTATCTTTGTTTTTTTTTGCAAAATAATGAAGGAAACAGTGCTGACTCGAATGTTACATAGTGTAGAAAAACGAAAACACGAACAAAAAAAGTACGAAACCAAATAAATATGTGAGGAAAATTCCACTCTACATTGGCACGATTTTCAGTTTCAAAGAGGGCAGTTGTATAATATGTTAGTTAAGAGTGAGAGTTGTAAAACCAGATACAGCAAAATTTGTGCAGTCGATTTATTTGTATAAAATTGTTTATTTAATTATGATGTACACTTACAAATAAATATTCCGGTTTCCTGTACTGTGCTGACTGTATCTAATGTCAAGTGAACAAGGTCAAAGCCAAAGTTGATTTCGGGCATTTCCATCCAAACAAACAAAAGTATTAGATAAATACCTTTTTGAAAAATTAATGTTGCGTTCTAAACTATCGATAATTAGGTTGGAATATTTCTGTTTTATAACAAGCAATGGCACGAACTGTACCTGTAATTAACGCCTTGACGTAATTTATAGGTCAAAATAACATGAAGAAATATTATAAACAAGAAAAAAGTATGTTTCGCGTAGCGGTAAAATCAGTAAAACTATGAACTTGTGAATTTCTCAACACCCGACATTGGAGGGTACAATTTACAATAATATCAAGTGATAAAATAAAAACTCGTCCTTAATGACAACGACCTTTGTCATTAAGGTTTTAGATTAAAAAATAATTCCTTCGTTTTTATCACGTTGTTAAATGTTTTCGTTTTATAAAATGTTATTCGCTAGTGCTAATGATAAATTGACTACCTGTGATAATTGTCTCACTAATAGCAATATCATGACACTAATCATAATCAATGTTGTTCGCCCAGTAATAAGGTAATAATTGCCCTATTTCTTTGATCGTTGATGATTGTTAGTAATAAATCTGGAAAAATATGCAGCAGAATATTAATCGTTTTCGGTGGAATAAACCATTGAAACGAATGTCAGTTCAAATGCATTGGATTTCCCTTCAACTTTGCATAAAAGTTAAGGATAAAATTGTATAATTTCTCACAGTTTCGATAGGAGATTATTATTTAACGGAATCGAGGCCGAGCACCAGACAGAACCATGATCATAGACGCTTCAGGCAAAATGGTGGTATTGGGGGCCACACAAGAATGAAAGTTTCTATTTCCGCACACATATAAACAAAAACAAGTGTTTATTTTGCCAAAATTCATTTTACCTTAAGTTTAGGTCAGTAGGAAACAAATTTTAATAGGGTCAATGTTATTTGGTAACAATTAACATTTACCATTTGTGCAAAAATTGGGACGAATGTCCCTCACATTTTTTTATAAAATGACTCATTTATAGACATGTTTTATGATAAACAATGAGGCATAAAAAGGACAGAAAAAATGAAGAATATTGTAAGGAAAGGGATTTCTAGCGTCACTAGGTTCAGAGAATTTTAAGTACATACAAAGCGTATAAAAAAGGCGTACTAACTGGGTACTTCTCATTAATTTTGCAAACTGCATTTCAAGGTCATAATTTGAAAAAATTGCGGAGCTCAACGGCAAATTTGAGAAGATTTATGCATTGGATTTGCATTTGCATTTATGCATTGGACCCGTTTGTGATTCAATTCAATACACAAATCCTCTCAAATTTGCCGTAGAGTTCCTCAATTTTCACAAATTATAACCTCAAAATGCGGTATTCAAAATAAATGAGGAGTACATACAAGGTGTTTATAAATGTTTCTAGCATCAAGCGTGGCTTTGGAATTCCTGTCGTACACTATTGTGCCGCTTTGTTTTTATAGTGAATATAACTATCAGGAAAATTATTTATGATATTACTTAGTTCAATGACGTTTTAGTTACGGTTTTGTGTTCAAGTTTTTGATTTTTATGTTTTAAACCACAACTAGAACAGTTTATTTCTCAAAACTTACTTTGCTTCATGTTTGAGGTTAACTGCAAATGTCAGTTAACAAATCGGAACCCACATTTGTGATGAGCGGCAAATTTCTTTGACATTTCATAGTCACCTTTGATGCTAGAAACATTTATAAACACCTTGTACCATGCAGTAAAGGAAACCACCCTATAAAATCCAGAAAACTGTTTAAAAAAATATTTAAAATATTTATTGAGTTATAAGTGTTTGAAAATGTCATTTAAGTAGTCAATTGCATAGATATCGGACCATTAAATTATTTTTAAAATGTGCATATTATTGCTAAGAACAAGATTCCATTAAAAAATTCTAATTTTAAAAAATTAACAGACTTACTAGCTTTTAAAGTTTTTCAAATTACGTAAAAATTCATGGAGACATTAATCTTTTTATTATTGGTTTCCCACATTTCCGTATCGCTTTTAATCTAAAACGAATGTTAAAATTTTTTCAACAATTTCTACGGTATATAAATAGTGCGCTACTTATGATACACTCTGTATATAAGAAGAGCCAAGAATTTGAAGAATTTGTAAAACCTAAAGAATTGCTAACGATATGAAAATTTTCAAAGATATGTGAGTTTCCAAAAACTAGAGTCTTGGAAAATAATAAAAGATCAATAGAAAAAAATACTAGTGTTTTGAATTTTTTTATAACTTGCATGTTTGTACTACATGTGTATTCGTAAATTTTATTAAATAATTACTAGTAGATTACTCAACGTATGAGGTAAGTTGAATTTCAATCAAGAGTAGACTGTTTAGGTAATAGAGTCCACGAGTAATTAAAATTTAGTTTAATTTTTAATATAAATTGGAAAAATAATAATTCCTCTATCCGAAAATTTAAACTCATTAAAGTAATTGGCAACCATTTTTCACCAAGAAATTTCAACTTTTTAACTCATTGAAATTTATTCTTTCAAGCAACATAAAATTTCGGTCTTCTTTTCGCTGTTAACGGCTATGTATGGAATAAACCCATGCGCTCATTGAATTTTAATTGTTTCAATTGGAATATCTTGTAAAATAAGAAAGCAATATTTATTTGAGAATTTTTCATTTTTTAATCGCAGCATACATTGAAAATATCAATATGAACATATTAAAATCTTTTTGTTTGTGAAAGGAGAATTTTAATTTTGATTAATAACCATGCCAATAGTGTCAAACAAAAAAATAAAAATTTTAGCAAAAATTAACAAACTACTAGCTTGTGTGCAAACGTAAAAATCAATTTCCCACGTACCAGTAAGTTATTTTAAATTGACTGTGATAAAATTTGACTTGTATGCATAATGACTAATTGTTGTAACAATCTAATATGTAATATAATCTGTAGTCAGGTCAGTCAAAAAATCGCATAAAATGGGTTGATTTTTCCAGGGATAAACATTAAATTTTGCATGTCGACTCTTAGCACTTTTTTCTACAAAATTGTCTGTCGCTAGTAATTAAAATAAATGTAGTTTATACTTATAAATTATCTTGTAAAAAACTTGATAATCGATTGTAAGATTTTCAGGTTTATAGGTAAAAAAATGGAATTTTCCCAAGGCTGTAATATCAAGGTATAATTTCAATTTCCACGAAATCTGAATGCACTTTATTTTTGCTTCATTTACAAGCAATGGATTATTTATTTATAGGTACATAGTAAACAAGGTGGCCCATTTAAGATTTTTGAGTCCAATATTTTTGTTAGTTGTGAACGGATTTTAATTAAAACCAAGATAACGAAGAGGTAAAAATTGATTTGGCAGTGCAGATAAAAATAGAAGCTCCACGTTATTCTAAACTGTTATAATCCGTTCACAAAATAAATAAGAAAAGTATTGGGTCTTAAATGACCTTTAGCAAAAGAGCATAATGGCACCCGAAAAAAAAATCATTGGAATTATATTCGAATATAATACAAGATTTTATCAAAAACCTATGTTCATTGAAATTAAAGCATTGAAATAATTGACAGAAATGACAACGTTGACAAATGTATTAGCATTTTAAAAAGCTATTCCTGTTGTTGTTCTGGATATGTGGCATCACTTTACTTTATTGCTTTCTGCTAGGGAGAAATATGATTATTATCAGTCTGAAATGAGGGAGTAACGGCCACTTTATTAGCATATATCGTGTTATATAAAAATAATTAATTAGAACGATTTTATAATTAAATAGATCAACGTTACAGTTAGATATTTCCAGTTACAGTGGTAAAATCAAGTTGAGCTTAAAATAAGTGATGGCGCTACCACGGAAATCCGCAAATTACCATAAACATAATTATTAAATGAACTTGGCACTTTTATCTGCTCATCAAACTAGGTGTCATATGCAGGAGCACGAAGTCTAAGTAGACTTTGTAAGTTAAATATTTTATTTATAGACAAGTTTATTATAGCTAAACGTCTCGACAGTAATTTGGAGTTAAACTGCATCGTAGCTGTTTAACAAACTCACTAAATGACAATGCTTCAAACAATTGCAAATTGACTTATGGATTACTTGGTATTTAAACTTTAATAAAAGAATGAAAAATTTTCTTTAATTCTGCCAAAATCCAGAAGAGTGCAATTCTGATGAGTGTTCAATTGTACAAATTGGGTACAGATTAAACCAAACTGATCTAGTCTGGAAAACCGGTGTCATTTACTAAAACTCGAAATTGTTGCTCTGAATTAGAAGTACAATAATTAACGCTTCACCATAGCAATAAAAATCTTTTACAAGTAAAATAGATATACAGGGTTAAATGGTTTTTAATTTACTATAAACTGATGATTTTAGAATAGAATTTTTCTAAATATCTTAGTATCTTTTGGGCGATATTCAATTTTCTTATTTTAAATTAGCACCCATATTTTTTTTGCATAATTTGGAAGATATTAATTTTCTTGATTCAGAAATGTGTAATATGTTCTGCTTTCACAAAAAAATATTTTTAAAAAAATTATTAAAATTGAAAAAAAATAGGAAATAAAAGTTAATAAAATTATGTGCATGGTGTCAAATGTGCAATAAAAAAAACGGGATGACGTTTCAATAGTATTTTAATTAAATTAGGTAGATGTTTTTTCTGATTTGTAATTTTTATTGTATTTTGTTATCAATAATTTCCAAAAAGATCGGCAATCCTTTCTTTTATTTGCTGATTTTTGACATTACAATAACGATATTGTGTTATTTGACAGCACGCACCTAGATTTTATTAACTTTTATTGCCTAAATTTTTTCAATTTTGAATCAAAAAAATTAATATCTTTCAAATTATATGGGTGTCAATTTAAAATAAGAAAGTTGAATATCGCCCAAAAGATACTAAAACATTTAGAAAAATTCTAAAATCCTCAGTTTATAGTAAATTAAAAACCATTTAATTTGTTTTTAAAATTTTTGAAATGGGTTTATAAATAACATGCATGTTTCATTCATTTTGTGTCGAGCATTTAAATATCAAAAACAGCTATCTAATTAATTGATTAATTCATTAATTAAGGAAGTGAGACAATTCAAAACAGCCATCAATTTAGTATGCAAAAGTGTTGTTTGTTTGTTAGAAATATCCGGACTTATCTAAATATTTAGATTTTTAGATCATAATTTTATACAACGTGTAGGTACTTAATTTTATTACTCATGAAATAGGTCAATTTCAGTTTACGAATTCTACACACATGTGTATTCTGTGCAGTGTAAAAGCTGAATCCTGAAAATAACATTTTTCATGGAACGTTATTCTGACTCATGTATTTCTTTGTTTTGGTTCAAGTTGTATACGTATTTTCCCTTTATAATAGAGTTTTATCTTATTCCAGATGTGCCTTCGGATGTTGCTTGATTCCGTGTTGTATTGACGGCTGCATGGATGTTCACCACACCTGTCCAAACTGCAAAGCATATCTGGGAAAATTCCGAAGATAGAAATAATGTCCCGCAACCACATCATATTTTTGGAGCTTTTATTTGTATAGTCATTACTAATGTGCTATTTGGTCATTAATACTCATTTTTATAATTATAACTCATGTATTTTTGTATCCTATTTATTGATTTTTGTGTTTTATGACAAAGAATTCTTGGTATGTTAGTGTGACAGTTCAAAAAATGAAGCTTTTATCAACATTCCGAACGCAAATGTTGTAAACCAGTTTTTGACTTTTTCTCAAAGGTGTTCAGTGTTACTGTTAAACGAATCTGATATGTTTTGACAATATTTATTACCTTTTTTATCTTTGTTTGGAGGCTTGTCACAAAATTAAAAGTGCTTTAAAATTAACATTATCAAGTGAAGATGTAGTATGTAATCATTTTAATCAGGACAGGTAGTCGGACATTTTTTGTTATTTATACAGAGGTTTATAAGCGCTAATTATAGCCATAATAATTTGTAAAAATATAAATATTGTACATTTTATAATTATAGGTATCTGTAAATGAATGACTTGTTTTATTTATCATGTTATCCCAGATTGAAAAATTTTTTGAACACCCGTTATCTCTGTAATTATTAAATTTTAAACATTTCTTAAACTTTAATTTGGCGTTCACAAAAATCTACTGCAGGAAAAATGAAGCTATGTTAAATTTTTTATTTTAATTAAATACTCAACATGTTAAAGTGACGTGATCGTTTTTCCACCAATCAAAGATCACCAATCGTCAAATTAGTTGCGAGATTAACTTAATTTCAATTAAATTATTGTGTAAACCGTCCCTAAGCTTAACAAAAGCATTATAAAAAAAATACAATAAGCGGAAATGTTTTGTCAGTAAAGTGCAGATGACGTTTTTCATTGACAAAAAAATAAAGTCCGTTTTTTTTTATGTCTTACCGTTTAATTATTGGCTCCTTATGGCTCGGATTTGCGGTACGTTAGAGGTACAATTACGCCCTAGGGCATTAAGGTGTCCTAGCAACCTCACAACAAACAGCGACTGGCTACGAATCGACTTGCTTTCTTTGCCCGCCATATTTAAATTGCATTTAAACTTAATTGTCATCTCAAATTCAAAAGGTACCTGAATAAATAAACTTGTTGTAATGTTTTTTTTTGTCCTTAATTCTCCGTTTTGAGGCTGTAAACACATTCATGCTTTGCAGTTCGCTGCGTTGCATAGCCATGCTCTACTGTGCGCGCGAGTTTTTTTGAGGTTATGTCAAATAGGTTATCCATGTTGTGAATTTTTCGTATTCTTTATCATATAAATCTTTAGATTTTGTTGGCAATAAACTTTCAGTGGTTTTTGCAGCGTTTTCATCAATTTTAGATGGAATTTTACCTGCCATCTTGATTCGCTTTCAATTGTTTTGCAAAGCGTTCTAAGATTAATTTCATTGACACTAGATTATTTTAATAACAATAATAAAAATAATGCTAATAATATATAGCATATCCGGTGAGAGATTGGGATATTTCGACAGTTGACATATAGGTTGGCAGCAAATTATGCTACAAAATACACTAAAAACACTAAATTCCTACGCGAAATGGGTTGACAGGGTTGTCAGTAACTGGGGTTACTTTGTTATTTTAAATTTAGCGCGTATGGAACACTTTTTATTGCGTAGATTTAGTGACTTTTCTGTCATTCAAACTCTCACTGTACGAACTATACAAGGTGTTTATAAATGTTTCTAGCATCAAGCGTGGCTTTGGAATTCCTGTCGTACACTATTGTGCCGCTTTGTTTTTATAGTGAATATAACTATCAGGAAAATTATTTATGATATTACTTAGTACAATGACGTTTTAGTTACGGTTTTGTGTTCAAGTTTTTGATTTTTATGTTTTAAACCACAACTAGAACAGTTTATTTCTCAAAACTTACTTTGCTTCATGTTTGAGGTTAACTGCAAATGTCAGTTGACAAATCGGAACCCACATTTGTGATGAGCGGCAAATTTCTTTGACATTTCATAGTCACCCTTGATGCTAGAAACATTCATAAACACCTTGTAGTTCCTAGTAATTAACGAATTAACTAATGATTAATAAATTATAAATCAACTGCAATAGTAGGTATTTTGTGGTTTCAGTTATCGCAAATAAACAGTGTAGAAATCAGAAATTGTATATAAAGGCATTAGTAATTAAAATGATTAAATCTTTGAGCTATAGTTTACCCGGTGAGAGATTGGGAGACTTCGACAGTTGACATATAGGTTGGTAGCAAATTAAACTACAAAATACACTAAAAACACTACATTTCTACGGGAAATGGGTTGACGGGGTTGTCAGTAACTGGGCTTATTTTGTTATTTTAAATTTCGCGCGTATGGTACACTTTTTATCGCGTAGATTTAGTGACTTTTCTGTCATTCAATCTCTCGCCGTACAAACTATAACACAAAACGACATGTGAAGTATTTTTATAAAGTATTTATGTAGATTCAAGAACAGAAATTTGTATTTGTGGAGAAATTATTTATTTATGAAAAATCAAAATTTATTGATAAGACATAAAACGTTGTATGTACCACGGGCATAACTTGATGTTTATGTATCTCGGGCAACTTACAAAGTCTCGGGCCGAAGGCCCTCGAACATAAACATCCACATTATGCCCTTAATACATAAATAACTATTAAAAACCACCAACACCGCACTCTCCAACCACTTTACAACCGGCAACGTCGTCGATGGTAACTTTTTGGTGATAAAATCAAATAGGTTAGCTGCCTAATTGACCATTTGACTACACAACGGCCTTTCAGGCTGTGCCGAGTCTTTTCACTATTAAATCCTTTGATTTGCAATCCAACAGGCTGTAAAAGAAACGTTTTTGACGGAAACACTGTCTAATTTTCAGAAATGTCAAAAATTTGACAATTATTTTCTTACCAAAAATCTCCCTAGGCAACGTTGCCGGTTGTAATGCAGGGAAAGATTGGTGGTTTAAAAAAAAACAACGGACTTTAGATGTCGGCTTCACTTCCAACAGGCCAGCACACGCCGTGATCCCTCTAGATCGTTTATAACAGCTTACATCTAAATTCCCTAGAACCGTTTGACATTGTTAGCGCATGCGTAGTGTTCAAGGATTGTTAATTATGATTCCCGTTTTTGTCCTTTAATTAATTTCTTTTTGTGTTTTATTTATTTTTGAAACTTGTTTAATCGAAAAAATGTGTTTTAACTAAATCGCCAACGCCAAGAACATAAAAAAATCGTGCCTATTTAAAGTTTCAAGCTTCTCAAGAGATTATCATCCAACGAAAAAACCCACTCGAATGACATTCATTTGATATCTCGCCAGGAGTAAGGTTAGTTTTAATTGTGTCAATTTTTATGCTGTGTAATAAATTTTCGTATTTATCTTAAAATCTGTGCATCGAAGAAAGTGCAGAAATTGTACCATGACTAATTAAATCAGCCTAGAGAACCACAATGGTAGGAAACTGTAATTTTGTATTAACAAATTCGTTCTAAATTCTAGTTGGCTTGTGTCACGCGAAATATTTATTTTTAAAATTGAGGTTGTAAATGACGTCGAAACTGTCATAAGAGTCGAACGATTCTTACTCTGTGTTGTTTTTAGTGTTCGAAGATGGCAGTGAAGCAGAAGGTGGTTGAATGCGTGGCTCAATCAGCCGAAGCGCGACTCCAGCTGATCCTGCGGACGTTACAGGATTTGACAGCACAAGGCCTTCAGGATAAAGTGTGTGCAAATATCGTTAAGAGTTTGGGAACCATTCATGTGCCTACAGATCCAAGCAATTACAAGCAGTTTATCACCAGTATTAAGAGTGTCCAGGATATCTTGACGAAGGAGTGTATTAAATATGAAATGATCTATGTCACATTGCAGTCACTTTATCACGAGATTTCGACGTCAGAAAAGCCACTATCGCCTGCAATGTCAATTGTTTTACAACTAATAGATGTCAAATATATACCAACAGCAGTAGAATGGATACTCCAGGCAGGATACCCAGCGGAAAATTTAAAAAGAGCTTTACATACGCTGTGTAGTTGGCTTACTAAATGGACATGGACTGATAATTTAGGTCCTTTGGTTGAGACGTTTATGCATGGATTAGAAGCACAACAACACCATGAGATTCTAGCTGAGGTTACTATAGCCACAATAGAACCGTTCTTTAGATTGTTGATTTTACAAGAACATCGGAAAAGCGTGGGGCCCATCGTTTTGTATATGTTGTCCTCACTGTGGACGCATCCTCAAAATAATCCTGAGGCCTTTCACAAGATAATTCCCCACATTTCTAACGTTGCAAACCACCTGTATAAAGAAAAATCAGAGTCTAGTCTTACCTGTCTACACAACATAGTCAACGTTTCATTTTACCTCATGGAACATTTTTCTGAATATTCAAACTTATACATCACAGTAAAGAAAGATCTAGAACCTTATCTTCCCAGTCCGGACTTTAAGCAAGCTTTGACTGACAGAGCCTGGCTTGACGGAAGCAACTCCACCACAATTTACTCTTCTGGAAAAGTCGGACTGAACAATTTAGGAAACACTTGCTACATGAATAGCGTTCTGCAGGCTCTCTTTATGACAAAGCCGTTTCGAAATGAAATTCTCCTTCACAACAAGGACATGACGCCGCTTTTTTCAAAACTCCAGACGTTGTTTGCGCTGCTACAGCACTCCAAAAGATCTTCCTTGTCTCCAACAGATATTTCCAATTTGGCGAGACCGCCAGGGTTTCTGCCCGGACATCAACACGATAGTTCGGAATTTTTGGGGTATTTGTTGGATGTTCTGCATGAACAGGAAAAAACGACGGCTTGTGCTGATGAAGCAAAGTCAGGTGAGTTGTCTTTTGTTGCTGGGTGGCTATTGGGTTTATTTTTGGGGTGGGCAGGTGGCCAACAGGACCAAGTTTGACTCAGTTGTTGGATTAGTGGGATTTTCAGTGGCAAGGTTTCAAGAGCGAGTTTTATCGTATCAGGAAATCATGAAATGATTCATTGATAAAAAAGTTTGATTTACGTCATACTTTTGTTCACTAGAATTCTCTATTCAATAGAAATAATTTAAAACAGGGTTGTTCTAAATTAATCTTTTTTTCAATTTTTATCGATTTCAACTAACTTAAAAAGCTTAATTTTATTTGTCTTTTAATTTAAATCATTTAAAGTGACAATAATAACAAGCGTTCTCTGAAAATCAACTGTTTGTTTACCAGGTCCGGTTTTCAACAAAAAATGATATATTAAAGAACGTGTTTTATAATGTCCAATTTGGTGCAATTTGGTTCATTTGGAGTACAAAACGAGCCGTAGGCGAATTTTGAATGGGACAAGTCATTGTCATTATAAAACGAGTCCTTTATACTATTTTTTCGAATTTGCACCCTTTCTTTAATAAAAAAAAAATTCAATTCTTCAATTCTAACAGTTTTCGTGTTACACGATTGGTAATAGTTTTGTAACCACGACTTGCCACTTGATTTTCAAATTCAATTTAAAATTTGACATTTATTGAGTTTCACTATTATTGAATGGAGTGCGGGCAGTACCGCCTGTAAAATATGCAACCTCCCACTTTGGAGGATCAACAAACCGTGTCGGTCCATTTAAATACCATTTTAAAAGAGTTGTTTAGATGCAGTATTTAATAATTTTTTGTATTGTAGTTGGGTTGCAACTTCTTAAAATGTATTGCCTTAATGATAATTTTGATCAGTGAATGGTAAATGTTTAATTTCAGCCAGAATACAAGCTGGTATCTCTATTAATTTTTGGCATATAAAGTTAAATTTTGATAAAATCGTAAAGTTCTTTTTTAGGGATATTTATATACAACTTGTCGAAATCCATGACGATACTAAATACAGCAGATATGGCAAATTCAATCTAGTAGGATTTTTTTAATAAAGTTATTTTCTTGTAATTTAATCCGCGTTAGAAATATCTCTAAAAGTTTAAGTTAAGCAGTAATAAATAATAAGAATTGCCGAACCAAAATGAGCCATGAATTCTTTAATACATACAATGTTGTCTATGCTTTCTTACACAACTTTGAACCACTTTCAACTTTAAATTTGGAGTTCCCATTAAGTATAATTTTATGCGAACTAAAACATAAACAAAATCATTTATTTAGCAGAAATGAACAAAAAAATAATATTTCATTATCTATAATAATTAACGATCGAATTTAAAGATTTTAATATTTAAAAAAAAAATCGAAATAAGAATTTTAAGTTGAAATTTTGTAAGGAATGTATTCTGAGCAACTTTTCCTAAAAAGCGAAGATGTCCAACACCAAGGAAAAGTTCACTTTATTCAAAAACTCGTGGACAATCATTTCCAAATTCTTTCTTCTAAAATTAAGGAAGATAAAAGCTTATTCATTTAAAGTACAAAGCATTGTGTTATTTTTTCGTCTAATCTGTACATATTTCAATTTTATTTTAATTTTCATCGTCAAGCGACAAACGCTTCTAACTTTTTTTGCGATTTTTAAATTAGCAAATTTGGAAAGTCGTCATTCGTTGGCGTTTTTGGTCGTTTTGGTAAATGGACCGACACGGTTTGTTGATCCTCCAGAGTGGGAGGTTGCATACTTTACAGGCGGTAGTGCCCGCACTCCATTTGGAGTCGTTTATAGGTTTTCTATCGAAAGTCGTCATTCGTTGGCGTTTTTTGACCACTAATTCCGCCAAAAGTGTCTTAAAATAAACAATTACTACTCAATGGCAGTATAGATAATACATTTATTAAAAGATTTAAACCCAACCATAGTAAAAACACAGTCAAAAATAATTAAATACTGCATCTAAACAAGGCTTTCAATGGTATTTAAATAGACCGGCACGGTTTGTTGATCCTTCAGAGTGGGAGGTTGCATACTTTACAGGCGGTAGTGCCCGCACTCCATTATATTTAGCTAAAATCCGGTTTTTTTTAACCACCAACACCGCACTTTCCCACCACTTTACAACCGGCAACGTCGTCGATGGTAACTTTTTGGTTATAAAATCAAATAGGTTAGTTGCCTAATTGACAATATGATTACACAAAACGGCCTTTCAGGCTGTGCCGAGTCTTTTCACTATTAAATCCTTTGATTTGCAATCCAACAGGCTGTAAGAGAAACGTTTTTAACGAAAACACTGCCTAATTTCCAGAAATGTCAAAAATTTGACAATTATTTTCTCACCAAAAATCTCCCTAGGCAACGTTGCCGGTTGTAATGCAGGGGAACGTTGCGGTGTTGGTGTTTTTAAAAAAAAACGGACTTTACATATATTGTTGACCGCAAATACATATATTGTTGACCGCAAAGGACAATTCAATTATATTGATACATTTTTTATTCACGCAGCAATTTATTAAACACGAATCGTAAAATCCGTAATGGTGAAATTGACCAAGAACTTGACAGGAAACAGGTGACAGCCAGACTAATTAGTTTTGCCAATTCTTAAAAAACAAAATTTCTTATTTTGAGTTCTCTTATATACCAGAGCTCACTCATAAAAAAAATTAAGTTGGCAGCAACCCTTAGCGATTTTCATCTGTAACAGTTGGCAACAAAAGTGTTTGACCTTGACGCGACTGTAGCATGCGTAGAAGCTAATCGTCTTGCACAACATTGCTAAAACTAGTTAAATTTCTATTAAAATCATTTTTTGCAACAAATTTTTAATTAGTTATTGATTAATACACTCAACTTTGACAACGTGTTAACCTCAAAAATCGCTACATTCAATAATAATTAATATTCAATCTATAAAATAAACGATAATTTTGGACATCCCTGACATTTATATCAATGAGATTATAGACTAATTATTATGATTAATTTCAAGCTACAGAGGCTTAATCTGGTTTGTTATTTCTATCTTTTGGAAAATATTGCAATGCTTTGTCAACTGTTAGAATGTGTAGAGATTCAAACTTGTCAAAAAGCAGGATCAGCAGGGGTTCACAATGCTTTCATTTATTTTAGAGACATTACTAAATCGTTTCAAGAAAATAGCAATTTTTAATGGCAAATTTAACTAACTTGAAGAGAAAAACGTCGAGTTAGGCCTCACCTATTCAACAATCTTCGTTTTAAATTTTATAAAATTCCTACGATTTTCTGTTTTAGATCACGCTTCGGCCCCATGCAACACCATAGTGCAAACGGCTTTCGGCGGGCGCACAGTCTCAGTGTCCCGGTGCGGAGAATGTGAAACAAAAAGCGAACGCGTAGACAACTTCTGGGAACTCCAACTCTCCTTCCCCAACAATTCGGACAACCAGTCTGTCCAAACTCTCCTTGATTATTACCTTCAGCCTGAGAAACTTTGCGGTGACAACCAAT
This sequence comes from Gnatocerus cornutus, assembly GCA_029298725.1. NCBI lineage: Eukaryota > Metazoa > Arthropoda > Insecta > Coleoptera > Tenebrionidae > Gnatocerus > Gnatocerus cornutus. The sequence continues at coordinate 3,740,170 of CM055510.1, forward strand.
ACCACTGTGAAGTTTGTGATTGTCTCACAGATGGCGAACGCGTCACATGTATAGAAGAAGCTCCCCCTCGTTTGATTCTCACCCTCAAACACTTCCGTTACGATCAAGCGTCGCAGCAACGAACGAAGCTTCTTCAGAGTATCAAACTCGACAATCACGTTCGCTTAGACGCCGGCGAGTATGAACTGTATGCAGCGGTGGTGCATTGCGGTTCTAGTGTGGATTCGGGGCACTATTATACCTTTGCCAAAGATGGGGACGAGTGGTTTAAATTTAACGATTGTTCCGTTATGAGGACTATGTCGGAGGAACTTTGCAGTTTAAAGCCTCCGGAAACGCCGTATATTTTGTTCTATAGTAGGCAAGATTGTGTGGATCCGGAAGCGTTGCCGAGGACGCTACTCACTCCGAGATTGCAATTGTTGATTAATAAGGACCATTCGGAGTTCGAGTTGGAGAGGAGGCGGCCCTTGAAGACGTACAATGTTAAACAAAATCGTAACGATGGGCCACCGCCTCCGGGCTGCGGTGGGGCCGGCTTTTCCAATAATTCAAATATGTATGTATGCTAAATGTTCAAATATATATTGGATTTGGGTTAATATAGTTCAATTTTTATGTCTATATTGTCATGTTACTTGGATGATTATGATAATGCACATCGAACTGATTATTTATTGACAGATTCGAAGGGGATTTGTGATATTAACAACTGATGTAGATGATTTCATGTGACAGTGATCCTAGAATACTTAGTATCAGACACTGTCATATGTAAAATTAACTTTAACCGGTGGTCACAAAATGACGTGTATTGCGAGTCTTGATGTACATAAAACCTAACTTCACTAAAGGTACAGAACGTTTGAAAATATGCATCATTTTTTGTTTATTTAGCCAAACTGTGTTAACGGTGCGTACTAAAACTTTCTTTGTTTTTTTTTTTATTTTGTTCTAGTGCATATTTCCAAGCTTGTAAAGGCCAGTGACTTTTATAGTTCTACTTTTTTTGTGAAATTTTGTAGATATCAACTTTGTTGCAGGTATAATGTATGCCGTTTGTCTGTACACAAATCTACGCTTGTAAATTTATAATGTAATAATAATAAATAAAATTGTTTTTTTTTCGTACTTTATGTACAATTATATTCGACACCTGATTCCGGATCTGAAGTCCGTTTTGTCCAATCAGAAAACGTTTTTTGCATAAATACTTGCTAAATGACACCAGTCTTTTTACTTACTAAATGAGTGACAAAATATTCATCTACTGATACAAAAAAACTCATGAAATCTTTAATTAAATGTGTTTTTTAGGCGACTTAAACTGAAAGTGGAATTTTTAAGCCTCAAAAGCGACCTAAAAGTGAGTGCTTTTTGGCCGATTTATGGTGGCGCCATCTATCCATAGTTTTGCATATTACATCAAGATACCGACATTACCCTCAATTTTATAAATATTTGAGTAAAATCAAACTGACCAACTGCTGTAAAGTGTTGAATTATTGAAAATGATAGCAGATAGCAGCAAAGATAGCAGTGCTGCTGCAACAATATCAAAAAGCACATCAAACATTCATAAAGTCCGTTTTTTTTTAAACCAGCAACACCGCAATCTTTTCCTGCATTACAACCGGCAACGTTGCCTAGGGAGATTTTTGGTGAGAAAATAGTTGTCAAATTTTTGACATTTCTGAAAATTAGGCAGTGTTTCCGCTAAAAACGTCTCTTTTACAGCCTGTTGGACTGCAAGTCAAAGGATTTAATAGTGAAAAGACTCAGCACAGCCTGAAAGGCCGTTTTGTGTAATCAAATTGTCAATTAGGCAGCTAACCTATTTGATTTTATCACCAAAAAGTCACCATGGACGGTGTTGCCGGTTGTAAAGTGGTGGGAGAGTGCGGTGTTGGTGGTTTTTTAATAAAAAAACGGACTTTACAAATTGTGAAAGCTACACATGTCAAAACGGCAAATGTAAATAATGAAAATATGAACTTTTCTGAAGGATTCATAACTATTTACAATTATTCAGTTGTTATAAATGATTAAATCAATAAATCATAAATAAAAATTAATTACTATCGCGGAATCAAAATTTCGAACATCACTTTTTGACATGACAATGTGAAGCAAGCTTTATTGTCATTGTGACTGACATACAAAGTAAATTTCTGACAGTTGCTGTGCCGTTTTTAATTTTTAAGGTTATAAAGACTAAGGACAGTTTACAATTTTTAAACATCAATCAATTTGATGTTCGAAATTTTGATTCCGCGATAGTAACTTGTAAATTTAATGATGTCGCCTAAAAAATCTTGTGTACCACGGCCAAAAAGTGCCATTTTGCCTACGCCTCGGCCATTAAAAAAAGGCTGGGCCCAAAAAGAAACACTTTTTGGCCTTGGTACATAAATAGCTATTATCGAAACATGAACATGAAGATGTATCTAATACGTTTGTATGCTTACATCAAAATAGTTGTTATTGATGACATTTACTGTGAAAAATATTGGTTTCAAAGGCTTTTCAAAGTTGAGATCGTGTAAGTGCTATTCAAAATGTCTCAAATAGTAACCGTCACCAAAAGTTGTTTTTCTGCCTAGGCAGAAAAAGTGTTTTCTTTTCAACCTCCCAGGAAAATCACGAGAAAAATATTAAAACATCAGGGGCCAATCAAAAGGAAATCAGAGGAAATCACTAGGATATCAGGGGAAATTAGACAAAGTCGTAAGAAAATCAGGGGAATTTGGACGAAATTACAAGAAAATACAAAGAAATCAAGAAAAGTTTGGCGCATGCCATTTTTGAAAAATTTAACTTCTGAGATTAATGTTCCTGGGAAATCAGTGTATCAGTTTAATAAATCACTATGAATCAGAGGAATTCGTTACGCAATCAAGAAAACTCAGACGAAATAAAAAAAATCAAAAAAAGTTAGACGAAATCATTGGAAAATCATTAGGACATCAGGGACATTCAATAGGAAACCAGGGAAAGTCAGACGAAATCACAAGAAAATCAGGGAAAGTTAGACAAAATCTAAAGGAAATCAGGGAAAATTAGCCAGGAAATAAGAGGAAGATAAGTGTAAGCAATTAGAAGTATGTATTAATCTCTGACAAGTCATGTCATCAATGAGAAATCACTAGACAATAGGGAAAAATCATTAAGATATTAAGACATTAAGATATCAATTGGAAATCAGGAATTAGACAACATCAAAAGAAAATCAGGTGAAACTCAGCCTCTGGTCAACACCAATTTATGAATGAATAAACTTAAACATAAACTTGATGACATTTACTGTGAAAAATATTGGTTTCAAAGGGTTTTCAAAGTTAAGATCGTGTAAGTGCCATACAAAAGTCTCAAATAGTAACCGTCACAAAAAGTTGTTTTTCTGCCTAGGCAGCAAAAGTGTTTTCTTTTCAACGAGCGCTTTTCATTACTAATAACAAAATTGCCTACTTTACTGTTTACAAATGACTAAAAAACAATGACTTTTTGGGAAGTTTGGAGAAAAAATCAGTTTATGCACAATGATATAGAAATTGACACTTTATGACGAAGTTATCGTTGTTGAAAATTTGACTCAAAATAGTAAAAATAAACGCTACTGAAAGCTCATTGAGGCGTCCAGAAATTTGCATGAAGAAATTTACAACGCATACATGAGGTTAAATTGAATTTTGACATTTATAGTATTTATTTATAACTATTTAATACTGACAAGCGGCTGTTTTACTTTATTATTACGGACGGCGTCCGAATAAAGAGCTACTTCATGGATACTAAACGATAGTCCATATTTTTGTCACACATTTTTCGCTCCCAACTGATTATAAGCACAAAAAATATACTTGGAGTAAACAGGAGTTAATTAGATTATATTATCAATACTGTTAAATTTACTTATTTCGATTTCCTTGTTTACCACACTTGACAAAAACATTCGTGACCAGCAAAATCCAATTACACTTAACCAAAACATTGTCAAACACAAACATGACACATATTTTCACCCTTGGAAAATTTTTAGTGATAACACCATTCAGCCCGTCGAAACGATTCAAAACGGTCCAAAAAGTGTACGTCGTGGCAATGGTGGTTTTATTTGGATATGCAGGCGTGGTGAACTTGAGCAAAAACAAGTTTTATTCGCAATTCCACGTAATGAAACAAGCAATTTGTCTGTTTTCTGATCTTGCTATGTTTCTTTTTAACTGTTCAACTGGAATAAAATCCACAACTTCGCATAGAAAGTGGATGAAACTGACGGAAAGAGCAAGAAAAATTAATAAACTCTCTATAATTTGGTTGGTTTTGTTTCACGTCCTGACGTGTTTCTTTCTGTTTACTGTATTTAAGCATTTTAAATATGACTTCTCATTGGTTTTCACCTTCTTGAAACTTCTTCAGATTTATGCAAAGTACGTGTACACGTCAATTTTTTGGGAAATTCTACACGTGTTGCGAGAAAAATACCAAAGGTTAGCCCACATGCTTGATAAAGCTCCAATTAAAAGGATTAAAGACGAGGCATTTATTATAAAACACACTGTATATAATCTAAACGAAATCTTTGGTTGGTCTTTTGCCTTCTATCTACTCCACACTTGTCTGCACGTCCTCAAGCATCTAGAAGCAATTTTCTTTTCGAAAAACCGGCCGACTGGAAAGATCTATTTCATGTTGACAGACATGTTACTATCTTGTTCAGATGTTGTAAAAATTATTATCACTTTAGACGTTTCAGTTTTTCTGATATTTGTGTTTTAGGCTGGTCCGCTGATTCTGATATGGGTGTGGGACTCTGTGTTAAAGGAAGCAGATAATTGTATTCATCTTTCTTACGGGTTGAAGTTTTGTAGTAACAGGAAAGAAAAAGAATTGATGAAACTAAGCGTGTTTTTGAAAGATAGTCGACCAAAGTTCAGTGCTGCCAATTTTGTGGACATTGATAAGTCGACGATTTTGCAGTTGTGGTGGAGTGTGTTTACATTTTTTATTTTTTTGGTGCAGTTTAATTCGGTGACAATAAAAACAAGCGGATAAGAGTTGTTTCTTAATTTAGTTTCTTTATTCAATGAGCAAATAGACCTAAAGCAGCTATCTTTAAAAAAAAAATGCAACATGAATGCGCCTGTTGATATTCTGTGGAATTGAAACTTCATTTTAAATCGTTTTATCTTTAATCTTAAGGAGAGGCCAGATGTGCCTTTGAGGATCACACCCAACAAATCTTGACCTTGTTTTGGTATTTTAGAGAGAACTCCAATATTAATAAGTGCGGTCAGAAACTCTCTTGAACATGTTTGAAAGTTGTTTCGTTATTTTTCACTATCACTAATGGCAGCTGTTAGATTGTCTTTATCTTAACGTTTACACCTCACAACTAAATTTTCTCAAAATTAATAAATTCCACGGGGGTCATTTTTATTATCGTTATCGTGGATAATATTTTGGTGCCGATGAATTATTATGCTTATTATTATCTGACGTTGAATTTTGATAAAAATTGGTGCTTTGGTAGATTTTGAGCTCTTTTTTGCGAATCCAAGTCAGAAAACGGCGAGAATCAGCCGAAAAATCGTCGTTTAGCATCGAAATATGCGGATTTCTCTAAGAATTTTAATAATTTCGTGCAGACTTCTGCTGTTTTCTTGCAATTCAGCCGTTATATCTTCATAAAAAGTGATGGTTTTGTAGATTTTGAGCTCTTCTTTGCAAATCCAAACCAGAGAACGGCGAGAATCAGCGAGAAATCGTCGTTTAGCATCAAAATAAGCGGATTTCTCTAAGAATTTTGATGATTTCAAGCAAATTTCTACTGTTTTCTTGCAATTCAGCCGTTAAATCTTGATAAAAATTGATGGTTTTGTAGATTTCGAGCTCTTCTTTGCAAATCCAGCCAGAAAACGGCGATAATTAGCGAGAAATCGTCTTTTATCATCGAAACAAGCGGATTTTTGATGATTTCGTGCAGATTTCTGCTGTTTTCTTGCAATTCAGCCCTTAAATCTTGAAAAAAATTGGTGGTTTTGTAGAATGCGAGCTCTTCTTTGCGAATCCAAGCCAGAAAACGGCGAGAATCAGTGAGAAATCGTCGTTTAGCATCGAAATAAGCGGATTTCTCTAAGAATTTTGAAGATTTCGTGCAGATTTCTGCTGTTTTCTTACAATTCAGCCCTTAAATCTTGAAAAAAATTGGTGGTTTTGTAGAATGCGAGCTCTTCTTTGCGAATCCAAGCCAGAAAACGGCGAGAATCAGCGAGAAATCGTCGTTTAGCATTGAAACAAGCGGATTTTTCTAAGAATTTTGATGATTTCGTGCAGATTTCTGCTGTTTTCTTGCAATTCAGCCGTTGAATCTTGATAAAAATTGGTGGTTTTGTAGGTTTTGAGTTCTTTTTTGCAAATCCAAGCCAGAAAACGGTGAAAATCAGCAAGAAATCGTCGTTTAGCATCGAAATAAGCGGATTTTTCTAAGAATTTTGATGATTTCGTGCAGATTTCTGCTGTTTTCTTGCATTCAGCCCTTGAATCTTGGAAAAAATTGGTGGTTTTGTAGAATTCGAGCTCTTCTTTGCGAATCCAAGCCAGAAAACAGTGAGAATCAGCGAGAAATCGTCCTTTATCATCGAAACAAGCGGATTTTTCTAAGAATTTTGATGATTTCGTGCAGATTTCTGCTGTTTTCTTGCAATTCAGCCGTTGAATCTTGATAAAAATTGATGGTTTTGTAGATTTCGAGCTCTTCTTTGCGAATCCCAGCCAGAAAACGGCGAGAATCAGTGAGAAGTCGTTTAGCATCGAAATAAGCGGATTTCTCTAAGAATTTTGAAGATTTCGTGTAGATTTTTGCTGTTTTCTTGCAATTCAGCCCTTGAATCTTAAAAAAAATTGGTGGTTTTGTAGAATTCGAGCTCTTCTTTGCGAATCCAAGCCAGAAAACGGCGAGAATCAGCGAGAAATCGTCCTTTATCATCGAAACAAGCGGATTTTTCTAAGAATTTTGATGATTTCGTGCAGATTTCTGCTGTTTTCTAGCATTTCAGCCGTTGAATCTTGATAAAAATTGGTGGTTTTGTAGATTTCGAGCTCTTCTTTGCAAATCCAAGCCAGAAAACGGCGAGAATCAGTGAGAAATCGTTGTTTAGCATCAAAATAAGCGGATTTCTCTAAAAATTTTGACTTTGACTTACAACACAGGGAGTTGAAAAAAAGGCGACCATGAGTGGAAGTACCATGTCCTTTTCAGTTAAACCATCTCAGAAATCAAAGCAAAATTATTTTAAACCCATTTCCTTTCACAATATTATTTTTTTAAAAGGAAAAACTTGGCAATGTAGCTCTAGCTTTTCTAATAAAATTTTCATTCAGTAGTTTCCATGACTAATCAACTAATATTGAGAACTTTACAATGTTACAACATTAAATAATTTTCTACAAAGCCAAGAAATCGTACGTACTTTTAAAAGTTTAGGAAACTTGATTTAAAGCACTTTTTGTTCATTTTTTGATGTCTAACAATGAAATTGTTATAAAAAGTTTATCCAAATAGAGTTTGATTGTTTATAAACGAAAGCTTCTATCTTTGTTAAAAAATCACAAATTTCGTTTTGGTGTTCAATTTTGGGCCAGAAAAGAATTAGCTGCAACGTGATAGGTTGTAGCATGGGGGCCTTTTTTTCATCACTCTGTATAATGAGCTTTGGATTTACTTAGTTCTTTGGAGGCAGCCTGGATCGGGTGACCATTTTTTGGTACAGTGCAGGACTACCAATAAATAGGGCAAGTTTACAAAGCCGAATTACGTACGAATCACATACAAGACTTTATGTTCTATTGTAGGTAAAGACGATTTTCTGAGATTTGGCATCGAAACTTGTGCCGGCTTCTATACTGTTCCAATTCTTCTAACGTTTTTTTGGTACACAGTTCTCATTACCGCAAAGATTATGAGGGTTCTTAAAAGTGCCAGCAACCCCATTGTAAATCATTTTCAAGTACCCGAAAGTGGTCAAGAACGAATTTGGGACAGGGCCGGGTTCAGAATAAGAATTAAATCGGAATTAAAGTAAACACAATTACATGTTTGTTGTTTTTTATTAATTAGAATGAAATCAATCGTTTTCGCTTTCAGTGAGGAGTCGCTACCTAAAATCCTTAATTTTATTCTAGATTCTAAATTTTCTAAATTTCTTAGATTGCTTATATTTCTTAGATTCCAAATTTCCACCTGATTTTCTAGATTTTATAAGTTTGCTAAATACCCTTTAGGTTCTCCAAACTTTCTAGACTCTTAGTAAATTTTCTAGACACTCTTGAATCTTTACACTTGATTTTCTATAAAATTATTTTTCATTCTGTAGATTCTATAAATTTCCACTATCTTTTAGAATTTCCTTAATTGCCTGAATTCTTTAGATTTTCTATACTATTCTTAGACTCTAGATTTCCACTAGAATTTCGAGATTCTCTAGATATCCAGTTTCGCTAGACACCCGCTATATTCTGCAATTTTTTTTGACTCTCAGTTCATTTTCTAGGTGCTCTAGATTTATCTAGGTTTGCTAAACATCCTCTAGATTCTCCAAAACTTCTAGGCTCCCAGTAAACTTTCTAGACTCTTTCTAGTTTCTTTAGACCATCTAGATTTCCACTAAATTTTCTCAATTCTGTAGACTCTCTACATTCCCTCTAGATTACCCAAACTCACTAGATATCCTCTAGATTCTCCACATTTTCTACATTCCCACTTCTAACTAAGAACTTTTTCGGCATCAAGAAGTTTTCTAAAACGTATTAATCTGCGCTGTGTTAGCATTTAAGTCATTTTAAAACTTAATAATATGTGTCTGGATATTAAGATTTTTTTAACCAATAGGCATTTTTTGTATGAACTCGTCAAAAAAACAACTTCGCAATGTGTTTTATCCTGTAACTTCTAAACGATAAGAGATAGCAATACATTTATCAATGCCCCAAAAAACAAGGTCTTAATCTTTTCAATAATGCATTACAAAAAGAAATTGATATAATAATTCTATGTACAAAATTGCATATAAAAATCAGTAGAAACTGCCTTTTTTTTAGAACATCAAGATCAGTTTTTCAAAAATATCATGGAAAATATATACTTATCCCAGCAATAAAATTTATAGGTCTTTGGAAAACCAATCAAATTAGCATTCCAAAACACTGTCGAGCAATCCCATAACTCTGCAAGTTTTAAGAAAAAGTCAAAAAAATTAATGTTTGTGCACTAGAACCTAAAAAAATAATCTCTGAATCCGGATCTTATGAAGCAAAACGTACTTATCAAATTGAACCCCAAGAGAAAAGTCCGAATTCTGATTTGCTTTTTAGTGTTATTTAATATATAAAATTGCGTCTGAAGATAGGGTCGATACCTAAAATCCTTATGGGCAATGCAATGTAAAATTTTTCTATCATAACTCGAAAACCATTTGACATAGATAATTGAAATTTGGAATATATGGTGTCCTTACAGATTTTCTATTAGATTTTTTATGAGTTCTGTAACATTAATTAACACTGCACCAATTTTGAGTGAAAACTGTAACTTCGGGTTAGATTGTTGAATCGAAATGGTATCTGGATTAATTGTAGAATAAATTCTTCTGAATACAATCGTCCAAAGTTTAACAAAATATTCTTATAATTAAGGGAGTAATTGTAGAAAAGGGCGATTTAGACTTTAAATCTAGGCTGAACTTTTATAATTTACAACCAGCAATTGCCGGCAAACCACAGAAATTAGGGTCAGGTAGTTTGACGAAACCAAGAGTTCCAGCTGTTTGTGAAATAATAGCTCTTTCTTGGAAATAACGAATTTGTCGATGCAATATTTTTATGCGTCCGGTCCTGTTAAAACCGCAATTTATGAGGGGTATTAGGGGCTATTCTGTATCGAGTCTGTTAAATTTAAAGGGTACGTTAAAATAGTCAGATTTAACGGTGCGGGGTTTAAATAGCTATTCTGTATCATGAAATAAACGTAGTACGTTAAAATGGAGAATTTTAACGTACGTCTGTTAATTCGATTGTGAACGAGCCCTAGTGATATGTTTGCGCGTGCGCATTTTGTGATTTTCACTACTGTCATCGCGAGAAACGAAACTAATGAGAATGAAAAATCGTAAATAAGATTAAAAAAAATATTTGAACAATGTATAAACGTAACTGTAAACTTGAAACGCGTGTTTTGGTCATTTTGGTCCATCATCAATATTTAGGAATGTAGAAAATCCTTGCATACTAAAAGTTTAGGTCAAAGATAATAAAATGCAAATTTATTTATTACCAAAACGTGCAGTTTTTTGCTTAGTTTAATTTATTACAAGTAGGTAAATTATTTGCGAACATTACTTTGTTGATATCTTTTTGAAAATATTTTAATGAGTGTCTAAAATGCATTTCTGTAATTTTTAGAACATGACCAAGTCGCTATTCATCGTGTAGAGCTCTTAAATAAAAATCTAATGTGAAAATGCATTTTGTACTAATTACAACATAACATTATTATTTAATAATTTATTTAATAAATTATTTAATAAATTATTTATTCGACGAAGAAAATGGCTCACTTGAATTGCTCAATCAAATTAAATTTCATGTTTTATCTGAATATAAAAATTCATTCATCAATAATTAAAGTAACTTCAAATTTCATCTCATACATGTGATTTCTTTGTTATCAAAGATTTATCAAATGCATCAAATTTGATGTAATTGCATTTTAAGAATTCAACAAAATTCCTCTTATTTCGTAACATTTATTAAATATCGTCGAAAACAACTGTCAAAGTGAATCGAAAAGCACCCTGTTAAATTTAAAGGATGGCCTCGGCTTGCCTTTAAAATAAGCAGCTTTTTAACGTACTTTGGTTAAAATTTTAACGGACTTCGGTGATACAGAATAGGAATTTCACTTTAAGGGACCTTTAAAATTTTAACACGCCTTTAAATTTAACAGACTCGATACAGAATAGCCCCTAATGTGTGGGTTATTAGCGTTTCTAAGGGTGGTACTACCATAAAAATGGTAGAAGGATTGGAACAGTATAAGCGCGCCGTTTTTAACGTTATAATAGTTACGAACTTTGTTTACATTGCAAGAAAAAAAAAAGAATTTGTATTTTGACGTGATTTTGACACTGACTAGTGGCCGATTTATTTTATCATTACATTAATGAGCCACTTTATGGACGCTAAACGATATCGTAAAACATATATTATTTATTAAACCATCGGACATAAAGTGCATTGTTAGATTGTTACAGACTGAAAAAAGTTAGATAAACGAGCTTACTTTTATTTGTTTCCCCGCAAACTATTGATTGAGTTAATCATGTGTTTTGATTTTGTAAGTATCTTGTATTGATTCAACCAAAACAACTGTTATTAGCAGCAAATTGTCTTAATCAAGTCCACGTATAAAACTCTGTTTATCCAACAACAAGTCGACGAAGATATTGATCTCTGGCAAGGTTAATTTTGAAGTGGAAACATATAAACATGGATTTAGAAATCATAGAAATTTTATTCAAAATCGGGAAATTCTTTGCATTGACTCCTTCGACTGTACAAAATTCAACCCCAAAATGGGGACAAAAACTTTACGAACTGTCTGTTTTCATTCTTTATTCATCAGTTGCTCTTCTATCCTTTCACTACAACTCCGACAAATACAGTAACTTGACATCAATTCAATTCGTACTGAAAGTAATAAGTGACTTTAACAATTTTTTTTTCAATTTTTATATCAGCGTCGTGCTTATGAGGTTCAGAAGAAGGACATGGTTTAATTTGATTAAAAATCTAAGAATCGTCCCACAAAACTTCCACTCTTTTAAAGTGATTATTGCAGTGTCATGTTTCGCAATATCTCTTGTTCTAGCGTACGGAATTTATGGCGCATTCCTTCAGGATGACATTATAGACACCATAGTATGGTTGGGCGAAATTTTTGAAGACTATTCCCAATTTTTGTACACCCTCATCACTTGTATGATTCTTAGAATGCTCTTGGCACGGTACAAAAATCAGATTACTACTTTAAAGCAAGTGAACAAGGCTACCAGATCTCTTCATTCCAAAAAAATGTTTGAAAACTTGAAAAAGTTAAAGTACAACATGTTTACTCTCAAAGAAGCTGTAGAAGATTTCAATCACATCTTCGGATGGACAATTCTTTTGACGATTTTTTCTGCGACATTAAATTCCTTGATTTATTTAGACTTGGTTATTAAAAAAGAACACTTGGCCAAAATCATTCGCGAAGACGTTGTGGCGGTGACCCAAAAAATAGCTTGCATTACTTTACTTTGGGTGAGTTTGAATTTGCAACTGTATCAAGATTATGTTTTATTTTTTCCAGGTTGGTGTTCTCAGTGTGATATTTATTTGCGACATCGTTTTAAATCAATGGGACGACATCTTGGCTTTGGCTTATCAACTGGAAAATGCTTTCAGTGATACTAATTTAGAAAACGAAGAAATTCAGGTTTTTATAGACGTGGTGCAAAATAATCGACCAGAGTTTAGAGCCGCCAGGTTTTTTACCATCGACAGATCTACTTTGTTTAGCATTTTAAATTCTTTGACTACGTTTTTACTGGTTATGATACAGTTTCGTACTGATTAGAAGGATAATCTGTTTTTACCTATCTGCATTTCCTTGGCACTGTCGGCACACACTTCTGGCTAAAGCCCAAGTTGATCACTGGCAATTTATTACAAGACTGGGTTTAGCATAGATAAGAAAAAGTGATAAGTTACATAAACTGCTAGCGATTAATTCACTTTTTGTTGAATTTAAATATTTTGGAGCACTTTTATGGTTTAAGTTGTATTTTAAGGAGAAAACTTGTTCAAAATCTTGCAGCCGCTAGGGAATTTTTGATTTTATTTCTACGTGTTCTTTATCGCTACAAATATAAAAGTATGAATATTGAAATTGTACTTCATTTTTTTTACGTACATATTGAAACCCAAGTAGGAGAAGAAAAGCCGACAAGAACTGAAAATTAGGTGTAGAAGACAATTAAGGAAAAATACTGGAGAAGTGTAAAGTCATTTCTAAAGTAGAATTTATACCTCATTTTAAGCCCAAAGTCCCTCGAAAATCAAATGCTTTAATTTTGTTGCTTCGTAAAATTGCGTTTAAAAAAGGCGTCCGTTAAAAATTTGAAATTTTGGTAATTTTAATACTACAGCTATGAAATTTTGGGAATTTACTAGTTTTCAATCGTTTATTAACTCTACCAAATTGCAACGTTGCAGATCGAAGGACACAAATTTTAGAAATTTTTATTTTCAAGGCAAATTTGAAATATGAGAAATCCTCCCTTAAAATTCGTAATTTTGGTAATTTTAGTACTGCAGTTATGAAATTTGGGGAAATTATTAGTTTTCAATCGTTTATTAACTCTACCAAATTGCAACGTTGCAGATCGAAGGACACAAATTTTAGAAATTTTTGTTTTCAAGGCGAAGCTGAACTATGAGAAATTCTCCCTAAAAATTCGTAATTTTGGTAATTTTAATACTACAGCTATGAAATTTTGGGAATTTACTAGTTTTCAATCGTTTATTAACTCAACCAAATTGCAACGTTGCAGATCGAAAAACATAAATTTTAGACATTTTTATTTTCAAGACAAATTCGAAATATGAGAAATTTTCCCCTAAAATTCGTAATTTTGGTAATTTTAGTGCTACAGCTATGAAATTTAGGAAAATTACAATTTTTAAATTGTTTATTAACTCTGCCAAATTGCAACATTGTAGATCGAAAGACACAAATTTTAGAAATTTTTATTTTCAAGGTGAACCCGGAATATGAGAAATCCTCCCTTAAACTTCGTAATTGTGGTAATTTTAATGCTACAGCTATGAAATTTAGGAAAATTACTAGTTTTAAATCGTTTATTAACTCTGCCAAATTGCAACATTGTAGATCGAAAAACACAAATTTTAGAAATTTTTATTTTCAAGGTGAACTCGGAATATGAGAAATCCTCCCTTAAACTTCGTAATTTTAGTAATTTTAGCACTGCAGCTATGAAATTTGGGGAAATTACTAGTTTTCAATCGTTTATTAACTCTGCCAAATTGCAACATTGTAGATCGAAAAACACAAATTTTAGAAATTTTTATTTTCAAGGTGAACTCGGAATATGAGAAATCCTCCCTTAAACTTCGTAATTTTAGTAATTTTAGCACTGCAGCTATGAAATTTGGGGAAATTACTAGTTTTCAATCGTTTATTAACTCTGCCAAATTGCAACATTGTAGATCGAAAAACACAAATTTTAGAAATTTTTATTTTCAAGGGGAAGTTGAAAGATGAGAAATCCTCTCTTAAAATTCGTAATTTTGGTAATTTTAGTGCTACAGCTATGAAATTTAGGAAAATTACAATTTTTTAATTGTTTATTAACTCTGCCAAATTGCAACATTGTAGATCGAAAGACACAAATTTTAGAAATTTTTATTTTCAAGGTGAACCCGGAATATGAGAAATCCTCCCTTAAACTTCGTAATTTTGGTAATTTTAGTGCAACAGCTATGAAATTTGGGGAAATTGCTAGCTTTCGATCGTCTTTTAACTCTGCCTAATTGCAACAATGTAGATAAAAGGACACAAATTTTAGAAATTTTTATTTTCAAGGTGAACCCGGAATATGAGAAATCTTCCCCTAAAATTCGTAATTTTGGTAATTTTAATGCTACAGCTATGAAATTTAGGAAAATTACTAGTTTTAAATTGTTTATTAACTGTGTCAAATTGCAACATTGTAGATCGAAAGACACAAATTTTAGAAATTTTTGTTTCCAAGGCAAACCCGAATTCTGAGAAATCCTTCCCTAAAATTCGTAATTTTGTTAATTTTAGTGCGATAGCTATGAAATTTGGGAACATTCCTAGCTTTTGATCGCTTATTAACTCTGCCAAATTGTAACAATGTAGATAAAACGACACAAACTTTAGAAATTTTTATTTCCAAGGCGAAGTCGAAATATGAGAAATCCTCCCTTAAAATGCGCAACTTTAGTAATTTTAGTGCTACAGCTATGAAATTCCATCGTCAATTTGAAAATGCGAGTAAAATGACTAATAAAACATTTTTTGTACTTTTAAGACACCTTGATAAAGTCAATATTTATTTATTCACGTTACAACTACAAAATATTAATATCTTTTAATAGCACGCTAAAACATTGATTTCAACTTGATAACTCTAATCAGGACACAAAATCATACATGCGAGAACATTCATATTCATACGTAATTACCAGACAACTTCACAGTATTTCATAATCGTTGTTCACGATGGGGTTTAAACTTTTAACATATTTATTTAATTTCGGTAGTATTTTTGGTGCCACTCCACCATCACTGGAAATTAAAAAACCCGACACTTTTCAAAAAATTTACAATGTCATAATTTTTCTTCTTTTGACAGGGTGTCACTTAGCTTCATTCTACTACAAACAGTTTTTTCTCAATTTTATTCACATTAAGGTGGTTTTATCATTCTTAAACGAGGCGTCCGTTTATGGGTTGAACTTGTACTGCATGATCATACTTGGACTGTACAAAACCGACAAATGGAAGGAACTCATTAAAAACCTTCATGCTTTGACTCATTTGGTTCAATCAAAAAGCGAAAGCAGAGACGTTTTCTATTTTTTTGGATTGCTATTTGTGTTTTTTACACACGGACTAACTTCAGGCTACGTGGCTTACATTGGATTGAAAGTTTTCGGAGATTTGTACTTAAAACAAGAACTCATCGATCACGTCCTTGTTTTTCTGGACTTATTCTACAAAACCATCATGTGTGTGATTGTCAAAATGTTACTATCGCGGTACGAAGGTCTTATTATCCTCCTCTCGGACTACATCAACGCCAACAAGAAACATTCCACGCTCCCCATGGAGTTTATGAAGAAAATTGAATACACCATGGGCTTGTTAAAGAAAACCACCGACATTTACAACGAGATGTTCGCCTGGCCCACATTTCTAATCATCTGCTTTACAACTCTGGAAATCCTCAACGTTATCGATAACGCTATGTTTTACAACAAAAACTTACGCTTGGAAGACAACATGATACTCAACGCAGTTCTGCTCGTTTGGATTTTTGTAAAATTCGGCGATTTTGTCCTAATAAAACTACTCTTAACTTTTAGGTCGATACTGTGGTTTTAATTCTGATGTGCGATGCCGTGTTTCTCGAAGGACACCGTGTGGTATCACTTAGTCACGATCTCAGATGGTCGTTCCCGGATTCGGAGATAATGGATGATTTGAAATTTGAAGAGTTTACGAGTTTGTTGGAGAAAAACACGCCGGAATTTACGGCGGCCAATTTTTTCGACGTGGGGCGATGGACGATTTTGAGCTTTTTGGGGACTGTTATCACTTTTCTTATCGTGATGATTCAGTTTGGGAATTGAAGTGGAGGATCCAATTTACCTGTGTTTGTTTTTACCGCACGAATGGATGTCAAATAGTTAAACAAACTTTATTAAAGAAAATTTATTGGATCAATTCTTGGTGTTGACAAAAATGATCAAAATTACAATTTGTTCCCAAACACCAAATTTTGTCAAAAAATGCTGACGCGCGTTTCGATAGCAATGCTAACATCATCAGACCGATGATTAAACTAAAAACTAACAAATAAAAATTGATCCAATAAATTTTCTGCTAGAATTAAGTTAATTGGTGCAGATATTAAATTTCTAAAAAGCTGCAAACACCACGGTGTTTTTCCAAATTTCATTAAAGTCAGTGTTTCCAGTAATTGTAAAAATAGTGAGAGAATAATTTCTCTTGCTAAACGGAAGTGGCTTTCTTCAGAAATTCAATATCTGTACTCCAAAAGGAGTATGCTTGAAATTCAAGCTTACAAACTTTGGAAAAAACTAACATTAGATCTCAGTAATTTAGAATTTCAACACTGGTCTGACTTTCAAAAGAAAATGTTCATTTCAATTGATTGTAAACTAAAAAAGAAGATCTTCTCTCATAAGAAGAAACTTCAAAAGCTCAAAACACAAATTTCAAGAAAAAGTTTTCCTATGAAGGCCATTGATATTGTTGGAAATCATTCATCTCAAGTATTTAATGAAAATGAAATCAATTTGCTGAACAAGGGTTTGAAATTTAGTTTGCAACTTGCTAGATCAAATGTCGAGAAAGTTATTGCCGGAATAGAATCATCTATCCACCGGTTTAATGAACCGACTAAACATTTTGTCAGGGAGGCGTGCAGACAAAAAATTTCTCGTAATTTAACCCAGTCAAAGTGTAGAGTCCAGAATTCAAACCTCCAAATCATCAAATCCTTGAGAAAGAAAAATTGTTTTTATGTTAAGGCTGATAAAGGTAATAAGGTTGTTATTTTAGACAAAAAGGATTATTATAAAAGGGTGAACAACCTAATCACTAATGGTCCTTACCAGTCATTAAAGAAAAATCCATTGCCCAAAATGATCAGAGAAGTCACTAACACTTTGAAAAAATAAGTTTAGATTAAACATTTCCAACCCGGTTGTTCCAAAATTGTATTGTTTGCCAAAAATTCATAAACCGGGAAGTCAGTGCGATCAATTGTTTCGGCCATTAATGCACCAACTTCACAAATTTCAAAACGGTTGACAAATGAATTTAATAATTTAACCAAAAAGCAGCCTAGCCTGGCTGTCAAAAATTCTTTTAATTCATCAATAAAATCAAAAACGAACAGCTGCAGGAGGGTGAATTATTAGTTAAGTTCTCTAGTTCCAACACAAACACTTCTCTGGTTGGAAGAACTCCTAGTTGAAAACAATTTCAACCCGGAAATTGTCAAGGAATATATTCAACTTACAGACCTTTGCATGAAGCAAAACATTTTTCAATTTTCCGGGAATTTCTTTTTCAGCATGAAGGCACGGCAATGGGTAATTCATAGTCACCGTTCATTGCTGACCTTTTCATCACCCGCTTTGAAAAGGAACTTGAATCTGAGCTTGAATATTTTCCAAAAATATGGATTAGGTATGTGGACGACATTTTTGCCATTTTTGATACAAACAAGTCAAATATTGATGACTTTTTAATCAAAATAAATAACCGTTATCCAACGATAAAATTTACTTGCGAAATAGAGAAACACGGAAAGCTTCCATTTTTAGACACAATTGTAATTAAAAATAAGAACAGATTAGAGTTCGATGTTTATAGGAAGGAAACCAGTACTCTTCGCTACATCACTGCAGACTCATCATTGTCCTCAACATAAGATGGCAAGTCTAAATTTTCTTGTTTACAGGCTTTAGAATTTTCCATTAAACAAATTTAGATTCACAAAGGAATTAAAATTAATTAATGATGCCGCCAGGTGTAACGGTTTCGATCCCAACATTGTTGATAAAATAGTTAAAAAATTTAGATTTAAGAAATTGGTCAATGAATGTTCTACTTTTCAGAAAACACCTGAGAAGACTTCTTTTGTCACCATCCCTTACACACCTTCAGTGACAAAGGAACTGGAAAGAATTTTCCAGGGTTTAGATCTCAAAGTAGTTTTTACTTCGGGTCCAAGCTTCCAAAGTTTTCTAGGTAATCCTAAAGACCGAGTAGGAACAACAGAAAAGTCGGGGATTTATGAAATTAAATGTAAAGATTGTGATCAGAAATATATTGGGCAAACAAGAAGGTCAATTTTAAAAAGGTTCAAAGAGCATCAAGCTCATCTCAAATTTGGAAGGTTTGAAAAATCAAGCGTTGCCCAACATGTTTTTGACAATGACCACTACATTGATGAAAGTTGTCTTCGTTTAATTAAAAATGTAAATAATTGTAAATTTCTAGACATTTATGAAAGTCCAGAAATATTTAGGAACAAAAATGTAATAATGAACTCAGACAACGGCCCCATCCCCTCCTCCCCCCTCTACTCCCTTCTACCTGCGCCAGCGGGGACGGGTCGACACGCTTTTAGTATATAAGGACGAATTATTTGTTAGTTTTTAGTTTAATCATCGCTCTGATGATGGTAGTAGCATAGCATTTTTTTTTTGACAAAATTTGGTGTTTGGGAATAAATTGTAATTTTGATAAACTTTATTAAATTATTTTGTGGCGAAAATAACAGACAATGTATACTAAGGTAGTTTTTATCGTACTTATTTGAGTAGAAAACAAAGAAACAATAAGTTATATATAGTAAGTTAAGAAATGAAAGTCTTGAGGGAAGGAGCCTGTTGCTTTTCGGGGTATAAAATATTCAAAATAGTGTCCGAATAGCAGCCGATGCAAATTTTCTCGCAAAACTTTCATCTAGGGTCGGCTTACAGGGTGTTTCTAATATTGGGCTCTAAGACAAAACCATCTTAACGTAGTGTTGATTAAAATCGCTTTGTAATTTAAAAACACCCTGTATGTGCCCAACATCAGTAACAACAATAAACAGAAGTTGATTGTTTTATAGACACTAGTTAAAAATCTTAGAAATCGTTTAATAGGTATAGAAAACTTCTGTAGCAAGACACAACTTACACTTAACACAAAATATCGTAATTTTTCTATTTATATAAATACATATTTACAAATTTGACTGTAGGATGGTGTCAGTATTAGTTTCAATGAGTGGGGCGGTGTCCGCTCCTTTCGAAACTAGCATAGGCGATTTCACGTCGATAGTCCACGGTTCCAATAGTTGAGGCCCGTTGTGGTTGGGCGTGGAATGGTCTGGGAACTTGACGGATTTTCTTGGTCCTTTGTTGAAGATACTAGGAGATGTTTCGTCCGTTCCGAGCGACGTATGCGGTGCTGTTCCGGTGGGACTTTGTGTTGGTGTTGGCCGTGTTTCGTGGTACGTGACTGCACGTCTGGTACTTAGATAACTAGTGGCGGTGGGTTGGGAACTATAATGGATGTTTGGAACCTGGAAATGCACAATTTACAATTGTGTACTAAAGAAGCTTACTGTTAAGTACTGTAATAGATTTAGTTAACTTTGAAATATTACCATAGTTACTTTCACTTTTGTCAATAGATTTTCCAAATAAAAGCTAACGTTTTGTGCCTTTTTAAATCTTTGATTATTACATTATTGGTGACCCCGACGTTAATCCAGAATAGTGAAAAACCACCGTGTTGGACCATTCCTTGGTTTGAAGATCTGAGATCATCATATCTGCAAGTTACAACCCGGAAGTTTTCCAAAGCTAAGTTTTCCTTTGATTTTATTTATTAATTTATATTTTTATAATGGAAAATCACTTGCGACCACATTATCCTTTTTCCACATTTACTACAGATTTTCCTTTATATTTTCATAATTTAGACAATTATTTTTCTTATTATAATATTATCAATCAAAATGATAAATATAATATTACATTAGCAAATTTACCTCTAGAGGTAAATGACAAAATATCATTGTTTATTTTAAATCGCAATCAACGTAGAAATCTTTTTGATTCATTAAAAACGCATTTATATTCTTTATATAATCAAGCAATTTCAAATTCTTGGATTTCACGATATGGAGTTCCAAAAATAATTACTACAGATCATGATACAATATTTTTATCGCGTATTTGGGAAGACTTTGTTAATTCATTAGGTGTTAAACATATTAAAAGGAGTATTCAACATCCTCAAAGTCAGGGAATTATTGAAAGGTGGCAAAGAACTCTTAAGCAAGCAACCAGGTCTTAAGGCATTTCTTTTTGGATTAAAAAACTTCCATGGATTTTGTTAAGTTTAAGATCTTCAATTAATCACCAAATACAAGTTTCTCCTTCAGAAATTTTATATGGATCTGGCTTGAGACTAGCATCAGATTTTTTTGAAACTCAGAATTTTAATAGTTATGATATTCCTAATTTTGTTTCACAATTAAAAAAATTTATAGGGTGGACAAAATATTTTTACACAAATGCACATTGGAATCCTCGAGCTTATATTAACAAAGATTTATATTCTTGTAATCACGTCTTTGTGAGGAATGATTCAAAGTCTATAGGTTTAAAACAAAATTATTTTGGTCCTTTTAAGGTTTTAAAACGTTATAAGAAATATTTTATTTTAGAAGATTATGGGGTTGATGGTATAGTTTCTTTAGATAGAATGAAACCAGCTTATACTATATAAAACTACAACACAAAACACATGATAAAAGTAATCGAACACCTTCTAATACTTCTCGAATGTTACCATTGTTATCTCTTGTTAATGTTGTTCAGTTAGAAAATTTTATAAAAATCACGTTAGATTGAAAAGAAAGGTGGTTTTTGTAGCTGAAATACACGTTCTTCCTTTCATTAACCGCAGATATGATTCTGTTTCAAATATTAACAGTTTATGTGTCTTTTAGCTTTTCCACCTAATAACGACAAAAATGTTCAAAAGATTTTTTAACTTTAGTTAACTTTAGTAAGATTTAGTTAACTTTGAAATATTACCATAGTTACTTTCATTTTTGTCACTAGATTTTCCAAATCAAAGCTAACGTTTTGCGCCCTTTTAAATCTTTGATTATTACAGTACTAAAGAGATAAAGCGAAAAGTGGAATAATCCCAAGACAATGGTAAACATCCATCTGAATTAAACATCAAAGAGGATAGAAGAGACTATTCCTTAGCCCGTGTTCAACATTCGCAGACTCTGGTAAATATTATATGACGAGCAGGCCAAGTAAAATTATTGATTGTTACAATAACACGTTAATACGATTAGTGAAAACTTCTGTGTATTTATCTTGTTATTAAATAAAACCGTTTGCAATTAAGAAATTTAAGCTAAGCGTCTAACTGTTACCTCAAGCATTTCTATAGCTTGTCATATTCAGTAACCCTCTCAGACTACCAAGTTCCTAATTGTGCCTTCTTAATAACTCCGTCATCCACATCTTCTCCATTCTGTACGGGTGAAACATATTCATGACATAATATATGATTAACAAGGGTTCAATTTATTTTACTATTCACTTCGTAATTTTATTAAGTTCTCTTGTGATGGCGGCGAAGGGGAGTTGTCAAAAGGAGTAACTTACCCTGTTATTTTGATCGTCTTGGGCTCTGCCTCGACCAGCTTTTAATTCCTGATATTGCGATATCACACATAGTAAGGCATACACCTAGAAATGCACACTAATTTTTTAAATTTTTACCATCTTGACTTACATTCAAAGATGTAATAAAAAAGTCTACGGTTATTAAAATGGCTATACTTGGATTGAACCGCAGCTGCAAAATAAATCACTTATTTATGGTAGACAATAATCCTGGACTTACCGCATGTTCGATAAATTGATGACAAATGAATACTAAATCTTGTAGGATGAACAAAACGATTGTTATTATCCACGGAATTAACAGAAATTTACAGTCCTGCAAGGAAAAGTCAGATTTTTGCAGAACGATTCAACTTCTTACCTTATAAAGACCATAAAGCAATAGACAGGAAGTCAGTATCCCACATGAAGATACAGATAAACTAAGCAGGGTAAATGTAACGGAAGCTGAAAAAAAAAAATTACTCAAGTCATCATGAAAGTAATTTAAATGAGGTACAAGGGTCTCTTGTAGACAAATTGTTAATAATAAGTTTTCGTGTTTATATTAGCGTCAAAAGTCAGAAGCGCTCGAGGGATTTTATGTTGAGTTATGAAAGGATGCTTTAAATTGTTGCAGACTTCATTGTACACAGTTATTTCAGCGACATTTTTTATGTGGGAGAGAAAAAGAACAATGGGCTTTGTTTCAACAAAGACTAAGATGGGTATTAAAGTTTATGGTCTGTAAATCAAAACAACAATTTACTATTCAGAGTAAGACAACTTCAGGGTTTTTTAATGGAGTTCAGGGCGTATCATTTGAATAAGAATGAACTAAAAGATTCTGTTAACGCATCCTTTTTAATATCAGATTAATTTAAAGAGTAATCAACTTTTTTATTTTATTTATTAACACTTCTATCTGAAGCTTTCATCGGTTTTAGCTCAGTCTTTTTTAATTTTATGTTTTGTTTGTTAATTGCTCGTTAGGTTTAATTTTGATTATGACGACTAATTTGTATAGTCAGTCAGCATCGGAGTTTACAGTTTACTTTTTGCAGCTTCTAAAATTTACAATTACCGGAAATGTTTACTTTTAATTAGCATGTGTTTGCTTAGATTTTTAATTTTATTCAGTTTATGTCTAAATTAACTTGGTGAATTTAAAATATTTCATCAAATACAATTTTGGATTACGTAGAATTGATTTTTGGCCTCATGAATTGTAAACGTCAAATTAACATTCAATTGACATCTTCGGAAACACTAGATTTACAGGCGCCCTGGACGTTTACACACGCCGAGCGGTAAAAATTGCCCAAATCGTCTGCTCTTCAGATGCGTTTATAAATTAAAATCACTTTACCATAATGAAGATTGATCACCAAAATGGAATCTACCTAAATTATTATCTCAATTAAGACAATATTTCTATTTTTAAAGTAATATTAAAACGTTTTTTATACAGCGCCATCTTGTGTACTTTTTGTGCATCAACTACAAAATTGACAGAATTGACAGATGATGAAATTTACAAATGTCAGATGTGACAGTTCTCATGAATTTTGAAAAACCCAATTGTTTAAATTAAAAATTTTCGGCCAAAAAGTTTAATACAACTCTTGTGCGTTAACTATTTTACAGCGCTCAATCATTAAAGCACTCCGGCTACGCCGTCGTGCTTCAAACTGATTTCGCGCTGTAAAATGTAAGTAACCACACGCGACTGTAAATAACTATTCTATACCAGAGCTCATTACTATCGGTCCACTCATTAAAAAGTTAAGTTGGCAGCAATAGCGTTTGACCTTGATCTAACTGTGGCATGCGCAGAAGCTAATCCTCTTGCGCAAGATTGCCAAAACTTGTTAAATATTAATTAATACACTCAACTTTGACAACGTGTAAACCTCAAAAATCGCTACATTCAATTTTCCCCTAATTTTCTCCCTAAAGAATTGAAAGTCTGATTTACAACCAAGAATTATCGAAAATTTACACATGAGAGTGGACTGATAGCGATGAGCCGCACTTTACAATCACTATCTAAAATTGACATTTTGATTGCCATTTTGTCAAGTGTAAGTAAGGCTCGACAGCAATGTTTGCAGCATTTGGTTGATAAAAAATCAATGAATTAAAAATGTTGATATGACCCTTCTGTCAATTTTTTGACGTCACTTGCAATTTTCGAATGTTCTAATAGATGGCGCCACTAATACAAGTATTTTTCATTTTCATTTTTAGGTGGAAAAATCATCTTAAATAGCGAAACAACTTGTGTACTTTGTAAAAAAACTTTATTATGATAACCTTTGTTTTATCCCCCTTAAACAGCTAGTGCAATGTGACTTTTTGCCGCACTGCTGCAGTTTTTTCTCACCGACTGCACAAAAGTAGTGTCGTCGTTGCCATGTGTGCAGCGTAAAAGTGTGATTTCAAATTGAAGCGGTAAAAAATATATTGACTTTTGTGATATTTTATCCGTTGAGTCTGCGTTAAAACTATCAAATAATGTGTCATTTAAAAATAATTATTGTTAGAACTGTCACTTCAAGTACCTAAGTATTTATATATTTTTAAATTTTGCTCGATTTTGTCGCGATTGTAGAAAAAATCTTGTTTTCTACTCGTGCGAAATGAATGTTACTAAAACAATAACATTTCGCGGCTTGTTGCAAAATAGTATATTAAAGAACGTGTTTTATAATGGCCAATTATAAAACAAGTCCTTTATACTATTTTTTCGAATTTGCACCCTTTTTTTAATAAAAAATTTAAATTTTCCAATTCTAAGACTTTTCGTTTTGCACGATTGGTAATGGTTTTGTAACCACAACTTGCCAGTTGATTTTCAAATTCAATTTAAAATTTGACATTTTATTATAATTTTCACAATCACTGAATTTTGACGTAACGTAACCTAACCTCACAGCCAGTATTTACATCTATTATATTTAGGTACAATTATTGTTGGCCGCAATGGACAATTCAATTATATTGATACATTTTTTATTCACGCAGCAATTTATTAAACACGAATCGTAAAATCCAAATTGACCAAGAACTTGACAGGAAACAGGTGACAGTCAGACTAATTAGTTCTGCCAATTCTTAAAAACAAAATTTCCTACTTTGAGTTCTCTTATAGATACCTATAAACGACTCTAAATTGAGTACTTTAATGGACCTATTAAAGCGGCAAATTCGAAAAAAGCTATTTTAAACTGTGTTTAGTAAAATAATAAACCAAACGCAAAATAAACGTACATTCTGAGGTCGTGTCAGGATCTAAGATTGTAGTCTGCTTCATCTCGGAACAACTGTTGTTCGTTCTCGGAGAACAATTTTTCAAATATTTCAATTCTTCATGCAGAATCATGGAAGAATGGGCCGCCGTTATGGTGTAGTAGACCTGCAACAAATCGTTTATAAAATCTCGTTCTGGTTAAACGATCTCAAATGCAATTATTCATAATTTAGGCATGAATTTTTGAAAACACTGTCGGAAACGATCGTTTTACAAAACGCCAGAATCATTGTAATCAGGATAAATGATGGTCAGTTTAGATAATGGAATAATCATTCAACGAGCATTCACAATGATAAATTTCGGGTGAAATCGCACGTTTTGTTTTCACGTTTTCTCCAATTATTTGGTTCCGATAAGGAAACTTACAAAAGTGATCAACACAACACGAAGAAAAACAAATTATTAAATTATGAAGACGGAGTGAGGCCCAGCTGTCAAACTTTCAATTCGCTTTTTCTGATTTATTCCATTGCGGCTTATAGTTTCGACATAAATTGCCTTCTTCAAAGTTTTTCTTGTAACTCCCTTGAGATTTGTAGTTGTTGAAAGTGTTTATCGTCTAATTTACATCAACATCTATTTCTCAATTCAGATGGGCGTAAGCGGTCGATATTTGTCTGCTTGTTTTGGTATTGTATTGCTTCAAACTTTTGTTTTATTAACACTCCCGCATCTGCTGCGTGGAAACAGAATTATACAGAGTGGATCTTGAACAGAACAATTTCGATCAACGTGAAATATTTAATTCAGTTCAGAATAATTGTGCAGCGAAGAACACCTGTATAGTGACCAAGAGAACCTGTTAAATATTTATAGAGTTTGGTGAGCTTTAAGAAATTCATTGAGGCACTTTTTCGATATTTAAAACTGCATATTCATGAGCCCTTGAGAAGTTCCAATTAATTTTCATCTGTAAACTTTGGAAATTTCTTTCCATTTTCACTCAACCAATTGCGACGTTAACGTCCACTTTAACAAGAAATGGAATTACCGCCACAATTCGCTACTGAACACAAGATATGATTATTACAAATGTACGAATTATGCAAAGCATTTAAGTGCTAACAAGGCCCATTTACGAAAATTGGATTATTGTCGTCAGATTCGTGCCAACACCTGCGGTCCGAAGTCATCTTGTGATTAAAGTCTAGAACAAGCGCATTAGGGCGCAAGGGTTAATTTTAAATTGGCGCTAGGTTGGGGTGCACACGGTGTATTCATGTCCGGTGAGTCTTGTAATCCTCCTCGGGTTGTCATAGAAACAGGAAGCATGTTAAACTCCTGCTGATCCATCCATCACGGGCTGTACTTGCAGGAGGATTACGAGAATGGATATTTTAGATGTTTTTTTCGTCTTTTAATGTGTGTTTGGAGCGATTCGGATGTTTAATTTGGCGAAGGAAATGTTTGGACAGTTGAGCTGTTGGATTTATAATGTGTGTTCGGGGAAATCATGAATAATCTTGTTGATTTATTTTGCACGTTTAATTAGCGTTGCATAGTTATGGTAAAAGTAAAACTCTTTCAGAGAAGCATATAGGAATTGACCCGGCGCCTAATTCAAAAATTCAGGTAAAAATCAACTAGAAATTAATTAGGCACTCCATTAAACATCCGATTACCTCAAGCACTTTCTTTAAATTTAATAGGTCATCAACTAGAAAGTAAAATCAAATCCTCAAGAAGAAATAAGACAAAGCATTTATTTATTTTTATTTATTTTGCACGATTAATTAGCGTTGCACAGTTATGGTAAAAGTAAAACTCTTTCAGAGAAGCATGTAGGAATTGACCCGGCGCCTCCACCAATTTTAAAATTCAAAAAGTCAGGTAAAATCAACTAGAAATTAATTAGGCACACTATTAGACATCCGATTACCTCAAGCACTTTCTTTCAATTTAATAGGTCATCAACTAGAAGTAAAATCAAATCCTCAAGAGGAAATAAGACAAAGCATTTATTTATTTTCATTTATTTTGCACGTTTAATTAGCGTTGCACAGTTATGGTAAAAGTAAAACTCTTTCAGAGAAGCATGTAGGAATTGACCCGGCGCCTCCACCAATTTTAAAATTCAAAAAAAAGGTAAAAATCAACTAGAAATTAATTAGGCACTCCATTAAACATCCGATTACTTCAAGCACTTTCTTTAAATTTAATAGGTCATCAACTAGAAGTAAAATCAAATCCTCAAGAGGAAATAAGACAAAGCATCCGATTACACTTCCATTCGGTTGAAATTGCATCGGTATAAAGTTATCCGATCAGGGTAGACCAAATTCGATTTCGCCTCAAATTAAATGAAGTGGTTTAACAGAGTGGATCAACTGCTTTCTTAATTATGACTACTCCGCCGAATCGATTTTATAGAAAAGCTATTCTCAAGTTTCAAACGAACTTGAGAATATCGCATTGCAAACTGTTTGGTGCATAATGTAGCAAACCATTTATTGGATGTAAAAATAGGCCAGCAGGTGCCATTCCAGAAATATTATGCAAATGCGGGTCACAACAAATTAAGTGTTGTGGAATTTTTCCTCGCGCAACGTTAATTAAAATTAAAAATATTTGGGTCGTTTAATTTGTATCGTCGAAGAATAAATTCCCCTTTGGTTCAAGGACTTTGAACAATCTACCAACTATCATTTATAACTGTCATGTTTTTTCAAGTTAAAAGTTTTTATCACCGTTAATATATCCTTGAATGTTTCCCAAGTAGAATTTGTTCACTTATCGATAGTTCTTTTAGTTGAGTTTCATACTCCATCTGGATTTTGGATTTAATTTATTTAGACCGGGTTGAACCCATTTTTTTGCGTAATTACTTTGCAACGTATATTTTATTTATAATGGAAGGGAGGGAAATGAAGAGACTGATGTTTTTTATGGTAATTACATAATGAACTATTCAGGGATATTTGTGATGGTGCAAATTTTTTTCAATGTTTCTGTAAATTTGTGTTTGTTTCAACACGAACGAGATGACCGAGTTGAATTCTCCAGTACAGTTTTAAAAAAAGTGGAAGTTATATTTTTACATTATGCTGTCACAACAATTTAAATTATTTGGAAGCTTTGGGAATACGTAGGTCATTAGGTACCTGCCTAGCAATTTTCAAAACCTTTAATTGACATTCCCCTACATTTGCCCACCCACCCCATCCCCTGCTATCATAAATAAATATTATAAATAAGCGATGGTACGGATTTAGTTCTTTTAAATTTCTGTTTATGACTAGTTCATACTGAATTTACGATTTGCGATTTTTTGTGTTTAGTCAAAATAGCTCTCCATGACGCAAAAAAAATCTGTAGCATTTAATAAATTTTATTCCATTTTTGATTTTATTTAAAGCTGATTTTTATTTAAATTACAAAAAAATATATCACAACTAAATTTAAATGATCAGTAATATGTAGGTACGCCACTAAAAGTATCTTTTTCAAGGGAAGAAATGTGCTATTCGTCTCAGTAAATTAGGAGTTTATAAAACGATATAGTTATGGTTTTGTGAACCGAAGCAGGTAATATTTTGGGGTCCGCAAACTTCGAAACATCTCTTGCGCCACCAGCGGTAAAACAGGCGAACTAACTGCTCAAATAACTTTACAAACAATAATTCATAATAAAAAAAGGACAGGTTTATAAGCAAAAAATTTTGGTGGATTCAACGTAGATATTTTTCTTGTATTTATTTACCCAATATTGGCCACTTTTAGGTATTTCTTTCGAAGATATTATGCATTTTGTAAAAGAATTAATATTCAAACAAATGTAAAAGATGACAACGATTTGTCAAGATAGCGCCCTTTAAATTGACATATCAAATGTTCATACCAATTTTTGTGACATTCTATGAAGATTTAGAGTAAAAATTATGAAAAAACATGGTTAAAAACCTGTTTTTTTGCTTTAATTACGATACAAAAAACTGAACCAAGTTATAACATAGCATCCTCGCTACAAAATAAAAAAATACACATTTTGGTGTATAACATGTCCATATTAGTTTAAAATTAATATCCAAAAAATCGAAAAAAAGCAAAAAAACACGTTTTTTTGCTCTTATATTGTTATAAAAAAGTGAACCAAGTTATAACATAGCATCCTTCCTACAAAATGAAAAAATACACAGTTTGATGTAAAAGAAGTTGATATTATTTCAAAAAAAGTGGCAAAAAAAGCGAAAAAAAGGATTTTTGTCACTCCCGAGCCAACTCGGTGAAGCAAACTTTGGTAACACGCTAAATTATGTGGTCCAGTGAAACCGGAAATCCTAGAACCGTTGAATCAATGTTGAATTTAACGTTTGCACTTCTTTTATTGGAATTTTCATGAATGCGTTTCGCATTAATTTATTTTGTGTCGAGTCAGTCAATAACAATTAACCTTCGCTTTTCCTTTGAATGGAAAATGTTTCCCGGAAACAAAACTTTTCATAACGTTTTAGTCATCAAATTTAATTAAACGGTTTTTACAGACGCAAACAAACATTGCGATGTAAACAGGCGGATCTGATAAAAAGTCCAATTTTTAAATTAATTGTCTATTATTAGGTACGTATCTCTTTTATGTCTCGTTTCGCTTTTACGCTCACTATAAAATAAACGAATAAAATGCATTTTATTGTTCGCAGGACCTTATTTGCTGGAGTATAATCGTATTGTGTGTTAAGTGGAGAGTTTCAGATTACCGCTGCTATATTTTTTGTCATTCTCGAAAGGTTTTATGTCTTGTCTCTTGGTTGCAATAAAAGTCGAAAATATGTTTTTCTGGCAATAAATAAGATAATTTGATGGAAAAAAAGCCGCTTTGAAGTATGAAAAGCCAAGCTACTAGAACGCAATTTTAATATACACCGTCATCATAAAACCAATAAATTGAAATGATTTTTCGCATATGTTATTTCGTGCCCGACTTTGGAGTGAGAATAACGAAGCGATTTTCCCAATCTCGTTCCATATTTCGTTCGTTTTGCGTTTTTGCAGTGAGCGAAGTAATAAATTTAATTAAAGTTTCTCAGCTCTCACAGTCACTAAAATAAAATTAAGAGTAGATATGTAAGTGCAGGAAAAGAGCTAAAGAGGAGATACGATGGAGTAGACATTTATCTAGCTTTGCATCAAACGCTAACTTCCTTGAAATACATTACGCTACATTATCTCCGATACGAAACTCCCTAAAGACTTGTTCTATCCTGTCACGTCTTTAAGACCGCACTAAAATGCTAAGCAAAATTAATTTCTGCACGTCATAACGTTTGAAAGCGACTGACTCTGAATGAGTCAATTTAAGTGGTTAAGTAGCTCCGAAAAAGGATTATAAACGTAAGAAGTAAAATAAATTGCCACTGTTGGCAAGGACGGGAATTAAGCAATTAGCACATTTTGTTTATGAAAAATTGTTTTACGGATATAGTTTTACTAACTCGTTAAACTAACATTGAAACTGAAACGGAAGGATCAATTGTGGCAAGTGTGATTTGATAACGAGGGTATACAAATGAGCGCAAACTTTGCCCTTTTGTCACGTTGCGAATTTCGTATTCGACGAGAATATGTACCCATTTATACAGGGAAAATTTAATTCAACCAAAGTTGTGTGCTATTATTGTTAACAGACAAGTTTGCACCATTAATGTGTGCCTACATGGTTAGTTTATGAAACAAATCTATTATTGATATGCGAGAAGCGAAATCAATCTGAGATGTCTAATAATTGGAAATCTGGCATCTAGGGCAGGGAGTTTGTTTTTTCGCCATTTTTTACATTCATTTTTTTGTCTCAATTAAAGACTGTTAAGATGCTTTAAATTCTTTGGACCGTTGGGATTTACTAAATGGAATATATAGATTAGCTGAATATTTTAGTCATTTAGGGTGGGTTTCTCCAACTTTTAGTTAACTTATAGTTACGCAACTAACAGTTAAAAAAGCTAGAAGTTATCTTCTAAGTAAAAATTTAAGTTTTTCCACAATATTTCAGGTTAGAGTTAGTAAACTGATAGTTAACCAAAAAAATTGTTATGTTGGCAAAATTTAAATGACGGTTTCTAGTTATTCTTGGCTAATTTTTGACTTTTTTTAATTTTTGACAACATTTTTTGTTTTGATCTGTGATTCGTTGTATAATAAATGTATAAATTAGGGTCTAATAAGAAACGTAGTCGATTTATGAAGCCCATTTGAATTCGCAAGTATTTTCGCAAAAACTCAAAAATCGCAAAAAGTTGTACTTGCTACAACTATCGATGATATAAAACAAATTTTTCCGTCAGCTTCTAGAGCGTTGTCAACTATAAGCGTATGCAGATTTTTAAAATTTGATCCTTAAAATTAAAGACAATTTTAGGGCCGGACCCTCTATGTAGCCGACAAGCGAAAGCATTGGGAAAATTCGTTTGCTTCCCATTTTTCAAAATGATTTACTCGTTGTTTTAACAGACGACGTCTTCTTATAGGCAAATAATCCTCACCATTACTGTACACATTTATATAATATCAATTATCTATTGTGACATTTGTAGTAGAATTTGCAAATTCTTAATTCTGTAAATTAACGTTAAACTACAAGTTAACTCGAACTTCATGTACTAGTCAAATTAAATTGTGAGTTAACTCAAAACTATTAGTTTAGAACAATGGAAAAACACTTCTATGGTAGTTAACTATTAGTTAATTAAAACTGTAAGTTAACTAAAGATGGAAAAACCCAGCCTAAGAGATTCTTTAGGTTTTTTTTTAATGCAATAGAGTCATTTTTATAAATGTTTTGCAGTATTTCAGTGTACTTGTATGTATAGAGTGAAAGGCAACACAAAATAGAAATTTGATGACTTTAATAAAAATTATTTGTTCTATACAAAGAAGTAATCCAAGTGTGTGCCTTAAAAATTTGAACGTCAAAAACAACTCTAACGACGAAGAAATGTTGAAGATCTAATGACCTAATAGTAATTTGGATCACAAGGCCGGAAAATGCTCTTTTGCAAGTGAGTGAAATTGCGATGACGAGCCAGAGCCGAGTCGAAGCAACACGAACACTTCTAAAAGCATTTCCGGACGTGTGATCCACAGTATTTTTTAGGCGAACAAAATTTAAAGAAGCAAAAAAATTTCTGATCTAGTGACTTTTACTCTTTAAGGTTGCTCCTAGTAAGTATTTTAGAAATAAAACATTCTAACCTATTTTAAAATACTTCAGCACACTCCTGTCAATTGATGACAGTGCAATACCAACCGGTAAACAAAAAAAAATCTAGTTTCTTTTTGGGAGGCCTAAGCCGCCAAACGCCATTTTCCGGCCTATTTATTCGTCTTGAAAAACGTTAGAAAAAGACGGCGGCTTAAAAATTTCATTTATTTGTGGCGTAAATCTAATGCAATTTGTACTTATTTATAAACTTTAAAAAAAAATTCAAGAACAACAAATTACACTTTGTTGCCCTTGATGTAAGAGTGGTTTCGAATACTTCTATGCCAACAATTCACGAAACTAGGGATGGTTTTAGAAGAAAACAAAAATATAAAACGTTTATGTTAATCTTAAATAAAACGCATTTTATAAGCGCATCTTTTATATTTTTTTATGAACAATCTTTTTTTTAAGATCAGTAGTAATCTGCCATCAAGTGACGATCCCATCTACCCTGATACCTTTTAGAATGGTGGAAGCTCTTTCTCTGCTCTTCACTATAATTTCCTAGATTCTCAGGAAATCTATCTAGATGACTAGAGAAAGTGTAACTTTATGCCCATATTTACTGAAAATCTTGAAGCATTCCAACTTTTGTTGGTCACGTGGCGTGCGCAAAGCGAATTTTTACATCATAATAAACACTTTATTATAATTGAGTGGAGTTATGCAGAAACCATCCAACCCACAAAATTGCAAAAAATGAATTAATACTATTTTTGATATACTAATACACCTTTCTTTATTATAAAAGATCCGTTCAACTAGTATCCTAACTCTTAAGGCCACAATTTAAACGTGCGGTACCTCTAAAACCCTTATTAATTTTAGCAGAAAATATCCAACCCACATGCTCCCTTTTTGCTGTTTACGGTCTAAACGATCAAATGAGCAATCGGTGACTATTTATACTTTTGAAAAAATTTCAGAAAAACGTACCATTTGATTATTTTTTAATTTAAACTGTCTTAACGGAAGTACTTCGGTTGAAGATGTTGACGGCTACAACGTCAAAATTTCAGATTGTAAAATTGAAGTAATAGTATGATTTCTCTGTTGTGAATATTATTGTTAATTATTATAACAATTATTAAATTCCAAACGAGTTAAAAACGTTTTTATTTATTTTGCAAAAAATCTAACCCCCAGAATGTCAAGAAATTCATGTCAAAAAAAGCAGAGCCAATTCAGTACTTACAAAAATATATTCGAAAACTATGGTCTTGAAAACATAGAAATCCGTAGAGATATTTATATTTTGTAGCTTCACATCTACGGAATTAAGACGAATGGTTGTATGCGGTTTGCGCAATCGTTCTGGGATCTTAAATCTCTTTTATCGTTGACCTTACCTCTTATTAATGTCGATATTAATGAATCAGTTTGTCTGAAAAAGGATGCGTTAATGGGTGTCATTAACGCTCTCTTTTTCATTATTCATTATGCAGCTCTCGCTTCGCTCGTTCGTGGTTTAAACAGTGTCGATCATTAATCGCCTTCATTAACAAACTAGTTTATTAAATAACTATTAAAGGCTGGCATTTTTCAGCACGACAGATAATATGAAATTAACGATGGAAACAATTGAAAAATCGACCAAATTATCAGTTGCAAGACACTATTTATATAGAACGTCAAAATAAAAGATTGAACGACGTGAAATTTTATTTCCCTGTAAAATAAAAAATCGGGCGGCAAGTTATATTTATCAAGACAATAAAGATATTCTCCAGGCAATTAATTGATTCCACCTGGTTGTTTAATAACTTCAACGACAGAATGCAACAATGGTAGACTAAACTATTTCTTAACGACATAAATTTTAATTTCTCGACAGACACAGCAGAACAATAAAATAAAACCAGCAAACGGCCGAACGTAGGAGATTTTCAAAATATCTTGCACGACAGTTGGAAAACATTAGTTTGCCGTTTTTAATAGATTGCGCACGACTGGTAATTTATTTACTGGTTGTGAGGTGAAATTTGTTTGTCGCCGATTTTAGCCATTCTGTCAAAGAAAACATTAACAGTCGTTGAAAACATTAATAATTGTCGATCACATGTTTTTTTGTCGCTAAAATTAT
This sequence comes from Gnatocerus cornutus, assembly GCA_029298725.1. Lineage (NCBI taxonomy): Eukaryota > Metazoa > Arthropoda > Insecta > Coleoptera > Tenebrionidae > Gnatocerus > Gnatocerus cornutus. Next base: position 3,774,859 of record CM055510.1, read on the forward strand.
TATTATTGTCTGACATTCACCTCTTTTCATCGTTCTTACTCTGTCGTTCAGTTATTTAAATTTGTCGTTGATTAACAACTAATCAGTCGGGGTTTTTCTATCGGGAAAATCTTTATATTTGTCGTGCTCGTATATATACCCCTTTTTTAAATAATATCCAATTTTTATTGCGTAATAAACAGTTTTCGACTCCTTGCGAACTTATTTTATGCAAAAATATTTGAAATGAGGAATATTTTCCGTTTTATTTTTGGAACATAATTTCTTAAAAGGTTTTTGTGATAGATTAAAGAATAATCTAGCAAAGCGTCGATTCGTGTTTATTTTTTTGGACCAAATTTATAACCATCCCGGGAATTTGGCGAGGAATAAATTCTTTATTATTGAACAAACTTTAGTAATAAGGAAATGTGCTTCTGTGCTTTTATCGGAGACACGCAAATTTGTCATTTGTCTATAAAAGTTTTTATATAGACTTGTAGGAAACTTAACAGATTTGTGTGGCTTCGCTCTGTAGGCAAACATACAGTTTGTTTAAAAATTCGTTTTGATTAATTTAAATTATTTAAACGGAAGTGTAATTATTCTCCGTTTATTTATTAAAAAACATTTGCACTGAAAGTTTATTAAAACCAGAATGCAGTTTTTAATTAGTGAGCAAATGGGGAATGAATAAATTTAAATTACGCAACAGTGCAGCAGTTTTATTTTTTGCACGATCGGTAATTTTATCAATCTACTGAAGATTATCGGGGTGGTATGTCAAATTTACAACCAGACTTAGTTGTCTCTTAGGGTCTTAGGGCGGAAAATAAAGTTTCAACACACCGCCATAAATGGTTAAATAACTATTAAATTGGGGAACGCATGATAATGAATATAAAATTTAAATTTTCTATTTTCGTTGTATCTAAAAATGCAATCCATAACCGATAATTGAATACTTGCACTAAATCATGTTTTATTACTGCAAGTATATTGAGGATATTCTCATAAAAAATGCATAAAAGATCGTGATTTTTACATCCTTTTTAATTTCACTAGACGCAGGTCAGATTTCAATAATTTGTATGTATTCTCAGAAGGTATTTTAATTAATTATAACTGCACCACTCATTAGCAAGGATTAATAATAATAATAACGCATCTACGAGTAATCCGATATTCTCGTTAACGAAAGTCATTTTTCGCAGCAAATAACCTGCTAGCAAAGCACAGTAATTGCTTGATTAAAATTAATGTTTGGTCGTTTCAAAACATAACCTGACTGTCTTAAATGTTTAATTTCACGTCAATTTAATAGGATATTGAGAGCTCAAAGGGTTAGTTTATTAAATTTCACTCTACTCAGTTTTCCTACATAATAGGAATAAAGAGGGAATATTGTTTGCCAGATTTTGCATTGGATCCTCGTTAACTGGAATCGGCCAACCTGAAATTTTATAATTAATTTCGAAACTGTCTGAAAAAGTGGGACTAGAAACGTGCACTTGACAAGCTTCTATTTGCAATCGTAAAGCTTGGGACGCATTGAAGACCGTAGATCGTTAGTTTTTAGGTTAAAAGCATTTTAACAACTTCCTACAAACTTCTGAAATAAACCGATTCTAGGAAAAAACGCCAAATATTTACGTCAAACCGAGGAAATTGTTCTAAATATTTACGAGGGAGCTTTATTTCAAACAAATTTTTGTGATCCAGATTGACCTTAAAATATGATTTCATGAGGAGATTCACCAGTGAAAAATGAGAATTTTTGTAATAATGTATAGTTAAAAAATGACGTGCTACTATTTATAATTACCCGTGTAGAGTTTGCGTGGTCGTAATTTATCGTATAAAGTGAAAATGTTTTTGCGTGACTTTTTCTGGATAACTCGAGGTGAAAATGTTATTAATTATGAACAAAAAGAATTTATTTTGCTTTGTTTGTGAATAACAAAAATCAATGATGGTGAACGAACCTGCGTAAAATGTGCTTTCATTGCCTGTCTAAGTTTAGATATAATTGAAAAAAAATCCCGTCAAGTCTGTAGATTTATAATTTTTCAAAAAGATTTATGTCTTTTTTATTTAACTTTGAAATGGTGTAGACGAATGAGAGTTTAATTACTGAAATGAGTGGCAGTATTTTTAATGTTTCGTTTGAGGTGTCACAGGATAATAAATATACGGCCAGCAGAACACATTTTTGTGTCAGAATTTTTCACAAAATTTCACCAGAGCAACAAATTTCCTTGATTGATACTACTGATCTGTAAGATAATGTAAACATAATAAAGTTGCATCTAAAACTAATTTGAAAAAGTTATTTCAGTTCATAACATTGCTTCACATACTAAGAGCCAGTTAATAAAGATCAAACCTTTACGACATGCAAGAACTAAAACTTGGTGGCCTCGTCGCTATAAAATTACCGGGATGTTTATGACAAGTTTTTAGTGGGGTTCAAGAGAAGTTAATTAAGACAGTAAACAAAGTTAATGTTTTAATCTGTTAAAAACAAACTTTATTAAGTCTAAACCCACGAAATTAAACAGTTAATCTTGAACAAATACAAAAAGAAAGCTTTCAAACTTAAAACTTGCAAAAAATGTGTATTCTAACAATATGATTTTTGTCTAAATGTTTGTGGATACTTTTAGCATTGTCCCTACAATTTTTCCTGAATGTTTGCTCTATATCGTGTTTGCTTTCCACGATATTTGAGTAATTTTTTGCTGCGGAGAAAAGCAGACATCTGAGAATAACGAGTGCGGCGTTTTTGTTGCTTTCATAGAAAACAGAAAGTTGATACTTCCCCACTTGGAACAAAAGAAACGTCAATCTCCGTAAAATCATTTTTTTTAAATAAACAACTTGAGTTTGAGTATCATTTTTTTATTGTTGTGCAATGAATGGTTGTTAATTTGACTGAATTAATAGTTTGTTTCTCCGTAATGAGAGGTCAGTTGGATGTCATATAATAGATTTGTGGTTGTTGGTTAACAAATGTTTCATGCACTCATTAGCGTATTGTCTTTCGTGCAGTAACCAGCTATGAAACTGTTTTGATTCCGCCTTTAAATTCAAACTAGAATTTGAATGAGTTGTTCCTTATTATTCATTTATTCACTCTCACGCAGTATAACTAAGTGTTTACAATTTTAAATGAGAAGTATTGCTGAGGTTTCTTTTTAAAAGATATGTAAAAGGAAAAAAAATGATGAATTTAGCGTAAACAACATAAGAATGGGTTTGGACAAACTAACAATGTTGATGTAAACAATAAAATGGAAGTTTAAAGGAGTGTTCACACCAAATGAACAGAGAAATTTGTGTGTTTTTGTTGTACGTTTCCTAAAAATGTTAAATGTTCCGTGAGTTGTAACTTGTTACCCGGCGCATTCACCATATTGTGTACAATTGCGTCCAAAAATAATGCACCATCCCATTGCTTATTTCCAAACAGCTTCGGAAAACATTTTGAGGGCCTCGCCAGAGCAGGTACAAGTCTGATCTTGACCATCCCAGCACATCTGGGTAGTCATAAAATGGTAATTTTTCAATGTTTGCTAAAACCCTGTTCTAAAATTATTTAGGTCTTATTTTGCTGTGCTGTGATGGTAAAAGAAACGTATAAATACTGTGGAGCGTTTATGACTTTAACTTTTTAAACAGTTTTCACCAAACTTATCGCAAGACCCTATAAACATAATCACCCTCAATGGGTGGGTCTTGTCTGAAGACCAGAATTTATCCCCAATAAATTACAGCCTTTTTGTTGATTCAAATTTACTGAAATTGGGGACAAAATATTTGGAAATAAAGTTTCAGGACATACAGACAAATAATATAGGTAGATTACTCAACGTGTGAAGTTGAGTTTTGTTTTCTAATGTGGACTTGTAATAATAGAGTTGAGGAATGATTAAAATTTAGATTAGCTTAAAAGTGCAGTGTGAAAATTTTCAAATTTCGCTTAAATTAAATAAAAATATAATTGTCAATTTTGACATGTCAAATCACTTGCTCTCATTGTTATGTAACTTTTTCACTTACTAGTTAGTAGAAACATAAGTTAATTACTAGTGAAAAATTGAAGAAAATTTGAGTTTCTTAGGTCTCAAACAATGACAGAAAATGTATTTTTATGTCAAAATTGAAAAAAACAATATTTTTTAGCTAAAGACAAATAATTAAAAAAAATATACACACGGTTTACAAAAACAAAATTAAATCCTTAATTTTGATCAAAGATTTTTACGAAACCAAATAACGTTATTGGGGTTTTTACATCTGAAAAACTAAAAATTATAAGTTGGCCATAATCAGTAAAACATGTGAACAGCTTAGCAAAATCAAGAAATTGGAAAAGACGCATTTACCAACACTAGTATTGTTGCCAAATTTTTAACAGCACTAGGATTGTTAAATGTGCCTTTATACAATTTCCTGCTAAAGTGATACTGTTACTCTAACAATTTAGAATGAAATGAAATATTTAACATTATGTTAAAGTGACATAAGTAAGTTGCAAGTTTAATTTAATTTCAATTAAATTATTGCGTTAAACGTTACTTATATTGATCAGAATTAAAAATCGATTGTTCTAAAATTAACTTTTTTAGCAATGATAGTGAATTGTATGAAGAAAAATGAACGTTAGAGTAATCAATAATTTTAAGAAATAAATTAGAAATTAAAAATTACATCTTTAATTAAAATGAATATTTAATTCCATCAAATGTCAGCAATCAAACTTAATTAAATGCGTGATTAATTTAATTGCAATCAACTTATAGTGGGATCGGGGTCATTGATTAAGAATACAAACATAGATTCAAAATTTCTTTCAATGTTCTTCATACTATGTTGTTTATTCGACTTAATCTTCAAGAGTTGTCGAGTAAGTTGTAAATAAAATTTGGTTGTCTGACGCACCCCTGTACAAAAACTGACCGCTCAGATCTTAAGCAGACCAACCCAAAAGTTCTAGGGGTAAAATGTATTGTTGGGTGCATATTCTGTTCATACCCTGGTGCATTATTTTTGGACGCAATTGTACCTTTACATATTATGCTATATTATCCGCCTTATGCCGACAGGGTTTCGTTTTTTATTTTAAAATTATATTTTAAACTTGTAGAGGATGAAAGTAGAAATCCAAGCCCATGAAAGTTGTTTTCAGCAAAAGAGAATTGGGTGTTAATACTGTACAATTATTAAATCATGTCTAACAAAAATTCTTGTATTTTTTTCGAAAATAAAAAATGGGTGTGATAGATCACAATTTTTTAATTCAGAGAACGTAGTTTTGTCAATATCGTCGTTAAGTTGCTAAGTCATTTTAAATTTTTTTGACGGAGCTCGATAAATCTCAATTTTTCACATATTTGTCGTCCAATCTGAAACATGAAAACTTGTAGACTGAAAATAGATTGTTTCTTCATTCTGAAATTACAACACATGAAAGAATCGAACGCTAAATCTTTTGGTTTTTATTTTTACAAAATCGAAAACGTATTTGATCCAAAAATGAACTTAGCAACTTAACAACGCGTCGATATGTATTACACAACTTTGCACAACAGGTCCTCTATCGACATAAGCAGCGTAAATCAAATCACGCAATTTTTAATTAATGAAAATGGATGATGTAATCAATATTGTTGATATATTTCACAAAAGGACACTTGATTAAGTGGTTAACTATGTGAGAGTACTTGACTTGAAACCGCTTGACTTTATAAAAATTGATTTTTAAAATGCAGTGAATTCTTTGGATTCCTTCTGATTAGTGGAATTTTTGAAATATTTTATTGTTGAATTTTTTTCTATTCCTTCTACGGCTTTTAGATTCAGGGTTTTTTGATTTTTTGGATCCAATGGACTGTTTAGTCTATTTTAATCGGTGTATAGGATTCTAAAATAAAAACCGACCTTTGAACGAAATCAATCACATTTTAGATTCTCGATTTTAATGTGAAGAATATACAGGTGTGTCGTAAGTCGCGAATAAACTTGACGAATTCATAAAGACAGGCCTTAAAAAAGCATAAAAACGTGGTTTTTGTTGTTACATCAGTTTCACTTCGTAAGAGAGAAACTTTAAAGAAAGTTGTAACCATAATAATGAAGTTTTAAAGCATTTGTAACGAATGCAACCAATTTTAATAATCAAAACGTCATTAGTATTGGGTATTGAAAGTGTTAAATTTGAAAAAATGGTTGTGTATACAACATGGCAACACCGTATAATCACATTTTTATTAAAAACATATGAAACTATGGAAATTGCAAAATTTGGTTTACAATAGTCACTGAAATTGACTTTTGTTAGGTGTTTATTTTCTTGTTTGCATACATTCACATGGTAGAATTTTCTGCAAACGCGTCTTGTGCAATGTACTTAGTGCTTTCAAAGTGCGATGGAAATCATGAACCATTTATTAATTCGGGATTCAAAAATTCAAGTTACTAAGTAACAAGATTCATTAAAATCAACCTTTGTAGGTACACAGGTAGTAACAGTGATGCCAAATTAGCACAGTAATACTACTTAATATCTCAAGAACTATGCTATTTACAAAAATAATTTTTCCAACAATACTTTTTATTTAACTTTCCAAACATGGTGGTGGACAATTTATCCGCGACTTACGACACACCCTGTACTGCGGCCATATTGATTCCCATTTTTAATTTGCTACTCCACGTCAACTTTTGTCCAGATGAAGGTTGGAACTAGAAATGTTTTACAATACAATGAAAACTTCTTTTTTCAACACCAAAAATTATGTCTACGATAAAAAATTGTTTCAAAAAAATTTATTGTTCACCGATTTTTGTGAAAAATATTTAGACGGCACTAAAAGTTTGACTTTATCATGCCAGATTTACCGACCTATAGAGCATTAAGAGCTCGAACATTCATTTAGTTGGTTTTTTACTTATGGAAAGAGATGTTCAGAAATTGTAATTTGATTTTATGATGAAACCCAAATAAACCTCTCACGACAGGATCGTACTTAATTTTTTCTCCTTTTAACTACCAACACAATGCTACTTGAGTCCGGTTTAGTTCAACTGGGAAATCATAGAATTCTTGCAAAAACATATTGCCATCTGCCCCATTTGCTTTAAATAATTGTAATCAAATAACTTACTGGGAGATTTCCAACCCCTTGATCCATCTCTGTATAGCGGCTCAGACTACTGGTATTAATCCTTTTTTCTGCAATCGGGAAAGTCAACACAAATATCACATATGTGTTTTTTTATTCTAGAAATAAACCCATCCAGAAGACCCTGGAAATCAACCATCCATGTCCTCCACACTCATGCATTCTGGAAATTATACCCCTCCAGAACGCAGCCTGGACATCAGTCATCCATGTTCCTACACATAGGTTTGCATTCTCAGAATTTAATCCTTCCATAAAGCGGCCTGGAAATCCATTATCTGGGACGCATCCTGGAAATTGACCATCCATCCAATATGTACCACATTTTGATTCTGGAAATCCACTGTCCGGAATGTACGCGGTAATTGAAAATTATGTTATTCAGACAAACACCGTCATTTTGGAAATTATCCCATCCAAATATACTGTTCCAATTCATCTAACGTTTTTATGGCAGTACCACCCTTAGAAACGCTAATAAACCACACAATACCCCTCATAAATTGCGGTTTCGATAGTCCAAAAAGGTTTTAACAGGACCGGATGCATAAAAATATTGCATCGACAAATTCTGTTGCACCCCAAGCAGTAATAAGATGCAACAAATTTATTATTGATTTTTGGATTAATTTGTTTTGTGATTCATTTTACGGGTGATATGATAATTTAATAGGTACCTATATAATTGATTTATACCTACATTTACATTTTTTATTTTTACTGAGTAGTAAATTAAAGATTTGGATGTTCCAAAAGTTTTTAAAAATGACGAATGGGCGAAGAAACAGAGCCATTTAGTGCTTCGACTGCCTCCTTATTACTGTGTTCTGAACCCCATCAAACTAATTTGGAGCTCTCTAAAGAGATCGATTCGGAAGATGAACAAGTTTCCAAATTTAAGCTCGTACGTGGTGGACATGATTTGAACAGAAGCCGCCAAAATTGGACCCAATTTGTGGAGAAACTGTATTATGTTCAACAAGTTGAAGACAGTTATGTGTCGCCTAATTTTCCCAAATTTGTGATTGATTTGGAAGAAAGCGACGGCGATGAAAATTTCACTGAAAGCGACAGCGATTGATTTCATTCTAATTAATAAAAAAGAACAAACATGTAATTGTGTTTCCTTTATTTCCGATTTAATTCTTATTCTAAACCCGGCCCTGCCCCAAATTCGTTCTTGACCATTTTCGGGTACCTGAAAATGATTTACAATGGGGTTGCTTGCACTTTCGAGAACCCTCATAATCTTTGCGGTAATGAGGACTGTGTGCCATAAAAACGTTAGAAGAATTGGAACAGAATACCCACGTTTATTTGGCATTTTGGCTTTAAGCTACACATTGTAGCGTAGATGCGCATAATTTACTGAGTCAACCCATAAGCTTTTTAATATAGTGTATTAAAGAACGTGTATTATAATGGCCAATTTGGTGCACGAGTTCCCGGTGTACAAAACGAGCCGTAGGCACCAATGCCATTATAAAACAAGTCCTTTATACTATTTTTTCGAATTTGCACCCTTTTTTTAATAAAAAATTTAAATTTTCCAATTCTAAGAGTTTTCGTGTTGCACGATTGGTAATGGTTTTGTAACCACGACTTGCCACGTGATTTTCAAATTCAATTTAAAATTTGACATTCATTGAGTTTCACTATCATTGAATTTTAACCTAACCTCACAACGTGCATTCACATCTATTATATTTAGGTACAATTATTGTTGGCCGCAAAGGACAATTCAATTATATTGATACATTTTTTATTCACGCAGCAAATTATTAAACACGAATCGTAAAATCCGTAATGTGAAATTGACCAAGATCTTGACAGGAAACGGGTGACAGCCAGACTAATTAGTTCTGCCAACTCTTTAAAAACAAAATTTCCTACTTTGAGTTCTCTTATAGATACAATAGAGCTCATTACTATCGGTCCACTCATCAAAAAGTTAAGTTGGCAGCAGCCCTTAGTGATTTTTATCGGTAACAATTGGCAGCAAAAGCGTTTGACCTTGACGCAACTGTCGCATGCGTAGAAGCTAATTGTCTTACGCAAGGTTGCCAAAACTTATTAAATCTCTATTGAAACATTTCTTTTTCAGAAAATTTTCAATTAATTATTGATTAATACACTCAACTTTGACAACATGTTAACCTCAAAAACCGTCACCTTCAATTTTCCCCTACTTTTCATCCTAAAGAATTGAAAGCCAGATTTACATCCAAGAATTTTCGAAAATTTACACAGGAGAGTACTCTAATGAACCTATTAAAGCGGCAAATTCGAAAAAAGCATTTATAAGTTCCAGTAATGTCGTTATTATTGCTACATTTTGGTTTTCTTGCAATTTTTAATAACAAACTGCCAATTTAAATAATTTTTGTTCTAAGCATATTCTTTTTTTTTTAAGTGTATTTTGAGTACAGTTGTAAAAAGAGACTTTAATTTAAACGGTGTAAAAATTTCAAGTCCGATTCTTCACCCTAACAAAAGTTAACATAGGGTTAAAAATTCTCAAGTCCACTGTTAATAAAACGCACTGTATATTTTCATAACATTCCAATTACTTTTCCTCAAACATTTTCTTAGAGTTTATAAAATAAACATAAGCGCAAAATATAAAAAATTCCTTTAAGCTCCCTCAATTCAGAGTTTTTAACAGAAACAAAGGAATTAATTTTTAATCAAAAGAAAGTTTTCATTCCAAATCTTTGAGTAATAAAAGTTTACATTTATTGTTTTACATATGCATACAAGCTCGACTTGCTTTTAATTAAATTTTAATTTGATGATCGTTACGTTCGGTTGGAATCTAGCAGACAGAATAAACAAGAATGATCTCTTATAGTTCATGCATTTGGAATAAACTTGGGTTTTATTTGACGATTTTTTTAGTCCTGTAGGTAATTTATGTTGCACAATTTGTCACGAAATACGTGTAGAAAAGAATCTTTTCAACTCTCACAAACGACTTCAACAAATCTTGGCGGATTCTAGCGAAAAGATTTATGATTCTGATAAAATATTTATCTATTTTTACACATTCTTGGGCGCGCTTTAGTAGTCGAGCAATGTCATAATGTCGACCATCAAAGTTAGATCAGTTGAGCGATTCTGTTTACTAGAACATGCGAGATATTTTCGATATGAATATGTAAGATACTCGTGTCCTGTTTGCAATTCGAAGAAAATTTCCCCCTTTCATTGATCGGTCTCCATAACGTTATTTCTGGTTGCACACGTGCACCATTACTTTATTGAATTCAACCACACGTTCCCAATATCACTCCAGTGTTGACCGCGGGCCAATAACAACACCAATTAGTTCTTTTCCCCCGTAACACTACTCAAAGTATTCAAAATGTGTGTAATCTAATTTGTGTCAGCTCTGAAATAACTCACAAATTGTTTTCCCAACCGTCAATCATTTTTAATCGAATCAAGGCCTTGTCATTTATTTCGCCTTTCGGATTTGGGACGTTTCCATCAACTTTTTTCGGAACGTATTAGAAGAAGACAAATTTTCTCCGGTTTTTCTCGGGCGTGAGATATGGCGGCTGGTTTCCAATGTGTCGTTGTTCCATTTGTTATTAATGCAGTCTACTTTTCTTTATTGAAGCGAGGTGGAAACATGTCGACGGCTGGTTTAGCACGAACTCGAATGTAGAACACGACGGAATAAAAAACGAAGGAGAAGATGGACATGTCAAGATTTTGAATAATGTGCTTTTATATAAGATTAAAAGTTGTGTACACATACAACTTGAGCGAGGACGAGATTTCTTCATTTTACATTGTCAACTTCAGTTTATATTTGTTTTATTGTCTTCTTGTTCTCATGTATGAGATATGTTTATTTGATTATAAAATCTACAGTTTCTTTATTTGTCGACAAGGTTATGTAATGGAAGAAATAAGATTGTCTCCTGATTTGCCCGTTTTCCTCCATTAGGGCCGCTTTTACAAATCAGGTATAAACCCTGTATAAGCTTGGGGTAGTTATCCTAGGCATAATTTTATACCGCCGGTTAAAATTCCTGGTATAAATGGTGGCAATTTTACAAATACTTTTTCGGTCTAGGTTAGCTATACCGGAGATAAGCGAAATTGGTAACACTGGAAACAAAATTCCCCAAGTTTTATTTAATTTTGTTTGTCAAATGAACGGGATAAAGACGGTTTACGTTGTGGTTTGCAATTATTAAAATCACAAAATGTTGATAAATGATGTACCAATATTTGATTCGGATGATGATGAAGAAATTGTCGAACAACTGTCATAAGTACGAGGCCATAAACGGTTTGTAGATTGATTTTTACGTAAAGAAAAACTAGTTATCGAAAATGATGAGAAATTTGAAGGTTCCGTTCAAGTAATGAGACATTTGGAAATTTGTTGAGATTAATTCAAAACAGAATTCGTTCTACAACTAATCGTATTCACGTGATGCGACTAGAACCATGATCCTAATATGTACTAGCAGACTTTTGTAGCTTCAGTGAATCAATTGGATGTAATTAATTACACTGTTCGATAAATTGAAATTAATTTTGAGTACCTATTTTAAAAGTTGGTGTTTTGAAATCTAAGCAAAGTACTAAACAACACCTTTGTCTCAATAACTTTGGATCACGTATAATTTTTTTGTTATGTGAAATTAAAAAAGCGTAAAAAATATAGAAAAAATATTGTTAACATACCTTTATTCAGGTTTATTTATAATATTAACCTATTTATGGCTATAAATATATTCTTAGTTTCCTCCTTTTTTAGAACTTTTCAGATATTATTTATCAATCCAAGATTATTTAGAATTCAACAAGTTTTTTAACTTCCACTTCACAAAATATATTTATTTTATTATTCTTTAAATTTAAATATGATTAAATTTTTTCCTAATTTGCAATTTGAAATCGTACATATTTTACACATTTGTACAAAACTTACTAGATCATCTACCTTTTTTAAATTCGTTTTCATTCTTTATTTGGAGTTTATCTTCATTTGCTTTAGATAAAGTTCCTCGAAATCTTTGAGTATTTGTATCTTAATTTTTCTAATAATTTTTGTATATTTAATGCTTTTAATTTGCTGTTATTTTTGGTTTCATTATACATTCTCTATTACATTTTTTGGATAAGTTTATATCAGAAAACATAAAAGTTGCAAAAAAACTAAAATTTTCTCATGCAAATAATTATTTTTTAGCCGCCAATTTTGATGCAAAATTATAGAGCTTTTTGAACTTGCCACTTGTCTGAAGCACTTTGTAAAAATTTTTGAAGTGAAATATGTTAATTATGACAGGTAAACACGCATACAATTCCCACTTTTACCAGGAATAACTCCCCATCGCCGGTCGGCCGAATAAGAAATACCCATGGTTATACTCAAGTTTATCTATTCGACGAACTAACCACTGATTGTAAAACCCATTTCCAGGGTTTATCTCAGGAATAATGCTATTCTCAATTTATAACTGCTTTGTAAAAGCGGCCCTAGTCAGGATTTCATGCAATAATATTAATAAGAGAATACTAACATATTTTATATAATCCAAGGATGCATAAATGTAAAAACATTTAGATTTATGTAATATTTTGGATTTTAAAAATGTGTTTTTATTAATTTGTACAAAAGCTCACTTTGTTTTCCGTCTCTAGTTCTAAAACATCCCTTAAATACAGGGTGATTTTTAAATAGAGGCGGAATTAAAATCCATTACAGCTTATTGTAAATGAAGGAATTTGGTAGGTTTCGTTTTTTAAATGACTCAGTTAAAAAATATAATAAAAGAATTTTTTCATGCTACGCCAATGATTACTAAGGACTATGCATATTCATCGCCTGCTTGATAGCGTACTTCTATAACTCTATCAAGCAGGCGATGGGTACATTATTAACGAAAAAAATCCTCTGCGTTGTTGTAAAGGTTATTTTGTCAATATCAGTGGCGCCGAGTAAGATCAGGATTTTGGAATTTTCACCTTTACCTTAAAATTAATAAAAGTCACTGAAAACGCCTTCTACGTATTTCCGTAAATTTTTTTTTCGCTTCTATTTCAAAATCACCCTATACAGGGTCCGGCAACACTTGTGTCCACCCCTAAAATCGTCTTTAATTTTAATGATAAAATTTAATTTAATTTGAAAATAAAGAAATTTTCATACGCTCATAGTTGACAAAGCTCTAGAAACTGGCGAAAAAATTTGTTTTTTATCACGGTTTGGTTGGCGTCGCGACGCCTAAAAAGTGTAATTTTTAGCGATTTTTGAGTTTTTGCGGAAATATTCGCGAATTCAATTTTTTTTTCAACATAACTGATACAAATATCTGAGTTTTTATTTTAAGTCTAATGCAAATTGTGTTTAAAATTTGCGAAAAAAACGTTGTTTTATCAAGTTAGTTTTCAAAATTATAACAGCGCAGCGGCAAACTACGTTTACACCAAAATTTCACAAGTCACTTTATTCACTCTTATAAAAGTTAATTTTGATTAACACGGGCATGTTGCACTTTATGAACACCAGAAATCGTTAATCAACATCAACAAAGCGACAATTTCACCAAGTAAGACTTTTGTTACAATCTAAAGCGAGCCAAAGAATAGATGTCATTTGTGACACAAGATGTTGACAGATGGGTGTAAACGTAGTTCCCAATTTTGACTTAATGAAATTGGAATCAAACTTGATAAAACAGCATTTTTTTCTCAAATTTTGAAGCCAATTTGCATTGGATCTAAAATAACAACTGAGATATTTTTAACACATTTATATTGAATAAAAATTAAATTAGGAGTTGATATCACAAAACCTCACAATTAACTAAAAATTAGATTTTTAAGGCGTCGGCGAGGCCAAAACTATCAGTGGTAAAAAACAAATTTTTGCGTCAGCTTCTAAAACTTTGTTAACTGTGAGCGTATGCAAATTTTCGAAATTTTCTCTTTAAAATTAAAGACGATTTTGGGGGTGGACACAAGTGTTGCCGAACCTTGTATACCTATGGATTAAAGAAGAATTCGATAAATAAAAAAAAATTCTTATAATCCAAGAAAGACGTTGGAGCTGATAGATTTTAACTTCTAAGAGATTTTTAAGATTGACTCTAAACAGTTAACCCCATCAGCTAGTGGAACTAAATACTAAATAGAATTTCGAAAACTCCAGTAAAACTGGAAGATTACTTACAAAATCAAAACTCTTAAAGGAATCTAAGAAGAATCTGATAAAAATATAGAAAATCTAGACAAGATTATAAATAGTCTAGCAAAAGTATAAAATCAAAAGACAATCTAATAATAGAAATAGAAAAGACATAGAAAGAGCCGAAAAACATTAGGAAAAATATACACAAACAAACAAAATCTATTAGTTAATCTTAAAAAAACTTGGGATAAACTTAAAAAAATCTAAAAAATTAATATAAAGTAATGCACAATCTAAAGCAAATCTACAAATATTTTTTCCCCAAAGGGGACGGTAGGCCAAATAAGTTTGGGAACCTATAGTCTATAGTATAGAAAAACAATCTAAAGGAAATCTAGTCTTTAGGTTATCCTATGAAAGTCGAGAGAAATTGAGAAAACTTCAAAAAGAATCTACCGAGCTGCAATACAAGACTATAACATTGTAGTTGGCGTTGAAACCACGTAAAAATGTAAATTAAAAAAAAAACTCTGCTAAAGTAATTAAGAGCCGTCAACTGTCAAAATTTGACATTCTTGACAGTTATGTCGACCATTTCTGTTTTTGTTAATTTAGAATCAGACATTGATTCTTACAACTCTTTATTAGATACCTTTAAATTCGTGTGTAATATCTAATTAAAACACTGTAAAGTTGTTCACTATTTGAAGTAGGTAAGTAGCAAATCATGGTTATGAGTTCAAGCCTTCTGTTTTCCAGAGGACACTAGATATTACCTATGTAATATTTTTTAGGAACTCTGCATAGTGCTTAAAGAAAAGCAAGAGAAAACTTAGAAAGAATCTAAATAAACCTAAAATACGTCGTGGATTTTCTTATAACATTTGCCTAATCTATAATCAAGTTCCTTCGGTGCTAAAGAACTTAAAAATTAGCACTTTTAAAAAAATTATCAAATATTTATTAATTAATTTCTCTGCTGTTTATACTTCTTCTTTGTATTTATTTATTTTTTTCTCCTTCATGTCTTCATATTATTTTTTTGTTATTATTAAAAAATTTGTATTCTCTGTTATGTTATAGGGTCAAAACTTTGATCAGTTCTACTGTCTTTTGGCCCTTTCTGTGGTAAAAAGTTTTACATATTTTTATTATGTCTAATTTTTGTTGTTGTTTTTCTTTTTACCACAAAAATAAAGATTTATTATTATTATTATTATACTAGAATCAAAGAAAAATCCAAATGGAATATGAAAATCTAAAGAGCATCAAGAGAAACAACATTCAAAAAGAATTTATGCACAATCAAAAGAAAATAAACTAAAATCGTAAATTGTATTTTCCGGATCTTAGCAAAAATAAGAAACCCCTTGCAATACCTCTGGCCACAAACATTTTTCGTTTTAATATTTTGGTTCCATGTGACTGTCTGCATGTGCTTGTTTTCTCTAGGTCACGAGTTTTGGAAGTTTTTGAAAATCTGAAAAAATACAGTGACAAACAAGAGTCAAAGAAAAAGTCAAATTTAAAGAATCTGAGAGAAGATAAATCTAAAAAAAGGATCGAAGAAAAATCCAAACAGAATATAGTTTGAACAATTTAGAAAAAAATTAAAGAAAATTTTAATAAAACATAGAACATCCAAAGACAATTAAAGCGACTGTAAGTAAAGATGAATCTAAAGAATCTAAATAAATTAGATAGAATCTAAAATTTATCTAAAAACAACTACAAACTGTAAAGACAAACTAAGAATATAAAGTGTGGAGAGAATTTAAGAAAAATCTACACAAAGAATTTGGATCACAAATGAAAAAAAACTGATGAAGTTTGTGAAGTTACTGTTTTTATTATTTTACTATTAATCGCAATTGTAACCTCTCCCTTCTTACATTGGCCAACTCATCCAGTCCAATAGGGATAAATGGCCAAATGCAACTTATTTTTCTATGTATTAAATTTTTTAATTTTACACAAGAGTTTAAAAAAACCTTACATTTTCAATTTTCAGTTTTATTTTTTGTTTACCTATTGACACAATAATTGAGCAGTTGTAGAAAAATAATAACACGAGCTTAGGCTTTCCCAAAAATTTACATGCCCTCATTTACTAAAAGAGTGGCGATCTCACCCGACTTTACCCTATTACCTACTAGCCGTACACAATTTTTCGATTTATTCCTGGCCGCTGCTTGCAGTCAATCATACTCGCCTTCGACCACAGCGAAAATCGTCCAGTGCTTCAGTTCTCACGTTTTTTTCTGATTCAAAACATAACACGTTTACAGGAAGTGCAGGCGGGTCTAAGCACAAGCCACAACGAAGCGTACGTGCAGAGGGATGAATCATGAACTCATGAATGAAACGAGTGTGCTCCTTTTAGTGTTTTTTATTTTTACTTGAACATTTTCACAATTGAAACAAGTTGGTAGCTCTATTTTCTATCAAATGATGAATCTACTAGTTCAAAACAATAAAGTAAGAATCGGAAAATAATGAGAGTGAAAAAAAGAATTGATTAAAACCGAACGATTTTCATAGAGGGTAGAAGAGACCGCAGAGTCGTCCCAAAAATTCAAATATCATTTGGCTTTATTTGCAATAACATAATATACAGGGTGTTATGTAAGTTATCTGCCAGCTTCCAACAAGCAAGAAGAGGAAATTATCATCAACGACCAATAAAACGGAAGTTTCTAAAACAGGAATGTTCCACAAATCAAGTAATTTTATAGAATAAAATCCTTCACCTGTCACATATGACACTTATTTTTAGATCAGTAGCTTGCGCACTTTAATTTTGCAATTAATTTGTGTTTCCGGCGAGATGTATTTCCAGGCAGCCCACAGAAGTTTTTCCTCCAGCACTGAGCTCTAACTTCATATTGTGACAGTTGTTTTTACTCGAACAAACACCCTTTGATTTTAAAATAATTATAAATCTCATATAGTATCTATCAATTTTATCGAAACATGATGATTAAGATGTATCTAATACCTTTGTATGCTTACGTGTAAAGTACATCATAATAGTGATGATACAAATAATTCATAATAACATAGTTACTGTTTCATAATAGCATAGTTACCATCTCATAATAGCACAGTTGCCATTAATCCATAATATTCAACGTTTTTATGCAAACGAAAGCAACTCCAAAGACCAAAATTAAAGACATTCTGAAGATCTGCATTTATTTGTATTAATTCTAACATAAAATATCTTGGAAAATGCTTTTCTCGCTGTTTCATCGCGTTCAAAACTTCCGTCAAAAATTGGAAATTTGCAGAACTGTTGAGTGGTAACATTGCCACCTTCGTCCATGTTTCGATAAAGCTTTGTATTTACTACGGATATTAAGTAATTCATAAAAAACTCGGACGTTAACAAGTAACGTCCTCGTTCATTATGAATTACTTAATATCCTTCTCAAATAAATAGCTACTGTTTCTATGGTGCATAAGAACTCACCCTTTATATTGCTCTTAAAATACGCTTTTTTTTATAAAGTACGTCGTCAATGGCAACGTATCTTATAGAGTTATAAAATACGATTCAAAAATTCACTTTATTCATTTTGCTTACATTTTTCATAAAAGTTAAAAGTACAGTAATTGAAATTTTGACCGACGTTGTTAGAACTACCACATTTCTCCCGTAACACCGTTAATGTGTTTTCAGCTTCTTCTGCAAATACTTCATTCACAGTTGCTCTTGTAATAGCCGTTTCATTCTTAAACTCTCTTCCAGCATATTCTTCTACTTCGACTACTTCATTCCCAATGGCGCTCGTAGTATTAGATGTTCCATTCCCAAAAACTTGTCTAGCTATCTTTAATCTTTCTCCCAGCGACTCTTCAATATAAGATTCTGCTACTTTTGCAGATTCCCATCCTCCATGTCTCTTCAAGGACGTAATATATCTCCCCCTACATTGTAAATTTTATTATATATTCTGAATAATAAACTGACTACTCACCAGCATTAACAAAAAGAGTCGCCGAAGTGCGGCGAAAACAATGCCCAGTGTAACTCGATGGATTTTCTAGTTTAAGATATGTTGCGATTTTCTTCCCCAAAGGTGTTGATTCCCACACATTGGCAGCTGCACTTTCCCTTATTCTAATGTAAGAAAAATCTTGTAGGTGATTTTCTTGGGCGCAAAACAATATAACGTCTATGTAAGTCGATGGGATTAACCCCAAAACCTTCACTAACAATGGTGAAACGTCGTTCCTTATGGGTTTTAGAATCCGGAATAATGACATTTATTGTGTCACCACAATCATGTACGTCACTGAATTCCATAGCGGCCAATTCGGCTTTTCTACAGTCTCCAGCAACTCCGAAGATCAGTGCAACCTGAAAAATTTCATAAAATTTATGTCTAAGTATAATTTATTCCTTACTTTGACAAATAAATATTCCCCTTTATCCGCTTGTTGTAAAAATGTTCTAATTTCCTCTTGTGTCAAGACCTTGGACTTTTTACTGCGATAACCAACATTTAAATTTTTTAAGAAAGGAATAACAGCACCAAACTTGTCAATTTGTATGTTGTCTTTGGCTTTTAGTGTAGCCTTGAGCATGGAATACTCTGGCCACAATGAGGCTGGTGACAACTTTTGCGACTAAAAAGTAAATGTGTTAGTTTTTCAAAAATGTTCCATTTCTATTTACGCACTTACCCTCCTCATATCCAGAAATGTCAAAATGACATCTTCCGTTACTTCCGTGATGCCATTCTTATTTTTCCAGTCATGAAATGAATGATACACTTTCTCGTAGGCGGGTTTTAATTTTGCAGGTAACAAATTGCCCCGTAATTCCTTACCTTTTTCCTTCATTTTTAGAGGAACACTCTCGCACATTTTAACCGATGCAAATTGTTTTTTTCACAATTTGTTTACTGTTACTATAGGAAACCTACCACCGCACCCTTTACCCACCACACTTTGACACATTTTGCTACAACTAAGAATTTTTTAATCAAAGAAGATTTTTCATAAAACAAGCATTAGTATTAAAAAAAATCTTGAAGACAACTCGTGTTTTATGGTTAAAAAATCTCGTTCTATAAAATCCTCGCTCGCTCCGCTCGCTCGGATTTTAACTACGAACTCGATTTTTAAACTCTCACTAGTTGTTTTAATAGATATTAAAGGCATCTTTTTCCCTTAAAAAAGAAAAAAAAGTTAAAATGTACCTAGTGTTGCTAAGAGGATGCTTCTTTCCTGTTAATCGGTGGCAGATTGCTTATTCTCTACTCGCAATTTATGTTATTTTCCGCTCTGTAGTAAAGGGCTTAGCATTTCAGGCCGACATTACCCTAATTTTTTATATTATTTTGCACAATATGTTTGGCGTTACAAGTATTATCTCTTTATGGACGTATAAAACCTCAAATAAATTACCCAATTACGCGTTCCACTTTACTCCTCACATTCATGTCTGATTTTGTTCTTCTATTGTTCAGTGTAAAAATGAAAACGCAAAACCGCCATTAAAAACAAAAAAGCATAAAAATAAGTAGTAGCTTTTCGTTGAGTGCGATATTAAGCACACAAAGTAGTGCGATATTTTCCAAACATAAAACTCCGAGCTTACTGCAATATCTGACCGTAAACACATGATTTGCGCTTTTACATTCACATCTCGTGTGGTTTTTATTAACATTTAGCTGTGGCGCTGACGTAAATTTTCTTTAAAATTAAACTCGGCCGTCAGTTTAATAACTGGCAATATTTTTACATGTTGAACTCCCTTTGAGAGTCAAAGGGAATTAGAAATTCTATAAAAATTCATCTTTAGCAGTTTTTTTAGATTATTGCGCAGGGAATTCTTCAGTGTTGACTTTCTAAATTTGAGAGTGATAATAACGACGGGTGGGTGGAATAATAAATACGAAATTGTGACGTAAATGATATATTTTCGACAGAATGGATCTATTCCGATTTTTTTCTATAAATATCGTGACAGTTAGGAAATTGTCTCGGAAGAAAGTAGCACTTTTGAAAATTTATGGTCGTGGAGCTTCCATTTCGGTGACAAGGAAAACTATTCCTATACATACTCAATTAAGTTAAGCGTCGCTTTCTGCAATTTATAGGATCTCACTGCTTCGTAATTGAAAGTGGATTGAATACAGGTTTGGACGTCGCCGTAAGAGACGGAGAAATTGTGAAAGATTGAAAAATAATTTGCCGGCGAAATCTGAAGGTATCGCGATAAGATGAACGAATGATTTTTCCTTCAGTTTAAAAAAATGTGTAAAAGAGACCAATTTCTTATAAATATGTTTGGCCAGCAGATCTGTTTAGCTCCTAATTAGTATCTCAATTTGGAGGTCGCAAGTCAGTTATAATCAAGCAGAATTGCCTAATTATGCGTCAAATTAGTGTAATTGTTGTGGTAACACCCTGTACATGCTATTTCATGTAACCGTGCTTTGATGATAAAGTCAATATAAACTTAAGTTCAAGTGATTGTAAATGCCCCAACCAAAAAATCAATATTGAACTGTTTTATATGTAAAATTTTGAACGGCGATGTATGTTTTCGCAATTTAAATTTACATTCTCTGTTTATTCTATCCGCGAGGAAAACCATCTTTTATGACTTCCCTCTTATTATTTCACGAAATAAACTATTTTTCGAAATACGAAATATTCACGAAAAAGTTAATAAAGTCAACAAACTGAAATAAGCAGGCAATATTAAATTTTAAACTCTGATTTAACCGCCGACACGATATTTTCTTGCTAATGAAAATGGTCTATAAAGGAAGCGGTTTGGTGTTCAAAGCCACTAAAATGCTAATTCATTTGCACTCAGCTTGATGAAACTTTAGTCTATGAAGTTTTTCCCGTCTAGTATCAATTATTAATTAAAATTGGGCTCAAACTGACTTAGAAGCGGCTGTCAATCCCAGAAAGATTTATCTTTGACAGCGTGATACCATCATGAGCTGCCATCAAGTAAATCAACGATTGGGGTGATGAATAATTGCGTGCAACAGTGATAGATTAATCCACATTTATCATTTCTAATCGGTGGATTTTACTATGCACGCTTTTACTCAAGGTTTGACTCAGCACTGTAATTATTATTTATTAGTGGTAAACTCACTAGAATAAATCTGACGGACACCTCGTTCAGATTTTGCGGCTGGCATCCAAATTGACATATTTCATTTATCAGTGCCGACAGGGTTTGAAGTCCTTCTTTTTTCACTTTCCCCGTAAATAAAATACAGTTCCGAAACGAACTTGACGTGAAATTGGAATCGTGCCCAATGGATCATAATCGGACTTTCAACAATTATCATCGGAACTTTATATGAGATCTTGAAGTGGAAATCGGAACAATCAAAAGCAATAAAAGCGTGTAATAACCGATTTTATGTGTCATCATTTCGTTATCAAACTGTTTGGATGGTGTTTTGCATCATAAAGTTACCTAGTGTGGGCTGTAAATGCAGCCTTCGAAATGGCGCAATTTTTATCGTTTCAAATAATTGTTCAGATCGCGTTTTGCCTTCATTGGCATTCGCAGACGTTCTTTCTTTTGATTGAAAAACTTTTCATACACATTCTCGTTGTATTTTAAGGTTCGAGTGAACCCACAAATGATGACATTCTCCTACGAGAGATGGACAATTTAAAATGTAAATGTTACAGTTGAATTTGATTTTTTGTAGTAGGGTAAGATGTTCTAAGAGTACGCGGGCGATAAGAGTACGCACTGAAGCTAGTGACTACACGGTTTGATACTTGAAGCTAACTTCAGTTGAGTCAGTTGAGTTTAGACTGGCTAAAAGTGTAGGAGTGCGTCACGAAAAAAAAATCAAAAGTGAAGTAAAACGGAGAAGTTAGGTAAGTTTGAAGTTTTTTTTTAAGTTTGTTATTTATTTCCATCATTTTTAAAGTATGTATGTATATCAATTTTTATTTTAAATCTAATACAAATAGTGTGTAAAATTTAAAAAAAAAACCTATCAACTTAGTTTTGAAAATTGCAAACTACATTTATTGTGCATTTATTGTAAGAAGGTCTGGTCCGGTCCGGTCCGGTCAGGTCCGGTCAGGTCAGGTCAGGTCAGGTCAGGTCACATTTATTGTAAGAAGGTCAATTTCAATTAACGCGGGCGTGTTTAATTTTTCTGGACCCTACAAATTGTTAATTAACATCAAAAAGACCACAATTTAATTTTACGATTTAAAATGAACTAAAGGGTAGATGACATTTGTGATACAAGATGTTGACATTTGGTATAAAAGTAGTTTCCAATTTTGACTATAAATTTAAAAACTAACTTGATAAAACAGCATTTTTGTTTCTCATCAAACTTTGAAAACAATTTGCATAAATTACAACTAAGATATTAAAAAAAATCAAAGATTGGTTCCACAAACTCTCACAAATCGCTAAAAATTACATTTTTAAAGCGAGCGTCACAGCCGCCAAAACTATTAGCTAAATTCTTCTGCATCTTGCACAATATTATGAAGGGAAGAAATACAAACAGTAGCAACTTTAAATAAGTTTTTGTCTCTGTCAACACATGCATCTTTGGGGTAAAAATAAACCTCCAGTCGAACATATAATTTTTTCTGCATTTCGTAAGAACAAGCCTTATAGAGTATTTTAATTAATGGGCAATTGTATGAATCACACAGCGTGTTTGATGCAGTTTTTTGCCCGTAAGAAAGGAATTTATTAACAAGGCGACGAAAGCGCATTCTATTATAAGATAGAAAAAATAATTTGAATTATTTCCAGGCCGTTTGGGGACACGACTTCCTTCCTATAGCATAGTTTTTGATCGAAATGTGTCATAGTATCCCAGCTTTAATTTTTTTTTCCGACTATTCTGTGCTACAAAGTGTATTTAATTGATTCTAATTTATGGTAAATATATGAGAGAAATATTTAAATAATTTGAATATTGAAAAAAAAAGCAATTATAGTATATATTAACGAAAGTTATCAAAAAATACACATGTATTAAAAACTGTAAATTCAAAAATTATAAAAAAAAAATTTTCTGAGTCTACAAGGTAAGTCATGCTAAAATTTGAAGTAAATCTAACCACCAGTTTAAAAGAAATCAGCCTAAAAAGTACCTAAAAACTAAGTTTTTTGAAATTATCTTGAAAACCGCAGGACAGATTTTTTTTTAATTTTATGTGATGATTTAGAATAAAATTTTACATCTTCAGGATTTTTTTCAAAATTTTTGAATTTACCGTTTTTGAGATAGGGGGTACACTTGAACCTTAATACAAACACAAAATCCGTTGCGGAAAGAAACGAAGAGCGCCCATCAATATCGCAAGGTAGCAACCCAATATTGCAGACTATATGAAAATATTAAGGAGTAAAGTTAAAGCTAACGATTTTATTTCGTTGCTCGCTGCTATAATTGCAAGAAAAGCTGAATTGCCAATTTTCCAGTCAAGCAGAACAGGGAAATAACAGGCTTTTATTAATATAGCGAACTACGTTTTGATGAGAACACACCAATTAGATTGTTTGTCTTGATTTTTTTATACTTGCAGGATGTATAAACATTTTCGCCAAGGTCACAAAAAACGAATAAAATTACGAGCTTAGGGTGGAAGGCAGCGAAATGTCGCTAAACTGGTTTTATAAAGCGCCGTCATATTTAGCAACCCTCTTCTTTTCGCGCGAATTCACGTAACAACGTTGTTATTGCGGAGTTGCTTCCAACTATTTCCGTTTTCGGCCATTAAGTCAAATTGTGGGAAAGTACAAGATAGAATGTCTTGTTATTGGCGTTAAAAGTTTCTTTATCCTCTTTTCGCACTTTGCGCTGCTAACGACGAGGTCGTATAATTTTTGAAGTGTTGAAACAGCGGAGTCGCCCGAAGCGCAATAATTATGTCTCTGTGTCTTTGTTGATATTTTCCTACTGTTTAGACTATTATTAGATTTGTTTAATTAATGTCGTTAAAAGCACTTGTTTGGGAATTTCTAAGTCTCCCTTTGTTGGAATTCTTTTGACTTTAAGCGAGCTAACGTGCGAATCTATAATAGGAATTCTCTTTGGATCTTTTGTAGAAATTACAGCGCCTATGGTACATATTGAACAGAGAAGCTTTCATACTTTGCCAGAAACTTTAAGACTTTTATTAATTTTGCACGTTCCACGCTGAAAGCTATCTGGCTTGAAAGGAAGCTGCAAAACTACAATAAGTAGCACATAATTTACCCTATTATTTATTAATTTAATTTATTCTCGCGGATTTTTAAAAGAACCTAAAATTAGGAATGACACCAAGATAGGGCAGAGCCCGTTCTTCATTTTTTCGTTTTAGATTACGGCCTTTAAGGCATCAGCACTCCCACAGGAAATCTACCCCCGAACGAAAAGTTTAAAAATAACTGTAAACTTAATTAAACTGTAAAACTTTCCATAAATAAATAATTTCATTTTGACTTTTAACACAAGAGAAAATAATTTAGCACTTTTGTTTCCGAAAAAGGCATACAAAATTATCTCACGCCTTAGGATAGTAAGTTATAATAATGGTCAAAACCCGGAAAAGCTCACACTACCCAAGCATTCGATTTTAATTCAACTAAATTAATTCCTAAAACTAGAGCTTTGAGCGCATAGTGCTTGAAACTGACTCTGACGGGTCGAGTTATACAAAAAGCGCTGATTACACGTTTATTACGCTTGTGTTGTTATTGCTGGCAAAAGCTCGTCGCATTAGAAGCTTTCAGCGTATTTATCTCATTATTGTAATGAAATTTTTGAACGTCGTCCTGAAATGACGACAAGCCCTGACATTTCAAACAAACGGAAGAGGTTTGCACCATTTCAGTCATTTCCTGAGCTCGCAACTTGTCGATTTGAGTTCGCCTTCATCTACTTTGTGGCGAAATAAATATTTTTACATTAAAGGAATTATCTAATAGATGAGATTTTGTTGTGCTAAACATCTAAAGGTTTTTATTCGTTTGCTGTTGAGAATTTATAATGAGGCATAGTGCCCTGTATTTGCGTGTAGTGTGGAATAGCACAAAGGATAATTGTGCATATTCATGTATGAGCAAACGGTATACAAAGGATTATGCAATTTGAACACAAATGAATTTTAATTCAGATTCAGTAATTACGAATGAAGTGGGGCATTCAATAAAAGTTTTGTTTATTGCAGGAGAAACAAATCAAATTTCAAATGGCTATTAAAAGGTAATAGGTAATCGCATCCCCCTTCCTAAGTCGAAGAAATTTCGACGATCAATAACTTGCAAATTGCCTCTTAGTTTTTCTTAATTACGATAAAATCAATATTTCATTTTAAACTCCGATTAATTTTCAACGTATTAAAAATTCAATTAAATTGAATTGGTGGTTACTTCGAATAAATACGACGCGCGTTGTATTGAATAAATTGCACTCATTTTTGATATAGCATTTTCAATTTATTATATTTTTTAAATTTAACCCTTTAACTGTTGTAAACGTATAATATGTGCGTTTTGCCATTTTTCTCAGAAAATGCTAAGAATGCAAATGATAAGAATTTGAAATTTTGAAGACAAAAGTAAGCGGATAAGACGAATCAAATAAATAGATTTACATTTACGTGACATTTCCGGTCAACTTGCTTATTTTAAATAGAACACCCTATATTTTATTGCATTTTTGAATTCTATATGCAAATTGAAGATCACTTTCTATTTACCGTGCTATACCTAAATTGTATGATTTCTGAAATATCTTGATTTTCTTAAAAAAATTAATTAATTTTGCATTACAAAAAAAAATATTTCCACAAACATTTTTGAGAATTTTTTATTTCTATTAACTCACCAAATTTGTTTGTAAAAGATTCACATAATATTGAATTGTCACCATTCCAAAGCATGCTTAAAAAATTGGAAACAAAAGAGTAAAAAAACTTCTTTTTTCCATATTTTTAGTAGAAAATAGGTGTCCAGTACATAAAGTTAATGCAAAATTTTATTGTACGTTTGTATTGTGTTTATATTCCAATAAATGTGTCGATTTTGAAATAGATTACAGGGATTTTTTTTTGAAAAAAAATCAAAATATCTCTGAAATGGATCAATTTAAGTGTAGCACATTGTACATAAAGTCACCCTTAATTTGGATGTAGAATCCGAAAATGCAATAAAACATATTTATAATACTGCATTCTAAAGAGTTCAATTTAGGTAGGTGCACAGCAAAAATAATTTTTAGGCGACTTAAACTGAAAATGGAATTTTTAGGTCTCAAAAGCGGCCTAAAAGTGAGTCTTTTCCGGCCGCAAACATTTTTGGCCGATCTACGGTGGAGCCATCTATCCATAGTTTTGCATATTACATCAAGATACCAACATTACCTCCAATTTTATAATTATTTGGGTAAAATTTAATCGACAAACTGCTGTAAAGTGCAACAAAGACGTGTTGAATTATTGAAAATGAACAAGTCTAGCAGTGCTGCTGCAACAACATCAAAAAGCACATCAAAGCTAATTCATACAAATTGTGAAGCTACACATGCCGAAACTGCAAATGTAAATAAAGAAAATATGAACTTTTCTGAAAGATTCATAAATATTTTCAATTATTCGTTTGTAATAAATGATAAAATCAATAAATCATAAATAAAAATTAATTAACTAGTAAATTTAATGATGTCGCCTAAAAAATCATGTGTGCATCACGGCCAAAAAGTGCCATTTTGCCCTCACCTTCATTCATTTACAAAAGGCTCGGCCAAAAAAGAAACACTTTTTGGCCTTGGTACACAAATAACTATTGCCTTAGGACCAGTTTAACTAAAGAACCTTTAAAGTATTGTCACAACAATCGGTTTCTATGCCAAAAATTCTCTTTAAATTTTAAATAACTTTTAAAATGATTATGAAACTGGCACTTAGACTTTAAACCAAGACGTAATATTTTACATTTTTGGATTCCAAGTTTTTTTTATTTGTATTTTTCTGTGTTATAGTCATGTATGAGGTAAAAGCACCTGCTGCATTTGAGTGAGTTGTGCTATAAGGTTTCGACGAAAGTGTTGTACATACTTTTTCGTACTGTTTTTCTATAATTTATTGATATAAAATTAGATAATTCTAATAGCATAAATCAATTTGTCTTAAAATAAAAAAATGCATTTTAGTTCGTACAAACCCGTGTTTTGATTTACACATTTACTGAACTTTTATGGAATGAAACTCAGTGGTTTAATTTATGACAAGACACACGATGATTGGAAAGACGGTTTCCACCGGTGAACGGAATGAGAATATTAAAATGAGCCAGGGGAAGCTTTGACATTTACCGCTGAGTGACACAGTTAATATTCTAAAAACAAACACATTTGATAACATTACTTAAATATTTTTTTATTAAAAGCTTAATAATTATAGATAAAACAATATACCTAGTATAAAAAATTATGTACAGCACGCTCCCCGAAACCTCACAGCATAATTTGGTCCATCATATTAATCAGTTTTTTCATGTCGGATACTTGAGAACATAGATTTTTAATTATCCAAGCTTTTTAAATTGTTCAGATTCATGTTCTTAAAATTCTGCACACCTTTAGGTTCACAGGTAATTTCTGATATCCGGATCCTTCGTAAATCTTTCAGTTCTTTCAACAGCAATTAACAATTTGTATTAATTTAGTTCTTCAATCCCTTCTAATTTTTCTTATTATTCTTTTAAATAGGTATCCACTTTTAATTTATTAAGTTTGTACTGTTCGGTTTGCTTAAATTTCTAGTTTCTTTTGCGTCTTTTAAATGCAGATTCTATTCAGGTCATTAACATCTTTTTAAGACTGTTTTTAGTTAGTCTGTACAGACAGTTTTGATGTAGTCAAACTTACAGTTTAACAAACGCTCTAGTGCGGTTATGGCTTTGATTTTTTAAATCGTTTATAGCCACCTTACCGCAAACTCCCATAAACATTAATAACCCTCAAGTGGTTGGGTCTCATCTAAAATAAATATTTTTTCCCAGCTGGTCAGTCTTACAAATCAACTCCTTACAGGTCTACATTTTAAGTTGATTTTGTTACTCAACTGACCCATACTTACTCAAATTCATGATAAACGCAATTATATTAATTGGGGATACTAAAGAAAAAAAATTTAAAAAAAAAAAAAAAAAAACTTGAACGCCGTTTAATTTCCACATTTTTGGTGTCACAAGAACGAAATTTGTGGGAGTTATTTTTAAGGTTAAATAGTCCATAAAAGTTGTTGAATTTGGGTTAATTTTAATATATCTTTGTTAGCCATTATTTCTAATAACGGTATTATCTTTATTTTCGTAAAAACATTGTTAATTTTTTTTGAAAGTTTCTATTACTAAGTGGGACTTAAGTCCAGATAATCTAATTTTTCTTAGAAGCATAAGGAACCAAGTGTAAAAATATGCCCAAAAAAATATTTTTGGAAAAAAAATATTTTTGAATCAAAAATTACGACTATTACGCATGATTTGAAATAAATAGTCATCAATAACTCGCAATTCGCTTTTAAATTGCATATTTGAAAAAAAATTGAGAATATTTATTGCGGTTCATTTATGATATTATGATTATGGGGGTTTGCGATAAGGTGGCTATAAACGATTTAAAAAGTCAAAGCCATAACCGCACTAGAGCGTTTGATAAACTGTACCGTCCCTATCTGTAGTAGTTTATTTAAATTGTTAAAGTCGATTACTATCTAGATGTATGAAAACTTATTAAATTTTTAATAAGGTAACTGCAGCATCTGCATGAATATGTAAATTTCGTTCCTAGGATAAGTGTTCTAACTTTCATAAAATAAATTAATTGTAAGAAGTAGGTACATGATATTTTTAAATTACTTTAAACCAAAGCAACGTGCAGTAAACTTTCTAGGTTTATTGATTCATGGGTAAAATGAAAAAAAAACGACAGTTTTCTATAGGTTTCACATGTGGTTAAACAAAAAATCGGGAACAGTTTATAAAAAAGCAATAAATTAACGAGGTATATCTTTCCACACGCAGCACACAGAGAAAATAATAGCTAATTTACTCCAACAAAAAACGTGGTAGGCGATACGTGACGGCGAATTTAGTGTTGGCTAAAACATATTTACAGGAATTTCGTAAATATTGGAGCAGACGAGTCGATAATTCCGAATTAGTTTTGTGTCGCTCAATGGAAAAAACATTATGGGTCAATACGTCTAGCATTGGAATGGCAACCCGACAAATTGTGGTATAGATGGATGCACAGGGGACAATAAAATTTCCTAAGTCGCATCGTGCAACTCTTGCAAATAGAGTTACACTTACACTATTTTTATCTCTGGTATTTTCCACCCTTTGTGAAGGGACTTCACACGTCCTGTAGCTACTGAAATTACTGAAACATACATGTATTCCAAACTACCACCTATTCAACTTTAAGTAAAAAACACTTCAAATAAAAAGTTAAAATGCACTCAGTCAGCTAAGTGCTTTATAAAAGGATCCAAAAATGAATATTATCAACACATATCCACACTTTATGCAGGGTTTCTATGAAAGTCCAGTGTGCTGTGGAAAATAAAACACTTGAAATAGTAACCACAATTTGCCACTTACCCCAAATAGTGAACAATTTTACTATTTTTATTTTATTTTTCAAAATGTGAAGTTAAGTTATTAGTGAAATAATAGATAATTACGCACGAATTTAAAGTCAATAAGTGATGGAAGAATTCGAGCCTGACTTCAGATTGTTATCTTCTTTTATTAGACGCCCGGTACAACAGCATCATGTAGCAGAATAAATTAATTACGTGTTTCATGAGCGTAATATTTTTGCACTGATTAAAAACTTTATTGCAAAAATTTAGTGCTAACTGGAGAGTGTCTATAAACTGAGTTGAAAGAGGGAATAATCAACCTAATTTTTACTCTAGTTCCGTTATTAAAAAATATGTATATGTCAACGAGTAAATATTAAAAAAGATCTAATTTTCAACTAAATTAGAATACTTTTTGGAAATGCACCTATTTCTAATTTCTAAAATAAAATTTACTTAATTTTAATCCGTCACGGTTCGCTCCGTTCATTCTTTTTAATAAAAGCCCGAAGCACACATGTGATCGACTTTCGATTTGAGAATTTCCATAAACCGACGCATCGATTTGTAGCAACTGTTCGCAGATGGGTTTAATCGACATTTTAATTTTATTCCTGATAAAAACCATAATGGTGGATTCGCCTGGAAAAATAGCACATGACAATTTATAATGAGCTTTTTTATGCATTTCAATAATTTATTAAATAAATATTTTGAATGGGTATCTTCGCATTTCTAATTACAACATAATGAAAATGGACTAATTTAAAGTTGGATGAAAGGTTTGTTAGTGTTGTAAACAGCTAGACACTATATATGGTAATCAGAGTCTGCTTTCTAGTGATATCATTCGATTTATTCAGCGCTTCTTGTTCATTTTCATTAATGTACTGCGATTGTAGCATAAAAGTTACATTGGTATATCGAGTGCTTTTCAAGATAACATAATGTGCTGCTTTGTTAATCCATTTCGGCAATTAGCCCGCTTAACAGCACTCTACTCAACTTTATATAATAAAATACATTTTCACTATATTCTATAAAGCTTATCTACTTCAAAATGCATTTTTACCGCTACTTGAATAATTAATTTGGCGATGAGATTTTGTTTGTTATTTTTACCAATTTGCTTTGATTTACGAGAAACGAAATATTTATCTAAATTTACATCATCTGTGCACATACTAACCCTGTTAATACCTAAAAATAAAAACGTGGCGATAGAAAATCAGTTAACATTTTTTGGTTGTTGACACTATCTCTATAGGTGGTACACCTTGAATTCTGAATTTTTTTCGCTTTCATTTTTTAGTCCTTAGTTCATTAATGTCAACGAAAAAATATGAAAGAAGCCTGAAAAATCTGAAAACACAAAATCAGGTCTGAAAGAAGAAGATTCAATAAATTTCAAAAATCTCAACAGGCAACAGAATTTGAAACGTTTCAAATACAAATTTTCTAAATAATTTCAAAATCCTATGTGGCATATTTTCTCAATAATTGCTTACATTTCATGACATTTTCGTAAATTTTCCTTATACAGAGTGAATTTTAAAAAACGACAGGCGTTGTAGAATTTTTATTTATGAACCGATTTCAAAAATTAAAAAAACAAATTAAATGGTTTTCAATTTACTATAAACTGATGATTTTAGAATTTTTCTAAATGTCTCAGTATCTTTTGGGCAATATTCAACTTTTTTGTTTTAAATTGGCGCCCATATTTTTTTTGCAGACTTTGGAAGATATTAATTTTCTTGATGCAGAAATGTGTAATATGTTCTACTTTTACAAAAAAAAATTAAAAAAAAATTATCAAAATTGAAAAAAATAGAAAATAAAATCCAAGTGCATGGTGTCAATTGTGCAATGAAAAAATCGGAATGGCGTTTCAACAGTATTTTAATTAAATTAGGAAGATGTTTTTTCTGATTTGTAATTATTATTGTCTTTTGTTACCAATAATTTCAAAAAAGATTGCCAATCCTTTCTGTTATTTGCTGCTTTTTGACACTACAATAACGGTATTGTGTTATTTGACAGCACGCACCTAGATTTTATTAACTTTTGTTGCCTAAATTATTTCATTTTTGATAATTTTTTTAAAAATATTCTTTGTAAAAGTAGAACATACTACACATTTCTGAATCAAGAAAATTAAAATCTTCCAAATTATGAAAATAAAAAAATATGGGTGCCAATTTAAAATAAGAAAGTTGAATATCGCCCAAAAGATACTAACACATTTAGAAAAATTCTAAAATTATCAGTTTATAGTAAATTAAAAACCATTTAATTTGTTTTTAAAATTTTTGAAATCGGTTTATAAATAAAAAGTCTACAACGCCTGCCGTTTTTAAAAAATCACCCTGTATTTAATAATATTATATTAATTTTGCAATTTTGGTAATCCCCTAATGTGTTTTGAAATGGTGCCCACTATTAGTCGAGAGCGGTGCCGACTATTGGGAAAAAAGTGCCTATAATTAGCTTAATGTGTGTTTTGAATTTTAAAGATTTCGAGTTTTTAACATTATCTACAGGTTTACAACTATTTTTAGAACAAATTAAAGTTTTTCTGAGGAAAATTACAACAATCATACAGGCGTAGAACAAAAATTCAATTTTATATAGCGTTTTGAAAGTTGAGAAATCTGCTAATAGTGCCGATTATTAATACTTTTACCCTACATAGAATTTGCACTTTTTTATGCATTTATTAGATAAATATTTTGAGGGCGTATCTCTACAAATTTTTGGCCGTGGCGTTGTGAAGTTACGATTTTTTTTCTGAAAATTTTAGTTGCAGTTGCATTGTCTAACTTTAAAATATATAGCTTTATTATCTTTTGAGTTGTAAAGACAATATTTGACAAAATTTTGATTGAAATAAAAGAAATTTTATTCATAAATGTAAAAACCAGAAAGTTTTAATTTTCGGGATTTACAAATGGCAAGAACTTGTCTTTTTGTAATGAAATATCGTGAATATTTTTATTGTAATCAATTCATTTTTTGTTTTAACTCTTCATTGATAAATATACGATTTTTCAAATATTTTATGGTATATAGGGTCCGGCAACACTTGTGTCCACCCCCAAACTCGTCTTTAATTTTAAACATAAAATTTTGAAAAATTTGCATATGCTCACAGTTGACAAATCTCTAGAAAATGACGCAAAAATTTGTTTTTTATTACTGGAAGTTTCGGCGTCGCGACGCCTTAAAAATGTAATTTTTAGTTAATTGTGAGGGTTTGTGATAGCAATCCCTAATTTAATTTTTTTTCAATATAAATGTGTTAAAAATATCTCAGTTGTCATTTTAGATTCAATGCAAATTGTCTTCAAAATTTGAGAAAAAAATGCTGTTTTATCAAGTTAGTTTTCAATTTCATTACGTCAAAATTGGAAACTACGTTTACACCCATCTGTCAACATCTTGTGTCACATCTATCCTTTGGCTCGCTTTAGATTGTAACAAAAGTCTTACTTGGTGAAATTGTCGCTTTGTTAATTAACGATTTCTGGTGTCCATAAAGTGCAACATGCCCGTGGTAATCAAAATTAACCTTTATAAGAGTGAATGAAGTGACTTGTGAAATTTTGGTGTAAACGTAGTTTGCCACTGCGTTGTCATAATTTTAAAAAACCAACATGATAAAACAGCGTTTTTTTCGCAAATTTTAAACACAATTTGCATTAGATTTAAAATAAAAACTCAGATATTTGTATCACAGTTATGTTGAAAAAAAATTGAATTCTCGAATATTTCCGCAAAAACTCAAAAATCGCTAAAAATTATACTTCTTAGGCGTCGCGACGCCAACCAAACCTCGATAAAAAACAAATTTTTGCGTCAGCTTCTAGAGCTTTGTCAACTATGAGCGTATGCAAATTTCTAAAATTTTATCTTTAAACTTAAGGACGATTTTAGGGGTGGACACAAGTATAAGAAATTCATCAACATCGATAATTTTCGAAAAAAAAAAATGATATCTAGACCATGCCGCAACCAATAATTTAAATCTAATTATTTTTCATTTAAAATTTCCACTAAAAGTAGTGGGTTGCATTTAAAGAAAGAAATTTGAATGCGACTGCGAAAATGGTGCACCTCTGACCACTAAAACTAATAGTGAAATATGCATTTTATTTAGACATTCACTTTGTCAGTAATATAAAATAGAAATAATTACACTGCGCGACAAATTCAAATTAATTTTGAGTACTTTTTTGCCAAACAATATCTTCACCTCAAAAACTATCAGGTACCATTTTTTTTACCATGTCAATTTGAAAAGTAGTTAAAAAAACATAGAAAAGGGCACTTTTTTCAGATTTATTTAAGATATTAACGTAGTTATGGTCATAAAGATTCAAAATATATCAGAAAAAAATAAGAATTCAAAACAAAAAGATGAAAATTCATGCAAATCATTCCTAGTTTGTGATGTAAATTTTTATGCTCACAAAAATTCGTGGTTTTTACACTAATTTTGAATAAATTGTACTTGAGCTGTGTAATAATCTTTATTTTGAAAACAAAAAGGTTTAATAGTTACAATATACTCATAACTAACATTAAATTTAAAAATTGGGTATTCTTAAATTATTATTATACAGAGCCCGGCAACACTTGAGTCCACCTAAATTTTGAAAATTTGCACACGCTCAAAATTGACAAAGCTCTAGAAGCTGACGTAAAAATTTGTTATTTTCAGTCCATAATTCATCTGGGCATATTTAAAAAAAAAAACAAGATCCTTTCACCCAAACTCACCCTATTTGATGTGTGGACACGCACTACTTTTTTTCCCTAATATACCAATTTTTCTACGCCACCAACATTTTCCTGGGCCTCGTTTCTTATTTTTTGTTATTTGCCTCGTGTGTGTATGTCGCACACATTTTTTTGCTTCGCGAGACTGCGAACAATCAAAAACCGTATCAACAACATTTACAAAAAACCACGTATTTTGACGGTGACAGACAGTATAATAATATCCGACATTCATCGTTTCTGAAGATAAGCGTAAACAAAGTAAAAAAGCCAGTAAAAAATATGAAACAGTTTTGTCAGTCGAAATAGAATCTGTTATGCGGAAATATGTTTTCAGAGGACATATAATGCGTTGTTTGAAACTGATTTCGAGTGTGATAGTTTCGGAGACGATGTTTAACCAATATCAATCAAGAACTTATTTAAATTTTCGGTGGAACCGCTTTGATGGTTCAATAAGGGTAAGACTTTGAAGTCTCGCTCTGACGAGATAACTTAATGATTTTCTACGGCTGCGTAAGCAAGAGACGGATGATTTAGAGCAGGGAGAAAAAAGATCATGCAGAGTGTACGCTCACTTTATATCATTTCTTCAGTACACAGTTGCGAATTTAAATCAAATAATATTGTAAACAAAATTGTTGAAACCGGCATATTTAATAGAGTCGATTGAAGATTATCATTTTTACTGTAAACTTTTGCGCTCGTAATTTAAAATTCATTTGAATAATGAAACTGGCAATCATCCGAAGATCGAGAAAACTTTTCCCATTTTTCAGTCAAAATTGTGTTTCTCGGTAATATCGACGGGAACACCAAAACATTGTAATAAACCATGCGATCCTGTGGGAATACACTTTCTCAATTTACCTCGACAATATTATACAGCTTCAGAATGTATCCAAATAGTCGGCGACTACAAATATTGGTAGTGCTTCTGAGAAGAAATAAATAGTATATTACGTAACGTGTAGGGTAAGAAGCGTATTACACACGAGCGAAAAATTGTAAGCACGAGGCGTTAGCCGAGTGCGATAATTCGCGAGTGTACGTAAGTCGCCTTACCCTCGAGTTGCGTACTATACTTTTTCTACGATTGCGGTGGAAATGCGATTTTCTACGATTGCGGTGGAAAATTACAACTAAACTTCAAAAAAATGTTTTTATTTATTATTTGTGTTATAATAATTATTTATGTTTATTGTAACATTTTTGCAATTAGTGAGGGCAGCTGGTGCCACACATTTCGAGGTTGATGGTCCCATTTCTACGTTTCGATTAAATAGAGAATAAGCCACATTTGGTGTGTCACTGTTATTCTCAATGCTGTTACACAGAATATCTGACTTATTTCTTTTAGCTGCCATCGAGTTATCCACATAACCTTCAGACACGGCTTGGCTTTTCCATCCGCCATGGCGTTTCAATGCCATTAAATCGCCTCCTCCAGCAACTAAAATTGTCGCCGAAGAACGCCTAAGGCAATGGCCTGTGTATTGCTCTAGATGCTCCAAATTTAAAAATTTGGCAATGATTTTTGGTTGATCACCTAGGTTGTTAATGCCAACCACTTGACGAGTGCATTTCCCATTATGATAGTTTAAAAAGTACTGAGAACTGTCATCATTTGCAGGTCAGAGGCTCATTATACCTCTTACAAATATTATAGAAATGTCCAGAAACAATAAAAGATCTTTCTGTTTTATTTTTACTGTCAGGGATTTTGATGTAAAGTTCGTTTCCCATGTCTTTCACATGATGTACTTGCATATCTTTTAATTCCTTTTTGCGACATGCACCAAAAACAGCAATAATCAGTGCTACCTAGAAATAAATAACTAAAATACAATGTCGCGTTTAGATGGCTGAATTACCTTTGAAAACAAATACTTTTCGTCTGAAGCTTCCTCAATAAAACGTTTAATTTGTTCACAAGTAAACCTTGTCAATTTTTTTGCTTTATATCCATCTGAGGTTCGTTTCAGGTATGCATGTAATTTCAAATATTTGGTAATGTCAACATGAGTACTTCTCAACATAGAATATGTCGCCCATAGGGTGGGATTTTGTTTCTGCAACGATACGAGGTACGATATGATGACCTTCAAATCGCCCAATTAATCAAAACACGAATTTTTTTCAAAATTTTTTTGAATTCGATCAATTTATGATAACAATAAATGATTACAACATCAAATGTTGCTTGTTTCTGAACACAAGTGGTATTTTATAATTAATTTGATTCTACCTCACATCGTAGAGGTACGATATGAAACTGAATTTTTCGCGTGTGCTAATAGGCGGCCGATTAAAATTCGCACCTCACATCGTACCTCTACGATGTCAGGTACGATGTGAGGTTAGAATACATAAATATTATACCACTTTTGCTGAGAAATAAATAACATTAGATGCTGTCAGGATATTACCTTATCATAAATACTTACATTAATACAAACACAAGAAAATTTTGAAAAAGAAATGCATTTTGAGTGATTTGGTGTTTTGAAGGTTATCGTATCGTACCTCGTATCGTTGCAGAAACAAAATCCCACCCATTATGATGAAGGTTTCAATGTTTTACCTAAAGTTTCAAAATAGGCAAGAATGACGTTTTCAAAAAATGAGGTTATGTTTTTCTTTCTTCTCCAATTCATGAATTTTTCATAATTATATTCATACTTTTCCTTCGACTTTGGCGGCAGCAAATTACTAATAACCATGTTGGCTTGGGCCGTAATTTCAGGGTAGTCGTAAATTCGTCTTCGGCGTCAGACATTGTATTAAACTGCGCCACGAACTGCGCAACACGAGCAATCGTTGACACTTGCAAATTATCACCCCACTAGATCTAATGCCAATCCACAAACCATACACAAACAAATTCACTAAAAATTCGATATTTAAATCGATAATCTAGCTGATTTAAAGCGACTTTTCTTTTAAATATGTCTTCCGAACTGACCAAACTGAATTATCAACCAAAAATTTTGAATACGTAGTCGATTTAAATTTTTGGATTTTTCTTCGGTTGCCATTATAGTTCAGCCAAGTTAGTCTGAGCCACCATAAAATCATAAAAATTAGACGGCAACCGCAACCGGACAGTTTGCGGTATTTTGTCATTTATGACGAGACATCTGGCCTGTTTAGGGATGCTATTCTTATCGCAGGGTGCAAACTTGAGCAAATAAACCCTCATTATGTGCACTTGAGAATCTTTTGAAGCTATCCAGGTGCGGTAGCCCGCAAATTTTTATGCTTTTATGGTAGCTCAGACCAACTTGGCTGAACTATAATTTAGAATACACACGTGTAGTCTAAATAGACTATTACTTAACTGGGGTGCGATTCTCGAAATGTGCTGATTTGATTTAGTGAAAATTGAAAAAGTGTATTCTCGACGTTCTGTGAACATTTAGTGTACTGAACTTTCAGTATGAAATTATTAAATTTTTGATAAAGCAAAGAAATTAGAAGAAGAATCTAGACGAAGGTCTTAACTTAGATGTAGTAGCAGCAAATTTACATGAAACCAAAATATATAGAAAATTCCTTAAAAATGTGGAAGATAGAAAACTCCGTAAAACTTTTCGATTTATTGAAGACACATTTCATTTCAAGACCATGCAAATCTTACTCCAAAAATTGCGGTGGTTTTAGTGTTATCATGATATTTTTCTTCTGCAACACCACTGATTGGAAAAATACTATTTCTTTAAATTTAACACATTCTGTTTGACTAGAACATTTCGTTCTGTTGTCTGTTGGTGTTTCATTATGCCTTATTTTAAATTTTGAGCTAAGTTTTGCCACGCTTGATGTATTTTTATGTTTTTTTCTTTCTCCAAAGTTATTGGGCATTTTTTCATGTAAAGATAGACATAAACTTGTTTTGTACAAGAACCAAAAGTTGTTCAGAAAGTTTAGATGATTTCTTTTGCTTCTCAATAACACGCAAGTTATACTTTTTACCCTGCGCTAATAGTTTGGATCCACGATGAGATATTCTCATGAGATTATGGTTTCACGAGTCAAAAATCGTATCAAAAAATAATAAAATTATAAAATTTGTTCATTTTGCTGTGATTTCTTGGGGGGGAATTTAATGCTGCATTTATTTTTGTTGAACATTTGAATAGAAAGGTTAATTTTTTGAGATCACCTGACAAACTGTTTTTGCGATGTTGCCAAGATAATATTTAGACCGCACTAAAATATTAGTGCACTTTTTAGTTTGATGATGGAGAATACACTATTCTTGATCCCACACTGATTTTCTCGTACTAAAAATTTAGTGCACTAAACTTTTAGTGTGATTTCGAGAATCGCACCCCTGCTGCTGTCAAATACGTAATGAGTAATTTATATTAGAAGGAGTAGAAAACAGTAATTAAACTAGATCTTCTCGCGCAAACGAACGATTGTTCATTTTTTGCCGCATTTCCCCAAAGTTGAAAATTCACTGCAAAATTTCGCAGCTCAAATATTTGCCGGTGATTCCCGTAAGCTATCAAGTTTTCACCACCGCTGTAATTACTGTGAACTTTTTAGTGTACTTAAACCTTTCATCAAGTTTGTAGTAAATAAATAATTGCAGGGGTAAAAGTTTTCCGACTCCGGCAAGATTAAGGAGCTTTAAATAAAAAATGACACACCTAATCTTGGTGCCTTCTTTCATTAATTATAATTTTGAGAAAATCCGCACAACTTTTGGGTCCGTAAATTAATAGAGGAAAGTTTCATTGTAATTAAGACTTACGGCAGTATAGAATCCGCAAGCGAAGCTCCCTTTCCGTACTGACCTCCAACAACACCACGAATGTAAAATGGCCATTTTCGACGTCCTCACTTCATTGTCTTTGAATTTGAATAGTGGATGAAAGGAAACTGGCGTTGATTGGTGGCAGCTGGAAATAACAGAATGTGAGTTTGAACAAAAGGGAAATATGGAAGACAGACGATTTTAAAGGCTTCATTAATGTCTTCGCATGTTGTTAGAATTATTACTAACATTAATCACAGGCTTTGGAGTATTTTAATGTAAATGTTGATGCTACTCCTACTGCTCTAAGAATCTTGTTTTGACATATGCCTTTTCTCATAATAAATTTTAAAGTTAAAATAGTTTTATGTTACTTAAATTGGTAAGGATGAGGTACTTTTCAAATTGTGAAGTTTGCACCACCACTAGCTGCACTAATTAACTTTCAAAATAAATACGCAGATCGTAATCCATCCTGCCCATTAAATCAGTTTTCCGGTATAAATGCTGAATTACCCTGCGGAAATACATTGATGTTATGACATCAAAGTTATAACATAGATACAGGTAAATTGGATAACAAGCTCATCGACTGAATGTAGTCTGTATTCACAATCGAATATAAAACGACGAAGATAAAACAGAAACCAAAAAAGCAAAAAGAAAAGAAGCACTCAAAAATCTATTCATTTCCTTTAATCGATCCGGCTGTTTTAACTTAGTAGCAATTTCTAAAGAATGTAAAGCCCTACAACAATAAAAATTACATTTTCTTTTTATGTCCCTCTAAGTGCGGAGTTTGAGGGTTTAAGAGCTTAACCTCGCAGTTAAACTGTAATTAAACATGGTTTCGCGGTTTTTGTACAACGCAACGGTCGACGACCAAAATCACTTTGTGGCAACGTACAATCTGCTCATGATCCTGTCAGCAATGACACCACTCGAGTTTTTTGGTCGCTCATCAATTTGAGATTTTGTACGAATATTAACGGTTCTTCTAAATTCATTCTCCAATAATTATTGTTCTCGATGTGGCATGTAGACAAAAAAAACTCCAATAAATTTTTAAATACTGTAAAACTTTGATTATTCTATTTAGGAAAACGAAAAGAGAAAAGGATTAGGTACGTTTGAATAAATGTTTCAAATTTGAAGTTTCAGAAACGAGTCAGTTTGGTTCCAGGAAATCTTCCAAATTTATAAAGCAGTGATTAATAATAATAAGAGTATTAAAACATTTTGCTAATCTTTTAATTAATGAGAAAATTATGTGATTGGGTAATTAATTTTTGTCAAAAGATTTTAAAGCATTTCTACCGCAAATTTCTTACCAAATAATAAATTTAAGAGGTAAAAAAAAACCAAAAAGTTTAAATTGTTTTATGAAATTAATTGAATACTGTTAAGGACAGTGTAAACAAATTTGTTACGTTATTATATTAACCATATTAAAATAAAATATGAAATAAATATTTCAGGTAAATTTCAGGCAGAAACGATAATAGAGAGTGTTTTATATTATGTAAGTGCATTTTAAATGACCATAAAATTAAAAATAATATTATGCTATTATTACTGAGGCAATATCCATTTTTAAAAGATAATAAGAAAATTTTGCATAAATTAGAATACACATTGAAGTGAAGCAAGACATTTTTCCGTTCATTTTACAAAAAGTTAGTATCATTATTATACTGATCCATAATGTAAATATAAAATAGAAATTTTCGTAACAAGTTAGGAAATTGTGGTGTTTTCTATTTCGCACGTGTAGGAAACAAAACTTTTTCTACATAATCGAGCAAAATTTAAAAATCAATACTTCAAGTGACGAACACATTGAGTTTTTACGCAGATTTAATAATCAAAACGGTAACTTTACAACACGGCAACTTTGAAAATTTTGAATATTTGCATACGCTCACAGTTGACAAAGCTATAGAAGCTGACGCAAAAATTTCTTTTTTATCCCGGTTTGGTTGGCCTCGCGAAGCCTAAGAAGTATAATTTTTAGCGATTTTTCAGTTTTTGCGGAAATATTCGCGAATTTATTTTTTTTCAACATAACTGTGATACAAATATCTAAGTTTTTATTTTAAATCTAATGCAAATTGTGTTTAAAATTTGCGAAAAAAACGCTGCTTTATCAAGTTAGTTTTCAAAATTATGACGGCGCAGTGGCAAACTACGTTTACACCAAAATTTCACAAGCCACTTTATTCACGTTTATAAAGGTTAATTTTGATTAACACGGGCATGTTGCACTTTATGGACACTAGAAATCGTTAATTAACATCGACAAAGCAACAATTTCACCAAGTAAGACTTTTGGTACAGTCTAAAGGGAGCCAAAGGATAGATGTCATTTGTGACACAAGATGTTGACAGATGAGTGTAAACGTAGTTCCCAATTTTGACTAACTTGATAAAACAGCATTTTTTTCTCAAATTTTGAAAACAATTTGCATTGAATCTAAAATAACAGCTGAGATATTTTTAACACATTTATATTGAAAAAAAAAATAAATTAGGGAATGATATCACAAACCCTCACAATTAACTAAAAATTGCATTTTTAAGGCGTCGCGACGCCAAAACTATTAGTGATAAAAAACAAATTTTTGTGTCAGCTTCTAGAACTTTGTCAACTGTGAGCGTATGCAAATATTCAAAATTTTATCTTTAAAATTAAAGACGATTTTGGGGGTGGACACAAGTGTTGCCGGACCCTGTATAGCGATTGTAGAAAAAAATTATTTCCTAATTCTGTAACAAAATAATACCACTTTAAACATCGGTTTTGTTGCAAAATTACGTTTATGTTGTCACTAGTGAAAAAAAGTATCATTTTCCTCACTAGGTACCAAAAACTGTCAAAATCTGTAAAAAGAAAATATCAAATCTTGCAAAAATCTTAGTTCAATTTTTATTGTTCAATTAGAAAAAATCTTGTATGAAAGTGTTTTATCAATTTTATTTCACGACGTTTTATCTCATCCGATGTGCAACAACTCGTCTAGTGATAAAATGAATCACTTCTACCTCTAGTTTTATAAATAACTACATATACAGGGTCCGGCAACACTTGTGTCCACCCCCAAAAACGTCTCTAATTTTGAAAATTTGCATACGCTCACAGTTGACAAAGCTCTAGAAGCTGACGCAAAAATTTGTTTTTATCACTGATAGTTGTTGCGTCGCGACGCCTTAAAAATGTAATTTTTAGTTAATTGTGAAGGTTTTTGATATCAACACCTAATTTTTTTTTTAATATAAATGTGTTAAAAATATGTCAGCTGTTAATTTAGATTCAATGCAAATTGTCTTCAAAATTTGAGAAAAAAATGCGGTTTTATCAAGTTAGTTTCCAATTTCATTACGTCAAAATTGGGAACTACGTTTACACCCATCTGTCAACATCTTGTGTCACAAATGACATCTATCTTTTGGCAAGCTTTAGATTGTAACAAAAGTCTTACTTGGTGAAATTGTCGCTTTGTCGACGTTAATTTACGATTTTTGGTGTCCATAAAGTGCAACATGCCCGAGTTAATCAAAATTAACCTTTATAAGAGTGAATGAAGTGACTTGTGAAATTTTGGTGTAAACGTGGTTTGGCGGTGCGCCGTCATAATTTTGAAAACTAACTTGATAAAGCAGCGATTTTTTCGCAAATTTTAAACACAATTTGCATTAGATTTAAAATAAAAACTCAGATATTTGTATCACAGTTATGTTGAAAAAAAAAAAAGAATTCGCGAATATTTCCGCAAAAACTCAAAAATCGCTAAAAATTATAATTCTTAGGCGTCGCAACGCCAACCAAACCGTGATTAAAAACAAATTTTTGCGTCAGCTTCTAGAACTTTGTCAATTGTGAGCGTATGCAAATTTTCAAAATTGTAACTTTAAAATTAAAGACGATTTTGGGGGTGGCCACAAGTGTTTTATAAAATTTTACACTTCACAAATTTGGAAAAATATTATAATCATATAATTTACAATGTTATTTTATAAACTAAAAAGTAATAATAAACTCTCTTTACAAAAAATTGCGCTTATAATTATACAAACTTTTAGCATAAAACTGAGTTTTAGTGGCAATCTTCCAAGTACTTGAAAATTACCTGAAATTAATACCGTAACAAAAGGACAATAGTCTAATTTGAAAAAAAATCTGAGCTCATTTAAAACTCAAATCAAAGAATCGGAAATTAATACAGGTAAAATTAATTAAATAAATTAGAATGTCAATAAGTGATTTATCTTTCAGTTTCCTCACCCAAATTTGAAGAATCCTTTCTCTACATATCCTCGTTTGTCAATTCCACATAGTCTCGAAGCACAAGAAATAAACCCCCGGCTCTCTTCTCATGAAAACTTCCCAACACACGTGTTTTTCAGGAAGAGCAAACTTTCAGCTGAGCGTCGAACGGAAATCTAGCAGTCCACTGAAACCGCCGTCGGTGGAAACTGCTATATCCACCAGTCCTGAAACAATTTCAATAAGCGCATGCTTACGCCGCAGGTGGTTGAAACCTAAGGAGTAGCTGCTACGTACTATTCCCTAAATGTTATAGGGAGTAATCCAAGATGACCGTGATTTTCGCCCGATATTCGAGTAATTTTATTAAGGGAATGGATTAATATGATCGGGGATTAAAACTGACCCTGAAGGTTTCACGATTGCTTTAGGGTCGATTAAGGTTAAACATAGTCATTTGATCCGAAGACTGTTGTTTCGAATTTGATAAATCGTTCGTAAGAGAACTAAATTGTTTTTGCTTTTTAATTATTAGTTCTGCAGTTTTCGAATGATTCGAACTTAATTTTCTAGAAGTGAGACGAAAGTGGCTAGTGGCTAGTTCTAGCCCATTGGCCACGGCAAATAGTTTGTTGTACCAAAGCTGGC
Source organism: Gnatocerus cornutus (assembly GCA_029298725.1). Taxonomy (NCBI): domain Eukaryota; kingdom Metazoa; phylum Arthropoda; class Insecta; order Coleoptera; family Tenebrionidae; genus Gnatocerus; species Gnatocerus cornutus. The sequence goes on from CM055510.1 coordinate 3,819,252, forward strand.
AAAGTTCAGTCGCTGAGTCAGCGTGCTCAAACTTCGCTTTGTTCGCTTAAAACACCTTCAAAAATTGCCGAGGTAAGTCATCATCCTTTTACAAAAGAAATTGTTTGTGGGAGAGACAATATTTGTATTATAATTTTGCTTGAAGTGTTCGCTCAAAAAGTCTGAATAATAATAGTTGAAGAACGAAGTTCTGTCTCAAGATTCATTTTTAATGTTAAGACTTTTTTGATTTGATTTGTTTAAGTAGGAAACTACAACAAATGCCCATAAGAAAACCTCAGTACACTGAATAAAAAAACTATGAAAACGTTATTAGACTCTAAATAAAACGAAACGAGTCAAAATTAGCTTTGCATGAAAGTTCACATTTTAATCGTTAAAATAATCACATTTCTCTGAAACTGTAATGGTCAAAATTATATGCGCGTCAGTTTTAAATTGAAATGATGATTAAAATCGTCAAAACGTTGATTGATTTAAAAGCTTTCCATTGTCAATAAAGTCTAAATATGAAGATACGTTTTCCTAAATTAATGACAAATCCGATATATTCACATGATGAAAATGTTAGTTAAATGGAACTGAACATTTATTGAAAAAATTCTAAAAGAGCTTCTTCAATTTGAGAGGAAAACGAGGCTTTGTGGATTTTCATCTGAGATTTGCTTGGCGGCAATACTTCATTTTTGTATTTTAAAACTAGTTTTGAATATATAAACATGTCTATAAAGGAATATGAATAATATTGCAATATACAGGGTGATTTTTTAAAAACGGCAGGCGTTGTAAAATTTTTATTTATGAACCGATTTCAAAATTTAAAAAACAAATTAAATGGTTTTTAATTTACTGTAAACTGATGATTTTAGAATTTTTCTAAATGTCTTAGTATCTTTTGGGCAATATTCAACTTTCTTATTTTAAATTGGTACCCCATTTTTTTTTTCATAATTTGGAAAATATTAATTTTTTTGATTCAGAAATGTGTAGAATGTTCTTCTTTTTCAAAAAATATTTTTAAAAAAATTATCAAAAATGAAAAAATTTAGGCAATAAAAGTTAAATAAATCTTGGTGCGTGCTGTCAAATAACACAATACCGTTATTGTAATGTCAAAAAGCAGCAAATAACAGAAAGAATTGACAATCTTTTTTGAAATTATTGATAATAAAAGACAATAATTACAAATCAGAAAAAAACATCTACCTAATTTAATTAAAATACTGTTGAAACGCCATCCCGTTTTTATCATTGCACAATTGACACCATGCATTTAGGTTTTGTTAACTTTTGTTGCATTTTTTTTTTCAATTTTGATAGTTTTTATAATAAACATTTTTTTTTATAATAAACATTTCTGAATCAAGAAAATTAATATCTTAAAATTATGCAAAAAAATATGCGTGCCAATTTAAAATAAGAAAGTTGATTATCGCCCAATAAGATACTAAGACTTTTGGAAAAATTCTAAACTCATCAGTTCATAGTAAATCAAAAACTATTTAACTTGTTTTTTTAATTTTTGAAGTCGGTTCATTAATAAAATTTCTACAACGCCTGCCCTTTTTTAAAAATCACCTGTATCTACATTTTACTCAATTATCTTTGCATATTCGCGCACCTTTTTTCTACAAGCGTCGTTTGGATTATTCTTAGAACGCATCTGCCTATATTTAGCTGCATCATCCACACAGAATGACTGACTAGTCAAAACAAAGTGCTCATTTTCTCCTGAAGAAGTTGCATCTAATATTCGACGACAAAATTGAAATTAAAATTAAAAACATATTTGCAAGAACTAGAAGCTACTAGTATTATATTATAATTATGACATTCATGCCATATTTCCGTGTCTACATATTTTTACAAATTGGTAATGATAAAAAACCAAACCGCGGAAAATATGTAAATATGAAAACATCGCTCAACATTTAACGATTTTTTTTAAATGTGCAACAGAAGTTTTCGTTCCCATCACCACGGATTTTACCTCTCAAAGATTAAATCTATAAATGTAGTTGACTGTTTCTATATGTCTTCTAGCATGGTCATAATCAGCAAAAAAACTTGATTATCTAGATTCTCCATGTTTCCAAGAATTTATTTCAAATCAATACTTAAATTTAGAACAAGCCAATATACAAAATCATAATTTAGTTATTAGTCCAGAAATACAATTATATGTAAATTAATCAAACTACTCGCTGTTTTAATGAGTAATATTAAGGCGGCGATTTACCTCCAGAAAAATGTATGTTTTCAGGCCTCACAAAATTCGATATTACTCCGTTGTCTGTGAAAAAAATCAGTTCAATTTTTGTGAAACTGCAGTTAAGCTAGTAATTAATGTCGGGACGTTGAGTTTTTTCGAAAAAAAGTAATGACAGTATGATAAAAAAATGTTGAAAATCGTTAAATTTGGCCAAGTTTAGAACTAAATATCTCAGGAAATAACATTCTTTTTGTAAAAAGCTCTTCGTCCCGACACAGAACCATTCTTTAACAAAAAGAATATCATGTTCGTTCCACTGTTAATTCTTTTATAATCATGTAGGATCTAATTTACATGAAATTGTACGATAATAAACGACTAACTTTCTTTTCTTTGCCCATTTGGTCTCGAGATCATTCAAATTTAAAGACTTGACATACCTAAATAACGGGCTCAGCGGCAAGTTACATATTTTGAGAAATTATTTAAACTAGACATTGTCACATTAACCTGACTGCAAAAACTTTATTATTAAGCTTTGTTAATAAACTTGCAGTTTGATATTGAGAGTTCTTAAATATTGTCATTTTGACAAATGAGAAAAAAATTATTGATGTTGAAATTCAAAAATCGTTTTAAGCGCCATGATATTAATTATAAATAATGAGATATTCACCAATACAAATTAATCAATAATTTTATTAAATTTTATTAAAAAATCGTAAAAATAATAACTATTTTTTTTAAAGTTTATTTATAAAACTCTTTGTTGGCAGGTTTAAAAAATGGTAAAATCTGCTAAATTTGTTATTTTGCTTGCATTTTTATTGGTTGTTCATATTCAATTGTGCCAATGCTAGCGCACATTTACAATACACCTATAACACTTTTAACAATTAGAATAAATTAAAACAGATGTGATAGGATAACTTTCACGTTGTGTCAAAATTTGAAGAGATTACTTGATGTAAAAATGTCTTTGTTGAAGGTTGACCATTGGCCAAAGTGTCAGGAACAACAAAAATGATTTGTGTCTTGGCTTTATTTATGATTTAGTACGAATTTATACAACATCAAGTTTTTTTCGGTTCTTTCACAGTCCAGTTAGAAGCAAATTTTTATTTACAGATTGGATTCTTTAGAACGAGGGCATACAGCACTTGACAAATACATCGCACATTTCACTTAGTTTTTCTTCTTTTACCTTCTTTCCGGTATTCGTTACATATTTCTCGCCTTGCAATTTTAATTTATTAAGGGATTGAAAGTTTTTTTTTATCAAATATGGGCGATATTATTTAGAATTATTTTATTACATCATCTAATTTTTCAAACTTTTGGCTCTTAGATCGGTTTCTATGTTAAGTCTGTATTTAGTGTAACTTATTCTATAATTTTAAATATTTATTGTAAAACTATTTGGATTTTTACAAAATTGACTATTTTAAAGACCTGAAACCTTTAAAAAAACAGCAGAATTTACGCAAACACGGAAGCCAAAAAACGGTCAATTGCATATTTAAAAGGGAAATTTTGCTATTATCCACATATTTCGTTATGAACGTTCCATACATCAAATAATAAATCCAATTACATTCTTGCATATAGACTATAATTGTAATTTTAGAGTAATCTATTACATTATTATTGTTTTCGAAAACGCTTATTCACATGCAAAAGTCCATTATATTCGCAAATTTATTGTGTAAGTCAACCAGCTATTCATAATAATTTTTATTTACCAAACTGTCCCTTGCAAACACAAACTAAACCGAAAAATGTTTGAACTGAATGATTAAACGCTCTTCATTATTCATAAATATTGCACAACAGTTTTGAGTTAGCTAACATAAACATGTAATCAATAAACAGTTTCAGATTTGTTAGCCATCATCCAAAAAGCGTATCCATGCAAATCCGTTGAATCAGAACAGCGGTAACGGTGCATGGATAGACGCAAATAAAAGCAGATGTTGCGTTTTGTAACTAGACAATATCTTCATTTGACAATATGTTTAACACATGTGAACGCGCAAAGATAAGTAGTCGCCTGGCACCTCCACCAGATTTGCAGGAGCTCTAAAAATAATGTGTCCTTTGAAAGTCACCGTTCAAGATAATTTATGAAGATTTCGTGTCGCTTTCTCTGTTTCGAGCTTTAGTTAATTAAGGACGCGGCGATTTGGTTGCGAATCAGATAGTCAAGTCGGACTTTTTGACGTCACAAAACGACTAAAAATACCCAAACGTGGTAAGTTGAAAGCTTGAAAATGACGGCTTTGAAGCGGCACAACATGGAGGAAATATTAGTGTAATAAAGGAATGAAAACTTATCTGTTATCGCCATATTTATTGTTAATTGTTCCTGATTAACAACTTGTTATTGATATTGTCCCGATATGGTTATTATTGACGTTGTTTCATTAAATTAATCGATTCTTAGGAGCATTATCAGCGGTAATCTCATCAAATATAACAAACAAGTTGAACGAACGGTAGATTAAACGAAAATTTCAATCCGGAAATAGTCAATCCGGAAATCAGGCGAGTGTTTGTATTAATTTCACAGCTCGCTAGAGCCGGAACATCAAAGTTGTATTTTTTGACACTTTCGCTTTGCCATATGTGTGTGTTTGGTTCGACATCCGTTTGGAACTTGACGAAGGACTCTCAAACGTTGTTTTTGTATTAAGTAAAATGCTTGAGATAAAAAAACCGCAACATGTCGCATATGTTGTATTTATGCATAGATAAATATTTCTGACGCAATACGAATATCTAAGCAAGGTGGTTTTATTTTCCTCTATTTAAGATTATTTAATTAAGCACACATTCATAATTACAGTTTTATTAGTATCTCAATCGCAACATGCTGCCGGTTAATCTCAAATTATTTTGCGTTTTAATCAAATACGCGTAAAAGTGCGGGGATTAATGAGATTAATTGTTTTTTACCGGTTTTACAATTAAGATTATAGTGGCTTCTGTCACTTATAAATTCATCACGAATATTAACAGATGGTTCCAAAGTTATTTTGATTTGCAACAAAATTTTACTTAAATCTGCCTTACAAATTTTATTAGGCTTCGAGCAAAATCACAAATTTATTAATTCGCGTGTCCAAAAAGATTAAGGCTCTGTCTTACCCCGGCCGAAGTGCATAGGAAATAGCGCAAAACGCCATTACTTTTTACGGCCACAAATTAAGAGTTGGAGTTTTGATTTTTTTGTACGTGTAGATAACATCGAAGTGTACACGGGAAACTCCTTGATTTTCAAAAAAGTCTTTATAAATTTATTAAAAAAAAATAAAAACTGAAAAAACGCCATGTCGTTTTACGGGCACAGTTTTAGGAATTTTTGCTTGAACTACGACTCAATAGAAGAGGAATTTTATTCTACATCCGGGAAACTCTTTGGTTTTTTCCCCACATGAATAGTTTCTTTAGAAAAAAATAAAATGTAACGTAAAAATGATTCCCAATTTTCTAAAAGTCGGCAGCCAACACTTCAATGTTCTCATGATTTACAGCCCCTAACAACAGAGGGTCTCTAATCCTCATCAAGGTTCGATGACTACAACTCGGCCGACCGGCGATTGACCATTGGGACCCCAACTTTATACCTATTTTCTACCAAGAATTGAAGACTGCCGCATCTGAATATAATAACATTTTAACCCTCACGCAAGATTTCTAAAAAAAAAAAAATTAATACATTTTGTCGACATTTTAATAAATTAGATTAACGATTGCAAAAGATTTTCAATCGCCAATCTAATTAAAAAGTCACTGTTCAAAACCTTTTTTTTTTCTCAGTTGAGTGTGGTATTTTAAGTTTAGATTTAGTGCAATCAAACTCATCTTTGTTGACAAAAAATTCGCTTTTGACTCTTGAAGTAGACCTCAATTAATAACTTGCATTACAACATTGCATTTAAATAGTCTATTCTATATAGGACAACGGATTAATTGCATTTCATACATTGATTTTTATACATTTTATTGCATCTTTGACCATTTGGTCCTTTGCCGCAACCAGAGTGGAGTGCTCAAGTAGCCATAAGACCAAAAAAGTCAGCACCGAGTTGTCTCCCATACATGACCGTCAGGTTGAAATAAAAAGATTAGACGATTAAAAGCTTTTTAGCGCTTCCGTAACTTTTTGATTTTTAGATACCAGCAGAGCTCTATATTGTTACTTCTGTGTTTTGGCAATTTCCTCAACTTTGTTGAAATAATTACACAAAACATAATTTTACATTTTCAATGATTCCTTTATACATATCTCAAATTGTGCTACTGTAGCAACTTTTTAAACTTTTCCAAACTGATTTGAAACACATTCATTGAGGTGGACATTTGTACTCAATTTTTGAAGTATTTAGTTATGTCAAGATATGTAATTTTTTAATTTTTCGTGATGCTTATAAAATGTATAGTTTTTTTGATGTCCCGTATAAAAAGTAAAATCAAATTAGTGTTAAAGTTTAATACACAGTAACACTTAGAATCCTTCTAGATCGATGGATATCTTTTATAATTTTAAAACTCACGTTAATATAAGTAGTTGACGGCAAAAGTACAACTACACAAATTTTAATAGCAATTTGTGTATTAAGAGCTGAAAAATTCACATTGCTGATTGAAAGAGACAAAAAGTCTAAAGTAGCGCGGCAACCTCTGGAAATCGGCAATTTGAATTTGCGCTCGAAATACACACAATATTTTTTCTACAATCTTGCATTTTCCGAGATTACAAACAACTTCTACATCTAATTTTTAGATGATTAAGACTCAACCGCACACCACCTTCTATGTTGCCATGGAAAAATATACCTATGGTATAAACAATTTATCAAACAAAAAATCGTAATCGAGTGTTTTTTCAATTTTATAAAAAAAATTGTAGCTCTAGAACATATTCTTTACCTACCTGTAATATTTTGTGTTATTCGAAAGTACCCAAATATCTGTTTTTAAATTTGGTGGAATCGATTTTATTAAATACCAGCGAATGCGTTGAAACACAAGAAATGACAAGATGAACTAATATCTAAATCTAATTTATTTAAATTTATTATCAATTAAAACACAGCGTGACAAAGTTTTAGTAGCCAAAAAACTGTTATGTTCTGTAGGTAGCCAACCTTTTGATAAAACATATGCCGGTAACCGCAAGTCACCACCAAATTTTATATTTAATTTTAAAAGTAAAATTTCATGACTGTAAGTTTTAAACATTTTTGTTTCCAAAATAAAAGTCTTTACATTGTCAAATACAATCAATTTCAAAGTACTGTAAAAAATCGAATTTTGTAATAAAGAGTAAAAAAAATCGTATCAAAGTTGGCGGCTAAAAAAGTTATAGTTTGCATATAATTTTTTTTAATTTTAGTTTTTTATATGTATTTTAAATATTGATAACCATATATACATAAAAATAGAAAAAAAATAGAAAAAGAATCTCTTTTTTATGTTTTTTTAACTACTTATGTTAAAAAATTGACGTAACAAAAAGAATGTGAAGGTTTTGAGGTAAGGATGTCCTTTGGGTATGTGCTTTGTTTGGATTACATAACACATTCAAAATTAATTTGAATTTGTCGCACAGTGTAATTTTGAAAATAAAATTGTTATGGTACACATTTTTAGCGAAACATTTTTTACTTGAAATATAAAGTTTATTTGATGATGCCATCATTTATTATTTCTCTTTATTATTCATTTTTTATTTTCGAGGGACATAATATTTCGAAATCGGCAAAACGTTCGAAACAAACTCCAAAGCAAAGCAAATTCATCTGCCTGGTTTATTGCTGAACTGTGGATTGCATATTTTTCAAAACACGAATTTTAGTTGAGGGGTAGAACAGCCTTTTAAGGATTAAAAGACTGGTTTCCACAAGTCTCTTGCGGTCTCCTGAAGAGCTTACGAGAGTCGATTTTCATCTGGAATTTAATTTTATTCTTTTCAGACGAGGGCTTTCAGTCTTCAGTTGACGTTTGGACTCAGTTTTGTTAAATTGGGTTGAAAACAGCAAATAATGGATGCTATTGATCGTAAGTGTATAAAAGTATATCAGAATATAAAAAGTTCAAAAAAGATTTATCAAAGTCGATCCAACTACAAATCGAAACAAGTGAGTTTGTAAGTAATTTAGCTTCACTTTTAGTGTCACAAAAGACTTAAATCGTAAAGTTTTAATTGCTTAGTTGGATAAAGGAGTTCGATAAGGCATAAGCAACCAGCATGTAATTGAAATAGTTTTAAAACGATCGAATTTGATGGTAATTCTCGGTGGAAGAAAAGCGGCTCTTAATAAATAAATTGAATATTACAGTCCTCGGGCTTTTCTATTGTTACAATTTCAACGTAACCTGAGGTTTCTCTTGTAATTTTCCTTTTTCTTAGAGCTGTTTAAAGTAAAGGGGAATACTGTTACACTTCAATTAAGAAGCGATTTTTTCAGAGAATTCTCATTAAGCTGGAACTTGTCAAGCTGTAAAGTTAAAAGATGTGGAGATAAAAAATTCTCCGAAACTGTGTTTCTATTTTTTTTTAAATCAATAATAAAATATTTTGGCGCACACTGTGTTATTCTATAATTTGAAAAATATTTTCTTTGCAGCCAGCGCTTTCTTCGAGTTGTTTTCTTAGACGCCGCCGCCTTCTATAATTGAAGTGGATTTTCATCCATTAGCCACTATCCCAGTATTTTTACCACTTCCTTTCTTTCCACTTCCACACAATTCTTTTCCAATCATGGGAGATATTCGATTAATTACTTAACAAGCCGCTCTCAGAAAAACTCGCCATCACCAAATTAACCTTTATTAAAACACGTGTCTGTATTACAAAATCATCTTGCCACATAAATACACGCCCCCGACTGCGGCGCCGTGGCGAAAAGAATACTGCCAATATCCCGGGCTTCATGTTTGGAGTAAAACTTATCTTTCAAAGTCTTCATATAATTGTCGACGTTCTCTCGAGGAAGAAGAGCCACCATGCAACCGCCCCAACCGGCGCCGGTTAAGCGAGCCCCGAACGTCAAGTCCCTTGACAGTTCGACCAACTCGTCAAGTTGGGGGTGGCTGCATTCGTAGAGGTCGCGGAGACTCTCGTGACTTTCGGTCATAAGTCGGCCGAGGGTTGATAAAGAGTTCTTGTCCGCAGAAGTGGTGCACACAGAGTGGAAAAGCTCGACGCGGCGCGCCTCTGGAAATACAACAAATTAAACTTTGATTGAATTAAGGTAAATTAAACAAGCAATGGAACGTGTATATGGAAAGCTAATCAACAAAGTTTGCGATTTTGTTTGAACACGGCAGCGGCAGTTTTGATGGCAAACTTTTCATTTTCCCACATTTCTAGATCATCCGATGGTCTCAGGTTATTTAATTTCAGAAAAATTCAATTTGAAACGGATGAATTTTTCCTCTTACAACCTCAAAATTATCTCTCCGAAATTACGTTCTTGTCCACTCGCGTCCAAATGAATTAATAAAGGTTTCCGGTCCACCGTAATTCTCCGAATTTTCATATTCCCCTTTTATTTTCCAATATCATCAAGTCTGGAGCATAAAATATGAAAGTTGAACTAACTCGCCATATTGTATTCATGCCAAGTAAGCAGACACCTCGGTGACAATCACGACAGTTTCTTCTGGATGACTTTTCGATACGAAGTGCAGTAACCTTTCACCCCATAAACGTGGGAACATTGTACAATTGCGTCCAAAAATAATGCACCTTCCCATTGCTTATTTCCAAATAGGTACAAGTCCGTTCTTGACCGTCCCAGCACATCTGGGTAGTCATAAAATGGTAATTTTTCAATGTTTGCAAAAACCCTGTTCTAAAATTGTTTAGATCTTATTTTGTTGTGCTGTGATGGTAAAAGAAACGTATAAATACGGTGGAGCGTTTATGACTTTAACTTTTTAAACAGTTTCCACCAAACTTACCGCAAGACCCTATAAACATAATCACCCTCTCAAGTGGTGGGTCTTGTCTGATGACCAGAATTGATCCCCAATAAATTACAGCCTTTTTGTTGATTCAAATTTACTGGAATTGGGGAAAAAATATTTGGAAATAAAGTTTCAGGACATTCAGACAAAATATAGAAGATTACTCAACGTGTGAAGTTAAGTTTTGTTTTAATCTAATATTAACTTGTAATAATAGAATTGAAGAATGATTAAAATTTAGGTTAGCTTAAAAGTGCAGTATAAAATTTTTCAAATTTCGCTTAAATTAAATAAAAATATAATTGTCAATTTTGACATGTCAAATCACTTGCTCTCATTGTTTTGTAACTTTTTCACTTACTAGTTAGTAGAAACATAAGTTAATTACTAGTGAAAAAAATGAAGAAAATTTGAGTTTCTTAGGTCCCCAACAATGACAGAAAATGTATTTTTATGGCAAAGTTAAAAAAACTATATTTTATAGCTAGAGACAAATAATTAAAAAAATTATAAAATCCGTTTTTTTAAAAAAAACACCACCAACACCGCAATTTTCCCCTGCATTACACCCGACAACGTTGCCTAGGGAGATTTTTGGTGAGAAAATATTTGTCAATTTTTTGACATTTCTGAAAATTAGGCAGTGTTTCCGTTAAAAACGTGTTTCTTTTACAGCCTGTTGGATTGCAAATCAGAATTTAATAGACTCGGCACAGCCTGGAAGGTCGTTTTGTGTAATCAAATTGTCAATTAGGCAGCTAACCTATTTGATTTTATGACCAAAAAGTCACCTTCGACGATGTTGCCGGTTGTAAAGTGCTGGGAGAGTGCGGTGTTGGTGGTTTTTTTAATAAAAAAACGGACTTTACACCCGGTTTACCGAAACAAAATTAAGTCCTTAATATTGATCAAAGATTTTTACGAAACCAAATAACGTTATTGGGGTTTTTACATCTAAAAAACTAAAACTCGAGAAAATGTATAAATTGACGCTTCAAAAATTATAAATGCTAGTTGGCCATAATCAGTAAAACATGTAAACAGTTTAGCAAAATTACCAACACTAGTATTGTTGCCAAATTTTTAACAGCACTAGGATTGTTAAATGTGCCTTTATACAATTTCCTGCTAAAGTGATACTGTTACTCTAACAATTTAGAATGAAATGAAATATTTAACATTATGATAAAGTGAGATAAGTAAGTTGCAAGTTTAATTTAATTTCAATTATTATTAAACCGGCCTATACTTAGTTACTTACTATTGATCAGAATTAAAAATCAATTGTTCTAAAATTTACTTTTTTTGGCAATGAATGAAGAAAAATAAATTTTAAGAAATAAATTAGAAATTAAAAATTACATCTTTAATTAAAATTAATATTTGATTCCATCATCCATCCATGTCAGCAATCAAACTTAATTAAATGCGTGATTAATTTAATCTCAATCAACTTTACAAACATTGATTCAAAATTTCTTTCAATGGTCTTCAAATCATGTTGTTTAGTCGACTCAATCTGCATGAGTTTTCAAGTAAGTTGTAAATAAAATTTGGTTGTCTGACGTACCCTTGTACAAAAACTGACCGCTCAGATCTCAAGCAGACCAACCCAAAAGTTCTAGGGGTAAAATGTTTTGTTGGGTGCATATTATATTCATACCATGGTGCATTATTTTTGGACGCAATTGTACATATTTGCGGTGAGAATCTTGTGCTGGAATGAAATTACACGGATCCACCGGAAATGAAAAACAAAATTCCGGTGATGCAAGAATGTACTGCATTGAGGCGTAATAATGAGAAAGTTAGACTACAATTAAGAGGGTATTTTCCTTTAGGGTTGCTCCAAACACATATTTCATAAAATGTGAAGAATGCGAAGAGCGTTTCATTTTCTACAATTGCCAGAGTTTGATTTATTTTTATTTTTAGTCCGGCAAAACACATTTATCTTGATTATGAAGATTTAGTCTTATCTGTAGACATATTAAAAAATGATTACGTTTGTAATTCATAACGCTCGGTTTCAAAACAACTTGTCCTGAGATTTATAGCGGTGTACTTACTTATCTTGAAGAATATCGGTGTTTGTTCAGTTTATCGGAAGGCGAAAACAGGATATTAGATAAGATATAGATGTTTTTTATGCCAAACTCGTACGTATTTTTCTATGATTGATGCTTTTCTGGACGCATAATTAAGGGGTCTCGAACAAATTTCAGTATAGGGCAAATTCAATGTATTTTTCCAAACACAATTACTCGAGAACTTTTTGAGTAAATTGCTTTCTGTTTTTTTTTGCATATGAATCTGTTCAACGTGCACTAATAAATACGAAAACTTGGCTGAAAGTGAAATAATTTTTAGCATTCCACATGCCTAGACTAATTTTACATAATGTCGACCAAACAGATTTTTTTTAAAGTTAATAATTTTCGAGAAATGGGGTTTCGAAAATTTCATATAGTATTCTATTATTATATTTCCATAAACACACAAAATCTTAAATTTGCCTGAAACAAGATTTTTCTCTTTTATTCAAACTTAACATTTTGAGCTTTGAGGATAATCATTTCAAAATTTTGAACTTTATATCTGATAAATTAGGATTTTAAATTGTTTTAGAATAGTTTAGGTGATAAATATTTGTCTTTATATTTATTTTTTAAAAATGGCAAAAAATGTAAAGTTAATTTCGAAACAGCAGAATTTCCATTCTTAACATCTCGACGGATAATTGACAAATAATGTGGGTAACAGATTTTTACGGTTTTTTAATTTAGGCCAATTTTCAATTGAAAATACAAGATAATCCCAAATAATGTTTGTTTTGTTTCAGAATTACGTACTATCTTAAATTTTATAAATAATGTTTATACGCTGAAGCTTAAGCATTACGAAAAAGGCCGCAGGAAAAGAGTTATTGAAAGCCAGTGTATATAACTCGTATATACTTTTCAAAATTCACATAAACGTATTTTTAGAACAACCATACAGTAGTATCACGTCAAAATTATGACTTTTGAGTGGTGAAAAGACTGAAAAATCGCTCGTAATTTAAAAGTCTTGAAAGATATCAGTCACAAAAACAATAGAATATAATTATTATTTATGGCCATTATTTTTTGTTAAAATCACAAAAATCTTGGTCAAAATTCGAAGATCGCAAATGCATTAATTATTTAATTTTTACAATTACACAAATCTCACCATTTCGGGAAAAATCCAATTTATTTATGAAAATAGACATTGAATAATAATAATAATGAGGTATTATATAATATATTTATTAAGTTTCTTGGGTGGTAATTTGTAAAGTATCGGACTCAAGTATTTAAGATTTATTGGCCATGGGCACCAATATAATTTGGACATCAGCATTATTTGCATTATTGCATTATTTATTTGATACTTGGATTTTTTTTTAATTTTCGCATTGCTTTTCGATTCATTAGTTTCTTTCTTTTTGTATTTATTCACGGCATGCTAGTTCTTCAAAAGTTTTGGTTGTGCTTCTGATTTCGTCCAAATTTGTACTTGTTTTCTTGCAATTCAGCCGTTGAAGCTTTATAAAAATTGGTGGTTTTGTAGATTTCGAGCTCTTCTTTGCAAATCCAAGCCAGAAAACGGCGAGAATCAGCGAAAAATCCTCGTTTAGCATCAAAATAAGCGGATTTTTCTAAGAATTTTGATGATTTCGTGCAGATTTCTGCTGTTTTCTTGCAATTCAGCCATTGAATCTTGATAAAAATTGGTGGTTTTGTAGATTTAGAGCTCTTCTTTGCGAATTCAAGCCAGAAAACGGCGGAAATCAGCGAAAAATCGTCGTTTTGCATCGAAATAAGCGGATTTCTCCAAGAATTTTGATGATTTCGTGCAGATTTCTGCTGTTTTCTTGCAATTCAACCGTTGAATCTTAATAAAAATTATTGGTTTTGTAGATTTCGAGCCATTCTTTGCGAATTCAAGCCAGAAAACGGCGAAAATCAGCGAGAAATCGTCGTTTTACATCGAAATAAGAGGTTTTCTCTAAAAATTTTGATGATTTTGTGCAGATTTCTGCCGTTTTCTTGCAATTCAGCCGTTGAATCTTGATAAAAATTGGTGGTTTTGTAGATTTCGAGCTCTTCTTTGTAAATCTAAGCCAGAAAACGGCGAGGATCAGCGAAAAATCCTCGTTTAGCATCGAAATAAGCGGATTTCTCTAAGAATTTTGATGATTTCGTGCAGATTTCTGCTGTTTTCTTGCCATTCAGCCGTTGAATCTTAATAAAAATTCGTGGTTTTGTATATTTCAAGCTCTTCTTTGCAAATCCAAGCCAAAAAACAGCGAGAATCAGCGAAAAATCGTCGTTTTGCATTGAAATAAGCGGATTTCTCAAAGAATTTTGATGATTTCGTGCAGATTTCTGCTGTTTTCTTGCAATTCAGCCGTTGAAGCTTGATAAAAATTGGTGGATTTGTAGATTTCGAGCTCTTCTTTGTAAATCTAAGCCAGAAAACGGCGAGAATCAGCGAAAAATCCTTGTTTAGCATCGAAATAAGCGGATTTCTCTAAGAATTTTGATTTCGTGCAGATTTCTGCTGTTTTCTTGCAATTCAGCCGTTGAATCTTAATAAAAATTCGTGGTTTTGTAGATTTAGAGCTCTTCTTTGCAAATCCAAGCCAAAAAACAGCGAGAATCAGCGAAAAATCGTCGTTTTGCATTGAAATAAGCGGATTTCTCAAAGAATTTTGATGATTTCGTGCAGATTTCTACTGTTTTCTTGCAATTTAGCCGTTAAATCTTGATAAAAAGTGATGGTTTTGTAGATTTCGAGCCCTTCTTTGCGAATTCAAGCCAGAAAACGGCGAAAATCAGCGAGAAATTGTCGTTTTGCATCGAAATAAGCGGATTCCTCTAAGAATTTTGATGATTTCGTTCAGATTTCTGCTGTTTTCTTGCAATTCAGCCGTTGAAGCTTGATAAAAATTGGTGGTTTTGTATTATTCGAAGTCTTTTTTGCAAATCCAAACCAGAAATCGTCGTTTAGCATCAAAATAGTTCTTCTTGAGATTCCTCAGACACCTGAAATTCTCAGATTCGTACGTTGAAAGTTCTCAATTTTTCAGGTCCTTGCACAAATTAACGAGTTAACGATAACCCGAGAGCCTGAGAGCCTCAAAAACTGAGAATTTTACACTAGCTCTCAGTTTCTCAAATTCTTCTAATCCTTTTTAAGTTTAGTTTCCAGATATTTTCAGTTTTAGATTCTTAATTTCAAAAAATTGTTTCGATCCCTTCCTATTACTCAAATCTCTCAAATTTAAATTTTTATAAACTGCTTTGTTTTGTTTGAATCTGTCTTCAGAAATCCGATGTATTCCCAAAATTTTCTTAGATTCTCATATTCTTCCTGGTTCGGAGTCGTAGACAAAAGAGACGCAATATTAAAAGTTAAAAATGACTTTCAAAGAACTAAGACTGCGTAGTTTCCAAGACAAAATACACTTTTTAAGACGACACTCTAGACAACTTTGTTATTACTTTACATTACCCATTAGCTCAAGTTCTATTACAAAATTTCGCAACTTTGTAGACGTTATGATTAAAAATGAAAAAAAAATTTCCATTCACTTACCGCGAAACACATGTAGAGCCCTTTGTCTAAGTTTGAACTCTTGAATATGCCTCGTGTTCTGCGTCAGCGATATCTCGTCTAGTAGCTCGGATGTAGTTTTCAGTTCTTGTACGACTTCCTCTTTCGTGTAAGGCTCTTCGTGTAGAGATTCTTCGACAATTGTTATCATCGTAGACAGGTCGACGGCAAGCGCTTGTTGCAAATTGCCCAATATCTTTATCTCCGGCCATTTCAAACCCCGCTTTTTTGCGATGATCTGGAAGTTTACGTTCGGATAGATATGAAGTTATTTTTAAACGATGAGAGGGTGTCATACGAAAACATCGTGCATGGACTGTACAAAGGTTTAAATATTCATGCCGCTACAATTATGACACCAGAAATGGAATCATTTCCGGCAGTTTAACCGGAAAATATGCGTCGTTTTCATCAATATTTCATTGGTGGAAGTTTAATGTGGTAGTGAATTTTACTTGTAGTACAGTGTTGTGAAAGGGGTTGGCATCAAGCGAAAATGAAGCGGTAGACAATGAAATTGAATTATCCAACGATTATCTGCTTTATTGATTTTGGAC
Source organism: Gnatocerus cornutus (assembly GCA_029298725.1). Taxonomy (NCBI): domain Eukaryota; kingdom Metazoa; phylum Arthropoda; class Insecta; order Coleoptera; family Tenebrionidae; genus Gnatocerus; species Gnatocerus cornutus. Next base: position 3,835,641 of record CM055510.1, read on the forward strand.
AGAGCAGGAACTATTCCAAGCGTTTCCACAGATTTTCGACACAATTCGTTTTGATTTTTACGTTTATGACAAATTGTACAATTGCTGAACCAAGAATCGTCCTAAAACTTAATGAAAGTGGCAACCTCTTGAACAGTTGCTGCGACGATAAATGAAGCAATTAGCACCTAAGCTTGGCAGAACTTCTCAGATGCAATAGCAGAACTGTAATAATCGTTAGCAGCATGTTTTCACAATAGTAAGAAATTAGAAAACTTGGTATCAGCGTCGTCTTCTCGTACTCTCCGTGGAACTTTTGATAAGATAAAACGTCAAAGTTTATGCATTGGAAAGAAATACAATATTTGTATCAACTTAAAAATGTGTTCAAAGACCTACATCAAGTTCAAATAAGAGAAAACAAGAAAGCGCCTTCTAGAGGTGAAAACTGACTAAAATCAGTAATATGTGAATCGATTGCGCGTTGAAAGCTTTATGGGGAAAACCTGCTTGCTTTTACATAAAGTGAGTTTTGTGCTTTATGCGCGTAACGTCTTATATTACAAAAGAAAAATACAGCGTGAATCAAAAGGAACGGTTTTGTTGTTTGACCTAACTTAGAGCTCTTTGATGAAAATATTCAATATCTATAAATAAGAAGAATTTCGACAATTTATAGCACACGGGGAATCTAAGCAATGCTAAGACTCAATAAACCAGGAGCCTAAAAAGGGTTCTAAAAAATGTCAAGAAAACATCCAACAAAACTTTAAGAATGTCAAAAAGAATTAGTGAGAATAAACAATTCAGACTCAACAATTTAGAAAATTGTACCTTAGTACGGTAAGCAGCAAATGTATTGAGCTCATGGGCGGAATGGGTCGTAACGAGTTGCCGCACCCTCATAAATCAAATTTGCGGGGCCTAAGAAATTTCGAAGCTTTGTTGTTGAAAAACTGACCAGGGATATTTGTGAGGTTTTAATTTACACAGTCGTGAATTCATGAACGACGAATTTCGCAATTTCGACCGGCAAGTTTTAATTGCTAAAATCTCACGATTTAGTTTTGTTTTTCTAAGATGGATAAAAGGTTGAATGTAATGATTGATGAATCAATGTAAATAAAAAAGTCACAAGTTAAAGGAAACAAACAAAAAAATTAAACTTTATTGTAAGCAAAAATTAAATAAAACAAATTAAAATAAGGCTTCGAGGTTATTTTGCCCCCTGGCAATCCACCTCTTCAACGTCGTTTCCTAGAAATAAAAAAAATGAATATTGAAATGGAAAAAGTGAATAAATTAAAATATGTTTATTATTTTTAAACTTATCGATAGATTGAACCTTTCCGATATTTTACCCGCCCCGCTCGGCAACGGAGAATAAAACCCTTGTTTCCAACGTCGAGTTCTTTTGCTCTGGCAAACGTGGTATCTTGGAGAAAATTGGCAATTTGATTTTCCCAAATATTTACCGCATACTTATAGGGGTAGAAGATAATCTGACAGGTATGTGGTTAGTTGAAGTGAAAATACGTGGTATTTGCACTCAAAAACGCAAATTTTTAAACAATTTTTTAAATTTTACAAAATACTCTCAAATATAGTTTGCTATGTAAAAATTAAAATATAAAAATATCACAACTTCGTGGCAGTTTCAGCACTTTTTTTTTCATTTCATTGCTGAGTTAAATTGGCAGAGAATGCATTTAACACGTCAAAGTAGACAATAATAAAACTATGAAGATAAAAAAAGAGTTACTTCACTAGAGGAATTTCATAGTAAGTTAATAATTTATGGTAAATTTGATAACAAGATAACACTTGGAACTGCAAGAGATTAATATGATTGAATATGTTGAGAAATGTATAAAAACTTTTACTACAAAAAAATTTACTGTACCGACATGATTTTGAAAACTACCTTCATAAAACAGCGGTTTTTTTTCTCAAATTTTAAACATGATTTGCAGGTTTAGAATAAAAACAGAAATTTTTATTCAGTTATGTCATAAAGAATTTAAATTAGCGAGTGTTTTCTCAAAAATTGATAAATATTTTAATTCTTATGTGTCAGCATGCCAAACTAACACTGACAAAAAACTAATTTTTGCATCCGATTTTGGAACATGATTAACCATAAGCGTATGCAAATTTGCAAATTTTTATCTTTTAAATTAAAGACGATTTTGGGGGTGTTTATCAGTGTTGCAGAACGCAGTATAAAAATTTGCCAAACAGCGGCAGTCGGTAACAGTCAAAGTAAAGTCATTAGGTTAAACACAGGTAATCCAATTTCCACTAAACGGCTCAATGTAATCCTTCCTAAGAATTTCAGAATAATTTGCAGCTATTTGCAAAATTTGAAAGGACGTTTGACAAAAAATTTTAAATATACTTATTCGATCTTGACTTTTTAATAATTTCTTATTAACTTAGAACTTAGAACTTATTAACACTTAGAAGATAAAAATTTGCAAATTTGCATACGTTACGGTTGATCAAGCTCCAGAATCGGATGCAAAAATTTGCTTTTTACTAGTGTTAGTTTGGCGACACCTAAGAATTGGAATATTTATCGATTTTTGAGTTTTTGAGCAAACACTCGCTAATTAAAATTTTTTATGACAACTCTATTTTTATTTTAAACCTTAAATGCAAATCATGTTTAAAATTTGAGAAGAAAAAACGCTATTTTATCAAAGTAGTTGTCAAAATCATGTCGGTACAGTACAATACATTTCTAAACATTATCATATTATCGAAAATTCAATTTATTCTCAAACACCAAGTTTTGTCAAAAAATGCTGACGCGCATTTCGATAGTAATGCTATCATCATCAGAGCGATGGTTAAACTGAGTTAATCGCTTTAATGATGGTAGCATTGCTATCGAAACGCGCGTCAGCATTTTTGACGACATTTGGTATTTGGGAATAAATTGTATTTTTGATAATTTTTGCCAACACCAAGATTTGATCCAACAATGTTGTTCTCAACATATTCAATCGTATTGAGCTAATGCAGTTCCAAGCGTTTTCAAATTTACCGTAAATTATTTACTTATCATAAAATTCCTTAATTAATTAAATTAATTAAGTGAAGTATACTGTTTTTTCATCTTTACAGCTCAATTTCAATTTCAAGTCGTTTGTGACGTCACTAAGGTTGCCGTGATATGGTTGGCATTGCTACGTCGCAAACACCTTTAGCGACATCGCTAAATAACTTTAAATTGACTTCAAATTAATTTTACCCGAATTTTGGAGTTAAATTTTGCTTAATTGGTAAGCACTACAAGAATGAAATGCTGCAAGTCGTTTCGTTAACTACTTGTCTTCCCCATTTTAAAAAAAATATTGACGCTCGACCATGCTTTAGCTCCCTGTGCTTAATTTTATTTTGCATTTGACAGTGCGTAACCGATTTGCGGCACTGAATTAAAATTGACCCCTTAGGACCCGATTTCAAGTCAGTGGCGAAAATTGCGTTGACGCAGTTGCGGTTGCTAAGACGCAACTCTGATTTGCAATGCCGCAAGTCAACATGAAATCGGGCCCTTATTGTCTACTTTGACGTGTTAAATGCATTCTCTGCTAATTTAGCGGCGCAATGAAATGAAAAAAAGTGCTGAAACTGCACGAAGTTTTAGAATCTTTATATCTTAATTTTCATGTCGCAAACTCTATTTGAGAGTATTTTAGTTATATTTTTCTTGGGATTTTGAAATCATAATTTATAAAAATTTTAAAAGTTTAAAAAATTGCGTTTTTGAGTGCAAATACTCACGCATCCCCACTTCAAATGACCACATACCTGTCGGATTATCTTCTACCTCTATAAATATGCGGTAAACATTTGAAAAAAATAATTTGTCAATTTTCTCCAAGAACTCGACGTTGGAAACAAAGGGTTTCATTCTCGGTTGCAGAGCGGGCGGGTAAAATATCGGAAAGGGTCAATCTATCGGTAAGTTTAATAAACATATTTTAATTTATTCACTTTTTTCCGTTTTAATATTCAATTTTTTTTCTTTTTAGGAAACGACGTGGAAAAGGTGAAGAGGTGGATTGCCAGGGCGCAAAATAACCTAAGCCTTATTTTAATTTGTTTTATTTAATTTTTGCTTACAATAAAGATTAATTTTTTTTGTTTCCTTTTACTTAAGTTTTTTTATTCATATTTAAGCCTTTTTTAATTTGTTTTATTAATTTTTTGTTTAGAACAAAGTTAATTTTTTTTGTTTGTTTCCTTTAACTTGTGACTTTTTTATTTACATTGACTCATCAATCATCACATTCAACATTTTATCCACCTTAGAAAAACAAAACTAAATCCTGAGATTTTAGCAATTAAAACTTGCCGGTCGAAATTGCAAAATTCGTCGTTCATGAATTCACGACTGTGTAAATTAAAACCTCACAAATATCCCTGGTCAGTTTTTCAATAACAAAACAACTTCGAAATTTCTTAGGCCCCGCAAATTTGATTTATGAGGGTGCAGATTACGGACACCACCCGCTGAGAGTTTACTGCACCTGGTTACGACCCATTCTGCCCATTAGCTCAATACATTTGCTGCTGAGTGTACAAGGAAATCATGGGAATCGGAGAATAGAGATTGTCCAAGGTGAAAAAAAAGTTTAAAGAATTAAAACCTTTAAAATTAATATGTAAAACTAAACAAAATAGACTTAAACCGACAATGCTTGAATAAAAAATTAAACTAACAACTCATTAAACAGGTTTTTACTCGACCTTCTCGTAATACTGAATGTTAGCAACTAATGAGGAGAACAAAATCACCAAATCACAGAAATTAAAGTGAAACTACCAATTGCTAGTCTCTAATTAAATTCAGCTTAAATGAAATTGTACCTATAGAGTGCATTTTTGTATAAAATGTAACAAAGTTAATCCGTATGTTGCTTTTATACACATTTCTATATTTTTATGTTTAATCTGTGAAGTTGTCCTAAATGAAACTCTTTGATACTATGAAATTCACGCCGTTTTTTTCTAAAAGTATATTCAAATTAATATTGACGCTAGAACCCCATGATATGATCAACAATTTCACGTTATTTTTTATTTAACGCACCTCACTTCTCACTTCGTCTTGGTTTAATTAGTTTTCTTTGAGAAAAAATTTGCGACTTTGCAGAATTAAGCAAGAGATGTTGCGAGAATCAGAAATAAAGTTTAAGGGATGAATAAGAATAAGACCAGTGGTAAAGAGGGTAAAAAGTTGTCAGTTAAAGTGGCTTGTCAACAGAATAAAGACTTTATTTATGATTCATAGTAAAGAGGAATTGGAGGACGACTTAAGCTTTTTGTACGAAATTAAGAGCAAATGGCTTGTTTTGTAAGCTAAAGAATTTGAATTACACTAGTTTACCAATTTCCACTTTTTTGACATCCCGAGATCTTAAAAAGTAATTGAAAAATTATTTTTAGGCGACGTAAACTGAAAATGGAATTTTTAGGCCTCAAAAGCGGCCTAAAAGTAAGTCTTTTCTGGCCGCAAACATTTTTGGCCAATCTATGATGGCGCCATCTATCCATAGTTTTGCATATTACATCAAGATACCTATATTACCCCCAATTTTATAATTATTTGGGTAAAATCAAATCGACAAACTGCTGTAAAGTACAACAAATACGTGTTGAATTATTGAAAATGAACATGTCTAGCAGTGCTCCTGCAACAACATCAAAAAGCACATCAAACCTAATTCATACAAATTGTGAAGCTGCACATGCCGAAACTGCAAATGTAAATGAAGAAAATATGAAATTTTCTGAAGGATTCATAAATATTTACAATTATTCAGTTGTTATAAATGATTAAATCAATAAATCATAAATTAAAAAATTAATTAACTTGTAAATTTAATGATGTCGCCTAAAAAATCTTGTGGGTATCACGGCCAAAAAATGCCATTTTACCCTCGCCTTTTTTGCCTTGGTACACAAATAACTATTTTCCCCATTTTGCTGTGCAACAGCTTTTTTTCAATTTGTATTTTAAATTCTTTTTTTCCTAATTTGTATTTTAAACATTCCCAAGTTGCTATGGAAACAAAGCTATTCTAACATTCCGTATCGAAATGGATATTCTAGCACTGAAAACGAATGCGAAAATAGCGAAAATAACTTTGTTACAAGAACAAATTAGGAAAAATAATATAAAAACCTCGTGCATAAGGCCATTTAGGCACTCATCCATTATAAAACTCGCGGCTTTGCCGCTCGTTTTATAAACTTGGATTCGTGCCTAAAAATTTGCCTTATGAAACTCGGTGTTTTAATATACTATTTTTTTAATCCCACGTTGCTATAGAAACAAAGCTATTGACGCATTTGGTGTCGAAATGGTCTATTTACAACAGCTAATTAGGAAAAATAGTATACAAAAACTCGTACATAAGGCCATTATGGCACTCATCCCTTATATCAACTTGTTGGATTCGTGCTTTAACATTTGCTTTATGAACACGATGTTTTAATATAGTATATTAAAGAACGTGTTTTATAATGGCCAATTTGGTGCACGAGTTCCCGGTGTACAAAACGAGCCGTAGGCGTATGGGACGAGTGCACCAATGCCATTATAAAACAAGTCCTTTATACTATTTGTTCAAATTTGCACCCTTTTTTTAATAAAAAATTTAAATTTTTCAATTCTAAGAGTTTTCGTGTTACACGATTGGTAATGGTTTTGTAACCATGACTTGCCACTTGATTTTTAAATTTAGTTTCACTTACACTGAATTTTGACTGACCTGACCTGACCTAACCTCACAGCCAGTATTCACATCTATTATATTTAGGTACAATTTAGGTACAATTATTGTTGGCCGCAAAGAACAATTCAATTATATTGATACATTTTTTATTCAAGCAGCAATTTATTAAACACGAATCGTAAAATCCAAATTGACTAAGAACTTGACAGGAAACAGGTGACAGTCAGACTAATTAGTTCTGCCAATTCTTAAAAAACAAAATTTCCTACTTTGAGTTCTTTTATAGATACCTATAAACGACTCCAAATTGAGTACTCTAATGGACCTATTAAAGCGGCAAATTCGAAAAAAATAATTTCCGCATTTGTTTTGAGTGCGTCAACAGACTGTTTCTGCATTAAATGTGTTATTAGATTTGTCACCATAGAACCTCGGAAATAATAGCAAAAAAAACTCGTTTTATCAAACTAAAAAAAAGCACTCGTGTCCTACTTTTGTGTTTTTAAAAGCGTTTCATAAAGCTCGTTTTTAATATGCTATTGACTAGTATGCTACTATACTATGCTAGTATTTTTGTAAGGAAAAATAAAAAATTACTTGCTATAACTATTTTGTTTTCCCATTTTCGATAATTGTTTCAAGGTATGTATCATGATAGCTTTTGCACTATTCTTTGGTAGTACTAAAGTTTTCAAAAAACATTATTTTATATTATTTCATTGGAGGGAATGAGTAATTTCAAAACTCAAAAACTGCATTATTTTTTGGTTACTACTATTGTGTGTAGAAGTGGGTAGGAATAGTTGGGCAAAAAACAAAAGTTGGCTATTGAATGAATACATATCGTGATAAAACTTTTCTGTTTTCAAATTTAAAGTCTCAGATTCAACCAATTTCATCATGGGATATGAAACCTTAGAAACTACAAACTAGTGTTATTAGAAACTTTGCTTTCGCAACATTATAATTAGAACCTAAAATAAAATAAGTTTATTAAGAGGAGTCTTCACCCATGTAAATTGACGGGTAAATAACTTCTTTATGAAAAACGATATCGACTTCAGTTTTCGAGTATAGGTTTGTTACTTCCATTACTAAAAGACTGTTTTTTTAGTTTTGTAAAAAAACGTCGGAATTTTCTTGAAATTGAAGTTATTTGATGCACAATTTAACAGTTTTCCATTTCACACTATATTTGAGGTTATTTTATTATTTTGAAAAAGCATTACGTAGAACTATGTATCAAAACAACATCTTACAAAATTGGTCCATTTTGCTTTATAAATAAAGGAGATATGATTCCGTTCAATTTCATTATTAAAAGTTCGGTCTTATTCTGTGAGCAAAGATTGATTCATTACCTTAAACCGCAAGTAATGGAAGCAGTAAACGGTCGAAAGATTTACAAGTCCCATGGGTCATTTTGTAGGTACAGTTGACCAAACGATCTAGTGCGGTTATGGCTTTGACTTTTTAAATCGTTTACAGCCACCTTACTGCAAACCCCCATAAACATAAACATCCTCAAGTGGTTGGGTCTTATCTGTATTATTATGAAGCGCTAGGCTAGACGTATTTTGGGGAATTCCATTGTTTCGATTTTTAAGACTGACCAGCTGGGTAAAAATATTTATTGCGGTTCAGACCCAACCACTTGATGATGATTATGTTTATGAGGCTTTGCGGTAAGATGGCTGTAAACGATTTAAAAAGTCAAAACCATAACCGCACTAGATCGTTTGGTGAACTGTATGTACCTGCGTTTGTTATATACCAACCCTCGATTCCCTTGTCTGAATATTTAGAGCGGTTTAGCTATAGTTTGATTTTGATAAAAGCTTGATTGTGATGAAGTCACAAGTAACAGTCAAAATTTTTATACACCGGGAAAATTACTTCGTGTATTAAAACAGTAATTTCACAAAAACCAATCCTATTGTAAAAAATGCAAAACAAGTCAACTTTTAATTTTAATTGCGGAACTTTTGAATTTATATTTGTAAAATCATTTAGTTTAACAACTAGCACAACATAAATTTTTATACAATTAATTGTGGTCGTTGGTATGTCATCATTTTTATAGTCTTGACACAATTTGCGCCATATTACAATCATATAAAAATAACTGTTAGTGACAATTTAGACCACAAAATGTGTTCTTTTTTAAAAAACGTAACTTTTTAACAGAATTTGGTTTTGGGCAGATTCAAGATCTATTGGCGTGTCTAATCGCAGTTTTACCGAAGTGCACTAACGGCCAGTTTCATAATCTAATTTAAAAGCTCCTTTAGCTTAAAGGGACTTTTAACTCAAAAATTTTGTTTCATAATCTTAAATGTTCCTTTAAATCCTCCTTTAACTTAAAGGACCGACATCGACCATTAACTCTATACTAAAACGTGTAGGGTAACCCTCACTCTAAAAGTTGAGATGTTCGAGTTCGACGGTGTACGTACTTTCAAAATTATCTCCTCCCGAACCGTACCATTCTCGCTCCTTTTGCTCCGCTAGAAAAATCGACGAGTTTCCAAACTAACAAAGTGGCCGGTTTTCGTCCTTTTCGGCCGTTTGGTTTTCGAGAAATAAATTTTTAAAAGTCGTTTTCGTTCGTCCGGCTTTGCTGACGTGGTAGATGTTTCAAAATGCTTTAATGTTCGTGGGGACAAAACCATAACCATTAAGTCGAGAGAGACTATAAAGATGTAGTAAACATTTCAGAAAAGGGTCTGACTTTTTGTATACACAACATATACGGTAGCGGTTTTTTTTGTCTCGGCACTTATTTAAATCGGTCCGAACAACGAAGAAAACATTAGCGGAAATTGATTTATTAATTGAGTTCGGCTTATTTTTAATACAGGATCTCTTTGACCATCAAGGTGTGTTTTGGGTATGTATGCGTAACTTACACTTAAAAATCAGGAAGCGCGAATTAATTGTTTAATCACAGATCATCATTTGATGGACAAACATTTGTTGACACTCTGCATAAAAAATTTGCATAAATACCAAGTATCTAACAGGCTCTTTTTAGGGGTACTTATGCAAAAGTACAACAGATAAATGAAATGAACGCGACGAGTATCAAATTTTATTACGACTCGGTCAATTTTTAATCGTTCGGCGGCAGTAGATATTAGAGAGACAAAAAATGCAATTGTGTAAGACCCAATTGCGGGAACTCATTACACAAAAGTAGTAAATAATATGAAAATTTAAGAATCTGCTAATTTACCGGTTTAATGCTTTTGTAACTGCAATTAAGACATAAAATCACTATTTGCTACCTGCTGTAACTGTAACTTGACAGCGGAGCTTCAAATGTTGCCCGAGAGTTATGACCAGTATTTTTTACCTCTTTTCTCGGGATCTGAAGTGATATGTAAACAAACTGGACCGCCCCTTCCAGGGGACGAAGACTTTATTACTTAAAGCATAATCAAAGAACCGAACGTCTAATAATTTCGTTTTTCTAAATTTTAATCCATTCCCGACCTACTACAACAAAGTCGTACTCTATTATCTCTAGAAATTGTAGCGTATCGAGACAATTCGATTTTTCATTAATTCTTCGCATATTGGGATATTTCTCGAAACAGTTACCCATGGAAATTTTATTGCAAGCGTGTGATTTTGGTACGGGGGCAAGTTACAAAAAAACATATCTACATCCTAACTTATTCTGTTCTGATGATATAAATAAAATATTCTTCATTGTTTCATAATGAATGAACAGGTAAACAACTCGAAGAAAACAAAACATTCTCAAGGAGCCTGTGCGGCGCTTATTTTTAATATGTAGTACATTTTCAATATCAAGTAGCAAGCTATTTTTTTCAAAGTGTCAATTCCGACTAAATATCAACAAACAGATTTGCACAATCTTATCGAAAGTCAAAGCAGACCTAAAAAGAATACTATATGCTTACAGTTAGACAAAATTTCAACAAATAAATTAAATTGATGCGACGAGTTTAAATTTTGGTGAACATTTACGATTCGGTCAAATTTTTAATCGTTGTAAGACAGCAGATATTAGAAGGATTAAACAAATTAAGCGAATTTTACCGATGTCTTTCACAATGAGAAAGTTTTAGAATCTGCTATATTTAGTGGTTTTGTCCAATTGGGTAGTGACTCTACCCCAATCAACCCATAAAATCATTATTTGGTACCGACAACTAGAAGTTCATAGCCGAGCTTCGAATGTTGTTCTATTCTTTCGCGGGATCTGTAGTAATTTGGGAGGAACTAATAGAATTAATGATGTACGATCGAATAAAATAATCTTCATTACGAATAAACCGATAAACAAATATGAACTCCCAGAAAACAATAAATTAACAAGAGATAAAGAATGCGAAACCTATATAAAAAATGCGACCGGGCGTCCTGATAGTCGTTTTATTGTAGTTTAAAAAAAATCGTTGACATAAAATACCCCAAAACGTAAGTACTATTTACGATTTGGCCGATTTTTAATCGTTCTAAAGCGGTAGATATTAGGGAGACTAAAAATGCAAGTAGGTATGTATGGCTTAATTGGGGTACTCATTATACAAAAGAGTAAACTATCACACTACATAATTCTTAATTAGTTTTGTTATTTACGACAAGTATCGACATCACTCCACACCCTTTCTCACCAGAAAAAACTGACCATCTTGATGGTCGTTTTATTGTAGTTCAACAAAAAAAAACAGAACCCTTGAACAAACCCCAAACCGCACATCTACAATTATACGATGTTTATACAAAATGTTTAAATACATAAAATATAGTTTACGGTAGCGGCTTCTTTTCTTCGAAAGAAAATCCACTTATTAAAATTAGTCCGAGCTCTGAAAAAAACATAATTTGACATTAATTAATTACGAAAGTTTACTCTCGATTTACAAGAAAATAGATTTTTTACGCATGTTTCGGGTACAAGTATTTGCTTTGGATGGGCTAAATGAGTTCTTTGGGTCCTTATTTCCGTAAAAAAAGAATATTTTGGAAGGTACAGGCAATTTCTGAGTTGGTGTCCTCTAAGCCATAAAATGGGGCTGCTGTAAATCAGTAATAATCACATCCTATTTACCCGACTTACGATTTTCTTTTGTGAATGTGGTACCGGTACGACTCTCGACTAAGTGTTCTTCATCTTCGTTCATAACTTATGATAACAGGGGTTGGAAAAGGAAAACAACAAACCACCAAAACGGCATCGATAATAGAACAGCAGTAACATAACTTATCCAAAAAAGGTTGTCAAGAATAACAGAATTCGCCTTCTGCGTACATTTTCATTTAAACATAGAAATAAAATAATACAAAATAAATAGAATATTGAAGTAGCAATGATGTTATCGGGGATAATTGAAGTTACAAAATTTATTCAATTTTTTGCTGTCGGTTTTGCGTTTGAGAAGCTATGGGACCTGTCATGGGTCCCAACCATTTTATGACTTAGCGGACACTAACTCAGAAATCGCCTTAATTACTGTGGAATTCCATGAATTGAACTGACGTCATAAACAAAAATTATCAACAGCAGTCTATCTTTTAAAAACTAAGAATCTATTGTGTAATTGCATGAGTTTAATAAAGAGCGCAAATAAACCTTTTTTGCAAACAACGATACCCGAGAGATTAACCTCCCAGAAAAATCACGAGAAAATCAGGAAAATTAATGAGAAATCACTTGAAAATTAGGGTCAATCAATAGGATAAGAGGAAATCACTAGATCAGGGAAAGTTAGGCGAAATAACTAAAAAATCAGGGGAAAATATTAGAACATCAGAGGCCAATCAAAAGGAAATCAGAGGAAGTCACTAGGATATCAGGAGAAGTTAGATGAAGTCATAAGAAAATCAGTGAAATTTGGACAAAATTACAAAAAATCCGAGGAAGTTAGACAAAAATAAATACAAAGAAATTAAGAGAAGTTTGGCGTATGCCATTTTTGAAAAATTTGACTTCTAAGATCAATGTTCCTGGGAAATCAGTGGATCAGTCTTAGTAAATCATTATGAATCAGAGGAATTCGTTACGAAATCATGGAAACTTAGACGAAATAAAAAAAATCAATAAAATTTAGACGAAATTGTTGGAAAATCATTAGTACCATCAGGAGCAATCAATAGGAAACCAGGGAAAGTTAGACGAAATTTAAAGGAAATCAGGGGAAATTAGCGAGGAAATAAGAGGAAGTTAAGTGTATGCCATTTTTGAAAAGTATTAACCTCTGACAAGTCATTTCATCAATGAGAAATCACTAGACAATAAGGAAAAATCATTAAGATATTAAAACATTAAGATATCAAGGGGAAGTTAGACGAAATTACAAGACAGTCAGCGAGGAAATCAGGTGGACTGAGCCTCTGGTCAATATCAATTTATGAATGAATAAATTTAAACAAATAGTTCGTTTCCAAGCAATGAGTTCCAAAATATGAATTATTATTGTAGCCCATTTAATAGTTATTGCTGAAATCTCTTTTTTTTTGACTCGGCCATTTTTCTGTATGTGCGTTTCAAATATGGCAGCGAAAATCTCAAACACCCTGTGTGAATAATAATTCTTATTATCGAGGATTATTCGAATGCAATGTTTATTTGCGAATTAATGAATTTAATGAGATTCTGTTATATCTTTTTTTCTTGATATGACGTGGTGCCTAAATGAGAGACTACACCGTATGTCATATTTTTTCTTCTTTCATTGTAATAGAATTTGCAATGGACTTAGAAACCATTAAAGGCGCAGTCTGTCTGATTTATGAATGTTCTGCGTAGTACTGTTAAATTTTAAATAGCGAAGCCCGTTGGTTATTTTTTTTTAAACCTTTAAGTCTGTTTTTTTTTTCTAAAATTTTCAGAAAATTCTTCATTTTTCCATGCGTAATTATTTGTATCAGAGTTTCAAAAATCAAAAAACACAAAATATGAAGTTATTTTAAAACTTTCTTTGCTAAATGTTAAATGACAAAATACAATTAACTAGGTGGCCTTCGGAATTCTGTAAAACTCGCCTTTTTTGTTTCATAATCTAACAAATAAACAATCCCAAATTAATATTCAACGCCACGGAAAAGCGAGGTCCACGAAAAAAGCGAGTCTACAGAATTCCGAGGGCCACCTAGTTTAACTGCTAAAAGGCGCCTTTAAAGCAATTCTAACCTCAAAAACTGCTCACATTTGTGCGTTCGGATACTAATTCTTTGATACATCTACGTAACTTTTTAGTTAATACAAATTAAACATTTAATATTTATAATTTCTAGAACCAACCGGTTGGCACACTTTATTAAACTTGTCTAAAAATGTATTAAATAGAAAATGCAGTTTCCTTCAACTTTTTGTCTTCATTGGCTGACCATCGAACAAATCTAAAAGATCCGATCAACGATGAGACATTTTCATAAAATTTTGGTCTCACATAACGAAAATCATTGTGAAAAGTATGAAATTTGTTCGTCTTGCTGTTTATAAGATAATCGGAATACTAAAACTAGCCTCAAATACCTAAAAACATTCCTTGCATTTTTGCTCCAAATGTTGAAGTACCAAAAATTAAAAACAGGCACCATAAATTTATTATTCCAACGCTACATACATGTTCAAACATGTACTTAGTAGCTATGTAAAAAAAATTCACTTACTACTATCCATACTCAAACAGAATTTTCAAAGTTCCCGGTTGATTATACGAACATTAACACGAAACTCCCTATTTTTAGTGAAGTTTAGAATGTGATTTCCACTAAAAGCGCTTTTAGTTAAAAATTCGTCTGTCGCTGTTTATGAAACAGCGGACCGCTTTAAAGGAGCTGTTAGCGTAAAGGTGCCTTTTGTTAAAGGCGCTTTTAAGGTCCGATTATGAAACTGGCTCTAAGAGCTCGATTTCAAGTCAGTGAAGCAAAATTGCGTTGAAGCAGTTGCTAAGGTCGCATCACTTTGATTGGGGTTGCTAAGGCGCAACTCTGATTTGGAATGCCGCCGCAAGTCAACATGAAATCTTGTTGACTCAGTTCTATACAAGTCTTTAAATTTAAATGCCAAATCAATAAACCATGACAAAATATTTGAAAAAATTGCGAAGGCAGATTTACAAAAAAAGAAAACTTAATTTCTATACAACCATGTGGTCTATTCATAAGCAAAAATATGTGTTTTTGGGGTGCTTCAACAGACGGGCTCGTAGATAAAAACACGATTGTTGAAATAAAATGTCCATTTGCGGCTTACAATTTAAATATTTCCCCTGAGAAGGGAATAGTACAATTAATTTTTTGTTATTTACTTAAATTATACCGTCTTTTACGGCATTTCTACGTTTGTATTTTCTCTGTATGTGCTTTTAAATTGTCACCTACTATCTTTATCTTTTCAATAATAAAATAAGTAAGAAAGTACAGAATCTTTTTAGAATTCATAGACGAAATCGTATTTTCTCATTAATTTTACTTCGAATGCTTAGTTACCAAAAGTTCATACGGTTAAGTAAATTTAGGCGATAGTTGTGGTCAAAGCAGAAGAATTGTTACTTGTGTTCGTATAAGAAGAAGACTAATTACTAATTAGCATTAAGATAATTGAGGCACCTCGATTAAGTTGCGATTAGCCACTCCAGTAGATTTTAATAAACTCCTAATAAAACATAAAAAAAATTGTTTGGTTTATTTATCTTATGATTCAAGCTCTCGGACTAGAAGAATTGTTACTTGTGTTTGAACCAAAACAGTTTTTAGAGATTTTACATAAAAGTAGTGATTATCACTTTATGACGTTTTATGATGTCTTCAGAGAGACCAAGCAAATTTGACAGCTGTCCGAATTTTTATAGCTTTCGAAACTCGGTTTAGGTGAAGACTCCTCTTTTACTTCCAAAGTTTTGATAAACCTGAACCATTTTAAAGATGTAAAGCCCCAAAATCCAAATCACTTTCATCGTGTCACGCGTTCTTTTTTCTTACCATCTCCCATCGGTCCAACACATTTAAATCATGCTCCTGAAGCCGACACGCAATTTCACTTAGACTTCTAATCCCGGCGAGAAATTCTCAAGAGAATCAAAATGAAAATCGTTTGTAAATAGTTCGACAACAAAACAGCGAAAAGAATTCGGTCGAGTTCTCAAGCTGGTCATTTTATTTGATGGGAGAAACACAAATAACGAGCGAATTGTTTGCGTATACATATTACATGAGATCACAATCGACTTGGATTTGGTGTTTAAACTTACCTGAGTGGCAAGTCGACATTCCACGACTCTGCAATTGAAATCGGCCGTCGCTGCTTTGTTAAGTTTCGCTAAACTGTGAGCTATGACAAACACTGCTCCTGCTGGTAATGTGATATTGGTTGATCTTAATGGAGAAAATTCAATAAGTTTGGCACAACCTGCAAAGTTCGGGATAATTATTTGTACAGAGAACGTAAATCAGTCAAGGATAAATAAATCTTTCAGAAAAGCAAGTTTATGATAGAAATAAGCCACATGGTCACGTATCTCGTTAAAACTAAGTTAGTTAAAAAGAAAACTGCGTATCCGCATGTCGAAATGCATGAGAGCGGAGAAGGAATTCTCCGTGGAGATTCCAACTTCGATATTAACTTTTTTTGCGTTGCGAACGACATAATTCTCGGGATTGAAGAAATTCGTTTACAAATAATCGTAATATTTTTTATTCAAAGCAGTGTAAGCTATACGATACTCTTCATTGAAGCCCAACCATGTCGATATTCTCTCCTATTCATCCTGCACGAAAGCTCAGGTTTAGAAAAGCATTAGGGCTTGGTGAACACACGGTAACCTGACTGTCATTCATTGACCATTTCACGGTCTACAGGTTAAAGCTTTGGGAAGCCTGCGTAGATCACAGAAATCGGCAATTTAGTGAGCTACTTCAAAATCCTCTGACAAGCAACGGTACAAAAGCTCTTTCACTGTCTACGTGGCTCCACTCTAATAACACAATCATCCACAATTTGAATTAAGATCAAAAGTGGCTGCAATCTTCCAACTACGAAAAATATTTTCAATTCAGTTTGCAACTTTTCTTGCTCAGAAAAAAATTAGGGTAATTTGTTAGAGACGTTGGTCACAGTGATCTTCGGAGCGACCAACTTATTTCTTTAAGTAGACATAATTATTTACCTTGAGCTATTCGGTTCGCCGCCCCTAGAAGTTTATTAAGTAAAGTTACAATTATGCAGCCACTAATTTAATTACTCCTATTTTAAAATTATTGTTTAAATATTATTATCGGTGTCCTAATATTCCTGCAAATTTTTAATTAAATAATATTAGGACATAAAATGTCTGTTTACATATTAAACTGGACATAAAAATTTACTTCACGGTGTGTTTGAAAATAGAAAATGGAATTTTTAATAAGGAGATTCGTATCAAAATGCTCTATATTTCCTGTAATCAAAAATGCCTTTAGGAGCATTTTTTTATTTATTGTTAATAAAACATTTATTAAATTGGAATTTCCATTTCTCGTTTCAGCAAGAAGTTTTTGATATCTCAGTTCAGAAAAGTAAAATTCGTTTTATTCTTAGAACTCAGATTTTTATAACTTTTGGATTATTATGGTTCGACTAATGTTCGCTTAAAAAGTCTTGTAATGGTATAAACGTAAACTAATTTTATCTTTTCACGTATCACATTCAATTAACAGTAAATGCAATAAATAGAAGAAAGAGATAAGAAGGAATTTAATCATGATACTGAAACTTTATAACGATTGTAAAAAAATAGCAATTTTCGCTTTACACGTAGTTTTTAGTAGACGTGGTTTATCAAACGAGGACCCGCAGATTGAGTTTGGATAGCATATAGCGTGCATAAGATTAATTTCGCACGTGTAGAAAACAAGTTTTTTTCTACAAGCGCAGCAAAATCAACCAAAATTTAAAATTAAATACCTTTTACACCAGACATTGCGGAGGCAAACCCAAAAACAAATACGAACAAACGTAAACAATGTTCAAGGAGTCAAAAAAGTAAAAAAAAAATACAATATGAGAAAACGTCTTGTCAGCGTATTACAAAGAGTTGGCCTAAAAATATTCTGCCTCAAGCTTGTGGACTTTTTACTCCATGCGTAGAAGCACATTAATTGTGAACAACAATGTTTGAAATATGATAAAATTTTGTTATTTGCATGTCCTAATTTATTTATTTTAAAAATATCAAATATCATTCCATTCAGTTAATTAATTTTCGTGTTTCTGTTTAAATAAAAAAAAAGAATTGTACTGCTGATTAGTGATTTTTAAATTAAGCGAGAGATTTAGCCTAGTTTTTTTTGTCAAGTTTCTACTATTGCTCAAATGGCGATGATTTTGTGGCTCACCTGACCTGGATTTTTATCCTGTCCGTGTCCACATTTTTGCAAAGTATTACACTACCATGTTATTGTTGTTTTGTTTTTGTTTGTTAGTTTTTAGTTTAATAATCGCTCTAATGATGTAGCATTTTCCGTTTTAATGGCGTACATGGGGCCAAAAGCTAAAACATGTGTTGGTCTAAATTTTCTGCGACGCATTATTTTCCAATGACAACAAAGAAGAGCTGGGGATTATATGCATTATGTGCAACCTTTGGACACATAATGAATGTGCTGAGGCAGATAGGTCTGTGACTTTTGCAAATAGTTTTTTAAGTTCAAATAGATTATTATTATCCCAGAAGTTAAAATTAAAAAAATGCAAGTAAATATATTGCAAACATAAATCATTGATTTCAGTTTTCCTTATCCTTTCTCAGTTTTTCATAGTTAGGCGTAATTTAGACCACCCGCAACCAAACTTCAAGTTTATTATATTTTTTTATAAATAATTAAAAAAAAATTAAAATAATATACAGGGTGTTAGGTTAAATATACACGGCCATAGAAAAAGGGGTGATGGAGGCAGGCGTGAAAAGTAATGTTTCGAAGTTTTTTTTCGGGTTTTCTTGAACCGTTTAAGAGCTGGAAGGCTTTGAATGTGACCTATCAGGGAACAATTTGCATAAGGTTACAAAAATTTGAATCAGAGTTACTGAAGGAAATCTTTTGTTTGATGTCAAACTGACAGTTCTAATTTTTTATCAGTGGCGTACTTGTTCCATTTTTGTGGACATCACAAATCAAGTTCGTCAAAACGAAAATGTGTTGGGTACAATAAAGGAAACATTGTTGCGTAGTTTACAATTATGTGCTCAACAAGATGGTGGCCCTTTTGAACATCTAGTGTAGTCTTGCTTTATTGTCTGTTTTTTGAATAAAATTGCGTTATTGTTTTTCCCTTTTATTGACGCCACTGATTTAAAACTTTAAATGTGACGGGAAAGTGACAAATTATTCGTTTGGTCCGAAAGCTACTTGGATTTCTGTAAAATTTAAAAATTATTTGACGCCATTCTATTGGTCAACTTTAAAGCCTTGTAGCTTTTTAACTAAAACAAAAAAAATAAAATTAATTGCGGATTCCAAGACAGTTTGCCTTCCTTAATTACCCATTAGTCTATGGCCATAACGTTACCTAACACCCTGTATGTATGTACAACCGTTTGAGTTAGTACATTTCAGTGTTTTGGTAATTTTATCATTAATTTTGTATGATCTAGAGGCAAAAATAAAAGTGGTAGTCGAAATTTAGACCTTGTCCTCTACAGGGTGTTTCGTAAATAGACAGCAAACCGTGAACTACTAAGTCTGGGGACTTTATGGAACGAGAATGCAATTTTCGTTTAAGTTGTTACTTTGAATTGGCAGTTTTTCTAAAACGTCAAAAGTCACAATGAACCCAGTGCAGTTCGTGGAATTTTTGGCACCAATTAGTATCAGAGCTGAATCAGTGACTTGTAAAATAAACATTTTAAAAGTTTGTCGACATGCTTTTAGTTTATAGTGAAGTGCGCGAAAATTCTTTAGCAGCAAAGGGTTTAAGGATATCATGAAAAACTTAATTAAACTCAATAGACGGATACCGCATCCTAATTAGCTTTATAGTTCTTTCAGAGAGTTCAAGATTTTGGGATAGTTTGAGGACAGTTTGAGAACTTGTAATGTACACATGTTGTTAGTTTTTGGTTTATTACACTTTCTTCGGCACCTACCAGCGACAATGATGCAATTCTTCAAATTTGACAAAGACTATCATTTGCTTAGCAAAGTAACTTAATACATGTGTTTTTTAGTTTCATCTCATTGGCCATTTTTAAGCTTTAATTTCTAAACTAAATGTTTAGGACAACAAAAACTTCAGAAACTCTTTTTAGGAAGTCAAAAGACTTACCAGTTCACGGATTGTGGTCTATTTGTGAAACACCCTGTTTAATAACAAAATAAATTATTTCGAAAAACTTTTACAGAAATCTGAAATTTTGACTTCCGGTAGTCTTGCTTTAATTTTAAAATGACATTTTTTTAGGTCAAAGTGCGTAAAAATGATCGAACAAGTGTGTAAAATTATGTCATTTTCCTAGAACTTGAAATTGTAAGTAAGCAATCGTTTTGTACCCTCATTTTATTAATGATTTATCGACTTTTGTTAGATGTCACACATATTTGCGCCAACTTCTCAAATTTTAACCGTTGAATCTGCGTAAAAACATTGCGAAAATTCTGGATCCATTTTAAAATAATTGTCAGAACTGTCAATTGAAATATGTATTGGTAAATTTAAATTTTGCTGCAATTATAGAAAAAAAATCTTGTTTTCTACTCGTGCGAAATGGTTGTTACACACGCGGCGCCGCCGCGCAAATTTTTGCGTCAGTTCTAGAGCTTTGTCAACTAAAAGCGTACGCACATTTTTATAATTTTATGTTTAAAATGAAAGACGTTTTTGGAGGTGGACACAAGTTTTGCTAGACCCTGTATACAGGCTGATTTTGAAATAGAAGCGGAAAAAAATCACAACTTTACGGAAATACGCAGAAGACGTTTTCGGTGATTTTGATTAATTTTAAGGTAAAGGTAGAAATTCCAAAATCCTGACCTTTTTACTTTTTTTTTGATATGCATCGAGAAAAATGTCGTTCGCAAACCGCCATCGTTACTCAGCAATTTTCCAGCAAAAAAATCGCAACGTTGGTTGTTAGTGAACTGTACATAACGTACACACGCTGTAGTCTTATTTTAGAACTCCAACCACCGAATTTCACATGTCCTGGAAAGTCATCGTGGCGTGAAAACTTCCAAGTTTGTAAGAAACCTGCATTTTCCCACTATCTTGACATCGATTAATAAAAACGCTGTCCTGATATAAGTTTTCAAGCAATTAATTGTATCAGAAATGTATTCTCTGGAGAGACTATTAATCATTTCCAAGTAAAACTTCTAACTAAACGTAATAGATTTTTCGCACAGAATCGAGATGCTCATGCATAATTCATAACATAACACTATCACAAATATATAAGATGGCTTACCCTCAGTAGCTAAAAAAGCTATAGCTTGGTCCATTCCGCCACCCTGAGTACCGATATAACGTTCACATTCAGCACACAAACTCGCTATCTTCTCTTTGGACATCGGGAACTAAAATATTACGAACTCCGTAAATATTCAAATAAAGCGAGTAATTCTTAGATAAGTACAGTTTAACAAACGCTCTAGTGCGGTTATGGCTTTGACTTTTTAAATCGTTTACAGCCACCTTACCGCAAACCCCCATAAACATAATAACGCTCAAATGGTTGAGTCTTATCTAATAAATATATTTTCCCAGCTGGTCAGTCTTACAAATCAACTCCTTACAGGTGTACATTTCGAGGTGATTTTGTTACTCAACTGACCCATACTTACTCAAATTGATGTTAAACGCAATTATATTAATTGGGGATACTAAAGAAAAAAATACGTGTATTGAAACATTTGGAAATTTGTGGAGTTTACAAGTTTTGACTGTCTTATTAATAGTACCAATTTAGAAAAATTTAAACCAAAAAGGAGTATATTTAGAAATTTTTATTTGGACAACTGAAAATGTCAATTTCTAGTGCGACAGGAACAAAATTTATGTCAATTTCTAGTGCGACAGGAACAAAATTTATGCATGTTGTTTCTTTTGTTTTAGTAATCACTAATTTGCAAAAATTTAGATCAAAAAGTCGAATTTTTAAAAATTTTCGTTTTAAGACCAAAAAATGCCACCAATTTTTTTTTAATCCTGTAATGTCTTTATTTTTATGCGATTTTAACGAAATTTGTGGAGATTATCACTTTTGACTGCCTTATTAAGAGCGTCGATTTAGAAAAATTTAGACTAAAAAAGAGAATTTTTAGAAATTTAGATTTCGAGGAGCGAAGAAAAATTTTTGTTTTTTAACTAAAAAAAATGTGACCAAAAATTTTAAACGACCTGTACTTCATTTTTAATGCCACTCTAACCAAATTTGTAAAGTTTATAAGTCTTCACTGTCTTATTAAGAGTTTTAGAAAAATTTAGACCAAAAAAGGAGAATATTTAGAAATTTTTTTGGCCAACAGTGAAAATGTCAATTTTTTCAACACCGTAATTTCGTTATTTTTAGTGCGACAGGAACGAAATTTATGCATGTTGTTTCTTTTGTTTGTTTTAGTAATATCACTAATTTGCAAAAATTTTGATTAAAAAGTCAAATTTTTACATTTTCGTTTTAAGACCATAAAAATGCCACCAATTTTTTTTTAATCCTGTAATTTCTTTATTTTTTATGCGATTTTAACGAAATTTGTGGAGATTATCACTCTCGACTGCCTTATTAAGAGGGTCAATTTAGAAAAATTTAGACTGAAAAAAAGAATTTTTAGAAATTTTGGTTTCAAGGAGCGAAGAAAAATTTTTGTTTTTAACCAAAAAAAATGTGACCAAAAATTTTAAACGACCTGTATGTTCTTCATTTTTAATGCCACTCTAACCAAATTTGTGAAGTTTATAAGTCTTAACTGTCTTATTAAGAGTTTTAGAAAAATTTAGACCAAAAAAGGAGAATATTGAGAATTTTTTATTTATACAACAGTGAAAATGTCAATTTTTTCAACACTGTACTTTCGTTATTTCTAGTGCGACAGGAACGGAATTTATGCATGTTGTTTCTTTTGTTTTAGTAATCACTAATTTGCAAAAATTTAGATCAAAAAGTCGAATTTTTAAAAATTTTTGTTTTAAGACCAAAAAAATGCCACCAATTTTTTTTTAATCCTGTAATGTCTTTATTTTTATGCGATTTTAACGAAATTTGTGGAGATTATCACTCTTGACTGCCTTATTAAGAGCGTCGATTCAGAAAAATTTAGACTGAAAAAGAGAATTTTTAGAATTTTAGATTTCGAGGAGCGAAGAAAAATTTTTGTTTTTTAACTAAAAAAAATGTGACCAAAAATTTTAAACGACCTGTACTTCATTTTTAATGCCACTCTAACCAAATTTGTAAAGTTTATAAGTCTTAACTGTCTTATTAAGAGTTTTAGAAAAATTTAGACCAAAAAAGGAGAATATTTAGAAATTTTTGGACAACAGTGAAAATGTCAATTTTTTCAACACCGTAATTTCGTTATTTTTAGTGCGACAGGAACGAAATTTATGCATGTTGTTTCTTTTGTTTGTTTTAGTAATATCACTAATTTGCAAAAATTTTGATTAAACAGTCAAATTTTTACAAATTTTCGTTTTAAGACCATAAAAATGCCACCAATTTTTTTTAAGATCCTGCAACTAGTTTATTTGTTATGTGCTTTTAACGAAATTTGTGGAGATTATCACTCATGACTGTCTTATTTACAGTGCCGATTTACAAAAATTTAGAGCGAAAAGGAGAATTTGTAGAAATTTTTATTTCGAGTACCAAAAAAAATTACAAAAAAACTTGAACGCGGTTTAATTTCCACATTTTTGGTGTCACAAGAACGAAATTTGTGGGAGTTATTTTTAAGGTTCATAAAGTCCATAAAAGTTGTTGAATTTGGGTTAATTTTAATATATCTTTGTTAGCCATTATTTCTAATAACGTATTATCTTTATTTTTGTAAAAACATTGATAATTTTTTTTGAAAGTTTCTATTACTAAGTGGGACTTAAGTCAAGATAATCTAATTTTTCTTAGAAGCATAAGAAACCTAGTGTAAAAATATGTCCAAAAAATATTTTTGGATCAAATTTTACGACTATTACGCACGATTTGAAATAAATAGTTGCATATTTGCATATTTGAAAAGAGATTGAGAATATTTATCACGGTTCATTTCAAGTCAACCACTTGAGGGTTTGCGGTAAGGTGGCTATAAACGGTTTAAAAAGTCCAAGCCATAACCGCACTAGAGCGTTTGATAAACTGTAGGAATGCATTCTTTTGGGGGTAAATCCCGACCCATAGTAAATTTTTGGTCGATATCAGTTTTAGAAACTTCAGAGAAATTTATTATTTCGAAATTCACTCTGCGGAATTATTTCTGGGACATTCATTTCCTCGTTTTCGAGCCATTGATCTATTGTTCAATCTGCATAATGAGATCACTAGAAGCCTAACTTTTCCAGTTTTTAGACCAAATTGTTTCCACTTACATTGTTGATGTGAGCTGTCGCCAAAGCCGCAGAGCTGACAAGGGCACTGCTACTGGAGAGTCCGGCGCTTTGTGGCACTTTTCCGTGGACGACGACGTTCATACCTTTGATATTTGTGTCTTTAGGTAAAATATCAAAAATTCCCTTGATTCCACAGAGGAAATATTGATGCCACTGGGGTGCTCCGTCTCCAACTGATATCCTTGAAAGGAAACGAATCGTAAATTATTAATAGGAGATCGATACAGTTTAAATATAGGGCATTGAGAAAGAAACGGACCGACATGACATGCTGGATTTAGCGCCAAGATAAAATGGGATTTATTGAAAATAAAACACGAGTAATAATAAACCAAATCTGTCATATAATCCTCCTCAAATGAGTTACTAAAATTACTAGAATGAAATGATTACGCTATAACTAAAATATGTATTTCATTTGAAGATGTTTCATTATTGAAAAACAAGTTGAAAATGACAAATTTCAAATTATTTCTTCTCCTCTTTTTATGAAATATTCAGCTACCAAAGACAATATATCATACTTTAGGGTTGCGATCAAACTCCAATAATTGGAATGTCACGCTAAAAATTTAAAATGTATTAACCTATCGCTCAAAACTGAACATTAAGTTATTAAAAAAAGATGTAAATACGGCATAAAGATTGGAATTTTGAATCTCGGGTTCAGTTAGGGATAACAATAACTAAAAAGGCTGGAAAGAAGTTCAAAAGTCTACTGAATCCGAAAGATCTAAAACATTTAATAATTAAAAAATAAGAATTTGCAAACCCTACAATTTCAGGGAACTTCTCACCATCTAAGAATATAAATGACGGATGAGTATATTAAAAAATATAATGAAAACTAGGCAACATCTACATCTTTAAATCTTGAGAATTGAGAACATGTTCAAAATTTTAAAAACATAAATAGACCACCAAAAAAACTTGACAAATATATTGAACACTTCCTCCTAAAGTTTCCAGTTTTAGTTGTGCATAGAACGAGGTGGCCCTTGAAAATCGACGTTTTTCGGGGACCTCGCTTCTCCGTGGCATTGGATTTTCATTTGGGATTCCTTATTTGTTATACAGAGTGTTAGGTAACATTACGACTATGTAATCGCTAATCAAGAAAGGTAAACAATCTTGGAATCTGTTATTACAGTGAACATTCAATATAAGAAACATTTGATCTAAGCAACCTTTGATCTTGTCAACTAATTTAGTTTCTGTCATTCGATAAAATCACATCAACTGTCAGTCGCTAAAATAACCGTGTTAAAGATGCAGAAACAAAAGTTGGGTAGTTTGGAAAGTGTTTATCGTTCTTAAGGATGTTTCTGCTATTTTCTTCTTAAATTTTTCCATGTTCTTTCCTTTTCTTGTTTTATCTTACTGTTTGACAATTTGGTGTTCTTCGTAGTTTTCTATATTTGTATTTGTAAAGTATTTCTTTAACATTTGTTTCTTGTCTTTTATTGTAAATTTTTCGTTGTTTGTCTACTAACACTAATAACAATTTTTTACTATTTTTCCTCTCTTTTTTTGTATAGATTCTGATTGAGGTACCGTCAGAAATTGTCTTTAATTTGTGATTCTTTCAGTTTATACCTCTTTCGTTATTGTTTATGCTCTTTACCTTATCCCACATTTCTTAATTATTTATTATTGATTTTTCGTTTCTGTTGGTAAATTCAGTGGTTATTTTGTGTATATTCGGTGTATAATGTGGCTATTTTTTATCTTTAGGTCATTGCCTAGGCAAGCTTATTTGTCTTTTCTGTGTCTATATACAGGGTCTGGCAACACTTGTGTCCACCCCCAAAATCGTCTTTAATTTTAAAGATAAAATTTTGGAAATTTGCATACGCTCATAGTTGACAAAGCTCTAGAAGCTGACGCAAAAATTTGTTTTTTATTACGGTTTGGTTGGCGTCGCGACGCCTAAGAAGTATAATTTTTAGCGATTTTTGACTTTTTGCGGAAATATTCGTGAATCCAATTTTTTTTCAACATAACTGTGATACAAATATCTGAGTTTTTATTTTAAATCTAATGCAAATTGTGTTTAAATTTGCGAAAAAACGTTGATTTATCAAGTTAGTTTTCAAAATTATGACAGCGCAGTGGCAAACTACGTTTACACTAACATTTTACAAGTCACTTCTTTCACTCTTATAAAGGTTAATTTTGATTAACTCGGGCATGTTGCACTTTATGGACACCAGAAATCGTTAATTAACATTGACAAAGCGACAATTTCACCAAGTAAGACTTTTGTTACAATCTAAAGCGAGCCAAAGGATAGATGTCATTTGTGACACAAGTTGTTGGCAGATGGGTGTAAACGTAGTTCCCAATTTTGACGTAATGAAATTCAAAACTAACTTGATAAAACAGAATTTTTTTCTGAAATTTTGAAGACAATTTGCATTGAATTTAAAATAACAACTGAGATATTTTTAACACATTTATAATGAAAAAAAATTAAATTAGGGGTTGATATCACAAACCCTTACAATTAACTAAAAATTACATTTGCGACGCCAAAACTATCAGTGATAAAAAACAAATTTTTGCGTCAGCTTCTAGAGCTTTGTCAACTGTGAGCGTATGCAAATTTTCAAAATTGTAACTTTAAAATTAAAGACGATTTTGGGAATGGACACAAGTGTTGCCGGACCCTGTATATATCTATATACAGGGTCCGGCAACACTTGCGTCCAGCCCTAAAATCGTCTTTAATTTTAAAGATAAAATTTTGAAAATTTGCATACGCTTATAGTTGACAAGGCTCTAGAAGCTGACACAAAAATTTGTTTTGATATCACGGTTTCTTTGGCGTCGCGACGCCTAAAAAGTTTAATTTTTAGCGATTTTTGGGTTTTTGCGGTAATATTAGCGAATTCAATTTTTTTTCAACATAACTGTAATACAAATATTTGAGTTTTTATTTTAAATCTACTTCAAATGGTGTTTAAAATTTGCGAAAAAAACGCTGTTTTATCAAGTTAGTTTTCAACATTTTGACGGTGCAGTGACAAACTACGTTTACACCAAAATTTCACAAGTCACTTCATTCACTCATATGAAGGTGAATTTTGATTAGCTCGGGTATGTTGCACGTTCTGGACACTAGAAATCGTTAATTAACATCGACAAAGCGACAATTTCGCCAAGTAAGACTTTTGTTACCTTCTAAAACGAACCAAAGAATAGATGTCATTACTGACACAAGATGTTGACAGATGGGTGTAAACGTAGTTCCCAATTTTGACGTAATAAAATTGGAAACTAACTTGAATAAACAGCATTTTTTCCTCAAATTTTGAATACAATTTACATTAAATCTAAAATGCCAACTGAGATATTTTTAACACATTTATATTGAAAAAAATTACATTAGAGGTTCATTTCATAAAACTTCACAATTAGCTAAAAAATACACTTTTAAGGCGTCGCGACGCCAAAACTATAAGTGATAAAAAATAAATTTTCGCGTCGGCTTCTAGAGCTTTGTCAACTATGAGTGTACGCAAATTTTCAAAATTTTATCTTTAAAATTAAAGACGATTTTGGGGGTACACAAGTGTTGCCGGACCCTGTATATTCAATTTAAAATTATCAGCTAAATTTTTTTATTTTGAAGATGAACCGGATTTTTTCAAAAAAAATTAATAAAGCTCGTAATTTGGGTAATTTTAACGCTACAGCAACTAAATTTTGAATTAAAGCGGAAGTGTATAAATTTCGTTGTATTAAACATTAGAAAAACTGGTGCACCGTTGTGAAAATGTTTTCAGTTTAAATCCACGAAACGACATTAATTAAAATTGTTCCATACAACCAATAGCAAAATTTAATTAATAGAATTAACTTTAAGGGTCTACGAGCCTGCCCGAAAATTTCGTGTTTGAAAAGTATGCAACTTAAACAACACCTTTGATTGACAGCTGCCAAAAGGGATTACCGAGGATTTGGTAATGAGGGAATCATAAACTTTATGGAAACGGTCGCTTGACCTGCACATTTCCTAAGAAACCCAGCGGTTGGAACAATAAATTCGTGTTGGACGAAAGATGAGTTAAAATATCAGGATTTGAGTTTCTCTGCGTTTTGAGCTTGTGAAATTTCTGGTTCTAGTAGACAAAAATTTTACGGGCGTAATTTTTTTTCAATTAATGGAAAATGTATGTATAAAATCCCCAAATTTCCAGTTCCCATAGTACGTAATGGAAGAATGTTTTTTTAATTGAAAAATGTAATTTTCGTAAATGTGATCCAAAATTTTTCCTCACTGGTCGCCGGGGAAATTTTAAAATTACTTATTATTTTAATATTTTTATTTGAGAAAAACGCATTTAATTTTTTTTAACCAAACCTTTTACCTGACACATGAGTTTTTGGACCTTTTAGACTCTGTTGTTTTCTGTGATTTAAAAGTTAACTCTTCATAATAATACATCCCACTAATCAATAAAAATACTTCCCTAATTAATATTTTTTAAGCCAGAACCACTCAGGAAAAGCAAAATTGGCGTTTAATGTTATTATGCAAAAAAACTATTTTTTAAAAAATCTGAATCCACTTGTGTCTTTAATTGTACGAATTTTACACAATAATCCTTGTCTCTAATCTTACCTGCTACCGGTGGATTTTATAGGTTACCAATAAGACAATTAGCTTTCAAATATGTCGAAGCTAACACCATAATTTTCATTTCAAGAAAAGACTGTAAAACCCAAAACCTATAAATAAATACCTTGAAAAAATATTTAAATTCTTTCAATTTTTGGATACTTGTGTTTTTGACTGGGCTCGACTTGTAAATCAATGTACTTTTTTAAATTTCTAGAGTTTTATCGATTAAAGTTCAATGTTGTTTTTTGATGTTTTGCTAGAAATACGGGTTTTTGTTGAAAAAAATGCATAGAAAATAGGAAAATGACTAAGAAAACTAGGCATAATAATCTGAGTTAGAATATATCATATATTTAACTACTTATTGTTTCAACATATAGTGTATTAACTTAAAAAAATGTATGTTTGAATAAAAAATAAGTACCTTCAACTTTTAACTTTTTTAAAAACAAGGGAAAGTCTGAAAAATATACTTGAAAAGGTAAAATCTCTAATTTTGAGTGTTTTTGAAAGGGAAATTCGCTTCGCTCATGGAGATTTTGTCCGAAATTTGTTTGAACGAAACCGTATTCATTTTTGTTCTGAAGTAGCCCAACAGAAAAAACAGGGTAAAAAGACGAATTTTAAGTATTTTTAAATGGTAACTTTTCTTGGCCGAAACCGTATTCACGTTTGATAAAACAAGATATATTTCTTAAAATTTTGACTTTTTTAAAAAGGGTGACTTCGAAAAACCGAGCGAATTCTTTAAAAATTTTAACTTTTTAAAAACTTTTGAAAACCAGACTAAAAGCATTAAAAACAAAGTGTTCTGAGAGGGCCTACTAGTACAAAATTCAAAACAGGGTAAAATCTTTGAAAACAGGACAAAAGACGAATTTTAAGTATATTTAAATTGTAACTTTTCTTGGCCGAAACCATATTCATATGTGTGCTGAAGTGGCTCCACAGAAAAACTGAGCAAAAAAGGCAAATTTTATCTTTTAATTAAGAAGACTGTTAAAATAGGACTAAACTGCTTAAAAAACAAAGTATTTCGAAAAACCGGGCAATTTCTTTAAAAAATTTAACTTTTTAAAAGCTACTTTGAAAACCAGGCCAAAACCGTATTCATTTTTGTTCTGAAGTAGCCCAACAGAAAAACAGGGTAAAAAGACGAATTTTAAGTGTTTTTGAAAGAGAAATTTGTTTGGACCAAACCGTATTCTTGTTTGAAAAAACGGTGTATTTTCCTTGAAATGTTGACTTTTTAAAAAAAGGGTGACTTCGAAAAACCGGTCAAATTCTTTAAAAACTTTAACTTTTCAAGTTAGTTTGAAAACCAGGCTAAAAGCATTAAAAATGTGTTGTGTTCTGAGGGGGCCTACTAGTACAAAATTCAAAACAGGGTAAAATCTTTGAAAACAAGGTAAAATTCCTAATTTTAAATGTTTTTAAAAGGGAAATTTGTTTGTACGAAACCGTATTCACGTTTGATAAAACAGGATATACTTCTTAAAATTTTGACTTTTTTAAAAAAGAGTTCGAAAAAACGGACAAATTCTTTAAAAAATGTTAATTTTAAAATATACCTTAAAAACGGGTGTCTTTTCACGATTTTTCTGCTTTTCTGTTAACCCTTGAAAATCGGGGTGTTTTCCTTAAAAAGTAGCTGTGTTCTCAAGGGGCCATCTTAGTAGTTTAATTATACGAATTTTAAAAGCAATTAAAAATGTATTTCGGAAAACCTATAAATAAATATCTTGAAAAAATATTTAACTTCTTTCAATCTTTGGATACTTGTGTTTTTGACTGTGCTCGACTTGTAAATCAATGTAGGGGAGAGGGGGGCATAGTGGGGTACCGGGGCATAGCGGGGTAACACTCCTGCTGCTCAAATCAAACGCCGTAAAAAAAGTCGAATAGCGTGTTTTAATTGGTTGTTAGTTGACAGTTAACCATGTGTGTTTTATAAAACAAAATGTGAAAAACTATATGTTTTATAAAACAAAATGTGAAATTCAGTGTTTTTGTTAAAAAATTCGCGAAGTTAGGGAGCAAGTTTTTTTCAAATCTAGTCATACAAATGTAGTGGCTAAATATGATGAACCTGCTCATTTATGTGCAATATGCATTGATGCCTAAGTAATTTTAAAATGTTACTTTTTCTAAATAGGTACACAGTTGTTCAAAAATTTGATTTTCCCATAGGGTACCCCACTTTACCCCTATGTGCGGGGCAAAGCGGGGCAAATCCCATTTTTTAAAATAATGCTCACATGTCGTAAGTTTTTTATGGTAATCAAAAAAAGTACAACAAAAATCATCCGCAATACATTAGTCTATAATATTTAGTAAAAAAAAATTGTTAATTTCTATTATTTTAACATGCGTGGCTAATTGATTGTTAAGTACCCCACTATGCCCCCCTCTCCCCTACCTACTTTTTTAAATTTCTAGAGTTTTGTCGATTAAAGTTGGTCAGTTGCTTTTATCAAACTTGCACGTCAGCAGTTTTTGACAAAATTTGGTGTTTGGGAATAAATTGTGTTTTTGATAATTTTTATCAACACCAAGATTTGAGCCAACAATTTTATTAAAAAACGGTGATGAAAAATATTAGGAATAGTTCCGAAAGTAAAAATGTAATTAGCGGTTTTAAGTCAGAATTATCGGATAAAGTTTTTGAAATAGAAAATGTTCCCAATAATACACATTTTATAATTGCGGAAAAAAGGTCTTCTAATTTAAAACTGGAAAATACGAAATGTAAAATTAATGCGTAAATAACAAAATTTTGTGTGAAAAACAATGAATTATACCGAGTCCGGCAACAGTAATAATCACCCTCAAAATCGTTTTTAGTTTCAAAAATAAATATTTGCAATTTTGCATTCGCTTTATCAAGCTTAACAATCTAAAGCAAAAATTTGCGATGCGTTAGAAGAGTAATTTTTAGCGATGTTTGAGTTTTTGCGTAAATACTCGCGAATTGTTTTTTTAACATAACTGTGACCAGCTTCATCTTAAATTTAATGTAACTGAGCATAAATTGCTGTTTTAACAAGTTAGTTTTCAAAACTATGACGGACAGTGGCAAACTACATCAATTTTTTACAAGTCACTTCAATTTTGATTAACGTTGATTGTTGCACTTTTTGGATACTAAATAGAAATAGTTAATTATTTACATTGAAAAATAAGAACTTAGGGCCCGATTTTAAATCAGTGGCGTAAAATTGCGTTGTCGCAGTTGAAGATACCTTTGCTCCCTACCATCGCTAAAGAATTATTTACAATGTCAGGATTAATATGAAGGTTTACTGCCTTAATTACTTAAATATTTTTAACACATTTATATTAAAATATATATATATATATATATATTGAATGGTTCCAAAAACCCTCACAAATAGATAAAAATTACACTTTTAAGGCGTCGCGACGCCAAAACTATCGGTGATAAAGAACAAGTTTTTGCGTCATCTTCTAGAGCTTCTTCGATTATCCATTAGCGTATGTAAATTTTTAAAATTTTACCTCTAAGACAATTTTGGGGGTGACCACAAATGTTGCCGGACCCTGTATCAGAGATAATAAAATATTATTTCTCAATACACTAGCTACAAGTACCTTCGATATTTGTTGCCGAGAGCGACCAGTTGGGTCTTTACCTGCTTTTACCCGATAGCAGTTTATTACAATTGGGCGGAACGTCAGTGACCCCCTAGTGAGCGGTCGTAAATCATGAGATTTGCATAAGATGATTTGCGTTAGTTGTACTGTTGGTTGCCTATTTTTGATTTGTTTTTTTATTAATAACTTCAAAATTATAGCATAATGACAAAAACAAAAATGTCACCTCCATAGAGGTTTTAATTCTCCACATGTTGGTATTTTTTTTAACTTCGTAGGTTGCTTCATATTCCTTAAAAACGAAAAATGGGAATTTCAGTTTTTAATTATTTAAAGTCAAATTTTTCACTTTTTCAAAATTCGAAGATGTCACCTCCATAGCTCTACCTGAGACGCATACATACAGAGGTCGAGCGATTTTTCAAAGTCCAAAATGCGCTTCAAAAACGAAAAATCGTAAGCCATATACGGGTATATGCGTAGCGTAGACCCTTAAAATTAAAGTCGATTTTGGGGGTGGACACAAGTGTTGCCGGGCCCTGTATACATAGAGGTACCCTAATAATAATTTTAAAATATCGTCTACCCATTCGATTTAATCGACATTTTTGATAAAAACAACGTTTTTAAAAAATTGTTTCCTGACTATATGGAATGTTTACTGAATTTAAATTTTTTCGTTTCATTTAAAAACATACAAAGCTCTAAATTTGTCCAATTAGAGTCATTCAATCCAGTTTTATGTTTCGGCCAAATGATTAATTTGTCACTAAAACTAGTACAAAAAAAAAGTACTGCAATTTGGTTTGAAAAAAAAAAGAGAAACAGATTTTTAATAAATATTCAAAATGACCAAAATGTTGAATAAAAGAAACATATAACCGGCATAATAACGAAAGCTTTATTGTGCGGCAAATGTTTGTTTTCTCATCTACAAGCAACTAATCCACCGGTATAAAATAATAACTGTCAGTTTGACGTTAATCAAAAAAATTCCTTGGATGAGTTTAATTCAAAATTAGGTGGTCCTTTACAAATTGACTTTTGCTTGGTTACAAATAAACCCTTCTAGCTCTTAAACGATTAAAGAAAACTTAAAAAAAAATCGAAACATTATTTTTCACGGCTGCCTCTTTGGCCGCAACGTTACCTGACCACTGACATACATAAAGTCCAGCTCATTGCTATCAGTCTACTCTCCTGTGTAAGTTTTCGAAAATTTTTGGGTATAAATCAGGCTTTTAAATCTTTAGGGAGAAAATTAGGGAAATATTAAATGTGGCGTTTTTTGAGGTTAACACGTTGTCAAAGTTGAGTGTATTAATCAATAATTAATTAAACATTTGTTGCAACAGGAAGTTTTTAATTTTACACTTATTTTTCGATATACAATTAAATGAGGCTGCTTATTAATCTAATGACAGAGATTGAAAAAGTTTTGTTTTTTTTTTTAAATTTGAAGAGTTTTGGTCCATAAGACAAGTCGCTCTTCATTATGAACTAGATAAGTACCGTTGTAGAGTAAACAATTGCAACAAAAAGAGACAGTCAAGGTCCATGTTCGGGACGACCGAAGGTTTCAATGGCCGAACAAGAACTATTTCTTTTGGACAGTTTACAACAAAACCTTTAATTCGGAGAAGAATGCTGTTTTTGAAACCAGTTTTCCTGGATCGTGGGCAATAGTATGTCGGCGCGTAAGGAAAATTAAAAATTACGCAGGTTTTGAAAGTGTTTTCGGGCAAAAAGGTATTTAAATCAAGCAATGATGGTCGTATACGTGTCTATTTATCTAAACCATAAAGAGTCATAAAAACCACTAACAGATTTTGAACATTATGTCAGTTTCATAAAAGATAACCTAAATTTCAAAATACATGTTCTCAAAATTATAAAATTCATAAATAAAAATATGAAAAAATTGATTTTAAGAGTACAAACTAATAATTTTGAAATTTTAATTGCAGATTTATCTGTTTTGAATTAAGCAAAAAATGTTATTCCTTTGTCATTTTTTTGTAAAATAAAAATTAAGTTTTTTTCCGTCTTGTGAACTCAATCCGGGGACATACTGTATAATAATTGGACTATAAAATAGTTCGATCTTAAGCTCCTTAGATAGGAGCTTAAGATCCAACCATTATATATTCTAATAAAAAAGTTCAAACGTGGAATTTAAGACAATGAAAGTTTTTAAGAAGTGTAGTAAGTTTGGATTAGATTAGATTTCGTGAAAAACACATCCATATAAAGTTGACTGGTGTAGAACACCACGAAAATAAAACGTTATGGTTTCACCGAGAAGCATGTTTTATGACAATCTCCAACGATTTTTCAAGTAGTTTACCCTTGGCAAATTCACCTTTATGTGTGAAAAATACAACACAGAAATGTTTATGCACATGTCATATGCATCCCTGCTTCGATGTAATCATTTCAGCTGACGCTACTCATATTTATTTGCATTATATGCGCGTGAATAAATTGGAAGACGCCATATTAAAAATTCCCGACAGATCTTCAACGTAAAGTTTGGTGAAAACCGAACGCAGCAATTTAGTATGAACAATAATATTTATTTACAATTGGACCTGGCAAATTCAGTGGTCTCTCAGTTGAAATGAAGTTCACAACTTTGCAATGTAATAAAAGGCAAGGTTGAAATAACAATCACAGGCTATTGCTGCGAAATTTCCATTTAATGAAACGTTGTTGAACGAGGCAAGAAAAAACAGTCTGGATGGATCTACTTCGCGTTTATACCCGTGCTAAAAGTTTAACTTGTTTCAAGTTTCGAGTCCGGTATAATACAAATGATTTATGGTCTTTTGCATCGAAATAAAGAGTTAGCACACTATGCATCTGAACCAATCTACAGATTACAGATTAAGCCCTCTATAGTTTTCCCTGAAGACTGCTTGGGAGTTTGAGGGTGGAGGTGTGGATTAGAGATCCGCATGGCTCTGTCCTACCCCGGCCGAAGTGCATAGGAAATAGCGCAAAACGCCATTACTTTTTACGGCCACAAATTAACAGTTGGAGTTTTGATTTTTTTTGTACGTGTAGATAACATCGAAGTGTACACGGGAAACTCCTTGATTTTCAAAATGTCTTTATAAATTTATTTTAAAAAAATAAAAACTGAAAAAACGCCATGTCGTTTCACGGGCACAGTTTTAGGAATTTTTGCTTGAACAACGACTCAATAGAAGAGGAATTTTATTCTACATCCGGGAAACTCTTTGGATTTTTCCCCACATGAATAGTTTCTTTAGAAAAAATAAAATGTAACGTAAAAATGATTCCCAATTTTCTAAAAGTCGGCAACCAACACTTCAATGTTCTCATGATTTACAGCCCCTAACAACAGAGGGTCTCTAAACCTTATCAAGGTTCGATGACTACAACTCGGCCGACCGGCGATTGACCATTGGGACCCCAACTTTATACCTATTTTCTACCAAGAATTGAAGACTGCCGCATCTGAATATAATAACATTTTAACCCTCACGCAAGATTTCTAAAAATAAATTTTAATACATTTTGTCGACATTTTAATAAATTAGATTAACGATTGCAAAAGATTTTCAATCGTTAATCTAATTAAAAAGTTACTGTTCAAAACCTTTTTTTTCTCAGTTGAGTGTGGTATTTTGAGTTTAGATTTAGTGCAATCAAACTCATCTTTGTTGACAAAAAATTCGCTTTTGACTCTTGAAGTAGACAATTAACATTGCATTTAAATAGTCTATTCTATATAGGACAACGGATTAATTGCATTTCATACATTGATTTTTATACATTTTATTGCATCTTTGACCATTTGGTCCTTTGCCGCAACCAGAGTGGAGTGCTCAAGTAGCCATAAGACCAAAAAGGTCAGCACCGAGTCGTCTCCCATACATGACCGTCAGGTTGAAATAAAAAGATTAGACGATTAAAAGCTTTTTAGCGCTCGTGTAACTTTTTGATTTTTAGATACCAGCAGAGCTCTATATTGTTACTTCTGTGTTTTGGCAATATCCTCAACTTTGTTGAAATAATTACACAAAACATAATTTTACATTATACATCTTTATACATATCTCAAGTTGTGCTACTGAAGCAACTTTTTAAACTTTTCCAAACTGATGAACACATTCATTGAGGTGGACATTTGTACTCAATTTTTGAAATATTTAGTTATGTCAAGATATGTAATTTTTTAATTTTTCGTGATGCTTATAAAATGTAGGGGAGAGAGGGGCATAGTGGGGTACCGGGGCATATCAGGGTAATACTCCTACTGCTCAAATCAAACGCCGTGAAAAAAGTGGAATAGCGTGTTTTGATTGGTTGTCAGTTGACAGTTAACCATGTGTGTTTTATAAAACAAAGTGTGAAAACCTATATGTCTTATAAAACAAAATGAGAAATACAGTGTTTTCCTTAAAAAAATTCGCGAAGTTAGGGAGCAAGTCTTTTTCAAATCTAGTCATACAAATGTAGTGGCTAAATATGATGAACCTGCTCATTTATGTGCAATATGCATTGATGTCTAAGTAATTTTAAAATGTTACTTTTTCTAAGTAGGTACACAGTTATTCAAAAATTTGATTTCCCCATAGGGTACCCCACTTTACCCCTAGGTGCGGGGCAAAGCGGGGCAAATCCCATTTTTCAAAACAATGCTCACATGTCGTAAGTTTTTTATTGTAATCAAAAAAAGTACAACAAAAATCATCCGCAATACATTAGTCTATGACATTTAGTAAAAAAAAATTGTTAATTTCTATTATTTTAAGATGCGTGGCTAATTGATTTTTAAGTTCCCCACTATGCCCCCCTCACCCCTATATAGTTTTTTTGATGTCCCGTATAAAAAGTAAAAACAAATTAGTGTTAAAGTTTAATACACAGTAACACTTAGAATCCTTCTAGTGATGGATATCTTTTATAATTTTAAAACTCACGTTAATATAAGTAGTTGACGGCAAAAGTACAACTACACAAATTTTAATAGCTATTTGTGTATTAAGAGCGGAAAAATTCACATTGCTGATTGAAGGAGACAAAAAGTCTAAAGTAGCGCAGCAACCTCTGGAAATCGGCAATTTGAATTTGCGCTCGAAATACACACAATATTTTTTCTACAATCTTGCATTTTCCGCGATTAAAAACAACTTCTACATCTAATTTTAGATGATTAAGACTCAACCGCACACCACCTTCTATGTTACCATGGAAAAAGATACCTATGGCATAAACGATTTATCGAAAAAAAAAATCGTGATCGAGTGTTTTTTCAATTTTATAAAAAAAATTGTAGCTCTAGAACATATTCTTTACCTACCTGTAATATTTTGTGTTATTCGAAAGTACCCAAATATCTGTTTTTAAATTTAGTGGAATTAATTTTATTAAATACCAGCGAATGCGTTGAAGCACAAGAAATGACAAGATGAACTTATATCAAAATCTAATTTATTTAAAT
Organism: Gnatocerus cornutus; assembly: GCA_029298725.1. Classification (NCBI taxonomy): domain Eukaryota; kingdom Metazoa; phylum Arthropoda; class Insecta; order Coleoptera; family Tenebrionidae; genus Gnatocerus; species Gnatocerus cornutus. Next base: position 3,873,635 of record CM055510.1, read on the forward strand.
TTATTATCAATTAAAACACAGCCTGACAAAGTTTTAGTAGCCAAAAAACGTTATGTTCTATAGGTAGCCCACCTTTTGATAAAACATATGCCGGTAACCGCAAGTCACCACCAAATTTTATATTTAATTTTAAAAGTAAAATTTCATGACTTTGTAAGTTTTAAACATTTTTGTTTCCAAAATAAAAGTCTTTACATTGTCAAATACAATCAATTTCAAATTACTGTAAAAAAATCGAATTTTGTAATAAACAGTAAAAAAATCGTATCAAAGTTGGCGGCTAAACAAGTTATGATTTGCATATAATTTTTTTTAATTTTAGTTTTTATATGTATTTTAAATATTGATAACCATATATACATAAAAATAGAAAAAAAAATAGAAAAAGAATCTCTTTTTTATGTTTTTTTAACTCCTTATGTTAAAAAATTGACGTAACAAAAAGAATGTGAAGGTTTTGAGGTAAGGATGTCCTTTGGGTATGTGCTTTGTTTGGATTACATAACACATTCAAAATTAATTTGAAGTTGTCGCACAGTGTAATTTTGAAAATAAAATTTTTATGGTACACATTTTTAACGAAACATTTTTCACTTGAAATATAAAGTTTATTTGATGATTTATTATTTCTCTTTATTATTCATTTATTATTTTCGAGGGACATACTATTTCGAAATCGAGAAAACGTTCGAAACAAACTCCAAAGCAAGGCAAATTCATCTGCCTGGTTTATTGCTGAACTGTGGTAGAAAATATGCTAATTGTACAGACGATTTTCACCCTTATAGATGATTGGCATGTGTCAAATGGTTAGTATGTTGGGTTGCATATTTTTCAAAACACGAATTTTAGTTGAGGGGTAGAACAGCCTTAAATTAGAATTAATTCCTCTCCAAATTTCAAGTCAATGACATGTAGTGATTTATTTATCTTACAATATAGTTCATGTAGATAATTTTATCGCAATGTAAGTGCACAAACAAGTTTTGTTCTATACAGCTATCTAGCTGACAAATTGCATAGTTTCTATTTTGAAATGTTTGTGCTGTTTAAACCAAAATTCCATTTAATTATGTTACAAGCTCTTAGTTAAAATATCAAACATCAGCGCACATCAAAGAATTCGATTATGAAAATAATAAACACTAATTTTATTATAAACAAATTGAGTAAATAATTAGCGGGCGCACTAAACCGGTTTTAGATCAAAAAATGCTAGAAATACATTAGCAAAATTAGTCAAATAGGTACAATATGACAACAATGCGAGCATACCGCAGCCAAGAATTTGCAACATCAAGCAGCGTTGCTAAGAAACAAGAAATCCCCGTAAAGAACCCACAAAAAAAATCCTTTCCTCCTAATAACAATGTTGCCAAATCACCTGAGCTCAAAATCTCATCGCAATATCTTTTGATTAGAAAAAAATTAGAGTAATGTTTCGTCATAAATCAGCTTGAAAAGACACTTTTTTAATTTAAATAGACGTCAGAACCGTTTCTTTTCATTTTAAATTTCGCACCCTTAAACTATGTATAACCAACTTCCAAGGGTGCGAAATTTGACCAGTAATTTCAATTCCGGTCTTTTAATTTGATTGCATGAAAATTAAGACTTCAAATGTCAATATTTAAGATTAAAAAACCTCCACATACTCGAGATCCCGCAGATTGCACTCGAAACTGGCATAGTTTGCATCAACATTGTGCAAGTTCAGCTTCTGTCCTTGCTCCACCCCAACCGCCAACAGGATATCCTGTTCTAGGGCCATCGGACAGACCCCATATCCGCAATAATCCACATGTTCTCCTATCAAATTCACCCTGTAATGAAAAAAATCGGAGAAAATAAATTTAGAGATTCCCTTTTCAAGCTCACCTTCCAGGAACACGAATATAAAATTCCGGGTTTTTGCTGTAAAGAGCGGCAAAAGCTCTGGTTAGTTCTTGAGAACGAACGGTGTCCGGAAGTTCACGAACAGGCACGTTTTCGCTGTCTTCATTGGGCATTTTTGAAAGAGGCGATTGAATGTGTTTAATGCAGGTTGGACACCTGAGGAATGATTACAGTTTGGAAAACTCAGATTGTGTGAATTTTATCATTTTACACGTCGACATAAACATAACCTGAAATCTAGGGAGTTATCCGGAATAAAATAATAGTCGAGTATGTGTGGCGGCTTCTGGCGTGAAGTAGCTGCAACAGGCGTAGATTAGAACAACAAACTCTATATTTGACAAAATCGTACAGTTCAACCAACGCTCGCAAAATGGTGGAGAAGAAGGAAAGTGGCGCTTACTTCAAATTGTAAACCGAAAATCTCGGAAAAATCTCGTGCTGCATTTCTAAAGGGATTCTTAAAAGAAATTGGACTGATGTGCTGTTGCGGCAACCCACGATTCAATTTTATATACATATCGTCGGTTAAGAGTGTGATTTAAAGATGATAAGATAATACAATACACTAGGGTATTATTGATAACATAATAACTTTATGTAACCATTTTATTTAAATAAAATAAAAAATAAAACGGCGCTAAGGTCACTAGATCAAAGTTTCTGTTTTATAAGGTACCGCTATTAGTGACAAAAAGAAAGACAACGATATCTTCTGTCTATCTCTACATGCGCACTAAATGACATGGAAATTTTGTGTTGTTTGTATGGACACATTGCTTTATGAATTGTCAATTCTTGTCAAATATCGTTTGCAATAAAATGTGCGATTTCTCAAAACGAATCGTTATGGTGTTTTTGTTTCCTCCGCCGTAAGTAAATACTATTTGACATTTTATGTACGACGACTTTCCACTAATTTCAGAAAACTCCAAATAGAAGGTAGATGGAAGCTCTATCGAAGCCGACAATCATTGTGACATTGGTTAAGCAGTACGTATTGGGGGAATACTAAAGTTGGTTTTTGTATATGAACCCTTGAGTACTTCTTATAAGGTTATGGAATTTTGTACCTGTTAGTTTACGAATTCCGTGAACTAAATTTAAATAATGTTCCCCCAATTTGTCTTCAATCGCTTTTGTATCTCAATAGCCCCAATACCAACATGAACTTCTTGCATTCAAGCGAATAACTCGTTCATCTTATTGTTAATATGAGTTGAAAATCAAATCTATGGACAAGAAAATGGAAGAAGGAAGGCCACTCACATGTGGCACTAGCTATGTACATCACGTAACCTGCGTTATGAACAGAAATGTTTCAATGGCCTAAAAAATAAGCAAAAATCTTGTAAAGTGTAAGTTTGTCGGCCTCAACGGGAAACGTTATCAAAATGTGTTGTAGAACCAACTGACTTGCTCCCTTAATCTAAAAGAGGCACCTCAAAAAACAGCAGAGGGACAAGATACAGTCATTGCACTGAACACTGCAGATATGCAGCCTCAGGAGGGAGATACCGCATCGCTTTCAACATCAGCGGCAGAAGATGATTGGCTTGAAGCCACTGCTGCTTCCTCATAATGAAAGGGAACACTGAAAATGCAATGGAACAAGAAATACACATAAGATAGGCAAAACAGGTTCTATAGTTCTAAGTGGCGTACGAAGGTCCTTAAACACATGGGTGCTAACTCATAGCTATACATTCATAGAGAAAATGTAGTAGAATAAAAGATTTGATTAAAATTATTTTATTGTCGTTAAGTTAGATGCTCCACTATTTCTTTGGTTTTTGGATATAACGTTGAATCTTCATTTTACCTGAAAGAAATTCACAAGGTTTCATTGCAACAATCTGTATTTCAGTGTTGTGCACCCTATAGTTTTCCACATTCAAACTTCTCAACTATTCAACTTCTTCCAACTATTTCATATACTCTCAGTTATTTCCTCACTATACGCGTCACTTTCATTTTCCATGTAGGTATGTCCGTCCTAATGCTTTTTCTCAGTTCTTCTTAAGGTCTTATAATTTTTATATTTCTCGCTACAGTTCACAACATATAAAGAATTTATAACACTTATGCCCTTACTGTATACAGGTGGAATCGTTGAAACAATGCCAAAGACAACGCTAGAGGCTCAAACACATGACTCGCGCTTCAATGGAATTGATCGTAATGTTGGTTTGCTCACTCACTTCTTACGTATTCAAATGGTCTCCTGCAGTGTTAGAAATAGATTTAATTTTGTATTTTAGGGTGTTAAATAATTTTGCCATAACCTTAATATTTGCTCCTGATATTCGTTTTGTTGATGTTGATGATAATTGCAGTTGTTCTGTATAAACTCAATCAAGATCTTAAACATTCTACTTCTTCAAACTTGTAAACTCTTTCTTCTTAATAGTCCCTTTAAAATATCACATGTACTTTATTTTCTGCTCATGTATTTGCTACTTCCATTTATGCAATGCTTTCTCTCAGTTCTTTTTACATCACATCATTATTACCACATTGTCTGCATAAGCTACAATATAAAAAGTGCTGATAGCATATTCTAATTAGGACGTTACTGCATACAGGTCGAATTGTTGGAGATTGCCAAAGACAGTCCTTGAAGTCCAAGAACTTTACTGAGTGTTGCTCTTCCTTAACGTGGCAAAATGTAATCGGTCCTAATGTCGATTAGCTCACCTCTTACGTATTCACATAGTCTGTTATAACCAATTTTCTTCTTGTACCTACGGTTTATTTAAGTGTATTTTAAACAAATACATTTAAGATAACCTTAAATTTTGTCAATGACAAATTTTACGTCAACAATTTTATGACAATTCCCTAGAATCTTGCGTCTCGTTCTAACCCATTGCTTTATGGACTATGTCTGTCTCTCTTGAATTGCGCACTGAAAACTAATAGCGGTACCTTATAAAACAGAAAGTTTGATCTAGTGACCTTAAACGGCGCTATTGCGCCGCGCTATCTCGCGGCGAGAAGCTGAAGGACCACCCATGCTACCTACTCATGACAACGACTGTGGAATGTCGGTAAGCTTTCCCTACTGATTGTATTCCTATGCTGTGTGGTTGAACCAAAAGACTGATGAAGTGTGAATCAAGATTCTTTTAATGACGATGCAAGCGCCACGCGGCGTGAGCCTCATGTATTTATTCTATAGCAACCTTTCACAGTGTTCTGTTTTACGTCGAACACATTTTTTGCCAACACAGCAAGGTCTTTCAGATAAGAACTTCGGAGGGACGAGGAGAGATGTCACTACATCCCTCAAAACCACATAACGTACCTCTATGATTAAAATGATAAAAATGACATTACCAACTAAATTTTAATCTCAAGAATCAGTCCCAAGTTGATTTTGTTTAGTTTGCTGTTTATTTCTTTTAATTTATTAATAAAACGTAATCTAGAAATAAAATTTGATTTTTGTATGACGAATATTCCCTCATTCATCCATCGCAGGCGTCCTTAAAATCCAATTTTAAACTACGTTCCGAGTAAATCCCAACATCTTCCGCGTGAACGATGATGGAAGAAAGGTCAAAACTAGCACGACACTGCAAGCAAATTAACGTTTAGCGACGCGGAAAATATAGCGGGTCGGGCGCTTGTATCCATATTGTATGTATGTAACCGATTTCAGGGAGCTTTGGTAAATCCTCCGTTCGCGTTTTATCAGTGTAAGGGGGTTAGAACTGCTGTATTTGCAGAAACAGGATTTTTATTATGACTATAACTTCGTTACGCCACATTTTGATTCTTGGATCTCGCTCTTATAATGCCAACATTTATTCATGTCAATTGTTTCCGTGTCGTTATCTTCATGACCGCAGGAAATTGCTACAATTATTTCTATGCTTATTTACATAAGCGTTGGAAGATTGGACGAGACGCTTAGGGGTTGTTGTTTGTTGTGTTTTGAAGCTGTTGGAAATTTATTCGGAGGTGAAAAAACTCTCGCTTTATTATGAGTATGAGTGTTAAAATTATACATGTCTAACCTACAATATCGATAACGACAATGTAATTTGTCGCTAATGAGAGCGATTTTGAAGATTTTTATTTTTTTGATTCCATTTATACATATTTAGATTATGCAAACTGTCATCATTTAATCACTTCTTTTTATCTTTCTAAGTTGCTTCAAATTTTTAAACTTTAACTTTTGGTTTTTCTATTCTTTTCTCATATCCTTCAGGGTTTTTTTTTTAATTTTCAAGTGTCAAAGTTTATGGGTTTGGTTATCTATTTATTTCATCGCCAAATATCATGCCAAAATTGTTGACCTTTCGGTTAATACAATCTTCAGTTCTTGGGTCCATAATTCTCAAATTTGAGACACTTGTTGCATTATTTTGCTCAAAATTTGATTTTAAGGTTTTCAAGATTTTAGTTTTTAGAATTTTGGTCTCTTCGCGTTTTACATTTGCAAGTTTTTATTTAAAATTTTTGAAATAATCTGAATAATTCCAGATACTAGAAAACCTGAAACCTGTTATCAATGCGGTAGTTAAAAAATCAAAATCAAAGATTTTTAAAATGTCAATTCAATTTCGATTCTGTGAGCTTGGGAACTTGACATTAATTAATAAGGTGGGCAGTTTTGCTTACTCATAGTCAAAGAATCGCAAATTTTTATGTACAGTTTCTAAAGTATTTCTCATTCAGAATGGTGTTATCTACAATAGTATTGACCAACGGCACCCTGTGTGAGAAATATATTTTTAAATTGATTAAATTTGGCTTAGACTTTTATTGAAAAAAATCTTTCTATTTAAAGAAGGATAAAAGGATGTGGCAGCTAAAGGTCTTTTAAAAGAAAATAATAAAAATAAAAAAGTTCGAAATTAATTTATTATTTTAACAAGAACATATTGAATTAGATATAATAAAAAATAAATCATAAACGACAAAAATTGCAAACATACAACAATAAAACACAAAAAAACTACGTAACACGCAAATACACAATTAATTTTTCAAAAAGTAAAGTAACCCAAAAGCTATAAGGCTATATTGCACTAATAAAAATTTTGACCGTCAATTATCATTTCTTTTGTACCCTTATCGGCAAGCGCGTGTCCCAACAATAAATCATGGTTTGCCTGAACTTACCAGAACCGGCTTAAAATATTTTAGTAATCATAAAATTAGGATTTATCTGCGGTGCTAAATTTACCATTTATTACATTCTTTAAGAAAAACAATAGAAATGTGGGTAATCTGCGATTAATAATAATCTCTTTGTCCAAGTTTGATGTAATTCATGCACATGTTTCTGTAATTTTTAAATATTATTAAGCCGGGACTGGTCGAAGTGACCAAAGTAAGCGCTGCGGTACAACCAGATGGTTTACAACTCTGGGATGTTTTCTATTGTAGACAAGTTAACTTTTACACAATGGGATAATTTTACTGCTGCTATATAGCCTTATACCTTTTGGGTTACTTTATTCAATAACTAGATGGCCAAATGTTTCCATGTCAACGAGTTTCTTTACTTAAAACAAAATTGTCTACTTTACTGTCTAAAAACGACTAAAAAATAGTGACTTTTTGTGACGTTTGGAGAATTTTTTTTTATCGATGCTTATGTCACGAGTATACAGCGTGTCCGGAAAATGGCGCACCATCTTTAAAAGGGGTCCGCCAGAATACCAAAAAATGTTAAAAAAAAATCCACACTCTATTTTTACAGTAGGAATAAAATTAAGAAAGTGGCAACATTGCTGAACTGTTCTCTCAGTAATTTAAATTTCCACTATTTAAAGCCATAGTAACGTTGCTATTGTATTGTTGACGTTAGTCAGGTCGGCTCATGATCGAGTAATGTATGGTTTCATGTGAATGAATGATGCCACACTGATCGGCATTGTTGATTCAAAAAATTAGTCCTCAGCCAATTTTCAAAAAATTTTTTTGCACCATTTTTCAATTTTTATTTATAAAAAAATGCGAAATTATCTGATATCAAATGTCAAAATAAATAAAATTTGACGTCTACTTTATAAACCAAAATCTGGTGCCCAAAAAGCGCATCGTAAATAAAACAATAGGTTAATTCTTTTTGAAATTCATTTCCTTAGATTTTGATTTATGCGCTTGCGTAATTGAAATTTTTTTAATTCTTTTCTATCAAATTTTTTCTCCTCTAATTGATTGTTTTATTTTTTGTCTACCTTTTTGTTTTTTTCAATTTTTTAAAAAAAGATATTTAAATATTAATTTAATGTTTCTTTTTTTTATTTTTAAAACTACTCTTCAATTTTTTAATTTCTTCGAATTTTTTAAAATCTTTAGTTTCCTTAGATTTAATTATTCATTTTCCCACATTTATTCCTTTGAGATTTCCAAACTCATTGGATGTTTTTTTTTTGTATTACAGATTTTTTCTAGTTCAGAAATTTATGTGGCCTTGAAGAATATACTTTTTTTTATTTTATACGAGAATTAATTTTCAATTAATGTATGTATACTGGATTGCGTACACCCATTTTTTGCATTTTGACACTGACAGATTCAAAAATTAATCAAAATGCCAAGAATTTTTGTGATAGCATTTGTCAGTTTGACCTACTCTAAAAAAACCCACAGTCACATAGCCAAAAAATCATCAAAATTCTGCTACTTGATATTTGAGGTGTACGCAAATTTATTTCAATCCAGTGTATGTAATTTGAAAAAGTTCTTTCAATTTCATTCAAACTTGAGAAAAATTTTGTAAACTGGGTATTGAAAAAGAGTAAACGACGAATTAAAAATTTAAGACTATTTTTTTTAATAAGGTCAAAATTTTTGACATACAAGGTGTCGGAAAGTCGCGCAACCGTGATACTGCATCATCGGACAACGTCGTAGATCACTGGAAAAATGTTAAAAAAGCCTATATCGTCAATTTTTCGAGATTTGATGGATTGAAGAGTAAAAGTTTAATGCCGAAATTAACGATTTCTGTGCAATAATTTCCCGTTGAAATAATTTGTTACTAAACAGACAATTTGTGCAAAGACATGTTGCAAAACAAATCGAAAAAATCTTGTGAAAAATGGCTGAGAATTGTTAACGAAATTTTGGAATCAACAATGTCGATTAGTGTGGCATTAATGCCAAAAATACAATAGCAACGTTACTATGGCTTTGAATACTGGAAATTTAAAAAAAAAAAAATTTTTAAATTTTTTAATTTATTTGGGAAACTGTTTACAACTGTGCCATTTTCCTATTTTTTTTAACATCTTTTGGTACTCTGGAAAACGACCTTTTAAGGTGGTGCGCCACTTTCCGACAGCCTGTATTTTGAAAAATTAAGAACCTAAAAATTAGAAGTTGGAAAATATCGAGCGTTAAAAAAAACACATCAGGCCACCTATGAGACTTTTCGTAGCGTAGGGCTCATGTTGAAATGGCACTTGACATTACTGTGTATTCCTAACCTCACTTTATTCACAGACTAAAAAAATAAATAAACGCAATTTATGAAAAAGTTGATTTTTAAGTGAGGCCATAAGTCGTAGGCTAAGGATTTGCAATGTTGCGGCCAACAATTATACAGAGTGTCCCAGAACTCGTGACCTAGAGAAAAAAAGGCTTATAGAGGCAACAATTCTGAACCAAAATTTTGAAAAAAATTTTTTACCTTAAAAATGATCGAGATAAGAGGAAAAAACAGTAGCCAATCCTGAAGGAGAACAGAATTTGAAAATCGGTATCTATGGACACAAACGATCATTCATTGGTCTGAGGATAAGCTTCCGGGATTGGTTGTTAATTTTTTATTCTTTCTCGAATACTATGAAACTTAAGCAATTTTTGTTTTGTAATTTACCATCTGTATTGCTGTCGGCACCTCCCCTTGTTCTCTGGGTTATGAGTTTTGGGACACTCTGTATAGTCAAAATTCTCAATAAATCTCTAGGATTTTAAGCATTTAAATTCGTGAAATTTTGGGATTTATGTAAGTTAGTCTTTGCTAATTCTCAATTCTTATTCACAATCAGCCAATCAGCAATCAGATATGCATGTACTTTAAAATTTATGAATGAAATTGAGAAATTGATAAACTGCAAATTTACTCAAATTATGCTGTACCTAGCACAAGTTATAAATTACAGTTGCGAGCTAAGTGAAGCGAAATTCGAAGGAAATTCCAATCTAGTTAATTCTAAGATACAAGGTGTTCTTGTTAACGAGGGTACACTACAGTTTGATAGGTGCTGGGTGGGTCTTAAACATCGCCAAATGAAATATGAAAGGGTACCATTTATGTGGGTTATTATTGATTTTGTATCTACAGAATACATTAGAACCATTTCACCCTCGAAGCATCTCTACACTTAATTTTCACAATAAATTGTCTCATACTGGAAATACCGCAATCATGTAACATTGAAAACTGCCCCGTTGCACAACGTCGCCAATTAATAACCTCTGAATGGCCCCATCAAGCAATTTCCCGCGATTAGAATGATGTGTGGTCTTGCGTCGTGTGTATTTCTCCAGTTAATACGAAAGAAAGCATCCCCTAACTCGATTGTAATCCATTGGGGTGGGAAAGTAAATAGGCTAGTGGCGAAAATCATCGCTGCGCGTAATCATGTGATATATGAGAAAATCTCGCGGTTAATTCGTGGGGTCTGTCCGAACTCCCTTTGGCTTGACGCCAAGCGACCACTTTTCATTACGAAACCGGCAGAGTTATGGCCACAAAAAGTGGAAAACACGCCCTAAACCACTCTCGAATAACATTAAAAATTACATAATTCAAAATCACGGTTCCGGTTTATGACACTTGTCTGCGTTCGCAGCAAATGGCTACTTCCGATTTAAAATGTTCGAACTGAGAGGAAATGCTTTCGGGGGTGATTCACAATGCTTTTGTAGCGGAAACGGAATAATGGCACTAGGACCAAAACAATAGATGCTTTTCTTATTTACCACTAAGAAGCTGATGGCCTCGAGCTTCCGGTCAAACAACGGACTGTTCCGGAATGCGCTTTTCAACAAGAAAAACCGCCAAGCTCTGCAGCAACTAACTCATCTTATACAGGGTCCGGCAACACGTCTTAAATTTTGAAGTTACAATTTTGAAAATTTGCATACGCTTATACATAGTTGAAAAAGCTCTAGAAGCTGACGCAAAAATTTGTTTGTTATCACGGTTTGGTTGGCGTCGCGACGCCTAAGAAGTATAATTTTTAGCGAATTTTTAGTTTTTGCGGAAATATTCGCGAATTCAATTTTTTTTCACTATAACTGTGGGACAAATATCTGAGTTTTCATTTTAAATCTAATGCAGATTGTGTTTAAAATTTGCGAAAAAAACGTTGTTTTATCAAGTTAGTTTTCAAAATTGTGATAGCGCAGCGACAAACTACGTTTACACCAAAATTTCATAAGTCAGTTCATCCACTCTTATAAAGGTTAATTTTGATTAACACGGGCATGTTGCACTTTATGGACACCAGAAATCGTTAATTAACATCGACAAAGCGACAATTTCACCAAGTAACACTTTTCTTAGAATCTAAAGTGAGCCAAAGGATAGATGTCATTTGTGACACAAGATGCTGACTGATGGGTGTAAACGTAGTTCTCAATTTTGACGTAATGAAATTGGAAACTAACTTGATAAAGCAGTATTTTTTTCTCAAATTTTGAATACAATTTGCATTGAATCTAAAATAACAACAGAGATATTTTTAACACATTTATATTAAAAAAAAATTAAATGAGGGGTTAAGGTGGCTCGGGAGTGACAAAAATCCTTTTTTTCGCTTTTTTTGCCACTTTTTTTCAAATAATATCAACTTGTTATACTAGGTGCTATATTATAACTTGGTTCACTTTTTTATAACAATATAAGAGCAAAAAAACGTGTTTTTTCGCTTTTTTTCGATTTTTTGGCTATTAATTTTAAACTAATATGGACATGTTATACAAGGTGTTTATAAATGTTTCTAGCATCAAGGGGGGCTTTGGAATTCCTGTCATGCGCTATTTTGCCGCTTTGTTTTCATAGTGAATATAACTATGGTCACAATTATTTTAAATGTCACTTACGTCTACGACTTTTCAGTTACGGTTTTGTGTCAAAATTTTAGATTTTCAAGCTTCAAACCACAACTTGAACAGTTTGTTTTCAAAACTAACTTTGTTCAATGATTGAGGTTAACTACAAATGTCAGTTGAAAAATCTAAACCCACATTAGAAACGAGCGGCAAATTTATTTGACATTTTATAGCCACCCTTGATGCTAGAAACATTTATAAACACATTGTACATCAAACTGTCTATTTTTTTTATTTTTGTAAGGAGGATGCTATGTTATAACTTGGTTTAGTTTTTTGTATCGTAATTAAAGCAAAAAAACAGGTTGTTAACCATGTTTTTTCATAATTTATACTCTAAATCTTCCTAGAATGTCAAAAAAATTGGTATGAACATTTGATATGTCAGTATAAAGGGCGCTAACTTGACAAATCATTTTAATCTTTTACATTTGTTTAAATATTAATTCTTTTACAAAATGCATAATATCTTCGAAAGAAATACCTAAAAGCGTGCAATCTTGGGTAAATAAATAGAAAAAAAATATCTACGTTGAATCCACCAAAATTTGCTTATAAACCTGGCTTTTTTTTTATTATAAATTATTATTATTTGTAAAGTTATTTGAGCAGTTAGTTCGCCTGTTTTACCGCTGGTGGCGCAAGAGAAATTTCGAAGTTTGCAGACCCCAAAATATTACCTGCTTCGGTTCACAAAATCATAACTATAATCGTTTTATGAACTCCTAATTTACTGAGACGAATAGCACATTTCTTCCCTTGAAAAAGATACTTTTTGTGGCGTACCTACATATTACTAATCATTCAAATTTAGTTGTGATATATTTTTTGTAATGTAAATAAAAATCAAGTTTTAAATAAATCAAAAATGGAATAAAATTTATTAAATGCTACAGATTTTTTTTTGCATCATGGAGATCTATTTTGACCAAACACAGAAAATCGCAAATCGTAAATTCAGTATGAACTAGTCATAAACAGAAATTTAAAAGAACTAAATCCGTACCTTCCCATAATTATAATATTTATTTATAATGGCAGGGGATGGGGTGGGTGTTATAATGTAGAGGGATGTCAACTAAAGGTTTTGAAAATTGCTAGGCAGGTACCTAATGACCTATGTATTCCCAAAGCTTCCAAATAATTGAAACTGTTTTGATAGCATAATGTAAAAATATAACATGACTCCATTTCACTTTTGTTAAAATTGTATTGGAAAAGGAAATTATGGACATTAAATTGCAAATTAAATTGTGCAAGAACATAATTGAGACCTATCATTTCAAAACGTTTTATGTGCCAATTTACGGAAAAACAGAATTTGTTTGGATTTGGCTTGAATAATACCAAATCTATGTCTTGCTGCAAGTGGTTTTGCTAAACATCTGCTACAAATTAAACAAGTGTGAAAGTCAAAACGTTGTCCTAAATATAAGCCAAGCAAAAATCAAGGTAAAAATCGAATCAGAAACCAAGACAAGTGTGGAAGAGAAAAAATGTCGAGAAATACCGGGGCACAATATGTCGATTTTTCGTCGAAAGACGAATTTTAAAAGTGTCTACCTTAGCTGGACTTACAATGTTTTGACGCGCATTAGTAGATGGACTTACAACGTTTTGGAAATTTGCGCACTTTTAAGATTTTTTTAAACATTAATAATAAACTTTTTTTCGATTTTCTTTTGCGGGAATTTTTTCAAAAACATTACAATAACATACAAAATTACAGATGCCCACTACAATCGATCTTCATATGAAGCACAAACGCTTTTCAGTAAACATTACAACTTTTCCATAATTACTAAATTGGATTAGAATAGAACTCTTTAAACTCTTTAAAAGCCAATTCCACAACTTCAACGAAGAAGTGGAAGATCATCTCATGGTCATCTGGCTCCCTCACAATTAACTAAAAATTACATCTTTAAGGCGTCGCGGCGGCAAAACTATCAGTGATAAAAAACAAATTTTTGCACCAGCTTCTAGAGCTTTGTCAACTGTGAGCGTATGCAAATTTTCAAAATTTTGTCTTTAAAATTAAAGACGATTTTGGGGGTGGACACAAGTGTTGCCGGACCCTGTATAAGTTACACAGGTGCTGCGTGGAGAAGAGAGGGCCCAGAAACCTAGTTCCATAATTAATTGTCTTCTAACGAAATAATTAGAATCTTTGAAGGTCATTAAACATTTAAAAGTACAAAAGGTCGAGATTGGAAAAGAGTTTTGTAGGTTTATCGGTGATCTAACGCGTAATGAAGTGGAGACATTGATTAAGAGCCTATTTTAAACTCAATCTTTAATTCAATCGCATTAAACAAGGCGATCGCAGACAGGATTGCATTGAGGACAACTTTTTTAATCAGTTGATTCCGGAGATTACTTCCTTTGATAAGAATTGATGTTAATGGAATTACTATCGATGTTTTAATTTCGCAGACTCCAACGTTGAAATATAGAGCTCGGATCTTAATTAAAAAGTTTCGTCTTTCCCGGAACTTACATTGTATTTTAACCAGGACTTTTCATCCGACAGCTTATTGGAAATTATAGATTTTTATCCGAGAGACACTTAAATTGCCGATATAATGAAACATTGTTGAAAAAAGCAGAACATGGAATGGAGACAATCTTAACACCACGCAACATTTTTCTTTCTATTCCGGTCTCGACGCAGAACGTTCAGTTATTTCCCGAAAAAACTTGCAATTACCGTTTTAAAGAAGCTGCCTACGTGCCATTTTGAACCGCCCAACAAATTAAAGAATTGTTTGTTTTTAATGGAATTACTTACGCGGTTTTTCATTCCGCAATCCGATTTATAGTGTACGGGTGGTCCAGTCAATACCGACGACTGTCACATTGACATGCTTCTTCAAACCTTACTTGGCTCTTTCAATATTTATTAGATGTCTGCTCATTTATTTTCAGACTTGAGCTTAACTGCTTATCGCACATCTCAAAAAAGAGCAGATAAAGTATACAAAGGATAGCCGATCAAGGTAGTTTGTTACCTCACAAAACTACTAATAACATGCGGTGCTGCAAATTCGATAACGTAAACGCTTGCTAACAGGAGGGGAATTGCAGGATTTTAAGGCCAGCAAAAAATTTCGCACGTGCTTCATTCAAAAAACAGTTGAGTTTGCTGTTGTTTATGGTACAAGAGAACAGTGAAGACTGACTTTTTGTTAAGCACCTTTCGGGTTCAGATTTTTAATTCTTTCTTTTCTAAATTTTCGATATCTCTTTTGGGTCTCTGTAATGTTTCGGCTTTTTGTACGCTTCTTTTCGTTAACTTCATTTTTTATCTTTGATATTTCGAAAATTTCAAAGGTTCAAAGAATAAATATCTTAAAAAATAAATAAAAATAAATAAATAACTTAAAAAAAATTCCAACCTCAAAAACTATCAAATAAATTAAAAACAACTTTAAATTTCACCTAAAAAATTGCACCTTAAATTATAAAATTACTTTTAATTAAACTCAAAATAATTAATTTGCATAGTTTGTATACCCGCTACTGCTGGCACAAACTTAGTTTATACTAAGAAAAATTCCTAAATCCAACACCAATTGAAATTTAATGTTTTATACTACCTTAATAAAATAACAACCTTTTAAAAATTATTAACATAAAGATTTATATACAGGGTCTGGCAACACTTGTGCCCACCCCTAAAATCGTCTTTAATTTTAAACATAAAATTTTAGAAATTTGCACATGCTCATAGTTGACAAAGCTCTAGAAACTAACGCAATTTTTTTTATCACGGTTTGGTTGGCGTCGCGACGCCTAAGAAATATAATTTTTAGCGACTTTTGAGTTCTTGCGGAAATATTTGCGAATTTAATTTTTTTTCAACATAACTGTAATATAAATATCGAGTTTTTATTTTAAATCTAATGAAAATTGTGTTTAAAATTTGCGAAAAAAACGCTGTTTTATCAAGTTAGTTTTCAAAATTATGACGGCGCAGTGGCAAACTACGTTTACACTAGAATTTTACAAGTCACTCTTATAAAAGAAAATTTATTGGATCAATTCTTGGTGTTGACAAATTATTAAAATTACAATTTTTTCCCAAACACCAAATTTTTACAAAAATGCTGACGTGCGTTTCGATAGCAATGCTATCATCAAACGAGCGATGATTAAACTGCAAAAACTGTAAAACTTAAACTTTAAACTTAAACTCAAATTACTTAAACTGTAAAAATTTGGTGTTTGGGAAAAAAAATTGTAATTTTAATAACACTCTTATAAAGGTTAATTTTGATTAACATGAGCATGTTGCACTGTATGGACACTAGAAATCGTTAATTAACATCGACAAAGCGACAATTTCACCAAGTAAGACTTTTGCTACAATCTAAAGCGAGCCAAACTCATTTGTGACAAAAGATGTTGACAGATGGGTGTAAACGTAGTTCTCAATTTTGACGTAATGAAATTGGAAACTAACTTGATAAAACAGCATTTTTTTCTCAAATTTTGAAGACAATTTGCATTGAATCTAAAATGCTAACTGAGATATTTTTAACACATTTATATTGAAAAAAAAAATTAATTAGGGGTTGATATCACAAACCCTCAATATTAACTAAAAATTACATTTTTAAAGCGTCGCGACGCCAAAACTATCAGTAATAAAAAACAAATATTTGTGTCAGCTTCTAGAGCTTTGTCAACTGTGAGCGTATGCAAATTTTCAAAATTTTATTTTTAAAATTGAAGACGATTTTGGGGGCGGACATAAGTGTTGCCGGAGCCTGTATATAAAAATCCACAAATTAATTTTTAAGCCAAAATAAAACTTTCGCCTAAATCAGAACAATTTCTAACTCAAATTTGACTAACCTTGCATAAATTTCAACCCCCTTAAACTTTTTTCATAAATTTAATTTTCCACTGTAAAATTAAATACCCCCGTAGTTTATAACTTTTCTTATAATTTTTAATTTGCTAACCCATAACATAATGGTTAGGTCAGGTCAGGTCAAGTCAGGTCAGCTCATTATGCTTATAATTACCTACTTATTTAAGCTGCTTCTTTCGACCCCCTGCATATTTGTTAATTTTTTACAATTTTTAGATTTTCCAATTTCTGTAGTCAAAATTTTTTGATTCCTCCAGTATCATCGAACTTTTCTGATTCAATTAATTCCTTTCTGGTCTTTAAATCTCTGCCTTTCATTGTTTTGGTTTTTTATTTTTTTATGTCTTATTAATGGTTTTTCTTTTTTCTAATTCTAATTTTAAGAAGAAAATGTTTAATTTGAATTAATTCGTATACATAGTAAATGTAGTACATTGCACGTTTTTTTTATTCCACACTCGTTGCTGTAGCTCGATTCCTCTCATGAATCTAAGAAAAGGAAAGTTAGCAGCTGTCGTCTAGCAAACCATAGCAACTTGGTAAAAACACACTCATCAGTCATTTCTCAGGGTTTCTTTTGAAAGAATAAACAAAGATTTCAATGCATAGAAAAAGTATAGTCTAAATCTCGTATGGAATATCTATTTCCCACTGGTATGAATTGTCGCACCTGCACAAATTAATGTTTACACTCCTGGGAAAGGCGTTTGATTCAATGCTTGTTATAACAATTAGACCACTTCTGAAATTAAGAAATGTGAATTCGACGGTCTAAAACTTTTAGAAAAGCTCAGCTCATTTTTTGCTACCTAAATATGTTTGAAAAAAAATAGATTCCTATTCTCAAACTTTTTAAATCCCCGAAGCTGAAATTCCAAGTTTTTAGCTGTGTTAATGTTCTCAGATTTGCAAATTAGATAACTTATTTATTTAGGATTTTTTTAAGTAGTTTGTATACTTTGAAGATCTAAGTTTGATACATTTTTAGGCTTTCGTCACAAAAATACTTCAATTTTCTACAATCAAGTTTTGAGATAATAAGTTTTTTTGAGTCTTACTAAAGATATAGATTTTTGTGAATCTTCGAGATTAATAAAATTTTCACTTTGAGAGAAAATTTTGAAATTGTTAAATTTTTGATCTACTGGATTCCTGTAGACACTAAAGTTAAAATGCACCTCTGTGTTTGAAGTCCTTCAGCAATTGTTCTGCAGTTCATGTCAAGCAAGAACTGTTACATTGTCAAATTATCACAAAATTTTGGGAGCTGAGCCTGTTTAAGTGTGTCTTCTTTATACCTTTCAAATTAATTCGCTACAGGAAAAATAAAGTATAGACTTTTCAGTTCCTCTAGATTCTTTAAAAATCACATTTACAACAGTCTTGTAGATCTTGTAGCTTTTCCAGTTTCTAGAGTCCCCAAAAACACATATTTGTCAAATTTAATTCAGACTTTGTGTCTTGTAGATAAGTTGCCTTTCTTAAATTATACATATACTGGAGGACACTACTTTTTTTTTATTTTTGCTGATTAGGTTTGTGGTTGCTACAATTTTCCTCTTTTTATCTATTTTTTTCAGTCCTTTTTTGTATTATGTAAGTTCTAAACTCCTAACTTTCAGTTTCCAAAAAAGATCCAATAAGAAAATAGAAGGCACCAAAAAAAGAAGCATCAACGAAGAAAATGGATAAATGAAATGATTTAATAAAAATAAACGAGAAATGATTGAAATCAGAACCAAGGCCTACAGATAAGTAGAGTTCGCAAATGCGTTTGTAATTCCAAAAGTGTAAACTAGTGTTAAAATTGACTAATGGCTTGTACTCTGAACTCTCTAGCGATAATTATTTAAAAACTGTTTAGTTTATGTTAACCGTTATTTTATCAAATTATATGAGGACATGTGCTCAAAATATCTACAAATAGCGTGTTAAAATGTTAACTTTGCATTTCAAACTACATTTTTATCGTCGTAATTTGTGGTTATCCACTTAAACATAAATTATGTGTAACGTCTTGACGGAACTATTCGCAAATGTCGACAATGTCGGTAGAAATCTGCATATTTAAAAAGAGGCCTTTATGAATTTTTAAATTGTAACCAGATCTAATTGGTTTTTTTATCACAAATTTTTTTATCTGACGAAGCGCGTGTTCGTTATTCATGGTACTTTTAGTACGCCTAAGTCCAAGAATTTCCGTGAAAAAATCGTATTCCACCTCTGCATCGTCAGGTGTTGTAGGCGTGCCAAGCAGCTAGAATATTTGGGCGCATACAAAAACAGCATATTTACAGTGTTGCCCTATTGTAATTTACATTGTGGTGTCGCTGATACATTATCAATCCTGCATAAATCAGGAGAGTGAATGCGAACGGTATGTGTGTTGGTATCAGTTCAGGATCTGCTTCTTAGCAGGAGTACGTTACATCTTACTCGCCGCAGATTCCGTTCCTCAGAAAAATATGCAAAGGAAAGTTATCAGATGAACGGTGACCGTCGCTAACATTTATCAAAAATCTAACGAGCATATGTGTTAGTTCCAAACATTCTTGTATTCTAATTGAAGGCTTTTAGATAAGCATCGTGTTTCCAAATGCATTAAAATTGCTCTAATGCATTCGGTTTCATTATTCAGCGTTTTTCGGTGTAAAGTCGCTTAAATGACGGTGAAAACAGGCAATACTTGCAGGACTAACGACAGCAATTTGATATAATGAAATACGTCACGCATTCACTTCCGGGGCGGAGCGCCGCCATGTTCCGGTATAAATGATAAGGTATCTGAACCGCCTTAACACCATAACTGCTTAAACAAGTATATTAGGTCTTATGTGGGCAAATTTATATGTCAAACTTTGCACAATTGCCGTTTGGGAACTGAATTTAGATAGAAATTGATGATTTGGCGGCGCGACATCGAAAGAGTCGCACGAATGAATATTAACGCAGTTTTAATTAGCATCAGAAAATGAGCGCTGACAGTCGAATTAAAAATTCAAATCCTCTTAATAATTTTTATATCCGGCATCAAGGAGCTGATAAAAGATTTGTTTGAGTTGTAAAAGTTGGACTGTTCCAGAACGACGATGGGTAATGTAAAATATCCATTAAAATTCTCTAGAATTAACCAAATCCAATTAAAAATTGAGTGCTTTTTCATTTCGGGTTTTTCTCTTGGGAGATTTGCTACGGAATAAATTCAAAATAATATTGTTAATTAACGAGACTGTCGCTAATCTCGTGCACTGACAGCGAAACCATGCATTTCGCATTTAATTTGCGATTTCGTATTTTATACCGTACATTCGTATAAAAAGTTAAACACACATTAGATCATTATAACGGGCTGCATGTCCAACGGGGACATCAAAATCAATTAAAATTAAAGCGAATGCATTTAACTGGTTGCTTGTCTATTTAATATTCCATATCGAATAATGCTAATTAAATCCTGAGCTTTTTTTGCGCACACACGTATGACCAGTTCAATATTTTATTGACAGTAGATAGTGGTATCAGCCCTTTTCAACATACTGTAACACTGATTTATACACATTTTTTATTCACAAGCGGCCACAAAACAAATTGCGTCATTTTTTTTGGTATTCATCAGTGGCAAAACTTTCGAGACATAATAAGCAAATGAATTTTCCCAGCACGGAAAATTCTTTTGCCGCGACACATCAAGCGAAGTGATACAAACTCTGCGATTTACAGATGCATTTATTCACACCCTCTTTCCAAATGTGCAAGTGTGAGAATTTCGCTTGCAGGCAGAATGCACTTGTCGCACCCCTAAATCAAAAGAAAATATACAGAGTGGGAGGTTATTATTTAATTGATAGAGGGTAGATAAGCGTGAGAAAATCCCATGCCCATCATAGAGAAAAACCAAAGTTATAAAACGTATTTTCCACCGCAGCGTAAACTTTATGAAAGCTGCAACGACCCCATCATAAATATTAAGTTATAATCCTTAAAAATTTAATGCAAAAAGTTTGATATAAAAGTTACCTGTTCCTACCTAACCTATTAACTTTATTAACTCGGCATGTTTGAAAATTTACATGTAGTTGGGAAGTTTTTAATCACACCGAAGTTTTCGAAAAGTCTATTATATGCACAATGTCGGTACACTTTATTTATATAGACTTTCCTCTTCCGGAGAAATGATGAAAATTTTCCACGAGTAAACATAAATCGAGTTAAAATCGTACGGCTTTATTTCCTTCCCTCTTTTTAAAGACTAATGGGTTCACTTTTAAAACGGGCGTTGCAAAAAATCACTGAGCTGCCGTGAAATTACAAAGTTCGAGTCGTTTTATTAGGGAACAAAATAGCTCTCAACGTTAATAGCGATAAATTACGATATTCTGTATTGAAAAAGGCAACAGTTTGAAGGAGTGGATTAAACTTTGCTTGTATACCATTTTGATGGGTGTAGATTTTGATTCTGTTTCAGAAGAAACACGTTGAACGTTCATTGCTTTGTTTTAAATTGACTGCTTTGAAATTACTTTGAATTTAATTTGCAATAATGCAAGATTTATTTGCGTCACACTGGCATTGGTGACATATTGTTAAAATGTCAACCTGAATTTAATTACATACAGGCGTTCCATTGAAACGTGTATGGTCGAGCTATTAAAAAACCGGACAGTTGATTTACGATAAGAGACGATGTAGTGGAATGTAAAATATGCAAAAAAATTAAAAAGATTTTCTCTGATTCTGCACGATTTTGCTGCTTTCATTCGTTCGTTTAGGTATATCCGTCGCTAATCTTTCTTCAAGTCTTCAGATCTTAATTACATTTGTTCGATTCTTCAAAGTCTTCAGTTTCCTTGACATTCATAAATCGCCCTTCCAATCCTTTGTTCTTCTGAGACGCCCAATATTTTTAAAATTATTTTAACCTCTTTTGTAGATTTCAGATTTTTAATTTTCTTTTTATTTTACTTGCTGATATGCTCTTAAGGTGCTTCTTTATTCAAATTCTCAATTTTTTTTTTATTTCATATTATTCTTATTTAATAACCTATACAGGGTCCGGCAACAGTTGTGTCCACCCCTAACATCGTTTTTAATTTTAAAGATAAAATTTTGAAAATTTGCATACGCTCATAGTTGACAAAGCTCTAAAAGCTGACGTAAAAATTTGTTTTTTTTTTATCACGGTTTGTTTGGCCTCGCGACGTCTAAGAAGTATAATTTTTAGCGGTTTTTGAGTTTATGCGGAAATATTCGCGAATTCAAATTTTTTTTAACATAACTGTAATACAAAGATTTGAGTTTTTATTTTAAATCTAATGCAAATTGTGTTTAAAATTTGCGAAAAAATCGCTGTTTTATCAAGTTAATTTTCAAAATTATGACGGCGCAATTTTGATTAACTTGAGCACTTTATGGACACCAGAAATCGTTAATTAACATTGACAAATCGACAATTTCTCCAAGTAAGACTTTTGTTATAATTTAAAACGAACCAAAAGACACATGACGTTTGTGACACAAGATGTTGACAGTTGAGTGTAAACGTAGTTCCCTATTTTGACGTAATGAAATTGGAAACTAACTTGATAAAACTGCATTTTTTCCTCAAATTTTGAATACAATCTGCAGTCAATCTAGTATGACAACTGAGATATTTTTAACACATTTATATTAAAAAAAAAATTAATTAGAGGTTGATTTCAGAAACCCTCACAGTTAGCTAAAAATTACATTTTTAAAGCGTCGCGACGCCAAAACTATTTGTGATAAAAAACAAATTTTCGCGTCAGCTTCTAAAACTTTGTCAACTTTGAGCGTGTGCAAATTTTCAAAATATTGTCTTTAAAATTAAAGACGATTTTGGGGGTGAACACAATTGTTGCCGGACCCTGTAGATATAACCTCTAAAATTAAATCCTTAGAATAAAATCCTCTCAAAAAAAAAAAGCCCACACAAAGCAAGTCTAATATTAAAATAAACGAAAATATTTATTTTTTCCAAATCCTGATCCTATTCCGAATCCGCAGTCGCAACCATTTCCATTTCCGCATAGAATACGTTAATAGCTTCGTTACCAACATGAGGAAGTAAAAAAAATGTTTTAAATATGAAAATTAGAAAAAAAAGCATTAAAGACTCTTAATACTAGTTATTTAATATGCGATTGTTCTATAAATTGCTATATAAAGTAAATATTTTAAATTACAAATGACTCGCTTTTGAGCACCAGTGTGTAAAAATGACACAAGAGTGCAAAAAGTGACATAAGAATGCGTAAAAGTATTTGTAACTTTGATAGGCAATGAAATTGTGAGCAAACTTTTGCATTTCACGCATATTCGTGGCGACTGCTCAATTTCCAAATTTTGTTGAGTGGAGTGTCAATTTTAAAGTAATTGTCAGAACTGTCACTTGAAGTTTTTAACTTACTCGATTTTACTGCGATTGTAGAAAAAACCTCGTTTCTTACTCGTGCGAAATGGACAATGTATGTCGCCTAACGACTAAAACAATACCATTTCGCAAATTATTGCAAAAATAGCTAGTATAAGTGAAACTTTATAATTTTTTTATTAAGTTTATAAATCTTTTATAGTTATAGTTTTGTTGAAGAACTTTGGCCGGTGGTCCAAAATGAGATAGCAGTGAAGTAAAATCAGTTACAGCAACCCATTTCTGACGTGGACATGGCTATAGTTAGATGATAATGAAGCAAAACAAAACGGCAATATTCTTGACTCGAGAAAAAATGTTTGTAACAATTTCAAGTCTGACATATGTCACAGTGACATTTCGGAAAGACGGATTCCGTCTGCAATAATAGTGTCTGCATAAACATTTCAGTTTTGGAAGTGTTTATAGGAATATCTTGTCTTAGTTTTTTTTGATCGCGATGGTACATTGTCATTGGGCAGATTCCAGTGACAAAAAAAGGTTTACAACAATAATCTTTTATCTAATGAGTTTCTTTCGTTTCTTTGTCGTTATTGTTTCCTTCAATTTTGGTATAAATAAATAAACACGTTTTGATAGCTGAAATTGATTACAATAACGGAAATTTTGGAATCACTGGAATCTGTGTGATTGACACTTTTTTCACGACATTCTAATTTTGATTTACCTGCCAGACTTGTTCAAATAGATTTTTGCTAGAAGTGGTCAAAATTAGACTAGGCTTCAGAAGTTTCTTTTAATTTGCTAAACGTATAGGTGTCACTGAACTAAAGAAACATTCCGATCATTTTTCTCCACCCTATCGCGTGCGAATTCATCCAAAAGCTTGATCGAACCGCTTCTATGAAAATTTACATCACCACGCCTCTAATAATTCGCAGTGTTAACATTTCTCCCTCTAATTCATAAATGGATTCAGCCCTCGTTTGGCTTTTGCATTTTTGAAAGCACGAAATCCCGAGCAAGTGCCAAGGATTAAGGATGCAATAAAGAGGCAGATACGCTACAACAAACAATAACAGTGTCGAGCATACAGCACGTGACGGTAATGAATATAGCTATAGGCGGCAGCGGTGATCATGGGGGCGGCTCGTTTACTTTCAGCCGCGTGGCGACTCCATTTGTCGCGCCCTCTGAACCGCGCTAATGCATCCACCACTAAACCTAGACCGTTGAAAAAAGTCGCTCCACCACCTCACTGGATTTTGTCATAATGTTATGGTTTATGACAAGCAAGGCGACGGCTCGCAACCGCTTTCGTATTATTAAAGCTTGACTGTGATTAATTCATTTTACAAATTGATTGATGATCGGGATTTTCGGACGGGGGTGGCGGTGTATGCATGAACTTGTATTGGACCTCGGGGTTTCGATTTTTTACGCGCGTATACCGCACGCAA
Organism: Gnatocerus cornutus; assembly: GCA_029298725.1. Taxonomy (NCBI): domain Eukaryota; kingdom Metazoa; phylum Arthropoda; class Insecta; order Coleoptera; family Tenebrionidae; genus Gnatocerus; species Gnatocerus cornutus. Next base: position 3,898,350 of record CM055510.1, read on the forward strand.
AATGGATTCTTTGCAGAGATTTGGGAATTAAGGCGAGTGCCAAGACTCGTCGCTGGTCAGAATTCGAGCTGAGCTGTCACATCGGGAAGGTTGTTAAGCGGTACCTCTTTTTACAACACCCCTTATTACTGTGCTATCGTAAAGTGATTGTAAAATGATAAATGCTTATTTTGCCTTTGTCTGATAGAAATACTTTTTCATGGGTAAAATAATATGAATCAAAAAATTTTATTTTAAAATTGTAAGTACATTAGTACGTTGTTCAAAAAATAATTTAACTAGTCAAATAATAAATAGTATTATTTAATATTAGAATGCCAAACATAAATTTTCTAAAAAAAACTAAACTTATCTGTTTTATGTTTAATTTTATTTATTTTCAAATAGATACGTATTTGGTATGAAGATACAAAATACATAGTATAATAATGTGTATATGTACATGTATATGTACATGTTTTTATAAGAAAAGTGGTATTTACATAATAGGTACTTATTTACAATATTGACAATTAACTAGTACATAGGTAATACAAACTCAATGACGGCGGATCAGAATAGACAATCTTTGTTTTCTACAGTCAATTAATTCCAGCAACATGTGATCAAAATAAAACTTAATCAATTTTGGTTCCATTTTTTTCTCCAAAAAGTTGTGTCTTCATAAATATATTCATATTTCATATCACTTTCTTGTCCAAACCAAACACTCCGAATACACATTTTTTTTCGTGTTATTCTTAACTGCCCTTGGATTTGGTAATACCAATTATGATTTGAATTTACAATGTGTTTCATTTTTTTCTAGTTACCAGAAGTCAACCTTTTAATTCTCCACCGCATCTTTAAAGTTTGAATTAAAAGCTTTATACGGGCATTTTATTTCAATAATTCTTCTTCCTCAAAATGACCGTCAGATGTGGCTCCCAAACATTTATATTGTTCTCAAAGGAACAAGATTTAGTGGGTTTTTCAGTAAAAGTTGAACCGGCCGGCGGCAAAATGAAAGAAATTGGCATTACCTAGTCAACCCCGGTCAGCTTCTTATATAATCCCTATCCAATATTGCAAACATCAGGTAAATTGCATCCGGTCAGGTTGCTCCATAGAGTCTAATCATTCAAAACAATTTTGTTTCGTTCAACATTTTTCATTCATTGATGAACTTTTAAATTCTAGTGAAATAAGAAAAAAATAAACATAAATAATAAAATATGTAATAAGAAAAATAATAATAAATTACTATTTTATTAAATTTCATTTTCTAAATTTTACGTCCAACACCGTGAAATAGTCGAGAAATTAATTCGTGTGTCATTGAAAGACTTTAGTTGAAAACATGAGCAAAAATTGAATGAATGTTCATACTACATACTTGTTTCTATAATTTCATACATCAAGCATTATGAAACTTCGTTGTGCTTGTACTTATTAGCACTTTTAATAACGCTCTTCTAATTGTAACCATTTTATTATCCTCTGAGCGAAACAAGCAGGTAAAAATTTTAGAAGAAATCCCTTGATTTACAACTTCCAAAGCTGGTCAAGAAACAGCAAATGAGGGTACGCTTATAAATCAGCCTAGTCGTAAATTATCTGCAAAGTTCAGAGCTTCGATTGAAAAATTTTTAGTTTATCTCTCTCATAACTAGACCAATTTTGATGATATCGATTTAAATTTTGCGGGAAAGTGATTTTGAAAGTATTCTTTACTAATTCTAAGTTTAAAAATTCACAAAAATCGGACATAAACTTCTATTCGTAAAACTACCCCTAAATTATCGCATACTAAAGACGACAGAAAGTGAGTTCAAAGAGGAATTTTTGGCTCAAGACGCATTTGAACAAATTTGTGCGAGAATTGTCGAAACAGATTTTGTAATAAGCGTAGAATAGAAATGGTACAAATAAGGGCTAACTAGTGAAATAAAAATCAATGGAATATTACAACTGGCATGTTTCTGAACTAAATCGTCGTCTGTGGAGAAATTGAGAAGCAAAATATGAAAATTAACCTCAGACTACAAAGTGCAAAGAAAGTGAATTATTATGCGATTAGCAGATGATTTCTAATTGAAACGGAAGTCACCAAACATACGGAGAGGAACAAAAACATGGATTTTGACGAAGAGAGAAAAGATCAAAATTCAATTGAAAGAAATATCCTAGTTAATAAAAATCCAAGGTGTACCTAAATTGGATAAATGGAGAAATGTTCAAAGTATTGAAGAAATATACATGAAAGCAGTAAAAAAATACGTTAAAAAGGGACAAGTAGATTGTTGAGAACATCAATAGAATATGAAGCTCAGAACTGGTTAACAAAATGATGGACAGCTCTGACGACAAGTAAGAACAGAAAGAAGAACACGCTAGGAAATTTGTGACATTGTAGCAAATAAGATTCTGTTTAAGATTTGGACAGGCAAAAAGGTTGACAATGAGTAGAAAGGAGTAAAATAAGATCGTGGCAGACCGAGAGAAGACTGCGCTTTTTTCTTACGCTCGGACGACAAACAAAATCAAATTGATGTAAATAGTGACAAATACATCTTAAAAGAGACTTTCTGCATTTTCTTCTTTAGAAGTCTGGGTCTAATGTAAAGTTTTCTACGTTCTTACAATTAATCTAGGCTGTTTGAATTAGCTTCTCCATTTTGCCAGGTTTCTGGTGTCAGACTAGAAAAGTGTTAGTCACACGTTGGTAATTTTGATTTTGTCATTAGTGTTTGACCTTAAACCTATTGAAAACTATGTTATGCACACTGAGAATTGTATCAATATCGTTTAATTGTGGAGCTATAAATGATCGGTTTTACCGCATTCATATTGTGGGAGTCTCCACTTCATGTAGAAGAGCTTCGGCCTATTAAGGAATGAAAGTTTCAACATTAAAAGACAGCAAAACGAAATCAAACTAGTGATGAAAGAAGCTTGTCACAAAATTTAGCAACATACAAGAGAAATAACGTCTAAAACCTTTAAATTCACAAAACTTTGCATTCAAAGTTCTTTACTGACATTAGCTATGACAATTTGGATTTGCCACTTGAAATTCGAGTAACGATCTACGTCATGATCTCTGATTGGTTCCATGCTGACGAGAGAGACAATACTGCATAAGCGTATCAGCGATAGGAATCAGTGCAATAGGTAGAGACGGAAATAAAAATTCTTGTTGCACATGTTTTGTGTAACGTATGTCCAAATTTCCATATGGTAACCGGATCTATTATTTTCCAAATCTCTGATTCTTAGTCTTATTTTTCACCGGAAACTATTTTCCTGAAAAACCCTTGTGTGTTACGTCGCGGTTGGTTGAAGTAAATCCCTTCGTCGTACGAGCTCGCTCGTGGTAGTACATGGCTATACATCGATAATACACGGCCCTAGCGGGGGGCAGGGGTTGGACACGTGTTGAGGTGCCGACTACTGAGACGACATGAAAAGCACATTAGGAGCGTCGTACCCCCCAAGCTGCCCCCCGGATATCAACATCTGCATGTAAGTAACAGCTCTCCGTTCTCAGGATGAAGTGCTATCCGGTCCTTAGTAGGACCATCGTCTCTCTACCAACCACCGGATGCGTGACAGGAATGCAGGATCCACACCTAATCCCGAATTCAGCGGCGAACCCTTTCAACACTGGAGGATTATGCGGCCAACGAGATCGTCTTCTAGTCAAGTCTTGAGGGACCAAAGTGTCGTAATTAAATCATAAATCCGCAAGTATCCAAACAAAAATCATCCATAAAAAGTAGTCGCCTTTCAGCCACCCAATTAGTTCGACACAGCACTCGGAGGAGAAATTCATGAGGCTTAATGAGACGGACCATCATACAAATATACCTGATACGTTCATAAATTACGATAAAGTTAAGGAGAACGTAAAAACTCTAAGAAGAGCCGGACCCAATTAGTTGCTTAATTTAAATAATTCGCTAATTTAGAAGAAATGTATATTTTTGCTACCGGTTTTAGTAAATTGTAAGCAGGTGGCTGTGCGTTTTCAGGCAAAAATAACTATTACAATAAAATTTCGAAATGTCGTATTATCTCACAGTAGGAGTGCTAATTTGAGTGCCGGCCACCAACTACTGGACGAAATAAAAATACATGATGTTATAACAAGGGTTTAGCTTCTGTCGGAATAAAAGCATGTCCCTCTTCTTGACTTATTTAATCTTTCAACGAAGCATTTTAATTTTCCGCGCCGGCGGTCTTTTGACACAACTGACAAGAGGGAGATATGATGGATACAAAACAAAATAAAAACGGATTGCTGCTGTTGCTCTACTTGCTCCAAACGCATAAAGCTTACAAAAATGCACGTTTTGTTGAGTTTTAGGGAAAATTGTACGGCCATAATGCGCTTTAATCCATTTTCAGAATTTAAACAGATGTGCCTAATTTCGCACGAGTGTAAAAAAGACACTTTCAGAAGAGTTATGTACACTATTTTTCCTACGACCCTCTATCTGGAACAAACAGTGAGTCTTAATTTTGATGTATTCTTTTCACTGTAAAAGCAAAAAACTTTGAAAACTTCAATTTTGGTTCAAAACTAAGGGATTTGGTGAGTTCATTTTATGTAACATCATTGTCCAGGTAATTTAAAAATAATAGATTTTGTTATACGGCAGAAAAGTGGTATTTTTTGTCGAGCAATTAAATTGGGGCCACTAGAAGCCACTTTTCGGCCAAATAACAAATACTACTTTTTCTCTAAACGTTAGATTCAGTTCCACTACTGACAATGAGTGAACACAAAATGAACTAAACACATGAATAGTTATGCATGTAGTTGTCATTGATGACATTTACTGTGAAAAATATTCGATTCAAAGGGCTTCAAAGTTAAGATTGTGCAAGTGCCATACAAAATGTAAGTCTCAAATAGTAACCATCACAAAAAGTACTTTTTCTGCCTAGGCAGCAAAAGTGTTTCCATGTCAACGAGCGCTTTTCATTACTTATAACAAAATTGCCTACTTTACTGTCTAAAAACGACTAACAAATAGTGACTTTTGTGACGTTTGGAGAAAAAGTTTATTTTATCACTTACCTATTGTTTGACATCTTCAACTGAAATTTAAAGGGGGAAATAGGGTTAGGACAGCGTTTTCTCATTGATTTTAATTTTTTTTTTTTACAGTATAATAGTACAATATAATTTATTGAAAGTTTGACAATATTTTATACATATATTCAAGTATATACTGTAAAATTTTTGAAGTATTTTCTTGAAAAACACCGAAGATATTAGCTACACCATATTGCAGGTCCCCATTAGATTCGGCAATTTGCGTACATCCTGGAGGGTGCAATTTTCATTTGAAATCAAACTGCATTAGAATTTATTTTTATTATGTCTCTCATCTACATGAACCTAAATTCTATCAAAAAAATTGAAAGTTTAATTTTTTACACAGGTCAATACAAAAATGCATGATTTTTCCCATTTTTTTTAACATTTTTTTGTAAAAAAAAAAAATAATAATGATAATATTGCGATTTTATGTTACTCTAGAGCGCAATACTATAAATAAAGTACCTGCTAATTTTCAACACGATTGGTCGAAAACTTTTCAAGCTAACGTAAAGTTAAAAAAAATCGATTTAAGAAAACGTGTTAAAAAAAGTACCAAAAAAACAAAGTTAAGGCATTTTTTTTAAATTGCTTAACGGTTAATTTGCTATTTCAATACCATAGAGTAATCCATCTTGAAAACTTTCATTTTGAGTTCGAAGCGTCTAGAAATTTTTATCTAAGAAGCTTTATTATAAAAATACATTTTGCGCGCTCGGGGACTTGGAGGAGTACTGATTTACGAGTATAACAACAGAATGAGTCGGAATTTTTGTTTGAAATTTTGAGAACACATTTTTCAATAGTTTTTCTAAAAATTTATGAAATAAAAAATAGTTATTTGTGTACCAAGGCCAAAAAGTGTTTCTTTTTTGGCCGAGCCTTTTTTTAATGGCCGAGGCGATAGCCGAGGGCAAAATGGCACTTTTTGGTCGTGATACACACAAGATTTTTTAAGCGACATCCTTAAATTTACAAGTTAATTAATTTTTATTAATATTTTAATTAATTATAACAACGGAATAATTGTAAATATTTATCAATCTTTCAGAAAAGTTCATATTTTTTTCATTTACATTTGCAGTTTCGGCATGTGTAGCTTCACAATTTGTATGAATTAGGTTTGATGTGTTTTGTTCATTTTCAATAATTCAGCATGTCTTTGTTGCACTTTACAGCAGTTTGTCGATTTGATTTTACCCAAATAATTATAAAATTGGGGGTAATGTAGGTATCTTGATGTAATATGCAAAACTATAGATAGATGGCACCACCATAAATCGGCCAAAAATGTTTGCGGCCAGAAAAGACTTACTTTTAGGCCGTTTTTGAGGCCTAAAAATCCCATTTTCAGTTATTTCCTATATCCTATTTCCCCTTTTAAAACCTTTTTTTATTGCTTATCTCAGGCTTTTAAACATCTTTTCACAGAAGAGGCTTATGTACAGTTCTGTTTACTGTGTTTGAACAAAGAAAAACAGAACCATTATAAAAACAACAAAGTATTTTCAAAAAGACTTATTTATTCCATCTTTCTAAAAAACATCCTAGCCTACCTATATCAAACAGTTTCCTAGACATTTTCAAACAAAATTATTGCATTCTCAGTTGACACATTTCAAATTTTAGAAAAGGCTTAATTGGGCCGCAAAAGTCGAAGTAAAAATTAATAAAAAATTAAACTTCAAAAAAGTTACTTTTGGTTCTAATTTGCTAGATATTTTTAATAGGCTCCCAGTTCGTAGATACAAAATTGTCCACGACTTTTCTAAAAACTACGAGATAGTTTCATGGATGATATTCAACTAAAAAATAAAAAATTCGCTCTATGTATTTTTATATTCTAATCACCCGAGATCAAGAAACGAACTTGTTGGCAAATTTTGCTTGTAATAATGACCGAGGCTCCGAGTTATTTGTGCCTAATTATTGGTTGGTAGCATGTCGTTGTTTCGTTAATGACTGGGTGTCATTTAGGCCAAACATTACTTAAAAGAAGTTAAGTGGTGAAATAATCAGCAAGGAGCGCGTTGCAGGCACGTGGATGGTGCGCCCGCGGCCGTATATTAATGAAGCACTCTTTGACGGAGTTTTCCATCGTTCTACGGTTTGTTCCGTATATAAGATGTTCCCATTGTATTTACATTGTGTAGAAACATCGACGCTGTTCAGTCTTTTTGTGATCCAGTCGAAACACGGCGCACATTTAATTTGGCCCCAGGACCAGTTTGTTTATCAATACTCTGAAAACATGTCGGATCGTTAGTGTTGTTGTCCTCGGGCAATGATCATTTTTTATTCATGTATATTTTGCAATTTAAAAATTTTATAATACATTTTATATAATGGTGTATTGAAGTATTTTAATTAAATTTTTCAAATATTTTTTACCAATACATGCTATTGTGCCCTGTTATATTTAAATTTATCATGGAAATGTAAATGCTGTGTTTTAATGGGGTAGTGTTTTTGTTGGGAATACTTCGACCACGATAATCCAGATGAATACAGTTTTTTGACAAGTTTTGTTCATTAAAATAATTTTCCACAAATCGGAATTTATTTATTAAATTTGTCAACTGATGAATTGAATATAAACATTTTTTTATCAACGATCGTTTCCCGGTTTTCAACTAATTGCTGCCTCAAGTTGCTCGTTAACGGCGCAACGGAAGTAAACGTCTAGAGTAAGAACATCCATTTATTTTTTAACAATCGGTAATAATGAACTCAAACTAGTAATGATACAGCAACAGGTACTGCATTATTTCTGCTTTTGGTTACTTCTTGAGAATTTATACAGGGTCCGCCAACGCTAGTGTCCCGGCTCAAAATCGCTATTAATTATGAAGCTATAAATCTTTTTTTTTTGTACATGAAGAGGAAACGGAGCGCTACAAACTGATGTGATCAGTTTTACTCTTGTCTTAACCATATGGGAAATAAACGCAAAAAACTACGGTTTTCAAAAATTAAAATGTGATTTTTTAGAATTATTTAATATCTCAGTACCAAATGTTTTAATTCAAATTTTAATATCATTTTCATCCTTTTGACGAAAAATGGGACAAGACAGGTTGACTTTTCCACTCTTTTCTCTATTTTGATTTTTGAAAAACGTAGTTTTTTGAGTTTATTTCACATATGGTTAACACAAGTTTAAAACTGATCACATCAGTTTGTGGCGCTCCGTTTCCTCTTCATGTACAAAAATAGTTATTTGTTTCATTGGGCTAGAAAATAGTCTTTTGGAAATGCAAGGAAAGTATTTCAATTTCTGAGCATTTTTTATTTTGACTTTTGGTTTGAACCTGAAACGTCATTCCGTCATTTAGGGGAATTTCATCAGCTGGAAAATAAGTTGGTAGAACCCCATTTAAATCAAACGATTGCAGATTAATTTAAATTCAAATATGTTTCTGCAAATTTTTGTGGTATCTTTGCTTAATTAATCTACCTTTATTATTTTCGAAGGTCATTGGCCTCCAAATCTGCACACAAATTGACACAATTGACATTTAAATGACCACATTTTTGCTAAAATCAAGAGTAATGAATATATTAACCTTGATTCAATTTTTGAGGATGACAAAGAAAATTTGGACTTCACACAAAGTAAAACCACCCTTTATAGACTGATCAAAAAAAATGGATATAAGTTTAAGAAAGTTGATAGAAAGAGTATCATTATTGAAAGACAACAAAATGTTCTAAGCAGAGTTCGTTTTTGCGCCAGATATTTGGAACTTTCAAAGCAAGATGCAATTTTTGTGTTTGGATGAAACTTGGGTGTTTGAAATTGGAAGTCAAATTCGTCAATAGATATTAGAAAATAATCCAAAAGGCATACTATCAACATCCAAGAGCGAAGAAAGACGCTACACCAAATGTGTCATAATAATGGACAATGCCCCTTACCACTCAGCAAAATTAGAAAAAGTGCCAACAAATTCTTCATCAAAAGATGGAATAAAACAGTGGTTGATGAAACATAATATAACTTTTAATGATAAACTCACGAAAAAGCAGCTTTTGGACTTAGTTCTCCCCTTCAAAGTTAATGCCAAGTCCACCAAATGTGAAATTGATGAACTTTTGAGAGTCATGAAGTTCTAAGGCTGCCACCTTATAACTGCCAATACAACCCTATTGAATTGGCGTGGGGCTTTTGCAAAACATATTATAACCAACGAATTCAGGGAAAATTAGGAGCGAAAAGCAGAGGAGTAAATCTTTGGTGTGAAGCCCTCCAAAAGTGCACTGGCAAAAATGGGTAAATTTTATTAAGCGCACCCATAACGAAATAATGCGGGATTGTGAAAAATATATGGATACTCAAGATGTGAATGCCATTCCACCAATTATTATCTGATCCATCAGATTCTGAAGAGGAAAATTATGCAGTGGAGGAGGGTGAACTGGAATCTGAAGCAGAAGAAATCTTATGATGGTAGATTCAGAATCTGATTAAAATATCTATTTTTAAATATTTGCTTTGTACTTAGAATAAAGGGAAAAGTATTTGTGTAAGGGCGAAAGTACAATTAAGTCTTCAAAAATCTTTCTGATAACTCCAAACAACACCCGAAACTTGCAAAGGTCAATATATTATCCATTAACCTAAAATAATTGGGACAATAAAGAGATTCAAAACACTACCTTAATTCAATAAACGTAATTTAATAATAAAATGCATAAATCCATTAGCTTAAAAAAGTAATTTACTTTATAACCTCAAAATGTTACATTGACAGTTTTAGAACCAAAATGCTAAAAGTCGTTCACATTGTTAGAGGCGTTTTACACAAACACGGCCTACCGAGATGTCAATAATTCTGAAATATAGTATAGTTTTCTTGCCGCAAATGAGTAGCACCAATCTCATGAAAAGTGACGAAGGCGCACAAAAATTATTTTTATAGCTTCATAATTAACAGCGATTTTGGACTGGGACACTAGTGTTGGCGGACCCTGTACAATTACTTTGCACAGGAAATGGTCTTATACAGGGTGCCTCACCTAAATCTAATCGTTTTAATTACCTTTAAATAAAAGTGAAAAAAATCGGATTGACTCATGCTCGGCAGGCATATTTCAGTGGATTATTTCCCTCTTGTTGATCCGAATTAAAATTAACCAGTTTGAATGGACGTATCTAACATGAAATTTTACCCGAATCTTCTTATTAGTTTAATCTCCATATTTGAAGCCTCTGACAAGTGAAATGTTTGTAGTACAAAAGCAGTGGAGTGTAATTTTTTTAAACTTAATAATATAATATGGTAGTTTCGTTGTGTGACACTTGTAATCTGTTCGTGTGGTAGAGCCAACGTTTCTTGCGTCCCGAAAGCGGCTAAAACCTGGTTCCGGTTTTGGACATTTGATTGACATTAAACCCTTGAACAGTATAAAACCAAGCAGCAAACACATAAATATTCATTATTTAAACAGTAGTTTAGGTTTGATCTAATACGAAATGTATGTTCCATATGTCAGAAACAACATATTTCAATTGTATGACAGACGTTACTTATGCTAAAATAATGTTACCATTTTACATCGCAAACAATCGTATGTTTTCACAGCAATTAACAAAATGTGTTTACGATACGACAATATCTTATCCTATTTCGAACATATGTCACATTTTTATTTATTTCCGATTGATGATTTGTTGCTTGAAATATTCCGCTCCGTCTTATTTCTCCACTAAGCTCGTCCATTTTTCGAGTTCGACTAAAGCTCCAATTACTCTTTTTTCATAAATCTGAACCGGCAAAGTTGCCTAAAGGCGCGTTCAGATCGGAAGATACATACGAAACACATGTCAGCAATTTATGGGGCACATAATAAACCAAACGGACGGCAAAAAGCTAATGTCAAATATCCGGATATGTGCTTCGTTATATAAATCAAACTGCAGTTGTTCGAGTTAAATATTTATGAACTTTGAGAATGTCGCGAAAAAGCGGTTTTGATTGTATCGGAGTATCTTAGGTGGCTGGGGAACATATAAAATGTACTCTTTTATATATTGGCCCAGTTCAGCGGAATAAAAGAGACCGCCTGGGAACGGCCGTTTTTGAAATATTTTAGGCTGGAATGGGTTTTGAAAAATATGGGAGACTATTGTGAGATAAAAAGAAGCTGCATTAAGATGAAAGAATTTGACTAGAAATTTTGCAAAATCAATGATAAAATGGGACAAATCCTTGCAAGGCGGTGCCGTCTGTATTTATTTAAGAAAAACTCACTTTGTTATGTCCAAACTCGATATTTCAACCAAACCATACGACTCTTTGTGGATCAAATTAGAAAATACCAATTTTAGCTTTGTTTTTGCTTGTATCTACCGTCCACCTGTCAATACGCAGTTAAATAATGATTTTAATGACGAACAATTTATTGCTGGATTAAAATCTGCTTTAGAAAAGTATCCTAACCTAATTATTGTTGGAGATTTTAATTACTCAAAAATAAATTGGTCAAAAAAGGTTTCAATTGCATCCTCGAAAAGTGGACAAATATTTCTTGATTTTGTTGTCGAAAATAATCTAACTAATTTTTGATTCTACAAGACATAGAGCTGGTGAACGATCATCGTTACTAGACTTAGTGCTAACAACTGACTCGAACTTGATTAATTCGATTGAATTTCAAATCCTGTAGGAATATCAGATCACTCAGTCATCAGATTTGACGTTCAAATGCTTCTTTACTCGGCCAGTAAATTTAAAGAATTTAACTATACAAAAATCAATTATGATAAAGTCAACAAAGAAATTCAAAATTATGATTGAACGGCCTCTCAGTTCAAAATCAATGGACTCAGTTTTCATTTATTATACAATCATTTATCAATTTACACTCAAAAATTTGTTTAAAAAAAATAATGTAAAAAAAACAACCTGTTGCAACACCGGTCCTTCTCTGACAATCTAAAATCAGAAATAAAAAATGCAAAAGCCAATTACAAACATTCGTTGCTAGACAGACAAAAAGCGTTCTATTCATATGTTAAAAAACAGATTGAAAGTAAGGTTTCAATTCCTCTTGTGCGAAAGCCCGACGGAAACATTTCTTCAAACTTTAATGAAACTGCTGACATTTTGGTCGAAACATTTGCTAAAACATATAACTCACAAACCTTTAATAATCACATTAATTCCTTACCTTCATGGAAAGCTAAATATTTGTCACAAGTTGATTTTACTGCAGAAATTGTAAAGTATCTAAACGAACTTTCTGAAGACACTACGCCCGGTTCAGATCAAAATATTTCAGCAAAACTCTTGAAACACTGCGCTTCATCATTGTCTAAGCCTCTGTCTGTTATAATGACATCATCAATGGTCGAAGGTATTTTGCCCAATCAATGGCTTAAAGCGACAGTTACTTCGTTGTACAAATCAGGAGATAAGCTGGATTCAAATAATTACAGACCTGTAAGACTTACTTCAGTCAGCTGTAAGGCTATGGAAAAAATAATAGTTAAGAAATTGCTCATGCACATGGAAAAGAACAATTTAATACCAAAAGATCATCACGGATTTTAACCAGGCAGATCAGTTGTGACAAATTTATTGGTTTCTACAAACATTTGGTCCTAAATAATTGATAGTGGTCAACCACTTGACATAATTTACCTAGATTTTAGCAAAGCTTTCGACAAGGTGCCGCACAAATTATTAATACAAAAAATGTATAGCTATGGTGTCGATGGTTAAATCGAAAATTCTGTGTTAAAGTTGGGAAAAGTTTTTCTACTTAAAAATCTGTCTTGAGTGGTGTTCCGCAGGGTTCCGTTTTAGGACCGATTTTGTTTATATTTTACACTACAGACTTACTCATTGAGCTTGTTAAATGTTATTCGGCTTATGCAGATGACATTAAGATATTTGCAAATCCATTGGAAATTAAATTGCAAAATAAATTATCTCTTATTGAAAACTGGTGTCAAATTTGGAAAATACCATTAAATTTGTCAAAATGCTGTGTTCTACATTGTGGCAACCGTAACCCAAAAATAAAATACATAATTAACAAAACACCATTGGAAGTCAAAACATGTCAAAAAAACCTAGGTATAATTATCACAGACACATTGAGTTGGAGCAACCAATGTTTGCCCACTGTAGGCAGAGCCATGAGAGTCTTTACAAATCCATCAACTCAACTGGTTTTTAAGCTATACAAAACATATATTCGTCCACATTTAGAGTTTGCGATTTCGGTTTGGCGTCCACATCTGATTAAAGATAAAAAATTATTAGAGCGCGTCCAACATGAAGTAACACGATGGCCGAAGCAAACAAGACATTTAAATTACGAAGAAAGACTAAAATTACTTAACATACCTGAGCTAGATGCAAGATTTAATAGAGCTGACTTTATTCAAATGTTTAGAATTACGCACGATTTATATCCTGTCAAATCCAATGAATTTCTAGAATTTGCTTTAGACACTAGATTGCGTGGACATTCATTTAAATTGCATAAAGAAAAATTTAATTCTTCCTTACGTCAAAATTTTTTCATCAACAGAACCTTTTCTTTATGGAATGGAATTTCTGATAGTATAGTTTCAGCTGATACAGTGTATAAATTTAAAAAACAATTTGATCAATCAAATCATCAATCAAATTTGCGATATAGGTTTCCTTCGCAATTAATCTTCCTTAATAATAATAATAATAAAATTTTGTTTGATAGAATTCTGAATTAATTACCTTTCATGTTGATATGTAATAAATAAAAAGAGTTGGCAAGATAATGCCTATTCATGCGGTGCCTACAACAACTTACATGACTAGCAATTTACAAACGGAAACGGAAACTCATTTTGCAAAGTAATCCTCTCGCCAGACTTGTAGACAAAGTTAGAAAAACGAAATTAATTATCCGAAATGATCACGGTAGTTGCATGCAGCAAATTAGAAGAAACTCACCATCCATTAAATATGCAAGTGTTGGATGTATGACATGTGTATGTGTCAGAACAGGTGTAAAGAAAACACCTGTCTTTTTCCTCTCCTACAAATATCTCATTATAGCGACCGGTTGCTCCAATCCGATTGCGAAAGGAATAAAGTCGATCATTAGGAGTCGAATAAATCGCGTTTTATGCAAAAATGTGGCAATTATTCTCTTCAATATTATACACCGAATATCGCGTGACACCTCTTCTGACACCGTTCTTAAGCTCATTTAAAAGTAATTAGAAATTTTACAACCGCTCATTTGTGTTCCGAAATATATTAATTTACTCCAAAAACCGGCGATTTGAACAAAATTTAAAACACACTAAGATAATCAAGAGAGAGGTGAACAATTCCAGTCAATTAAAGTTTTTCGATCGAGGTCAATCGCCACTCGCCAGGTTAACACTTTATGACAAAATATGTGAATTTTTAATGAAGATTGATGTGAGAATTTACCAGTGCGGCTTTACCGGAAACATATGTTAGACCCATATCAGATTTTGATCGGACTTCTAATGTAACATTCGAGCTATAATTTATTGATTTATCTTAAGCTGTAAATGATCATTTCACACCCAATTATCTTATTTCCACCAACATAAATCATAATTATTAAAATTTTTAGTCTTCTGATTAGAGCAAACCGTGTGCTCATGTTACGAAATAGCAAGATTATCTTTATTGGACAGCCGTTGAGCGTTGTCATAAATTTAATTTTTAATTTAGAGGGTATTTTATGTGACGACTTAATTGATCAAAAAATATTGTCTGTTATGATTTTACGATCATCTTTTGAATATATTATGGGTGAAGGAATTTAGATGGAAGTGGCGTTAAGAAATGCTCCAAATTTTAATTAATTTTTTATAGACTGAAAGGTGTTTAAATAATTACGTGTGTAATTATTTCAGACCACAGAGTTAGATATTCGATAGTTAAGGAAGCATGCACTTAATTGAATTCAATTAATATCAATTTTATGGTCATAAATAGGCTAATAAACTAATAAGTTATTAGCAAATAGAGTTCAGTCTGCATAGATAAGCAGTGCTTGGACAAAATGTTTATTAATTTATTTTCGATCAGCAACTGGTTTTGTTGCTTAAGTTGGAATACTGGAAAAACTAGTCTAAACACGTAAATAGTAAAAAGATCCTAAAATTTAAAATTCGAAAATAAAAAAAATAAATAAAAGTAGTTAGTTTTATAAAACATTGAGTAAGTGCGCCTGTGTTTTATTTATAATTTTACTTCTCAGTTATTGTTTTAACGTTCGGGGGAAAACAAAACTTATTGGAAATCTATCATTTCAAAGAAACAATCCAATTTCGTTGGATGTTTTGGATTTGTCTTAAAAAGATGAAATTTTTTTTGCTTTAAACTTTGACAGCAGCCTACAGTATGTCCCCGGATTGAGTTTATAAGAGGAAAAAAATGTTATTTTTCATTTTACAAAAAAATGACAAAGGAATTTTTTTTTTCTATTTCGCGTTCATAATGAAGATATTTCGATACGCGTTTGAGTTTATTTTGGTGTCGTAATGGACCAATCCTGTGCCAATATTTCCAGGAACTTATATTTTTCTTAGGTTTGCAGAAGGCAAACCGTCAACCTGCCGTCAACGTTGACAATTTAGATTTTGGTTTTGTTAACCTTGATAAATCGATCAATACGCTATTATTTCTTGTTGTACTTGGCTTAATAATTCATCTGAGAAAAACTCTTTGGTTGCAAGAGAACCATCATGATCATGATCAACATCTTCGCTCTCTTGGCTCCCTTGCGCTCCAGTAACCTCAAAACGTCACACCTGTCAAACTGACTGAAATTGGATTTGGCTACTTCGAATTTTTTCCTGAACATTTTGCAAATGATGCCAACTACTCTAAAATTCCCTAGATTTCGAAATCAAGTCTTTTCGTTTAAAATAAGGCGAAATAGAAAAAATAGCGTATGATACTTGTTCATAATGCATTTTGCCGCACTTACTACTTTATGACACTCCTCGCTGCGCTCGTCGTGTCCTAAAAACGTGCGTGCGGCAAAATGTTCATTATGAAACGCGTTTCATAATATACTATTGCTTAATTTAAAATACATAAATCTTTAATTAAAACTTTAATGATATCAAGCTGTGTTCTTAAAATCGAAAAAAACAAAAAATAACGAAAAACTTTTTTATTTTTAATTTTGCAAAAAATGTCAAAGGAATGAAATTTGTTTCTTAACTCAAACCAATTTCCACTATTTGATTGACCTATTAACTGTTTTAGCACATAGTTCAATTCTAACTCGTAATTCTTTAAGAATATTTCGAATTTTCATTTTTTTTTCCAATTTTTTAATATTTACACATTATTGGGTAAATTTTCTTTAACGCACTAATTGATATTGTGAATCCACAGCCTGCTATTATTTAAATACGATTACAAAATTTAATAAACAAAAATAATAAAAAAAATCATTTTAAGAGTACAAACTAATAATTTTGAAATTTTAATTGCAGATTTTGAAATAAGCAAAAAGTGTTATGTATTTCTTTGTCATTTTTTTGTAAAATAGAAAATAAACTTTTTTTCTCTCTTGTGAACTCAATCCGGGGACATACCTACTGTATACGCGTTGTAAAAATTTAAAACGTTTTTAAATTTTATTGTGTTAGAATTTGAATTACCAACGTTATGAAATTTAATCATTGAAATTTGTAAATTTGTACCCTAAAATAGTAACGTTGTCAAATTTTTTTCGTTTAACATACTTTCATTAGCCTACATAAATGCAGATTTCGTTGTTTTTGCCGCATTAGGAAAATGCTAGAAATACACTGCACTCAAAATTTTATTACGTTTATGGCTTTGACTAAAAAGTCAAAATTTATTTAAAAAAATAGTTTATTATTATTATTAACGTTTGTGAAGAGGTTGCTGTACACCACTTTAAAAGTCAAAGCCATAAACGCACTAAAAGTTTTAGTGCAGTATAGCCGATTGATCAAACACTAGAATTGTTCATTATTGATTCAAACCTTGGTGAAAGATATGTAACATTTTTAGTTCATTCGGTCGTAGATAAAATAGTGTATACAACTCTCATTTAATGGTTATTAAAACACTTGTATTCAATTATAAAATACGTACCTAAGTACCTATGTACAGGGTCCGGCAACACTTGTGTCCACCCCTAAAATCGTCTTTAATTTTAAAGATAAAATTTTGAAAATTTGCATACGCTTATAGTTGACAAGGCTCTAGAAGCTGACACCAAAATTTGTTTTGATATCACGGTTTCTTTGGCGTCGCGACGCCTAAAAAGTTTAATTTTTAGCGATTTTTGGGTTTTTTGAGGTAATATTAGCGAATTCAATTTTTTTCAACATAACTGTAATACAAATATTTGAGTTTTTATTTTAAATCTACTTCAAATGGTGTTTAAAATTTGCGAAAAAAACGCTGTTAGTTTTCAACAAGTCAAGTTAGTTTTCAACATTTTGACGGTGCAGTGACAAACTACGTTTACACCAAAATTTCACAAGTCACTTCATTCACTCTTATGAAGGTCAATTTTGATTAACTCGGGCATTTTGCACTTTATGGACACTAGAAATCGTTAATTAACATCGACAAAGCGACAATTTCGCCAAGTAAGACTTTTGTTACCTTTTAAAACGAACCAAAGAATAGATGTCATTTGTGACACAAGATGTTGACAGATGGGTGTAAACGTAGTTCCCAATTTTGACGTAATAAAATTGGAAACTAACTTGATAAAACAGCATTTTTTCCTCAAATTTTGAATACAATTAACATTAAATCTAAAATGTCAACTGAGATATTTTTAACACATTTATATTGAAAAAAAATTAAATTAAAGGTTCATTTCATAAAACTTCACAATTAGCTAAAAAATACACTTTTAA
Source organism: Gnatocerus cornutus (assembly GCA_029298725.1). Lineage (NCBI taxonomy): Eukaryota > Metazoa > Arthropoda > Insecta > Coleoptera > Tenebrionidae > Gnatocerus > Gnatocerus cornutus. The sequence continues at coordinate 3,916,337 of CM055510.1, forward strand.
GGCGTCGCGACGCCAAAACTATAAGTGATAAAAAATACATTTTTGCGTCGGCTTCTAGAGCTTTGTCAACTATGAGTGTATGCAAATTTTCAAAATTTTATCTTTAAAATTAAAGACGATTTTGGGGGTGGACACTAGTGTTGCCGGACCCTGTATATTGTCTTCAGGTTTTTTTTACCCAATATCAGATGCAACTTATTTTAAAAGTCCTAGAATGTGGGGGGGGGGCTTTTATGGTGTCTTTATATTTACATGCCTACAAAATTGTAAAAATGGACTGCGGCCTAAATAAATATACAGGGTCCGGCAACACTTGTGTCCACCCCCAAAATCATCTTTAATTTTAAAGACGAACTTTTGAAAATTTGCATACGCTCACAGTTGACGAAGCTCTAGAAGCTGACAAAAAAATTGTTTTTTATCACGGTTTGTTTAGCGTCGCGACGCCCAAGAAGTCTAATTTTTAGCGATTTTTGAGTTTTTGTGGAAATATTCGCGAATTCAAATTTTTTTCGATATAACTGTAACACAAATATTTGAATTTTTGTTTCATATCAAATCAAATCATATACAAATTTTGTTTAAAATTTGCGAAAAAAACGCTGCTTTATCAAGTTAGTTTTCAAAATTATGACGGCGCAGTGGCAAACTACGTTTACACCAAAATTTCACAAGTCACTTCATTCACTTTTATAAAGGCTAATTTTGATTAACACGGGCATATTGCACTTTATGGACACCACAAATCGTTAATTAACATCGACAAAGCGACAATTTCACCAAGTAAGACTTTTGTTGCAATCTAAAGCGAGCCAAAGAATAGATGTCATTTGTAACACAAGATGTTGACAGATGGGTGTAAACGTAGTTCCCAATTTTGACGTAATGAAATTGAAAACTAACTTGATAAAACAGCATTTTTTTCTCAAATTTTGAAAACAATTTGCATTGAATTTAAAATAACAACTGAGATATTTTAAACATATTTATATTGAAAAAAAATTAAATTAGGGGTTGATATCACAAACCCTCACAGTTACCTAAAAATTACATTTTCAAAGCGTCGCGACGCCAAAACTATCAGTGATAAAAAACAAATTTTTGCGTCAGCTTCTAAAGCTTTGTTAACTGTGAGCGTATGCAAATTTTGAAAGTTTTATCTTTAAAATTGAAGATGATTTTGGGGGTGGACACAAGTGTTGCCGGACCCTGTATAGAATGTTTTTAAAATGCATGCAGGTACAAAAAGAGTGGTAATTCCTTGTCAAAAAAAAGTTTAGTAAAAGTCTGTTTGTTTTCGAGATAAAATTACACAAACATTTCGATAAATTTGCTTGTTCGCCACTGATTTAAAAGTAAACAAAAATCGAGTTGCTGGGGTTAATTTTACCTTATCAGTTTTGGATCGGTTTTTCACTACTTCTAGCATAGCGCAGAACTGTTTTGTACATGCATTTTAAAAACATCCTGTATATTTTCTTTAAATACAGTTCTGCGTTCTGTTGAATCTATAATTAGTAGTTTTTTTTTAATTTATTAGTAGAGCGCTGTAGGCACAAGTTTTACTTTTTATTATTTTTATTTTGATGACCCTTTTTAATTAATTAATTACATTGTGATTAATTAGGCAATTGAAATCAAAAGCAGTAGAAGCTCTTCTTTAAATTTGCGCTGTCATTTTTTCAATCAGATTGCCTAAAAGAATTTAAGGGTGAGTTCTTCGTTACGTGTTTGATTGCGATTCAACCATTTTTAATTTAATTTTTAATCAACTGATCTAACTCAAAGAAGCATGAAACCTTTTATTTTGAAATGGGAAAATGACCTACGAATTTAAGCGTTCAACATCGTGAATTTTCATGAACGTTAAAACCTACTTCAAGTTGAAACATTGCAAGATAGTGGTCAGTAGATCGAATACGTGTTGCGTAATGGCCTCCACTTACTTCCGGTATACAGGGGGCGGCGCTGTTTACATATGTAGAACAGCCCAGCCACATTATCAATCCAAACTCTACATTATAATTGCTGGCGTGTTCTAAACTTGGCCCTTTAATAAATGCTGCGGTAGGAAACAGAGACGCGATATTCAAGTTTTTGTCGGTTTTAATTGATTAAATTATTTCGAATTAGCCGACGAAGCTGGACAATGGGAGAAATAAGAAAGATTTGAGTTTTTCAGGTTTTAATGATCGATGTTTAATGGACGAGTGATACAAATGTGGCGACAGATGTTGATTTTTGATTTTTAATGCGCTGGAAATACCTGAAGGTAGCAACTTGAGTAATTAAGTCTAATTGGGTGCCTCTGGAACGGAACAAAAACTTTGTCTGATGTTAGGGGGATTGTAATGTAAAGTATGAGAATGTTGGCACTGATGATTTTTATTTCACTCCAAACTAATCTAAAGTTATTGGCATTATCGTTATTGTATTAATCCACCCCTCGGCTCTGCAAGTTTTCCCCGCATAAAAGCAACTTTTCAAGTTCCCACTTGTTCCGATAACAGTTTCATTTACAGATTTCAGCATGTCTAACGCCATTCACCTGGCGGTAACAATAGATCCTATTTCTCCAACGTAGAGAGCCATTTTACAAGTGATATCTGATGGAACGGGCTTTTCCGCTTCAGATGTTTCGAACTAGTGTTTGTTCCGTCCTTTTCCAGCAACACCTCGCCTGTGGGAATGCGAGAGATGGAAAATTAGCGTAATGTGAAACTCCAACGGAAAATTTGGCAGAGTGAAGGACAAAGCCGCTGCGACTGGATTTGTTGGCACCCGTGTCGTACAAATGACTGTAGAGGGATGTTGATCAAACTGTGCTTGAGGCTGGGTCGATGTTGGGTTTGCGATTTCTGTGTTACTTTCCAACATTGTTCCGACATTGATTAGGACGGACTTTACAATGCCGAATTACTAGTCGGATTATTTCCAATGATTTTCAAGTTTGGGTTGTACATGTTGCGATACGTGTTTTCGATTCTATTGTTACCATTTTAGAAGATTGTTTTGCGTTGTCAATCCGCAAAATGTTGGTATCATTGGCTGTGTTATCCACAAAAGTTGTTTTTGTTTTGATCACTTTAATTTTTTTAAAGACAGTTTCTAGAGAAGCAAACGAAAATGAAATTTCGCCTCAAATTGTTTCCTATATTTCCATGGATTTTTCATTTAAATTGCGTGGATTATTGGAAAATATAAAAAAGTTGTTGTTGTTTTAATTACTTCATTTTTTTAAAGACATTTTCTAGAGAAGCAAACGAAAATGAAATTTCGCCTCAAATTGTTTCCTCTATTTCCATGGATTTTTCATTTAAATTGCGTGGATTATTGGATAATATAAAAAAGTTGATTTTGTTTTAATTATTTCATTTTTTTTAAAGACATTTTCTAGAGAAGCAAACGAAAATGAAATTTCGCCTCAAATTGTTTCCTCTATTTCCATGGATTTTTCATTTAAATTGCGTGGATTATTGGAAAATATAAAAAAGTTGTTTTTTTTTTAATTACTTCATTTTTTTTAAAGACATTTTCTAGAGAAGCAAACGAAAATAAAATTTTGCCTCAAATTGTTTCCTCTATTTCCATGGATTTTTCATTTAAATTGCGTGGATTATTGGAAAATATAAAAAAGTTGTTTTTGTTTTAATTACTTCAATTTTTCTTAAAGACATTTTCTAGAGAAGCAAACGAAAATGAAATTTCGCCTCAAATTGTTTTCTCTATTTCCATGGATTTTTCATTTAAATTGCGTTATAGGAAAATATAAAAAAATAATTAAAAATAAGCATAATACAAATAGAACTGAAGTACAAGATTGATAAAGTAAAATTTTGAAGAAATTGAACCAGGATAAAAGCGCTCCAAATGTAGCGCAATTGTTCCTTTGGTATTTTTAGCGTCCCAGACATTTTTAGAATTAATGTTACCAACTCCAAATACAATTTACTTAATTATTTTTAGAGTCGCATCTAGTGTCATATAGAGCAGAAATAGCCGTAGACGAATATATAAAAAATGAGCCAACAGCTATTATCTTGCTATTTTTACACTCGTCTGATTGTGTAACAATAAAAGAAAAAACAAAGACTATTTTAACGTTACATTTTTAGTAAATAGCCTCTGAAGCGTTGATTTGAAATTAAAATTGCCTACACCTTGTGAGTTCAATAGCCTTTTAGCCAACAACAAGAAGTTCGTTACCACGGGCTTTTAGACACTATCGCTGATAAATCCGTCAATATCGTGATGCGTTTTAATTTACACTTAACAGATTAATATTAAAGGGAAATAAAACTCAGCTCAAATAAATAGGATCGAATTTTATCGACAAAGAAATGAACAGAATTTCATCGAGGCGTGAACGTCATTTCAAAAATCCTAGCGTCTCTTTCACACTGCAGAAAAGTCGACAGGTATTAGTTCCGTACATGATTTCGAAGAAAGCGAACAAGAAGAACCTATGTCTGGTTTTGTCCTCTCTGACGACAATAAAGACTGGTGTAGTGTTACAATTGCATATGTGGCATGTGAGGACCGCCGAAGCACTTATCCAGAAGATGTCATTTCGGATTTATTCGAGCAGAAAAATGTCAAGTTGGAGTCTTGATGGAGGGTGGCTGAAAAGAAAGATTTCATCTAAAAAAAGGTGACCCAGATAAAGTGGTTTTATAGGAACTTTAATCCGAGATAAAAAGCTTAGTTTATAGAAGTGGACGAAGAATGTTTTTGTGCGTGTTTTATAAGTCGAAATAATATTTATTTACAACCGGAGACGGAAATTATTTCGGGGACAAACTTGGTAAACATGCCGAGTTGCTGAGGGTCCGACGGAATAAAATCATTTATGAAAAAAGCACTTTTCTTGAAACTCAACGCACTGCACGGCATTTTCACTGCACTTTAGGCTAGTTGGAGGAGAACTGGCTCGCGTCGCTCCACGGAAACCTAAATCGCGGTCACCCGTCAAGAATGTTAATCTTATTTGTGATCTTTTAAATCTTCACGGTGTCCGTGGAATGCGCCATCGTCACGAAGAATTCTTCAGCCAATTAGGATCGATAGTGCGGTTACATTTTTGTTTAATTGAATATTTCATATTTTAAATGACTTTTTGTACGATTCGGGTGCTTTATTAGTATCCACCGCTGCATTTCTACGTCGAATAACTCTTTAATTGAATTTTTGTGTTTTTCAACGGTCGGGATAGTTTTTTTTTGGAGTTTTCAACTGCTCAGATACATTGCAGGACGTGTGTGATTCTGCATTAACGGCTAGATGGCGACAGAGGTATTGTTGGAAACGATTGTTTTCGTTCCAGGGTTTTATTTTTGTGGCCGAAATTTGGTATGCAAAACGGGGAAATTATTTTTAAATGTTTTTTCTTGATATGCAATACACAATTTTTTTAATAAATTTTAATTCATAAATAGGAAAAGCACTTTTCTATCTCTATTTCTATGCCATTTCACATCAATACAAATTTGGAAAAGATTTCTATTTTAGCGAATTTAAACATGTTGCACCTGCTGAACAAATTATCCGAAAATTACCGAAAACATGACCACGCTACAATCGATTTACCATAATTCAGAATTTATGGGGCCTCCTGCTAAGTTATAATTATCAATTATTGAGTAGTTTGATTCGAATTATTTCAATCAATTAGTGGGAATATTTATATATTTATTTCATTGCGCTAACATTAAAACTACTAAAATTACAGGTCCGCATTCAAAATACTAGAAATTTTTGGCTCGTCTTGAAAATAAAAATTTCTAAAATCCGCCCTTGTTGCTAAAAAAAATGAGATTTGGTGCAGATAGTCAACAAGTTAAAGATAGTAACCTCTACAAGTTTCATTGCGCTAACATTAAAATTACTATAATTACAGGTCCGAATTCAAAATATTAGAAATTTATGGCCCGTCTTGATAATAAAAATTTCTAAAATCCGTCCTTGTTGTTAAAAAAAATTGAGATTTGGTACAAATAGTCAACAAGATAGACTTAGTAACCTCTCCAAATATCATTCAGCTAACATTAAAACTACTAAAATTGCAGGTCCGCATTCAAAATACTAGAAATTTTTGGCTCGTCTTAAAAATAAAAATTTCTAAAATCCGTCTTTGTAGATAAAAAAATTTGAGATTTGGTACAGATAGTCAACAAGATAGATATAATAACCTCTTCAAATTTCATTGAGCTAACATTAAAACTACTAAAATTACAGGTCCGAATTAAAAATATTAGAAATTTATGGCCCGTCTTGATAATAAAAATTTCTAAAATCCGTCCCTGTTGTTAAAAAAAATGAGATTTGGTACAAATAGTCAACAAGATAGACATAGTAACCTCTCCAAATATTATTCAGCTAACATTAAAACTACTAAAATTACAGGTCCGCATTCAAAATACTAGAAATTTTTGGCCCGTCTTGAAAATAAAAATTTCTAAAATCCGCCCCTGTTGCTAAAAAAAATTGAGATTTGGTGCAGACAGTCAACAAGTTAAAGATAGCAACCTCTACAAGTTTCATTGCGCTAACATCAAAATTACTATAATTACAGGTCCGAATTCAAAATATTAGAAATTTATGGCCCGTCTTGAAAATAAAAATTTCTAAAATCCGTCCCTGTTGTTAAAAAAAATTGAGATTTGGTACAAATAGTCAACAAGATAGACATAGTAACCTCTCCAAATATCATTCACCTAACATTAAAACTACTAAAATTACAGGTCCGCATTCAAAATTCTAGAAATTTTTGGCTCTTCTTGAAAATAAAAATTTCTAAAATCCCTCTCTGTTGTTCAAAAAATTTGAGATTTGGTACAGATAGTCAACAAGATAGATATAGTAACTTCTTCAAATTTCATTAAGCTGACATTAAAACTACTAAAATTACAGGTCCGAATTCAAAATATTAGAAATTTATGGCCCGTCTTGATAATAAAAATTTCTAAAATCCGTCCCTGTTGTTAAAAAAAATTGAGATTTCGTACAAATAGTTAACAATACAGACATAGTAACTTCTCCAAATATCATTCAGCTAACATAAAAACTACTAAAATTGCAGGTCCGCATGCAAAATACTAGAAATTTTTGGCTCGTCTTGAAAATAAAAATTTCTAAAATCCGTCTCTGTTGTTCAAAAAATTTGAGATTTGATACAGATAGTCAACAAGATAGATATAATAACTTATTCGATTTCATTGAGCTAACATTAAAACTAATAAAAGTACAGGTCCGAATTCAAAATATTAGAAATTTATTGCCCGTCTTGATAATAAAAATTTCTAAATTCCGTCCTTGTTGTTAAAAAAATTGAGATTTGGTACAGATATTCAACAAGATAGACGTAGTAACCTCACCAAATATCATTCAGCTAACATAAAAACTACTAAAATTACAGGCCCGCATTCAAAATACTAGAAATTTTTGGCTCTTCTTGAAAATAAAAATTTCTAAAATCCGTCACTGTTGTTCAAAAAATTTGAGATTTGGTACAGATAGTCAACAAGATAGATATAATAACTTCTTCAAATTTCATTAAGCTGACATTAAAACTACTAAAATTACAGGTCCGAATTCAAAATATTAGAAATTTATGGCCCGTCTTGATAATAAAAATTTCTAAAATCCGTCCCTGTTGTTAAAAAAAATTGAGATTTGGTACAAATAGTCAACAATACAGACATAGTAACTTCTCCAAATATCATTCAGCTAACATAAAAACTACTAAAATTGCAGGTCCGCATGCAAAATACTAGAAATTTTTGGCTCGTCTTGAAAATAAAAATTCTAAAATCCGTCGCTGTTGTTCAAAAAATTTGAGATTTGATACAGATAGTCAACAAGATAGATATAATAACTCTTCAAATTTCATTGAGCTAACATTAAAACTTCTAAAATTACAGGTCCAAATTCAAAATACTGCAAATTTTTGGTTCGTCACGAAAATAAAAATTTTTAAAATCCGTTCCTGTTGCTGAATCAAGAAAATTTACTTCTTCCAAATTAAGAAAAAAAAATGGATGCCAATTTAAAATAAGAAAGTTGAATATCGACCAAAAAATACTAAGACATTTAGAAAAACTCTAAATTCATCAGTTTATAGTAAATTAAAAACCATTTAATTTGTTTTTTTAATTTTTGAAATCGGTTCATAAAGAAAAATTCTACAACGCCTGCCGTTTTAAAAAAATCACCCTGTAAAAACTGAGATTAACTAAAAAATTGCATTTGAAGCGTCTGGACTCATTAAACTAGATAAACAAACAATAAAAAACTTTCGTTGTTGGGTAATTAATATTTTGTTAACTTTAGGGTATAGATTAGCGTCTCCCCCAAAGTAATTGAAATTTGTACAATTGAATGTTGAATACGAATGCGATAAGAAACTCTCGAAACAAATAAGCAAACAAAATCTCAGATTAAGTAATTTCCCTCGAAACAGAGCAAACTTAATTAACAAGACATTATAAGTTTAAAACAGTCCTGCAGATGTGATCTGGATTTAGCAGCTCAAAATAGTTATCCAATTATGATTAAAAGGTTAGTAAGAACGTATTAATTAGTTTGCGAGGGTTGCTAATGCACAGCCCTCTCGATATCTATGTAATAAATCACATTAGTCAGCTAATCCTTCGTTGGGAACATTAAGTAGTGTCGCAGGGGGTAAAATACTCTCTCGAACACACACCGATCGTTGTCTTTAAAATTCGACAGAGAGAGTTTTAAAAACGATGCAAATTTTGCAAACAAATATTAAAATTGGGGTCGGTAATCTCTAGATACTGTGTGTAAATGACGTGTAAATTAGAAAAATGGATTAAGTCTCCAGCAGTGGGACCCTCGGGATAAACTATCTATCGCTGGCAACACTCTCACTGTCCTCGGGGGTTTTAATCCCAGTTCGGTGCGGATTTGCGAGATATCCCTATTAAAAATGTGGAGGTTGCAGAGAGGTTTGTTTTGAAAGATACAGAGTACCTGTTTAATGATAAAAAAAAAACAGAAATGAAATTGTGTTTCTCGGAGTTAAACGGAGTAAGATTTTTATAGTAGATTTAGCATATCTGATTATTTTATTACGGCTGTAAACCACTAAACAATTAACACAGAGCACATAACAGCTCATTAGCATCATTAAGCATTCCAACTGTTTGTAAAACGAACCTATAAAATAATGCTCGTAAATTAAAGGAAAGAGAAATAAATTTCAAATACTCGACCGGCTAATTTATGGTAGCACCACCAAACTGATTATGAAAATGTTCGAAAAAATCAATCATTTCTGTATCAGTTGAATCGTGTAACTTTATTTCGAGAATTGGTGTTTGCATCAGGCAAAGCCGGACACAAACATGTTATTACGCTCGAAATAATATCTGGGCAAGCCAATTCCATTAACAAAGAACACGAGACAGTTCAATAAAATCCAATCATAACATGCGTTAGTGAAAAACACAACACGCCGTTGCACAATAAAGGGACATCAGTTGACTTTAGAGAAACGACGACAGATGCTGTAAATAAGTACACAAAGTACTCTACTTTGATTGACGTATTTTCCCGGAGGCCTTTTGCTCATACTATTCAACCCCGCTGAGGTTAGCTACCCTCACATGCAGTTTCTGCTTCTGTCAATCAAACCTGCAATCAGAAAGCCACTTATTTAAGTGCGCTGATGCAAGAGGCGCCTTTTGCGCCCAACGTGTGCCCGACAGCTGATGTGTCAATCTTACACAAATGTAATAAAACAAAGAGACACTCGCCAGAAATATTACTCGCCTTCAATATATTTTTCTACAATACTGAAACAGTTTATTATTAAAAAACGAGTTTGATAAAACGCGTATTAAAACACCAGTTTGGGTTTCCAGCAGTTTGATAAAATTTTAATTGGCCTATTAAATCCAATTTTTTGATACGAAATGACTGTAATAAGGCACTTAAAATTAACCCACTGCAAATTAGAAAAAACAACTTCAGTAAGAAAATAGTTATTTACAGTCGCCTGTAACTTACATTTTACAGCGCGAATTCAGTTTGAAAATGATTGAGCGCTGTAAAATAGTTAACGCACAAGAGTTGTATTAAACTTTTTGGCCGAAAAATTTTAATTTAAATAAAATTAAAGTATTACATATTTAAGTATATTGATTTTTTATTAATTTTAATTTGAGAATTCACATGTTATTATTTTTAAGAATCTTAACAGGTCTAGCAATAGAAAATGAATGGAATACAATGGAAAACAAATACGAGAAAGTTCTCGTAGTGAAATTGTCAGATTGTCATTCTCAGAGGAGCAAAAGTTAAATTTTAGCATTTAATTTTTCTTTGGAGTTTGTATAACGTATTGTGTGTAACCAACTTTAATTGATCAGATTTTTTAAATTTTAATTTTTCATTTTGATTTGATTTAAGAATGAAAACTTTTTAGCGCCCTGTAATAAGATAGTCAAAAATTGTAGGAAGTGTCCTGTAGTAAATTTCCTGAGTTGCATATTTATCTATTGTAAATAAAATATATAAAATATAAAAAAATAAATAAATAAATAAATATAACATAAAAAATGTTTTAAAATTTTTGATTTGACATGAAAATTTCTATAATTAGATTTTTTGGCGCAATCCAAATTTGTACACAAACTTCTGGTAGGTATGTTATGTCAATAAATAACTGAGATATCGGGAAATATCAGTGGCCCATTTTTCCTAAACTACGACATACAGTTTTTTGCAATTTGTCGCTCTTGGGTCTCAAAATTTTAATGGTCGTTTTTTTAGACGAAAAATAGAGCTCAAACGATAAAAGTCTTTTTTTTGACCGCTTTTCCTAAACTATTTGTCATACCGATCTGAAATTTAGCCAAATGATAAATTTGGAGCTGCTCTTTTAATTGCTATAAACTCTAAGACAGTGAACGTCGCATTTGTCTTGAAAAAAGTCCTTGAACATTTTCCCAAAAATTCTTATTAAAATTGATTTCGGTCAATATCTAGTTTATTTGTGAAGCAAACTTGCGTTGTTTTACGCAGAATTTGGCGCTAAATCCAAATCTGTGCTTTTTGATACGTCCACAAATAAGTCATTCCAATTACAATTTCGGGTTGTCGCCAAAGAGCCAACTGGAAATGGAAATTTCTGCTTTACTGAAATGTTTCAAAATTTTCAAACGATTGTTTTCCTTCTTTGAAATCTTTATCTTAAAATTTTCCAAAATTTATTTTTGTTGTTTGTATGATTAGAATATTTTGATTTCTGCGTTTTAAGTAGCTATTTAAATTTGTAGGTCCCGATATCCGAAACTCTGAAAAAACAAAAAAAGATTAATAGCTACAGCTAATATACAGTCGACTCTCGATAATTCGAATACCAAGGAACCTGGCACTAAGTTCGAATTACCAAGTAGTTTGATTTAGCGAAAGTTATGAGTTTCTTTTTAAATTATTTTTTTCAAAGAAGTTTGGACGACGATTCGCCGACTAATTATGTCAAAATACGACTAGAATTTCTAAATACTTCTTAGAAAAATTTGAATTTTTGAGTCGTGAAAATGTCGAATTATTAAACTTTTGTCATCATTTTCTTTGTTCTCACCTTCACGGAAAATTCGTTATAAAGAGTAGTAGATTCACATACATATTTTGTTGGAATTATCCTAGGAACTGAGCGTTTAATTCGAATAATCAGAAAATTCAAAATATCCAGAGTCGACTTTATGTTATAAAAAAAAGTAGTTTCCGAGTGGACGAAATTTGTTTATTCACGTATTTTTTACAGTTTTTTAATTTTGTAGGATTTTCATAAGGAATATAACAAAGGAGTTATTTTTCAATACTCAATAAATCCATTACATCAATTTTGATAACCGTTTCGAAAAAACGATAATTTGCTCAATTTTCTTCAAATTTACTTCAACTATTTTGGCATAAGAAGGTAACACAATGTTTAAGCAAAAGGTTTTTACTGAGTAAAATATACAACTTGTTAGATTTACCAAAAATAATCTCAAATTCAGATCAAACCCACGGTTGTCTGGATTTATTGAGTTTTGAAAAAAAAAACTCCTCAACAAGAGAGCTCGAAATTGTCGGAAAACTACGAGTACTGGAGGTAAAATTTCCTAAAATTTCGAGCATTCGAATTATATTCGTCATAAGAATTTAATGAACTGACAGATTGCGTGGTATTTTCGTGTTGAATTTTTACTAGTGAAATTTCCAGAAAAAGTTTGTTGTGATTGGTTGATTTAAAAAAATAAATGGCTCCGATTGGTCGAATCTATAGGAGTTAAATTCTCACGGAAATTTCAATAGTGAAATTTCCAGAAAAAGTTTGTTGTGGTTGGTTGATTTAAAAAAATAAATGTCGCCGATTGGTCGAATAGGAGTTAAATTCTCATAACATAACGAAACATAAAATTGGCATTTTATTAGTAAAAATTGGAAAAAAAAAATTAAAGGAAAGTCGTCGCTTTATTAGTCATCCCAGTAAATCGCTTCGTCTCTTGTCTCCCATTTCTTAAAAAACCGTTCCCCTTGAAACCCGTGACGATGAATGTTTATTGCTTCAACTATCGATTGCCGTTCCACCGTTCCGATCAAACAGTGCGATACAAGAATAACTGACACCGCGTCTTGAGATAGAATCAAAGAAAGTGAAAGCAGATAGTAAAAAGCCTAATTAAATTTTATAGCTCCTGTCTAGAAAAAGGTCAGAAGAGAACAAGGTGGTTCGAATTCTAAACGTGTTAAAGATATAATAATTAGGTTTTTAAAGAACCAACTGGTGTGATGGTGATGAATGGCCAGAAGACGGCTCGAATTAGACCTATACTGTAATCAAAACGTTCCTATAGGTATAATCAAGTGCTTCCACACATGAACCTGGCAACTGCATAGGTCGGATGCATTAACAGTGGGAACACGTCGAAATTGTGGCCTGAACTCGGCAATTATTCCGAATGATTTAATACCTGAAATTGGTGGATAATAGGGTGCATTTACACGCCGATATACCTCTCAGTTCCGACAGGATTATTGACTGGAATGATGAATGTTTGCATGGGATTTTGCTTATCTTAGAAAAAACTACACAGAGAAAAATGCTCTAGAAATCTGTTGCCCAACGTTAGTGTGATTGTAAATTGTCACAATTTTTCTTACAATTGCGTTAATTGACTTTTTTACAACTTGATTGTGTGAAAATTTTTTGAATTTTAACTCGACAAATTGTGTAAAAATTTTCAAATCAGGTAAGAGACTTGGTGAGTTACAATTTTATGTTTTACTGTAGAACAATTTATGTTTTTTATTTACATAATTTGCCTAATTTAACAATCCACAAAAGTGTTCAAACTTTTTTGACAATGACTGTGAAAAATTGAAAGAAATTTTGGAAACAAAAATAATATCATTAACTGGAATCAGCCAACAAGGTTATTTTTTATGTGCGAACATCCAATCGCATTTATTCCCTTGTTGATTCCAGAAAATTTGCAGTCTAAACAACACGTGTCCTTTTTATAACTTACTGCAGTTTCGTATTTTGATTTTGTTCAGTTGACTAGTTGAGTGCTAGTGGGGTAGAACTTGATGATACAAATAAGTATACTATATTAATACTATTCTCATTACGTTACAATTATGCTTATTGTCTATTCGTAATTTATGTTTTAGATCTCTGAATGTATGCAATTTGTTTTAACTTTGAGTAGAGAAATAGTCGTAAAGTTATGGATGAAGTAAAGAATATACTTGTAGCATGGGAATTACTTGACATTTACGACATATTTGTTGGTAAGAGTAGTTAAATGTTAAATAATGATAATAATAATACTATTAATACCATTAATAATGTTTTTAACCATTTTTATTCAAAATGTCTATTTTTACGCTGGGGAATAAATATTCACTCTAATTATCTATCAATTGCGTCAGTTTGAGGATCAAGCTACATTTTGTACTTTTTATAACTTTTGACAAATCTAAATTAAGTATATACCAGCTTTATTGTTTTTTGACATTTGTTGTTTTTATTTTATGTGTAGTTTATAATCAGTTTCTAATTTAAATCATTATTATGCATGCTTTTATTTTAATTTTTATATTTTTATTATTCATTTATAATCATTAATACTTGTTTATAATATTGAGATGTTGTGTTGTTTTAAATGTGATTCTGCATCTAAATGTGATGTTAATAATTACATAAAACATTTAAGAAACCATCATTTTTTGCAAGACAATGATAATTTGTAATGTAAAAAGATGTTGGAGAATTTACAATAAATTCAATTCATTTCGGAAACATTGAAAAACCCATTTTCTACATCAAAATGGAAACCAAACTGATGTAACGGAAAACTGGACTGATTGTTTTCCTGTTTTCGGACTCATTGAGAAAATCATTGTAAATAAAAATGATCAAAACTTCTGTTTTTACTGTAAAATAATAAAAACTATTAGGTTTTCACGACATTTTATGCTTTTAAAGTTGATGTAGAAAGTGAGAAAAAGGAATTTTTTCAAGTTGCAGATTTACATTGTTTTTTTTTCGTGCTTTGTTACAACCCTAAATAATAAATGTTTTGTCTCACTAAGATATTTAGTATAATTTTTAAATAATTCTGTAAAATGTCTTGCCATTTATATGTATTTGTATTATAGAAGTAAATAAATAATAAAAATGTTTGAATATTATATGTGCACTTTTTTTGACATAACCCTTCTTTGAGCGTTTTTAAAGTATAAGATTGAGCAATTTTCATACACAATATTTAAAAATGTTTCGAACAATTTTCCGTAAAATATTCTTATAGTGTCCGTTAAAAATTAGCACAATTTTGTGCATTTAAAATTTACCTAATATTCTGGAATTAATATTCACACAATATTGTGCATTACAAGTCACACAGTTTTGTGCAAAATTATTTGATAAAAAAAAGACTAATGTTTGAACAATATTGTGGATAAGTTAAAGATATGTTGTACAAAGTAATATAACAATTCACTTTAAACAAACAGATGCAGATAAACTGCACAAATTGTAACAATTTCGTGAACATTTGTAGACAAAATCCATATAAATTTTTCTCTGTATACAATTGTGCGTAATCAAACATCCTTCTCTAATTTTTCGCGATAAAAACTAAATTGGCAATAATTTTAAATGATTGTGATTACGTCCCAAATTACCCGACCTAAAAAATACCCTCAAAGTGAAAACGTACTGAGCTTATTTCGTGATGGTAATCTCTGAATTTTTAATATAATAACCATGTAAAGCTACCTACTTAAAACAATTATGGAAGCTCCCACCGCCCACCTCTGCTACCTCTAATTGCATTCATGAAAACTCTTGTTACGTTTTTTTCGAAATAAATTATCATAAAATATCGACACGGCGCACACGCTCATCCGCAACAATTATCCAGTTGGAATTGTGTATATGGGAAATCTTGAAACATAATTTCGTTCGCACAGGTGAAGTGAATATAATTAGCTGCTAAGAATTGGTTCTCGGATGTTTATATTAATGGTAATGGTTTCCTGGAGTATAATTGCGCGTCAGTTTGACGGAAATTGGTTGCGTCTTTAACGGTGTAAATGGGGAAAGTAACAGAATTGGAGCTTTGTTAACGACCGCATATTTGGTTTGCGGAGGCGCCGCTTGTGAGGAATTGGGATATTTTGGATTCTCTAAGGTCCAAAGTGTTTAAAGTGTTAACTTGGATTTACGCAAAGACTTTGGAGGAGTGGGGCCAAACAAGAGTTGTACGAGTGTTTGTAGCAAAAACTGAGACTTTATGTGTATATTCTTGATTTTATTACGGTTATAAAACGGAAAACAAATAATGGAGAGTACGACTTCATTAATTAATGCTATTAAATGCATTATAACTGAGTGTAAAATTAACCGATAAAGTAACAGTCGTAAATTAAGACGAGAATATACACAAAGAAAAGATTAATTGCAAGCACGTTTACACACTTATTCAGTGGGTTTTTGGTGGAAAAATTACGTAAAAGTGATTCATTTAACTGATCTGCCTTCTCTGATTTCAATCTTTTTGATCTCTTAATTTAGCAGGTTTTCCAAGTTTTCCAAAGCTTTCATTTTTAGGTTTTGCGGCTCTTATTTGCAGGTACGTTAATTTCTAAGTTTTCTTTTGATTTTCCAGTTTTTAAAATTCTGCAGACCTTAAGCGGGCTAGTTTTGAGGTACAAATTTTTAAATTTTATTCCCAGATTTTCAAGTTAGTAGACTCGAAGATTTTAAAAATTTTGTTTATTTTATGATTTTCTGGTCTTCAGGTCTTTAATGTTGAACTTTTTCAACTTTTTTTTAAATTTTTAAGTTTCAATATTCAATTTTTATGTTACATTTTTATGTCCTTTCTTACTTTCTCGTTTTAAATTTTTAGATTCTTAGGCTCGTTGTTTTATAAGATGCCTCCATTCTTTGGCTTACAGGTTTTAAGGTCAAATTTTCCAATTTTTCGAGTCTCAAGGTTGCTGGTTTTTAGACTTATCTTTGATTTTCTAGTGTTTTACGTTTTTAGTGTCTTAGGTTTGAAATTTCTTCTATTCCTTTACAATAGATTTATTCTAGAAATTTACGAAAAAATTGAATAGGGTACAAAAAAAATAGAATTTTAATATCTGTAGGTATGTTTCATACTCTTTCAGTTTTATAGATAGACCTTTTACTTTAGTTATTTGGAGTTTTTTAAATTTAATCTTTTGAAGTTAATAATAAACAAAGTACCTTAACGTTGAGTAAATTGGCAAATTCAATTTAAGAAAATGAAAATCCATAAAAATGTCTGAACCGCTTGAATCTGAAGAATGTTTTTAAGTCATTAGCAACATAAAAATCCAACATCTAAATTTTTAAGATTTAAATACAAAATTCTTAAAAATATAGAATTTCAAGTTTTACTTGCAAATATAATAGTTTCTTGTAGGTATAGTAACCTCAGTTGACATATACCTAGTAAACATTTTATGGCTTAAGTCAAACCAGGCTTAAAAGACAAATTTCTAGGTAGAGGGTTGACCGATGGTTGAACAGGCCCGGACTCATTTCGTGCTCATTTACGGTCCCCAACCGCAAGGATTAGTTTTTTTTTTCTAGAAAATTCTGTAATTTAGCATAGTTGATTAACAAGTCAAAAGTAGTAAAGCCTGTAAATTGTACTCTCCGCAGTCTAAAACTGTTAAAGTTACAAAATTTTATCGAAAATGGCCAAAATTTTTGGTTCACCTAAAAATAAAAATTTTTAACAATCCGGTTTTTTGCTCTACAATTTTGTAATTCAGCATAGGTTAATTAACACGTCAGAAGTAGTAAAGCCTCCAAATTTTACTGTCTGGATACCAAAACTGCCAAAGTTACAAAATTTTATCGAAGAGAGCAGACATTTTTGGTTCACCTAAAAATAAAAATTTCAAAAACCGCGGTGTTTTTTCTAAAATTTTGTAATTTGGCACAATTGATACGCAAGTCAAAAGTAGTAAACCCTCCAAATTTTACTGTCTGGAGACTAAAATTGCCAAAATTACAAAATTTTTGGCTCACTGAAAAAAAATTTTAAAACGCGATTTTTTTTTTCTAAAATTTTGTAACTTGGTACAACTGGGTTTACTATAGACATATATACAGGTATCGATGTTATTCTATTTTTAGTTTAAGTTTTTTCTCCGTTATGTTGGTTTATTGGCCCACATTTCCACTTCACTTTCTAACGAATAACACCAAATTTAGAAGAGACTGAATTAATTTTTCCTTCGTAACTTGTCGCACCCCCAACATTACAACTTTCCCGTCTATTTAAAATGATAAATAGAAACTAAAGTTAGTGTTGTCCAGTGGCCTGCTTGCTGACGCACCTACAGCCATTAAACTCGGCCATTAAGACTTAATAACAACAATATTTCAGCTCGCAGGCACTGCCTACATAGGTCTTAACAATCTATTACAAGCACGTAAAGTGATAATGAAATAAAGAGCTTAATATTTCAGCAAGCAGCTGTAGAAAATCGTCTCTCGCTAATACATTTTCTTAAAAGTCGTTATTTAAGACGAGTGCTGTATTAATTAAAAGAATCTAAAATGTAAATAGTCAGAGTCGAAGCGTGACCGAAATGCAAAACGAGCTTTCAATGTAGACTCTCATCGATTTTTTCTCGCTCTGAAACTGAAATTAGCGATTACTAGTGCAAGTGTAAATTAACATAGAACCACAAGCTCTTGTGCACTTGGTGGCACCCCTCGTTCTCTAACTTCCGACTTCATAAATATGGTATAAAGTTCTTACAAGTTTGCCCAAACTCCCGATGATTATTTTAATGCATTCACCATATGCCGCCGCCTCCTGGGAACGGTTGATAATAATGGCACTAAAAATACTTGCATTGCCGTTAATTCCCGAGGCCTTGATTTTTTTAAAACAAGCCCAGAAATCTGAGGGTTCGATTAAATCGCATACGAAATTGTCCCAATTACTCGAGACTCCCATCGATAACTTATGTATGAGAAGACAATTTCGCCTTATTATAATTACATAAATTACCGTTGAGTGGTTGGCTGGTATAAAATATTTACAATTTTAATCGGAAAATACCATCACAAATTATATCGTTATAATAATTATGTTGGGTAAACATCCTCTGTAATCACACAATTACAACTCGAGCTGCATTAAAACAACCAGTTTTTCTTTGCTAAAAATCTGATAAACATTATCTACTGTTGTAATAAAATTTGCTCGGTCGCAGGACGAGTAGCTGTTAAGGATAATGGGAGAATGAGTGGTATGACGTGATTGTTTAACGAAATTTCTACATCAGGTAATGTGTTATTACAAGTATAAAACTGTTTTTATAACAAGCAAACAAGATTATGAGTAAACAGTTTAGAAGGCCATTTTCTCGTTTTTAAGTCAGACCTAAACAACAAAGAATGTGAACCAACGGAGCGAAAACTCATGAGTTTTTGTCTTTCTTCCTAACTAATCATCGATTTATTTGATAGATGGAAATAAAATCTATTTGTGTTTACTAATGGTAATTCCTAAAAAGGTCAGTCGGAAATAACTGGCGGCGAATCTATCTAATTGCTTTTTAGCGTTTTCCTCGGTCTGTAATTAATAAACGACATTTAGGGATTGATAAAGCTTCGGGAAAGAAAAAATGAGCTTATATTTGTCTATTTTTCCACTACTGTTTAAAAAGCGGTCAACGAGCAGTTTTATGGATAGCTTCTGTTCAGGAACTCGTTTAGTTGAAATCGGAATTTGTATTTTTTGATTATAGCTATTTTTGGTTTCTCGGTTCTCCGGTTTTCGAACTTTGTAACGCTCAATTTTGCAGATTCTTGGGCTACCGGAATTTTAAATTTTCTAGGCGTAAATGCTAGTTTTTCTAGATCTAATTGATCTCTAAGATCCCTCATAAGTTTAAAATTTTGCGGATCCCTTCGATCTCTTTCTTTAGTTCTAGAAATTAAATTCTTAAGATGTTTTAAACTCTCCAATTTGTGAATTTTTTGATCTTACATTTCTTGTCATTCGCTGGATTTTTCTATTTTTTGGGATTGTTTAGGGTTTGCTCGTTCAGGGTCTTTAAATCGTTTACATGATTGGACCTTAGAGTCTTGAGTCTTTGAATGAGTCATTGAATGTCCCTTCAGAATTTTTTATAATTCATGAGTGCTCAAGTGTGTCTAGAATATTTTAAAATTTCTTGAGGTTTTCAATTTCACAAAGTTATGAAGTTCTTTGGAATGATTCAGTATTTTAAATTTCATTTTTTAGAGTTTTTGGGTCTCAGATTTGCAGATTTTCAGGCTCCAAGTTTTCTAAATTTTTTTTTTGATCGCTCAATTTTTTTGGTCGCAGATTTACAAGTTCTTAGATCTCAAGTTTGCTAGCTTTAGTTGCTGAGATTGTTAGATCCTAAAGTTTTAAGATTTGGATATTTTCTTAATTTTTAACATTCCTAGATTTTTAAGTTTTTGGACTTTAATATTCAGGTTCTAACATCCTCAGGTTTTCTGGATTTCAGGTGCTAAGTTTTCCAGGCTCTTCAAGTCTTCAGGTTTTAACATTTTTTTCTTCAAAATTCTGATTTTGTAGGTTTGAAGTTTACATTTTATTTTTTTAACGTCTAGTTTTACAAGCGTCTATATAATTTTCGGCATTTGAAGAAGCTATTGAAAGTTTTCTTGCCTGCTTTTTCTACTATATTCTCTGAGACTTTTCGAAATTCTCTAGGATTTTCTTAAATTTTCGATGGTTTATTAGTAGTCTGCAATACGTTTGAACGTCTAGAATTGTATTCATGATGCCTAGAATTCTTCTGAATGGATTCGTGGATGTTTTTTCAACTTTTCTGCAATAAAATTCGTATTTATGTTAGATTTTAAGTTATGATGATGAAATGTATGGAAATTTCTACTTCTAAAGTGTTCATTAATTACACCAAAGCACAAAATTTTAAAACGAGAAATAGAAATTTTTGAATTTTTTTATTTTAGAACCAACCAAAACTTTTCAATTTTTCTGTAATAAAATTCGTATCTTTGTTAGATTTTAAGTTATGACGATGAAATTTATGGAAGTCACTACTTCTAAAGTGTTCAATAACTACACCAAAGCACAAAATTTTAAAGCAAGAAATAAAGATTTTAGAATTTTTTAGTTTAGGATGAACCAAAACTATAATAAAATTCGTATCTTTGTTAGTTTTTAAGTTATGACGATAATATTTGTGGAGGTTCCCACTTCTACAGTGTTTATTAACTGCACCAAAGCACACAATTTTAGAACAAGAAATTGATATTTTAGAATTTTTTATTTCAGAACGAACCAAAAATTTTCAACTTTTTTTTAATAAAATTCGTATATTTATTAGTTTTTAAGTTATGACGATAAAATTTATGGACATCACTACTTCTTAAGTGTTCATTACCTGCACCAAAGCACACAATTTTAGAACAAGAAATCGAGATTTTAAATTTTTTTATTTTAGACGAACCAAAACTTTTCAACTTTGCTGTAATAAAATTCGTATCTTTGTTAGTTTTTAAGTTTTTAAGAGGGGCACAATCAGTGTGAAATTTTGAAAAAATAGATTTATTGTTTGCATATTTCGATAGTTTATACCTTTAAGTCTATATCTATAAACACGTTTTACTCGAAACTACATTTTTCAAATCTGCTGCAGTTGCAACTCACAAATCAACCGATGCCTTGAATTTTTTTTTGTTTTATTTTGTATATGTTTTTTTGGACCATGACTCTCCAGATTTTTGATCGACCCAAAAATCATCATTTTTTTTCAAAATTCCGCCGTTATTTTGTCAAATTACAAAATTTTTCCTCGAAGTTCATCATACGGGAAATATCTTCTAGTTTAATACTATCTAATAGTTTATTAATTTTTTTTTATATCCTTTAAATTTGAAAACGTTTCATGTAGTAGTTTTCTTTAAAAAATTCCCAAAAATCACTTTTTTTTTAAGCGATCGCACTGGTTGTGCCCGTAAAGATTTTTTATGTTTTGTTCCCATTTTGTATCATTTTCTGAGTTTATGTTAAACTTTCCTATTTTAGAATTCCTTACAATTTTTGATGATTCTCTGGAAGCTGCTTTAAGTCAAACTTTCCTAGAATCAAGGTTTTTCAAGTTCAAAATCCTTTAACTTTTTTAAATCTTTTTTGTAAGTTTGCTCAGTTCTAATCGCTTTAAAATTATCCAAACTTTCTTAGGGTTTCAAATTTTATATCTATTATTTTCTGAAATTTTGAAGATTTTGTAAGATTTTTTAGAATGCGGATGTTTCTTGAAGGTTTTTGATTCGGAATTTTTTAAGTTCCAGTTCTTTAACTCCGTCAACTAAGGATACATTCTCTCTTGGTTGTACACAAAAGTAAGTCAATTTTAGAATATAAAAAATCCAAATTGAACTTTAAGCTTCTCTTTTAATCTCTCACAAAAAATTAGAATCGTCTTTACAGTTTGTAACGCGGGGTGTAGAGCATCCCCACTCATATTAAAAAGTGCCAACTTGATAATATGTATGCTAAATAGGCGCTTTATGGCGATATCATTGCAATTACAAACCCTTCCAACGGGGTCGTCAATGCCGTCAAATGTCACGAGCACATGTGCTTTAAAAGGCGTTGCGACGCCTCGAAATTTATACTTTTTATAGCATCTACCGTTAAAAAGTGTAAAATTGTAAAATTGAACGGGGGGATATTTTTAATATTGTTCCGTGTGTGAAATATGTAGGATTTCGTCCAGACTCTACAGACATTTGTTTTGAGATATTGGTGAATTTGTTCTATTCCTTTTTGACCCTTATTCTTCGCGGACGTTTTATATTGAGTTATTTCTATTTCCTTTCAAATTTTCGACAAGTGCTTCATATGCTTTTGACAGATTTATTTGAAGCGCCGAGCGGTTTAAAGCTATAACTTTCAAATTGAATGTAATTGATATTTAGTACATTACATCCTTTTATTACAACATAAATGTGTTGTGTGTAATTAGTAGTTGTGCGAAAAAAAGTGGCACGAAACTGAGAACTCAATTACCCCTTTAACAAAGCAACGGTTTCAGAAACATGATTGATTTGCAATTTTAACCACTGTTGCATTGTGTAATAGGGGATTGTACATCTGTAAGTGGTAATTTTGATGTACGAGCAGGGTCTAATCAGTGTGCCAGACTGTAATTATCGCTGTAAAGGTAGCAATTACTATTCTGCGTGTTTGCTTGTTGTTGGTTAGTTGGACGAAATGCACGTTACATCTGCATTATTCCAAGAAGACGAATCGATGCCAAAATTTTGAAAGCTCTTCTATCCATTGTAAAACTGAGTCGCTTTGTTTTACACCGCCAAATTGAAAGCGGAATGAAAATCTTAAACTCCCGTGTAAATAATGAATTCAACTTAACTGGAAAAGCTGTGTAAATACTAATATATAACTTGAAATTCATGGCTGGAGCTTGGAGCCTTTTCGACGAATTTGAACTTTATGAGCGTAATCCTTTGAGATCATCCTTCCGAGACAATTCAACTTTCAAACAAAAGCCGTTCATTTCTTGTTAATATAAAGTATAACATTTATTCGCATCTCTCAGAAGCGCGACTGCACGTTTTGGGTTTTTAAATGGGGCGGTTTGGTGCCGCTCGACTTTGATGATGCAACGGGATAAATTCATATAGAAATCGTGCAAGTTTCGCAACTTAAAAATAAGTAGAGCTTCGAAGGGATCGCGAAGTAAAACATGACGCAGAAGCCAGCTGGGGGTTACAAACTTGAGAAAGAAGCGAGCCCTGTTTATGCAACACAAGGCTGTGAGGAAAGTTTTACAACGTGTAGCACGGTTTCACTCTACATATAAATTTCTTATATAAAATTTTGAATAGAGGTGGAATTCTAAACATGAGATAATATGGAAGTTTGCCAACTTGAGAGGCTCTTTTGTATGTTTTCGGAGAAGTTTGCCAACAGCAACGCTAGGAATCGCTAAAAACAAACTCTATTATGAGATTTAATATTTAACGCTGTATTTTACGAAACAGATTGCCGGATAAGACCGGCAAGTCTCTGCGTCTCCCTCTAATAAAATGCAGATTAAACATCATCTCCTGGAGGCGCCAATTTTTAATAAAGTCCTTATTGATCTCTGAATCATCTCCGTGATGTAACTATTAGTTATACCACCCGCCACGACGGCGCTCAACTTCCACGTCTTCCCAAACACGGTGTCGACAACAGTCATCAATCATCCAAGACGCCCCAGGCTGTCCAACACCTATAACTCATCCCTTGTAGCTCCGCAATAACTCACTAACCGTTTCACGACCATCACGCACACTCTCGATGATATAAGAACGTCCTTTTCCTGTCACGTTGACGTAGAACAACTTCAATTCAAAAGAGGCAAAACATGCCTCGCGCCGTTGATACCACGATGAATCGTCTTGGGTATTTGTCAAGAAAGCGTGATATTAAAATTCTAATCATGAGATGAACATGCTTAAATTAATCGCGACTTTCCACGAGATGTATTCGTTTTAAATTACCGTAATTGGGATTCATTATTTTTTCGAGTAAAGTTGGATTTTACACCTGCTGATCCAGAAATTGACAGGCGTCTGATGGATGTTTGCTGGGCAAAAAACACAAGAGCTTTCATTCATGTCCAAGCCGAAAATTAGCGGAAGTTTGCGGTCATGTTTTTGCTTTCGGCTAATTTGCCACGTCCGTTTATTGAAAAATAAACAAACGAGGAAGCGGCACTTGGACCTGGTTTTTCACTCCAATTGGAGTTGATTCGGAGAACAATTTTTATGAAACTTATGTTTTATTATAAGGGGTATATAATATAAGAGCACGACAAATATAAAGATTTTCCCGATAGAAAAACCCCGAGTGATTAGTTGTTAATTAATCAACGACAAATTTTAATTACTGGACGACAGATTATGAACGATGAAAAGATGTGAATGTTAAGCTGGGCACTCGGTGGGTCAAACACAGCCGCATACGCTGAATCCAATAATATGAATTTAATAATATTAATTAATAATAATAATGAATTTAATAATATTAATTAATAATAATATAATTAATAATACTATGAATATTTAAAAGTTAGCTTGCATTTGCGAATAATTTTAGTTTGACAATTTCTAAGACTAGACCTAATCAAAACGCGATTTTTAAAATTTATTGACTATTTATTGAACTTAAATAATAGAAAATTAATGCCACACACATAAACTAACAAAATTGTTAGCACACAACTAGATTCAAGGAGGTAAATCGGCTTTACTAAAAGTTTTTGCAGAAAACAGATTTCTCTTAATTTTTGTGTTTTTTTGTCATTCGCAGTTCATTAAATGCATTTCCTTCTGGGTTTAATGCTTTTTAAGCATTTTAAGCGTTTTTAATATTTTTTTTACAATTCCTAGTTTGATGTAAAGCTACGGTTATCAATTTTTTTCGATAGGCACAAGTGCTATTTTTATTATATTGTTTTGACGCAATCTAAATTCCTTCCAGTACCAGTTTGGTATATTGGTGGTCAGCAAACCGGGTATTCCACAAGCACATGTAGCACATATTTTTGGTATAATCCGTTTGTACACCCTTTAAAAGCGCCACTACTTTTAAGTCGGCACACATTTTCCACTTATGGTCATTAATTCTATAATTTTGACCACCTGACCTGACCTAACCTGACCACGGAGTAGGGGGTTGGCAGAAAACTTCTAGAACGTTCTCGCATGGTCTATGCAAGGTTCTCGAAGGTTTAGGAAAGCTCTAGAAAATTCCCAAAAGTCAAAATTAAAAAGGAAAAATTTTAAAAAATAAAATTTTAAAATTGCAAAATTTCGAAAACGCGAGCTAACATTGAAACACGGTAAGCACTGTTGTATTTAACATACTTAACTAAGATTTACCCCAGGGATGCCCAACCTGTTGAGGAAAAAAAGAATGCAATTCGAGCAATTGTAATTTTAGCGACAAAAAAACAGGTGATCGACAAATTATGTTTTCAACGACTGTAAATATTTTCTCCGACAGAATAGCTACAATCGGCGACAAACAAACTTCACCTCGCAACAAGTAATAGATATTTACATAACAAGTGCGGAAAGTGACCAATTTCACAATTTTCAGCCGAGTGCAGATATTACACGAGTGCAAGAAAAACACTTTGCGACGAGTTCTGTACACTATTTTTCCTACGACCTTCCATCATCAGGAAGAAACCATAAGTCTTGACAATAGTTCATTTCTCATCTAGTCTAAATGTTATTTTTCTACGACCTCATATAAAAGTGACATATTCCACATAGTTATTAGATGGTTGATGTTTTCGTACATCCATTTCCAAAAGTAAAAGTCACTAGTGTGGATATAAATATATCCGCACAGACCTGTCAAAATTAGCTTGTCAGAAACGACCTAACCAACTCATTTTTACCATTATGCATGTTGTTTTGCAGTGAATCGTCTAGATATTTAAGACAAAAATTCAAGAGTTACATTTGTATTTCAGAATAACTGTCAATTTTAACTGGTCTGTGCGGATATATTCATATTACACTAGTGACTTTTACTTTCGGAAATGGAGGTACGAAAACATCAACTTTCGGAGTCATTTAACCGTGTGGAAAATGCCACTTTCAAATGGGGTCGTAGGAAAATAAATTACCAGTCGTGCAATCTATTAAAAACGGCAAACTAATGTTTTCCAACAGTTAAATTTTAGTTTGGACGACAAAATACAATTTTCCATACAAATACAGTGTTCATTGTAAAAACCGGGATAGGAAGTTTCAGAATTGAATGTTAATAAACGGGTAAGCTTATGTTAAAAAAATGTTATATTTTTATTTAAGAACGATAAGTAAAAAAATACAAATCTTGGTCTTCGATGGTCTCCCTCTTTTGCGTTTTTGCCCTATCGGTACTTGCTTTGCTGCAGCGGGTACAACCACAGCCTTTAATCGGATCTGCAAACCTAGGATATGTTTGCATATATAATTTTTCAAAAAAAATGAGCAAGTGCACGAAGATCTCTCTAAATTTTTGGTGTTAATATTAATACACCAAATAAAATTAGAAGTTAGTTTGTTTAAACTTATCAAAAGTTTCCCAGTTTTTATCGACATCTTTGAACAACGTCAACTCTTCAGCGGAAATATTGTCATTCTGAGATTCTTGCACATTCTGTTTTGCTAGCAGTCCGCTAGAAGAAAGTAGATACATATTAGTTACATTCTGAAGGGCAAGATATTTTAAAAATTTGTTTGTCTGATTTTGAGTTTTTTTCTATCTCCTACGTTCGGCCGTTTGCTGTTTTTATTTTGTTGTTCTGCTGTGCCTGTCGAGAAATTAAAATTTATATCGTTAAAAAATTGTTTAGTCTGTCATTGTTGCATTCTGTCGTTGAAATTATTAAACAACCAGGTGAAGTAAATTAATTTCCTGGGGAATATTTTTATTATCTTGATAAATATAACTTGCCGCCCGATTTTTTTATTTTACTAGGAAATAAAATTTCACGTCGTTCAATCTTTCATTTTGTCGTTCTATATAGGGTGGGTCAACGAAAACGAAACAGAGGCGTTTTGAGGCACTTACTGGTGAAATTTCAAAAATCGCTAAGACAGGTCAATTTTAGTTGTGAGGGGGACATACAACACACGTGTATACAACTTTTTGCAGTCAACTCCCTGTGAGGGGTGAAAGACATGGCACTTTTTTGAAAGGCCCATTAATGACCTTTACAGTGATATAATATTTTTTTTATTTGCCCTTTATGTTAGAATGTATTTTTCAACTTTGGGGTGATTTCCGCCTTGTTGATAGGGTTATTCTAAAAAATACAAAATTGCTATTGTTTTTGAAATCAAATGTACGTATTTTAGTGCTACATATGCCTGGTTATGTTGATAGATATGTACGTAAATTCATCGCAACTGTTTATTTCAAATATTTTTTATAGGGGTTAGATATAATGGTCTTCAGTGGGCCTTCAAAAAAAGTGACATGTCCTATACCTATCTTTAAAAATTAATGGGGTTAATTTCACCTCTCAAAGGCAGTTAACTGAAAAAAGTTGTAAATACAGTTCATCAAACGCTCTAGTGCGGTTATGGCTTTGACTTTTTAAATCGTTTACAGCCACTTTACCGCAGACCTCCATAAACATAATAACCTTCAAGTGGTTGGGTCTTATCTGCCTTGAAATGAACCGTAATAAATATTTTTACCCAACTGGCCAGTCTTACAAATCGAAACAATGAAATTCCTCAAAATACAACTTGAAGTGCAATTATATGAAACTTACAAATAAAATTATAATAATTATCTTATAACTCGATTGATTGACACAGTAAACTTGTGGAATAATCTTATTATCTCACGTAAACTATAACAAGATAGCCAATTAGCCAATTATTCTGTTTCATTTATTTTTAAGATATTCGTATACATTTAAAACTACTTCTTTAGCTTCCGGTGGTAAATGCATACAAGACATACGAGGTGTAGCCCCGATATTTACTTCGGGTTCAACATCTTCAACGCCAATTACTTTAACATCTCCATTAAAGTTCTCATCCTGTGGTTGAACCACCTCATCGATTTCGATAAATTCCATGTTGTCGCCATTTTCTTGAAGATCAAATTCGTTGTGATTCCAATGTCTCCACATAATGATTCTTTAATTATAATAAATGTAGTTCTAATTATATATAAAACATACCTTTATGAAAATAAGGATCTGCTAGTGTTAGTCTAGAGAAAGACTGTTTGAAATTCGAACTCGAAATTCAGGAACCAAAAAAAATACAGAAAAAAGAAAAGACACACGTTGACGAAGCTGAATTTTACTAGAAACTGATTCTTTTCAAAAGTGTAAGCACTAAAGTAAATTCTCACCCCCACCATTTGCCCTTTTACTTTAATTTTAAACCGACATAATAAAAGAAACTGGAAAGTCCCAAAAACTTGGCGTCTTGGTGAGTTTATATACCTGAGATAATCAGATTATACCATCCATTTTTATTCACTGTCCAAGAAAATCTCATCCCCTCATTAGCC
This sequence comes from Gnatocerus cornutus, assembly GCA_029298725.1. Lineage (NCBI taxonomy): Eukaryota > Metazoa > Arthropoda > Insecta > Coleoptera > Tenebrionidae > Gnatocerus > Gnatocerus cornutus. The sequence goes on from CM055510.1 coordinate 3,944,992, forward strand.
CTTTCTTTGCAGTTTATGAGGGTCAAAGATCAAATATGCCGAAAAACATTGAAATTTCCGGTAATCCAGAATTCTTAAACGTGTTTTGAATGTTGCGTCTTGATTATTGTTATCGCTCAGCTCTATTAAGTATAGCAATCAATAAATAGACGTCTAAAATCAGATAGTTTAAAAAATTAATGATAATTTATAATCATTCATCGCTTTATATAAATTAATGTTGATATTGAATTATCATGAAAAAGAATCATTTTAAAAAAAAATTCCTGTATTCATATGATTAAAAATAATTGTAATTGTACCTAAAGTTTCAAATAACTGCTCTATCAGAATGACAAACGCTAGCAACTTTGAGGAATTTCATTGTTTCGATTGGTAAGACTGACCAGCTGGGTAAAAATATTTATTACGGTTCATTTCAAGGCAGATGAGACCCAACCACTTGAGCGTTATTATGTTTATAGGGGTTTGCGGTAAGGTGGCTGTAAACGATTTAAAAAGTCAAAGCCATAACCGCACTAGAGCGTTTGGTGAACTGTACGCGTGTTGTGTGTCCCCCTCACAACTAAAATTGACCTGATTCAGCGCTTTTTGAAATTCCACCAGTAAGTGCCTCAAAACGCCTCTGTTTCGTTTTCGTTGGCCCACCCTGTATAGTGTCTTGCAACTGATAATTTGGTCGAATTTTCAATTGTTTCAATCGTTAATTTCATATTATTTGTCGTGCTGAAAAATGCTGCCCTTATTATAATGTTATGTTAAAAATTTAGATTAATCCGCCCAGTGAATTATGCCGCTTTCGAAATTTCTTGTAGCAGCGGTACCGAAAAGCGGCCTTAATCCCCAAGGTATATAAATCATGCTCAAGTAAAATCCATCATATCTGGCAGATAATACGTTTCAAACACAGAATAAGTAGATGTTTATGGTGACCCCACATAGGGATCCGAACCATTGTTTACACAAGAGTAATAAATGTGGTTTAGTGAACGCACATGACATATCGATATATGCGGATTAACATATGAATCGGATTTATTAGATGTTTAATGTTTGCGGCGGCGACCGCGTGTGCCTTACGGAGGCGGAACGTGGGAATAGCAAATACGAAGCCCTGTGAGTGATTATTATTTATGTTCTAAAGCGCTACTAGAACTAAAATTCTATTGTCTACAAGGGCCACTTCACGGAGGGTGACTCGCAGTCATATCAGTTAAGTGTTTATGTTTTTAATGTCACGTGTGATTTTGACACATGTAGCTATTCAGAAACTAGATTTTACGACGGCGGCGACGAGAGGACGTGAAGGAAATTATGCTTTCGCACCTTTTTGCGGAGCATGGCAATGAAATTTGATGTGGAAATCTATGCGCTGATATTAATGTTTTCCATAGAAGGCATTTACGATATTTTAGGTGACACTATAAAAACATCATAAACACTTGCTGGCGATATTTCATTATGCAGTTATCACCCCACACGGCTTCTGCGTGCGATCAGACGCGTGCATTTACTCTAGACAAACACCCTACCGTTTGTGGATAGTCTTATCATTTCTGATAAACTGAAATGTTGTTTGGATTAAGCTCGCTATTACAATTCGATTTTTTCACAAGTGCATATAAAGATCACATAATTCAAATTGACAAAGATCTTGCACAAAATGCTCAAACAGATTTTAAATGAATAGAAGGAAGTTCTAACCAAAAAGAAGTAGAGAATCAACTCAAACGTAAAAAGCTAATTTTGAAAGGTAAGAAACAAGGCAAGAACAGCTTAAACGGTATTGAATACAGAGTGCAGAAGATAGGGATGAAATGATGAAAGGCAAAGAAAAAGAAAGCAAAGTGGAAAGGAGGACAATACTTACATATTTCATTTTTATTACAGTCTCAATTTTACAGATTCTTGTGTTTTTAATCTCCAGTTTTATTTGTGTTTGCAATATCAGAAACTGTACTGTAAACATGTACACTGGCGGCCTTTAGTTTGGAAACAGCAAAATTTTTCTAATGTAAAAACGTTGGTTACTTGTCAAGCTTGTCAATTTTATAAAAATAAAAATTTTATAAAAATATGCCTCGAAACCTTACAGAAGCAGCAAAAGTACGAGCCATCAGTAAATCAGAAGAAGGTTGGAGCTTAAGAATTGCAAGAGACCTAAACGTTAGCCACAGCTGCATTTCAAAAATCATAAAGAAGTGGAGATTACAGCATACAGTGGCACGTGCTAGAATTCCTGGCAGACCAAAACTTTCGACCGACGTGGAAGATGCAGCCTTGGTTGACCACATCGACCAGGAGCCTTTTTCAAGTGCTGTAAAAGCTCGCCAAGAAACTAATTTTCCAGGTTCTGTAAGAACCGCTAGAAAAAGAATTAAAGCAGCAGGTTTGGCTAATAGGGCGGCAGCTAGAAAGCCATTTTTAACTGAGGCGCATAAGGAAAACAGAGTCGGATTTGCTCTTCAGTACTTGAATGAAGGTGTAGACTTTAATTTTTTACGTTCAATGATAAAAAGGCTAACGATACTTATACAATAGAGAAAATTCAAAATTTCCAGTGAACTCGATTAGCTTGGTGTTTCCAAATTAAAGGCCGCCAGTGTACCTCCAACTTTCCGAAGATGAAAACAATCCTATAAAACAGGGAAAACAACATTTTGAAGATACATATTTTAGAACCTATTATTTTAAAGTTTGGATAATAAATCCAACTCTAATTTATTTATTTTCTTAAAAAGATCTCAAACCAAGAATGGAAATGTCCAATGCATCCGTCGAAGCAGTCAAAAAATCTAAGATCAGACAAATAGGAAGGAATGCAAAGAATTTCTTGAAAATGAGGAATCCAAAAGATCCAAGATGTGAAGAATACTATTATAAATTAATGGGCTATGAAGAGGATGAGATGCTTTTATTATCAAGGATTGACAAGACTCTTATTACTATGGTAATACCAATGGTAACAAGATTTACTACATTTGCTTTACTCTTAAAAAATAAAAAAATAAAAAAATAAAAAAAATTTTGAAATTGTTGAGGTTGAAAAGCTAAAATACACATGAATTGCTAAATAATTGATTGACTAAGGTGTTGTGTATTCCAGCTACAAGAACCACCTATCTTTTCATCTCATTGTTTACAATATCTTTCGACCTGAATTGAACAATTACGGAAAGCAAGAAATAAATTGTCTTTTTCAGTTTTCGTTGACTGAAGTTCTCTCGTCGTAGTTCCAAATGCTGAAGTTGTTCCTCAGGAACAATGCGTTCTGCATAAGCAACTCTTGCCGAAAGGTCGGCTAAGCAATTTTTGTTGTTCTAAAGAAAAAGTTTCTAAGAATCTTACTTATCTCTGTATTAATGAATGAATGATTTGAACCTTATCATTTTCTACGCCGCCACTATTTGTGGGGACCTTAGTTCCAAATCTGACCTAATTTTACCTAACTTTTCAAATCTTAGCAAAATGATGAGTTCTGTGCCACTATTTCGGCGCAAATTAAAATGAAATGTTTTATGTCTTTATTTGGTCCTGCCATTGGTCGTGGGGACGTTTTAAGGAAAAAATTATGACATGAGTGATGATTAATGATTAAATGACATCGGAATTGTTACTTAGCTTTTATATGGGAAATCTTGAATGTTCAGAAGGGTCCAAAAACTTTGGGTCTTCAGTCGGAGTCACCAAAATATTATAAATTAATGGGCCATGAAGGGTATAAGATGTTTTATTATAAACGATTGACAAGACTTTTATTACTATTGGCGACACCGAAATGTGAACGACTTTTTTGTTGTCATGGATTTTTCTTTGAATTTCCATAATGTAAATCAGACTTTGTCCAGTGGTGTTCATTTAGATTTTTCTCTAAACATTTTATTTTACCCCAACTCTTACTAATCAGCAGCCACTGCTCTTAGCGACCGATTTTCATCAAATTTTGCAATAGCTCTTGGTTTTTCGACTACAGTTCAATGTTTAGCCGATTTTAACTAACTACTATTATCAATTGTCATAAATGACATTTAGAAGTGCGCCTATGATTTAAAGTGAAAATTTTGCTAGATAATTTTGCCGTACACATTTCGTTGGCGTCAATAGTACTATGGTAATACCAATGGTAACAAGATTTACTACAATACGAAAATGACCAGTAGGTATTATTAGAAACAAAATAAAGCAAGAACAACTTTAATATGAAAAAAACATGAACCGAAAATTTCGAAGAGAAAATACAGGGCAATCTCAAAAAAAATCAAGTTATCAAAATAAGAAGAAAAGTTGAATAAAACAAGATACAACGAAGACGCGAAAATAGTATATATTTTAGAAGACACTGGAAATTTTAACCTGAAACCAAATTTAATGCAAAATACGTTATATAAGCTTTTGAAGCGCTATAATTTAAAACAGAAGACAGTCAAAAAATAATCTCTTGAAGCGACAGAACTTGATCAAAAAAAGTCAGATTGGCTCTTGAACTTGATGCATTTGATAACCTTTGAAAGCACCACAAATTAAAGTTTCAGAAGGCAGTCAAATAACCCTTCAAACCTCACAAATTGAGACAAGAGACAGACAGATAATCTCTTGAAAGACCAAAACTTAAAGCAAAAAGCACAGACAGTTAAGCTGTTGAAGCACCAGAATTTGATGCTAAGACACTCACTCATATATGCTTTTGAGGTGTCCGAGTTCAAGGCCGAAGACATCAGTCAGATAACCTCAGATAGTGCTGAAACTTAAATCAAAAGACACTCAGCTAAGCTACTGAAAAGCGGCAGAACTCTTAAAGGCCAGAATTTAAAGTAAAAGACTCAGAAGAAAGAGCTATAGATAGTAGAGTTTGAAGAGATTTTTAAGAGAATTTAAAAGAATCTTGAATTTATAGAGAAATTCCAAGACTGTTGAGTTTCTTGGAGCGTAGTAATAATAATGATAAGTTGACTCTTTCTTAGTTGAAGCAAATAATAAAATTGTGTGATTAAAAAATGAGAGCTTTTGACATGTTTTCAAACATCTGTAAACAAGGACAAACCGACATCCACTCGAGCCCCTTTGGCACTCCATCCCTAAAATGAAGACATGCGGTGTCATGTCGTTATCACACATCTTATCAATGTCCTAATCTATTCGAGTATAGAGCAAGTCAAGCTGCTCCAGAGAGATTAGCAACGAGTTAATCACTTTAGTACGGCCAATGCGCACACATAATGGCCAACAGATGGCAGATGCGGTTGCCTATAATTGAATCAACTTTATCTGTGAGTATAATAGCTGAGGGTCGTCGCGGGTGGTTGGCCGCAGTCTCCCTTTTACCCCGGATATCGTTTACGGGGTGCATCCGACTGTCACTGTTATATAGACTAGATTTCGGCCGCACCCTATTTAACTATCTGATTCGAATTATTGTGTTATTGGGAAAGGAGCAGCGGCTGGAGTTGAGAGACAAAAGGCAGATTGTCTCTTGAGAACTCTTCGTCTTTACATTTTTTGTTATAACTAGAGTGCAAACAGTGGATCTAAGTAAACGGTAGCGCAAATAGTTGTCTTCCTGCGTTTGAATTTTGAATAATAAAGTAAGCACTGTAATTTCCAAGTTCTGTAAGTCCAAGTAGTTATTAGTCGAATGGATGTCAGAATGCGAGATGCTTTTGATTAATCAAACACCTCATTAGACTTGGCGTACGTGCGTACATTTTCTGTCGGTAAAGTAAATAAATATATGCAATTAGTATGAAAGTTAATGAAAACTTCCTTGCAATTATCGTTTTTGCCTTGGCGTCCGTCGTTTGCATTTTCTGCATATAAAATCACATGCTTATATTGTTGTTTTTTTTGCTCCTGTAAGCCATGTAATTTATAAAGGTAAAACAAGCTATTAGTTATAATTATATCGCATGCATATTTGATCAAGATAGAATGTAGTTTGAAATTTTGTTGCTTAGTAAGTTATAGCATCAGATTAGTACCTGATTTGCATTTCTGAATCGCTACTCCGTTCTAGACGCTGCCATCACGCAACTCGAGTAAAACTATGATAAACTTATGTTTATGCATCTTTTGAAATATAAGCCACAATCTCGAGCAATATTTCACTACTCCTTTGGCGACTGTAATTTGTAAATCGATGACTTTTATTGATGATATCGTGTTTCGTCTTCGCATTATCTTCAGGTTCGTGATTGCTTTATTACCCACGACCGAATTCGAACGCTTCTGTCTTTTATTTCCTATAATGGATTACTTTCGTTAACACAGACTATTGTTGTTTGAATGGAATGTATAATAAATATGATAAATGGCTCACTGGAGGTCGCTACTGTCGCATTAACTAGTTTTAAAATCTGTCCCGGACGTTTCCGGGCACATTAATATCATATACGCGATTAGCCGTGAATGGAAGCAACCTCTTTTAATGCGGACACAAATTTCGAACGAGTTCGGTAAAAAGTTCTCTAGAATATCCAACATTCATATCGAAACTTATTTCCGGATCGAGTGGAACTGACAGAAGGTCCGATAGGCACGCCCAGTTGTAAAAATATTATATTAATGTGTTAATAATGGTCTCGAGGGAATAATAATGTGAGACTTTTCAACAGAGATTCTTATAATTTCATTTTTACCCACATTAAACACAATAAAGACGACTAACGTAACGATTCTTCTGCTTCTACCATGACAATCAATGATATATCACTATTTTTTTATGTCGGAATTAAAGTTTAGCTAATTTCTACGATGTTTCCACTTCATTGTCATCATTTCTTTTTTATTTTCCTTATTTTCACTTACGCACCATCAAAATCTAGAATCAAATCTGATGATGGTCTTGGCTCAATCAGTTCTAGATGTCGTTATTGTTCTGTTGATTTATTTCACCACCTTAAAGACGATTTTTTTTAAACTTTTTTTGTATTTCAATGGAAATCACAATCTACTAAATTGATAACTACAAATTACGAGGTGCTATAATTTTTGAAGGCAAATGTACATAATGAAAACAGAATGGGACTAAAAACAGAGCCTTGAGGTGAACAAGAATGTTAACTTACAATTTTAATAACAAGCAAATGATATGAAACTGTGGCAGATTTGGCCTATTTTTGACTTCAAAATTTTGTTTTACGGGTCTTAGACTAGAATATAAACAATAATTGTAAAAAAATATGTTTTGAATGATGAATGGCTTGATGCCACTTAATGCATGTGGGTTACAGCGATTACAAAGCTCTTATCAAAGCGGTAAAAAAATACTGCATTGTATTGATAAATAACGGTGTGAATTTTGTTATTATGCTGTATACCTAGTAAGTAACAATTTTAATTACGCTTGTTAAAAAGGTTTTGACGATAAGACATTTTACTTTGAGACGAGTATAGTTTACTTATTTCACTTAGAAATTGTAATTTGGTATAGTTTATCCGGTGAAAGATTGGGAGATTTCGACAGTTGACATATCAGTTGGTAGCAAATTATGCTACAAAATACACTAAAAACACTAAATTCCTACGCGAAATGGGTTGACAGGGTTGTCAGTAGCTGGGGTTATTTTGTTATTTTAAATTTCGCGCGTATGGTACACTTTTTATTGCGTAGATTTAGTCACTTTTCTGTCATTCAAACTCTCACTGTACGAACTATAGAAGTAACATATGATTTAAAAAAAATAGATTTAGTTATCCTTAACAAACAAAAGCATCAAAAATGGAAGGCTTAGTTTGAAGTAGACAGTCTGAGTTTATCAAAGTCGGTCAAAGCTAATGCATGGTCAACTATCACCACCATAATTATGCCTAAATATTTACCAATTATTCAAAATATGTGAAAGTACCATTTGTAGGAAACTCCATTTCCAAAAGTGACGTTATGTTACCTTCAACTATAAGTAACTGCCAGGTGTCTAATTCAAACGAAGACCTACGATTTCACTGAGTTTTTTTTTTTTTGATAACAAAACCTGAAATTTTTTGAATCATAGGGTAGAAAAAAAACAACAAATTTTTTAACCGAACTTCTCACATTTGAAGTTTGTAACCAGACGCGTCAATAAGAGAAAAACAGTATACAGGGTGTCCCAGAACTCGTGACCCATAGAGCAAGGGAGGGTGCCGACAGCAATACCGATGGTAAATTTCAAAACAAAGATTGCTTAAGTTTAATAGTATTCGAGAAAGGATAAAAAATTGTCAACCAATTCCGGAAGCTATGTTAATTCTAGAGATGGAGTAAAATGCCATCCCAATTTCCTAGGCAACAAGAGTGTAATGTTCATCTGACCAATGAATGATAGTTTGTGTCCATAGTTACCGATTTTCAAATTCTGTTCTGCTTCGGGATTGGCTACAGTTTTTTCGTCTTTTCTCGATTATTTTTTCAACTAAAAAATTTTTGATTCGAAATTTTGATTCAGAATTATTGCTTCCATAAGCCTTTTTTCTCTGGGTCACGAGTTCTGGGACACCCTGCACAATGCAATTTTGCTTGAAAAAGAAGAGAAACTAATTTTTAATAACTATACCACACCACTGCCACTGGTTTGAAATGATAATTGTCAGTTTGACAATCAAGAAATTTCATAACATAACACGACTTTTCTGCAGTTCTTTGCAACTTGTTCTTTGATTAATTACAATTATGTGTTAGACGACTTGAGAATATCCAATTTTTTTCTGCAATCGATATGGAAAGTAGACATTTGCGCTTGCATTTGATAACGCAAAGTTGACGTTTTCCGAGTATCTATTGATACTTTTCGCTATTTTTTTTTCTATCGTGTGATTAATATTGTTTGCAATCGAGTCATCCATGAAAATGAATCCGTATGTCTATCGACAATTCATACTAGCAATCTGATATCAAACTTAGCAACCGAATCTATGAAAATCGATAAATCAAGCGACAAAAGAGAATCAAAAGAAAATCTGGAAGACGAAGATTCGCTATTTGCAACTTTTGGCGTTGCAGTTGACAACCATTTGACAGCTGTCAGTACGAGATTATCAAAGACATACCCACAACTTAATTTGCAAGGCTGACTCGATTACAAACAATATTGATCACACGATATAATTGGGTAGATTTTTCCATATAACGAGTCGATTTGAGTGAATGTGGTGCGCAGCTGAGTCTTACTTAACCTAAAAATTGGAACTAAAAGTTGATTTTAATCGGGTAAAATGCTAGATTGTAGAAAAAATTATATGTGTATCTCGAGCGCAAATTCAGATTGTCGATTTCGAGAGATTGTCGGCGCGCTTTTATTTTGTTATCGGCACTTTTTGTATTGTCTTCATTACCTCATTTGCTGTAGTTTTAACACTTTGGTCAAAAAGTCCCAAGACTAACCCACAATAGGTTTCACAATTAAATTTATTTATTAAGTATGCGTTGCATAGTTTCAACCTTCAAAAGATATGTGTCAAAATTTCATGACATTTTGACCATTAATTTTCAAGGTATTTGAAGTTTTTGTGAAGCTACTTTTGATATTTTCAAAATAATGGAAAAAACGAATTTAGAGTGCCTATTAAACATTTTTTTTTGATGAGAAAAAATACCGTAAAAGCTCAGCAATGGCTTGAAAAGTGTTGCGGGAAATCTTCTCCATCAAAAACAACAATTTGTCGGTGGTTTGCTGAGTTCAAACAAAGCTTTACAGACACTGATAATGCTCAACGCGCTGGACGTCCAAAAGAGGTCACAATAATACCAGAAAACAGCGAAAAAATCCTTAAAATTGTTTTGGACAACCGGAAGCTAAAGTTGCAGGAGATAGCTGACATCGTAAAGATTTCGAAAAGCAGTGTCTACAATATTTTGCATAATTATTTAGGCATGAAAAAATTATTTTCCAAATGGGTGCCTCGCTTCTTTACCGACGAACAAAAACAACAACGTGTTACTGAATCCGAGCGATGTTGGGATTTGTTTACCCGAAATAAACGGAAATTTTTGCGTTGGTATGTGACAATGGATGAAACATGGATACACCACTACACTCCAGAATCAAAACGGCAATCAGCTGAGTGGAGAACAGAAGGTGAAAGTCGTCCAAAACGACCAAAAACGCAACAGTCGGCCGGAAAGGTTATGGCTTCTGTATTTTGGGATGCACATGGTGCAATTTTCATTGATTATCTTTAGAAAGAAAAACCCATTAATAGTGAATATTACTCAATGTTTTTAACTCGATTAAAAACCGAAATCAAGAGGAAATGGCCCCATATGGCGAAAAAGAAGGTGCTGTTCCACCAAGGTAATGCGCCGTGTCACAAGTCAATGGTGACGATGGCAAAACTACAAGAACTGGACTTCGAACTACTGCCGCACCCCCCATATTCTCCCGGTTTGCCCCCTAGCGACTATTACCTATTTGCAAATTTGAAAAGGATGCTAAAGGAAAAAAAAAATTGAGACAAATTGTAAAGTCATATCTGAAACAGAATTTTTTTTTTAAGACCTTGACCAATCGTTCTACAAGAAAGGGATCGAAATGTTAGAAACGCGTTGGAAGGAATGAATAACTTTCAAAGAAGACTATGTTGATGAATAAGGTTAAATTTTTCAAAAATTGTAATTTTTTGATAGTTAGTCCCGGGACTAATTGACCGAAGTGTTAAGTGTTATGCAAATATAGAGTCAAAATTTCTTATACCTACTTATTCACCTAACTTGATGACCCAGACGACTATCAAATGTAACCAAAAATAATTTTTTTCTCCAAACGTCACAAAAAGTCACTTTTTTTAGTCGTTTTTAGACAGTAAAGTAGGCAATTTTGTTATAAGTAATGAAAAGCGCTCGTTGACATGAAATCACTTTTGCTGCCCAGGCAGATAAAGTACTTTTTGTGACGATTACTTTTCGAAACTTACATTTTGTATGGCACTTGCACGATTTTTAACTTTAAAACTTTTTGAAACCAATATTTTTCACAGTAAATGTCATCAATGATAACGACATGCATAGCCATCTATGTTTATAGTTCAATTTGCGTTCACTCATTGTCTGTCGTGGCACTAAATCTAACGTTTGGAGAAAAAGTAGTATTTATTATTTGACCGAAAAGTGGCTTTGCTGAGTCGCAATTTTGCATACGCTCGATTACGCTACTGCAATTTAATCGCTCGACAAAAAGTACCACTTTTCTGCCGCATAACAAAATCTACTATTTTTTAGTAACTTGATATTTTTCGTTAACTTTATTTAGCACACTACTGACAGCAATGTCAGTATTTGTCAAGTTATTTTTGTAAATTTCAAAACCTGTTATCTAATATTGAAACAGTCGATATAACAATTTGGTTCCGTATTATACATTGCCCTAGTTTTTTTTTGGTGTCTTGGCAATTTATGTTGAAAAATAATTTAAGCATCTTCAATGAAAAAGAAAAGGGCGCTGCTTATTTATTGCCTTTTAATAATGTTTTCGCATCGCCCACTTCATCTTATGACAGCCTGTTCAGTTTTGATTTCTCCCCTATAAAAATGCCCCCTTAGAGTCGCGGGAAAAACAATTGAATAGGCTTTTTATAATGGAGCTGACGATGGTTTTTCCAAACTGATAGTTTAGACTGATATACTAAAAAAAAAAATACAGTGTCTTAAAAGTGGCGCACCACCTTGTTTCCTAAAAAAAATAAATTTACAGTATTCAAAGTAACGTTGCTGTTGTATTGTTGGCTAATGAACGAGTAATGTAACTATAGTTTCATGTGAACAATGCCGCACTCATCGACATTTTTAATTTTAAAATCTTATTAACAGTTTTTAGTCATTTTCAACAAGAATTTTCCGATTTTTTTGCACCATACTATTGTGCAAAATGTTTTTTAGTTAAAAAATTCATTTAAACGTAAAATTTTTGCACAGAAATCGTTAATTTTGGCATTAAACTTTTACTCATATCTTGAAAAAATGATGACATGGATTTTTTTAACAATTTTCCGGTGATCTGTGGCATTGTCTGACACATTTTTTCAGAGTCCACATTCTGATAAAACGGCCTAGAAGCTGCATCTAAATTTTAGCGGGAGCCTTTCCCAACACCTGTAGCCTAAACACAAGTTCTACAGAAATCTAAATTTGAACGCAAGTTGCAGCTTCTAAAGAAGTTAAAAGTTGGAAAATGTATAATGTGATAAAATATTTTTCCAGAAAATGGGTTGTCTGTGCCTACAATAATATCGCATATGGTAGAAGAGCTTGTTTTTACAAGCAACAAGAATATAGGTACAATCTGTTTGCACACACAAATCAGATCAATTAAATTACCATACAACCACGTTTTCAAAGTTTTGATTGGTGAATAATTTTAATTAGACCAAGTTCAAACATTTGACATTTATTAATAAACGTGGCTAATATTCTAATTGTAAAAATATAAAATTTCACGATGAATAAATAGATACCTAATTATTTGAGAAAAGCAAGCAAACTTTCGTTATCAAATAAATTGAAGCTTTTCGGTTTGTATCCGAGCCAATAACGAGAAAATTAACATCCCAGTCAGGTGTGTCAGCTTTTCGGGTTTGCCACCCTCGAGCGAGGGCGCCGTCGCCACATACTGCCACATTTTTGGATGACCACGAATAGCACCAGGCGTGTTCCAACACAAAGTGGTCAGGTTTGTGTGTTTTTACAAGAGCTTAACTGCCGCCAGCAGTTTGCGGCATAAAATTTAATTTTATCATAGCTATATTTTGTGCTGTTATTGCACATGCAACTAGATATTTATTCGTTTATAACGAGTATTTGCTACAGTACATGAAACCTGCACCGATGCAGCTTGTTCGCAATAAAATGGTCCTTTATTATGTTTACTGGATTCGTGTGTGGGCGGCGTTGTTGCGTGCTTTCAGCATGCACGGCGATTCAGTTTTCATTTTTCAGCCAAAATTTATCGACGTTTTGTCAACTAATTGTCGAGACGCCGTGAAAGTCGAAAAAAATAATTCCACTGCTTCGTCGTTCGTTATTCGTCCCCTTAATCCACTCCATCATTTTAAGAAAGTCCAAATAGGTTAGGCCGCGCACATAAAAAATATGGGGTAGCAATAAAAGACATCAAATTCAATTTTATTATGAAACAGTGTATAAAACGCGTTTTTGATGAATAATGTTATCGCCGCCGTCGACTTGAGTTTCCTAGTCACGTTCGGCGGTCCCGGATAATCGACAGTCTCGCCAACCCTGTTACAGAAAAATACACGCTAAAAGCCCGAATAGATCTGTATCGCCCGTCTCTTTCGCCAGAGGTCCTCAGCGAGTCACCGACGAAGATGCCGATGCGAACGTGGTTTAACGCTGGAGCCAGGATAACCTGTACATTGTACGCGAGTTTGTATAGGAGATTCTCGTTCGGGGAATTCAGACCGTTATTGTCAGAATTTCAACTGTCTTGTTCTTTTTACTCACCTTCTTCGCCGATTCGGATGATAAAAACGACGAGGTGCCACTTTTTGCCTTCGGTGAGCTTTGTTTGCCTTATTTAAATTCGGGGACGAGGCGCCCGACGACGAAGGTAAGGGTAATTACGGATTCGGAAAGGAGACGATGAGGCCTAGTTTTTATATTGGGATATTTTACACTTTATAAAAATGGTAATTTGGGTTTTTTCGGCGCTGCCACATTATCGTGACACAATTTATGGGTGTTTGTTCGTAATTTCGGCAGTGCAAAAGACGAGAAAATCTGTTAAATTTTCTTTATTTTTCGTTATTTTGACTAGTGCAATTAATAATATGAAATTAGGCAAAATTACACCTTGAATCTTAAAAATTCGGCGGCGAATTATCTTTGCCAAAAGACCACTTCGATTATCCGTGCCTGGACTATTATGGGCGCAGAGCAGAGTCAAATTATCTTATTGCATTTATAATGCAGGACCGCAAAAATTCATTTTTTTATTTTTAACTTCTGACGTTTTTAGCGGTGGGTATAAAAAATTGCGACAAAGTCGAGCTGATCAATCTAAAATATGTATACAAGGTGATGAAAATAAAAAGCTCATTCTACCATGTCTTTTTCAGTTAAACCATCCCAGAAATCAAAGCGAAATTAATTTAAACTCATTGCTTTTCACATTATGAATTTTTTTCAAAGAAGAAACTTGGCAATGCTGCTCAACTCTTTCTAATAAAATTTTACATTCGGCAGTCTCCGAATAACTAAGCAACTAATACTAAGAGCTTTACAATGTTGCAACATTAAAAATGTTTCTACAAAGCCAAGAAATCGTACTTTTAGAAGTTTAAGAAACTTGGTTTGAAGCAATTTTTCTTCTTTTTTGATACAGAATATCATTCACTGTAAAAAATGTGATGCCTAACAATGAAATTGGTATAGAAAGTTTATTCAAACAGAATTTGATCGTTTATTAAAAACTTAGTTAAAAAATCTTAGTTAAAAAGCACAATTTCGTTTTGGTTTTCAATTTAAAGCTCAGGAAAGAATTAGCTGCAACTGTTATAGCATTGGCGTTTTTTTTTTCATCACCTTGTGTAGTTCTTTTCAGATGTAATTTTGTATTTAATACTAAAATTTTTGTCCTTTTTACTGTCTATTATAAGATATACGATTTTTCATTTCTTAATAAACTTTATGAATTTATGATATTGCAAAATTTTTCCTGAAACATTTCGCATTAACAGATCATTAGAATTTTTTTGCCCGGATAATCGAGGTCGTATTGTCAGCTGTTTGAATTTTTGACAATAAAAAAAACTGAGAAAAGTAAATTCATATTTCAAGCTCTTTACTTTTTTGCCCTGCATTTCTAAAATTTTCATAATTTCAGATTGCTCAATTGTCACATTTTTAGTTTCCAGTTTTTAATTGTATAAATGGTTTTTAAACTAAAACTTTAGGTACAAGCATCTCAAATTTAAACGTTTTCTTTATGATTTAAATTTTCAAATTGTAAGAACCTAAATAGGCTAGGTGAAAAGCTTTAAATGAAACTTGATGGACAAAAAATATGAAAAATTGTGAGACATTAAAAAATTGTGAAAAAAATAAAAACTAAGAAAAGTTCAAGAGTATATTTTGTATATTTTGAGAGATCGGAATCTGAATGTCTGTAACGTCTAAAGCAATAATAATAATTAATCAAAAAAATTGAAGGAAATTAATAAAAATCTAAAAAATACATGGAATTGGGCCAATCTATGTAAGATTTTTAAAAATGTCTAAAGAAACGGAAAGTTTACATATTAAAAAACTCGAATTAATTTCTATAGGTACAGAAACTCCTAATAGGAATTTTTACGAAAAATTGTACAAATAAAAATTTCAGAGATTCAAAAAAATATTAGTTGGATTTTTCACAGAACAGAACTTTTCTAAAGAAGAGACTATAAGTAGGTATACCTAGACAAAAAAACTCTAAAAAGGAATGTCACAGATTTTTGACAAAGTTTTTTATAGATTTCAAATCGATATAGAAAATCTGAAAAAGTCTGGAAGTCATAAAACATGAAGCCTTCAAAGAACGCATAAACAACACAAACTTCTTAAAACATCTAGA
Organism: Gnatocerus cornutus; assembly: GCA_029298725.1. Classification (NCBI taxonomy): domain Eukaryota; kingdom Metazoa; phylum Arthropoda; class Insecta; order Coleoptera; family Tenebrionidae; genus Gnatocerus; species Gnatocerus cornutus. The sequence goes on from CM055510.1 coordinate 3,960,528, forward strand.
TACAGTTGAAGAATCCTAAAAAAATATTAAGTATCTACAGGGTCCGGCAACACTTGTGTTCACCCCCAAAATTGTCTTTAATTTTTAAGACAAAATTTTGAAAATTTGCATTCGCTCATAGTTGACAAAGCTCTAGAAGCTGACGCAAAAATTTGTTTTTTATCACTCATAGTTTTGGCGTCGCGACGCCGTAAAAATGTATTTTGTTGTATTTTGTTTGTGTAATCAACCCCTAATTTAATTTACTTTCAATATGAATGTGTTAAAAGTATCTCAGTTGTCACTTTAGGTTTAATGCAAATTGTATTCAAAATTTGAGGAAAAATGCTGTTTTTCCGCAAATTTAAAACACAATTTGCATTAGATTTAAAATAAAAACTCAAATATTTTTAAAAGTCATGTTGAAAAAAATTTGAATTCGCGAATATTTCCGCAAAAGCTCAAAATCGTTTAAAATTATACAAACTGTGTTAAAAAAACAAATTTTTGCGTCAGCTTCTAGAGCTTTGTCAACTGTGAGCGTATGCAAATTTTCATTTTTTTTTTCTTTAAAATTAAAAACGATTTTAGGAGTGGACACAAGTGTTGCCGGACCCTGTAAATGAGAAATTTGAAGAATCATGAAAATCTGGGTTTGCAAAAATTCGAAAAAAATTGAAGCAATCTGAAGAATTTAAAAATTTGAAATAGTAATTTAAACAAAAAAAAATGCATAATTTAAAGAACTGAAAACGTGGAAAGAATGAAACCAACTCAATACATTAGAACATTTTAGAGGCTCCCGGATCAGAGATGTTGAGATTTGAAAAAAGTTGTATTAATCTAGTGTAACTAAAGGAGAGAGATGTAAAAAATATGTAAGATGAATTCTGAATGTTTGTGAAGCACCGGAAGATGGGCACAAGAATAAAAAAAAATCAAAGAACACAAAAGTTTTAAAAGGTCTAAAGATTTCTAATGGACTTTCTAATCAGAATAATATTAATTTTGAGATTCTAGTTTATATTTTTGTTGTTTTGCATATTTTGCAATAAAGTGATGCATATACACATAGGCAATAAGTTAATAAGTAATCTGCTTACGAATAATAATTCTTACAAATCAAATTTTTTAACAGTTTGTGAGACATTTAGCACAAGCTTTGTTTATTTTTGTAGTTTTATTGAATAGACACCATCTGACAATTTCCAAATCGGTTTAACGGTCCCCATAATCCCCCGAAAAATCGTCTTTTTCAACCGCAATTGTTGATCCGGCGACAATATGTTAAAAACCTCATGATCCGTGTATAAATATTGTAGTACCCTGCCAAACATAAGAAGGGGATGTAGACAACAGATTACCGCCACACCGGTCGTATTCCGTGCATTGTTTGTCCATTTACCGCCAGCTAAGCTAGTGTTTGCTAACACTCACTCTGTATATTTAGATGTGTTTAACGATCTACGGGCCAATATAGCGCGCCGTTACCGCCTGTCAATGAGTGATTTAGGTCTTTCCAGGTGTGTTTATCTAGATCCGGATTCGTAAACATGGCGGGTACTTTGATCCCAAATTGGAAGGAGGATATCTGTTCACTGGTGCTCCTTCTGATGACAGCTCTCACGATTAGCAAGTGCGAAAAATAATATTTAGTTTGGGAGCTAAATGGGCCGAGACGAAGGCTATTTTTAACAGAGGATTCGGAGTAGGTAAATAGAACACCGACGAGTTAGACGAAATGCAAATTTTCCGATCCCAACTCCTGTATCGTCGTGTTCGCTCCAAATGCTCATGAAAACCCAACGGATAATCTCCTTTTGATGGCATCCGTCGATAAAATTAACCCGCACCATCCTCAAGGAACTAAACAAAAGCGCAAGAAGAAGAAAAAAATCAACCGGTTTTATCTTAACTCCATTCGCAGTCCAATCTTATCTACACCGCTCGAAAATAATGAAACAGCTTATACAGCAATAAAACAACAACGCTGTTGTTTTGTGAGCAGTCCGACAGATGGCAGGAACGTGTCCTTAACAAGGCAAATAGGCGGGGTTCAAAGGAGGAGCGATGGCTCCGCCTTGTGTGATTGTGACCTCCATGTTAGATGATTCCTTAGCAGCCAGGACATGTTAAGTCCTAGAAACATTGTCGCTACTTTACTCTTCAGATGTAATATGGTGTATGTAGTTCGTCCACTTGATAACTTTCCTGCTCTATTTTCTTCTGCACTGACGTCCCACCACATAAATTCTATTTTTACGGCGGGCTCATTGGATTCCTGCAGGTAGAAGTGGTTTTATTTTTTGATCATTCTGACGGAAGGGAATATTAAAAAAACACGATATGAAGAGGAATGAATTGCCAAGAAGGCTTGGAATTAGGAAATAAACATAAATCATGATAATTGAAAAAAGATTTTTTGATTTTCTTGTAATAAAACACAGTCCGTCGCCGTCGTAGCTATTTCACTGGTGCAGTAACTACTATTTTAAATAACTTTATTAGAACTATTTGTCACCAGCCAAATTAGCATGTTCGCGCTTGACAGCGCAGAAGTGTGGACACGGCGAGGGGATCAATTTCTGATAAAAGAATCCGTCGGAGAACTCCTGGAACTTGAAAAGAATTTTTCATTTTCTGATGGTAACACTCAAGTTCATCTGTTTAGTAAAAATTGGCTTCTGTTGGACTTATCGATGCCAACTCAAACTTCTTGTCTTTCATGTCCGTTTAAAATTAATTTTTGTTTTACTCTTGAGAAAAATTCTATTAAAAATGTGTTGTCTTTCAGAGTTTATTTGCAGCTAAGATTGCAAAAAAAATATGAATTACTAGAGCTACAAGACTTATTTATTTTTACTCACAAGGGAGAAGAATGCTAAAGAGGGGAAAATATGTAATGGAATTAACGAAACATGCAACAAGTTTTGGCAATATATGCAGTCATTTGATTTGAATTTTTGAAGATTGGTTTATCGTGTCTTAGATTTTTCACTCTGTTTTTCCAGTTTTTACTCGTTATGTTGATTCATCAGATTTGTCAAAATGTTACAGATCTTTCAGATTTATCGAATTTTTCAAATATTGATCATGCAGTAGGTTCCTTTTTCTAATCTGTTCGATTCGGGGTTGATCTAGATTATTAAATCTCATGGAATTCTTTGGGATTTGTCTGATTTCTTATTCTTCTATTGTGTCTATTCTCAAAATTTATTCTTCACATCTGGATTTTGCAGATATTTTTAGAACGCTCGCACTTCCATTTAATTGAAATGATCAAAATCTGAAATAATGTTTGTATCACACAATGTTTAGGCATTTATACAAGGTGTTAATAAATGTTTCTAGCATCAAGGGTGAACTGTCAAATAAATTTGCCGCTCATTACAAATGTGGGTTTCGATTTTTCAAGTGAAATTTGCAGTTAACCTCAAACATGGAGCAAAGTAAGTTTTGAGAATTAAACTGTTCTAATAGTGGTTTAAAACCTGAAAATCAAAAACTTGGACACAAAACTGTAACTGAAACGTCATTGACGTAAATAACATTATAAATAATTTTCAAGATTCACTATGAAAACAAAGCGGCAAAATAGTGTACGACAGGAATTCCACTCTTGATGCTAGAAACATTTATAAACACGTTATATCATCGCTCTGATGATGATAGCATTGCTATCGAAGCGCGCGTCAGCATTTTTGACAAAATTTGGTGTTTGGGAATAAATTGTAATTTTGATAATTTGTCAACACCAAGAATTGATCCAATAACTTTTCTTTGACGTTATATTCAAGTTGCCAGCATTTTACATTGACCAATCACAGCGCAAGTAACGACATACTTTGTATTAGCGATTTATGCGCGTGATTGCATAACTTAATTTGCTTCTAATAATAAAATTAATAATCATATAATAAGTGCCTGAACATTGCCTGTAACAAAAGTCATCTTAGATTTTGGTGGAGAATTTCCCAATTAACGAGTGTTTTGGGACAGTCTGTATAGCAAAGCTGACTGCACTTTGAGTAAATGAAAAATGTTCTTGCAACTTATTATTTACTTTAAACTGACAAGAATACAAATGAACGACGTTTTTTAATGGGGTCTCAAGAAATCTTAATTTTTTCATATTTATCGTCAAATCTGAGATTTAAAAACTTGAGAAGTGAAAATAGAATGTTTCTCAATTCTTAAATATGTAATAACATACTGAACGCTAAACTTCCATAAATGGTTTATTTAAATGGTAATTTAGTAGTTCTTTGACCGATAACGTTGATAAAAGAAATCTCTGATAGCTAAGTTTAATTAAATTCACAATTATATGTATACTTAAAAGAAATAAACAGATTGTAAAAATTGTCATTGTTTGATAGAACCAAAATATCTTAATAAATGAAATCTTAGCCATTGAAATTTTTATTCTTTAGATGGCTACTCTAAACCCCAAAAAGCCAAATTCCAAATTATTGATAAAGCGGGACAAGTTTTAGCAATTTTATTTCATAAAAAACTAAAAGGTTTTTCTTTATTTATTGGCCTATAGGTTTAAAACTTGCGGAGATGACCGTCTAATTTTTTTCTATATTTACTCAAAATAAGCAGATTTTATTTAAAAAAAAAACTAAAATTTTAAAAATTAAAAAAGGTTTTTCAATTTGGTGTTTATCAGCCTGTAATCTTCTGCCACGGCACAGTTTCCCCTTGATAACGAACTTGAAATTGAGATTGGACCTCTTTAAGAAATTAGAAATTTTTACTTTTTAAGGGGGTTTTAGTTTTCTGAAAAATAAAAAAATATTGATATTAATGATGTTTTAAAACTACATAATTCCACATTTTGGTGCTTTGGTTTAAATAGAGAATGGAATTTAATAATTTTTGATAATATTTACTGACTTTTAATAAAAATATAATTTACTGTTTTGGTCCATGTTTTATATTACACGACATACAAAATAAAATTTATATTATCATTGGTAAAAGGACTAATTTATCAATAACATAAATCAAACGTGTTGTCACCTACAGGACGAGAATGGATAACCAATTGACGTTAAATTATTGCTCCTCTCATAAAAAAAAATTGTTAAAATTAGATCGACTTTTAATTTTACAACTAACGCAACTATAGGAATTTAACAAGTCTGCGAATTTGACAATACCTAATGATCTGAGATCTTCATTGGTTAAAATAATTAAGATTTGTAGGACACTGTAATGACTTGTATGGAACAAAACGTTCTAAAAAGCATCTGAAAGGAGTTCAATTGGTAAAAACGAAACAGCTACTTCTTGGTCTCTGCAAAGCAATCTGTATTTTTGTTAGGTACGCCCTCATCAATACTGCGAAATCCGGCAAAAAGTGTTAAATTAATTAGGCGTTAAATGATGCATATAGCTGCAACACTATTAGCCACTTTCCATTGACTGTATAAATGGCAGATTGAAGGTATCAATTAAAGTTAGTAAATAAGTGAGGGCGCGTTAATTCTTTATAAGCCGATATAGAATTAAGCCTAAGTGACGCATTAACAAACCGGGAGAGAGCCGAAGCAGTGTCCGTATCGACAGTGTTTTCCGCGAGTGTATATCGAGGGTTCCTAATGCCTGCTCCCGAGGGAGCAGCCCCATTATCGCGCCCCTCGGTGCTCACCGCTCGGCGACGCGGCACAATGATGCCAATTCCCTAGCGCAACAACGTATACGTTTAGTTTAATGCCTCGGTTGTCACTCCCAAAACGCCAGACTTGCTTTTCACTTCTCTTCTCTCTGTTTTACTCCTCTTTATTTTTCGTTTTACTTCGATTCGATTGCGATCATTTTCATAAAGCATCGACGACCGACGACGGTGGAGATTTTAAAACAAATTCCTGATTTGCACAGCACGAAACAATTATTATTTTTACTTAAATAATTCAATTCATTTGGGAGGAGATGAATTATTTAAAACGTGAATTATTTAAAACGAACTGCGGATATGTAACTAAATATAGCGCCTTGCCGTAAATTTATACTCTGCAAAAACTCCAAAATCAACACTTCGAATCAAAGTCTACATTTTAAATGTTTCACAGAGTGCGTAAAATCGGAACGTTTAACATTTAACCCTTTGTAGGTTTTCTATTTTCGATGAAGGTGTCCGTTTTTAGGGTTATTTAAAATTGTAAAAAAATGTTTTTACCCTTGCTTACTACCCTCATCATGTTTCGTTGTAATGCATAATTGAAATTATAATTTTTTTTTGTCAGGAAAGGACACAGGAATCTCTGTTCAATTTACGACAATTTCAAATATGAAATAAAATTTTAAATTGCCTACTTTCTAAAGTTTGAGTGTTCATAATTCTTCTTTTTTAGTTTCTAGTTAATCAAATCAGAATAATCTTGAACAACTGAGAGTTATGAAAAAAGAAGGAATGAAGAAAAATGATAAAGACAAAAATGTGGAGTACAAATGCAAATCTAAATAAAAAATTCAAGGAAACGACATTTTTTAAAGCACTTTTTGTTTTAAAGGCGATCTATTTGTGCAATTGAAAGAAGATAATTTGAATTATATTGTGTAGATGTTTTAATTCCAGATCTTCATCATAACAAACATAAACATGGGAATTCGTATGCCCGCTGTTAAAGAAAAACGCACTTGATACAATGAAAATCTAGAAGAATTAAAGAATTAAAGAATTAAAAAATTGTTATTTGTTTCACTAGGTTAGAAAATGATCTTTTGGAAATGCAAGAATTTCCGAGCATTTCCAAAACATTTTCTAGCCGTGTCTAGCACGAAATTATTAATGGTTATTTATTTTAACTGGTTTTAACTTGGTTTGAATTTGAAACGTCATTCCCTCATTTAGGGGAATTTCATCAGCTGGGAAATTGGTTGGTAGCACCCCATTCAAATCAAACGATTGCAGATTAATTTAAATTAATGTGTTTCAGCAAATTTTTGTGGTATTTTTACTTAATTAATTTACCTTTATTATTTTCGAAGGTCATTGGTCTCCAAATCGGCGCACAAATTGACACAATTGACATTTATGCAGCGATGCCAACTTGCAAAATAAAACTAACTATTCGAAATGTCACGTTTCACCGCCTAGACATTCAAAAGGTAATTTTCTTGCCGCAAATAAGAATCACAAATAATTTATAGTTATTTATTATACAAGCGTCTAAAATGAATGTTTAACAGGCAGTCTTGATTAATGACTGCAAGCTAAACATTCATTTTAGGCGCGTGTAATACAAACTTTTATTCAATTTTGACCACCCTAAGCCCCAAAAATAGTGATTAAAAAAGTTCACATTCGAGAAACGTCAGAATTGACAGCTACCAAACAAAAATTTTATGAGCGTAAAAATTCGTTTACAATATCAGGTGTCCATGTGCAGTGACTCTAGCGACGGTGTTTGTTTGTTTCAAAGAAGCTAAAAATTGACAAAAATTCATCTAAAAGTTCAAAAATCATGCAAGATTCCGAAGAAATAATGGAAAACTTGCTTTCATTAAAAAGTCGCGATGCTTATAAAAAAGCGTATCAAAAGTTTCTTGGATGGAAAAAGTAGCAAGGCGTTATCATAACCATGGTTTCAAAACAGCAAAATAAAATTTTTATTTTGCTTGTGGATTAAAATTTTTATACCGCTAGCGGATAAACCAAAGCTTTAGTGGCCTACTAACAGCAAATAAACGACTATTTAAATGTCAAAATTGAATAAAAAATATTAGAAATAAGTAGGTACAGTAAATCGAAGAAATTCTGACCTGAATAATAAAGAAATGTTGAAATTTAGAAAATTTAAAGCTTTATGATAATCTGCAAATTTGAATCTGAAAAAGTGAGAAATATGAAAATTGAACTATAAAACAAATTATAATTCTAGCGCCTGAAAATTTGGCGTATCAGAAACCTGAAAGTGAATATCGTATCTATAATAATAAGTATAATAAATAAGTCATGAACACAAATTTCAAATCGTATAGAACATGAAAAATTATTTTTGAATAATTGAATCTTGAAGTCTAAATAGGTGGACCCTGGAGCCTGGAAAACCAAATAATTGCAAAATGTTAGAAATATGAAAAATGTGAAAACCTGAAAACCATTAAAATGTGTTTCGTAGCTTTTTAGATAATAATAAATTAATTTCAATGTGTTTTACAATTTAGAAAACTAGTTTATTGCATAAAACACTGGCATGGAGAATAAGACACGAAAGCGCTTTGTAGGTAATCACTATCGAATGAAATATGCAATTGTGTGTTTGAATAATTGAGCACGTTTTTATTTGACCAAAGTTTGTAGTGAAACGGCAACATTTAAAAATACAATTACAAAATGTGTAGTTGGAACAATATGTAAAGCCATAAAATCATGATGTCGATACGTCACTGGTGACAATATTGAAGGAGTGGAAATCTATGTTAACATAAATATATATGGAAATAACCATTAATTTAAAATGTTCGTTAATCTATAAATGGTAAAAACCATAATTGACAGATCGACGTAATAAATTAGTGATCGTCATTAAGTTTAATGGTCAATTCGCAACAAAACTGAACGAAATGTAACTGCAAATTCCCTCCATAAATAATCTATTATTGTGTAAATCGAAACGATCGTTTAATTGATATAATAGAACTAATACCATATTGATGACCCATCCAACCCATCACGCGCTACCTACACTACCGTCCAATACGCTTAAACCCATATCTAAATTCCGTCTCTTTAATTAAATCAATAGTGAAATCAGCCGTGTACAGACAACATTAACATTTTTTTACCGAAAAACAAACGTGTTATCCCCAACAAAATAGAAGAGGCGGTTCGATATTTCGAAGGGGCGGAATCCGGCGCCTTCGCCAATTCTAGCAGACGCTGCTTTCTTCAAGCATGTGCCGCTCCGACGCGAAAGGGGTCCAGCGGCGGCTTTCCGACACAATTAGGGCCAACGCGGGGCTAAGTACAAAAGCATGTAGTGGCCGAGCGAGTGTGAGTGATGGTTGACAGCTGACCACGGTCCGAGAGACCGGACTATGCCTGATACAGAGAGCTGCTCGACGAGGTTGTGAACTTGGAAACACCACCAGACATCTTATAATGCTACTTCTAGCCGAACGATAGAAATTGCCAAATGTTACGGCGATTTGTTCAAAATGTTGAGAACTTGTTGAGGATGAGATACACGACTTCTATTTTTCTAAGGACATGAGGGTATTGGGTTTTTTCTTCAGCACGTTTTGTCATATCACTTGGCCAGTTCTTTTTATCGAACCAGTTTTATGTTTGGACGGGGAAGTTGTTTAAGTAAATGAGTGTCTAGATAAGTTTATAAATGTTGTACTCATTCTACGACAACACTCAAATTTAATTCAGCATATCAACAATAACACGGTAAGTGCATAGCGAATTGCCGATAATGCTGACTAGAGTACGAAAGCTTATTTGGACTGATAACTTGCCCGACGGCGTAGCTGGAGGGCAAATTATCGCCCTAATAAGCTTGAGTGCATCTCAAGTCAACATTTAAGTTAAAGGAAATTTGTTTTCCTAAGTTGACTTGAAATTTTGCCTGTCCTAAGTTAAATAGTTATTTCCATGAATAGCAAAAAAGATTCTGAATTTTTCAAATTAACAACCTAAATTATGTCTAAGTAAACGTCAAGTACAAATTTTCAAAAGCCTGAAAGTGCCACGTTTCATAATTTGAAAAAAAAAAGAAAAAAGATCAAGACACATTACAAGTTTGAACTTACCTACAGTCCAAGAATGAGCTAATTTACTAATTTTTGGAGAAGTTTTAAATGTTTGAGGATATTTTGAAAAACCACATCTAGCTACTCTAATCAATTTCGGGTTGGTTTAGCTCGAATAAATAAATGCACCGGTTTGGTACTGAGCTCATTATTTTAGGGTAAAAACTAATCAAGTGCATTTAAAGTTTAATGGAAAAGTTCTGGTTAATTCGTACTTTACACAGATCTATAAAATTACGTTTAAATTTGTAGTTGTGATGTAAGTTATTTATTGAACGTAGGTTGTTTTGTAATTTGCTGCCATCATTTATCTATCTACACGTTTATACCTAAAATATGGCTAAATAATTTTTTCCTAAACCGTTTAGTAATGAGGGTTATTAATGCATTTTTGATCGAAAATCATTTATTAATAACTTTCAGAAATAAACGATTTTTATGTACTACTGGTGACCACATAATGTAATTGTGCCCCTGTGGAATATATAGGTTTGGGTCTCAGATATATAGAGATATGAAAACAACGCGACTTCAGTAGAAATCGAAGACCTCGAAGGTATTTCGCCCATGCTAAATTTTTAATTTTTTAAAGTATTAGCAGTATGGTTGGACAAGTGGCTAAAATAATATTTTAACGTTAAAAGTGTTGAGAGTAACTCGAGACGTTGAAATTTTATCAGGCACGTGTTATATACACTATTTTTTCAATAAATTTTTAAAGTAAACTTTAATAAACAATCCAATCAAATCTTCTTTCTTAAAGGTTTTGACTTTTTTGAGTGATACTAAATCTGGAAAAATCGATGTTGATCTCAATTTCAAGAGCACAATTACATCGATCTCCAATACATCGAATTCGATTTTGAAAAATAGTAAATAAAAAACTCAATATAGCATAGTTTATTGTGAAAAACAAAAGTAAATAAAATTCTTAATAAAGCAACAAAATAATAAGCAAATACGAGAAAAACAAAAATGAATAAAAACCTTAGTAAAAAACAAAATAATAAGTAAATAAATTATAAAAAATATAACAAATTCCAGATTAATAAGAATAAACAAAATTCTAAAATATAACTCCCTTAAATTAAATTCCAGTCTTCTTTATAAATATCACCAAAATCAAGAGTGTAAAATAAAATACATACATCGAAACCGCAAATATCGATTTTTAATGATACATCGAAAATAAAAATATACAGTATGTTCCCGGATTGAGTTCACAAGAGGAAAAAAACGTTATTTTTCATTTTACAAAAAAATGACAAAGGAATAATATTTTTTGCATAATTTAAAATAAATAAATCTTTAATTAAAATTTTAATCTTATGAAGCAGTGTTCTTAAAATCGAAAAAAACAAAAAATAACGAAGAACTTTATTATTTTTAATTTTGCAAAAAATGTCAAAGGAATGAAATTTGTTCCTTAACTCAAACCAATTTCCACTATTTGATTGACCCATTACCTGTTTTAGCTCATAGTTCAATTCTAACTCGTAATTCTTTAAGACTCTTTCGAATTTTCTCAATTATTGTTAAGGATGCAATTGCATTTTTTTTCCAATTTTTTAATACTTACACATTATTGGGTAAATTGTTCTTTAATCTTTAACGCACTATTTGATATTGTGAATCCACAGCCTGCTATTATTTAAATACGATTACAAAATTTAATAAATAAAAATAATGAAAAAATTAATTTTAAGAGAACAAACTCATTTTGAAATTTTAATTGCAGATTTATCTGTTTTGAAATAAGCAAAAAATGTTATTCCTTTGTCATTTTTTTGTAAAATGGAAAATAAACTTTTTTTCCCTCTTATGAACTCAATCCGGGGACATACTGTATGTATTGAAAATCGGTGTATTTTTGACAAAATCAATATTAATAAAAAATCAATGTAAAAGTCCCAGATTTAAGTGATACCCATCTGATACCATAATCTCATTCTTTACCAAACGAATGGTCTTCAGCATCGTGTTTTGGGTATTAATTCTTCAGAAATGTATCGACCGGAAAAAAACAAATTGGAAAATGCATCACCAGTGCATCAAATTTCCAGTTTTCTTAGTTTTCTCAAAATATACAGGGTGTCCCAGAACTCATGACCCATAGAACAAAGGACATTGTATTGCTGACAGCAATGCAGATGGTAAATTTCAAAACAAAAATTGATTAAGCTAATGGTATTGGAGAAAGTATAAAAAATTAACAACCAATCTTGGAAGCTTATTCTAGAGATGGAGTAAACTTTATTGGACCAATGAATGATAGTATGTGTTATTAAGTTACCGTTTTTAAAATTCAGTTCAGCTTCAGGATTGCCTACCGTTTTTTCATCTTAACTCGATTGTTTTTTGTGCTAAAAAATTTTTGTTTTGAAATTTTGGTTCAGAATTGTTGCCTCTATAAGCTTTTTTTTATGGGTCACGAGTTCTGGGATTGCCAGAATTTTTTTTAACTACAATCGGCTTTATTAACCAACTTGTTCTTTAAATAACTATTAGGAAATCGTCCCATTTTGGAAGACTTTTCGCCCCTAAAACCGCCTCCACCGCCTTTTTGCTTATTCACGAGATGATTCTTCCCAGAGGCATGCTTGCCCCTTTACCAAAATCCGTAAAAACTTGATGAAGGATAAAATTATCGCCGAACTCCCAGGTTCCTCTTCCAGAAATCCTGTGATTCCATTAGTATAAATACATAATTTCAATTAGAATCAAACTCCTTCCGTATTAATAATGTAACGAAAATCTCATGACAGGAGTATTATGGATTCTTGAGTGGCCATCCTCTACTGAATACGCAATGTGCGGTGTGACCCGTGTCCATCGATGTCCGGCAATCTCCACGGCCATCCATTATTCAGCGGCGGCGCTACGAGACGGCCAAGAAGCCATCCTGACCGACGACAGCGTGTCACAGCCCTTCACCACCCTCTCGGGGACCAACAAATGTATCCCTCGTCTGTCCTGACCTGAGGGCTTAGTCTTGAACTCGCCGACGCGTTGTTTGACCACGGATGTCTCGTAAAAATCCTCTCTGCTCAGGAGGAAAGGGGGAAAAATTGCGGAGGAAAATGGAAAAAGTTTAAGCTGCTTGCGGGCGATGTGCAGACAGTAGTGCAAGAAAATCTGATTATTTAGTCTAAAAGTTAATGAGACCGAATTGATTCATGTATAATTTATATCCTTTTACGTCTTAAGGTGCAAGAAATCCTCCTTTGTCATGCGAATTCCTGCAGGAGCGTTGCACGCCGCATCATAATTTATTTGTTTTCTATGCAGGAAAATAAATGTTCCAATTAGTGTCCAAGGTGGAAAATTTATTACTCGTGCAAATAGACCAACATTAGCAGTTGTTGCCAAAACAATTATAGTAAGTAATGTAAGACCTGAATCACGAAGTTTATAGGTATTTGAAAATATCCTAATAAAACTGGTATATTTAGTGCAGTTACGACATATGTTGTAGCTCTTTAATTATGAACATACGTCCTTGCAAAATACGACTTGTGTTACTTACAGTTTCACATTTTACAAGACAAGCGGCCGCTATGAATAAGTTTGAACATGTTTATTTGTTTGACAAATTTCCAAAGACATCATTTCGAGATGTCTCTGGGAAAATTTTATGAACATCATTAACCCACTTCCTAGCAGACATATTTTACTAAACTATATTTTCTTTTATCTTCTACATTCTAACGTAATGTGGCAAAAATGTTCTTCAGATGTTGATATTTTAGAGAATTTTATTAAAAGCTCAAAGCTTATTTCCGTCAATTGAAAAAACGCCATGATGTTATTAACGGAGCTATCTAGCGAAATTAATTTTGTATTTCAGTTAAGTATTATTTGTTGCCTAGGCCAGGGTAAATATATTTTAGTTTACTTGGTACGCTAGTTAATTTTTTAGTGTTTTTAAAATTAAATTAATGCAAATAGAAAGTTGACTGTTCCATCAGTTTCGATAAAGGAAACCATTTTGGTTGTGAGTTGAGCGGAGTATTTAAAATAAATCATCTAAATTTGTTGCTTTTCTGTGGAATGGATGACATTTTTGACTCGTCCTAAAAATTAATTCAATTCTTCCTATCTATTTTAAGGTTTTTTGTTAGGTCATATACACATTTAGACTTCTTTTTTAGATTCGTTATTTTAAATCCACTGCATCCTGTTCTTTAAATCGTTTGTTTCCCTCATTTTCTTTTAACTTTTTGAATTCTTTGAGACTTTTATATTATTCGTCTTTAAAATTCCTATTCTCTTTCTGCTGATTTCTAAACATTTTTTATACTTTTTTTTTCTTTATCTACAGATGGCGTTTTACCATATTTTTCTATTCTGTGATTAAAGAGGTTCAGCAGCTTCTTTAGGTTCTGCTAATAATAATCTAAAATTTAAAAACCGAAGAAAGTTGAATACCCAGACAAAGCAAGAATTTATAATTTGATTATTTCGTAACCTTAAAATTTAAAAATCTTCCTAATAATCATCTTCATGAATGTGTGAACTCTAATCTTGAAAAGTCTAAAAGGGAAGAAATAGAAAATTGGATTGAAACAAAAGCAAAAGAGAACCATTAACTTGAAGGAAGAAATCACAATCAATCAATCATGTTTCATCATTCTGGAAACATAGGCAATTAGGGGAAATTTGAGATTTTTGTATTTTCTAAAATGAATTCTTAGATTTCCTTCAATCGTGCTTACCCCTACATTCTTGAATTCATAGATTCTCTCAAATTTTTAGATTCTTTAGCTTGGAAGATGTGATAGCTTTTAAATCTTTTCAAACTACTGGAATTGGTAGAATTCTTGATATTTTTTATTCTTTGCATCTTTTGACTCCTTGGAATAGCTTCAATCTTTCATTATATTAAATTTTTCCTAAAATTGTATTTTCTGAATCCATGACCTTTTTTGCATCTTTATATTATTATTAATTCTTTGTATTTTAGAGTTTCCAGTATTTATTGGTACTTTGGAATATTTTTATTTCTGATATTACTCGAATTCTTCAGATTTTCAGCACCTCAACTTCTGAAACTTGATGGATCTTTAGATTTTTCAAATAGTTTAGATTCTTTGGGAGCGTTAAATTTTTTTTTGGCCTCATGAATTGTAAACGTCAAACTAACATTCAATTGACATCTTCGGAACCACTAGATTTACAAGCGCCCTGCACGTTTACACACGCCGTGCGGTAAAAATTGCACAAATCGTCTGCTCTTCATATGCGTTTATAAATTAAAATCACTTTACCATAATGAAGATTGATTACCAAAGTGGAATCTACCTAAATTCTTATCTCAATTAAGACAGTATTTCTATTTTTAAAGTAATATTAAAACGTTTTTTATACAGCGCCATTTTGTGTACTTTTTGTGCACCAACTACAAAATTGACAGAATTGACAGATGATGAAATTTACAAATGTCAGATGTGACAGTTCTCATGAATTTTGAAAAACCCAATTATTTAAATTAAAATTTTTCGGCCAAAAAGTTTAATACAACTCTTGTGCGTTAACTATGTTACAGTCGCGTGTGGTAACTTACATTTTACAGCGCGAAATCAGTTTGAAGCACGACGGCGTAGCCGGAGTGCTTTAATGATTGAGTTGTATTAAACTTTTTGGCCGAAAAACTTTTAATTGAAATAATTGGATTTTTCAAAATTCATGAGAACTGTCACATCTGACGTTTATAAATTTTGTTATCTGTCAATTCTGTTAACTTTGTAGTTAGTGCACAAAAAGTACACAAGGTGGCGCTGTCTTAAAATATTTTAATCTGACTTTAAAAATAGAAATATTGTTTTAATTGAGAGAATAATTTAGGTAGACACCACTTTGGTGATCAATTTTCATTTTGGTAAAGTGATTTTAATTTATAAACGCATCTGAAGAGCAGACGATTTGGGCAATTTTTACCGCACGGCGTGTGTAAATGTCCAGGGCGCTTGTAAATATAATGTTTTCGAAGATGTCATGTGAATGTGAATTTGACGTTTACAATTCATGAGGCCAAAAAAGAATTTCAGTGCAACCAACAATTTCGAATACAAGAAAGTAGAAAAATAACATCAAAAAGCAATAATCAAGGAATATTAGGCAATCCAAGAAAACTCGGAGAATAACAAGAAAGATGAATAAAAGTCCAAGATAATTCTAAAATTTTAATTATTCAAAATCTAAGAATTTAAGATTTGAGTTTTTTTAGGATCCAAAAATATGAGCAAGAATTCAAAAATAAGAGAATGAATTATTGTCTGCAATGGTAAAGGGTTGTTTTTGTATTCCCATAGATTCTTTTCAGTTACCAGGTCTATTCTTACGTTTTTGAATCTATATACAGGGTGATTTTTTAAAAACGGCAGGCGTTGTAGAATTTTTATTTATGAACCGATTTCAAAAATTTAAAAAACAAATTAAATAGTTTTTTCCTCATTTGTAGTTTAAACATTCCCAAGTTGCTATAGAAAACAAAGCTATTCTAACATTTCGTATCAAAATGGATATTCTAGCACTGAAAACGAATGCGAAAATAGCGAAAATAGCTCTGTTACAAAAACAAATTAGGAAAAATAATATAAAAACCTCGTTCATAAGGCCATTTAGGCACTCATCCATTATAAAACTCGCGGCTTTGCCGCTCGTTTTATAAACTTGGATTCGTGCCTAAAAAATTGCCTTATGAAACTCGGTGTTTTAATATACTATTAAAAAAATTATCAAAAATGAAAAAATTTAGGCAATAAGAGTTAATAAAATCTAGGTGCGTGCTGTCAAATAACACAATACCATTATTGTAATGTCAAAAAGCAACAAATAACAGAAAGGATTGGAAATCTTTTTTGAAATTATTGATAACAAAAGACAATAATAATTACAAATCAAAAAAAAACATCTACCTAATTTAATTAAAATACTGTTGAAACGCGATCCCGTTTTTTTCATTGCACAATGGACACCATGCATTTAGATTTTATTAACTTTTATTGCCTATATTGTTTCAATTTCGATAATTTTTTAAAAAAATATTTTTTGTAAAAGTAGAACATATTACACATTTCTGAATTAAGAAAATTAATATCTTCCATATTATGCAAAAAAAAAATGGATGCCAGTTTACAATAAGAAAATTGAATATCGCCCAAAAGATACTAAGACATTTAGAAAAATTCTAAATTTATGAATTTATAGTAAATTAAAAACCATTTAATTTGTTTTTTTAATTTTTGAAATCGGTTTATAAATAAAAATTCTACAAAGGCTGCCCTTTTTAAAAAATCTGCCCGTAGATATCTATATAAGTCTTGGATTCTTTCGCTTGGAGGATCCAATGGACCTATAAAAAGGAATCTAAAAAACTTTCTGCGTGTAAATAATCTAAAGAATCGAATTCTACTTTGTAGAACTCGTTGCTTGAATTGTTCATTTTGTAGTAAGAAATAGACAATTTTACACGTGCGCCACCTTCAATGTCAGTTTGCTTAAGATTTAAATTCTGTGCATTACCCAGCAGGGCTAATACCGATATGCAAATTTAAGCTATATCGGTTCTCTAAGCAAATCTCCGTGGGTATCGGTGAACATCGCCTACAAGTGCCTACACCAACGTTAATGCTCTGGTTAGAATTACACCTAATATTGACTTGCAAAATCGCCGCTGGAAGTAAAGGAGCACGTCCGTGGGCGTGCTGGTGCCAAACGATCCCAGACTTACCGTGATTGATTGGGTGCGTTGATACCTTTTGGCCTTAATTGCATCCCGAATGTGTTTACATATACTTCATATCCCACATCAACGACGGTTTCGACTCTCCCAGCTATCTAAATGTAACAGGGGATGAAAACCCCGTCTAACTATATTTACCGAGAGGGTGATTCTGACGGTTAGACACTTTTAATTATGAGATGTAAGTGTACAGCAAACAACCTTCGCTGGTATATTGCTAATTAATATGTTCATGCAATGTTCAACATTGAACAAGTTAATTGCAAACTCTAATAAATCTGGAAGGCAAATTACCACCCCTCATCTTGCAATTTAATTAACAATTTTATTTATTCTGATTATAAAATTAGACGAAACGCCATTTTATTCAAATTCCCTGTATTTTTTTTGTTGGCTGCTCGCAACATTAGCGTACTTTGATGCCCCAACATTATGACAAGTCGTAAAAAGTGCAGACACGGCTTTTCATACAAAATGTAAAACTTTAGAATAGGTAAAAAACTGTTCCGCCAGGACGCGACGTTGTAAAAGTCTGCAAAAAATGTTCTACACTTTTATTTTACGTCGCGTTGACGATTATAATATTCATGAGAAACGGGGGTAGGTAAGCATGTTAACATCCCTCGAATAATACCTACGAAATATATGCATGTATGCAAGTAATTCTCATCCAACTAATTCACTTGCTAATAACTAATACAGGGTAGTGTTAAACTCCACCCTTGGGCTTTAATTCTCTGTTCGTATATCATGTGCTCTAGTTACAGTCTTGCTGGTTTCCTACCCCGGCAAACTTGGGATAAATGTTATATATATGGCACGGTTTGTACGTTGTACCACCAACATGGATTCCTCTTACATATTTTCATTTGTCTAACAACGTTAGGGGAGATTTCTAGTTTAAGGATGTTACGCGTGTTCCTACCAACAAATAAGAAGTTATTATACACAGGCGAAGAAAACTTTTGTCTGGAATTGCGGAAGTGGGACCAAAATTATCACATCTTTTAACAAATGTCTAAATTAAACTTCGTTAAAAAAGTTTTTTAAATTAATACCAGGACAACAATATAAACGAAAGGGCGTAGGCAAATTAAGAGTAAAGAAAGCATATAAAATTCAGAAAGATTCCGTACAACAATAATCAACCTGAACACTAAAATTTGATAATCCTCTAATAAATATTTTAGATTCCTTATTTTGACGGTTTCTTGGGTTCTCTATTGTGTTTGGTCTAGGATTCTCTTAAATTCTTCGAGCTTTTAATTCTTGTTGGAGTCCATCGTAGTTTTCTGTTTTCCATATTCCCTCATGGAGTTTTTGTAATTCTTACTCTGTTTTGGATTACGTCGGTTTGTTGTAATTCCTTTATTTTCTAGGATTTCTAAAAGTCATGAACTTTTTTATTCATTAGATTCTTAGATTTATTCAAATTCTTTGAATCTTTTATTAAATTTTTTTGCTTTTTGGACTTTGGATTCTTGGTTTTCTAATATTCTTTAATTTTTATTTTTTTATTGGATTGTTTGGAATTGTTGGATGCACTAGGTTTCTCTTGAATTCACCAATGTTCATGGATTTTTTTGTACCTATATTCTGGATTTTTTTCCAATCTAAAGAATGAAATATAACATCAAATATAAAAAATTTGGAAAAATGAAAACACAAAATTCGAAATTAAATAATCACAAAGAATGAGTAAAGAAAGCATATAAAATTGAGAAATTGAACAATAAAATTTGATAATCCTCTAATCCTTTCAGTCTTAGTAGATAAATATTTTAGATTCTTTATTTTTATGGTTTCTTGGGTTCTCTATTGTGTTTGGTCTAGGATTCTCTTAAATTCTTCGAGCTTTTAATCCCCCCTTGTTGGAGTCTATCCTAGATTTCTTTGCTTCCCATATTCCCTCATGCAGTTTTTGGAATTTTTAGTCTGTTTTGGATTACGTCGGTTTTTTGTTTTTTTTTTTTTCTAGGATTTCTTTCAAATCATGAACTTTTTTATTTATTCATTGAATTCTTAGATTTTTTCAAATTCTTTGATTCTTTAGATTCTATTAATTTTTTTGCTTTTTTTGTATTTTGTTTTCTTGGTTTTTCTAATATTCTTTTATTATTATTTTTTTATTGGATTGTTTGGAATTGCTGGATGGGGGGCACTAGGTTTCTTTTGAATTCACCAATGTTTATGGATACTTTTGTACCTAAATTCTGGAATTTTTTCTAATCTAAAGAATGAAATATAAAACATTAAGCTTCAAAATTTTGGAAAATTGAAATACATAATTTGAAAAAAAGATTTGAAAACACGAAATTCGAAATTAATAATCACAAAGAATCTCAACCATTTGAGAAATCTAAAGATCTATCAACTTTCAGATGTTTTTAGGTACTGAAAATCTGCAGAATTCGAAGAGAATGAGAAATAAATAAATAATTTAAAGAGCCAATAAACCCTAAAGAATTAAAAATCTGGAATAAAGGTTTCAATCTAAAGATCCAAAAAGGGTTACGGAATTTTAAGACAAATTATACAGGTGTCCCAGAGCGCTTGCACTTCCTCTTAATGGGAAATTTTCCATCAAAATCTGAATTGATTGCCGTATCGCACAATGTTCAGGCATTTATAGCATTTAAGTTACAAGCATTCACAGCGCATTTCGTGCAATCTAAGGAAAAATTTTCGCCCGTAATGTAGCAACTGAATGCTATTTAGCGATTTATGAGTTGTGTTTGGCCAACTTAAAGTGCTTGTAAATAAAAAACTGTACGGGCCTGAACATTGTGCAATACGACAATCAACTCAGATTTTGATAGAGAATTTTCCATTAAAAGGAAGTGCGAGAGTTCTGGGACATCCTGTATATACAGAGTGTCCCAGAACTCATGACCCAGAGAGCAAGGGAGGGTTCCGGCAGTTTAATGGGATTCGAAAAAGGATAAAAAATTAACAACCAATCCTGAAAGCTTATTCTAGAGATGGAGTAAAATTTCCTAGGCAACGAGAGTGTAATGTTCACCTGACCAATGGGCGATAGTAATTGTCCATAGTTACCGATTTTCAAATTCTGTTCAGCTTCCGGATTGGCTACTGTTTTATTGTCTTAACTCGATTATTTTTTGAGAAAATTTTTGGTTCAAAATTTTGGTTCAGAATTGTTGCCTTCATAAGTCTTTTTTCTCTGGGTCACGTGTTCCGGGACATCCTGTATAAAAACTCATTGAAACTATTCCAAGGAGTTGAAGAATAAAAAATGCCAAGATTTTTACAGATTCGAATGGTTTAAAAAGATTTGAAAACCATCTGCATCTTGCAAGCTAAAAAATAAAAGAATGTGAAAGAATCTATGGAAATTCTTTAAATTTAAGGGAAATACAGGAAATTAATTCTAAGCATCCTAATCCTGCATGGATAATAAATCTAATTATCAAGGATATTGAAATGCAATGTTTATTTGTGAATTAACAAAATTATTCCTAGAAATTCACCAATTTATATAAATTTACGAGATTCTGTTACATCTTTTTTTCTTGATATGACGGGATGCCTAAATGAGAGACTATACCGTGTGTTTTGTATTTTTTCTTCTTTCATTGTAATAAAATTTGCAATGGACTTAGAAACCACGAAAGGCGCAGACAGTTATGAATTTTCTCCGTAATACTGTTAAATTTTTAATGCGAAGCCCGTTGGTTCTTTAATTTATTTTTGTTAAACTTTTATTCTTTTTTTCATTTTAAAATTATCAGAAAAATTTACATTTTGTCATGCATAATTATTTCTATTAATGTTTCAAGAATCGAAAAACACAAAATATGAAGTTATCTTAAAATTTCCTTTTCTAAATGTTAAATGACTAAATACTATTAACTAGGTGGTCTTCGGAATTCTGTAGATCTAATAAATAAGCAATCCCAAGTTATAATCCAACGCCACGGAAAAGCGAGGATCACGATAGAAGCGAGATCTACAGAATTCCGAGGGCCACCTAGTTCCTAATTTATAAAACTTGGACTTCCTTTGACCAGTGTGACAACAAAAAATTCGAAAGCATCCATAGCCCCCATAAAATGTAAACAGATGCAATCTTGTTTGTCTTGTAAACGCCAAATATACCTAAGCAGCTCTTGTAAAATATCTCACATCTTCCACAAACGGTGTCGTTAATACTATAATCGCTTATCTCTGGCTGGTAAACACAAGCTTCAAGTTACCTACCTGTTCAATATTACAGCAAAGAGCACTTTGTTCTCTTCACATCTTCCAGTAATAAGTCGACGAAGATAATCTGTCGTTTTTCCGCTTGTAACGCATTTCCCTCTTGTAGCTCTCGCCTAATCCAAGTATATCCATGTAAAGTGGAGGATATTAATTTCGTCCTGCTTGGACCGGTCAGTGCGGTCAGGAGTTTATGAATAATAATTAGTGTTGCAAACAAGGATCCGGGAGGCGTCCCGACGCGGTTTGCGGCAAACCAAAGTGCTGTTTGTCTGATAACACCGCTAATAAACTTCATTATTCATTTAAATTCGTACATTACTTCATGCTCATCTTTTATTCACCACGAATATCTTGTCCGAATTGTTAGTGTCTAGTCTCTATAAAATGTCTATTAACATAGGAATTTCTGTGGTAATTTAATTAACTTTTGTTGCATCATAAACTATTTTAAGTTGGCCTAAGAAGATGTAATATTTCTTCTTGAAACATTTACGATTACTTTGAACCTCTCAATTAAAATGTGAATTATGGTGATAATAATTAGCGTTTTCTTTGCAAATTTTGCGTTATTTATTGGTGGAAAGATCACAGGAACGACGGATCTACTTATAACTTGTGACTTGGAAATTACACGTGTTATATGCACGTGGATCCTAAGGATGTACTAAATTATACGCGTTATGTGCACAGATAATTTCTATTTTATTATCGAAACAACTGCTTTGCGGTAGGTTCACTTATTTCAAGCTGGGATTAATTTTTTATAAACCTACAATTTAAATACTATTTCAATTAGGTACGCCGTTTTTGAATTCTTTTTAAAATTTTCACGCTATTCGTCCTTCCAAACAAAAGCCTCCACAGTATCATCACTATCGGTAAAACTCTGGAATTTTTTCATTGTTCACATCCTTCGACTTCTTGGAATAATAAAACTAAATTATTGACTTGTCCGAAAAATAAATTCAATTCCTTTTAGTTATTTATTTTAAGCTTTTGATTTAGTTTTATTTTTAGACCCATTTTAGATTTGTTTATTTGGATCCACAAGTGTACCTACTTTGAGCCGATTATATCCTTTTTTTCTTCTTCTTAAATGCTTTGAGACCATTGAATTCTTTGCAATTCATTAATTTCATAATTTCTTTCCGCTGATTTTAAATATTTTTTTCACTTTTAATCCTTTATCTACAGATCATGACGGTTCTGATAATTTAAGAATCTAAAACTAAAAAAATGTTAAATATTAAGAAGAAGCAAGAATTCAAAATTTGATATTTTGCTATCGAAATTTGAAAATTCTAAAAAGACATTGAAAATTGCATACAAGATGAAACAAGAGAGAAAAGAGCCATTAACTTGAAGAAATAAATCACAATTGAGGGAGAAAGACGAAAAAGAAAGCAAGACCTCGATGAAAGAATTCAATTTCGCGCCAATGTGGTTTGTGTTTCATTCAGTTTGGAAACAAACAATTTGGGGAAATTTGAAATCTATCAGAAGTTCTTGACTTCTTAAATTCTTAGTTTTTCTGCGATGGTGAAGAAGTTTTTGGATTCTCTTGAATTCTCATTAATGCTTAGAATTATTTTCCTGTATTTCCCTTAAATTTAAAGAATTTCCATAGATTCTTTCACATTCTTTTATTTTTTAGCTTGCAAGATGCAGATGGTTTTTAAATCTTTTTAAACCATTCGAATCTGTAAAAATCTTGGCATTTTTTATTCTTCAACTCCTTGGAATAGTTTCAATGACTTTTTATACAGGGTGTCCCGGGCTCGTGACCCAGAGAAAAAAGGCTTATGAACCAAAATTTTGAACTAAAAATTTTCTCAAGAAATAATCGAGTTAAGACAATAAAACAGTAGCCAATCCGGAAGCTGAACAGAATTTGAAAATCGGTAACTATGGACTATTACTATCGCTCATTGGTCAGGTGAACATTACACTCTCGTTGCCTAGGAAATTTTAGCTATCAGGATTGGTTGTTAATTTTTTATCCTTTTTCGAATCCCAATAAACTTAATCAATTTTGCTGCCGGCACCCTCCCTAGCTCTCTGGGTCATGAGTTCTGGGACACCCTGTATATACAGAATGTCCCAGAACTCTCGCACTTCCTTTTAATGGAAAATTCTCTATCAAAATCTGGTTGATTGTCGTATTGCACAATGTTCAGGCCCGTACAGTTTTTTAATTACAAGCACTTTAAGTTGGCCAAACACAACTCATAAATTGCTAAACGGTTCTGGTCATAATACTCGGTGAAGCAGCCTCTGTCATGTTATTAGGCCTCATTTCCATGATTCGTTCTAGAGAGAACAGAATTTGATTTACGATGGAATTTGAGTTTATTTTGCGGTCAGAAAATTTGCAAATCCTATTGCACCCTTGGTTTACAATCCTCTGATCCGATTCGGGCGGACAAGCTGGTTGAAACGCCGAACCACCACCACACAGACAACAGGTTTAATTACTTCAATTTTTTTAATTTAAACACTAATTTTTTATCATAATGTTAATAAGGAAAATAACACGTATAAATGTGGATTAATTTTAATAAAGATGGCAATAAATGTAGATGAACCTATTTGTTTCTAGCATTGAAATTTACAGAATCATTGTATGAAAACAGGCGTGAATGAATGCAGGTACAGTTTATCATACGCTCTAGTGCGGTTATGGCTTTGACTTTTTAAACCGTTTATAGCCACCTAACCGCAAACCCCCATAATCATAATAACCCTCAAGTGGTTGGGTCTCACCTGGTTTGAAATGAACCGCAATAAATATTCTCTATCTCTTTTCAAATATGCAATTTAAAAGCGAATTGCGAGTTTCATGTTTTGATCTAAATTTTTGCAAATTAATGATGTTACTAAAACAAACAAAAGAAACAACATGCAAAAATTTCGTTCCTGTCGCACTAGAAATAACGAAATTACAGTGTTGAAAAAATTGACATTTTCACTGTTGTCCAAATAAAAATTTCTAAATATTCTCCTTTTTTTGGCCTAAATTTTTTTAAAACTCTTAATAAGACACTTAAGACTTATAAACTTCACAAATTTGGTTACAGTGGCATTAAAAATGAAGAATTTACAAGTCGTTTAAAATTTTTGGTCACATCTTTTTTTGGTTAAAAAACAAAAATTTTTCTTCGCTCCTCGAAATCAAAATTTCTAAAAATTCTCTTCTTCGGTCTAAATTTTTCTAAATCGACGCTCTTAATAAGGCAGTCGAGAGTGATAATCTCCACAAATTTTGTTAAAATCACATAAAAAATAAAGAAATTATCGGATTAAAAAAAAATTGGTGGCATTTTTTTGGTTTGAAAACGAAAATTTGTAAAAATTCGATTTTTTGATTTAAATTTTTGCAAATTAGTGATTACTAAAACAAACAAAAGAAACAACATGCATAAATTTCGTTCCTGTCGCACTAGAAATAACGAAATTACAGTGTTGAAAAATTTGATATTTTCAGTTGTCCAAATAAAAATTTCTAAATATACTCCTTTTGGGTTTAAATTTTTCTAAATTGGTACTATTAATAAGACAGTCAAGACTTATAAACTCCACAAATTTCCAAATGCTCCAATCCACGGATTTTTTTTTTTAGTAGCCCCAATTAATATAATTTCGTTTATCATCAATTTGAGTAAGCTTGGGTCAGTTGAGTAACAAAATCACCTCGAAATGTAGACCTGTAAGGAGTTGATTTGTAAGACTGACCAGCTGGGAAAAAATATTTATTAGATGAGACCCAACCATTTGAGCGTTATTATGTTTAAGAGGGTTTGCGGTAAAGTGGGTGTAAACGATTTAAAAAGTCAAAGCCATAACCGCACTAGAGCTTTTGTTAAACTGTAGGTACGTTTCTTATCACTGTGAGTGGATTTAACTTTTCGACATAACCGACAAGTCTGTATTTTTGTGCATTTAGTCATTTATTAGTTTTAGTATAGAGTTAATTAGATTTTTGAATGACATTTCGAGGAGGATTTGGCGGTTCAACATGTAAATTTTGTTTTGAACCCCCCAAAATATTTGTACGGTCGCTAATCCGTTTTCTACTGCAACATATTGCATCCACATAGTCTCCGGACAAAAAGTATCCAATAACAAGGCGATCGGAATTTAATGTCTTAAATTTGTGGAGCCGATCGAAACAATGCAATGCTGCAAAGTTTTGCATTCAAATCAGGTTCAGCGCCGCAGACAAATAATTTAAAAGCTGTTTAGTTTATTTGGAATGAACCCGAAAGCGGCGCAGCAAGCGCCAATGCATGAATGGTGAAGAAAAGGATCGTCGTTATTTCGCTTTTTGGACTCTAGCATGTTGACTAACCAAAAAACTTGTGGTGTTTCTTTTATTTATACGAGGCTTTGAGTGTTCCGACCAAGGTGGTGATGTAATTAAGAAAGGCGCGCCACCCATTAGAAGAAGCGGTCCCTCGTAAATCTCCCCTTTTGTCTCGTTCCACACTACAATCCTTTTTTTTGCCAGCGGAGATTTTTTTCGACGCAGACCAGAACAGGACACCTTATACTTTTGGTTGTCCGATGTGCTTTCCGTGTTCCTTTCTTATCGCGCGAGAGATCTGAATCTCGGACTATCACCGATATCTTTGTTTTTGGGCCGATGGTGGCGCCAGAAACCCTCATTAAAAGACGACGTTCGTGTGGCGATGATATTGGATTTAAATTAATAGTTTTATTGACCTACTAATTCACTGGAAAAAAAGAACAAACTAGTCGAACATAGCATGATCTAAGAAGCTCCTCTATCTGAAATCGAATCAGCGAAAAAACACAAGCCAAGCAAAAAGAAGTAATTTAATTCCCCCATTAAATAAAATTGTGAAAATTACGTGTCATGTTGAACGGCGGTGTAGTAGATATTAAAAAACTTGCGAAAGTAATCACATCCCTATCTCGGAAGGTTTTGGCGATGGCTTCGCCGCCTCCGCCGCGGGAAACGCCAAACGAGGGTCGGAAAGTGTAGCGAGTTTGTTAAAACTGTTAACGAATCTTAAAATCCTTTAAAAAGTGGTCCCAACTTTATAAAGTCTCAAGATCCGATAGAGTGCGCGGTCGCTATAAAAATTAAGCTTCACACAGCATCAGCGACGTTCATTACCGCGCCGCATAACCGTAAAAAACCGCCTTCATCCTGCCGTCCCCAACGATTCCATTATACTTTCCGCGCGCTGTTAATCTTGGAAAGTAAAACTTATGCAAACGAGCCGCCGCGTGGTTTTACAAGGCACGTAATTTCAACTCGGGTTGGGGGCGGCCGATGCCGAAACGACGCTTACTTGTTTTTACATAGCGGCGGCTCAGGCGGCTGTCACACATGAGGAAAGACGAATAAATGAAAATTATCCTACGGCACATTACGAACCCTTGAATTGAAAGAATCTAGGAAGATGAAAATATTTAGAAAATCCAAGTTTCTATTAGTCGAATTTAATAATATTTTAAGTTTTAGTTAGTCAGATTCTGAGAGGATTCCAAGTTCCTTCCGTTTTTAGGATTTTAATTTTGCTGTTTTAGGTTCTGCCATTTCATAGGTAATTTTTTATGTTGAAATTTTTAGTTTCTAAAGTTAAGAATTCTTTAATGAGAAATCTTAATTCAACATTTTTTTCTTCAGGATTTCTTCACAATTTTGAGAAGCTTATAATTTATGAATTAAGGATAATCAAAAATCTGAAAATAGGAGTCCAACGGATCTAAAAGAAATTGAAGATCCAGAAAATCTGGAGAAAATTAGGCTGAAAATTTAGGGGTTTCAACAAATGTTGAGAACTTATTGAATATGAGAATTTAGAGAACTTAAAAGGAATTTCGGAAAACTGAATACCTATGATATCTGTACATATGTAATAAAAAGAAACAATTTGGAAAATGCCAAAATCTAGGAAATCTATTTAAAAAAACTTTTCCATAAATGAAAATTAAAATCCTGCAAATTTGAAACATAAAAAAGCTGAAAATTAAAGCCTAACACTTTAAAATTGAATATAAAACCTGTTAATTTGTAGATTTAGGTTTTTAAAAACGTGAAAAAAAAATGAATACTAAAAATCTGGGAATTTTATTACTGAATAATAATTATCTTAACATCATTATTTAAGAATTTAATACATAATCTCAGAACATAAAAAATCTTGAAGTAAAAACTTGAAATTGTAGGCCGAAAATTTAAGAAACTCGCGGAATCTTCAAAATTTCCACTTTGAAAAATTTTAGAAACCTAGAAAAAAAATTTAAAAAAATCACATGTATTGAGGAACTTAAAAGAAATAAAATCTAGAAATAAAATTCAAAGACTGGAAGACATGAGAAATATTTTTGTGAAATCTGCTCAGAAACTTCAGAAAACCTGAAAATCTAAAACATGAAGTACCAGAAAATTGAACACTACAACTTTTAGACCTATTCTAGCAACCAACAAACCTTAAAATTTTGAACATTGAAAGCCTAGGAACCTAAAAATATGTATCTCAAAACCTGAAAACATGCAAATCTGAGACCTGAAAATAGATTTCAAAACGTTTAATAAGTCTAATATTTTCAGACCTGAAAGTTTCATAATCTAAAAATTTGAAAACCACAAATTCTGAAAATTTGGGATTCAAAAACTTGTCTAATAATGACATTGCTGTCAGGAGTGTACAAATTTCATGCTAAATAAAGTTAACGAAAGGTATCAAGTAATTCACAAAAATTGTATTTTTGGTTGTATTCGGTAGTCGTCAGGGTCGTCATGTTAGGTAAATCAGTCTGTATAATGTTAGCGGAATTAAAGTAAATGATTTACTGGTTTACTAAAAGAATTTGAAAATCCAGAAATCTGGGAAAAAGTAAGCCAAAAATTTTAGGATTTCAAAGAAATTTAAGAAAATCGTGAGTATGTATAAAATATGAAAATTTAGAGAATTTGAAGAATCTGGGAAAATATCTATCACATAATAAAACAAAGTAGAAAATATCAGTTTAGAAAATGTACAAAATCCAAAAAATCTATTAAAAAATTGCCATTTTTTGTAAGAATAATAACTCCACTATAAATGAATAAAAAAAACTGAAAATCTAAAACATGAAAAACCTAAAAATTAAACATTAAAACCTCAAACGTGTTGGTAAATTTAAGAATCTAACCTGAAAAATAAAGACCTGTAAAGTAAAAAACCAAGCCGTTTGAAAATTACAAAATCTGAAAACTTGCAAATTCTAGAACTGAAAATTGAATATAAAACCTGTGAATATGCAAATTTAGGCTTTTAAAAACTTAATAAAAGTAATAATCTGAAAAGCTGGGAATGTTGTTAGGTAATAAATAATCTTAAATTACGTCATAATTTAAGAATTTAAATTAAATAATCACAGAACATAAAGAATCTCTAAATTAAAATGTTGAACAAATTGCATAGGATGAGAAATTGAAATCGAAACTCAAAAATTGAAAAAATCTTTTGAAATTTAAAGATTACGGACAGTTTAAAAAAACACATAATTTAAGGAACGTGATGAAACTGAAAGGCTGAAAGACCTGAAAAAACATTGACAATTACAACTTTCGAAGCTGTGATTCTAGAAACTAACGAACCTGAAAAATTTAAATACTGAAAGCTTAGGAACCTAAAAATCTATAAAGGTAGTAGTTTAAAAATCTCAGAACCTGAAAACACATCTGAGACTTAAAAATTAAATCTGCAAATAGTGAATCTAGTCGTATAAAAAGTCTAGGATCTTCAGGATCTAAACTTGAGAATTGAACGAATTGAAAGCTTTATAATCAGAAAACCTGTAAATTTGTAATTCAGAAAATTTTTAACATGAATTTTTAAGAAAATTTAGATATCTGAAATCTTTGAATAAAAAATTTTGGAATTTAAGAAACAAGAGGGCTTTGAAAATCTCGAATTTAGAAAATCTGGAAACCCGAGAAGCTAAGATTTATTCTTTCTACTTTTTAACTAATCAACGCTATGGTCGATGAACTTGCTTCTTGCAAACTATTAGAGCGTAAACCAACGTAAAATTGCAACAACCGAGCAATAAATAATCATCTCATCCAGCCGTGATCGTCTAGTGGTTAGGACCCTACGTTGTGGCCGTAGTAACCCAGGTTCGAATCCTGGTCACGGCAATGAGCCACTTTTTTTTACCAAAGAAACCCAGCCGCATTTAATAGCCTTGTTGCCTCCTTCACGATAATTCTTTTGACTTAATGTGAACCCGAAATTTGAGCCCACTCAGGTAACTTTCAAGTCGACTTAAATCATTAACCTTTAAGCAGATCGTCAATCATCGGTGCTGATAGCGCGTCTCGACCGAAGAAAGATAAGAATGCTCTGTCTCCAAAGTATGCAGAATGTTTAGTAGATATCCTCCCTGAAATAGATGCGAGCGACAATTGATCTCCCACAGAACGCAACATCTTGTCAACAGTTTTAAACTCATTTGCGGTCCTATTTTCGGGAGAGAAAATAGAAAAATCCGTTTTGTAAGTCGCAAGAGCTCACGCATGAGAGTCGCTCGTGAAATTAACGCTCCGGAAAATGAGTTGAGACAATTAATATCAATTATCACTAAAGCTAATTAATTTGCGCGGTTGGGAAAGTCTTCCTGCTGTGGTAACAAAAGCTTTCAGGAATAAAATAAGAAGGGTTATTTGCATGAGATTTAAATAAAAGAAGTTCGGGATTTGCTTGCCGAGTTCGCCTCGAAAATAATTGATAAGTATAAATAAAACATAACTTTTGACATGTGTGGTAAGTACAAGGTCTGAAGAATGCAGAGACAGGATTCTGGCGTGCAACTTGGCGAAACACATGTTCGTCCTGCGAAATGAACCCGAGTGACTACTTACGTGGTCGGAATAAATTGATTATAAATTAAAAAATGCGCTTAATGAAAAATTGGTGGTTGTTGCTTTATTTTTGTCTCAAACTGCTTTTGTTGGCAGCGATTTTAAAAGTAAATATTTTTTTAGACGATTTAAACTGAAAATAGAGTTTTTTGGTCTCAAAAGCGACCTAAAAGTAAGTCTTTTCTGGCCGCAAACATTTTTGGCCGATCTATGGTGGCGCCATCTATCCATAGTTTTGCATATTACATCAAGATACCGATATTACCCTCAATTTTATAGTTATTTGGGTAAAATTAAATCGACAAACTGCTGTTAAGTGCAACAAAGACGTTTTGAATGATTGAAAATGAACATGTCTAGCAGTGCTGCTGCAACAACACATTAAACCTAATTCATCCAAATTGTGAAGCTACACCTGCCGAAACAAAAAGAAAATGTGAATTTTTCTGAAGGATTCAAAAAAATTTACAGTTATTCAGTTGTAATAAATGATTAAATCAATAAATTATAAATAAAAATTAATTAACTTGCAAATTAATTGATGTCACCTAAAAATCTTGTGTGTATCGGCTATCGCCTCGGCCATTAAAAAAAGGCTCGACCAAAAAAGAAACACTTTTTTGTCTTGGTACACAAATAACTATTATAAAATATTTTTTAGGCGACTTAAACTGAAAATGGAATTTGTAGGCCTCAAACGCGGCCTAAAAGTAAGTCTTTTCTAGCCGCAAACATTTTTGACCGATCTATGGTGGCGCCATCTATCCATAGTTTTGCATATTACATCGACAAACTGCTGTAAAAAGCAACTAAGACGTGTTGAATTATTGCAAATGAACTTGTCTAGCAGTGCTGCTGCAACAACATCAAAAAGCACTTCAAACCTAATTCATACAAATTGTGAAGCTACACATGCCGAAACTGCAAATGTAAATAAAGAAAATATGAACTTTTCTGAAGGATTCATAAATATTTACAGTTATTCAGTTGTTATAAATAATTAAATCAATAAATTATAAATAAAAATTAATTAACTTGTAAATTTAATGATGTCGCCTAAAAAATATTGTGTGTATCACGGCCAAAAAGTGCCCTCCGAATTAATATTGACGCTAGAACCTCATGATGATCAACAATTTCACGTTATTTTTTATTTAACGCACCTCGCTTCTCACTTCGTCTTGGATTAATTAGTATACTTTGAGAAAAAATTTGCGACTTTGCAGAATTAAGCAAGAGATGATGCAAGAATCAGAAATAAAGTTTAAGGGTAGAATAAGAATAAGTAGTGGTAGAGAGGGCAAAAAGTTATCTGTTAAAGTGGCTTGTCAATAGAATAAAGACTTTATTTATGATTCATAGTAAAGAGGAATTGGAGGACGACTTAAGCTTTTTGTACGAAATTAAGAGAACGTGGCTTGTTTTGTAAGTTAAAGAATTTGAATTACACTAGTTTCCCAATTTCCACTTTTTTTGATATCCCCAGATTTTACAAAGTAATTGAAAAATAATTTTTTAGGCGACTTAAACTGAAAATTAAATTTTTAGACCTTAAAAGCGGCCTAAAAGTGAGTCTTTTCTGGCCGCAAACATTTTCGGCCGATCTATGGTGGCGCCATCTATCCATAGTTTTGCATATTAGATAGCAAAGATACCGATATTACCCTCAATTTTATAATTATTTGGGTAAAATCAAATCGACAAACTGCTGTAAAGTGCAACAAATACGTGTTAATTAACATATCAGTGCTGCTACAACATAAAAAGCACATCAAACCTAATTCATACAAATTGTGAAGCTAAACATGCCGAAACTGCAAATGTAAATAAAGAAAATATGAACTTTTCTAATTAATTCATAAATATTTACAATTACTCAGTTGTTATAAATGACTAAATCAATAAATCATAAATAAAAATTAATTAACTTGTAAATTTAATGATGTCGCCTAAAAAATCTTGTGTGTATCACGGCCAAAAAGTGCCCTTTTTGGCCTTGGTACACAATTAACTATATATGAAACCAATCACTTAATGTTGTAATATAAGCTAAGCGGTTTTTTGTCAAAGATTGCTCACCTATTTCCCAAGCCAAAAGTGTATAATAGCGGTGACATGTTTAATGATGCAGTTAGAATTATAATTCTTGGTTAGGCGCCTCCTCAATAAACGTCAGTTTTATTGTCCTTCTTTTTCGTTGCGTTCCATTGTCAACGATGCCCATCGAAGTCATTTAGTTGTTAAAGGTGTTATAATTGGTCTAAACACGGTCCCTGGCGTCAGCGAGGCCAGACAGAGCAGCTGATCAGATCCAACATCGGTTTTGGTCCTCCTTGTCCAGGTCCTTAGCGCAAGGACTTGTAGATAGTGGAGATACAGCTGGCACACAAATTCGCCCACACGATGCATCTTTACAGCCAACACGAGAGATAATATAAAAGAGACCAGTCCAAATAATGATATACTTCATGTACTGATACCGAACCGATTTTATGACTCCTTGCTCTTGAACACAAAAATGAAGAGATATCTAATCTCAACACGATCAAGTGGCAATGACACAAAAGTACCCAAACTATATGGTCGCAGTTAAGCTGTTTATTCCATGTGTTTCGGAGATAGAGCGTAAATTAAAACGAGCATGCTTTATTGATTTGATAAGGCTTTAACCATCGTATCATAATGTTTTAATGGGCTGTAAATGTCTACTTAAGCTTTGTTTGTAAAGGACCTGGAAAAATGCTCCTTTAAGGACTCGTTCACGAAACCACCGCCTTAATTTAGACACAATAAATTTACCCAGAGATAATATTACATTTTTATCAGTATTGTAAAAATAAAGCTTTTACGGTTTATAAAACTTTTACAACTTTAATGAAACATTTATATTCCTGTTTTACTCATTTTATTTACGTTTGCGGTATAGCCTGATTTTAAAAGCCATTAAAACTATAGCCCTGGAACTACGTCAAGTGGATTTATAAATATTCATCAACTCTAATCTACAAAACGAATTACAAAAAATATTGTATTTATAAACAGAGCAAAATCATTTTTTCGTGCGGATTTTGTAAACAACCTCCAATCAAACGATAGAAAGAACATATTTTACTACCACGCAAGAAATAAATCTGACAATTTCAAACAAAATCGTGAAACTATGTAAAGTTTGTTTTTTTTAGGCAAAATTTTACACAAATTTTGTATTCACGCGGGTTTGTTTACTACAAAGAGTTTTGTATCTATGCAAATTTGCGTAAAAATGGTCTCATTGTTAGCAGAACATGACGTTTAATCTACGATTTTTTAAATAACATAATAATAATGTAAAGCAGACCAAATGCAACAAATTCATATACAGGGTCCGTCATCACTTATGATCACCCTTAGAATCGTTTTAAATTTGAAAGATAATATTTTGATTAGTTTAGATTTTGTCTTTCATTAAGGAAACGCGAGCGTTCTGGGATATTCTGAATGTAATTTTTTTTTAATCTTTTGTGTTGTCGAAGGACATGTCTAGGGACACCCATAATTTTTTCAAAATGTCATACAAGCACCTTGTATATTATTTGATTTGTTTTTTAACAAAATTAAAGTTTTTAAAATAAAAATAAGTTTAAAAGAAAGAGTGAGTCCTAAATACATAATTATTTCTGGTCACAAATTACATTTGATCTCAACAAACAAAAATATTTATCATTTATCTTCTAGCACAAAAAGTTTAGTTTAACTGACATGCTCAAGACGAAACCAAAATTTTGAAATACCTAAGTAAAAAAATGTTAAATTTGGGTATAACATAATGTGCTAAATGTGCTAAAGTGAATCTAAAATAACGCCTAGGATGACATTTTAAAAAAGTGATGTTATATTATAAACATGTTCTTACCTAAGTGTCAAAAATAATAATCCTAGGTAATACATACAGAGTGTCTCAGAATTAGCGCTCCAGAGAGCAGGGGAGTGTGCCGACAGCACTACAAATGGTAAATTTCAAAACAAAAATTGATTAAGTTTAATAGTATTGGAAAAATCCTAATTTCCTAGGCAACGAGAGTGTAATGTTTATCTGACCAATGGGATTAGCTATCGTTTTTTCGTCTTAACTCGATTATTTTTTAGGCAAAAAAACTTATTGGATCAAATCTTAGTGTTGACAAAAATTATCAAACATTGGTGGCGCGCGTTTCGATACCAATGCTACTACCATCATCAGGAGACATGATTAAACTAAAAACTAACAAATAATTTGTCAGCGATTCAGCGTCAGCATTTTTTAACGAAATTTGGTGTTTGGGAATAAATTGTATTTTTGATAATTATTTTTTGGGGTAAAAAATTTTTGTTTTGAAATTTTGGTTCAAAATTGTTGTCTTCATAAGAATTTTCTCTCTGGGGCGCGAGTTCTGGGGCCACCTGTATTACTATTTCATTATTGCTTTTAGGTATTCAACAATTAAATATCGAGCGATCAAATAAAAACTCATTCTTAGTTCCCTTTGGAATATTATAGCGTTTCCTAATTGTCACTTTGACAGCAACAAATTTTGATGTTATTAGAAGAAAACTGTATGGAAATTAAAAAAATGGAAGGCATGAGTAGGTATGTGTTGTGATTAATTTTTCATAAGAAATCTTTTTGCAAAACGATTCGAACATCTTTCATTACCGTTTTTAAAAAAACTTTAGCTTGACAATGTCAAATTACTTGACAGCTACAAAAAACATGACAAAGACATGACTTGAAGTTTTAACGCCAACTGAGTTTTTTTTGACCTGTGACCAAATTTTGAAAAAAAAATTATACTGGAAACCATTAATTCTAGTTTTGCACATATTTTATAGCCATTTAAAAAGAAACTCGAAAATCGAAAAATATTTGATCTAATCCATTTAAAATAACAAAATTGACAGTTACTTCTGTTGTATTTGACAGTTACCGGAAGTTGATATTAAAACCATAAGTTGACTGTTTACACTAATGTCTATTTTGTAATCCTTCTTTCTACTGTAATTTTGAAATTTAATTTGTATAATTTTAAACTTTATAGTTAGTAACTTCCATAGGTATTTGGCATTCTCTTTGATTTTGTTTTTTTTTTAATTTCCTGTCATTTTAACAATAATTTTATATCTACCTAATAAGGTACTTTGAAATTTTTAACTTGAGAACTTATTTATAAAATAGAATATGCCAATTTGGCAACTTCTGACTGATCATGGAACGCATAATTTTTTAATGCATCTATCTGTAGCTGTAATTTTGAAATTTTATTTTATTTAGCTATACCTATACATATAATTTTGTTGTTTCTACTTTAGCGAATTTTGAAAATTTAAACGCTTCTACTCAAAAACTGTTTAAATTATAGGACGTTTCGTGAAGACATTTGTTTTATTTTGGAATATAGATTTAATTCTTCTCTAACTATAATTTTGAAACTAAATGAATCTAATAGAGCAGTATAAGTATACAAGCTGTCACAGAAAGTTGGCACTTTTTTTTAATATAAAATTTTAATCAAAGCTTGAGTTGATTTTTGTATTGCACATCGCACATGTTCAAGCACTTTCATTGCAAAAGCGCTGTGATTGGTCAACATTAAATGATTGCAACGTCTAAACATTGTAAATCAATGGTTTTAATGGAGATTTTTTTAAAAAGATGTGCGGTCGTTCTGGGACACCTGTATAAGTGAATTCTGAAAGTCTTCATTTAACGTCTCAAAAGTTTTCAAAATTTTAGAAGAATTTCAGAAGTTTTAAAAACTGCTTCTGCCCAATAATAATGCCTACATAATGTGGCTTAATATTTCTATTTTTCTCAAGCAGTCTAAGAATAAAAGGGCAAATTAATTGAAAGAATGTATGGTATGTTGTATGAAGTAATGTAAACAGATATCTGCAAAAAAAACGTCACAGAGAAGCGCTCCCTTCCTTTCTTCTTCACTTTTTGATTGTTACCATCGATTTGTTTTTGATGAAAAACTTGGATCTTTAACGTAGAAACCTCCTTTTTTGCGTGCAGTTATTAAAACCAAATCTTGAATAATCCTCGTTTGAAATTGAATCCGCTTCAATTCACCCCACTCCACTTCGGAATAAATTACTATGAGCGCACATCGACATGCCAAAAATCCTGTTCAATAAAATTAACAAAACGCATACAATTTTCTGCAACATATTGAAATTAAATTTGCATATATTAACATAACAGCCTGTCGTTCAGTCCGGTTATTGGCAAAAGGGAACAGCAGTGAACAGTCCATATTTAATAATTGACGATTGAAGGAGGTGTTAGGGCACAGCAGTTACGACCCTCACAGCTGGGCTGTATTGCCGCATAAACACACTTGATATGCAAATGGATAAGTCAGATATCGCAAATGGCAATACACAAGTCTGTTTCCACTTCCAGTGTTATAAGTTGTCATGTTAATTGTAAGATTTTGTGTTCTGAATTCCACGCACTGGAAACTCGGGGAAAATTTCAATAAAAGAGATGATGGAGGGTTATGGTGCATATTTCAATTAGGTATCTCAACTGAAACGTTCAATTAAGCTAATAGTTAGATCGCTAATTAGTTCTATTTGTCAGAACGCTACCAGTAGAATGCATTTATCTAATCGAAGTCAATTTGGCAAAGCGTAATGTTCTATTAAAATTTATTTGCAATAAATTATTGTAGGCTGCATATGACACCGTATAAATAGACGTGTTGTATTTTGCAGTAAAATTGCTTTTTATGACCTACTGTGTCGCTTCTAATAAATGTTTAACAACACGCTTGTTCTATTTACAATGGAAAAATGAATTGCTATAAAATATGAATACTATAACCCGCCGTTTAATATTAAAACTAATAATAAACTAGAATTAGCTGAAAATGTGTGCACATAAAACTAAAATTTACGGACCAACGCGGTTTTAATGTGGTTTTCTCTCAAATAAAAATTTTAAAATACAACGAGAAAACATGTAACAATAATTAGTCGTAAAACACGAAACATTGATTGAATCTGGACACAAAGTTATAAATAATTAAAAAAATTAATTATATTCGTTTGTCACTATAAACACACTATCAGATAAACTGTACTGTAAAACATAAGTAACAACCAGCAATAAAATTTCGAATACACACTCAACTTAAAAGTTAACGTGATATTTATATTCTTGGGGGCATTTTGCGTCCGGTTTATTTATAACGGAGCTTGGAATTACACTAAATCTGCTTAATGGGCAACGACACTTTATTTCTATTTGCTAATTCTTTTTATGTTTACGACTTCTTAGAGTTTGATGTTAAGTGATGTAGAATGTGCGGGAATATCGTTCAAGCTTGTCCGACTTCAAAATAAGAAAAACCTACATTTAAAAAAAATTGGCTATTGTAATTTTCTATGTATTTGAAAGTCGTTGAAATCTTTACATCTAGTGCTATAAGTTTTATTTTCATCCTCTTAATTTGTTCAATTGTGGAGTTTTTGAACAACTCATTTTTGATACCTTGATACCTTGATAGCTTTTGATTTTCAAATTACCTTTAGATTTTTTTTGGTCGTTTGGTCTCGTTTTTTATTCTTATTTGTTTTTTATATGTATGTAAATACTACGCATAAATCTGATTACATACAGGTGTCCTAGAACTCGCGAAGGACCCGATAAATACAGATTCTGTTTTGGATTCAAACAATTAATCTGCAAACGACATTTTAGATTTTATAATAAAGCAATTTAAAATTTAATGAGTTTAGAGTTTCATAGATTTACTAATTAATTAAATCAGATGCTTCATACTCGAACAAATTTTTCAAATCCTCTAGATACTTCAAACGAATAAGAAAGATTCTGCTGGTCTTTAAACATCTGAGAGTTTTTTCAGTTCTTGAATTATTTATTTTATTTATTATATGTATTTAATTATTTCGAAATCTTTATACAGGGTCCGTCTACACTTGTGTCCACCCCCAAAATCGACTTTAATTTTAAAAATAAAATTTTGAAAATTTGCATACGCTCATAGTTGACAAAGCTCTAGATTTGTTTTTTATCACTAATAATGTTGGCGTCGCGACGCCTTAAATATGTAATTTTTAGTTAATTGTGAGGGTTTGTGATATCAACCTCTAATTTATTTTTTTTTCAATATAAATGTGTTAAAAATATCTCAGTTGTCGTTTTAGATTCAATGCAAATTGTCTTCAAAATTTGAAAAAAAAATGCTGTTTTATCACGTTAGTTTCCAATTTTATTACGTCAAAATTGGGAACTACGTTTACACCCATCTGTCAACATCTTGTGTCCAAATGACATCTATCTTTTGGTTCGCTTTAGATTGTAACAAAAGTCTTAATTGGTGAAATTGTCGATTTGTCGATGTTAATTAACGATTTCTGGTGTCCATAAAGTGCAACATACCCGTGATAATCAAAATTAACCTTTATAAGAGTGAATAATGTGACTTGTGAAATTTTGGTGTAAACGTAGTTTGCCGCTGCGCTGTCAGAATTTTGAAAACTAACTTTATAAAACAGCGTTTTTTTCGCAAATTTTAAAAAATTGAATTCGCGAATATTTCTGCAAAAATTCGAAAATCGCTAAAAATTATATTTCTAAGACGTCGCGACGCCAACCAAACCGTGATAAAAAACAAATTTTTGCGTCAGCTTCTAGAGGTTTGTCAACTATGAGCGTATGCAAATTTTCAAAATTTTAACTTTAAAATTAAAGACGATTTTAGGGGTGGATACAAGTGTTGCCGGACCCTGTATTTTTTTTTATATATTTTTGAGTTTAACCTATTTATTTATATTCTTTACATCTCTCAGATTATTCAGACGTTTCTAATTTTTTGAATTATTTTAGTGTTTCCATAGATTGCATTAGGTCGTTTTTAAATCATTTGGAACTCATCAATCTTTTGCCATTTTAGATTATTTGGATACATTAGATGCTTTAAATTATCTTTGAAATCTTCCTATTTAATAATTAGAATGTAGAAAATTCAGGATATAAAATTCCAATAAAACGAACATTGTTATTTGATCTGGGAAAGAAAGAAATAATCGCAACAGTTTAAAGGCAGTAGAAAAATATGTCAAAATATGAGAGTCTAGTGGCAGATTTTATTATTTTTTTAAAAAATCTGTCTACGACCTTAAGAAAAAGTAAATAAAATGACATTATACTCGAATATAATACAATATTTTATCCATTACCCCTGCTGAAGTCAAGGAATGTCCGGTCTCGTTTATCAAACTCATTATAATTTTGAGAAGTCCAGTCTCATACATGTTAAGAAGATTAGCAAATTGCAAAGGTTCAATTAATATTGATTTTCGTCATTTTGAATGTTACTTCTTCTGGCGCGTGCACATTTCTATCTCGCCTTTGATAAATCTTAACAGAAACTAAAAATATTGCAAAGTGAATGAGTTAAGCCAAAGTAACAAAAACGCAACTACGGTTGTAATTAAATGTTAATAAAAATAAAAAATAGAATCTTTAATAGGTACTCCAAATTTCAGACTTTCAGAATTTGAGAACATTAAGAAACTCAGAGCTCTAAAGCATTTACATCGATCAGAACAGAAAATTTTTGAAAGCCTGAGAGTCCTGAAATAATGAAACTGAAATGAAATCAAAATACATTGAACGGGCATAAAAGACGATTGCACTTTTTTATTAATTAAATACTTATTGCTTCTTAAAAAACTATCAATCAGCTTATCACAACTCTTTATAATTGTCCTTAAAACTCCAATTTATTATCGTCATTATTGTGTCCACGAGCTTTAAAAGCTCACTATATCGCCGCCAAACGCCCATCAAGTTGCCATAGCATTTTTCAACCCTCCCTCGCCCTTAATTACCGGCGTTTTCTAATTAAAAGAAGACGATAAAAATGCCTCCGTTGTGCCATCCCGAGCTAAAATTTAATGTGTTGTTAACAGAACCTAAATACCTACTGAAGGACGTCCGAAGAAGCCACATTTAGTTAATTTATAAATAAATGATACAAGACACGTACAGTCCATATCTAAACGACTTCCCATCAATGTTACACCAATTAAAATAAGAAAAGGACGCAGACGACTGTGGCGTCAGCGGCCATCTTGAAATCGAGTCCACCTTGTTAACACGAGGATTTTTTTCAGAACAGGTTAGCGATAGTGGTCGTAGGTGTGGTCGAGGTATAAACTCCGCCTTCAGACAGGTAATCGAACACTTGTTATGACTGTACTTACCTGTGTTTAAACGGTAATGAAGTAAGTAAGCGTAAGCTTTCAAAGGATGGACAAGGATTCGATACGATAAGGATTTCGATGGTTGGACTCAAAAGGGAAGATTCTTTTACATTGAATTGTTTATGGGAAAACTAGTGTTGAGTAATGTGTGTTGTATATCTAAGTGAGCTAAGTACAACTGAAGAACGAGCTTTTAAAAGCAATGAAAAATTTACAACGAAAAGCTCGTGGTAGCACACTGAAATTCATCAGCGATTCGTGTTTGAACGCGTGAATATGAAAATCAATCAAATCGTATAGTCGTACAACTAACGTTCTGTAGTTGTTAAAACTTTTAATTTTTACAGAATTGGGCAATTTAACGTTTTTGATCTGTAGTAATTGTCGTAAAATCTTCCTCGATTGGATTTTAAATGAAATTGTTTTTAATGTAATTAACACCTTATTATTTGATCATTGAAGACATAGGTAGGTGTGTACCCCAAATATTTTGCGTTTAAGTGGTTTCAATGTGATCATAGCGAAAATTTTAATTTAATAGAAATGTAAAGAATCTTTGCATGTTTCAATCAAATTATGTTCTAATTTTATTTATGCATAATTTATAATTATAAGATTCTCTCTGACCGTCTTAAATTTTTTCTTTAATTTTTGGGGTAAGAGTTGGGTGTATTCAAAAAGCCTGCCGAACATTCTAAACCGTAATTCTACTTTTTAAAAAGCCCTTTGGTACTTTAAGACACCTCTAAGAAGGATGATGACAGCTAAAAAAAATATTTTATCCGATAGTTATCATACGATTTTAAAAGTAATCTGTCTTTAATTGTTTGCTAAGAAATTGCTTGCTATATTCTTTTTTTGACCTGCAATGCGTATTTTTTTAAGCCCTTTGTTCTAGTTTTCCATTCAGATACTGTTTTTTTTTTAAATGTATAAAATAATAATAATTTGGTGTGCCCAGTACTAGATAAAATCTAACTAATTTTTGTACAGTCGGCTTTGGAGTGCTCACTATTGGATGACGATATTTTTTTCGATTGGTTTTGAAGTTTTTAGTTTTCTTATCATTAACTTTTGTTTTCTAAATCACTTGCAAAATCTGTTTTGTTTTCCCATGTATTCTTCCACATTTCGCCACATCACATAACTAATAATGGGCAGTGCCGATTATTGAATAACCATAAGATTACTTATGATAAAATTACTAAATAAAAATTAACATTTTACATTTATTTAACAC
The DNA here is from genome assembly GCA_029298725.1 of Gnatocerus cornutus. Classification (NCBI taxonomy): domain Eukaryota; kingdom Metazoa; phylum Arthropoda; class Insecta; order Coleoptera; family Tenebrionidae; genus Gnatocerus; species Gnatocerus cornutus. Next base: position 4,002,621 of record CM055510.1, read on the forward strand.
TGTTTTTATCTAATTTAAAATGTTGAAGTGTATTTATGATAAAAAGATAAGAAACATCCTGTCAAAGTCCATTTCTTCTCAGTGATGTGTTCATATTTCATAATAAAGCACGGAATAAAAAAAATCTATTGGAAAAAGAGAACGAAAAAGAAAATTGTCTAAGAGTAAAAAAAGACAAAGAAAATTGAGAGAGAAAAGAAGCAGACATCAAATGTGCTATTCTGAGCCAAAAAGAAAAAACTAGGACAAAAAGACTTTTCCTATAAATAATTTTTAAATGTACTAATCTTTTTAGTTAAGTTTCAATTTTGGGTGCAGCTTTTTATCAAAGCATCTTTAGATTTAATTTAATTTTTTAATAAGCTTAAAGAGGTTCTTTTATGCAGATTGTCTAGAATGTCTATTTTGGGAATTTAATAGATCACTCGATATACTTTTTTAAGAATTTACCAAGACGACTTCTCTAAGATTCACTAAGTTTTTCTTTAATTTTTCAGCTTTCTTTATGTTTCAACTTCTTGGAAAATGTGCTGCAAATATTTGAAACATTATTGAACAATAAACTAAAATAGATAAGAAATATTGCTGTTTTTTTTTAAGTAAAAGAAAATCATCAAAATCTTTAGACATCAGTAACGTAATAAGTATTTTTTGTTTTAAAGAATTTTGCTCAAAAAGGGAGTGAGGGTTGTCTTTTGCTTTAACAATGCAAGTCTGAAATCAAACTCTTTACAAATTGAATACATCTTGCTCTTTCCAAACACCACTAAAGAACGAGAAAGAGATGAAGAAATATAGAGATTGGAAAAAGAAAAGCATAAATAGAACTAAGGGGTACAAAAAAAACAATAGTTAGTCCGCAAAGATATATCCAACAGAAGAGAACTATCATCAAGAACAAGTTCTTACCAACATATGGACATTGACAAAGTAATAGAAAGGAAGACTAAAGCGAAAAGATAAAAAGAATCGACTAAAGACGCTTAATAAAGACCGCTCAACAACAATAGAAATTAAAAGAAAGAAATCGATGGAAAAAGTCAAAAAGAAAATACATTGCACTGTTTAGACACTTAATGAAACTGAACCTAAGGAGGCGACAGAAACTAGGTAGACCAAGAAAAAAGAGGAAGAGGTAGAGTAAGTGGAACAATGATGGTGTATCTTGAAACCATTCCATTATTAGAAAGTGACGGAGTTGTAAAGAATCAAGACTTGGTGTTGAACTTTGTGATTTGAAATGAAGAACTAAAAAAGGAGAAACTGTACATCAGTTTGGATTAAATTCGAACCGATCGTGATTGTTGTATCAAAAAGCAAGGCACCTGGCTAACAAGTCACCAAGTTCAAATATTTTAGGGTAGCATTTTGAGAAAGTAGTGTCTGATTTATGGGCAGCCTGTCTGATTTATGAATTTTCCGCCTATTGGTAAATTTTTAATCCAAAACGAAATTTGTGCTTTTTTAACTAAAATAGAAGCTTTCTTTTATAAACTCTATTTGGATAAACTTTTATAACAATTTCATTGTACAGTTAATGTTAAATTTTTTAATGTTGCACCATTGTATACATAGCTCTTACTATTAGTTGCTTAGTTACAAAAACTGCCGAATGTAAAATTTTATTAGAAAGGCTTGAGCAGCATTGCCAAGTTTTTCCTTAAAAAAATCGTATTTCGAAAAGAAATGGGTTTAAATTATATTTGCTTTGATTTCTGAGGTGGTTTAATTGAACAGATCATGGTACTTCCACTTATGGATCAGGATCAGTTGCCTATTTTTGTGCGCCTTTAGAAGTCCCTAGTTCTGATGTTTTGCAAAGAAAAGTTTTATTTTTTTATTTATTTTAATTCTTCTGACATTTATTCGCTGAATGAATAACCTCAAAACGTGTTGGAACATAAAAAAAGAATGCATTACCGTGACGCCGATGTAAGCAGAAGTCAGTAGTATTAATTATCATTTTAAAGTACACATCTAATGTATTATAAATGTAATTAAAACAAACCACAATATTAGTCTTGTTTGTTGTACACACATCATCCTGCCATTAAATTCTCATTTCCACGCATTTTATCGTTTATATCATAGTTCATTTTTTCCATCACGCATTTTTCTTGGCTCGCTAATTGAATATTACACTCAAGCATTTCTTAATTACCTTGTTTAACTTTTTAATTACGTAATGTAAATGAACGCTTGAGCCTCCATGTGGGCTTAATTACGACATTGTGAGTTTATCAGTATTTTATTAGAAGAATTTTTCTGAAAATTTAAATTAATAAGAAAACGATTCTGTAAACAGTTGAAAAAATTTGAGATAAAAATACAGGTTTTTACAAAAAATGTTTAGAAGCTTGCATACGCTACCAGCATATTTAAGAGGGTGTATTTTTTTCTTTCATTAGCTTAGTTGACTACTTATTTAATTAAACACATTATTATCGTTGAAGAAAAGTTGTGTTCGTTTCATTTAAGCGGTTTAATTGAACTCTTCAGCAGGTAATTATTATCGTCGTTAAGATGACGAAAAAAATCCTAATGCCAGCACATTGTGTTGGTGGAAAGAGCAAATGACGAAAATTAAGCAAGATGTCTACCATGTAAATCGCTTCATTAACCATTTGACTGCTAAAATTATTAGCAAATAGCACACCATACTCGCTGTTATATGGCCTTTATGAACACTTTGCCATGTCCATGTTCCAATATCTTTAAGTTTACGATGCCGCAAGAATGTCATATCACTGGTTTTTATGAATACAAATGAAGCTTGTACTGTGAGTTTCACATCTAAGATAATTTAATTTGAAATTTTACGAGGCTCTTGATGACGCTCTTAAGGAATTTGTTATTAGATATTTTATTGAAGGTATTTTCGAGGCCGTAAATACATTTCCACATGGTATTAATTTCGATTCACGCGTTGAAAATTCCAACTGCAATCTCCTCTCCACCGCTTTCTTGTTCAATTTTGGCTACCCTCTTATAAGGAAATAAACGTTAAAACCTCTAAGACACCTTTAAAAGTCATTAAGTGTAGCGACCGTAAACAGTGCGGGTGCGGTACTTCGGTTTAAATAAGCAAACCGAGGCTGAAAGCTCCCCCTCGCCATTGGATTCTTCTTGGCCAGAGGATTACCATCGCATTTAAATAAATACATAAATATTACATCACTGAATTGTGTATAATTAAATTCGGGAGCCGCGGAAGCCGCTTTTCTGAATGCTAATTTCTCGCTGATTGTAATGGATGTTCATTTCAGTTTACAGGAGAGCTTTTGTTGCGATATTGTTTCTGCTTTCCTTCTACATTACTTTATTTATTTAATTTGTCTTTTGAAACACTCGATAATGCCGAGTTGACGGGAACGGGAACATCTTTGACGGATTTGCGGGAGCAAAAATAAATGCTAAATTAAATCAAAACCCAATTTTTCTACTATAATACATTTTCCGAAGTTAGTCAGCTTTTATTCAATATTTTTACCTTAATTTGTAAATGCGCACTATGTTTTTTTGCTTCACAAATAGATAAGATTGACGACAATCTATTTTCAAGGGATTTTTTTTCAGTGATTTTCAATAATTTTTTTTGAGGCAAAAACGCCGTTTAATACTTTTGAGTTATATACAGAGTGATTTTGAAATAGAAGCGGAAAAAAACTATTACAGCTTATTGTAAATGAAGGAAGTTGGCAGGTTTCGATTTTTAATTTGCTGTCTCAGTTTCAAGATAAAAATTAATGAAATTGAATCCAATTTTCATGCTACGCCAATGATTACTAAGGTTACTATGCATAGGTACATATTAACGAACAAAATGCTCTGCGTTGTTGTTAAGGTTATTTTGTGCATATCAGTGGCGCCGAGTAAGATTGGGATTTTGGAATTTCTACATTTACCTTAAAATTAATAAAAATCACCGAAAACGTCTTTTACGTATTTCCGTGAAGCCGTGATTTTTTTCCGGTTCTAATTCAAAATCACCCTGTATTAATTGAAAAAGCAACTCAAAATCTATCAACTGGCGCCAAATCTACAATATTTTACGAGTGGCCTCTGAAAAACAAAAAATTGAAAACTTTTCATCGATTGAGTTAGAAATTTTTTTTCCCGAAAAAATCGACCATCAAATTTTGGGTATTTGAGGGCGCATTCAAAAGAAAAAAAGCGCGAGAAAAACGAAAGCGCAAACCGTTTCTTTTTATCTGTTGTAATTTTGAAATTTAAAATTCACTTTCCCAATCTTTAATCGGTCGCAATTCAATTATTTGTTGCCGTACGTAGATTTTGACGCCGGATTTGGAATCAGCGTGAAATTCTGCGTAAAATAAGCCTAAATAACGCAAGGTTACTCTAAAACAAGCGAGAAATCGACCAAAGAAGGTTTATATACAGGGTAATTTTTTAAAAACGGCAGGAGTTGTAGAATTCTTATTTATGAACCGATTTGAAAAATTTTAAAAACAAATTGAATGGATTTTAATTTACCATAAACTGATGACTTTAGAATTTTTCTTAATGTCTTAGTATTTTTTGGGCGATATTCAACTTTTTTATTTTAAATTGGCACCCATATTTTTTTTTCATAATTTGAAAGATATTAATTATCTTGATTCAGAAATGTGCAGTATGTTCTACTTTTACAAAAAATATTTTAAAAAAATATATCAAAAATGAAAAAATTTAGGCAATAAAAAGTTAATAAAATCTAGGTGTGTGCTGTCAAATAACACAATACCATTATTGTAATGTCAAAAAACAGCAAATAACAGAAAGAATTGGCAATCTTTTTTGAAATTATTGTTAACAAAAGACAATAATTACAAATCAGAAAAAGCATCTACCTAATTTAATTAAAATACTGTTGAAACGCCATCCCGTTTTTTTCATTGCACAATTGACACCGTGCACTATTTTTTTTCAATTTTTCTAATTTTTTTGTAAAAGTAGAACATATTACACATTTCTGAATCAAAAAAATTAATATCTTCCAAATTACGCAAAAAAAAGTGGGAGTAATTTAAAATAAGAAAGTTGAATATCGCCCAAAAATACTAAGACATTAAGAAAAACTCTAAATTCATCAGTTTACAGTAAATTTAAAACCATTTAATTTGTTTTTTAATTTTAGAAATCGGTTCATAAATAAAAATTCTACAACGCCAGCCGTTTTTTAAAAATTACCTGTAGTTTTAGCCCTGATATTTTTGTGTTTGCTAAAATCGTCATTATATTTGAGATTTGACCAATTGATATATTTCGAGTTGTTTTTTCAATTAATATAGAAAGTATTAAACGTCGTTTTTGCCTCAAAAAAATGATTCAAAAACACCTTGTCTTATTTATTTGTTTGTGTTATTTATTTGTGAAGCAAACTCAAGTTATTTGTGTTCATTTAACGCAGAATTTCGCGCAGAATCCAAAACCGTGCAAATTTTTAAGGAACGTCAACAAATAATTATATTATGGCCGTTTGAATTTTTGGATAGTCGCCAAAGGATCAAATTTTTGAAGGTTCAAATATCGGTACTTCATATCTCGGAAAGCACGAGAGATAGAAAAATACAGTTTTTGCCACCGTTTTTTTCGCAATTTTTTAGTTAAGAATTTGGGCATATTTTAACCTAAAGACGAAAATTTGATTCTGTTGAAAAAAAAATCATGACTAAAATTATGGCAAAATTCAGCAGTCCATATTTTGCTTATTTTTGGAGCAAACTTGCGTCATTTGGGCTCATTCTCCCCAAAATTTCACTCAGATTTTATATTGGGGCTCAAAATCCACGTACGATAACAAACAACTGAGTTATGGCGGATTCAAGTTTCGGAAAGTAAATTTTTAATTCCAAAATTTTTAATGCTCAATATCTTCATCTGTTTCATCGTTTTTCTCGTGTTTTTGTCCTTTAGGATTCGTTCTCAAATATGCAAATTTGTTTTATGATGGTGCAGATTATCGACACCACCCGTTGAGAGTTTACTAAACTTTGTTACAAGCCATCGCGATTTTTTTAGAAACTTTAAAATCCTGTCGAATGGCGTCAACAAGAGTGCAAACGTGGCTTGCAAATGAGCACAAAAGTGCTTAAATAGCTCAAAACTCGACTCCATCCATCGCTTGCACATGTTAACACCGTCTGGAAGTGTGGGACAAGTCAGTAGCACCGCTCCCTACTTAACTCGTTGATTACTTATCGTACCTCGTTCAGCAGTCACCACCCTATAAACTGCATTTCAAACAACTTTACCGATGTCAACAAATAATAACGAAGTAGTATACATTAAATCCTTAAGTTTATGCATCAAGAATCGTCACTTTCGTACTTATTTCATAGCAAACTATAAACATTGCCTTCATCCTAAGATAAACGATGATAGAAACTGGTATTTAAAGTGTCTCCTTCAACAAGTAAAGTGTTGATGTGTCAAGAAATTTATGTTTTATAGATTGAACTTATCTGAAGCGGTACTTTTTCTTATGATCACTTAAATCATTATAAATCATACAAGGAGAGTAACGAGACGAAGTTTGTTAAATTTATAGAGTACTAATTCAGATAAGGTAATTAGAAGAGATGATACCATGTTTAGACTGCTTCTTTTAATTGGAATTGTTATCTTACCCGTTTTTAGATAGGAGAACATCTGTGGCATCGTAAATAAAGTAATGTTGAAACATGAAAAGGTCAGGCTATGACAAATAAATGAGAGATCACTTGAAAGCAATTGCTAATGAAGACCTAAACGGTAGCAGCAACCTTCGTCTTATAAATTATTTATTGTGAGGAGCAAGCAGTCTAGGTTTTCTCTTGATGTATATTATGTCTGATGCTTCAAGTTTATAAAACTAGTAATACAATTTTCTTGTTTACTTGGAAAGGTCTAACCGGTCAATAAACTGAAACATGTTAAAATTAAGCGAAACTGGATGAATGACAGTGGTAATTAATTTTATGAAATTTGTCAAGCTAGGTATTATAATTTTATAGAATGCTTCAACTACGAATCTGCGCTTCGTGTAAAATTAAGAGAGTTTTGTTTCAATTCGTCTACATATTCTGAAAGTTTAAAAAGACCAAAATATGAGATGAAAGCGGAATACTGAAATAGAACAATAAATTACGCGAAAGAAAGAAGTAGGATAATCTACAGTAAATTTATTTCTACAGTTTGTCCCCGGATTGAGTTCACAAGAGGAAAAAAAACGTTAAATTTTTCATTTTACAAAAAAATGACAAAAGAATAATATTTTTTGCTTGATATAAAATAAATAAATCTTTAATTAAAACTTTAATATTTTGAAGCTGTGTTCTTAAAATCGAAAAAAACAAAAAATAACGAAAAACTTTTTTATTTTTAATTTTGCAAAAAATGTCAAAGGAATGAAATTTGTTCCTTAACTCAAACCAATTTCTACTATTTGATTGACCTATTACCTGTTTTAGCACATAGTTCAATTCTAACTTGTAGTTCTTTAAAAATGTTTCGAATTTTCATTTTTTTTCCAATTTTTTAAAAATTACACACTATTGGGTAAATTTTTTTTAACGCACTAATTGATATTGTGAATCCACAGCCTGCTATTATTTAAATACGATTACAAAATTTAATAAATAAAAATAATAAAAAAATTAATTTTAAGAGTACAAACTAATAATTTTGAAATTTTAATTGCAGATTTTGAAATAAGCAAAAAATGTTATTTCTTTGTCATTTTTTTGTAAAATAGAAAATAAACTTTTTTTCCCTCTTGTGAAATTACCAACGTTATGAAATTTAATAATTGAAATTTGTAAATTTGTACCCTAAAATAGTAACGTTGTCAAGTTTTTTTCGTTTAACATACTTTCATTAGCCTATATAAATGCAGATTTCGTTGTTTTTGCCGCATTAGGAAATACACTGCACTCAAAATTTTATTACGTTTATGGCTTTGACTAAAAAGTCAAAATTTTATATTTTAAATATATTTTTTTCTTTGAAGTATTATTTTAACGTTTTTAAATTAATTTGTATTTTCTATTTACGGACATTTTCCCAAAATTGTTGAGTTGGCGAAACGTCATTTAAATGTTAACTATTATTAAAAGATCTCTATTATTAGATGAATCTCATAGTTTTGTCAAGCCTACTGACTCACAAAGCAGTGCTTTAAGAGGTTTCTTAAAACATCGGTAATAATTATTGAAAACAATGCATTGATATCACTCTATTAACACCGAATCAGAATCAAATATTTTTGTGTTTTGCAACATTTGTGACCTACGTTTCTCATCCTGTTTTGTCCTGTAAAACATAATTTTGAATCATATTTTGCATTGACATTCGGTGACCCACAAAACAGCGTAAAGATCAGAAATCTGGCTCGCGAGGATCTTAAACCTCCATTACCTATCTTGGGATTAATTATATTCTTCCGATTTAAGAGCATTGCGCACTGACAGCATTGACTTTTATAGTAGACTTATAAGATCTTAAATATTTCAAGTTTTTTTTTGGACATAAGGCATGTTGCTGAGTTATTATAGAAACAAGTATGATTTTAATATTAATCATTAAAAAAACTGTTGTGGTTGGTTAACTTTAAGTTGCTCTAATTTAACATGCAATGAGTTTAGAATTTTTATTCGTCAACTCACTCAGATTACAAGACTGAATCTGTGGTTAGCGAACATTTTGAAATGTCAGCATCAATAATGACGATCCACAGATTACACTAAAATTTTTGAAATGTCGGAAAAATGAGGACTACGATTTTGTGACCCCGGCTGAATATAGTTTTAGATGACGAATTCCACAGGAAAAAAGTTTTTTAATACAGACTCGCTTTGAAGTAGTATTCATATTCTAGTGCATTAATAAATAAACACATTTTAAATAATCTTGAATTATGTATGTCGAGCATTTTGAAATACAATAACTGTAATTTATCACGTTGACAGTTTACTCCAGTGTTTTTTGCCACAATGCAATAATTATTATTTTTAACGTAATGAGTTTGTTTTCTTTAGTTTCTCTGTTGCCTTCAATTTCGCTATAAATTTGTTTGAAAGCTTTAATAAATAAACAGTCTTTGATAACTGAAATATATTAAAATAAAAATGTGCATTTATGTAAATCGATTAAATTTGTCGGACTGACACTTTCTTCGCTGCATTCTAATTTTGATCCACCGACCAAAGTCAACCAAATAAATTCTCGAATTAGATGTAAGAGTTTATGGAAATGAGCAAAAATATTCTAAAACAACTTATCTACTCAGTTTATTTATTTGGTTTTCCTTTACAATTGTTTAATTTTGGAAGTTTTGAAGTAAATATTATGTATTTTTTTCTGAATGATTGTTTTCAAATTTTAACTTAAGGTTTGATCTATTTATTTAGAAATGCAAGAGATAAAGCCCACTAGCGGTTGTTGCCACTTATTAGACGACGATATGGCAATAAAGCTCGAAGTATATTGACTTTTGAAAATGAACACAAATTTAATTTGATGTTCAAAAAGATTTTGTCAGTAACTGCCGACACTAGAAAAATTATTATTGTTACAAATATTTTTAAATCTTGATTTAATGAATAAAAATAGACTTTAATTGTACAAATTCTTTAAGTGCTTGTATAAAACAACATGATTCTTTTTAATAATAATCAAAAGCGGTTTTGCATTTTAGCACGTAGATCTTAGCGAATTCCCACACCGATTGAACGGTTAAGACATGAGCGTAGAATCAACTGGAGTCAGAGGGCATAATTTCATTATTTATGTGTTGGTAACCGAAAACATCAAACCAGTGCTTTTTACTTTTATTTTAAAAAAACACTCTTGCATTAATTTAAAAGACATTTTTCACAACAAGAACCTTTTTTTTTAATGGCGAAATGTTGCTACATGGTACGCCAATGCCTTCAAGGTAACTGTCATGAAAAAGTCATGTGTCAAATTTAATTTTTATTTTTGTTTTGACGGAATGCGACTATCAGAAGGAGCTTTAGCCGTTTTCGCAAAAATGATCCGTTTTTGTGGTTCACGACAATCTTGATCACTCACTTTTATTCTTGCGAAAAATGCATTTTTTTTCAATTTGTTCAAAATCGTCTGGTGTAAGAAATGACACCCAAAAATTTTCTTTGATTAATATTGAAAAGAATCACCCGGTATAAGGCCGCATTCTTCCAATTTTTAGTACAAAAAACAAAAACGATGGCCTAAACCGGATCTGTCCTAGTTATCGAGGATATCTTAACTCCTTCTGATTTCTTTAGATTCCGTCGTCTCATCAGTCATGATTTTTGGCGAGTTGTTTTTTATTTGTTGTTTTCTTTTTTCTTCGTAGATTGTTGCAACTTAGACAGTATTTTTAATTGTTAAACGAGTGGGAAGGATGGTCTTTTTCGCAAAGCCATGAGTGCAAATTTGATCTTCATTTCAACTATGTACAATGAATGTGAAAGGCAACTTGATCATCCATAAAATTTATTGCAACATGTCCATAGGTACTTACTTATTTCCGCTTCGTTTAATTGTACCGTTACTAATAAAAAGTGTTTTTCTTAACCTCTAATCACAGTAAATAATTTTTATTGTATCTGTGACACATGAGATTTATAGCCATTTGTTATTGAACATAAAAACAGAAATCCCCATCTTTCGTAGATATGTTATATGCGTGGGAAACGTACTTGTACCTTGTAAGTACAAAGTGTAAACAAACTAAAACAAAGCAAGCACTTAAGTGGGCGATAAAACTTTTATCAAGCGAGTGTCAAGTAATTTGGCATATTTATTGGGTGCCTTTTAAGATAGTTGTTATGCTTTACGAGATGTTACAGTGGGAGGCACTCGAAATTTATGACTGGTTGTTAATTTCTATATTCTGATATCGAATAGACGCTCATTGTCTCTGATTTATCGCTTGGAGAACGAATTTTCCCGAAAATAAAACCTTTCCCACTAATGAATCCTCTTGTTGCAGTTTTGTTTCCAAGATGTTGTTATTTATTTACGAGGTTGCTCTTGCGCTTGAATCTAGAGCGATATTACAAAAGTCGTGTTCTATGCCGGTAACAACGAGAGCATGATTGCCGGTTATTTTATGGGACTCAGTGGGTGGCAGCCCTGATATATCGACTCGCTGATTGTCCGCGGTTCTTCTTCAGATGACCTCCGACCCGTGTCTCTGTTTCGAGATTTCTGCTGTATCTACAGTTTATCAAACGCTCTAGTGCGGTTATGGCTTTGACTTTTTAAATCGTTTATAGCCACCTAACCGCAAACCCCCATAATTATAATAACCCTCAAGTGGTTGGGTCTTATCTGGCTTGAAATGAACCGCAATAAATATTTTCAATCTCTTTTCAAATATGCAATTTAAAAGCGAATTGCGAGTTATTGATGACGTAATTTTTGATTTTTACACTTGATTCCTTATGCTTCTAAGAAAAATTAGATTATCTGGACCTAAGTCCCACTTAGTAACAGAAACTTTCAAAAAAAATTAACAATGTTTTTTCAAAAATAAAGATAATACTTTTATTAGAAATAATGGCTAACAAAGATATATTAAAATTAACCCAAATTCAACAACTTTTGTGGACTATTTAACCTTAAAAATTACTCCCACAAATTTCGTTCTTGTGACACCAAAAATGTGGAAATTAAACCGCGTTCAAGTTTTTTTTGTAATTTTTTTTTAGCTACTCGAAATAAAAATTTCTACAAATTCTCCTTTTCGCTCTAAATTTTTGTAAATCGGCACTGTAAATAAGACAGTCATGAGTGATAATCTCCACAAATTTCGTTAAAATCACATACCTAACAAATAAAGTAGTTGCAGAATCTTAAAAAAAATTGGTGACATTTTTATGGTCTTAAAACGAAAATTTTTAAAAATTCGATTTTTTAATCTAAATTTTTGCAAATTAATGATATTACTAAAACAAACAAAAGAAACAACATGTAAAAATTTCGTTCCTGTCGCACTAGAAATAACGAAATTACAGTGTTGAAAAAATTGACATTTTCACTGTTGTCCAAATAAAAATTTCTAAATATTCTCCTTTTTTTGAAATGTCAGCATCAATAATGACGATTCACAGATCACACTAAAATTTTTGAAATGTCGGAAAAATGAGGACTACGATTTTGTGACCCCGGCTTTCATTTCCCGGCTTCATTTTCACTGTTGTCCAAATAAAAATTTCTAAATATTCTCCTTTTTTTGGTCTAAATTTTTCTAAAACTCTTAATAAGACAGTTAAGTCTTATAAACTTCACAAATTTGGTTACAGTGGCATTAAAAATGAAGAACTTACAGGTCGTTTAAAATTTTTGGTCACATTTTTTTTTGGTTAAAAAACAAAAGTTTTTCTTCGCTCCTCGAAATCAAAATTTCAAAAAATTCTCTTCTTCGGTCTAAATTTTTCTAAATCGACGCTCTTAATAAGGCAGTCGAGAGTGATAATCTCCACAAATTTTGTTAAAATCACATAAAAAATAAAGAAATTACAGAATTAAAAAAAAATTGGTTGCATTTTTTTGGTTTTAAAACGAAAATTTGTAAAAATTCGATTTTTTGATTTAAATTTTTGCAAATTAGTGATTACTAAAACAAACAAAAGAAACAACATGCATAAATTTCGTTCCTGTCGCACTAGAAATAACGAAATTACAGTGTTGAAAAATTTGATATTTTCAGTTATCCAAATAAAAATTTCTAAATATACTCCTTTTGGGTTTAAATTTTTCTAAATTGGTACTATTAATAAGACAGTCAAGACTTATAAACTCCACAAATTTCCAAATGTTCCAATCCACGGATTTTTTTCTTTAGTAGCCCCAATTAATATAATTGCGTTTATCATCAATTTGAGTAAGTTTGGGTCAGTTGAGTAACAAAATCACCTCGAAATGTAGACCTGTAAGGAGTTGATTTGTATGACTGACCAGCTGGGAAAAAATATTTATTAGATGAGACCCAACCATTTGAGCGTTATTATGTTCATGAGTGTTTGCGGTTAGGTGGCTGTAAACGATTTAAAAAGTCAAAGCCATAACCGCACTAGAGCTTTAGTTAAACTGTACATCTATGCACGGATGATACAGTGTGTTTCGAAATCAATTTATCGATTGATAATTTTAATTAGACGACGTCAATGCTTGACGATTTTAATTAACAAGACGAGTTTTCTTGGGAACGCTGAATGCTATCTGTTTTACCCTCCGGAATGTAATTCATAGGTGGTAGGTTGGCAATAGATTCGACGAAACAAGACCATAAATCTCGAAGAGATTTGTTCGCAACGCTGCAAAATGAATTAAAAATCTAGAATGATTAATCCGAATCCAGCTAACAAGGTAATCCAAAACTTGGAAAAGGAAATACTTGATAGTGATATATGGTTTAATTAAACTTGTCTTACGCCGTGTATTCATTTGTTTCGGAAACAGATTGCCAACCTTTGTAAGAGGGCGCTTTGAATAGCCTTATCTGCCTTGCTGCTATTACTACATAATTATATGTTTTGATTTTATTTAGATTAGAGATTGATCTTGACGTTTACATATGTAGGATGACTAGTGTAAAAAGAATTTCCAATTAGATACTGAATGATCATTTTCCCTGAAGCCGTGCTCATAATTTCCACTTATCACCTCTCGAAAAACCCTCCGCCATTCCTTCGTTCCATGCTTAGCGAACATTAAACCTAGCAAGTCTACAATTCAAAACAAATCTCTGGTGTTTCCCCGTCGGTAATTAATCAAAATTAGAGACATATTCATAAAAAATTATAACCCTGGAAACGTACAAACCTTTACCATCAAATAGCGATTGGTTGACATTGGCAACTCGTTAGCGGACGCGTGACAACGGCACATCAAGCTCTAGCCCTGCCACGAGGCCCCGCCCTAGTCCAGAAGTTCGTACATTAGAGTAATGAGCCTACAGGGCGGACCGGTGGATAGGTGGAGCATTTAATTAGTTGATTTAATAAAGCTAGATTGTTCACGTGACCCTCATTATGACCAGTCAAACTGTTAATGCGGGATCGAGAAAAATGGGGGTGGAGGCGGCTAGAGGCGACTTGGAGAGGTGGGCGCGCGTGGTACGCTATAAATACATTTTGGAACTACAAAGCGACAACATGACTTTTATTAGTGCGAATCTACAGGGTGTTTACCTAAAGCTTTTGTCAGCTGGAATTACCTCTGCGCGAAGTTGCATTTTTGGAACTTCACCCATTGGTCACTCTGAACCGAAGATGTCAGTGACGTTTGTGCGAGAAAGTTGATCATGGTTTTCTACAACCAGAGTTGCAATTGGAAAATATTGGTGCGCCACTGGAAAAGTCCATGAGTAAAGAAGTCATACTGAGCCTTGCACTTGACGTCGCGTCTTTCTGCGCAAACTTATACTGGTGCAATGGAAGGCGGAGCTTTGCTAGTATTAAGGGATTACGCAAATGTAGTTGTCTGTGAGCTGCTCAAACGTTAGGATTGCGCTAAAATTAATTGTCGAGTCCATTTCTAGGTGACAAGAACTATACAATAAAATCTAACAATTTCCAAGCTAGAGCGTAAATATGCTCGCGCAGAAACACGTGTTATGTGTTAAAACAGACAATAAATAATAAATGCAGCAACTTGTAGGAATAGGCTGTTTCGGTAAATTCTGTAATAATAGTAGTTATTTGTGTACCAAGGCCAAAAAGTGTTTCTTTTTTGGCCGAGCCGTTTTTTAATGGCCGAGGCGATAGCCGATACACACAAGATGTTTTAGGTGACATTATTAAATTTGCAAGTTAATTAATTTTTATTCATGATTTATTGATTTAATCATTTATTACAACTAAATAATTGTAAATTTTTTTGAATCTTTCAGAAAAATTCAAATTTTCTTTTCGTTTCGGCAGGTGTAGCTTCACAAATTGTCTGAATTAGGTTTGATGTGCTTTTTCATGTTGTTGCAGCAGCATTCTCATTTTCAATAATTCAACACGTCTTTGTTGCACTTTACAGCAGTTTGTCGATTTGATTTTACCCAAATATTTATAAAATTGGGGGTAATGTCGGTATCTTGATGTAATATGCAAAACTATGGATAGATGGCGCCACCATAGATCGGCCAAAAATGTTTGCGGCCAGAAAAGACTTACTTTTAGGCCGCTTTTGAGGCCCAAAAATTCCGTTTTCAGTTTAAGTCGCCTAAAAATAATATTTCAGTTCCAAAGCTTCAAATCCACATTGATTAATTTTTTTTCCGATTTGTTTAAACACATCTTTCACAACTCTGCAACTTTGGCTCTATATTTTGACTCGATTCTTTAAAATACGAGTCCAGGAAAGTTTTCAAATTCTTCAAATTCTCGGTTTTGAATGTTTCAGATCCTGTAAATCTCTTCGGAGTTTTTTGGATCGTCAGAATTTCGTGTCTTCTGGATCCTCTAAATCTTTTAAACCCTTTGACACTTTTTGGATACTTTAAATTCTAAAATCTCTGTCATAAAGTCAATAGATGTCTCAGATTATTTGTATCTTGTCAGTACATTTTTTGAAGGTTTTCAATTGTTTTCTGATTTTTCTGCTTTTGTTAGCCATCCTGATTCTTCCAAGCTGATTTTTTAAATTCCATTTGAACAGGTACGTTCGCTTTTTGGTTTCTGAATTCTTTAGAATGATTCCCTTAGGGTGGGTTTTTCCAACTTTTCCAACTAGTTACGCAACTAACAGTTAAAAATAGCTATAAGTTAACTTCTAAGTAAAAATTTAAGTGTTTTTCCACTATATTTCAGCTGGGAGTTAGTAAACTGATTGTTAACCAAAAAATTTGTTATGTTGTCAAAATTTAGATGACGGTTTCTAGTTATTTTTGACTTTTATCTAAACTCCATAAGATTTATTTACAACATTTTTTTTTTTGATCTGTGATTCGTTGTATAAATTTTCTACCATATTTCAATTTTAGCGTAGGTAAAGGTGTAAACAAGTGGGACTTCACAAGATAAGCGCCATTTCCCAAAAGAACACAATTTTTATAATTACCAGCTGTAAACCTTCGCATCAGTAAAAAATAATAACAAAAAATATGTGCATCATAAGAAGATCCTGGCCAGCGAGCAAAAATATCTAAAATGGTTGTAATAGTTTGCACATTGAATGAGAAATATTGTTTTAGGTTTCTGCATAATTGTAATTAAGGTCTAAGAGAAGCCAAGGCCTTAGTACTTTTTTTGATTGACTTTGACGTAGTGCATTTATGAAGGCTATTTGAATTTGCGAGTATTTTCGCAAAAACTCAAAAATCGCAAAAAGTTATACTTTTTAGGCGTCGGGACGCCAAACAAACCGTGATAAAAAACAAATTTTTGCGTCTGCTTCTAGAACTTCGGCAACTATAAGCGTATGCAAATTTTCTAAATTTCTCGAACTTCATGTACCTACTAGTCAAATTAAATCATGAGTTAACTCAGAACTATTAGTTTAGGACAATGGAAAAACACTTATATGGTAGTTAACTATTAGATAATTAAAACTGTAAGTTAACTAAAGATGGAAATACCTAGCCTTAATGTTTTGGTGTTTTAGTTCTTGAATTCTATAGTTCTTTAGACTGCTTGTAGATTTTGATGGAGAATTTCTCATTAAAGGGAAGCGTTCTGGGACACCTGTATGACTATGGGGATATATAAATAAAAACTGCAGACAATATCAAAAAAATAATTTGAACTTGGCAACTAGTCTTAGAAGAATATTCAAAATTTAAAGAATTTCAAAACTTTAATTTTAAAATATTTGCATAAACACGGTCATATTTTATAGATTCGGTTCGCCTTTAGTTTATGAAACCTACAAACGTCTAGATTTAATAGTGGATGAAGTCACAAAACGTAATAGGGCGAGAGTGAAAAAAAGACCCAATCAATTACACAATAGAGAATGGGAGCATAAAATGCGTTTGTCCGTGTTCGATCACCCTTATCTCAGAATTTCTCTTGAAAGATAAAATCTGTCTCCTCCCTGTAATTAATTCGATCCTTTGGTCTGTACCAAATTAGCCGTTAAAACAAAAGTTTTATAATTCATTAGAAATCGAAAAATATCCCTAATTACTTTCTTAATTCTTTTTGGGGAATGTCAAGCTCAATTTAAATAATAAAACTAAGACAATAGGGGTAGCACTTTTCATTTTTAACCGCCGCCGAACAATAATTAGGCATTCCTTGATTATTTCACGTAATTGTCTGAGTCTTGGAAGTTCTTAAGAGTGTCATTAGCAATAATGGATGAGTTGGTTCACCAATCAGCGGTCAGGACGATCCGAATTCGAGTCGTTAACTCTGAATAAATTATTGTTTCTCAATTAGTCTGTCTCCGAGCAAATTCATCGCTTGTGAAAAATTACGATTTTTCTATTCACCGGAATTAATCGATCGAATCATTTTACGGAGCGATAAATTATAATTAACATAAAGCGTAGTCGCATTCGCGAGCTATAAATATTACAAGCTTGACTAAATTTAAATCCTGCTTGTAGTACTATTTCAACTAATTATTTTTGTGTAGTTGCTCCGTACGACGTTCAGACAACCCATACATCACGAGCGGAACACAGAACCATTTATTAGATTCTGACGGTATCTTACATGGGATTATTCAAGACCATACACCTACTAATTCCCCAGAACTGCATGAAGACGTCGTTTAATTGCTTTTGGCAAAAATTACTCCGGGAAGTGCTTAAAATAGTTAAGTCTGCAAGGGGTAATAAATTATGGGCGAGTGCTTAATTTTTTTCTATAAATTTCTTATCAGGATAATAAATCTTTGATTTTTTAGATTTTTTTTTTATTCAGTTTCTATAATTTTCTAAACACTTTCGCTACCCAGCCCGCTCTTCAGATTTCGGTTTCTGCAGTGAGCTGTCACAAAAATGACCAGGCCAGAGCTTGGGTCTAATAACCGCCATAAAACAATCAGCTTAACATAATAAATTTTTCAAAGCAAATTGTAGAACCTAGAGATGCACTTTCTTATTTGTTTCTTTACCATTTAAAAATACTGGAATTTTTTATAAAGTAAGATGCATTTTATAAAGTAAGGTGCGTCATATATTCGAGGTATATTATACAGAGTGTCCCAGAACTCGCGCCCCAGAGAGCAAGGAAGGGTGCCGACAGCAATACAGATGGTAAATTTCAAAACAAAAATTGACTAAGTTTAATAGTATTAGAGAACTGATAAAAAGTTAACAACCAATCCCAAAAGCTTATTCGAGAAGTGGAGTAAATGGCCATCCCAATTTCCTAGGCAACGAGAGTCTAATGCTTAACTGGCCAATGGATGATAGTATGTGTCCATACTTACCAATTTTCAAATTCTGTTCGGCTTCGGGATTGGCTACAGTTTTTTTGTCTTATCTCGGTTATTTTTTGAGTTAAAAAATTATGGTTTCAAAATTTTGGTTCAGAATTGTTGCCTCCATAAGCCCTTTTTCTCTGGGGCGCGAGTTCTGGGACACCCTGTATATTTAAAATAATAAAAGAAGTGATCAAAACCGCGACTAACTGATTGAAGTAACATGAGAGCACAAAATTGCCTAATTTATATTTTTTAAATTTAAAAAAAATCAAAATTAGTTGGAAAACAAATATGCGCCTTTTGTTCAAATGCTTACGGCTTATGGTTGATTAAGTTCCAGAATATAACACTTTTTTATCACTCAGTTTTTTTATCACTCAAAAAGTGAAATTTCGAGTTTTGGTGGAAACTTTCGCTAACTCTTTTTTTTAACATAACTGTGATAAAAAAGTCTCTGTTTTAATTATAAATTTTATGCAAATTGTGTTTTAAATTTGAGAAAAAACGCTAATTTTCAATATCATGACGAAACACTTGCATCGTATGGCTTTTGTTACAATCTAAAGCGAACTAAAGGATCATTTGGTGTATGCGTTTCCAATTTTGACTAATTTGATAAAAAAGCATTTTTCCTTAAATTTTAAAAACAATTTGAACCAAATCTGAAATGACAACTGAGATATGTTTAACACATTTATATGTAGGGGTGGGAGGGACATAGTGGTAAACTTAACAATCAATTAGTCACGCATTCTAAAATAATAGAAATTAACAAAAAAATTTTACTAAATATCATAGACTAATGTATTGCGAATGATTTTTAAGGTACTATTTTTGATTCTAATAAAAAACTTACGCCATGTGAGCATTATTTTGAAAAATGGGATTGGGTGTTTGGCTCTACTATGCCTCAAAAATCGCTAAAACTTACAAACTACATTTTTAAAGCGTCGCGACGACAAAATTATTGGTGATAAAAAACAAATTTTTGCTTGAAATAGGTAGTTGTTCCTAGTACACTTTAACAAACGCTCTATTGCGGTTATGGCTTTGACTTTTTAAATCGTTTACAGCCACCTTACCGCAAACACTCATAAACATAATAACGCTCAAATGGTTGGGTCTCATCTAATAAATATTTTTTCCCAGCTGGTCAGTCTTACAAATCAACTCCTTACAGGTCTACATTTCGAGGTGATTTTGTTACTCAACTGACCCAAACTTACTCAAATTGATGATAAACTCAATTATATTAATTGAGGATACTAAAGAAAAAAATTCGTGGATTGGAACATTTGGAAATTTATGGAGTTTACAAGTCTTGACTGTCTTATTAATAGTACCAATTTAGAATAATTTAAACCCAAAAGGAGTATATTTAGAAATTTTTATATGGACAACTGAAAATGTCAATTTTTTTCAACACTGTAATTTCGTTATTTCTAGTGCTACAGGAACGAAATTTATGCATGTTGTTTCTTTTGTTTGTTTTAGTAATCACTAATTTGCAAAAATTTAAATCAAAAAATCGAATTTTTACAAATTTTCGTTTTAAAACCAAAAAAAATGCCACCATTTTTTTTAATCCGATAATTTCTTTATTTTTTATGTGATTTTAACAAAATTTGTAGAGATTATCACTCTCGACTGCCTTATTAAGAGCGTCGATTTAGAAAAATTTAGACCGAGGAGGAGAATTTTTAGAAATTTTGATTTCGAGGAGCGAAGAAAAATTTTTGTTCTTTAACCAAAAAAAAAATGTGACCAAAAATTTTAAACGACCTGCAAGTTCTTCATTTTTAATGCCACTGTAACCAATTTGCAAAAAAATTGATTAAAAAGTCAAATTTTTAAAAATTTTTGTTTTATGACCATAAAAATGCCACCATTTTTTTTAAGATCCTGCAACTACTTTATTTGTTATGTGATTTTAATAAAATTTGTGGAGATTATCACTTTTGACTGTCTTATTTACAGTGCCGATTTACAAATTGTAAATTGTAATTGTAGAAACTTTTATTTCGAGTAGCTAAAAAAAATTACAAAAAAAACTTGAACGCGGTTTAATTTCCACATTTTTGGTGTCACAAGAACGAAATTTGTGGGAGTTATTTTTAAGGTTAAATAGTCCATAAAAGTTGTTGAATTTGGGTTAATTTTAATATATCTTTGTTAGCCATTATTTCTAATAATATTTTTGTAAAAACATTGTTAATTTTTTTTGAAAGTTTCTATTACTAACTGGGTCTTAAATTTAGATCTAATCTAATTTTTCTTAGAAGCGTAAAGAACCAAGTGTAAAAATATGCCCAAAAAAATATTTTTGGATCAAAAATTACGACTATTACGCACGATTTGAAATAAATAGTCATCAATAACTCGCAATTCGCTTTTAAATTGCATATTTGAAAAGAGATTGAGAATATTTATTGCGGTTCATTTCAAGCCAGATGAGACCCAACCACTTGAGGGTTATTATGATTATGGGGGTTTGAGGTTAGGTGGCTATAAACGGTTTAAAAAGTCAAAGCCATAACCGCACTAGAGCGTTTGATAAAGTGTGCAAAAATCCTTATTAATATAAGAGGTTTTTTTAACATTTTTCCTGTGGTCCAATAATGCAGTGCAAAGATGAAAATACAGTTCTATTATTTTCCTATTGCCATTTTCAAGAAAGAGCTATTATTTCACAAACACCTGGACCTCTTGGTTTCGTCAAACTACCTGACCCCACCATAAATTTTGTGCTTGTAAATAGAGAAGTACTGATTTCTCTGGTTTGCCCGCAATTGCTGATTGTAAATTACAAAATTTCAGCTTCGATTTGAAATCTAAAATTTTACGCTACGAATACTCGCTTAATTATTGGAATATTTTTTAAAACTTAGGACCGTTGTATTCAGAACGACTTGCTTTACAAACCGATTGGATTCATTTTTGATGCAACAACGCATACCGAAATTACAGTCTTCAGCCAAAATTGATGCAATTTAATTACCGTTCCAGGGGCGATATCAATAAAAAAACATGCAGTTTGTAGATAACTACAAGGACAGTATATATTCTAAATTTCAGTTTTCTAGTCCAAACCGTTTTTGAGTTATGATGGCTCCAGTTTACATTGCATTGCCCCTAAGGATTTTAGGTAGCGACCGCTCTTAATTTATTAAGTTATTTTAGCATGAAGTAGTTATGCGAATATGCAAAATTATAATTGAGTTTTAAACGCATTTAATTAAAGTAATTTTTCATAAAATCTACTGTTTATTCATGAGGAAGTAAAAAATTGTAATACATTGAAATAAACACACATAAATGACGCTCAGCTCGATTGTCTGCGTGTGTTTATCTAAAAAATTATGCATCTGCTGCAGTAGAACAACGAATAATACTAGAAGAGTTATTTCTCACCATAAATATGTAAATTTCGCAATGTACGAATATGTTTGAGTGTAGAGGACATGAATATTTATCAACAAACTAAAATAAGATCTCATTATAAAAGTCCTTTGAAGCAGTCGAAATGAAGCCGTAGAAACATAATGGCATTTATTATCATCTCGAGAATTAGAGTTTCGGAATCACACATAAAATAATCATAATTTTCAAGTGTGTGCCAAAGTCTTATCTGTCTAATTAGAAATTATTATTGCGAGTTATCATAATAATGTCGTGTTTAATTGGGCATTTTTATACGTATCTTCTAAGCGAAATTCCGGTCCAAATTGAATGAGAAAATTCGGTGGAAACAAAGAGAAAAATTTCGCTATATTCAGATGCAAAACCGTGTCTCTGATATATTCAGCACTCAATTATAATGGTAAAACTCAATATCACGGCAGGATTTTATTATTATCCAGTCCAGGCCGTGTGTGTAGTTCATAAAACGTCCATTAGATAAACCGGCACGTAAAGTTTTTATTCCCTGATCCTGTGATGGGTGTTATACAGATCGCGAGTAGCAAGCACAAACACTCGACGTGTTAATCAACACCAGGTCATAATTTCCAATTTCAATTAAGTGGTCTGGCTGAAGCATGGCTGATATAATAAAAGATAGCGATCCCAGTTATCTCATAAAGTAATATCCCATACACACATCCGGTATTACTGGGAATGAAGTGGCAGCCAATGATGAACGGACGTGCGTGGCATTCAATTAATAAGTCCGGGCTCCGGAGTTAATCCCGGACTCGTGTCCCAAGGGGACTACGGCTTGTCATTATTATGTAGATCACACGTTGATCCGTTTGTTCGAGGGGTCAAATCGATAAAATAGTTTTGGCGTTCACATTTTTCAGCGACTGTTCAATTACCGCTAAATTAGTTTTTATTACTAAAAATAACATGGTATGATGGCCGTGGGAGTTTGGGAAAACTCTTTTATTAAATGCCGATTAGATTTAATTCAGAAACTAAACAAGTTTGACACATATAGCTTTTGTTAAGTTTCGAAAGCAATAAAAATTCGGACAGCTGTCAAATTTGCTTAGTCCCTCTAAAGACATCATAAAACGTCATAAAGTGATAATCACTACATTACCCGAAAAGTTGGAACCGAGTATGATTTACAAGGGGTTTCTGCAGCCCACAATACAATAGGTTTGCCAAGGTCTGTTCTTTTATGTAAAATCTCTAAAAACTGTTTTGGTTCAAACACAAGCAACAATTCTTCTAGTCCGAGAGCTTGAATCATAAGCTAAATAAACCAAACATTTTTTTTTAATGTTTTATGAGGAGTTGATTAAAATCTACTGGAGTGGCTAATCGCAACTTAATCGAGGTGCCTCAATTATCTTAATGCTAATTAGTAATTAGTCTCCTTCTTATACGAACACAAGTAACAATTCTTCTGCTTTGACCACAACTATCGCCTAAATTTACTTAACCTTATGAACTTTTGGTAACTAAGCATTCGAAGTAAAATTAATGAGAAAATACGATTTCGTCTATGAATTCTAAAAAGATTCTGTACTTTCATACTTATTTTATTATTGAAAAGATAAAGATTAGTAGGTGACAATTTAAAAGCACATACAAAGAAAATACAAACGTAAAAATGCCGTAAAAGACGGTATAATTTAAGTAAATAACAAAAAAATAATTGTACTATTTCTTTCTCAGGAGAAAGATTTAAATTGTAAGCCGCAAATGGACATTTTATTTCAACAATCGTGTTTTTATCTACGAGCCCGTCTGTTTAAACACCCAAAAAACACATATTTTTGCTTATGAATAGACCACATGGTTGTATAGAAATTAAGTTTTCTTTTTTTGTAAATCTGCCTTCGCAATTTTTTCAAATATTTTGTCATGGTTTATCGATTTGGCATTTAAATTAAAAACTTGTATAGAATAGAGTCAACAAGTTCTGATGTGTTTCCAGTTCTACGTTTACAAATTTTTGCAAAATTTGATGTTGTTCATCATCATTAACCAAATTAGGGCCCGATTTCATGTTGACTTGCGGCATTCCAAATCAGAGTTGCGCCTTAGCAACCCCAATCAAAGTGATGCTACCTTAGCAACTGCGTCAACGCAATTTTGCGTCACTGACTTGAAATCGAGCTCTTAGTGCACTTCGGTAAAACTGCGATTAGACACGCCAATAGATCTTGAATCTGCTCAAAACCGAATTCTGTTAAAAAGTTACGTTTTTTAAAAAAGATAACACATTTTGTGGTCTAAATTGGTCTAAATTGTCACTAACAGTTATTTTTATATGATTGTAATATGGCGCAAATTGTGTCAAGACTATAAAAATGGTGACATACCAACGACCAAAATTACTTGTATAAAAATTTATGTTGTGCTAGTTGTAAAACTAAATGATTTTACAAACATAAATTCAAAAGTTCCGCAATTAAAATTAAAAGTTGACTTGTTTTGCAATTTTTACAATAGGATTAGTTTTTGTAAATTTACTGATTTAATACAGGAAGTAATTTTCCCGGTGTATAAAAATTTTGACTGTTACTTGTGACTTCATCACTAATCAAGCTTTTATCAAAATCAAACTGTATATTCAATATTCAGGGAATGGAGGGTTGGTAACAAACGCAGGTACCTACAAAATGACCCATGGAACTTGTAAATCTTTCGACGGTTTACTGCTTAAATTACTTGCGGTTTAAGGTAATAAATCAATCTTTGCTCACAGAATAAGACCAAACTTTTAATAATGAAATTGAACGGAATCATATCTCCTTTATTTATAAAGCAAAATGAACCAATTTTGTAAGATGTTGTTTTGATACATAGTTCTACTTAATGCTATTTTCAAAATACTAAAATAACGTCAAATATAGTGTGAAATGGAAAACTGTAAAATTGTGCATCAAATATCTTCAGTTTCAAGAAAATTCCGAAGTTTTTTAAAAAACTAAAAAAACAGTCTTTTAGTAATGGAAGTAACAAACCTATACTCGAAAACTAAAGTCGATATTTTTTTTAATAAAAAAGTTATTTACCCGTCAATTTCCATGGGATCTCCCATAAGAGAAATGGGTGAAGACTCCTCTTAATAAAGTACACGATTCTGTCACATCGCCATTTCCGAATCAAGCGCAGTCAAGTCCAGGTCCCCCGGCGCGAATCTGGAGAACCCTCGCGTGGATTATAGCGAAGATGTGCTCATGCCATTCGAATCATATTGCGAGATATCTATCTAAGCTCCCTTTTTCATGCGTCCCGAGCTGTTGCCATTGTTATATCCGCGTCCACAATATCCAGTTCACTGTCTCGGAAAAATCTCGCAAAACCGACATTTTCCACAAAGCGTCGCGACGTCGAACGCTTCCACGAAATAGCGAACCTTCCTAAGAGATCAATTTTAGTGGGTGTATTTCAATCAAAAATATATTTGGAAATGTCGAACGAATCCTGTAAAGGCGGGCATTGTATAAAACACAATCTTCGACACGAAATTAGTGGCTTTGATAAATATGGATGAAGTTGCATGATTTCGTGGTTCCCAGGCTTTAATAAGCTGCCCATAAAGATAATCTTCTGAAAATATTTGACTTCACACCACGTGTGATCACAAATCAACGTATAAATAATACAGAGTGTGTGCTTAGTGAATGATTAATATTTCGGGGGGCTCTCTGTTCTGAGCCCATGATCTCAGATTACGCGAGTCATACTCTCTGAATACATCGGCGTTGGCTTTTCCACCCTCCGTGTTTGTATGGTTTGGAAACAACAAGGGTTGCAGATCGCTTACAGAAGGATAATTACACTTTTCTATTATTTATAGATCACATGCATTCGCGCCTTTTATGAATGAAGAGAAGTGCAGAAGACGGCTGCAATTAATTGTTGGCCTCAATGATTAATCAGCAAATTGTTAGATTTTTATTACAGAAAATTAATTAATAATATAATTGTTCTAAGTAATATGTAATGCAAGCTTTATTATTTTGGCAATCCTTTCAAAAAAGTAGGGTGCAGTGTAACGAAACATGAAAAGAAAAATTTATAAATCATATTTTTGTTTATAGGTAGACATAGAATTTTGTTTTTTTTTTAGTATGCCTTCAACACTCGTAGCTACCTCAAAAATCGTCTTTAATTTTAAACATAAATGCTTAAAAATTTGCTTACAATTATAGTAGTTTTTTATCACGATAGTTTGGCGTCGCGACGCTTAGCACATGCATTTTTCTCGATTTTCAAGTGTTGGTAAAATAAATCGCTAATTTATACAGGGTCCGGCAACACCTGTGTCCACCCCCAAAATCGTCTTTAATTTTAAAGACAAAATTTTGAAAATTTGCATACGTTCACAGTTGACGAATCTCTAGAAGCTGACAAAAAATTTGTTTTTTATCACAATTTGTTTGGCGTCGCGACGCCCAAGAAGTATAATTTTTAGCGATGTTTGAGTTTTTGCGGAAATATTCGCGAATTCAATTTTTTTTCGACATAACTGTGACACAAATAATTGAGTTTTTGTTTTAAATCAAATACAAATTGTGTTTAAAATTTGCGAAAAAAACGCTGCTTTATCAAGTTCAAAATTATAACGGCGCAATGGCAAACTACGTTTACATCAAAATTTCACTTCATTCACTTTTATAAAGGTTAATTTTGATTAACACGGACACGTTGCACTTTATGGACACCAGGAATTGTTAATTAACATCGACAAAGCGACAATTTCACCAAGTAAGACTTTTGTTACAATCTAAAGCGAGCCAAAGGATAGATGTCATTTGCGACACAAAATGTTGACAGATGGGTGTAAACGTAGTTTCCAATTTTGACGTAATGAAATTGGAAACTAACTTGGTGAAACAGCATTTTTTTCTCAAATTTTGAAGACAATTTGCATTAAATCTAAAATAACAACTGAGATATTTTAAACATATTTATATAGAAAAAAAAATAAATTAGGGATTGATATCACAAACCCTCACAATTACCTAAAAATTAAATTTTTAAGACGTCGCGACGCCAAAACTATTAGTGATAAAAAAACAATTTTTGCGTCAGCTTCTAGAGCTTTGTTAACCGTGAGCGTATGCAAATTTTGAAAATTTTTTCTTTAAAATTAAAGATGATTTTGGGGGGGGACACAGGTGTTGCCGGACCTGTGTTGACTGTATTTATTTCAATATAGCTATGTTGAAAATATCTTCATTTTTATTTAAATGTGCAAATTGTGTTGAAAATTGAAGGAAAAAAAGTTTTATCAAGTTTCCAAACTAATGACATCACAGTTGGATAGTACGTTTATACCAAACTTAACTTTAATAAGAATGAGTTAAGTGTCATGTGACAAGTTAGTGTAAACGTAGTTTACAATTGTCACGTCATGAGTTCGAAAACTAACTTGACAGCAGTTCGTTTTTCTTTAAATTTGCAGGAAATTTATGATAAAAATTTTGAGATTTTTAATGTTTATTTATATTGATAATAATTTCAATTAGCAATGATTTTACAAAAACTTGAAAATTTATTAAAATTACACTTTTTGGGCCGTCGCGATGCTAATCTATCGATGGTAAAACAATTTTTTTCTTCAGATTCTAGAGCTTGGTCAACTGAAAACGAATACACTACCGCTCAAAAATATTTGCCCACTTAAAAATATTATTAATACTTTTGCGATTTCGCGGTTATTTCAGCTGATTTTGCGTTAAGAGAAAATTATTGCGCGGGTTTTCACACCCAACTAACTTTCTTCACCAATTCTGAACAAAACTGCAATTTTTTGAGAAAAACTTGAAGAAATTAAAGAAGTTTTGTTGTCAAAGACATTCACAATATTAAAAAACGGTAAACGTCAATCAACACTTTAGTTTTCGCATTTATAGGCTGATGGATTGTGAAAATATGTGAAACGATGACTTTTTCAAAATTTCGAAAAGTACTTTAAAAAAATTAAAAAATTGATATTTTCTAAAACATTAAAAAGCATCAATGAAGTATATAAACATAAAAAAACGACAAACAAAAGCGGAAGAAAGAAATTATTTTGGAGTTACTTAAAAAAATGTTGCTGGGCAAATACTTTTCAGCATTTTCAAATTTTTATCTTTGAAATTAAAATTGATTTAAAGAATGGCTACCCGATTTTTTTCGAGCTTTTCACATATTGCTAAATTGTGAAATTTGCTTGAAATTTTATTAGCAGTTAAATGACAAAAATTTTTCTGATTTTACAAATCTTCATTAGATTCTTTGTACCTACTATTAGGTTCTTTTGTTAGGTATTATAATTCAACGAATTCCATCTGATTTTTGTAATTTTTCTTCAGATTTTACCAATTTTGTATTTATTATGACCACATTAAAACTACTAATTTTTAATAAGTTTTCTTTTTATAGCATTACTGACAATTTAGAATATTGGCAATACTAACTTTTCAAGAAAAATCTCGTTTTTATTGTCACCAAAATTCAATTTTTGACTAAGAATTCAAAGACATTTTGTGGTATTTTCTAGAAAAATTTCTCAATGTTTAGAATTTCAAAAAGCTTAAAACTTGTAGTTACCTATAATTTCGTAGAGACGCTAGCAATTTTTAGAATTTTAGACGCTTTACGAAAATACGAATGCATTGAGCATTTATTCACACAGTTCTGCATTGAGCTTTCTGAAAATGCGATTATTATCAAACAATTTTTTGTAATACCTTTAAGAGCTGTATTTTGTTAGCTTTCATTTTCTTCTTTAGGAAAGTGAACAATCTGTGAAATCCTCTGGGGATTTAAAACTGTGTACTTACCTTTTCTTTCTTCAATGATAATAAATCTGAAGCTGAAGTGTTAAAGGTAAACACTGTAAGAATCTCCTGATAATTAGTAAAAAGTTGCATGAAGTAAAAACTCGTCCGCTCAATCCCCAGATTCATTACCCCTTTCAAAGTTGCTATCGGTTACGAGCGCTCATCTCCGAATATGAGGAAAGGTATTTCATTAAAAAATAATACATTTTTATTATTAAAAGTGTAAAAACGTGCCGGCATATGCAATAAAGTTTATGAGGTAAAAGAATAATAAAGCAGCGTATCCAGTGAAAACAAGCTAATTCCCTTCTTTGTCCCCAAAGCATTTGACGTAAAGTTCCGGAGCAACTGACGTCAGGACATGCAAATTTCATAGCCCAACTCGCGCCGCACTGTTCAACTACATTATTAAAGGCAATTTCTTTTATTCGCGACAAAAATACAATGCTACCAGTATTCGGTTGTTGTTTCGCTTAATTGTCAACACTTCTTTCAGCATTTTTATGTTTATTGTCTGTATACAAATGTCCTCAGCTGCTAACAATACTGCCAAGGATATTTCAGTTTTACTTTCTTTTGTCGCTTTCAAATGTAAATTGCTGCGAAGGGTATTTTCAGGTTGATTTTTATGAAAATAATGATTCCATTGCCATCCATTTCCGCTATTTCTAAGTCTTTGTCGAGGGGACGGGACGTGATTAATATATTAGGCTTTGCTTGGTGGCGATGAGGATATAATACTGCTTAATGCCTGTTGGGAAAAACTCAATGCTCACGACCACGTGTGGTCCTGAAGGAAAAGCACTGAAGGATTCTGCTGACCAACAATGAAACACGAGATTTATGTGTTTACCTAAATACGTCGTTTTCGAGGATTTTGTGGACGGACTCTATAAATCATTTCATTCTACTAGTAGAGGTTCAAATGGCTTTTATACTGCTTTCTTACAGCATTCAATTCCATTTACCTACTTCAATTAAGAATGTTCCACAATAGATATGAATATAATGTCAAAATACTTTGCAACTACTCTCAAAAGCTAGAGTTTAAAGAATAGAAGGGTGGCTTCTCAGAATCGAAAATATTTGACTTTTCAACTTAACCCATTAACCCCGCTACCAGAATTTTTTTTTTCATAAATTTTACATATGAGGTTTAGTTTAGATACCTGAGTGCTTCTATAGAAAGATTTTGAAAAAAAATGTTTGTCTTCTATTTTTTCTAAGCTGTCATAGATACTGGTGTCCCAGAACTCGTAACCTAGAGAAAAAAAGTTTAAGGAGGCAACAATTCTGAACCGAAATTTCGAAACAAAACTTTTGTACCTCAAAAAATAATTGAGTTAAGACAAAAAAACAGTACCCAATCCGGAAGCTGAATAGAATTTGAAAATTGGTAACTATGGACACATACTATCGTCCATTGGTCAGGTGAACATTACACTCTCGTTGCCTAGGAAATTTTACTTCATCTCTAGAATAAGCTTCCGGGATTGGTTGTTAATTTTTTATCCTTTCTCGAATACTATTAAAAATACTTCCTTGCTCTCTGGGTCATGAGTTCTGGGTCACCCTGTATAGTCATTCCCCCTCCCCTATGAAGACTATCATCCCCTTTATAGTTAAGAATAAAATTGTTTGCATTGGTAAAGCAATATGCAAAAATTCGACAAGAAAAATATGCGCAGACATACTTCTGTAAACTTAACCAATCCGCCCAGTGTCCTATATACAGGGCCGGCAACACTTGTGTCCACCCCCAAAATCGACTTTAATTTTAAAGATAAAATTTTGAAAATTTGCATACGCTCAAAGTTGACAAAGCTCTAGAAGCTGACGCAAAAATCTGTTATTCATCACTGATAGTTTTGGCGTCGCGACGCCTTAAATATGTAATTTTTAGCTAATTGTGAGGGTTTGTAAATTCAACCCCTAATTTAATTGTTTTTCAGTATAAATGTGTTAAAAATAATCCAATTGTAATTTTAGATTTAAGACAAATTGAATTCAAAATGTGAGAAAAAAATGCTGTTTTATCAAGTTTGTTTCCAATTTCATTACGTCAAAATTGAGAATTACGTTTACACCCATTTGTCAACATCTTGTGTCGCAAATGACATCTATCCTTTGTCTCGCTTTAGCTTGCAACAAATGTCTTAATTGGTGAAATTGTCGCTTTGTCGATGTTAATTAACGATTTCTAATGTCCAAAAAGTGCAACATGTCCAAGATAATCAAAGTTGACCTTCATACAAGAGAATGAAGTGACTTGTGAAATTTTGGTGTAAA
This sequence comes from Gnatocerus cornutus, assembly GCA_029298725.1. Classification (NCBI taxonomy): domain Eukaryota; kingdom Metazoa; phylum Arthropoda; class Insecta; order Coleoptera; family Tenebrionidae; genus Gnatocerus; species Gnatocerus cornutus. Next base: position 4,033,505 of record CM055510.1, read on the forward strand.
CGTAGTTTGTCGCTGCGCTGTCATAATTTTGAAAACTAACTTGATAAACCAGCGTTTTTTTCGCAAGTTTTAAACGCAATTTGCATTAGATTTAAAATAAGAAACTAAATATTTGTGTTACATTTATGTTGAAAAAAAATTGAATTCTCGAATATTTCCGCAAAAACTCAAAAATCGTTAGAAGTTATACTTCTTAGGCGTCGCGACGCCAACCAAACCGTGATAAAAAACAAATTTTTGGGTCAGCTTTTAGAGCTTAGTCAACTATAACCGTATGAAAATTTTCAAAATTTTATTTATATAATTAATGACGATTTTAGGGGTGGACACAAGTGTTGCCGGACCCTGTTTAGAACAGCGTAATTTACGACCTATTATTACTATGTAAAAAGCAGAAAATATGTACTAAATATGTGGCTTTGTTAAGAATGAACCTTGCATGTAATAATCCATAAGTCAAATTATATATTCAGTTTATTTTACAGCAAAAAAATTGAATACGGTGAAGTGATAAATGCACTGAAAACAGAGGTTTTTCAATTTTTTTTGCTAAAAACTGAAACAGCCATTTGCTTGGAAAAAAATATTAATGGAAAGTCAAAACGCATTAATTTATGGTAAAAATTGAAACATACAGAAAAAACAATTGTAAAGTACTTTAAAAAAAATGGTAAACTAGCTGTCCTATACAGGGTCCGGCAACACTTGTGTCCACCCCGAAAATCGTCTTTAACTTTACAGTTACAATTTTGAAAATTTGCATACACTCATAGTTGACAAAGCTCTAGAAGCTGACGCAAAAATTTGTTTTTTATCGAGGTTTGGTTGGCGTCGCGACGTCTAAGAAGTATAATTTTTAGCGATTTTTGAGTTTTTTCGGAAATATTCGCGAATTCAATTTTTTTTTAACATAACTGTGATACAAATATTTGAGTTTTTATTTTAAATCTAATGCAAATTGTGTTTATAACTACGTTTACACCAAAATTTCACAAGTCACTTCATTCACTCTTATAAAGGTTAATTTTGATTAACACGGGCATGTTGCACTTTATGGACACCAGAAATCGTTAATTAACATCGACAAAGCGACAATTTCACCAAGTAACACTTTTGTTAAAACTAATGCAAGCCAAAGGATAGATGTCATTTGTGATACAAGATGCTGACAGATGGGTGTAAACGTAGTTCACAACTTTGACGTAATAAAATTGGAAACTAACTTGATAAAACCGCATTTTTTTCTCAAATTTTGAAGACAATTTGCATTGAATCTAAAATAACAACTGAGATATTTTCAACATATTTATATTGAAAAAAAAATAAATTAGAGGTTGATATCACAAACCCTCACTCACAATTAACTAAAAATTACATTTTTAAGGCGTCGCGACGCCAAAACTATCAGTGACAAATTTTTGCGTCAATTTCTAGAGCTTTATCAACTGTGAACGTATGAATTTTCAAAATTTTATCTTCAAAATTAAAGACGATTTTGGGGGTGGACACAAGTGTTGCCGGACCCTGTATACAGTATGTCCCCGGATTGAGTTCACAAGAGGGAAAAAAAGTTTATTTTCTATTTTACAAAAAAATGACAAAGGAATAACATTTTTTGCTTATTTTAAAACAGATAAATCTGCAATTAAAATTTCAAAATTATTAGTTTGTTACTCTTACAATTAATTTTTTCATTATTTTTATTTATTAAATGTCGTAATCGCATTTAAATAATAACAGGCTGTGGATTCACAATATCAAATAGTGCGTTAAAGATTAAAGAAAAATTTACCCAATAATGTGTAAGTATTAAAAAATTGGAAAAGAAATGCAATTGCATCCTCAACAATAATTGAGAAAATTCCAAACAGTCTTAAAGAATTACGAGTTAGAATTGAACTATGTACTAAAACAGGTAGTAAGTCAATCAAGTAGTGGAAATTGGTTTGAGTTAAGTAACAAATTTCATTCCTTTGACATTTTTTGCAAAATTAAAAATAAAAAATGTGTTCTTACTTTTTGTTTTTTTCGATTATAAGAACACAGCTTAATAATATTAAAGTTTTAATAAAAGATTAATTCATTTTAAATTAAGCAAAAAATATTATTCCTTTGTCATTTTTTTGTAAAATAAAAATAACGTTTTTTTTCCTTTTGTGAACTCAATTCGGGGACACACTGTATAGGACACTGGGCGGTAGTAGGTTAATAAGACAAAGTCCTATGTTCTAAGGCTTTCTTGGATTTCTTCAACTCATAGCGAGGAAAAAGCTTCAAAAACAGTTCTTCTGCTCTTCGACTTTCTGTTGCAATTTTTTTTGAATATTTTGTAATTATTTCGTAATAAAATTAGCCTAATTTCTATAAATGCAAAGCATTCTGAAACTTAAAGTCGAATATGTCCGCAGCGTTGTTAACACCGCGTCGCATCTGCGTTCGGAAAGCTCATTTAAGAGGGAACGTTTAAACGGATCCTCCCCGCAATAACAAACCGATATATCGCAAGCAATACAACATTAACAAATTACATTTCACACTTAATAGCATTTATTTCGGCATATGGGCTAAATATATGCATCTAACAGACCTATACGAGGTATATTAGTCACAGTCGTGGGCGGATCGTCGAGATTGAATATTTTGGAGGGTAGAAATGTACGAGGACTGCATGCAGGACACATTAGCTTGAAGGGTTGGGAATAAAACGACGTGGTGTTTACGTAGATAGGGGTCCTGGAAGAAATTCAATCAGATGCTGTTTATCCCAGATTGTCATTATACGACTATTTGTGATTCATTGACGATTCTGGAGCAGGGGAGGCACTATATGGAATTGTAATTGACACATTTTATTAATTTATCTTTCCAAGGGGTTACGCTGGCAGATATGCAATTATCTTAATGTGTGGTCTCGTTTCATCGATCGGCTAGAGTTTTTTGCGGAAGTACTCGAAGCAATATGTTACACGAACAATGAACTGTCGAACTTGATGTCAGCGAATCGGGATAACAAACGATAGGAGCGAGGTAATCAGGAGTGATTTCATCTTACAGGGAAAGGGCGGGAATCAGCAGCATGTAGAACGGTCGAACGCGGACGGAGCCACCGCTCCAACATATCGACATCAACCCCATCCGTGCTTGGAGCACCATCCGTTTATTGTACTTCAAATTGAGACAGCTGTATTGGGCTTGTCCATTAAAAATGCACAGCGCTTCCATTGCGCAGCACGCAGGGGTATTGTGGGCCGCCACAGGAGGCCAAACATATCACGGCAAAACTTTAACTTACAATAAAAAAAGCCACGTATTTTATCATCGTGCAGTTCTTGGCAGTTGGCAACCAACGGATTCAATGTAATTCTAAACCACAGTCGGGGGCAACATTAATCTAAATAATGGCCGTTTTAATGAAAGAGATGTTTGGAGATGTCAGGCCTAATACGACAATGTGTGAATGCGATTTTCTGGTCATTTCTCAACTGGGTGCTTGGAACTGCTATTCTATAACTTTTGACGTCTTACCTCCAACGTACAACGTACAGAGTTTGCTCTTCATTCACTTCTTTCTTGGGAGCTTTCAATGAGGGGAGCTTTTCCGTTGCCAGATAAAGACAATGAACAAAGCTAACAAAAATTACAAATTTATAAAACAATAAATCTTTGTTGTTTTACAATTTCATTATTTTGTTTTTATTTTTAGCACAAACAAAAGAAATTTAAATTATATTCTCATTTAACGTGATTTTCTGATCAAAAATTAGGATACGTCAAAGTGTAGGTACTTCAAATGCAGATTTTATAATCTTGCTGGTCTTGTTAGGTCTTCAAATTTTTTTTAAATCCTTAGTTTAATCTTTAGATTTTTTCGACGGCTGCACTTTCAATTTTAAGCAACTGTAATTCTGAAATTATACAGGTTCTTTCAGAACGCTCGGACTTCCAAAAACTGGGAAATTTTTTATCATAATCTGAGATAATTTTTGTATTGCACTTATAGAATTCAAGTTACTAGCACTTTCAGCTGATCAGTCATAGTGCATCTACGTGTAATAATACAAGAAAGAATTTTTGTATCAAATTTTTTTGGCCAAACTAATGTGTTTAACTCAAAAATTCAGTTTAGTCTCTGAACATTGTACGATAATAAAATCATCTGAGATTTTAATGGAAAATTATTAAACTGCCGGTACCAATTGAAAGATCAGCTCAGAATCTATAGATGAACGAAATTTTATGTAGATCCAGCAAGTACTTTAAGCCTGAGCAGCGACTTTTGGTTAGAAACTAGTTTAGCCAATTGGGCGCACATAATCGGATCTAATTCAGCTTTTAGTGGTTGTACCAAACGAGCAAAAACAGATTTGAGTTTGTTATAAAATTCTACGTAAAGTGGTACCAAGAACATCGAAATTGCTCATCAAACTCTTGAGAAATTGCAACTTTTAAAATCTCAGTGAGAAAATTCAAGCGCGATTTCAATCTTTTTTTGGTTTTTCCTCAAACGTGGTCGTACTAGGTTAAAACCGGTACCAATCAAAATAAGTTTAAGTGTACGGAATTTCATGTAAATCCAGCAAGTACTTTGTGTCTGAGCAACCACTATTTGGCTAGAAGTTAGTTTAGACAGTTGGGCGAACATAATCGGATCTAATTCAGTTTTTTGTGATCGTACCAAACCAGGAAAGACAGTTTTGAATTTGTCATGAAATTCTGCGTAAAGTGGTATCAAGAACATCACAATTAATTATCACACTGTTGAGAAATTGCAACTTTTAAAATCTCAGTGAGAAAATTCGAGCGTGATTTCATTTTTTTTTGTTTCATCAAACGCGGTCGTACTAGGTTAAAACCGGTACTAATCAAAAGATCAGCTCAAAATCTATAAGCATACAAAATTTTATCCTGATCCAGTAAGTACTTTATGCCTGAGCAACGACTATTTGGCTAGAAGATAGTTTAGACAGTTGGACAAACATAATCGGATCTGTTTGACAGTTTTAAATTTGTCATAAAATTCTGCATTAAATGGTACCAAGAACATCAAAATTGAGAGTCAAACTGTTAAAATATTAATAATAATTTAACTGCAAGCGTTGTGAGACAGCCTGTAATAAAAAAAATTTAAACGTAGCAAAATGATGGTTCTATACAGGGTGATGAAAAAAAGACGCCTATGAGTGGAAGTAACATGTCCTCTTCAGTTAGATTTTTTGAAACTCATTCTTTTTCACAATATGGATTTTTTTTACCGGAAAAACTTGGCAATGCTGCTCAACCCTTTCTAATAAAATTTTACATTGGGCAGTGTTGTGATATCTAACAATGAAATCGTTATAAAAAGTTCATATAAACAGAGTTTGATAATTTATAAAAGAAAGTATCTGTCTTAGTTAAAAAAGCTCAAATTTCGTTTTGGTTTTTAATTTTGGGCTTAGGAGAGAATTAGCTGCAACATGATAGGTAGCATTGGCGTCTTTTTTTCATCACTCTGTATGCAGGTGTTTCAAAATTGCCGCGAAAAAAGAACAAATACATAATTCTAAACTTTGTTGTCTCAGCTGAAAAAAATTGAAACATTTATCAGAGATAATTTGGCAACATAATAAGAATTCTTATACGTTCATGAAATCAAAAGACAACAATTAGGCAGAACTTTAATTAACTCGCAACATACAGCGTAATCATTTATATATTGGGCAACAATCTTCACATTATACAAGGTGTTATTAAATATTTTAAGCATCATGGGTGGTTATAAAATGTCAAAGAAATTTGCCCCTCATTACGAATGTGGGTTTTGATTTTTTTTACTAACATGTAATGTAATGTAATGTGTAATCATCGAGTAAAGTCAGTTTTAGAAAAACTGTTTTAGTTGTGATTAACTTAGACACAAAGCGTAAATGAAACCCCGTTGACGTTTTCATAAGTTTTAACATAGTTATATTCACAATGAAAACAAGGCGGCAACTCGAAACATTTATAAACATCTTGTATTACTAATAAAATAATGTTAGCGCCTAAACCAACCAGACGGCGTAGTGCTTTTTGACAGTAATTTAACGTTTCACATTAATTTAACATGTCTATCCGTGTGTTCAGTTTCTTCTTAGTTTATGCCCAAATCTCAATAAAAGTAATAAAAGCATTCAGTGTGCTGTTATTTCAAACATAAATAGACAATAAAATAAGCAGGTGTTTCGTAAATAGACGGCAATCCGTTAAGTGATAACTCTGGGGACTTTATGGAATGAGAATGTGCAGTAATTTTTTTCCAAACATCTTCCGTTTGCAAACTAGAAGATGCTTAAGTTGACCAATGAGCAAGGGTTAAAAAATATTAAATCAAGTTACTTTAAGTTATGAATTTTTCTAAAACGGCAAAAGTGGCAGTGCAACTTGTGAAGTTCAAAAATTTTTGTCACTAAACAGTATCGAATTCTTTATTATTATAATGGTAAATTCCACATTAGAAAGACCTCAAAATGTTGGACAGTTTAAGAACACTTTGAGAACTGGTTATAATACAGGTGGTCCGGAAATTAGCGCACCACCTTAAAAGGGGGTAATTGAGTGGTTCCTCAGAGTACCAAAAAATCTTAAAAAAAACTCCTGACTGAAAGCCATATGAACGTAAAATTATTGCACAAAAATCGTTCATTTTGGCATTAAACTTTTACTCTTCAATCCATTATATCTCGAAAAATTGAAGACATGGTTTTTTCAACATTTTCCCGGTGATCTATGGCATTGTTCAATGATACAGTATCGTGGTGGTGCGCGACTTTTCGGACACCTGTATGTATTATTATTTCTTTTCTTTTTCACTTACCGGCGAAATTGATCCTTCAAATTTGACAAATTTCACTTCAGTTTTGACAACGAAACTTGATCCCTGTGTTTTTTTAAATTTTTTCTGACGCATCTCAATGATCATCTTGAGAAAGCAGAATCTCTTTTTAGGAAGTGCAAAGAATTTCCAGTTCTCGAATTGCCGTCTATTTGTGAAACACCCTTTATGCGTATGGATATTTTATCCAGGGGTGCTGTTCTCGAAATGTGCTGATTTGAAGAAGAATCTGGACGAAGGTCTTAACTTAGATGTAGTAGCAGCAAATTTACATGAAACCAAAATATATAGAAAATTCCTTAGAAATGTGAAAGATAGAAAACTCCGTAAAACTTTTCGATTTACTGAAGACACATTTAATTTCAAGACCATGCAAATCCTACTCCAAAAATTGCGCTGGTTTTAGTGTTATCATGATATTTTTCTTCTGCAACACCACTGATTGGAAAAATACTATTTCTTTAAAATCTAACACATTCTGTTTGACTGGATCATTTCGTTCTGTTGTCTGTTGGTGTTTAATTATGCCTTATTTTAAATTTTGAGCTAAGTTTCGCCACGCTTGATGTATTTTTATGTTTTTTTCTTTCTCCAAAGTTATTGGGCATTTTTTCATGTAAAGATAGACATAAACTTGTCTTGTACAAAAACCAAAAGTTGTTCAGAAAGTTTAGACGATTTCTTTTGCTTCTCAATGACACGCAAGTTATACTTTTTACCCTGCGCTAAAAGTTTGGATCCACGATGAGATATTCTCATGAGATTATGGTTTCACGAGTCAAAAATTGTATCAAAAAGTAGCAAAAACTATAAAATTTGTTCATTTTGCTGTGATTTCTTGTGGGGGACTTTAATGCGGCATTTATTTTTGTTGAACATTTGACTGGAAAGGTTAATTTTTTGAGATCAGTCAACCTGACAAACTGTTTTTGCGATGTTGCCAAGATAATATTTAGACCGCACTAAAATATTAGTGCACTTTTTAGTTTGATGATGGAGAATACGCTATTCTTGATACCACACTGATTTTCTCGTACTAAAAATTTAGGGCACTAAACTTTTAGTGTGATTTCGAGAATTTCTTGCTGCATTTCATCCAAATTGCATTTCAACAAAAAGCTTAATAAAAGCTTCTATTTCTAGTAATATAATATACCTACTATTAATATAAATAACCTACAGATAGGTAACTTTTAATTTTAATAAAACGCGTGTAGCATAACACACTCTTTTTTAAAGTGTTCTATTTACTGAAGTTATAAGAAAATGAAATTTCTGTGTACAAGCCCGAACAAGCACCGCAGCAACTCAGATCGTTTTCCCCTATAAAAAGTGGCCTTTAAACACGAAATGCCAAGTTCAGTGCAAGCACTTGAAGCAAGAAACACGCCAGTATTACAATAATAGCGTTTTGGCCATTAAGGTGCAAACACTGCGAGTGAACAAGAGCGACTCGTATAACCCCGAGGATAAGGGTTAGAGCTGGTGGTGATGGCTGGGACAACAAAAAGCAGACATCCATGGACATGCTAATTACATGCTCTCTACATACAGTCTACAACATCGGCATTAATTCAACTAGCTAACTACGGCAGTCGGCCTCTCCCCGAGCGTATTAGAGCTAATGTACCCCACGCTCTTGGCTTAGTCGACAAACAACTTGGTTTTGTTGTAATTGTACCCGCCGAACACTGTGTTCTGCTTAATATTGTAAGACATAAATTAATATAACTATTTAACATCAGGAGCAAAAGGGATTTACTTACATGATGTAGAAATTTTCCTAGGTAATCTCACAATTCATCGTGAACGGCGCAAGGATGCTGATAGTTGGGGAGGGCTTTGCTGCGAAAGGGGTTTTTCACTTTCAATAATCTCAGTGGAAGGGGAGTCGTTTGAGTAATGGTGGCATTTAGAGTCGCAATACGACTTATTAGAAAAGTGAGTATTAGATCAACTTCTCAACTTTATCACGTATCTCATCTTTTCAAACAAGTGTCCCATTGTAATAAAAAGCAACGTTGATGGATATTCCTGGTAATATCGTAAGCGATCCAGCATCGTTTTTGCGTGTGAAACGTATCGGTGTAGCGTCCTGTGGGACGTGCAGGGCAGGATATCCGTGGCTCGGATCCGTTAGCCGTCGTTTCCCTAAGGTGTTGATGATGAACAGAGCTCATCACTCACCCTGAATTGGTATTAATGCAGCGGCTGGCCTGTGGACAGGCCGGTCAGTCTGGTCAGCGAGCACCAAGAATTGATATTAATGGTCCTAGTAGATGCAGCCTCAACCTAAGGAGACCGCAATGAATGCCCTGCTCACTTCTCTCTCGTTCACTGTACGCGTTATCGCTATTTTATTCATATGATGGCTTCTTTTATGCCGGATTTTGTTATAAATGGTTACTAAATTGATTTCGTGATGCTCGCGCTGACATTTATTGGACGTGATTAATATTTCAGAGGTCGGATCTGTCAGATCATCTCAGGTGATTATGTTTATTATTATGGCCTGTGGTGATGTTACTAACTAATTTTTTTATGACGGCCAAATCTTTCGACACTTTCTTCATTCATGAGGCACACAATTGCTATCAATTATGGTACTTCACTGTCTTCTAATTTTTTGATTTTTTTTCATATTAAGATGTTAGAAATGTTAGAGGCTCTCTTATTCTTTTTAGATTACCCTGAATTTCCTTGAAATAGAACAAGATGAAGACAGAAATTAAGATTGAAAAGGCCACATTGGCGTGTGCAAAATTTAGGTCATTTCCTATTTCAAATAGTTTTCACCTAATTTTTTTATGACGGCCAAATTTTTCGACACTTTCTTCATTCATGAGGCACACAATTGCTATCAATTATTGTACTTTACTGTCTTCTAATTTTCTGATTTTTTTTATATTTAGATCCTAGAAATGTTAGAGGTTCTCTTATTGTATTTAGAATATCCTGAATTTCCTTGAAATAGAACAAGAAGAAGACAGAAATTAAGATTGAAAAGGCCACATTGGCGTGTGCAAAATTTAGGTCATTTCCTGGTTCAAATAGTTTTCACCTAATTATTTCCTAATTTGTATTTTAAACATTCCCAAGTTGCTATGGAAACAAAGTTATTCTAACATTCCGTATTGAAATGGATATTCTAGCACTGAAAACAAATGCGAAAATAGCGAAAATAGCTCTGTTACAAGAACAAATTAGGAAAAATAATATAAAAACCTCGTTTATAAAGCCATTTAGGCACTCATCCATTACAAAACTCGCGGCTTTGCCGCTCGTTTTATAAACTTGGATTCGTGCCTAAAAATTTGCCTTATGAAACTCGGTGTTTTAATATACTATTTTATGACGGCCAAATCTTTCGACACTTTCTTCATTCATGAGGCATACAATTGCTATCAATTATTGTACTTCACTGTCTTCTAATTTTTTGATTTTTTTATATTTAGATCCTAGAAATGTTAGAGGTTTTCTTATTCTTTTAAAAATACCCTGAATTTCCTTGAAATATGTAGAACAAGAAAAATAAAGAAAATTTGATTAAAAACGCCACATTAGCGTGTTTAAAATTTAGGTCATTTCCTAGTTCAAATAGTTTTCAAGTTTTGTTCACTGGTTTAAGCTAAATTTTAAGAATGAGCGCTCCAAATTCGTTAAATTGAATCTTTTTTGCTAAAATTGCTTCCTGATACTCAAATCTGTTTTTATTTTTCTATAGTGGAGAGGAACTTTTGTGTTTCTATTATTTTGTTTGAAATTTCCTAAAAGTTTTACTGAGTTGCTACTTGTATACAATTAACGGCAACAATCAACAAGAAAGTTGTTCTATGTTCCTTTAAGATTTTCAGGCGACTATGTCAGAAAAACCTGTAAATAGCTACTGCTTAGAAAAGGTTAGCAAAGAAATGAAACAACTACTAAAGATTAGAAACACAACTGATAAATGTACTTGAAAGACGAGATGAAAATCTCTCAAACTTCTGAATTTTAAAAAATGACGGATATTTTTGGTTGGTTTAAAAATTTTGCCGTAAAATTTTGCAACTTGGTCTATTAGTTAAAGCATGTTGAAGGCTACTTATGGCCTCAACTTTTATCGTCATAACTGAAAAATTACCGAAATTACAAGTTTCTAGAAATATTTGGATATTTTGATTTGTAGTTTTAATTAGATAAGAATTAAAAATTTATAAAACTAGCAGTAGTCGAAAATGTTATCATCATGACATTAAAATTACTAGAATTATAGAATTTTAATGAAATTCGTAGATATTTTGGTTAGAACAATAATTCTAAAAAAAAATTTTTTTAAGTGAAAACTTGAAATTTAGCAGAGGCAATAAACGTTCTAGAAGTAGTAATTGATCGAAATTTTATCGTCATAGTACATAATCAAATTACAAGAGTTACAGAATTCAATAGAAAATAGTGGATATTTTGCTTGGATCAAGAAAAAAAAATTTTTGAAAATTCTGTTCTTGTTGTTATATTTTGTAAGTTTGTATACAGTAATATCATAATTACACTGAAATTCTAGCAAAATTAAATAAAATTTTAGTCAGTCTAAGAATTAAATTTTTTTGTACCAGACAGAATGTCGAAAGACACTGTTAGCTGTATTTTTGTATATTTTATATTTTGCAAATTTGTTAATATTATTACATATTGTCGGCTCTTTTGTTAATGTTATTATAATTATGTCCAAGTAATCACATGACCGTTAGCAGCATTTTACTGTCAATTAGGTTAATAATTAGAAAGGTTGGTATCGTAAATGTTATTTTTTTAATTCGCAGTCTGACAATCAAATAAATGGATAAACATAAATTTCTAAATAACAACATTTTGCCCAAGAGATTTTGTGAATATTCCTAACTAGCATTTCACGTCTTCTAAAATCCAGAGACATCGCAAATTTTTAAAGAATGTTCCAAGCAGTTAATAGAGTAATAAATTAATTAAATATAAATAGCTACAAATTGCTCGCAGCTCGATTCAAGACCGTAAATCACTATAGAAAAAGTTTATGACTCATAATAGGGGCATATTGTTATAAACACATATAAAGACTTTCCTATCTTAACTCGTTGATATAAATCACACCCGATTACGATGCGACTACTAGTTAATATTTTATGGTGTTTAGCGCAGACAAAGCTTATCGTTTTTGGAAAAATATTCCAAAACTGGTCTTTTCGGCTTTTGCTGGCACTCCCGTACAAGTGTGCATTTAATCAACATTCGCGATTCCTCGTCCGCCTTTAATTTTAATTAAAGACAAGTTTCAAGATAAAAAAATAATAAACGAGATCTTCTTATGTAAATCAGCGACATTACTTAATGTTTGTCGCTTGTTTTAATTATTCAGCGTCGCTGTACTCCGGCGGTGATAAACGGAATTACAGTCGCAGGTCACGAGTGTTGCGACAAGTGTTTTTTCTGTTATCTATGCTAACGAAATGTCCTAATCTCTTGGGTACAGCTGAAAACATTACTCTCAAGCAGAAACAAGGGCCCTTTTTATGTCCTCGTAATATTATATCTACGTTTATACACAGCATTTGCATGTTTTATATAAAGTTTGTGATTGTTTTAAAAGCAGACATCTTTTCATTAGTTTATTCACTTTGCTGCAGGAGCGGAGTGGTGGTGTTGTTGAACTTTTAATTAAGTTTAGTGGAAATTAGAGAATTATTTTCCACGTTGTTTATGGTGGAGTGTCGGCACAGTCAACAGAACTTTTTCATATTAATAAAACACCATTGACGTGTCGTGGACCGGAAAACTCACATTACGTTTCAATTTGACACCTTAATGTCGTCAATTGTGCTGGTTGAAACGCGATAACACAACACATAATGCAATTACCGCATATGGAGTCGTGCCGAATGATAAAGTCATTATTTAGTTTCAAAACACATAGCATGAACAGAATTGCTCTAATAACACATTGACATTAATATCCAAATTAAAATGATTAAAACTTTCATAGATGGACAGATAACCGCGCTCTCGATTGTATCGACTAATGAATATGTCGACACAGCAGCCACAGGTGATCGTCCATTTCTTAATGAAATCCAGCAAAAAACTCCCCGGAAAATTATTATTATTCCGATGACGCATATCTTTGGCGTAATTTATGTTATAGGAAGACGGGATATTATTTCAGGAAACACAAATAAAGTTTCAGATGGGGAAGTGTTTGTAGTAAACATTCTCTCAATCTCATGAGGGAACTATAAAATCTGTTAACACCAACGTACGATAAATCGATTTGTTTTGACTGGAAGATCAGGTAAGAAAACACCATCACAAGATGAAACAGGCAACATGCGGTTCCTACATCCCCGAATTGGAGGCTTTATGTAAAACATCGGCGTGGACCCAGAGGAATTAGAAGCAGACGATATAGTCTACGGCTGTGGGAAAAAGTTCCAAGATTTAATAAAAAGAGTTTCTTTTTGCGTTTTGGAAAGCCAAAATCCGGGGATTAAAGAAATTGGTTTCACCGTTTTTCTGCTGTCAAATGTTCTACTGGCGCATTTCAGACATTCTTTGACAGAAATCTGTCGTTTCTTTAGGGGTTATAAAAAATTCTTTTATTTTCTCACATTTCTTAACATTTTTAAACTCCCAGGAGGAAAAAAATGTGGAATTTGGAAAACTTTGAAATTATTCAAGAAAATTTTTGAAATAAAAATAATAGTATATTAAAACACCGAGTTTCATAAGGCAAATTTTTAAGCACGAATCCAAGTTTATAAAACGAGCGGCAAAGCCGCGAGTTTTATAATGGATGAGTGCCTAAATGGCCTTATGAACGAGGTTTTTATATTATTTTTCCTTGAAACAGAGCTATTTTCGCATACGTTTTCAGTGCTAGAATATCTATTTCGATACGGGATGTTAGAATAGATTTGTTTCCATAGCAACTTGTTAATGTTTAAAATACAAATTAGGAAAAAAATATTTTATTGTAGTGCCATTCATTAAAATATTAAAATCAAAGAATTGTTAACTCAACGGTGTAAATTCTGATTTGGATGATTTATTGGTAAAGCCGAAAAATCTTACTTATACAGGGTGATTTTAAAAAACGGCAACCGTTGTAGAATTTTTATTTATGAACCGATTTCAAAAATTTAAAAAACAAATTAAATAGTTTTTAATTTACGATTTTTTTTTAAATGTTTTAGTATCTTTTTGGCGATATTCAACTTTCTTATTTTAAATTGGCACCGATATTTTTTTTCATAATTTAGAATTATTTTGATAATTTTTTTAAAAATATTTTTGGTAGAAGTAGAACATATTGCACATTTCTGAATCAAGAAAATTAATATCTTCCAAATTATGAAAAAAAAAATATGGGTTCCAATTTAAAATAAGAAAGTTGAGTATCGCCCAAAAGATACTAAAACATTTAGAAAATTTTTAAAATCATCAGTTTAAAGTAAATTAAAAACCATTTAATTTGCTTTTTAAATTTTTGAAATCGGTTCACAAATAAAAATTCTACAACGCCTGCCGTTTTAAAAAAATCACCCTGTATATAAAATATATAAATTTTATTAAATTTTTTTGCCTCAATTTTTTCATTTTTGTTTATTACACATTTCTGAATCAAAAAAATTAATATCTTCCAAATTATGCAAAAAAAAATATGAGTGCCAATTTAAAATAAGAAAGTTGAATATCGCCCAAAAGTTACTAAGACATTTAAAAAAATCCTAAAATCATCAGTTTATAGTAAATTAAAAATCATTTTTTTTTGTTTTTTTAATTTTTGAAATTGGTTCATAAATAAAAATTCTACAACGCTTGCCGTTTTTTAAAAATCACCCTGTAGTTGCTTGAATATAAATAACTTTTACCAGTTTACCAGTTTTTTTGGAATAGTTTCTATTTAGGTTCTTATGCTAAACTAAAATCCAAATTTTAAAATTCTTTGGATTTTTTAATACCTATTATCTGGATCCTTCCTCTATAGTTCTAAAAATTTTGATATCTAAATGCTTCAAATCTTTCAAATTGAGAGTTTATTAGGTTTACTAGGTAGGTAAATTATTTACTATATGGATTTTTGATATTATTCTTTATAATTTTCATGTTCTTTCAGTTTTTTGATCAAAAGATGAGCAGAATAGCACAACCGATAAAACTTTCAATATTCTGAATTTCAATATTTCTATTCTATAGGAATATAAATTAATTTGGAAAAGTGAAAATTATTAATCACCATAAACTGAAACAGTTAAAGAAACCTGCTGAACATCAGAAAAAACGTTGAAATAAAAAGAGAAGAATTCCAATTCTAGAATTTCAAATTTGGTCAAAATTTACTAAAATTCTAGATTTGCGGTTTATTATATTCCGATCGATTCCAAAATGTTTTCATTCCCAAAAAATGCAAAAAAATTAAGGACATACAGAAGAAAAATGTGAAAGGATTAAAAAACTGTGGAATTGAAGGGATTTGAAAGATTTGAAGCATCTAAATATGAAAAATAAAAAAACTGAAAATGAAGAATGCAAAGAATGATGAAAGTCTGTCAACGAAGTAGAACTACCATGGAAAAGAAAGGTCACAGAACCGCAAAAATGTATAAAATGGTAACAATTTTTGCGCAATCAGCCATGAAACAAATTAGTCGTGGTATACATACATTCCGTCTAAAGAATCTGCTGCAATTTTGCACTCAATTAGCATAAAATCGTACTTTGTTGCACGTGTGAAGTTTTAATTATCGTTTTCCTGTATAATAATTTATGATTTGTAGTAAACAGCAATAAAAATTATGCAGGCCATTAATAAACTTAAATCATCTTGTGAGCAGTCCCAAAAAAAGCACCATTATGCGAGGTCGTACAAAATTTAAAATATCATCTTCCATCCTGTGGTTACCATAAATAACAAATTCCTCAATGAAAATACACTAAGCAATGATTAATTCAACGCCCTCCCGTCGAGCGACCAAACTAAACATTATTATCACAGCTGTCCGGAATCGAATGCGTTTTTAAGACTAGCCGGAAGAGCTCCGGGTTGTGATGTATGGTCCAGGTGTGAAGCCCGTTTACTGTAATGAAGTCAGCACGCCTCTGGCTGACACTTTTTGACCACCCGCAACCAAAACACGCATTCAAAACATGATTTATTAGGGTGAGATGTTGGTAATACAATTTTTACGCTGCTTGGCTCAATGAAGACATGATGAAGAAATTGAAAGGCAGGTAGGTAGCGAGCTTTTGAGCTTTATTGACAACGATTTGGGAAAGAGGGAGTTCTAGAGTTCAAGTTTCACGGCTCCTCCAACGTGCGGTCATAAATTCACGATGATTAATGGGAATATAATTAAAACTAACGTATACGAAAATACCAATTTTACGAATCCACACTAATACATCATAATATTTCAGGCAAACAAGATTGTCAACCATTAAACTTCCTTCCCTTTCCGCATTCGAGCAGATGTGAATCCCATTCTATTTCATGCCCCCGTTAAAATTAAAACCATGTTTCAAAATTACTTTAGTGCTGTTTTAAAAACCTTCAAGGATGTCGTAAATTTAAAAAGATGACTATATAAAGTTTGTAAGCTTTAAAGTTTTTTTCCTCGGGTTGGTAATAACGCCGACAACTAATTCAGCAGCTTCTTCTAGAGCGCGCTTACTCTACATTGTGTACAATGTTTATCACCATTAGTCGGATGCAAGAAATATACAAGTATAGCATCTTGAGGATATAAAAGTGATATTAATGATGGCAACGGTGATAAAGCGGGAGAAAGAATGCTAGATGAAGAAAAATGGAAGCGAGCAAGCGGAGTTGTAGATCATAGATGGTTACGAAGTGTTTGCGACTTGAAACACATCGGGCACTTTTATAACGACTAAATTTACTTTATTATGAAGGGATGAGGGCAACGACTGGATGATCACTAATACCGATTACCACAGGAGCGGCTATAAATTATTTTCGATTTGCACTTCATTTCGCACATACTGAGTCTTCGGCTGTCTTCGGGATTTTTCTTTAGATTTTCCTCTAATCCGTCTAAAGTTTTTTGAAATCTAAACAGATTTTGCATCCATCAGATGTGATTCAGATTATCTTTAATTTTTTTAGGTATTAATTTGATTTCGTCGATGTTTCGAACTCTCAAATCTTTTCAATTTAACTGTCGGTTGAATTCGATTCAATTTTTTGGACATCTGAATTCATCTTCGACCATAACTCTGATATTTGTTGATGTACGGGAATTTTGAGCACAGATTTGAATTTATCGTGAAATTCTGCGTAAAAGGAGCTCCAATAAGTTAAGTGTGCTTCACAATTAAACTAGATATTCACGAAATATTTTGAAAACAACAACATTATGTCGACAACTTGACAAATCGACAACCGAATTTTAGATCTCTGAAAGCGGATACTTAATAAACAAATTGCGAAAAACGGCATCTTCTTATCTGTTCTTATTTTCGAGATATGAAGCGTCGATATTTGGGGCCTTTGGTTGTAAACCAGAATTGTAATCGGCTATAACTCAGCTATTTGTTGACGTACGGGACTTTTGAGTACGAATTTGGATTTAACATAAAATTCAGCATGAAATGAGTAAGTTTGTCTTACAAATAAATCAGATAGCGACTGAAATATGTAAGTTCAAGAGGTCTTTTAAGTTTAAGTTTTTAAGTTTTCTTAAACTTTTGAAATGCTTTTAGGTCTTCTTAAAATGATCCAAAAACGAGCAAAATAGTACAACCGATAAAACTTTCAATGTTCTGAATTTCAATATTTCTATTCTATAGGAATACATATAAATTAATTTGGAAATTGAACTAAAGCATTTGGAATCTTAAAAGTGAAAATTAGTATTCACCAGAAACTGAAACAGCTAAAGAAACCTGAAGACCAGAAAAAACGTTGAAATAAAAAGAGAAGAATTCCAATTCTAGAATTCCTAATGTGGTCAAAATTTACTAAAATTTTAGATCTGCGGTTTATTATATTCCGTCAGCTATTTGTTGACGTACGGGACTTTTAAGCACGAATTTGGATTTAACATGAACTTCTGCTTGAAATAAGTAAGTTTGTTTTACAAATAAATCAGATATCGGCTGAAATATGTAGGTTCAAGAGGTCTTTTAGAGTTAATTTAAGGAACGTTTTGAAGGAGAAAGCGACGATTAATGTCTTTGAGTTGTATATCAATCGAAAGAGCAGCTCGAAGTCTATCATCTGACCAAATTTCAAATGGACAGGACAAGTAGTTTACAAGAGGCGGTGAAAAAACAAAAAATTCAATAATTTTAATCCTTTGAGTCGCAAAACTTTTTTTGAAAAAAATTACCACCGAATTTTGGATCTCAAAGAGCAGATTCTCTGCAAACAAAATGTGAGAAAAACAGTGAAGAAAACCGCATGTTCTTATCTGTTCTTGGTTCATCATATCTCGATATGGAGCGCAATTTTTTGGAACTTTCAATCTTTTGTCCCTTTGGCTATAACCCAAAATTTTAATCGCCTATAACTCAGTTATTTGTATGTGAATTTTGAGAACAGATTTGCATTTGGCGTAATATTCTGCGTGAAATGTCCTAAAAATTAAGTTAATTTAAGTCAATTTAGGGTGACTTCAAGAAACTTTTTGAGTGAGAAAATGACTTTTAATACCTTTAATTTTTGAGCAACTCGGAGTCTATCTAGTGGTTTCTTTCAATTTCACGATTTATTGGATGCTTTGCACATTGACATACTTTATATTGTTAAAAATTTTTAACCGTAATTTAGGTAATATTTTTATTTAAAATTGGTTTCAAAATCCGAAAAATTGGCGATATTTTTACAAAACGCTCCATTTTGTCGCATAAGTTACACATTTTTGAATTTTTTAGCATTACTATATTAAATAAACCAAATTATAAAGTTGTAGCGATATTAAAAAGAATTTGAAAAATGTTTGTTGTGAGTCTGTTCACAATCTTCAGAATTTTTTTGAGCTATTCAGCTGAAAAATTCAATATTTCCTAACATGGATTTTGCTGTGGACACGGTGGTAAGAAAAATCATTCCAAGATTAAGGAAAAATTACCAATTTTACACAGAAAAATTTGAAGAATCCAAGACCGAATCTGTGATTAATAGGTTCTTCGCCAATTCGATAACACCTGTATAGTCTAAGAGGTGTTCGAAATTAGTATTTTATTTCCAAAAATTTTGAAAATTTTACGAGTTTCGGTTAATGAATTATATTTAATAAATTAAATGATAAAACTGCAACCACAATGAAAGGATAACAAAGATTAAATTTTGTTTTCAAAACGCTTTATTTTGTCCCATATATTGGAGAATTATTGGCAGAGTTCAAATTTTCTGGATTTACTAGTTTAGATTGAAGTAGACACAAAATTTCAAAACTAGTAATTTGTAAATTGAATTGAATTACATACACTCAAAAAATTAAAATAATTACAGTAAGAGAAATTAAAAAAGTTATTTCATTTAATAAAAGTTCGTATTTCTCGTATCTTCTTTGATTGTTTATTGTGAACGTGATATACAGAAAATGCAGTTAATTTAATAAATATGAGTATGGAAGATAAGAATTTTGGCTGACTAACCATAAGAATAAAAGATTAAGAAAAGTATAATAATTGTGTGATATGAGCGCATCCGCATATTTTTATTTTCTGTTCGTTTGGAAGCGGCCTTTGACGAATCAGGGATCAATATCTCAGTGTGAAATATTCAAAGTCTCGGAAATGAGCTTTAGCTATATATTGCAAATGGATTTCATCATCTGCAATCTACATTTCAACAAACCCCGCAATGTAAACATTGAAAAATACTCGAGGTGAATGTAATATTAGATCGTCGGTTCGAATTCTCCCATCGTGCGGTTCTAGAAGTGATTTGGACGATCCCCGCAATCTCCCGGACCAATTGGGTCTCTCATCTCGCGGGATTTGAGGTCGCGGCTCCCGAACCAATATCGCATTACACCGCTTTCGGCCTCTTACAAAAATATACGTTAAATTTTATAGGCGTTTATGCGTAAGCAGTCGGAATGAAGGAAATAAACGACAGAGTAAAACGAAAATAAAAAACTTCTATTGCAAATCCAGTGGGTCGCGTTCCTGCTTCCTCCGACATCTCATTTGACTGCATGAAGCCGTACTTGATACTGGTGCGCGTATCATGAAATATTCATCAGCAACCTAACACTCTCAACTATATTAAAAATCCCAAATAAGTTGGCGGCTCCTGCGGTGATGAGCTGGTGCAGGGTCGGACCCCCGTCGAGGCCGCCTCCATTCACACCTATATCTACAACCCCAACACCAAAGACGAATCGGCTATAATTACTACATTTTTCATTTTACTTGGAATCGACTGGATTTACATAACCATCTCGACTATTTCTCATCAAAATATGGCATCGAGGCGCTTCTTCCTTTGGCTTAGATGTCTCAAATTCAATAGACTTTTTACATGATTTCCTAAATTCTTTATGTTAATTAGATTTCGACTACACAGATGTCCTCAGGTGCCAATGGGTTGCATGAAAATGACACCAAAATCTATTTAAAACTATTTAAAATCATAGCTGATCATCAAAGCAATATATTTGAATTAAAAGTTTTAGCAAAGTAATGTTTAAAAATGCGTTGAGAAAAATGTAGCAACAACATTTTTGTGCCTTGAAGATGACTAACAATAACATAAACATTCAATGTCTCTGAAACACCAGTGGCTTTATAGTGCTTAGATAGTAATTCTAAGGCTTTTTCGTACATTGTCATAATTTTTTTTGGTACTAAAACATTTTTTAATTACACCATTCATACATTTGCTAAAAGATTTTTTAAGCTAACTTCTTTTTTGCCATGACAGGAAAAACTTTCAAAACTATTCTGTAGATCTTCATAACTCTTCAGATCTTTTTTGTTTTTTTCTTCAAACTCATCATTTACACTAAATTCATCTTTTGCTTTATTTGATCTTCTCAATTCTTTTAATCTAACAAAGCAATAATGAGAAGGTAGCAGTTTGCTGATCATAATTTAAAAAAGAATTTTGAAGTCTGCTACAAACTGGAATGATATGGATGTTTTTGAAATGCATGTGCAATAAGAGTGTGGTAATTTCTTGTCACAAATTCAGCCTATTAAGAGAAAAAAGTTTTAGTAAGTCTTTTTGTTTTCGAGATAAATGAACTTGCTTGTTCAAAGTGAACTGATTTCAAAGTGAACAATACATTGAGTTGCTGGTTGCTTAGGAAACAAGTCATTCCAGATGCGTTTTTGCCAGTGGTGTAGAAAGTACGTGGATTAGGGTTAACTGTACCTTGTCAGTTTTTGATTTGAAATTTGGTTTTTCATATTTCATACTTCTTCTAGCACAGGACTGTTTTGTACATGCATTTTAAAAACACCCTGTATATTGTTCAATAATCCGTTAGTTTTTAACGTTTCCTTTCTACTCTGTAAAAACGTCGCCGAATTTGAATCTTCACCGCCTTGCCCAAATATATTTTTATTTGTAAGCACGTTATATTTAAAAATAAATAAATAATGATAATACATATAAATAAAATATCAAATTCATAAACAAGAATAAGATAAGTATTTTACATATTTCACACAAATTCTAAACGCAACTTTGTAGTTATTTTCGATATTTTCTGGCTTGAATTCGCAAAGAAAGGCTCTAAATCTACTAAACCATCACTTTTATCAAGATTCAACGGCTGAATTGCAAGAAAACAGCAGAAATCTGCACGAAATCTTCAAATTCTTAGAGAAATCCGCTTATTTCGATGCAAAACAACGATTTCTCGCTGATTTTCGTTGTTTTCTGGCTTAAATTTGCAAAGAAAGGCTTGAAATCTACAAAACCATTACTTTTTATCAAAACTCAGCGGCTGAATTGCAAGAAAACAGCAGAAATCAGCACAAAATTATCAAAATTCTTAGGAAAATTCGCATATTTCGATGGAAAACGACGATTTTTTGCTAATTTCCGTTGTTTTCTGGCTTGAATTCACAAAGAAAGGCTTGAAATCTACAAAACCATTACTTTTTATTTAAATTCAACGGCTAAATTGCAAGAAAACAGCAGAAATCTGCACGAAATCATCAAAATTCTTAGAGAAAACCGCATATTTCGATGCAAAACGACGATTTCTCGCTGATTTTCGTTGTTTTCTGGCTTAAATTCGCAAAGAAAGGCTTGAAATCTACAAAACCATCACTTTTTATTTAGATTCAACGGCTGAATTGCAAGAAAACAGCAAAAATCTGCACGAAATCATCAACATTCTTAGAGAAATCCGCATATTTCGATGCAGAACGACGATTTCTCGCTGATTTTCGTTGTTTTCTGGCTTAAATTCGCAAAGAAAGGCTCGAAATCTACAAAACCATCAATTTTTATCAAGACTCAACGGCTGAATTGCAAGAAAAGAGTAGAAATCTGCACGAAATCATCAAAATTCTTAGAGAATTCCGCTGACGAATTTTCGCTGATTTTCATTGTGAAGGCCATGATGATCAGTTACGATTTTATCCACCTCATTTTGATATTGTTTTTGGTGTCATTTTCATTGTCAACCTGTATTCATTTGAGGATAAACGCTCTCAGTCAAGTATTGACAATTTCTCAAGCTTAGTCTTAGTTTCTCATATAAATTATTATTAAATTTTAATGGTTAGGCAACCATTTATACATGAAATTGTTAGCAACTACGTTGAAGGTAAAAATAACAACACGTTGCGATGTTATCGGGACAGAATTTTATATAAAAATGAATGATTTGTGTAGTTTACAGATGTACATTACACTACGTCAAGGCGTGTGAATGCAGACTTAGTAATTTTTTTCTAAACGCGTTTCTAAATGTAGCTCGCCTGTGTCCGCAGTGTAATAATTTGTAGAATCTTGCGTAGTAAAACCAATGATTAGCATATTTAGGAACTTATGTAAATGTCCCATTAAGCCTTTTCCAACAAGTTTTTTACATTTGCAAAAAGATTAAGAACACGTAAACCGCCAATTTTGGCGTTATCGCGTGGAGTTAAGGGCGCAGCGAAGCTATAAGTCACAACGACAGCAACCTGTGCTCTGGTTGTCGACACATATCGCTCATTACATTAAAATATTACAACGACTGCAGAGTTTCATTAATCTCCTTCGAAGTTATCTGTAGGTATTACCGGCGCATGTGTTAATAGTACAGCAGAGACTTGCCCCCACGAGACAAAAGGGGTGGTTTTGCTCGAGGAAGTGCTACATATGTGCAGGGCGATGTTCGACGTCTCCTGGGAGTTGCCAGCCTTATCGACGGAGCCGCAGCACAACGGACCTCTGTTCCGATTACACGGATACATTGCTCGGTTTAGTTCATCGAGCGAAAACTTGTGTCTACACGAATACCCAGATTTAACGTTTTGGGGAAACTGTAATACAACTTGTTCTCTAATACTAGTCGGTTAAACATTACATGGATGTCATTTGGCAGCTCATAAATTGCAAAGTTTATGCATTCAGACCGTTCCATCGGCATTTTTAGCCCGAAAATCATCTTTGCGTTAGTAAATCCATTCGCTTGGTAATTACATTCACGCCGTAATCAAATTCACGTGATCCTTTGGATTTCAGCTAATATCATCTTATGAATAGTCGAAATGAATTTCAAATAGGTCGGAGGTAATACCCTCGAGGATTTGCTCCATCCATTGATGTGTGAAGATGGGGAGTTACGAGAAATGATTAATTATAGAACTGCTGACGTTTCTGACGCTGATGACTTATTACCGCAGGAATGTTCACTTATACAAAGCTCAAGTCGTAACTGTAGCAATCTTCTAAGTAACTATTGTTTCGAAATGTTTTGTGTCGGTTCTTAAAGTAGATCTGATGCTAATGCAATTGGTTTTTATATATTCTACCAAATCCCGATGTCATCATGGAGCCTGGCTATGCATTGCCTCGATCCAATTTGCAAAGCTTTCGACGCGCAGGGGCGGACTTGGCGCAAGTGGGGCTTTATTAAGGGTGAATACAATTATATTATTGATGTTTTTAAAACTATCTTTTCATTTACTCCAAGCACTACAGAGAATTCAATTTGTATTGATCTGGATTTGAATAATTGAGCTTTCACTTGCCATGTTTATTAAAGGGGTATATACAGTATGTCCCCCGGAAAAAAACGTTATTTTATATTTTACAAAATATGCGGATTTCTTTAAGAATTTTGAAGATTTCGTGCAGATTTCTGCTGTCTTCTTGCAACTCAATCGTTAAATCTTGATAAAAAGTGACAGTTTTGTAGATTTCGTGCTATTCTCTGCGAATTCAAGCCAGAAAACAACGAAAATTAGCAAAAAATCGTCGTTTCCCATCGAAATATGCGAATTTTCCTAAGAATTTTGATAATTTTGTGCTGATTTCTGCTGTTTTCTTGCAATTTAGCCGTTGAATCTTGATAAAAAGTGATGGTTTTGTTGATTTCGAGCCGTTCTTTGCGAATTCAAGCCTGAAAACATCAAAAATCAGCGAGAAATCGTCGTTTTCCATCGAAATAAGCGGATTTCTCTAAGAATCTTGATGATTTCGTGCAGATTTCTGCTGTTTTCTTGCAATTCAGCCGTTAAATCTTGATAAAAAGTGATGGTTTTGTAGATTTCGAGCTATTCTCTGCGAATTCAAGCCAGAAAAAAACGAAAATCAGCGAGAAATCGTCGTTTTCCATCGAAATAAGCGGATTTCTCTAAGAATCTTGATGATTTCGTGCAGATTTCTGCTGTTTTCTTGCAATTCAGCCGTTAAATCTTGATAAAAAGTGATGGTTTTGTAGATTTCGAGCTATTGATGACAAAGGAATAATATTTTTTGCTTAATTTAAAATAAATAAATCTTTAATTAACATTTTAATATTATCAAGCTGTATTCTTAAAATCGAAAAAAACGAAAAATAACAAAAAACTTTTTTATTTTTAATTTTGCAAAAAATGTCAATGAAATGAAATTTATTCCTTAACTCAAACCAATTTCCACTATTTGATTGACTCATTACTTGTTTTAGCACATAGTTCAATTCTAACTCGTAATTCTTTAAGACTGCTTCGAATTTTCTCAATTATTGTTAAGGATACAATTGCATTTCTTTTCCAATTTTTTAATACTTACACATTATTGGGAAAATTTTCCTTTAATCTTTAACGCACTATTTGATATAGTAAATCCACAGCCCGCTAATATGATTACAAAATTTAATAAACAAAAATAATGAAAAAATTAATTTTAAGAGTAGATACAGAATTTCAAACGACCTGTCATTCAAATTTCGTACACTCTAAAACAGTCTTTACTCACTCATAAACTCATAACCAAATTTTAAATTTTTGGCATATTTATCAAAGTGACATGAGTAATAAGACGAACTAGGTGCCAAATTTTTCTCATTTCAGATTGAATCAATTGCGGTTTAAACCTTGCTTTGTTGATTACAGACTGCCGGCATTTTAATAATTGCTTGAAATTTTACGGTGACAGCTTTGAAAGTTTTAAAGTGTCAATCATAATGACAATAAGGTATAGACTACAATTAAATTTTTTAACTGTCAGAAAATTACCGTTTGAAATTTTGTGTCCCTAAATGTACAAACTTATAATTTTGAAATTTTAATGACAGATTTATCTATTTTGAAATAAGCAAAAAAATTTCTCTGTAATTTTTTTGTAATACGGAAAATAAACTTTTTTTCCCTTTTGTGAACTCAATCCGGGGACATACTGTATAAAAGCACGACAAATATAAAGATTTTCCCGATAGAAAAACTCCGACTGATTAGTTGTTAATCAACGACAAATTTAAATAACTGAGCGACAGAGTATGAACAATGAAAAGAGGTGAATGTCAGATATTAATAATAGTTTTAGCGACAAAAAATATGTGCTCGACAATTAATGTTTTCAACGACTGTTAATATTTTCTCCGACAGAATGGCTAAAATCGGCGACGAACAAACTTCACCTCGCAACAAGTAAACAAATTACCAGTCGTGCAATCTATTAAAAACGGCGAACTATTATTTTCCAACAGATAGTTTGGACGACAAAATACAATTTTCCGTACAAATAGTGTTCATTGTAAAAATCGGGGTGGGTAGTTTCAGCATTGAATGTTAATAAACGGGTAGGCTTATGTAAAAAAAATATATATTTTTATTTAAGAACGATAAGTAAAAAAATTCAAACTTTATAAAAAAATAAAAATAAATAAATTCTTCATAAATATCTTTCTGGTTTGTTGGTTTTATTTTGTTGTTCTGCTGTGCCTGTCGAGAAATTCAAATTTATGTCGTTAAAAAATTGTTTAGTCTGCCATTGTTGCATTCTGTAGTTGAAGTTATTAAACAACCAGCTTGAATCAGTTAATTGCCTGGAGAATATTTTTATTGTCTTGATAAATATAAGTTGCCGCTCAATTTTGTTATTTTACTGGATAATAAAATTTCACGTCGTTCAATCTTTTTTGCACGATAGAACAATTTTGCTTAGTTACCGCGCTTGCTGTTAGAACAGTAAGTTGAGTTTACTGGTTACCAAGATAAACAAAATTATATACATTCTCATACCGAAATTTTGAGTTTTCAGAAATTATTGACGAACAATTAATGTCAATTATTTGAAACATTTTTAGTTTTATAAAAATAATCGAAATTTGTCTATCGTGCAAAAAATATTATAAGCATCACGAACTGTAGGACTATACCGATCTCAGACAATAATTGGAGTCGTCGCTGCGCTCCGTTCTTAATACTTAATATACTATTATTTTGTCGTTCTACATAAATAGTGTCTTGCAACTGATAATTTGGTCGATTTTTCAATAGTTTCAATCGTTAATTTCATATTATTATTTATTAAATGCAGCAAATTAATGATAAACGAAAATCTTACATATTTGACACCATTTGGTTACTTATTTTACTCTATTTATTTGTCCGTTTTATAAACCAGAATAAATGAAGTCTTCCGTTCATGTCAGCCATCCATCTCTAATGTTTTCCGTCCACTTCTTCATTCTAAACCGATTGATTTATTATTCTAAAATAAATGGTCCGTAAGATAAACAGATACATTAATTACAAGTAAATATTTTGAATTTCCTGAAAGCTCTTGTTTACAGGATGAACACTAAACAATCTTAACACTCGCATTAAGGAATTAACAATACTCGATTAGCATAAAACATAAAACGTCGAGGAAGACGATTTTTGTTATACACTGACGTTCCTGGACTAATCGAAATCCAAAAATAGTTACATTTAGCTAGATATAATTATCTTTGAATTAGATTGCACTTACCGCGTTGATGTCATGTGAGCCATAGACAGGTAAATTTACTACCATATTTGTTTTATTAACAGAAAGCAGCGGACTTTTCTCTCTTAAAATTAATTATTATCTTGTTAAAATATAAACCCGTCAAACAGAATATAGATGTTTAAATTTATAACCGCACAACAGTCGGTAATAAATAAGAGCAATAATATTTTTAATTTGAGAAAGTACCTGGTTCAATTCAATAATATCCCTATAATATAACATTATTGCTATGTTTCTACAGACACAATGGTCTCTTGTACAAGAATACAAATCAAATAAATGACCATGTAGCACTGAGAGGAATTTCAAGCACAGGCAGAGTATCAATACGTTTTTATTTATAGTATCGGAATGTATGACGGGGCAGGTAAACAAATGACTTCGGAGGGACCCCAGGGGGCGGTGCTAAACAAACATCCCGCGGAGAAAAGTAAGACGAGCACGTATGGTCACAGGGGGTACCTGGGCGCCGGACTCAAGACACGCGTTCGAGTTAAAAAATTCTCATATACAGAGTGTCTTCGGTTTTCAGGATTTATCTCTTGGCAGCAAGGACAGAATTATCGACACATCGGTTACCCTCGTTAACGCCAGCTGACTAATGGCGGAAGCATTAGCACTATCAGCTACTAAATAAGGCGATCACGGCGTATAATAGGCACTTTTCCGGTCTGTCCCTCTCCCCATTATTTTATTGTATCACCATTCAACTGGTTTAGTTTACAGTAATTAAATTAGATGGTCACTAGGAGGTATACGACATCTGCAAAATGGAATACAGAAGTTAATGGCATGTTATCTAAATGGCTGTTAACTGGTTTATTTACAGACTGTAACCATTAAAAATAGGTTCGAAATCGATACGCATGCGAGGAATGTTTCAAAAAAGAAGTTTTATGGATCAAAAGGATATAATTAGAGGGGGATTTCAACAAGGTAATCTTACGTTTTCTGCTAATTAAACTACTTTTCAATTACACTACTCAACGAGATTTCTAAAGTCCGGAGAGTTCTGGAATTGTCCGAGACTGTGTAGGAAGGGCAATTAAACAAGCTTTGCAATAAACTATAGAACTCTATATTCTATAGAATGTGTGGGTTCTAAAATATTTTTGAACCACTTTAATCGGATTTTCATTCCGATTAATCGTTAAAAAGATTGAGATCTTGACTTTGGCGATATTAAAAGTCCTGCTTAGAAATTACAGAACAAAACTTGTAGATAATGTTCTGAGTACTATAAAGTAAGACTTTATGCGCTAAGCGTGAAAGTTTGACGGACGAACAAAGTGAGTGGGACTCCAAATAACATACAGGATGTTTTTAAAATACACTACCAAAAATTAAACACGATCTTTGGCAGCCTTAATAAATCGAATTAACTATTTTTTAATTTTTTTAATCTAACCACTCACTTGGAACACCACTGATGAACATTTTCACCTAAAACAACAAACCTTGGATTGTTGCTAAGTAAACAAGATTATAATCTTTAATCCAGTGGCAAACTGATAATGTTAACCAAATATTTGATTGATTCTACTTGTCTTTACCAATTATCCTGTTTTGTTTGGTACTGTATTTCAAAAACACCCTGTATATTAAGTTTACGACCCTGATGAACAGAAGATGCAACCAGGAATACGTTTTTCATATGACACTTGATCCATAAACTTATCTTTTTTCACATCTTGGACATCCCTTGAAAAAGTCAGATAATATGATTATTATTATCTACAGCTTTCAATAACCATAATTAAGTTTTTTGCAAGGTATCAAGTTAATCATAAAAACTGTATTTTTGGTTGCATTCGGTAGTCTCAGGGTCGTCATGTTAGGTGAATCAGTCTGCATGTACAATTTTTTCTTTAAACTAATAATAAAAGTGTTAAAAACAAATCATTAAAATATGAACTTTAAATTTCAAATATTGTCAATTACTTATGCTCCTAATCATATAAATAACAGTTACGTAATCGAAAGCTGTCAAATAAGTTGTCATTTATATGACGTTTGAAGAAATTAGTACAATATCTATCTAGATTGAGGTGACTACAGTTATAAATCCGAGCGCCAAGATTATAAGACGATTGTTATCTCAACCGTGGTGCATATACAGGGTGTTATGGAAATGAGTACACCAAATTAAACTGGTAAGAGAACTCACCATTTGCAACAACTTTTCTTAATAATTTTTTTTTGAAATCGCATGTTTTTAAACTAATTTTTCTTCCCTATATTTTGACGAGTCGCCCACCTAATCGCTGTAAAATTAAAGAACAAAAAAGCATAAAACAACTCTGCGTTATCAGTCCGCTTGTAAAACACTTTATTAATAACCATTCTAAACTAATTTGCGGTGGTCTTTAGAACTATTAAGTTTAACATAAAGTAAAACATATCGGGAATTTACAAAAATTTTATTCAAAAAAATCATAACAGGTTATGAAATTAAATTCACAAAATTTAACCGATTAGAACGCATCAAAATCTATAACTTTTCTAGATAATTTTTTCCGTAAACGCATTTTGATTTTCGCCTTTTTCCGCCCTTAATTAGGCCAGCCGTTCGATGTCTCTAAACAAATTCACTTTCATTTCCGCAACGAGGAGGATTTTTGACTTCAACCTTATCACAACTTTTTGTCATAAAAACGACTCATCAGCTGTAATTTCATTAAAAACGCTCAGTGTGTTGTGAATTTTCATAGTGTCAACGTTATCAGATCGTTCTTAAAGTGCAAAAGGTGGTACAAAATGGTTTATACCAACATGGAATACGCGAATATGGTGCTTCTCTATGGGGAAGGTCAGGGCAAAGCGCCTGTACAGTGCCCGTGTCCCAATGGCTAAATGTGCACTTTGAAAACAAGTGGATAGGTAGAAATGAACCAGTGTTGTGGCCCCCTCGTTCGCCAGACTTAAATCCCTGCGATTTTTTCTTGTGGTTACATATCAAAGAGTGTACGCAAACCCCGTGAATTCAGTGGAAAAATTAAGTGAACGTGTGAATGCTGTGGCTGAAACAATTCGCCAAAATCCAGGGATAATTGTGAGAACACCAACTTCATTGGCCTGGATTAACAGTGAAGGACGGCATTTTTAGCAATTTTTAGAATCAAATTCAGCACTCTTGTTCAATTGGGTTTTCGTGAATTTATTACTGTTTTTTCCTACAAACAAATTAGCGACAAAGTATCAACCTAATGTAACCACTCGTTTTTATGAAGCAATGGTTTTTGTCGCATAGACGAAGGTTAGTATCCTTAAGGTATTCCTTTTCACAGCAAATTTTCATTAATTTTTAATTCGAAAACGAAAGCATTTTGGATTTTTTTTTGTTAAGAAAAGTTGTTGCATATGGTGAGTTCTCTTACCAGTTTAATTTTGTGTATTCATTTCCATAACACCCTGTACCTTTTTTGTTAGTTATTTTATTCGTACCCCTCCAAAATTAAAGAAAAGGCAATGGCTCTGAAAGACAATTTATGACCTAAAATTCAAATTTCACGTCCTGAATAAGAACTTTCACTTCATTTGTAAAGTTGCTATTTGGGTTTTAAAATCAAAAATGTAATAGTATTTTTTTGACTAAGGTTAATAAATAGACCCAATCATTAATCTAAGTGTAAAACTTCTCAAATCAAAAACCAGTTAATGGATCATAGATTTTACCACCAGTGACAATAAAAAATTTAGTTCATACTGTCTATTTTTCCAGACTTTACAGTCAGGTAAAAGGGTATGTACTTCTCTATAGGACTGAAATTATTTTTCGTATTTTGCTTGCTATTTATACCCACAAGTCCCTTCGAATGCCTCTCTGCTGAGCACCTTTTTATAATTCCTGACAAAATTTAGTGTTCAAACATTAAAATTATAACTCAAATTATTTACAGTGATTGAAATAAAATACTCTAACTTCAGTTTTTCTGTAGAATTTTTGTAGGCGCCAAATTCAAATGCGGCATAATCATTGGTTGTTCAGCAGAGAGAATTAAGTACAAAATAAAACTCCTGCATTTACTGCCGGAATTATAATTTTGTTTTTCATCAATATATTTTGCAATACAACTTGTCACTTGCTGGTAATTGATATGAGTCCGATTTCGAAGATTGCTCTTTTGTAAATCGGTAAATTCTCTGCAGGAAAAATAACGTATAAGTAGTTTATATGTCCGGAAACCAGTAGTTGTTTAGAATTCAAGACTCGTACTCGTAAAATATTGGTTCTCGGACTTAAATAAAAAATTGTTTTGTCAGTTGCATCGATTTTTTGAACACTTTGGAATTTTAAGATTTTTTAAGAAGCTCCAAGATAGGTACTCGCGAAGTTTTTGGTGTTTCTCTGCGGTTCTATAGAATTCACTGATATTTCCAAAGATTCTTCAAGATTTTCCAAAAGTTTCTTGAAAATTGTGGGGTATTCTCTTTCAATATTTTTTTTAATCTAGAATTTTCGGTTGTTCTAAGTTTTCTAATTCTCCGAGAATCAAAACTTCTTCCAATTAAGTGTAACTGAATTCTTCAAATTGTTTTGATTTATTTGATTTTTAGGATTCTTGAAGAATCTAAAGTAGAAGAACTCAAGGTTCTCAACTGAAAGTTTTCAAAATAACCAGAACTCTCAACGATTCTACAAGATAATCAAAGATTTCTTAAATTTATTAATTTCTTCGATTTATCTGGATCGTTTGGATTTTAATTAAAAATTTGCAAAATTCCCATGGAGTGTTTGGAATGATTATTTGACGCTTTTTAAAGTTTTCTGAGATTTCCTTTACATTTTTGAATTTCTCTATATTCCTTGGAATTAACGTATTCTTTCGAGGCCTCACAAGAATTTTCTAGGGTTCGTGGTTAAATTAAAGCCAGTTATTTTTTTCCAAAATTTGTAGGCGTAAAATCCTAAAATTACAGAAACTTCACGAAGTTTTCTAAACTCTAAAGATTTGAGAAGTTGAAAAATTAAAACATCTTCAACAATTTGAAAATATGAAAGTGCCTCTAAAGTTTCTGAAGGATTTACATTCTATCCCTTGAGTAGAGGTATTATTTTTAAAAACAATCAAATTTTGTCGTGTTTTCATGGTTAGTTAGTAATAAAATAATAGAGTTCAATGTATAAAAAGGTATCTTCATTTCCGTTTAAAGGAAACACAAAATTCCGACACACATTTGGTATAAACTGATCTGTTTGTTGTGCTAATCCTGCAAGTCCCACATTGTAAATCTATCGTGGAAAACGTTTCTCTTTTGTTTTCCCATTATCTTAAGTTTTTCCAACGTGTAGTTGTTCGTTTTTCCAACAAAAAACCAGATGAGCCTCGATTAGAATGATTTTAGTTTGGTGAAACTTCCGTACAAGTTGCTTAAAATGTATCTAAGATCTTCACACTTTCGACGACAAAATAAAAAAAATATAATAGAAAGGAAAGATGAGGGATCAGTTTTTATGTTTCTAAACTAGATATTAACAGTAACAATACTGTTACAAGTTTATCAATTCAAACCATTGTGGGACGATTATCAGGAAAAATGTTTTTCCGTTCTCATGTGTGAGTTCTTGTAAGACACCTAGAATAAGTGATGCATAAAAAATATAGGAAATGCGCTAGAGAAAAAGATAATGCTGGTAACACCACGTGGTAATCCGTTAACAATAGCTTCACATCTACACGGATTCCCATATATTGTCATGAATGGGACCCAGACGGACGCACGATTTAGTATAATTTTATGGTCGACTACCTGGTGGTCCGGTGACGGATGAAACCAGTAGCGCTCGTTACGTCTCGCCCATTCAAGGATTATCATTCTTGTGATATCGCATCACGGGCTGAAAACAACCGCCTCCACTGTGCTGAAGATGTATATTTGGTGGGCGCGTCCCAGAGACATCGTCCTTTGATTGATAAGATCGACTTTACAAAGTGCGAAAGTTCGAGATTCGGTACAAAACAACGAGGAAAAATTGCTGGTTTGGGCGATGTTTTGACAGTCACTTTGCATCTGCAACTTTGTGGTATGCTAATATGACGCGCCATGCATTGACTGAAAAGAATTTGTAAATTCCACGCTTTTTTATTCTTAGGGGGTTCATTTAGTTTAACGACGGCTCTGCATCTTGCAAGACAAGTCTCTTTTTCTAAACGAAGCAAATTCTGGAAGAAAATGAAATTGCAGATTTGAGTGTTGAAACAGCAGCAAAAATTGACCATTATTTTTGATTTTTTTTTCTCTTAAGCTGGGTATATTTAGAAGGTTTTTCGTGTATTTACACAAAAGAAAAAGTGTAGCTTGTAAGCAACAAATTTTGATTAAGAAGTTTAGCAAATTACCTGCCGCTTAATAATTGTGTCAAATTACAATTCTTTTTTAGAAAAATTTTTTGAGAAAACTAAAGGATGACCGAGAAACCTAAAATTGATTCTTGTTATGCAAGTGTCATTCGCAGAAAATCAATTTCCGCGCTGATCCATTTCTTTCATCGCTCCAAATGTATAATTTTCCTTGCCACAGCCTCTCTATCCATGTGAAATACAAGAAAAATAAATTTTTGCTACACTTCCTTTCGTATATTGTAAAAGCTGCAGAAACACATTGACGCGTTAAATCTGTTCGAGTCCATTGTATACCGCGACAATATTGTCGACTTTTTGATCCGATTTGTCAGATTGTCCTGTGGGTGGGTCAGAAAGCAGTGATCCTTTTTCTATATCGTTCGCAGCGGACCAGTCCGTTCTTTCACCTTTTTTACAGTTCGTTTTGTCGATAATCCTTCGGTCGATTGGGACGTAGCCAATATAATCCGCTTTCAGTCCAAACTTCAGCGAACGTAATGACGAAAATAACACATGTGTCCTGCCTATAAGGGTGTCTTACTGTCAACGCAACAATTGCCTTTCTGTTGCCTGAAAAAGACGAATTCTACCCTCTAATCGCATCAAGGAGGATTATGGCTCTGTTTGCTGCCAACTTGTTAATTATTACAAACTAAGTTTTGCTATGAGAACTGTTTACTTTTAATCATGTTTAGACGGGGCAAGTACCTGAGGAAATCTTGTTGTGCGAACATTTTACAAATTTAATCCTTTCAAGCGGAGCCTGTGACAGGACTGGAAATTTCACGGCTTTGTAGGAGGTTGAGATCGAACTATTCACACGAACCTTTTTCTTATTATGCAGGAAACAAGATTATTTTAGAAAAATAGAAATGAAACCGCTTCGGATCCGAAGAATGCTTTTGTTATTTCAGTTTTGTATTGATTTTCATTGCCAGACGTATCAATCATGTTTCATAATAATCAAATTTCTTGAGATCTGGTCAATGCATTAATATTTATCTTCTTATTTTATTTTAGTTAGATCTTTTAGTTAATTCTTCTTCTGTTGTTTAGATAGATTAAATCTATCCATTCTATGATAACTGAAGCTCGACAACTAGAACTAAATATTTGTCTAATACACGCATTTAAAAGCGATATAACTATGGCGATTGTAACAATGAAAGTGGTTTATAACTTACGTTACCATTAATAACAAGGGTTTTGACGAAAATAACAGATATAACCGCTCATTGTGCTTTTTGAATAGCACTTATAGCAATAACATTGTCAAATTTCTTTTCGGATCTGTCATTAGGTGAAAATTCAGGAATTTTTGATAAAACATAATATGACACTCGTGGTTATTAGATATTACCTACTCGAGGTATTTAACTTACTTAGATTTTAGGTAATATCTAAAATAACCCACTTATGCGGTATTTTACATCATGATTTTTAGTTTTAAAATTATTAATTTTGTTATGTTTTAGGTTATTTGGACATCTGGCCGTTTCTAGGTTGTCACAGACAAACGCTGTATCAATTTAGATACATTTCATGGGTCAGAAGCTATAATTGGAAATTTTATTTGAAAAATTATTTATTTATTCAATGTACTATTTAATTATTTTTGGTCATTTTCAACGAACGTATTGTAGTTAATTGTATATACATATACAGGGTCCGGCAACACTTGTGTCCACCCCCAAAATCGTCTTTAATTTTAAAGATAAAATTTTGAAAATTTGAATACGCTCACAGTTGACAAAGCTCTAGAAGCTGACGTAAAAATTTGTTTTTTTATCACTGATAGTTTTGGCGTCGCGACGCCTTAAAATGTAATTGTTAGGTAATTGTGAGGGTTTGTGATATCAACCCCTAATTTAATTTTTTTTCAATATAAATATGTTAAAAATATCTGAGTTATTATTTTAGATTCAATGCAAATTGTCTTCAAATTTTGAGGAAAAAATGCTGTTTTATCAAGTTAGTTTCCAATTTTATTATGTCAAAATTGGGAACTACGCTTACACCCATCTGTCAACATCTTGTGTCACAAATGACATCTATCCTTTGGCTCGCTTTAGATTGTAACAAAAGTCTTACTTGGTGAAATTGTCACTTTGTCGATGTTAATTAACGATTTCTGGTGTCCATAAAGTACAACATGCCCGTGGTAATCAAAATTAACCTTATAAAAGTGAGTGAAGTGACTTGTGAAATTTTGGTGTAAACGTAGATTGCCGCAATTTTGAAAACTAACTTGATAAAGCAACGTTTCTTTCGCAAATTTTAAACACAATTTGCATTAGATTTAAAATAAAAACTCAGATATTTGTAACACAGTTATGTTGAAATAAAATTGAATTCGCGTATATTTCCGCAAAAACTCAAAAATCGCTAAAAATTATACTTCTTAGGCGTCGCGACGCCAACCAAACCGTGATAAAAAAAACAAATTTTTACGTCAGCTTCTAGAGCTTTGTCAACTATGAGCGTATGCAAATTTTCAAAATTTTATCTTTAAAATAAAAGACGATTTTGGGGGTGGACACAAGTGTTGCCGGACCCTGTATATATATATTATTTTGTACATTTCCTAGTGTTTGTATTTATACAAATGTATGTAAGTAAGAGGAAATATATCCGTTCCATAAAAAATGTAAAATTAGAATTTTAATTGGAAAATTCTAAGAGATTTTTGCATCCACCATTTTTGGTCAATTTTAAAAAATTGTGATTTTGAAAATTCTGTTGATATTTTCTCAATTCTTCGTTTCTATATCTTTAAAAATAAGATCCATCGTTTTGTGAAACTCAAACTTTAAAGCTAGATTTAGAATTTTTATTTGCAAATAACTCCGCATTTCTTAATTAATTAAAAAAAATTCTTCTGGTTAATTTCGTAGATATTTTGACAATTCCTCGTTTCTACGTTTCAATAGGTTAAATCTACCAGAAAATAGACTTGATCCGTGTATTTTAAGTTTATAGAATTAGCTTTTTTATTTGGAAATAGCGGATACTCTTATTAGCATCCATTTCGTTATTTTTAAAAATTTGTATTTTCGTTAATTCTTTGGATAATAGAAGAAAGATGAAAAAGTACGATAAAAACACGTTACATAAATCTAAACTTAGAATGAGAATTAGAATTCTTATGCAAAAAAGGTTTTTGCATTCGCAATTTTTAACCACATAGAAATTTGTACTTTTCTTAGTTTTATAGATATTTGAAATATTCTCCTGTTAGAAATTCAGACAGATGAAATCTACTACAAAACAGATTCGTTCTAGGAATTTGAAGTTCTACACATAGAATTAGAATTCTATTTAAATATGAGTATTATTTTTATATTCGTGATTATTTTCGTCGTTTTTAAAAATTCGAATTTTGTTAAGTTTGTGAACATTTCGTTTATTCTTAGTTTCTAGGTTTATGCAGATAAAATCTATGAGAAAATAAAATTTCCTGGGTTGAAAATTTTGCAGCATCATCTAGAATTTTCATTAGGAAATATGAAGTCAGATTTCGCCTCCACCATTTTCGCTCATTTGTAAAAATTTTTATTTTTATTTTGTGATTATTTGAAGGGAGTTTTTTTTATATCTACAGAAAAACTGTACCAGAAAATGGGCTTCTTCCATGAATCTAAGGCTTTAGAACTAGAATTAGAATTTTTATTTCGAACAACAGATTTTTGACCCACCATTGCTAGTGATTTTTGATCATTTATAGTTTTATTAATTCTCCGTATTTTTGGGCAAAGCTTTGTATGTAAATTCAGACATCTACTAGAAAATAAACATATTCCATGAGTTTGAAACTTCGAACATTGTAGGCTCTTTATTATTCGAAAATGAGTATTATTTTTTTGCATTCGCCAATTGTGGCTTTTTCTAAAAAAATTATTTTTCTAAATTTTCAAGACATTTAGACAATTCCTCATTTGCAAATCCAAACAAATGAAATGTATGACAAAACAAACACGTTCTAGAAATGTAAAGATCTTCAACAATAAATACAATTTTTATACAAAAATTGACTTGATCTAGAATTTTGATTAAGAATTGTATTTAGAAATAATAAATAGATTTTTGCCACAAATGCCACGTTTTACCCTTAGAATTTTCAAATTTCGTTTTTTTCCACTCCAATACCGGAAGTTTTTAAAATTGGTAAATTATTATTTTAAAATTCCTTGGATTCTGATAGGCAATTAATTTATTTGCTTTGAAAACGCACTGAGGAATATTTATTTTATGGCACCACATTTCTAGATATTGATTTCATGATTTAAGCATCATATTCAATTTTTAGATTTAGTTTTCATAATTTTCGCAAATTACTGCAATCAAATTTGAGTCAGAAACTTAACAGTTTTTTTATGACTAACATCATCTGTCAATAAACATTTCAATTGTTTTATTGATGATATAAGCCATGAATTATGAAATAAATATTGACGATATTCTTTTACGCATGTGAAATATTAATATTAATATTCCCCAGTAATTTATTAGTATTCTAGGCCAGTCAGTCATCAGAAATATGATTGTTAACACTTGAGCAACAATAGTACTTGACGTTGATTAAATTATGAACAGTAGATATATTCCACGGTAAACACAATATTGATGAACAATCTGAAGAGAGATCAACATATGTCCTATTAAAATATTAAAATGAAGTAGTGATGCAAACACGAATTTAGCAATTTAAATATTGGATGATATAAAGTTAATTAAATTCGTATACTGTTAATAAAGTCATAAAGGTATCCCAAGCTGCATATCGCCTGATAACAAAGCATTGGTCAGGCACGCGTTTCTGATTACTCATCCTTTATCAGCCTTCCACACTCTATTCATTATTAAATCGAACAAAGTTACAACCGAAAAAAATTCAATCATGACCAAAAATAAATCAAAAGTGGGCGAGAGCATGCCGAGATGTTGAAATTGAAGCGGAAGTGGGATTTGATTTTAGCGATTTTATTGACAGGAGAGAGATTTTTTTTTATTAATATTTGTGCATAACGGGTGATGAAATAAACATGTCGATATTATATTTTAGTGTCAACTGTCAATTGATGAGGATATTGCTGCAACGCATTGACAGAGAGTGATGAATTTGCCTGGAAACTGGAAATTTACAATGTGTTTTTAAAATTG
The DNA here is from genome assembly GCA_029298725.1 of Gnatocerus cornutus. Taxonomy (NCBI): domain Eukaryota; kingdom Metazoa; phylum Arthropoda; class Insecta; order Coleoptera; family Tenebrionidae; genus Gnatocerus; species Gnatocerus cornutus. The sequence goes on from CM055510.1 coordinate 4,072,272, forward strand.
CTTACAAATTAAATTACGACGGTTCATATTGCAGAAATACGCACCAAACTCAGTTTGATAGACGGATACACGCCCTATTTTTACAATTTGAAAAGTCATGTAAATTCAGGGGTCTCGGTTAGAAATGCAGTGTTGTAGAACATAATTTAGAGCATGTTGAGAATATAAGATTGCAAAGAATCCAAAAATGTAATTATAATCTTAAGAATTCAGAACTTGCGTTTTCAAAATTTTTTTTTTAGTTTTTGTTTATTAGTTTAAGACCTCGCGTGCTTCTTTTATTTGTCAAAATTTATAAAATAAAAAATTAAAGAAGAAACAGGGACTTGTTGGCTCTAAGAAAAACAAAACTGGAGGGCTTGAGAGATTAAAAAGAGCTTCGGACTTAGAATGAGTGAATTTTATACTCTAGATAATGCAAATAATGCAAAGTAAATTTATACTCTTTCAAAGATAATGTTTAGAATGTACAAGGTGTTTATAAATGTTTCTAGCATCAAGGGTGGCTCTGGAATTCCTGCCATGCACTATTTTGCCGCTGTGTTTTCATAGTGAATATAACTATCTTGAAAATTATTTACAATGTCACTTACGTCAATGAAGTTTTAGTTACAGTTTTGTGTCCAAGTTTTTGACTTTCAGATTTTAAACCACAACTAGAACAGTTTATTTCTCAAAACTTACTGTGCTCCATGTTTGAGGTTAACTGCAAATGTCAGTTAAAAAAAAACCCACATTTGTAATGATCGGCAAACTTCTTTGACATTTCATAGCCACCCTTGATGCTAGAAACATTTATAAACACCTTTTAGTTACATAACCTAAAAAATTATTAGGTAGACACTGATCTAGGACGGCTGAAAGGATAAAACTGACACAACCTCTGTTTAATTTTGCAGTTTGTTGTTAAAATTCTTTTCCTGTTGGATATTTTGACATTTGACAAGTGACACTACAGAAATCCAAAGTGACACAACTACTTCAAACACAGTGCAATGCGAGCGACACAAAAAGAACTATGTATGGATTCCAAAGCTAACTAGATGAAAATCATTTTGAAACACGCTGTATGTATGTATCATTATTTGCAAAAAATATTTAGATATGCATCCAGAGGACCTAGACGATAATTCTACATCATTTCATGTACAAAACACGCTGTTGGCATAAATAAGTTTGAAAATCGACCCAAACTCATAGCACAATATGTATTGAAAATTGACTTAATAATAAAAACATCAACTTTATCGAAGATAAAACTGACCTAGAATCACTAAGTTCCAGCGCCGCCGCACCCTTCGGTACCATTAGCTGTAATGCAAGTTCCATAGATACGAATGATTCGCCTTCAGTTCCAACTGTCAAAATGTAACAATTCAATTTGTGTCTAAATAAATAAAAATGATTTGAAACATTTTTTTGGGTATTCTGTTGGGTGATTGTAGATAAAGTATTGTATGCAACACGTGTGGAAATTACTTTTCTCACGAGGTGTGGCAATTTTCAGCATGAGCTCTAAGCAAGTTTTTGACATTATTTACACTACGTACTATTTTGTGATTTTACCCAACTGTTATAGAATATTTTACATCACTTGTTGCAGAATAGCCACTAGTGAAACATTTCTTATTACAGTACAACCTACGTTGTAACAGTACGTGCTTCTCGAGACCGGATAATCCAGTTGTTAAATAAATATTCGTTTAAGATTGATTTGGAACGTCTTTTTAATCCAAAATGTAAAATCTTTAACAAAATTTATTAACATCTTAAATATTGAGATAAATTGAAACAATCAACTTTTATCAGACATTAAATCTGGTACTTTCAGTATTTTTTTTGGTCTTAAAATTTTCTCTGCTACTTGAGTTTTCAGTTTCCTTAATTATGCAGGTTTCTATTGCAAAAGAATGTATTTCAAGCATTTTTGTTAATGTTTGCAAACACTTCTATTCAAAGACAAAAAGTTTAACTCATAATTTTGTTTTTGCTCGCTGCACTGACTTAAATCTCACTAATCTGCACCAACGTTACTCGTGAAATTCAAAATTTTACATTTGATTTGTGTTTTTTTGTAATGCACAGATAATCAAGGCACGGATAATTGAACGAATACCCTTGCACGGATAATCCGCGTCCGGATAATCGAGGTTCTACTGTATCACTTTGCATAGTTACCAAATGTCGGCAAAAACGTCAGTCAAAAATATAGGCAAATACATAACTCGTTTGGAATGCCATTCCACTACTAATATACTCTTATAGAGGATCCGGCAACACTTGTGTTCACCCTCAAAATAGTCCCTAATTTTAAAGATGAAATTTTAAAAATTTGCATACGCTCATAGTTGACAAAGGTCGAGAACCTGACGCAAAAATTTGTTTTTTATTACTAATAGTTTTGCCGTCGCAACGCTTTAAAGATGTAATTTCTAGCTAATTGTGAAGGTTTGTGAAATCAACCGCTAATTTTATTTTTTTTAATATTGTAGTTATCATTTTAAATTAAATGCAAGTTGTATTCAAAATTTGTTGTTTTATCAAGTCATTTAGTTTCCAATTTCATTACGCCAAAATTGGGAACTACGTTTACATCCATCTTGTGTCACAAATGTCATCTATGATTTCGTTTGCTTTAGATTGTAACAAAGTTTTACTTGGTAAACTCATCGCTTTGTCGATGTAAATTATGAATTTTTGGTGTCTAAAAAGTGCAACATGCCAAAATTGGCCTTTATACGAATGTGTAAACGTAGTTTGCCACTGCGTTGTCATAATTTTGAAAACTAAATTGCTAAACCAGCGTTTTTTTCGCAAATTTTAAACACAATTTGCAGTAGATTTAAAATTAAAACTTAAATATTTGTTTCATGATTAGAGTATTCCCGCAAAAACTCAAAAATTGCTAAAAATTATACTTCTTAAACGTCGCGACGCCAAACGAACCGTGATAAAACACGCATTTTTGCGTCAGCTTCTAGAGCTTAGTCAACGGTGAGCGTGTACAAATTTTCAAAATTTTACTTTTGAAATTTAAGACGATTTTGGGGGTGGACACAAGTGTTGCCGAACCTTGTATATTGCGGTATTCTGACACCAAAAATCGAGCTGGATGGAATAAAATGTCACTAAAAATCGTTTAAAAATGGCTCATTTCCGCACGATTTTTGGTGGCAGAATGAAAGTCACTAAAAATTGTTTAAGAACAAAGATTATGTGAAAGCATGCGAGTTAGCTTGGCTTTTATAATAAAAAAGCGAAATAAAAGTCGTAATATAAATAATAGTAAAATAGTAAATCGCGACCTGAGAACTATAAGGTTCTAACTAACATTTGCTTAAATTGATCAGTGTTCACGTTATCAGTAATATCTCTTTAATTTATTAGGTATTTATTTAAAAAAATGAAAAGATCTATTAATATCATTTTAGCTTGTTAAAACATTAACTTACTTCGTTTTTATACTTGATAGAAAATGTTTAACAAAATCGCAAAACAAACAATTTAAATTTTCACAAAAATCACTTAGAACCTTATAATTCTCACGTCGTGAGAAAAATAAAAAAATAATAAAATAAAACGCAAAATAGGTTTTTCTGCAAACGTCTTTTAGAGTATACTACATATACAGGGTGTCCCAGAACTCGCGCCCCATAGAGCAAGGGAGGGTGCCGACAGCAATACAGATGGTAAATTTCAAAACAAAAATTGACTAAGTTTAATAGTATTCAAGAACTGATAAAAAGTTAACAACCAATCCCGAAAGCTTAATCGAGAAGTGGAGTAAAAGGCCATCCCAATTTCCTAGGCAACGAGAGTCTAATATTCATCTGACCAATGGATGATAGTATGTGTCCATAGTTACCAATTTTCAAATTCTGTTCAGCTTCAGGATTGGCTGCAGTTTTTTTGTCTTATCTCGGTTATTTTTTGAGTTAAAAAATTATAGTTTTGAAATTTTGATTCAGAATTGTTGCCTCCATAAGCCCCTTTTCTCTGGGGCGCGAGTTCTGGGGCGCGAGTTCTGGGGCGCGAGTTCTGGGACACCCTGTATACTCACTGTTTTTCCAACAAGTGTTGACTAATATGACTTCACTTCAAACTTAATTATATAATTAGATCTAAATCAAGACAAGGAGCGAATGGATATCTTAATTCAATGGTATAAACGGAAATGGCAGCAGTTATAAACGGTGCGGATACACTGAACCCGAGTGAAGACACGTTTATGAGTGTCACTTTAATAAACCGACCTTTTTTCGTAGCTAATGAAAAAAATTAAGTCGTTCTTATCACATCCACGACTGTTATTACCAGTTTTCTGCACAGGCTGTATATTAAGTAATTAATCGGGATTAATCAAGCAACATCCCTGTGATTTTAACAGCTCTCACGTTTGTGTGTTCTCGAACAAAGAAGCAACAACATTCACTCTTCTATCTAAACGACATCTCCAGGTTGTTGTTTGCATATGACTTTGTAATGCTAATGTTTAAACTACACCTGTACCTGCCCCATTCTGCTCTATATAAAAGCACAATGTCTTAAGATCTGGAGGGCCATAGTTCTGGTAGCAACAAGATGTATCTTGTTATTGTACTCATGTCGTTTAGATATGCCCTCTTAATAAGAGACAATTGTGTGTTTCGTGTTGGTGGGCTCGTTTTATTTATTATGTTCGCTACTGGTTCTACGTGAGCTTCCACATCAAATCTTAAAATCTCAGGAAAAAAGACGGTTTTTATGCGCGTTAGTGGACACATGTTTAGAATAATGACATTAAAATAATATTTTAAGTCTGCTTTTATTTATTCAAATTTATGGGTTTAGATTAGGGATTTTTTTCAGTTTTTCATGTGTACAGAGCGGTGACATGCAGGACCGATGTTGCAATCACATTTTAATTTTAATAAAGTCAATATTGTCACTGCATGTTTGCATATAACCAGATTGAATATTTATCAAGTTGATGCAAATAAATGCAATAAATCAAGTTTTTAGATAGAAAATATCTAAAACAAACACCCGGGTATTGTATCAATTTAGATCGGTAATTTTGTGGATAACATTTATGACAAACTGTTATGAAAGAAAAACATGGAATTGTGGGATTTTTCGGTTTATATTATTGTTAAATATGTATTTTATTGACGAAATGTTTTTTTTTTCTCACACATTTTACTGCATTAAAATCAATCCCAAAGTCCAATATCTTGAATTCTTCAATTCGTAATTTTTATGGCGAATTAAGAATTGTAGACAACTTACTACTCTTGTATCCTAGTATAACAACTGTGCCAAATTTTAAAGTAATGGAGCCAAAAAGACCGAGTAGTCTTATGACTTTGACAATGTATCAGAAAAGTTTACTAATTTTAACTAGTTAGTAACTGTGCCAAATGTAAAAGTTATAAAGCTAGAGAAACAATTTTTGAAATTTTATTAATTATTATGAAAAACTTATAAACCTTAATTTTTTGTAACCTAATTTTGATTTTGTGTAGCTTTGTAACTCCAGCAGTGAAACTAATGTTCACATAGTGTCAAATCGCAAAATGATAGAACCAGAGATACACTTTTTGTAACATTTCGTATTAAAGTCAAACTAAAAACCCCTAATATAGATTTTATATCCCATCTGGTAATTCAAGTATTTTTGACGCTTTAATCATGAAATTAGGACAGCTTACTAATCTTGACTAGCCTAGTAATTGTGTCAAATCTCAAAATTATAGAGCTATGAAGACAACTTTTGTAATTTTTTATTCTTAGGACGAACTAATTAGAAAAACCAATTTTTTAAATTCGGGTAGTTTTGTGACTCTAGCAATGAAACTTGAGAAGTTTACCAACTTTGACTATCCTAGTACATACGTACTGTAAACTCAGTTGATATACACCTAGTAAACATTTTATGGCTTAAGTCGAACCACCCTTAGAAATAAAACTGGATGTCGCAAACTGCAGCCGACAAATTTCTAGGTAGAAGGAAGACCTAAATCTGGGACTTTTACATCGATTTTTTATTAATATCGATTTTGCTTAAAAACATCGATTTTTAATACAATATTTTTATTTCCAATGTTTCATTAAAAATCGATGTATGTATTTTATTTCACTTTCTTGATTTTGGTGATATTTCGTTTGATTGGTTGTCAACGTATAGAACCAAAGCAAGGCAGGATTTACTTGTGCTGCGGTCTAAATAAAGAAGACTGAAATTTAATTTAAGGGAGTTATATTTTTGAATTTTGTTAATTCTTATTAATCTCGAATTTGTTTTTATTAACAATTTATTTACTTATTGTTTTGTTTATTACAAGGTTTTTTTTTGTTTTTCTCGTATTTGTTATTATTATTTGGTTGCTTTATTAATAATTTTATTTATTTTTTTGTTTTTCACAATAAACTATGCTATATTGAGTTTTTTTTTACTCGATGTTCCCAGATTTAGGTAGACCGAAGATTGAACAGGCCCGGACGCATTTCGTGCAAAATTTCAATAAATTTTTCCCAATGAACCTATTATAAGTTTAAATAACGACAGTTCTGAATTAGATGACAGTTTGATTTAAATTTCAAAATGGTCAAGTGTGTATATGTAAATGTATGTTCGTTTATTATATTCGATTCAATTTTCTATTAAATACGACCCTGTTTAAATACCGACCAATCACGGCGTGCGACTATTTTAATAGTCCACAACCGGAAGAATTTGTACTGTCCGGTCCTCTCATAATGTGGCCATAAAATTTACTAGATGTATGTCCTCTGAGTTTAGAGTATTTGTGTCAAATCTCAAAATTATAGAGCTATAGAAACAACTTTTATACTGCATTCTTATTAAGGCTAATTAAGAAAGATCAATTTTTGTGCCTCAACTTGTAATTCGCATAAAACTATCATGACTAGCTATAATTCTTGGAAAGGTTTACTAATTGAATGGAGTTATGCAACAAAGATCCAACCCACAAAAAATTTTTAATAGACTTCATCGCGTTATTAAATAGATAAAAATTGTTTAAAAACTGTTAAGCCTTGTATGAACCTAAAATTCTTAAAGCTAATAGTCCAACTGAGGTGCTACATCAGTTTTACTGCACTTTTGCACTACAAAATCGGCAAAATTAAGGTTTGAATAGCCATGATCTCCGTTTTTAGACGACACTGGCTGGATCTTTGTTGCGTAGCACTATTCAATTTTGACTAGTCTAGTAACTGTGCCAAATCTCAAAACCACAGATACAATTTTTCTAATTTTCCGTATTTAGGGTGAACCTAAGAATGCCCAATATTTTATCCTCCGATTTGTAATTCGGTTACTCTTGACGCCCTAGCAATGAAATTTGAACAGTTTACTACTCCCGACTGGTCTAGTAACTGTGCCAAATCTCAAAACCATAGATACAATTTTTCTAATTTTCCGTATTTAGGGTGAACCTAAGAATGCCCAATATTTTATCTTCCGATTTGTAATTCGGTTACTCTTGACGCCCTAGCAATGAAATTTGAACAGTTTACTACTCCCGACTGGTCTAGTAACTGTGCCAAATCTCAAAACCATAGATACAATTTTTCTAATTTTCCGTATTTAGGGTGAACCTAAGAATGCCCAATATTTTATCTTCCGATTTGTAATTCGGTTACTCTTGACGCCCTAGCAATGAAATTTGAACAGTTTACTACTCCCGACTGGTCTAGTAACTGTGCCAAATCTCAAAACCATAGATACAATTTTTCTAATTTTTCGTATTTAGGGTAAACCTAAGAATGCCCAATATTTTATCCTCCGATTTGTAATTCGGTTACTCTTGACGCCCTAGCAATGAAATTTGAACAGTTTACTACTCCCGACTGGTCTAGTAACTGTGCCAAATCTCAAAACCATAGATACAATTTTTCTAATTTTCCGTATTTAGGGTGAACCTAAGAATGCCCAATATTTTATCCTCCGATTTGTAATTCGGTTACTCTTGACGCCCTAGCAATGAAATTTGAACAGTTTACTACTCCCGACTGGTCCAGTAACTGTGCCAAATCTCAAAACCATAGATACAATTTTTCTAATTTTCCGTATTTAGGGTGAACCTAAGAATGCCCAATATTTTATCTTCCGATTTGTAATTCGGTTACTCTTGACGCCCTAGCAATGAAATTTGAACAGTTTACTACTCCCGACTGGTCTAGTAACTGTGCCAAATCTCAAAACCATAGATACAATTTTTCTAATTTTCCGTATTTAGGGTGAACCTAAGAATGCCCAATATTTTATCCTCCGATTTGTAATTCGGTTACTCTTGACGCCCTAGCAATGAAATTTGAACAGTTTACTACTCCCGACTGGTCTAGTAACTGTGCCAAATCTCAAAACCATAGATACAATTTTTCTAATTTTCCGTATTTAGGGTGAACCTAAGAATGCCCAATATTTTATCTTCCGATTTGTAATTCGGTTACTCTTGACGCCCTAGCAATGAAATTTGAACAGTTTACTACTCCCGACTGGTCTAGTAACTGTGCCAAATCTCAAAACCATAGATACAATTTTTCTAATTTTTCGTATTTAGGGTGAACCTAAGAATGCCCAATATTTTATCCTCCGATTTGTAATTCGGTTACTCTTGACGCCCTAGCAATGAAATTTGAACAGTTTACTACTCCCGACTGGTCTAGTAACTGTGCCAAATCTCAAAACCATAGATACAATTTTTCTAATTTTCCGTATTTAGGGTGAACCTAAGAATGCCCAATATTTTATCCTCCGATTTGTAATTCGGTTACTCTTGACGCCCTAGCAATGAAATTTGAACAGTTTACTACTCCCGACTGGTCTAGTAACTGTGCCAAATCTCAAAACCATAGATACAATTTTTCTAATTTTCCGTATTTAGGGTGAACCTAAGAATGCCCAATATTTTATCTTCCGATTTGTAATTCGGTTACTCTTGACGCCCTAGCAATGAAATTTGAACAGTTTACTACTCCCGACTGGTCTAGTAACTGTGCCAAATCTCAAAACCATAGATACAATTTTTCTAATTTTCCGTATTTAGGGTGAACCTAAGAATGCCCAATATTTTATCCTCCGATTTGTAATTCGGTTACTCTTGACGCCCTAGCAATGAAATTTGAACAGTTTACTACTCCCGACTGGTCTAGTAACTGTGCCAAATCTCAAAACCATAGATACAATTTTTCTAATTTTCCGTATTTAGGGTGAACCTAAGAATGCCCAATATTTTATCTTCCGATTTGTAATTCGGTTACTCTTGACGCCCTAGCAATGAAATTTGAACAGTTTACTACTCCCGACTGGTCTAGTAACTGTGCCAAATCTCAAAACCATAGATACAATTTTTCTAATTTTCCGTATTTAGGGTGAACCTAAGAATGCCCAATATTTTATCTTCCGATTTGTAATTCGGTTACTCTTGACGCCCTAGCAATGAAATTTGAACAGTTTACTACTCCCGACTGGTCTAGTAACTGTGCCAAATCTCAAAACCATAGATACAATTTTTCTAATTTTCCGTATTTAGGGTGAACCTAAGAATGCCCAATATTTTATCTTCCGATTTGTAATTCGGTTACTCTTGACGCCCTAGCAATGAAATTTGAACAGTTTACTACTCCCGACTGGTCTAGTAACTGTGCCAAATCTCAAAACCATAGATACAATTTTTCTAATTTTCCGTATTTAGGGTGAACCTAAGAATGCCCAATATTTTATCTTCCGATTTGTAATTCGGTTACTCTTGACGCCCTAGCAATGAAATTTGAACAGTTTACTACTCCCGACTGGTCTAGTAACTGTGCCAAATCTCAAAACCATAGATACAATTTTTCTAATTTTCCGTATTTAGGGTGAACCTAAGAATGCCCAATATTTTATCTTCCGATTTGTAATTCGGTTACTCTTGACGCCCTAGCAATGAAATTTGAACAGTTTACTACTCCCGACTGGTCTAGTAACTGTGCCAAATCTCAAAACCATAGATACAATTTTTCTAATTTTCCGTATTTAGGGTGAACCTAAGAATGCCCAATATTTTATCCTCCGATTTGTAATTCGGTTACTCTTGACGCCCTAGCAATGAAATTTGAACAGTTTACTACTCCCGACTGGTCTAGTAACTGTGCCAAATCTCAAAACCATAGATACAATTTTTCTAATTTTCCGTATTTAGGGTGAACCTAAGAATGCCCAATATTTTATCTTCCGATTTGTAATTCGGTTACTCTTGACGCCCTAGCAATGAAATTTGAACAGTTTACTACTCCCGACTGGTCTAGTAACTGTGCCAAATCTCAAAACCATAGATACAATTTTTCTAATTTTCCGTATTTAGGGTGAACCTAAGAATGCCCAATATTTTATCTTCCGATTTGTAATTCGGTTACTCTTGACGCCCTAGCAATGAAATTTGAACAGTTTACTACTCCCGACTGGTCTAGTAACTGTGCCAAATCTCAAAACCATAGATACAATTTTTCTAATTTTTCGTATTTAGGGTGAACCTAAGAATGCCCAATATTTTATCCTCCGATTTGTAATTCGGTTACTCTTGACGCCCTAGCAATGAAATTTGAACAGTATACTACTCCCGACTGGTCTAGTAACTGTGCCAAATCTCAAAACCATAGATACAATTTTTCTAATTTTCCGTATTTAGGGTGAACCTAAGAATGCCCAATATTTTATCTTCCGATTTGTAATTCGGTTACTCTTGACGCCCTAGCAATGAAATTTGAACAGTTTACTACTCCCGACTGGTCTAGTAACTGTGCCAAATCTCAAAACCATAGATACAATTTTTCTAATTTTCCGTATTTAGGGTGAACCTAAGAATGCCCAATATTTTATCCTCCGATTTGTAATTCGGTTACTCTTGACGCCCTAGCAATGAAATTTGAACAGTTTACTACTCCCGACTGGTCTAGTAACTGTGCCAAATCTCAAAACCATAGATACAATTTTTCTAATTTTCCGTATTTAGGGTGAACCTAAGAATGCCCAATATTTTATCTTCCGATTTGTAATTCGGTTACTCTTGACGCCCTAGCAATGAAATTTGAACAGTTTACTACTCCCGACTGGTCTAGTAACTGTGCCAAATCTCAAAACCATAGATACAATTTTTCTAATTTTCCGTATTTAGGGTGAACCTAAGAATGCCCAATATTTTATCTTCCGATTTGTAATTCGGTTACTCTTGACGCCCTAGCAATGAAATTTGAACAGTTTACTACTCCCGACTGGTCTAGTAACTGTGCCAAATCTCAAAACCATAGATACAATTTTTCTAATTTTCCGTATTTAGGGTGAACCTAAGAATGCCCAATATTTTATCTTCCGATTTGTAATTCGGTTACTCTTGACGCCCTAGCAATGAAATTTGAACAGTTTACTACTCCCGACTGGTCTAGTAACTGTGCCAAATCTCAAAACCATAGATACAATTTTTCTAATTTTCCGTATTTAGGGTGAACCTAAGAATGCCCAATATTTTATCTTCCGATTTGTAATTCGGTTACTCTTGACGCCCTAGCAATGAAATTTGAACAGTTTACTACTCCCGACTGGTCTAGTAACTGTGCCAAATCTCAAAACCATAGATACAATTTTTCTAATTTTCCGTATTTAGGGTGAACCTAAAAATGCCCAATATTTTATCCTCCGATTTGTAATTCGGTTATTCTTGACGCCCTAGCAATGAAATTTGAACAGTTTATTAATCCCGACTGGTCTAGTAACTGTGCCAAATCTCAAAACGATAGAGCCAGCGAGACAAATTTTGTACCTGTTTCTTTATTTAGGACAAATTAAAATTGTTTAACATTTGTTTTCCACCTTGTAAATCGAGTAATGAAGTTTACAGTTTCTTACTTTGTTCCTGTAGAGTGGGAGAGAAAAATTTGATGAATCGAATTCAGTAATTAAGTTTTAACGTTTTTCCTCTTGGTCACCAAATCTGAAGTCATAGAACTAACATATATGATTGGAATTTTTTTTTCTCTCGACAGCTAACTGTGGCCGCCTTTCCTCGTGAGAACTAGTTTCATGTTTCTCCATCGCCTGCTCTCCTCTAAAGCAAATTGTAAAACTTTTCGTCCAAACATATTCCAGCACCCGATCCAATATCTTGACGGGGTTGGAACATGGGGGTAAACATTCGAGTCGTACGAGAGGTCTGCACACAAGCAACTTCCTCATAAACACATAGGACTCGCAAAGCACACAGAACCAATGTCGGTGCAAAGGGTAACCAGAAGCTCATGTAAGTTTCATTCAACGTGTACACACAAGATGGCGGACACATCAAAGACAAGCCGACAGACGTGAGGCAATTACAGTGCACTCTACGCCCTCGAGAAAATATTGACACAATACGACTCGACTTAATTAAAGTCCGCGTGTCGAACTGTTCATTTCCTGATAAGGCGAAGATATCGATTGTGTAGACAGAATTATGACATCGCAGTAACCTATGAATACAAAGTAGCTGATAAAAATGTTTATCCTCACCCTCCGGATTGTAGCAGCCCCGCTTTCATAAGCTTTCTAGCCGCGAATTTTATTCGAGATACGACATTATTATTTTCTTGCTTACCGACACGTTTCTATTGATTTCTTAAATTGTAACATCGCGACGTTACATTCAAATTTCAAATCCTCCGATGCAATCAACTTAGGTGCAATTTATTGGTCGGTGTTAAGTTTTAGCATACATCAGTTATGTGGCACGACTGTCCGTGTAATCGTTCCGAATCAATAGCTTTTATATTGGCTGCAATAACCCATAAACAAGAGGAGACAAAGCCTCTGCTCGTGCATTACATCCGACATTAATTGTACTCTGCTCTACATGTGTAGGACACGCGTCGCGGCGGTCCCAACCAAGCACACATCATCCATGTCGTACGTACGACACAATTTTTCACAGAGAGGGGCGCTGCAATCGATAAGAAATGAAAATTTATCAAAAAACTAGTTGGAAAATACCCACATCTCCTCATGCGTTGATTTAGTTTCTATGGTAACAAGAAAGTCAAGCTGTGAATTTTTAGAAGACAAGCAAAGAGGCCGTAAGGAGCCCTCGACTTTTTACGAGTCATATATATGCGCGGTGATCTTATTTGAAATTTATTCTTTTTGCTTAAAAATGAGCCTAAAAGGTTGCGGAGGGTGGCGCACGGAGAGTTGCGGCTCGAGTGGTGGAAAGGCTAATCTCGAGTCGCGATCCATCTTGATTACACATGGGAGAGGCAAAGCAGAGAGTCTTCACGCCGCATTTCACAACAAGAACTAGAAGAATACCGATGCTCAATGAGACCGCTTTGGCGCCAGCGCATACAGATGGGATGACGGACTTTGATGAGAGATCTCGCCCCTGTTGTTCTTTCAGACGCGCAATATACTCTCATCAAATGAGTTTTCCTTGCATTTTTCTTTAAGGGACTTTTTTGATTTATTGCGAGATTTGGCTGCACCTGGAGCAAGCAGCTACAGAATTATTATTGACTATCTTTTGTGTTTCAACTTTCATAGACCTAAGGAAATATCGAGTTTGCTCAATTTTAATTCCCCCATTCTCTTTAATTCCTGATTCTATACGCTATTTTTCCTGCAGAGAATTTACCGATTCAGGTACAAGAAAGCAATTTTAGAAATTAGCAGGATTTGACAGTGGAGACATGTCAATTTTGTTTGACAGATGGCTCCACAAGCGACTGTTAACTTTATTACTAATCGCAAAATATCATGATAAAAAAAACACAAAGTTGTAATTACTCTACACTAAAATGTTAAAATAATATTTTTACTGTTCTTCCCACAGTTTGACTGATTTATAGGAGATTAAAAAAAAAATCAGCATTGGGTAACTGGTTCTACTGAACCGATGCCTAATAACCGAGCCTAATTTTTTGGCCTTACAATAATTCTCTGCAGAAAAAATCAGGTTTAAAGTTCTTTTTTTTTCAAGGTACTGCTATTTTCTTAATATTTAACAGCATTTTCAAATACTCCCGTTTTTTGCTACTCACTTTTCAAATTGGTATTTCTTTTCTGGCGTCAAAGGCTTTACATTTTCATATTTCACAGTTCTAGGCTAGTGGAAGTTTTTAGTTCCACATGTTTCTCTAATTTAAGTTTTCCCTTTGTTTTGTCTATACATATTATGTAATTTCTTAAATTCTCAAAAAATGGCTATTTCTATTTATTAGTTTCTATAGACTATAGTTAATTTAAAAAAATTCTAATTTTGCTTCTCAATTTCTTAATACCTAATATTAATTCTTGAGTCTGTCGTATTTCGAACATTTTCACTTGACTCATTTTTAGCCAAACTTTATTCGCGTTTTGTGTTTTTGTTCTGATTTCTTTTGGGTAATTTATTATTATCGTGCTCTCCAAACACCTAAAATTTTGCTCTAAATGGTGCTACCAGGTTATAATTTAATTCTCAGGTTGCTCAGATCTCAAAATTGCAAGTGTTTAGATGATGAAATTTTTAGACAGGTCCGCAACTCAGATCCGCATATTCTCAAATTTTTAGGTTCTTAGAATTTTAGATTTACATATTTGGAGATTCAATTTTCAGGTTCCTCAAGTTTTTTCAGATTTTCATAAGTCTGTACATTTCTTGGATTATATAAATTTATAGACTTAGTAGTTATCCTAAAACCCTTGTATTCCCTAAATTTTCAGATAACTTTTTGATTTACTAAATATACAGGATGGGCCAACGAAAACGAAACAGAGGTGTTTTGAGGCACTTACCGTAGATTTTCAAAAAAAGCTATGACAGGTCAATTTTAGTTAGAAGAGGGACATACAAAACAAGTAATTATACCTTTTTACATTTAACCTCTGAGGGTTGAAATTAATTTTATTAATTTTTAAAGATAGATGTGGGACATGTCACTTTTTTTGAAAGCTCTATTTAAGAGCTTTACGGTGGTATAAGATTTTTTTTGTTTCTAGCCCTTATAAAAAATAATTAGAAACGATAAATAAATCAATGTCGACGAATAACTCCTGAAATACTTCAAAATCCTATACCTATACCTATCCTGAAAAAATGAAAGAAGAAAACAGTAAAATCAACGAAATACGAGAAAGCAGCTACTACAGGGTGATTCTTATTAATATTAATCAAAGGGTGCGTTGACATTTTTTGAACATGTGTTTTCTTACACTATACGATTTTGCTCAAGTTAAAAGAAACTGCGTACTTTGCACTGGTGACCGTTATTTTGTTATTTGCCACTGAGCATAACAATGATACAAGCTCATAAAAAGTGTTTTTGTAACAACCGCAATCCGCAAACCTAATACTTACACCTGACTTGACAGATGACAGATCAGTGACAGTGAAGTTGGAGCCCACTGGCGTATCATGTGGTAACATTTCGCGATAAAACAAATTCATTTTAATTGTCCAAAATGTGCTTTGACTGCACTAGATTTGCATCATTTCAGTTCGCATTAATGGTGCATAACAAGTAAGCAGTAGTTCAGTGTTCAATATTGCCGAAAAATAACTAATTATTACATGCACCTTAACCCCCGTCAATTCTACGCTTATGTGTAACACGTTCAACTAGCAGCGAATTGCTATATAATATAAGCTCTACGTCAAAATTTGCAAAGCCGTCTATGATTAATATTAATAAGAATCACTCTGTACTTTAAAATGCAAGTCCATAGTATTCTTTGAAACCATAAGTAAAATGGTTTTTGTATGAAAAAAAAGTTGATTTGTAACAAAATATTTACCCTATTTTGTTCTTTTTGTTATTATTCTTGTATGTCTGAATTTTTGGGGTGATTTTCACCCCTTGTATGAAGTATACCAAAAATTTGTTTTTTTTTAATAAAATTTACGTATTTAAGTCTTATTTTAATGCCCTAAAACGCCTTTGCCTCGTTTTCGTTGGCACAGCCTGCATAGTTAACCGCTTATAGTTAACGCTAAGCTTTAGGTAAAACAATGGTAACTATTCTAACTATGGAATTTAACTAGAGCTTAGCGTTAAACAAAAATAACTAGTTTTCTTTTGAAGGACTAAACCACCAAATGCTATTTAAAAAAAAAACGATGACCTAAAAAGAAAATTTTAGACCCTTTTGAACGGATGTGAACTTTTGAATGTAACATGTAATAATAATGTAATAATTTAGTGATTTAAGTGAAAAAAATAGTGAAAGAAAGCTCGAATTAAATCTTATAAAATGTGAGTTTGAAAATTATTTAGAATCTAAAAAAAAATAAATCTTTGACGTTATCGAATGCTTTTGAACGGAGATTTTAAATCTTGTACTTTTTTTAGTCAAATATTTGTACTTGATTGATGTTAGATCAAGAGAATTTGGTTTATTCTTTGATTTCTCTCGATTAAATTTTATGAGATAATAGGTAGATATCTACTCCTACAGTTTATGGCAACAAGTCTTTTTTAAAGTACACATGCCTAATATAATTTTGAGTGATAAGATTTCATTAGCTCTAAAATCGAAAACTGTCTTTTGAAAGTTACTAAAAAATAAACTACTTCTTTAATTTTTAAAATTGCAGTAAAGAAATTTTTTTCCACGTCTAGAGTAACCATTTTAATAAAATACTAATAAGAATATAACGAACTTACAAGTAACTAGAATATGTAAAATAAATATGGAAGATAGAAAGTTTCATTTTCTTATTCGTAATACAATTCTTGTACATGTTGGTTTTAGGAAAGAGATGAGATCTAAAAAAAACAAAAATGGTTATTACTACTAACCTTGTTGGGCGTCGCTGTATTTGAAAGCGTAGGCAAATGTCGGGACAAAATAATTAAATTCTGGATTATATACCTCGCCTATCTGCATGATCTGATTGAAGATCTCTCGTTTAATATTTGAAATGGTATTCAAATGAATAGCGCATATTTCACATCAGTCAGATCGCTCTGACACGAAGCATCGTATAATTGACAGCTGTAGACGAGCACGGGGTTGCAATTCCCACTCCCGTTGCCCACGCTGGAATGTCAGGCCACACAACACAATGCCGACTATTGACTAACTCCAATACCTCTCCAGATATTGAATTTTTCGCCTGATATGCCCGCAACTATGTCTGGCATCCCTGGATCGCCACGGATGAGGAATTGCTGTCAAATGGTCACCTTTGTTCTTATCTTTATACGAGTCTCGCCTTCCACAGAGTTATTACTACTGGAATATTTTCAAGCTACAAGGCCTCTCTGTCATTAATCATCGCACCAATATTGTTTCTTCAACGGCCCGACGCGGATCTACAAAATTTAATAAATGTGCCAAGTTTGCAACTGATGGATATCAACTTTTGAATACAGAAAACACCAAATTAAAGTGTGTTTTTGCCATCGGGCGTCGAGACGCTCCGTCACCACGGATTGTAGTCTTGTTCGATATGAAATCATAACGAGAGGTCTGTAAATACGAAGTTCTAATTGAAATCTGGACTCGTATTGACCCTGTAAACACTTGTCCCAGATCAATCCCTCAACGATTGCTACAGATGAAACGAACTTGGTCGTCTCGTTTATTTTGCTGCCTCTTTGATGAGTTTGTTTTCGATGTTAAAGCTATGATGAAGTTTTTTATTAGAAATATATTAAGCGGACGGAAACGACGCCGCAACAAAAATTTCTCAAATTCTTCCTACGGCTAAATATACTCTCTCCTCACTAAAGAGACAACACGAAAACATCCCTTTAGAGGGTAAGAACAATTCTAGCAATACCCCAAATCTCTTGTGTAAACAACAATTTAACAAACCGCTACACGAATTTTTTTTTCAAACGATATTTTGGGATGTTTATCGTACGTGTGATTTAGTGAAGTTTTTGGATCTGCAGATGTGAGACTATTGTTGCTTGTGTAAACAGATTGGCGGAGGTATCCTCTCAAACTATTCGGAAATTTTTCAATAGAGGTCACGATTTTTTCACAACTGTGTCGAGCAGCTTACCTAAGCAAATTTAGTTCAACAATTCTGTTTAGTTAACTAGGTGGCCCTCGGAATTCTGTAAATCTCGCTTTTTTCGTGAACCTCGCTTTTCCGTGGCGTTGGATTATAATTTGGGATTGCTTAGTTAAAAGATCTACAGAATTTCGAGGGCCACCTAGTTAATAGTATTTAGTCATTTAAGATTTAAAAAAGGAAATTTTAAGTTACTTCATATTTTGTGTTTTGCGATTCTTGAAACTTTGAAAGAAATAATTACGCATAGCAAAATGTAAATTTTCCTGATAATTTTAAAATAAAAAAAAAAACAGTTTAAAAGAAAATAAATTAAAGAACAAACGGGCTTCGCTATTAAAAAAGTCATAGCAAGAAAAAAAGATATAACAGAATCTCGCGAATTTATATAAATCGATGAGTTTCTAGGAATAATTTCGTTAATTCCCAAATAAACATTGCATTTCAATATCCTTGATAATTAGAATTATGGCCGAGTCAACAAACTTTATAACATTTTGAGATTTGAGCAATAATTTATAAATGAGGTACAATAATTTAAATTTTTGGGCCCATTGTTTGAGAACGATCTGCTTGTTTAAGTTTATTTATTTATAAATTGGTATTAACCAGGTGTTAATGCTTCTCAAAAATGACATACATGTGAGTTCACCTGATTTCCTTGTTGATTGTCTTGTAATTTTGTCAAACTTTCCCTGATTTCCTTGTGATTTCGTCTAACTTCTGATTTTCAAGTAATATTCTCTGATTTTCTATTGATTGCCCCAGATATCTTAATAATTTTTCCTTATTGTCTAGTGATTTCTTATTAATGACATAACTTGTCAGAGGTTAATACTTCTCAAAAATGGTATACACTTAACTTCTTTTTATTTCCTCGCTAATTTCCCCTGATTTCCTTTTGATTTCGTGTAACTTTCCCTGATTTCCTTGTAATTTCGTCTATTTTTCCCTAACTTCTTATTGATTGCCCCTGATGTCCTAACAAGTTTCCAGGGATTTCGTCTAACTTTATTTGATTTTTTTTTATTTTGTTTAGTTTTCCGGATTTCCTAACGAATTCCTCTGATTCATAGTGATTTCCTAATACTGATGCACTGATTTCCCAGGAAAGTTAATCCCAAAGGTTAATATTTTTTAAAAATAGCATACGCCCTTGATTTCCTTGTGTTGTCGTCTAACTTCCTCGGATTTTTTTGTAATTTCGTCCCAATTTTCCAGGGATTTCGTCTTACTTTCTTTGATTTTTTTTAGTTTAACAATCCTGTTTAGTTTGATCCTGCAGATTTTTACAATATTTTGTTATCGATTTTTGTCATCTCAGTGTTGTTTTCAAATCGAATGACAAATCAAGATTGAGAGAATATTTATTGTTCCTGTGCAGTTTTTCCAATGTGTTTTGGCCAATTGGGCTGTTTGGTCGCACGTTGTCGCGACGCAACTATTAAACAATTCCGCTATTTTCAGCGTTTTTTTTAGTTTTAGTTTAACGTAGTAAAGGGCAATCATCCAATTTTGGAGCATTAGAAAATCAGTGAATAAAACTTTTGAAATTTGCGTGTGAAAAGTTGTCTACGATTTCCAGTTTCTTTTTAAATTATTGTATCGTTTACATCTTTGTAAACCTTTATCATCAAACTGTTGGTTCCAAACATATTGTACAATAACGAATTGCATAACAGAGGTGGAAACTCAATAATTCGCAATAATTTACAAATGGAAAACGTTTCTGATAGTGCATAGAATATATCGTCGCTGTTAAAACATAGAGGCGTATCTCATTTTTTCATATTTTTGAGAAAAACACTTTAAGAAATTTTCACTAACTTTAAAAACCATGAAATTAATAAGAAATCTCATGATGTGATAATACGAACTAAAATGAAATGTGTGAATGCAAGCACGCGTAATTTTCCAGTAATCCAATTTATACATGAAATGTTTTTTATGAAAAAAATGAGATAAATGAGATGTTTTAACGGCGATGATATAAATTATGAAAAAAAGCCATTTGCTCATTGTTGAGTTAACAAGTTTTGTGGAACAAAATTTAAATTTAAACCACTGTCGTACTTTGGAATTTTTTTTATTATATTGGAACTTTTTTATTATATTGGAACTTTTTTATTATATTGGAATAATCGACTAAATTTTACGTAGTCAGAATATGACAATTATGATTGATGTGTTTGCAAATTTAAAGAATCATAGAGAATGAAAATAACAAAATTCTTGAGTTCTAGAGACTCGAAGGATTATGAAGAAATCTATAAAATATCAGAAAACTTCTACTTTACTACTCTACAGCAAATCCTACAAAATTACAAGAAATTATGAAGAATTGCATATTATTATGGAGAAAATTAGATAATTCTAGAAACTCATATTAAATCTTAGAAAAGGTAGAGAATTTTAGAATATTGTAATGAATTAAATAGAAAAAATCGTAATAAATCCTAGAGAAAAGTACACTTTACAGTAAATTGTATAAAAAATTACATTTTAAAATGTTTAAATCTTTTTTTAAAAAACAGAACGCATAGCATACCGATGCAACATTTCTGTAATTAGGATTTTCTGGTTGGTGTGTCATTTTTGACACATCCTGCATATCGACAGTTTGACTGATATAAGGCCAAAATTGATAAAGTTATAAATGAATTTAAAAAATAATCTAATTTAATTATTCGAAAACACTTTACATTTCAAATTTAGAATCTTGGCTATGATCACATTGAAACCACTTAAATGTAAAATATGTGTACATTATCGAATATTCCAGATTATTTAGATCCATAGAACTTCTCGTTGTGTTTTAATACATTTTTTAGAATTTTGTAGCTATTTATTTATTTTAGATTATCAGGAAAACTTTCATTAGGTTCTCTACAAACGCTTCATTGACGTAGATTTTGCTAATTATCTTGCTTATTTAATTCCTCCGATTCTGCGAATTTATCGTATACTGGCGACTGATTATTTCGATTTATTGACCCGTAGGTTTTTAGGCATTCATCGGCTATTATTACATTATTATTTACACTAAATTAAAAAAAAATAGAAAACTGAAAACTTAAAGACAATACGAACGTGAGAATAAGTTTAAGAATTTGAAACGCAGAATCTAAAAAAGGAATAAAAAGGACTCTAAATTTAAAAAAAACTTGGACATTTCAACAACCTGGAGCACGAGAAACGTTAAACCTCTTCTTTCAAAACTGTGAATCTAAAAACTCAACAACTCAAAAACTGGAGAATATACAGGGTGTCCCAGAACTCGCGCCCCAGAGAAAAAGGGCTTATGGAGGCAAAAATTCTGAACCAAAATTTCGAAACTATAATTTTTTAACTCAAAAAATAACCGATAAAACAAAAAAACTGTAGCCAATCCTGAAGCTGAACAGAATTTGAAAATTGGTAACTATGGACACATACTATCATCCATTGGTCAGATGAATATTAGACTCTCGTTGCCTAGGAAATTGGGATGGCCTTTTACTCCACTTCTCGAATAAGCTTTTGGGATTGGTTGTTAACTTTTTATCAGTTCTTGAATAGTATTAAACTTAGTCAATTTTTGTTTTGAAATTTACCATCTGTATTGCTGTCGGCACCTTACCTTGCTCTATGGGGCGCGAGTTCTGCGACACCCTGTATAATTCTGAGCAGCTCCGAACTGAAAAAAAAACCTCTAAAAGTTTAGTACCCTGAAAACTGGGAATTGAATGATTAAACCGCAATTTTTTTCACTTTGGACTCGAAGAACTGGAAACTGGTTGTCCTGAAATTTTGAAAATCCAATAAGTAGGTAGGTATAATAAGTCAAATTTTGAATTCAGAGCCTGACAATGAGAACGTAGCGGTAAATCCAAGAGCCAAACACAGAAATAAAAAATATTTTGAGTGATGTAATTATAATTACCGCAGCTTCTCTCCATCACTTTCTCCCGATGTTATGGAATATATTCAGTCCGGATCTGCAGCTGACAATCCCCCATGAATAATTCACTAAACTGGTACAGAATCGTCGAAGCGGGCGATCGGACGATCGCAATTAGACAATAGTGGACAGATTTAATATTATGGATTGCGCATTTGTATTCTCCTGGAATTGAATCCTATTGTTCCCAAGATAAACTTATGAGACGGAGTTTGTCATATTAGCTTGTTTATGTCATAACATCCACAATTTTATGGCCCCCTGCTTGTAATTTCAAAGCCATCAAGGCACTTTTTCCACATCATCATTAAGCAGATCTGTCTTCCTTCGAAAATAAGTATGCTAATTAATTACAAGGGAATGAGAAGGAAAAAAGTTTTTATTACTCACTAGAAGGGTTTGAGTGAATGACCCAAACACACGATCAATCATAGATTGAAAAGAGGTAAGTGACATTTTCTGAACGGAGTCCCTGAGTATAACACTATTAAGCATATAACAGGCTTAGAACATTTCAAAACGTGTTACCAAACAGGGACAACGGTGTGATGTTTGCAGTTCTCACTGCTTTTATGCTCCCTGTTTACATACACGTATTATCCGCGTATTTATTCGACGGATTTTCATGCACATCGCCATTGTCAAAATGTGTGCTCGTGGTTTCGGGTCGGACGGTTTTTATAATCAATCTTACGAAATCTAACAAATGGGCTGCTGGGGGATGATTTTCAAGGACGAAATTTTACAGCATTTGCAGATTTCTATCTAAAATAATCGAACTCCCATCCGAAAATTACAGCATCTATTTAGGAAACTCTAAATTTAAGCGCCTGAAAGACTATGAATCTGAAAATCAGAAAAACTATCCTTTCTTCTTATCCTCGTTATAAATTAAAAGAGAAGTCTTCACCCATTTCTCTTATGGGAGATCCCATGTAAATTGACAAGTAAATATCTTCTTTATTAAAAAAGATATCGACTTCAGTTTTCGAGTATAGGTTTGTTACTTCCATTCATAAAAGACTGTTTTTTTAGTTTTTTAAAAAAACTTCGTAATGGAAGCAGTAAAGCGTCGAAAGATTTACAAGTTCCATGGGTCATTTTGTAGGTACCTGCGTTTGTTCCAACCCTCCATTCCCTTGTCTGAATATTTAGAGCTTTTTAGCTACAGTTCGATTTTGATAAAAGCTTGATTGGTGATGAAGTCACAAGTAACAGTCAAAATTTTTACACACCGGGAAAATTACTTAGTGTATTAAATCAGTAATTTCACAAAAACCAATCCTATTGTAAAAAAAATGCAAAACAAGTTAACTTTTAATTTTAATTGCGGAACTTTTAAATTTATATTTGTAAAATCATTTAGTTTTACAACTAGCACAACATAAATTTTTATACAAGTAATTTTGGTCGTTGGTATGTCATCATTTTTATAGTCTTGACACAATTTGTGCCATATTACAATCATATAAAAATAACTGTTAGCGACAATTTAGACCACAAAATGTGTTATCTTTTTAAAAAACGTAACTTTTTAACAGAATTCGGTTTTGAGCAGATTCAAGATCTATTGGCGTGTCTAATCGCAGTTTTACCGAAATGCACTAAGAGCTCGATTTCAAGTCAATGACGCAAAATTGCGTTGACGCAGTTGCTAAGGTACAGTTTATCAAACGCTCTAGTGCGGTTATGGCTTTGACTTTTTAAACCGTTTATAGCCACCTAACCGCAAACCCCCATAATCATAATAATCCTCAAGTGGTTGGGTCTCTCTCCTCTGGCTTAAAATGAACCGCAATAAATATTCTCAATCTCTTTTCAAATATGCAATTTAAAAGCGAATTGCGAGTTATTGATGACTATTTATTTCAAATCGTGCGTAATAGTCGTAATTTTTGATCCAAAAATATTTTTTGGGCTTATTTTTACACTTGGTTCTTTATGCTTCTAAGAAAAATTAGATTATCTGGACTTAAGTCCCACTCAGACCCACTCAGTAATAAAAACTTTCAAAAAAAATTAACAATGTTTTTACAAAAATAAAGATAATACCGTTATTAGAAATAATGGCTAACAAAGATATATTAAAATTAACCCAAATTCAACAACTTTTATGGACTATTTAACCTTAAAAATAACTCCCACAAATTTCGTTTCGGAAATTAAACCGTGTTCAAGTTTTTTTTCTAATTTATTTTTTTTTTAGCTACTCGATATAAAAATTTCTACAAATTCTCCTTTTTGTTCTAAATTTTTGTAAATCGGCACTGTAAATAAGACAGTCAAGAGTGATAATCTCCACAAATTTCGTTAAAATCACATAACAAATAAAGTAGTTGCAGGATCTTAAAAAAAATTGGTGGCATTTTTATGGTCTTAAAACGAAAATTTCTAAAAATTTGATTTTTTGGTCTAAATTTTTGCAAATTAGTGATATTACTAAAACAAACAAAAGAAACAACATGCAAAAATTTCGTTCCTGTCGCACTCGAAATAACGAAATTACAGTGTTGAAAAAATTGACATTTTCACAGTTGTCCAAATAAAAATTTCTAAATATTCTCCTTTTCTGGTCCAAATTTTTCTAAAACTCTTAATAAGACAGTTAAGACTTATAAACTTCACAAATTTGGTTACAGTGGTATTAAAAATGAAGAACTTACAGGTCGTTTAAAATTTTTTGTTTCATTTTTTTTGGTTAAAAAACAAAAATTTTTCTTCGCTCCTCGAAATCAAAATTTCTAAAAATTCTCTTCTTCGGTCTAAATTTTTCTAAATCGACGCTCTTAATAAGGCAGTCGAGAGTGATAATCTCCACAAATTTTGTTAAAATCACATAAAAAATAAAGAAATTACAAGATTAAAAAAAAATTGGTGCTATTTTTTTGGTCTTAAAACGAAAATTTGTAAAAATTCGATTTTTTGATTTATATTTTTGCAAATTAGTGATTACTAAAACAAACAAAAGAAACAACATGCTTAAATTTCGTTCCTGTCGCACTAGAAATAACGAAATTACAGTGTTGAAAAAATTGACATTTTCAGTTGTCCAAATAAAAATTTCTAAATATACTCCTTTTGGGTTTAAATTTTTCTAAATTGGTACTATTAATAAGACAGTCAAGACTTATAATCTCCACAAATTTCCAAATGTTCCAATCCACGGATTTTTTTCTTTAGTATCCCCAATTAATATAATTGCGTTTATCATCAATTTGAGTAAGTTTGGGTCAGTTGAGTAACAAAATCACCTCGAAATGTAAAGCCATAACCGCACTAGAGCGTTTGTTAAACTGTAGCATCACTTTGATTGGGGTTGCTAAGGCGCAACTCTGATTTGGAATGTCGCAAGTCAACATGAAATCGGGCCCTAATTTGGTTAATGATGATGAACAACATGAAATTTTGCAAAAATTTGTAAACGTAGAACTGGAAACACATTAGAACTTGTTGACTCTATTCTATACAAGTGTCTTTAAATTTAAATGCCAAATCGATAAACCATGACAAAATATTTGAAAAAATTGCGAAGGCAGATTTTCAAAAAAAGAAAACTTAATTTCTATACAACCATGTGGTCATTCATAGCCCAAAATATGTGTTTTTTGGGTGCTTCAACAGACGGGTCGTAGATAAAAACACGATTGTTGAAATAAAATGTCCATTTTCGGCTAACAATTTAAATCTTTTCCCTGAGAAAGGAATAGTACAATTATTTTTTTGTTATTTACTTAAATTATACCGTCTTTTAAGGCATTTTTACGTTTGTATTTTCTCTATATGTGCTTTTAAATTATCATCTACTATCTTTATCTTTTCAATAATAAAATAAGTAAGAAAGTACAGAATCTTTTTAGAATTCATAGACGAAATCGTATTTTCTCATTAATTTTATTTCGAATGCTTAGTTACCAAAAGTTCATAAGGTAAGTAAGGTAAGTAAATTTAGGCAATAGTTGTGGTCAAAGCAGAAGAATTGTTACTTGTGTTCGTATAAAAAGAAGACTAATTACTAATTAGCATTAAGATAATTGAGGCACCTCGATTAAGTTGCTATTAGCCACTCCTGTAGATTTTAATCAACTCCTCATAAAATATTAAAAAAAATTGTTTGGTTTATTTAGCTTATGATTCAAGCTCTCGGACTAGAAGAATTGTTGCTTGTGTTTGAACCAAAACAGTTTTTAGAGATTTTTCATAAAAGAGCAAGACCAAGCAAATTTGACAGCTGTCCGAATTTTTATTGCTTTCGACTCCTCTTAAATGTAAATCAATTTAGATTCAGTGACAATGGCGTTTGGTTGGTTCTGCTAGATTCGTGGTAATTGAAAAGGACGATAACGTCGCGTTCCTCCTATCATTCATATGACCCAACAAGACTACCGTTTTTTTTGGTAACAAAACACAGAAGTTAAATTACCACTTGACGTTTAATAATGGTTTTGGTCTCTATCTCGATACAAATGTAAATGAAATTGAGAAAAGTGAGATAATTTCATTCATAAATAACAAAAAGTAGTAGGCGTCAACTGAAAGCAAGGTCCTGTATAAAATCTAACATTGAAAAATGATCAGCTGCTTATGACATCATGCATTCTGTTCACAGTGAGCAACTGACCAGAGCAGAAATTTATGTGAATTAACTAAGGGTCGTTTACCATACACCCTTAGACAGTTTATGTTCTGATTTCTCGTCCTGTAGATGGCTCGTGTGAAATATTATTAACCCTTTCTCAGATAAACAAGCAATTTTCAAGAGCCAGTGCACACCGTCAAATCCGAAAAAGGAGGAGCGCAATTTTCGGTTCAAGCACATTCTACACGGATGATTTATCATGTGCTGTTGCGCTAATTTTCATTAAAAACTTATCAGAGTTGAAGATGTAGAATCCTTCCACTCGTATGATTTTTTCGGAAGAGCGCACATGATGGAAATCTCGCGTTGTTACATCGTGTCAGACAATCATTTGCACAACAATGTGATGTAACAATTCGTTTCTGAAATAAATAATATACATTGTCATTTTTATGTATCAGTGTTGGGTAAAAAATGAGGACTCTCATCACACGCGTGTCATAAGAATTTCATTGTACTGAATCGTTTCTTTAATTGCACAGTTGTGTGATATTTTTTAAGTCAAATTCACACGAGCCTCATGTGTACGCTGTGGTGGTCGATTTCTCATTGAAACATCGTCAGGTGTGGCTGATTGTAATTTGATAATTGATGGTATTTTCGACAATTTTCCAGACAATGGTTCTTTAGGCAAGACACGTTCTTCATAATAGAGTAATAGACCATTAGCATGCCACACTCGTATATAGAGATCCAAATCAAAATAAATTGGTTTGAAGAAAGCTATGGTACTCGACTGATCGAGACTTTTGATTAATAGTACAATTGTGTTTAACAAACAGCCGTGAAAATATTTTAACACCCGAATAAATAAAAATACGGAGTGTCTTTGGAATGAGATGGAAATGATGATTTACATCTTGTAGAGGTGTATTTGTTTTGACATACACCGAAGGTTTTATGGCATAAATTATACAAGTACTGATTTTGCAGATAGGTAATGTACATACATATATCGTTCATTTCAATTTTAAATTAGTTTGGTGCTTATTGTTAGATATAGTGCGTGTGATGAGGGTCACAGTTGGTGACTCAAAAAATTGCTGCAGTGCAGACAAAGCCCAAAAATTTTCCTCGATCGATACCAAGCTGTCTGCAGTCTATAATCTCCAAGATTCTGAAATTTTTAGATTCTTAGGTCATCGATACCAAATTTCCCTAATAGGTGTGCAAGTTTACATTCGAAAATTGGGACAGGTTTTTTTAAAAATTCTGGTTTGCAAAATTTATGAATTTCCAAGTAGTATGTATTGAGACTCTCAGACTCTCAGGTTATTAATTATACATTTGTTCAAATTCTCCAATAGATGGTTAAAACTTAAACAAACCTGAAGCTTTAAAAATATGAAAAACAGTCAAAAAACGTGAAAGCCTGGAAACTTGAATAGAATATTTACACCTGAAAACTATAAAGCTGATGGAGCCTAAATAGAGAAAATAGATTAGAATATCTATTCTCTGAATTTTTAAAGGGTTTTCGTTTTCCAGATCTGTGCAAACAATTTGTCACATTTAAAATGGATACAAGCTCGGATCTCCAAGAAATAATTTTAGAAGTAGAAGCTTAAATTTTGTTACAGATTATATTGTATTATATTGTAAGTTGTCAATTTAGCCTAGCATAATTTTTTGAATAGTCATTTCTCTTATTTAGCTTCGCATTAAAAATATCAATAAAAGTTCAATTTTAAGTCGAGGCACTAAATTTTAACTCAAAATGCATATTTCAAATTTTCAAAAATTACACATGTAAATGTATTTGAACTGTTGAATTGTAAATTACACTTTTTCGTTGCACACATGACAACTGTAACCCTACTTTTATTCTTTCAGTGATTCAAAGCAGCAGCAGTGTGGTAAAAAGTCTGAAAAGCAATCTTTACCACAACAAAGATGTATCCTAAAGTTAAAACTGAATTAAAATGATTTTTCCCTCTTAAAAATCAAAAGAAAAATTATTTTATTGGTGGAACCATCTATTAGAAGATTCTAAAATTGCAAGCGACGTTGTCAAATAATTGTCAAAGACCATTTTTACATCGGGTGCGTTAATAGCTTTGTTATCTTTGCAACATAGAAAATTAAAATAAACCGGTTTTTGAAATGCAAATTAGGTCAAATAACATGAAAAACTATGTAGTTTCATAAAACTGAAAATTACTCGTCTTTTCCAGAAATTGTGCTAAAAATATACTAGGTATGTATTTGATATCTCATGTTCACTTTCACTGTAAAATTTGAAATTTGACACTCTATTGAAATTTTAACTTCAAAACTGAACGAGTTTGTATATTCATTTTTTGAATTTGCCGCTTTAATAGGTCCATTAGAGTACTCAATTTGGAGTCGTTTATAGGTATCTATAAAAGAACTCAAACTAGGAAATTTTGTTTTTTAAGAATTGGCAGAACTAATTAGTCTGACTGTCACCTGTTTCTTGTCAAGTTCTTGGTCAATTTGGATTTTACGATTTGTGTTTAATAAATTGCTGCGTGAATAAAAAATGTATCAATATAATTGAATTGTCCTTTGCGGCCAACAATAATTGTACCTAAATATAATAAATGTGAATACTGGCTGTGAGGTTAGGTTACGTTATGTCAAAATTCAGTGACAGTAGAACTCAATAAATGTCAATTTTAAATTAAATTTGAAAATCAAGTGGCAAGTTGTGGTTACAAAACCATTACCAATCGTGTAACACGAAAACTCTTAGAATTGGAAAATTTTAATTTTTTATTAAAAAAATGGTGCAAATTCGAAAAAATAGTATGAAGAACTTGTTTTATAATGGCATTGGTGCACTCGTCCCAAACAATCATGAACTCGTGCTCCAAATTGGCCATTATAAAACACGTTCTTTAATATACTATTTTTACATCGGGTGCGTTAATAGCTTTGTTACCTTTGCAACATAGAAAATTAAAAAAAAAAACGGTTTTTGAAATGCAAATTAGGTCAAATAACATGAGAAACTAGTTTCATAAAACTGAAAATTACTCGTCTTTTCTAGCAATCGTGCTAAAAATATACTAGGTATGTATTTGATATTTCATGTTCACTTTCACTAAAAAATTTGAAACTTGACACTGTCACTATATTCAAATTTGAATTTCTAAACTGAACGAGTTTGTATATTCATTTATAGCGCGACACACTGTATAAGTCTATACAGTTTATTTCCTAGAATTTAAATTAATTTTTTGTTTTAAATTTAAATATTCTAGGTATGTGTCCCCCCACAATTTTTCATTTTTCCTAAACTTCAATTAGAAGCTAAAATTGAAAAATTAAGTCTCAAAACAGAATATTTAAGACGACGAATTTTCAAGTTCTTATTTGTCGTAATTTTTATTGAACTTTGAAACTTTTTCAGGATCCACATGAGTTAAAAGAATAAAAAGAAATGCAAGAGAACCCCAGTGAATTCTGAAGTATTTAAAGTATTTAATATCGAGCATCGAAAGGTTTTATCTACGATTGTTTTTCATACCAAATGTAAAAAAAGTTTTTAAAAATCATCTGTCATTAAATATCACAATAAATAAAATTGAACGGTTGATTTGTGATGTCTTAACAAAGCAAAAAATGTGCTTTAGGCAGACTACTTTTTGAACCAAAATCCAGAATCCGTAAAAATAAAAACATTTCTTGTTTCCGCAATAAAATTTGGTACTTTACTGAGATTTTTTTCTCATGAGACTAAAATTTCATGAAAATATCTCATCGTAGGCGTAGATTGGAAACTCGGGAATTCAAAAAGGGAAAATTTACGCAAAGAATAAGCTTCGAAAATAGAATTCGAAGAGTTTAAAGAAGTTATTGTATCCAAACAAACTAAAAAATCTAAAATCTATCTCAAGAATTCAAAAGAGTTAAACAAGCTAAATATCTTAAAAGAAAGAAATTAAGGAAGCTAGAGGATACAAATATCCAAAGAATCAAAATGCATACACATTTAAAGCAACAAATATATCGAAAATATCGAGAATCAAAAAATTATAAAAAATTTAAAGAAAAATATACGAGGATGAAAAAAAACGAAGGATCCAAATTATCTCTAAAGATTTTGTTGGATGTCTAGAGCTTGTTGCAGAACGTTTTCAAGTTAAAATATTTAAATTTTCAATTTGTGGCTTTAATAGTATACTTTAAAATTATCAAAATATTGAAATTACCTAATGAAAGTGTCCGTTCGTGCATAAATACCACTTGAGATGTTCTGTAATGGTTTGATAAAAATTTCATACAGATTTCTTTCCGCTTGAGTCCATAAGAGATTTGTAACTTTTTTTGATCAGTCTCGAGGAGTCTAGACCGTGGCGTTAAGTGCAGCAATGTAATCCACCTTCTGAAAAGCATATCTGCCCATGACATTATTGATTATTCTTGTCCAGGACCTTGTCGAATGACTGCCTAGTTGGATCCTTAAACGAGCCATCACTAATAAATTAATAAAGGCGCACCTATCAAACCGAGAATCAAACCTCCAGTTCAAAAAAGCCGGCAGCAGCTTTTAATCGTCCGAATCTCGACACTCGGTCAAAATCACAGTCTTATCTTATTTATGGTCCAGCGAACCGATCTAACATTATACAGGGCTTTATCTGCTTGTCGGCAATTGGGGAATGTTAAGTAGATATTTATAATTGCCGGTAGAGGTAGCAGAGGCGCCGTCTTCATTCTCACGCCTTTTTCTTTGGGTGTTTTGGGCATTTCGGAATCGGCCGGAATTTTTCGAGACGGTAGCGGAATCTTGGTACACCACTTTTAACTTATCTCGGTCGTCATTAAGGACCATCTTGCTTTAGAGCTTGTTATAGTATGTTAGAGACCGCATTTTTTTCTTAATGAATCACACGGGATTTTAGGACGAAACCGACCGTTTTTTCTGGGAATCTATTGTTCGAATCGTGGGTTGTCAACCTCGAAAGCGTCTGGAGTGAGATTCGACTTTTTATAATGAACTGCCTCAACTGAATTTCATTAATTACCACTCCAAATAACTGTATGAAACAGCTAAATGTGTACGTAAGGTTTTCAACTAAAGTGAAATTATTTTGATATTACCATTTAAAAACTGCATAATTATTTAAATGTCATGCAAATATATTTTTGTAATTGTATTAAGGCTGTTCTACCCCTCAACTAAAATTCGTGTTTTGAAAAATATGCAACCCAACATACAAACCATTTGACACATGCCAATCATCCATAAGGGTGAAAATCGTCTGTAAAATTAGCATATTTTCTACCACAGTACAGCAATAAACCAGGCAGATAAGTTTGCCTTGGTTCAGAGTTTGTTTCATAGATTTTTCTTATTTCGAAATACGATGTCCCTCGAAATTAATTGAATGTATTGGAAAATTATCATTAATGATAATAAATTAAAATGAATAAAATAAAGATGTTTTCCCATCTTGTTATTTCTTTTGCTTCAATGTTTATTGTTATTAATAAAATCCATTGCAACAAATTTAAAAATCTGACGCATGTGTGTTTTGAGCACTTCCAAATAAAACAAAATATTTCAGGTAAACTATTTTGGAAAACAAAATTAGTTTTAAAATCTGTGTAAATGTGCTTTGACAGGTAGAGAAATTAGAGTGAGGTTTGCGAAGAAACCATAGTCATTACCAGTTTTCAGGTAGAGTCCTAAAAGCAAGAAAGCTAATCCATCGTTCTAGAAGAATTCCAAGTATTATATTAAATTGTCTTTAAAATATGATTAACCGACACTTCACATGACAGAATCAAAAGAAACAAACCTAACTGAGGGTGAGTTTTTATTTGATCTCTCGATACATACAGGTGTCCGGAAAGTCGCGCACCACTGTGATACTGTATCATAATGCCATAGATCACCGGAAAAATTAACGATTTCTGTGCAGTAATTTTAGGTTCAAAAGAATTTTTTACCTAAAGGACATTTTACGCAAAGGCATGGTGCAAAAAAAATCGAAAAAATCTTGTTAGAAATGCCAGAAATCTGTTTATAAGATTTTGTAATCAACAATCTCATTAATGATAATAAATTGAAATGAATAAAATAAAGATGTTTTCCCATCTTGTTATTTCTTTTGCTTGAATGTTTACGCTGTTATTAATAAAATCCATTGCAACAAATTTAAAAATCTGGCGCATGTGTGTTTTCAGCACTTCCAAATAAAATAAAATATTTCATGTAAACTATTTTCGAAAACAAAATTAGTTTTCAAATATGTGTAAATGTGCTTTGATAGGTAGAAAAATTAGAGTGAGGTTGCGAAGAAACCATAGTCATTACCAGTTTTCAAGTAGAGTCCTAAAAGCAAGAAAGCTAATCCATCCTTCTAGAAGAATTCCAAGTATAATATTAAATTGTCTTTAAAATGTGACACTTCACATGACAGAATCAAAAGAAACAAACCCAACTGAGGGTGAGTTTTTATTTGATCTCTTGATACATACAGGTGTCCGGAAAGTCGCGCACCACTGTGATACTGTATCATCGAACAATGTTATAGATCACCAGAAAAATGTTAAAAAAAATCATGTCTTTTTAATGGATTAAAGAGGAAAAGTTTAATGCCAAAATTAACGATTTTTGGGCAGTAATTTTAGGTTCAGAAAAAATTTTTACTTAAAGGACATTTTACGCAAAGGCATGGTGCAAAAAAAAAATCGAAAAAATCTTGTTAGAAATGGCAGAAAACTGTTTATAAAATTTTGTAATCAACAATCTCTATCAGTGTGACATCGTTCACATGAAACCATAGTTATATTACTCGTCCGACCTAACCGACTAACGCCAACAATACAACACCGAGGTTACTATTGCTTTGAATACTAGAAATTTAAATTATTGGAGGAACAGTGCAGCAATGTTGCCATTTTCCTAATTTTCTTTTGGTCCTCCTGCAAAAATAGAGAATCTGCAATGTTTTCAACATTTTGTTTTGTATTCTGGGGGACCTCCTTTCAAGATTAGTGTGCCACTTGTAAGTACATATATGTGTTGTTATTTATTTATTTATTTATTTATTTTTTATTTTTATCGCTTTGGAAAATATGAGATTAATTTGCAACAAACTAACAAACAATAAAAATCTTGAATCAAAAAAAATACTTAGCCTTACTACCTTACTATTTTTGCATCTCGAAAATTGAAATGTATCTTATTCAGAGAACTCGCGCCCCAGAGAGCAAGGGAGGGTGCCGACAACAATACAGATGGTAAATTTCAAAACAAAAATTGACTAAGTTTAATAGTATTCGAGAACTGATAAAAAGTTAACAACCAATCCCGAAAGCTTATTCGAGAAGTGGAGTAAATGGCCATCCCAATTTCCTAGGCAACGAGAGTCTATTGTTTAACTGACCAATGGATGATTCAAATTCTGTTCAGCTTTGGGATTGGCTACAGATTTTTTGTCTTATCTCGGTTATTTTTTGAGTTAAAAAATTATGGTTTCAAAATTTTGGTTCAGAATTGTTGCCTCCATAAGCCCTTTTTCTCAGGGGCGCGAGTTCAGGGACACCTGTATTTGAGTTGGAATTTATAGTTGATAAATCAATAAAGATCAAAGCTAACATTTGGAAAAAGCATAGCGATTACTGAATTACTATTTAGGTACATATTTTTGAAATCCAGATAGATTTTGAGATCCAATAGATAACTCAAAATTTGACGTCTCACAACACATTTTTGGCAATCACGAAAATTGTGCGGAGTACTTTTGTAAGAAAAGTGGCCAATTAAATGAAATTCAAATTTTATCATTTCAAAACTCCATTTTGTACAAAACGTTTATGCAGTCAGTGAATAGAGTTGCAAATTTATTATTTTTTTAATTGAGTGTATTTTATTTGATAATTAGAATTTTCGTTCCTTGGTAATTGGGCGAGCTTTAGCCTGGCAAGAAAATTTAGTAATAATAATCTTGATAAGAATGAAAATAAAATGTTATGGGATTCACGATCTTCAGCTCTCGGTAGTGAGTAGGTATCTGGTTGGGTAGGTATCTGGTTGGGGTTCCAATGGTCAATCCCGACTCGGTCGAGCCGTAGTCCTCGAACCGTCATTAGGATTAGAGACCCCTGCTGTGAGGGGTTGTAAATCATTTGTATTTTGAAGTGTTGGTTGCCGACTTTTAGAAAATTGGGGACCATTTTTACATTACATTTTATTTTTTTCTAAAATAACTATTCATAATTGAAAAAAATCAAGGAGTTTCCCGGGTGTAGAATACAATTCTCTATCTATCAAGTCGTAGTTCAAGCTAAAATTCCTAAAACTGTGCCCGTAAAACGACATGGCGTTTTTTCAGTTTTTATTTTTTTTAAATAAATCTATAAAGAATTTTTAAAAATCACAGAGTTTCCCGTGTACATTTCGATATTGTCTACACGTACAAAAAAAATCAAAACTCCAACTCTTAATTTGCGGCCGTAAAAAGTAATGGCGTTTTGCGCTATTTCCTATGCACTTCGGCCGGGGTAGGACAGAGCCTTAAAATGAAAAGAACATAAGATGAGCATTAGGTAAATATTTCCGTTTTATTGTATGAATAAATTTCATCTGTTTATTTTACGGACATATTTAAATTCGATCTGATAAATAATTAAAAACGTTGGAGATATTTTTGCTCCGTTCAAACAAATCATATTTTCGATTTTTTGAGAATTTGCCCTGACCTAGATGTTCTACAAGATGCGAACCAGTGCAATTATGACATACGTGCAATTAAAAATAATTAGCTTTGCTTTGTACAAACATGAAAAAAACACAATACAAACAAGGTGTTGTCTTTATTATGCTAACTATTACTCGCTTCTTTATCTCAAAAAATCTTTCCTACGGCATTCATTACCATATAAACGATGGGCATCAGATCCGGTCATAACTTTGTCATTTTGATTATATAATATACCAGTCATAATTTGTAGGAAACGTGTTAATTATTAATGAAGATTTTATTTATGTCCCGACTTTTTTAATAACAAAAACTGAAGTCGGCAAATTCCCATATTCCCGACAAGCGGTTCATTTATTTCTATTAGAGTTTTTAACCATCTGTGTTAGGTTTAATTAATGGACTATTGTTATTAACAACGTCATTCGCAA
Organism: Gnatocerus cornutus; assembly: GCA_029298725.1. Classification (NCBI taxonomy): domain Eukaryota; kingdom Metazoa; phylum Arthropoda; class Insecta; order Coleoptera; family Tenebrionidae; genus Gnatocerus; species Gnatocerus cornutus. The sequence goes on from CM055510.1 coordinate 4,107,968, forward strand.
ATAACCACATTTGGTTTATTTGAATTTTGCAAAAATTGTGAAAAAAATGCAATCAATAAAATTATTACAAAATGCGTGTTTGGATTGGCAAGATTTGCCAATTTGATATTTTATTAAGGTTAAAAAAAACGCGTGAAGGCCGCACTCTTTTTAACATAAATTGTTTAAAACACGAAAGAAAAAAAATTGGCCCATGAGGGGATCGAACCCGCGACCTTCGCGTTATTAGCACGACGCTCTAACCAACTGAGCTAATGGGCCAGATATTTTAAGGCTTCGATGGCTTGTAGAAATCTAGACACAGAACTAAATGACAGTAGTTTGCTCACCGAGGTACAAAAATCTTTGTTTTCAAAACTGACCTTTTTGAAATCCAGAAAATGATTTTCTGATTGTAATTAAGGCAATATTGTTTATCTTGCATTGTGTAGACCACGTTTAAAAGTCATATGTCACATAGTATCCAAAAGCACGTCATTCAAATTTGACATAACAACGGCTATCGCCTTGGCCATTAAAAAACGCTCGGCCAAAAAAGAAACACTTTTTGGCCTTGGTACACAAATAACTATTTTTTGCCTCAGTTGTGTTTATGGTATGTTCTTTTTTTTTCTTCTGCTTTGTTAATCAAGAGAGATCATATTTAGATTTAAATTTGTAGTTATCTTTTACTTAAATTCACATGTTGTCAGTTTTCCAAATTTAAATGTTTTTCTCTTCTACAGTATGTCCCCGGATTGAGTTTACAAGAAAAAAAATCGTTATTTTTCATTTTACAAAAAAATGACAAAGAAATAATATTTTTTGCTTAATTTAAAATAAATAAATCTTTAATTAAAACTTAATATTATCAAGCTGGTGTTCTTAAAATCGATAAAAACAAAAAATATTTTTTTATTTTTAATTTTGCAAAAAATGTCAAAGGAATGAAATTTGTTTCTTAACTCAAAGCAATTTCCTCTGTTTGATTGACCCATTACCTGTTTTAGCACATAGTTTAATTTTAACTCGTAATTCTTTAAGACTGTTTCGAATTTTCTCAATTATTGTTAAGGATGCAATTGCATTTCTTTTCCAATTTTTTAATACTTACACATTATTGGGTAAATTTTCCTTTAATCTTTAACGCACTATTTAATATTGTAAATAAATAAATACGAGAACAAAATTTAATAAATAAAAATAATGAAAAAATTAATTTTACGAGTACAAACTATCAATTTTAAAATATTAATAGCAGATTTATCTGTTTTGAAATAAGCGAAAAATGTTATCTCTTTGTCACATTTTGTAAAATAGAAAATAAACTTTTTTTTACATACTGTAGAGTCTCTATTCTTGAGAGCCCAAAACAAACTCAGAACACCTAAAATCTTCTAAGTTTGTAAGGAAGTTTTCAGAATTTAAACAGAAAACAATCCGAAAGATCTAAATGATCGAAAGTGTTTGATGAAACGAACACAAATAAATGTATATTAATAAAAAAATCAAAAAATTTTAACATTTCAATAAAACTGGAAAGACAAACGAAGCTAAAGAATCAAAAAGATGCAGATATTTAAAGTCTCTGAATCAAAAAAAAGATGTAAAAATATCGAAATATCGGTTGTTCAGTTGAAAGTCAACGAGTTATGATTGCTTTTTAAAAGAAGAACACGAAGTAACAAACACATGTCTGTTATTAGCTCATATTATCCCAACTGACATTTGACCGATTCACCCATTTGAATTTTTAAGTTAGTGTATTAGTTAGATTGTTAATTCATGTTTTTAAAATCCATCGGTTTCCATTTTTCACACAATGAACTAAAAAATAATATTAAAAATCGTTTATATAATTATACAAAAAAAATTAGGTCAAGCTGTCTAGATTTTTTCGACGTATAGCAACAAAAAGCAACGCCAACTTGATAACTTTTCAATTGAACACCCGTTATCAGAGAAACCAAAAAACCGGAAATAACTGAGTATGAAAATTTTGTTAAATGTGAAGGCTCAGGATTAAAACGATAAGGACATGGATGTGTTCAACCGGAAGCCGACTTGATATTCTCTCAATATGTTCGTCCCAAAATTCTGATAAATATATTATTGTTAACACCTGCCAAGCCTTTATATTGTAGTAAAACAATCTTTCCAGATCTCTTCCCTTTACCATATTTGTTCGAAAAATTTCAGTGCAATGTGCAGTACCACCTGCCCATTTCGTTTGTTTCTTTTGCGATAATATGCTACCAGTTCCTTGATTATTCTCAATTTATAAGAATCGCACTGAATAAAAGATCTATTGGATTCTCTATTATTGCTACGTGTGGTTTCAAAAAATCTTTTATGAAGAACCAAGACAAGATTATCTCTGGGTTGCGATTTTCGAAATCACACTAAAAGTTGAGTCCACTAAATTTTTAGTACGAGAAAATCAGTGTGGTATCAAGAATAGTGTATTCTCCATCATCAAACTAAAAAGTTCACTAATATTTTAGTGCGGTCTAAATATTATCTTGGCAACATCGCAAAAACAGTTTGTCAGGCTGACTGTCAAAAAATTAACCCTTCCAGTCAAATGTTCAACAAAAATAAATGCAGCATTAAAGTCCCCCACAAGAAATCACAGCAAAATGAACAAATTTTATAGTTTTTGCTACTTTTTGATACGATTTTTGACTCGTGAAACCATAATCTCATGAGAATATCTCATCGTGGATCCAAACGTTTAGCGCAGGGTAAAAAGTGTAACTTGCGTGTTATTGAGAAGCAAAAGAAATCATCTAAACTTTCTGAACAACTTTTGGTTCTTGTACAAGACAAGTTTATGTCTATCTATCTTTACATGAAAAAATGCTCAATTAACTTTGGAGAAAAGAAAAAACATAAAAATACATCAGACGTGGCAAAACTTAGCTCAAAATTTAAAATAAGGCATAATTAAACACCAACAGACAACAGAACGAAATGATCAAGTCCAACAGAATGTGTTAGATTTTAAAGAAATAGTATTTTTCCAATCAGTGGTGTTGCAGAAGAAAAATATCATGATAACACTAAAACCAGCGTAATTTTTGGAGTAGAATTTGCATGGTCTTGAAATTAAATGTGTCTTCAGTAAATCGAAAAGTTTTACGGAGTTTTCTACCTTCCACATTTCTAAGGAATTTTCTATATATTTTGGTTTCATGTAAATTTGTTGCTACTACATCTAAGTTAAGACCTTTGTCTAGATTCTTCTTCTAATTTCATTGCTTTATCAAAAATTTTGCCAATCTAAATAAATTAGCATGCATTTTAGTCTACTATCGACCACATTAATAATTTCATACTAAACTTCAGTATACTAAATGTTCTCAGAACGTCGAGAATACGCTTTTTCAATTTTCACATTAATTATGGATATTTAGTGCACTAAATCAAATCAGCACATTTCGAGAATCGCACCCCTGGTCAAAAACTCAAAATGTCTAGTGGGAAAATCTAAAGGTACGGCAAAAAATCTGGAACGTAACCACATTTTACAATTTTTGTATCAATACTGACCTGGACATTTGGATTTTGTTCATTGATTGCATTTCTTGAAATCTGTCCATAATTTTTTGAATGCCCCTTTCGAGGTTCTCTTCCTTCAAGGGTTTTTCTATGTTATTAATTTCTTTAGGTAGTTTGAACGCTTGTATTTTCTTAAGCTTTTGGATTTTCCGTTTTTTTTTTAATTTTGTTTACCCTTTTAGTTTTTGCAGATATGCTAAATTGATTCTTTGGGGTACCAGTAAAATTATTAGGTAAGTTATTTATCCTTTTGATACTGATTTTTTAATTTTTTTATAATCTTCCTTCTTTTCTGCGCCTTGATGACACTGTTTACTTTCACGCTTCTAGGAATTGTTGTTAAAATATGCATAATTATGCAAGCTATCCAATTTATTTATAGAACTGCCATGTGCGGCTTCGTTTACAATAGAAAAAAAATCCTCCGCCTCAAAGATTGGTATTGATCTCTGCAATAAATATTTAGTTTGCTTGATGTGAAAATCCCCTTGATTGGTTCCGCCACTGGTCGTGGTTGTTTTGATCGTTTTAAAATTCGCGTCGCCGTCGTTGTTGAGCGATGGATTGTAGGCGGGGACTTTGAAATGGTCCTTTGAACAGCGTTTCTCGCCTAATAAACTACAGACTCGGCATGAAAATATTTACATTCTACAAATAAAATATTTAGAATAAACAGTAGTAACCCGGAGTCTTATTAGCCCGGTCCTTTGAGCTCGCGAGCCCCGTTCCACCGGATGTCGCACAGCACTGACAAACACGTCGTCGTTTATCATCGTAAAGTGGCATCAAAGAAGACGACGTTTCAACTTGTCCTAAAAATGTTATCGAGAAGAAATGATGCGCAGGAAACGCCTGACAAATGCTTGCTTAATTATTTTTCACGCAGACATATTGATGTCGCGATGTTGGGGATACATCAAGTAATTAATGAACGGACTGTCGAAGTTAAGGTGCCCCCTAATGGCGCATGGTTGCGTCAGAAGAGATACTATTTATTGCTGACATAAAACGCAATTACCTGGGCACGGTACCTATAATAATAAAGAGGATATGAGATTTATTAAGGCAAAAGACTCGATTTCATGATGTGATTAGAGTTGGGTGAGATGGTATTGACGGGTTTGATGGGTTATCACGGACAAATCGGGGAACACGAAACTGATAAAGAACGAAGAAGTATCGAGCGAAAGTTGCTTGCTCGCGAGATCGCAGATCAAAAGACACGAAATGGTAAGAATAGAAAAACGTTCCAACACGGTTAGACTATGAGAATGATTTATTTATACATGCGCTCTTCAATTAAAAATTCCCGGTAGCCGACAAAGCGCTGCTTTATTCTATTTACGGTTTTAATAATAAAACTGCAAGTGCAACACTGCACTTATTATCACGAGTGGATGCACCGCTTCAATCAGCAACAATGTATTCTCTAACAACGTCCCATTCTCTTTTCCTCCAGACCATGTAAAAGATAAACTCTGGATAAACACACATTACGAATCTCTCTGAATGAACGTGCAAACTTGGCACTTGCCATGTATGTAAGCCGCTATTGTTTTTGCTGAGTGTAAACCATTCTGCCCACTTTTCGCTATCAGCAAGAAACCAGACACCTTCTGTCTGACCGGATGTGACAATCGGCCCACGTATTTACACTTTACACTGTTGTTTTACTCAAGAGGAAAGCCACCGCACGCCACTGATCGGGCCTTGTTTTTACTCAAAATGTCGTTTTGCTCGCGTTGGCATTTTTCGACTCACTTATCCGAAATTTATTAACTGCTACGATGGATTTATTTTGAACACAATACCTGTTTGGTCTTTGTTGTAAATAGCCGGATTGACAAGCAATTAATTTCGTTATCAAATTAGTGGAAAGAATCGCTCGTTAATTTTTATTCGCGACAGTGGGAGCAAACGTGCTTTACCGCTCAAGAGACGAACAGACTGGAAAAAAGATATTTCATTTCTTTTCGACGAAACTTTGTATTGAAACTTTTACTAATCATCTTGTTTTGCTTCATTTGCTCCACAGACCTCCTCCAGACGTTCGCCAATCGCACAAGAGTTCAACAATGAATAAAACTTCGAGTAACTAGGCCACAGATAAATCTATAAATATTACATTATTGATTTTTAGAGCTTCAAGATACATATTTTCTTTTTGAAATCTTCAAGCCTTTAAATAGTCCTCTCTTTTTATTTTGCACAATTGGAATGACAGGAAGGGTATTTTAAATTTTATTACTTTAACTTTGAATATACTGGAATTAAAGACTTCATTAGATTTTTTTTTTTGGATTTGTGTCTCCTGCTCTGTGTTGTTGTCATTTGGCACAGAGAATAAAAATGAAACTAATAAAATTACATATGTGAATTAAAAATATTGGAAATGTTTGACTCGTTTTAAAACTGAAAATTTCTAAAATCCGTCCCTGTTGCTCAAAAAATTTAAAATTTAAAACAAATAGTTAACAGCTCAAAAACAATAATCTCTCCAAATTTTATTGTTCTAGCATCAAAACGAATAAAATTACATATGCGAATTAAAAATATTGGAAATCTTTGACCCGTTTTAAAACTGAAAATTTCTAAAATCCGTTCCTGTTGCTTAAAAAATTTGAAATTTGGGACAGTCAACAGGTCAAAAATAGTAATCTCTGTAAATTTCATTACAATAGCATCAAAACTAATAAAATTACAGACGCGAATAAAAATTATTGGGAATCTTTGACTCGTTTTAAAACTGAAAATTTCTAAAATCTGCCCCTGTTACTCAAAAAATTTGAAATTTGGAACAGACGCTCAACAAAACAAAAGTAATCATCTCTGTAAATTTCATGACAATAGCATCAAAACTAATAAAATTACTGATGCGAATGAAAAATATTGGGAATCTTTGACTCGTTTTAAAACTGAAAATTTCTAAAATCCGCTCCTGTTACTCAAAAAATTTAAAATTTGAAACAGACACTCAACAGTACAAAAGTAGTAAACTATGTAAATTTCATTGCAATAGCATCAAAACTAATAAAATTTAAAAATGAAAATTTTGGTTCTTTTTAAAACTATAAATTTCTAAAATCCGTCCCTGTTGCTTAAAAAATTTGAAAAAAAAAACAGACAATCAACAAAACAAAAGTAGTAAACTATGTAAATTTCATTGCAATAGCATCAAAACTAATAAAATATAAAAATAAAAATTTTTGGTTCTTTTCAAAACTATAAATTTCTAAAATCCGTCCCTGTTGTTCAAAAAATGTGAAATTTTAAACAAACAGTTAACAGTTCAAAAATAATAATTTCTCCAAATTTCATTGTTCCAGCAGCAAAACTAATAAAATTACATATGCGAATTAAAAATATTGGGAATTTTTGACTCGTTTAAAAACTGAAAATTTCTAAAATCCGTCTCTGTTACTCAAAAAATTTGAAATTTGAGACACTCAACAGGTCAAAATAGTAATCTCTGTAGGTAAATTTAATTGCAATAAGATCAAAACTAATAAAATTACAGACGCGAATTAAAATTATTGGGAATCTTTGACTCGTTTTAAAACTGAAAATTTCTAAAATCTGTCCCTGTTACTCAAAAAATTTGAAATTTGGAACAGACATTCAACAAAACAAAAGTAATAATATCTGTAAATTTCATTACAATAGCATCAAAACTAGTAAAATTACTGATGCGAATGAGAAATATATTGGAAATCTTTGACTCGTCTTAAAACTGAAAATTTCTAAAATCCGTCCCTGTTGTTCATGACACAAGATATCGAGAGATCAAATAAAAACTCATCCTCAGTTGGCTTTAAAATTTTAAGTCATGTCTTTGATTGAAGAAACAGTCTTTTGTTTCTGTCGAGTAGTTTGATGTTGTCAAACTGGAAATTTTGTGAAAATTTTAATGATTGATTTTAACAACGCTGTCATGTTTGATTCACATTACAAAAAGTTCTCTTATAAAAAACACGAACTTTTGCTTTTCATTTTTTGCATTTCAATACAGTTTTCATTTTATAACCTCAAAATTGGTACCCGTCAAAGTGGCAATTAAAAACATACTGTGGAATTCCAAAGGTAACTAAGAATGAGTTTTTTTCTTTCTATATAAGAATGAAAAACATAAAATTGTAATAAAATACGTGCTCTGATCTGCATTGATCTGATCTACACAAATACAAATTTATTTGATTTATTAAAAAAATATATTCGGAGGAAAACTTTAAACGGTAAAAATTTAAACATACAGAAAAAACAATTCTAAAGTACTTAAAAAAAATGTAAATTGGCTGTCCTATATAACAGGACACTAGGCGATTATGGGTTAAGAAAGCAATTTACGGCTTGGCATGTTAGCTGTAAACTTGAACATCATCCGCTTTTTTTCAGATTTATTCGGCGGTATACTGCTAATTTTGACAAGTTAAATTCGATAAATTTTTCTGGAAACTTTTGTTCTTTATTCGGCGGGTTCTTGATCAACAATTCCAAGAAATTGTGATTTTTATTTTTTGACTCCTTTTAGTTCTTGGATCGACAAATTTAACCTGTGATCTTTCTTTTTCTATAATTGAATGATAAACATGACCCCAAAATAAATTTCTTAGTAATAATTAAAACTTCTCTGATTTCTTAACAAATAGCGGAAGCATTCGTATTCCCATAACAATAATAAATATCAACGTATGCTCTACTTTTTTACACAATTCCTTTTAAGCGTTAGTCTGCGTGTCAGAACACGGTCACAATTTCTCATATTCAATGCTAATGGAACGGCATATAGATGCAACATTGTATTTACATCAGATCTGTTTACTGTATGTCTATACAAACAATTATACATAATACGTATAATTACTACTTCTCGGTTCGTCGGAGTTTAAATCGGATACATATCTAGCAAGTGGGAACGGGATTACTGTGTGCATATTTCGATTCAAATCTGTATTAATACGCAATCCAGATATGGTAATGACAATCTCTTCATTTCAATTATCGTTCTCATCAACTTTTTACTGTTATATAATAATATTGCGTTGAGAAAACACGCATTCAATATTACAAGATCGTTGGTAGTTCCTAGGTAATTTTTTTCGATGTCAAGGTCGTACTATTTAGCAACTATTTGCAAGTTAACTCCTCATTGAATGCAAAAATTATGTTGTGACTGCTGGCCAAAATATTGAAAACGTGTATTTTTTGACATTGACCTGAAGTCACAAATTTGAAACAAACACAAATTACCATACATGTTAATTCAATAAAATGTTTGAGTCGAACGAATTTTCCAGAAAATGTGTCGTTGATACGCCACTGTCGCATCAGCCGGCATGTGTTAAAAATATCTCTATTACCGCTTCTGTTTGAAATAATTTTTCCCGTCTGAAAACAAACCGGAAAAGTTGACTTTTCGATCTGTTTATGCCGCGTCGACAAATTTATCCTCTCACTCCACTTTCCGCGATTCGTAATAAAAGTTTTGGGAAAAGAGGAATTTGGGCGTTATCTCTTGTGTAGCAGTGGTAGCAACTTGGTGGAGACAAAACGAACAGTGATTTCCCTAAAACTCAATTAACGAGTCATCTTACTAAATGAAAAGTGATTGAACGTGTCACTGCAATCAAGGAAACAATTCGGTGTGCTATTAAAAGTAACGATTGAGATGGAAATTGCTCCAGCTGGTCCACAGAGATAAACAGCGCTGAGTGGGCCTGGAGATAGACCTGCGTCCCTGGTCCCAAACGGACCCCTCGGAGTCGCTTGTGTTCACAATTAATCAAAAGAGAATTGACGGAATGGGTTTTAATTACTTTGCGAAAGCTTGCGCGAAAGCAACGCGCCCGTGCCCAGCCAAAGAGCCAAAGAGACCACTTTTATTATTTACCACATGCAGACCAACTTGCTTTGACACGTTAATTATAGCCTCCTCGTAATTAACTTTCGTCAAAATTTTCTATTAATCCTATTTCGATTTTTTCAGAGTTGTTGAACATTTTTCACAAAAAAATCAAGTTCAGAAAATATGTACAGGGTCCGGCAACACTTGTGTCCACCCCCAAAATCGTCTTTAATTTTAACGTTACAATTTTGAAAATTTGCATACGCTTACAGTTGACAAAGCTCTAGAAACTGACGCAAAAATTTGTTTTTTATCACAGTTTGGTTGGCGTCGCGACGCCTAAGAAGTATAATTTTTAGCGATTTTTGAGTTTTTGCAGAAATATTCGCGAATTCAATTTTTTTTCAACATAACTGTGATGCATATATCTGAGTTTATATTTTAAATTTAATGCAAATTGTGTTTCAAATTTGCGAAAAAAACGTTGTTTTATCAACATAGTTTTCAAAATTATGGCAGCGCATCGGCAAACTACGTTTACACCAAAATTTCACAAGTCACTTCATTCACTCTTATAAAGGTTAATTTTAATTAACACGGGCATGTTGCACTTTATGGACACCAGAAATCGTTAATTAACATCGACAAAGCGACAATTTCACCAAGTAAGACTTTTGTTACAATCTAAAACGAGCCAAAGGATAGATGTCATTAGTGACACAAGATCTTGACAGATGGGTGTAAACGTAGTTCCCAATTTTGACCTAATGAAATTGGAAAGTAACTTGATAAAACAGCATTTTTTTCTCAAATTTTGAAGATAATTTGGATTGAATCTAAAATAACAACTGAGATATTTTTAACACATTTATATTGAAAAAAAAAACTATTGGTGATAAAAAACAAATTTTTGCGTCAGCTTTCAGAGCTTTGTCAACTGTGAGCGTATGGAAATTTTCAAAATTTTATCTTTAAAATTAATGACGATTTTGGGGGTGGACACAAGTGTTGCCGGACCCTGTATAAAGTGGGATTTGTTACCATCTTACACGAAATTTTATAAAAAAATATTTTGATATCTTGACTTTTTTAACTGGATTGATGGTTTGGAAGTAAAATGCGAAAAACTCCCGGTGCGGTGTGCTCCTTTGGAAAACAATTTTTTAGAACATCTAGGTCAACAAATGAACACGTATAGTCGATTTCAGAAAATTTGACATCTCAATTGAGTTTAATCATCGGCTCTGGTGATGATAGCATTGCTATCGAAACGCGCGTCAGCATTTTTTGTCAAATCTGGTGTTTGGGGAATAAATTGTAATTTTGATAAAGCATAATTAAACACCAACAGACAACAAAACGATATGATCCAGTCAAACAGAATTTTCTATATATTTTGGTTTCATGTAAATTTGCTGCTACTACATCTAAGTTAAGACCTTCGTCTAGATTCTTCTTCTAATTTCATTGCTTTTTCAAAATTTTCGCCAATCTAAATAAATTAGTATGCAATTTAGTCAACAATCGACCACACTAATAATTTCATAATGAAAGTTCAGTACACTAAATGTTCACAGAACGTCGAGAATACACTTTGTCAATTTTCATACTAAATATGGATATTATTTAATGCACTAAATCAAATCAGCACATTTCGAGAATCGCACTCCAGTAAAATATATTACGTCTATTTATTTAATGAACGTTTCTGCCCAGTGTCCTATATATAGAACAGCTTAGAAAAAATAGAAGACTAACTATTTTTTCAAAATTTTTATGTAGGATCATTCAGGTATCTAAACTAAACCTCATATGTAAAATTTATGAAAAAAAATTATTATTTCTGGTAGCGGACCTTAATGGGTTAAGTGCAGTGTCAGAAACTTATTAAAATGAGCATAATATTCTACGTCGATCGAAAAACCTAGGTCCCCAAGTGGATGCTTGCGGACATTAATTCCACACCTGTTATCGCCAATTACAAGACTGTATCGCCAGCACGTGACTGGTCATAATTCTATTATTTCTCCACGTGTATCGTCGTTCCTCGTAATTTTATCTCGCATGATAGTACATAAAACCTCTTAGAAAGTTCCACTCGTAAATCGTGAACGCCTGTCTAATAACGTAGAAACTATGATTTTGTAGTCGACCAGATTTGAATCCGATAAAGTTTGAAAATATAAATTTTCGTTGTGCAAGTAGGTTCGTGCCTTGGTACGAGCCACAGTACATTTTAATAAACCGTCGAGGGTGTGCCCGCGATAAACATACTCACATAATGTGTTTTTGTTTGTACAAACGTCCGTTTGTGCCAATATAGGGAGTCGTTTACACGGGTAGATATTAACATTCGACTGTATATGTAAAGAGAAGCTCGGAATGATCGTATTTTCAGTTAAAATAAAAGCGAGATTTAAAATATCGTGAAGCTCCTGCGGCTTGAGACAATTTAATGCAAGCCAGGGCCCATAAACTCCTCGGTTCACAAATGTATACCTGCGTATATTTATATATTTATGTTCTACAATATGGAAATATATAATACAAGCCAGGAAAATATATTTTATGCCGTCTTCGCGAATATGACGTAGTGCTTTGTCATGTTATCAGAATGTATCACTGGTATAACAGAAACTTTATGCAGGTATCTGAGGAGTCGGATCTTATAAAATAATAACGTAGGTGGTGCCGGGAAGTTCACAAAACAAAACAAAAATTCATTGATGAACAAACACTTGGCCTAACTTAGCAATTGCTCACACGTCATTAGATGCTCGTTTTTTTATTGTATATTTGCATTTTTATTGCTTGTGGGTTGTATATTAAAGGTATTTTCCAATGACAGTAATGGTAATGACACTCGTTTAAGAAAACACACACCTGACTGTGTTTACAAGTTATAAATCCATCATAAATGACAATAAAAATTTTGGACAGGTTTGGCCTATCACGCAATAACACTACGGTAGCAAGTATAAATAGATACCAACATTGAAATACACGACGAAAAAGTCTGTATTCTCTGAATCTAGGATTTTAGACAAATCGACGCTTAGAAAAACTACACTCCAAGAAATTTTCTTCTTTTTAGTGTATTTGAAATAATTTTTTGTGCGTGCGCCATTTTATTATTCAGATTTTTTTCTATTTTAGACATTTTAGGCTTATGTAGTGCCCTTTGCTTTCTCTTAATTTCTCTATAAAAAATCTGAATTTAACATATGATTTAAATGACGAGAATAAACGACGATGGAAGCAAACGAAAAAAGAGACAAGAAAAAAGATAAACTTTGAAAGAACGTAAATTGAAAAGAAACCAAAGGAGTTTATACAATTTTCACAGTTCTAAAATGAATTGATTTTGGCTTTCGAAATCAATCGGTTTATTTCTACAGGGCTAATCAAAATACGTGCGAATAAACCTGACACCACACACAAAAATACTAGTTAAAACTTAAAAATCATAAAATATTTTTTTTTTTGTGAATTTATTCGTGAGATTTATTGTTAGTCGTAGAAAAAGTATAGTTTGCGAACTTGTTTGAAATGGCTATTCTGCACTTGTGGATCTGCTCCCATCTATTCCACGCTAGTTACAAAATACGATTCTTGACGACAAAGTTCATCAGTCCCGTACTGTATTAATTGGTTAAATTTGAAGACCAATTTTCTTCTTTATAAAGAAGTTAACTTCAAATCCACCACATTGTTCATATTCAACATAGTGATTTCGAGCTCTCCTTTGCAAATCCAAGCCAGAAAACGGGGAGAATCAGTCGTCGTTTAGCATCAAAATAAGCGGATTTCAAGAATTTTGATGATTTCGTGCAGATTTCTGCTGTTTTCTTGCAATTCAGCCGTTGAATCTTAATATAAATTGGTGGTTTTGTAGATTTCGAGCTCTTTTTTGCGAATTCAAGCCAGAAAACGGCGAGAATCAGCGAGAAATCGTCGTTTAGCATCGAAATAAGCGGATTTCTCTAAGAATTTTGATGATTTCGTGCAGATTTCTGCTGTTTTCTTGCAATTCAGACGGTTAATCTTGATAAAAAGTGATGGTTTTGTAGATTTCGAGCTCTTCTTTGCGAATTCAAGCCAGAAAACAAATAAGCGGATTTCTCTAAGAATTTTGATGATTTCGTGCAGATTCCTGCTGTTTTCTTGCAATTCAGCCCTTCAATTTTGATAAAAATTGGTGGTTTTGTAGATTTCGAGCTCTTCTTTGCGAATCCAAGCCAGAAAACGGCGAGAATCAGCGAGAAATCGTCGTTTAGCATCAAAATAAGCGGATTTCTCTAAGAATTTTGATGATTTCGGGCAAATTTCTGCTGTTTTCTTGCAATTCAGCTGTTGAATCTTGATAAAAAGTGGTGTTTTTTTTTTAGATTTTGAGCTGTTCTTTGCAAATCCAAGCCAGAAAACGGCAAGAATTACTCGAAATTTTAGCAATAAAAATATTCGCCACTTCTTAACTAGGTACACCCTGTAGAACGAACTTATATTTCAATTTTTTTTATTGACAACTCTGACAAAATTCGCTAATATAAAGATGTTTATTATTACTTTTAAGGGCTTTATTCGTTGTACAAAATTACATAATTTTGAAAGAAAGAAGAAAAAATTTATTTTTTTTATTTCTAGAAGAAATTTAAAATTTTAAATTTTTTGTTTTGGCACTAAAGCAATAAAGTTTTTCGAACTAACAACTAAAAAAGCGGTAACTGAGTGTTCTAAATTGCAGAATTTATTACTAGAAGGAAGAATTTTATAATCTCTTAGTTTAGAGTCTAGGACAATTTCATGATACCAATTTTACAAGTAAACTGTGTTTATTCCACAGTTGTAACGATAAAGCAATGAAATTTAGTGCACTTCAGCGGCGTTTATTGAAAGACATAAGTTACAGTACTTTAGAACAAAAATAAAAGAACATTTACAATTTTTAAGTGTAGGACGAAATTAAAATTTAATTCAATTCAAATGAAGAATACAATTGAATAACAAAGATATGTTTTTTGACAATAATTATTAAATCTGACAACTCGAAAAATTGAGGATTTTGAACTCAAGAGACTTAAATGAAAGATTTAAGAAGCTGAGAGATAAACACTGTAAATCCTGGAAAAGCAAAAATTTGAAACAAGAGAAACTAAAGTCCTGCGCATCTGTGACACTGAATCGAATCTGAACTGGGAAAACCATGAATTTGAAAATCTGAAAAAATACTGACTAAAATAACGAACTGGGATTAATAGTTAAAATTTTAAAATCCGTGAAACAAAGTTAAAGGTTTTAGAAAAATTAATCCTGGAGAATTTTCTTTTCATATTTCACAAAGAAAAATTTAAACCAATGATATTAAGTCCGGAAACAAATAATATTTGATTTCGTACTGCGAACGAGTTGATTTTTTATGTCAATATTTGTAATCCTTTTACCTAACATTTCTTTGAAATTTCTCTGACATTTCTTAAACATCAAAATCGAGCATACGGGAGTGCGGTTAGAAATTTGGACACAAACCATAACTATAGCTATAACTATAGCCTAGGACCTTAAAAACAAACCTACATTATGTTCGAAGGTAGTTGTGGGTATGAAAGGGCAAAAATGTTAGTCCTGTAAAGAACTTTAGCACCTTATAGTGCCATTTACCGGACTCAAATGAGTCGTGTAATATAAGAACCTAGCGAAAAAGGGACAGTATGATAAAAATTTGAAAAACTGACACTGAAAACTCAAAAATCTGAGAAATTCGGTTTTCGGTAATTTTAGAATTTGTACATCACAGACACTATGATGTATTAAAAATCTGCCACTAAAAGCTGTGAAAAATAAAACTTCATAGAGAAATGAGAAACTTTAGATCTGGAGAAACTAAGAATTTTTGAATTTGAGTCGTGATTAAGAAATAAAAATAGTGAAACTAGGAAATCAAAAGTTGCCAAACTCAAAAAATTAAAAACTTTGAAACCTGAGGTACTGAAGAGTAAAAAAAGTTAGAGAAAAGAAACTTAACTCTTAAGAATCCAAAGACATTTTATTTAGAATGTCAGAAGACTGTAGAAAACGTGAAATAGACTAAAATAAAGACTGAAATATTTGTGAATCTAAATTAAAAACGTTATTTTAAAAATTATGTGAATTTGAGCATATTTAGAGAAATCATTGAGAATCAAAGGGGTGTCTTAAGCTCTTCACTTATGTTCATGAGCTAAAATTGAATAAATAGGTGCACATTGTGGTCAAAGCCTAAATGCAACGATAAAATTCTGCGCTCGCGTCGTCTGTCCTCGCAATCGAAGCCGTGTTTCTGTGAGGTCCGCGTTGTCTCCTCCAGATCTTCACCGTCTCGTTCCCATATGCTTTCGCGGGGGCGCCCGCTAGACCCAGGGCAAAAACTACCTCCATAAATCGCTGCATATAGATTGCTATAAGAAAGTTAGTGTCTTCATTATGCCGGTGGGTCGCGGCCTTATAGGGCTAAATTGGCCTCGACCGCTAACCGATGACAACATCATCATCGGACTCCCCATTCGAGACGTGCTTTTTGAGCACATGAAACATTCATCGCGGTCGCATTGTGACGGTCATAATTAATCGCTGATAATAAATGCAGTTAGTAGAACATGTGCAGACATGTGCAGGGCGCCGCATTCCGTCGACGACGCTTCATGGCACATTTCTCATTCGGCTAATTGGAGAGCGTTTTCACGGTTGACGCGTCTGTCAAACAACACCACTACCGCCAGTTTATTTTATCTACGTGCGTTCCCAGTTTAGAATCGACAAAGAAAAAAATTCGACGAAGAATGACGACTTTCTACGCATCTGATAGTTACAATTATTTTCGCCGGTGGGCCAAGAATAACGCTCATTCAACACAAATCTGAGAGATATTTCGGTTTTGTTGACCATTTGGCGGCGCTGTCCGACCAGAAGAACGAAGATAGAGTCATCGGTTTGTCAACGGGAAACAATAATTTGTGTTTTTGTCAGGTTTATTATGAGTATGCTAGACGTTCGTACATGGGAAGAACATGAACGAATGAGGAGAACAGAAAAACAATTAAGTTTGATTTGTTTGTGAGCAGGTTTACAGATGATGCTTCTTACATGACTTGACATTTTAGTATTCTTGTAAGTTCGATGAAGGAACTGATGTCTTATTTGGTGGTCTTTTGAATGATGGCTAGCTCGGACCGACAGTTTTTGCCCTGTCGAGTCTGAAGCACAAACTCTTTTTCTTGGATTTTCTTCTTCTGTTTCTTCCTAACTCTTGAAGCTTTTGCGTTCTTGGAAAACAAGGCATGTGTGAAATCAAGTCGTCCCCATCTCCAGGAAGGCGTGATTAGCGAAAATTTCATTTCTGCATTAGCCGAAGTGATTCGTAATTCCCCATTTCTCCATCTGTATTGATGTTCTCATCAAGCGGTATTTTGTTCCCCAGTTGTAGGAGTAATGGTTTCTGTAGCCGCGTAAAGGTAACAAGAGGGAAGCTTAGCAACAATAGCTGCGTACTTCACCTTAATTAGAGTTCTCTCATATGGTAATAGCTGATGAAAGTTTAATTTCGCGTCGCTTGCGGGCTCGTAATTAGAACTCGCAAACACCAGGATTCAATAGCGGCAGCCTACCTCATTGTGCAAAGATCTGCGTCGTTGCTAATTATCCCGCGTGAGTGTTGAACATAAACGACAAGATTAAGTCTATTAGGCGTCCTAACTCGCGCAATTTGCATGTGCTCGCCGAGGAACAGATGACTCCTCGCTACAGGCTTAAACTTGCATGTATCATACGAGCTGGAGGATTTCGAGGAGCTTCTTAAACATGTCTTTATTACTTCCTAATTAAGAGATTATGGAAGCACGTGTTGCTAAAGAACGACGCTCGCGAAGCCGCCGCCGCCACTGGTTGACCATGTTGAGCGTCGGTTTCAACAACCCGAAAAAATCGTCTATCGCTCCGCTGCAAAAAAATCAATCAAAAATTTAACAACACAGCAAAGCGAACCTACTTGTGACCGTATACCTGTTTCGGTAAATTGATAAACACGGTTTTAAGTCCGGCATCCTTTTAGCATAAATGAATTACATAAGGCAGGCGGTAGCGTTAATCATTGGATATTACAGAAAAGTCGAGTTTAAAAGGCGATGTAACGGTTTAACATTATGTGAATAATTTTGTTAAAATGTTGTTTCCATTACTAAACACTCGATATTTGAGATTAGACTTAATGAGGACGATTTAACGCCGGTAGCATGAATTTAAATTTTCCTAGTCGCGGCATTAACATTAGGGTCATTGCACATAATGCTAATGCGAATATTTTGACTTCTTAAAATGCAAAAACGGATCACCGACAAAATTTTTAAATTTTGAAATTATTATTGCAAGGTCAATTCAAAGAGAATCGATGAATGAAATGCATTATATTCATCATGGTCTTATCAAATGTAAAATAAAAAATATTGATAACTATATTATTAGCTGTACTGATTTATTATTAGACATTTAGTCGCTAATCTATAAATAAAGATCAAGTTTTATGAAAAATTAATATTTTCTTTAAATTTATCATACAGGTGTCCCAGAACTCACGCCCCAGAGAAAAAGGGCTTATGGAGGCAACAATTTTGAACCAAAATTTTGAAATTATAATTTTGTGACTCAAAAAATAACCGAGATAAGACAAAAAAAAACTGTAGCCACTCCCAAAGCTAAACAGAATTTGAAAATTGGTAACTATGGACACATACTATCATCCATTGGTCAGATGAACATTAGACTCTCGTTACCTAGGAAATTGGGATGGCCTTTTACTCCACTTCTTCAATAAGCTTTCGGGATTGGTTATTAACTTTTTATCAGTTCTTGAATACTATTAAACTTAGTCAATTTTTGTTTTGAAATTTACCATCTGTATTGCTGTCAGCACCCTCCCTTGCTCTATGGGGCGCGAGTTCTGGAACAACCTGTAGGTACATACTTTTAAATATTCATATTCCTTCAAATATTTTGTATATTTTTCGTACAAATTTTCAAGTTTAACCTATGTACTATCGTATTCATATAAAACTAGGACAGCAAAATGTCATAATTATGTCATTTCAAAAAAAATTAGTGGTGTAAATATTTCAACGTACTTAACATGTCAAACAAATTTCAATGGGTGTACCAGCATCGCTGTAATTTGAAGCGAAAACTATTACCTAGCTTAATTAGGAAAAAAAATTATACCAGTAAGTAAGACGTAACAATCTTCAATTTACAATCTTTATTTTTTTCTAGTATTGGTGGGACCAATGATAAAAGCCAAGAATTGTTTTTGAGCCTTTTTTATGAAACGTCCAGATGAAACAAATTTAAGGTTCTAATTAAGAGGCACAGTTAGAACACACAAGTTTAAGATTCTACCAAGGTTTTACTCCCACTGACATTTTGCACTAAAACCTCTTTTATACCTTTTTTATACAATTTTTAATGTATTGAAAACTTAAAGATAATAATAAAAAAACTAGAAGTGCGTTGTCTTGATTAATATTGGAAATTCTTGTTGAACCTGTTCCCCGCTTGCGAATTATAGTTCCATTTTCCCGAATTTTCTTTTTGGCCAGCAAAACCGTATTTTTGTGTACTCCAAGTTCATTCGCAATTCTTCTTATGCTTACTTGTTCATGAAGTCTGATTTGTATAACCGCTTTTTCAAAAGGATTCAGTTGTGGCATATTTAGGACTGACAGAAGTTACTGACATAAAGTTGATTGATAGAAGTTTATAATTGACATTTTCATTTAGCCTAATTTACACTATGAAAATTTGAGTGTCCTAGTTTTTTATGAATACGATGGTACATTGGCATCTGAAGAGTATTCTCAAATTTTAAAGAACAAAGAACTAATTTATGGGTATGAAAAAGTTCAAAAAAATATTATTTTTTTTTGGTAATGCTTTTGTTTATTTACGTCTGCTTAAAAATGCATGTACAATTCATTCTGGAAAAAATTTTCAATGCTTACTTTTAGTGGAATTTTAGATTTATGATCAAGCATCAGAAAGTAATGAATAGACAAAATAAATCTGAAATAAATATTTACTTAACAAGTACGGAAAGTGACCAATTTCGCATGAGTGTGAAAGTAGATGCACGAGGCGCCTGCCGACACTTTCCGACGAGTTATGTACACTATTTTTCCTACGACCTTTCAAGATCAGGAAGAAACCATAAGTCTCGACAATAGTTCATTTCTTATCTATTCTAAATGTCATTTTTCAACCACCTCATATAAAAGTGACGTATTCCAGACAGTTGGATGGTTGAAGTTTTCGTACATCCATTTACGAAAGTAAAAGTCACTAGTGTGATATGAATATATCCCCACACACCTGTCAAAACTGATTTGTCAGAAACGACCTAACCAATTTATTTTTATCAATATGCATGTTGTTTTACAGTGAATCGTCTACATATTTGAGACAAAAATTTAAGAGTTACATTTGTATTTCAAAATAACTGTCAATTTTGACAGGTCTGTGCATTAGTGACTTTTACTTTCGAAAATGGATGTACAAAAACATCAACTTTCGGAATCATTTAACCCTGTGAAAAATGCCTCTTTCATATGGAGTCATAGGAAAACATTTTATTTAGTTCCAACTAGTGTATTGGAGCACAGGTGGAAAATTGAGTCGTACGTCCTACTTAAGTACTAAATAATTTAGAAACGAAAAAAAATATATAAATAAATAAATAAAAAATATAGAAAATAATCACAGGAGATTCATTTTCAGTAGATGAATAATAAATAATTTGCATCAAGCAGAATTTGAAGATATGACCTAGAGCCCCCTTGGACTGGTTAGCTAGAAAAAAAGGCAAAAAATCTGTAGAATTCAGTAGACAAAATCAGAAAAAAGCAAACCTAATCTTACTTTTCACCTGTCTAAGTTTATCTAGTTGTAAACATGTTTAAAATTATCTACTCAGATTGTCGTGTTTGTTCGTGTCCTCATCGATACTTTCCAAAATAGAAATTGTTACATACACTTATGTAAATCCAAAGACGAACAAGTACAGTTCTCAGTTTGTTTGTTTTCCAGGTAATACAGTGCAGGTAATCTCGAGACTTTATTGTTTTTCCCAACCCAGCATCATACTTAAATTTTTATACGAAATTTAAGTGTGTTTATTAAAGTTTATAATGCAAAAAATGTCAAACTGTTTACAACACTCCAATAAAAATTTATCACCACTTAGTAAAAAGTACCATAAACGTTTCACTTGACTCTCGTTGTTGTGAATACCTTCACTGGCGCCCTGTGGAGATCTTATATTCCGGCTTGCTATAATCATAAAAGAATAAAGCGGCTCCTATCTGTCTTTTATCTGACTTCATTAGACTTGAAAAAAGTCGTAAAAAAATCGGCAAAAATTAGCGCCGTTTTGGGAGATAATTAATGGAGAAAGGGGGTGTTAATCGAGATTTATTTTCTTAGGGTTCATACTAGAGCAATATTGTGGATTACGAGGTCAGTTCAGACACGATTTTTAAGGTTTTGCGTGATGATTAATTTCGTTTAAAACGTTGTGGTGTAATTAAGCAAGTACTCACCGTGGACAGGTCGCTTTAGAAATTGTTGTCCTCGACCGGTGGTCCTTTCGATTTCGTGCTATTGTCTAAGTTGACGTCGCAGACCGCACTGAGTCAGACTGGGAATGCTAAATAAAACAAACTTATAAATAATGAACGATTTTATTTTATTGCAGCGTCAACACACGATCGGGTAAATTGGAAATATAAATACATTGTTAAACTGCATGATATGTCTGCTGGAAAAAATAGTCGTGTGTGGTGAAATTTTTATAGTACAATGAATACAATATAGTAATTTCCATGTAGCTGTTTTTGAATGTATATTGTTCTTAATATTACACATTATGATAACAAATATCTGCTTACAGGTCTATGCTAGTTACATACATAGATACAAGATTTATACTGCTGCCTCCGGCAGTCACTATTTACAAAAAATCTACGAAGGTCCTCAAGCCCGAAACTAAGGAACCAAAAGGTATATCACATTTACTGTACACACTACTGTACTAGCGTCCGTTATTGTCCACATTGGTCTTGCACAACGCCGAGGTAGATCATGGCCACAATCCCGCCGCCGCCGGTCAGGCCTTATTCAACGCCACTGGCTTCAACGGCGTCTCCGACCCCGACGACAACGACGACGTCGACGACGGCGACAACCGCGAAGAACTCATCCCAAGGTTCAACCCAGCGCTGTTCGCCACCGAAGTTGCCGCCGCTAAACTTGCCTTCGTCAACTGCGGGGCTTGCCCCACCAAATTCGCGCCCAAAGTCCTAGAATACGTCTCCAACAACGAGTGATCGGGTGAACCGGCGCTGCCACCAGCTCCCGGGGCGTACAAACTTCTGTAAAAATCGTGAGGTCGAGCGTACGGCGCCGTATGCAGACCCGGAGGTGGAAGTCGGCCGGCGAGGGACGGTACCAATCGACCGGCGGCCGTCGAGTACAGTGAGGAGGCAGTGGATTGTGGGGGGCCGTCGCTTTCCTTGCTCGCCATGTCAGCGAGTGACCAGATTCGAGGTTTGGATGTCACGGAGGCCGAAATCTGGGGCGGCGAACCGGACGAACGCGGGGGCAGAAAGGCAGGGTGCGGGGGACGTTCGTAGCATTCGGG
The DNA here is from genome assembly GCA_029298725.1 of Gnatocerus cornutus. Taxonomy (NCBI): domain Eukaryota; kingdom Metazoa; phylum Arthropoda; class Insecta; order Coleoptera; family Tenebrionidae; genus Gnatocerus; species Gnatocerus cornutus. The sequence goes on from CM055510.1 coordinate 4,130,065, forward strand.
GCTGTCGGGGCCGCTGTCTGGACGCGACTCGCTCCACTCGCTCGCTGTGTCAGGGGCGAGGCGGGAGTGCGGCGGCCGATCGCCGTCCTCGCTGGAGGCGGTGCCAGAGTCCTTCGAGTCTGCAACAAGCAAGACGGTTTGAAATATTGCACACACCCAAGGAGAGAAAAGAATGATTTGAACAGAATTTTTGGCAATTTCAGTAACCTGCTGCAGCAGATTAGGAATATGTTCTAGTACAGTTTATCAAACGCTCTAGTGCGGTTATGGCTTTGACTTTTTAAACCGTTTGAAGCCACCTAACCGCAAACCCCCATAATCATAATAACTCTCAAGTGGTTGGGTCTCATCTGGCTTGAAATAAACCGCAATAAATATTCTCAATCTCTTTTCAAATATGCAATTTAAAAGCGAATTGCGAGTTATTGATAACTATTTATTTCAAATCGTGCGTAATAGTCGTAATTTTTGATCCAAAAATATTCTTTTGGGCATATTTTTACACTTGGTTCCTTATGCTTCTAAGAAAAATTAGATTATCTAATCTAACCTAAGTCCCACTTAGTAATTGAAACTTAAAAAAAAAAATTAACAATGTTTTTACAAAAATAATGGCTAACAAAGACATATTAAAATTAACCCAAATTCAACAATTTTTATGGACTATTTAACCTTAAAAATAACTCCCACAAATTTCGTTCTTGTGACACCAAAAATGTAAAAAAATTAAACCGCGTTCAAGTTTTTTTTGTAATTTTTTTTTAGCTACTCGAAATAAAAATTTCTACGAATTCTCCTTTTCGCTCTAAATTTTTGTAAATCGGCACTGTAAATAAGACAGTCAAGAGTGATAATCTCCACAAATTTCGTTAAAATCACATAACAAATAAAGTAGTTGCAGGATCTTAAAAAAAATTGGTGGCATTTTTATGGTCTTAAAACGAAAATTTTTAAAAATTCGATTTTTTGATCTAAATTTTTGAAAATTAGTGATATTACTAAAACAAACAAAAGAAACAACATGCAAAAATTTCGTTCCTGTCGCACTAGAAATAACGAAATTACATTGTTGAAAAAAATTGACATTTTTCACTGTTGTCCAAATAAAAATTTCTAAATAATCTCCTTTTTTGGTCTAAATTTTTCTAAAACTCTTAATAAGACAGTTAAGACTTATAAACTTCACAAATTTGGTTACAGTGGCATTAAAAATGAAGAACTTACAGGTCGTTTAAAATTTTTGGTCACATTTTTTTTTGGTTAAAAAACAAAAATTTTTGTTCCCTCGAAATCAAAATTTCTAAAAATTCTCTTCTTCGGTCTAAATTTTTCTAAATCGACGCTCTTAATAAGGCAGTCGAGAGTGATAATCTCCACAAATTTTGTTAAAATCACATAAAAAATAAAGAAATTACAGGCTTAAAAAAAATTGGTGGCATTTTTTTTAGTCTTAAAACGAAAATTTGTAAAAATTCGATTTTTTGATTTAAATTTTGGCAAATTAGTGATTTTACTAAAACAAACAAAAGAAACAAAACATGCAAAAATTTCGTTCCTGTCGCACTAGAAATAACGAAATTACAGTGTTGAAAAAATTGACATTTTCACTGTCCAAATAAAAATTTCTAAATATTCTCCTTTTTTTGGTCTAAATTTTTCTAAAACTCTTAATAAAACAGTTAAGACTTATAAACTTCACAAATTTGGTTACAGTGGCATTAAAAATGAAGAACTTACAGGTCGTTTAAAATTTTTAGTCACATTTTTTTTTGGTTAAAAAACAAAAATTTTTCTTCCCTCCTCGAAATCAAAATTTCTAAAAATTCTCCTTCTTCGATCTAAATTTTTTTAAATCGACGCTCTTAATAAGACAGTCGAGAGTGATAATCTCCACAAATTGTTAAAATCACATAAAAAATAAAGAAATTTATATAATAAATAATTAAGGCATTTTTTTGGTCTTAAAACGAAAATTTGTAAAAATTCGATTTTTTGATTTAAATTTACCTAGCAGATCCTTGCCGTCCGTGCTCTTGTGGTCGTCGTCGTCGTTGTTGTTGTCTTCGTCCTCCACTCTGTTCCTGGGCTCCCAGGTCATTTTATTCTCCTTCTTCAATCTTCTCCTCGCGTTCGCGAACCATGTCGATACTTGCGTGAGAGTCATCTTGGTAATGATGGCCAACATAATCTTTTCGCCTTTGGTTGGATAAGGATTTTTCTTGTGCTCGTTGAGCCACGCTTTGAGAGTGCTTGTCGTTTCTCTTGTCGCGTTCTTCCGACGAGCACCGTTGAGATCCATGCCGTATCTGGAACAAAATTTTAACTGTTTTAAAGCGTGGAAATATTGCAGCACGTACCTATCGAAAACAATGAGTATTCACACATTACAATGGGAACGCCGAGTGAATATCAATTTCACGTTTATTGCGTATGATTGCGTAAGAAGGGCCAAACGCGGCTGAATGACGTAAAAGTCGTCGTTTTGTCCTAATCTCCGTGGCAGGAGTTTTCACACAAAAGGTGTCAGTCGCCTATGAATAAAGGGCGTCGCAATCCTGCAATATCACCGCGACATCCGCGGGGATCTGCAGACAGGTAATCGATGCGTTGTCCGACATGGCATTCGCATTTCACATCCGAAAGATCCGTGTTTTATTCATACAACTTTTAAAACCTGCGTCGTTGTTTTCGTGCAAATCGCATTTCCGGGAGGTGAAGACGTCCTCAGATCTTTGGTCGATTTTTAACGTCAAAGATGCAGCTTGTAATGTCAGAGGGCGCGCGCGCAGGGCGTCGTAACGTTCATTGGCACTTTTCCGAGCGGAAGCAATCCGCATGGCGCACTCCGATTAGCAATTGCTATGGAAACAAACTGATAATGCGATCAGGGAGAGACGAAACCTGGCATGCCACTCCGATTTTTAAAATCATCCCTCGTTGTGCATTTTAAAATGAACGCTCGACGTCATTTACGTCTGCAAACATCAACGCTCTCGCAAAAGGCTCATCAGATTGAAATGTTCCGCACGGATGCGTCGCAACGCTGATAACTGACAGCTTTATTAATTTCCCATCTATAACCCTCCCCTTTTTCACGACATGTCTGCCTCTTGTTTCATGCAAAAAATAATCAAATGCTGCCGAGCTTGTTTTTTTGATGCGCTCTGACAGCTTGTTTCAATTTTCAGACCTTCCAAGGTGGCGACGACACATGTGAGATCTGGGGGCCGAAGGGCTGCAGACTCATCAATCGTCTTTCACAAAGAACGTCTGTGTTCTGATAAACAAACTTGCGCTAATTCCAAGTACGAAATCAATTATTTGTTTACTTTTTCCATACTTGAATTCACTCACATCATACCGATTAGATATCGGCAACAAATTCCATAATTAATTGCTGCGTTTCTTCGAATCCGCCACACACGCAGCACAATTTACGATAATCTGAAAGAAGCAAGTCACATCGTTCATACTCTTGTCTTCTTCCGCTTATTCCATTATTTATAATCGTCTCTTCACGTTCACATTTTGCAATAATCTCTCTGTGTGTTCCTTTTCGATGCAAATGTTTCCTTTTTCACTACTAATTGAAAATTTATTTAAATCATGTCTCGTGGGTCATTGAAAGGTTATCTAACCGTTGCATGTATCGTGTTAAATTGTTTATACCGAAGTACCGAACCGATTTTCGTGTCTAAGGAGTAGTTTTACAATGCGTGCCGAAAAGCATTTGCCGAAACACTGCAAGGAATATTTATGGAAATGTCTCCACACTGTTTGGAATATTGTTTTTTTATGGCTTTTTTCATGCAATTTCGCAGGCGCGAATAAATCAAACGCGAAGAAAGATATCAAACCTTTCTAATTCTGGAAGAGTTCCAACAACGTTTCATTTTGCGCTGGTGGCTGCCTACAACTCAAAAGTACAAACTCCGCTAATTTCAACGGAGACGTGACGCATTAATAAATAAATTTATGTTGTTATTTTTTTGCGGCCATGCCAGGATAAAGTAACAAACAATTTTATTGGAGTCGTAAAATGGATATTGAAGGCGTTCAAGACTGTGTAAATACATGACGATTTTTTATGTTATTGTGTGTCGTTGTTAATAACAATTATGCCTGCTAAATTTGTACTAATACATTGTTTGTCACATTATAGCAACACTAAAACGTATAATTAACGTCACCACCTTTATTTATACACATTTATGAGCTTTGCAGGTACTTGTTTTTAAAAAGGTTGCCATTACTTTGTTGCTGGGGCAACAGTAAACTGCAAAAGGTGCATTTTTGTTAATTACTGCATACACATGTGTTGGTTATTGAATTTGTGCAAATGTAGCTGCACTTGCGTCAAAAGTTTGTTTATTTTGTATTTTATTTATATTTATGAATTGATGTTTGTTTGAATTTTTTTTACATTTTTTGCATTTGGGCAAGCTCATTAAGGGCTTTATTTAATCCAGAAGCCTCTGTTTCGCAGCTTCTCTGGATGTGTTCCTCTTTTTGTTTCTTCCTTTCGGTACTCTCTTGAGAGTTTTTCCAGTTATTACCTATCATCTATGGGCTTTTTTCTCAACTTTTCTTAAAAGTCGTTTCTCTGTCGCGTTCACTGTACTTTTGTTCCTTTCTGTTGGAGTTCAGTTTTTTTAGCACTTCACTTTTGACACTTTTAGGGATCGCATTTTTAGCTAGTAACGTATTTTTTGTTCAATTAGACACTTGTTTCACTCTTGTGTCTCCTTAACTTCCTTGTTTATCTTTCCACCACTTTCAAAGTGTTTGAAGACAAAAACTTGATTTATTTGTTCAATGTCAAGTTCGATTTTGTGTGCTCTTTTCTCTAAATCCACATTTATTTTTTGTTTTCTTCATGGTTAGGTCAGGTCAGGTCAGATCATTAATTCTTTATTAATAATAGCGTTCAAATTACAGTGAACATTCGATATAGTCACCCTACCCTCTCTGGATTTTTTTTTAAAGTTGCTTTTATCAAAAATGTTGATTGTATCGAAATGGGTAAACGATATTTTAAAAATAATATTATGGTATCTCTATGTACAGCCGCGGACATAAAATCTAGGACGTCATTTTTCCTACGTTTCAAAAATTTGAGTGTAGTCTGTGCTTTACTGTCATTGCCATTACTGACGTTTAAAACATCAAAGTATTGATAAGTTGACAATTAAGAATTATCAAGACTGAAAGGAATAAAATTAGAATAGTATCTTAACTACAGAGCGGTATGATCTACAGTCAGTTCCTTGCAATATTGAAAACACCAAAAATTTTGAAATTAAAAAATTATAACTCAAAATTGACAGTACAAAAATGTATGGTTACAAGTTGTAAGTGGGGTTTTACACCATGCGACAATTAAATGACATTGACGTCTAAGATTTTTTGTGCGCGGCTGTACATGCAGACATAGAAAAGACAAAAGAGCTTGCCTAGGCAATGACCTAAAGATAAAAGACTATACACCGAATATACACAAAATAACCACAGAATTTACCAACAGAAACGAAAAATCAATAATAAATAATTAAGAAATGAGACAAGGTAAAGAGCTTAAACAATAACGAAAAAAATGTAAACTGAAAGAATCACAAATTAAAGGCAATTTCTGACGGTACCTCAATCAGAATCTATACAAACAAAGAGAGGGAGTAATTATTATTAGTGTTAGTAGACAAACAACGGAAAATTAACAATAAAAGACAAGAAACAAATATTAAAGAAATACTTTGCAAATACAAATATAGAAAATTGCGAACACCAAATTGTCAAGAGCAAAATCAAACAGTAAGATAAAACAAGAAAAGGAAAGAACATGGAAAAAATTAAGAAGAAAATAGCAGAAACATCCTTCAGAATAATAAACATTGTCTCTTCTGTTTTTGCATATTTATATATCTGGGAATACAAGTTCAAATATGGATATGTAGGAACTTCTCTTTCATTCTCCAGTTTTTCATCTTATAATTCTGAAAGATTTTCTTGCTTTTCTTCACTTCTTCAATACCAATGAAAAGAGTGGAGGACTCATCAGGACACATCCTCGCCTCATTCTAAAGATTGTTTTAAGAATTATGTACTTTGCCTAATTTAAGAAGCATGTTTAAGTTAGTACTTTGACAAACTTCAAAGTTTTATTCCAATTATTAACTGATTTACAAAGGATATTCAATATAAAAAAAATCCTAAAATAATATAATTTTTTTTAACTCAATCTCGTTTGTGCCTTTATTCGAAAATTTAGTTACTCTGCATTCTATTTTATATTCTGAATTTCTCTCTAAATTCGTCTTTGATACCCTCTTGAAGTTTTTAAAGATTCTTTAGATTCTGTATATCCATTGCCCCCTTCTTCTTCTTCTTTCGATCAGTTCTTTAGAACCTTTTTTTTTTCAAATAAATTTTTTAAAATGTAATGATAAATTAGAGACTAACTGATAGAGAACTGGATTCGCTGTCCAATCTTCTAAGAGATTTTCTACAAGCAGTAGACTCTTTTCTTTGAAAAATGTGTACACTTCTGCAGCAGTAGCGCCTAGTTGGTGTTGTACAGAGCTGAACATAAAACTAAGAAGTAGTCGCCGAGTCCATTAAATGATTAAACCCGACTTATCAAGAATTTATGTCCACACTAGCGGTAATCCCTGACTTGCACGGCGTCTAACTGGAATCAATCACGTATGCAATAACACTAAATCTGCATGCCGGTCGTGGCCCATGACTCACTCCTAATAGACATTCTACATGCATCCGCAATGAGTCTGTAAGGAGAAGAATCGGCTTGTTGTTACTGTAGTTACCGGTGTGACAATGACATGTAATTGGTGACTCTTCCGTCCACGTGCGAGGGCATCGCCACCAATTCCATATACGCACACGTTATAAACATTGATTGATCGCCGATATGAGCATTGACCACCAGGAAATGACAAATGCCACTTCCGAAATAATAGATGGCATAATAAGCAGGGGATGTTCTAACTGGTTTGGCCAAATCAGTGCGTCGACCAAGCGACGGAAAACTGCAAGAACTCTTCGTACCTGACAATCGGTAACGACGCATTATATACAAGGCAACATTAAGCTCTTGGTGATGGCCCGATAAGGCCGATCCGCGCACCGATAAACCAGTTCGCTGTTAACGAGGCCCGTGGATCGCCGCCAGGTGCAATCCGAGCCACGCATTTCTACACGAATAAACAGACGAACCCATCTGCCGACCAACATTTACATACATCCGCCCTGTGACGGATTATCCATTCTGTCGGAAAAATTCGGATAGAGAATATCCAAAAATGTAATTAAATATCGATGCATCACTCGAAAAGTGATTAGGGGGACCAAAAAACGCGAATATGAAGAGGTGGAATGCTAACGATGCCTGACAAATTGCGGGTCTTGAGTGAGAGAACCAGTACCTACATGGTGGTGGTAGAAAAACGCTATTCCTATTAATTACTTCCGACTTTTTGATTTGTGCTAACCATTTTAATTGCTTACGTAATTGTAGTATTTGCGCGAAACGAAATTTCCACTTTTGTGCAGGTGACAGACGACAAAAACGGTACCATTCGACGTAGAGGTGCTTCCGGTTGAGTACATATGACCTTTTTTGTGGAAATTGAATTAATTATTACAGTTAATGGGGACATGAAGGAAGCCCGCAACTAAGGGTGACACTTCAGAGGAAGTACCACGTCCGGCTACGGCGTCAATCTGCAAGAAACGCCGTAAAAGCCACAAATTGGCGCCCAGACAAAAATGCAAACATTTCTCATCGTGTATTTGCACTTTTAGGTTGTATTTCGATCATTTCTAGTTTTTTCTGTTTATTTAGATTCCTCAAGGTTCAGAGTCTCCTTTGAGTTTTTGTGGTCTAAAAAGACAATTTGAAGAGAAACTCAAAGAGAATCAAGTGACAATTTATAGAAAGAATCTAAACAATGAAACTGAAAAATATAAATTTAAAAACTTAAAACACAAAAAATAAGAATTTTGTAAGACCATCAATAGAGCCTTGAGCATTTAAAAGACTGAAAAGAAATAACTCTTTTAAAGGATCTAATAGTTATTTACAGTCGCGTGTGGTAACTTACATTTTACAGCGCGAAATCAGTTTGAAGCACGACGGCGTAGCCGAAAAATTTTAATTTAAATAATTGGGTTTTTCAAAATTCATGAGAACTGTCACATCTGACATTTGTAAATTTCATCATCTGTCAATTCTGTCAATTTTGTAGTTGGTGCACAAAAAGTACACAAAATGGCGCTGTATAAAAAAGTTTTAATATTACTTTAAAAATAGAAATATTGTCTTAATTGAGATAATAATTTAGGTAGATTCCACTTTGGTGATCAAACTTCTTCATTATGGTAAAGTGATTTTAATTTATAAACGCATCTGAAGAGCAGACGATTTGGGCAATTTTTACCGCACGGCGTGTGTAAACGTCCAGGGCGCTTGTAAATCTAGTGTTTCCGAAGATGTCAATTGAATGTTAATTTGACGTTTACAATTCATGAGGCCAAAAATAAACTTAAACCACTGCAGGACAAGCCCGGATTAAGAAAATTTGAGGCCCGGGGCTAAATCGTAAAAGGGGGCCCATCGATAAAATTATCCAAAGAAAGCCTTACGTACTTGATTTGTATTTTTTCAATTTCTATAGCAAATTTCTACGTGGCAAGGGGCCCCTAAGTCCGGACTTGCTGCAGGACCTGAAGGATGTGAAAGAATCTCGCAGTTTTTAGTTCATTAATTTAAATCTAAGGTTCTAAAGAACCTAAAAAACATGGAAGTTTAATGAAACTGAAAAATGGCAATTTAAAAACTTAAAACACAAAAAATAATAAGAATCTTGTAAAGACCATCAATAGAACCTTGAGTATTTAAAGGACTGAGAGGAAATAACTCTTTTAAAGGATCTAAATAATCTTAAACCACTGCAGGACCTGAAGGTTGTGAAAGAATCTCGTAGTTTTTAGTTCATAAATTTGAATCTAAAGGTTCTAAAGAACCTAAAGAACATGGAAGCTTAATAAAACTGAAAGATGGCAATTTAAAGACTTAAAACACAAAAAATAATAAGAATCTTGTAAAGACCATCAATAAAACCTTGAGCATTTAAAATACTGAGAGGAAATAACTCTTTTAAAGGATCTAAATAATCTTGAACCACAAAAAATAATAAGGATCTTGTAAAGACCATCAATAGAGCCTTGAGTATTTAAAAGACTGAGAGGAAAGTACTCTTTTAAAGGCTCTAAATAATCTTAAACCGCTACAGGACCTAAAGGATGTGAAAGAATTCGTAGTTTTTAGTTCATAAATTTGAATCTGAGGTTCTAAAGAGCCTAAAGAACATGGAAACTCAATGAAACCGAAAGATAGAAATTTAAAAACTTAAGACACAAAAAATAATAAGAATCTTGTAAAAACCATCAATAGAGCCTTGAGCATTTAAAAGACTGAAAAGAAATAACTCTTTTAAAGGATCTAAATAATCTTAAACCATTACTGAACCTGAAGGATGTGAAAGAATCTCGTAGTTTTTAGTTCATAAATTTGAATCTGAGGTTCTAAAGAACCTAAAGAACATGGAAGCTCAATGAAACTGAAAGATGGAAATTTAAAAACTTAAAACACAACAAATAATAAAAATCTTGTAAATACCATCAATAGAGCCTTCAGCATTTAAAAGACTGAGAAAAAATAACTCTTTTAAAAGATCTATATAATCTTAAACCTCTGCAAGACCTAAAGGATGTGAAAGAATCTCATAGTTTTTAGTTCATAAATTTGAATCTAAAGTTCTAAAGAACCTAAAGAACATAGAAGCTCTATGAAACTGAAAGATGGAATTTTAAAAACTTAAAACACAAAAAATAATAAAAATCTTGTAAAGACGATCAATAGAGCCTTGAGCATCTAAAAGACTGAAAAGAAATAACTCTTCTAAAGGATCTAAATAATCTTAAACCACAAAAAATAATAAGGATCTTGTAAAGACCATCAATAGAGCCTTGAGCATCTAAAAGGCTGAGAAGAAATAACTCTTTTAAAGGATCTAACATAAATAATCTTAAACCACTGCAGGACCTAAAGGATGTGAAAGAATCTCGTAGTTTTTAGTTCATAAATTTGAATCTAAGGTTCTAAAGAACCTAAAGAACATGGAAGCTCAATGAAACTGAAAGATGGAAATTTAAAAACTTAAAACACAAAAAATAATAAGGATCTTGTAAAGACCATCAATAGAGCCTTGAGCATTTACAAGACTGAGAAGAAATAACTCTTTTAAAAACTCTAAATAATCTTAAACCGCCGCAGGACCTGAAGGATGTGAAAGAATTCGTACTTTTCAGTTCATAAATTTCCATCTCAGGTTCTAAAGAGCCTAAAGAACATGGAAGCTCTTAAAAATGCCCATCCAAATTAGTCTGAAGAAATCGCTGGCTGTGAAGAATTTGATGTATTCAATGCGATGTGATGAAACAAGAAAACGCAGAATTTTTGATTCAACACCGAGCGACCTCTGCACGCGAAAATGCGAAAACTCCACCCTATCGTCTTTCCAGCAACATTAAAAGCTTGAAAGTGCTGGAGGTGGTTGCATTTCAATTAAAAGTCTCTAATCTGATATGTTTTATTCAATAGTCCGGGTGACGTGAGTGCCCCAGGGATTAGCCCAAGGCGAGTATCAAATAGCGAAGGGGTGTCCCAGCTCGTTATCGCTCTAAATAATAAATGACATACATCAGGGTGGTGGCGATTCAGTCGCCGCCGTCGGCTTCGCGGCCAACCCAAGACATTAACTCCTCGTTACTAACGCCGCCCAAGCCTATTGATTTCGACATAAATCATCACGCGTACACATAAAAATCCACCCTTAACTGGGTTAACGGCGAAAGAAGAACAATTTGTAAACACAGTTTGGCGGCGATACGGATTTTTCATTAGAAACTTAAAAAAACAATTCCATTACGAAGAGATAACTTACCCATTAAATGGATATCCTGCGAAGGCGGTATCGTAGGGATGATAAACGGAAGGGTAGGGCCATGTCGCCGCCCCCGCCGCCAAGTTTTCTTTTAATTCTAAACCGGCAGCCTGGAAAAAAACGATTTCGTGTGATAAGTGCACTGTTGTGTCAGTATTTGAAAATAAATTTATTATCAATTATTCAACTCCTAATAAGTCATTATTTCATAAATGGTATTTTTATCGTGGTCATTCTGACCTCTGCACTACAACGCTAATTGTGTTATCGAAGAAAACACTCTCATATATCAATTCAATCCAAGAGTGCGGACATTGAAAAATATTGTCGTGAACTGAAAAAAAATTCTTAGTCGACATTTCGAAACATGCTATTAATGCATTAAGAGTTAAGTGCTTCATAATTAGTGGACGCTTAGAAGGATTAGCAAAATTAGGTCGTCCACTTTCTATCAGTGTCCAGATAACCGGAAAAGATTTTTTCCCACAAACATTGTCCGTGTCCGAATTTTAACACGAAATTGTTTAAATATTTAACGAATCTAGATGTACTTATACGACATTGCGTGTTTTCCAACTGAATATGTATGTTGGTGTCAATTTGCGTGTTACGTCAAAGTTTACTTGTGAAATAATCATTTATCAAAACGGTTTCACTGAAATAAGAATGGACGAATGTTCAATAAAACCAGTCATTTCTAGAAACGTCTCGGCGAAGTTAGCACATATACAGGTGGTCTAAAGACAAATAAAATTCACCCACCCTGTATAAGAATCAAGGTTAAGAACGTTCTAGACCAAGTAAGATCTGATTGCCATGAAAGACACACATTGAAAAAATTTGAGTTGCAAACAATGTTTTAGGTTTAAAGGCTCGCTGCGCTTGCTTAAACATTCTCAGATGAGATTTGTAACTGTTTCCTTAACATTGTTTTTTGAGATTCTATTTGTAATTGCAATGAAAACAATTCGTATAAATAAAAATTTGCACCCTATTATGAAGTTTTTCCTACCATTTATTATAAAAAACTACTTAACACTATTCACATTGATAGACGGAAATATGCATAAACCGATAAACAACAAATTAAACTACACAGTTGACATTTCTTTAATGTAAAAGTTATCGTAAGATAAAAATATTTTCACTGCTGTCGCATTTACTTAGGTGAGTCGTTTCTATTCTACCAGTTAATTTTTGTGGCAAGAGAAAAACGTTACTTCAATTTAAAAAATAATTCAAAATTTGTTGTTTTTTTTTTGTAGAAGTTGACGCACGCAAAAACGCAATAGAATGGATTTTTAAAACAAGTGGCCCATGACAAACTATAAATACTCAATAAATCTTTTCTAATAACCTGAGAGACTGAAAGACTTAAAAATTCGTCATAAAAAATAGAAAAAAAACAGAAATTTCGAAAAATCAATCAGACGGAAAAAAGCTTCTAAAATAACTGAAAAAACTATTTCAAAAATTTATAGATAGTAAGAACAGAATCTACAATAAAACAACTTAACATCTAGGAACATAGCATCTAGAAAGAATCTGAAGTATTTAAACAATCTGAAGCAGTTGAAGAAACCATAATGACATCGAAGGACTAAAAAAATGCACAGAAAAAGTGCAAGAGCCAGTGTGACTCGGTTTACGCTTCTTTGCTCATAGGCTTTTCCAGGGGCAAACCAATATTTTTTTTGATTGCAAAACTCTTTACTGACTGAAAACCCATGGTCAACTTTCGCGCACAAACGTCACTGAGAAAATGGTAACAAAATTGCAACTTTGCCCAGAGTCCAATTAGCTGACAAGACCTCTAAATATATGTACAAATATAACAATATAATAAATTATTAGGGACTAATCAAGTTACATAAAAAACATAAAAATTTAGAAAAGGATGTAGCTTAGACCTAATAGAGTCTTAAGCGTTTAAAAAATTTGGGTAAAGTATCTAAAAAATATGTATATAAATATAAATATGTAATATAACATTGTTTTAAAAATGTTGAGAATTTTACAGATTTGAAACTTCAAGAATTAGAAACTTCGAAAAACTAAGAACCTAAAGAATAACAATCAAGACAATATGAAAGAATTCAATATAGTCATCCTGATTACGATCAAGATAAAAAGTCCATAAAACACAGTAAAACTATTTGAATTAATTTTCGAAAAATAAAAATACTTTGGATTTTTTGCTTTATTTTGAAATCATCTAAAAGAGTACCCGTTGTCGTAACCATAATAAGAGTCCAAAAATTGGTTTCACTTTCATAATACCAACTTGGAATTCCATATTATCCTTTGCCATCAATGGTGCTGCCAATTGACACACGTTTAAGTCGAGGTGGCCTCGATTTTTTCCCACCTTTTACTTGCCATTTAGAACAGTTCGTACCGCACAATTTTTGTATTTTGCGCCGTAGCAAAGTTGTGTGAATTTCCTCAGTAAATCGGTAACCGCAAACACAAGTTCTAAATGAAACCGTATTAATATAACACAGCACATGGTTTAAAGACAATCCGAATAGCATGTTAACATGTGTTCTCTCCTGAAAGTTTGATAGGCGAACAGTCCTAGAGTTAGTGATTAGTGGCAGACATATCCTGGTATCCACTTTACTAAGTCATTATCCTCCGTCCTAGTCGTATCCGTAATAATTGTACAAGCGCGTTAGAGTACTCAACTTTGCTTCTACAAGCTTTTTTCTTCTCTGTGTAATTAACAGCAGTCAAAGCAAGGTAACGAACAACATTTAAAATAATTTAAAGGCCAAGCACACAGCACATCGTCTTGGTATAAAGAGAGGAGCTGTCAGGGCTATTGTTAAACCACAAGCATCCCATGATTAATATAATAATCCGTAATGAAGTTATATAGACACGTCCCAATCCTGATTTATGACAAAACACATTTCATTTTGTATAATCTTCAGGCGTGTTTATATACAAGACTCCTCTCGCGGTTAATCCCTTGGGCCAAGATTTACAATGAACACATTCATATTCATAGAGTGGAGCTTGGACACATAATTAAATTTTAACTGTCATGTTAACTAAATTATTCCGTTTTGTACGCTCTCGCACTCTGACTCAAGATTCGTTTAAGAGGGTTTCATTAGACTTTTATGCGGCGGAATCGGATGTTTTCAATACAAAAGCATTCTAGAGAAATTGACGAGCTAATTGGGATTTTAGTGGTCATTCATTATAGTTTTGTGTCATTAGTTTGGGAAAACTTTCAAGTTCCCATGTTCATTTTTTATCGTTATTTTATCCAAAATGTACATTTCGTGAAATCTAATGCGAAATGGGTCGGATTTAATTGAAACATTATCAGAACAAAAATTCAGGCAAATATGAATGTCATGTCTGTTTCTAACTGATAGATAATCTGACAAACAAAAATTTGAAAGTTAAAACTGCCGCTTGCGTCAAACGTGTAATTCTCATTCATCATTAGGCATTTCTAAAAAATCATTGTGGCAGACTTTTTGCATAATTGGATGTTTTGACATTAATTTGTGTACAACAAGGGCTGATTTATTACAGACAACTTTATTTTTTATTTGTTGTTTGATAGTTCTAAAGTTGAGACAAATCAAAGAATAAAGTTTCAAAGGAATCTCATTGGATTCACGTTGTTTGGATTTGATAAATTCTTAAAAAGGTTTTTCAGGATTTCGCTATTAGATTCTTTAGGAACTCTGGAATTGTATACAATTTTCTTTAGAATCATCAAGATCTTCTATGCTCATCTGTGCTTCGCTAAAATTCTCTGGGATTTTATCTATGATCCTCTAGATTTTTTTTTTTGTAATTACACAAGCTTTTTATTAAAAAGTAAAAAAATATTCGCAAATAAACACAGGAAATCATTAAAACGCCGAATACTCAAAATACATTTTTTTACTACTTAAAAATTCGAATTATAGAGCGGCAAAAAAGACTGTTCAAATGATTAAAAGTTCTCGTCTCCGTCAATCACAAAAACAGATTCGTTTTACGAGTAGAAAATTCACAGGTTTCGTTCATATTATCCGAACGTTCAGTTCAAATAATCGGAAAATTGGAATTATCGATGTTCGAATTATAAAAAGTCGACTGTAGCTCAATATTTCTCACTAAAGATTCTGGACAAAGAAATCCAAATCTAAAATGTAAATGTTTCTGGATTTTACGTTTTTAGTTTGATTTCAAGTTGCAATATTTTAGGCTTTCAAATTCGCAGCTTTATACCATTGCAAAATTTTTATTTTCTTACTATTAGATTTTATTCTCAGTTCTAGAAAACTCGACGAATTTAAGATACCACATTATTAAGCAGTTGAAAGATCTAAAAAAAGGCTCCAGGTGTCTTCAAATTTTGAAGAGTCTCAAGCACCTAGAGGACTTGAAAATAAAACACTTTAGAGCTAAGAAATAAAATATAAAACTTATAAACTATAGCAACTGGGCAATTATTTCAACTTCAGACTAAAAGCCCAATTTTTTGAATTCTAGAAAACTTTGCACAGCAAAAACGAGAAAGCCAAAATTTCTAATACTCCTATCAAAGAGTAACTTGGCGTTTTTTTTGAAAAAAATCTTGCAACAATTTTTTTTATCGGAGGAATTATGAAAAATTTAAAATACAAATCTCATATTGAAGGAACTCAAAAGTATCATTAGAATTTTCAGAATTGGGAATTTTCTAAAAATTTTGAGGCATTTAAAAGATCTAAGAAAGACCTGAAGCGCCTTCAAAAGCATGTTAAATTTCAGAAATTTAATGAATCCCAAAATTCTGGAACTAAAAAAATAACAAAAAACTAGACCACAAAAATCAAAAAGCTGTATATGCAAAAAAATTCTGAAATTATAGAATCCAAAATTAAAAGTTAAAAAGGTCGCAGAACAGATGTCTATCGAATTAAACCTGACATTTCAAGCTTGCTTTGATCACATGTTCCAACAGTATTGTATAATAAATCAAAATTAGAAGCAGATTTCGAAATCCACTGGTCGAGGTCAAACACGTATTAAAACACAGGTTTCCTACTTAATCTTTGTAAAAAATCTTCCAAATTGGTCAAAGTTGCAAACTATAATTTCAAATTTATCGCCGTGTAATTTTCTTAATTAAGACATCTTAACAAAACTAACACAACTAATCCATAAATGATTTGCGCGTTTCGTAACAGCCCGTGTTGGGTCTATGCAAATGAAAAAGTGTTATTTTTCGATGTCGGAACTTATTTATAATCATAATTCAAGTCTTTTTTATACTTTGCATATTAAATATCCACTGTAAATCCAATCTTGATTTCTTGATGGCCATTAAACCGGCGCGACTCGCGTAAAGGTGTCAGAATTATGCATACGTAAATATTACAAAATTAGCATTGCTCTGTCGTTATTAATCATAACGTTAATTTCAATTTTACATTTTACATTCTCTGTTTGCATTGAATCGACGAAAATTATGCAAATACGCTCGTCGTGGACATCTTAATTACCATAGAAAAACGTAAAATCCTCGCTTACCGTGGAGGTGTAGAAAGGCGCCTGGTCAGCTCCGAGAGCTGGGAAATAAGCTGCCATTCCTTCAGGATACGGCGCGCTGTACATGGACAAAGCAGGAAGACCCGGGACTCCTCCTGCTAACCTTTGATATCCTAAGAGTTCATACTGACACGAGCACACACTTTGACCCGTTATTGGATCGGTAAATAAAGGTCTGCCTGTATCACAGCATCTTTGAGTGGGGGCTGGCGGACTTCCGGGGGTGGGTGCTGAAGAGGTGACTGCCATACTTGAAGGGGGCGGTGAAGGTTGACTAGGTCCCGAAGATACTGCACTCTGAAAATAAACAAAAAAAAATTGAAAACTATTTTCAGTTACACCTGTTACATTATTAAAGGGTTTATTTTGCTTTTTTACAGGTGTTAATTCGATAATGGTAATTGACGGTTGTGTATGAAACTAGACTTGGCTCTCCAAAATATTCATGTTCTTCCAGTGTTGAATAAAAACTGAAAAATGTCTGGTGCCAAACCAAAAATAAAAAATCCATCAAACTCGGTCAAATTCGAGTGAAATTAACTCGTCTGCTCTTTCAGCGCATCATAAAAAATAATTAAACAAGAATTTTGTAAGTATCTCGTGTTTTTTAACACCTGGAATGAATTCACACTCCAAGCATTAGAAATAGGTATGTAGGATACCTATATTATTAAATTACTCTGTTTTATTCTTATTAACATTATTTATAGCTTCCTCCAACCAAGAAAGCATACATAATAGAATGAATTATTCAAAAATTTTAATTTAACCATACGGAAGCTTAATAGAACAGAATTATGCCTCACCTTGTGAAAAAAATTGCTGCTTAGACTTCGCGCTTGTAATAATTCGTATCACCAGCGACTTTTTATCACTTCTTTCTAAATATAACGCTAATTAACTACTTTTTTATGTAAATTTCAAAAATTCTGTAATTATAACAGGCGGATACATATTTGTAATGAGGTTTCACACAACATTAATTTGACGATATGCACGAAAATCCAAAAAACGTGGATTGTTACCTAGTAAAACAGTTATTTCGTTATTTCTAAATTTTATCAGGACCGGGTTACATATTATCTCGGGCAAAATGCAGGTACTGAATTTATAATTATTCACAGTGAAGCGGTTTACAAGCCGTAAAGTAACAAAGGAAATAACACGGAAACATTCTTACATTATTATAATTTGTTTTTTTAAGACTTCACTTGATAGAACAGTTGTTGCCACTAAGGAAATTAATTATTAATAAGTTTTTTGTCGAACTTCTCTGAGAAGTCGCACAAAAATTTTAAAAGTAGACAATTTTAGTTTTCTGAGAAAAGAGAAAAATGTGTGACATTTTATTGGCTCTAATTGCTTGAGTTTTTGCCATTTTCAGCTCCTCAAGTTCTCAAATTTTTAAGTTTTCAATTATTGATGGATTTTCAAGTACTTCATTTTCACACTGCAATATTCGTTTCTGCTTTCCAAAACTCCCAAAAATTCGTTTGTAACCTTTGAGTTTTTAGTTGAAGACAACAATTTCCTACTTTTTCTAATCTTCAGTTCAAATTAAACGTCTTCATTGAATTAATACACAAAGGGCAAACTGTCTCCTTCCTAATCGCCGATGATTCTGTTCAATGGAGCCGGAGGCAAGTCTCTCTTTGCCCTAAATCACATCCCGTCAAATTACCCAAAAGGCATTTTTTCACATTCGTATAATCCGGCGATAAATCAAGCCACCGTTTGATCTCCAAGCTTTTTCATACGTGTGAGTTATGACACCCCCTTGAAAGAATTTTCAACTCATTACTACCCCTATAATGACGAGCACGGCCCCTTTTACCTATCGCTACAACGTCACACTATCTACCCCAAAGCATCTTACCCAACTGGATGAGAGTAGACGTTAAATTATCTCGAATTACGCTAACCCACCGTTTATGATTAAGACCTTTAGGTTGTGATGTTACAAGGGCGAAAATGGCGTGTCGTTTCGGTACAGTGTGATACTCGGTGAGCTGTAATAACCGCATTATTTATTTACCCTGGGGATGTGCACTCATGCGATCGTATTCGTTCGCCATTATTAAAAATAAATCTGCTTTTTGGGAGTGGGGCTTTTACCTACCACCCAGACATACTTGGCAGAATTTATTTATTTATTTATATCCAGTTCCCACGATCGGAGATTTTGAAAAAAAGGCTCAAAAAATAAGACGTTAATCTTGCAATTAATGTAATTACAGTTCATACAGTAGCGGTTATAATTAGAAGCTTTGGATACAAGAATAATTTGTTGCGGTTACGTAAACATGGAATTGTTTTGCATAGACAAGATTTATTTGGCGCTGATAAAAGGCAGTAAATCATAAAAGGGAGCGAAAATGATAATTTCTTGATATGGTCAGAGTGACAACCAGAAAAACCGGAAGCATGTCGGTACAGAAGGAAACTAGAAATAGCCTTAAAAATCTTGGCCGTGTGTCGTTATTTAGCCCGCGCATTAAGCGTTTAAGCATATTCCGGAAGGTAAAATTTACAGTCTCATAGAAAAGCCGTAAAAAGCAATTCGCCTGACAAAAGCCCAGCCAGACGGCAATCCACCTAAATGTCACAAGCAACTATGATCCTTTTCCCGTCTCTCTAAGAGGTCGTTTTCTTTATTTGACATTAAATATAATTCAGCAGATGGTTGAACCCTCCAGTGAGTGTTAGTAACGCCGAATTTCACCCATCAAAATAAATATTAAATCGTTATAAATCACAAGGGCACACACCACGTTCTGGTCGGCTACTTTTCATTTAGAGGGGAGCACTTCCACCATCCGTGATGGATGGCCTTTCGACATATTTTGTGGAAATAAATTCGATTAGTATTTGTTTAGAGCCCCATTACGCTGAATTAATTCGGTTGACTATAATTGTTTAATGTTGCGGCTGCGGGTTTTGCTTCGACGCTTCCTGCAAAAAGGGGTCTTGTGCTATCGGCGATTTATGACGAGTTCACTTTTACCGAAGAATTTTGCGCGAAAAAAACGAATTAATTGAGAACAAGTTTGGAAAACTGCTTTTCGATTGTCTCGCATTCATAAATATTAAGTGCAATGTGTTTTTATATTTTAATTAATGGTAACGAGGACGTTTTACAACAAAATGATAATTAATTTTCAAACCGTCTACGTGACATGGTGTTAGTGATGACTTGGCTGTAACCCAGTGGTAACTTTGTTGTTACATTAATTGCTACCGTTTTTCTTGTATTTAATTAATCTAAAATGAAAATGAACTCGCTTTACAGTTGCTTTTAATTAAGCCGAGTCGAAGAATATTTCTACATCGGACGTGTTCACTCCTACGTGAAAAGTTCTTGGCTCATTTTTTCAATTCCGTTTTATGGCTATTTGTTATAAACATTTCGAAGCGTGAGGACTCGTTTAGAACAATTTTTTACTTTTCTTTTTTATTTAAAGGAACTGGATATCAGCGGACAAATGTTGGGAAGGATGCAGACTACGCCAACGGTTGCTCCAAAATCAATAAATCATTAATTATAAAACTAGTTCGACTAACAAACAGCGCACGAAAGTCAAAATTCAAGCCATGTCTGGAAGAACCATCTAACTTGTATTAGGTCATTATTTCCTAACGCAAACAGCATTAAAAAGTAAACACAGCTTTCAAGTTTACTTCCACAGTTTTACGTCTTTGCTTCCATTGTGGAATTATGGCAATTACTAGGAACATTTGTTACACTTGGTGGTGTCGTGTTGTAAAAAATTTGGGTTTGAAATAGGTAAGACGTGACAATGACCCAAATAGATAAAGATGTGGTTTGTTGCTAATTTTACTGAGAATTTTAGACGTAAAGTTTTCTATTATTTTGTAAGCTGTAACTTCTCTAAATTTGAATGCTCTAGCGAAAAAATACAAATATTACAGGTATATTATAAATAAAACTTTGGATAATCGAAGGGTTCATTTATTAAGCTGCTTAACTTCTCTAAATTTGAATGCTCTAGCGTTAGAATTATCAACATTTTAGAGTTTAACATATAAATTTAATATCCTGTTAGACAAGAGTAATTTTAAAATTTGTCACTTGTCCTTTGTATTTTTGTCAATTACCAAATTTAGAGCCATTACTTCTTTAAATTTTATTGCTCTAGCGACAAACATACTAAAATTACGTTTATTAATAAAAATATGACATAATTTTTGAGAATCTAAAGGCTGCTTGACACGATCACATTTTTTCTCAAATTTTAGGAATACAAATTTGAGAATTTTTCTGTCAAATTGACGTTCAAGATTTGTCACAAAATTAATGCAGAAAAATGTTTCCTGTTTGTTTGGGTTTGGGAGTTATTCTGTTCATTATATTACTGCGCAGAATTGTGAAATTATTTATTATTAAATTTTTGTTCGTAAAAATTTAAGAAAAAATGTGATCGTGTCAAACCAATTTTAAAATTTATTTCTTCTGCCCTATAATTTTGTAATTCCGTACCTAATGTCATAAGCAAGTTCAGAACTTTAATTTCTTCAAATTTGATTTCTCTAGCATTACAAAAATTTCTGACACCAATAAAAATAGTTTTTTTAGACCGCCGTCTTTTTTAACGTTTTTGGAAACATGTAAATCCTCCAAAAAGAAATCTAATTTTTTTTTGGGTTTATCGGTTGGTATCGCACTGTCATGAACAGAGGATGAGTTTGCTCAAGTATTTTAAAAAAGGTTAGATCTTTAAAAAGTAAAAGTTACTAGATCTAAAAACAGTATTTTTATTGTTTTTTTTTTAATTTTGTGGGCCTAGAAAATAGTGTGGATTACTCATCCAAAAATGCCTTTGGTCTTCGTGTTCGCAATTTCACTCAGACTTTTCCAAAAAAACATTTTCCGGCCTTGTGATCGAAATAACTATTTTAGTATTTTTTCTTTTGTTCTATAATTTTGTTATTTCGGATATGTTATCTGCATGTTTAAACATTACAAATTCCATTCATTGTTGTAGCGTTAACATTACTAGAATAATTTAATATTTAAAAAAGCAATATTTTAGTTGATTTCTAAAGATTTAGGAATTTTGTTAGACTTATTAGACTCTACATGTAATGTACCTACAGATGTAAAACAAGAAAACATAACATTTAAATTGAACACCTTCTGGAAGCTTATTTAAAATTTGACCAATTCGATATGTAAAAATTATAAATGTTGCTTTATGACATATTGTAAGATATCTAATATGTATTCTTAAAGTTGCTAGTAGATTGTAGCTACAGTCGACTCTCGATAACTCCAATTCTAAGGGACTGACTTCGAATTACCGAGTAAATTAATTTATGAGTTATGACTTTGGACTAAGGGAAAAATAAAATTCAATTACAAACATGAGACAATCACTAAAATGATTCCCCGAATAGTCGTGACGAAATACAACAAGAATTTGTTACTATTTATTAGAAAAGTTTGAGTTATAGAGCCATGAAAAATTTGTGTTCAAATTATCGAACGTTTAAGGCATTCAATTTCTTTGTTCTTGACTCCATCAGTTACAAAAAAATCGTTTCAACGAGTGGTAAGTTCACAGGTTTTGTCCGAATTATCCAAAATACCGAGCGTTTGAATTATCGAGAGTCTGCATTAACATACCAAGAATGTAATGTCATAAGCCATAACAGGCACAGATGCCAGATTGAAATTCGAGCGAAGCGAGGATTTTAAGGCACCTAAGATTGTTACGCATAACAATTAAGGCCTAAAGCATAACAATTAAGGCACCAAAGTTTTTTTCAATTTGACAAAAAGTTGATATTTTCGTATCGTATTTTTTACAGCTACCTACATGAGTTATGGCATGCATGGTTACCAGCTTATAAATAATGTGTAATTATAGAAATTTTCAACAGACAATTGTCCAATTGTTTACAATAAAATTCCTTTATTTGTGATCATGATCATATCGGAACTTCCTTCGAGTAGACTGCTGAATTCGTCATTAAATTTTGCATGAAATGGTCCAATAAAAGCGATTTCCGCCCAACAAAACCGCGAAATTGAATTTCTTGTTACAGCTCATTTTGAATTTAATTTAATTAAAACCATCGAAATTTGTATAATATGAATTAATATAATTTCCCCAACTCCATCAAGATTGACGTAGATAACAATCATGCGCGCTGATTAATTATGTGCTGCTTTTACGTGTCGCAAGAATTAGTTATTGAATCGGCGGCAATCAGTGTTAACAACCGAAGAAACTAATAGACTGTAATTAAACATATGGTTTATATTTATTACTCTCATATTTGATTGGTTCTTTTGATTGATGGACACTTTGGAGTGCATTAAAACCTGCTTAATTATTGGCAATATACTGACAGATAATAAATAATAGAGGAAAGAAACCAATTAGAATTATTTAACGTATTAGGAAACGCACTTTCCGCATAAACAGGTCGAAACTCCGCGTTCTTCTGCAGAGGTCTTTTGTTTTCAAAGTCTCACACATCGATATTTATTGTCCATTTTAGCCATTACAAGGCTCCCAACACGGAAATAAATTTGAATTGAAAACTGCGGAGATAACGTAAACACAACATTAAATCTGCGTTGTACAATTTCACGACGGCGTTTATTTCTTTCTTCACAAGCATGAGAATTTGCACCAACAGAACTGATTCGGGCCACATCACGTAGTTCTTAACGATTTTTTTCGGAATCGTAATAAGCATAATATATCAACGTTAGCTTATCTGAGCTTTTGATCGCAGGAAATGCTTTTTAAACGCGTTAGTTACAATAATACCTGACGTGAAACCTAACTCGGCACAGCTGCATTAAAATGTCTTTTCCTCGAGTTGTAATAATAATTATTTCGAGGTGAAAATTAGCACTCCGTCGGAACTTTGTCTTTTTATACCTGACTCATCAACTTTCAACTTCAACCCCGCCGCTATTAACAAAACCGCCCACCATTTCCAGTTTGTTCAGCGATAAAGTCTTGCTAACAATACACTTCAAGGCTTGATATGTTTACACAGGTCGCTCTTTGTCGGCCCTAATTATGACAATTCAGCGTCGTGCCGAGAAAAACACCGATCATGGGAATGAGTGAAGCTAAACGAACTTCTAGAATGAAGATAACACTTTTTGTGCCATTATTTTTCTACTATACATTTTGGCTCCTGTGTAACATGACATTCCTGACTTTATTGATAAAGAAAATTACAAATAATTACAGCTCTCAAGGTAAAACGGAACTTTGAAAATAAAGCGTTGAAAATTGTGTGCGTTTTTGTTTGTGTCGAAAACATCAATAACCAGCACTGCCGTGAATACCTTCATGTTTGAAATATGATACCATTATGTTTTACACGAATGAAAAATGTAGCAAAACGAACTGTCTTATGCGGGTTTGAACACATGATGGACAATTTAGTGTTGATGTTAATTGCACGTTGATGGATAAACATTTGTTTGTAGTTGAGACACGTCCAGAAAGGCTTAAAACAAGTTATTACACCTAATGTGTGGACAGATATTTTTTCTAAATATTCAGAATTCAGTTTAGAAATTTTCCAGGACAAAAAACTTTATTCTGCAACATCCCAAAAGAAGATAACATGTAAATAACGACATTTGCAGATTAAATTTCAAAAATTTCAGATAGCAGGAAAATAGATAAAAACTAAGAAAATAAATTCACTTTACGTATCTATTTTATAGGTATCGAAATTTACAGTAAACCAGAGTAATTGGATCTAATTGGGTTATTTGAGATTCAGGATTTTGAGGGAAGTTCTGAATTTGTCATAAAATTTTGAGTAGAACACAATCCAGAGAAATTACACTTTAAAGAAACGAGCTATTGCAATTTTGGTGATCCGATTTAATCGCTACATTCAACCTTTTTTTCATTATGAAAACGTTTCTGAATTCGGCTCATTTTGACACCTACCGAAAAAGCCTCTCGATTTATGAACGCACGCAATTTTATACCGATTCACCGAGAAATTTATAAGTGAGAAGCAAGAAACTGAAAATAAAGATCATATTTTTGTCTCTCAAAGGAAAAATCTCACTAAAATAAAGAAATTTCCACAATTAGGTTCAATTTTTTTTCTTATTTAGATATAGTAAATTATAATGAAATTTGTTTGCTGACAGATTTTGTTTGCAAGACAAAATCTCATGAAAAGTTTTTGTTGGTCAAACACAAACTCCAAAGACATGAGACCCGAAAATGGTCAACGTACTGATGTTAGCAAATTTTCAAATGCATGTAATTCGCTCCTTTGTTGTAGAACGACATTTCGATAACATCTCTTAATTTGTAACGAATTTTTCAATGGTATGCTAGAGAATCTTCAAACAACCGAGCCAAGGGCGAAGGGTCCAATGCCAAAAGTGCCTTTAAATTCATTTTTAATATTCGCAAGTTTGACGACAATTTGACCAAATTTTTCTCTATGAAAACGTTAATCCGGCTAATTCCGGCACCATTTATTTATTTAGAATTGATTTAGATAATCCCACCGGTATTATCTAAGAGAGAACAAAATAACTAGATTTTTGCGATTTTCAACTAGGAAAACGTTCGGACAAATTTTGAAACTTAAAAAGTTTTTATTAGGGATTATTATGCAAACTTCATATTGTTATACATGATGGAGAATTTACTGTTGACATTAGTTGCACGTTGGCAGATAAAAATTTATTTGTAGTTGCGACACGTTGGCAAAATTTTGCCAGAACTAAATACAAAAGTAAACATTTTGAAATTGTACCTAAATGGTTTTAAATGTTCGTTTTTATCCGAAGATAATTTGATTACAGTCGTGATAACACAGAATATTCGCTTTTTGATAAATGATACGAATGTTAAATAGTGCTTAATTAGCGTAACCCGAATTTGAATAGTTTGACACATCAGAGAATTAATTAGTACCGTTTGACATTTTACAATAAAAATTTACCGTTTCATTCAAAGTTGATTCAATGCTCTTGCACGAAATCCGACTTTTTTGTCATGACGTCATAACATTATTTATGAAATAATAATTGGAGACAACACTTTCAATTTTTGTGTGACTAAAGTCGCCAAAATTATTTTGACAAAATATATCGCTGGGATTATCCCAGTTTTTAAATTGTGCAAAAATCATTTTAATTATTAAAAAAAAATATTGGTTGTACCGACATGTGTCATCAGGCTTTTTTAATTTTGTCATAGTTACAGTAGGCACAA
Organism: Gnatocerus cornutus; assembly: GCA_029298725.1. NCBI lineage: Eukaryota > Metazoa > Arthropoda > Insecta > Coleoptera > Tenebrionidae > Gnatocerus > Gnatocerus cornutus. The sequence goes on from CM055510.1 coordinate 4,155,872, forward strand.
TATTTTTCAAACATACTGTAGTACATAAGTAGATAAAATATGTAAATTTTCGCATTGAAAAAAATAGTTTTAAGAGTCTCACTGCGACATGATTATTAATTGTTAAAATAAAAAAATGACAATTTCAAAAAGCTTGAACAATATCCGACGGGGTCTTTTTTATTGGTATGTAATGAAAATTCGTCTTGGAGTTGTTGTTCGTAAGGAACGTGGGGGTAGTGAATTAGTCGGTCGCGACGTGCGGGGTAAAATTAGATAGTTTCTAGGTGGCGTTGCGTCGGGGGTGAGTGCGCAGGGCACCCCGTGTAGTCAAGTCAAGAAGAGAAAATGTGTACCTGAGTATTCGGCGATGCTCGGAAGCCAAACTGGGACATGGTGTGTCCCAGTCGCTGCTGCACTCACTGAGTCGTCGCCAAAGGAAGCATGGCTTCCTGCACACCCGCACCACAAATCACCACCGCAAGAAGGATAGTCGAATCGTCCGAATCGTCAGTCCACCATCGCCACGTGTCGCGTCTCGCAAACAAGAAAAATTCGGTAGCGCGCCGCTACTGTTGTAACGTCGGTGCACCAGGTGATAATTGCGGTCGGCCGCGGCCCTGGGCTTCTTTCTGGCGGATTTTTGCGAGTCTGCCCAGTGGGTGGAGCGGAGTGGGGCAGTGGGAGGGGGCTGCGGTCGGCGTCTCCGACGAGTCCTGTTTTTGCCACCGACAGAACGCGACTACTGATGTCACGGAATTCTTTTAACGGCGACAAATTGTCGCGATCACACAACACAAGCGCAGTAGTCGCGGCGATCCGTAAAAAATCGCCGCGAGTGGCGGGGCTGCTCAGGGGACTGAGCGCTCTTTCTGAGACGCATTTTTGTGGCCTCCCCTCGGCGGACCGATTGATCCACCACCACTAAAAATTGCGCCCTACTTCTTTTTCTGGCCCCCTCCTGCGGCGCATTTTTCCCCTCTGGAGGGCGAGCCGGCGGCGGATTGAAGAGCGCTTCGACGGGACCGCCTCGCCCCGCCCTCTCGTCTCGCCCAATCCCGACCGCGTGATGGATCGACCGCGTGCACACAGCCACCGCCGATCTGTGTTCGCACCTACAGACACCGGCGGACCGCCGATACGCCGCCAACTGACACTTCCAACCATGTGCTTCGCGATGACACTTGATGACAATTTTTAGACGCCGCGACGACGCACTTTTCACCAACATCTCCATCAACCATTATTATTATTACTATTATTGAAGTTTTCAAATGACAGTTGCTCAGTTTGGCGACACTAATTTGCATACTGCGACTAATTTAAGCGTTGCACCTAGTTGGGTATATTTACATATTTGAGTTGGCAGTATGTTTTCGTGTCACAATAATGATAATAACTATAATTAGGTACGTAATACATGCTAGATATGAAATCTGACATTTGAGACGCAGTTGGCGCCATCTATACGTTCTGATTGCAGTTTACAGTATACGTAAAGCTTGTGCAACAAAAACAGCCGCGGACACAAAATCATTTTTCAGACGTTTCAAAAATTTGAGTGTAGGCTGTGCATTACTGTCATTGTCATTACTGGCGTTTAAAACATCAAAGTATTGACAAGTTGTCAATTCAGAATTGTCATGACTGAAGTATTTAAAGCCGATAAAATTAGATTAGTCTTTTTAGTGCAGAGTGGTATCACCGAAAATTCGAATCAATTTGAAATAAAAAAATTAAAATTGACAATGCAAAAAAGTAAGGTTATAAATTCTAAGAGGGGTTTTACACCACGTGACAACTAGATGACATTGACGTCTAAAATTTGTTGTGCCCGGCTGTAAGTAGATGAAAATGAATACATAATATAAAAATAATAAAAACGAATTTAATGAGTTTTTATGACAGAAATTGTAAAACCATCGAAATCCCACAAGTACTATAAAAACACTGTGTGGCGAGTTAGCTTCACTAACTTCTAATAATAATAATTATATCAATGAATATACAGGGTGTCCCAGAACTCGCGCCCCAGAGAGCAAGGGAGGGTGCCGACACCAATACAAATGACTAAGTTTAATAGTATTCAAGAACTGATAAAAAGTTAACAACCAATCCCAAAAGCTTATTCGAGAAGTGGAGTAAATGGCCATCCCAATTTCCTAGGCAGAGTCTAATGTTTAACTGACCAATGGATGATAGTATGTGTCCATAGTTACCAATTTTTAAATTCTGTTCAGCTTCGGGATTGGCTACAGCTTTTTTGTCTTATCTCATTTATTTTTTGAGCTAAAAAATTATAGTTTCAAAATTTGGGTTCAGAATTGTTGCCTTCATAAGGCGTTTCTCTCTGGGGCGCGAGTTCTGGGACATCCTGTATGTAGGTATTTAGGTTTTTTTGTTTTTTTAACATGCCATAATTGCACTGGTATGATAATGACAGCCCTATCAACATAATATCAGTTTTACCCGTCGTTTCCTCGTTGAAGTTTAAAGCCAACACTCTTGAACGCATTTTGTTTTTGTCCAGCCTGTTGCTGAGTGCCAGTGCGTTCAAAAGTCGCATTTTCTTCGCTCAAAGTCAGATGTGCAACGTCTTCTTCTGGTGGTTTGAAAAAAATCGTTTACACAGACCTCCCATAAGAAAACCGCACGTCTAGGAGTCTTCTGCGGACAGTGGCTACGCCTCGCAAAATCTAGTTTTCTGGACTAGTGATCCAAATAATTATTTAAACTTCGATGCGAAGACGTTCGTTACGTACATTTCCATTTACAAAAAGTAAAATAATTGTATACCCACGTTTCTTTAATATATACAAACCGTTCATCGTCTTCTCTTCAAAATTAAATATCAACATCTCCTGTCAGCACGATAATTCCGTTTATTCGAGCAGTAAATGCAACACAGCATCATGTCTGAATGAGCGTTCTTGTTGCGTTAATTAAAAACACTATCATGACAGCTTTACTAATGGAAGCTAAACCGTTTATACAGTCAGAGCCGTACTTTTTCGTTTTGTTGGTCATGAACAAATCCAGCCCAGACATTCCTGGAGTCATTACTTTGATAATTCTCACTTGCTGAGAAAAGTGCGCCGTTCTCCTTCCATCCTATTACAACAAAAACACTGATAATTTCAGACTTACGGCACCGCAGATAAGTCCGGCTCTGTTCGCGTCGTCGGCTTCTTGGTTCATCGAACGAAATAAACAGAACGTAAACGTGAGAAACAGAGATTAAAGCTCGGAAGTGGATGTTGGCTATCTCGACTTTTTTTAAATGATAATAAATAAATATCCACGATAATCAGGGAGTAGTTTGTGTTTACTATTTCCTTGTTTTTCTTTAGTGCCAAAACTGCGTTAGGTAGGACGAAACCGACAACTCGACATGCTCTTCAGTTTGATAGAACATTGTCGGCTGTGTTCTAAGTTTTAACATTAATCTTTGTAAGATTAATGGTTGCGCAACGTGACAGTCTTTGTAAACTCAAAATTTTGTTACGATGCGATCTCAATTTGAAGTGAACTTGTGTGGTAATTACGAGGAGTCTGAAGTAGGCAACCAATTAAACAGTGCACACCTGGTGGGAGAACCTTCATTTGAATATTGTGTTGCTGTCTGAAAGAGCAGATTAATGAGGACATCATATTTATTCGCTGAATGTTGGATTAAGGGAGAATTGAGTTTATTTGCTAATATAATTTTGATTCAGTTTTATATGAAATATTTTTCATTACGAGGAATCAGTGGAACAGGTAATGTGCTTCTTATAAACCAATTATGTAGATATTTTACATATGATTGTATTAGATTGATTTTTATTAATAACAATATTTAAAAATTAATTAAATAATTTTTTTATGTCAAATGGAAGACCCTACGTTTTATATCATAGATCGATGTAAAATTAAATTTTAAGACTGCCATCGTTTTTGGAGACATGTAAATAGACCGGAAACGGCATTTAGCCGCCTAGGCCTTCAGATGAAAACTAGTTAGTTTTGTTTTTTGATTAACAGTTGGTATCGGACTGTCATTAATGGACACGTGAGTCTACTGAGTTATTTAAAAAAAAATAGAATGTTTTAATCGAATATAACATAGTTACAGGACGAACAACCCTTAAAAGTAAAAGTCACTAGATCAGACTTTTTTTAATTATATTAAATTTTGTTGACTTAAAAAATAGTGTGGATCACACGACCAAAAATGCATTTGAAAGTCTTCGTGTTGCTACGACTCGACTCCGTGTCTTTTTCACAATTTTACTCAGATTTCTAAAAGAGCATTTTCCTGTCTTGTGATTAAAATTACTATTTGCGTTGACTTCATGTATTGTCACTTTTCCAATAGATGCTTCAAAAAATTATTATTTTTTTAAAATTATGGTTCAGAATGAGTTTATGATAAACAATATAGAATGTTCCATTTAAAATAAAAATTTTTTTTATTTAATTCTGAGCAGAATCTAATCGGAAGAATTGTAGGTAAATATACAAGGTGTTTGGTGTTTTGGGTATCAAATTTAAAGTGTGTACAAAAAATCTTGATGAACTAACAAAAAGTTCAGGGTTCACAAAGGTGATTCAAATTTAACTCAAAATTTTTCTCTATAACACGTGCAAATGAAACAAGGAACAACTGCTTTTCTGCAAGGAACATGGTAGATAAATTTGCTGCAATTTTGATCAGACTTTTTCAAGAGTTAGGCGAAAAAACTTTATCAAAGATACAAGAGCTTTATTAATGCAGTTATTAAATTTTTTTTAACTCGTTGAAACCTTGTCACGCAAGATATACGAAAAATCAAATAAATTTTTAAAAAATTAAACAACTCATTACAAAAATTTTGTACGCGAAATTTCTGAACAACCTAATTATTTGTTGCTCTTTACTTCGCTGTCCGATTGCGGCCTGAGTACTTTCAGTGAACAAAATCACCGTTCCCCATAATACCATACAATATCTACTTTGCTGCTATTTTTTAAATTAAACCAAAAGTTTTCTCAAAAAATCAGAATTATTCAATGGGTTGAATAGTTTTTGTTTTTGACGTCAAACACAGGAGTAATCACACTAGCAAACACTTCTTATACAGGGTCCGGCAACACTTGTGTCCACCCCCAAAATCGTCTTTAATTTTAAAGCTACAATTTTGAAAATTTGCATACGCTCATAGTTGACAAAGCTCTAAAAGCTGACGCAAAAATTTGTTTTTTATCACGGTTTGATTGGCGTCGCGACGTCTAAGAAGAATAATTTTTAGCGATTTTTGAATTTTTGCGGAAATATTCGCGAATTCAATTTTTTTTCAACATAACTGTGATACAAATATCTGATTTTTTATTTTAAATCTAATGCAAATTGTGTTTAAAATTTGCGAAAAAAACGTTGTTTTATCAAGTTAGTTTTCAAAATTATGACAGCGCAGCGGCAAACTACGTTTACACCAAAATTTCACAAGTCACTTCATTCACTTTTATAAAGGTTAATTTTGATTAACACGGGCATGTTGCACTTTATAGACACCAGAAAACGTTAATTAACATCGACAAAGCGACAATTTTACCAAGTAAGACTTTTGTTACTATCTAAAGCGAGCCAAAGGGTAGATGTCATTTGTGACACAAGATGTAATGAAATTGGAAACTAACTTGATAAAACAGCATTTTTTTCTCAAATTTTGAAGACAATTTGCATTAAATCTAAAATAACAACTGAGATATTTTTAACACATTTATATTGAAAAAAAAAAAAAATTAGGGGTTGATATCACAAAACCCCACAATTACCTAAAAATTAGATTTTTAAGGCGTCGCGACGCCAAAACTATGATTGATAAAAAACAAATTTTTGTTTTAGGTTCTAGAGCTTTGTCAACCATGAGCGTATGCAAATTTTCTAAATTTTTTCTTTAAAATTAAAGACGATTTTGGGGGTGAACACAAGTGTTGCCGGACCCTGTATATTATGTGTTTTGAATTACTCAAAGAGATGATGATCAATTTGGGCAAAACTGATCAGTCGAAAACCTTTAGGAAAAAAGGCGTTACCAAGTCAGCTAGATGGTAAAATTGTAATTTGTATAAATGTCAATTAAGTAAAATATTAAGTAAAATTTTATCAAGACATAAATAAATTAGATCACTTTCAGTTTTTTAATCATCGTATAGGGAGGGTTATAGTGGTCCCTTCCAAAATCGTCTTTAAGTTTAAAGATAAAATTTTGAAAATTTGCATACGCTCATAGTTGACAAAGCTATGGAAGCCGACGTAAAAATTTGTTTTTTATCACGTAGTGGTTTGTGAAATCAATCGTTAATTTATTTTTTTTAATATAAATGGGTTAAAAATATCTTAGTTGTCATTTTAGATTTTATACAAATCGTGCTTAAAATTTGAGAAAAAAAAGCTATTTTATTTATTACGTCAAAATTGGAAACTGCGTTTACACTCAACTGTCAACATTTTGTGTCACAAATGTCATTCATCCTTCGGTTTGCTTTAGATTATAACAGAAGTCTTACTTGGTGAAACTGACACTTTATCGACGTTAATTAACGATTTTTAGTGTCCAAGAAGTGCAACATGCCCGCGTTAATTAAAATTGACCTTCATTGCCTTTATACAAATGAATGAAGTGACTTGTGAAAATTTGATGTAAACGTTGCTGTTACTGTTCCGTTGTTTTATTTAAAATAGAAACTGAGATATTTGTATCACAGTCATGTTGAAAACAATTTGAATTCTAATTCAATAGAATCGAAAAGATCAACAACATTTGAATCGCTTAAATGCAAAACTCGATATTTGCATTCCACCATAACTTTTCGAGCAAAAAGCTGTACTAGCACTCATACTTTTAAATGTTGTAAGATTACGAAGGTAAATCTTTTTAAAATCTGAATAGAACCAGTTAGTCACAATTACGGAATTTACATTGCTGTGTCAAATTGCGGTCTGATGCCAGATGTCAAGTTTTACATTTAGGCGACTGATTTCTAGTAGAAAGGATCCAGAGTAATCTGTTTAACTTAAAAATTGTCTAAAAGATTTTTCATATAAAGGAGTTTCCAGAATACAGTTCGTTTTTGTAACAGTGCATGGCCACATGAATTTCCACGTAAAATTTTCTATTTAATGTTAACTTTTATTAGGATGAGTATTAAAACTTTAAAATTACACAATAAAATACTTCTATTTTCAGTACCTACCCTAAAATATGTTTAAAATAAAAAATTAAAAAAATTAATTTGAGTTTTCTATGACTCGTTTCATTCATTTATTTCATATTTTGTTATTTTGGGAAGATATTTTTTTATGGGATTTTTTTAATAAACTTTTCAATGTACAACACGTTTCTGTTATTTTAAAAGACTATTATTAAGTGTAATTGAAAGAAAAAATATGAAACTACATGTAATTCCAAAAATAAAACTCTAAAAACTATCGTGAAATTTGGTAACGGACTAAAAATGTTACAAGGTTTCTTTTTTATAATAAAACACTTACAAAATTAACTAACAATAATTAAATAATAATTTATATTTATTACAATAGGAAACCATAAATTCAACTACCTACTTACCTACTATTTATCACAACACAAGACAATACAATTATAATTTTCATTTAACAGTTCCATAACTGCCAAATTATATTTTTGGCATTTTTTATTTATTCTACAATTTTCAGGTAGAAAGTTTACACTTTTACGATCACCATCGAATTATTAGATACTTTATTTTTATAACCAAAATAGAACAATCCAAACATTTTAGTTACCACAAACGAGCACTGCTAAGAAACTGCTTAGTAATAATCACTTATTCAAGTAAGTACATATTACGATAATGAGTGCTAATAACCTTATAGGTTAATATCTACATTACAATGTTATCAGTGTTTTAATTTGTCGTTGTCAACCAAAATGAAATATTAATAAGTAAGTATAGCATTGTTATACGTGTTCTTGTTAAACTCTGATAGGTACTAACAAGTTAGTTCTATAAATATTAATAATGGACAGACGTTTAAATTAGATGCATGTAATGTAATTTTGGTTAATAAATCGTTTTATTTTAGCGCGTCATTTGTAATTTGTTATAAATCTATTTAAACACTCTTTGAACACCGTACCTGGTGATAATTTGTCGTATATAGGCGCCAAATTTAAAATCCGACTTTATGATTCTCGCGGAATGTCAAACAAGAACTGTCACATTTGTCAAATTGTCACCAAAAAATTGTTTTTGTTATTTTCAGTGCAGATGAGCAGCAATCTTTATGTTGTCATTTGCTTGTAGAATTATCTTTTAATATTTATTAATAATATAAATGGATTCTTTACAGGTATCTAGTTTATTTCTCTCAAATCCTGCAGATTTCTAAAATTGCTCGTTTTTAAATCGTTAATTCTCTGCAGGAAAAATGACGTATAGAATGGCAAATGATTTGTAAACGAAAAATAAAACAGAAAAATTTATGGTTTTGATAGCTTTAAGAAGCTTATTGTAAAGCGTTTCTCTAATGTTAAACATTTTGAGGGTTATTTTTCCTGCAGAATTTTTTCGTAGGCGCCAAATTGAAAATGCGGCTTTGTGATTGGTCGTTCAGCAGAACGAGTTACACAATGCTAATTTTTAAAACTCTTCCAATTCCTGCGAAATGTCAAACAAAGATCTGTCATATTTGTCAGATGGTCTCCAAAATTATTAATAAACTTGACATTTAATTTTGGAGCTACCTATTAATAAAAATTGACATATATCCATTACAGGTATCTAACTTATCTCCTGCAAATCCTGCTCATGCCAGAAATTGCTTCTTTGTAAATCGGTTAATTCTCGACAGAAAAAATAACCTATAGAGATCTTTCTATTTTAGCATATTTTTAGACACGAAGCTATAGTGTTATGTAGTAAAAAAACTCATCATTATGAGCAACTTTTCTTAATACAGTTTTGTATTTTTTTTTTAAACTTATTTTCCTTCCATATATTTTGACGAATCATCCGTCGGCTGCCAAAAATAATAATTAATAATAAAAAATAGTTATTGTGACAAAACAGCAACTATTTCATACTTACTAAAACTACCTCAAGATTTGGCTGAAGAACCTTTATCAAATATATGAGGACGGTTCAAATTTAACCCGAACTTTTGTTGTAAAAATTTACCCAGTTAACATTTTTTCACGTTTTCTTCTTCTAACTTATGTAGTTCACTCATCTGATAACCTTATACAGTAGACTCTCGATAATTTGAAATTCAAGGCACCTGGCAAAAAGTTCAAATTATCGAGAGTTCAAAATATAGTGTGATTCAAATAATCGAGAGAAAGAGAAGACGAAATTCAAATAAACGAGAGTTTAAAGGCAAACAGACAATAGTCAGAATAAACAAACCAATCAGAGAAGAGAGCGTAAAATCAACTAAAATTCCACTTTAAAGAAATATCGTCAAACTTAGAATTTTTAAGCGATAAATTCTTCTGGTAAAACAGATTTATGCTAGGTCGAAACTTCCAAAAACCCTTCATTAAAAGAGTCAAAAAATCTGATTTTAAAGCTGCAATGGAATTTTTAAGATTAGCTTGTTCCGAAGTTTTCTGTTTTTCTTGTCTGTCTACGCGACAAGAGGAGAGAAAAATTCAAATTATAGAGTGTTGGCGGCAAAATTTCTAGATTTTACTTCAAAATAATGAGGGGACTAAAATACATTGATATTTTTCAATTTATTGAGAGAAATCGAGAGGACCGGGAAAAAACTTCAAATTATTGAGAAATTCAAATTATCGACGTTCAAATTATCGAGAGTCTACTGTAACGTCTTCTATGCTAAAAGTTTTTGGCAGATCAGTTATACGCAAAATTGTCTCATTGTCTCATTTCCGTTATCCAAAACAGGTGAAAATTACAGGATGACTAATCAGGACTGTGAGGAGAATAAGAAAATGTTTCCCCCTGTAGATTTTCTGTGTTCTTGCTCAATTGGGAGCCATTAAACAATTTCGCCTTTTTAATAAAATTTTCGGTTTAATTTTAAAAATAACTGTTTGGTGTAGTAAAGAGCACTCATCTTATTTCGGTGTGTAAAACTCTTTTAGAATAAGCTGGACAATTTCTTGGAAATTAATAGAGTTTATGGACACCTGTGGCAAGTTTTCTAAGCGTTTTGATTTATTTTTAATGATTCCCTTTTGCATCTTTTGCACCTTTTGATAGAACGTCTTCATCGAACTGTTACCAAAGTGAACCTAGTCAAAATTTTAGCCGAGTTACCATTTTCATTCCAAAGAAATTTAAATTACTAAAGAAAACCAATCACGACAATTTTGATCCTGCTCAGAGCTTCCAAATATTCTAATTTAAATTAATAAAAAAAAGTTATTTGTTCATTGTTAAAATTGTAAAAGTTAAATTTGAATTAAAACGCAAGAAGTTGGGCGGCTATTTCAAACCGGAATTTCATATTGGAATCTTTTGGTGAAGGTACTAATGTAGGATTAATGCTCTTTGTAGTAAGTATTCTAAATTGTTACTATCAAAATTAAATCATTTGTTACTTTTAAAGTTAACTATCAAAATTACAATTTATTCCCAAACACCAAATTTTGTCAAAAAATGCTGACATCAGAGCGATGATTAAACTAAAAACTAACAAATAAATTCGTCTTTATATACTAAAAGCTTGTCGACGCGCACCCTTTGGCGCAGGTAGAAGGGTGTAGAGGGAGGAGGAGGGGATGGGGCCGTTGTCTGAGTTCATTATTATATTTTTGTTCCTAAATATTTCTAGACTTTCATAAATGTCTAGAAATTTACAATTATTTACATTTTTAATTAAACGAAGACAACTTTCATCAATGTGATGGTCATTGTCAAAAACATGTTGGGCAACGCTTGATTTTTCAAATCTTCCAAATTTGAGATGAGCTTGATGCTCTTTGAACCGTTTTAAAATTGACCTTCTTGTTTGGTCAATATATTTCTGATTACAATCTTTACATTTAATTTCATAAATCCCCGACTTTTCTGTTGTTCCTACTCGGTCTTTAGGATTACCTAGAAGACTTTGGAAGTAAAAACTACTTTGAGATCCAAACCCTGGAAAGTTCTTTCCAATTTCTTTGTCACTGAAGGAAGGGATGGTGACAAAAGAAGTCCTCTCAGGTGTTTTCTGAAAAGTAAAACATTCATTGACCAATTTCTTAAATCTAAATTTTTTAACAATTTTATCAACAATGTTGAGATCGAAACCGTTACACCTGGCAGCATCTTTAATTAATTTGAATTCCTTTGTGAATCTAAATTTGTTTAATGGAAAATTCAAAAGCCTGTAAACAAGAAAATTTAGGCTTGCCATCTTATGTTGAGGACAATGATGGGAGTTTGCAGTGATGTAGCGAAGAGTACTGGTTTCCTTCCTTCAAACATCGAACTCTAATCTGTTCTTATTTTTAATTACAATTGTGTCTAAAAATGGAAGCTTTCCGTCTTTCTCTATTTCGCAAGTAAATTTTATCGTTGGATAACGGTTATTTATTTTTATTAAAAAGTCATATTTGACTTTTTTGTATCAAAAATGGCAAAAATGTCGCCCACATACCTAATCCAGATTTTTGGAAAATATTCAAGCTCAGATTCAAGTTCCTTTTCAAAGCGGCTCATGAAAAGGTCAGCAATGAACGGAGACAATGAATTGCCGTGCCTTCATTATTTAACTTGAAAGTTAAATCAAAAAGATGGAATAGTAGAAATCAAGCAATTTTGTACGACAAAGTGCGTCAAAACAATGTCCATGCACCAAATGACCATAAAGATATTGCAAAAAATGCACTGGAAAACACTCATGCGCTCATTACAGTTCGAATTTGTCATACTGTGATTTTCACCAGTTTTGGGTCATTGAAAAAGTCGTTAAATGGTATTTGATTTGGGCAACAATAAAAAACTAACTCGCAAAGAAGACATTATGAAAATGTCAGCTAAATAGCAAAAACACAGAATTAGAAGATGAATACTGAGATCATTAGCACAGATGATATTTTGTAAAAATATTTACAACAAAATTCGCTATGTCCATACATTTGTTCGTATACTACTAATATTGCAATAAAGTAATTAGTGGCAATTTTTTAAACTTATAATTTTCTTACATTAGAAGAATACTTGGTACTGAAAATACGTTTAAAAAAGGAAGCATCTGTATTAAAACGTCAAAGTAAAAAACCAAAAATCTCCAGTTATCTTCGATCTTAATAGCTAAAAAAAATTCATATCCCGCTCGCTAACGATACTGTTACCAACACTCTAAACTACACGTTCCGTGAATAATGGACAGCTCACGATTTAAAGTTAGCATTCCAGGTTAAATGTAAAAGGAAATCAAGAGAATCTAAACATGGTACAAGTTCAGCATTTTTTTAATGTTACCAAAGTGTAGTAGAGTCAGATCTGGACCAATGAGGAAAGAGTTGCTAGCAATGGGAGGCCTCTTCTCATTAGGATGCACTTTCTGTAAACGCCTCTTTCTGATTACACGTCAGGTGTGACTGATTACCTGGATTCAGCGCCGGAAGTACACAAGTATCTAGTACTGGTCCTGATAATCCGGTTTTCACATTTGTTTCAGATGCTCGAGATGTGCTTTTCGTGCTCGGGAGGCTGCATAAGAGGCTCGAGCGATGCGAGAAGAATTCACTCGACGAGTTTTTAGATTTTAATTTTCTGGATGAAAATTCAGTTTTTGTTATTTTTCAAGAAAGGAACTGTCAACTTCACTCGACATTGATTTGTAAACGAGAAAAATAAAAGTAGTCGTACTTGTTGCTTTCTTCTGGGAACGTCTTGAACACGGCTTAACCACTCCTAATTACTACAATACCTGAAACTAGAACACGAGGTTGCGTTGTAGTGGATGCTTCGGTATTTAGAAAAAATAGTTTTGCAAGAATTTTCAGGTTTTTTATAGTTATCAGACAAATTTGCTTGTATACAATGTAGGGAAATACTTAGACATGTTCGATTTGTTGTTCAAACAACCTGATTTTAAACCAGGAAGACGCATATAGTAGGTACAAGAAACATTTCAAACAGGTTCCATAGGGATGCAGACAATTAGTCCCTAGACATTTCAAACACTGCAAATACAAAATCTAACAAGTAACACGTTTATTGGAATTTTAATGACCATATGGACTCGTAAAATCCAAAAATTAAACAATTTGCCGTTTTGGAAAGTTTTATTTTGCGTTGGAGATTCGGCAATTTTCGTCATTTTTCCCACAAAAAATTTCGATTATTCAAAAATTGTATTTTTATTTTTGTAGTTGAATCGGTTTTTAAAATAAACTTAATTTCCTAAATCTTCAGAACATCTAAAATAATTTCTGAAATAAGGCTTCAGAAACAGACGTTTTCAATTTCTGCCACAGAATAAACTCTAGTTAAATCTAAAATTTCCACGTTTTTGTATTTTCTAATGCCCTTTATTAAAGCTTTCAGGTCGAAAGGTCTTCAGTTCCGAAAAATTACACGTTTTAACTTTTTTTCCCAAGGTTTTAATTTAAGATTCTGAATTTTCAGAGAAACTGAAAATATAAAATTTGATGATCCCAAATTCTCATAAATCCTAGTATTCCAGCATTCAAATCGTATAGAACCTGAGAACTTCTAATGCTAAAATTCCAAAAAATTGTATTCGAAAAGTAGATACATAATAATCTCAAAATGTACCTATTAAGTAATTAAATAAATTTTAGTCTGTATAAACTAATAGCCAGGCTATAAGCACATAATTGGCTGAAAAAATTGCTTACTTTAAGCTCTAAAATTTTAAAGAAATATAAAATGTATAACTAAGACCAGAAGGATCTGAAAACCTCAAAAAACTTCAAAAAAGAAGCATCTTAAACTCAAAATTTGATGATTTGCGGTCAAATCAAAAAGTAACAAATATCAGAGAATCTAAAAAATTTCAGGCCTCAGAAAAAGCGAAATTGCATTTAAGAATCAAAAGATTTTTAAAAGGCACCAATAAATTAAAAATTTGAAAACACATAACCATGAACAACTGAAAAAAAAAACAATAAAGTCGGAAAATTCTAAATGTATCTAAAACTGGAAATGTAAACCAAAATTCAAGTAATTTGAAAAACAAATTTTGTTGTTGGACAAATTTGTAGTCTCAACTTACATTCTGCGACACAATTACTCAAAAATTTGTCTATTTAGACTATTTAATAAGAAAACAAAAGTCTCAAAATACAGACAATTTTTATTAAAATTTCGAGGTAGTTAAAAACTCCTAGATCTGACAAAAAACGAAACGGAATAAAAAGCTCTGGCATAATAAAGACTGACTAAACAAGAATTGATCAAAAATTGGGCGATTGGCCTTAGAAGAAGAGGAGCAACTTAAACATAGTCAAGTGTCTAACTATTACAAACACATTTCTCTTAACTTATAAATATTATTTGTAGCTTTCCTGCATTTTTGAATTCCCAAGCCAATAATTCAACTTCTTTTAAAGGTACTGAATCGTGTCGCAATCGGCGAATATAAATCACCAGCGAGATTTGCAAAAACTTAATAAACTTGATATAATTTGAATTGCAAATGAAAGATTTGTGTTAGCTTACAATTTTTAATGTGGGAAGATAACAAAATGTCAGTTAAAAATTGCCGCCAGCATTTCCACGCATTGCTGTTTTCCACAATTTGAGAAAACGTTTAATTTAATCACTACAACAATAAATTAAAGTTTAGGAATAGAAATCTTCCTTACGAAACAGTAAAATCTGATTTTTCGTTAAAATGAAGTGATAATTTCGAGCTTGAATTCAAAGGTGGAGTCATAAAATTTAATATTCCATAAAGTTAAACAAATTCATAAGCGAAACAAGAAACAGTCGGCAAAGGCTAAGTTTTGATTTATTCCTTAGATTTCCCAAGCGCGACAATTTTGCAGTCGAGCACAGGGGAAGGGTTGGATTTTATTAAAACAACTTGTTAATTCAGAACGTCGAGTGTTTAGAACTTTGCAAGAGACATATTGCTATAGTGTGGAGAGAAAACTTGGTACAACTTTACGATTACTTGTTGAGAATCAAGCAGGCGTCGACGGAGCGAGACGAGGACTATATGGGGTTAGGGTGAACTTGCTCAAGTACCTACCCCTTGCGCAATAACTTACACTAATTAATATACATCAACGCATAAACGCATTAATTAAATAGCAGCTAATAATTATTGAACCAAGTGTCGCCTCGCGTGCTCTCTCTTGAGATGGAGTTATTATGCAAGACGAGATTATGGGGACGGCGCGATTTTACGACCACCCTGTGTTGGGTACATTAAAGATTTTACGCGACTCACCTAGGTGAAAATTTTATTGGCGTAATTGCTGCTCGTAAATTAATATCTTATTAATCTAGCATACATTTTTAGGGACTGACTTATAACAAATTCAATTCAAAGTGCGGCTATAAAACTCATTTGATTTCAAAAGTTGTTACAGTCAAGTCAATTATCTAAAGATTTATTATTTAGAGGTCCGTTGAATCTTTTTGCTCCTTTGGAACATTCAACTGCTTTACATACCTATATCACATCGAATTTTTAAACTCCATGTGTTATTTTAGAAATTACAAGCAAAAAGTTTGGTTACACCGTCGAATTCCTTGCAACATTATGTGTTAGAGAAACCCAAATATTTTCCATCTACTTAAAATTAAAACAAGAACCTTGTGATTCATTTTTGCAACTCATAATTTGACATTTTTTTTGTAAAAAAAACTGAATCGAATTTAGCTGAGTCTGACATAAATAGCTAGAGCACGTCAAATTCTATAGACCTGCAAAATCCTATTTCAATCGATGCTTGTTTGTAAAATTCACAAACTACGTGCAAAAAAGACTATTCGTTTTGATGCAAAGCGAAAATTTTCAAAAATAAATCAGAATGTCAGATAAAAATTTGACGACATGTAAACCTGAGACTTAACATAAACGGTTTTGGGAAACTAAAAATACTAAAAAATGTATGAGAAGGAGGCGAAGAATTTGACATCATTAGGATGGTCAAAATGATAAAAAGGGAATGGAAGAATACAAGAAACTAATAAATTATCTGAAAATTTCTGAAAAAGCAAAGCTCGATTTGAACTAATTCTTCCGATTGAAGTTACCGTTTCGTTACACTTCTATTAATTTATTACTGAGCCGATATTAATAAAATAACTGCAAGTTATTCACCAGCTATCCTTAAACAATAAAATGAATGTCCCATACCAAATATTCAGCCAATACGAGTATAATGAACTGCGTTTTATTACACTATCACGTGTAGAAATCTTCCTTAAAGCCCACCCTTCCGGTCCAAGCAGTAACGTAACTTCCGGCATTACGTTGCAATTTTGTCACCGTGTTTACATCTGTAATATGTGGCTTCCGTTATAGGCGACGTTTCGCAAAACATTGTTATTTCTGTTCAAGCACCTGCAGTATCTTTATGAATGCAGAAAAATGCGATAATACCTGTTTTAATGAACATTATTTATACCGTTTACATGCACGCGCTTGTACTAACGCTGATTATATTTATGTATATTTACTGTTTTTATATGTTTGTATTAAATTAAATTAAACAGAGTATTTATAACTCACGGGTGCTTATGGAAATTTCTTTGTTTGTGTGTTGGTCTAACCCATATCCTTATCGAAGAGAAAGACATTTATCTTTCTATTTATGTAGGTACAAACTTGAGTCAAACAATTAATAAATAATACTAATGGAAAACGCAACTGCTTTTTAAAAGTCATCGTTAATCATCATTTCGTTTTCACTAGAAGTATTCTTTATTTATTACAAGAAACGCTGTTATGTGTATTATCAAACGATCAAGAACTTATTCTTGAACAATGTATCTTTTAATTTACACATAATAATTACTTACTTTGCATACATGTATAATAAAGGGAACAATTATTTTCAGTTTATTGGAAATTCACATTCCTCAATATGAAACACAATTCTATACCTACCAATTAAAAAAATTACGTAGGTTGAAATAATTTTAATATACATTAATTATTGCCTTGTTCGACATGAAAAAACTTGTAAAAACACAATTTGCAGTAAATAGCGGAAATTAAATACATAAAATACATTAATCAGTGAACTAATTGCCTGTGAAACGAGAATGATTTATTATGAAAAACAGTTACCTAGATAATCACGAATATAAATCAGTGAGAAATGAAAAAAAAGTAACAGAACGGTTTGCTCTGAGGCGCCAAGGCAAGTTTCAAAGTACTAATGGAAACAGAAACTCAAGTTTTTTGAAATATTAATTGGAAATTTCTAAATGCAATAATGGTTAACAACGTTCACTTTCTCAAGATTTCAAGTTTTTGAGTTCTTAGTTTCTCATTATTTCTCTGAATTTTCTCCTGGTTTTCCTCCATCCTATCAAGATTCGCAGATTTTTAAGATTTACTTATGAAACTGCTTAAGTAGGTATGTATTTTTTTCACTTTTTCTTTAAAATTTTTAAGAGTTAAGTATGAAAATGTTTAAAATTATTTGAAAATATTTTTTTAAAGAACTATAGAAGAAAATCTTGAAAAACTGATGTTCTTTAAAAATTTTCTTTTAGATTCTTTCTTTCGTGAATTAACTTTTCAACTTTTTCTGGACTTTTTCTTTAACTTCCTCAAGTTTTGAGCGGAAATTTTGAAATTTTCTTTTTTTAAATTTTATTTTTTAACTTATGCCGTAATAACATAAAATTCTAAACATAGCTTTTAGAGTAAGAATTCTTTAAAGCTGAATTCGACATTTACCAAGTTCAATTTGAAAGTTTGGGAAAGTAGAAATAAGATAAAATTAATTTCTATGTTATTTCCTATGTTCAGAAATTCGCGCGGAACACCCGGTACACTTTTTTTATGATTTTTATGATGTTTTATAAAAAATGGTAAGGATATTGAAGACAAGTACATATAGAACAACCTAAAAAAGTAGATATTGAAGATGGCAACGCATGGTAAATACTGAAAATATTTTAAAAATCCTTGAAGCATTAGTGAGAAAAATATAAGAAAACTGTGGTAAAACAAAGATTGAAAATAAAAAACCAAAAAAAAAGTTATAACTGATATAATAAATAAAGAAGGAACAGAAAAGATCTAGACATAGTACCTACCTATGCAAAATATCGATGAACAAAAAAAGGATTTATTCACAGGATCAAATAATTTTGAACTAAAAGAAAAAATAAACATTTTGTTACATATTTTTTCCTTCATTTTGGCGACAGCGAATACAAAGTGTAACAAAAATGATCCACCAAACTTAGAGGAAAATTCAAATTTAGTTTTAGATTTATAAAGCTTTAAACTGCGAAAATGTAGTTTCGTTACTGGTAATTTTTAATAAAATAAAAAACTCTCTTAAACAGGTACTCAAAGCTTCGATTACTTTGGTGGATATTTTTAATTTACTGATATCTACACGTTTTGCTGATTTTAATTGGATTTGGAAATGCTGCATTTTTAAATCTACATCTCGCGCAGCATGGAAATTTTATGTTATATATTTTATTGTAGTCATGTTAAATAAAACAAGCTTCTGATGTATACACTTATCTAAACAAAAAACAAAAATTTCTTACAAAATAACTTTTGACTTCATTCAGTGGTGGTTTTGCAAACATTTTGGGATTTTCTAAAATTCTCAAAAAGCTTCACTCAAATTGTATGATGCTTTTTAAAATTCTATGTATTTCTAAGATTCTTCAAGATTTTTATGACTCTTCAGAATTTTTAGAATTTTGTAACATTAACTTATCGGATTTTTATTGGTATGGAGTATTTGAAAAATTCAATAAATCCCGAAAAGAACTATACTTACAATGGCACACTCAAAGAAAAATAATCCAATCCAATCTAAAAATTCAAGAATTTGGTGATCTTAATAAATTCGAATAGATATTTCAATTTAATTTAGTTAAAATTTTAGAAAATCCTCAAAATAATCCTGAAGAATCCTTAAAAGCGTAAGAAATCCAGTGGGTCCTAAAACCTCTGGACCATATTGAAGAGAACTTGAAGAAAACAACTCATAGAATCTCTTAAAATATAGCATAAATACTTATAGGCGATAATATGAAAAACTTGTAGATACAAAAACGAAGAAAGTAAAAAAATCAAATATATTTCAAGCTCTTTGAACTATTCTGATGTTATTTTTAGTCGGCAGAACAAAGAAATTCTAAAAAAACTTGATTCTTAGACAAATCTAAAAATTTCTATGAATAAAAAAAACTGTGAAGAAAATTCCAGAAAAAAAAATCCAACCAGTAAAAAATTTATGGGACTTTTGAAATAAATATCTCGAATTTCTTCGAATTTTAAACGGAAGATCTCGTACTCTCACATAATTATCACAAAATTTTAGAGAACTCAAAACTCATAAAAATCTGGAAAACTAAATAATTATAAAGACAGTGGCGAAACAATTTATGCTGGTTTTTCGCGGTCCTTTAAAGTGACGTTTTATTATGCAAACATTTAAAACTAAGCTATTTCTTTAATTTTAAACCCTCTAATTCTGAATTTTGTGAATATGATTTCAGTAAAGCTATGTATTTTGAGAAAAAAACTCAGCAGGTACGTCACTGACTAAGAAATTTTATACAATTACTCTTGAAAACAAAATTTATCTCGAAAAATTTTCGGAATGTTATAAATTTTCACAGTATTTGATATAAAACATTGCAGAGAGCCTAAAAAAAATCAACAGTCTAATTTTGAGATGGTGTAATAGCGTCCTAGAAGGAGAAATCTAAAGAGCCTGCTAATTAGTTTGTCTGTAGGTACTGGTTCTGCCGTGATTCACCCTTTTTTAAGCCCCCCTCAAATTTTTATGTAGCGCTTGTCGTTTTCAGAAACGGTAACTATTTTGAAATGTATGAAAATAGCCCACGTCCCACCTTGTCACTCTCACTCTTAATTGCCCTCCACGTTAAAAAACCAAGTCATCATTCGTTGCTCCGGAATTTATGATCTCCCATTACGCCTCGAAATCGTATTTTTTTCTCTCTAAAAACACATGCAGCAGTAATGCGACATTTTCCGCCTAGTAAACCGTTTGAAATTCTTCTCGAATTTTTTGGTGTATTTTTTCAGTGTCGTGTTGTGGATTGAAACATTCATATAAACAAGCGAGTGAGTTCGTGTGGTGACAGAATTATGAGGTACACAGGCAGTGAGCTATGGAAGTAGCGGATATCTCCGTTGGCAGCGCCACACGGCCTCTGCGGCGACGGCACCAACTTCATAAATATGTATACCTCTGGAAATTATACGTGTAGATGTGCGATAGATATCAATATGCATGTAAACATTCTGCGCCCCATGTTAGAACTGAATTATTGGACTTCTAGATGGGCATGTATCATTCTGAAATGTGACCGTTTACACCCAGCTTGTATCTCGAGTCTATTAAGTATGCGAGCACCTTGGTCGAGTGGAGGTGGAATGGGTTATAGTGGTTTTGCAACAAAGGTGAGATTCTGAGACGATGAGTAATGAGATTAATGCGACTAATTGAAGATTTAGCGACTGGACGATACACGTTACAGACGATTAAAAATCTTGAGATTAAGTCATAGAACACCGGGAAATTGAGTATGACAATTCATGTGCAAGGCATATTGTATTAAAACTAGAAAGATAAATGTGGTGCCATTTTCACCTTTTGACTTTTAACAAAATATTTTCGCGACGATTAATCTTTGTGTAAAACCTAATTTTGGGAAGCCATACAGGTGTCCCAAAAGGTGTGCACTAAATTCTCAAGATACGGCAGCTGAATTATTGCCATCCTTTAAAACTGAAAATATAATTTTGTTTCGATTAATAGTTTCCAAATAGTAGGGCTCCAAACTTGACCAATGAAATGCTGCCATTTATAAAAGACGTAAAACGTAACTTAACTTAATATTTTAGTTGCTATCTAACGTGTTAACAAACTTCTCATGTAATTTGTCTGGTCCACTGTAGAAATGAACTGTCACTACTGTCACAGTTATTCGACGATTTCTCCTAAATTATTATTGTTATCAAAAAGTCGGAAGAATTTTGAAAAAGCTTTCGTTTAGTTTTAAACTCCACAAAGTCAATTTTATGCAAACAAGAAAAAAATAAAGTAGGTAGAAGTTTATTTGCAACACATTGAACAACTAAAGGCAAACATAAAGATTGTACGATAAATAATACTTAAACAAAAAACCTATCAACACGGACATCACAAAGTAATAATAATTAATTATTATAAAAGGTGTTCAAAGTTATGACCGTTTGCATTAATGCAAGCGTTTGCACGTCTTCTCATGTTCCCTTGAACACGCTCTAACATTTCTGGTGTAACAGAATCAGTAGCAATTCTCACTCTGTTGAGCAGTTCTGGCACATTGTCTGGTGCAGTAAAATCAGAGATTTGGGAATTAATAGATGGGGGGACATAGTCAAAAGTCTTAGAAACATATCTACGACTAGCTTTACAACTTTCGTCCTTGTCTGTTGCACGCATTCACTGGATACAATGTATACCTATCTCTCTCGCCAGGATGGAGAGTTTTTGATTGACTAATTTTAAAACTTGACAACAGATTGACAACAATTGTAATATGTGACAGTTCACAGCAAAATGAGTAATCCAATGTACTGTAACACAACAAGTTCTCTCAGCACCATAAAACTACCGACGTCGCGTACTACAGACGACAGAAAGTGAGTTCAAAGAGGAATTTTTGGCTCAAGACGCATTTGAACAAATTTGTGCGAGAATTGTTGAAACAGATTTTGTAATAAGCGCAGTGTAATGATCTGTAACCCAATTCCGCCTAAATTCAAATGAACCGCCAAACTCAAGAACCGCGAACTTTAAAATAAATAAAATGGCCGAAAATCGTGATCGTCTGAAACGGCTAGGACCTACGTTGTGTTGTGAAGGCGGATGTTCGTTGATACAAAGCAGTGCGTCGTCTTTTGGGAAGAGCGTACCAACACAAAGCAATAAAATACACCAGACCAAATGTGGTTTAACTTGTTTTATTCAGACTTTAAAAGTTTGAATGGTTTTGATTTAAATTTTACAGCTAATTGTTCAAGAATTACAAGCATTTGAACAGACGAACTGATCATGTTACAAAATTCTTAATAATCTTTAATGTCAAAGGAAGTCACTTTACAAAGAAACGTTTCGGTACAAAAAATGCAATAAACAAATTACCGGAAAGTGAATTACATCAAAAGAACTACAAAAATCTTCCATTCTCTCTGTTGTGAGTGTGATCAAACTACAAAAATTATTGAAAACAAAATAACAATGAAAAACAACACACCTTTTACCAAGTAAACATGTACACACAATTTATCAATAAACATTAATAAAAGATAATTATTTTCAAAGGTGACACACAGAAACAGGACGAGATTAGGTTTTCGGAAGACCCGAAAACAATCTTTCCTATTCCGCAAGCATAGTACAGGCGGTGTCTTATCGAGAGTACTAACAAATTATGGCCAGATTAAGAGTAACCAACATCTCACCCGCGGAAGACCCGCTAGTTAGGTGAACCCTGACTACCCCGCGAGTCCCACGTAACAAGCTTCCAGCACTGGAGGGTTTTCGAAGGTCAAAAATCAAAGTTTAATTTTGAATTGATCACACTCTAAAAAAAAACATACTAGCATTAACGCGAGAGGCTGTTTGTTATGTTGAGTCTTTTGTGACGAAGAAAATCTAGAAAGGAGAATTGGGTTCGGACAAGTACAGAGCAGCTAAGAAAACAAGGGACATACATAAAATACATAAACATATAAATTTTCAGTTTCAGTTTCAATAAAATACAATGGAAGAGAAAGTCGTGGACTTTAGGAAAAATGTACTCGTTTTTGCTCACGAATGACACAGAGCGATTCAAAAAGACATTTCCAGTTAATTTGATGTATTTCACAATTTCTTTAAAATCCTATTCTATTTTTAATCCTTCGAACTCAAGAGTATAAATTCCTTGAACTGAATCAAATAAAATTCAAGTTCCCAAAACTATCGGGTTTCCACGAATCTAAACTGCTTCTGCACGTGGCTTATCGGACGGTGGGCGAACACTGGTTGAATCCAGACGCTTACGTCACCGGAAAAACGCGTTACTTTAGGATTGTACAGAAAATAACTACTTTACATGAATCCGGAGTGACTTCCTTCTTAAGACAACAAATGACAAAAATTATTACATACCAAAAGGTGACAACACACAAGCGCTCCTACAAGAAGCCCTAAAAGAGTCACTACACTCCCGTCAAAGTCAATGGGTTAAAAAAAAAGAAAATTATTTACAAGATTTTGACAAACTACAAATTAACAAAACACAAAAATGAAAAATTAAAACAAAATAGGAATTAAAATTAACACTCGGAAAAATTTGGCGAAACGCACTCGATAACACAGCACCTTGGTAGTTCCGAAGTCGTACCAAAAATGATTGCCTCCGGCGTCGCCCGCCTCCTCCGCTGTGGCGGCGGTGAACTCCCCAGTCCACCAACTTCTTAACGCAGAAATCCCTGCGGTCGTTGTGGCGCGAAAAGTTTGAAATTTGAATTGGAAGTGGGACACTACAGTAGAATAGAAATGGTACAAATAAGGGCTAACTAGTGAAATAAAATCAATGGAATATTACAACTGGCATGTTTCTGAACTAAATCCTCGGCTGTGGAGAAATTGAGAAGCAAAATATGAAAATTAACCACAGACTACAAAGTGCAAAGAAAGTGAATTATTATGCGATTAGCAGATGATTTATAATTGAAACGGAAGTCACCAAACATACGGAGAGGAAGAAAAACATGGATTTTGACGAAGAGAGAAAAGATCAAGATTCAATTGAAAGAAATATCCTAGTTAATAAAAATCCAAGGTGTACCTAACTAAATTGGATGAATAGAGAAATGTTCAAAGTATTGAAGAAATATACATAAAAGCAGTAAAAAAATACATTAAAAAGGGACAAGTAGATTGTTGAGAACATCAAAAGAATATGAAGTTCAGAAGTGGTTAACAAAATAATGGACAACTCTGACGACAAGTAAGAACAGAAAGAAGAACACGCTAGGAAACCTGTGACATTGCAGCAAATAAGATTCTGTTTAAGATTTGGACAGAGGCAAAAAGGTTGACAGTGAGTAGAAAGGAGTAAAAAAAGATCGTGGCAGACCGAGAGAAGACTGCGCTTTTTTCTTACACTCGGACGAGGAACAAAATCAAATTGATGTAAATAGTGGCAAATACATCTTAAAAGAAACTTTCTGCATTTTCTTCTTTAGAAGTCTGGGTCTAATGTAAAGTTTTCTATGTTCTTACAATTGATCTAGGCTGTTTGAATTAGCTTCTCCATTTTGCCAGGTTTCTGGTGTCAGACTAGAAAAGTGTTAGTCACACGTTGGTAATTTTGATTTTGTCATTAGTGTTTGATCTTAAACCTATTGAAAACTATGTTATGCACACTGAGAATTGTATCAATATCGTTTAATTGTGGAGCTATAAATGATCGGTTTTACCGCATTCATATTGTGGGAGTCTCCACTTGATGTAGAAGAGCTTCGGCCTATTAAGGAATGACAGTTTCAACATTAAAAGACAGCAAAACGAAATCAAACTAGTGATGTAAGAACCTTGTCACAAAATTTAGCAACATACAAGAGAAATAACGTCTAAAACCTTTAAATTCACAAAACTTTGCATTCAAAGTTCTTTACTGACATTAACTATGATAATTTGGATTTGCCATTTGAAATTCGAGTAACGATCTACGTCATGATCTCTGATTGGTTCCATCCTGACGAGAGAGACAATACTGCATAAGCGTATCAGCGATAGGAATCAGTGCAATAGGTGGAGACGGAAATAAAAATTCTTGTTGCACATGTTTTGTGTAACGTATGTCCAAATTTCCATATGGTAACCGGATCAATTATTTTCCAAATCTCTGAGTAAAATACACTTGATTTTTAAAATGTCCCCAAAGAAAAAATCCAACGGAGTTAAATCAGGCGATCGAGCCGGCCAATGAACATGTCCACCTCGACCAATCCAACGATTGCCAAAATTTTCATCCAACCACCTTCCAAGTAGAACAGCAAAATGAATAGGAGCGCCATCCAGTTGAAACCACATGTTTATTCGTAAAGCTAGTGGCAATTCATCCAAGTGATCTTCTAGTTCATTATTAAAAAAATGTAAAAAATGTTGATGGTTCATACGATTTGGTATAACAAAAGGTCCAATTAGTCTATTGCCAATTATGCCTGCCCACAAATTGATTCCAAATTTACGCTGATGCCTGCTACTTCTAAAAACGTGCGGATTTTCGATTGCCCAATAATGATTGTTATGCATATTAAAAATTCCTTTCCCTGTAAATGTTGCTTCATCAGACCAAAGAATTTGATTAATAAAGTTATCATTGTGCTGCAGAAAGAAGCCACTGACATTATTGTACACGAGGTTCATAATCCCCTTCTTCTAACGCATGGACCCTTGTGTAGTGATAAGGATGGTACCGTTCAGTTTGCAGTATTCTCCCAACCAAACTACTGTTCACTCCAAATACTCTTGATATACCACGAATACTTTGGCCAGGAAAATTCTCAACATGTTCCAAAATAGCATCTTCTAGTTCTTGTACTTCTAGGACGACCAATTTCATATCGCGGACGTATTTGTCAACGATCTAGTCTTTGAAAGACATTTTTGTCTGGTAATCGACGAAGAGGGTAAAGCTCTGCATATTCTCTACTTGCAGCGGTAAAATTTCCATTACAACCGCCCAACACTGCGTACATGTCACAATATTCACCCACAGAATACAACATTTTGAAAATTTAAATAACACTTATCAAATGTCAACAAATTTTACGATAAAAGTGGTCCACTCAAATGTTTAGGTAAAATTATTTTTTCTACTTTGCGTTAACAATACTTTCATTGTGAAACGCAAACGCGTTTCACAATAAAAACAATTATTTTTATTATAGCACGCAAAACAGTAATTTTTTTTGGTTATGTTGGCTATGTTATTATGCCGACACTTAAACGTTGAATCAAAACCTCAATGATGATCATCATGATGATCACGAAAATGTGAATTTAGGAATAATGAATCAGAAGAAAAGCAAACGTTGTAATACCTAATTTTGCAAAATTAAACAGAAAACGTCAGTAATTATTTGAACTGAAATTTTGTCAGACAAATGACATTACCTCTTTTGTTACCAACCTATCTTGTCAAAAATCCCTAATCGAAAATAATTTCTTTCAAATGCAATTTTAAAATTTATTTACAATGCAAAGTAGAAAAAATAGTATATTACACTCATTTCATAAGACGACTTGTAGCACTTATTCTATTTGACCACTCCTCGCTGCGCTCGTCGTGGTCAAAACTCATTCGTGCTACAATACTCGCCTTATGAAATACGTGTAATAATGTACTATTTAAACATTACATAGCAACGCAAAAATACCTTGCCACACTAATTTAAGAAGGTCTCTCATTGGTCAGACTTATTGATGTGTAGCTCGAAAACTTCATTAATGAACACAATTTTTAAAGCAAAATTTTTGTGTGAAGAATTCAAGGAAACATTTTATGAGAAGTTAGTGCGCACCTTTTGGGACACCTGTATAAAAGTTTGGGAGGTACGACATTAGGTCCCATTTTTGACCACACACAAAATTGTCTAGCGTCTACCAGTCTTCGATTGCGGAAGGCCCATAATTTCGACGCCTGAAAACAAAGAAGCTAACTGTACAGTACACTTTTTGCATATTAAAAAAGAGGAAGTGTGGGGTGTATGTCCGGTAGTAAATGGTGGTACCTAGCGGTTTACACGTGTCAAGCATGTCTCTGCAACCGGAAATTAGCTGTGAATACAAATCACGACGTGTTGATCCTGACACGAGAGTTATGTGTCCACTCAATAGAAAAATCCCCTTGGACCCCATGGCGACAATTTTCATCGCGCACGTTTCCAAAAAAAAACATTAAATATTTGTGACAGTAGAGCCACCTGCCGAGTTAAAATGATTCACTAAATTAGTACATCGGGATTTCTTAATATTTCTTGTCTCGCGGAATATTTTACTGCCGCACATGTCTACGCTGTCAACATGAAAGTGCATGACTACGACTTTGTTAACTTTATGAGAACACGCGTTGAACAAGAAGTGTACACAAATATGTTTTGAATATTTGTCAAATGGGAAAAAGTCTAAAAGAAACCCTCCGGTGTACACATATCCAGTATTTATGTTTTGTCACGTTCAGAATGCGAATGGTTTTTTTCAAAGTCGAGGAGTCAACGAAAGCTCGCTCGCACGTGGAAAAAGTACAAACAGATTCTTTCTGCGGGCGTTTTCTGTTGGATTGTTGGCGATTGCTCCTGGCGAAACGCTAATTAGCTTGTTTTACTGACTGTCTCTTTCGATGGATTGTCACGTACAAAATCATCGCTGAAATTTGCGAGTTCCTCAGTGTTACATTTCTAAAATTTCAGTTCATAATGAGGAGTAGAAAATACCCGAAAGTTTCTCTGTCAATTTGTTTTTGAAATATTTAGTTAGTTTTGAAGTTTTCAGAAGTATTTTTGACACATAAGAAAGATTCATTAAGGATTAAAAAATTAAGATTTTTTTGGGATTTTCTGAAGATGCTTTTTAAAACGATTTGGGATACTAATTGCCAATGAATAAAATTTTGATTTTTCTAGAACGCCAGTTCCAAAGCATTCAACTTACTATGACACTTTGTGACTTCTTGTAAATATGTATAAGAAATTTATGTTTCTAAATTTTTTTCGTAATTCAACAATGAGAAAAATCAGATCTAATAAATAAATAATAATAAATCAATATTATGATTGATGATTATTGTCAACAATTTTTGTCTGTTTTTGAAAAATCATAAAAAATAATCAACTGCTTAAACCTTCTTTTCTTCAAAAACGAAGCAAATTGTTTTCTGCTGTCATCAATAATTTTATTGTTGTATAAAATCGCTTATTGTTCAATCAAACGAATACAAAGAAACATTCCAATAATTTAGACTTGCTACAAATTTTGTATTTTCTCCTTTTTGTAAACGTAAATTGACCATTGTTGAATTTAATTATTTTAATAACACACACGATGAAACGTAAAACAATGGTTTTGTTTGAAACAATAAATAGAATTTATTAATTCATCAATTTTTTCTCCGTTATTGAGAGATTACTTTAATTTTGTTGTCACCAAAAACTAATTTTTGATTTTAAACGATTCCAGATAATGTAAAAAAATTGACAAAATAATGGAAAACGTTTAATAAAAGGAAGATTTTCAAAAACTGAAAAACTAAAAAATTTAGAAACACTTGTAGAATTTAAACAATCTAAACGATCTACAGTACAGTTCACCAAACGCTCTAGTGCGGTTATGGCTTTGACTTTTTAAATCGTTTACAGCCACCTTACCGCAAACTCCTATAAACATAATAACGCTCAAGTGGTTGAGTCTCATCTGCCTTGAAATGAACCGTAATAAATATTTTTACCCAGCTGGTCAGTCTTACCAATCGAAACAATGAAATTCCTCAAAGTAGCTAGCGTTTATCATTCTGATAGAGCAGTTATTTGAAAGTTTAGGTACAATTACAATTATTTTTAATCATATGAATACAGGAATTTTTTTTAAAATGATTCTTTTTCATGATAATTCATTATCAACATTAATTTATATAAAGCGATGAATGATTATAAATTATCATTAATTTTTGAAACTATCTGATTTTAGACGTCCATTTTTTGATTGCTATACTTAATAGAGCTGACCGATAACAATAATCAAGACACAACATTCAAAACACGTTTAGGAATTCTGGATTACCGGAAATTTCAATGTTTTTTCGGCATATTAGATCTTTGACTCTCATAAAACTGCAAAGAAAGGGCTAATGAGGGGATGAGATTTTCTTGGACAGTGGATAAAAATGGATGATATAATCTAATTATCTCAGGTATATAAACTCACCAAGACGTCAAGTTTTTGGGACTTTCCAGTTTCTTTTATTATGTCGGTTTAAAATTAAAGTAAAAGGGCAAATGTGGGGGTGAGAATTTACTTTAGTGCTTACACTTTTGAAAAGAATCAGTTTCTAGTAAAATTCAGCTTCGTCAACGTGTGTCTTTTCTTTTTTCTGTATTTTTTTTGGTTCCTGAATTTCGAGTTCGAATTTCAAACAGTCTTTCTCTAGACTAACAATAGCAGATCCTTATTTTCATAAAGGTATGTTTTATATATAATTAGAACTACATTTATTATAATTAAAGAATCATTATGTGGAGACATTGGAATCACAACGAATTTGATCTTCAAGAAAATGGCGACAACATGGAATTTATCGAAATCGATGAGGTGGTTCAACCACAGGATGAGAACTTTAATGGAGATGTTGAAGTAATTGGCGTTGAAGATGTTGAACCCGAAGTAGATATCGGGGCTACACCTCGTATGTCTCGTATGCATTTACCACCGGAAGCTAAAGAAATAGTTTTAAATGTATACGAATATCTTAAAAATAAATGAAACAGAATAATTGGCTAATTGGCTATCTTGTTATAGTTTACGTGAGATAATAAGATTATTCCACAAGTTTACTGTGTCAATCAATCGAGTTATAAGATAATTATTATAATTTTATTTGTAAGTTTCATATAATTGCACTTCAAGTCGTATTTTGAGGAATTTCATTGTTTCGATTTGTAAGACTGGCCAGCTGGGTAAAAATATTTATTACGGTTCATTTCAAGGCAGATAAGACCCAACCACTTGAAGGTTATTATGTTTATGAGGGTTTGCGGTAAAGTGGCTGTAAACGATTTAAAAAGTCAAAGCCATAACCGCACTAGAGCGTTCGATGAACTGTATGTCTCCGGATTGAGTTCACAAGAAAAAAGTTTATTTTCCATTTTACAAAAAAATGACAAAGAAAAAACATTTTGTGCTTATTTCAAAACAGATAAATCTGCAATTAAAATTTCAAAATTATTAGTTTGTACTCTTAAAATTAATTTTTTCATTATTTTTTTTTATAAAATTTTGTAATCGTATTTAAATAATAGCAGGCTGTGGATTCACAATATCAAATAGGGCGTTAAAGATTAAAGAAAAATGTACCCAATAATGTGTAAGTATTAAAAAATTGGAAAAAAATGCAATTGCATCCTTAACAATGATTGAGAAAATTCGAAACAGTCTTAAAGAATTACGAGTTAGAATTGAACTATGTGCAAAAACAGGTAATGGGTCAATCAAATAGTAGAAATTGGTTTGAGTTAAGGAACAAATTTCATTCCTTTGACATTTTTTGCAAAATTAAAAATAAAAAAGTTCTTCGTTATTTTTTGTTTTTTTCCATTTTAAGAACACAGCTTGATAATATTAAAGTTTTAATTAAAGATTTATTTATTTTAAATTAAGCAAAAAATATTATTCCTTTGTCATTTTTTTGTAAAATGAAAAATAACGTTTTTTTTTCCACTTGTGAACTCAATCCGAGGACATATAGTATATGAAAACGTCTAATATCTAAAATCAAGGAGATCTAAAGTGGCCTTCGAACCTAAGTATTCATACATACCTAGAAGATTAACTCATAGAATCCAAAAATTTATAGGTTTTAGAAGATCCAAAAAAAAAAAAAATTTAAGCAAAAAAAAAACTAGTTTAGCTTTATTTTCGCACCTGTTTTGATCCTGAATTGATGTCTCGACACTTAATAGTGTAATTACGATCTTGCACTCGTATCTAACATTAAATGCGATCAATAAAACTTTTATTACGTTTGTTATGTTAACCATCACAAGAGAACAAGCAGCTCGAAGTTTTTCTTTTCCCGAACGATTTGTCACTTCCCTCTCCACATTCTAAATTTCCTTCTCAATCCATCTAACACCTTGTATAGAATTGTTCCCTAAAGTTGACAGCAACTTCTTTACTCCCACTCATGAATAGACAGTCATCCCTGAAACTCGTAATAAAAACATCTGTAAATCTTCACTCTACAATTCTCGTAATGTCCATATCTCTTTTAGTGTCCCATTGACAAGAACCCTAATTGTTGAACTAATGCCCATCCGCTGGGTTGACCAATAATGGAACTGAGACCACCCAAGTTTTGACGTAGCAAGTCATACATTAAAGTGAATAAATCCGACGATAAATCCCCTTGTGTGACATTAGGAAAATGTTAATTTGTCTGTAAGTTTCATTGATAAAGAAGTCCTCGCGTGAACTGAGTTTTCACAAATACGACTATTTGATGATCGTTAAAATGTTTGAGCGGCTTTTGTTCCTATTTCCGACGGATTTAATGAGGAATGAAGGAATCTGAAAGCTCATTAAGGCTCGAGCGGTGGCGACTGAAAGGGCGAGGTTTTACGGGGAACGAGGAGACAACAATCGTTAGTAAATGAAAAATTTAAACACATGCGAGGATGTTGCATTCTGTTGTATTTTGGTAAATTTAGCGTGCGATGAACTATTGCAACATTGGTGTATTACTGGTTGTAGTGCTATCAACATTTTAATAAGCAACAATCGGAATTAAAATTTATACTTTATTCGGTTAGCTAAAAACACGGTAATGCTTTTTGTTTTATCGGTGAACAACGTATAGTTTTTATTTAATGTACGAAGTGTGTACAAAATTGTTAAAGGGTGTGGATTTTTTATGGGTAATTTCAAAGAAACTCTAGTATCTTTTTCACTGAAAGTTGAATTTTGGTGTCTTTACCTCTTCAGGCAATCTAAAATTCTAGGGAGCTAAAACTTTTATTTCGAAGAAGTTTTAGAACTTTGGTTTAGAATTCTCAATATCTTAATCTCATGTTTTCAGAGCTCCCCGATTTAAAAATTATTCAAATTTTAATTTTAATTAAATATTCTGCTTTTTTTGGTAAATGTAATTTTAAAATGCTATTTTTTTATGTATTTAAGTTGAGTTAATTATCTGGATTCTATATGCCGGGTGTTCCGCCGATTGCTGAACATATGAAAATTTAGTAGAACCTCGCTATCCGACCCCTGCGGAACCAATAAAGCACGTGTTTTTCATAGTTAAACGTAACATTAACATTAAAAAAATGTTGTCTTCTCGTGATGCGATACATATTTTGAACAAAATTTATTAAAAAGAGTCAAAAATACGACCGTTTTGAACCAAGTTAAAATAAAAACAATACCAAATTAAAGCAAACACCTTTTAAATAGGAGAGGTTTCCTTGATTTCAATTTCCCAGAAATTTGAAGCTGCACGTGGCACTCGATTTAAGGATTTCTCAAAAATATTGTTTGCTTCCGACTCTGCGAGGTTTTACTGTAACATAAGAGTTTGAATTTAATTTTTTCCTGCTCTCTCAAACCTCTAAATTAAATTCGAATAAATGTGGATTGTGCTTTAAGGGGCTCTTAATTCGAAAGCCATTTTTAAGATCCAATGTGATCTTCATTTCACAGTCACACAACCTTCGAAATTTTGAGTAGAAATTTCTTTTTTTTACTAATGACGTCATAACATCAAATTATTAAAATAATTATCAGAACAAGAATTCTCTAAAGCACATTCACTAAATTTAATTTGAAAGTTTGAGGGGACAGAATAAAAATAAAGTTCAAATTTCCATGCTATGGTTAGCAATCCGCGACAGACGTGGTATATTTAGAGTCAGTATATCCTTTAGACTATGTACTCTTTACCAAAGAGCATTTAAAGAGCGTTTATTTATTTTTTTTATAATTCAGTTGATGAGATTTGCTGAATTCTTTGAATTCTCTGGAGTCTTAGAATCCTCTGATTTTTTTTTAATTTTTAAAATCTCATTATTTGAATTTTCCAGTTTACCTTTTTTCAGGCCTTAAATAGAATCCCAAAATTATTATTTTTATTTAGCTTTCGAGAGCTAAAATAATTCAGTTGATGAGATCCTCCGGATTCTTTGGATTCTCTGGAGTTTTTGGATCCTCTGATTTTTTCAATTCTTAAAATTTCTAAATTTATTTTGTCAGATATCTACGATGTTAAATAATCTGGATCCTATCGATTCTACCATTTTTCTACACTCCTGTGATTTCTTTTTGTCTATTACTGATTTCAAAAAAGTTACAAATTTTCTTTAATTTTGAGTTTTTGGACACCCAAATTTAGAATTTTTGAAACATTATTTCAATTTTCTAGTTTACTGTTATTCAGGCCTTAAATAGAATATTAAAATTATTATTTTTATTTAGCTTTCGAGAGCTAAAATAATTCAGTTGATGAGATTCTCTGGATTCTTTAAATTCTCTGGAGTTTTTGGTTCCTCTGATTTTTTTCAATTCTTAAAATCTCTTAAATTTTTTTGTCAGATATCTACGATGTTAAATAATTTGGATCCTATCGATTCTACCATTTTTCTACACTCTGTGATTTATTTTTGTCCATTTGATTACTGATTTCAAAAAAGTTACAAATTTTCTTTAATTTCGAGTTTTGGACACCCAAATTCAGAATTTTCCAGTTTACCGTTTTCAGACCTTAAATAGAATCCTAAAATTATTATTTTTATTTAGCTTTCGAGAGCTAAAATACTTCAGTTGATGAAATTTTCTGGATTCTTTGGCTTCTCTGGAGTTTTTGGATCCTCTAATTTTTTTCAATTCTTAAAATCTCTAAATTTATTTTGTCAGATATCTACGATGTTAAATAATCTGGATCCTATCGATTCTACCATTTTTCTACACCCCTGTGATTTATTTTTGTCTATTGGATTACTGATTTCAAAAAAGTTACAATTTTTTTTTAATTTTGAGTTTTTGGTCAACCAAATTCAGAATTTTTAAAACATTGTTTCAATTTTATAGTTTACCGATTTTCAGGCCTTAAATAGAATCCTAAAATTATTTTCTCTTTTTAGCTTTCGAGAGCTAGAAGCTAATTTTTGACTGTGTAGACAATTCGAAATACTTGACCCTAAAATAATTTGGCGAAGTTTGAAGTTAAGAAAAATATTCGATTAAAACTTAACCTAAACAAAAAATCTGAAAACAATTAATTTAAGAAAGAATTGATCATTCACAATGGAATTTTTGATACGTTTCAACTTAAATTTTGATGAAAAACTACTAAATTCTAGTTCCAAAATAACTGAAAATGTCGCTTTTTTTGTTAATGTTTATACGAATTATCAATACGTAAAACAACCGCCACAATCCCAAACAAAACTACCACAAAACGATAGGCGAGAGTTTAGTGTTTCGTCGATTTATTTCTGTCCGCCCCCGAGTGGAAATAACGTCCTAGCAAATTTATTTGAAAAGAGAATGAAGCAACCCGTCATTATTCATGGACGGTATGTGACTGTACGTTATAACAGATGGGGTTATAAATTTTACGATTTCTTAATGACTCCAGCTGAAATATGTGTTATTTACATCTTTCATTCCGGAGTTTTTGATCCATTTTTCACTTGGCTATTAAATTATTTGAAATAATGATCGAAGAAAGTCATTATTTATCCAGTTCGGGCTTGATGGATGTATTTGGAAACCAGACATTGCTGACTGTGTGACGCGACGTAGAAATTTCTATCTGGAATAATTATTATTTTCGTTCAACTCGGAGGATTCTTGCAGATGCTTCGGAAATGTTGAGAGGACATTTTTGTTGTCGGCTCTGTCTATATACGGTGACAAATTACGTGATATATAGCGCACATTAAAAATATAATGCAGCACATTACGTGCATTTACAACTAAAAGAGCTCCTATCTTGTGAAAGTCGCAAACACGAACAAGGAAGTTCAAGAGTTGAACTCGTTATCTGAGATGTTTCGATGATGAATTTTACAGGAAAATCTACATCAACACAAAGCCGACTTTTGCCGGTATAAATCCACCAGAAAATAACATAGAGTTAAATATTTCATCTCAATTAAAGCTTCTGATAGTTTCTATTTTAAGACTTATTAACTAGGCGAATATACAAAATTTTTGCTTTTCATAAAATCTTTGTTTAGTAACGTCGCAGCATCCCGCTTCGTTTCGACTTTTCACTTTCATAGCCAATATATTAACGAGCCGCTTGTCCAGCGAATGTAAAAAACAGAGTCCCCCAAAAGTTGCCTAATTGATGTGTCGTTTTTGTTTTGCTTAATACGAGTCCAGGACATGGTTTGGCCATTAAAACGTCCAGTATATCGCAGTCCGATCTGTCCTAGATAGATGATGGTTCGTAAGACAAATGAAGCGCGACCAGGACCAATAAGCACCTTAGAACCGACCAAGGGGTGACAGTTCGTACCATCATCGGCTTACCTTTCATTAAACTACCAGTACGATTTTCGTCCATTTTATCAGTGGTCCCAAGTCTTATCTCTTCTCGACAAGCACCAAGTCTGCTTTTGTCGACTGTCAAATTAATTACCTCCATAACGATGGTACTGAAGGATTGTAAATTTAGCGGTCATGATCCTGTAGGGTGGCAGGTATAATAACAAATGAAGTATTTGGTCCGTGGTGGCGCCAGACTGGGGGTTTAATGAAGGTCCGGCAACCCGAGTCCAGCGGTCCGGTGCGGTTCCGGTTATTAGACTCAGCGAACCGCGAATCTCATAAACTATGGACAACGAAAAGGTGTATTGTAACCGGACTCTAAAGCGATGAGCTACGCTCGTAAATTTTTTTACGGCTACTAATACAGGTTGCAAAGGCGCCATATTTATTGGAGAAAGATGACGCAAAAGGCGACAATTTCAATTAAACCGCTAGCAGGCACAAAAACATTTTAAAGAATCAGTTTTTAAGAAAAGCAAATTAAATTTTCTTCCACTTTTTTACATGTTTGTTTAAATTTTGTCATATTTACTTAATCTTTTAAGTTTTACTTTTTTTATTTTTTTTTTATCCGATTTAGCTAGATTCTCTGAATTTTTTCGAATACTTTTTACATTCGTTCAAAATTCTGCTCAATTTTCCATCGATTTTCCAGAATTTGTCTAGATTCTTTCTTGGTCATTCTAGAGGCATAAATTATCATAAATTAAGTAGTTATTCTTTTCTTTTATATTCTCGAATTCTCAAACATTCTTTGGTGTTCTAGAATATTTAGATTTTCTTTTTTGGATTTTATTAATTTTTTAGACATTGCAAAACGATAGGTTAAGTTTCCGTTGGACTAGATTATGCAACTTTAGGTCTTCTCTAGTTTCTGAAAATCAGATAAGATTTTAGATTTTCTTTGGTCTCTTAATTTTTCTTTATATTCTTTCTGCAATAGATTTTGCTTAGTCTTGATAATTTCTTTGAATCGATTTGTGTTTTCTGTTCACAGTGCAGAATGAGTTCTGTTAATGAACTTTTGATTTTTGTGTTTGACCTACAAATAAAAAATTCTAGAATTCTTATTCTTTGTTCTAAAATCATGTAATTTGGTATGAGTCTTAAAATTGTCGGATTTGTCGAATTTGATAGACAGTTTAGCCTTTAGAGTTGGATCTAGAAATGACAAATTCTAGATTTCTTTCTAGAAATAACAAATTTTGGATTTCTTTTGAATTAGACTTTTCATTTTTTAGATTTTCCAGTTTCGAGTGTCTAAATTTATATTTTTCAGTTTATTATACAGATTTGTTTTCATTTTTTTCTTCAAATTTGATAGACAGTTTAGCTTTCAGAGTTGGATCTAGACATTATAAATTCTAGTTTTTTTCATAGAACTGTCAAATTTTAGATTTCTTTTGAATTAGTCTTTTTATTCTTTAGATTTTCCCATTTCGAGTGTCTAAATCTATATTTTTCAGTTTATTATGCAGATTTGTTTTCATTTTCTTCTTTGAATTTCATAGACAGTTTAGCTTTTAGAGTTATTGGATCTAGAAATGACAAATTCTAGATTTCTTCCTAGAAATGACAAATTTTGGATTTCTTTTGAATTAGACTTTTCATTTTTTAGATTTTCCAGTTTCGAGTGTCTAAATTTATATTTTTCAGTTTATTATACAGATTTGTTTTCATTTTTTTCTTCAAATTTGATAGACAGTTTAGCTTTCAGAGTTGGATCTAAACATTATAAATTCTAGTTTTTTTCATAGAACTGTCAAATTTTAGATTTCTTTTGAATTAGTCTTTTTATTCTTTAGATTTTCCCATTTCGAGTGTCTAAATCTATATTTTTCAGTTTATTATGCAGATTTGTTTTCATTTTCTTCTTTGAATTTCATAGACAGTTTAGCTTTTAGAGTTATTGGATCTAGAAATGACAAATTCTAGATTTCTTCCTAGAAATGACAAATTTTGGATTTCTTTTGAATTAGTCCTTTTATTCTCTAGATTTTCCTGTTTCGAGTGTTTAAATCTATATTTTTCAGTTTATTATGCAGATTTGTATTCATTTTCTTCTTCGAATTTGATAGTTTAGCTTTTAAAGTTGGATCTAGAAATGACAAATTTTAGATTTCTTCCTAGAAATAACAAATTTTGGATTTGTTTGGAATTAGACTTTTTATTTTCTAGATTTTCCAGTCTCGAGTGTCTAAAGTTATATTTTTCAGTTTATTATGCAGATTTGTTTTCATTTTTTTCTTCGAATTTGATAGACAGTTTAGCTTTCAAAGTTTGATCTAGAAATTATAAATTCTAGTTTTTTCCTAGAATTGTCAAATTATAGATTTCTTTTGAATTAGTCTTTTTATTCTTTAGATTTTCCCATTTCGAGTGTCTAAATCTACATTTTTCAGTTTATTATGCAGATTTGTTTTCATTTTCTTATTTAAATTTCATAGACAGTTTAGCGTTTAGAGTTATTGGATCTAGAAATGACAAACTTTGGATTTCTTTTGAATTAGTCCTTTTATTCTCTAGATTTTCCTGTTTCGAATATCTAAATCTATATTTTTCAGTTTATTATGCAGATTTGTTTACATTTTCTTCTTCGAATTTGATAGACAGTTTAGCTTTTAAAGTTGGATTTAGAAATGACAAATTTTAGATTTCTTCCTAGAAATGACAAATTTTAGATTTCTTTTGAATTAGTCTTTTTATTCTGTAGATTTTCCTGTTTCGAGTGTCTAAATCTATATTTTTTAGTTTATTATACAGATTTGTTTTTATTTTCTTCTTCGAATTTGATAGACAGTTTAGCTTTTAAAGTTGGATTTAGAAATGACAAATTTTAGATTTCTTCCTTCAAATGACAAATTTTGGATTTCTTTTGAATTAGTCCTTTTATTCTCTAGATTTTCCTGTTTCAAATATCTAAATCTATATTTTTTAGTTTATTATGCAGATTTGTTTACATTTTCTTCTTCGAATTTGATAGACAGTTTAGCTTTTAAAGTTGGATTTAGAAATGACAAATTTTAGATTTCTTCCTAGAAATGACAAATTTTAGATTTCTTTTGAATTAGTTTTTTTATTCTTTAGATTTTCCCATTTCGAGTGTCTAAATCTATATTTTTCAGTTTATTATACAGATTTGTTTTTATTTTCTTCTTCGAATTTGATAGACAGTTTAGCTTTTAAAGTTGGATTTAGAAATGACAAATTTTAGATTTTTTCCTTCAAATGACAAATTTTGGATTTTTTTTGAATTAGTCCTTTTATTCTCTAGATTTTCCTGTATCGAATATCTAAATCTATATTTTTCAGTTTATTATGCAGATTTGTTTACATTTTCTTCTTCGAATTTGATAGACAGTTTAGCTTTTAAAGTTGGATTTAGAAATGACAAATTTTAGATTTCTTCCTAGAAATGACAAATTTTAGATTTCTTTTGAATTAGTCTTTTTATTCTGTAGATTTTCCTGTTTCGAGTGTCTAAATCTATATTTTTTAGTTTATTATACAGATTTGTTTTTATTTTCTTCTTCGAAATTGATAGACAGTTTAGCTTTTAAAGTTGGATTTAGAAATGACAAATTTTAGATTTCTTCCTTCAAATGACAAATTTTGGATTTCTTTTGAATTAGTCCTTTTATTCTCTAGATTTTCCTGTTTCAAATATCTAAATCTATATTTTTTAGTTTATTATGCAGATTTGTTTACATTTTCTTCTTCGAATTTGATAGACAGTTTAGCTTTTAAAGTTGGATTTAGAAATGACAAATTTTAGATTTCTTCCTAGAAATGACAAATTTTTGATTTCTTTTGA
Organism: Gnatocerus cornutus; assembly: GCA_029298725.1. Classification (NCBI taxonomy): domain Eukaryota; kingdom Metazoa; phylum Arthropoda; class Insecta; order Coleoptera; family Tenebrionidae; genus Gnatocerus; species Gnatocerus cornutus. Next base: position 4,195,145 of record CM055510.1, read on the forward strand.
ATTAGTTTCTTTATACTCTCTAGATTTTCCTGTTTCGAATGTCTAAATCTATATTTTTCAGTTTATTATGCAGATTTGTTTTTATTTTCTTCTTCGAATTTGATAGAAAGTTTAGCTTTTAGAGTTATTGGATCTAGAAATGACAAATTCTAGATTTTTTTCTAGAAATGACAAATTTTGGATTTCTTTTGAATTAGTCTATTTATTCCCTAGATTTTTCTGTTTTGAGTGTCCAAATTTATATTTTTCAGTTTATTATGCAGATTTGTTTTCATTTTCCTCTTCGTATTTGATAGACATTTTAGCTTTTAGAGTTGGATCTATAAATGACAAATTCTAGATTTCTTCCAAGAAGTGACAAATTTTAGATTTCTTTTGAATTAGTCTTTTTATTCTCTAGATTTTCCTGTTTTGAGTGTCTAAATCTATATTTTTCAGTTTATTATGCAGATTTGTTTTTATTTTCTTGTTTTCATGTCTTTCGATTTTTTAATATATTTTTATAGATTGTCTCAGTATCTTCTCAAGCATGTTTATAAATCCTCTTAGTTTCTTTTTGAGTAAATTCGTTTCAAGTCTTGCTTAAATTTTTCTTCCATTTTCATTTCTTATATTTTTGAATTAAAATTGCAATAAAAGAAAAGTGTAAAGTCGAGGTCCCCGGGGCGTCCTCCCTTAAATCCGTCTCTGATCAGTGTCGTCGTTCTACTTAAACTTTGCCAAAGAACTCAAAAAATGTTTTAGATATTTCATACAATGCTAATTAGGTCAAGAATTTAGCTAAATTTGCCTCACCAATATCCGAAAAAAACCGCAAAATTTGCCTGGAAAATTTGAAATATTTGAAAACGATGGCACTCTGTTAAAAATTTATCATTGATTGAACAAATTCTTGACAAGATCGATACACGTCAATGCACAGATGCAACGTTGTGAATAATTATGTGAAAATCAATTATAACAACGATTTATCAAGCATTTCTCGAGTCTGAGCGTCACCCTGATGTCGCAGCATCAATCATAACCTGTTTTAATCACGATTATAATTTTGTAGCGACTTTATGAAATATTTAAATAACATCTGCTGTAAACGAATTAATTACGAAAAATCAAAATCGCATCTAGCTGCGCGTCTCTGAGCATTTTGCCAAACTAAATGAAAACATCCCTGGTGGAAGACACCCGGGATGGTTCTTCTGGGTCAGCTACAATTGTGTGAAACACAAGACCTCATGCAGAGAGGCCACCGTGAAATTTCTGTAGGAAAATGTTTGTCAACAGAGATTTCTTGTGTAAATACACAAACAATAATGTCAGAGCCGGGATAGTCGGGCCTTACATAAGAATAATAGCGCGACTGACAGAGAATGATGACTTTCTGCAGTTAAATAGGATGACAACCTAATTTAAACGGCTTCCTGTGAATAGTTTTGGGAGCTAGAGATGAAATTGTTGTAAAAATGAAGATGTTCGAACGTGGTAATTACCCGTAAAGATGATTAAATTTGCGGTCGTCATATTATGGTGCCTGTTCGCATGTTACCAAGTGGGCGGTAAATGGTCATGTAGTTCGAGTCGTTATCTTTGCAACTGCTACACGCCAGGAAGTCTCTTTTTGCTCCACCCTCTGTCACTTTTGTAAATTTCACGGAAACAAGAATATTCCACAAACCGATGAACGAAAAATGAGCCTTCAAGTGAGATTTATTGCGGTCGTGATAGCATTGCAAAAATATCAAATTAGTTGGGGAATAGTACGACATTCTTTCTGGTACCAATCGTCCGATTAGTTCCACGAATCTAATTCCAATAATTTATACACTTAGCTTTAATGTTGAAAAACAGATCATTAACTGCTCACTAAAAGCTTTTACTATGCCATCGCGGTTATCATTATCTCCTTTGAGCAATAAAAATACTGTTCACATATGTTAAATTTATTATGTTATTAACTCAAAAGTGGCAGTAAAAGCTGGCCATATGAAACCAGATTCTCCAATATAAAGCTTTACTACCGGCTTCGGAAGAGAATACGTTTTGATCACGATTCTCGTACACAACAGAGATAATGTCTTTGCATTCAATAACTCGACCATAATATGTTTTGATGCCTCCGATTCACTACCTTCGACTTGTTCTTGATAGCACGAGGTTTACTTGTTTGATAAGTATCAAATTTAGTTCATGTTGTCGTCTTTATCGGAAACTAGTGGAAATAAGAGACGAGTTTTATTACAAGCAATAATGTTACGTGTTTTGATATCGAAATTAAGAACAGCTTGTTAATGGACGGCGGACTTGATTATCATTTCTGTGGAATTTGTTATGGCTTTAAATTAGTGTTCAATTAACGCAGAAAATATGTTCTTGATAGACGGTCCTTAAAAAGCCTTGCCTTATTAGAATAAATCGGTTTTGTTAAATGGGAGAAAACAAAACCACAGTTGATATTATGTATTTCTATTAAAAATATTTCTTCTAACTTCTAATAAATCCATGGACCTAATTGGAGTAAGGACGCCTTTCAAAGTCTAGCCACAAAAATTATTATCAACATCAAGGTACGAAACATTTGCAGTGCTACAAACAGGGGAACATCTTCTGTTTTTTTGTACATTTTCATTTCGGATGTCACGCCTACTTTGTTTATTTTTTGTCAGTTGAGGCACGGGGCGCGTGAGAAAATACTGGGTCTATTAAAATGAGACATCCATACACTACTGTAGTCTGTTCTGCGATACAACGATGAAAAACTCCATGCTCAGTTGGTTTTTTGAAATTTCAAGTCATGTCTTTAACTGAAGAAACAGCAATTGACGCTGTCAAACTGAGAATTTTGTGCCAATTTTAATGAAAGATCTTCACAAGGCCATTATGTTTGAAGTTGAAGACAATTTCCATCCAATAACTTCAAAATTGGCAGCTGTCAAAGTGACAATTAAGGACACGCCATAAAATTAGAAACGTAACTGAGGATGAGTTTGTTATTTAATGGCCGATATAAGATTGTTCTACTGCTTTATTAACTGATTGTGAACAAAGTTTGATTGGCAATATCAATAGTAGATTTTTAGAATTCATTACACATTTTTCTGAAATTCTTTTTAGATTTTATACTGATACATGTTTTATGTTTTCAGTACATTTTACTCACTTAAATTTAAAGCTAAATACTGATTTTTTCTATATCCATTTAAGTTTTTATCAAGATCTAATGATTAATTCTGGAGAAATCGGCAGAAACTTCTATGTACTCTGCAAAACTCATCCAAAAATCACCTAAATTTGAACTTAAATGACGATTTTTTCTTAGTTTTTCTGGATTTTATTATAATTTTCTAAATTCTGTTTTAATTTGTTTTTCATATTTCGATTCTGTTTAGTTCTCTTTTTTTGAGTTTTCTAGATCTTTAGATTCTACAGGGTGTTAGATAACTTTAAGGTTATATAAGTACTAATGGCTGATCAAGGAAGATAAACTATGTTTCTGTAATTTATATTTACTTTAATTTTAAGACAGAGTTTGCTTTTTTGCAGTATCAGTTTTGACAGTTTACATTTTTTAATTTCAAAATAAATAGAGCGTTTCGATATTTCTAATATTGCAGGGGTCTTACCGTTTCAGACCAAAAAGACGATTCTAATTTTATCTGCTTTAGATACTATAGACATAATAAGTGACTATTGACAACTTATCAGCCCTTTAAGGTTATAAACGCCAGCAAGAATAATGACAATAATGCACCATCATTCATTTCATTAAACAGACGACTTACATTCTTGAATTTTACAATTAATTGAGAATATCTTTTTGATTAGTTTAATTAAAAGCCATCCAGTTCTTAAATCAAAGACTTTAGCGAAGATAAAACAATACAGCACCACTTCTCCGACCTCACTAACCTACTAGCCGAAATAAAAGTACTCATTTACATAACACCCTGTATGTACGTTGTAGCAAGTTCTCAATGTGTTCTCAAACTGCCCCAAAATCTTGAAGTCTTTTTCCTAAAAACCCTGCACCCTGACCCTAATCAAGTCGGCAAACTTTTGTAAATGTGTAATTTAGCATTCCAATGATGAAAGCTAAGGGCCTGATTGCATGTTGTCTTGCGGCATTGCAAATCAGAGTTGCGTCTTAGCAACCCCATCAAACTCATGCAATAAGTGTTCAATTTAGATTTTTCTTTTGTAAAAAAAATTTGTTAAGGTAAATTTGAAAACAACTATCACTGACAGTTACATCCTTATTTAATGTGATAATACTTGCAATTTTGCCAGTTGTTGTTCAAATCTTTTGCATTTCAAAATTAAAAGACTTTCAAATTGCAATGCAATGGTTACAAAATAAATTAGCACATTTTAAGAATTTAGAATTAAGGGGTGGTCAAAGGAATTCTAACACTAAATTACAAGGTTTTATATTCCCAAGATAAATTAAGCTAAATCTTAAACACCACGAAACTTAGTTGGAATTCAAAACAGAATATAGAAAACATTTGTTATATGAGTATCTATTTTTTAAGATATTTATTAAAAAAAATTAAAAACTTTTTGTCGAAGAATCAAAATGCTAAAAAAGAATTGGATCAAAATTATTAAAGTAATGTTAAATCAAGTGCAACAAATTTGGTGTAAACGTAGTTTGCCACTGCGCCGACATAATTTTGAAAACTAACTTGATATAACAGCGTTTTTTTGCAAATTTTAAACAAAATTTGAAGTAGATTTAAAATTAAAACCCAAATATTTGTATCACCGATATGTTAAAAAAAATCGCTTAAAATTATATTTCTTAGACGTAGCGACGCAAAACAAACCATGATAAAAAAATTTTTGCGTCAAGTTCGGTACATTTTTTTAAACGTTTAAAGGTAACTTTGTATTCGGGCGCGTAGTTTGCCGGAATGCGGGGCATTCAAAGGGCCGCGTTTATGCCAGGGCACAGAGGAATTTTTTTTAAATAAGCCCAAAATTCGCTTTTATTTATTTATTATTCTTGGTCTACTTTTTCTTTAAATAAAATTTTCAGCATGAACTGTATTTTGCCAAACACGATTGATTATTTCTATCAAAGTTGTAAAAATCGGACGGCACAAAAAACATTTTTGCTAAATGACAAAATAGTTAACTACAGTTCACCCAACGATTTAGTGCGGTTATGGCTTTGACTTTTTCAATCGTTTACAGCTACTTTACCGCAAATCCCCATTATCATAATCATTCTCAAGTGGTTGGATCTGAACCGGAATACACATTTTTACCCAGTTGGTCAGTCTTACAAATCAAAACAATGGAATTCTTCAAAATACGTTTTGCTTAGCGGTTCATTTCAATGCAGATAAGACCAAACTATTACTTGAGGGTGATTAATGTCATGAAGGTTTGCGGTAAAATCGCTGTAAACGGTGTAAAAAGTCAAAGCTATAACCGCACTATATCGTTCGATGAACTTCGCTTTTTTGGTGGGCCACCTAGTTAATAAAAAATGAATTAAGTAAGTATGATTTAATTAAAAACGACATAAGCCATTAGTGTTTTATTAACCTCATGATAACACGTCTATAAACAGTAGTATTATATGGTAATAAGGTATCGCTTGTGAATAAATGATATACAATTGATCTATAAAATTGAGAATAAATAAATAATAAAATAATAAATACAAAGAGGGCACGCTTAAACTGGAACAATCCAACAAAATTTCTCCGTCTTGAGAAGAATATTAAGTGTTGGATACCATTTTTAGCGACCTGCAGATAGGAACACATTTGTTAATCGATGACACCGTTGTTAATGTCCAACTGTCTACCTACATTAAAAAATGATGAATTTCAGAGAAAGTAGGCGCATCCAGAAAAAACATAAAAAATCCGTCGACAAATCCCATTTGTCCATGTTCGCAAAATTTCACCTTTATAAAAAGCATGGCCCCCTCGCATCAATCTCGCGTCTCGGCCTTTCGGACATGCACGCCAACAATTATACGGAATAAACAAAGTGATGTCGCCGTGTTTTATTTCCCCCATTGTTTCATTGTTTGTGCGATCGTGAGACGCCTAGCGGGGGCTCCGTGATTTATCGGGGCACGTGGGGAATGCAGCCGGCGCCACCGGCCGGGGGCGCCCCGGCCCCTGAGACTCCACCGCATTGTAGTTGTTACATGTTCTGATGGACTATTTTGGAATTTCTATTGTTTTGCGTGCTTATGCCACTTTATTCTGAGGTTATTATCGAGATTTTTTCGAGGGGCAACTACTGAATTTTTTATGGCTCTTGTAAGTTTTATAGGTGAATGTCGTTTTGCGAGGAAGAATGCCGAAATTGTGGGACTAATTTAGCTTTATTGCTTCGCCCGGACATGAAAGGGGGAAATATTGCTACCATTACAATTATTATGTTTTATTTACTAAGTTTGACAAGTTTGTCGCACGTGTAGCTAGAAGCTAGAAAATTAGGCCATATTCATGCAAAACAAAAAAATGGAAGAAACTGATAACACAACATTAAAATAAAAAATCATCGGCTAAATGCCAAGAAAATGAAATGACCTTTAGGACTTGTCTGTTTATATTACAAACGAGCGTGTCTGTCCGCAGTCACAAAGGAAAACTTTGTCTTTTTGCCACATTCTAGTTGGGCATCAAGTCATATTTCATTAGGTTTATCAGTCCGAAAATTGCCATGGAAAAATAAAAAAATAAAACAGTTTAGACACGAAACAGATATTCGAGGGAATTCATGCATAAGAGGTGAAAGACTTTGTTAACACTCCCCCAGGTCAGGAGTCAGAGGTTTATCACTTTCTTTTAATTCACTTGACTACTGTTGGGGTTCCTTTGAGGAAAACTACTTGTCTTTCTTGCAATCGGCTTACTAGTTGATACAATAACTGTGAGCTACGATTACTACTGTAATTCTGATTTTGAATTCGGTTCTAACAGTATTTATACAAAAAATGATGTGGTGAATGTAAAAAATAAAATATTTAAAAACGATTAGTAATAACTAGGGGCAAAAGTAATTGTAAAAAATGAAAATTGATGATTTTAGAGAAAGGTAAATTTGTGAGTGCCCTAACACTACAGTTTAACAAACGCTCTAGTGCGGTTATGGCTTTGACTTTTTAAATCGTTTACAGCCATCTTACCGCAAACTCCCATAAACATAATAACCCTCAAGTGGTTGGGTCTCACCTAAAATAAATATTTTTTCCCAGCTGGTCAGTCTTACAAATTAACTCTTTTTCAGGTCTACATTTCGAGGTGATTTTGTTACTCAACTGACCCAAACTTACTCAAATTCATGATAAACACAATTAAATTAATTCGGGATACTAAAGAAAAAAATCCGTGGATTGGAACATTTGGAAATTTGTGGAGTTTATAAGTCTTGACTGTCTTATTAATAGTACCAATTTAGAAAAATTTAAACCAAAAAGGAGTATATTTAGAAAATTTTATTTGGACAACTGAAAATGTCAATTTTTTCAACACTGTAATTTCGTTATTTCTAGTGCGAGAGGAACGAAATTTATGCATGTTGTTTCTTTTGTTTGTTTTAGTAATCACTAATTTGCAGAAATTTAGATCAAAAAATCGAATTTTTACCAATTTTCGTTTTAAGACCAAAAAAATGACACCAATTTTTTTTTAATCCTGTAAGTTCTTTATTTTTTATGTGATTTTAACGAAATTTGTGGAGATTATCACTCTCGAATGCCTTATTAAGTGTGTCGATTTAGAAAAATTTAGACCGAAAAAGAGAATTTTTAGAAATTTTGATTTCGAGGAGCGAAGAAAAATGTTTGTTTTTTAACCAAAAAAAATGTGACCAAAAATTTTAAACGACCTGTAAGTTCTTCATTCTTATTGCCACTGTAACCAAATTTGTGAAGTTTATAAGTCTTAACTGTCTTATTAAGCGTTTTAGAAAAATTTAGACCAAAAAAGGAGAATATTTAGAAAATTTTATTTGGACAACTGAAAATGTCAATTTTTTCAACACTGTAATTTCGTTATTTCTAGTGCGAGAGGAACGCAATTTATGCATGTTGTTTCTTTTGTTTGTTTTAGTAATATCACTAATTTGCAAAAATTTAGATCAAAAAATCAAATTTTTAGAAATTTTCGTTTTAAGACCATAAAAATGACACCAATTTTTTTCAAGATCCTGCAACTACTTTATTTGTTATGTGATTTTAACGAAATTTGTGGAGATTATCACTCTTGACTGTCTTATTTACAGTGCCGATTTACAAAAATTTTGCGCGAAAAGGAGAATTTGTAGAAATTTTTATTTCGAGTAGCTAAGAAAAATTACAAAAAAAACTTGAACGCGGTTTAATTTCCACATTTTTGGTGTCACAAGAACGAAATTTGTGGGAGTTATTTTTAAGGTTAAATAGTCTATAAAAGTTGTTGAAATTGAGTTAATTTTAATATATCTTTGTTAGCCATTATTTCTAATAACGGTATTATCTTTATTTTTGTAAAAACATTGTTAATTTTTTTTGAAAGTTTCTATTACTAAGTGGGACTTTGGTCCAGATAATCTAATTTTTCTTAGAAGCATAAGGAACCAAGTGTAAAAATATGCCCAAAAAATATTTTTGGATCAAAAATTACGACTATTTCGCACGATTTGAAATAAATAGTCATCAATAACTCGCAATTCACTTTTAAATTGCATATTTGAAAAGAGATTGAGAATATTTTATTGCGGTTCATTTTAAGCCAGGTGAGACCCAACCAATTATGATTATGATTATGGGGGTTTGTGGTTAGGTGGCTATAAACGATTTAAACAGTCAAAGCCATAACCGCACTAGAGCGTTTGATAAACTGTACTCTTTTTTATTTTCTTGTTTTCTGGCGGGTTTCCACCTTAGACTTTGTCTCGTAATGTCATCGTCTTTCGTGCTCAATTCAATTCCACTTTTTTCCTCTTATCGCGATTATCACCGAATCTTGAATGGTCACTTCTTGAAGTTCTTGCTTGGTCCAGAAAATTTAGCAACGACCTATTATTACTATGTAAAAAGCAGAAAATATGTTCAAAATATGTGGCTTAATTAAGAATAAACCTTACATGTAATAATCCGTAATAATCCATAAGTCAAATTATATATTCAGTTTATTATTTTACAGCAAAAAAATTAAATACGGTGAAGTGAAAACCGGGGTTTTTCAATTTTTTGTTGCTAAAAGCTGAAACAACCATTTGCTTAAAAAAAAATGTTAATGGAAAGTCAAAAGTCAGTAGTTTATGGTAAAAATTAAAACATAGAGAAAAAACAATTCTAAAGTACCTTAAAAAAATTGTAAACTGGCTGTCCTATATATAGGACACTGGGCGATAATGAGATAAACCGTTGGCAAAACATGAAACTTTCATTGTGGTCATCTTTCCCGAAGAGAAAACCACGACTGGTCCGAGCATTCTTCTAAGAATTCCTGCGGAGACCTCCTGCGGTAGGAAGGAAGTGCCCCCCATCGTTCGCCCCTTTGCTCTAAAATAAGCCATAAAATACAAAAAATGTCAATGCAAACATAACCCTCCAAATTAAGATTTAGACCGATCACGATATTTATTATAATATACTCTGTCTGTAAACGCTCCAGGTTATCAATTGTAGCACGGTTCTGGCGCAGTCGGCGGCCTCATCGTAAACAGAAAATAACGAGTAAGCCTGTCTTAGCCAATAATTATTTAACTTTTTCACAGGAAGGTTACAGTGAGCTTATAAATTAACGCGATTAATAATAATGCGGGCGCAAATTATTGCTTTGTTTATCAATTTAACACTTAAACAAGAAGGGCAGACGAGCTGAGGAATGATAAACTTCGAAGCCAATGAAAATTAAAACACTTTAATAACTGTAACGATAAATTTGAGTTTGTGTCATTTTCACATTTTATTTCTGCAACTTTGTTGCTTTATATGATAGTGTTCGATTACATTTAAAACGGTGTGAAGTGAAAATCAAGTTCTTATTGGTCTTATTAACGTGCGTCGCCTGAAACTAATCATCCGAATTATTCCTTTTGACAGATTATGTCGTCAGTATGGGCAATTCCAAGCTAGCCAGATGGAATCGAGCAGATAATAGGTCCCAACGAGAAAAAAAGAACAAGGTCACGTGATAAAATCTCAATTAGTTCTTTATTCTTAACCTGTTTATGATAATTTGTCAGTTTTGACGGCTCATTAAGTCTTGCCATTTCAATGTCTAATTATTAGATTTCTTAATCGACGATTTCTATTTGAGTCTGAGAATAATCAGTTTAATAGACTACGCTGATTAATGGCTGGAACGCAGTCAAGACTGTTATTGAGCACTTCGATGATTCATTTTTGAATTTGTTTTTTAATTTTTTTAATAATTGCACGTTTTTTTAAATTTAGTCAAGTAATTTGGATCGTTTTAAAAATTAATTTTCTTATTTGTCTTTTTGGACAACTGCTTAATTTGCCACATAGTTGAATCAAGTCATGCACAGCAAGTCAAAGATATTAATCTCAAAAAAGTCATTGTTGTAAGGAATAACAGGATCCTGATTAATGACAAAAATCTTAGATTATTTGGTAATTCTTAAAAACTAGTAAATTAAGTTAAAAAATTTAACAAAAAACTATAAAACCGCAGAGAATTACAAAAGTGTCTCAGAGAATTTGGCTTTGTTTTAACCAGAGATAAAAAAAAACACACTAGTCAATTTAAGATAATCCTGAATCGAACAAAAAACTTCATAATTCTCTAAAATGTTAGCTAATTCTGAGTAAGCCTTATACAGGGTGTCTATAAATGTTTCTAGCATCAAGGGCGGCTCTTCAATTCCTGCCATGTACTATTTTGCCGCTTTGTTTTTATAGTAAATATAACTATGTTTAACTATACTTAAAATGTCATTTATGTCAACGACGTTTCAGTTACGATTTTGTGTCCAAGTTTTGATTTTCAGGTTTCAAACCAAAATTAGAACAGTTTTTTTTTGTCAAAATTAACTTTGCTCTTGATTGAGGTTAACTGCAAATGTCAGTTGAACACATTTGTAAGGAGCGGCAAATTTCTTTGACAATTCATAGCCACCCTTGATGCTAGAAACATTTATAAACATCTTCTTATGAAATCAAAAAAATTCTAGAACCTAATTTTAAAAAAATTCTACCGAATTCTACTGAAATAAGTCCTTTAAGCTTCTAATTTTAAAATTCATTCGAGCTGTCAGGTTCTATTTTTCTGTTTTAAGAATCCTAGTTGCAGGTACCTATGTATTTAAACATCTTTGCTATCAGTGGAAGCTGAAGAAAAAAATTACCAAACTGTTAACTAATCGAGCTTTATCAAAATTCTAAAAAAGTTTCTAGTGCAAGTGAATAAATTCCAGCTTCCATGATCTATGCATTCAGGAATGGAAAAATAAGCTGTTTGTTGAGCTGTGCAAAAGATTTGGAAAAATTTTACTATTAGCCAAGTGGCAAAAAAAATTATTAACATGAAACCAGAAGTATAAAGGAAAAACTATGATAAAACTAACTTATTTTAACTCTTTAATAGAATATTTAATAAAAAATTGCGTTTAGAATTAAAAACAGGAACTCAATCCTAATTACCAACAATTAGATATTAGCACTGTTTCGATCGATACTCAAGAAACTGACATTTCAGATTCAATCAAATGTTCGGTTTATATCAGCCACTGCAATAGTGTAGTTATAAATTTCTATAAAAAATAAAATTTGAAATATTGCTTCTTTCAAAATGTTTCTAAAGTAATTTTAATTAGGTAATCAGGTAATCAGAAAATCGCACAGTTGTAGGAAAAAGAGGTTATTTAAAACATAAAAAAAAGTTGTTTATAACTTGATTAGTTCAGTTTTGTTAGCTTTTAGGCCCCTATTTTTTTACTCTCAGTTACAATAAATGATTCATATATCATACCATAAATAATTTTTGTTGATATTTAAAAAGGCAAATGTGCATTTAAAAAAAAGAATTTCTACAAATTCCGATGTATCCAAACAAATCACGGTAGAAGGCGGCTAGTAGAAATAGTCCTACATGACCTTTAGACATCATTTTTAAAAGGTGTATTACAGTTTACAACTTCTAGGCAATGCCGTATTTTTTCTGTTAATTCTTAAATGGATGACACGTAGTCCTGGAAAATTCGGAATTCTTCAAATCAATTAAAAAATTACAGAATTAAAGAGTTCCAAAGCATCTTGTAAAAAATAGAATCTTGAAAAAAGCCCAGAAAATTCTGATTAATACAAATACCACAAAATAATCCTGCGAGTTATCCAATAAAAACATTATAAAAAATTATAAAATTCCAGAATTTCAACAAATTCTGCATAATTCTATACAAGATATATAAGATTAAGTATGCATGCAAAAGTAATTGATTTTATGTCAAGCCGATTCAAAGTCCTTCGCTGACACAAAGTAATCTGAAGTAAGTTCAACCTATCTCAGCACATTATACTCTCATATGCATATTTAAGGCGTTGCAGTTGCTTAAACGAAATGTATTCATGACTAGCAAATCTTGATTTCATTGTCAGTGAATTAAATCTAATTGTTAATACAATTAAGAGTTCATTTTATTGCTTGTAATGCAAAAAATAAATTAAAAATTAATAATCTGTAAAAAAATTAAATGACTTAAGTGCGTTTCCTATGTTCAACCGGAACGATTTCAATCAGTTAATTTTTAAAAAATTCTACAAAATACAGTTGGAGATGGATAAACACATACTGATAAATTTAAAAAAAAAATTGGAGATATAGAGCTTCCAGGCTAAATAAAAAACAAAATAATCATAAAAATGTTCATAAAAGGATGCAAGAAAAAAGGAGTGGAAGGGAAGGCAAAGCACGAGCACAAGAACTAAATATAAATCATATTTATACATTTTCAGTCAGAATCACACCAAATGTAGTTTACGACATTTTTAATTTGTCTTGAAATAAAATGAGACGTTGAAATATAGGAACGAATGTGTAGACAATAAGATAAAGTTGTAAAATATGAAAAGTAATAATAATTGTCCATTTTTGCTAGTATATCTAGATTTATGGTATCGGTACGCGTCAGCACGAGATCTCCAGTTTAAGGGTTATTTTATTACAATACCCACGTTTGATAAAAGTTATTATGGAGTGGCAACAAAGTAGCGTGTGACACAAGAGAGAGGTAAAAATAAAGCCGAGATTAAGCTTTCCGTGTTAAATATGACAGAGTCGTGTCGACACCCCATTTCAATCGCGTCGTGCCCTCGCCAACCCCCACAAACACATTACTATAAATTTCATCCGAATACTTGAAAATTAACATATTCAAATTTGTGACCGGTGTAACTGGAGAAAGTCGAGTGAGATCGTAATCAGTTATGGTTGTTTTCGAAGTACGTTTAACAGTCGGGAATATAGCGGTGTCACGAGGCAGGGCTCCGCCGCCACTGTGCTGCGGGGGGCTTCTCGACGTCCACCCCGCCACTTGCCGGGTTATTTATGACATTTACAGAATGACTACCTTATTGTTTGACTAACTATAACCTTTGTCACGGTTATCTACAGATGTATCTAGCTTTATCTTTTGTAAATTTACTGGTTAGGCCATTTAGCATTTTATTATTTTTTAGGTGGATCTTTTAGACATGTTTATTTCACACTCTGCTAATAGCAGGTAACTCTTATTATGCGTTTAGAGGTCAATTGCTAGATCGTACCTGAGAGTGAAATTAATGTACGTGATTACATTGCAATAATAGTAGAACCACAGGTTGTTCCTTATGCTCCATTTATAGGCGATAAGTTTCTGTTTATGCACGACAATGCGCCTCCGCAAATCGCCAGGACTATGGTCTGGCCACCTAGGAGTCCGGGCTTAAGTTCTATTAAACGCATGTGGGAGGCCAGACACTAAGAAGACGATTGAGGGTTTCAGAACCACAGCCATTCGAAAAATAAACGATCTCTACGAGCTAAATTTTTAAATTCCTGATTTACCAGAATCGAGAATAAGATTAGGAGGAGTCAAGAGAACAAATATATAGAATTCTAGGATAAAACGAAACGTAATAAATAGAAAATTAAAAGAATCAAATGAATTGGAAAAGTCGCAGAAATCTAAAAATCTGATGATTCAAAGAACCAAAAAAAAATTATACTACATGCCTGGTTAAGTATTACTGAATTCAAAAGATTAATGATCTGAAGAATCTAATGAATCGAAATAATCTTAAGTACCTCAGTAGGTAGGTATGTTAAAAAACTCTTATTAAAACACTAGTCCTCCAGGCTTTTACTACGAGTGCTTTTAAGTTTGATAAAACGAGTTTTTTATGCTATTTTTTCTAATTTGCATATCAAATACAATTTTCTCTATAGGTATAATCGCTATCTATTGACTGATATTTTAATTCCGAAACCACACGCTATTAGGCACTAGTGCATAAAAGAGTATACGAGTGCGTAAAAGTGTCATAAGAGTGCGTAACAGTTATTTACAGTTGAGCAATTGTAAGTGGCAGGCGAAGCCGGCATTTACTTGATAGACGTAAAATCCTTACAGTGTGAGATTTGTAACAAGATTTTTTAACATCTGACACATCTGACAATTCTTTGATAACGTCACTTGCAATTTTTGAATTTTCTAATAGATGGCACCACCACGTAAATAACGAAAATGTGCTTTATAAAGCACTGAAGTTAACAATCGTTTTGTACTTAGATTTTTGTAATTTTTGCAGCGATTGTAGAAAAAATCTTGTTTCTTACTCGTGCGAAATAGTTACGCACACGACGTGCTTAGTTTCTTTGAACAAACCACGCCTAGTGAGTAAAACAGTACCAACTTGTGTCAAAAATAGCTGTTTCTTCCGACGGTGCTACGGTAACAAAGCTATTAACGCATCCGATGTGGAAATGGCGAGGGGGAAACCGCAAAGCAAAATTACGAGGGAAATGGCTATTAACGCATTCGAAACGAATGCGTAAATTGCTTTGTTACAACAGTAAATTAAGATATAATATAGAAGTATTAAAGAACAAGTTTTATAAAACGCGTGTTAAACACGAGTCCAGGTTTCCAGCACGACTGTTTTTAAGTGTTATAAAACGAGTTTTTATGCTATTTTAGATACAGTAGAACCTCAATTATGCGGGTTAATGGAAGGGAAGGGTCGCACGAATAAGTGAAAAGCACGGTTAATCGAAACAACTTTTTTTAGCAAATTACATACTACGTTAGCGTATATCGATGTAGATGTCATGTTACCAAGTTTTTAGAGGCTAAAGTAAGAAGTTTTTGTTTTTTTACAGTTTAACACTATTTTTCGTACGTCAGTTCTAGTTTTTCTTAAACTGAGGATGTCATGAAAATCTAAAATTTTCTGTTTACTGAAGGTTAGAAGATTCATTTCACTGACATGGCTGAATTTTTTTTTCTTTGGATTAAGTGGGTACGGTTAATCGCGAACCCAGTTAATCGAGGTTCCACTGTATTTAATTTGCCTATTGAATTCAATTTTTTTACAAAAATTGTATTTAATTTGCCTATTGAATTCAATTTCTTTACAAAAATTTCCGACGTTGATATGGTGACGACACTACTAACTTATCCTTCCAATGCAAAATTAAAAATATTAAAATTAAAAATAAAATATCTTTGTATTTTACAACATTTTATCTACGATTGTTTTCCATTTCTAATTCATAAAAACAGATATTTAAAAATCATCTGTCATCAAATATCAAAATGAATACAATTTGACTGCTGATTTGTCGTATCTAAGCAAAAAGTGTGCAATAAAACTAAAATACCTACGTTCAAAAATTGCCTAATTTCTAAAGAGGTGTAGATAAAAGAATAAAAATACAATCTAGAAAACTTTTGATGTATCATACAAAAAAAGAACATGGAAAATCCAAAGATTTATTTTGAATGATTTGAAAACGCTATTGCATAATTTTTTTATCAAAATGTATAAACAGGGTGTTTTTGAAATAGACTACCAAAAATTAAACACGGTTTTTGGCAGCCTTAAGAAATCGAATTGACTACTTTTTAATTTTTTTTATCGTTAAAAAAAACTTTTTTTACTACTTACTTGGAGCACCACAAACGAAAATATCCACCTAAAACGGAAGACCGTTTTTTCTATTTTGACCAAATAATTAATTAATTTTATCTCGAAAACTAAAAAACTTTTACCTAAATAATTTTTTGTTAATTGATTCTACTTGTCTTCACCAATTACCGTTTTTTTTTGGTAGTGTATTTCAAAAACACCCTGTATTTTTCAATAATATACCTAGTGCATAAACAATCTTACATATTTAATGTCTATCATTTATTAGGGAATGTGGACTATGAATTTGAGGTTCTAAATTCAAAGATATTAGAATTTCAAACAATTCCGTTCTTAAATTCAACATATGCCTACATTATATAAATTCATTCTCATCCAAATTCTAGATATCCAGATGCTCAGCTTACAAATTCTTAATACCTAAACCCCAAATTTTCTGGCTCCTAGCAGTGCCATTCCTAAGTAAATTTTGAAGATTTCTGTAAATTCGTAAACATATTGTAAAAAAGACTATAAGCAACCATATTAGTACTCTTTTAAATTGATTTTAATGGAAGAATTTGCATGTTTTACTTATCAAACAATGTTTAGTTCTAAATGTTTATTAAATCATTGGTTTAAATGGCCAGCTTTACCAGTGTCTGCTCTTGGTCCTCAAATTAATTTATTCCTGACACACAATTCACTTGTAATAGCTATTATTAACATACCAAGGATGTAATGTGTGTCATGACAGCCACGAATGACAATTTGAAATCCGAGCATCGCGAGGATTATAAGGCTTCCAATACTGTTATGATACAAAAAAAATGAGAGCGAGATATGTTTAACGTTTTATCGATTTCTGCCAAGTTAATTGTCAACTGTCAACGTAATATTTTGTGAATTTGTCAAATCGATGCAGATAGTTTTGAGCATAATAAATTAATTGAGAAAAATCGGCAAATGATGTGAATTCAAATTTTTAATTCCCATACCTTATTGTCTTAACTAGGTGTGGTCCAATTGATTAAATTTTCACACAAACATTTGATTTTTTAAAACAATCAACAATACAAATCATAACAATTGCGAACACTATGCATGCTCACGGTTTAATAGTGCCGATCAAATTATGTGGTTGAACGCTCTCAATTTATTGTCAATTGAACAGCAAAGAATTATCTCCTATTATTATTACGAATTCACGGTCACTATAATACTGCAGATGACAGTTACGAGAACGAAACTGAAATAAGATGTCAACATAATTCGATACTTTTTCCGATGGTAGAAATCGGTTTGTCTTATCGCAATATAAAATTAATAATCGCCACGCATAATTCCATTGTGCCATCTGTCACTATAATTCACGATTGTCTTTATTCACAACATACACACCAGGGATCAGATCGTTGATTTGAATTCTTGTTATAGATATCAATAATAAACGTCAAAATATTTAAAAGAGAACAATGAAATCTACATCGGACACTGTGCTTCCTTCCAACCCAAACGCAGGTCTACCTGGAGCGCGTGTGGGACGAACCCTCTCCCGGAGCCTCATTAATATTACCACTTGTCCGCACAATTAAAATATATAATCGCATCGGGCCAATTTATATTATTGATCAACGATAAACGACCATCGCGGACAATTTATCTCTTTGTGTTGCGTCTTTTTGCACCACCTGCAAAGAGGACCCGAAATAGAAGATTCCGGGGATTCCGGACAGTGTCATTAGTTCCGGCTTATGCTAAAGACAGCTTCTAATGATTCGATAACTGTTGTCATTAATAAACATTAGTGTCGAAGGGTGCACGCCCATGTGTTGTGGGAGAGGATGAGAATAAAACGACATGTTAAGATAGTCTCTGTTAATATTTTAATCAAGACAATTATAATTATTATATCCTTCTATACACACTCATCTATTTACAAACAGATAAAATAATGTACAATTTAGGCGAGCTGCCAACAAAATAAAGGTTAGTTTTAATAATAAATCCATGATATGGTACTTTTATTATACACAACAATTTTCTAATTATTTAAAAGAACGTAACAATAAAATAGGTGAATCCTGAAATACAACTAGCCTGACTTGTGATGATACACAACAAGTTACAAACGTAGGTGCGAGCAATTTCTTCTAGTTTGTCAAGAAACTACTGTTCAAAAGTCTCATTGCCGAAAACTTCAACGTCACTTTTGGGAGACATTTTGTTCATTATCACAGATATAAATAAATGCTTTTACACAAATATACAACAGATTGCGATCGCTTCACGGGCGACTCTGACACACCCACTCTTAGATTTGTTGCACATTGCCCATTTCTTGGTTCGGAGGCTGGCGGCCGCTCGGATCTGCAACAGAAATAGACGTGAGTTGGAGGAAGAACGTTCATTAAAGACTCCCATCGCTCTTCCCTGACTGCGACAAATGGTGTCAGTCAAAACTAACGGACCTGATTTGTTTGTTGGTACGGTAATTTGTTAATCAATAATTTCGAAAGGCATTATGTCACATCGTGCAACCTATAGACCCAGTGGAGAGACCAGAAAGGGTGTGTAGAGAAGATATTGATTTAAAACAATGGATTCTCAGCAGGCCAACAGGACAGGTTTATCCGATTGAGTAAGTTGCGTACCGCAGACTAGTTAGTGGTCTGCGAGAGACCCAGAGCCGTATTCTTGAACCGTTCGAGTTGAGACGTATACGAGTCGTATACGCGTTCTCACCGGTGACTTGACGCGAACGCTCGAGCGAGTCCGATCAAGACCGATGAAATACTATACGTCTCGATTCGCACGGTTCAAAAATACGGCTTTCGCTCGGACTCGAGCGTGCGGATTTAGCGTTCGCGTCAAGTCACCGGTGGCAACTCGTATACGACTCATCTCGTGCGGTTCAAGAATAGGCCTCCCATTCACTGATCAGAATCTCGCATCATTTGTCAATGTCAAGAAGGTGGCGATAGCGAGTACGGGCATTCCTCATTCAGTATAGTCGAGCGTGGGCACATTACACTTACCTAACCGATGGGTCGACGAGGTCCAGCTGGGAGCGGCTCACACTGGCGACACGAACCCTCCGTTCATGCTTTGGGAGCTGAAACAAGAAAAAAACTTGAATTAGAATAAAGGAGATAACGAGATGTGCCATAATTATGGGAACAGAACTCTTTATCTCAAACGGAGGTGTTGGAGAGGAGACGAGGGACGATTGATTGGGGCGCGGACGGACTGTGGGCAGTAATGAATGGAAGTCTTCAGTTTTTCCAACGCTCTGCCCTGCGCATTTATTTATTACATCTCTTAAATCAAAAACTAATTCGCTGATTACAACGCAGATGTTCCAACTGTTCTAAATTAATAAATTGAATCTGGACCACCAACTATCAAAAGAGAGCTGTCTAGCCGTTCGACCATCCGACGTAATATGACAAATTAAAGACCAATCGATGACATTTTCGATACCTAAAAGTGTCATTCAATTAAGAACCGACGCGATTAAAATAAACCTCGTGCTGGCTTTTGAAGGGTCGTATCTCCCATCATCAATCATCATATCGTGCAAGCATTTTTCTCCATTCCGGAAGTTCTTGCAAGAGGAACTAATTGTGGCGCATCACAAATAATAATTATTTAATTAACTCAGGAATCGCGCATTGTTTTATGTTTGTAGAGATGTTGCTACAAAGGTAGACAGCTTGTTTTCTTTTCCTACTCCGAGATTGATGATAAAAAGCAAAGATTAATGCACCTCTTCTTAAAAACACAGTTATGTCGTCATTGAATCGATAAACTCCGATAAACAAGTTATGTTCGAAAGTTCACGCGCATAGTGTTAATATCTAGAATTCCTTCGAGTTGTAAGTGCTTTTTACAAGCCCCGTGATGAATTCATCCTTCAATGTAATGGACGCGCTTATAAATTGTAATTATGTGAATCCCTCTTACCTCTTGTAAAACGGTTTGAAGGCCGCGTTATCCGTCGTCGCCGCCATCTGTGCTCCTTGTGGCGGTGGCGGCCGATGCGGACTCTGTAGCCTCCCAAAACCCCCCAAGAACCCCGATTGCGAGTAGCCCGTGTTAGCCGCCCCCGAGCCTATGCACGGCCCCTGCCCCGGCAACAGATTCCCCGCCACACTGGGCAACTTCATACTCGGCGGTGTTTGAGGCGGCGTATCCGTCTGGACGTCCGGAAACCCCTGTTGACAGTGACTAGGCAAAAATCCGCTCCCTCCGTACCTCGAGC
Organism: Gnatocerus cornutus; assembly: GCA_029298725.1. Lineage (NCBI taxonomy): Eukaryota > Metazoa > Arthropoda > Insecta > Coleoptera > Tenebrionidae > Gnatocerus > Gnatocerus cornutus. Next base: position 4,215,490 of record CM055510.1, read on the forward strand.
TCGGCAAGGCGAAACCGTTGCTTCCCAGCCACTGCTGTTGAGTTGGTGGTGGCGGGGGCGGCGTTTTACAAGCGGCTGTATCGGCCAACGACCAGATTTTGGGTTTGGATGGAGGAAGAGGGACGCCGCAATCGGAGGATTTCATTTCGGGTTTCATTCCGAAAGTGTTGCCCAGGATGTGGTGCATGTTGTTGCCCAGGATGTCGTCTTTGCGGTCGTCGTCGTTCATGTCGTCGTCGTCCAGGTCTTTGCCGTTGCGTTCCGATTTTATTCGACCATGCATGTCTGGAAAAAATCAAAAAGAAGTCAGGCGAGACTTGACACTTTGCGATATCATAATTGCATCGGTGTAACGGGGAGCAAGAAGTCTTGAATGGTAATTTGAAATTATTACAAGACAAGCACGCTGGAAAATGTTGATCGTTACTGTATTGTATTATTACATTATAATTACACCAGATTGACGCTCCTTCTTGTTAATAAAAATTGTTATGAATTCTTTAATTAATTATTTTATCTTAATCTCACATATCCATCAATCTAGAACACTATAAAATTGTTGAGGATTGTATGCAATTAAAATCATTTTACAGTTTGAATAAGTCTGCACATTTTCTCGACAAATTTTCCTAAATTTACAATTTAACATTTTACAATTTCCAGAGCGTTAATTGTGTTTACAACGGTTCGAAATGCAGGAAAAGCAAATCCATTTTAGATCGACTAAACGAAAACACAAAAAACGCGAGCGCGCTGCAATAACAGCCCCGTCCAATTAATAAATTAAAAATTTTATTGCAAACCAGCAAACGCCATTGGCTCAATAAAAATTATAATTAAATTATTGATAAAGCGTGTACCAGAAAACGCTTCACAATACCCAATGAAATTAAACTAGGAGCTTAAATCCAAACAACTGCCGGTCGTTTCCACGCTTTTTGCCCATGTCATATACAGCGCGATCAGAAACCCTTCGATTTCATTCTCTAAATGAAATCACTCACTCACCTGTCTCATCGCGCTTATCCTCTTCATCTTTATCCTTGTCGTCGCTGTCGGAAACGAGAGCGTCGTCGTCATCGTCCGTTTTATTTTTCGGTTCCCACGTCATCTTGTTTTCTTTTTTGAGCCTTCGTCGCGCGTTCGCGAACCACGTCGACACTTGTGTTAAAGTCATCTTTGTGATAATTGCCAACATGATTTTTTCGCCCTTTGTCGGGTAAGGATTCTTCTTGTGTTCGTTGAGCCAAGCTTTGAGGGTTGCGGTGGATTCGCGGGTCGCGTTCTTCCGTCGCGCCGCCAGGTCATAACCGGCGCCGTATCTGAAAAGAGATAAGAAAAATTGGCAACGGACGGAAAACTTTACAAGTGCTGATTGAAAACGAACTTTGCTTGGAATTTTTCAGTGTGGCGGTCTCGGGATTACGAGCAACTTTGAGATACTGTAATTGTACGAGTGCAATTTTTCTGGCTTTTGGACGTCGTTTCTCAGACGGAGACATGTAAAAGGATGTAAGAAAATTGTAACGTTGGCTGGTTTTGTAACTTCTCGAATTCGTACGAAAGAATTAGTTCAGATTTCAGATTGCTATTCTCTTAGATTTTACAATTCCTATTGCTGGTTTTCTGAGGAATTTAGAACACGAAAACCTAAAGCTTTATTGATAGTTGCCTATGAAACTGAAAAAAGAATCTCAGAATTGACTGAAACCTTCAATAAATCACTTGAGGGCAACCTGAGAGCCTGAGATAAATCTGGGAACATCGAGTAAAAAAAATCGATGTTGAACTCAGTTTCAACAATAGCACAATTACATTGATTTTCAATACATCGGAGAAAACATCGATTTTGAAAAATAGTGAATAAAAAACTCAATATAGCATAGTTTATTGTGAAAAACAAAAATAAATAAAAACCTAGTAATAAATAAAATAATAAGTAAATAAATTATTAAAAAAAACAAATTTGAGATTAACAAGAATAAACAAAATTCAAAAATATTACTCCCTTGAATTAAATTTCAATTCTTTATTTAGACCGCAGCACAAGTAAATCCCGCCTTGCTTTGGTTCTCTACGTTGATAACCAATTAAATCTGGGATTTTTACATCGATTTTTTTATTAATATCGATTTTGCCAAAAAAATAACGATTTTTAATACATATTTTTATTTTCGATGTATCATTAAAAATCGATGATTGCGGTTTTGGTGTATGTATTTTATTGTACACTCTTGATTTTGGTGGTATGTATTTCATTTATTTTTATTTTGTTTATTACTTAAGATTTTATTTGTTTTTGTTTTTCTCGTATTTGTTTATTTTTTTGTTGCTTTATTAATAATTTTATTTGTTTTCGTTTTCCACAATAAACTAGTCTATATTGAGTTTTTTATTTACTATTTTTCAAAATTGATGTTTTCTCCGATGTATTGGAGATCGATGTAATTGAGCTCTTGTTGAAATTGAGTTCAACATCGATTTTTTTACTCGATGTTCCCAGATTTACAACCAATCAAACGAAATATCACCAAAATCAAGAGTATAAAACATCGAAACCGCAATCATCGATTTTTAATGATACATTGAAAATAAAAATATATATGTATGTTTTAAAATTCGATGTTTTTTTGGCAAAATCGATATTAATAAAAAATCGATGTAAAAGTCCTAGATTTACTAAATCTGGAAACATCGAGTAAAAAAAATCGATGTTGAACTCAGTTTCATCAATAGCACAATTACATCGATCTTCAATACGTCGGAGAAAACATCGATTTTCAAAAATAGTAAATAAAAAACTCAACACAGCATAGTTTATTGTGAAAAACAAAAATAAATAAAAACCTAGTAATAAATAAAATAATAAGTAAAATGAATTATTAAAAAAAAACAAATTTGAGATTAATAAGAATTAACAAAATTCAAAAATATTACTCCCTTGAATTAAATTCCAAATCTTTATTTAGACTGCAGCACAAGTAAATCCCGGCCTTACTTTGGTTCTATACGTTGATAACCAATTAAATCTGGGATTTTTACATCGATTTTTTATTAATATCGATTTTGCCAAAAAAATAACGATTTTTAATACATATTTTTATTTTCGATGTATCATTAAAAATCGATGATTGCGGTTTTGATGTAAGTATTTGATGTAAGTACACTTTTGATTTTGGTGATATTTCGTTTACTTTTTATTTTGTTTATTACTAAAAATTTTATTTGTTTTTGTTTTTCTCGTATTTGTTTATTATTTTGTTGCTTTATTAATAATTTTATTTATTTTTGTTTTTCACGGTAAACTAGTCTATATTGAGTTTTTTATTTACTATTTTTCAAAATTGATGTTTTCTCCGATGTCATTGAGCTCTTGTTGAAATTGAGTTCAACATCGATTTTTTTTACTTGATGTTCCCAGATTTACAACCAATCAAACGAAATATCACCAAAATCAAGAGTGTAAAATAAAATACATACATCGAAACCGCAATCATCGATTTTTAATAATACAGTGAAAATAAAAACATGTATTAAAAATCGATGTTTTTTGGTGAAATCGATATTAATAAAAAATCGATGTAAAAGTCCCAGATTTAGCCTGAGAGCTTCAGATTCTGCGAAATGTTCGATTCTCACGTCAAAAAATGAATACAATTTTCACCAGTTTTAAAACTCGGAAAACTTGGAAATTGACAACTTTAAAATCTTCTCAAAGAAGAAACTGGAATTTCCAGCAAAGATCTAAGAACTTCAAAACAAAAAGGCACGAGGGCGAGCCGCATCGATAGAAATGTTCGAAAAGCCATTCCAGCCCTTCCGATCGAAAAGGGCCGCAACAGGGCGGACAAGAAGTAAGCAATCGCTCGCTCAGCGATGTGTATCAATAATGTCTTAGAATTGAGAGAACTTTATTTTTTCCGTTTTATCGACATCGGTGGCCGCCTTTCCCTTGTCTATCGGAAAAAAGTAGCAAACTTAATAGGGGTGAAACCACTCTAGGCGTAATCAAATCCCGCCGTAGGGGAAACGAAGAGGGTGCGCTGCACTACATCAGTTTGACAGCTAGGCAGAAAAAAGAGACGCGTGGAGAGCAAATAACGGAAAGAAATTGCCCCTGCGAATAATTAAATTAGAAATCTTTATAGCTGGTGTCATTCAACAAGCCGGAAAGTTCGGGTTTCATTTCCAAACGATTTTTAACCCATTAGGTGTATCGCGGCCGCAGGTTCTTTTGAGGGAGGATAAAACGACGTGCTTTAGCAGAAAAACGTCCCTGCACGTCTACAGTTTATCTCATGAATTCGTGATTCGCCGTCCCCTGCCCAAAAGTCACCAGATTTAGTGAAAATCTCCCGTTCCCCCTCTCCATCATTGTTTGTAATGTCAATGTTGGCAACAGCACTCTGAAACCGGTTCGTATCCGCGTGCGGCGTTCACCCATGAATCGGGAAATGAGCGGAACCGATTTTATCGACTATAAATACAAATGGTGCATTGCGATGGCAGCCGCCACCTGCGCCGCGACGCCGCGACAGCGCGCCAATCAATAGCGCTCCCTCTTCAGCCATTTTGTCTTGAAGCCATTCCGGGAATTAGCCACAGCGCAATCCGGACCTGTTCGATGTGGTTGAACTAAAGTGGTCCGTACACGCGACGTGGCAACAGGAAGAACGGAATCCTAGCATGTCCGTTGATAAAACTATTATCTTTGAAGGATCAAGAGAAATGTGAACGTGGATGGGGTGCATGCGATGCAATTGTTACCGACACGACATTTTCACTTTATTAACATCGCGAGATTGTTGCAGAGATTGTAAGAGAGACGGAAGTGCAAGAAAATGGAGCGAGCTACATGGGAATGTGGAGGTGTTTTTGTGCGATTTTCGCGGATGCCGGAAGTGTGGGAACAGACACGTTCTTCTATGGACGGCTTTAGAAAATAATTTACTGTTACTTTATTAATATGAGTGTTGACGATTTCTGTTTCTAATGTTAATTGATCATTAGAATCATTACCATGCTCGGACGACAGTTTTTTAAGTTGCGTGTGGTAAACAGTTTCTTTCAAGTTCTGTTTTAAACTGTTGACTATTGAAATTATAAGACTTAGAAAGTTTTTCCGCTCAAAAATTCTTAAATTCTGCTGCTCCCGTTCACATTTTTATAATAAATAAATTCTAAATTCTACTTAGTTTATTATGTTTTAAAATTTTCAGTGGCCAGTTTCTATAGATTTCAGAATTTTAAAACTTTCAAGTTTCTTAATTTTCCATGATTTTCATAATTCAAGTTTTAGTTTTACAGGTTGTCACAGAGATTTAAAATTTTTGAATTTTATAGTTACAAAACGATAACAAATTTTGGATGGTCTTGAAAAAAATCTCAAAACTTCTGGTTCTTGGTCTAAAATTTTGTAGTTTAGCAGAGTTGTCGAAAATAGTGTGAAAATCTCAAATTTTACTGTTTTAAGTCTGAAATTTTCTAAATTACAGCACTCAATAGACGGGTCAAATTTTTGTTTCGTCTTGAAAATAAAAATTTCTCAAAAATTCGGTTTGTTGCTCTAATTATTTTGGAATTTCGCACAATTAACAAACAAACTAAAAGTAGGCAAACCTCCAAATTTTGTTGCATTGAAGCTAATAATGCCAAAGTTAGAGAATTAAGTATAAAACGTCTGTAATTTTTGGTTCGACTCAAATAAATAAATAATTTAAAAAAATTGTATTTCTTGATCTAAAAGTTTAGAATTTGGCACTGTTGATAAGCAAGTCAAAAATAGCAAATACTCTACATTTTACTGTTTCAGGATTAAATCTGTCAAAGTTACAGAATTTAATACAGAACAGTAGAAAATGTGGGATGATCCTGAGAAAAAATTTCTTAAAAATTCTCGTTTTTGGTCTACATTTTTTTCGCTTAATAAAATAGTCAAATATAGCAACGCCCCCGAATTTTACTGCTTTAGGGTTGAAACTACCAAAGTTACCAAATTTAATTGAAAATAGTAAAAAATTTTGGCTTGCATTGTAAAAAATTTTTTTTTACTCCTTAATGTTGCTCTAAAATTTTGTGATTTAGCACATTTGACTAACAGGTCGAAAATAGTATTGACCCTAAATTTCACTCTCTAAGAGTTTAATCTGCCAAAGTTACGGAATTTAATAATAAAAGACAATAAAATTTTTTAAGCAGTCTGGAGAAAAGAAATTTAAAAAATTAAGACACTTGAAGATAATTGCGCCATGATCCGCGCCCACTGTCCTAGAATTATTAGATTCTTGCTCAGATTCTTGCGATTTTGCGATTTTAGTGCCATAGTTTCTTAGGCGTAAGATTTTAGATTTTCAGGTTCTTTCCAAAATTTTAGAACCGGCGAAAAATTGTTTATTCAATATGTATTACGATTATTAAAGCTAAACTCAAACCGACTACTTTTTTTTATTAATTTGTACTTAGCTAGCTGTGCCAAAGTACAAAATGTTAGAACAGTTTTTTTTGAGAAACTTAGTTTTCGATGGAACTATTTTTTTTAATTCTGTAAGTAACTAGTGACAGGTCAATAAAATGAAATTTAATATACATATAAGAGGTTATTACTTTTACCTCCTGTTTATTAACTGTATGAAATTATTGAATTTAATATACTGAGTGTTCAATTGTCGTGTGTTTACGTGGGTACGTTACAATAAAAAGTATTTTTTTATAACACATCGAAGTGGTGGTTTATAAAATCGTTATTTGTGTACCAAGGCCCAAAGGTGTTTCTTTTTTGGTCGAGCCTTTTTTTAATGGCCGAGACGAGAAAGAAGGCGAGGGCAAAATAGCACTTTTTGGCCGTGATGCACACAAGATTTTTTAGGCAAAATCATTAAATTTACAAGTTAATTAATTTTTATTTATGATTTATTGATTTAATAATTTATAATAACTGAATAATTGTAAATATTTATGAATTCTTCAGAAAAGTTCATATTTTTTTATTTACGTTTGCAGTTTTGGCATGTGTAGCTTCACAATTTGTATAAATTAGATTTGATGTGCTTTTTGATGTTGTTGCAGCAGCACTGCTATCTATGTTCATTTTCAATAATTCAACACGTCTTTGTTGCACTTTACAGCAGTTTGCCGATTTGACTTTACCCAAATAATTATAAAATTGGGGGTAATGTCGGTATCTTGATATAATATGCAAAAGTATGGATAGATGGCACCACCATAGATCGGCCAAAAATGTTTGCGGCCAGAAAAGACTTACTAAAATATTATTTTCAGTTTAAGTCGCCTAAAAATAATATTAATGCTCTTATAAGGAAATAAGCCTCCGGCCCAAAAATTAGTACAGTTTCTTTATTCCTTTTATAGACTTTGTACCTAAAAAACAAGAAATTTGACACAAGCTGATGGATGTGGCTCAAGCATAAATTTTTTTTGGTCTATCAAACCGATTAATATTTGTAACTGTAAATATATTTCGCTAAATAGCGTTCTAATGTAGAAATATGTAACCCATTAAAAATAGTAGCCGAGTATTAATATTAAAAATGTCTCTGTCAGAGTTGTTTCTAATTTATTATTATGAACTTACGTAGCTTTGCCTTTTCTTTTATTTAAAACTATTTACGATTCTACTTTGGTAATTAAATTTTTATAGCCATAATAAGGCAAACATTCAATTGTCGCTGTTTTAATTGGATAATCGGTAATAATATAACAGCCTACGTGTAAATGCCTACGTAAACCAATCTCAACAAGTAAAACACCAAATTGGTGATAACGAAATCCGCTGATTAGTAGAGTTTTCTTTGCTAATTTTCACCTTTGATTAAATCCAGGTAGATTGTGAGGTGGTAAGACCGTTAATAGGGTGCCAATGTTAACGATTTGTTTAACCGGTTTTTCGAGTCAATCTCGCGCCTCGACTATTTGATGGATATGATTTCGAAATCCACTTTATATAAGTGTTCAGCCCCCAGTCTCGGAAAACCTCGCCACTCTATATTTATTCTGCGTGCGTAAATCTTTCTGCGGGAAGATTCCGGGGGAGAGACCCTTGGGATCCGAAAGATGGATGGAGGGTTTCGCGCCTCACGCCGTTCCGGCCTCCATAAAAAATCCCATTTCTAACCACTGTTCACTAAATTACAGGCATTATACTCCAGTAAACAGAAGTCAATTGATCGCGTTCGTTTCGCGGACTTGTTGCAGCAATTAGGGATTTTCGGGAATTTTTCTCGGTCGTTTCCGATCGATCGACACTAAATAGGGAATGAATGGCAGATCGCAGATGTTATCGTCGTTCGAGCCACCGCGCTATAAAAAGGCACTGACGCCATCAAGTCATTTTTTTCGTTTCGGTACGGTCGGACGCTCCCGCATTCGAATGCCAAACTGGTCTGGTAATGAATCCATAAAACAACAGGAGAATTTTATATTTTTCTGTTAACAGACATTTAATTTATTAGTGTTTTCGAGTTTTACATGTAGCAATTAAACGGATGCTCGCGATGTAAGAAAGTCGAGAGACGCCGCTGCGACAGGCATCGATCCTTCAGCGTGAGAATCTCGGCTTGTGGCGACAGGACAATGTCTCCTCGCGGGGGTTCCAGTCGGAGAAAAAATCCCACGACAAAAAAGAAAAATTATAGCCGGAGATTTTGGAGATGCTGTTTTGTGACGACCGATGCCATAAATGTTGAAATTCAGGAAAAAATTGTGTCCTAAGTGAAAATTATCGGAATCACCTGCATGAGGACAGGTGCTCGAAATTGATATGTTAATGTTTACATTATGTAGGTCTACAACATGAGAACGTAATGATTTCTCCGCCAAATTTTATTGACCAAAAAATCTTTTTGTTATATCAATTTCAATTCTATTGAAGTCATTCTATAACGGCGATTCATTGTTCGGTTACAGTTGCCCGACACCCACTTTCATCAGTGATATTGAGTAATTTTTTACTGTTTTCATGGCGATTTTTACTTAAAGATTTAAGAAATATTAATAGGGAAAAAATCGATGAATGACCGGGTCAACACACATTCGTTCTCAGGTTTCAGTGCTCAAATTTCAAGATTCTTTGTTTCGTACGATTGTGAAATGGGACACTTTCTTTCAGGTTCTAAGAGAAGCAACCTGTTAAAATTACCCAGTTCTCAAAATCCTAAATTTCGGGATATTAGACGAATTTGAGCTTAAATTGTCTAAATTTACTCGTTTGCTTGAAATGAGAAAAGTTTAATGTGAAATTAACCAGTTGATTTCAACCTAAACTGCAACCTAAACCTAAACGCCTTAAATTTCAAGGGTTTAGCTTGAGTTATCATTAAAACTGACAAATTGACGGAATTTAATAAAAACTGAAATCTGGAGTTCGGCTTAAAAATACCTAAATGTTTTCTAAAATTGTAGTTTATCACAGTGAACATCTCGAAGAAAGTAAATCCTAAAATTTTCGATGTTTTAGTCTCAATACTGTAAAATGTGGAAATTTTGGGTCCGTTCGAATTACAAAAATTACAAAATTTCTATATACAGGGTGTCCCACAACTGGCGCCCCAAGGAGCAAGGGAGAGTGCCGACAGCAATACATGTATTCGAGAAAGGATAAAAAATTAACAATCAATCCCGAAAGCTTATTCTACAGGGTGATGAAAAAAAGGCACCCATGCTACCTGTCATGTTAATTATTTCCTGAGTCCAAAATTGAAAACCAAAACAAAGTTTGTGGTTTTTTAACTAAGATAGAAGCTTTCTTTCATAAACGATTAAACACTGTCTAGATAATTTTTTTATAACAATTTCATAGTTAGACATTACATATTTTACAGTTTATGATATTTTGTATCAAAAAAAAGAACAAAAAGTGCAATAAACCAAGTTTCTTCAACTTTTAAAAGTACCATTTCTTGGCTTTATAGAAAATTTTTCAATGTTGCAACATTGTAAAGCTCTCAAAATTAGTTGCTTACCTACGGAAACAGCCGAATGTAAAATTTTATTAGAAAGGGTTGAGCAGCATTGCCAAATTTTTTCTTTGAAAAAAATTCATATTGTAGAGAGGAATAGGTTTAAATTAATTTTGCTTTGATTTCTGAGAAGATTTAAGTGAAAAGGACGTGATACTTCCACTCATGGGCGCCTTTTTTTCATTACCCTGTATAAGTGGGATAAAAGGTTATCCCAATTTCCTAGGCAACGACAGTTTAATGTTTATCTGATCAATGAATGATAGTATATGTCCATAGTTACCGATTTTAGTTGCAAAATTTTGATTCAGAATTGTTGCCTCCATAAGCCCTTTTTCCCAATTTTGATTTTATTGTTATTAAAATTACCAAACATAGAAAATTTAAAGTAAGACGTAAAACAAAAACTTCAAAAATATCTTTCTTAAGCTTAAAATATTAAAGCAATAAAAATGAAAAACAATCGTCCATAAATATCTATTTTGTTACAAGTACAGAAAATACAGTCCTTGCGGACAAATCGTTGCTGTTTACGGGCGAGGCGTAGCCGATAACCGATAGCCATTGTCATTTAAAGTTGCTAACTATGCCACCACAGTAACTATTAAATTGTTTAAAATAAACACACAAAAATGACGTTTTTTGCATAAAATTTAGAATCCTGAAAAAATCCGACAAAGCGAAGAAAATTGTGTTAGATTTACTTTACTACTAACAATTCATTCATATTGATGTAGCTATAGAATTAACTAAAGTTGTTTAATTGTTGTATTGAACCACAATGCTGTATTAATTGTCATGTCAATTTTATGAAATTGGGTCCGAAAAAGACTCATTTTAGTACCTGAGCCAGTAAAATAGCTATTTTCTGGAGCGTTTATTAAAAATATTTTTTTTTAGAATTCCTTCACATTAAAACCGACAAAATTATAAACTTAGATAAAGAAACATTGTAATTTTGGAATCGTCCTAAAATTTTGAAAATTATTACAGTTGTATTACCCGTCTAATTTGTAGGTAAACAAACGGATGCGCACCAACAAATTTCATAATGCGCAGGCGTACAAATCAGCTGTTCGCCGCTTTTAGCTGTGGCAGTGGCGTCGCATCAAGTGGAGCCAAAACAAGTAACACAATTTTGATGTATTACTTACAGTTTTACTCGATTTTAATAATGAGAAGTTAAAAGTGCAATAACTAGAACTTATCATTATTAATTATCTAGATTAAATTTTCCACTTGCGACGCTTATGCCGGCGGGTATTTTTCTCAAAACACGTGTTGAATTATCAAACGAATTTTTACAGAAAACGTTGGAAATTTTGAGTTTAATATAATATAAATATTTCCAAAATACTTTAATAAATTCTAGAGTCATAAAAATTAATAAAAAATTGTAAAGTTTGGATTTGCCTCATTTATCCATTTTTTAAACGCCTTGCTAGTTATTAAATTTAGAAATTTGAGCAAGCTGACCAGTACAACTTTCCCAGTTTTCATTGTATATTTTCATAAACGTAAAAATTCCCATAATATTAGGTAAAACTAATAATTTTTTGACTCTCCGCTGCTTGCCCTATCAATGCCAATCAAAAGCAACATTTCCATTCATCAAAAGCATCCTCATCCAGCACGCTTTAAATAATTTCCCCCAAGCACGAAATCAATACTTCTATTTAAAAAAAATACAAAAACCAGAAATGAATTCTTTCGTTTTTCCGTAAAAATTGTCAACTCGTACAGCGGCGATTTTTATCGACCATCACACTTCCGCATAGAACACAACTCGTTTGCTATTTCCAACTTTTCAGTAAACGTGTTCTCACACAAAACATTTCCTTATTGGTTTTTGATGCCGGTCGATTATAATCGGCTTGTATCCATCAAATTTCAAAATCCATTTATCAACGATAAGGCAAATTGGTCGTGGCAAACAAAATTTTCAAGAGAGGTGTCGAAATGCAGAACTTACCCGTACGCTGCCAGGGCCGGGTCGTAGGGGTAATAACCCGTTGTGGGTTGGAGGCCGGCGCTGGTCCACGCAGACATGTCTGCGGCTGTACCGCCTGCGTCCTTCAGGGCGTAAGGATTACTCTGCAAAGAGACGTCATTTAATCCAAATTTTTCTCTAACCGGGAGAAAGAAAGCTTGTTTTCTCAACCTGTTCAGGACATTTTGTTGTTTTCGTGTTCTTTGCTCTTTCTCTCCCCCAAATGATCACGATTATGTAAACCTCATTACGTCACCACCTTCGCCCTCGAAGCACCCCTTTGGGTCTAATCCGCTCATCTGCGTGTTCGTTTTCCGTCATTCTGCAACCGCGATGATCGCCATTTTAACGGAATAATCCAATGACATTTTTGGACAAACATGATTTATAGTTATCTCAAAGCTGGTACACAATTTGTCAATGATAATCAGTGTTATGTCGCCATTAGATACCGACAAAGAAATTCAATCACGCCCGATACCTAATCAAACAACGATAACATTCCTGTTATCACTAGCGGCGTGATTGTCGTCCCAGGTGATGCATTCCCTTAAATAAACAACCTACAAAACAGTCGTTTAAAAAAAAATTAAAGAACACAACGGTGATATCGATAACACCAAGGAAACGAGCTAAAACTTTTGAAAATAATAAATAAAACCGCATTGTCAGTTATATCGTTCTTATCGGAGTTTAAACCGACGACACGTTGGTTTTATTCAATTTGCTTACATCCATTTTTGCCACTTGTTAATTAAACGTACAATAAAAAAGACGTGTAAACAATAACATAACAAAAGTTCATTTCATGCCATTATCTACTAACCGCAGAGCCCACACTGTAGATTTCACATTCTCCGTTGTTCCAGAGCAAAGAGCGCAAAATTATTTATTGGGAAAATACATTATAGGCAGCTAACTTATTAAAACATTGCGTGGCGTTACTAAGAAACAACCAAAAAGTTTATTTAAGTCGAGGAAAAGCGACTGATAATCAATTGACAATGAGCTATCAGAGAATAGTTGAGTGTTAATTCTGTATCTAAATCGTCTGCAAATCGACATGGATATTTTAAACACTAAATGTGATGTAAATATATTCAGGTACTTTACAGTAGTAAAATAAAAGTCGGATAAAATAATCAATTTCATTATAATTTCATTTCATCAATATTTACACTGGCTAGGCAAACAACAAAAGTATGGAGGCGATCAGACAATCAATGTTTTGTTATATTATTTTTACTTGCTCTTGCATTTTTATGTGTGGTGGGTAGAAACGATATAATAATTATGAAAACGACAAGAAAAGTTATTTCAGGTTTTATATAGTTGAAAACTTGAACAGAAAATATCCACAACCTAACAATTTGAAGTGAGAGAATATTTGAAAATCTTGTTGGTATGAACCGGACATAAAGTAAAGAATAAACTCCTGCAAACCTAAAAACCGGAAGTATTCATTCAACCAACAGAGAGCCCTACAAACCTTAAAGAAAAATTTTAAGTAAAATTTAGAAAATCAAAGAAGAATCTGCAGAAAAAGCATGGCAAACCTAAATATAATACAAAAAAACAATCATATGAAAATGTATACACTATGTGGGGAAAAATAAGAGAAAATCAATAATCTCATAAACACATAAACTAAGAAATAGAATTGAAAGAGAATCTAAGAATGTAATGAGATGAAAATAAAGTTAATCTTATAGGAATCTAGACAAAATCTACAAAAACTCAAAAATCTCGAGAGACAAACTAAATTTAATGTTGTAATTTATTAAAATTTAATTTTTTTCACTGTTAAGGCGGTTTGACACATTTTTTCTCAAATTTTTACGAATAAAAATTTGAGAATTTATTTTTAAGCAAATATTCTCGAAATTGGAGAAAATATTTTTGCAAAAAAATTTCACAATGCTGCGAAGTAACAATGCGTCAAGTGAAGAAAATAAAACCGCAGATTTTGGAAGTTTTAGCAAACAGGAAACATTTTTCTGCTTTCATTTTGTGACCAATTCTGAACCTCAATTTGACAAAAAAAATTAAAATTTTTATTCGTAAAAATTTAAGAAAGAATGTGATCGTGTCAAACAGCAAAGTGGCACTATTTTAAACAACTTTTTATTCTGCCACTATACATATAAAGTTACAAAAACTGTCAAAATTTGTGTTAAATCTTGTCAAATCTTAATTTTTATGCGTTTTGATTGCTGTTTTGCCCTTCGCTCGTCGCAAAAGTATTTTTTTTAGTTTCTATCTGTTACCCTAGACTTTTGTAATTTAGTACGGGTAATAAACGACTTAAATGTAGCAATCTGCCCAAATTTCCCCATTATAGCACTAATAGATCCAACAATACATATTTTTATGTAAAATTTTGAAAAATTTTTGTTTGCTCTAAAAAAAAAATTTAAAAAGTGTGTCTGTTACTTTAAAATGTTGCAACCTAGCACAGTCCATAAATGTGATAAAAGTAGTAACTTACCCAAATTTCATCGCTGTAGCGCTACCAGAATAGAAAATACAGTGTTTAATGTAAAATTTTGAAAGTTTATAATTTATTCTAAAAATAAAAATTTTAAAAATTTTAGTCTTTTGCGCCCAAATATTCTAATTCAGAACAGTTAATAAGCGAGTTAAAAATAGCAGCCCCTCTTAATTTCATTGATCTAGAACCAACAGAAGCAAAAATACAGGTTTTGAAGTAAAATTTTGAAAAATGTTGGTTCACTCTGAAAAGAACATTTTTCAAAATTTGTGTTTGTTGGGTTAGAATTCTGCTATCTAGCCCAGTTAATAAATCAGTTAAAAGTAGCAATGTCGCCAGGTTTCAACTATTTAACTGACAATAGTCAAGGCTAGGAACAAAAAAAATCACTTCTGCCTCTAGTTTCGTAAATAGCAATTTTATTAGTAGTACCATCTCTTTATTTTTGAAGATAGAATATTTTCTCATGCTCCTAGTGCCAAAAAAATAAAAAATAAAAATAAAGGGTCCGAAAAAAACTAAAAAAAGGGAAAAATTTTTGTTTAAATTTTTAATGCAATTCATATCTTAAGAAATATTGAATAAAAAAGAAAATAGCAAAATACATGGGCAGACGATTAGGGCTTGATCAAATAAAATAAGAGCATAGAAATGAAAAAAAAAATGTTAAAAAATGAACTATTCAAGAACTGGTTTCCCCAATAATTTAACTGAGTTAATCTTGAGATTTTGATAATTACTGACATTGCATTGACGGAAAAACCGTCACATGTCACTTCAACATAATGTTAAATATTTAATCTAAATTAGAGATTTACTTAAGGTTCTGTATATTAGGCGATTGGATCTAAGTAAGGCAAGTTACAAATTTAACAAATAAGTGATGAAAATTGATAACAATAAAAAAAGATCATAAAAACCTGAAGACTAATAACACTGTAACAAAGGAAACAGGAACAAAACAAAAGAAGAAGAGAACATGACAATATCAATACTAGAATATAAACTAAAAATAAAATCACGAGAACTGAACCAGATGTTATTATTTAGCATGGTAGTTTAAAACAGAAAATTCTGGTACAGAGTATACAAAACCTAATTAAACCAGACAATTAATTGTGCAAGTAGAAAAACAGAATAAATCTGAAGTGAAGTTAGAACAACGGCTAAAAAAACAACAATTGATTTTCTCTTTTCAAATTCGAAGAATAGCAACATGCAGACCCGTTCTAACAATGTTGTATGTTATAACATTCAATACCATGGAGACTTCTTCAAGAATAACATCAAAGCGAACCGACGCTCAGATATTCTACAAACGTGGAATAGTGTCAACTTCTTATCCTACTCGACGAGTTTTTCCAAGAGCATCTGTGATACCCAACAAGTAAAAATGCGCCACTTCTAATCAGATTTGTACGTTTAAAAATCGAAAATCGTTTCCACACTTCTGTTAAGTCTTAAAAAAATTCTCCGATGCGTCGCTGGCGAAATTTACGTTTGCGACCGGTTTTTCTTTAAGTAATTCTCCACGACATGTTCGACGTTGACAGTTATGTCGCCATAATAGGATTATGTTTACATAAAGCAAACCTGTATATCCGAAATATTTTGGCATTTAATTATCTCCGGAATGAATGAGGTAACCTCGTGTCGAAATTTTTCGAATCCCCGTCACGTCCGTCGCCTGTGTGCGGCCGCGCAAAAAATCGACCAAAAAGGTGTGATTTTTTCCATCGTGCGAAATCTCATCTCATTAGTATTGAATTTTTCAAAGCTGTTGAAAGCTCTTAGATTTGCATAAATATGTGGTTTCGAACACCTCGAAGCTCGCCATCGGTATCGATTTATTCGTGAGAGAAACAGGAACGAGTTGGATTTTTGTCGCGGGAACAAATCGTCGCAATTGTATTCTAATTCGGCGCTTTTAGAAAGTCAACTTGTGTAATTTTATTGCGACGTTAATTAGGCCCGAGATGTTCTTATGACGAAAGTACAATGTGGAAAAGTTGTGCTATAATTTGTTCGACATGTTTTTTATTTACGTTGTGACAAGTTTAGTGTTTCCAATATACATTAATTTTTATCGAAAAACCTGTAGTGGGATCGGTTCTAATGACCTCAAAATTTACTCCTAACGATCTACCAGTTAAATTAGCTGCGACTGATAAGAGAGAATGAAAATTGGAAGCAAGTAGGAGGGTGATCGATAGGATTTTTCAGAATCGAAAAAAATTGTTGGAGAAGATAATGAGGCTCCGTTACGCATATATTAAGTAACTATGTGTTAATTGTGTTGTTAACATGCGTTTATGCAAGAATTTACGATAGATAGAATTAATGGCTGTAAGTGTATTAGATTTCTGAATACAAATTCGATCTTAAAGGAGATAGCCCGGTTTCAATTGTACAATTAAAAAAACACAGTTATATTTAAAACTGAAAATTCCCGTCTGTTATGTTATATTTATTAGCAGTCGGACTATTAAGCTGTCAAATGAGCACATATTAGCAATAATAATTTATTTACGCAACAACGCATTTACAAGGCAAATGCTATTAGAATTGTAAATTTAGAAAATAAACCATAAATTAATTTTCGGAACAAGCTCCCAGTCAGCAAGAAATTCATTCCTACCTTTGTTCTCGAATCCAGCTCGACATGATAACCGAAAATATCAATTTGCAAGGAAATAAGCCGAATTTTCGTCTTGTACAACATCATTTTAGAATTACCGATAACAGAGTTGAACGAATTCCTATGACCTGTCACGCCTATTGTCGTTTTACACGGAAAAATTGTCGATTGGCATCTGCCAGAAGATAATCGATTTTTAAAGTTGGGCACGACGACGAAAATTAAATTTCCAGTGCATGTCGTGGTCGACTTCATTGTTTTTCAAGTCCAACAGCCTTTTACAACGGATATAATTAGTTACTTCATCCATTATTTCCAGCCGCGACATGAGTATATATGGCGACAACGCTAACACTGTATGTAGAACATTCTGCAAGAAGAAACGCTCGCTTTTTTGTGTCACGCAACCTACTGCTTGATGGCGTGGAAGAGTTTTTGCTGTATTTGTTAAATAATAGGAAGTAAGTGCGTGGTTATGATATAAATAAGTCTGTGGGTATGAAAACCATAAAATCACGCGCTTTATGGGACAAAAAGCTGCTTTTCCAGAAACGAGGAAACGTGGAAGTATAGGTAAGCAGAATGGGTGGAGATGGCAGAAGTGGACAATGGATACTGAATAATACCGCGATAAATTTAGGTGATAAAGTGCACAGGAAGTGTAATGTTTTATTTTGGGGCTTTGTTTAGACGTGTCTGCACAACGCGACTATGATGTGGCTACTTGATGGGTTTTATTACCTTTTTTAACAGATTTACAGGTCGATTTGGTCCTTTTATGAAATCGAATAGTCAACAAGGTTGCTGCAGTAGGTCGGGATTTGTTAAAACAATTGTAGAATTCAAAGAACACAAATGCTCCAGTCCAATAGGAATAAAAAATCTTGAAACAAAATCTTTTAGATTTTCAATTTTACATTTTGATGGTTGCGTCCCTAATAAAATCTGTCCAAATTTATTTATTTTTCATTGATGTTAGGTAAAAGAGAAAATTTAATTTGAATGTAAGCAAACGAGCGACGGACATCAAAATAGTTATTTACGTACAGACGGCCAAAAGAGATATATTGCGCCCGCAGAAGAATATTGAGGACCGACGATAGAGACAGCCTTAATTCGCCAAAGGGTGTAATCGCTGTTGCGTCCAGAAATGCGTACAACGTTTTATGCACAACGCACTTCGTAATTCATTAAACACCATGAAAAAATGCTTTCCCAGTCTTTGACACTTTTGACAGATAAGTCCAATTTGAAGCACTTTTTCGTATTGTTTAGGTAACTTTACGGCCGCTGAGATATTTTTTCTATCTTTACAGCCCGTAGGTGTAAAGTCAAATTTTCAACAACAGTAACCAAGGCGTAAAGTGTTAATTTTGATATCCGTTGTGCATATACTCGTTATTTAAAGTAACCATTGAAATTTCAAATAGACTTCTGTAAATCAGTTATTAATTGGATTATTACAAGGTGGTTATGAAATATACTGTCAAAGAAAAGGCGGTCATTGGTGAAAACAAGTAGAATCAATTGATAAAAAATGTTTTATGTAAAAGTCTTTTCCTTTTCGAAATAAAATTAATTGAATATTTGGTCAAAACTTCCAGTTCGCCACTTGATTAATGATAATTCAGAATGTAATCTTGATTGCTTAGCAACAATAAAAGGTTTGTTTGTTTTAGGTGAATATTTTCATTAGTAGAGTTCCAAGTAAGTGGTAAAAGGTGTAATTTTTATCGTTAGAAAAAAATAAAAAATAGACAATTTGATTCCCTAAGACCTTGAGCACCGCATCTCGAAAACAACCTTATTGAACAAGCCAAAAATATTACATTTTTTTTTGTTTTAAAGAAATTAAAATTTTCAAAAATTCTCAGAAATTGCTTCATATCGTCGGCTTAACGCGTAAAGCTGCTAGGTCCATTTTGTTTTGTTTAATAGAGATCGACAAATCTTGATTTTTTACATTTATGTATTCAACTCGGAGATTTGAAAATTTGGTGACTGAAATTCCACGATATTCCTTTCTTTCCTTTTTCCCTTTTATAAAATTAAAAGTGAATTTTGTTCAAAAATTGAAATAGGACACATTAAGCCGACGATATTATTAATGATTTTTTTTAAACAATAACGTTGGCAGATTATTGGCAGAACTAGAAAGTTTTGGTTTTCAAGGAAAAATTTTATAAATTAAAAAATAAATTTGTAGATTAGTTATTTATTCTACTACAATAATTTTAAAATTTGCAAAGGTTCAACTTCTTTGTTTGGCTTCTCAAATTACGACGTTATTGAACAAACAAGATTGATTTTAGAATTTATGTTTAAAAATACTACTCATATAATTTTACATTTTTTGTTTATATTAGTAAGCTTTAGATCTTTATTCTTTAAATTTTTTATTTGTAGCTTCTCTTGAAGTCAATTTCTTCTAAATTTTTAAGATTATTATGATCTTGGAATCTTCCTCATTCCAATGTCTTGAGAACTGACATCACTTTAGACATAATGTCTCATGAAAAAAATTGAGTTTCGGAAATAAATCGTTAAAAATTTAGATATTCTCTAGATTTCTGTGCTCTTTGAAGACAGTTCAAATCATTAAATTTTTCTGATTTTGATATTGTATGCTGTAGATTTCTATGCTTTTCAACATTTCAAAAATAGTCAAAAGTGCAAAGAATTCAAAATTAAACAAAACTAGTTGAGTAGGTAATTTAAATATCATGAGAAAATGCAAGTAAATTTAGGGATATACAGTATGTCCCCGGATTGAGTTCACAAAAGGGAAAACAAGTTTATTTTCCATTTTACAAAAAAAATCACAAAGAAATAACATTTTTTGCTTATTTCAAAACAAATAAATCTGCAATTAAAATTTCAAAATTATTAGTTTGTATTCTTAAAATTAATTTTTTCATTATTTTTATTTATTAAATTTTGTAATCGTATTTAAACAATAGCAGGCTGGGGATTCACAATATCAAATAGTGCCTTAAAGATTAAAGAAAAATTTACCCAATAATGTGTAAGTATTAAAAAATTGGAAAAGAAATGCGATTGCATCCTTAACAATAATTGAGAAAATTCGAAACAGTCTTAAAGAATTACGAGTTAGAATTGAACTATGTAAGGTAATAGGTCAATCAAATAGTGGAAATTGGTTGAGTTAAGGAACAAATTTCATTCCTTTGACATTTTTTGCAAAATCAAAAATTTAAAAGTTCTTCGTTATTTTTTGTTTTTTTCGATTTTATGAACACAGCTTGATAATATTAAAGTTTTAATTAAAGATGTTTTTTATTTTAAATTAAGCAAAAAATATTATGTATTCCTGTGTAATTTTTTTGTAAAATGAAAAATAACGGTTTTTTTCCTCTTATGAACTCAATCCGAGGACATACTGTAGAGATGCGAAATTATAAAAAAACTCGCTTCACTCGCCGTTTTGGCAACCCTCTGTATATTTTTAGATCGTACACGAAAAAACGTCGTTCACTCCTGCACGTAATTTCCACAGAATGTTTACACTTGAAACCACCACAGGAAACGAGGAATTACAATTAAATATACTCATGGCAAGAATTTTACCATAAAAATCAAACATTGTCTCCTTAATTACGGCAACAGCCTTGAATCTCTAACGTGCCCGTCAACAATTGGCATTTTGAAGGAGACTTTTATGGACAATTCCAGATTAACTAGGCAGGTAAGTACATATAATGTAGCTATTAATGCACAACATAAATCAAACGTCATTAAACATAAATACCCGTAATACTACAATAAACACAAATATTATCAATGAACAAGTGTACTAAAGATAATTTACAGCTAATAAAATTCACTTTTTTAAGAGGGAAGCCTAGTTTCGTTAAAAATATGTGTACACAATAAAAATTAATGTGAATTCGATGCGTTATCTGTTCGAAAACACGAACTTGTCGCTGGGTGATTAATGCATTTTTCTTTTAATTATCTGTCGTTATTAGAGGGTAGTTGCAGTTGTAAATTCATAATCAATACTCAAGCTGCAGTACGCCATGTAATTAAAGATTTCAGATGTCGAGATAAGAAGAGTGCCATTTATCATAGAGAATGAAATGAAATCACACCTGAACAAGGATCAATACAAATAGTAATTTGTACTCGGCCAACCTACTCGCGGTTTAATCGAAACAAGTCCGAGGATTGTTTCTGAATGCAGATAAGCCACGGCCTCATTCAACAGTTTCTCACCCTCTCTTGCAATAATTTTTATCGTACGATGTGTGGCGTGCGCAGCGAGTTCTGCGTGGCCAATAGTAGCTCGTAATTACTCTTCGACTGCTTGCTTGATTACCGCTGATTACTCCGTACTCGTGGATAATGCGATCATCTCGTCGATAAAACGAGACAAAAGAAAGGGCTTCGCTTTACAGTCAACTGGAATACCGACGGGGTTACACTGGAGCTTTTTACATTCCATTATGTGGTTCTTCGGAGTTAATTTGGTTTATGTTACGCTTGATGGTTTAAAGTTTATGTCTGAATTAAAATTGTTTATTTAGATTGGATTTGGGCGATGGCTGCTGGTGGAGCAGGACCGTAATGCTTACAAATAATAAGTGGAACACATAGCTAATTACCTAATAAAAAATACGAAAAGGAGTAAAATGAGTTAGTTAAAAAACCAAAGAGCCAGAGCCAGAGCTCGTTTACCTCAGCTCCAGTTATCACATTTCTAATCTAATTTAGTAAAACAGCCGGTTACCTAAAACCGGAAGTGTACAGGTGTTCGCTTCATATAAATTAATTGAAAATGGGCCTCAACTCCATTCGTTAATTATAAAACCTCTTACACCGTGGACACAACATCTTAAATATCGTACAAGCATAAACCCAAACACTGCAACATCTTAGCAAACAAAGTGAAATACGATCTACTCACCAAGGGGGAATAAAATGCCGAACTTTCGACGCCTATACTGGGGTAAGGATTTTGGTCCGTGGAAGGATAAGGCGCGCCGTAGACTCCCACACTTCGAGGATATTGCAAGGCTGCCAATCTCGCAGGGTCATACTGACAGGAACAGACGCTTTGACCGGTCATTGGATCGGTCACTAGAGGTCTTCCGGACTCGCAGCATTGCGTAGGACCCGAAGAAGACGTTCCACCGGGTGACAGGGCGCCCGGAACACTCCCGGAGCCGCCCGGACTCAAAGAGCCGCCACCGGAGGCTGGAGAGGAGCCGGAATTCGTCGTCGGCTGTCCGGAAACCAACAGCTGAAAAAAAGACTTGGTAACAACGAGTTTACAAAAATAAGCCTCGCTAATGAGTTTTATTGGAAAAGTGGTTTATCAACATGTAATGTTGATTTTATTTGCGTAAAATCTCGTGAACAGATGTTCCATTATATTTTTATCATTCATTACGACATTATGTAATGTGGCATAAAGTGAGGTTTGGTGCGAAATGGGAAATTGATGTACAACCTCTTCACATTAATTCCACATTTTGTTATCCAAACGAGACGAAATGGTGATATAAAAATGGGTTTTATTACGAAACTTTATGCAGGCCGGAAATTCGAATAATTTTACGGGGTTTTAATAACTGCCAAAAATTCATTTCTACGTGCAAACAATGTACCTAATACGCGACAATTGCAATCAAAGGTAATAAACACGTTTAATTGAACCGATTGATTCTTTCAGACTTTAATTGGCGGAAGTTTACTGGGTAATTGGATGATGAATATCCGCAGCAGACGGCGAATTTAATTTATTAAAATAAGGTGCTAATTAATTTTCACTCGATAAATTATGTTAGCCCAAATTTCGGTGAAAGGCGCACAATGCAGTTCGAAAATGAGGAATTTTAAGCAAAGTGGGCCGTTCAAATTAATTTTTGATCTTTATTTTCTCCACAAAAGCAGTTTTTATTTAATTTGAAATAAATTTTTTGTATGATTAAACACGTGTTGCGATTTTTTCAACCTAAAGTGTTTTCTTTTAAACTCCAAATAAAAATGAGCACCCGTTTTTAGACTTCTTGAGAAATGTAGTCCCGAAGTCGAGTAAACTCAACCAGTCAAAACAAACAATTTGTCCCTTGAATATTTTTCCCGTTGTCCAATAAACTCGTCTCCCAAAATAAGATCATGCGGGTAAAGTAATTAGAGCGATACTGTATTATTTAATATACGTTGATGCTTCAGCGACGTCATTTGCGGCGACTTCAGAAAAAGCGGCGTGATGGATATTACCGGCGAATCCAAGAGTGCTAGGCAAATGTTTGCTGCCTTCTTTTGTTTACAGAACTCTTCATACGCACGTGAGTTCAATAGTGATCGCTAATTACTTCGGATGGACGTTTGGCGGCTTCCAAGAATGAAAAAATAGAAGGATAGAGCGAAATGTTAATTAATGATGGGTGGTTACATAATATAACTGATGGTCTCAAAATAGATCCTACTGATTTGATCTTCTTAACAATTTACCTCCAGACCAAGAAAAGCGCCTCGGATTCCACTTAAAAATAGTAAATACAAAGTGCAATAGTTCTTCCACTCATCCATTATAATCAGTGACAACGTTATTTACTGCGGTGCACTTAGTACCTAGCTATTAAAGTCTGCCTGTTAATTATTACTTAAATTTAGATTACTTAAATTAAGATAAGGAAACACTAGTAATTTAGTTGACAACTTTATTAGTTTTAATAACCGGAGTGCTAATGAAAGTAGTTCACAATGTTGATACACCCGTACGCACCCGATTTCGCCTCATTGAATCGCATTGGTCTCGTAACCAGTTTCCGAGCGAGTTACTTCAGTAATCTCCACCTCATGTAACGCCAATATGCATTCTAATCTAAATGAATTTAATTACAAATGGCAGAAACGACCGATCTTGTACCTAAAATTGCGCAAGATTGTTCTACACGGTGGCCAAATTAATAATCTTTATAAGACACTATCATAATGGTAATCTTAGACTCATTAGGTGTAAATTTTTCTTGTCGTCTTCATTAGCTTTTTGATAAAATTCCAAAGATTTATTTATGGACGTGTTTATTACGTCAAAACGAGAAAGTTTCGCATTTGTGGCTTAATGGGGAGAGCACCCACATCGTTCTAGGAAAAGTCGGTAAAACTTTTGCTTTTACCAACAACTTTAAAACGGTCGTTGCCTGCGAGACACGTCCTAAGTTGTCCACCCCTTTCTTTGTTAGAGAGGCACAAGTGTAAATCATCCCTTTGGAATGTCGAAATAACGGGACAAACATAGTCACAAAAAGATCAAATTTCATTCAAGTCAGACACAGGTTGAGAGATTTGATGCAAATTTAGGGACCTTCACATTTCTGAAGTTAATCTGCTCACCCTGATCGGGCAATTAACTTGAATTTGGGGCAAACATTTGGAAAATTTGGTTATGAATATAACAGTTGTTACGTTCATTTTTTACCCAATAATAATTTAACTCTGGTTTCCAACATCTGTGAAGGATTATAATATTATAAGGTATCTATGATCGTGCAAAAAGTTGGCATTTTATTAACAAATTTTGGTTTAAAAGTTTGGTCAACTCTGCGCATTACACACTGTTTGCTTAGATACGACAAATCAGCTGCCAAATTTTATTTATTTTGACATTTAGTGACAATTATGTTTTTTATAAATTAAATTTATAAAAAAACGTTGTAAGATACACGCATAAAAAGTCTCTTCATGGCATTTGTGACTTTTCATAAAACTCGTGTTTACGCACTCATGCAGTAAAAAATGATTTTTCTAATTCGAATTTTAAATGACTATTAGGTAATTTGTGTATTTTAAAATAGACGTAATTCTTTGATATTCCTCCTCCATTGGGCTTCCTGGATTGTTTATAACTACGATTTTAATTAAAAAAATGTAAAGCGCGATTTTCACAGCAAATTCATTGGGCTAGAAGAAGCTCTACTATTTTTCCAATTCAAAAACTGAATTTAATTTTACAATTCTTGCAGCAACAGCAAAATTATTAGTCCAGCTACAGTTTTAGAATTAACTTTCCAGGATAATCGCGATAGAGCCACGTTATTTATTTAAATGCACAAGTTTTTTAATGCAATAATCGCATGTGCAAATGCATTTAGCACTTTGCTATATCGGCGCAACTTGGCATATTTTTTTTAAAACTGTCACTTTGTCGAACATGTGCGCAAAGAATCCACGTTGCGCAAACAAATTTTATGAAAATCTACGATCCTGCGCCTGTTATTCAGTGGTTTGATTCCCGTTATCCCGACATTATTGAACTGTCAAAGAAGGCGCAATTTTTGGACCAACGTTTTTAGTAAAGCTGCGATTTTTTGGTTAAAACTCGCAGATTGCAATCGTTTAGAGATTATCCCCCGTGGTGACATAAAAAGCGTTTTTCAATTTAGTGCACCTCCGTACAATCGTTCAATCAGATTTTCCAATTTCCGTATCAAGTGATAATAAATTGTATTTTGAGTTCAATCAGTCCGAACCCCAAGATTACAAGCAAGGTTGTGAGTAACAAAAGGTAGAAATAATTATTTTTAGGTAAACTTCTCCAGAGACCAATTTGTTACACAAAATTTCTAAAATATGACTTTTGTGGATATTTATCTCAATTTTATGTCGGTCCACGGCGGTACAACTTTTTATAAATTGCCAGCGAGTGCGCACACTTATAATGAACCCCTTCTGTATTTTTAATGAAAGCAGATGTTAACCTTTCCGTAGGTATTTTTAATTTCATAAAACTTTTACTTTATTCGTATAAATTTGAATTCCGTCGTTTACTCCTTATTAACTGATTATATATACGCTGGTAATTGACTACTTATAATCAGGCGCAATTACATAGTAAAAAAAATCGTTAACTTGCATTCCAGCAAACGGCCAATTATAAATTTTACGTTGAGACTTTTAATAGAATATTTTAATAAGCTGCATTAAAATTCAACGCGTTACTTGAAAGATCTGAAAATTTGCAAATTTCAGGGCCAAAATTAATTGCTCGCGCACTTTGAATTAAGAATTACACTGCGATGTTAAATTGTGACACTTTGATACCGCGCGAGCAGGTGCCGTCGGTTCTCAACCACCTGAGCCGTTTGTCTAATTCAACAGTTTTACTGGTTTTGGCTCGAAAAGGACATTTTTCATCGGAACACCTGTATATTTCGCGTACTGTACAATTTTCGAGGTGACTATAGTAACTAGAAGTTAAGTACCTGTGATGCCGCCGG
Organism: Gnatocerus cornutus; assembly: GCA_029298725.1. NCBI lineage: Eukaryota > Metazoa > Arthropoda > Insecta > Coleoptera > Tenebrionidae > Gnatocerus > Gnatocerus cornutus. The sequence continues at coordinate 4,241,831 of CM055510.1, forward strand.
ATACGAGTACCCAAATTGCGCGTACGCTGCCATTGCACAGTCCCAGTCTAATGTAACCCGAACAAAACACAGTCACCCACACACAGATCCGTACCACCTCACAATCCCCATGACATGTCGTCCATCTACGAGTGCAAATCCATCGTCACAACATTTAAAAACAAAACACTATACGAACTATGCGCTACAGCGATCTGATAGCGACTGGAACGGCGAACCACTCGTGAACTCGTCGGAAATACGTCACCCCCTTGGCCCGCGCCGGTGGGCGTGGCGTGTTGTTACAACCAGTAACTACATGGAAAATCCGGAGTTTCGAGCGCAGCGCGAGTTGGGATTGGAGCCCCACTCCTCGAACGCCGGCCTTTGGGCGGATCGCCCCGCCTCGAACGATCGAAATGAGGGGAAACACGCGTGACTATCTTGTTTATGGGGCTCCACAGATCCGGACAAATCCCACTTCTATACAACAAAAACGCTAACTGAATTTATTGGATACAAGGTGTTTGTCGGAATGAATCGCTCGCATCATTTGTATTCTGATTCGGACGAATGATGCTACGGTTTTTACATGGAAAGTCACTTTACACCTCGGGACGTTTGCTTTTGGATTGTCACATGTGTCTTTACAACAGTAAAGATACGAGAGTATATGCTCAGATATGTTTATTAAATGGACAACGTAAAAGAGGACGAATGATAAAGGTACATGCTCATGAATGGCAGCTTTGCTTTTCACGATCTTTTTATAGCGCGCTACCTGGATTCTACAAATTGAATTTAACTTTCATTTCGTACATTTTTTATCTAGAATTCAAAACTATATTTCCTTGAAAATATCAAAGTCATTACCCATTAGTGAAGTACAAATAATAGATAACGGCCTTATCTTAATTTGTTGTAATTAATGGATATTCGAACCATTTCGTTTTTGTGACAAAATTCTATAAATAGCTACAACAGGTAAATTATATGAGCCGCAGGTGTACCAACTGAGTAAAAATAAAGAAAAACTTACTTCATAAATTGTAAAGCAATTCTGTCATGTGAAAGATGCAGGCATATACTTATATGTTTACACTAGTAATTTAACTAACAGTTTTTAGAGGCATGAATTGTGGTGGCAACTTTTAGTTAATTTGCATAAAGTCCAGGGGAGGATTGACTTTATGAATAGTTTTACGACAAAAATTGGGACATTATGGGGCGGCAATTTTTACCTGTGGTCCAAGTGGGTACCATAATTTCCAATTGCCATTTGTTTGAGTCCAGTTTTTACAAGAATTATTTTCTACATAATTTTTCGTTTTTGGTAATCAATTTACAATTTAGAACTCAATTATAAATATTTAGTTGAAAAATATGCACAAGTTTACTTAGTTTGATTTGATCGTTTTTATATGCTTTTGATGTCTATTTTCATGTTTTCGAGTAATTTTTCTTTTATTGTAATCCTAGGTATCCAAATTCTAAAACAAAATTTTGGTGTGCCATTTCATGGTATATAAATAAATATATATAAACAGGACCAAGAAAACGCTAAAAACCACGCAACTGCAATTAAAAATATCGATTTTTTTTTATGATTGGCATCTGAAAGTTCGAAATCAGTTTTAATTAAAAATCCGAGAATTTTTTATCTTAAATTTTATTTTTATATCCAAGTCTTCAAGTTGGGAACACTTTTCGTAATTTTGCAAAAAAATTTGACGTTAAATATTTAATATCTACTATGACAGAATAGTAAAGATTTTTCAATCTATAGGCACACAAGTTTTTCGATTTTGTAACTTATCGTTTAAACTTTAGATTCTACTAAAAAAATTCAAATAGTCTAATTTAAGTTCTCATTTCTAAATTAACCAAAATTATGAAAATAAATAATTTAATTAATTTACAATAATTTAAAAACTTATTTTTATTATTTTATCATCATCAAAGTTTAAAGAAATGTTATGTTTATCCCATTGATCAATGATCACTGATCCTAATTCTCAACCTCTCCTTCATTCTTTTCTTATTTGATAAGTTTCTTCGGGTACTAGACCAGATTTTACATTTTTAGGTTTTCTAGATACACATATTAAAAATTTAATTTTTAAATTCCTTGATTTTACAATTTAAAAGAGCAAAATTGTAAATTCTCTTGTTGTGCATTGAAAGTTAATATGACAGATTTACATTTCTCTGAGATTGGTAGGTTCTCATAAAATTCTAGATTTTTAAGTCTCAAACTCAAAAACTTCTACACTGATTTTTACACTACATATTTAATATGTTATCTATGCAGTTTAAAAGCTAAATTTTTTTATTCTAGTTAAGAAACCCTCTCTATGTTTAACAAAATAAATATGGAAAGAATTTTACTGCGCGGCTTAAATTTACAAAAATGTACGATCAAAAGTGTTAATTTTATTAAACTCGCAGAGTCTAGGAATTGTTTATTCATTAATTCATTTTCCATGAACTTTACCAAAAAAGTGGACTCTTACTTGGCCTTAAGTTAAAATTGAAATTCGTATACCTATAAAAACATGTTTGCACAATCATTTCAGCAAATTTTTGTTCATCAAATTCAAAATAAAATTACGAGATTTTATTTATTTATTGATGGATTTATTTTGTTTTTATTTGTGGAGAAAAAATTCGCATTTTGTGCGACAATAAAACGCATTTTGCAATTTCCTTTCCACTCTCAAAAAACTTTCTTTGCTTTGCTCCATTACTCAGATAAACAATAATAAAACTCGATAAATTGCTATTATAAACAAAGCGTTTTACATAATCTGTGACTTTTACAATTTAAAAATTACAACGAAATTCTGATCGCTACATTATTTTACTAAAAACTAATTATTATTCTTGATAAGAATTATAATAATAATTGTAGCTTATGGAACTGTGGTAAATTGTTGACATTTTACGAAGTGTTGTGTTTCCACGACTTGCGTCGCGTCTTTTCCTCCTCCTTAAAGCAGACAATGAAACTTAATATTCACTTTATAAAAAAAGACGTGAAAAATATAGCCTATAGCCTATTTATTAGACTTTTACGAGCAAAGGAAGTTAACAATATAAGTTTATATTCCATAAAACGGTAAGCATTTAAGTGGGTTGTAAGCAATAAATGATCGAAAACAACTAACTGTAAAGTACGACTATTTGGCATTTTAAAATTAGAAACAATGAAAGAAATACGACCCTCGTGCTATTTTCGTCCGTCTTTGTATCATGCAAATTGAGTGTTTTTTCCTCGTTATATTAATATTAATTTCAGCCAGGTGCAGCGGCGATGATTATCATTTTTATGTTTTAATTCATGTAAACGAACGCTGACAAAATTCTGTAAATCCTGCAGTACAAAGGGATTAGTGTACTTTCTCTAAAGTAGAAACTATGCCAAGTAGAAATCTCCGCCACCAGGGAAAATTCGCAGAACGTGTTCCTCCACTTAAACCCTCAAAGAGATTGTGTAGGAACTTTATGCTAATTTCGCTACTCTTGGAAGAAAAAATGCACGAAAATCTTTGATGAAGCAATCTCTGATTTATGTTCATTCGTTTGGAATTTCAACAATAACATCAATTCACACACGAACGTTTTGTAATTCTTTTATCTGTTATCTGAAAATAGCCTTTGTTTGGACTAGCAACAAATGAGTTTGTAATAATTTCTTATTTATAAAGCGAGGAGGTCCATTCATTGAAAACAATGAGAAACTACTCTGGAATTTAAATGACGACCAACTGCTTTTTAATAACCTGTAAGTAGAATTCAAGCAAGACAATACCTCGGCTTGTACTTTGGTATATTATTAGGCGGTGTTTTGAATTGTAAATAGACCACTGAAATTGAAACATCGCTGACATCGGATTGGTTGGATCGGAGTTTTCGCACCGGGGAAAAACATTTTTTTTGGTTTTACGCTCATTGAAAAACCAGCATTTTGACGACTTTATCTCGTTTTTTTTATACAAATATACATCAATTTTCTTATGGTCTATTAAAAATTGGAATTTTAGAAAATTTAGAAATTTTGAGGTATTAGAAAAAAGATTTTATTTTTTAACCGCACGAGAAAGATTTTAGAAACTGAAACTAAAAAAGTTGGGAGATCTCAAAAATTGAAAAAGTTCGAAGCAATTCTAGTAATTCATTGAAATTGAGGAATTTTTTAATTCGCAAAGATTCACAGAATTGCATTTGAGCAACGATCTTCTAGATCTAAAACTACATATTTTAAGATTTGTAGAAAATAGAAATATTTAAAAAAAGGGTCTGAAAAATTTGAAGCTTGTGAAAATGATAGGTAGGTAAATCGGGAGTTTCAGAAACCAAGAGAATCGAGAAGTTTAAATTAGAAAATCTAAAAAAAATTATAAACTTTGAGTATCAGCACAATCCACAAAATACAAAAATCTTAAAAGTTCTATTGTTTTTTTTTTCTATTTTTGTGGCATTGTAAAGTGTTTATTTTCTGCTTTAGACTATTGACAATCGAGCCATATTTTTCACACCTGTCAAAATCGGTTCGTTCAGTAAATAAAGAAAAACCTTATCGATCCCCCATCAAAAGTGGAAGCTAATTTATTTTCTGAACCAAAAACTTTGGTAACCTCCAACTATCTCATTTGCTGTAAAAAATGATTAGAATATTTAGATCGTCTCGTCGGATCAAGAACCGGAAACGTCACTTTAAATTACTTATACAAAGATATGCTTTAAAAAATTCAATTTTACCGTCTAATCCGCTAGAAATATGAAACCCCTTTATTTAAAATTCCGGAGCTAATTAAAGGCGTCCAGTTTTCGCCAGCCGTCCAAATTAACCGGAATTATAAACAATTGATTTCTATCCACCCAGGGGTTGTTTGTATACCGCAGGGGGCACTGTCAGTCTATTCATAATATAAGTTTGTCATTCCGAATTCCTATCATTGCTAAGACCATGGGATAGAAACGGGAAATACCAGCGCAGGTAGAAAAGATTATGGTTGGCGCCGTCGGAAGTATGCTAATATAATTCAAAATTTACCATCTGCAACAAAACGGTGACATTTACGGTTTTGTGGTGCGGATTTTTATTGGAAGTGGTACAAATAAGGGCCAACTTTACAGCCGCTCGAAAGTTGGGAAAAACACGAAAATTTTACGTTCGTAGGTTTAAGATTGATGATATTGCCGCAGACGAGCATAAATTCCATCGTCTTTATTAATTTTCTAATGATGACATAACCGTAAAAATTATGCTCTTATGCAAATGAAGAAACGCCGCAATAAGTTAATTAAATCGGCAGTTTTGTTGTGCCCTTTTAGCGCAGTTTATAAACTTTACCATAAAATCGAAATTATAATTTGAAATATTAATAGTTTCTCGACACCTGCCGTTTAATGGAGGGTTCTATGAAAATGGTTCCTTCAGATAATCACAGGTTAGGTCTCCTGTGTCATTACGGCTACTTATAAACGATACTATTATTTAGAACTGTAAAAAGACTGGGGGACTGTTGAAACGAATCTGACACATTTTCACCAATCGATTGTCTTTTAATATAATCGTGTAAGCTCGATATCAGAGATTATCGCATGGATATAGGGAAAAACTAACACCTGGCCCTTCAATGTATGTAATGTTTGATGCATTTTAATGGGTGTTATTACCAGAATTATTTTTCAGATAAACAAGCGCGGGGAATAATCACACACTTGGGTGGTGTGAATTTGCGAATAATAAGAATGAGGTTGTAATTGGCACACGCTTGGTGATTTTGCAAATTATATTCGTCTGATAAGACGGTTTTGACTGGGATCAACTCAGGTAGTTGGCAAAAAGTGACCACTATGTTCGTGTTTAGTCTAAACACGATTTGGCAGGTTGTTATCAGCGCGGTGATGATGGATGATGCCACTGAGCTGACGTTTTAAGAAGCTCACTGGTCTTCGTTTCCTCTGGTTTTCAAAGGTCTGGTGAGATAATATCTGAGTTGCTAATATAGTAAACCCAGTTGACATATACCTAGTAAACATTTTATGGCTTAAGTCAAACCACCCTTAGAAATAAAACTGGGTGTTGTAAACTGCAGCCGACAAGAGGGTTGACCGATGGTTGAATAGGCGTGCGCCTATTTTTATGGTCTCCAACCGCAAGGATTAGACTGCTCGGTCCTCTCATAATGTGGCCATAAAATTTACTAGGTGTATGTCAACTGGTTTTACAATACTACTTTTGACTTGTCAATCAACTGTACCAAGTTACAAAATTTTAGAGAAAAAAAAATTGCGTTTTTAATTTTTTTTTCCAGTGAGCCAAAAAAAATTTTGTAATTTTGGCAGTTTTGGTCCTCAGACAGTAAAATTTGGAGGGTTTACTACTTTTGACTTGCGTATCAATTGTGCCAAATTACAAAATTTTAGAAGAAAAACCGCGTTTTTTGAAATTTTTATTTTTAGGTGAACCAAAAATGTCTGCTCTCTTCGATAAAATTTTGTAACTTTGGCAGTTTTGCTATCCAGACAGTAAAATTTGGAGGCTTTACTACTCCTGACATGTTAATTAACCTATGCTAAATTACTAAATTGTAGAGCAAAAAGCGGATTGTTAAAAATTTTTATTTTTAGGTGAACCAAAAATTTTGGTCATTTTCGATAAAATTTTGTAATTTTAACTGTTTTAGACTCCGGAGAGTACAATTTACAGGCTTTACTACTTTTGACTTGTTAATCAACTATGCTAAATTACAGAATTTTCTAGACAAAAATCGCGTTTTTAGAAATTTTTGGCCCGCCTTGAAATAAGCATTTCTAAAATCCGTCCCTGTTGTTAAAAAAAATTGAAATTTGGTACAGTTGACTGCCTGCCCCTGTTAAAGATAAAAATCTCTCCAAATTTCATTGCGTTAAAACTACTAAAGTTATAAGTTTGCTTTAAATATATTGGAAATTTTTGGCCCGACTTGAAAATAAAAATTTCTAAAATCCGTCCCTGTTGTTCAAAAAAACTGTTCTTTACGATAAACAGTCAACAAGTTAAAACTAGTAATCTTTCCAAATTTCGTTGCTTTAGCATCATAACTACCAAAATCACAAGCCCGAATGAAAAATATTGGAAATGGTAAAGCAGAAATTGACTTCAAATTTATGTGATTTTTCGACGAGTTTTGGGAATTTCATGCACATTTCTGCCGATTTCTTCATAAGTAACCGTTGGATCTTGATAAAAACTTTTTATTTGATGTATTTTGACATCTATTTCACAAATACAGCAAGAATCCAGCCTCATTTCGATTTTGAAATTTTCATTTTTTTAAGAAATACATTTCTAACTCAAACTAGTAAAAAATCTTAATTTTTCGTTTTCTGCCTCTAACTTCGAAAATATTTGACTTGTAGACGTCAGATTTGACCCATTTATAGATTTTTAGCTGCTCTTTCGATTGATGTACTGTAAACCCAGTTGACATACACCTAGTAAATTTTATGGCTACATTATGTATGGGAGGACCAGGCAGTACTTATCCTTGCGATTGGGGACCATAAATGAGACGAAATGAGTCCGGGCCTGTTCAACCATCGGTCAACCTAGAAATTTATCGGTTGCAGTTTACAACACTCAGTTTTATTGCTATGGGTGGTTTGACTTAAGCCATAAAATGTTTACTAGGTATATGTCAACTGAGGTTACTTTAAAACCGAAACTACAACAAATTATTTCACTCCAGAAGTTGATTAAAAAAGTACGAAAAAATCGGTAATTTCAATGTTACTTGAATTCGAATCTCATTTCCTTCTTTACGCAGTGCATCACCATTTTAAGTCCTTCAATTTCAATAACGCCCGGAAATGTTTTTTTTCCGCACTAGAGAACCAATCCAACTATCGAAAACACGCTTTGGAAATATGGCACGAGGCAAAGTCGAGTTCACTGGAACAACAATAATGATTTGCAAAAACACAAAACGCTAAAACATGTCACAGGAAATCACTTGGCACATGCACTTTCGTGCATTTTACATGCATGTTCTTATCAAACTTTCGTTTGGTTGGCACGCATCTTGTCTCATGGTCATGATGTTTGAATTGTCATTGGTCAAATATGATTTAATCGAATGAACGTAAGCAGAGAAATTACTATGTAGATTATTTATTAGTACGCTACTAGAGTGGTTATTTAATATACCAACTGGGGAGACAGCGTGGGTACATAATTGATTGTAACAATACCATGATTTTACATAATGAAGAAACTGAAGTTGGGTCATGACTGGCAAAATGAGTTCGCTGGAATCTCTAATATGTGTTTATTGTAATTATGTAAGAAAGGGTTTATTTTTGTAGGAGCGCACAATACAGGGTGGACTCTTCACCACAACATCAGCTAGCGTTGAAAATTGTAATTCTGCAAAAATAAATTCAAAATTCTAATGGGGCAAAACCCCCCGGACTCTCGTTATTAATTTAACTATGTTCTGTTAAATTTGAAAATTTCATTTATTATTCTGCATGTAAACAATTCACATTTTAAAAATGAGGTGTTGCAAAAATTAATTTGTTTAAAATGTGTAATTCACTGAAAATATCCCAACTTTGTCTCGATTGGTTGGTAAGTGACTTTTTTCGATTTGCTCGAATCACACACAACAAAAGTTACTTCAAGTTATTACGGAAAATGGTCAAATGTTGCCTTCTTTTAGAGAATTCATAGTCATCAGCATCACAACTCACACGTAAATTCAGTTTTACTTGTAAACTTCATCAGAACACTTTTAAAGAATCCACTTGGAAAGAATAATAAAAGTCCTAACTCAAATAATTTGAACAATTCGACACTGTAAAACGATTCCGACGAGACTCCGATAAAGACATTTTTGCTAGTTATTTTTTAACTTTTTTATTGCCCACTTTGCAATTCACTTCAATTTTTTCTTTTTCTTTGAACATTTCTAATTTCTAAGATTTTGATCCTCTCAACAATTCAGATTTTTTTACATTTTTTGGAATTTGGATCGACTTAATCTAAGCAGCTCTTTGACTCTCTAGGATTCTCTATAATAATTCTCCAAGACTATTAAGCCTCATTTCCACGGTCCGTTCTAGAGAGAACAGAATTTGATTTACGATGGAATTTGAGTTATTGCACCATATTTTGCGGTCAGAAAATTTGCAAATCCTATTGCACCCTTGGTTTACAATCCTCTGTTCCGATTCGGGCGGACAAGCTGGTTGAAACGCCGAACCACCACACGGACTACTACATTTGATAATAACCAACAGGTTTAATTACTCCAATTCTTTTAATTTGAACACTAATTTTTTATCATAATGTTAATCAGGTAAATAACACATATAAATGTGGATTAATTTTAATAAATATGCTGATAAATGTAGATGAACATACTTATTTCCTGCATTGAAATGTACAGAATCATTGTATGAAAACAGGCGCGAATGAATGCAGGTAGGTACGTTTCTTATCTCTGTGAGTGGATTTACCCTTTTGAAATAACCGACAGGTCTGTATTTTTGTGGATTTGGTCAGTTATTACCTGAGGATTTGAATTTTTAATTTTGTTCTATGAATTAAATTTTCTGAATATTAGTGAAAGTTAACATACCAGACATATCCACGAACTAAGTAACTTGAAATATAAATAAAATAAAATAAATTTATAAACATTCTGTACTGGTTTAAATGCACGAACCATCTTGTCTGTTCGACGGACATTTCAACGCAGAACCAAGACAGAACGCACCGGACAGTTCAACACAGAACGCACAGAATAATTGAAATTAGCCGCTCCTTTGGAGAAAACTTCCAATAAACAATGCATTTCAGAATTTTTGTATAATTAATCTCGTTAAATAGGAATAAAAAAATGTTACTGTATTTCAATTGATTATTCCTGACATTATTTTACTGGTGGAGAAGTTATTTTAACATCAAGCTAAATATTGCAATGAAATATACAAAATTATTGTATGAAAACAGGCGTGAATGGATACAGGTATGTAGGTTTCTTATCTCTGTGAGAGGATTTACCCTTTTGAAGAAACCGACAGGTAGTATTTTTGTGGATTTGGTCCGACTTATTACCTGAAGATTTGAATTTTTAATTTTGTTTTCTGACTTTCTGACTTACCACGGTTTATATAAGAATTTACCTACAATATAAAGTTTACTGCTTTAATTGAACGAACTATCTTGTCTGTTCGACATCGGTTCGGCGGACATTTCAACACAGAACAAAACACAGAACGCACAGTAATAAAATTGGCCGCATAGAATGAACCTAACTTATGAAATTATTTTGTACGTTCGAAAAACAGGGATTTTTGTATGCTTGGTCTGCGTTCTATGAATTGAATCTTTTGGATTTTGGTCAGAGATATTACCTGAAGATTTAAATTTTTAATTTTGTTCTATGAATTAAATTTTCTGAATATTAGTCAAAATTACCATAGCTGACATATCCACGTAATAAGTAACTTGAAGTATAAATAAAATGAAACAAATTTAAGAACATTCTGTACTAGTTCAACTGAACGAACGAACCATCTTGTCTGTTCGACATCGGTTCGGCGGACATTTCAACACAGAACCAAGACAGAACGCACCGGACAGTTCGACAGAGAACCGAGACGAAACGCAGAGAACCTAATTAATTTTTTTTAATTGCACTTCATGATTGCTGACAATTGATTGGTAAAAATGAAAGTTATTTAACATCAAATAGTAGCTGCAGTTTTCAGATTATTACTTTTGAAATGGCCAAAAAAAAGTTCAAATGATAAGATCTAAGGTCATTCTCAAATATCAAACGTAACGTATTTGATCAGTGGCTATTTAATTCTCCTAAAAATTATAACACGTCGGACGAACAAGTTGGTTCTGTCCGTTCTGTCTTGGTTTTGTATTGAAATGTCCGTCGAACCGATGTCGAACAGACAAGATGATTCGTTGAGTTGAACTAGTACAGAATTTATTTAATTTCATTGATCCTTCAAGTTTCTTATTTCGTAGATATGTTGTGTAAGTAAATTCTACTAAAATCTATTTAGCAGATTTAATTTACAGGATCAAATAAAAAATTTAACTCTCCAGGTAATAAACCCAACTAAATCCATAAGAATATAGAGGCCTGTCAATTACTTCAAAAGGGTTAATCCACTTACATAGATAAGAAACCTACCTGTATTTATCCACCTTTTTCCATACAATGATTCTGTAAATTACAATGCAGGAAATAAATATATTCATCTGCATTTATCGCCATCTTTATTAAAATGAATCCACATTTATATAAGTTAACCTTAAACATTATGATAAAAAATTAGTGTTTAAATTAAAAGACTTGGAGTAATTAAAACTGTTTGGTTACGATCAAATGTAGCAGTCCGTGTGGTGGTTCGGCGTTTCAACCAGCTTGTCCGCCCGAATCGGAACAGAGGATTGTAAACCAAGGGTGCAATAGGATTTGCAAATTTTCTGACCGCAAAATATGGTGCAATAACTCAAATTCCATCGTAAATCAAATTCTGTTCTCTCTAGAACGGACCGTGGAAATGAGGCTTTAGCGACGTCGGCTCACCCTAGCATCTGCAACTTTGTTGGCTCTGCTTGTATTATTAGAATAGCATTGTCAGAATATTAAAAAAATATATAGTGTGATTGTAAAGTGATTCAGACGTGACCCGATTTTTTACTGATCTATTAAAATCGAATTAATTAATTTAAGTAAATAAAATTAAGAAAATTTAAAGTAAAACATAATCTAATCGTGTAGGTACATTTTAGGTTAAGTAGTACCGTCCGGATTCCTAGTTGATCTGCTAATAAAAGCTAAAAATGAAGTTTTGGTTTTCCTGATTTTAGAATTCAAATAGATTTTTTATTCAAACAAATAAGTAGTACCGCTTGAATTAATGGCTATCTATACATTTAATACAGTTTTTTTTACAACAAAATCTTAGAATTTACAACAAAACAACTGACGTGGTCCATATTTAATCAATAAGTTTTTTATAAATAACCACAAAACCCTCTAAACGCTGTTTCACATTTTCACATGGGTTCGCAAAATGTAAACCGCGTAATTATTGCGATTTCTGACCACTATGAACGGTGGCGTCGATTTCGCTACCCACCACTCTGCATGTTCCCAATAGATTTCTCTGTAATTTATCCGATTCTTGTAAGTTTCTAGAATTTTTTATGAATTTTTTTATGATTCCTTGGAATTTTAAATTGTCTGGTATTCTTTACAAGTTTAAGATCCTTTGGAGTTTTGCGACTTTTTCGATTAATTCTGTTCTTTCCTCTTGTTTTAGAACTGTAACGTTTTCTTTCTACATTTCAGTTCTAATAGATTCTCATATTAAACTCTTCAGATTTTGGATTTGTTTTATTACTTTATAAATTTATAAAAAAGCTGAAAATCTCAACGAAAATTGTAAACAATAAGTATTTATAATCTAAAATGCACTAATAAAATGGTCTTTATTAACTTATTCGAGACCGATAAAGTACTCTATTACCCTCTAGAACTCATAAAAAATTTATGTTACAGACATAGCTTTAGAAATGCTCTGAAATTTGTCTCTATTGTCACTTCTGTCAAATTTTTAATGCTTTAATTGCGACCAACAGAGGCTTTGGATAAAATCTAGTATTTCATTCGAGTGTAATAGTATTCACTCCAAAAATCTTATTTTTTTGATCTACGATTTGAAGAATTACTGATTTGTTGTCGTGGATAATTTACCTCCTTACTCTTATATGTAGTATCTATTATGGTAGTGGATTATTTTACATCTTACTTACGAAAGGCATAATTAACATACGAGGCAACAAAGATTCCTGTTGTCAAACAAAATTAAACTTAATTAAACTATTTCAACGTTAAAAATGCAATTTTAATTACCTTTTTAACGGGTAACTGTATTCAAAAGGTTTACCATCAGGTTAAATTGGATCCTTCTTGCCGTTTAAGAATAAATCCATTTTACCATTGAAAGTGGTAATTTTTTTGAAACGATTTAGTGGTAATTGCTTTTGTGCACCCGCACTGAAACTGTTTTTTGACAAGTTTTAATAATTGCTACACATTTAACGGTTTCTATGTCAAAAACTATGACTGAAACAAATGTCAAAAATGTCCAAAACTGACCTTGATTTCATAGCCGGAGATGATTTTGTAGTTTTTGGAAATGTTGGCTTTGTTTTTGCCCTTTATTTTGAAAATTGGACTTTTTGTACGGTTGATTTTCAGAGAACGCTTGTTATTATTGCCATTTTATAAGATAAAAGTAATTTGAAATAATTGAAATTTAAATTAAGACGAATAAAATTAACCTTTTTAACAAAAGAGTGTCGTCTACAATGCCTAATCATTCTTTACCTCTTCAGTTACCATCTTGGTTTTAAATTTCATTTAAATCCGTTTATAATTATGAACTCGAAAGTCTTAGATGAGCCATCCTGAATAACTATAACATTGGATAAGAGAATAAAACACGTTTTAAAATCAAATTCTAAAAAAATTAGAAAACAACGTTTAAAAACAAAAATCAAAAGTTGGTAAGTAAGGAAAGACGCAAATTTTATGGATTTTAAAAATATCTATTAACATATAATTTCTTCTAATTTATAAAAATGGAAAAGAAATATGTTCTTATATTCTGAAAGATCCAAACAATCTGAAAGTTAACAAAATGCATTTTCTTAAAAAAAAAATTAGCCAAAATTATTTGAAAACTACTATTGTTAAAACAATTGTATTACTTTAATCAAACCATAAAACCAAAGTATGTAAAAAATATCACTGAATACCTCGTTTTATTTCCTATTCAAGACAGATTTTTAGTTAACAAAAAATTTACCAATGGTATTTAATTACCCGAGGCGACACTACGCTACCATTCCATCTGATCCAGTAAATATTTTTTAGTTTTAATGTATACCTATTAATATTATTAATTTACCTACATGCTATTTAACAAATTGTTTTTCACATTGTTGATAACAAGGCATACATTTTTCGATAATTGGAAAGTTACATAAATAACTATGATAAATTATGATTATGAAATGCATGTTTTTCTTGCTTTACTGATTATTTAAAAGGAGTTAATTATTATTTATTTTTGTAAATAGCCATTTAAGAAAAACACTTACAATTGTGTTGACAAACTATTGTAAAATATGATTTTTGTGTTGCGCGTTGTTTATTCAAACAATTTGTGTTGCTTCCGTATTACACTTTCAAATTTAGTGCCTATACCGTTCGTTACACATAGTTAAATTAATAGTTATTAATAATCTTTGTTTTGAGTATAAAATAGATAAGCTAATTATATAGTAGTTAAAAAACACGAGTGCTACACAAACAATCTTGAATAAATTTAACAGTGAAAATATAATTTAGGATAGGCAGCGAAATATTTCCCGTTTCAGAATTTTGTATAATTTAGTCCTAGTTATGTATGAATGTATTGTTAAAAAGGCTATTTGTTCCTAGTCCCATAAATTTCGTCCATTTAATTAGTAATAATTTATCGTCATGCCATCTGATTATTACCTTCAAGAATTCTTAGATTAACACACAAGGAAACGTACAACACGTACATTACTCGACCATAATAATTTTAAAAGAGGGTTATTTAAATAATGCAATTAAACTCAACCATTAAAATAAAACTGCCGTCGTCGCGGCCGCACCAACATTTTCTGCGAACTTGAGCGTCCGCAAGCAACAATGGCGTTCCCTCTTTTAATTATATAATCCGAGATAAAATCAAAGTACTCACATATCTGAAATGATTGACGCTTAATTATTTTAATTTATAAGATGATTACTATGGAAATGATACTTTATTACTTCGGTCGTACGAACATTTAATACATATACGCCAACATTCAATTAATGTTGTTAAAATTCATGGGAACAAGAGATAAAAAAGTGTCATAACATCTAATTTTGGTTCTGTTTAATTGTCGATTATTATATATGCGCACTAATGTATTCCGACTATTTAATTGCTTTTTATGCAAATTCTTTTAATTAATTTTAATGCAGACATGTGTTAGTGTAACGTCTTGGGGCTTTACACTGCATTGAAGCATTTTGCTGCTTTTGCTTATCGCTAACGTTAACAAGTTTGCCTTAGATTGCATATTTATGATGAGGGATTCGCATTTTTCAAATGAAATATCTGCATCCAATGCAAAAAGTGTTTTTACTAAAAAAATACTGGGAAAACGGAGCAGTTGCCACCAACATAATACAGGTATGACCAGAAATTCGAAGCGACAATGACAACAGCAGAAATTTTCTTAAGCGAGATTAAGAAATACAAGAAAAGTTGCTTTAGGCATACCATATGATTAAAAAAATTCAATTTAGTTATCCTTGAAACACAAAATCAATGAAAACGTAGGGCTTGGTTTAAATTAGACGTTTGACAGTTGCTGTCAGTTGGAGGTAGCATAACGTCACCTACAGCGTTGAAGAATCGATTTCTGTTACTAGAAGCATTTAAATAAAGTTTCCTACAAATGGTACTTTCATGTATTTTGGACAATTTGTAAATACACAATGATAGTGGCTTTGACAAACTTTCGAGTTTCGACGGTCTAGTTCAAACCAAGCCTTACCAGTTCATTGTTTTTTTTAAAGGATAACTAAATTTTTTATATTTTATTTCTGCTCGAATTATTTCCGAAATTTTTGTTGACCCGTTGACATTAGTATTGCGCGGAAAAAGATGAGTTGCGTTTCTAATAGGTCTATTCTATAGGTAACATAATTTTTTTTTATTCATCTGCTGCAGTTTCTGCTGTAGACTTCTGAAATTTGTCACAATTAGTGACTTTTCCAAATGTGATTGCTGTTGCCTTAAAATTAAAAGCTTTAACTTTTTTTTGAAATTCTTGTTTCATGTTGATTAATAAATTATTATAATTTTTTAGCAACGGCTTTCTAAAAATTTTATTTTTGTAGATATACAGGATCCGGTAACACTTGTATCCACCCCCAAAATCGTCTTTAAATTAAAGGTTTGAAAATTTGCATACGGTAATAGTTGACTAAGCCTTTAAAATGTAATTTTTAGCTAATTGTAAGAGTTTGTGAAATCAACCGATATATATTTTTTTTCAATACCTATAAGTGTGTTAAAAATATCTCGTTAGTCAATTTAGATTTAATGCAAATTGTATTCAAAATTTCAGCAAATAATGCTGTTTTATCAAGTTGGTTTTCAATTTTATTACGTCAAAATTGGGAACTACGTTTACACCCATCAGTCAGCATCTTGAGCCACAAATGTCATCTATCTTTTGGTTCGCTTTAGATTGTAACAAAAGTCTTACTTGGTGAAATTGTCGCTTTGTCGATGTTAATTAACGATTTCTGATGTCCAAAAGGTGCAATACGAATGAAGTGACTTAAAAATTGATAATAAATATACTTCTTAGGCGTCGCGACGCTAAACGAACTCTAATAAAATAACAAATTTTGTCAATTATGCGTTTATGCTAATTTTCAAAACTTTATCTTTAAAATTAAAGACGATTTTGGGGGTGGACACAAGTGTTGCCGGCCACGTTTATTTTCTTCAGAAATTTTTGGTTTAATTTCCAAAATTAAAAAATTTAAATTTTGTATCTTTTGGTTGGGTGTCCACCCCCAAAATCGTCTTCAATTTTAAAGATAAAATTTAATTAATTTTTTTTTAATATAAATGAGTTAAAAATATCTCAGTTGTCATTTTAGATTCAATGCAAATTGTCTTCAAAATTTGAGAAAAAAATGCTGTTTTACCAAGTTAGTTTCCAATTTTATTACGTCAAAAGTGAGAACTACGTTTACACTCATCTGTCAACATCTTGTGTCACAAACGACATCTATCCTTTGGTTCGCTTTAGATTGTAACAAAAGTCTTACTTGGTGAAATTGTCGTCTTGTCTATGTTAATTAATGATTTCTGGTGTCCATAAAGTGCAACATGCCCGTGTTAATCAAAATTAACCTTTATAAGAGTGAATGAAGTGACTTGAGAAATTTTGGTGTAAACGTAGTTTGCCACTGCGCTGTCATAATTTTGAAAATTAACTTGATAAAACAGCGTTTTTTTCGCAAATTTTAAACACAATTTGCATTAGATTTAAAATAAAAACTCAGATATTTGTATCACAGTTACGTTGAAAAAATATTGAATTCGCGAATTTTTCCGCAAAAACTCAAAAATCGCTAAAAATTATACTTCTTAGGCGTCGCGACGTCAACCAAACCGATGAGAAACAAATTTTTGCGTCAGCTTCAAGAGCTTTGTCAACTATGAGCGTATGCAAAGTTTCAAAATTTTAACTTTAAAATTAAAGACGATTTTAGGGGTGGACACAAGTGTTGCCAGACCCTGTATATTTTTGTAATTAAGCACGGTTAATAAGCAAGACTAAGTTAGTAATTCCCCCAAATTTAGTTGCTTTGACGTCAAAATTTCCAGATTTACAACCCTTAGTATTTTTTTTTCAGTTTCTAAATTTATGAAAAAAATAAATATTTCCAAAATCTGTTGTTTTCACTCTATAATTTTGAAATTTGGGAGTGTAAGTCAAAGTATGTTAAATAACCTCCTTAAATTAGTTACCACCCCTAATAAAAACAATTCATAGTTTGAGTTCATCCGAAAAATAAATAATTCCAAAAATAATTTAAAATTTGGTACAGTTAGTAACAAGATTCAAATAAGTGACCTACACAAATGTGATTGTTGTAACATTAAAATTACCAGAGTTACAAACTTTAATAAAATTGTTTGGAAATTTTCATTTCATAAATAAAAAATCCTAGCATGTATCCTGTTTGACTTACAATTTAAAAAAGAACACAAGTAATAAGCTGCTCAAAATATCTAACTTCCTCAAATTTAGTGGTGGCATTAAAACTACAAAAGTTACAGCCCTTAAGATATTTTTTCAAAAATCTATGGTTTAACTTTAAAATAAAATTTTAATATTTTGTCGTTTCTGATTTATGTATAATTTGAAATTAGGTAGAGTTAATAAGCATGCAAATCTAATTTAGAAACTTCCAAATTTAGTTGCTTTGGCTTAAAAATTACTAGAAGTATAAGCTTCAATAGATTTTTTCTAAATTGCGGTTCATATTAATTTAGAATAAAAAATGCTATAGAAGTTAAAGAAGTTAGAACTTACACTTAAAATTATGCACGAATTGTTGAAAGACTTGCACGTGTTCACACAGCAGTGCTGTCACATTCTGAATGAATAAATTAAAATTACATTAGTCAGAAAATAATGAAAGCATTGAAACACGTGTAGTTCACATCCATTTCTTGACTAAAAGTGGATAAATAAAAGGACAGTTTCCCAACCAATTAAAACCACGAAAATATTAATCATCACCTATAAAACAACTATAAAAGATCATTTTGTACACCCACCCACCCAATCAAATTCACATTTTTCTTTTCTTTGTCGGTTTTCATTGGCCACCACAACGAACACCTGTAATTTATTTTATTATCACATAACACTCATACAAGAAAAATAAAAGAAGTTGATGTACCTAACCATTAAAAATATGGCAGACGTCGCCGGAGTCTCTAAAATTGCCATCAAACATAAAAATCACGGCCACAGGCGGCTCTCGATTATGTAATTTTATGAGTATCACACATTTTATTTTTATGATTGTTGATATAGTCAAACAAATTTTGTGATGGAGTCTAATAGGTAGGTACGTTTTTAATTACGGCAATATTTAAGACGAACATCATTTTATAATATTTTATTATCATTATCGCTGTTCCAGTCTTTATGTCTATTGAGTCATAAAAAATAAATAAAGATGAACAATGTGGTTGAAAGGTGGTTATTAAACAAACACTCGGTATTTATTACCGATATTTGAGTAATTTACGAGATTTTAAATATGGTGAATCTTGTAGGTACAATGTTAAAGAAAACGAACACCCGGTATTTATGACTCCGCAGCTCTCACGCAGGTGACCCGTATACACTGTTGGGTCGCAATTTTTCTCAATTTAACGGAAAGGAGTCATGAAAACACGAGAATTATGTCGAATTTATAGCCGCCTATTGTTTTCATCGTCACAATATAATTTCAATTACTTAGAACGAATAAGGGGCTATTGTTTTTGGCAAACTAACAACTCTCGTTATATTTGACAAGGTTAAAAAGTTAGTTTATGTGACATTAAGCGCACGTACGAACTGATTGAATGAATTTCTGGACCACCCGATAAATCATGTTTAATGCGACATTTTATAGATTTTGACCCTCGCGGAATTTCGAGCTAATTAAAAATACCATATTTTAGAATGTTTACCGGCTTTTTTAACTAAGACTTTCCCACACGTGAACACACGTGTTTTGTGGAAGAATTGACGCAATTAACCGACTTCCGGAGTGGACAGGTCTATATCCCTTGCATGCCAACTTAAAATAATCAGTGGACACCTGCGCTTCTTTAACTTGGAATATCCACTTAGGCCACTTAGTTGAACCCTTTTAACGACGAAATAATGGCTGGATAATCGTTAGATTAGACGCGTTATGGTTTCACTAAATTAAAACGGGCAATGCCTTTTTATTTGCCACTTTTTAGATGCCATTTCAAAAATTTAGGATTTCACCAGAAAAATGTGCGCTGGACTCAAAATCATCATTTCTAGAGATCTTGTTGTTGTATTGCTCAGTGGCACACTAAGAACAGCTCTCCCACATTATTGGATTCAATTAAGTTTCGTCGTAAAAAATGCGTGCAAATCAAAGAGAAAATTTTTTCTAAAATTTCTCTTTCTCCTTCCAAAATTTACAGATTTTACGCATGCCAAAAGAAGTAAAGCCTCGAAATGTAACTTATTGGGAGAACAGTTCAGCAATGTTGCCATTATTCTAATTTTATTTTGGTCCTACTGTAAAAACAGAGATTCTGGCATTTTTTTTGTACTCTGGAGGACCACAATTACTCCCTTTTAAGGTGCGGACATTTTGTATGTATCTAAAAAAAATTTTTTTAGTCTAAAATTGACACTGGTCAATTAAAGATTTAAAAATAGTAAAATCTGCTGAAGATTATTATTTTGCTTGCATTTTTATTGGTTCAATTGTGCCAATGCTAGCGCACATTTGCAATACACCTATAACACTTTTAACAATTAGAATAAATTAAAACAGATGTGATAGGATAACTTTCACGTTGTGTCAAAATTTGAAGAGATTACTTGATGTAAAAATGTCTTTGTTAAAGGTTGACCATTGGCCAAAGTGTCAGGAACAACAAAAATGATTTGTGTCTTGGCTTTATTTATGATTTACTACGAATTTAGACAACATCAAGTTTTTCTGTTTGTTGTTCAGTTCATTCACAGTCCACTTAGATAAGAAGTAAATTTTTATTTACAGATTCTTTAGAACGAGGGCATACAGCACTTGACAAATACATCGCACATTCCACTTAGTTTTTCTTCTTTTACCTTCTTTCCGGTATTCGTTACATAATTCTCGCCTTGCAATTTTAATTTATTAAGGGATTGAAAGTTTTTTTTATCAAATGTGGGCGATATTATTTAGAATTATTTTATTACAGCATCTAATTTTTCAAATTTTTGCCTTTTAGATCGGTTTCTATGTTAAGTCTGTATTTACTATAACTTATTTTATAATTTTAAATATTTATTGTAAAACTGTTTGGATTTTTACAAAATTGACTATTTTAAAGACCTGAAACTTCTAAAAAAACAGCAGAATTTACGCAAACACGGAAGCCAAAAAACGGACTATTGCATATTTAAAAGGGAAATTTTTTGTTTACTCTTTTAAATTTTCTTAGAAGCAATTGGGAATTGTTTAAAAAACAAGTCACACGCTGACTGTCTTGTTTATATTGTTTACCTCGTATTGTACTTCAGCTGAGGTTTTAGGTTATATTTTTTTTATTATAGCTAACACGAATTTTACTTCCAAATAAAAATTTAGATATCGAGAATTCAGGGCAATGAATGGATGGACGAAAAACATGTTCACTTTAAAAGAATAAATAGAGTTACACCGAGTTCAAGAATGTGATAATTTAAGTGTTTAACAATTAATAACTCAATTTAAATATGAAAAAAAAAATAAAAATCAGTTTAACGAAAAATTATTACGGAAAATTTGTGCTACCAAGAACGAAGAAGTAATTAAACTAGTTATATGTATCAGGTCTACTTTTATAATTGGAAACCAAATTTATCGCCGAACGTTTTGAACATCAAAATTTGAAAGCTTCAAATTGTTGGCCGGAAATTTTTTGCGGAAGACTTGTCAATGCTTTCAGAAAAAAATGTATAAAACGGAAAACTGCTTAAACGTAAACATCGGACTGCAATTCCTTTTTATACAGGTTTCACTGTAGTTTGGAACATTACTTGAACAAATTTGGTACCCGAGCTTGTGAATTCGCGTTGCGACAAAGGAATGCCTTTGTTTTAATAATTTCGGCTAATTTTATGTTTGTTTGTTTTTTGTTTTATTAAATAATTGGTTTGTTGTTGCTTTTATATTTTTTGTTTTTCTTTTTTATATTATTATTTTTTATCATTATTTTTTCTATATCGCTGTCTCCAATGTCTACTCTTTCTGAGCTGTAGTGCAACTAATAAAATGCTATGCTAAAAAGATAAGATAATAAGATTACAGCAGAGAAACTAAACAGCAAACCTAGAATGCTCTGGGTAAATCGCCGCCTTAAGCTCTCTAAATTTTATTATTTTAGCTTCTAAAGCACTAAAGCACATCAAGAAAAAAAATCGTAAAAATATTATTTTTATTTTTTTTTGTCAATTTTTTTTTAATTTTTTAGAGTTACTAAGCTTGTCAAGAGTAGTAATATCTCCAAATTTTGCATACAAAGTACCTACTAAAGTTAAGTTGTAAAATTTTGGTTCGTTTTCAATATTTTTTCAATTTTTTTTATCTAAATTTGTGTAATTTTTCAAATTGAAAATTTTTAGTTCGCTATCTGATTCATGGTTAAGCACAAGTAATAAATGTGTCTATTGCTGTGACAAGTTCAATTTTTTTTGATAGAAAATAGCGTTGCAATTACTTAAATTTTTGTAAAATTCTATTCTTGTCCTAAAATTTTACTTTTTTTAAAAACAGGTACTAAAAAAGTCCAAAGAAACGAGACCTCCAGATTTAATTGCTTTAGAGTTAAAAGTGACAGCAGATTTGTAAAATTTGTAGTTCGTCCAAAAAAATTAATTATTCAAAGTGTTGTAATTATCAATGTGTCAATGTAACAAACAATACAAAAAAGTAAAAGTAAACTGAGTATAAATTTGCTTTCATTGAGCATAAATGTTTCATAAATTGTCCATTCATTGAATTAATTGAAACAATTTTACCACAAAGTGTTACTATAAAAACAAAGCTGTTGACAGACTTCCTTGCTTTTTATTTACCTCCAAATGATTTCTCCTAGCAGCGATCTAAATTAATTAAGCTTGTTTTTTCCTCTCCCGACAGTTTTGTAACCATAAAAATAATAACAGTCTTAAATATCGCACCTGTCACAGCATAAATTAATGAAGTTGTGTTTTGTAGCAAGTCATTACATATCCCGTAGGCATATTTGTAAAAAGATTCGAATCAATATTCCACGTACAAAATGGAAACGAAAGTCGAAACACGCGCCACTGTTCAACCACGCAGATTGTGTTCTATTGTCCCATCTGTCATACTTAGGTAATTCCATATGCATATCGTGCAACTCCAACATAATCGAACATAAACTGCGGGACTGTCACGTTTTCTTTAATTAGTCATCGGGAGACAGCTCGTCTGATGGGTTTTAGATTATATAAACGCACATGGCGATTTACTAAATATGATTGGTGAGTTGCGGTATTGCTTTCGGCGGCTTTGAAAGCAACTTAACCACCTTTAACAGGCGACGTGTGGCACGAAAGGAACGCAGCCACGCTAGCAAATCAAAAATCGAAAGCCTAGAAAATAGAAATAATGTTGAAGAAGAAAACCAAAGGATAGAAAATTTCAAAACAGAAGGAAGAAGAGTGGAAGAAAAACAAACTAAAGAAGCATCAACAGGAACAAGAAAGTGAAAAACATTGAAAAAACATCCTGGAACAAGTTCAAATAAAAATGGAAGAGAACATGAAAACGCTTAGATGAAACAGCTGGAACAAAAACACAAAAAGTGACTTGAACGATTGCTAACTTTGCTCTCGCCATAAAAATTAAAATTTGTGAAAATTTAAGTAAAATGCTGTTGAAACGCCATCCCGTTTTTTTCATGGCGCAATTGACACCTACGAGAAATGCATTGTGCATTGTAAGGTGTAGCCCCATCTTGTTGAAAAAAAACTTGTTCTTTCTGTTATTTGCTGTTTTTTGAAATTACAATAACGATATTGTATTATTTGACACCACGCACCTAGATTTTACTAACATTTATTGCCTAATTTTTTTCATTTTTAATATTTTTTTTAAATTTTTTTTGTAAAAGTAGAACATATTACACATTTATGAATTAAGAAAATTAATATCTTCCAACTTATAAAAAAAAATATAGGTGCCAATTTAAAATAAGAAAGTTGAGTATCGCCCAAAAGATATTAAGACATTTAGAAAATTTTTAAAATCATCAGTTTATAGTAAATTAAAAACCATTTAATTTGTTTTTTAAATTTTTAAAATCGGTTCATAAATAAAAATTCTACAACGCCTGCCGTTTTAAAAAAATCACCCTGCATCTACAGTATAAAAATTTGAAACAGTTTAAAAAAGGATTCGTGTAATGTCCTTAAGCTACGGTTCTAAAATTAAGAAAACTGAAAGCAAAAATTTTACAAGAAGTTGAAAGATTTGCAAAGTGTGCTCTCGGCATAAAAATTGAAATTTGTAAAAATCCTCTTAGATCTACAATTCCAAAATTTTCGACAGATTATAAAGGAGTTTCGAGTAATAGTCTCCGAAAATTCCAAAGTTAAAGTTCTAAAATTGACAAGCAGATTTTACAAGAAGTTAAACGATTGTACACTTTGCTCTCATCATAAAATAAAAATTTGAAAAATCCTCTCCTACATTTATAAAATGTAGAATAGTTAATAAGGACGTTTCAATTAATATTCTCTATAAATTCCTAAATTACAGTTCTAAAATTGACAGAACCAAAAGCAACAATTTTCCAAGAAGTTGAAAAATTGCAAATTTTGCTCTCGCCGTAAAGATTAAAATTAGTAAAAATCCTCACCTTGGACGTTCAAATTCAAAATTTAAAACGATTGATAAGGTTTCTTGTAATATCCTCAGGAAATTCCAGTTATAGTTTTAAAATTGACAGAACTACAAGCAGATTTTGCAAAGAGAAGAAGAAGATTTCAAATTTTGTTTTTGTATTAAAATCAAAATGTGCAAAAATTTTCTCTTTGGATCTACAATATCAAAATTTGAAACAGTTGAAAAGAGGTTTCGTGTAATGTCCTAAAGCTACGGTTTTAAAATTGGCAAAACTAAAAGCAAAAATTTTACAAGAAGTTGAATGATTTGCTCTCGACATAAAAAATGAAATTTGTAAAAATCCTCTTAGACCGACAGTTCCAAATTTGGGACAGGATATAAAAGGGTTTTGAGTAATAGTCTCCGAAAATTCTAAAGTTAAAGTTCTAAAATTGACAGAACTACAAGCTGATTACAAGAAGTTAAAGAATTGCAAACTTTGCTCCCATCGTCAAATTAAAATTTGGAAAAATCCTCTCCTAAATACATTTCTAAAATGTAGAATAGTTAATAAGAAGGTTTTGATTTATATTCTCTACAAATTCCAAAATTACAGTTCTAAAATTGACAGAACTACAAGCAAAAATTTTCCAAGAAGTTGAAAAATTGCAAATTTTGCTCTCGCCATAAATATTACAATTAGTAAAAATCCTCTCCTTGGACCTTTAAATGCAAAATTTAAAACGATTGATAAGGAGGTTTTTGTAATATCCTCAGAAAATTCCAAAGTTATAGTTCTAAAATGACAGAACTATAAGCAGATTTTACAAGGAGTTAAAAATTACAAACATTGCTTTCGTCATAAAATTAAAGTTTGTAAAAATCTTCTCCTTTGACCTACATTTCTAAAATTTGGAACAGTTGATAAAGAGGCCTCAAGTAATATCGTCCGTAAATTCCAAATTTACAGTCCTAAAGTTGACATAACTAGAAAATCTTTCAAGACGGTGTTGCGCTTTTGACGGAACCGGAGGATTTTCCAAGAAGCTGAACGATTCAAATTTTTTCTTTTGTCATAAAATTTAAAATTCGTATAAATCCCTTTCTTGGATAGATGATTCCAAAATTTAAAACAGTTTATAAAGAAGTCTTGTGTAATATCTTCCGTTAATGTAAATTTCAAATTTTTGGTCCTAAAATTAAAAAAAAAACAGAAGATTTACAAGAAATTGACAAATTGCAACTTAAAAAAATCACTTGATAAGAAAGTCTCCGTAAATTTTAAAGTTACAGTTCTAAAATTAACAAAACAAGAAGATTTTGAATCATCAGAACTCCTATAAATTCATTTTTTTATTGTTATCAACATTAATCAATAAATTAGAATTGAAAAACAATTATATTGATTTGACCGTTTCTATGAAAACTAAATGGCCAGCAAAAGCAAGACTGCAAGACAAGAGTCCCACTAAAAGATAAAATACGACCAAAATAGTTAGGACAAGTGAGGGTAAGAGGCAGGAAACCGAAGAAACGCAACGATTCGCACGTTGATTAAATAAATGAAAGAGAAAACCTGTAAATAAACGTACTCATTATGTAATGCAAATTGTCATTTAAACACTCATTCTAACACCAAAAATGCATCATTTGCCCGAAGAAAGTTTAGTTCCAAATGAGGCCGAATTTTAACTAAATACCACGACTGGAAAAACAAAGATCGACATTTGCTTAAATTATGTCTTTTCGTTTTTTTTAAAGGTGTCTATATTTATATCGCGCGTTATCTTATAAATTATAGATGAGATGTCGAAACAAGTTTTAAGAAGATATTAAATTAATATTCTTGTTTCCTCTTCGATAAGCGATTAATAAATTCTTATCTCTGACTATTGCTGTATGTTTATTTTAAGCGCATACATTAATACGAAAGTGCCAATATTTCTTTCATTAGCCAATTCATTTGCTTAATGTCCATACTCGAATCATAAATGTCGTCGTAAATAACAACGTTTTCATTTTCATATTTCTCACTAACTCACTAAATAATGGATCGTAAATTATTTGAATTTATTCGAAGACGTTCACTTTCGGCGCGCTTTTCGACTTTTCGGAAAGTGGAGCACGGGGAATTTTTCGATCATTTCCTTAATAATTTTATTTAATTGCATCTGAGAGCCTTCTGTCGTGTCCCGAATTCGGGGTCGCCTTCTGGCTGGTATTGTCTTTAATATTATATGAACAGTGCTGCATTCTTGATTAGAACACACATGTTGATTGTAAGATAACATGTTGGATTCCTACGGAATTATTTAGCATGCAACTTTAATTATTTTATTTTTTACGGCGATGACCTAGTGATACACTCTTCGTTTTCTATGCATGTTCAACACATTTCAGGAAATAGAAAATGTCGACTGAAAAAATTGTTAATTGTTGTAGATGTCGAGAGATATCGAACATGGATGGCAATTAGATTCTTTATTTTTGTTTATCAATCACCGTTGCGTGATTTTTCGATGTTGTTTATCGGAAATGGTGAACTACATCCTACGAGTTAATGGTTGCTGAGTAAATTAAAATCATTATTTTTAATTGGAGGGTGAAACGTCATGGACCAAGCGGGTTCTTTGGTGTGAACGTTATGTTTCGTCTGACACAGTTTGAAAAACTGGAACAATTACGACTTACATAACATTGTTTTATTACGTAAAATTATTGTCGACACTTGTCTTACAAATTCTCAACATTTCAAGAAGACTCTTCAGAATAATCTGAATATTTCCGCCGTGAAACTCGCACTATCGGATTCCATTTTACACGGCTCACGGAAGTCCCTTCTATTTTATAAATTATAACAACCTCACACACCAAAACCAACACTATAATTTGTCGTAGATATAATTGCAGCTTCTAATTACCTGCCAGTCATTACCGAAAACATTTACACGTGTTCATTTCAAGCAACAAAGTTAGCTACCTGTCACGAATTTTCTTAATTGCTTTTTAACATTTGTATAATAATAAATAGAGAAGTATAAAACGATGTTATCTGTTTGTAACCGTTTTCTAGTTCCAGGGAACTGCCGTTAATTTCAAGCAGTTTAAACGTTACATGGTACCTGTAATTACCAGTTTCGTCGTGTATTAAACTCTGAACTTGTTCTCAGTTTTGTGTGGGGTAATTCTAACCAACCAATTTTCTTTAGAGGGAAGTTTGGAGTGGAATTATTTTTGCTCAGTGAAATGCGGGCGATGTTCGCGTTTTAGGCAAGTTGGATGGAAACTGAAAAGCAGACAATTCCCTCTATAAAAATCCAAAGTTTTTACATTGCATTTGATCCTATTATAATGCACTTTAATAATTGCATGCACCCCAATGTGCATAATTACAATTTAATTAGCGCACTCAATTATTACATTTCTTACCGAAAACATCAATTTTACCAGATAAAATTATAAATAATGAAAAAAATATTAACGCTCCAAATAATATGAATTTAATGAGTTCAAAGTATTAGGGACACTAAAATGAAATAAAAACTTTAAAGACCCAAAGATAGAAAAATATGAAAGATCTGAAGAGCCTAATAAAAAACACAAACTCTTAATACAAGCGTAAGAAAAAAACAAAATCTAATGTATTCAAAGACCCTGAGAATAGAAAGAAAAAGATAAAATAGTTTTGAGGCTTTTAAAGAGTTTAACAAATTATTATTTACCTACGGAATGTAAATATTTAATTCTAAAAGCCTAGAATAGAGTCAGCATTTTATACACCTGAATTTGGGAATTCGGAAAAACCTAATCAATCAAGAAAAGGAAGAAAATATGGAAATAATAAAACCTAAAAAGTTCAAGTTGCTGCTATAAAAATTTGGTGAATCTAAAAAATAAGGATAATATATAGCAACCTACCTGAATTAAAATTTATTTTAAGTAAAATAACAAAGTTTTGAAAATGTCTCTAGACAACAAACCACGAAATACAATTAAGTAGTTGCTAAAATTTCAGTGAATTATAAGGGATCCTTAGCAGATGAGTTCAGAGAAGTCTAAAAAAGTCTAATTTACGCATATACTTATTTATTTTAGATGTTGATAAGTGTGCTGCAGGATCATACATATAAATAATAAATCTGTGAAAATTCGGAAGAATCGAATCTCTTACCGAATTCTAAAAGACTCTAGAGACTTTCAGAGCATCTCAGAAGTCTAAAAATTTGTAAAAAAATTATAAAAAATTTCATTAACTAAATTAAGTTTTCGAAAAATTCAAGAGACTGTATAGACATTCCTAAAATATTCTGGACCTTGCAGATTTCAAATAAATCCTATAATTATTAAAAAAGCGAGAAAAAACTTTTCTAAAAAAATATGTTTGTATGTAGTAGAAAGTTTTAGACAACTTTAGAAAATCCTGAAGAAAACTTGTGACAACTTTGGAAAGTCTTAAAAAAACGTTTCACGTTTCTTCAGACAGAGAATTTTAAAAACCTGGAGTTTTTTTTGGAAATCCTAAAAAACTTTGTGAAATCCTAAAAAAATTCCACAAAACTTCCAGAGCTTTCCAAGTAGCGCAAAGCTGTCCTACGTCCTGCAGATTGATTCATTATCATTGAAGAATCACAAAAATCCTTATAAAATCTTATAAAATCCTGGAGAATCCAAAAAGAATAGAAACCAATCTCAAGATTAAATATTAAACAAGTCAAGATTCATTTACATAGTATGCAGGAATCTGAATCGGCAATTTATCGTAAAATGTGCTCCAAATAGTATTTTAATTTTTTTTTGTCTATTGGGGTTCACCTGACTTCACATGAGCACATAACCATAATAACAATAATTGATAATTGCTTTGTATATTCTGTATGCACATTAATTGCATCCTCGAGATAATGTGTATCATCAAAATACGCGGCTACCTTTCTCAGACTTATTACAGTGATTACTGTTGTATTACCTATATTTTCCATACTTTGATCGCTGATTGTGAGCTTAAAGTTTCAGTTTCTAATTTCTTCATTAGTATTTTTATAATATTCTACCATTTGCAGGCTAAAGAGACGAAGAAATCTGATGCCTCTTGAAATAAAATCAATGAGCAAGATTTAAAATAGAAAATTAAAATCACTTAGAACGCATAAAGGGTGCACCTGACTATCCTAAAAATCAAATTTTATTAATTTTGTCTGACATAGGCACAGAACAATGTGTAACTTTCTAGCGAGGGAGTGGCACAAAAATGCTACGGCGGAAAATATTTTTTCATTTTCTAGTAATTTCGCAATATCGTTGTTAAAATGCGTCCTAAACCCTTTTTGCACTAAACTTTCGTTGACACATATCTACACCAAATAAAAACTGTACTTAAAGATTTTAACTACAAGACAAATTATAGGAAACAGCTAACACACTTTAATTTTTATTAATAATAATTTGGTATTAAAATCCAATAAAAATATCTCTTTCGATCGTAAAAAAACATGAGATTAAATAATAAATTTATACGAAATGTCACAATATTAGTCCTCTAAAAAATATTAGCATAGCATTTTGTCTGTAATTTATTGTCTTGGTGTGTCAAAATATAGATTTTGATATTGATGTAATCAAATCATTAAATCAAACAGTTTTAACAATTTTATTTGTACCCCTATTTTATTTTTAATTGTATTTTTTTTGTTCTTTATTCTCTCAAACACAAATAAAAAAATCGAGAATTGTGCAAAATTTCCTAAATCTGCAAAAGTCAAGATATGAGCTTGAAACTTTATTTTTGACGTTTTTATCACCTATTAATCACAAGGTAGTGTTTGACGTTGACATATCGCTGTAATTACCTTTTGAACAATTAGTTCATTTAAAAATAAATGTATGTAGGCTTATTTCATTACGTTTTTTCTTGTGTTATTCTGTCAAATCATTACAATGCAATTTTTTGATTAATGTGTTAAAAATTTATTTGCTTGAAATTTGATTCATTTTAAAAATTATTTCATAATTTGTCGTCAATTTATATGTTAATAAGAAAATAAAGCTTCTTACGTAGGTAGGGATTTTGTAGATTTCATTATTGTGTCTGTTTTCAAAAACAGCAATTACCAGCAATAATTTGTGCCCTTTTTATGTCAGTACACTTCGTCTTGTTGTTTTAGTTTCTTCACATGCAAGGAATAAATTCATCAACACGTAGTTTTTCAACGAGACATTTTATACATTCATTTCCATGTTAAAAGCTTAAATTTTCGACGCCGTCGTAGAAAGACAGTTTTACAACGTGCTGCGGTGAAGCGTCGTAAAATTTGTCAAAGATAATCACCGATTTGGACCAAATTTTGACCAAGCTTTACGCACCATGAAAGTTTCATACTGTTGAAATAGAATAAGAATGTTGTTGACAAGAATGAAATGTGTTGTTTGTACCTGATGTGAGAAATAGTCGTCGTGTCCCCCTAAACCTTCCTGATGAGTCCGCATGTCGTTCCTGCCCATTTCCCTGCCTAGCTCCTGCTCGATCTCTTGATGAATGGGCGGATTGAGTTCAGGATGCGCTGCAAGCTCCTGATGGTGTTGCTGGTGCGGCATGTTCAAATCTCCGGGCATTTCCTGGCCATGTCCCGAACACGACGCTTGCATCTCACCCATCCCCTGCAGTTCGCCCATCCCCACGCCCATCACCAAAGGGGATACGTGGGACTCCCAACCGTCCTCCATCTTGGCCGCCCACACTTTGATCGGCCCACTCGATTTGAATAACTTTATATGCGTAAGAACAATTAATTAATTATGCACCGAGGGACCGAAGCGATGTTGGTGGTCGATAACAACGCGTCAAAGCCGAAAATAAAACGCGCATTATTCGGAGGACGCGTCTTAAAACTTTTATTGGGACGCACCAAGAATGCCACAGGTGTTTGTTTTTATTGGGGGCTTTTTCGGGCCGAACGCACAGTCCTCATACTTGGCGCGATTAATTGCTTATTTATTATCCTCGGCGTCGTTAAACGCACTGATAACAGGATTTTAATCGTCGGGGGTTCACGAGATTCCGACACTGACACTCGGAGCGCGCTTTTTCACTCTCAGGTACCGAGCGCAAGTGTGTTTCGTATAGGTAGAAGGAAGGTTCACTGTAACAATGTGTGTGTGTTGGCAGGACAGCGGTGCCGTCGGCAGCGTGAGGAGACTGCGTGAGGTCGGTGGTGACCGCCCCCCTCTACCCCCACCGTGATGCACCGTGCCAACCCCCCGAACACTATTATAATTAGCTGCACGGTTTACAAGAGCAAGCCCCTCTATGAACGCGGCGATCGCGACGAGCTCCAGGTGAATGGGAATCTTGTCGTTCGGTGTCACCATCTCGAAAAACCGACGTGTTTCGACCGCAAAGCAAACATCTTCGAGGTTTGATATATTGGCTGGGTGAATGCTAATGTTGAGAAAGATATTATATTTTCATTGGGGTACTCGCCAACTTGACCACTCTTTTGTGCTACAATTTTAAACTAAAGGTAAACTAATTGTACGTACAAATTTTTGATTGCTTCAGGAAAAAATCAAGGATGAAAAATTACACTTTTCAAACTTCTAAAGTACAGATAAATTTCATCTCCAGCAAAAACGCACATTTCTATGAATTGTTCAATATTTTTCTATTCTGTAGGATTAAAGGTTTAAAGTGTGTAGATTTTCAGGTTGATTCTCAAAACCCAAAGTTTTTTGAAATTTGTGTTTTTAGGTTACTCCAAGTTTACTTAGACATACGATTTACCTGTCAATTTTTTTTCTTGAAATTCTACTACATTAGATTGTGAGGTTCTGAAATTTATCGGTTCTTTTAGATGGACCGTCAGGTATTTAGGTGTTTTTTAATTTTAAAAATTCTTAAATTTTTAAGTATGTCATGTACTGAGATTCTCTGGCATCTTAGGTTTTTTTCAGTACACAAACCGATCTCTCAAGCTTTCCGATTCGTAATTTCCGAAATTCTTAGATTTAGGATTTCTACTAGATTCTAAAAATTAAATTATTATTCCGTAAGGCTTATAAAAAAAATAGATAAAACATAAGTGACGCACTACCTTGAAAGGGGGGGATTAGGTGGTCCCCCAGAGTACTAAAAAATGTTAAAAAAAATTTTTTACAGTAAGGCCAAAATAAAATAAGAAAAAAGGCAACATTGCTGAACTGTTCCTCCAAAAATGTAAATTTTCAGTATTCAAAGCCATAGTAACGTTGGCTCTTGTATTGTTAGCGTTAGTCAGATCAGCTCATGAACGAGTAATGTAACTATGGTTCCATGTGAACGCTGCCACACTGATCAACATTGTTGATTAAAAAATTTTTTTTATTTTTAGTAGATTTCTGATTTCTGTAGATTCTTTTCAGAGCCTCTAGATTTATTATATTTTTGATTTTAGATTTTTTAAATTTGTACTTACAATTGAGGAGTTATTTTCCAAAACTCAATGAATCCAATTTTGGAGAGACATTAGGTTTAATGTGAAATTGGGATTATTTTGGGTAAATCTAACAATGTGTATTTTTTATTCAATGAAAAACGTCTTGCAAAAACATTGTGTTATCCTCTTATGCCAAAATAGTTTAAGTAAATTTGAAAACAATTGATCAAATTATAGTTTTTTTAAGCCCTTGTCAAAATTTATGAAATAGATGAAATGGTTTTGAAAAATTACTCCTCAATTAGTAAATTATCTATAATTTTTTTTGAAGTCTTTAAAGCCTCTAGTTTTTTAAGAATACTCTAAATTCTTTTTAATTTTTGTTGTTCATCTGGATTCTTTTTAAAATTTGTCTAATTCTTCAGAGATGCTTTAGATTTTCCTTAAACTTTTATTTAATTCTGATTAAATTTTGTAGATTTTCTAGTTTATGCAAATATTCTCTTTAAATTCTGTCTAGATAGTTTTGATTCTCTAAATTTTTTCAGATTATTCATAAATTTTCTGTTTTTTCTTAGATTCTTTTTAGAACGTATAGATTCTTTAAATTTATTTTAAATTTTCTTCATATTTTCCGAAGATCCCTTAGATAATCTTTCTGGTTCTGTTTAAATTTTGTAGATTTCTTTTGGATTTCCTACATTTTCTTTATTTTCTTTTAATCCTATTGATTCTACTTGGAATGTTTAAAATGTTTGAAAAATCTGTTTTAATTTTTCTTTAACAGTTTTTGGATATTCCTTAGGGTATCAATTTTCAAATTCTTCAAGTTTTTTTTGTATTCTTTACCATTTGTTTAGATGTTCTGTAAAATTTCAAAATTTTATTAGAGTTTACATAGATTTTCTGTATTTTTTCAACGTTCACATTTTCTTTAATTTTTTTTAGATTTTCATTTAGCTTTTTGAATTTTTCTTATTTTTATTGGATTTTATAAATTTACGCTAAATGTAAGTATAAATAATTTTTTTATATTTACTTTTTATCTAAATTTTCTCTAAATTCTTTCCAAATTCATATTTTCTGCAAATTATCTAGATTTTCATTTGACTCTTTGTAAGTACATATTTTTTTCAAAGTTTTCTTCTAATCTTACTGGATTTTACAAATTTGCTTTAAAAATGCATACATTTATTTTTTATCTTTTTTTCTCTAAATTTTTTCTAAATTCATATTTTCTGTAAATTTTCTAGATTTTTTTCGTCATGTAGATTTATTTTTTTATAAATTTGTTTTATTTATTCTTCTATCCTGCTTTTTTTAAGCATTTTCTATCCCAAGTTTCCCAATTTATTAGGGCTTTTTAAATTTTGGTATTTTTCAATACTATGAACTCGCAGTTTTTATCTCCAGTCCAAGATTTTTAAATTGTGAGATTCATAGATTCTCGTTTTCTTAAAATGTGGGAATTTCAGATTCATCAATTCAGTGCTTTCAACTCCAGTTTTCGACGTAAAATTAAATCAATAGCACGTATCAAAATTCGCCTATTTTGAATACAATCCGCAAATTACCCAAGAAAAATTAGCAAAGAGAAACGACCTCGAAATCTATGCGCCCGATAAAATTCCTTCGTGCCGAAATTCCAGAACCTTGGTCAAAACGGTACATTGTTGAATTTGATCTTATGAATGGCAGTTCTTATGAATGAGCGATAAATTTCTCTTCGTTTTCATCATTTTCCTTGCGAAACCCGATTTCTTCACGTAACCATAGAGTATAACGGTATTGTGGCAATTATGTCCGATTTTCCAATCCTCTTGATGTGTAACCTTATAAAAAATGACAGTAATCGTAAAATATTCGTCGGGTTTGGTAAGAACGTCGTTCCTAGGATTATCTTCGATAGTGTTCAATTAAATTCATGAACTCTTCAAATCACGACGTTTTACATAAAAATTTCAATTTAAGGGGATTTTTTTTCTATGTAAATCCGGAATTTATTGTCTTTAAACGTTTGCTCGTTTATTGACGATCGTTTATCAATGTTTTATAATTCCGTAATAAATTTCGGCGTTCTAATCGAACATAAGGTCAAAGGTGACGTCGAAAGGGACGCGGCCCAGAATTTGAACGATTTGTGTGAACGTTTTCATTTGCTGTTGATGGAATATAAATTTCCATAATTCCAGAATTATTTACAGAAATATACCATTAGTTGACATAATTTCTTGGCGTCACGCGAACTGTCGAAAATGCGTCGATGGATGTGTTGACATTGGCCAAGAATTCCAAAAAGTAATGCACAAATAAAAAACTAGCACGTATGGAAATGAAGTCGTTTGCCTCATAAATCAAGTGTTTACGTAAAAGCGTTCTCAAATTCATTGTTGTTTTCCTAACGCGGATTCTACTTACTAATTTATTATTATTTTTTTCAATGTCATAAGGAAAAAGTTGCTCACACATATGCGAACAAATGTTTTACACAAAACTATTTACAATAAAAATTACTGGCTTGTTAAGTGGAAACTTTACAACATTGTTTTGTTATTGTACATCATTTTAATAATTTATTGGAAATGTTTATTTTAAACGCATACCGGTTACGTGTTTTCAAATTCACGGCGTATTTGGAGCATTAAATTTTTCGAGCTTGTTAGACAGAAGCTCATCGAATTTTTTCATTCGATAACATGGAAACTATAAAAATAAACTAAATCTTTTTTTGTTCGGTTTAGTAGTGTTAGTAGCTAATTTAGTTTGTGACAGTTACGCAGATTCCAAGACCATTTCAATTTTAAATATTTTTCAAGGGCTAAAACGAGCGAGTTTAAAACAATAGGTAAACTTTTCTTTATATGTATTAGAAATCAAAAGTAAATTTATGATTACGAAAGTAAAGTAGTTCAAAAGCTCATAATTCACGAATCCCAGGACCTAAAAACCTAATTTGCTTCACCCTATACTGGAATTTCTTAGTCTGAGAGCTCAAAAATATAAAATTTTCACAAACTGAGTACTGGAATTGTAAAACCCAGA
The DNA here is from genome assembly GCA_029298725.1 of Gnatocerus cornutus. NCBI lineage: Eukaryota > Metazoa > Arthropoda > Insecta > Coleoptera > Tenebrionidae > Gnatocerus > Gnatocerus cornutus. Next base: position 4,277,550 of record CM055510.1, read on the forward strand.
AAACTTTAGAATTATGTAAATCCAGGAGTCCACGAATTTAAATTGAATGGCTAATTTGAGACTGAAAACTTAAAAATTTAATTTTTGTTTTTTGAATGCTTGCTTTGCAAATTTTTCAATCGTCAAAAGAAAAGTGCGTAAAATGCTCCATTAATGCGGTAAAAAATGTGAGATCACCTTCGATCCCTGGGGCGTATTTAGAAGAAAAGCAACCTTTTCCACAAAAAAGATTACCGATCAAAAGTATTATTTACACAAGTTATTTAATTTATCTAAAGTGTTTTTTCTTTTTTTTTAAATAAAAATTATTTTGTTGTTATTTTAAGATTGTATACAAATGTCATTGTCAAACTATTGTCAGATCAACATTGTTAATTCTGGTTTGTATGTCTTATCGGTGCAAAATTTTGGTAGGGGAGACCGGTGTCAATTGTAACAAAGCCTATTACAACGGCATCTTGTTGAAATTTTGTTCAGAAATAAAGTTTAGATACATTATCTAGCTTAGCTTAACCGAGTAAAACGTAAATAAACAGTCACATTAATTTCATTTAACTGGGGAAAATAACCAAACGGGAAATATTGCAAGGTAAGGATTATTTTTTATATTGTCTCTGTTTTTATTTCTTGTTGATTTGTGTTTGGGCTATGGCTATGAATTTAAAATTTTAAATAGTTAATTAAACCAATATTTAAATTTTGTTACAATTGACACCGGTCTCCTACAAATCTGTAAGGATTTTGCGGCTGTACCTTCCATTCTAGCGACAAACGTTGCTTTCAACCCCTAAAATCCTACTTACAGCATTTCTCCGTTTCTTGTTAGGATTAAAAAAATTTGTTTCTTCAGGCTTTTAGATTCTCAGATATTCTAGCCCATTGCGCTATTAGATATTAAGATTCTTACATTTGATTCTAGAAAGCCTCTTGTATTATTAAATTTCAATTTTTTTTGTGTCCCACAATTTTAAATATAGATTTTAGAATGTTTTGTTCTAAAATTTTTATATACAGGCTGTCTCAGAACTTGTATGTGTAAGTTGAAGAAAAAAATTTCCAGCTCTATCACGGAGAAAAGAAAGTTTCTCACCTAGCTAACCAAATTTCGAATTAGCAGATTTATACGTTTTCAGAATATTTTTTTTTTATTTTTACCCGCTATTAAAAATACATGCATTTTATGTTGATGTTAGTAGAAGCATAAAGAAATTCGTATTCCAAGAAGTGGAATTATGAATCTCACCTGAATATTAAACAGCTATGGTTACGTTTATGTATTTTTACTTTTACTTTTTATTTATTTTAAAATTTGTCAAAATAGATATTTCATATTTCTCACATTAATCAATTTCGTGAAAATTCTGATTAATATGGACTGTGATCGTGTTATAGATAAAGTATAGTATTTAATTCGGGTATAATAGCCATATTCTAATTGAATGATTAAAAAAACATACAGGATGTCTCAGAATTCATAACTCAGAGAAAACAGGCACATCCAGATTTTCATCAGTTGTTAAATCAATCAAATTTCTATATTTTTAAATTGTTGCTTTACCAAAATTTTAAAGCTTTTACCAAATTTTTATTTTAAGATTTAGTTTTTTTTCTTTTTCTTAGCTAAGGTAAAAGCTCTTCGGTTCTTGCGCTCTTAATATTCAACAAGGTTTCTAAATTCTTAGATTGTAAATTTTGACGTTAAGTTTTTAGTTTCGCAGGTGTTTGTAGTAAAGATTTTTTTGAATTTTATGTCTTCAAATACATATTTAACTCCATTGCATCATTAGTTGTAAAATATCAAAAAATTTAATGATTTAAGGCAGTCCAAGTGCATTTAACAATTCTAATTATAACTTTTGCATATTCACGATTCCTTTCGTACAATGTACCCAACATTTATGTAAAAATTAACTTCAATTTATTAACACACAAACACTTAGTGCCAATAAGTAACAATAAACAATATAACAAACCTTTTCTATTATTCATCATTGGTTTAAAATTCATAAAAATGAAATATTTTTGCACATCCGCAGTTATTAAATGTTTTCCATTGTATAAAGTTACAGTTATGGTGATTTAAAGTCAACAAGGACAAATAAGCCTTTTGTGCATTTATCTTTACAAATCGGTTTTTAAGCTTTTATTTATTGTGCTTCACAGTTTGATAATGTTTCTTTTACTCAGTTAATAGGAAACCCAAGTATTATGTTATTAGTTATTACGTAGGCACTTCCTTCAAACGCCCGTGAATTAAACATACAAGACAATTACATTAAAAGCCAAGTACTTTTTCTAGTTTTCTTTAAATTGTGTCGGTGACATTTCCTTAAGTATTTACTGTTTACTGCCATGCTTACAAACAATAGTAAATGCACCTCATTATTATGCTATCTAAATTATTTGCCAAGTCGTTAAAAGTGGTTAATTGCTATAGTGATAATGGATTTAAGATTTCCAAATGATGTTTCTATTAAAGCTTTACTGTAAATTCGTATGATAACAGAAATAGTTACTTAAATCCTTCTTTTACACAAATGGATTACCACCGGTAACCACTTATATGTATATTTGCCACCTTCATTACTGAAAATGAGTATGAACTTTTTTTAAAACGAAGTAATTAACAGAAAAAAGCACCATAATTAAAAAACTTATACACAAACAAAACGTAATTAAGAAATGTCGGTTAAAATGAATGTTTATTCATGTTAATTTTCTTACTAAACAAGTTCGCAGTAAATGCAACAACAAACCTCAAAACGGCGAATTTTAATAAAATAAAAAATCTTTTCGAGATGTTATCAATTTGTCAGGATGAGAACTAGTAGGGAAATAAAACGCAATTGCAATTCTATGGATCCACAGGAAAACATAAAGCATAAAACATGCATAGCAGTTCGTTGGCAGTTGTCAAGATTGCATGTTTTTATGGATAAAAATTGCACACAATTAAAACTGCACTACAATGCAATTAATTACGACGACAACGATAAAAGCATAACTTCAGGATTTACTGACGAAACGTCTTGCGCAATCTAATGCACTCGGCTTCTTTTGTCAGTTTTTCGCAAATTTGTGACAGATTGTGATCTAGTCTCTGGCCAGTTTATTACAGAAAGAATGGTCTGACCGTCGTTTAGCGAAGCTTCGAACCGGCACTAATTGCAGGTGTCATGCACGGCTCAGATGCCTCGCTTGATTATGTGCTTCAAAATATTTAATTAAATGCATTTCCCGTTGTAATATTATATTTTGATCTGATAAAGTCGGACACAAATTTAAGTCTGTTCTTTTATCGTAATTTCAGTTGAAATTAAGTCCGCCGCAACGTGTGGTGCTGTCTTCAAAAAAGGAAAAAAGGAGAAGTTTATGCCAACCGACAAATTTTGTGCAGATCCGTTTATTTTTTAAACGATGAATTAATTAAAATTTTTCATGGTTACAACTTTGGAAAATAAACTACACTGAAGCTAAAAAAATTAGAAAAAATATATAACAACAGAAAAGAAATTAGAAATATTTTTTGTCTTGTTTGTTATAATAAAAACTTAAATTCTTAATTCTTGTTCTACCATAAGTTTGTAATTTAGTATAGTCAAAAAGTCATCTTAAAACTATCGTACTTACAGAATTTGCGTTTTGAATTCGTCTTGTAATTGAAAGGAAATCAAAAATAATTCTAAAACGCCTTACACAACACGAATAAAAAAGTGAGAATAATAAAAACACCACTTCCAGGAACTACATAAAACCAAGAGACGAGAATAAGAAACAGAAGCACAAAATAATAAAATATGCAATGAATATTTAACATATTTACCTATTTTTCTACAAAAACTGTTTGATCTTACGAGTCAAAATCTTCTGCTTTATAATTTTGTAATTTATCACAGTTAATAAGCAAGTCAAAAACAATGACCTCCTGAAAGATCAAATTATATTCGCATGTTCTGAACAATGATAATAATAAATCGAAAGCGGCCTCAATTATTTTAATCTGTGATACTCGCCAATTAATGCGATGTGAGTTTTTGAGCTCAGATGGAATTGAGATTGTCGAGCATTCTTGCTGCACAAATGGCCTTTTCACACATAAAAACAACTCGAAATAACTCGATAAAGTAGTCTCAACGGAAAGTCCCTCACAGGAAGAAATTAATTGCAAGGCACTTCTTGTCACTATTTTCACCACAATTCCTGTTTCTGTGATAAGAAAGTTTTAATAAATCGGTAATAGCGTCAATGTGCATTTTGATTGTTAGGATAGCGAGGTGAAAATTATCAATTCAAACTAAACCAATTTTATTCATGTTTTCCTGTCATGCATAACTTTGTTTGTTTTTAAACTTTAAATTGAGAATTAATTTTTAATTATTAAGATTAATCACCAAATTTTGCAATCAATGGAGAAGTGACAAATACAAATTATTCGTGATAATTGATTTACCGTCGCGCCACTTTTTGAACTGACGGGTTGGCAGCACTGCGTGCATCGCGTTCGTTGGTGATTTTCTACGTCAATGTGACAGTTAGTGGCGCATCATGGCAACTAGTGATTTGACAATTGAGGCAATTTACGATTATTTTAAAGAAAATGGAAATGTTGTGAAGAACAGGGACCTCGTCCATCATTTCAAGGAGTTTTTGACGAATCCCGCATCCAAAGGTAAATGATTTAAGCGCGTACAAAGCGACGCAAGCTGTGTTTTGTGGTTTGTTTACGTTGAGGTTATGACAACAACTTGTGGAATTCAAATGTTTTTCCGTTGTTTTGTGATAATTAGGTGGTGTTTTGAGTGTGGTCGGCTGGGAAATGTTAGGTATTTATTTATGTAGAATTTTTTCGATGATAATGATAGTGGAGTGATAGGAATCAAGTCATGAGTCAATGGAACGTGATTGGATTTTAATCATCATCAAATCAACTAAATTGTGTTTTATGGGAATACTTAAAGATAGTAAATGTGTGAACTGGAGGTTGGCATGCATGTGGGTACATGCATTTCATCACTTTCACTGCATTTATGACATTATGACTCGAGGCAGTGAAGTTTTTCTTTTTAGTGCGAGTGTCGGGTTTCCTTGCCGAGACTATAGACTTTTCATCCAACTACACTGCATGGCAAAAATCGATTTGATTCTTTTGTTATTGATCTCATTACGTACACCATAACGACCGAAAAATGTGTCATCCAATATTTATTCTACAGATTAGATTGCTTAATCGGCGTGCCATAATTCTACGAATACAGGATGGCCCAGCTAAGACTTTTGAGCTCCATATTTTCGTTATTTGTGAATGGATTTTAAAACGAAGATTATTGAATCCTTGAGGTTTAATTTGACGTTAACTATTTCAATGTTAAAACTGCTGTTTTAGTCATGTTTTTAAAGGGTAAATTTAATCAAAATGTTTCCGATTACATTAAGTATAAAAAATTACATCCATCTACCAAAAATGGCTTAGATCCTTCATGTTGTTTAAGAGAATGAGTCGATTTTGCCTTGATTTTTATTTTGTTAAAAATGACTATTTTTTTAATCGATTTTGCAATGATACCTTTGTTTGCTTTGAAATAACAAATGAATGCGTTGATCTTGCTTTTTAACAAGTTTAAATTGTTCCACAGTCTAACGGTTTCTGTGTCAATGCTGCAATAATTCCCAAAAGATCGAAATAACAAATCATAGGAGAGCCGAAATAAGCTTCTGTTGGTCGAAATTAATCATAATCTGACAATAACCTCAAATGAGAAATGTCAAAAACTAGAGATTGAAACAAATGTCAGAGATGTTAAATATGATTTAAAGTTAAAATTGATCTTTTTAAGAAAATGGTGACGTTTATAATGCCAAATCAGCCTTTACCTCTTGAGTTATCTTGGCTTTAAATTTCATTAAAATCCGTTCACAAAGAACAAAAGTTATGGGCTCGAAAGTCTTAGGTGGGCTACCCTTATTACCCCTATTATCAAATATTTCTTAGAGTTTTTATTCCGCGTTATCAAGCTACAATATTTTCAGATTGATTTAGATTGGGAATATTAAGTCAAACACATTATTAAAAAATATTCGGTTGACCCATTCTTGGAACACCTGGTATGTTTTCAAGTTTTCTTACAATGAAAACGTTTCCCCTAAACGTAAACTGTGTTCGATGTTGTCATATGGGGGGGTTTTTCTATTTGAAAAATTGTTTTATTTATTTGAGTATTGGATCCTTCTGTATTAAATACGTAGGTTGTTGGGTTATTTATTTTCAATTATTTAAAAAGGTGAGCGTTTACACACGGTTAGTTTTTGCCTAAAATAGGTTATTAACAATTATTATTATCGTTTGATAATTTGACGTTATTTCTGAATAATTATTAGGAAACATTTCCTAAATCTCAAATATCAGATTTGACGAGGAAAATTTTTCTTCTAATAAAAAAATCAAAATGGATTTAACGGCTGAACGTCTTTATTTGACGATTTAATTACACTGTGTAACAAAATTTTACAAAAGTCATATTTATCTGATTTTTTTGTTAATTTAGTTTAGTTGTAATTTGGCTTCCTTTTAAAGAATATAAACATCATTTTTTTGAGTTGTCCCCAAGAAAAATAATAAATTCATTTGTTTCTCGCTTTTGAAAATGAACAATTAGATTCATAAAATAAAACAGGTATTAAAAAAAACAAATAAACTGCAAAAATACAATGCGGTTTTACGTTAAAAATTCAAAATACAATTTTTGTTCTTTTTGTTAGCAAATGGAAAATAACAGCAACTAAAAATTGGAGTTAGTGAAATAATCTTGAAGTTCTCCAGTCTTTAGACTAAAGAGGCAATTTCCACAAAAAAATTGAGCTCTTGACATAGCCGATTTGGAGATTTTAATGCTGAAATAGACTTTACACGCTTTCCAAAATTTCGTCGCGGAAATTATTTTGAGTTTCACTTATTTATTTGTTATATAGCACCTCCCTACGTAGATAAATAGATCCGCAAAAAATTTATATTGTCATCTTGTGCCCACTTTTTAATTCGCAGTGAGGAAAACAACGAAAACAGAAATTTTTGAAAATATTTTTTTTTCTCTTAATATAATGACATTTCGATAAATATGAAAAAAATAACATAATTATTTTTGTTGTTATCTAGTGTTATCGATTATCATTCTAGAATTTCTGGCTTCAAAATTGTGGCGAATGTTCAAAGAGGAAGGAAGAAAGTCAAAATTGTATATAAATAAGGACATTGTAAAGGTTGTAGCGTTTTTGGCTTCAAAGTTCTAAGAGAGAAAAACTGTAACAAGCAGAAACCAGGAAAGTGCAAAGGCGAATATAATATTTGATATTGAAGTAAAAAAGACTTCGTCTACAGAGTACGGCAACACTCAAAATCACTCTTAAAATTGTGATACAGTTGTGAAAGTTTGCATACGCTTATACATAGTTGACAAAGCTCTAGAATCCGACGCAAAAAATATGTTTTTTATTACCTTTAGTTTTGGCATCGTTACGCACAGTGGACTAGAATCGAAAATACCTGCCCAAAGTCGAAAAAGTTAGTTTTTGCAATCTTTACTCTGGGGGATACGAAGGGAATACGCTGCATCGCGACTTTGTATGGTGTAGAATCATGTTTTACGAACCGAAAAATCGTTAGAATTTTTTTTGAGCTATGTTTTCTCATTTTTTATCTTTTTATCAGATAGCCGTTTGTAAAATATTTGCAAGAGATAGGTACAGGTGTTCCAACGGTTTGCGGACGGAGCTTTACAGCTGAACTAATTGAAATTTTGCTATATTATGCAAATGCCAACTCTTCGTTCTATTCGTCCTCAAAAAGACCCAATTTTATCTACATTAAAAAAAAAATATCCACCATTTTTTCCGCCGGTTAATTTTTTTCTTCGAGTGTATTTTTGAAATCAATAACTTCAAATCTTCAAATTTCATGAAAAATATTAAACTTGAGAGTTTTGTGTAGGAATTTCGTATCCAGCCTACTGTGCGACGTCTTAAAAATGTAATTTTTGTCGGTTTGTGAGTGTTTGCGGAACTAATCACAAATTTAATTTTTTTTCGATATAAATGTGTTAAAAATATCTCTGTTGTCATTTTAGATTTTAAGCAAATTGAGGAAAAAATGCTGTTTTATCAAGTTAGTTTCGAAATTTATAACGTCAAAATTGGAAACTACGTGTCCACCAAACTGAGACATCTTGTGTCACAAATGTCATCTATTTTTTACTTCACTTAAGATTGTATTTACTTGGTAAAATTGCCGCTTTTTCGATGTTAATTAACGATGTCTAGAGTCCAAAAAGTGAAACACGCCGTGTTAATCAAAACTCACCTTCATACGAATGAATGCAGTGACTTATGAACATTTGGTGTTAACGTAGATTGCAACTGCTTCATCATAATTTTCAAAACGAATTTAATAAAACAACGTTTTTCCCCAATTTTAAATAATTTGCATTAGATTAAAAAGAAAAACTGGTAATCAAAATCAAATTTTCCAAATTTTGATCTTTTAAATTAAAGGCGATTTTGAGGATGTCCATAAATGTTGCCGGATGTTGTAGCATAACATTACGGCGCTAGCGAAAGAGGTGATGAATACAACCGTAAAAAGAAGTTCTTTTTGATTGTTTTTAACGTTTTAAGCGGTTTCTATATAGTTTTTCTTTTTTTATTCGGCATTAGTTTATGGCCACAACGCTACATATACCACCCTGTACAACAAAATTTTATCACCTGCATAATAACATGCTTAAACAAATTTATCTGTTAGTAAACAAACCAACTGTTGACTCACTTTTATCTGCCGTTCACCAGTTCGCGATCACGAGTTCATCTCGAACCACGTAAAAAACTAAATTTGTGTGTTTTCCTCCTCCAGACGATGCCAGAATAAAATTCAAGAAATATGTGAACACACTAGCTCAAACTAAAGCGGAAGGCGACGAAAAATTCCTCATTCTTAAGACGAAATACCAAAACTCCTTGCAATCTCCGAAACAGACGTACCCCAATGATCCATGGTTATCCTTAGGCATTCCGGTTTCTCCGTCGTTTAGTGTTCAGGATTACAGTCCTTCGAAGTCGCCAGCTCACAGACAACCGCCACCTTATAGACCTCCGCCTCCGGTTGTCTCTCCTACAAATTCTCTTGATAACGTTTCGTTGAGTTCCATCATGTCAGGACAAGATGGCACACCGCAAGCTCCTCCAAGGCGTAAAGCTGTGGACAGGTTGAAGTCCGGTGATGAAGAGTTAACCCCAAGCAAATTAAACGAAGATGCGGAAGATGAAAAGAAGACTGTTAGTGTTAAAGAGAGGATGGAGAAATTTAACAGGATGGCGAGCATGGAGGACGAGCTCAGTCCCAGGCAGAAAGCGAGCGAGAAGATGAAAGTTGACAAGGTATTTTTAATTTTAGGTCGCCGAAAACTGTCTTTCAGGACGCGGTACTTTCGAAAATGTAATCAGATGGTATCGTTCTTTACCTTTCCTAGCCACTCATTAATACAAAGATTGATTTATTTGTTCGTATTGTTTCAAGATAGCAATTAATTTCTCTGACACAATCAATCTGCAATTGGAACACGTCTAAACTTTTCTCGTTGTTAATTTAATTCAACATGGGCGAGATGCATATTCAACGATGTACGTTTGCTTGTAATCAGCGTTAAAAGTACACCTAGTCACTCCGATAACGTATCAAAAAAAATGACTAATGATCCTATTGCAAGAATGTGTTCAGTCATTGAGTTATTTAAGATTTTCTGATTTGTTTGTTTATCCCTGCTGAGATCACAAATTAGTTTACGGGAAACCACGTGCCCAGTTAGGCCATCATGCTCTAATGACGTATGAAACACTATGGGCCGTTGTATTTATGATATCAATTATTGCCTGTCAAATGACTTGCGATTTCGACAAGTTTGATCGAAAAGAGAGAACGGGTTCTATTATGGATGTTCAACATCTTGACAACACCGGCCAACGGAGAGAGAAAAAAGGTCTTGAGATGTGGAAGATTTTTCGCCAAGATAGAAATGATAATTATTTTGTGATCTGTATTTCTGTTGTTTTTATTGTCGAGGAACATGTTTTCTGGCAGCAGGAAATACAAATGGGTCGACATGGAAAGATATTGACCGAGATAATGCGCATTCGTAATAATTCGGATTGTGATATTTTATTACGTGCCTAAAACTTTCCACTGCGGAAAGAGCCGACTTTATGGAAAATACCCCTGTTGACCTTAACCTGTGGACCAATAAGTTAATTAATTAGAAGTAAAAATTTTGAGAATTTAAACGTCATCAATCCAAAACCTGCAGGATCCAGAAATGTTTAGAACCTGTGCTCGGAAATTTTTTGACTAATTTATTGTTTCGGATTTGACTATTAGTTTAAATGTACAACAAAAAGACAATTTTTGAATTTTTTGAAATTTCGTTTTTTCAAATTTGCTGTTATAACAAAGCTATTTCCGCATTCGTTTAGAATGCGTTAATAAAGTATTTTCGTTACCATAACAACGTAGGATTTTGCAACGAGTTGTGGATAATATGTATTTTGTTCAACGAAGCCGTGACATCCATTTCGCATTAGTGAGAAATAAGATTTTTTCTACAATCGCAGCAAAATGCAAAATTTAACGAGAAATATTTCAAGTGACTTTTTGACAATTATTTTTAAATTGATACTTCATTTGACAGAATTTTCGCACTGCTTTGTGGTGCGAATCCAATCAAAAAAGTCCTCAGTTTCTATGCAGATTCAACGGTTGGAATTTGAAAAATCAGCGCGAAAATGCGTGAATACTAACAAAAGTATATTTGAGGCTTGCCATTCCAAAACGTCGTAAGTGCCATTTTAATAATTTTACAGAAAACGAAAAAAACTGTTTTATTTTTAAAGTAACCATTACCATAACCTGAATTAAATTTTTCGAATTTGCCGCTTTAATAGGTCCATTAGAGTACTCAATTTGGAGTCGTTTATAGGTAGGGGAGAGGGGGGCATAGTGGGGTACCGGGGCATAGCGGGGTAACACTCCTGCTGCTCAAATCAAACGCCGTGAAAAAAATCGAATAGCGTGTTTTGATTGGTTGTCAGTTGACAGTTAACTATGTGTGTTTTATAAAACAAAGTGTGAAAACCTAAATGTTTTATAAAACAAAATGTGAAATTCAGTGTTTTCGTTAAAAAATTCGCGAAGTTAGGGAGCAAGTTTTTTTCAAATCTAGTCATACAAATGTAGTGGCTAAATATGATGAACCTGCTCATTTATGTGCAATGGGCATTGATGCCTAAGTAATTTTAAAATGTCACTTTTTCTAAGTAGGTACACAGTTATTCAAAAATTTGATTTTCCCATAGGGTACCCCACTTTACCCCTAGGTGCGGGGCAAAGCGGGGCAAATCCCATTTTTCAAAATAATGCTCACATGTCGTAAGTTTTTTATTGTAATCAAAAAAGGTACAACAAAAATCATCCGCAATACATTAGTCTATGATATTTAGTAAAAAAAAATTGTTAATTTCTATTATTTTAAGATGCGTGGCTATTTGATTGTTAAGTTCCCCACTATGCCCCCCTCTCCCCTATCTATAAAAGCTCTAAAAGTAGGAAATTTTGTTTTTTAAGAATTGGCAGAACTAATTGGTCTGGCTGTCACCCTTTTCCTGTCAAGTTCTTGGTCAATTTCACCATTACGGATTTTACGTTTCGTGTTTAATAAATTGCTGCGTGAATAAAAAATGTATAAATATAATTGAATTGTCCTTTGCGGCCAAGAATATAAGTACCTAAATATAATAGATGTGAATACAGATTGTGAGGTTAGGTGAAAATTCAGAAACTCAATAAATGTCAAATTTTAAATTGAATTTGAAAATCAAGTGGCAAGTCGTGGTTACAAAACCATTACCAATCGTGTAACACGAAAACTCTTAGAATTGGAAAATTTAATTTTTTTTTTTAAAAAAAGGGTGCAAATTCGAAAAAATAGTATAAAGGACTTGTTTTATAATGGCATTGGTGCCTATGGCTTGTTTTGTACACCGGGAACTTGTGCACCAAATTGGCCATTATAAAACACGTTCTTTTAATATACTATTATGTGTTAGTGTAAAGAAAATCGAAAAAAGTTTATCATCAATGTTTACAAAAATGTTAAAAATGGGCAAATTTCCACCTACTATTGCGTGTCAAATCATTTTAGGTCTAGCTAATGTGGACACTTTTCAAAAATCGTCTTTCCAAAACACCCGCTATTTCTCGATTCCTTTTGAAGAGCTCTTCTACATTTGTCTTGGTCTCTGACTCGATTTTTACCTCGATTTTTGCTAGGCTTTGACTTTCACCCTTGAATAATTTCAAATGTAACAGATGTTTAGCAAAACCTCTTGCAGCAAGACATAGTTTTGGCATTATACAACCCAAACCCAAAGAAATCCTGTTTTTTCGTAAATTGGCACTTACAAAGTTTTGGAATGGCAGGTTTCATTTATTGTTCAAATGTTCAAATTTGGAAACAGAATGAATAACTATTTTTTTCTACTTCCGTATTAAAATGCGGTTTTAAGTTGCCATCTTAGTGATGCTAAGTGACATTTTAAACAGATCGCGTTACCTCTGATTAAATCGGCACCGTCATTTTAGTCACGAGTTGAAGTTAGCGACTGATAAAATTGACAGTTGGTTGGAAATTGATATGTGGTTTCGGTGCTTTCGAGTTTAATGTCGTAAAAAAAGTATAGTATGGAACACGTTTATAAACTACTCTAGACGCTCGTACTTTGAAAAGTCATTCCGCTCATGTCTAATCGAACTCGTAACTAAAGTGACATTTGTAAAACTTGTTACATAATAGGTATACTACAGTGAAATCTTTCTTAAAAGGACACTTTCATATGCAGACGTTCTTCTTTCGGCACCAAATAGGTACTTTGTTAATAAAAAGTTCTCTTTTTAACGGAAACTTCCTTAAATGGGCAAAAATTTTGGAACCATTGCTGTCCGCTAAAGAGAGATTTCACTGTATTATCAAACTTTAAAACACTAGCTAAGTTAAATCTTTAATTTCGATTAATTTAAAAAAATGTTAAAGTGACATGTGATTGTTTTTCCGTCAATTAACTGTCAGCAATCGTCAAATTAGTTGCGAGATTAACTTAATTTCAATGAAATTCTTGTCTTAACCGTCCCTAGTTCTTTTCAGTTGATACTATAGTTTTGTAAAACTAGCAAAAATTTTTGGAACATTTATTCAAAGAAAGGGGTGGTATCAAAAATATGTAACAATACTAAAAAAGAACATTGAAAATAAAAGGAGTAGTGAGAAAAATACCAAGCAGGATGAAAAAGGTGGTAAAACTACCATTAACTCAACTTCAAAGGAAGTAAGTTAAAAAAAATGCGGTCATAATTAATTTAAAGATGGCTCAGTCTCCCCTGTGTTTTTGAGCATTTTCCCTTTAATTAATTTGTTCCTTTCCGCGATGCATGTTTTGGTTCGTGTTAATCCAACCAAGAGGAGGTCGCCCTCCAGACCTAATTTGGTGCCCCCATCGTCGGAGCTTTAAAGCCCGCGCGGGAAAAATTCGCCACATATTCAACACCCTTGTTATTCAGCTAATATTCACCCACTTGAATTAAACAACGCTAAATCATAAACTTTTCATATGCATACATGAAATGAATTAAAATTTTACAGCAGTTATTCAAAACGGTGTCAGTTTCTATATACGAGCGTTTGTTGTTTTGTCATTTACATTTGGGAAATTAATTTGTGCGATGGTCCCCGTGGGATTAATGCGGATAATTTATTGAATTTTATATTAACACTCGTTCGGTGGGAAATATTAGTCTCGTGATTTTTTACTCGTTAAAATAGTCAAATCAAATGACACAGCTGCGACGAGCACCTGTGGTCGAAAAGTGGGCTCGAGAAGCGTCATTTTCAGTTTCAGTGCAATTTGGTTGTAACATTTAAAGTGTCATCAAACTGCCTAATCAGAAAATTCAATAAACCGTTTCGAATCGAAGCTGTTCCATTGAATTTTAATTTGTTTCTCACAAATTGCTTTCGCTATTGGTCTACATGCATTCCTGTCGTCATTTGTTCTCGATGAAATTTATTACCTAATTACAAATCGTTGTCTGCGCGATTTTGAATTTCACTGTTCGGTTTTATTGCTTTGTTGCTGCTGATATTTTATTGGAAACTGTTTTAGCATTAATTTGCTGGAATTGTAGAGCCGCCGCGAGTTGGATCTTCTCGACGCTAATTGATATGCCATCCACTCAAGTAGCCATTATGTTTGAAGAAGCTCCTTAACAATAATCAGAGGTCTTCACTTGTTAGCGGGCACGTGGATATTGTTCTTTTCATCCGATTGTGTGGAGCCCATTCTGTTATTATGCTACACTTGTAAACTACTAATTCTATGTGCGGCGACTTGCTATAATAGCATTAGTTAACGTGGAGAATGGAGGTTTAAATTCGAGGGCCTATTGTATACGTAAAAAAGATTGTTTTGTTTTCCCCGATTATCGATTTATATTTTTCGTGAGCCGTTTATCCACGCATGCATTCGGTTAAATTAGAGTTATCATCTATTACATACATTAAATCAGTTGGTAAGAGTTCTTGCAGCGTTAAAAGAGTAAATTTTGCTCTAATTGTTGTTTTTTTCTTAGTTTCTCAGAAATTTCTATTTCTCTTAACACCTCTAACCTTTTCTTTACCGCTAAGTGATGCAAATATTTTGTATTATCCCACGATATTTTTCGCAGTTTCTCAAGTTTTCTTTGTTAAACATTGGCAATATTACTGCTTCATTTCAGTTTCTTCTTTCAATTTTTCTCTTACGACTTTTTTCGTTTTTCTAATACATATTATTGTGTTCTTATTGTCTGACAATTCTTTGCCTCTAGTTTCTTGATATTTTTTTCGCCAAGATTTAACATTTTATTTCAACATTTTGATAAATAAATGTCTTGAAAATCTATGAATCTGAAAATTGGAAATTCCGATAACAATGTTTTTTAATTTTAAGGTTTATTTTCATATCTTAAAACTAAGAATCTCAAGATATTCGCCTTAATGTTTTTTAAGATTTTCAAATTATTTTGTTGATTCTACGAATTTGCTTTTCTATATTTTTTCAGAAATTTATTATTGATCTAATAGGGGAAAACTACCAATAACCGGCCCTGTTAGCAGATTTCTCAATTTCAAAACGCTGAATAAAATTGAACTTTTGTTCTACGCCTGTATGATTGTTGTCATTTTCCTCAGAAAAACTTTAATTTGTTGTAAAAATAGTTGTAAACCTCTAGATAATGTTAAAATCTCGTAAATCTTGAATATTCACAAGCCACAGCATTAAGCTAATTATGGGCACCTTTTTTGCCAATAGTCGACACTGTTCTCGACTTATAGTGGACACCATTTCAAAACACTCTAGGAAATTACCAAAATTGCAAAATTGTAAATTGGTATTATAATAGTTATTATTCTAACAAAAATTATTTATTGTTAAAGTCTTTTGTCCTAATTTTTTCTTTTTGGCTCAGAATAGCACATTTGTTTTCTGCTTCTTTTCTTTCTCAATTTCCTTTGTCTTTTTCGACTCTTAGACAATTTTTTTTCGCTTCCTTTTCCAAATGGATTTTTTTATATTCTGTTTTTCAAGAGAAATCAAAAGTCTACTGTCAGTTTCAAATTCCTTAACTTTAACAATTTTAATGATAAATTTGTAAATACTTTCGACTGGTTTATCAATTGCGCTGTATCCTAAAATTTTAGAACAAAATACAAAATTTTTAAGATGTTTCAATTTGAAACGAACCGAAAATGTCTACCATTGTTTATTAAATTTAGTAACTTGACAGTTTTACTCATAAAACGGTGAACTTTTGAAGTTTTACAACTTTCAACTTGTCTATCAACTGTGCTAAATGACCAAATGTGGAAAGAAGAAACAGCACTATTGGAAATTTTATTTTTAAGACTTGCTAAACATTTTTACAATTTTTATTGAACTCTAACTTTGACAGTTTCAATTGTTGAGCAGTAAAATTAAGTTCTTTAGTCTTGTTTATCAAATGTGGCAAAATGCAAAATTTTACTGTGAAAAATAGCATTTTTAGAAATCTTCATTTTGAAACGATGAACCAAAACGTTCCACAATTTATTATGAAATTTTGTAATTTTAATCCGAAATCATTGAAATTTGCGACTTGATTAAATTTCAAAGTTTTAGATCAAGAAACATAATTTTTAAACATTTTTATTTTGAAGATAAACAATATTAAATTCCGAATCTCTGGAATTTTTTTTACTCCTAAAATCCTAAAATTTGGAGGCACCAATACTTTCTACTTTACTAAATTCTACTCTTACTATTTTTGACTTGAATATCAACTTCAAAAGTGTGCTGCAAAAAAAATGTTACAAATTTTTATTTTGGAAATGAATAAAAGTTTCCATCACTTTTATCGATTCTGTAATTTTCACAGTTTTAATTCTAAAACTGTCAAATTTTGGGATTTTTCTATTTTCGACTATTGATCCTCGAATTTGTATTGAAATTTTTACTTTGAAATAAACCAAATCTTTTTATAATTTTCCTTAATTTTCTGTAATTTTGACAGATTTTTTTCTCTAAATAGTAAAATTTGTAAGTTATACGACTTTGACTTTGTCAACTGTGCTAAATTTCACAATTTAGCTACACGACCCATTTTTATTGAAATAGAACAAAACCCGGATTATCAAAATTGCGGATCGATTCTCTCATTCTGAGATTTTATGGATCTGTTTTTGGTATTCTTAGATTCTATAAGACTTGTAGGTCTAATTTTTCAAAAAAAAAAAATTTAAATGCTTCAAAATACTTCAGTTTTGGGAAGAGTGGTAATTTTTTTGTAAGTTTAAACTTTCCTAGTAAAAAGTTTTATGTAATTAAAGTAATCTTCAATTTTCAAGGATCCATTATTTACATGTTGATTCTTATCTTAAGTTTTCTTTCGGTTCTGTCTTTACCTTTCATTTTATTTGTTTGCTCTTCTAGATTATCTTCGACATGAGATTTTTATTTTCAGCAGTTGAATTGGTGTTCGAAAATAAATGTCGGTTTTAGTGAAAATAGTATTTTTCTGTCTCTTTAACAAATACCCGACACACTGTAACCAATTAAGCTTCAATTTACTGCTCATGTTCCTCGCTTACGTTCATCTATTCTCGCGTTTCTCAAACGCCATAACAGTCTAAGAATGTCAGAGAAAGTAAACATGAAATCCTTCTATTCGTTAGTGCGAAATGACTGCTACTTACTAGGAAATGTCCAGTTACAACAGTTTGTAATTTAAACTTTACTTACATGCAAATGAGCATACCACCTGAACAATAATTATAGTTGAGTAGTAGGTACGTTTGCTGAAATTACCATTTTTCTAACAATCTCCCTGTTTATCAAACTGTTAGTAAATCATTATCAATTTTTTTAATATCGCATGTTTTGCTGAGAAATAAATTTCAATATTTTTTACAGTTTCCCGCTTAATGGCCGTTTATATTTAAGCGTTCAAACATCCATAAATGTAATACGTTCTCCACGCTATATTTCATATTTTCGTTTTGTTCAGCGCAACACGAAACAAATACAAATTAAGGACTGAGAGAAAGAGAGATTCTATCAGCACTTCTGACTTATGCGTCGAGCAGATGAAAAAAATCGCGATTTACAAGGATCGTATAGCCGTCTCGTGTCATGACAGTCATATTTCGAGTTATCTTCTTATTTATGCGCGCCGTTTTCCTGCAACGAAAAACCGATAGAAAGCGCGCTCCTGGTAAATTATATAGTAGTACCACCTCGTAATTTATCTCCTCTTCATAACAAATCACCTCTTTGAAGAGTGTCAATTTCAATTATTCGTAATAATCAATGCCTTCGTTAGGCGCCGTGAAGCTCCGTCACATGGTAAATCCTCTCCACGGGTTGTCAAGATTCGGTACTATCTGCCATGTCCATCTCCATTGTGTCGTACCAATAACACGAAGTAAATTGAAAAGATTATAAAATCAATTGGCTCTTCGTCTGTACCACGTTGAGGTGACAGTGTGACAGTCATGCCCCCCGCCGTACCACGGTACCATTTAACGTTGCTATTCATTAATGGACGGTTGACCATGGGAGGTCGGGTCAAATATCGACGGCTGCGTTTCCGCCACTTCTCGAATCGTGCGAATAAATTTCGGGTCGTACCTACCAGTCATGAATTATTCCACAGAGGTACGGTTTTATTATTAAATTATTTACGAATTTGGAACATCGTAAATCCTGTTTGGTGCGTTTGTATGCATATGAAGTGAATAATTTCTCTGCAGTTTCAATGGAAGAGGTATTGTTCATTAATTTCGTGGACTGTTTTACCGACGTGTTAACGGGTATGGAGATGACTGATATGTCTCTACGACATGATTTTTTTTCAATTTACTGCTGTTGAACTAGGATGTGAAAAATGCGGATAACATAAATCTTCTCCTTCGTTAGGAAATTAAATTTTAAATTAACTTTTCATATACAGTTTGATGTGATTATTAAATGGGTAGGACGATATAAAATATTTTCTACAGTAGTTAATTAAATAATGTTGCTCATTTAATTGATGATGCACCTACTGGTAATAATATGCAAGATGAATATGCAAAATTTATTTGTATAAGGTGTGTACTGAAATCTTCACCGTCTTTGCCCATCTTGACTGAGACTTTCAGCTTCTGTGTCTGAAGGACTTCAAGTCGTGGAGAATGGATTCTCATAATTCTGCTTCTTACACATTTTTAATGTTGCAGCTAAGAATGGTCTTGACGTCCTCTTGTGTACTAATTAATTTTTTGGTGGTCACAACTGACTGATAGTTTCTGGTCATCTCTTTCTCTCCTCAAGAATGAATTTTGTTTGATTCTTTCAAATTTTATTGAAATTCTTAAGTAACAAATTTTTTTGATTTTAATTTTTTCAAAATCATGATTTTATTCTTCAGGAGCTCAGTTTTTCGGAATGTAACAATTTTAAAACTTGAGTGTTTGAAAGCGTAAAACTCCAAGGAACTGACAACTAGAAACCCGAAAAGTTGAGAAATTACGATTTACAAAAGCTAAGTTAGTAAATCTTTAATTTCGATTAAATACTTAAAATCACGGTAAAGTGATGGCGTTTCCGCCAATCAGTCAGCAATCGTCTAATTAGTAGCGAGATTAACTAAATTTCAATTAAATTATTGTGTAAACCGGCCCTAGATTTTTATACGAATTTCGCAGCAACTCTTGTGGCCACTTATAAAATCGTGTTTAATTTAACTTAACTACGGTTTACCAAGCTACCAAGCTCTAGAATCAGAAAAAAATTGGTTTTATCACAAATAGTTTGCCATCGCGACGCCTAAAAATTGTAATTTTTAGCAATTTACCAGTTTTTGTAAAAATAATTGCTAATTTAAATTATCTTCTACAGTATCAAAAATTTCTCAGTTTTGATTTTAAATTTGATGCAAACTGTGTTCAAAATTTGGAGAAAACGTGATTTTATCAAGTTAGTTTCAAACTCATGACCTGACATTTGGAAGCTACATTTACACCAAATTGCCACAAGTCACTTAACTCATTCTTTTGGAGATTTCATGCTTTAAAATATTTAAAGCACTAAAAACTGTTAATCAATACTGAAAAAGTAATTTGAAGCGAATTAAAGGGTAGATGACATTTTGACACAGGTTGTTGACAGTTTTGTGTAAACGTAGTATCTCACTGTGACGTTTGAAAACTAACTTAATAAAATAGTATTTAGTACTAAAAAAATTGCTTTTTCAACATAAGTGTGCAAATTTTGATTTTTTTTCAAAATTAAGGACCATTTTGGATGTTATTACGGCATTATTAGTAAAAAATGGAATTAAAAAAAATAAAATTTTAAATTTTCCGCTCGAAATTTCAAAAGCTTGGTTTGATTGCGAAATAAAGATGTGTCACTGTGTAACGTCCCTTTGTGCCTAAACCAAACTTTTTAGTTCAAGTACGCTTTCCATAGTCCGTGTTTACCTGTGGTATTATCCTCGCATAAGTAAATTAAAAGTTAGATTAGTTTAGACAATTTCGTGACAGCTCGCCAATTTTCAGTAAGACCAACTTTGAAATTTCGAGTGGGAAATTTGAAAGTTCACGTTTTTGATTTTTTTAATACTGCCGCAATAACATTGGATCCTGAAAATGGATTTTGAATTAAGACCCTCTTATAGCACAATTCACCATTAACCGAATTTAATTCGGAGGTTCGGGAGAGCAGGAAAAAAATTAAATTCAAATTCCCATGTTATTTTTTTATGTTCAGCAATCTGCGGAATATCCGGTACATACCCATGTAGCTATTCAATTTACCATATTTTAATGAGAATTATTCTAGATTTTCAGAGTTTCAGACAATCTAAAATTATTTAAACAATTTAACGAATCTATAAAAAGATTTAAATTCAAAATGGTACCGACATATATATATATATATATATATATTTCAAAAATCTAAGCAATTTGTATGAATTTTAAGAATCTAATAAATTTATTAGGCATAAATTAGTAGTTTCACACGAAGAACCTGATATAGTAAAAAATAAAACAACTTGCCGAAACATAATAATATAGTTAAAAATCCAATATACAGGCTGAATTTGAAATAGAGGCGGAAAGAAAATCCACTAGGTACAGCTTATTGTAAATGAAGGAATGAGACAGGTTTTGTTTTTTAAATCTCAGTTTGAAGAAAAAAATAAGAGAAATTGATTCCAATTTTCATGCTACGCCAATGATTACTAAGGTTTCTAAGGTTACTATGCATAGGTAAATTATTAACGAACAAAAATGCTCTGCGTTGTTGTTAAAATTATTTTGTGCATATCAGTGGCGCCGAGTGGTCGGGATTTTGGAATTTTTACATTTAGTTAAAGTAAAGATCGTGCAAGTGGCATTCACAATGTAAGTCTCAAATAGAAACAGTCACAAAAAGTAATTTTTCTGCCGAGGCAGCAAAAGTGTTTCCATGGTCAACGAGCGTTTTTCATTACTTATAACAAAATTGCCTAATTTACTGTCTAAAAACGACTAAAAAATAGTGGCCTTTTGTGACGTTTGTAGAAAAAAAAAATTGATTCACCTGTGACAATATTTGAACAAAAGTTAGCAAAACTGTGGAGTTCAAAATTGAATATTTGTATACAAAGTAGATAATAAACAGATGTTACTGTTTTTGCACTAATTAAAGTTAAAAGTTGTTGATAAAGACATTATTTTAAAGTATTTTTTGCAATGTTTATTTAACAAGTTATTCTGTGTTTTCTAAATTATTCAGTCCACAATTGAATTGGTTGTTTTAATTGCAAAAACGCTAAAAATGTCTGTCTATAGTTCACATATTTGTGTATTAAAGGAAAAGGAATCAGAGATTTGTTATTCACAGAAATATAGAAAAATGGTATTAAAAACATTAAGCGCATCACACCTGTGACATCGCAAATTATTTTTTTTCTCTATGAACTACAACCGTATATTAACAAATTTTATTTAAATAATTTGCAGCACTAACCTATCTGATAACTGTATAGTTTTGCTTGAAAATGTTCTAAGTCGAATATAAATTAAAAAATTGTTGTAATTTTCTCATACGCCATATGGAATTGGAAATACTAAATCGAAAGCATTTTATTCATCGAAGGAAGGATTTGAAAGATTTAAAAATTTTAGAAGATTGAAAAAATAAAAGAAAATGGAATTTCATGGTCAGAAAGTTTTGAAGCATTCAAATTCAAAAGTTTTGATTGCTCTGAATAATCAAGATTAAAAAATTTCAACAAAGTTGATGTTAGGAAATTGGCGTTTTTAGACAATTAAAATGGAAGAGCTTGATCTAAATGTCGAAAGTACTTATTTTAAATGTATCTACGTTTTGCTCCTTTTTGTTCTAAAATTCTGTATTTAAAATTGGCGTACTGAATAAATGTGTCTCTAAAGAGTCTCAGGAAATCATTGCTTTAAGGTTAAAGCCGAGGTTAAATCTCTCAGATTACAGAGTTTAATGTAAATTTTGAATTTGAGTTTGCCATGCGTTTTTAGTTCTTACTCTAAAATTCTGTGATTAGTTGTCAATACACAAACTTGTTAAGAAACATAAAATTGTGGCAATTATTTAAACTTCAAATGGAAAGAAACTTTGTTAAATCGTAATTTCTGTGTTGCAGAATTGAATAATTTTATGCTGTTTAACGAATTCATTATTATTAGATAGATACTTCTCTGATTTTTTTTTGTTCAAATTATTAATTATTTTTTCGCTCGCTTCTTTACAAGTTTATATTTGATACAATTATAATTACAAATTAATATGTATGTAATAATAATAACAATTCTGTCCGGTGTCTAACAACATCTTGATAGCGTCCAACCAGATTTGAGTCCACTTGAACTGATACACGTCCGCCATTCACACGCGTTAAAACACTCGTATGTCGAAATTTTGTCCTTTTTATTAATGAACCGGTTGAAGGTGTTGAAGCGTTGTAATGTAGCATAAAAGCAAAATGCACGAAAAAAGTGGAATAGTACACCATGTGAAATATCATCCGACGTATTAACAAAAAAATTAACACGACTACCTACTTTTTATAAAACTTGGAAATTATAGCGGTTTTAACGCAGCATCAAGTCACTTTGTCCGACCTCATTTATTTGCATTGTCTCGCAACACCATTTGCGCTTCCATTTAATGCATTTCCATTTATTGAACTCTTATTTTATTTGGTCGAGTTGAGAACGGTCCCATCTGAATAAGTCATCCTTGTCATCAAACTCCGATGATTTCATAACTCAGATCAGGTCGGTATGCTGGTCGACCAAAATCGATTAGCGTACCGACAGACAAATTACTTCAATGTCCCATGTAATTCGTTAGTAAAAACGGCGTGACTGGTCCGTTTAACTTATGGTGATGTTATCGCATACTACCACTAATTTATACACGGTGCTCTTTTGTTTAGTATTGTGTTTTGTCCGCAGGGGACCGACGAGGACGATGGCGCTTCGGTCGCTTCGGTGAGTATTTGAAAACTTCTTAGATTTCAATTTAAATTTGTTACGTTTATCCACAATAAACGGCAGGGGACACTTGTAGATACGTATCTTTGCGTTATTAATTGTTTTATTATTTCGAGCTCTAATTATTTCAAATTTTGAGGAGTGCTGATTACGCTGCGGACGTACTTTCATTTTATCATGAAAAATTTTAACGGGTTTTGAAATTAATATGAAAACGGTCTATCGTCGGTAGGAATCTTTCTAATTAGTTAAGTTCAATTTATGTTAAGTGATTTATTGTAATAAGTTTTTAAATTAATTTTAACATGCTGTGATTAGTACTGGTTTTTAGATTAACTAATTGTGCGAAAGCCGAAAAACATTTAATTTAATGAAATCGTGACTTGATCATTTGGGAAGTTAGTACAATCTCTTCTTCTTCTTGTATTTGTCTGTCCTTGGATGAAGCCTTTCCTTTTTCCTTCCATTTTCCTGTTTTTGCCACGTTTTTCGTTTCTCGTCTTATTATTCCTCGACTTCTATGAAGATTTTAGAGTTTAAACCCATCCGAATTTCTAATTTTCCCAGTTTTTCTATAATTTTCTTGCAACTGGAAGATTCCGTGTTTGCTTTTTTTTAAATTAATCCAATATTAAATAGTACTCAAACAAAAGATTTCATTATCTGAATCCCACAAAAATTGTTGATAGAGGATATTATTACATTGAGAAGTACGACATAGGGTCAAGTTAATTAAAAGTGTTTATTAACCCAGCAAAAAAAATCGTTTCGACGCGAAAATTAAATTAAAACGCAAATAAGTTACCATCAAGCAGAAACTCCGGAAACCGCGAAATTAGCATAAAGTAAGTATAAAGCATGTTCAAGTCTAAATACAACATGGTGATTATAATAAACAAACCAAGGGCGGTACTCATTGTACTTTTGCTTCAAAGTTTAACCAGAACACATAAATCCTCTTTTTCAATTGAAAACGTCGATAATAATGTGTGTCAAGTTTCTACACGCTGAAAAAATCGAGTATGATAAAATATCTGTATTTTTCACGTTTCAAGGATTTATCGTAATCTACACTCCGAGTGTTTGAAAATTTGTTGAGATTTCTATGACGCAAGGATATTTTGCATACATTACCGAACCATAATGGAGTGTCTTTATACCTGTAATATTTTTTGTCCGTCCGAACAAAAAACCATAAACGTCAATCCGTAAGGAGAGGCTAAAGACCCGTCACATAAAATGCATAAGTTATTGTTACAGTTAGAGCCGAAAAAGTGCACGGAATGGTACGTAACGGCGTCGAAGGGTGACATCCAAGAACTACTAAAACTGGCCCAAGATGAGCCGCGCCTGGTCAACAGAAAGGTAAAATACTTTTCCCTCTTTTAGTACCGGTTATTTTTCAATTATGTCAAAGTAACCCGATAAGTTTTTGAGAAAGTGTGGGGCGTCTTTCGGAGTTAAATCCTCTCCGTCTAGACAATAAGAAAAAATCCAAAAACAAACGATTTGTCTCGGTCGAGACGTATCAATCGTCTATCTTACCTGAGAGGTCTGTCGATGCCTATCACTGAATTCTTAAAACAATAGATCTCACCCTCGTTTGTTCCAAAAAGGGAGCTTAGATTGGAGGGTGGAGAATTAATAGAGCGGGAGGTTGAGCAGGGGTGACAACGAGACGGAAGACTAATTGGCTTGAGTTCATCAAAATGTTGATCAAATCGTTTGGCAATTTGTTTGACTGGTGATTTTTACTAAGCAGAGATAGAAGTTTGTGTGGGCACACTGTGAATGTATCGTTATGAAATTTGAGGACGTTACTTTGTCTGTCAATTTTATCAATTGTGCCAAAAATGGCAAAATTATAGAGGAGAATTTTATCTTTTGAAGGAGGCAAAGTCTTTTTGATAAAATGGCAATTTTATGGCTATGACAATTAGATTTCGATCGAATATTTTTGCTGTCATGCTTATTAACAGTGCTTAATGTTACTTATTAACTTTTGCTTCAAAGGAGAGAAGACTAAGATTGTTTTATTAAAGCTTATAATTTTGAAAATTGTACTATTTTGGCTATCAGATTTGGAGATTATCAGTCTTATTAATTGAGTTAAATTAAAAAAAAATAGAACAGATTAGAAAAATTTTAGGAGGACCTATCAATTTTTATTTTTGGCAATTTTACAATGAAGAATTTTACAATTCTATCAGTTGTACTTTATAGGGTCCGGCAACACTTGTGTCCAGCCCAAAAATCGTCTTAAAATTTAAAGATAAAATTTTGAAAATTTACATACGCTCATGGTTGACAAAGCTCTAGAAGCTGACGCAAAAAATTGTTTTTTTTTTTATCACGGTTTCTTTGGCGTCACGACGCCTAACAATAGGAGTATAATTTTTAGCGATTTTTGAGTTTCTACGGAAATATTCACGAATTCAATTTTTTTCAACCTAACTATGATACAAATGTTTGAGTTTTTATTTTAAATCTAATGCAAATTGTGTTTAAAATTTGGAAAAACACGCTGTTTTATCAAGTTAGTTTTCAAAATTATGACGGCACAGTGGCAAACTAACTAACTTAAACGTAAAACTAACTTGATAAAACAGCATTTTTAAAACAGCAATTTGCATTAAATTTAAAATGACAACTGAAATATTTTGAACACATTTATATTGCGAAAAAATTAAATTAATGGTTGATTTCACAAACTTTCACAACTAGCTAAAAATTACATTTTTAAAGCAGCGTCGCGACGTCAAAACTATTAGTGATAAAAAACAAACTTTTGCTTCAGCTTCTAGGGTCTAGTCAACCATGACCGTATGCAAATTTTCAAAATTTTATCTTAAAAATTAAAGACGGTTTTGGGGCTGGACATGTGTTGCCGGACCCTGTATAATAAGATTACGGAGCTAAAATTCAAAGTCAACCATGACCGTATGCAAATTTTCAAAATTTTATCTTAAAAATTAAAGACGGTTTTGGGGCTGGACATGTGTTGCCGGACCCTGTATAATAAGATTACGGAGCTAAAATTTTTTTGTGGTCGATTGTGCAAAATAATAGGCATTTTGATCAGATTTTGATTCAAAAAGTAGCTGTTTTGTGAAAAATTTTGAATTTATTTTTTATAAATTAGAAATGGGGAACAGTTGTAGATAAAACGTTGTATGAGACAAGTACGTTTAAAAGTTTTTTCATAGTATTATTTGTGTTTTGAAACACTTGTTTTAAAACCATCATTCTCAACGACTTATGCAATAAAGAATGACTTTTTAAACTTCACCTTACTATTTTAAATAACGACTATTATTTTTAGGACGAACCAAAAATTCCTTATTGAAGTAATTTTAACTTTGTACATTTGAGATTTGGGGAGTTTATCTTTTCTGTTATTCTTATTATTGACATTGCCAGATGACGAAGTTTGTAGAGTAGAATAGACAAATTTTAGAAGCTCATTTTTAAACGAACCAAAAAACCACATTGGTTTGAGATATAATTTTGATAATTTGAAGACTTTGATAATTAGATGGTAACACATTACTTTTTTTGCAATTCCTTCTTAGCTGTAGAAAATCACAAATTTTTAGTTTTTTTCATTTTTTCAAAGCCTGTAATTCTGGAAATGGTAAAACAATCAGTTTTGTCGATTTTGTCATTTTTACAATGCAGTTTGAAGATATTACTCTTCTTGCCAATATGTTAATTGCGCTAAATGGCAATATCACAGAGCAGAAGAGATAAATTTTAAAAATTTCTATTTATATGCGAATCAAAGATTGTTTTTTAAATGTGTAATTTTGGCTGTTTTATTGCTATGCTTATGAGTTGCCAAAAGAGAAGACAGATTCTCCATAGAAGAGAAGATCCAGATTTAGAAAATTTTATTCAGAGGACCAAGCCGCCAAAAATGTTCATTTCAATTTGAATAATGCGATAAGTAACTTGTTTAGCTTTAAACTCAAATCAACAAAACGCCTGGAAAAGTGATGGTAATAACTCCCGATTAGAGCCCATTAATCATGAATTAATTTTTCTTTCGAAATCCGCGCTCACTCCTTCAGCAGATGTCGTGCTAGCTGCACCCGCGGGTGGTCCACGTGATGTCTTAGTAGCTTCATCAAACACGCAACACAAACGTCATAAATATTAGCATTGTGTTATTTTATTGCTTTTGATATTCGCATTTACATGCACGTAAAGTTCTTTTTCGCGATTGTACGTTGAAATTCCTCCTGTCAGGGTCTTGTTTGCGGAAACGACATGAAATACGGTATCTCACGGTTGGTCTTGAGCTTAAACTTATCGCTTTAAATCAGACATTTTCGTGGCGCCTCCTGGACACATCGGGATTAAAATCGGCCAGTCTAGACGTGACGGGGCTCGAGTTACAGGATCATTTATCTGTATTAACAGAGTAAGACTTTCGAAAGTTCAAACCGGTAAAAAATGATTTTTTTGTTGTTGTTCTCCCGCGCGAAAGCTCGCTTTGTTTTCGCTCCCAAAACCGGCTAAAACAATAATAAAATTCAAAACAAACATGGACCGGTGCGTGTTGTTATCAAAACTGAGTTTGGAGAAGAGCGATGTTAGGTGCTTCGAAAAGCTGGAGCCTGTTAATTTCATTACGTCCGAACTTGCGTCGGTTAACCGTAGAAGCAAAAAACGCTTAAAACGCTTCGTTAAACACACAAACCTTTAATGAATCACACACAGGGGCCAAATAAAATAAATTAAATTTTTTTACCGACCAGTTTGTAAAAAGGGTGATATATCAAGTGGAAGCGATCGCGCCCACCTATTATTTTACGAATCGATTCGAAGAGGCCATCTCGTAATTAAGATAATATATTATTGAACGTAATTAAAATCTATTTAGTACAGGCAATATCTGACTACCTGTTATAAATAATTCGGCTCGTTATTTTAGAAATTGAAGTCTATTCTTTTTGGAAATATTTCATTAATTAAGTCGAGTCGCTTGTTGTGAATGAATCGAAGAGAGATAGTGAATACACCAGTTTGGAGGCAAGACTCTTTTTAGCCCTTTCAAAGTATAGATAAAACCAAACTTTCTATTTGTCCTAGTTTCCGAGATATTTAGCTTCAAAAATTTCATTTTCTTATAATTCAGTTGGTTGTCCTACGAGAATGTTAAAAACAATTTGGATTCTCCATGGAATTTTGGACAAAATCAGTTATAATTCTCTACGAAGAAACAATATGTTGGGGCATCAAAACATTTTAGAATTATTTGAAATTATTTGTTTTTACTGCTGCTACTGGACGGTGAAGGACAAGGTGGATTAATTACCATTGCTAATAAAGAAAATAAGACGACAGTATTTTCATTTCAATTAAAAGTGTGAATAAAACTCATTATTAATCATTAGTCACTTCCTCAGATAGTTAATTTTGTACGACACGTGGATGACATTTCTATACGCTGAGTCAATCGTACGTAGTTCTTTTTATAAGTATTTATACCGGGTGTTTATCCCTAAAATCGTCTCTAATTTTAGAGACAAAATTTTAAAAATTTGCTCAAAGCTCAAGAAGCTGACGCAAAAACTTGTTTTTTATGACGGTTTGTTTGGCGCCTAAGAGGTATAATTTTTAGCGATTTTTGAGTTTTTGCGGTAATTTTCGCAAATTCAAATTTTTTTCAACATAATTCGCGACGTAAGAATTATAAGGTTTTAAGTGATTTTGGTGAAAATTCAAATTGTTTGTTTTACGATTTTTTTTAAACATTTTCTATCAAGTATAAAAATGAAGTAATTTAATATTTTAACAAGTCAAAATGATATTAATAGATCCTATCATTTTTTTAAAAAAATACTTAATAATTTGAAGAGATATCACTGATAACGTAAACACTGGTGAATTTAATGCAAATGCTAGTTAGAACCTTATAGTTCTCAGGTCGCGAATTGTGATACAAATATTTGAGTTTTTATTTTAAATCTAATGCAAATTGTGTTTAAAAATTGCGAAAAAAACGCTGTTTTATCAAGTGACTTTCAAAATTATGACGGCGCAGTGGCAAACTCCGTTTATACCAAAATTTCACTTCATTTACTCGTGTGAAAGTCAATTTTGTTGCACTTTTTGGACATCAGAAATCGTTAATAACATGAACAAAGCGACCATTTCACCAAGTAAGAGTTTTGTTTCAATCTAAAGCGAACCAAAGGATAGATGTCAATTGTGACACAAGATGTTGGCAGATGGGTGTAAACGTAGTTTCCAATTTTGACGTAATGAAATTGGTAACTGACTTAATAAAACAGCATTTTTTCCTCAAATTTTGAATACAATTTGCATTAAATCTAAAATGACAATTGAGATATTTTTAACACATTTATATTGAAAACAAATTATATTAGGTGTTGATTTCACGAACCTTCACAATTAACTAAAAATTACATTTGTAAGGCGTCGCGACGCCAAAACTATCGGTAATAAAGAACAAATTTTTGCGTCAGCTTCTAGAGCTTTGCCAACTATGAACGTATGCAAATTTTCAAAATTTTATCTTTAAAATTATAAACAATTTTTTTGGGGTGGACACAAGTGTTGCCGGACTCTGTATAATTGTTAGGAACTTTTTTATGGTAACAAAATTGCAGATTGACAATATGAAGGATCATCTTATTTTCAGGCTGCTTCACATCTGAAATTTCACACCCATAAACCACTCTACCTAATTAGTGCCTTTCCGGTTGGTTGTAGCCACAAAGATAGAATAATAACCGAAGTCGGGGGGTGAAAATATTCCATGCAGTAATTTGCGTTTGTAGCTCCGATAAATCCGTAAATAAAACGTTAACTGTTTCGCCGCTTAATTACTTAGTTGTTTCCAGATGTTTGTATATTTTATCATTACACACATCAAAGAGCAAACGAGGAAATAATTTAACCAACGCTAAATAATTTAGAAGGCAATAATCGTAAACCAAAATCACACCAACGTCAAAACAACATTAAGAACAAATCTGGAAAACATTAAAACTTCTGGATGAGACTTTCGTTTTAGTAAAGCTTTCAGGATTCTTCACAATGTGGGTAATTATAGGTGTTTATTAACGTCCGATGTGTAATTTAATATTTTGACTTATGGTCTGGGAGTTACGGGTGGAGTTTTAGTGGGAGCGTGGCTTCAACCATCAATCATGCCATCATGTGTTGTTGGTTTATAAACAGTGACACTTTGGGCCAGAGGTTTACTAATCGTGTTTTCTTGTTAACGGATATGTTTTCACACCAAGAGTTATGAGAACCAAAAACAAATTACGACAAAAAGAGCCCAAGTCAGATTCATTGAACCCCCGAGTCAGCTTCCAATAAATCTATTTTTTGCGGCCGCAATTAAGCCCATCGTCACCGTCCAGCCATCCTAACCAACAATATTTGTGACCATATCTGAAGACCACCTAACAGAAAACAAGCGTTTTGTGTTCCCGTCCAATTATTTTCTACAAGAGGTGTTATTAAAGCCGCGGCTCGTATTTCAGTGGTAATGAGGCAACACTGGTAGCCTTAATGCTGACGAGGATGGATGGCAAGTCCCACTATTGCGGGGCTCTGACGCCATCCGAATATTTCTTAACAAAATCTCCGCCCTAAATTCGAAAACGATACCGAGATTCTTGTTCCTGTTGCGTATTTCAATTTTGCGTGCACCTGCATGATGGATTTGGTGTAGGCGAGACCCGAGGGTGTTGTAGCATTGCACATTTGCTACCCTTGCCTCTGGAGGCGCCCCTGGTTGCTGATTGCAGGGCCTTGTTTCATTAACGGCTCGTGTACGGGTATCGAAATTGCTATCGGCTCGTCTCGATGATTGGGAAATTAATGAATGTTTGTAGCTGTATTAAATATGGGCGCGACATGGGTTCTGATGGGACAGTGATAGCATTCCATAATTATGTACGAGTCGAAATATATTAATATGATGCGCCACATTTACAATTTTCTTTAATGTTTTTTGAGATTTTTGAAATCTATCGAATTCTAGACATTTAAATTTTTTCTTCTTTTTTTGTAATTTTTAGCTTACCTTTCCTAGATTTCGACCTGAGATCCAGATTTATGTCGATAATCGCAAATCCTTTCTTTCACTGATTTTTGCATGCCTCTTGATTCTTATTAAAGTTCCTTAAAATTTGGTGAAAAGAGAATCGACAAGATCGAAATCTTGAGCATCTGAGAAATTGGGCAAATTTGAAACGCATGGGGAAAATCTAGTAGTGGTCAAAATCATGTTCCTGTTAAAATTATTTGCTGCGTTGTTGAATTTTGAAATAAATTTTGAGTGGGTCATAAACAACATTATTACTTTGCTATAATCACACTGAAAGAGGTTATTTATTATATTAGCTTCAAGGTATTTTTTCAAACAAATTGTTCAAAGTGTAACGACGGTCCCCTGTCCCTATTGAAATTTCCCAAGTTTGAAGTCCTATAAAAGACACTTTCCGTTTTATAATTTTGTTTTTATTTTTATATAGTAAACTACGAACATGTATATTGGTTTTAATCCACAGTGGTTGGTTTTTATTTATATTAGCCAGTCAAAAAATAGTATATTATAAAACGCGTTTCATAATGAACATTTTGCCGCACGCACGCACGTTCATAAAGTAGTAAGTGCGGCAAGCATTATGAACAAGTATCATACGCTATTTTTTCTATTTCGCCTTATTTTAAACGAAAAAACTAGATTTCGAAATCTAGGGAATTTTAGGGTAGTTGGCATTTGCAAAATGTTCAGGAAAAAAAATCGAAGTAGTCAATTCTAATTTCAGTCAGTTTGACAGGTGTAACGTTTTGAGGTTACCGGAGCACAAGAGAGCCAAGAGAGCGAATATGTTGATCATGATCATGCTGGTTCTCTTGCATCCAAAGAGTTTTTCTCCGATGAATTATTAAGCTAAGTGCAACAAGAAATAATAGTGTATTGATCGATTTATCATGGTTTTTCAAAACTAAAATCAAAATTGTCAACGTTGATGGCAGGTTGACGGTTTGTCTGCTGCAATCCTAAGAAAAATATAAGTTCCTGGAAATATTGGCACGAGATTGGTCCATTACGATACCGAAATACGCTCAAACGCGTATCGAAATATCTTCATTATGAACGCGAAATAGAAAAAAATTGTTTTATGTACCCAGAAAAATAGCACATAATTAGAATTCGTATTGGATGTGCATTAACGTAATTAAATTACATAATGCGCTGTGACTAATATTTCTCAAATTTGTGTTAATGAGTGTCAGTCATGGCGAGACAGGTAAGTTTTTTCTATTTGTAATTGTAACCATGTAATAGCATCAATTGCTACAATTTTTCAATATGTTTTCTAATGTAACAACGGTCCGGCATGATATAATTTATTTCGTTGATGTTATGGCATAATTGATATATCAGTGTAACACATGCCTAGACATAGTATCTTCAACTAATCATGTTCTAAATTTCCAATTGTTATTAATGGTTAAAAAAATATATTAAAATATCTTGTAACGACGGTCCCCGTTTTCCTTCGTTTCAGAAACGACAAAAAACTATCGCTGAAAAACGGAAAAACGAGCGTGACAGAAAGAGGCGACTGCGTGTAAACATGACAGAGAATGATAAACAAATAAAAACACAAAAAGATCGAGAATATAATTTCAAAAAGAGGCGGAAAATTGAAGAGATGAGCGAAGAACAGAAGAAACGAACAAGGGCACTAAGTAAATTAAGAACAAGGCGATATAGACAACAAAAGAAAATGGAACAGAAAACCTCATTGCCTCCGGTTGCAGTGTCCACAAAAAAAACTGCCGGTTGAAAAAAGAAGAACAGAAACTGGAGTGCAATTTGTATAGAAAATATGAAGAATTAAAAATTAAATTATTGAAAGTTGATCGTAGGGCAGAGCGTTTCAAACGTCGTTTACACCGAGTGCAAAAAATGCAATGAAGGCTGACAACAAAAAAATTACGGAAGTGTTGAAAAACAAAAATATTCCGCCAGAACTTAAGAAGGAAGTGGTCATTGCTAATGAATTAATTGAGCATTTAAAAAAGAAAAAACAAGAAATGAAGCAAGCCAAAAATGCTATACGGAATTTTCTAACTTATTAGCATATAAAAAAATTCAAAAAAAAAGACGTATCGGTGCTGTTGCCCCTTTAATATCCTAAAAGATGTACAAGAAGTTTTTGTGTGGTCAGCAATCTCGAAAATGAAGAAAAGATGCTTGTGTTTCAAATGATATTGTCTCTATTCGAAAATTTTTAGAAGAAGACCGAAATAGTCGTTGTGTCCAGACAAAAAGATTTTAAAACTTATAAGAAAGTAAAGATACAAAAACGGATACTTCTAGATACAATAAAAAACCTACACGCGAGATATAATGAAAATCACAGAAGAGAAGCCCAACAGCCAAAAAGGATCAAAACTCATGTTGCGTACCGGAAATTGGACAACAAAGTTTCGAATAAAAAACTTACGTTAAATTATTTTTTTGTTTGTGTTGTGGTTAATTAACCTTACATAAAAATGAATTCATAAATTTTTAAGATGTACTTACAACCTAAACGGACTTAAATTAATTGCGTTTTTTCAAAAAAAAAATATTTTGTTAATTAGCACTTTTAACCATTTATGTATTCAATTATTATTTTTGCGGACATTGTCATAAATGACCTTCTACAATCTTAAACTCTTGCTGGAATTAAAAAAAAATAGATTTATAAGCCATTTGTTTTTCTCTTTTTTCAATAGTATTTTAGACCATTACTAGATTTTCACCCAGGCAAAAAATTAACGAAACCAAAAGAGTAAAGAATCGAAAGTATTCGCCAGCCTGAAATGATGTCTAGCTTTTGTTGCATAACAGTTTGCCGTTGTTTGGTAACAACTAATTGCAGAGCTGTCTAAATTTTCGTGAGTAAAAAATGAAAGGTGCTCTATTCGCCCGAGCAGCCTCGCCCAAAAATAAAAGTACGCATAAAACAGATGTCAAATTAACGAAACTAATTTACATTGGATATGAAAACGGCAATTTAGAGGCGTTCTAACAGAGAATCCCAATGCAAAAGATATCATTTCATTTTAATAAGAACAGGTGAATGGTGGACTAGACACTCAATTACAATTTTACGTGCCCGTTCCCGAAAAAAAGCCAGCAAGCTGCCGAGTGAAACAATTTGGACGAGGTCATTCACGACACGATCATTTCCAGACGTGGCCTATGTAAATCTACCCTTATCATAATCCGAGCGCAGATTAGAAGGAAAATAAAATGCAATAAAATATTGTAATTTATGCGAATAGTAACGTCGATTTTCAAATAAATGTACACGTCGAAGCAAACAACATTAATCACGAAAAAAGTTTTATTGGAATTTCACTAGGTATTTGGTGATGCCCTTATTTCAGATGGAACGAAAAAACACTTAACCCATTTGCAATTCAAAATGACGGCAATAAATTTCACTTTATGGTATAATAGAGTGGGCGTCTGCATATAAAATAACAAACATTTGTTAAAATTTGCAGATAATTTATTTTGGATTTCGGACGAGGAGCAGTTTCACGTAGGACGAACGGTTTGATTTGTTGGCGAGAGCCAAGAAAGAATGTACTCTTATAGACGTATAACTGTTTTTATTTTAATTTAGTTTAAACTAGTTTTTATTTTTAACCCCGCGCATCTTTTCGAATTTTATAGGTTAATAAACTTCAGGAGGTGTGTTTTATTTTGACAATTTCAAACCGACGCCGGCGAGATATTAATGTCTTCATTTTACAATTTGTCGTGTATAAATACGTTTTTATGACGCGTGGGACAATAAATTCTTAATCTTCGATAACAATTTTATTGGAGTGGAAAAATGCCTATTGCAAATAGATCGCGTTCAGATAATAAATTATCCGGGAACAAGTACACAAATCCGGCCTAGTGAGCAAATTGTAAACGTGAAATAAAGCCAACAGATATTAATTTCACACCGTGTGAAATGTTTGGCGCGACATGAAAAAGGAAGAGCTTTATAAATCAACATCAGATAATGATAAATACATAAAGCGAAAAAGTTTAAATTACTGAAATAAAGCCGAAGAGTTCGCGCAGAAAATCCCAATTATTAAACTTTTTCTAATTTATTTGATTTATTATCGTCCCAAACAACCCATTAAAGCATGTGAACCACATTCTTGTATTAAAATTAATATGACTTGAATGGAAAAACTCGGTTTTGTTTCATGAAATTATGACAAGGCAGTCAACAGAGAAACAAAACGAGTCTGCGTCAAGGTGATTTTACGGCTTGTTTACATAACAATAAAAAGAAATTGGGTAAATTGTTGGATTCTGGTGTAAATGTTGCTTCTTCTTGTCGTCATAGACGCACAGGTTAAGACTAAGTTTGTTACAAATTTGTGATTTCACTTTCGGTGTTGTAAGGAGCAACATTGTCGTCACATTGTGGACTAAAAGTTTTTGTTTTTTAGGTAAAGTTAAACGAGCTTGAAATACGATTTTTTCTACGACCTCTTATGATAGTGGCATTTTCCACACGGTTAAATTGCTCTGAAAGTTGATGTTTTCGTATGTTTATTTATGAAAAGTCATACGCACACTGACCCGTCCACTAGGATATTTAGGCTTAAAATTCCAGCGTTATTCGGTTAATTTCTATTATGAGAGGATTTCATTTTAAAATTGGACTTTGACAGACATCTATTGTCGAGTCTCATTGCTTGTTTTAGATGGAAAGTCGTAGGAAATATATTGTATACCAGGTGGCCCTCGGAATTCTGTAGATCTCGCTTCTTTCGCGAACCTCGCTTTTCCGTGGCGTTGGATTATAATTTGGGATTGCTTATTTATTAGATCCACAGAATTCCGAGGACCACCTAGTTAATAGTATTTAGTCATTTAACATTTAGAAAAGGAAATTTTAAGATAACTTCATATTTTGTGTTTTTCGATTTTTGAAACTTTGTTAGAAATAATTGCGCAAGGCAAAATGGATATTTTCCTGATAATTTTAAAATAAAAAAAAAGAATAAAAAGTTTAACAGAAAATAAATTAAAGAACCAACGGGTTTCCCTATTAAAAATATAAGAGTATTACGGAGAAAATTCATTGCTGCCCGCGCCTTTCGTGGTTTCTAAGTCCATTGCAAATTCTATTACAATGAAAGAAGAAAAAATATAAGACACACTGTGTAGTCTCTCATTTGGGCATCACGTCATAGCAAGAAAAAATGATATAACAGAATCTCGCAAATTTATATA
Source organism: Gnatocerus cornutus (assembly GCA_029298725.1). Lineage (NCBI taxonomy): Eukaryota > Metazoa > Arthropoda > Insecta > Coleoptera > Tenebrionidae > Gnatocerus > Gnatocerus cornutus. The sequence goes on from CM055510.1 coordinate 4,314,018, forward strand.
AATTGTTAATTCGCAAATTTTTCCTGATTTTCTTGTGATTTCGTCAAACTTCAGCTGATTTTATTTTGATGTCGTCTAACTCCTGATTTTCAAGTAATATTCTCTGATTTTCTATTGATTGTCCCAGATATCTTAATAATTTTTCCTTATTGATATTATATTGATTTCTTATTAATAACATAACTTGTCAGAGGTCAATACTTGTCAAAAATGGTATTCACTTAACTTCTTCTTATTTCCTCGCTAATTTCCCCTGATTTCCTTTTCATTTCGTCTGATTTTCCCTAAGTTCCTATTGATTGCTCCTGATGTTCTAATGATTTTCCATTGATTTTGTCTATTTTTTTTTATTTTTTTTATTTCGTCTAAGTTTTCCTAATTTCGTAACGATTTTCCTGATTTCATAATGAATTCTTCTGATTCATAGTGATTTCCTAATACTGATACACTGATTTTCCAAGAAAGTTAATACCAAAGGTTAATATTTAAAAAAAATAGCATACGCCTTTTAGTTTCTTTGTTTTCGTCTAACTTCCTCGGATTTTCTTTTAATTTCGTCCAAATTTTCCAGTGATCTCGTCTTACTTTCTTGGATTTTTTTTTATTTCGTCTAATTTTCTCTGATTTCGTAACAAATTCTTCTAATTCATAGTGATTTCCTAAGACTGATGATACACTGATTTCCCGGGAAGGTTCATCTCTGAAGTTAATTTTTTTTCCTTGTGTTCTCGTCTAACTTTCTCGGATTTTCTTGTAATTTCGTCCAAATTTCCCTGATTTTTTTGTGATTGATTTCGTCTGAATTTCTCTGATTTCCTAGTAATGTCCTCTTATTTCCTATTGATTGACCCCTGATGTTTTAATATTTTTCCCTGATTTTTTAGTGATTTCGTCTAACTTCCCCTGATTTCCTAATTATTTTCCCTGATTTCCTATTGTTTTCCCTTATGTTTTAATGATTTCAACTGATTTTCAAGTGATTTTCTATTGTTTTCCCTGATTTCCTCGTAATTGTTTAAGACTAATTCACCCATTTTCCTAGTAGGTTGCATTTTGGCAGACATCTATTGGCGAGTCTCATTGCTTTTTTGCACTCATGTGGTATCTGTGATATGTACTACATTCCCACTCGTGCGAAATTCGGCACTTTTCGCACTTGTTATGTAAATATCTAGTCACTGACTCATGCTTGCTTATAAGTACAGGGTGTTACATAACTCGTGACCCAGAAAAAAAAAGGCTCATGGAGACAACAATTCGGAACCAAAGTTTCGAAAAAAAAAATTTCTAGCTCAAAAAATAATCGTGTTAAGGCAAAAAAACGGTAGCCAATCCGGAGGAAGCTGAATAGAATTTGAAAATCGGTAACTATAGACACATACTATCGTCCATTGGTCAGGTGAACATTACATTCTCGTTGCCTAGGAAATTTTACTCCATCTCTAGAATAAGCTTCCGGGATTGGTTGTTAAATTTTTATCCTTTCTCCAATACTATTAAACTTAAGCAATTTTTGTTTTAAAATTTACCATCTGTATTGCTGCCTCTCTTGCTCTGTGGGTCATGAGTTCGGGGACACCCTGTATGTTAGAAGATTGATGTTGAAAACCTAATTGTTGTTGGTGTTACTAAAAAAATAGTTGGCATGGTACATCAGCTAACATGTTAAAATATAAAAATCATCTTCACATCGGGTCTTCTTTGGGCCAATAATGTTTATTTACTGGATTTCATTTTGGGATAAGTACCTACAGTAGTGACCAAATTGAATTGATACAAGTTTTGGACCACATTTTTTCAAAAAATAAGCGGTGTGAAATAAGCTCTCAAAGTAGACATTACTTTCGATATTACGATAAACTCTAGGCGTGCTACTCCGATGCTAGAAATTCTCCGCATGCCTCCAGAGAGAAACCACTCGGCGTGCGATAAAATTTCGGCATGCCTCGATGTGTTCTTGAACTAATTTTTAGTAGGGAATTCTAGAAAAGCAAACAAAATATCACTTGAACTACAGTGGGCCTATAATACCCGTATTTCACCATTTCTGCATTAGTTAATTTTTCTACTTATTAGTGAAAATATTTCTTTAACCAAAACGCACTAATAAAGTAGTCTTTATTCACTTATTTTATACAAATAAAGTACTCTTTTATTTTCTAAAACTTTAAAGAAAATTATGCCACATTTCCATGACAACCATGCAAGATGGCTTTCTAAACGCTAAAAATTTGTCACTGCAGTCACTTCTGTCAATTCTTTTAATGCTTTAATTGCAACCAACATAGGCTTTGGATAAAATCTAGTATTATATTCGAGTTTAAGGACAAATTATTCACTCCAAAAATCGTGAATAATTTGCATCTTTACACTCTTATATAATAAATATCTATTATACATCGAATAGATTTCTTTGGTTTTATTTGTTTGTTTGGTATTTTTTTAAACTTTTTTTCACATCCTCCTGGTTATTGTTAAATTTGTCTAATATTTTGATATAGCAGAATAATAGCTTTTAGTGAAAGTGTAATAGAACATATTCGAGGAATAATAAATACTCACTTTGAGGAAAACACGAAAAACATCTCTTGGAAAGAAACTGTGCCAAGAACACGACTGGCGTCTCCATAATTACAAATAGAAACCAGCGGGTACCATTAATTGTTGGTTTCTTCGGTCCAACTCTCCTTATTCTCGGCTGTATCAGATAACCGCTAAGAAAGTCTTTAATTAAATTTACAATTAGCGTCCGACGTGCACCCACTAATTAATACGGCAAACAGCGACCCTCCAGAGACGTCGCCGACGCGACAGTTTGTTGTCTTCGTACGACCGCGATCTCTGGATATGTTAATACGATCGTCTGGTTGAGACCGCCGTATATCTCCAGCAACTAATTGCATACAAATCAAAGACTGAAAGAGGCCGCGAAATTTATGTTAAATATCTGAGGGATGCGATCTTAATCTGCTACCGACTGGCTACGACTTGCACTCCGAATTGGGCTGTTTGTTTCGTTAATATAACTTTCATTATTTGCTGAATTAATGTGGCTTTGTATCGGGCCGCAATTTGATGCGTCTATCGAGAGACATATTTGGATGCGAACAAGAGATTATCTCGGGTTAGGTACGAGTCGTATGTTTTATTAATCATGCTCGACCATATCGATACGACAGAGTACTGTTACTGCTGATATTTGGCCATTAGTGGATGGTAATTTCATGAAGAGGCAATGATTTATTCGCCGCTTGTATCAGCGGAAGCAAAAACCATCCGATGGATATTTTATTACGGAAAATTCGGTTCGTGTTGACGAGCATAAAAAATCGCAACTTTTCTCCATAACTAACAGCTCAACGGCTCATCCGACAGAGCTACAAGGTGATCGATTCCCATTCGTGTCGTACTATGTCTAAGCATACTATATTTTTGCGCATATTGGGATCGGGGCGACATGTAAATGCACTTACGGTCGACCGGGGCAGACCTGACAGCCTACAAGAATGCACTTATGCAAAACACATCTGCATCAGGCTCCACGCGCGACCCTGTTTAGGCAAAGAGGTGCTAAAGATCCCGGAGGTGCCCGGCCATCAACTCACAAAATGCGCGTTCGATAAATGTTTCAAACTCGACAAAGAGAAAAGTAAAAGCATGTCGACGGATTTGTATTTTTACTTTTTCAATCGGAAAGCGACGGATGAAGTGTGAGTTTCCTTAAAATCTTCGAATCTCAATTGGCCACATCCTGTGCTCAAGTGCTAACATTTGTGGGGGTTTCCTGTGGGCACAAGGAAAGCATAAATAAAAGACATCGAAACGAAGGAAAATTTCCTTTTGCGGAAAAAAATCAGAATTAACACGCCTATGAATGTTGCTCGGCATGTCGTGTTATTGATTCATCCACGACTGTCAAAGTGACAGTTTTAAAGCAAAAAATGACGAAATCAAGACACATTAGCTGGGTTCTCAGTGACGTTGATAATTTGTTGCATTTTTTGTAAACAAAGTTTTTTTGTTACTTCGACTTTTTTTAGGACTTTGGATTTCTTAAAAACTGATTGCGTTGGAGTTCTTTAAACCTTAATTTTTTAATATTCTCAAGATTCTCCAGATTCCTTTGGTTTTTCAATTTTCCAATTCTATTTCAATTCTTCAGGTTTTTGGATTTTATCACAAAAATTCAAAAAATAAATCCAAAATTTCCGAATTTTAGTGTTTGGTAAATATTTACATTACAAAATAAGGAGACATTTGCCAAACAGCTCTAAAATCTTGGTTTATTTAAAAATTTCATATTTCTGGCATATTTACCAAATTAGTCTGATTTCTCGGTTTCTAGCTAGTCAGTTTTCGAGGCTCTCGATATTTTTTAAATTCCTTAAATTCAGTGGATTTTCTTTGTATTTTAAAATTTTTAAAGAGTTGTCATAATGTTCTAGGTCCTTTTTATCCCTTCAGACTGTTATTCAGGCCACTACCTCCTTTACATTTTTAATATTATCGGAATTTTCAGGATTTTCAGGATTATTTGAATTCCTCTAGATTTAGTTAATTTAGTTAATCAAAATTTGTTGATTAATTCGTTTAAGTTGAAACCACTTATTTTCAACAAATAATCGAAATTACGCAGTTCAAATAATTACAAAATATTGTACTACATATTAATGTTTATTTTTAAATTATTTAATTAATTTTGCAACTTTAAATTAATTTTTATTTAAATTCTGATTAACTAAAAAAATTGTCTTAATTAATTACTAATTAAAAACCCGAACTAAAACCTTAAAAAATAAGGGAAATCTAACAAATTGGAAAAAAATAATATTATTTACAGGTGACCCAAAATAATCAATTTTTTCTTTTTAGGAGCAATGAAAAAAAAATTGACAGATTTCTGATTTTGAAAATAGAAATGGTCGTATTTTATATATTTATATTTCTGGAGCAAACTAAAACATTGTTTTTTATATAAAAGTTGAAATACTTTTTCTTTTACCGCTTTTAATAATACTTTTTGACTTTTATTAACTGTTAAAAAGTGCAAAATTATAGGGCAAAAAGGTCATTTTTTTCTAAAAGTAAACCAAATTTACATTTTTTAAGTTTGCCGGTTTTTGCAATGGTGCAGTTAAATTTGGGGTCATTAATTTTAATTTGGTTATTAAGTATCTCAAATTTACAAACTATAAATTTTGAAAATTTTTATTTCAGGATATCAAAAATTTGTATCTTCTTTTAAAGTTTGACCGTTTTAACATCCGAGCAATGAGGTTTTAAACAAGTCATAATTTTGGCTTGTTGATTAACAGTGCTAAAGTAACAACAAAAAAGATCTATTTTCAAAATTTTTGGATTTAAGCGAACTAAAAATTTAGTTTTTTGTTAAAAATTTGAAATATTTACAATTTTAATACCAGAACAATCAAATTTGGAGAATTGAAAATTTTAACTGGTCTATTGACGGTGCCAATGAACTAGAAACCTAAAATACAGTGGGATTAAAAATTAATTAGCTCGCAGTAGGCTGTGATGTCCGAAACTATGTCTACTATAGATTCATACATAATAAATTGAAAACAAGCCTCTCAAGGTTTTATGCAGAAATTTTAACAATTTTTATAGATTTCTTGCACATTCACTCTTCAATGCATTTTTTGTTAATCGTCAAAATAATTTTTTTAGGCGACTTAAACTGAAAATGGAATTTTTAGACCTCAAAAGCGCATTTTTGGCCGATCTGTGGTGGCGCCATCTATCCATAGTTTTGCATATTACATCAAGATACCGACATTACCCCCAATTTTATAATTATTTGGGTAAAATTAAATATTAAATTAAAAGAGGCTCGGCCAAAAAAGAAACACTTTTTGGCCTTGGTACACAAATAACTATAATGGAATAAAATGTTACTCGTTCGTATCATTTTAGCAAAGACATGTCATGGGTTGCTGCGTGCTAATTAACTAATAGGTACTCCTAATTCTTTAGATCTTTTTGATTCGCTTAGTTTTTTATTTTTATACATACTTTCGAATTTTGACACGATTAGATTCTCCCATCAGGCTTAAATGTACAAAAGACGATTATTCTTGAAAATGATATTAGTGAAATAAAAATACAGTGAAAATTCGATATAGTCACCCTGTCTGGAAACATTTTCTTTAAAGTTGCTTTTATCAAAAATGTTGATTATATCGAAAAAGGTAGACAATATTTTAAAATTAATATTCTGTTATCTCTATGTACATGCAGACACAGAAAGGACAAAAGAGCTTGCCTAGGCAATGACCTAAAGATAAAAAATAGCCGCTTTATACACCGATATACACAAAATGACCACAGAATTTACCAACGGAAAAGAACAATCAATAATAAATAATTATGAAATGTCGGACAAAATAAAGAGCATAAACAATACCGAAAGACGTATAAACTGAAAGAATCACAAATTAAAGAGAATTTCTGACGGTACCTTAATCAGAATCTATACAAACAAAGAGAGGAAAAATAGTAAAAAATTATTATTAGTGTTAGTAGACAAACAGAGAAAAATTAACAATAATATACAATAAACAGATATTAAAGAAATATTTTGCAAATATTAATATAGAAAACTAAGAATACCAATTGTCAAGATCAAGAACAAACAGTAAGATAAAACAAGAAAAGGAAACAACATGAAAAAAAAATTAAGAAGAAAATAGCAGAAACATAACCTGACCAACTAAGTATTTTTTTGGATTAGATTTGTGAAATGTGAGTCTACGTTTTCTTTGTATTAAACATGAGTTCGGATATTACCAATTATCCCGAATAGTAGAAATGAGAAATACAGTATTTATATTTCTAGGTACGAAAAAACGAATTCATTACAAACTCCTAGTCTGTTATAGTCTGTATTCAAATGAAAAAACATCGCAATTCTCGTGACCACCTCTGCGGGTTTTCGTTAAAATTCAAGCCAATTAGTTTCAGGTAATGGAGTCGTCCTGTGACAACATAATCCAGGAACCCTCCAACATTTCAAACCGCCTCCAGGCAAACCGCACAACAATATCAACTCACCGCCCAAAACAATGAAATAATGACAAACCAAAGAAGTACAAAATGGCAAACTTCTCTTTGAGTTTGTGGAAAGTCAAACGCAGCGAGCTTGTAGGCCTCGGGCTTTGAATATACCGTTCCTAAACTTGGTGTAGTTATTCGGGAAAGTTGTGTAATAGTGAGCTCGCCTGAAATCCAGAATTTTTGCTTTGAAGCGAATTTCAGCGGACTGTTATACCGTGTACCGTCGCTATCGAATTGACTTTCAATTTTATCTTTTTCTTCTCGTTTCCTCGGCCGCTTGCCTGAAATGCGAACAAAAACTACTCGCCGTGTGTGGCACCGGATTATAATAATCAGAATTAAGCTCTGATCAGGTCTTTCTTGTGTCGTGGATAGAGTCGGTAAGCAGGTCCTCCGACAGTCAGCGACTCTTATCAGATGATATAATGAAGGGCGGAAGACTTATCTGATTAGGCCTCGTAATGCGAATAAAATTTGGATTCCAAAGGAGCGTCAGGTTTCCTGCACCCACAACTGAACCAATAAAGTAAAGCCTTGGCCCTAGAAGGGAAATGGGCGCCGTAGCCGCCTGCGTGCGTGTGTCCTGCGATAGCGATCGCGCATGTCGCTTGTTTGTTTACAGCATCAGAGTAGGCCGGACCCGGTAACCGCCGCCGATAAATCTAAAATAAATCAGGATTGCCCCGCGCCACGACGTTTAATTACAATACTGAAAACCAATTATGAAACGTTTAATTTATGGTTGATTTGAAGACCGGACCGCTAGTTTACAACGGAGGCGTCTCGAGCTTCTGTTTGCCGAGAGCGTGCATAATCCTCAAGATAACCAACGATAAATTATGGATTTTTATCAATAGAAATCGAGAGGCGGTACGCTATTATTTACGGAAAGTAAACATGATTAAGTGGTAGCGATTTCGAGCTGGAGCCAAATACGATGCAAATTAATCAAACGGTGGATTCGAGAAGATGTTATCTCTACATGGAAAAATTTCATTCGAAACGCTCTTATCTAATGGGAGTGTAATGGAAGATCAGGGATGCATTATGATAATTATACCTTCGATAACTACTTCGAGTAATTAATGGATTCTATCTCTACCGCTATCGACATTCTGTGCCAAAATTTTTCAAGAACCACTCGGAAAACGTACATTTTTCTTCTCACAACGAGCTATTAATCATTAATGTAATTTGTAATGTGATACGTGTAATAGTAATCACGATTTACATCTATAAACTCACAGACATTATTTCAGAATTGATCTGTCAAGTGAATGCTGTTGACCAATTTCAATTTGTCATTCAGAGTGTTATAAACAGGAAATAAATCCTAGAAGTACCAACACATGTAAAATTTCATGTATCCACAAGACACATGTATTCCTTACGTACCGCCGTTTTAATAAATCTCCCACTTTCCGGTGCACTTAAAAAGGAAGAAATATTCCACGACTATCGAACATATTTTTAAGTTATAGACGGTGCGATGTGACAGGAAAATCTTCGGTGATTAAAACGGCTCGTTGAAGGAACGCGACAAGAGATTAATCTGCTGCTAAATATATAAATTGCTCTGGAATTCAACTATTTACAAACATAGTAACACTGATTTGAACATTAATAACTTTGCTTGGCGGGTTAAAATGTATTACAGCGCGGCCGCAGCCGAAACCCAAACAGTTTTTATAACAGCTGCTGGATATTAAAGTGACATCGAATAGGTAAATAAAAAAGGAATTGTCGTGGGAGCTGGGATGATGAAGCAGAGGGCAAATTTCAATAAGCGTGTCATTAAGAAAAAGAAAAATTAAGATGTAATGTAAAGTTCGAGTCGCGGTTCCACAAGCCCCCCCAAAAGTTGACTTTGTGTCAATGCAATTTGCCACGGCAATCGAACTTTCAATTATAAAAGCGATTATGAAACGGGTCATGATGGTTCAATTAAAAAAAAACAACAAGTCTTGTTGTGTTGAATTTTGTAGATTTGCATACTTACATATTTTATTATCTACCCTTCTATGGGATATGATTTTTTTATTGTTTAATGCTCTTTAGATCTACTGGATTAAAATTTCTCAATTTTCTTTCGATTGGATTTTTTGCACATTTAGGGCTTTTAGAAAAATGCGCAATGTGTTTTATTTAGTCTTGTCTTTCTGATTTTCCGCAATCTGTATTTGGATTTGTGGGAAATCTGCATTTCCTTGTATTGTTCGGACTCTTTTCAGTCTTGTTGCGAAGAATAGCTCGCTTCGCTCGCAAAACTTTTCGTGTTCCCTTCACTTAGTAATTTCACGAATTTCCGCAATTCCCCACTGCTCTTCCATGTCCCTTTCATTGCGATATAAAACTAGTTCTATTAAATTTCATTTTAGCCTTATAAATCTCGTTTGACTTCAAAAACGTGGGCTTCCGCGACCGTTAAACGCCAGCAATTGCCGTTTTTTCTCCAGTCTGGAAATCGTGGGAATCAAAATTCCTCGTCATGTAAAATGCAAACAAAAGCAAAGGAGACAATGGCTGCGCATTCATCACTAGTTCCATGTAAGTGCGAAATTCTCCTCTAGCGAGCTCAGAAGTTGTGTTAGCAAGCTTGAGAAAGAAAGTAGAAAATACCGATTTGAGGGTTTTCTTGTATTTTTCCGGCTAATATTTGTGACATTTCTTCAAAATTTGAACAATTCCTTTTCCTTGTGTCCGTTGTGTCACGTGCGCGTCGTTTTCATTCCAACATTTTTCAAAGCGTTCCGCTTTTAGTAGCTGCGAAGTAGAATTTCAAGATTTTCGATGTTCGTTTCTGATGAGTCGTCTCCGGTTACTACTTAAACAAAATATATGTCGTCGGCAGTTTATAAAAGCAAGACGACCTCCCGGATTCCGGTACAGATTTACCGCGAAAGTCCGTGAGAACTCAAACGTGTTTCTTCTAACTAAGCTAACGCCCTGCGAGTTTCCACAGCGAAATTAAGTACATTAGTGGAATTTACATAAGAATATATGTCGTCTTAAAAAGTTTAATGGCTTGTAATTACTAAGTTTTCCCCTTTTTTTCGCAACTGTACGTGGAAATTACTTTTTCTTTCAGTTTCCACCGCGGCGCGGTGGGCACATTGCTTTTATCGATTTATCATGGCCAGATAATAACATTTAAATTAGTATTTAAATTTATGGTAATAAATCGTTACATGATGTATCGTAATGTTGTGTATTAAATATTTAATGTTTGGCATTTAATTTGATTTCGAACGTCTTGGCTCGAGTTGGTCGAGAAATTACTACACTTTTATGGCACGTCGTAATTTTTCGCCGGCGGTGCCTTGTAAGGTTGATTAATTGATGAAGTTCTAATTGTTTCTATCGCCGAACCGATAAAGCAGATTGCTACATTAAACATTACATACGGTAAAGTGTGCTAAATTCGTATTAAATTGTGCGACAATATTGAGGCGGTGAAATGACTCGTCGGAAACTCTACTCATAGTTACTCGTCAAAATTACTTCTAGGGCCTTTTAGATATTTTTTTAATAATATTCTGTGGATCATTACTATTTTTTTTTGTTTTATTTGTTTGCTACCTACTTAAATTTTTTGTTTTTAATATTTTGACTTTTTGGTATCGCATCGGTTGAATTCTTCAAATTCTAAATTTGAAATTTCTCAAAAAATTGCAAGATTTTTGTAATCTGAGAGTTTTTCTAAAATATGTAACGTTAATGAAGACATAAAAACTAGTAAACTAGTACAAATGTATTTTTTGAAATAAGCATAAAGTTTAATTTTGGAAATAAAATTAAAATTCAAAATATCTGAAAGATATTGAAACTACATTAAGATTATTGGATATTGTGAAGGTATTGTGAAAGTTGGCCTTCTGTCGACAACCGGAAATTTTAGTTGGTTCTGTTAGGAATTAGTTGACGTACTGGAATCTTGAGCTCGGATTTGGATTCAGCGTGAAATTCTGCGAAAATAAGCCTTAATAATATACGTTTGCTTCACAAATAAACTATTGACCAAAACAGTTTTTTGGGGTGATATTTAAGGAGCTTTTTCAGGGGCGAAAACGGCGTTTAATGCCATTGAGTTTATTCCAATTGAAAGAGCAGGATGAAATCTATCATCTCGCCAAATTTCAAAAAATATACTTTTTTCATCGTTTGAGACGATTTTTTTTTTTGTAAATTGACCATCGAATTTTAGATAGACATATCAGATATTATATTAACCAAAAATTTTCAATAAAATTAGCTGATGGTGGTACCTTTACAATTTCAGTTTTATCTAGTCCAGGGGTTCCTAAACTTTTGCAGCCCCCGGCGCACTTAGAAGGTTCTCGACTCACGGCACCCCTGTTTACTTTATTCGGCGCACAGTTTAGGAACCCCTGCTCTAGTCACTGTAGTGACATTGAATAAAGAAGCAAAATTTAACAATTTCTGAAAATTTATCATCTTTGGCCCGAAAATTTTTAGGTCTTGAAAGAAACACTAAACCAGTCGGATTTAAAATTTCTAAAATCTTCCGTGTGTTTACCTAATTTTGAAATGGATACACAGGATGTAACAAAAATTGGGCACTAAATGTAAACCGTCCAGTAAAGGAAATCTCGGAAAATTGTTGAAATAAAAAATGTTTAACAGTCGTCTCAATTTTATATTAATAAAGCGTTAAATATACGGAAATGCAGCATTTCTGTTTGTAACAATAAGAGAAAATAGAGGAAATTACTAATGAGATTAATGTTTCCATGGAAATATGTAGGTGTTTCATGTAATTTGAAAAACATTAAAAGCCAGTAAGTTTGTTATTTTTTAAAAAACAAAGTTATTATCTTGTTTTTAGCAATAATATGGACAATTTAACGTAATTTAAAAATATTTAAACTGAATGGTCAAATATTTATTCAGTTGATTACGTAAGTGACATTTTCAATCTCTCGTTTAAATTTCAGGAAATCACTAGTTTTTAATCGCATAGTAACTATGCCGAATTGCAAAATTGTAGACCTAAAAACATACATTTTAGAAATTTTTATTTTAAAGTCGAAGTCGAAATATGAGAAATCCTTCCCTAAAATTTATAATTTTGGTAATTTGAGACTCACAGCTATGAAATTTTAGGAAATTACTAATTTTTAATCGTATATGAACTCTGCCAACATGCAAAATTGTAGATCAAAAAACCTAAATTTAAAAAAAATATATTTTCAAGTCGAAGTATGAGAATTCCTTCGCTAAAATTCATAATTTTGGTAATTTTAGTGCAACAGCTATGAAATGTCAGAAAATTACTAATTTTTAATTGTACATTAATTCTGCCAAATTGCAAAATTGTATATCGAAAAACATAAATTTTAGAATTTTTTTTTAAGGCGAAGCCGAAATACATAATAGATTACAGACGGTTTAAATAATAATAATAATTTATTGATGTAGGTATTTATAATCTATTAATTAATATATTTTGAATCTTCAACTTGAAAAAGGACTAAATTCTGAATAAAAGGTTTTTGGAAAAGTAACCAAATCTCCTTAAATTTCAGCGATCTATACTTTTGAGATTAATAACTTTTTTCGTTAAGCGTCACAAAATGTTTGTACATATTATGATCCATAACATCCTATACAGGGTGTGTCCACCCCCAAAATTGTCTTTAATTTTAAAGATAAAATTTTTAAAATTTGCGTACGTTCATAGTTGGCAAAGCTCTAAAAGCTGACGCAAAAATTTGTTTTTTTATCGCCGATAGTTTTGGCGTCGCGACGCCTTAAAATGTAATTTTTAGGTAATTGTGAGGGTTTGTGAAATCAACCCCTAATTTATATTTTTTTCAATATAAATGTGTTAAAAATATCTCAGTTGTCATTTTAGATTTAATGCAAATTGTATTCAAAATTTGAGGATAAATACTGTTTTATCAAGTAAGTTTCCAATTTCATTACGTCAAAATTGGTAACTACGTTTACACCCATCTGTCAACATCTTGTGTCACAAATGACATCTATCCTTTGGTTCGCTTTAGAATGTAGCAAAAGTCTTACTTGGTGAAATTGTCGTTTTGTCGATGTTAATTAACGATTTCTGGTGTCCATAAAGTGCAACATGCCCGAGTTAATCAAAATTGACCTTCATGCAGGGGAATGAAGTGACGTGTGAAATTTTGGTGTAAACGTAGTCATAATTTTGAAAACTAACTTGATAAAGCAGCGTTTTTTTCGGAAATTTTAAACACAATTTGTATTTGATTTAAAACAAAAACTCAAATATTTGCGTTACAGTTATGTCGAAAAAAATTTGAATTCGCGAATATTTCCGCCAAAACTCAAAAATCGCTAAAAAATATACTTTTTAGGCGTCGCGACGTCAAACAAACCCTGATAAAAAACAAATTTTTTGTCAGTTTCTAGAGCTTCGTCAACTGTGAGCGTATGCAAATTTTCAAAATTTTGTCTTTAAAATTAAAGACGATTTTGGGGGTGGACACAAGTGTTGCCGGACCCTGTATAGAAATGAGGTTTTGTTGTGAAACAATATTCACATTATTTTACTAATACAATAATGTTAGTTACTAAAACCATCACATTGCCGCTACGGTCGTGCAATTTAAGAGCAATTTCAAATTTCTGTTCATCTGACATTTCTGTAATTTTCGGCGTAATTCAATCTCAAATGATTATAAAAGTTATGAAAGACTCACTGTAGTGTTAATTAAGCGTAAATATTGATAAAAATTGGAACAGCTCTTTCAAAAGGTGTTTTAATTAGAATTTGTTAAATAGAGACGAGCAACGAGTATATTTATATTATTTGTATTTCATCCAGATTGCATTGCCTCGGCTATCGCCTCGGCCGCAGCAATTGTCTGGATTTAATAAGAAAAGCTTAATTTCTACTCCTAATAATATAATGTATAATAGTAATTAATGAGACACGAAAAACCAACATAATCTTTAAAGTCTTTAATTCCAAAAATGTCCAATTACTGAGTGAAATCTAAAAAATAACTAATTTTGCTTTAGTCTTGGAATTTAAATTTGTGATTGGGTAGATTAGGATTTGCTGAAACAAAAAATGTCCAATTTCTGAGTAAAAGCTCTTAAAAGCTCCACGGTTTTTGCATTTTTGCAGCAACTATTTTTTAAACCTTCTGTTCTGTCTGCGAAAATAGAATACAAATTGTCGCACCTCACATCAAAGAAGCTTTTCTTCGACATCCCTTTCGCCTGACTTTATGTACATTGACAAGTGATTAAATTGTCTGTCCCTGGTCGCTATTACGTGTGTGCTTTCTGCAGGCGCAAATGCTGAAAAGTGTCGTGAGACAAATGAGATGACTTAGATGCATTCCAAGAACGAGTGGATGTTTTGGTAATTTGTCAAACAACAGACTCGGAATTAAGTGTTTGATTGAAGGGCGAGAGTGTTCGCCGTGACGCAAATAACTCCTATCTACTCCAAAAAACTTTATTTTTCGCACAGGAAACGGAATGCGTTGGAATTATGTTGTCTATTTATTGGCGATGACTTTTCTTTGTCGAAATTGGGAAGAGATTCTAATTGAGCTTCCCACTTTTGTTCTTGAGCGTAGATAATTTATTTGCGGCGTTACCGTCGGCCGTGTAAAAACACGTTGTACAAACGTCATCAAACTGTTATTTATTTATAGTTAATGCTAATTAATGCAATCCGAGAGCATATCAGGCGGGAGGATCAGCGAGCCATTGTTTGAAGGATCCGTCGAATTCCTTTGTCGAAGAAGAGGCTCGGTGGTGGCCGATGCAAGAAGTCGATTCGTATCTTCCGCAATTTCCTCGAAGAATTAACGATGCAGAGACGTTTTTTTCAATGCTATTAATTACTAAATGAATATTATCTGACGGGTAGGTTAAAACTCAATATTGAGCGCGGATTGTATGGTAATTCCGACAGGACGAAGGATGTCTTGCTTCCGGTGCTGAAAAGGCGAAAGAATTGCTTCAGTTTTCTTCAGAAACATTCGAATTATCTTCGTCGGCCGTTTATTGTCTATGCTTGCGACAGCCTTTTTTTGAAAATAAAAAAAATCTCTCCGAGCGGCTCTGAAATTTATGTGACTGTAAAAAGTCGTCTTAATTTAGAAAACCATTAATAACCCTATCCCGACCGAGGTCGTATTTTCAGTGGATGTAGCAATATTTTGAAATTCTCGTGCGGCCCAGAAATTCATTGAGGAGGACACATACTATATCTTAACGCATAACTCGGCACTTATTTATCCGCGGCATTAAGACCTGGCGAGCTGCCACTTAACTTTAAAGAGGACTAATTTATCGACCGTTACAAAAATTCAAAAGTGCAAATGCATACCTCCATTTTTATTCTTCGTTTAGTATAAATCACCAGTTGATTTCTCAGTTTATTAAATCTTCGACTAGTGTATAATTGCAATACACGTGGTCGCATAAATCATTCAGGACAAAGTGGCATTTATCAGGGAGCGCTTGCTATGTAGGTTGCTAATGAACTTCAACTTCCACTCAAAACCAGAATGTCACCAACATAAAAATGATAAAACTTCGACTTTACATTAATTTTAGAATTTAGGAAATGTCGAGCGGTGATGCTGATAACGACGGTAATAAAGATATCACTTAATTAGTTAACAAATTTTCGAATTAATTCTTTCATATTATCACTAGTTAATTATGGCGTTTTAACGACCAAATGTTTATAATATACGCAATAAAATCTCAAAGTATCAAATGGTTACGTCGTAACGGTGTGTTTTAGCTTGTTTCGAGAACACTTTTTGAATATTAAACAGAACACACTTCAGCCAAGTTCCTAATTATCACAGATATCGCCAGGTGAACACAATTTTACTGATGCTCTTATCTTTTAATTGAATTTTTGTACGCATTTTGCTCTGGACTGCAATTTTTACACGTGCAAAGAGATTTTGGCAAACTTTTGGAGTCATTTTCGCAGGATTCTAGAAAGAAAAACTGTAAAACGAATAAAATTATTGTTTCTTTCTTTTTCATGTTCTCAATTTACCAAATTGGCAAACTAAATTTACGGATTTCAGATTCGAGTTTTCATATTTTTAACTCAAACCATGTGATGTCAAAAAATGAAATGTAAAAACTAAGAAAATGTTTAAAAAAACATAAAATTGGTATTCAGCGTCTCCAAAATTTTCAGATTCGAAAATTTTAATTCGTCTTTTAGGGTTGTTTGTATTTTATTTTTAAATTTCACAATTTCAGAATTTTGGGTTTGTTAAATCTAAATTTTTCGAGTTCCGATAGGTCCAGGACTCTTAGGTTTCCAGTTTTTAAATTTTAAAGCTTGCAATCAGATTTTTGATTCTGTTTCTTAATGCTTCTTAAAGATTTTGCGATTGTGATGTTCTTTGTTCTTAGAAAATTTGAAATTCTAAGAAAGTTTGAGGATATAGGTAAGGAGATGTAAAATATTTAAGGATCGAAGAATTTTTCGATTTCATTTTATTAAAATTGTTGAATTCTGTCTAAATCCTCTGTATATTCGAATATTTGCTTTTTTTAAGTTCGATTTTTAGAGTGTTTCGATTTTGTCCGGATTTGTCGTTAGATTTTCTCTAAATTCTTGAGTTTCACTGGATTAATTTCATTAAAATTTCTAGATCCTTTCTTTACATTATCTCTACATTTTATTGTATTTCTGTTTTTGCTAAAATTCTCTGATGTTTATACACACTTTTTTTATCCTTCAGTATTTTTAAAGTCAATTATTTCAAATATTTAGAATATTTTAGAATTTAGGCAAAATGTAATCAGATTTTCAGTTTCGCTTTTGTTTCGACTTTCCTCAATATTTTAGATTTTCTGTACTAACTAAAGTATTTATATTCTTCGGAATCTTTTGAAGTTTCTTCTAAGATTGCACGAATACTCTTATTAAACTTTATTTAGGCACGTGTTTTAATTACATTCTCTATATTCTCTTTACTTATATAAAGTGATGAAAATCATAAATAATAAAAGTTTACAATCGGCAGTCTCCGTAACTAAACAACTAATACTAAGAGCTTTACAATGTTACAACATTAAAAAAATTTCTACTAAGCCAAGAAATGGTATTTTTCTAAAAGAAATCTATCTTAGTCAAAAAAGCACGAATTTCGTTTTGGTTTTCAATTTTGGGCTCAGGAAAGAATTAGCTGCAACATGATAGGTAGCATGGGCGTTTTTTTTCATCACCTTGTATTTGTCTCAGATTCTCTAGACAATTTCTTTATTCTAGATTTTTCTTGAATTTTTTATAGATAGTGCATAAATGTTCATAAATGTTCTAATTTTTTCTTAGATTGCAGTACTTAATTACTTCCTCAATTTCCGAGAAAACGAATAAGACTTTTACATGAATCCAATTGGAAACTTGAAATTCAAGATATTCAGACTTTACGAATCTAGAAATTTAAAAAATTGTAAATCAGAAGATTATAAATTTGAAAACTCGGGATATTAAAATATTTTCGAGGATTTGAGTTCTTGCGAGCTTGAAGGTAAGAAATTAGTCAATTAAAAATCGGAAAAATTAAAGTCATAAAATTTAAAAATTGAGAGCCTAAGAACTCGAAAACCTGAACACTCTAATTATGTAGGTAAGTATGTGGAAAATTGGGAGCTTGAGATAAGCAAACTTATTTGCCTTTTCCAAAAGTTAGGAATTTTACTATAAACGCATGAAGGGTGGTAATTATTTCATTTTCTTTTTGTGTTTGCGACTTTAATCTGATCATGCCCAACTTGCTATCAAACAAAATTTGAATAAGCCGTCAATTCCACCAACGCCTCCTTCTAGGTCGGAATGAAAACGGCAAAAAGTCCACCTAATTATCACCAGATCTAACCCGATAAATTAGCCCACCTGCTGAGGTCAACATTGAAGGCGAAACACGATAGCTGCCGCATAGTTTACCGAATTTTTGATTTATCGCCTTCGTTCGAAAATCTAGATAAACCTTAATTAAAACTTAGAATTTTATAACAGACTTGGTTTTGCATTTTTTGCCTTTTATCGTCCGTTGCACGATACAAACTCAGCTGGGATTGTTACTACAAATTGCAGTCACATGTCACAGAGTACCCCTTGGCAAAATCTACAGATGTAAGAACTGTTGCCTTCTGGGAAAAACATCCATTCTTGTGTACACTTAATGAAAAATAAACGACTTGTAACAAAATACTTAACATATGTAGCTAATTAAGCGTAAGATCCTCGTCTCCATCAAGATCACTTCCATCGACTGAGTAAAAAGAAGGGAAAAAAACGTGTCATCGGAGCCCATTTTTGACACCGGCAGGTGTCGGATTCTCATGAAACATTAAGAGTCAAACATCCGTTACAGAAAATGATTGATCAATTAACAGCCGTTTGAAGCAGTTTTATAAATCAATTTTCAAACGAGTCAGGGCATTGTGGCTGTTCAAATCAAACGGTTGCTCAACCTCATATTTAAAAACGACTTACGTGGTCTAGACCTAGTATTTACGTCGTTAACATTTCTTCCATCAATGAAAAACCTCCGCAGTTGCATATTCTTTTCAAATACAGTTTATCAAATGCTCTAGTGCGGTTATGGCTTTGACTTTTTAAACCGTTTATAGCCACCTAACCGCAAACCCCCATAATCATAATGTGTGGTTGGGTCGCAATAAATATTCTCAATCTCGTTTCAAATATGCAATTTAAAAGCGAATTGCGAGTTATTGATGACTATTTATTTCAAATCGTGCGAAATAGTCGTAATTTTTGATCCAAAAATATTTTTTTGGGCATATTTTTACACTTGGTTCTTTATGCTTCTAAGAAAAATTAGATTATCTGGACCTAAGTCTCACTTAATATTAGAGACTTTAAAAAAAAATTAACAATATTTTTACAAAAATAAAGATAATACCGTTATTAGAAATGATGGCTAACAAAGATATATTAAAATTAACCCAAATTCAACAATTTTTATGGACTATTTAACCTTAAAAATAACTCCCACAAATTTCGTTCTTGTGACACCAAAAATGTGGAAATTAAACCGCGTTCAAGTTTTTTTTTGTAATTTTTTTTTAACTACTCGAAATAAAAATTTCTACAAATTCTCCTTTTTGCTCTAAATTTTTGTAAATCGGCACTGTAAATAAGACAGTCAAGAGTGATAATCTCCACAAATTTCGTTAAAATCACATAACAAATAAAGTAGTTGCAGGATCTTAAAAAAATTGGTGACATTTTTTGGTCTTAAAACGAAAATTTTTAAAAATTCGAATTTTTAATTAAAATTTTTGCAAATTCGTGATATTACTAAAACAAACAAAAGAATCAACATGCATAATTTTCGTTCCTGTCGCACTAGAAATAACGAAATTACAGTGTTGAAAAAATTGACATTTTCACTGTTGTCCAAATAAAAATTACTAAATATTCTCTTTTTTTGGTCTAAATTTTTCTAAAACTCTTAATAAGACAGTTAAGACTTATAAACTTCACAAAATTGGTTACAGTGGCATTAAAAATGAAGAACAGGTCGTTTAAAATTTTTGGTCACTTTTTTTTTGGTTAAAAAACAAACATTTTTCTTTGCTCCTCGAAATCAAAATTTCTAAAAATTCTCTTGTTCGGTCTAAATTTTTCTAAATCGACGCTTTTAATAAGCCAGTCGAGAGTGATAATCTCCACAAATTTCGTTGAAATCGCATAAAAGATAAAGCAATTGCAGGATTAAAAAAAATTGGTGGCATTTTTTTGGTCTTAAAACGAAAATTTGTAAAAATTCGATTTTTTGATCTAAATTTTTAAATTAGTGATTACTAAAACAAACAAAAGAAACAATATGCATAAATTTCGCTCCTCTCGCAGTAGAAATAACGAAATTACAGTGTTGAAAAAATTGACATTTTCAGTTGTCCAAATAAAAATTTCTAAATATACGCCTTTTGGGTTTAAATTATTCTAAATTGGTACTATTAATAAGACAGTCAAGACTTATAAACTCCACAAATTTCCAAATGTTCGAATCCATGGTTTTTTTCTTTAGTAATCCCCAATTAATATAATTGCGTTTATCATCAATTTCAGTAAGTTTGGGTCAGTTGAGTAACAAAATCACCTCGAAATATAGACATCTAAGGAGTTGGTTTGTAAGACTGACCAGCTGGGAAAAAATATTTATTAGATGAGACCGGTTATTATGTTTATGGGGGTTTGCGGTAAGGTGGCTGAAAACGATTTAAAAAGTCAAAGCCATAATCGCACTAGAGCGTTTGTTAAACTGTATCTTTGTCTTGGTGCAGGTGAACGACATGATTTCCGTGTAAACAAGAGCTCTTTTTGCACCGTTCGCGATTATTTCGTATTCTCGAAGCTAGGTGATAAAATTTAAATTAAACATTTATGTAAATGATGCATGTAGCCCTGTGTCGACAAAATCATACTCGTATGCTGCGTGATTAATTTCGCCGACACACGAAACCGCCACCGACCCCACGTTATAATTTTCATTATGTTTTCTGATCGTCGTTTTATTAATGCTAATTTATAATTACGTCGTCGAGAAAAGGTCGTTTGGATTTCCTGCAAATCGCCGTGGTGCTTTGCTGATGGATGGATGAGGGATACAAATGGTCAACGGACGGATCTTGGGACGATGAGGGAGTGCCAAGGAGCGGTGGCGCCAGTCCCAGACGGGAACCAATTAGCCTTGCGCACCTACACCCTGATTTACGACACCCTGGGTTCTATTTCCTGTTCACACCACGTGACGGACGGACTAAATATACCATGGGTATCGGGCGCTTTTTATTATCTTATGAGGGTACGAAGACGTTTCATCTGATAGAAAAGTAGCGGACCCTTGAGGATGTCCTCCAACCGCATAATCCCGTATCGTCGCAACACGCCGCTTTTCATGTCACCTCAATCCAAACCGTTGTTCTACACGTGTAAAATTTAAGATATCGCGTTGTTTCAAGTAATGTCATCGTGGATAGTTTTCATATCCACACTCTCGATGTCGCGAGTTAACAGACAAACACGGGCGCGTCGCGTCGTTCTTCAGCAGCTGCTCGGCTTTATTTCAGTTCACCACTTTGTCAATGACAACAGTCTGTGCGATAGCACGCTGTTTTTCGATAGCCGCGGGATTTATTTTAACTCATCTGAAAATAAGGTGTCGACTTGTAGCTTACACATGTTTGTTTACGTGGGTATTTAGGAAGATAAGGTCGACTGTGATTGATTCATTACTGCTTAAACGGATTCAAATTATAAGTTATGTGCCAGCGAGGAGTTATTTTGTGAAAAACGAGGAGGGAAAGAATTATTTTACAGCGGCTGTGATGTATGAGGGCTGGAAGTAGTTGAATTGAAGAGAGATTGTCGATGCTCGCTTCTCTGATTTCCAATGATTAAAAATAGTACATGTATGATTGATTTTTCAAATGCTTTTTTTCGTTTCGTTACTTTCATGGAATCATTTTGTAAGAAACTCTCTGAAAACGTTGGACTCTTTGAATGTTTTAAATTCTCTAGATTTTTCAAAATGTCTTGCGATCGTTATACAGTTTGTCGTTATTCATATTTCTAGTTACGTACGTCAAATTTTCCATCTTTCCAAATTGATAGTTACTTAGGTATCTAAATTCTTTATTTTATTTTGAGGCCTTGCAGATTGAGGATACACGACTTTTCTATTTCTTAGACTTCCTTGATTCTTGTTATTTTCTGCATCTGTAGACTCTTGGGAACGTCTGAATGCTTCGGTTTCTCGTTAACTCTATTATTGTTTCAGTTATTTCAGATTTTTGGAATTACTTGCTGCATTTTGTCTCAAAATTGTGTTGTCTCTCTTTATGTTTTTGTATTTTTTTAATGTTCAATGGCCAGATTTATAGATTATTTATAGATTTATCTTCGTCCTTTATTTATTTAAGATATTTGCATCTCTTGAAAGACTGAAGTTTTTTATGCTAAATGTTTCTTTTTACTTACTATTTGATTCTTTTTGATCATCCAGACCTTTTAGATTATTCAAAAGCGTCCTTAGGAATATTATTATTTTTTACTCTTTTAATTAAGTACATATTTGTATTATTTAGATCGTTTATAATTTATTGATGTTTTGAATGGATCTTTCGGACCTTTCCAAAATTTTCCTGGTTAAAATTCTTCCACTTGAATCTTTCTAAAGTCATTCACTTCTCAAATTGTATTTGTATCTTCTTTAACCCTTTAGCTGTTATAAACGTATATGTACGTTTTAACATTTTTCTCACAAACTACAAAAGATGAAAATTTGAAATTTTGGGAATTAAAATAATCGAATAAGACAAATCGAATGACAATATTTACGTATTTGTGACACTTCCGGTTATGCCGGAAGTAGTGGTCAATTTGCTTATTTAATATGGAACAACCCATATATTATTGCATTTTCGGATTCTACATCCAAATTAAAGGTGACTTTATGTATAATGTGCTATACTTAAATTGAACCATTTCAGAGAAATCTTGATTTTTGTAACAAAATTGCACAACTGAAGTGAAATTTTCTTTCCGAGATAAGTAGCCTATAATCTATTTCAAAATCGCCACGTTAATTGAAAATTAAGCACAATACAAACGTACAATAAAATTTTACGTTAACTTTATGTATTGGACACCAATTTCCTACTAAAAATACAGAAAAAACAAGTGTTTTTACTCTTTTGTTTCTAATTTTTTTAAGCAAGCTTTCCAATGGTGACAATTCAATTTTTTGTGGTTTGGTGGTCTAATAGAAATAAAAAAATTTTGTGGAAAAATGTTTTTTTTGTTTTGCAAATTTAATTAATTTTTTTGAGAAATTGAGATATTTTAGGAATGATACAATTTAGGTATAGTAAGGTATATAGACAGTCATCTTCAATTTGCATATACAGGGTGATTTTTTAAAAAACAGCAGGCGTTGTAGAATTTTTATTTATGAACCGATTTCAAAAATTTTAAAAACAAATTAAATTTTTTTTAATTTACTATAAACTGATAAATTTAGAATTTTTCTAAATTTCTTAGTATCTTTTGCGCGATATTCAACTTTCTTATTTTAAATTGGCACCCATATTTGTTTTTTGTATAATTTGGAAGATAATAATTTTCTTGATTCAGAAATGTGTAATATGTTCTACTTTTAACCAAAAAATATTTAAAAAAAAATTATCGAAATTCAAAAAAATAGGCAATAAAAGTTAATAAAATCTAAGTGCATGGTGTCAATTGTGCAATGAAAAAAACGGGATGGCGTTTCAACAGTATTTTAATTAAATTAGGTAATGTTTTTTTTAATTTGTAATTATTATTGTTTTTTGTTATCAATAATTTTAAAAAAGATTGCCAATCCTTTCTGTTATTTGCTGCTTTTTGACATTTCAAAAAATTTTAAAATAATCAGTTTATAGTAAATTAAAAACCATTTAATTTGTTTTTTAAATTTTTGAAATCGGTTCATAAATAAAAATTCCACAACGCCTGCCGTTTTTTAAAAATCACCCTGTAGAGTAAAATATAGGGGTTCTATTGAAAGACCGCTTACTTTTGTCCCCAAAATTTGTAAATTCTTATCATTTACATTTTCTGAGAAAAATGGCAAAACGTAATATACGTTTACAACAGCACTAGTGTTGCCAAAGTTTATAGAAAATTTAACAGAAAAGAAAATGATCCCCAAAATGAAAATTTACAAAAATTTACTTCTTGTTCTAAAATAGTCGGAACGCTTTCAAATTTTAATGCCTTAGGATGAACACTGTAATTTAATAGAAAATTGTTTTTGTGGTTCTTGAATTTTGTAATCTAGCACTGATTATAATCAAATTGATTACTAGTATCGTTTTTTTACTTCCTTAGTTTTTTTTTGGTTGTTAACATATTCACTTTTCTTAATTTGGTTATTTTTTTTATTTAATCCACTTAGGGAGTAATAATAAAACATCCATATTAACTTTTGAGCAGTTAATTTTATTTTTCTGCAACTGAAGAAGCAATTCGTACGTTTCGATATAACCGAATTTTTTAGGCTTGAAATTTTCGGACGCTTAATTAAATAAATTAGCAAAAGGAACATGTCCAGGAAGACTATTTTAGTCCTCACTTAAACATTCATTTGCAATTGACCGGTACAACTGCGTTCCCATGTAAATAACCAAACTTATTATTAATAATTTGCACTACCTTTCGGATATCCATATTTGATCCAACTGGTCTAGTCCGACCATCATCAATGGGTGATGAGTAAAGTTAAATGCCCTGGGACAGTGACATGTGTCGCCAGACTAATTAAAAATGGGTCTCAACACACCCATGGGAAGAAATCAAAATTTGTCGATGGTATATAGACAGTATAAAACCTCCTTCCTCCTCTCGCAATTCCACCCCATCCGCGTCCTTTTCCATTATTCACCATCGGATTCCGAGCGAAAGGGTTGTCGTTTTCGGATCAACGAATTACGCGCCGTGGAGCTTCATTAAATCATGCAATCTGGTGCAGTAAACGTTTATTATCGGATCATTGATTGCCAATAATGGTTCGATTTGCGTTGATTACAAGGCATAGCGGCGGAAGCTGTGGTTGCACGTCGTCCTCCAGAGCCGTAATTGCGAATTTCCAAAGCTTGGAAGTCTGGTTAGCACGATCACAGTTTTTCAGGATGTAATTCTTCACGTCTCTCGGGTTCCGAAGGTGATCGACGCTTCGTGCGAATTCATTTATTCCCATAATAGCAGAGAGCAATCTATGTGTTCCGTGTACTGTGACGATATTTATGCATTTAATAATAGTTCGTGTAATTTGGAACAGAAGATTGCCGACCATGATGCATTTATGCTGAGAAGGTCCGAGACCGTAAATCGAAATGTTGCTATTCTTTCGCACTTTGAATTTTCCCTCGAATGGAATTTACTAAATTTTCTTTTTTGTTTGTTTCAGGATCCATTTACGGTAGGTTGTCGGAGTTGATGTCACATCAAAACACTATCAATCATACTTTGTTGATTCAAGTTTTGCATGTCTGCTGGAAGCCGTTGGTTTGTACTCTTTATTTCCGATACTGAAACGTTATTTTGTTTCTTCTAGACTCCCAAAATGACTAACTTTTATTACTAGTGACGTTTACGATTGTTGATTATCTGAAAATTCTTTAATGTTTATTTTTAATTGCGCTTTAAATTTTTAAAAGGGAACGTTGGAAGTGATAATTTACGAGTCCTTTCAGCTAATATTTTACGACATAAATCTTAAAGCACATAAAGTTTTCAGATTGTTGCTGAAAATATAAGCGGCGTAATTAAAGCTCTTTTGTGTTTTACTGCTGTGATTATTATTTAATAGCTCGACACTTTTTTCTAATAATATTTGATCATTGTACTATGTTTGAACGACGAATCAGTCTGTTTTTCAATTTTCTACAAAATTTTCGAGCGAACCTGTTTTCCAACATTTTCTATGAAATTATACTTAGCTTTGGTGGTTTTTATGATACTTTTTGAACAAATAATAAACCTGAGATTGACAGTTGGAGGAATTACAATAAAATGAAGAATTCGGAATTTCAATCAATTATTTTAGTGTCTTTTCTGTTCTTGTGTCTGGCTCCTAATATTATCTTTTCCTAGACTTTTTCTTGTCTGTCTCATTGACTCTTTTATTCCAAATAATATAAGCACCCTTTCTTCTTGTTGAAGCTCTGCATGGACGTTTGTGAAAACTTTTTTTTATTCTCTTTATATTTTCCTTAGTTTTTCCAGATTATTTTTTTTTCCTTCTTCGATTTTTTTGAAATTATTTATCTCTTTTTTTTAATAGTCTATAAATCGTTAGCTAATTGGCAACAGCCGCTCTCAATTTGCAAAAGGAGCTGAAATACGGTTTTTTGGGAGTGCAAACAATTTTTTAAATGAGTGCTTGTTACTAAATTTTAGTTTAAGTTGAAAAAAACTCTACCAGCTCTCCCCCAGAATTTAATCCGGGAAAAAGTAGTAACGAAAAATTTTTCCAACTGGTTGAAATTGCTTAAAGTTTTCTAATTAGATTCTGGGTTTTTCGGATTCCTTTTGTGTTCACTCCAAATTCTCTTCACATTCTCTTTCAATTCTTTTTTGTTTCTTAGATTGTTTTAGAAGTTTATTTAGATTTATTTTAGACTCTATCTACAGTATGTCCCCGGATTGAGTTCACAAGAGGGAAAAATAGTTTATTTTCCATTTTACAAAAAAATGGCAAAGGAATAACATTTTTTGCTTATTTCAAAACAGATAAATCTGCAATTAAAATTTCAGAATTATTAGTTTGTACTCTTAAAATTATTTTTTTCATTATTTTTATTTATTAAATTTTGTAATCGTATTCAAATAATAGCAGGCTGTGGCTTCACAAAATCAAATAGTGCGTTGAAGATTAAAGAAAAATTTACCTAATAATGTGTAAATATTAAAAAATTGGCAAAAAATGCAATTGCATCCTTAACAATAATTGAGAAAATTCGAAACAATCGAAAGAATTACGAGTTAGAATTGAACTAGGTGCTAAAACAGGTAATGGGTCAATCAAATAGTAGAAATTGGTTTAAGTTAAGGAACAAATTTCATTCCTTTGACATTTTTTGCTAAATTAAAATAAAAAAGTTGTTCGTTATTTTTTGTTTTTTTCGATTTCCAGAACACAGCTTGATAATATTAAAGTTTTAATTAAAGATTTATTTATTTTAAATTAAGCAAAAAATATTATTCCTTTGTCATTTTTCTGTAAAATGAAAAATAACGTTTTTTTTCCTCTTGTGAACTCAATCCGGGGACATACTGTATAGTTTCCCTTTATTTTTTTTCAATTGGTGATTCTGTTTAAATTTTCGCAACTGTGATGAAATTCTTGATTTTTTGAATTCTCTAATTTTTTTTTTTATTATTTCTATAGATTTTGCGTTAATTTTAATTTTAATTCTAAGTCCTTTTCTATCATTTCTGGTTTTTCTAGATTTTCTAAATTATTTTTAGGTGCTTTCTAGATTCTCTCTCTTTAAATTCTGCCCAATTCTCTGTAGATTCTCCAGATTTCCATTGGATTCTATTTGGCCTTTTGAGAGTCTTGAATTCTCATAAATTAGTGATTCTTACATTTTATATTTATGTAGATAGGTATATTATATTCATGAATAAATAAGAGTTTTCATTGATTTTTAGATTTCATGCATTTTTTTCGATTCTTTTTAATTGTTTTGTTTTAAATTGATTAATTATTCATGATCTGCCAATTTATATTTTTTAGATCCTTGAATTCTTTTAGGTCTTTTAGATCGCCTTAGATTCTTAAAATTCACTTTACAATTTAGATTTTTTTTAGTTTTTTTTTAAAACCCTATGAGAATTCTTTATATTTTCCTTGAATAATTTAGATCTTTTTAAATCCTGCGGATTTTTCTAGCAGTGCAAGATTACTATTGAATTTTTGTTCAATTCTTTTTGGATTTTGTCCTAAAATTTTTAAGATTAACTTCAGATTCTCTTTAATTTCTGTTTGCATTTTTTAGATTTTTCTTGCATCCCTTTTCTCTAAATTGTACATAAATTTTATTTGATTTTTTTTTAAATTCTCTCGAGTCTGTTTAGATTTTTCCTTAGAATTCATCTTGCATTTATTTTTATCTCTGAATTTTTGTTATATTTTACATAAATTCCCAAGAATCTATATTTTCTTTGAAATTTGTAGATTCTTTTTAGAACCTGTAGATTTTCTTTCAATTTGTATACAAATTTTTTTTAGATTTTTCTTATACAAACATATTCTCTAAGGAGTCTTTAGATTTTCCTTATAGATTATCCTATATTGTCCAGATTTTCTTCAGATTTTCCTTACATTCTTTAAATTTTTTCAGATTTTTCTTATAAATAGTTTGAGTCCTCGTTAAATTTTCTTTACAATGTCTTTAGATTTCGCCTAGATTCTTTATATTTTCTTTGGACTTTTGGATTATATTTTTATGTTCTCTAGATTGTCTTCAAATCCTTCTTGTTTTATGCAAATTTCATTTATTTCATTTTCTCTTTAAGTTTATCTTGCACTTTTTTCTTGTTGTGATTAAAACTTGAAATAGAAATATGCAGTTGTTTCCACAATCTTTTTTTATTGTAGGCATCTGCACATTTTAATCTTTTTTAATTTTTATTTTTCCTAAATTGACTTTTCTGTATCTTCCTCGTGTAATCTTGTGCGCGTTTTTGTAGTCCTTCGAACCCTTATTAAAGACTGTCGTTGACAAATTCTATATTAACAAGCTAAGCTAAATATCCCATTTTTTTAATTCGACTTAATTATTATCATGGCATCGCAAGCAGTCACGCGACGCCCTAAGCCCGAAAATAACGTAACCGTTCCTTCTCTTCAACAAAGGTCATAAAACAAACATCAAGTATCTATAAATCCCATCTATATCTTCATTAGATTCCACGTAGATAAAAACAATGTCATTAAGTAAAACGGCCATCAAATGAACGACTCCGAAAAATACCTTTATCTATTTTTAAAAGCTAACAAGACACGATGATTGATGACGTTGGAACTGTGGCCCTTAATTTGTGTTAATGCAACCAATTACTATATTTAATTTAAGCGAAAGAAAGTTGGCGAAATGAAGGCCGGAAGAAGAAATTACACGAGATGACATTGGTGAGAATTTTAACATAAGAAGTCGTTTAACAATTACGGTCGTTTTAGAATCGACGACGCACAACGAAACGATTAACAAATCAAATAACGGAGCTATTAAAGTATACGTATACAATTATACAGGTGGAATTCCGTTAGAGTAGGTACATAGAAAAAGTGGAGGAAAAGGGGAGACAACTGGCTTGGGGATTTTCGTTTTATAAAGCTTTTTTAATTATACATTCAAAGGTAATTAAAGCTGCAACGGAGAAGAACACAAACCGTTTTAATTATGCGTTAGTTCTGGGACAACTTTTTGGAAATACAGGTGGTCTGAAATCAGTGCAGTGGAGCTTTGTTGATATAAGACAAAACAAAATTTAGATTGTTCAAATTTTTCTCATTGTCTAAATTTGTAATCATTAGTAAACAAAATTAAGCCGTCAAAGGAACGAGGTAATTAAAATCCATTGACTGAAACGAAAGTAACACTTGTGGGAAATGTACACCCAAAATAATCGCATGTTTCTATTTCTTAATTTATGACAAACTCCGAAAGAATGTTCATATATCACACCTAAACTTTTGCCATTCCATTAATTTCGTACACGTTCTTAAATCATGCAATTAGTTAACATTTTCTAAGCGCGTGTTAAGGCCGAATCAACAGCCTTCATTCTAATTCAATTTTCTTGTATCACACTTTGAACATCTTTAAATCGGAATTTATTTATCGAACGCGAAAATTTTCGTTACAACCTGTCACATAAAAACGGCGAATTCTTATTTATGATGTGAAAAGTTCAACTAATGGGAGCGTGTTTAGGCTTTAAGTGATAATAAATTCGTCGAATCATTAGAAATTAAATTGAACTTTTGCAGGAATTTATGAAATCTGTTTTAAACTTTCACGCTACTTTCGTAGATGGACACTAATCTAATTTTTTGTTTCATGTTCTCTTCTGATGACCCGCACAGGCTGTAAGTATAATTTAACATCTTTATTTGTATTTTTTATCATGCGTAGACTAATGAGAACATCTTTGTTCGTACATTAATTGAATTCTATTTAATATGTATGATACACTTTCGTAATTAATTTCATAAAAACACTTAGTTAGCTGAAGGATTCGGCAGATGTTGATTTTAATTATTCCGCGTATAATAATTAATTTTATTTTGTCTGTTGTTTTTATAACAATTCCAATGGTACTACCTTGTCGCTACATCTTAAGTTTCCAATTAATATTCATATAACAAAGATTGATTCACTAGTCTTGCGGAAAGATTTTTTCGTTTCACAGCTGTGAATCATGATCCGATTCGCCTCCAATTTAAATTTAATAAGATGCCCGTTCTTAATTACGTTGCACATTGCAAAACTGTTCGCTTAACGTGAACTGAAGCGGAGAAAATTATATGTTGCATTAAGCTTCTTAAAATCTCCAAGATGTGTGTCGAAGTGGAAACCAGCGCATAAAAACTCTCGTCGTCACAAAGTGAAACATTTAAATATATCATTTTTGTTCTTTATCGCGCATTCTTGCTGTACGGACATTGTCACGACAAGACCGATATGAGAAACATATTATGGCTTGTACTAAAATTATTACAAAGGCGCCAAACATCGGACTCCACATTAGCGTTCTGAAAATTTAATTTACATCTTGGAATAAAGTCGCAACGTCCTCGCTTTCTCTCCTTTCGTGTTGTCGCGTGAAAGACAAGGAGAAAGGACACGTCGACGATGATTTCGTGTGGGCTAGGCCGTTCTGCGACTGAATTGAAATTGTCATCATGTGGAGATCTGATAAGGAGAAGCTTTTAGGGGAGTTGGGGCCCCACGGGGGGGCAAGCACGCGACGGGGTGCCCTAAAACAAACAACGTGTCCTCAGCGTTATGAGGTTGGGTAAAGGATTTCCTACTGAGTAGCCACTTGCTGGACGCTTTTTTTTACAACAGATTTACGGAATGGACTTTTTAATCATTGATAATGGCATTAGGCGAATTTCTCTAGGCGATCGTGAGTTTTATCCTAATTATTTTGCATATTAAATCTCATCTGCCTCTGAAATTGTTATTAATAAATGGTAAAATATTGGATACTGTTAACTTAAAATTTCAACAATTATTAGTTCTAATTTTTCAAAATTTAGAGCATCTAGACTCCAAAAAGTCTAAATAGATAAGCTAACGGATTTTAAGAAAACGAAAAATTGAAACTAGAAAAAATATTAAAATTTTGACGAATCTACAACGAGAGTCGGAAGAAAATCGCCTAAAAATTCAAAGAATCTGAAGAATTTGGAATATCTAAAACTTTAGAAAGTATGACACTTTTTGAAAAACTCTAAAAATGCAGATAATGTGAAGAATTTGGAAAGTATAAAAAGAGAATTGAAAGAATCCGACGAAGACAAAAATTTTGAAGCATCTAAATAGAGGATTCAACCAGAGAAATTTGAAAAAATACGGAAAGTTTAAAGAATTGGCAACGAGAGTCGGTAGAAAATCTAAAGAGACGATCAAAAGAATGCGATGAAGTTGAAAAAATTAAATAATCTAAATTCAACTAGAGATACTTAAAAAAATATGGAAAGTTTAAAGAATGCACAGCGAGATTCAGAGGAAAAACTCCAAAAATTCAAAGATTCTGAAGAATTTGGAAAATCTAAAGAGAGAATCGAAAGAATCCGAAGAAGATAAAGAAGCTGAAGCATGAATTTAACGAGAGAAACTCCAAAAATGCAGACGATCTGAAGAATATAGAAAGTTTACGGAGAGAATCGAAAGAATTCGAAGAAGATAAAAATATTTAATCATCTGTCTATCTATTGACGAGAGTCAAAAGAAAATTTTCTAAAAATGCGTAGAATTTGAAGAATTTGGAAAATCTAAAGAGAGAATCGAAATAAATTGAAAAAAATTATAATTTTAAAGCACCTAAATTGAGAATTCAACAAAATGAAACTCCAGAAAATATGAAAATTTTGAAGAATCTGCAGGGAGGTACATAAGAAAAACTCTAAAAATGCAGATAATGTGAAGAATTTGGAAAGTATAAAGAGAGAATCAAAAGAATCCGAGGAAGAAAAAATGTTGAAGCATCTAAATAGAGAATTTAACCAGAGAAATTCGAAAAAATGCGGAAAGTTTAAAGAATTGGCAACGAGAGTCGGTAAAAAATCTAAAGAAAAGGTTCAAAAGAATCCGATGAAGCTGAAAAAAATAAATAATCTAAGTAATCTAAATTCAACTAGAGATACTTCAAAAAATATGGAAACTTTAAAAAATGCACAGTCTCAAAATTTATCTCAATTCTTATTGGACTTTCTCCTAAAATTTGTTTTCAGATTAACTTCAGATTCTCTATAATTTCTGTTTGCATTTTCTAGATTTTTCTTGCATTCTTTTTTTTTCTAAACTGTACATAAATTCTTTTTGAATTTTTCTTAGATTGTCTCGAGTCTGTTTAGATTTTACCTTAGAATTCGTCGTACATTTACTTTTTCCTCTCAATTTTTATTACATTTTCCATAAATTTTCAAGAATCTATATTTTCTTTGAATTTTGTAGATTAGTTTTTGAGCCTGTAGATTTTCTTTCAATTTTTATTCAAATTCTTTGTAGATTTTTCTTTTACATACATATACAAAGTTAGTTTAAAGAATTGGCAACGAGAGTCGGTAGAAAATCTAAAGATAGGATCAAAAGAATCCGATGAAGCTAAAAAAATTAAATAATCTAAATAATCTAAATTCAACTAGAGATGGTAAAAAAATATGGAAAGTTTAAAGAATGCACAGCGAGATTCAGAGGAAAAACTCCAAAAATTCAAAGATTCTGAAGAATTTGGAAAATCTGAAGAGAGAATCGAAAGAATCCGAAGAAGATAAAGAAGCTGAAGCATGAATTCAACGAGAGAAACTCCAAAAATGCAAACAATCTGAAGAATATAGAAAGTTTACGGAGAAAATCGAAAGAATTCGAAACAGATAAAAATATTTAAGCATCTATCTATCTATTGACGAGAGTCAAAAGAAAAACTTCTAAAACCGCGTAGAATTTGAATAATTTGGAAAATCTAAAGAGAGATTCGAAATAAATTGAAAAAAATGAAAATTTTAAAGCACTAAATAGAGAGTTCAACGAAAGAAACTTCAGAAAATATGAATATTTTGATGAATACATTGAGGGAATCTGAAGAGAATCTGAATAATTTGCAGAATACACGAAATTTGAAAATGTTTTATCAAGTTAACCAAAGAAGAGCGTGAAGAATTGGGAGAATCAGAAAACTTTGAAAAAACAAAAAAACTTCAAGAATTCCAAAGAATAGGAATATTATGGAGAAGGAATCTAAAGAATTTGATAGATTTAAAAAGAGAAATTGCAAGAAGAATGAGCAGCTAAACAGAAAGAACAAAAAGAGAAAATCCACATAATCCGAAGAATATGGAAAATGGTAAATTCAAAGAGAATTGCAAAATTCGTAAATGGAGAAAATCATTCAAGAATCTAGAGAAACTGACTAATATGAAAAGAGCCTTCGAGGTTTAAAAAGTTGAACACCTCGAAGAATCTAATGAGGGAATTCAAACAAAGAAACCCAAAAAGTTCCTAAAAAACTGAAGAATTTGAAATTTTTAAACAGAGAATCGAAGGACCCCATAGTATTTGAGGAATTTGGGGAATCTGGAATGTTCATCAAATTAATGAAAATTTGTTCTCTTTTTCTTATCCTTCGGAGCTCCGCCATGGACATTCCAAGCCAATTTTTCCGACTTTAGACAGGTCCTGCTATCAAAAATCCTTCTCCACGCACCTCGCCTCGTTTACTTTGTCACATCCTTCGCCACCATAATTGAGCAGTGTCTCTTCTACTATATCGTGCAAGAAGCGAGCAGGTGGTGTCAAGTTGGCCGGTGGTAAGACGACGGGGGCCCAGGTGAGTCGAGGTGACAGCCCCGGTCGCGATTCATATATATGCCCTACTAATTGAACAAAACGGCCAAGTCGTAACACAACGAAGCCGGTCACCGGCTCTTCCTATCTTAAGATCTGGAGAACGCGCGATACTAATTGCCGCCGGCCGCGCAGCTGAACCTGTTAATATGTTATCATCATTATGCAAATGATTTCGACGCACCCGTCCACCAAAAGAGTCCACGGTAGCGGCCTTCAGGCACCCTCGAAGAACCAGAAGTATTGATGCGAATTCAAAGTACTCGTTTAAATATTCAAAAATGCGGAAACTCGGGGCTGAATGTTATGTTGTTTGTTAACGAGGAAAAGGCGATGGAAATCATTTGGAATTCATATGGGAGGGTTTATGACAGTTGAATTTTCTCTGCTTGTAATGGAATTATGTATTCACGGGTAGTTAAGCAGCTGTTGAACATTTTAATACATTTGTGTTGTGATATTTCCAACAGTTTATAATAATATTAATAACTTTGTGTTTCTTCTTTTTCATGTGCGTCCTCGAACTTGCTGGCTACTTTTAGTATGTAAGTATTTTTTCACCTGTCAGTTATTCATTAAGTACATAAATGTCGGACAAGTTTATAATTATTTAATTTGCATATATATCACTCTTACATAATTTTTATGCAATATTCATAAAAGAATAATTTTTCAAACGATTTAATCAGATTTGATGACACTGTAGAAAAGAAATATGGAGTGATATTATTTTACATACAATTTTATTGCGGAGTAACACATGTTACGCAATGTCAAAACGCAATAAAAACGATGCTTTAGTAGGTAATAATTATCCTTTAATAATTCATAATTAATGTAATAAGAGTAATTTATATAAATTTTTTCCATTTGCCTTGCATACGAATAACTCAACTTCGAAACATTAAATATTTAGGGTAAGTGATAATTTGATAAAAGTTTAATTGGATTTTTTGTTTTTGCATACATTTAATGCCTGCAGTTGTTTCGATTTTTTTTGCTCTTCCCTTTTGATTCCTGTCGAGATTTTTAACATTTCGTAGTGTTCAAATTGCTTTTAGAAACCTTGGGTCCATTGCATTTGTTTAAATTTGGATCTGTTTTATTTAGCACTTAGCATTTAGCAGATCCTTAAACACTTAAAATTCTTTAGATATACAGGGTCCGGCGACACTTGTGTCCACCCCTAAAATCGTCTTTAATTTTAAAGATAAAATTTTGAAACATTGCATACGCTCGTCGCAACGCCTAAGAAGTATAATTTTTACCGATTTTTTTTCAACAGAACTGTGATACAAATATGTGAGTTTTTATTTGAAATCTAATGCAAATTGTGTTTAAAATTTGCGAAAGAAACGCTGTTTTATCAAGTTAGCTTTCAAAATTATGACAGCGCAGTGGCAAACTACGTTTACACCAAGATTTCACAAGTCACTTCATTCACTCTTATAAATGTTAAATAATCTAAATAATCTAAATTCAACTAGAGATACTTCAAAAAATATGGAAAGTTTAAAGAGTGCACAGCGAGATTCACAGGAAAAACTCCAAAAATTCAAAGATTCGGAAGAATTTGGAAAATCTAAAGAGAGAATCGAAAGAATCCAAAGAAGATGAAGAAGCTAAAGCATGAATTCAACGAGAGAAACTCCAAAAATGCAGACAATCTGAAGAATATAGAAATTTAAGCATCTGTCTATCTATTAACGAGAGTCAAAAGAAAAATGTCTAAAAATGCGTACAATTTGAAGAATTTGGAAAATCTAAAGAGATAATCGAAATAAATTGGAGAAAATGAAAATTTTAAAGCATCTAAATAGAGAATTCAACGAAAGAAACTCCAGAAAATATGAAAATTTTGAAGAATGCATTGAGGGAATCTAAGGAGAATCTGCAGAGAATCTGAATAATTTGCGGCATTCACGAAATTTGAAAATATTTTATCAAGTTAACCAGAGAGACCGTGAAGAATTAGGAGAATCTGAAAACTTTGAAAAAACAAAAAAAAATTCAAGGAATGTTAATTTTATGGAGAACTTAAGGAATTCAAAGAATTTGATGAATTTAAAAAGAGAAATTGCAAGAAGAATGAGCAGCTTAACAGAAAGAACAAAAAGAGAAAATATGGAAAATGTGAAGAATTTGAAGATTCTGAGTATAATGGTAAATGTAGAGAGAACTGCAAAAATTAGTAAATAGAGAAGTAAGTTAGTTTTCAAAATTATGACAGCGCAGCGGCAAACTACGTTTACACCAAAATTTCACAAGTCACTTCATTCACTCTTATAAAGGTTCATTTTGATTGATTCATTTTGGGCATGTTGCACTTTATGGACACCAGAAATCATTAATTAACATCGACAAAACGACAATTTCACCAAGTAAGACTTTTGTTACAATCTAAAGCGAGCCAAAGAATAGAGGTCATTTGTGACACAAGATGTTGCCAGATGGGTGTAAACGTAGTTCCCAATTTTGACGTAATAAAATTGGAAACTAACTTGATATAGTGTATCCGGTGAGAGATTGGGACATTTCGACAGTTGACATATAGGTTGGCAGCAAATTATGCTACAAAATACACTAAATTCCTACGCGAATGGGTTGACAGGGTTGTCAGTAACTAGGGTTATTTTGTTATTTTAAATTTCGCGCGTATGGTACACTTTTTATTGCGTAGATTTTGTGACTTTTCTGTCATTCAAACTGTCACTGTATGAACTATAAAACAGCATTTTTTTCTCAAATTTTGAAGACAATTTGCATTGAGTCTAAAATGACAACTGAGATATTTTTAACTCATTTATATAAAAAAAAATAATTAGAGGTTGATATCACAAACCCTCACAATTAACTAAAAGTTACATTTTTAAGGCGTCGCGACGCTAAAACCATTAGTGATAAAAAACAAATCTTTGCGTCAGTTTCTAGAGCTTTGTCAACTGTTGAACGTATGCAAATTTTCAAAGTTTTATCTTTAAAATTGAAGACGATTTTGGGGGTGGACACAAGTGTTGCCGGACCCTGTAGATTGACTTCTTAGATGTTTCAAATTGCGTAATATGCTTTAGATCCCGCAGTTCTTTCAAATGTTTAATGTGTTCCTAAGATCTTGAAAACTCTTTTCTAAACCTTTCAAAACAATCGAATTTTGATATGCTTCCATTTTGCCACATTCCATGAATTCATTTTTGGGATGTATGAAATGTTTCAAAATGTTCTAATTCTTTAACGTTTCATTCTGGGATTTTTAATTCTCAAGAACTCAATCCGCATGTTCTCAAACGTTACGTTGATATCAGGTTCTTGGAAGAGATAAATTACTTTTCAAGAGCCTCAAGATTCTAGCTTTAAAATTTGTCAGATTTTCAGATTTCTTCAATGTTCTTAGATAATTGGTTACAACTTTTAGACTATTAGATCTATTAGAATGTTTTGTAATAAATCAAAGGGCTGCAACACGAAATTCAAACTTCGATCTCGATGGAAAATTTCAAAAAACCGTCAAAATCTCCACGTCTCAATTGACCACGACTTCTCGCCCCAGCACGTCATCCACATAATTATCAATTCAAATGACTCTCCAACTCTTATCCTTTTTCAATCGACAATTTCGAGTGTCAATTCTTCTTCGTCCCACAGAGGAAGTTGTATTTCGAACGCGTTTTTTCTTATCTTGGCAATTTAGAATTATAGGTGTCGTCCTGTTGTTCGTCCTTATCTGATAGGAGACATATCTGCGGCAATCATGTAGCCCACATATTTCGAATTCTCGTTTCTTTTTAAATGTTTGCAGTGGTTTTATGTCTTGGCTTATCTGTTATTTAAATTTGCGAGGAATTACTTTGACAGCTCTTGTGTTACAGACGGTGTTACATTGGGGCGCCAAACATGGAAATGAGCAAATTATAAAGATTTTCGCCGGCAAGTACAAGGTGGACGTCAACGGGAAAACGGTAAGAGTTTTTGCAAGAATTTTCAATATTTGGCACGCTTTCTCTTTGAAAAAATTCGGAGAGATTGATGAGTGTTACTAGCTGCGGTCATAATATTATTATTAATGGCTCGCATCCTCGATAAATTTTTATACATATAAAGACGTGTTATTCGCTATTAATTTAACTAAATGTGTCACGAGGATCAGTTTATATTAATTTTTTGAGATTTCGATTAAATTTCATTTGCATAGTGAATATTTTAGCTCGATTCTACATAAATTATTATGATTAGGATTTCGTTGAATGACAAATGTGTTTTAAAAAGCGACAGGTAATTCAAAACGCATTAACATATTTTTTTCTGTTCTCGGTTTGCTCGTGTGGTTAACAGAACGGGGTAAGTCTTCTTTTTACGAGTAATTACATTTATCTCATGCAACTATCATTTTTCATTCTTATTAAACTCCTGGAATTCCATGCTTGTGGAAACATTCATGCACGTTTCGATTTTCTGGAAGTTTATTTTTATTCCAGTAGCGCTCTTCTTTCGGGTTTTTGATGTGGCTGGTGGTGGCGCATGCCGCGCATTCTTCAGATTAAATTTAATATAGCACAGATAACGTTTGTTTATGATGGTTGCCGCACAACCCTTGAAACAAGCATGGAATTCTTATAATACCGATTTTTTAGGGATACACACCAATGCATTTAGCAGCACAATTTGGCCACAGAGTTGTATACAACATGTTGATGAACGAATACAGTAAGTTGACGTGTTGATTTAACTTCCACGATTAGTTCTTGCCACTTTCAGAAGCCGACGCGAAGATCCGCGATTACAGCGGCCGGCTTCCCGCGTACTATTTTCAAGATAAGGACCAGAAAGGAAGAAAGGACAACGTTCGCAGTGAGTATAATAATGGGACTGTAAAGCATGGGAAGATTCCTTCAAGTAGACCAAGCTTTCGATTCAAACCTAAACCATCATCTGATAAAACATCACTGTATCCACCTAAGGCACTTTACAGTTCTTACAAGTACAAGTAAAAGCAGCTTCAGGATTTTTAGAAAACGATCTCATTCTCTCGTGCTTCCATCACTTTGCATGACTTTTGTATTTTGTAGATTTGTAGTTTGCGCAGCTTTTCAGTATTACTTGCATGTAGCTGTCAATAAAATCTCACGAAACTAATCTCGTTCTTTTATTTTGTACGAAATTACAGAAATTAAGGCGCGCAAAAAGCCTACAGGTACGTCGTAACAGCATCACACCTCTACAGTACTCATCTCATCTTATTTCAGATAAAGACTTGGGATTCTTGCGAATAGGATCCCTCAACGTCCGCGTGAAAAAAACAACAGAAGCTTTTAGTAACTTTTTAGGCGTCGGCAGCGGCTCTGTCACTTCGCTCGAATCCACGAATGAGAAAGTTCACAAAGGCTGGGGCTCCGCCGATAATGTTAACCAAGTAAGTATAGTCCATTTAATAAATTTGACCGCTACCTCTCACGCAGTACTCTATGGCCGAAATTGTCACTTTGACAGATTCGAGTGGTTCTAAAAAGTTCTCCTGTCTTATACATTGGTAATTTTCGGATTTTAGGATAATTGTTTTTCCTCAGCGTATCATCAATCATTGCTCCAACAAATCGTAGTTATTTCTATCGCAAAGACAATAAACCAATAATAATTTTCCACGAATACATTTCACCAAGGTCAGCCCAGGTTTACAGTCGCGGTCAAATTATTTTGTGCGCCTCCGTCATTTTTCACGAGATTTGTGATACTCATTTGCGACAAGAAATAGTACATTATTACACGTAAAGTCCGTTTTTTTTTTTTTTTAAAAACCACCAACACCGCACTCTCCCAGCACTTTACAACCGGCAACGTTGTCGATTGTGACTTTTTGGTGATAAAATCAAATAGGTTAGTTGCCTAATTGACAATTTGATTACACAAAACGGCCTTTCAGGCTGTGCCGAGCCTTTTCACTATTAAATTCTTTGGTTTGCAATCCAAGAGGCTGTAAAAGAAACGTTTTTAACGGAAATACTGCCTAATTTTCAGAAATGTCAAAAATTTGACAATTATTTTCTCACTAAAAATCTCCCTAGGCAACGTTGCCGGCTGTAATGCAGGGGAAGATTGCGGTGTTGGTGATTTTAAAAAAAAAAACGGACTTTATTTCATAAGGCGAGTATTGTACTCCTCATTTATTTTGAATACCGCATTTCAAGGTCAAAATTTGTAAAAATTGTGGAGCTCTACCGCAAATTTGAGAAGATTTATCCATTGAATTGAACATAAACGAGTACTGGAACACCCAAAGTCCTGTTCGTTATTGTTTTCAATACATAAATCCTCTTAAATTTGTCGTAGAGCACCACAACTGTCACAAATTATGACCTTGAAATGCGGTATTCAAAATAAATGAGGAGTAGCACGAATGAGTTTTGACCACGACGAGCGCAGCGAGGAGTGGTCAAATAGAATGAGTGCTACAAGTCGTCTTATGAAATGAGTGTAATATACTATTTTTGCTACTTTGCATTGTTAATAAATTTAAAAATTGCTTTTGAAAGAAATTATTTTCGATTAGGGATTTTTGACAAGTTAGGTTGGTATCAAAAGAGGTAATGACATTTGTCTAACAAAATTTCAATTCAAATAAACGCTATTTATTTTGAACGTGAGGTCCAAAGCCCAACATGTGTTCAAAATTGTGTTTTGGGTTGTACCTCCTAGTGATATTTTTTGGTTTATTAGGTCGCATGCATTGTCTTGTTGACAGTTGACAATTAACCGAAATGACAGAAACAATAGCAATGTTGAAAAATTATTCGATTTTCTTAAAATTTAGAGAAAAATCGTCAATGTTTTTGTTCGTTATGTGTAGAGCTCCTTTTAATTAAAGGATGGATCTCAAAAACTCACAATGAGAATAAACTAAATGACAATATAACCTTTGAGAATCGAAACGTTGATAACTTCATCGTTTCTTGCTCATTGAACTTCAATAGTTTCACTTGCTTTAAGACTAAACCCAGATTTGATGAAAAGAATGCAAAATGTTCGCCGAAAAGTTCAATTCGAAAAAATAGGCAATTTGTTTACAAACATGTTTAGTAGTCAAAAAACATCCACATCACGAAGTAGAAATCTTTTATTATCCACTTTTCATAAAATAAGACTTTGCATTTTCGATAAATTCCTGATTCAACCAAAAGTGTCAATCAAAATGTAAACAAACTTATTATTTTGACACACCCCACGCTAAATTAGTACCAACTTTGGTGAAAACCCCTAACTTGCTAGATACACTCGGCTCTCATATACACCTTCCGCCACTAAAATTGGGACCTTTTATCGGTAATTATAAATGATGTTTAATTACTGACGTTTTCTGTTTAATTTTGCAAAATTAGGTATTACAACATTTGCTTTTCTTCTGGTTCATTATTCCTAAATTCATATTTTCGTGATCATGATGATGATCATCATTGAGATTTTGATTCAACGTTCAAGTGTCGGCATAATAACAGCCAACATAACCAAAAAAAATTACTGTTTTGCGTGCTATAATAAAAACAATTGTTTTTATTGTATGAAAGTATTGTTAACGCAAAGTAGAAAAATCACCTTTTGAATGTCTAGGCAGTCAAACGTGACATTTCGAATAGTTGGTTTTATTTTGCAAGTTGGTAGCGCTGCATAAATGCCAATTGTGCCAATTTGGAGGCCAATGACCTTCGAAAATAATAAAGGTAAATTAATTAAGTGAAGATACCACAAAAATTTGCTGAAACACTTGAATTTAAATTAATATGCAATCGTTTCATTTGAATGGAGTGCTACCAACCTATTTCCCAGCTGATAAATTCCCCTAAATGAGAAAATGACGTTTCAAATTCAAACCAAAGTCAAAATAAATAACTATTAATAATTGTCGGCGCACAAAATTTCTTGTTTGACACGGCTAGAAAATGTTTTGGAAATGGAAATACTTTCCTTGCATTTCCAAATGACCATTTTCTAGCCTAGTGAAACAAATAACTATTGGACGTCAAAATAATTTGATTGTCGTAAAGTGTAAAGCACTCTTTATTTACTTTATTATTACTTATTATTACTGTCACTTTTAACAAAATTGCTTGAGTTTCACATGTCATATTGACAGTAATGCATAGACCACACTCAAATTTCCAAAATGTCAAAAAATGACGTCCAAAATATTTTGACCGCGACTGTACCTACTCTTTTTTTGCCACTTAAATATGTCAAACTGACAATTTTGGTCCATAGCGTACTGTGTTAAAGCTGGCGGCCAAATTTATTCAAATGGACTTTAAGTGTGAAACAACTGAAAGTTACTACGCTGTTTTGCGTTTTTTTCAGGAGAATATTAATCCAGTATCGAAACCCAACTATGTGAAGAAGAAATCAAAGAGGCCGTACTCTTCCGGACTGAACAGTACTCCAGGGACCCCGAAGCAGATGGCGAGAAATGTGAAGACAAGTTTCCAAAATGATTCCGATTCGGACTCGGCAGCTGGGTTTGATTCGCAGTGGAAGAATTGACCGATTTGAGATTAGTACCTAGTAAGCAAGCACATCACAAAAAGTATTTTAAGGTGTGGTGATTTACTCTTACGCTTCTGAATATTTAGTATGAATCTATTTTTGTAACACTTTATCACAATAAAGATTTTGAAACTTGCGCGAGAAATATGAAGAATTCTAATACAGAATTGACAAGACGCAAGTCGATTTTGATTTTAATTACATAGCTTTGAATCTTTTTATTTCGTTAATCAAGATCTCCAGGTGCTTTTGAGCTTCCACTTCCGCAATTTCTCCAAGCGGCGTTTCTTATCTTTTTTAACATGTAGTTCTTAATTATGATAATTTTTCTGGCAGATTTTTACCCGTGCGGTTCTCGTGCTTTTTCTTTTTAATAGTTATTACAAGCGAGCCGAGAATATTATTTTCCGAAAATCGTCATGAAACAAACATTTCCTTGCTGATTTACGGGCAGAGAAATGGACTTTTTCTTAATAGTCCGATAAAGACTTTACAAGACGGTTTTATTTCAATTGCATGGCAACAACTTGTTTGGAAGTAAACAGTAAACAAATTGCCAGACTTCATTTTTGACATTTTTGTCCAAATTAAAACATTGATTTTTATTTTTTATTTCGGGAAAAATCTAATACCAAACAAGTAAGAAAAATGTCTTACTTGATTCAGAGCCTCTAAATACTCGTATGTCAGTGGGGCTTCTCGTCAGTAATGTGTCATTTTCCAGACTCTTATGTAAATAACTATGATTTCAATGTTTTTGCGATAAAGTGCGGATTACAGACATTATACAAGGTGTTTATAAATGTTTCTAGCATCAAGGGTGGCTATGAAATGTCAAATAAATTTGCCGCTCGTTACTAATATGGGTTTAGATTTTTCAACTGACATTTGTAGTTAACCTTAATCATGGAGCAAAGTAACTTTTGAAAAACTGTTCTAGTTGTGGTTTGAAACCTAAAAATCATAAACTTGGATACAAAACCGCAACTGAAACGTCGTTGGCGTAAGGGACATTAAAGTCATTTTCAGGATAGTTATATTCACTATGAAAACAAAGCGGCAAAGTAATGCATGACCGGAACTCCAAGGTCATTTTTGATGCTAGAAACATTTATAAACACCTTGTAGAATCCACATTACAATACATAATGGATGTGTCCGATTGCAGAGGTTTTCCAATTATCCGAGGTGCGAATTATG
This sequence comes from Gnatocerus cornutus, assembly GCA_029298725.1. Classification (NCBI taxonomy): domain Eukaryota; kingdom Metazoa; phylum Arthropoda; class Insecta; order Coleoptera; family Tenebrionidae; genus Gnatocerus; species Gnatocerus cornutus. The sequence goes on from CM055510.1 coordinate 4,357,476, forward strand.
TATTAAGATTTCTATTCCTGTGAATTCTTTACATTTTGAGACCTTTGAATCTGTTGAAATGTTTAATTTATTTGTTGTCGAAATATGAACAATTGGCTAAATGTCAAAGGCGCGAAATATGAAATTTGAAATTTAAATTTTGTTCTCGTTTGGAAATTTTAAAATATCAATATTGTATTAGGTTTTTCCAATTTGAAAATTTTCTTTGCATTTTTTAATTAATCTAGATTGTTTAACGATTTTGAGAAACTGGAAATTCACAGAAACTTAAAAAAAAGAATTAGAGAGCCCGAGAAGCCTGAAAAACTCACAGAATCCTAACTAGTCTGGACAACAATCTACTCAATTTGAACAGTCTAGAAATCTAAGTAAATGGAGATCCAAGACTCCAGAAACCTGGAAGAATATAGTTTGGTGCCTGAAAAGCATAAATCAGAGAAAACCTAAAGAATTTCTAGATTGTTTTCAAACTTAAAAGTCTCTGGTAATATTTGTGAACAACAATATGGAACACTCAATGGTTTTGGTTCGAATTTGATACTTTCATCCACTCGTTCTTCTGAGCTTTTCAGCGGACTCCGAACTTGGCCTCTGTTCCAAATATAAGATAAATAAATCTTACGTAAATATTTTATTGGCACGAATTACACGTGATACGCCCTGAGCGAAACAGCTAGGTACATTTTGAACAAACTCTTCAGAAGGTATTCTCTTAAAATCAACTAGGTATCTTGCACCAGTCTTACGACACAACGCTTTTCTGTGAATTTAAAGGATGAAGAGCACGCAGAGAAGACAATTGTGATCGGAGGAAAGCGATTTCCCAAGAACACATTTGAGGAAAGTAAAAAATGAACTGGTTTTCGTCAGAAAATACATCGAATTCGTCGAAAACTATTTTTTCGTAGAACTGGTACTGTCTTTTGTAACCGAAAGTTTGTAAATGGCGCATCCTGCAGCCAACTGAAAACGGAACTTATTCAATACACTAAATGCATGATTAAGGCACTAATAAGTGCAACACTGGCTGTGAATTTAACAATCTATGATTCTTATTGCTACAGTATGATTGAACGTGTCTTGTGTTATTGCAATGAACATTAAAAACGCCATTATAAAGCTTAAATTTAGTCAACACAAGACGTACATATCTGGCGCTTTTCTCACTACAAATACGTTTCAGTCGTCACCCTGTTTTCTGAGAAAAGCACCGAGACTTACAATAAAATAATCTAGTGTAACATCAACATGCAATTTTGAAATACAGTGTAAAGAATTTCAGTCTACTCCTTACATATCAGTCAGAAAACAGGACAAACCTAGTTTCTCTCACTAGGCCATTTTTCTTATCTATAAAACCGAACTGTAATAGGAAAGAATCACATTAAAATTGTGCCTGTCATACAAAAATAACTCTATTCTACGCCGGTTACTTGTAAAGTTATATACAGAGAAGCAATAAATTAAAGGCGAATGAACACAGCAGAAGTAAGTACGTCCGACTTAGAATTAAAATGAGATTAGAAGAAAGTAATTAATACTCGGCGACGTCGTCGTCGCTCCCTTCGCCTCCTGTGAGTAAAGTTCCTCGATGGGACAGCAAACTTGAAGTGCTGCAATTACGCAACCTAAACAAAACCAACTTTAAATTAATTACAAGTGATACCACATTATTAAAATTAGAGTTAGTTGGAACACCGAAATGAAGTGTTAAATTCTCAACACCGAAAGCACCGTACTTACACATTCGTTCTCGTCATAAATCGCCATCTCTTCTCCCCCATCTTCCTTTTCCAAACTAAGCACCGAAAGCACAAGAAAGTGAGAATTAAGACCTCGTACCAAAAACCCAAAGCGTGTCAAGCACTACAAACCTTGTATGAAGATGCTGCAGCTGAACCTGAAAATTATCAACTTGTTCTTGGAGTTCATCATTCGACCGTTGGAGTTTTCTTATGTTATTTGAAGCAGTGTCCAACTCGTCCTCGGCGACGGCCAAATCGCGCTTCAATTCCTCCACTCGTCCTCGCAACTTCTTCACTTCCGATTCGTACTGTTCCGCTCTTCGGACGGCGTGAGCTAATTCAGTGATTTTGTCTTGTACTATTTTCTTTAGTTTATTCTGGGAATGTCTCAATTCTGAAATTTCCTGGATACAAAGGTAGTTTAGCGCGTCGTGGAGGCTTGACGGGTTACCTTATTTTTATCACAAAGTTCCTGTTGGAGGTGTCTTACTTCGGCGTCCGAGTTCGACAAGGGTCTTCCTTTCCTCTCGATGCGTTCATGCATGTCTCGTAACTCCGATTTGAGCTTCTTGTTGTCTCTTTCGAGGGCAAGCTTCTCGGTTTCCAGGCGCTCTCTTTTGCCCCATTCCGCGGCGTTCTCGGCCTGCAGGCGCTCCAGCTAGAAAAGATGACAATTTAAATAAAAAAAACAGAAACTAGGACGAACGAATTCACATATAACTTGACCCAGTTTATGTAAATTGCAGTTATTGCTTGTTTACAAAAAATATTAAAATATCTGTTACATAAACACATTCATTTTCACAAGGTTAGCAATGTTTATATTTTACCTCTGCTCTGAGATCATTGAGTCTTTTGTCCATGCCCTCCCTTGAACTGGCCTCATCCTGCAGTTCAGATCTAATTAATCTAACCTCCTCCTGATGCTGATCCTGCAGCGACAACAAGTCCCTCGTTGCCTCCTGTCGTGCCTCCCTCAGCTCATCACATTTGTCTTTCACTTCTTGCAATTCCACAGTTAATTTGTCGATAACGCGGTGCAATTGTGATTTCTCCCTAAATAAAACAGTCAAAATTCCTGAATTTTCGCATTCCAAACTTACTCTCTCTCAATTTGCAGAGTCTTGGTTGCTTCTTCCAGTCTTAACTGCAGCATTGACAGCTTCTGGATGACAAGATCCTCGTCAAATTCTTCTCTACCTTTTCCATCCTTCTGTATACCGTTTGGCACGTCAGATCCATCTTCTTTCTCATCGTCTTTCATATCTTTAGCATGTCTGGGAACAGCTCCTTGCAGAATATAATCTTCAATACACCCATCGCGATCTAGTTCTTGTAAAGCGGTACTATCGCATTCATGGGGGCCCCCGTTTTCGCGTTCGCGTACGGGTGACCCGTTGTTCTGACTAAACACGAAATCTTTCAAAGGATCTTCACCCAGCGCTTCAAATATCTGACTGTCAAACTGTCCTGCATGTTTCAACAACAGTAGATGGATTTTCTCGATCTCCTTCTTGAGCTGATCGTTTTGAATTTCGAGTTCGTCTTTCTCGCGTTTGTAACTGGAGTTTTCCTTACTGGCAGTGTCTAGTTTTGTACGCAACTGCTTGCACTCTTCCCTCGCCTTGTTTCTTTCGTTTCTCACTTTGCTCCATTTTTCTCTCCAATTCGCCGTACAGTCGGACCACCATCGCATGGTTTTTTCCATTTGGGCGGCACGGCCCCGTGCCTCCTCCAATTCACGCTGGCGTAGCGCCTGTAAAGTTTCCAAAAATTCAGTTTCTTCCAAATCATCGTGGAACTTGGGCTTGTACATTTCTAACACAAAATGGGGTCGTAATAAATGTGGTTTACCTCATTTGCTTCCCACTCAGTGATATCTGCAATTCTAGAAGACGTAATTGAGGTTGTATCGTGATCTCGCGCATGGTGACGCCTTGAGGAAGTCCCGCTGTTCGTGCTCTGAGACATTTTGGGGAACACGTATCACATATTTTACCGTTTGGGGCTGTTTCGAGGTTTACGTAGTTAAATTGAACAGTTATAAGTTTGAAAAAGTGGAAACATTTTTATTACTGCCAAAATGACATTAGTGACAAGTGACAGATAATTAACCTCACTTTTCGAGTCCGCCGAACAAAAGAGGTTAATAACAGCATAGAGGAAACACGACACGTTGTGATGGCACGCTGAGATAGACATTAACAGCGAACTAGAACTTTAGTGCACGTGACGTCACGTGACTTAATAATAATAATAGGGTGCAATAGTGTGATGTCACAGAAAGTACTAACTTTTAAATCATTTTTCTAATGCAAGGTTCCGTGAAAAAAGTCGACCTTATTGTATCTTGTCAGAAGGATCAGAATTATAGTTTATCCGGTGAGAGATTGGGATATTTCGACAGTTGACATATAGGTTGGTAGCAAATTATGCTACAAAATACACTAAAAACACTAAATTCCTACGCGAAATGGGTTGACAGGGTTGTCAGTAACTAGGGTTATTTTGTTATTTTAAATTTCGCGCGTTTGGTCATCGCCGACTCCATCTTATACCAAGCCTGTTCAATAGCTTCCGAGATCTGTTCCCGCGAAGTAGGCCATGAGTACGTGAGGCGTGCGTACACTAGCGCCACTCTCGACAATTTCTTGAAACACAGTTCGGGCATTTTTTGATTTTTAATTATATATTTCTGATTAGTAGCCGTTTCCGCGAAGAGAATTATCTGTTTTCTTTATGGAAGTTCAGAGAAATCGCTTTCCTTGCATTCCAGGCGCCGTAATTTTTGATGAATTTACCCGACATACCTAACCTATCATCACTTCAACCTTCAAAGTGACGGAAATGTCACCAAAATGAAAGAATTATCACCAGAATTTGATACGTTTTCTCGTCGTTGGGGTCGCTGGCGTATGTACGGCGATGACCTTGAGGGAACTTTTTGCAAAGGGGAGAAATCAAAATTGAACAGGCTTGGTATAAGATGCAGTCGGCGATGGTTTGGTACACTTTTTATCGCGTAGATTTAGTGACTTTTCTGTCATTCAATCTCTCACCGTACAAACTATAGAAGGTTTCATTTTCAAGCGGCAGTGCAAGATTGCAATTTCTGAAATAAGATCCATCTGTCATTCAAGGTCCTACGGCGACCAATGAGAGCCAGCGGAGAAATTAAAGTAGCCAATAGCGTAACAAAGTTAGATACGGTACACACAATGTTCACGTTGTCTATTCAGAAACCAAATTCAAATTTTGGTTTAAAATTTCTTAAAATACCTAATGGCGGCATAAAGGACCCTAGCAGCAACCACTGAAATAATCTATACGGCCGACAAAAGCTCAAAAACTCTATTCAAAACCACCATTTGACATTTGACACATGAAAGAGTTAAGAAATATACAAAGTACGCAGACGCATTGCACTGAATTTTTTAATTTGATGTCTTTTGTAATATTTTACATTATATCCCAAGATTATATGTTTTTTAGAAAGACAATGTATGAAGGTTTAGCAGCTATAGGTCCACGTTTCTTAAATATTTCAAATAAAAGCACAATTTCTTAGCGAAAAGATGCTTGGATATTTTAATCCTAAACGACATTATACATAAGGTTCAGTGTTTTGTGATCAAAACAAAGTGCCAAACAACATCTTCACCTCAAAAACTTTGTATCACGTACTATTTTTCTGTTATTTCATTTTGAAAAATAGTTAAAAAATATAGAGAAGAGCTTGTTTTTTTAGGTTTATTTACGATACTAACGTAATTATGGTCATAAAGATTCAAAATATATCAGAAAAAAACAAGAATAAAAAAAAGATAAATATCTATGCAAATCATAACTGGTTTGGACCGGCTACTTTGATAGAAATTTTTATACTCACAAAAATTCGTGCTTTTTACACTAATTTTGAATTAATTGTACTTAATATGTGTAATGACTTTTTCCGGCGATCGTTTGTTTTTAGGTTCTATTAATGCATGATTTTTAGGCTGAAATCATGCATTAAAGTGGGTTATTAATGAATGATATTGTGTGTTTATTATAGGCAACCAATTATGATCTGAAGTCGCAGTTCTGAAGGCCCTGGATCTGTTTGTTTACTAAAACCAAATCCAAACGACGATATTTAGACTGCACATAGAGACTAACTTACTTAGAATTACACTCAAATTTGACAATTGCGGACACATCGAGCATATCCATCGTACACATAACCTTACTTTGGTTCTGTATTTTTGGTTGCATAACCACCTTTGTACCAATTTTCTTTTTTTGGTGAATTTTTCAATATTCCATCACCGGAAAAGTTTTGTAACTAAATTTATGGTTAATGGGCGATTAATAAATCACTCAATTATTAATTGCTTTCATTAACCAACTTGTTTGTTAAATAGATATTATTTTGGAAACAAAAAGTTTTAATACTTTCAATATACTTAACCTACTTGATTTAAAAATTAAATTTAAAAATTGGTATTCTTTAAAAGACATTCCCATAACTTCTAAACGCGACGTGATGGTGACTTGCGGTAAACGACATACAATGTTTTATAAAAATGTGGGCTACTTATTGCACCTAACAGTTTTGAGGGTACCAAAACCTGTCACGCAATATCATTATTCTAAAACTGTAATTTTTTATAATTTATTACTTTAATAACACAAAAGTGCATAAGTTACAAAAGATCTAGAAAAATATCTGCATTCAGCAGCGCAAACTAAAGTAATACATAAAAAAGTTCACTAACACGAAACGAAAGACCCATCAGGGTTTGTTTTTGGTTTCGGTATACAGAGTTTCTCGCCTCTGTTAAAAACGCATGTGTTCGTAAACACTCCACAACTCGAAGACTGGGTGTAATAAACTTTCGGGGTTTTCTGGCCGGTGACTGGGTTAGTAGACCCAGTTTCTGACTTTGTCGAAGATACAAAATTTGGTAGAGATCTTCCGCTTTTCAGTTGGTAGTTAACCGGTTGATATGTGTATCCAGAACCGAACCCAATGTGCCCATTTCTAAAATGGGTGTTTGAAGAAACTGCATAAAGTGGCTTTTTATAAATAATCCGACCAGTGCCTGGAGTTAAAGTCACACTCTGAGCTTGAGAATGTTTTCCTGTAGAGTAGGTGTTTTGACCATTCGCTACTGACTTCACTCTTCCTCTGAAACCGGGAGGGATTTGGTAACCGGTGGATCCAGGGACGTATTCGCCGGGTTGGTAAACCGCACCATCTGGATGACTGCCGTAGCTTTGTTGAACTGTTGCATCCAAGTCTTCAAGAGGGTCCAATATAATATGTTGTCTTTGATAGTCCGAGGACTGAGTGATTATGCTTTTGGTTCGAGGTTTGGTGGTGGTAAAGTCTGCATCGGGCGCATCGTAATCGTCATCGTAGTCTTGGTACTCATCAGTGACTGTCTCTTCCACATCTAGATCTTGCTGTGTTGTCTCATCGAATCTTGTTTGAGTGGGCTCTCTGAAATTCCTTTGGACACTTTTTCTTTTGTCGTTGCTATGAAGAGTTTGACCTTGAGTGGTACTAAGCTTGTGCTTTCCCGCTGTGAAATTAAGTGGTTTGAATTCCGGAAAACTTCCGGCAAACTTGGTGAGATTGCGAGCGGAAACTCCGTTACTTCCAGACCCCGCTTGAGCTGCCCCTGTGTATTTGATTCCGTATTGAAATTTTCCTTGAATTTGGCTCTGAGTTTGCCCCGCGTAGGTTCCACTTTGGGCACTTGCCGTTCCACCACCTCTGAATGGTGTTGTTTGATTATTTTCTTCATTCCCGTCGTAAGGAGTGAAACCGATTTGAGCTTGAGAGGAAGTGCTTCCTGGACCGTTAGCTTGCGCATCCGCCATGCCGCCTTTTCCACTCGCTTGCACTTGAGTTTGTGAGCCATGGTTAAATCCTCCAGTTTGTGCACTAGAAATTGTATCTCCACTTTCAGAAGCTAATTGAACTTGTGCTTGACTCTGCCCGACTCCTCCTCTACCTTGTGCTGAGCTCATCGCACCTTCTGCTCCGCCGGAAACTTGTGATAAAGCACCTCTTTTTCCATCATCACTGCCAGCCGAAGCACTGAAAGAGCCAGAGCCGGAATAAGTTCCAGAGACTTGTGACTGCGCCAATCCTCCACTAAAACGGCCCTGTGATGAGGCACTAGCTTGTGTTTCATTATTTGTTTGCTGGACGGAAGTTTGCACTTGGGAATCTGAATCATCTGCACCTTCTCCAGTAGAGTAACTTAACGGGCTACCAGGTGCTCCGTCTGGTCCCGGATAACCAGGATAAGTCTCTACATAGTCCGGTTGTTTTCCAGGTACTCCCGGGTAGCCCGGTTGTTGTCCAGGGATTGCCGGATAGCCTGGCTGTTGTCCCGGGACACCAGGGTAACCTGGCTGTTGACCATGGGTTCCGGGAAAACCTGGTTGTTGTCCCGGAACGCCGGGATAGCCGGGTTGTTGCCCAGGAATTCCAGGATAGCCTGGTTGTTGTCCAGGTACGGCAGGGTAACCTGGTTGTTGTCCCGGAACGCCGGCATGTTGTCCAGGAATCCCAGGATAGCCTGGTTGTTGTCCAGGAACGGCAGGATAACCTGGTTGTTGACCAGGGATGCTAGGATAACCTGGCTGCTGTCCAGGAACGCTAGGATACCCTGGTTGTTGTCCATGGGTCCCGGGAAAACTTGGTTGTTGTCCTGGAATACCAGGATAGCCTGGTTGTTGTCCAAAAACGCCGGGATAGCCGGGTTGTTGTCCAGGAACGCCCGGATAGCCGGGTTGTTGTCCAGGAACACCAGGATAGCCTGGTTGTTGTCCAGGAACGCCGGGATAGCCTGGATGTTGTCCAGGAACGCCAGGATAGCCTGGTTGTTGTCCAGGAACGCCGGGATAGCCTGGTTGTTGCCCTGGAACACTAGGATAGCCTGGATGTTGTCGATCAGGAACTCCAGGGACACCAGGATAACCTGGTTGTTGTCCCGGAACACCAGGATAACTTGGTTGTTGTCCAGGACCGCCAGGATAGCCGGGTTCTTGTTGTCCAGGGCCGCCGGGATAACCCGGTTGATGCTCAGGTCCGCCAGGATAGCCTGGATGTTGTCGCGCAGGAACACCAGGAACATGAGGATAACTTGGTTGACCTCCAGGGCCGCCAGGATAGTCTGGATGTTGTCGGCCAGGAATTTCAGGTCCACCAGGATAACTCGGTTGTTGTCCAGGCACTAATGGATAAGTCGGCTGTTGTCCAGGATGTCCCGGCTGTTTTCCGGGAATAGTTGGATAACCTGGATAGCCTGGTTGTATTCCTGGTCCAACTGGGTAACCTGGTACTGCAGGATATCCTGGTTGGAAGGGATATTTTGTACTTCCATCTGGATAACCAGGAACTCCTGGGTGGCTGGGATAATTTAGCTCATCCGGATGATGTATGCCAGGTTTTTCCGCATATTTACCATTGAGGTATGCTTCATACTCTCCCGAAAAAACACCAGAAAATTTTCCTCTATGACCAGTGTGTTGTTCGTAACTTCCTGTTACTTGGCCGTTAATCTTTCCTCTCGATGGGTATCCCACATCAGGTCCATGTGATTGTCCTGGTGCTAATGGTTGGCTAGGTCCTAATGGCTGCCCTGGTGCCAATGGATGTCCCGGCGTTAAAGGATATCCTGGTGTTAATTGTTGTCCTGGGGCCAACGGATATCCTGGTGTTAATGGTTGTCCTGGTGCTAAAGGATATCCAGGTGTTAAAGTTTCTCCTGGTCCTAAGGGATATCCAGGTGGTAAAGGCTGTCCTGGTGGTAATGGTCCTCCTGGCGTTAAACGCTGTCCTGGTGGTAATGGTCCCCCTGGCGTTAATGGCTGTCCTGGCGATAACGGATATCCAGGCTCTAATCGGCCTCCTGGAGTTAATGGCTGTCCTGGTGAAAATTGCCTTCCTGGCGTTAAGGGTCCTCCTGGGGGTAATGGTCCTCCTGGCGTTAATCGCTCTCCTGGCGCTAAAAGATATCCGGGCTGTCCTGGCAATAATGGCCCCCCTGGGGGTAAAGGTCCCCCTGGTGTTAATGGCCCGCCTGGCGGTCGGGGCTCCCCTGGTGTTAAGGGATATCCAGGTCTTAATGGATATCCTGGAGTTCCAGGCTGTCTTGGTCCTCCTGGAATTTCCGGTGGAAATGGTGACCCGGGATAGCCAGGCTGTTGTGGATATGATGGATATCTATGTTGATCTCCTCCTGGTTTTGAAGGTATGTGAGGTCCAGAGGGTTTTTCTCCAGGGAATGTGGGATAACCTGGATACTGTGAAGGTGGTCCTACTGGTAAATCAGGTTTTCTTGGGTATCCTGGATACGATGGTCCTAGAGGTCCTCCAGGAAATTGAGGTTCTGGCCTTAATGGACCTTGAGGTTTTTCTCCAGGTCGTTCTTTAGGATGTCCGGAAGGGTATTGGTCCGTTGTTCCAGGATATTCGCCAGATGGTAGCCCAGGTCTAGAGCCTGGATATTCTCCCTCCCCACCCGGTCTCTGTGATGCAGGAAGAGTGGGATGCACTAATTCTACTGGGACTCGAGGTCCACCAGGATATTGTATTCTCCCATATTGTAACTTTTGATCTTGTCCATAACATTCTTCGCATCCAACAGGAACACTCTGGCTCTGTGCTTGCCCCATCCCACTGCTACCACCTGACAAAAATAACTATTTAATCCAAGCATACAAAAAGAACCAAATTGCTTACTAACTACAGCCTTTGAACTTCCATATGTAGATTCGGCTTCTGCTTTCCCAGGGTCTTTAGAACCACCGAAATTTAGATACTGGGACTGTGTTTGACCCCGAACTCGTCCAACAAAGTAGTGACTATTTGAACGTTTCGTCCTCGAAACAGCATCATCAGAATCAATATCTTGCAAGAGATTATTCTGAGGGTCGTTCGATTGCAAATGATGAACCAGAAAAGTCGGAAAACCGCGACAAAATTCCACAATTCTCGACCCGCCAATTGTCCAAATCTAAAAACTACATTAGTGATAATTTTAGTATATAAGTGGTTCAGAATTACTTGTCGCTTTGACAACTGGTTTTCCGCCATGAAAAAGTTTTTTGTTAAGTTTTCTAGTTTTGGTTTTTCCGAGAATTGGTCGACGAAACTTTCGCCGTTTTTTAGAAACCCTAGCAAACATCGCGTCTCTATCAAATCCTTGTAGGCTACTATTCTCTGGAAGAAAAAGCTCATTTTTTGAAAGGAAATCGACATTCTTACAGTCTGATAGTCGAAAAGAATTCGCGATTTGGCGCTTCCTTTGTGGATTGAGTTCAGTTCGGACGGATCTTCAGTGGTTGCGACAACCTAGAAAGAATTGGACGTTAAAAAGTGTTTTATCTATTTTGTCCTAGAATTATTGACCCTAAATTAAATAAGAACTGCAGATAAAGTTGACACATAATTTCTTCATTGACAAAATAAACTGTGTTTCCGTAAACGAGTTCACTGTTATAATTTTCGAATTTTAAAATTACCTAAATATAATTTCGCTCGTTTTAGTTCTTTTTCGAGGCGATAACACTTTGTTTTGGCTAAAAAACGCTCACCGATAAGAAGAGTTTAATGAAACTAATTAAAATATTTCTTTCATAAAAACATGTTAATTACAACAAAACGAAAAAGTGTAAAATCTCTGAGCGATAATGAATTTTTCTCATCTTTCACGAGTGCAAAAACTGATAATGTAGCTCACCTCTTGTGATAAAACGGCGCTGATGTTAACACCCACTACGGCACAAATTAAAATTAAGCGCGCCATGGAGTTAACGTCCACGGGGCGGCCTATCAATAAATGCTGAATCTATTCCTGGTTACGAATGACCCCTGACACGGTGTCCCCTAGAAGATATCAGAATTCTAATATAGTTCATTTAAAAACAAAACAAGCAATAACTTATACAAAAATTAAATCACTCATCAAAATGTAATCTGATCTTGGCATCGTTTAAGACTTTATTAGAAATGGTTTGGTGCACTGGCCGTTGAGTAAGAGTTTGTTTACACTTGGATCGGCGAGTTTTTGTATGAATTAAGATGCGTGGTGGCAGACATGCTTCGTCTTCGAAAATATAACTCATCTGAGATCGTTTCTTCTTGATTACGTGGAGATATTTATGTAAACGCAAACGCAAGTATAAATTACGACCGGAATCCATTAATTGCCAATTATTGTCTATAATTACAGGACGGGATTTATTAAAATTGACCTGAAATAAATCATTGTTTATGATCTGTGAATAATAGCTCTTATGTAATTGTGTTCAATATACATACTTGCATATGTACAGGTGTCCGGAAAGTCGCGCAACATCTTGAACTTCAGGGTCCAGGGGTGCGATTCTCGAAATTACACTAAAAGTTAAGTGCACTAAATTTTTAGTACGAGAAAGTCAGTGTGGTATCAAGAATAGTGTATTCTCCATCATCAAACTAGAAAGTGCACTAATATTTTAGTGCGGTCTAAATATTATCTTGGCAACATCGTAAAAACAGTTTGTCAGGCTGACTGATCTCAACAAAATTAACCTTTCCAGTCAAATGTTCAACAAAAATAAATGCAGCATTTAAGTCCCCCACAAGAAATCACAGCAAAATGAACAAATTTTATAGTTTTATTTTTTTTTTGATACGATTTTTGACTCGTGAAACCATAATCTCATGAGAATATCTCATCGTGGATCCAAACTTTTAGCGCAGGGTAAAAAGTATAACTTGCGTGTTATTGAGAAGCAAAAGAAATCATCTAAACTTTCTGAACAACTTTTGGTTTTTGTACAAGACAAGTTTATGTCTATCGGTACATGAAAAAATGCCCAATAACTTTGGAGAAAAGAAAAAACATAAAAATACATCAGGCGTGGCCAAACTTAGCTCAAAATTTTAAATAAGGCATAATTAAACACCAACAGACAACAGAACGAAATGATTCAGACAAACAGAATGTGTTAATTTTTAAAGAAATAGTATTTTTCCAATCAGTTGTGCTGCAGAAGAAAAATATCATAACACTAAAACCACCGCAATTTTTAGAGTAGGATTTGCATGGTCTTGAAATTAAATGTGTCTTCAATAAATCGAAAAGTTTTACGGAGTTTTCTATCTTCCACATTTCTAAGGAATTTTCTATATATTTTGGTTTCATGTAAATTTGCTGCTACTACATTTAAGTTAAGAGCTTCGTCTAGATTCTTCTTCTAATTTCATTGTTTTATCAAAAATTTTGCCAATTTAAATAAATTAGCATGCAATTTAGTCCACTATTGACCACACTAATAATTTCATACTGAAAGTTCAGTACACTAAATGTTCACAGAACGTCGAGAATACACTTTGTCAATTTTCATACTAAATATGGATATTTAGTGCACTAAATTAAATTAGCACATTTTGAGAATCGCACTTTATCCAAATTTTCATCTTTATGAATAAACAATTTCATGTGTTTCAACTTTTTTAATGACAATTAAATTCCAGTTTAATTCAGGCTTTTCTAATTCCAATTCTGTTTAGTCTCATGCAAGTCCATTTACAGACCAAACCAAATTACTTAGTTTCTGTTTCTTGATGAATTTATTCTATCCAGTTTTTATTATCTTAATTTATTAATTTTAATATACAATGACAGCCAAAATAAAGTGGTACAGGTTTTTGAACCACTTTGTAATACAGGTAAAAATTAAACTCTTGAATTGCTTAATTGGAACGTTATTATAACTGTCTAAATATTTAATTTCAATTTCGAGTTTTTTAATGATATCTTTAAAACTATGACTGTTGGAAAGAAGCTTTTGCCCCGAAAAAAGTTCCAGTTTTTGTACAATGTTTCGTTTATTTGTGAAGCAAATTAATGCTCATTTCACGCTGAATTTCACGCTGAATCCAAAACTGTTTTTGTTTTTTTCATACGACAACAAATGACTGAGTTATGGTTGTTTTAATTTTTAGGTAGAAATTTGTGAAGGTTCGAAAATAGTGTTCCTCTACATACAGGCTGTCCCAGAACTTATGACCCAGAGAGCAAGGGAGGGTGCCGGCAGCAATACAGATGGTAAATTTTAAGTTTAATAGTATTCAAGAAAGAATAAAAAAATAACAACCAATACCAGAAGCTTATTCTAGAGATGGAGTAAAATTTCCTAGGCAACGAGAGTGTAACGTTCACCTGACCAATGGACGATAGTATATGTCTATAGTTACCGATTTTTAAATTCTGTTCAGCTTCCGGATTGGCTACCATTTTTTTGTCTTATCGATTAATTTTTGAACTAGAAAATTTTTGTTTCGAAATTTTGGTTCAGAATTTTTGCCTTCATAACCTTTTTCTTCTGGGTTACGAGTTCTGAGACACCTGTATATTTCGGAAACTACGACTTATAGAAAGATGTGTATTTTGCCATAGTTTTTTGCAATTTGGTTGCTAAGAATGCGTCCTCAGATTTTCGGAAAATCAAAAATTCGATTTTTTTGAAAAAAAGAAAAATTATTAATTTCTCGGTTATTTTTGAACCAAACTTGCACTATTGGGGCTTATTTTACGCAGAATTTCACGTACATTTTAAATCCGGTCTCAAAATCCGCGTACGGCAACAAATAATAGTTATGACCGATTAAAATTTCGGATAATAAATTTTGAATTCCGAAACTTTTAATGCTCAATAACTTCAAGACTTTGCGCCATCGTTATCACTGAAGTGGGTAAACTTCAACTTTTTAATCTATGAGTTCATGAGTGCTTAAGCCACTTTCGCGTATTATCATCAGCCAACTTCATGATAGAGTTAAGTAACTCAAGATATGAATGAGTTTACGGAAACTTTTGGTGTTATTGCTGTATTTATAGATAATTTCTTATTGTTGTTTTTTGTTTCCTAAATTCTGGTACTATTTTGAACAGCCATTTCTCTATTTTTAACATATTGTAAGTTTAAAATTATGTCTTTAGATTTTTTGGATCTAGATTTAGTATTTAGGGTTGTCTGAAGAAATGATAGTTACTAATACTGTTTATTAATTTCTAATAAGTATCAAAATTTTCATAGCCCAAGCTACCATAAAGTTTGATCCACCCATTGTACGTTTCTTGCTTTGGATGGTTCATAATTTCCAAGTCTTCATTGATGTCAAGGTACACGTAATCACCATCGTCGGTTGACACCACCGGCCAAGTAATATTTTGTAACAATTCCGAAGTCTCTGGAGTGGGATTTCTAAAATAAGACCATAAAATTGTTATTTAACATCAACAAATTCTTTTTACTTGGTTTTTGCAAAATCCGTCCAAAGTTTAATCAAACGTTTCCTCGTAATTTGGTCGCTCTTCGAGAATGAGCTGTCGTCGCAACCAGTTTCAGAACAGAAAATGTACAGAGTTTCTTCACCATGACCGACTGCTTCGGCACCATCGTAATGAACATCAACATTACCCATCTCACCATCATAAGAGAAAATGTAAAAGTAAGTCTCTGCAACTTTCGAGAAGAGTTCACCATGTTTGATTACCGATCGAGTGAATGAGGTGTCGCTGCAGTACTGAAAAAGTAAATTGGTAAAAATAGTTGGGTATATTTTTACTTACTCTCATGGCATCACCTAAATGGTCGGCTAGTGGTTCACCTCCAGTGTACAAGTCACGAATTGACTTTCCCATTTCGATTTTTGTAGTTTCATCGGTTATTCCCATATCATTTGGTACGATCCAATCTAAATGCTCATCATAAACTGACATAGTGTTATGGAGTCCGTTTGAATCTAACAAAGAAAGGATGTAAAAATCTAAATTATTGAATTAAACCCAACCTGGATTAAACACCAAATTTTCCTCAGACGTGACTCCGATCAGAATTGGTACTTTGACAACATTTCCAGCTTCAAGCAACCCGTACATTTTCCTCGTCAAAAAAGCGTCGGCATTTTTAGCTTCTACGACTGGAGAAAAATAAAATCCTTGCGATATCTCGACGTCTTGAGGTCCGGATTCCTGTCAAAATTCAAGATTTGTTTAACAATCTAAGGCTGAAATATGCATGAAATCATCAAAATTTTTAGAGAAATCCGCTTATTTCGATGCAAAACGACGATTTCTAGCTGATTCTCGCCGTTTTCTGACTTATATTTGCAAAGAAGAGCTCGAAATCTACAAAATTGCCAATTTTTATTAAGATTCAACGGCTGATTTGCAAGAAAACAATTAAAATATACACGAAATTATCAAAATTCTTAGAAAAAATCGTTTATTTTGATGCTTAACGACGATTTCTAGCTGATTCTCACCGTTTTCTGGTTTGGATTCGCAAAGAAGAGCTCAAAATCTACAAAATCACCAATTTTTATCAAGATTCAACGGCTGAATTGGAAGGAAACAGCAGAAATCTGTACGAAATCATCAACATTCTTAGAGAAATCCGCTTATTTTGATGCTAAACGGATTTCTAGCTGATTCTCGCCGTTTTCTAGCTTGGATTCGCAAAGAAGAGCTCGAAATCTACAAAACCACCAAATTTTATCAAAATTCAACGGCTGAATTGCAAGAAAACAGCAGAAATCTGCACGAAATCATCAAATTTTTTTGAGAAATTTGCTTATTTCGATGCTAAAAGACGATTTCTCGCTGATTTTTGCGGTTTTCTGGCTTGGATTTGCAAAGAAGAGCTCGAAATCTACAAAATCACCAATTTTTATCAAGATTCAACGGCTGAATTGCAAGAAAACAGCTAAAATCTGCACGAAATCATCAAAATTCTTAAAGAAATCCGCTTATTTCGATGCTATTTCCAGCTGATTCTCCCCATTTTCTAGCTTGGATTTGCAAAGAAGAGCTCAAAATCTACAAAATCACCAATTTTTATCAAGATTCAACGGCTGAATTGGAAGGAAACAGCAGAAATCTGTACGAAATCATCAACATTCTTAGAGAAATCCGCTTATTTTGATGCTAAACGGATTTCTAGCTGATTCTCGCCGTTTTCTAGCTTGGATTCGCAAAGAAGAGCTCGAAATTTACAAAACCACCAATTTTTATCAAGATTCAACGGCTGAATTGCAAGAAAACTGCAAAAATCTGCACGAAATCAACAAAATTCTTAGAGAAATCCGCTTATTTCGATGCTAAAAGACGATTTCTAGGTGATTCTCGTCGTTTTCTGGCTTGGATTCGCAAAGAAGAGCTAATGGCTTACCGCGTTGTGGTACATTTCCGCGGCACCATCAATGTCTCTCGCATCAACAGTCATTAGAAAATCTAACAAAGCTTGTGAATCATCGCTGTTTTCAAAAGTTGAATTTAAGTAAGATTAAGATCCTGTGGTGAAAGCTATTTCTCTTGCTCTTCTCTGAAACGCCCACGGACTTAAAAATGAACCACTTTCTAAAATTGCGGTTTGGATCAAACCGTCGTTTTTGTGATTCAGCATTTGGTAGGCTACAGAAGCTGATCCAGCGCTTTGACCAAAAATGGTAATTTGATCGGGATTTCCTCCAAAGAGATGGATATTGTCGTGGGTCCATTGGATAGCAAACTGTTGATCTTTAAGACCGTTATTTCCGGGAATTACTTCGTCTTGAGTCGACAGAAAACCTAAATTTTAAATGATGTAAATGCGAGATTTGTTAATTTTTCTTGTTTACCAAAAATTCCCACTCTGTAATTAATGGAAGCGAAAATCACATCGTTGTTGATGAAAAGGTCAGGACCCCAACCCATACCATCGCCGTCAACAAAACCGCCACCATGGATCCACAACATCACGGGAAAAGACACGTTCTTGCCTTCAGTTGGTAACTATAACAATCCAAATGATTTTTCAATACTTATCAATCAAATATTTTTACTTCAGGCGTGAAGACGTTAATAAACAGGCAATCTTCCGCTTCATTATCACTGTTAGATGACGTTTGGAAACAAATAGTACTCATTTGAGTAGCATCACGAGTGCCATCCCAGTCTAAAGCTGGTTGAGGTGGCTAAAATGAAATTCTAACAAATTACAAAATGCTCGAATTTTATTTCACCTGAAATCGTAATTTTTCAACAGGAGGAGCCGCATATGGTATTCCATGAAAGGCGTAGAAGATTTTATCTTCCAAAGTTTTAGCTTCTCGTCCACTGATAAGACCATTTGGGAGTTGTACAACTGGATCTGCAGCCTACATTTGTTGATCATTTTCTGATTTTAATGAAATTTTGTACTCACTGAAAATTGGATTTTTGCGAAGAACGCGAAACAAATTAGTAACTCTCTAACAAACATCATCGTTACTAACTAACTGATAAAAATTTAAACAAACACTTCAGGCTGGACAGTTTTAGCTCTTAGATGCTTCTTTAGATTAATTTTTAAGCTCCAGATATGCTTAAAGTGAGAAGATTACTCAGCAGGTTTTTTCTGTATTGGTCTCAATTTTTTTTATAGATAATATCAGTTCCAGGCATAATCATCCTAAAGTAAAAATTAAAATTTCTGGAAAAAGTTCGTGTTACTTTGACCCCTCTGTATTAATAAACATAAAATTTTCAACGCTCAGTTCGAGTGTTTTTTTATTATTAAGTATCCACTCTAGATATTACAACTGAAAGTACGAATTTTTGATTTATTTACACAATTTACAGTCGTAGCCACTCCAAAACGTCGATATAAAAACACCCGAGATTTAGCCATGTTCTCACTCTAAACTACGAGTTCTTTCTATGTAGTGACAAAATTCTTTGATATAAAACGTGCCAAATGAGAACGATTTTTTAAAATGAGGCCAAAATATATTCTTGCTTTATGCATTTTAACAGGATTTCAGTGTGTGGTAAAAATTAGAACGACGGAAGAGTTTTCTTAACTAATATTTGCACAGACAGGAGACCCAATAGTTCAACTCCCAAATGGACAAATTCGCGGTCGTGAAGGGAAAACTCCGCAAGGGAATACTTATTACGGCTTTGAAAAAGTACCTTATGCAGCACCACCTGTTGGAGATTTGCGGTTTAAGGTAAGTTCTGTAATAGATTTAGTTAACTTTGAAATATTACCATAGTTACTTTCACTTTTGT
Organism: Gnatocerus cornutus; assembly: GCA_029298725.1. NCBI lineage: Eukaryota > Metazoa > Arthropoda > Insecta > Coleoptera > Tenebrionidae > Gnatocerus > Gnatocerus cornutus. The sequence goes on from CM055510.1 coordinate 4,376,308, forward strand.
CAATAGATTTTCCAAATAAAAGCTAACGTTTTGCGCCCTTTTAAATCTTTGATTATTAAAGTACCGCTCCTTACTCTAATATACAGGATGTCCCAGAACTTATGACCCAGAGAACAAGGGGAGAAAGGATAAAAAATTATCAACCATTTCTGAAAACTTATTCTAGAGGTGGAGTAAAAGGCCATCCCAATTTCCTAGGCATGGTATGTGTCCACAGTTACCGATTTTCAAATTCTGTTCAGCTCCGAGATTGGCTACAATTTTCGTCTTAACTCGATTTTTGTTTGAGAATTTTTTTAGAATTGTTGCCTCCATAAGCCCGTTTTCTCTGGGTCACGAGTTCTGGGACACCCTGTATCTATCTTCTAAAATCTATTTCACTCTGTATACCCAATTTAGGCTCCTCAACCTCCTGTAACTTGGGATGGCATCCGAGACACAATTGGTCGCGACGTTTCTTGTTACACACAGTACCAAAACGGTGACTACGAACAAGAAGACTGTCTTTTCGCCAACATCTTCACCACAGTCCTGCCAACAGCAAACGCCACTTTCACTCCTCTCCCAGTAATGTTTTTTATCCACGGAGGCGGTTTTGTTTCAGGCTCCAGTATGTTTGCCAGTCCTGAAAATCTTTTAGACCACGACGTCCTTGTTGTCACAATCAACTACCGTCTGGCAGTTTTCGGTTTCTTATCAACTGAAGACGAAGTCCTCTCTGGTAACAACGGGTTGAAGGACCAACAACGAGCCCTCCAATGGACGTACGAAAACATTGCGTTGTTTGGTGGTGATCCCAAAATGATAACAATTTTTGGACAAAGTGCAGGAGCAGCTTCGGTCACTTATCAACTGTTGAATAGAGCAAATGATGGGATGATAAAAGGGGCGATTTGTGAAAGTGGGACTTTTCTCAGTCCGTGGGGTTACCAACGGAACTCGAGAGAAATAGCCTTCCAAACAGCTGCGGTTCTAAACGACACGTTTCTTTCAAACAGCAATTCTCAAGATTTGTTGGATTTCTTGATGACCGTTCCGGCTAGAGATCTCGATTTCGCGGGTGAAAAATTTTTTGAAAGAGTAAGTTTTGACAAAGTCTTCATATAACTAACATATTCTCGTAGGAAAATCCCCAAAACTATCAGTTGACTCAAGGATTCTTCTATGCCCCTATTGTCGAAGTGAAAAACGAAGATGCTTTTTTCACCCGGAAAATGTACGGAATGTTACAAGCCGGTAACTTTATTCAAGTGCCAACTCTAATGGGAATCAACTCTGAAGAAATGCTTTTCAACCAAGGAGGTACGTGAAATGTTCTCAAGTTTACAGTCTTTGATTGCAAGCTTTTAGACGCCGATCAACTCAAAGCTGATATGGCTACTTACGATGAGCATCCGGATTGGTTGGTACCATTCGACATGAATATAAATGATCAAGACCAACTGACCAAAATGGGACTAACAATTAAAGATTTGTATACTGGAGGAGAACCGTTGGCCGACAATTTGGGTGATGGCGTCCGAGTAAGATTTCCAACTACACCAAATTCCTTATAACTTCTTTATTTAGTATTACAGCGACACCGCATTTACTCGATCAGTCACCAAATATGCAGAACTAGCTTCACAGTTTACAAAACTCTACTTCTACCAATTTTCTTACGATGGTCAAATTGGAGGATATGATATTAGTTATCCAAACGCAGAACACGTGGCTCACAACGAAGAACTCAATTACATTTTTGGGGACACGGATTACAGTGAGTTTCCCGAACTGGATCAGATTATTCAAAAACGCATGACCAAGATTTGGACGGATTTTGCAAAATATCAGTGAGTTTCTATTATTAGTGGAATAGTTGACGAATTGTATTATTTTGTTGTAGAAATCCAACTCCTGAACCTTCCGATTTGTTGCAAAATTTAACTTGGCCTCTAGTTTCCACTGAGGGCGCTGACTTCTTTTATGTTAACATTAATGATACTTTGGAGATTAAGAGTCATCCTAAAGAAGCGACTTACGGAGGATGGGTGCAACTTTACGACAGTCTGAGTTTCGATGATTTTGATACGTATTAATCATTGGCGGCTCCTCAGATGAGGCAGTGCCTCATACACAAAACAGATATTTTTAATACAAAGTAATCTGTATTAAATAAAAATTAATTTTGTAATGAAGTGTAAAATTATGCACTTATGCACTTAAAATGGTAATTTGATTTGAATTTCCTCCAAAGAAATGGATGTTTTCGTGGGTCCATTGAATAGCAAATTGTTGGTCCTTTAGACCGCTGTTTCCAGGAATGGCTTCGTCTTGAATCGATAGAAAATCTAATGTTTAAATAAGGTAGAAAGAAGGGCTCGAAATCTACAAAACCACCAATTTTTATCAAGATTCAACGGTTGAATTGCAAGAAATTGAATTGCTAAACGACGATTTCTCGCTGATTCTCGATGTTTTCTGGCTTGAATTCGCAAAGAGCTCGAAATCTATAAAACCAACAATTTTTATCAAGATTCAACGGTTAAATTGCAAGAAAACAGCTGAAGTCTGCACGAAATCATCAAAATTTTTAGAGAAATTTGCTTATTTCGATGCTAAACGACAATTTCTCGCTGATTCTCGCTGTTTTATACAGGGTGGCCCATCTAACTAACTTGATAAAACCGCATTTTTTTCTCAAATCTTGAAGACCATTTGCATTGAATCTAAAATAACAGCTGATATATTTTTTACACATTTAAATTGAAAAAAAATTAAATTAGAGGTTGATATCACAAACCCTCACAATTAACTAAAACTTACATTTTTAAGGCGTCGCGACGCCAACATTATCAGTGATATAAAACAAATTTTTGTGTCAGATTCTAGAGCTTTGTCAATTTTGGGGGTGGACACAAGTGTTGCCGGACCCTGTATATGTTAGTTTCATAATTATTATAGTAGCAATTTGAGGTCGTAGAAAAAGTATAGTATGTAACACGTTTATAAACTACTTTAGACACTCGTTACTTTAAGCACTTGCTCCCTAAATAAACTCATGTCTAAAGGGACGTTTATAAAACTAGTTACATAATATACTATAAATGATTTAATAAATCTAAAGAATCCAAAATTTTAAGTATCTTGATAAATTCGAAGCATTTAAAGAAACCAAAATACTCAATTTAATTTAGTCATCAATCAAAGATTGAGGAAATTTGGTAAATGAAAATATCAAGTGCCACAATGCTTAAGATAAGAAATGTATTGAAATGAACCATAAGAACACATATCTTGTTGTTAAAAATAATCTTGATTATTGTTAAAACTGAACTGAAGTGTTTGTTCCAATTTATCGGTGGAGGCAATCGACCTAAGCTCGCACATTTCAATCAGTAGCGATCAAGATGTTTGTCAAAAAGGTACTAATCTTCTTTGCGATCTTCGGAAAAATTTGTTTTTCAGTAAGTACCAACTAGCAAAAAAAAACAGGAAATTAACACGAAGTTTAGGTGGCGGATCCTGTTGTACAACTTCCAAATGGTCTTATCAATGGAAAAGAAGGCAAAACTTTGGAAAATAAAACTTACTTCGCCTTTCATGGAATACCATATGCAGCTCCTCCAGTTGACAAATTACGTTTTCAGGTGAAACAGAATTAGTTCTTTTGTAGTTTGTTAGAATTTGATTTTTAGCCACCTCAACCAGCTCTAGATTGGGAAGGAACTCGTGATGGTACTAAAATGAGTACCATATGTTTCCAAACTACATCAAACAATGATAATGCAGCCGAGGATTGCTTGTTTATCAACGTGTACACCCCTCAAGTAAAAAGGTTTAGTTAGCACGAATAAAATAGTGTATACATTTTTCCAGCTACCAAGTGAAGACAACAATGTGTCTTTACCAGTAATGTTGTATATCCACGGGGGCGGTTTTATTAATGGGAACGGAATGGGTGTCGGTCCTGATCTTTACATGAACAACGATGTCATTCTTGCCTCCATTAATTATAGACTTGGAATTTTGGGTAAGAAACAAAAATACAAGTAAAACATGATTTTAATTTAAAGTCTAGGTTTTCTGTCGACTCAAGATGAAGTCATTCCTGGTAATTACGGTCTTAAAGATCAACAGTTTGCTATTCAATGGACCCACGACAACATCCATCTCTTCGGAGGAAATCCCGACCAAATCACTATTTTTGGTCAAAGCGCTGGATCAGCTTCTGTAGCTTACCAACTGCTGAGTCATAAAAACGACGGTTTGTTCCAATCCGCCATTTTGGAAAGCGGTTCATTCTTAAGCCCGTGGGCGTTTCAGAGAAAATCTAAAGAAATAGCTTTTACTACAGCGTCTTTCTTAAATTCAACCTTCGAAAACAGCGACGATTCACAGGCTTTGTTAGATTTTCTAATGACTCAATCTATGCAGGATATCAATAGTGCTGTTGCAAAATACTATAAAATGGTAAACCATCTTCTTATCTTCGTCCACCTTTTGTTAATATGTTAATATTTTGGTAGGAATCCGGCCCTCAAGACGTCGAAATTTCGCAAGGATTTTATTTCTCTCCAGTCGTGGAAGCTAAAAATGCCGATGCTTTCTTGACGAAGAAGATGTACGGATTGCTTCAAGCAGAAAATGTTGTTAAAGTGCCAATTCTCATCGGAATCATGTCTGAGGAAAATTTGGTGTTTAATTCAGGTTGGTAAATTCTTACAATGAATTTAGTTTTGCTGAGCATGGTAAAATTCCTTTGTAGATTCAAACGCATTTCATAATAAAATGTCAATCTATGACGAACACCTAGACTGGATCGTACCAAATGACATGGGCATCACCGATGAAACTAAAAGAATCGAAATGGGAAAGTCAATTCGCGACTTGTACACTGGCGGTGAACCATTAGCAGATCATTTGGGCGATGCAATGAGAGTAAGAAAAATTTCTAACTGTTTATCCCTACTAATAAACTCCGTTTTTTAGTACAGTAGTGACACCTCTTTCACTCGATCGGTAATTAAGCATGCCGAATTTTATTCAAAACTTGCCGATACGTACTTCTACATCTTCTCTTACGATGGTGAGATGGGTAATGTTAAAACTCATTACGATGGCGCCGAAGCAGTCGGTCATAGTGAAGAACTTAGGTATCTTTTCTGCAGTGGAAATGGTTGTGAAGACAGCAAATATCCAGAGAGTGACCGAGTTACAAGGAAACGTATGATCAAACTTTGGACAGATTTTGCAAAATATAAGTAATGGCGGTTTGTTGCTGAATAAATTAGCAATTTTATGCTGCCATTTTAGGAATCCTACTCCAAAGACATCAGAATTGTTGCAAAATATTACTTGGCCTGTGGTTTCAACCGACGAGGGTGATTACATGTACCTTGACATCAATGAGGACTTAGAAATTAAAAATCATCCAAAGGAAGCAACGTACGATGGTTGGAATAAACTTTACGCTAGCCTGGGTTATGATGATTTTGATACATATTAACATGCTGCTAACTCTTGACTATTGCCTGTTCTTGTTTGTTGTAAAGTATTTTACATCACTCTAAATCATTTTCTTCCAAAAATTCTTGCATTCTGTGTTAAGTCGATTTCTATTTCACCTAGTTACTAGTTTCTCCTCATTTCTACCTAGTTATAGTTTGCTAAAAAAATTTAAAAAATAATATATTGTTTAACTCCGTGTTTGTTCGAATTTATATTTTATTATGTATAAAAATACTAGAGCAGTTTTAGGTAAATTGATAGCTTTTTTTAAATTCTTTAGTATCTTTGCTACAAGAGCTGCTTTTAATTTTTTGATTGTCATTTTTGAACTAAATATTTGGCTACCATCAATTTTTCTTTATTTAGTCATAAAATGAAAGCTCGTTTTGATTCAATAACAATATGTAACTCATGAAGTAATGATTGGTACTTACGAAACACCTTCAAATGTGAAACGTGATGAACTGATGAAAATAAAAATTGGAATTCTTGCCACCGTCACTAAATCGCTTTTATTTCATTTACAATTGAATGAATGAATGAACAATGTGATGGATCCAATTTAAATTATAGGAGTATACATCATTTTAAGGAAATAAATTGAGCTTTCACTCAATACTAATTAAAAACAAATAAAAAATCCAAGCGATTTTAAATTATAAAAAGTGTAAAATGTGTGATAAAAGAACTTCTTTAACAAAATAGTTATTTGTGTACCAAGGTCAAAAAGTGCTTCTTTTTTGGCCGAGCCTTTTTTTAAGGGTGGCATTTTTCAGCACGACAGATAATATGAAATTAACGATGGAAACAATTGAAAAATCGACCAAATTATCAATTGCAAGACACTAATTATACAGGATGTTAGGTAACGTTACGGCCATAGACTAATGGGTAATTAAGGAAGGAAAACTGTCTCGGAATCCGCAATCAATTTTATTTTTTTTGTTTTAGTTAAAAAGCTACAAGGCTTTAAAGTTGACCAATAGAATGGCTTCAAATAATTTTTCAATTTTACTGAAATCCAAGTAGCTTTCGGACCAAATGAATAATTTGTCACTTTCCCGTCACATTTGAAGTTTTAAATCAGTGGCGTCAATAAAAGGGAAAAACAACGCAATTTTATTCAAAAAACGGACAATAAAGCAACATTACAATAGATGTTCAAAATGGCCACCATCTTGTTGAACACATAATTGTAAACGACGCAACAATGTTTCCTTTATTGAAGCCAACACATTTTCGTTTTGACGAACTTGATTTGTGATGTCCACAAAAATGAAACAAGTACGCCACTGATAAAAAATAAGAACTGTCAGTTAGACGTCAAACAAAAAATTTCCTTCAGTAACTCTGATTCAAATTTTTGTAACCTTATGCAAATTGTTCCCTGATTGGTCACATTCAAAGCCTTCCAGCTCTTAAACGGTTCAAGAAAACCCGAAAAAAACTTCGAAACATTACTTTCCACGGTTGCCTCCATCACCCCTTTTTCTATGGCCGTAACGTTACCTAACACCCTGTATAGAACGACAAAATAAAAGATTGAACGACGTGAAATTTTATTTTCCAGTAAAATAAAAAAATCGGGCGGCAAGTTAAATTTATCAAGACAATAAAGATATTCTTCAGGCAATTAATTGATTTCACCTGGTTGTTTAATAACTTTAACGACAGAATGCAACAATGACAGATTAAACAATTTATCTTGCATGACAGTTGGAAAACACTAGTTTGCCGCTTTTAATAGATTGCACGACTGGTAATTTATTTACTTGTTGTGAGGTGAAGTTTGTTCGTCGCCGATTTTAGCTATTCTGTCAAATAAAACATTACCAGTCGTTGAAAACATTAATAATTGTCGATCACATATTTTTTTGTCGCTAAAATTATTATTAATGTCTGACCTTCACCTCTTTTCATCGTTCATACTCTGTCGTTCAGTTATTTAAATTTGTCGTTGATTAACAACTAATCAGTCTGGGTTTTTCTATTGTTAAAATCATTATATTTGTCGTGCTCTTATACAGGGTGATTTTTTTAAAACGGCAGGCGTTGTAGAATTTTTATTTATGAACCGATTTCAAAAATTTTAAAAACAAATTAAATGGTTTTTAATTTACTATAAACTGATGATTTTAAAAATTTTCTAAATGCCTTAGTATCTTTTGGGCGATACTCAACTTTTTTATTTTAAATTGGCACTCATATTTTTTTTTATAATTTGGAAGATATTAATTTTCTTGATTCAGAAATGTGTAATATGTTCTACTTTTATCAAAAATATTTTTAAAAAAATTATCAAAATTGAAAAAAAAAAAGCAATAAAAGTTAATAAAATCTAGGTGCATGGTGTCAAATAAAAGAATGCCGTTATTGTAATGTCAATAAGCAGCAAATAACAGAAAGGATCGGCTTTTTTTTTAATTATTAATAACAAAAGACAATAACAATTACAAATCAGAAAAAACAACTACCAAATTTAATTAAAATACTGTTGAAACGCCATCCCGTTTTTTTATTGCACAATTGACAGCTACGAGAAATGCATTGTGCATTGTAAGGTGTAGCCCCATCTTGTTGAAAGAAAACTTGTTCTTTCTGTTATTTGCTGCTTTTTGACATTACAATAACGATATTGTGTTATTTGACACCACGCACCTAGATTTTATTAACTTTTATTGCCTAAATTTTTTCATTTTTGATATTTTTTTTTAAATATTTTTTGTAAAAGTAGAACATACTACACATTTCTGAATCAAGAAAATTAATATCTTCTAAATTATGAAAAAAAAAAATGGGTGACAATTTAGAATAAGAAAGTTGTGTATCGCCCAAACGATACTAAGACATTTAAAAAAATTTTAAACTCATCAGTTTATAGGAAATTAAAAACCATTTAATTTGTTTTTAAATCTACAACGCCTGCCGTTTTTAAAAAATCACCCTGTATATACCCCTTTTTTTAATGCCGAGATAGCCGAGGGCTAAATGCCAGATGGCGTAACCCTAGTACGGACAAACATAAAAGCCTTCAGAAAACGGTAATTTTTTCTCCGCATTTGAGAGTTTTTAGTTATGGTCGCCTAAAATAGTTATTTGTGTACCAAGGCCAAAAAGTGTTTTTTTTTGGCCGAGCCGTTTCTTAACGGCTGAGGCGATAGCCAAAGCCAAAGGCGAGGGCAAAATGGCAGTTTTTGGCTGTGAAACACAGAGAAGTTAATATTTTCTTTATTTACATTTGGCGTTTCGGCATGTGTAGCTTCACAATTTGTATGAATTAGGTTTGATGCGCTTTTTGATGTTGTTGCAGCAGCACTGCTACACATGTTCATTTCCAATCATTCAACACGTCTTTGTTGCACTTTACATCAGTTTGTCGATTTGATTTTACCCAAATATTTATAAAATTGGGGGTAATGTCGGTATCTTGATGTAATATGCAAAACTATGGATAGGTGGCGCCACCATAGGCGGTCAAAAATGATTGCGACCAGAAATATTAAGTAAGTGATATTTTAAAGAAAAACTCTAAATGTGGGTAAAGTAACAACAAGACTCAATGCAACAAGCAACATTTTAACCAAGTATGATTAAATATAAATATATTCTGAGAGATATAAGAATATAATTATATAAATAAATTTATCTTTATCACTATAAACATTTAAAATGGTGAAAAGGCTTGGCAACAATTTTAAAAGCTTCATGAGTAATTCTCCTACTTCAACCATATCTGGGTCTTAAAAATGAACACAAAGAATGAGTGAAACTTGCCCGCGTGATTTTTCCGCTGAAGTGTTTGTTTAAATTTTATCAGTAAAAAACTCGCCTGAAACTTATAGTTACTGCTATTAGTAACAATCAAGATGTTTCTAAGAGAGGTACTAATTTTGTTTGCAATTTTTGGAAAGCTTCATTTTTCGGTGAGTTTACAAGTTTACACTAAAACCAAAAACTTAACACTAAGTGTAGGTGGCCGATCCTGTTGTGCAACTCCCAAATGGGCTTATACGTGGTCGAGAAGCCAAAACTTTGGAAGATAAAACATTCTACGCTTTTCAAGCCATACCGTACGCAGCTCCCCCAGTTGGAAATTTACGATTTCAAGTAAAATAAGATTCGTTGTTTTTGTAGGTTGTTGAAATTTTATTTTTAGCCACCTCAACCGGCTCTAGACTGGGAAGGAACTCGTGATGGTACCACAATGGGTGGTACCACATGTTTCCAAACTAATGCTAACAATGGGAATTCAGCAGAGGATTGTCTGTTTATTAACGTGTACACCCCTGAAGTAATAATTTAATTAAACATTTAATTAATAGTTAAGTAACGAACTTATTGTAGCTACCAAGTGATGATAAAAACGTGTCTCTCCCAGTTTTCTTATGGATTCATGGTGGCGGTTTTAATAATGGTAACGGAATGAATACTGGCCCTGACCTGTTCATTAATAACGGTGTCATTGTGGCCTCCATTAATTACAGACTCGGAATCTTGGGTAAGAAGAGAAATCTGACATCAATAGAGCTCAAAGTCTTTTAAAATTTAGGTTTTCTATCGACTCAGGATGAAGTTATCCCAGGGAACAATGGGCTTAAAGATCAACAGTTTGCCATTCAATGGGCGCACGACAACATTCACCTCTTTGGAGGAAATCCCGATCAAATTACCATTGCTGGCCAAAGTGCTGGATCAGCTGCTGTCGCTTACCAAATGTTAAATCATAAGAACGATGGATTGATCCAATCCGGCATCATGGAAAGTGGTTCATTCTTGAGCTCGTTTTCATTTCAGAGAAGATCAAAAGAAATAGCATTTACAGTCGGAGCGTTGTTGAATTCTACTTTTGAAAACAGCGATGATTCACAAGCTTTGTTAGATTTTCTAATCACTTTAGATGTGAAGGATATCGATGGTGCTATAGGAAAGTTTTACAGCACGGTAAACCAACCACCTTTTTCTTGTACTGTTAAATACATTTTGTTTTTCGAAAGGAAGCCAAACCTGAGTATGTCGAAGTCATGCAAGGACATTATTTTGGTGCAGTCGTGGAAGCTAAAAATGCCGACGCTTTTTTGACGAAGAAAATGTTCGGATTGCTTGAAGCTGGAAATATTATTAAAGCGCCAATTCTTATCGGAGTTAATTCTGAGGAAAGTTTGGCGTTTAATCCAGGTAGAAAAATTGACATAGAAGCTGTTACAAATCCAAGTTCAGTTTACTTTAGATGACTTTTTTTGTAGATCCAAACGCATTTCATAATCTCATGGCACTTTACGATCAGAACCTGGCGTTGGTAGTACCAAACGATATGGAAATAACAGATGAAGCCAAAAGAACCGAAATGGGAAAATCAATTCGTGACTTGTACACTGGAGGTGAACCACTAGCAGACCATTTGGGCGATGCAATGAGAGTAAGAAGAGAATTAACTGTTTTACATCTACTAACTTCATAGTTCTTAGTACTGCAGCGACACTTCTTTCACTCGATCGGTAATCAAACATGGCGAATTTTTTTCGAAACTTGCTGAGACTTACTTCTACATTTTTTCGTACGATGGTGAGATGGGTAATTTTAACGCTCATTACGATGGAGCCGAAGCAGTCGCACATAGTGAAGAACTTAGCTATCTTTTCTGCACTGGGACGGGTTGTGACGACAGCAAATTTCCAGAAAGCGATAGACTTACAAGGAAACGTTTGATTAAGCTTTGGACCGATTTTGTCAAAACTAAGTAAAATAATTTCGTGATGTTAAACAACGATTTTGTGTTCGTATTTTAGGAATCCCACTCCCGAGACGTCGGATTTACTACAAAATCTTTCTTGGCCAGTGCTGTCGACAGATGGTGGTGATTACTTGTACGTTGACATCAATGAAAACTTGGAAATTAAGAATCATCCAAAGCAAGGAACGTACGATGAATGGAATAAACTTTATGCTAGCTTGGGCTATGAAGATTTTGATACGTATTGAAAATTAATAAATTCTGCTAATGTGTACTTGACAGTTTTGATGTATTGTTTCTCTTCATACAATTTTTCAATTTCTGTAGTCTATAAAGTTTATTTCCTGCCGAATGACACGGCAATAAAATTAATTACGTGTGATTATGTTATCAAATCTATAAACTATAAGCTGGAGTGTTTGTCAAATTTTATCAGTAGCGATCAAGATGGTTGTCAGACAGATATTAATTTTTTTCATGATCTCTGCAAAGATTCATATCTTAGTGAGTACAAGTTGATCACAAGTCAGGAAATTATCACTAAATTTAGGTGGCATATCCTATTGTGCAACTGCCAAATGGTCTTATCAGTGGTCGAAAAGGCAAAACTTTGGAAGATAAAATTTACTACGCCTTCCATGGCATTCCATATGCAGCTCCTCCACTTGGAAAATTACGCTTTCAGGTTAAATAAACTCGTTCTTTTTTAATTGGTTTAAATTTCATTTTTAGCCACCTCAACCCTCTCTGGACTGGGATGGAACACGTGATGCTACTCAAATGAGTACCACTTGTTTCCAAACCTCATCTAACAGTGAAAATGAATCAGAAGACTGTCTGTTAATTGATGTGGTTATTCCTCAGGTAAGATTATTAAATTAAAAGTAAGAAAAAATATAGAATCATTGTAGTTACCAAGTGAAGACAACAAAGTGTCTCTACCTGTAATGCTATATATCCATGGTGGTGGTTTTATTAATGGTAATGGATTGGGTTGGCCTCCTGACCTTTTCATCAACAGCGGTGTCATTTTCGCCTCCATTAATTACAGAGTGGGAATATTTGGTAATAGTCAAAAACTAACGTCAGATACATAAGTCTTCCATTTAAATTATAGGTTTTCTATCCACTCAAGACGAAGTAATTCCTGGAAATAACGGGCTTAAGGATCAACAGTTTGCTATCCAATGGACCTACAACAACATTCATCTCTTTGGCGGAAACCCCGATCAAATCACAATTTTTGGTCAAAGCGCAGGGGCAGCTTCTGTAGCTTACCAAATGCTGAATAAAAAAAATGAGGGCTTGTTTCATTCCGCAATTTTGCAAAGTGGTTCTTTTTTGAGCCCATGGTCTTTCCAAAGGAACGCAAGAGAAATAGCTTTCACTGTAGGATCTTACTTGAATTCAACTTTTAAAACCAGCGACGATTCACAAGCTTTATTAGATTTTCTAATGACTTTGGATGCGAAGGATCTCGATAGTGCTGCCGAAAAATACCAAAACACGGTAGATTATTACTTTTTTGTACTGTTAAATAATGCATGTTACATTTTGATAGGAAACCGGGCCTAAGAACACCGAGATTTTACAAGGATATCATTTTTCTCCAGTTGTAGAGGTAGAAAATCCCAATGCTTTCTTGACAGAGAAAATGTACGGTTTGCTTGAAACTGGAAATGTTATAAAAGTACCGATTCTTATAGGAATTACGTCTGAGGAAGATTTGATGTTTTATCCAGGTTGGTGTCACTTTCAGTTTTTTTTGTACCTAATTTCCTTTACAGTTCCACACGTGTTTCATAATATCTTGTCAATTTACGATAAGCACCTAGACTGGATAGTACCAAATGATATGAGAATCACCAATGCAACTAAAAGAACAGAAATGGGAGAGTCAATTCGCCAGCTGTACACTGGAGGTGAACCATTAGCAGACCATTTAGGCGCTTCAATGAGAGTAAGGAGAAAACGATTTAATTCTATATACTTACTTACTGATACATATAACTTTTTTTAGTACTGTAGTGACACCTCTTTCACTCGATCGGTAATCAAGCATGGTGAACTCTTCTCGAAAGTGGCAGATACTTATTTTTATATTTTCTCCTACGATGGTGACATTGTTGGTCTTAACATTCACTACGTTGGTGCCGAAGCAGTCAGTCATTGTGAAGAACTGAAGTACCTTTTCTGTCGAGGAAATGATTGTGATGCCAGCTCTTTTCCAGAAAGTGATGGAGTTACGAGGAAACGTTTAATCAAACTGTGGACGGATTTTGCTAAATACAAGTAACAAAAATTTCATGGTGGATAAAACTGCAATCTTGTCTTGATTTTTAGGAATCCTACTCCAGAGACATCTGAATTGTTACAAAATATTACCTGGCCTATAGTGTCGACTGACAATGGTGATTATTTTTACCTTGACATCAACGAGGATTTGAAAATTAAAAATCATCCTAAGCAAGAAACGTACGATGAGTGGAATAAACTGTATGCTAGCTTGGATCACAAAGATTTTGATACGTATTAGAAGATAAATTAATAGGTGGCACTCGTTTTTTCGAGGCTTACAGTGATGAAAAACCGAGAACCACCGATTTCCAAGGGTCACCTAGTTAACTGCTGCAAAAAATCTGTAAACTTTTTTGGATAGGGGCGCACTTCCATAAAGGGTCTTCGATTCCGTTTGTTCATTAGAATATTTAGTTTTGTATAAAAAACATTTCTATATTAATTCAACGATTGATCAATGAAGTATGTGGATGATAAAATTTCAAAAAGTTTCGCTACATCTTTTTTTGAAATTTTATTCTCCACTGTTTTGATCAATTGAAAGAAACTTGTTCTTTTTAGAGCTTCTGACTCATGACACAAATATGAATAACAGAACAAATTTACAAAAACAGACTAATTTAGGCTGAATGAGATTGTCTACAAAGGCAAAGAGACAATTGTCAAAATAAACAAACCAATCAAAGAAGAGAGGGTGAAATCTACTAACTCCACTTTTAGAAAACATCGTTAATTTGTTTTGAAGGCTATTAATAATTCTTCCTATGAATAAAATAGATCGCGAATCTTTCAAGAATCCTTTATTAAATGACAGAAATTAAGAAATGTAAAATCTAATTTTAAAGCTACAATGGAATCTATAAGAACAACTTCAGAAGTTATTTGTTTTTTTTTTGTACGCCCACTAGTTCGGGAGAGAAAAATTCAAATTATAGATAGTTGCCGGAAAAAAGTTTTCGATTCCACTTCAAATTACCGAGGGACTAAAATACATACAATAAAAAATTTCTGTTTATCGAGAGAAATAGAGAGGACCGCGAAAAAACTTCAAATTATCGAGAATACGACAATACGATACGACAATCGACTCAGATTTTGATGGAGAATTGCCATTAAAAGGAAGTGCAATTTTGCGATTTTTAAATTCTAGAAAAAAAAAATTTTTATGACATAACTGGATAAAAATATCTGTTTTTATTTTAAATCTTATGCAAATCAAGTTTAAAATTTAAGAAAAAAAACGCTGTTTTATCAAGGTAGTTTCTAAAATCATGTCGGAACAGTAAATTTTTTGTAGAGTAAAAGTTTTTATACATTTACATTATTTTATACATTATACATCCATATTGAACTTTATTGATCTCATGCAATTCCAAGCGTTTTCAAATTTACCGTAAATTATGTACTTACCATAAAATTTCTCTACTTAACAAATAATACAAGTGAAGTATATTGTTTTTTATCTTTACAGCTCTCTACTTTGACGTGTTAAATGCATTCTCTGTCAATTTCGCTCAGCAATGAACTGAAAAAAAAGTGCTGAAACCGCACGAAATCTTTCTTTTTATGTAGCAAACTTTATTTGAGAGTATTTTGGTTATGTTTTCTTGAGATTTGTATATCAAAATATATCAAAATTTCAAAAATTGTTTAAAAATTTGCGTTTTTGAGTGAACATACTCACGCATCCTCACTTCAACTGACCGCATACCTTTTTTTCTTGTAAATATATTTTCTCCAAGATGCCACGTTTGCCAGAGCAAAAGAATTCGACGTTGGAAATCACACCTCATACTAGGTTTGTATATTTTTATGTTACTTTTTTAGTTTCTTTTAATTCACCTCGGATTTCTCAAATGTGCTTGTATGTACATCTTTTCGTACATTGTTTTGAGTTATTAAAAAATATACACGGCATTCCAAAAAGAAAAAGCGAAACAAATGTTGAATTAAGTGTCATAATGGATTATCCAATATTTGAATTTTACGTTCTGGAAAACCAACTATGTGGTCGTTTTAAACTTTACCTTCTGTTAAACTTGATTTTTCAATTCTCACTTCAATTTATATGAAATGGTAAAAATTCTACAAAACTTCCTTAGCTGTCTCCTGCTGAGCAACAAGATAACACAATGAAATTTATCTTTATCAATCCATAAGCCATGAGTTTATATTGGATTAAAAGGTTTTAATTTTAAGAACTGAATGAGTAATCTACCCACTTCACGCACACCTATTCTGGTTCCAAATGAATTTAGAAAAAAATCTTAAGAGGAAACTTCTCCAAGCTGAAGTGTTTGTAAAATTTTATTTACTTAGTACTGACCAAGATGTTCATAAGTACTTATTTCTTTTGCGATTTTCATTTCATAGTGAGTAATCTCTACCGTTATAAGTCAAATTATCTTCGCATTTAGGTTGCAGATCCCGTTTTGCAACTTCCGAACGGTCTAGAAGATAAAACTTACTTTTTTTGTAAAATCGAAAAGTTTTTCTGATTTAAGAAGTTTTTAATTTTGCCAAGCAGAAATTGCAAGTGATTATATTTTTCTCTTCGTCTACTCTTGCACATTGATCACGAGCCATTTTTGGCACCCACTGCATCGAATCCAGTCCTCTTTTTTTTGAAGAGTGAATGATTTTCAACAAAAATATATTTCAAAAAAATTCTTTCTATCGCTTTTGTTTTTGATCACTGTCTTTTGTTAAATATCATTCAATTATTCATAAGAGGTAAAATGATTTCGGGATCGTTTTACCCCAAGAGCAATAAGAACAGAACATTTTAAAGTAATTCAATAAAACAGCACAGGGATAATTTTGAAATTTTAATTCGAAATTAAAATACACTTGATTAAAAATGCTTTACTTTAGGTCAAACCAAGGAAAAACACAAATATCGCTATAATTTTGAATATCCACCGAACTGCTTGTCTGCATTATCCGCAGGTTCAGCAACATATTTAATTATTTCATTGATAGATGGAACTAAGGGCAGTTTGGGAATCAAAGGAAATCATTTGACCTCAAAGGATCATTTTACCCCAGTCTCCTCTACCTCTGGAAATATGTCAGCAACTTTCACATCTAGTTGTAAGAATTGAATGAAATGAAGAAGTTGTCTAAAAATTAAACAAAAATTAGAAAATTAGACTATAAGGGCGGTTTACACAACAATTTAATTATGTTAATGTAGCAACTGATTTGACGATTGGCGAAAAAATGATCACATGTCACTTTAACATGATGTCAAGTATTTAATCGAAATTAAAGATTTACCTCAACTTTTGTAAACCGGCCCTGTTTTGTTAGCAGAAAGTCTAGGAATTTTAACACGATAACTTCCTTTTGAGTCAGTTTTTATCAATCTAGAAACTAAAAGTTTACATTCTATTCTGAGATTAAAAAGTTTCTTTTTGACAATTTTGAGATATTTCTGAGTAGTCTATCCACTTTAAGCATATCTTGGTCCTAAAATGAATCCATAAAAGCATCTTAAGAGGAGAACTTTTCGTCCGATATTTTAGCTGAAGTGTTTGTTCAAATTTTATCTCTAAAAACAAGCTAAAATTACCGGTACCATCCGATTAGTCGAGATCATGATGTTTGTCAAAAAAGTACTAATTTCTCTAGCGATTTTCGCTCAGATTTATTTCTTAGTGAGTTTTCTGTCTTTGCACAAGTTAAATGTATAATCAAATTTAGGCAGCAGATCCCGTTGTTCAACTTCCAAACGGTCTCATCAGTGGTCGTGAAGACAAAACTCTGGAAGACAAAACCTTTTACGCCTTTCATGGTATACCATATGCAGCTCCTCCAGTAGAAAACTTACGGTTTCAGGTGAAATAGGATTCGTACATTTTGAAGTTTGTTAGAATTTCGTTTTTAGCCACCTCAACCAGCTCTAGACTGGGATGGCACTCGTGATGCTACTCAAATGAGTACTACGTGTTTCCAAACGTCATCTAATAATGATAATGCTGCAGAAGATTGCTTGTTTATTAACGTGTTCACGCCACAAGTAATAAATATTTTATTAAAAAGTGTTAAAAAATGTATGGAATTATTGTAGCTGCCAAGCGAAGACGAGAATTTGTCTTTACCTGTGATGCTATGGATCCATGGGGGCGGTTTTGTTGATGGAAGTGGAATGGGTTGGGGTCCTGATCTATTCATCAATAACGATGTCATTTTTGCCTCCATTAATTACAGAGTGGGAATTTTTGGTAATAAACACGAACTACCATCAAGTAATTCTCTAATTTTATATTTTAGGTTTTCTGTCAACTCAAGATGAAGTTATTCCTGGAAATAACGGTCTTAAGGATCAACAATTTGCCATCCAATGGACCCACGACAACATCCATCTCTTTGGAGGAAATCCAGATCAAATTACCATTTTTGGCGAAAGTGCAGGATCAGCCTCTGTTGCTTATCAATTGCTAAATCATAAAAATGACGGTTTGTTTCAATCCGCCATTTTGGAAAGTGGTTCATTTTTGAGTTTTTGAGTGGGCGTTCCAGAGAAATGCAAGAGAAATAGCTTTTACCACAGCATCTTTCTTAAATTCAACTTTCGAGAACAGCGACGATTCACAAGCTTTGTTAGATTTTTTGATTTCTCAAGATGCGACGGATATCGATGGTGCTGTAAAAAAGTACTATAGCATGGTAAAAAATCACGTTCTTATCTTTGGATTTTTAAACATCTCTTGGTACCTAATTTGATTAGGAATCCGGACCCCAGGACGTTGAGATTTCACAAGGATTTTATTTTTCTCCAGTTGTGGAAGCTAAAAATGCCGATGCTTTTTTAACGAAAAAAATGTTTGGATTGGTACAAGCTGGAAACGTTGTAAAAGTACCAATTCTTATCGGACTCATGTCTGAGGAAAATTTGGTGTTTAATTCGGGTTGGTAAACTATTTTCATAAGACTGAAAAAAATTCTCTCATTCTTTTTTAGATCCGAACGGATTTCATGATCTCATGTCAATTTACGATGAGCACCTAGACTGGATAGTACCAAATGACATGGGAATAACAGATGATACCAAAAGAATTGAAATGGGAGAATCAATTCGCGAGTTGTACACTCGAGGTGAACCTCTAGCTGACCATTTGGGCGACGCAATGAGAGTAAAACTTCCAACTTTTTATTCCAAAATATGTTAGGTTTTTTCAGTACTGCAGCGACACCTCTTTCACTCGATCCGTAATCAAACATGCTGAATTTTTCTCTACAGTTGCAGAGACTTATTTCTTCATTTTTTCCTACGATGGTGAGATGGGTAATGTTAACATTCATTACGATGGCGCCGAATCAGTGGGTCATGGTGAAGAACTTGGCTACCTTTTCTGCGGCGGTAATGGTTGCGATGACAGCGGATTTCCAGAAAGCGATAGACTTACAAGGAAACGTATGATCAAACATTGGACAGATTTTGCAAAAACCAAGTTTGTAGCAACAATTTTATGGTAAACAAAAAATGCAATTAATCTTATTATTTTAGAAATCCCACTCCGAAGACCTCGGATTTGTTACAAAATATTACTTGGCCACTGTTTGACGGCGTCGATTATTTGTACCTTAATATTAATGAGGACTTGGAAATTAAAAATCATCCAAAGCAAGAAACCTACGATGGATGGAATAAACTTTATGCCAGCTTGGACAACGACGATTTTGATACATATTAAAGATTAACAAAAATATTGACTAGTCAGGATAACGATTAAAAAATAAAGCATGAAAAAATTGCTTTCCTTATTGTAATTAAAAAAATGTTTATACAATTATGCAAGTATATTCTGGAAAATTAATAACAGTTTTGAAAGAAGTTTTTTCGTGATCCAGGAGATATGTACGCTAGTTTTCCTACGACCCTCCATTATTTAGATAAATCTATAAGTTCCAACAATTCTACAATTTATAATTTGATTCCAAATCCTTTTTCTTTATTTTGGAGCAAAACACAACGTAGCAATTAAGTTTTTTTTATTATCAATCTATGCAAGGATAATGAGTTCAAGAAGCATTAAAAATCTATCAAGTTCAAGGATTTCGAATAGTTTTATTGGTGTCCTGACCAGGATTTCAAATAATCAAACTTTGGCATCGTCAAAAGAAAGATTCTTAGATTTTTACAGTTCCTACTTAATAATAATAATAATAATAATTAAACATATGCACTTTTTTGTTGCGATTTACGATAAACGTACTGCATCATTACTCCATCATTAGAGAAATAAAATTGTAAATATATAGGTAATATGCAGCTTCCGTAGAAAAAAAACCGTAATTTCAGAATATTTTAAAAATTGACCTCTAAATATTGCTATAAATTAGCTATATTTCTTTTGATTTTGTCTCGTCCGTTCTCATAGTTTCATATTTTTTAAAATCTCTTCAGTTTAAGAGTTTTTTATGATCCTTTTTTATTTATGTTATCTAGGGATGTAAAAGGTAAAAAAAAATCGCGATGCAAAGCGTCGTTGTCGCCAACGTATTAAAATAAAAAAAGGCTGCGAAAAGAAGCTCAAAGAATAAAAAAGTACCTAATATTTGCTTCTAAATGTCTCCAGTCTTTGGGCAAAGCTGTGAAATATGTTTTTGAAGTGGGCGCAGAAAAAAATTGGAACGACTGGAAATAATATTTATCAATAAGTACAATGATCTGAAAAATAGGTAGAAATAGGTTGAATTAATTAAAAATTCAGGAAAACTTTAACTTGTAAAAACCAAACAAATTTTGTACAGAATCTGTTAAGTTTAATAATTGTTCTGGTTTTGAAAAAGTTTGTTGAAGAAAATAAGTTTTTTTTTGTTCCATCCGTTATGCAAAGTAATAATTATAAGACTTATAAGACCAAAAGTTTTAAAACGATTTTTCAGTAGCATATTAACAAATATTAAATAAAACATTGTGTCAAATAATTGCTGAATTCTAGTCTTCATTTTTATAAATAATTCTTAAAAGTCTTTGCAGAAAATAAAAGATATGAATGGAAGAGTAGGCGACGAAACTGAAAGATTGATTGAGCACTCTTTAAGACACTTGTTTTATTTGATACGTTACAGGTTTCTTTACATCTCTTTAGTGATTAAGCAATTGAAACTCAAAGAGCAACTGTGACGGAACTAACCCATCCGTGTTAAAAATTAGCGGATGTAACAATTAAATGTGTGTACCTATAATTTTAGTTGTAATTCATGCAACATATTATTACTGGTACCATTAGTGAAAGTAGATGGTAAAATTTCCATGACACTTCCTAAATCCAAATCGTAACAGCACCAACTAAAATGCTCTAATTAGGTGAATTGTAAAAAAGTGACCTCTAAATATTTAGGTACGTACTTATATAAACTGTTTTTTCCTAGTACCATCATTGTAGTTTTACACAAAAATGTTGTTTTTCCATCTTACTGTTTTCCTTTTTACTTCATTGTTTAGTGATGGTAAAACAGAAGTAAGTTTTTTTACTTATTAAAACATTTCAAATTACAATGGCAAAAAATAGGTGGAAGATCCTGTTGTTCATCTTCCAAATGGAATTATCCGCGGCCGCAAAGCCACAACTTTAGAAGATAAAAGTTTTTATGCTTTTTATGGTATACCGTACGCTGCTCCTCCTCTTGGAAACTTACGATTCCAGGTCAAATAAAATTTGTTTTTTGCAATTAGTTAAATTTAAATTTTTAGGCACCTCAACCGGCTCTAGACTGGGATGGAATTCGTGATGGTACACAAATAAAAACCACATGTTTCCAGATTCTTATCAATGATGATACTGAATCAGAGGATTGTCTTTTTATTAACGTGTTTACACCTCAAGTAAAAAATGTTTAATTAAAAATAAGAAATTTCCAGAATTTTTGTAGTTACCAAGTGAAGATAAGAATGTGTCTCTTCCTGTAATGCTGTATATCCACGGTGGTGGTTTTATCTTCGGTAATGGAATGTTGTGGCCTCCTGATCTTTTCATAAACAACGATGTTGTTTTTGCCTCCATTAATTACAGAGTTGGAATATTTGGTAATGAAAACTGAGGTGAATTACGTCTATATTGTAAATGTAGGTTTTCTGTCAACTCAAGACGAAGTCATTCCTGGAAATAACGGTCTTAAAGATCAACAGTTTGCTATACAATGGGCGCACAACCACATTCATCTTTTTGGAGGAAACCCAGATCAAATTACCATTTTTGGTAACAGTGCTGGATCAGCGTCTGTGGCTTATCAAATGCTAAATCATAAAAATGACGGTTTGTTTCAATCCGCAATTTTACAAAGTGGTTCATTTTTGAGTCCGTGGGCGTTCCAGAGAAGAGCAAGAGAAATAGCCTTTTCAACAGGATCTTTGTTGAATTCAACTTTTCAAAACAGTGACGATTCTCAAGCTTTATTGGACTTTCTAATGACTTTAGATGCGAGGGATATTGACGTTACTACAGATAAATTTCACGCCATGGTACATATTTATCTCATATTGGGTAAAATATTTCACTTTTTGATAGGCGACAGCACCTCAAAACGTCGAGGTTTTACAAGGATATTATTTTTCCCCAGTTGTGGAGGTTGAGAATCCAAATGCTTTTATGACCAAGAAAATGTACGATTTGCTTGAAACTGGAGATGTCATAAAAGTACCAATTCTCATCGGAATCACGTCTGAAGAAGATTTGATGTTTAATCCAGGTTGCTAACTAATTTAAATTTTGTTTTATTTGTACTTTTTTTTAGATCCAAACGCTTTTCATAAGATCTTGTCAATATATGATGAGCACCTAGACTATTTAGTACCAAATGACATGGGAATTACAGATGAAACTGAAAGAACTGCAATGGGAGAGTCAATTCGTGACTTGTACACTGGAGGTGAACCACTGGCGGATCATTTAGGCGATGCAATAAGAGTAATAATAGACCCAACCAACCATTGAATCAATAAATGTGATTGTTTTTCAGTACTGCAGCGACACCTCTTTCACCAGATCGGTAATCAAACACGCCGAAATATTTTCGAAATTTGCTGATACATATTTCTACATGTTCTCTTACGATGGTGAGATTGTTGGTTTTAATATTCACTACGATGGTGCCGAAGCAGTCACCCATTGTGAAGAACTTAAGTACCTTTTCTGTAGTGGTGCAAGGTGTGATGACAGCTCATTTCCAGAGAACGATGGAGTTACGAGGAAACGTTTGATCAAACTTTGGACGGATTTTGCCAAATTCAAGTAAATGCTAGTGCTTGGTGTTCAAAATAGAAATCTGGTGCTGTTGTTTTAGGAATCCCACTCCAGAGACATCGGAGTTGTTACAAAATGTTACTTGGCCAGTGGTGTCAACGGACGATGGTGATTTTTTGTACCTTGACATCAACGAGAATTTGGAAATTAGAAATCATCCAAAACAAGAAACGTACGAAGGATGGAATAGACTTTATGATAGCTTAGGTCACAAAAATTTTGATACTTATTAGAAATTGATGCATATGACTGTCACACTGCCACAAAATCAAAATCCTAAAATTCAAGAAATCTACTGAATTCAAATTCAATTTTATTCGATTTTTGGATTTTTAGATCCATTATATTTTTCAAAATGTTTTATTTGCACGTGGGAAATGTGAAGTCTTTACATTATTAGGGGGTTAAAATAAAATAAAAAACGAAAAATGTTGACGGTTTTTTATTTTAGAACTTAAAATACCTAATGAAAAAATTCTTATAAAGGGTAATGATTAAAAGGCGCCCATGTCTTTTCTGTGAAACCTTTTTAGAAATCAAAACAAAATTATCTGAATCTACTCCTTTTTAAATTACGGATTTTTTTTTCAAAGAAAAAATTGACAATGTTGTTCAATACTTTCTAATAAAATTTTACATTCGGCAACTAAGCAACTAATACTAATTGTAAGAGCTTTACAATGTTACAACACTGAAATTTTTTTTACAAAGCCAAGAAATGGTACATTTAAAAGTTTAACCTAGCTACCTACGCTAGCGGTATAAAAATTTTAATCCACAAGCTAAATAAAAATTTTATTTTGCTGTTTTGAAACCATGGTTATGATAACGCCTTGCTGCTTTTTCCATCCAAGAAACTTTTGATACGCTTTTTAAAAGCATCTCGACTCTTTAATGGAAGCAAGTTTTCCATTATTTCTTCGGAATCTTGCATGATTTTTGAACTTTTTGATGAATTTTTGACAATTTTTAGCTTCTTTAAAACAAACAAACATCATCGCCAGAGTCACTCCACATGCACACCTGATATTGTAGACGAATTTTTTCGTTCATAAAATTTTTATTTGGTAGCGGTCAAAATTGAATAAAAGTTTGTATTACACGCGCGCCTAAAATGCGTTTTAAAGTGACTGCTTGTTAAACATTCATTTTAGACGCTTGTATAATAAATAACTATTAATAATTTAAACTTGAGTCGGCTATTCAGAACACGAATTATAATAAAGTGTTTATTATCATGTTAAAATTCGCTTTGTTCATGCCACGTGACCAACAAAAGTTGGAATGCTTCAAGATTTTCAGTAAAAATGGGCATAAAGTTACACTTTCTCTAGTCATCTAGATAAATTTTCTCAGAATCTAGGATTCTAAAAGTGAGGAAAGAATGGTATCAGGGTAGATGGGATCGTCACTTAATGGCAGATTACTGCTGATCTTTGAAAACACATTGATTCCAAAAAAATATTATAGACGCGCTTATTAAATGCGTTTTAATAAAGTTTAACCTAAAGTTTTATATATTTTTTTTTCTTTTTCAACTTCTATGTACATGAATTAACCACTCAAACGAAACAATTTGTAATAATTTCCAAAAAAAAAGATATTTAAGAATATACTTGTTATTTCTTTCTCAATTTTAGCATTTTTTAGTAAAATATAAAAATCAAGATTGAAAAAAATCAGAGCCAATCTTCCAAACCATTCATAGTTTCGTCAATTGTTGGCATAGAAATATTCGAAACCACTCTTACATCAAGGCAACAAAATTGTTGACTAGTGTAATCCATGTTTTCAATTTTTCGAGATATTATGGACTGAAATTAACGATTTTTGTGCAATTATATTACGTTCAAATGAACTAGTAACCTATAAAAAAACATTTTACGCAAAGGCATAGTGCAAAAAAATCGGGGAAATTTTGTGAAAAATGGCTGAAAACTGTAAACAAAATTTTGTAATTTACAATGTCGATCAATGTGGCATCGTTCACATGAAACCATAGTTGCATTTCTCGTTGACTAACGCCAACAGCAGCAACGTTACTACGGCTTTCAATACTGGAAATTTTATTTATTGGTTCAGCAATTTTTTTGGTTCTACTGCGAAAACAGAGAGTGTAGATTTTTTTTAACAATTTTTTGGTATTCTGGGAACCACCCAATTACTCACTTTGAAGGTGATGCCCCACTTTCCGGACAGCCTGTATGTATAGTATTTATTTAAATTGAAAGTGTTAATAATTAGAAATGTTTTAACATCTAGATAATAAAATAATACTTACAAAATTATAATATTTGTCGGGAACTTCACATAGATCCCTCGTCGCTGCATTTATTAAAAATTCCTACAAAGCTTGGGAGTCATCACTGTCTTCAAAAGTTGAAATTAAATAAGACGCTGTCTTGAAAGCTACTTCTCCTGGTCGTCTCTGAAAAGTCCATGGACTCAAGAAAGAACCACTTTCTAAAATAGCAGCTTGGAATAATTCTGAAATAGTAAGTTAGATCAAATTTTACTAATTAGGCAAAACCAACCGTTGTTCTTCTGATTGAGCAGTTGATAAACACAAGAAGCCGATCCTGCACTATCAAATTTACGTTTTTTCGCCAATTTTTTATTACTTGAGGAGGAGTAAAGACTTTGACGAAGAGGCAATCTTCAAATTTACTCTCGTTGTGATTTGATTTTTGAAAACAAATATTGTAAAATGTGTATAAGCGTAAAATGTCTTGTTTTCTAAAGTTATCTCTTTGCGTCCACGGATGAGGCCGTTTGGTAGTTGAATAATTGGATCTGCTAACTAAATTTAAGGAATTACTAGAATCGTTACAAGAATCACAAGATGTACTTTTTTATTAAATTTTTGTACAATTTTTTGTTTTAATAGGTATCCAAATATATAGGCCCAAATTCGTCATAAATATTAACCCACTCAGCATAAGTGTTGTCTTTGGGATGATTTCTAATCTCCAAATCTTCATCAATGTTGAGATAAAAGTAATCACCATCATCTGTCGATACTACCGGCCACGTGACATTCTGAAGTAACTCTGAAGGTTCAGGTGTTGGGTTCCTAAGTCCACATCACAATAACCAATTTCAAATAAACATTTTGATACTTACTGATACTTGGCAAAATTCGTCCACAGCTTGATCATTCGTTGACTTGTAACCGCATCACTTTCTGGATATTGGCTGAAATCACATCCGTTTCCAGAACAGAACAGATAAGCAAGCTCTTCAGTGTGTGAAACCTTTTCTGCACCTTCGTAAGTAATGTTGCAATTGCCAAGTAAACCATCGTAGGAAAAAATGTAAAAATAGGTGTCTGCAATTTTGGAGAAGAATTCACCGTGTTTGATTACGGATCTCGTCAAAGAAGTGTCACTGAAGTACTTGAACAAAAATTATATAATTTATAAGGACAGTTTTAAATCACTCACTCTGATAGCGTCGCCTAAATGTTCAATAAATAATTCGCCTCCAGTGTACAAATTTCGAATTAAACGTCCTACTATGATAAGATCCTGCATTGCCGAAAGTTGCAGGTCTTTTGGTGCGAACCAGTCTAAGTGCGAATCATATAAAAGCATGGTCTCGTTTAGCTTATCTGGGTCTAAAATAATACATTATTAGTCTACAAAACTGTTTTCGAAAATGTCCTGTTAAACCTTGATTAACAGCTTCTTCAGAGGTTACCCCAATAAGAATTGGTACTTTAACCACATTCTCGGCTTCTAGAAGACCATACATCCTTTTGGTGATGAAAGCGTCCGGATTTTTTTCCTCTATCACCGGTGAAAAGAAATATCCTTCGGTCGCTTCAGTAGGAGTAGGATCATTGTTCTATAGATAATTGAAATTTGATACTATTAATTTTTGAAAACTATACTAAAATGACTAGATATAGGTACTTACAATTTGATAATATTTATCGGCGGCTACAGATAAATCTTCCGCATCTACAGTTAGTAAATACTCCAACAAGGCCTGGGAATCATTATTGTGCTCAAAAGTAGAATTTATGTAAGATGTGGTCGTGAAGGCTATTGTTCTGGCGTTCCTCTGGAAAGCCCATGGACTCAGAAAAGAACCACTTTCTAAGATCGCTCCTTGAAACAGACCTGACACGAATTTTAGTTAAATGAAAATAGCTTATTCAAGTAAGCAAACCAGTGTTCTTTTGATTGAGCAATTGATAAGCACAAGAAGCCGATCCTGCACTTTGACCAAAAATTGTGATTTTGTCCGGATCTCCTCCAAAAAGATGAATGTTGGTGTGTATCCATTGAATTGCAAGCTGTTGATCTTTAAGACCGTTATTTCCAGGAATTACCGCATCCTGAGTAGAAAGAAAACCTGCAATTTTGTTGGTTATTTGAGCAGTCTGAAAACAACACTAACGTTTTTTTCACCCCACATTTAAATATTCTAATTCGACAACATTAAATTACGTGTTGTTTGGTTTTAAATCAGGCAAAAACTTTGAGTCATAAACTGTACTGATAAGATTTTACACAAAATTGTAAAAATCAGTAATTTTCTTGTCTTTGTAAATTATGTTCGGTTCAGCAAAATGCGTTTAAAATGCTTTCACAATATTATAAGGCGAAAAAACTACTCTTTTTGAAGAATTATTAACATATATTTTATTTTGACCTATTGTTAGTTTTGTGCAATTAAGCATAAACAGGAATCTGAATGTTTATTTTAGTTTTATAGGAAATGAAAACATTTTGAACGTTAGTGTATTTCTCTTACCGAATATTCCCAATCTGTAATTAACCGAGGCTAAAATAACATCATTGTTGATAAAAAGATCAGGACCAGCATCCATTCCTGACCCCCCAACAAAGCCACCGCCATGAATCCATAACATTACAGGTAAAGAAACATTGTTATCTTCACTCGGCAACTAAAAGAAATCTCTTAATTGTTTCACTCTTTCTGACATATTGATGGTTTTATACTTGTGGAGTTGCTACGTTAATGAAGAGACAGTCTTCAGATTCGTTTTTATTGTGAGGTGTTCTCTGATAACACATCGTATCCATTTTGGTACCATCGCGAGTTCCATCCCAATCCAATGCTGGTTGAGGTGCCTTAAATCGTAATTTTCCAACTGGAGGAGCTGCGTATGGTATGCCATGAAAAGCGTAAAACGTCTTGTTTTCTAACGTTACATCTTTACGTCCACTGATTAAACCAGTTGGTAGTTGGACAATTGGGTCGGCTGACTAAATTTATCAAATTGAAAAAAATATTATGTAACTATTTAAAATCTACCAATGTGTGGATTTGGGCTAAAAGCGCAGCACATTGAAGCAACTTTAAAAACATTTTGAGTACTTATCGAACAGATACTAAATGGTTTGATTTTAAGACCTACGAGTTATCATTCAAGTGTCTCATTGTATGTAAAATTATTTTGACACCGTAAACGGTAAATTTGATAACACATACTCCTATGGTAACTAAAAGACGAATGTTTAAAAGATATAAACAACTTTGTAAAAACTTTTTCATATTTTGTTCAACTATAATGTTCCATGGAAAGGAAGCTAACATCCATGAAAGCACCGGACGATAGAAAAAAAAAAGTAAGAAAACAATATAGAAAGACTGAAGGGTTTAAAGCACATAAGGAAAGAAGAATAAAAATCGAAAAAAACTGAAAATTCTGGATGTGGAAAATTGGAAGAATTTCAAAATTTTGTTTTTTGCTATAATAATTATAAAAAAATTAGAACAATTAAAGCATCTATTTGATTAATTAACATTAATTTAAAAAACTAGAGAATCTAAAGGACTAAAAAAAAATCTACAGCATCCAGAAACTCTAAGAAATATCCTTTTTTTGGACAGCTATTGTTTTATGTTATCTTAGAAAGTATCCAGTTCCTCGTGCACAAATTCGTCATCAAGTTGAATCCACTCAGCACAAGTGTTTTTTTTTTGGATGATTTTTAATCTCCAAATCTTCATCAATGTTGAGATAAAAGTAATCTCCATCATCTATCGATACGGTCGGCCAAGTAATATTCTAAAGTAACTCCGATGGTTGAGTGAGGTGTTGGATTCCTAAATCGGCATCGAAATAACTCATTTCAGACAAATGTTGTAACTTTCAGTTCTATAATGCAATTTCCTAGGTGAACCAATTTTGTCAATTTTGATCTTATATGCATAATATAGCAATGAGTCACTCCGTATATTTATTTATATTTATAATCTATTCTGAGAAGGCTGGCGGTGGGCATAGGCGTCGCTGGTAGAAAATACCTCCGGCTTAAGAGGAGTCTTCACCCATTTTTCTTATGGGAGATCCAATGTGAATTGACGTGTAAATAACTTCTTTAGTAAAAAAGATATCAACTTATGTTTTCGAGTATAGATTTGTTACTCTTATTACTAAAAGACTGTTTTTTTCATTTTTTAAAAAGACTTTGGAATTTTCTTTAAATTGAAATTATTTGATGGACAATTAAACAGTTTTCCATTTCACACTATGTTTGTCGTTATTTTATTATTTTGAAAAAAAGCTAATGCTATATTATACTCTTATTGGCATTAAAGTAATAATTATAAGTTTTGATTGCACTTTTACCACTATATCATAAGTAAAAGAGAGTAAACTGTAAATAAAACATCAAACTTGTGTTAATTGTTTAGACTTCACTTAATACGGCGCCACTGCCACAGCTAAAAGCGAGAAACAGGTGATTTGTGCGTCTGCGCTTTATGAAATTTGTTGGTGCGCATCCGTTTGTTTAGCTACATTGATGTAGATGGCAATACTGACTAAAAATTATACTCCTACTCACAATCTCAAGGTATTTATCGGAGACTGCAGATAAATCTTTCGCGTCTACCGTCAGTAAAAGTCTAACAAGGCCTGGGCACAGCATAGGAATACAATCAGTAGGGAAAGCTTACCGACATTCGGCAGCCGTTTTCATGAGTAGCATGGGTGATCCTTCAGCTTGGGTTGCGGAAAAATAAAATGTTCAAAAAGCGTAAAAAAGTAAAAATTTAATATTACCTAATAAGTATTTTAATCATACCTATCCCGAGGGCTAACTAACCCCCGATATTTCATTATTTATGGTGTTTTAATGTAATTAAAAAGAAAAATGCAAATTAATAGTTGACAAAGTGCGATTGTTTCGTACTTGCGAGAAATCATCTCTAATTCTTTTTATTTTTACTAATTTTATTCGCTGCCCTTATACGGTGTGACAAAAAATTCCAACATATTTTATTTGTATTCCCAAATCATACATGTTATACAAATAATTATTTACATACAGGTGTCCGAAAAGTGGTTTGCACAACAAGAAAAGAAAAAAAATCACACTGTTTTCGTAGTAGGACCAAAATAAAATTAGGAAAATGGCAACATTGCTAAATTGACGACACTACAAAGGTTTCTTCATCAAAGAAACCAATAATCACCACAAAAGATTGCGACTATCATTTTCATTCGGCTGAAAAAAATACCATTAGATATATTTGTGGTTTTATAATAAAAAAGTGTTTAACAATACATTTTTGCAAAACTTGCACGAAATATGCCAATGACTATCAAATTTTGGACGAAACAACAATTTATACGCACTTTAGAGCCTATTCAACCAAAAATATGGAAGTCTTTGGAAAATTATACATACCCAACAATATTTTTTTCTTATACAAATGTCAACTTGAAGATGATTTTTCAATAATTTTGAAAATATTGGAATTCAGAAAAATACGCTTGGAAAATTTGTTGCTATGTACAAAGAAGTTATTTTACTTCATCCATGTGAAAATTTTCCACATGAATATTTGTGAGTGTTATATAGCAGAATGCGGCTATTTTACACATTAAAGTTTATAAATGCAAATTTTAAATATACCAATTTAAAAGGTGAAAAAATTAATAGAAAAAAAATTTATATTCCAGCATTAATAAATGGATACAGTTAACATAAGCGATATTTTTGTATGTTTGTATATAACATCTATGTGTTTTAAGTATCACAATTTGTATAAAGTTCATGTTTTGTATTTGTAAATAGGACCACAATCATATTAAATTGTTTATACGGCGTTATTAATAATTTGATGATACTATTTATAAGTACCTATGTAAAGCTTTTGTGAGACATTGTGTAGTAGTAAAGTTGTAACAACTAGTTGTTTAACATTGTTGTATTATTTAAAATAGGAATTATATTGAATTACAATGTTTATAAGTTTTTTAATGCTGTTTGAGACCACTGAATTCTTCCAAATTATTAGGGCAGTTTTTAAATCTGAGAGTGCCATCTATGTGCGAATTATTAAAAGACCACAATTGGCGCAATTTTTTAAATCTAGGGTTGCCATCTGGCAGCAAATAGTCGAAGGACCACCAATACTTCGCTCAATTTGGTGGCTCAACATCAAAGGTGCCGACCAAAGCTTTCCCTACTGCTTATCTCTCTATGCTGTGGCCTGGGAATCATTGCTGTGTTCAAAAGAAGGATTTATGTAAGACGCAGTTTCTCCCGCCTTCTTTTGGAAACTCCATGGGCTCTAAAATAAACCACTTTCTAAGATCGCTCCTTGAAACAGACCAAACTCTGAACTTAGTTAAATGAAAATTGGTTATTTAAGCAAGCAAACCATTGTTCTTTTGGTTGAGCAATTGATAAGCACAAGAAACCGACCCCGCACTTTGACCAAAGACGTAAAACGTCTTGTTTTCTAAAGTTTTACCTTCGCGTTCACAAATGAGACCATTTGGAGTTGAACAATTGGATCTGATAACTTAATTTAAGAAAAGAAGAAAGAAAAAAGCATTACTTATTTAAAATCTACCAATGTATGGATGTGTGCTAAGAGCATAGCACATTGAAGCAATTTTAAGTACATTTTGGTTTTTACTGGATAATAAATTTCCAGTTATCAATCGAGTGTTTCAGTGTATGGTAAATCATTTGAATCAATCATTTAATATTAATAATACGATAGCTGAAGAGTTTAAAGAATCTAAGCAAGATACATGTGAGAGTTCCAAGGTATTGAAAAATTCTGAAAAGCAAAATATTTGTTTAAAGATAATAATAAGTTAATAGGAAAGTTTTGTTTGAAATAATAAAACCCAAAATGCCTGAATAAAGTAAATCGACCCTCAAATGGAAGCCGTTCTCAGTTATTTTTTCTCGAAAGGGTATAAAAATGCGCATACAAATTATTTTTACTAAATTTTTAGATAATAATTACATTGTATTACTACCGCTTTTTTTGTTTTAATAGGTATCCATTAACAAAGGTCCAAATTCTTCATAAATACGAACCCACCCAGCATAAGTGTCTTCCTTGGGATGGTTCTTAATCTCCAAGTCTTCATCAATGTTGAGATAAAAGTAATCATCATCATATGTCGATACTGCCGGCCACGTGACATTCTGAAGTAACTTTGAAGGTTCAGGTGTTGGGTTCCTAAATCCACACCAAAACAACTTATTTCAGATAACTAATATTAATACTTACTGATACTTGGCGAAATTAGTCCAGAGCTTGATCAATCGTTGACTTGTGACCGCGTCACCTTCCGGATATTTGCTGAAATCACATCCGTTTCCAGAACAAAACAGATAAGCAAGCTCTTCAGTGTGTGAAACCTTTTCTGCACCTTCGTAAGTAATGTTGCAATTGCCAAGTAAACCATCGTACGAAAAAATGTAAAAATAGGTATCTGCAAGTTTGGAGAAGAGTTCGCCATGTTTGATCACGGATCTAGTGAAAGCAGTATCACTAAAATACTGCAAACAAAAATTATAGAATCTTCAACAATCACAGTTTTTAGGTCACGTACTCTAATAGCGCTACCTAGATTTTCACTAAATAGTTCATTTCCAGTGTACAATTGTTGAATTAAACGTCCTACTATTACAAGATCATTTATTGCTGAAAGTTGCATATCTTTTGGTGCTAACGAGGTTACATGATCATAATTTGGTACAGCTTTCTTAAAACTTTCTGGATCTGCAAAGATACGAGTACATTAGAAACGATATCTTCACTAAACTTGTAATCTGACCTTGGTTAACAAATTCTTCAGAGGTAATTCCAATAAGAATCGGTACCCTTACCACATTTCCGGCTTCTAGAAGTCCATACATTCTTTTGGTAAGAAAGGCATCTGGATTTTTTTCCTCTATCACCGGAGCAAAAAGAAATCCTTGGGTAATTTCAGTTGGATAAGGATTATTGTACTACAATGTTAACAACAATATTAGTTCTAATCTTAGTGCAATAAAATAATAATTATAATATTAAAAATTATACTTACAATTTCAGCGTATTGATCGACCACTGTAGATAAATCTTTCGCATCCACAGTCAATAAAAATTCCAACAATGCCTGGGAATCATTGTTGTGTTCAAAACTTGAATTTAAGAAGAACGCAGTTCTAAAGGCAATTTGTCTGGCGTCCCTCTGGAAAGCCCATGGACTAAGAAAAGAACCACTTTCTAAGATCGCCCCTTGAAACAAACCTAATTCGGATTTTATTTTAAATGAAAATAACTTATTCGAGTAAGCAAACCGTTGTTTTTTTGGTTGAGCAGTTGATAAGCACAAGAAGCCGACCCTGCACTTTGTCCAAAAATGGTAATTCTGTTGGAATCTCCTCCAAAAAGATGAATATTGTCGTGTGTCCACTGAATTGCAAACTGTTGATCTTTAAGGCCGTTGTTTCCTGGAATTACCGTATCTTGAGTAGAAAGAAAGCCTGCAATTTCGTTAGTTATATTCAAAGAGTGCGAGGATGATTTCTGTTACCAAATATTCCTAATCTGTAATTTACAGAAACTAAAATAACATCATTGTTGATAAAAAGATCAGGACCAACATCCATTCCTGATCCCCCAACAAAGCCACCGCCATGTATCCATAACATCACAGGTAATGAGACGTTGTTGTCTTCACTTGGTAACTAAAACAATTTTCTTATATCCGCTTTCTTCTACTTAATTTTTTTATAGTTACTTGAGGAGTGGCTACATTGATGAAAAGACAGTCTTCTGATTCGTTTTCGTTGTGACCATTTCTCTGATAACATATGGTATCCATTTTGGTACCATCGCGAGTTCCTTCCCAATCGAGTGCTGGTTGCGGCGCCTTGAATCGCAATTCTCCAACTGGAGGAGCAGCATATGGTATTCCATAAAAAGCGAAATACGTTTTGTTTTCCAAAGTTACGTCTTCACGACCACTGATGAAACCATTTGGTAGCTGGACAGTTGGATCTGCCAGCTGAATTTAATAAGTTAGAGAAATGAATTATTTCGTGTGCATACTACCAAAAAATTAAACTGTCCCAGAAGCACAAAATAGGGAAGTAAGTTGAAATACATTTTGGTTGATACTAAATAAAATTCTGGAAAACTTCTATATAAAGTTCAAAAATTTTCGAGACATCATTCATCAAACTGTCGAAGGCTCAAGATTAAATCATTTGCTTATCGCATAGTGTTCCACTTAACAAATCAAAATGAGTGTCTATGAAACAAATTTAACCTTTTAAAAGATAAAAATATTGAGTTAACTTCCGTTTCATTGACTATAAAAATTTTGTCTATTTTTTGCGGTTTAAGAATTCTAAGAAAGGTTTTATACAATTTTATCCACTTTAATGTTCTAGGCAAAAACAAGATAAGCTGGAATTAAAAACAATTTCTTTGAAAACAACTCCAAACCTATTTTTGTACGATTTCTAGATTTAAAGTTTGTTCTAAATTTCTTAATGTTCGTTTTTTTTAATTCTTCTTCAGATTCTTAAAAATGTAGTAAATTATTTATAAATAAAATTTTTAATTTCAGATCTCACAATCTTTAAGATTTAAATTATTCCTATTACATTATTTTTTTGACCTTTTTTCCTTTTCTTCAAATTTTTTCCGATTTATTATATCTTCGACAATTTTAAAATTTTCTTTAGATTTTTTTAAGTTGGTCTTCAAATTTCAAACTTCGTATCTGAAGCAGTAATGATTTTGAATCTGCTTCATAATTGGAAATGAAGTAACGGAATCTATCCGTACAATTCTTTATCAATGATAATAATAAATTTTGTAATGATAAGATTATTATTTTATATTTTAACATTTTGAATGATGTAAGTACTTAAAACATGCATATTTTTAAAACGTATCAAAATCATCATAACCTAAACTATCATACAACTTGATCCACTCATCGTAGGTCTTCTGCTTTGGATGACTTTTAACTTCCAAGTCTTCATTTATATCCAGATAGAAGAAATCACCGTCATCGGTTGACACTGCGGGCCACGTCACGTTTTGAAGTAACTCTAAAGGTTCTGGTGTTGGATTCCTAAATGGTAATTGTCATTTCCAGTACTTATTTTTAATTTTTTACTGATATTTAGCGAAATCCGTCCACAGTTTAATCAGTCGTTGGCTGGTAACATGGTCACTTTCAGCGGTTCCCCAACAAAACAGATAAAAAATATCTTCAGAATGTGAAACTTTTTCAACGCCATCGTAAGGCGGATTATCACGGTTAGGAAGTTGACCATGATAAGAAAAAACGTAAAAATAAGTGCAATTTTAGAGAAAAGTTCACCGTGTCGGATTATCGATCTGGTGAAAGAGTTGTCACTGAAGAACTAAAATAAAAATTAAATTTTCGTCAGGAAGAAGAAGTTTGAAGTTGCTCACTCTAATAGCGTTTCCTAAATTATCAACAAATGGTTTGCCCCCGGTATATATTTTTCGAATTAAACGCCCCATTTCTGTAAGATTTTTCTCGTCTGTAATTTGCATGTCTTTGGGTACCAACCAGTCTAAGTGCGCGTCGTATTTTGGCATGATATCCATCATGATCTCTGGATCTGCAAAAACATTTTTTACATCATTATCTGTTAGACTAGAATGAAGAACCTTGGAAGCCGTATTCCTCAGATGTGGTACCGATTAAAAGTGGTACCTTGACAACGTTTCCAGCTTGTAAAAGTCCGTACATCTTCTTTGTGATAAACGCGTCGGGATTTTTTTCTTCAATTACGGGTCCATGGAAAAATCCTTTAATAACCTCATTATCGTACGGTTCATTATTCTGCAATACAAATCAGTTCTAACCTAACAACAGAAGAATTTACCATCTCGTAATGTTTATCTACAGCTTCAGCAAGATCGCTCGCATCTACAGTCATCAAAAAGTCCAACAAAGCCTGGGAGTCATCACAGTTTTTAAAAGTCGAATTCAAATAAGAAGCAGTTTTAAAAGCAATTTCTCTGGCGCGTCTCTGGTAAGCCCAAGGGCTCAAGAAGGAACCACTTTGCAAAATCGCCGCTCGGAACAAACCTGAAACTTCTTAGTTGCATGAATTGAAAAACAAACCGAAGACAGACCATTGTTGTTTCGGTTTAAGAGTTGGTAAGCGCAAGAAGCCGAACCTGCGCTCTGCCCAAAAATCGTAATTTTGTCCGGATCTCCTCCAAAGAGATTAATATTGTTGTGTGTCCACTTTATCGCAAACTGTTGGTCTTTCAACCCGTTGTTTCCAGGAATTACCTCATCCTGAGTTGAAATAAAACCTTAAAGCTCAGTTAAGAAAATTTCTACAAAAAGTTACTTTGTACCAAAAATTCCCAGTCTGTAGTTAATCGAAACTAAAATAACGTCGTTGTTCATAAAAAGGTCACCACCTGGATTTAGTCCTGAGCCTTGAAGAAATGCACCATCGTGAATGTACAGCATTACAGGTAAAGCTTCACCACTATCTGGTGGTAGCTGAAATAGTTACGTCAAATTTGTAGTTTTTGATCTTTTTTACCTGTGGAGTGTAGACATCAAGGTAGAGACAGTCTTCAGCCTCATTTTCACTATGAGTAAATCTTCCACGACGTCCACTTATTGCTGCTACCATCGCGTGTTCCATCCCAATCGAGGTGCCTAAAACTCATTGTTGAGAATTTAGAAAATATCTACTGTTCTCACCTTGAATCGTAACTCTTTGGTTGGGGGAGCGGCGTATGGTATTCCATGGAAAATGTAGTAAGTTTTGTTTTCCAAAGTTTTACCTTCACCTCCACGGATCAAACTATTGGGTAGTTCAACGGTGGGAGCTGCTAGCTATATTTAGTAAATTAGAGCGAACCAGTTAAAACAAGGACTTTACCAGAAAGTGAATTTGGGTTAAGAACGCGAAACTTTGAAGTAACTTTAAATACGTGATGTTTGCTACTATTTGTAAGTGCATAGTAAGATGGATCTCCTTTTGTCTAATTTTTTCCGGTTATCATTCAAGTACTAATATATTTAACAATAGACCCTTTGTATTGTATTGGTAATGATAGCATCTAAGTGAAATGAGAGCCAAATGAAAGTAAAGTTTTAATGATTTTATTGGTAAGGTGAATTGGGGCGAACGTAATTTAGACTAGTTGATAATTCTGTCTCTACTGAGTAGAATTATAAACCAATTTTAACTAAATTTATGTAATAATATCTTTGATATGTACAAAAGTTACTTAATTACTAATATGGTGCTTATATTTATATAAATCGAATTGGAAGAAAATAAATGTGGCTACAATTAGCCTCGTGCGGTCTTATCCTACGTTCGGACTTACCCCAAGTCACCTTACTTTAAAAGGCTTACGTATAATTTTACATAAATACTTAAAATTTTTGTATTATATAAGTTATTATAATGTTAAAATGCAAACTATTCTCAGTCCCTAAATATACACATACATATTTTTTAATTTTGCCTGGCGCATCCACCATATTATGTGCTTAATACATATTTTTTTAAGCGGACTCCCCCTTTTATAATATTGTTTTTATGTCAAAAAGGTTTTATTCAATATGTCATAGCCGATTCAAAGAAAGGTTTCTCTCAGTTTTGCTATTCCTTGAAAGTATTCGCGTATGTAAACAAATCTAGAACTCTTGGCAGCAAAATTATATACCAATTAATCAAAATCAAATACAAATCGAAATTATAACCCATATTTCTATTTTTCCCCTTATCTGGATGCATTTATGATCTTTGATCTCGACTTTGTTTTTGATTTTTTAATTTTGCTGATAGAAGTTTACAATTTTATACACTAGAGGACGCCACTGCGAATACTATTTTTAGGAACAGCTAAAAAACTCTTCTTCACTTCAGCGGATAAAAATGAAGTTGTTCAAGCTTGGTGTTTGGATTTACAAATTAGTAACCGATTCGAATACGTTTGAAAGGCAACACTTGTGTCCACCCTAAAAATCGTCTTTAATTTTAAAGATAAAATTTTGAAATTTTGCATACGCTTATAGTTGACAAAGCTCTAGATTTTGTTTTTTATCATGGTTTGTTTGGCGTCGCCAAGTATAATTTTTTAGCGATTCTTGAGTTTTTGCGGAAATATTCCCAAATTAAAATTTTTTTCAACATAACTGTGACACAAATATTTGAGTTTTTATTTTAAATCTAAATCAAATTGTGTTTAAAAGCGAAAAAAACGCTGTTTTATTAAGTTAGTTTTAAAAATTATGACAGCGCAGTGACAAACTACGTTTGCACCAAAATTTCACAAGTCACTTCATTCTTCTGTATGAAGGTCAATTTTGATTAACTTGAGCATGTTGCACTTTTTGGACATTAAAAATCGTTAATTAACATCGACAAAGCGACAATTTCACCAAGTAAGCTAACCAAAAGATAGATGTCATTTGTGACACAAGATGTTGACAGATGGGTGTAAACGTAGTTCCCAATGTTGACGTAATGATATTGGAAACAAACTTGATAAAACAGCATTTTTTCCTCAAATTTTAAATACAATTAGCATTAAATTGAAATATTTTTAACACATTCATACTGAAAAACAATTAAATTAGAGCTTGAATTTACAAACTCTCATAATTAGCTAAAAATTACATTTTTAGGGCGTCGCGCCGCCAAAACTATCAGTGATAAATAACAAATTTTTGCGTCGGCTTCTAGAGTTTTGTCAACTTTGAGTGTATGCAAAATTTTCTAAATTTTATCTTTAAAATTAAAGACGATTTTGAGGGTGGACACAAGTGTTGCCGGACTCTGTATACTTTTGCCTGCAGCTGTAAAAAAGAACTAATTTAGACAAAAGCATGAGTTAATTTAAACAAAATAATGAAGTTTATTACACATTTGTATTGATTTGTTATTACATAAGTTCTTCAAGTGTCTACAAATTCGAAGAAGAAAAAGAACCAACCAAGAAAAAGTCCTTTAAAAAAACAAGAATCAGCCAGAAATTAAGAGCATAAAGAACATAAAAAATAAAGGACGTTTTATTTGAAATAAAAAAGTTATTTTACTTTAAAGCAACTGGAAATTAACGCCTATTGTGGAAACAAAATTTGAATTTTTTGCTCACATTTTTACAGAAATTACAGATAAAATTAGTCAACAAAAAAATTGTACAGGTGAAGTAAAAAGTCATTTCTAAAATAAAACTTCAAAACTGAAGTCACGGATTTAAAGATATTTTTAAAAAATAGTTTTTGAATGTTTTATTTAACAATTTTTTTTTGAAAACTTGCAATGTTATGAAATTGCCAGCAGTGTTTTGAAAAGCCAATTTAATAAGCTTTTCAACGACACATAAAACTCAAAGATTTTAGTAGTTTCCACGATATTTTTGACAAAAAAATGATCTCATGCCTCGTAACTTAAAAATTATTACATCGATATTTTATTCTAATAGATCAATCTTTTATTGTTTAGAAGGTATAAGACAAAAAACAGACAAATTTTTGAAAAAATTAAAAAAAGGATAAGCATTATAAAATTTCTAGATTTTGCAAGTTAATTTTGAAAAGTGAATTTCCGAGTTCTGACCTGATGGAGCAAAACGGGCTTCGGATGCATAATCAGAAGGCAAAATTTGTTGACTAGTGTTGTTTATTGTGCAAACGAGATGTTGCAGAAGTTTTTAAATGAATACAATGAAGCCCACCTAAGCTCAACTCCGCTGCTTCAAGTTTATAAAACGACCTTATCCTGTGATCCTGACAAACAAAAATTGGATTTCTTCTGTAGGGATTTTAGGTTTGGGTGCTATTTTAAAGAGACAGGATTCCTTAAAATAGTAATATTTCAGACTAGTGCTACTGCTACCGGTCGCTAGAGGACGCGCGGATTGAGAAAATTTTAACGTAAAAAGGATATTATTTTGAAATTGTATACGACTGTATTCAAAAATTATAATAACATATTTTCTTCCCGATAAATCAAGATCTATCAGAACTAAATTTGTTGTTGCAGAAATCAAAAGTTTTTGACTAAACTGAGCGTAAGCGTCTTTCGATAGCAAACTTTCATATCATTGGAGCAAATTTTTTGGTAATAAAAATCAAACTGCCCACTTTCTTTCGCGTTTTTATTTTTTTTACTAGTTTGGTAAAACGTTCATTAACAAAACTGACAGGTCGTTATCCATCGAAGATTCCTCGATGTCACCCATCTGGTTTTTCACGTACTCGTAAGAAGCGAACATAGGTAGATTCCAAACGTCCCCATTGTTGTTTTAAGCGGTGATAACTGGACAATGGTAGTAGACGAGGGGCACTGCAATAATATTGACGCGATATGTGAAGTGGATAGAACGGAGTTCCACTGTTGGGCTCGGCCCCAGTCATTATTCCGGAGACGTCCCTATTGGTTCGTGTCGCCATGTTGACTACCATTGTTGGAATTGCTCCTGCAATATAAAATATTTCCATTGTCAATAAGCGTTTTGTGTCTTTGGAGGGGTTCGTGGTGTGAAAATTGGGGTTGTGGTAAATGGGGCGGATAAAAAGAAAATCAATAAGAACAGTTATAACGATAGCACAATGTAAAATTTCGACTATAATTAAGACGTTATTTTTAAGGTTTTACGACCATCTAATTTCCTCAAAAAAACCACTCTGAAAAATGTGTTGTGAGTACAAGTTAAAATGGGCGTTATAATTTGCGGTTAATAAGCAGTGTAAACAAAGATTAGAAGATGTCGTGAGCTCAGGCTTGATTTGTAGTCGCTAAATGAGTACACGTGTCGCCGTAAATACCCTCAGCTCCGGTGTCTTCAACATGATGAATGATTAGCCTCGGAAAAACTACAGACAAATTTTTAGGGCGTTCTTTGATAAAAACTGACGTGACGTAATTGATCGCACGTAATTTCGTGGCTTGGCATTTCGTAAAAAAAAACAGATGGGGAAAATCATTAAATTTGGACAAAATTTGCAATTTGCAATCGTTGTTCACTTTCTCATAGTTCTTTTTCACATTTTCTTTAATCACCATGCGCATACTATTAACATCGCTTGTTCTTTTTTCTTCGTTCTGTTGGAAACTATTTTGAAGACTTGATGACCTACACAGTCCAAAATGCCAAAAATATCCGATTAATTCAATGGGTTCAAAGGTTCTAAAAGATTCTGAAATTTTTGTTAATAACTGGTTTCTCTTTTATGATTTAAGCTAATGTAAAAATTACTTCTCTAAAGACAGATTTAAAATCTAGAAATATAAAAAAATAATTACAGAATTCAGAGAGTCCAGAAACTATAAATAATAAGCAGCTCAAACAACCTAAAAGTTTAGAGGGAATTTAATAATTTTTTTTTAATCTTTAGATCCCCAGAATTTGGCCGAAATCTTAAAAAAAATTACAAAGTTCTAAAAATAATCTTGAGAATTTTTAATGATCACAAGAAACCTCCAGATCTCACAGAATACTTTTGAATTTATGAGAATTTTATGAGACTTTTAATGAATTCAAAGAATCTCGAGAAATTTTTAAAAATATCTATAAATCTTCAGATCTTAAAGAATACTTTTGTATTCTTAAGAATCTCTGAGGATTTGTAACGAACTCAAAATCTCAAAATCACAAGAATATCAAATAATATTTTCTTACTTTATTTGGGTATGCAGGGTCCGGCAACACTAGTGTCCACCCCTAAACTTGTCTTTAATTTTAAAGATAAAATTTTGAAAAAATTTGCATACGCTCACAGTTGACAAAGCTCTAGAAACTGAAGGAAAAATTTGTTTTTTATGACTGATAGTTTTGGCGTCGCGACGCCTTAGAAATGTAATTTTTAGTTAATTGTGAGGGTTTGTGATATCAATTTAATTTAATTTAATTTAATTTTATTTTTTTTCAATATACTATCGCGGAATCAAAATTTCGAACATCACTTTTTGACATTGCAATGTAAATCAAGCTTTATTGTCATTGTGACTGACACACAAAGTAAATTTCTGACACTTGCTGAGTCTTTTATAAGTTTTAAGGTTATAAAGCCAAAGGACAGTTTACAATTTTTAAACGTCAATCAATTTGCTGTTCGAAATTTTGTTTCCGTTTGTTGTCATTTTAGATTCAATGCAAATTTTCTTCAAAATTTGAAAAAAAATGCTGTTTTATCAAGTTAGTTTCCAATTTCATTACGTCAAAATTGGGAGCTACGTTTACACGTTTGCTTTAGATTGTAACAAAAGTCTTACTTGGTGAAATTGTCACTTTGTCGATGTTAATTAACGATTTCTAATGTCCAAAAAGTGCAACATGCTCAAGTTAATCAAAATTGACCTTCATACAGGTGAATGAAGTGACTTGTGAAATTTTGGTGTAAACGTAGTTTGCCACTGCGCTGTCATAATTTGAAAACCAACTTAATAAAACGTTTTTTACGCAAATTTTAAACACAATTTGCATTAGATTAAAATCAAAACTCAGATATTTGTATCACAGTTATGTTGAAAAAAAATTGAATTCTTGAATGTTTTCGCAAAAACTCAAAAATCGCTAAAAATTATACTTCTTAGGCGTCGCGAAGCCAACCAAACCGTGAAAAAATATTTAGCGTCAGCTTGTAGAGCTTTGTCAACTATAAGCGTATGCAAATTTCTAAAATTTTATCTTTAAAATTAAAGACGATTTTGGGGGTGGACACAAGTGTTGCCAGACCCTGTATAAAACTCGCTTCATAGAACCTTGACAGCTCAAATCGTGGAACTACGTAGATCATAAGATCAATTTTCAATTACTTTTTCAGTTCGCGTACATTGAAGTTGTAAAAATGTTTTGAGGTTCTTAGATTTTTTATATACTTACATATTTAATTTTCCAAATGTGAGTTCACAAAGATTCCAGAATTTTTATGTTCTTGATTAGACCTTAAATTGATTGAATTGTAAACAGATTTCAAAATAACAATTTTAAAGAATTTAACAATGTTAAAAGTATAATGAATTCACAAAAGATTCAGGATATCAGCTCGCGCTAAAAGTATTGAAGAATCTAAGATTTTTAAAAGCTAAAAAGCATAAAATTCTGGATTCCAGTTGTCTAAATTTTAGAGTAAACAAAAAATAAAACAAAAAAAAATTATAAGAAAAATAAGTAGAAAACGAATAAAGAAACAGAAAATTACAAGGATGCATATGCACGATAAAGGATGACAATAGAAAATAATAATTTTGGTTTGGTTTAAAACGTATGGAGATTACATTTTATTAGCAAATAAAAATTATTAAAAAAATTGCAATAGGCACAATGTAAATTATATGCAATTCTGAAATGGGAAAAATTAAAGGAATCAAACAAAATTTCCCAAAATTACAATCATGAGAAAATGTGATAGAGGACGAAACGAAAAAAGTTCTATAAAGAAGCACAAACATAAATAAATGATTGGGAAAACAGTTCTGTTATTTCTATCTGTTATATTTAATTCCTAAATAAATTAAAGTACCGACGCTAATTTTGCCCTCCATAGCCTCAGTTTGTCTAGTTTTCATGAATAATTTAATTAAGCTTAAGTTTTACACCAAAAATCTGAAAATGTGAATATGGACAGTGCGATGTAACATTAACAAAGATCAATAAAATATGCGAGCTTGTTGGAAGAAATTTGCATTTGGAAAACTACATGGCATTTATTTTGTTTACGGAAGCTTCTGTTTATCCCTAATTGTGAGAGCCAAAATAATCTGAAATGGCTAGTTCAAAAGTACATTGTACAGGGTTTCTATAAAAGAATGTAACATCCTGTGTCCTCAAATAGTGAACAATTTTACACTGTCAAATTTTGAAGTTGAGTATTTTAATTAAAAATAACGCACGAAAGTAAATTGTTGAAAACATCAATTTCTGAGTTCAAATTGACAAAATTGGAAACAGGGTTCCATCCAGTTATATCAACTGTCAAATGTTAAAAGTTCCGTTCATCAAAAGACGGCAGATTTTGACTTGTTTTCAACGCTTCTACTATGTTTTAATCTTTTATAGAAACTCGGTACAACAAGCATGATAATAAACATTTGTACAATAGACAGACATTCTATGCGAGTTTTATACTATACTTTTTCTACTACTGCACATCTTTGTTTATTTGTTCAAAGGGTCTTTTTTTGTCAACTATTTGTGTGAGTCGTATAAACAATTACGCAAGTTATTTCAGAGTCAGTGAAACGTTAATAAAGTGGCGAGCTTAAAGTTGTGACAGTCGGATTATGCAATTTGAAGAAATACAGCAGGAAAATCAGAATTTAGCCCCGTTTCATCACCAATGGATTTGTTGTGGTCTAAAAATTCCAAGTATCAAGATATTAATTAATTTTCCACTACACATAATTCATTAGCATCATCGCCACCGTAAATGAAACTCGTAAGCCAAACACCTCTATTTTCGCATTGTAAAGGTTAAATATATCCCGCCCTCTGTGTTGTCATCTATCTCTCGTTTGGACTGACATGCACTAATTTAATTTTAGACGGGCATTTGCGTTGACGCATCGCAACTGTTGTTTTAAGGGTTCCCCACATACAATACACACATTCAGTCAAAATTAAAACTCACATATCGATTTCGAGAATTTTTTCATTTCGAAAAATGCAGGCTAAAACGGTAATTTATTCCTATTCGAAATTAAAGTTTACGCTTAGCTAAG
This sequence comes from Gnatocerus cornutus, assembly GCA_029298725.1. Taxonomy (NCBI): domain Eukaryota; kingdom Metazoa; phylum Arthropoda; class Insecta; order Coleoptera; family Tenebrionidae; genus Gnatocerus; species Gnatocerus cornutus. The sequence goes on from CM055510.1 coordinate 4,421,058, forward strand.
CGTTTATTGTTGGTTTATAACAGTTTCGAAAAAATTCGGTAATTACGTAATTTGGTGACAAACAGGATGAGGACTATTATTATAATAAGCGGAGAAACGGGACGGTAAATGTCGGGACGAAGTGAAACAATTTTCGCCGAAAACTGAGCCTGACAATGGCTGAAATAATAACCGAATTTAGATTTGAATATCAAATACCCGCATCATATATCTAACAATTCAATTTCCTGCAGGCTTTTGTCCTAGCGCTCGTCAGAGTTGAGTGGCATTCAAAGGATTAAGTAAATCCTGCATATTAATATAGGACGCATTTCGGCGCATATTGTTTTGTGGTTTCAAAACAATCGATCTTTATCCAGAAATTAGGGAAATTTTATGTAGTACAGAATTTCTCAGGAAACTTTTGAAATTTATGATTTTCTATATGTAAATAATATTGATTAGGTTAAATAATTTGTTAAACAATACTTTTGTGTTTACATTCACCTAAATTGGCCTTGTTCAATTCGTAGGTAAATGTTTTACTTACATTTTTAGGCTGCGTTTTTTAGTCTATTTTCTATAAATGTTCATTTTTGTTTTTTTAAATATTGCCATGTTCAGAATGATGATCATGACTTATAAATACAAAAACTGAAAATTTCAAAATTAAATTTAATTTGGATTATAAAAGATGGTGATTCATTTTGAATTTAAATTGAATTCTAGACATTTGCTATAGGAGACTCATTTACACACTTTTAATATTTGTATAATAGCTTCTAATATTATTTTAATTTTGGAGAATTCCTAATTTTCTAATGACAAAATGCTTTAGATTAATTTTGCTTTGATTTTTAATACGGTTTAACTGAAAATTTTCCACTCATGGGCATCTTTTTCACATCACCCTGTATATTACTTCGGGCTTATCTCGGTTTTGCAAATTTCACAGTTTAAGTAAAAAAAAATTTTGAAAATGGCCTATAAATTCATTCCTTAAATCTATTGATACCAAATTTTATGTTTATTTATTGGGTATATTGAATGAAATCTCGTTTATTTACAGAAGTTTGATGAAATTTCTTTTTTTACACGAAATTTTACGTGAAATACAAATCTGTTTATAACAAATTTCTATTGAAAACTTTTAAAAACTGCATTTCCGAAGATTTATAGGTGCAGGTGGCCCACCTAAGACTTTCGAGCACTTTGTTATTTGTAAACGGATTTTAATAAAATTTAAAATAAAAATGTTTAAATACGAAAGGCTTAATTTGACGTTAATTAAACTTATTCAACGTTAACAATGCAATTTTTGTCACTTTTTTGACGGGTAAATTTATTCAAAATGTTTACAATTACGTTAGGTAGAAAAATTATATCCACCTACTAAAAATTAACTGGATCTTTCTTGCCATTTAAGAGAATGAGTCAATTTTGCCGTTAAAAATTGGAATTTTCTTGAAACGATTAATAGTAAGATATCTTATTTGAAATAACAAATAAAAGCGTTGATTTTGTGCTCATCTACTGACCACATGACTAGCTTGAATTTCTACACATTCTAACAATTTCTGTGTCAATGCATTGATAACAAACCATAAGAAAGCCGAAACAAACTTCTGAGTAGGTTAAAACTAATCATTACTAGACAATACCCTTAAATGAAAAATAAGAAAAACGACAGATTGAAACTAATGTCAGGGATATCCAAAATTGACCTTAATTTCATAGTCGCAGATGATTTTATAATTTTTGATAATGTTGGCTTCGTTTTTGCTTTTTTTTCTTGAAAACTGGACCTGTTAGACGGTTGATTTTCAGCGAACGCCTGTTATTATTGCCCTTTTATAAAATAAGAGTACTTTTAAATGATTTAAGTTTAAATTAAGGCGAATAAAATTATCTTCTTTAAGAAAAGAATGTCGTTTGCAACGACAAATCAATCTTTACCTCTTTATCTTTATCTTTATCTTAGTTATCTTGGTTTTAAATTTTATTATCATGCTGTATAAATCTGGAACTATACGCAGAATAAATTGAAAGGTGCAGGTTTGTTATTATTTTTTTTGAATTTTAAATGATAAGAATCTGACCTGCTTTAGTTTGACAATTTCACTGTTTTATGAATTATTTTTCTGACTAAAAGGGTTCAAAAATTTAATTTTTAATTTTTTATTTCTTACTTCAAAAATAGATATTACTCGATTTACCTATATAGAATCAGTCCACTTATAAATTTGGAACTATAGGGTATAGATGGCTCAGGTTTTTTTTTAATCGTAAAAAATTGTTTTTAAAAATAAAACAAATTTGAATGAAATTTTATTATAGTTAAACATGAAACTTTAAAAAGACGCAAAATGAATTTTTAATCAAAGATATGAGATCATGCAAAAAGCCATCTCTCCCGGGTGCTATGGGTGAGTTGGCGCACTTGCAGAAGGTGTGATGGCGCAAGAGTTTCTGAACATATTAATGTTTTTTCTTACTGTGAATATGTTTTTCACACCTATTGCAAAATTCAGAATATAAGTTTCATGAAACCATAGTTGAAGTTCCTTGCCCATGTTCCCCCGGCTTATTATGCCGATTGCGTCCGATAACTGGTCGGAAAACCACTTTTCTCGAAAGAAATTGCTTCGTCTTTTGTATTTGGTAGGCATTTCACAGAAATTAATTTAAACGATTTAAATTGGGCCCCCAAAAAGATCGCGCCATCTTACCCAAATGGAGGAGATGGCGCATCATACCCCAAATTTATGAGTCTATGTTCAGCACAAATTTTAGGATAGAACAAACGTCTTACATTTACATCAAGGAAAAATCAAATATAATTTGAAATGTATGCGTTTTACACTGAGTTATAGACATTAAACGTCAAGAGTAATAAAATTTTGGAGGGCTCGCTTTTGAACTTACCAATATATTCTTGCACACACTTTCTCAATTAGCTAAAAAGAACAATTCTCTGTTGCTCAATGCATGAAAAAAGTTATAGGATCAAAATTACAACACTGCGCCAACTAACTCTGGTTTACCCTAGTCTAGGCAAAATAATCACGAACTCCGGAATAATTCGCATAAGGCTGATTTTTTGTGTGGACCTTCATTTTATTCTTTTAAACGAATTGTCAAAAGTCCTCACCAATAGGTGTGCTGCTAAAAAAGTTACGCGGTGGTAAACGTTAAAAAACAATTCTTTGCAAAAATTTTGTCATGGAAGATTCTAACAGCTAAAACTCCTATTATAAAAGTACTCTATCAAATTTGCAACAAAAAAAAACTTTATAATATTTTTCGTAGAACTAACCGTTTTCAAGATAAAGCAATTTTTTTAAAATTAATAATAAACTGTTTATTTTTCATAACATCATTAAAATAGAGATTTTTTTATAATTTATAATTCATCTAAAAAGTCTAATCCACGAGATTTTCTAGCATCGTATGAAATTAATCTTAATTTCTTCGTGTATATTCTTCATATACCTAATTTTTGAAGGTTGCGAAAGAAATAAAATGAATAAATGTATGTCTTCCTTGACATCTCACACTTAAGCTTTATTTTTATCAGATTTGGGCAAGATTAATCTCAGCAATTACCACATACTGTTAAAAAATTGATAAAAATTGGTGGTTTTGTAGATTTCGAACTCTTCTTTGCGAATCCAAGCCCGAAAACGGCGAGAATGAGCGAGAAATCGTTGTTTAGCATCAAAATAAGCATATTTTTCCAAGAATTTTGATAATTACGTGCAAATTTCTGCTGTTTTCTTGCAATTTAGCCGTTGAATCTTGATAAAAATTGGTAGTTTGGTAGATTTCGAGCTCTTCTTTGCAAATCTAAGCCAGAAAACGGCGAGAATCAGCGAGAAATCGTCGTTTAGCATCAAAATAAGCGGATTTCTCTAAGAATTTTGATGATTTCGTGCATATTTCAGCTGTTTTCTTGCAATTCAGTTGTTGAATCTTGATAAAAATTGGTGGTTTTGTAGATTTTGAGCTCTTCTTTGCGAATCCAAGCCAGAAAACGGCGAGAATGAGCGAGAAATCGTCATTTAGCATTAAAATAAGCATATTTTTCTAAGAATTTTGATGATTTCATGCAGATTTTAGCCGTTTTCTCGCGATTCAGCCGTTGAATCTTGATAAAAACTGATGGTTTTGCAGATTTCTAGCTCTTATTCTTTGCGAATCCAAGCCAGAAAACGGCGAAAATCAGCGAGAAATCGTCGTTTAGCATCGAAATAAGCGGATTTCTCTAAGAATTTTGACAATTTGGTTTTGTAGATTTCGAACTCTTCTTTGCATATCCGAGCCAGAAAACGGCGAAAATCAGCGAGAAATCGTCGTTTAGCATCGAAATAAGCGGATTTCTTTAAGGTGCAATTTTCCTAATAAGTATTTTTACCATTGGAATCACCAGTGACAAGACATTTGCAAAAATTTGTTTTTTCTAATTTACCACCGCGTAACTTTTTTAGCAGCACACCTATCGACTTGGACTTTTGACATTTTGTTTGGAATAATAAAGTGAACGTCCACACAAAAAATCAGCCTTATGAGAATCATTCCGATCTATTAATATTTTTGTGTCGATTTTGCCTGGACTATAGACTACTCTTTAGATTCATACACCAGAAGCAGATTTAACCTTTTCGAACTAAAAATTGAAATGATCTTTTATTTTTATTTCTAGAATCTGCGAAGGTCAAAACCCAGAATTTAAATCGAAATCAAATCAATCAATCGAAATGAAATTCAAATCTATTATTAAAATTTTCTTAGGAATTAGAATCTGAATTAGAAACAAATTATATTTCGTTGCCAAATTGCAAAAAGACTTTTCAAAATATTAAATTTAATCTAACCACTTCCAAATTTTGTCGTTTTTGACATACCTATGTACTGTGACTGAAATTAAGACACACAAAAGAATCATTCTAATTAAAATTTTATAAGATATCTAGAAAAGACTTCGCTCAGTTGAATTCGAATTGAAACACGATAACGTAACTCAAACTCTATCTTTGCTCCACGGGTAAATAAAAATAAAAGTGATATATTTACATTTAGTACATTCCTATTTGTATAACATTGGTCGTTGGCGAAGAGCACCGTTTGCACCATCTCCAAACTCGACGTTGACATTTGTGCTTTAACCGATGCAGTTTGTTTCCTCTTTCTTCAATAAATACACAAACTGTCGAGAGATTGGTAGCATTATCATATTCGTTTTGAAAACAATCAAAGTTTACAATGAAACAAACAACGTTTGCTCGAAAGTATAAAAAAACAGGGAGAGTTTATAATGGCAAAACTCGCCAGAGACCTTCAATTTTTAGGTTCTTCAGTGGCAGCTTTTAGCATTCCACTTTCTCAGTTTTAACTTGATGTGAATGTCCGGATATCCCGCTGGTTAACTTCTCGAATGACTGCAGATGTTGTACATCACTGTCATATCAAAGCTGGACAACTTCCACAGACCTCCCGTTGACACTTTTACACTACATTTGGACCGATGGATGTAATTCGACACGATGACTTTTTCCCCTTCTTTTATGTTAAAAATGCACCACTTTGAAATGATTAGACGTTCTGGTTGTTGGGACAAAGTAATAATTGCCGTTCACCTCGTAAATTTGTCGTCACGAATAAATAAAAACACAAACCTTCACACCTCGTTATAGAATCTCATCATCACAGGTGGTCTGTAGAGCATAGCAATCTCTTCAAGTCGCTCTTGAAAAGCTTATGGAGGTCCGGTAAAGTTATCTTAGGCTAGTTTGGTCAGATAACCTTTAGTTTACCTAATCCACGTGAAACACGCCGCCTTTCTAAACACCCTCTGAGATGTTTACTTTCAGTTTCAAGAGCTTAATTGTCCGTCGCCACGACATTCACGAGTTGAAATCGCAAGAATTGGATGGAAAATGCATTTACGGTCTGAATAGGATGAATGGAAGAATGGGAGGTTTAATTATAGCGAGGAAATGCCTGAAATAATATTTAGACAGACTTTCGGAAATATTTCAGTGACGGCGAAGAGACATGATTATAAAGACGTTAATGTATTTAACTCTCAGGTAAGATCGATTTATTACATTTTGTTTCAAACTAAAAGCATTGAAAGTTTCTTCGTAAAAAACTCGCTTAATTTCTGTCGACGTACCGAAGTGAACTGAAGCGCACTCGGCTTTCGGTTGTTAATTGTAATTTCTGTGGGGCAAATTGCATTGCAAATAGAGAGTGGCATTAGCGCCGTATGTTTGTACAAGAGGGGTCTGGGGAGTCGCTACTCCTGAGCTTCAGCCTCCGTGTGAGCAGTGTTTATTTAGAGCCCCCGGAATTAACCATCCAACCGCGCGATCTCTCATTCGACTCGCAGATAAAACCTCTTAATTCTATTCTATTTCCCTCGACTGCCGCAACCACCACAGATCCTCTTTCCTACTTTCAAATTGGGTGTGCAATACTGGAGGGCTTTCGCAAGATACGAATTTAATTCTGTTCTGTGAACTGGGTTCTTTATGGATCTGATAGAATACATTACATTTTTAAATTGGACAAAATAGGGACGGGACTGGTTTATATTCGAGATATTTGGGTTTTACAAAGTGTCTTTTCTTTGCAAAATTAGCAATATAGATGCTCATTTTTTTTAGAATTTTCTATATAGGTACTGTGCAAAAAACTTTTTTTATTTAGATTTGCTTTTCAATGTTTGTTCTCAGATTTATTAGCATTCTTTAAATTTCTTTGCAGAGGCAAGTTTGAAGAAAATAGGTCCTGAAAAATCAAGTCCAAATTCAAAACAAAAAAAACGAAAATGTAAGAAAAATCTAAAAACAGAATTTTTGCAAAATAAGGACTGATCTAGACTAAATGCAAAAAAATCTATAGAAATAATCTGAACAGAATCTGAGGAACATCTAATTTCCAAATTCTCAAAACGTAAAAGAAACCAGAAAAAAAATTGGAAAATAGTAATAATTGAAACTTGTGACAATTTAAATAGAACTAGGTTCAAGATACTTGACTTTTGTGACTCAAGATATTGACAGTTTGATATAAACGTCGTTTCTAATTTTCACGTTATAAATTTATAAAACTAATATGATAACAGAGCACTTTTTTCTTAAATTTTAAAAATACTACATAAAATCTAAAATGGCAACTGGAATATTTTTAACACATTTATGTTGAAAAACAGTTAAATTAGCGATTTGGTCCACAACCCTTGCAATCGCTAAAATTACATTTGAAGGCGTCGCGACCCCGAAACTACCGGTGATAAAAATATTCAAATCAGTCAAATTTTTGCGTTCTGATTCTAGAACATTGTTAACTGTAAGCAAATGCAAATTTTCAAAAAGTTATGATAAAAATTAAAGTCGATTTTGGGGGTGTCTAAGAGTCTAATCTAAGAAAATGTCCACAGACTGTAAGAGAAAGTCTAAGAAAAATAAAGCAAGAAATAATTAGATAAAAGAATTAGATGGTTTTAAAAAGAACTCAAGAAAATAAACAAAATCTAAAGAGAATCAGAAAATTTAATTAGATTTAGAAGATTGTATAATGTATTTCAGAAAAATATGAAGAGAATTCAAGAACACATTCAAATATTCAAGAAGAATACAAACAAAAATCCAAAATTTAAATTTAATTTAAAAAAAAATGTATACACAATCTAAAGAAGAAAGAAAAAAATTGTTAGCAGTATCTAAAAAGTTTAACCAGAATAAGAGATACATCAAGAGTTCCAACAATAAAAAAAATATCAGATCGATTCTAAAGAGAATCTACTGAATCTGCTGAAATTCAATATAATTAATAATAAAAAAAATATAGAAACTCTAAAGACAGTATAAAATAAATCAAAAAAGAAATTATAGAGGAACTTGAAAATTCAATCAGAATTCAGATAAACTTTAGATAACTTTAAAATTAAAAAATTAAAAATAAATTAAAAAATAAAATTTGGAACATTGAAAGAAAATGCCACAATAATTTTGCAGTCTATAAAAATCTAGAAAATTCAAAATAAATATACAAAATTTAAACAGGTCTATTTATAGTATCAGTATCTTTATACTAGACATAGAAAGTCTAAAGAAGATTTAGAAAAATCAAAGATAAAAAACCGAAAATCTAGAATGATTCAAAAGAACAAGTATTTAAACTAAAAATAAAAAGAAGATAAGAATGTTGGAGGATGAACATAAAATGTAAAAACAACTAGGTAATTTATTATAAATTACAGCCTCCAACAGGCCAAAAAGTATTCAAAAAAATCAGAGGATTTAAAATACAAATAAAATTAAAAATCAATTTAAATAAAATTTAAGGGAAATCTAAAAATATTAAACAAATTTAAAGAAAATCTAAAGAATTCAGAAAATATTTCGAAAATTTAAAGAAAACGAGGAATGTAAGCACATCTAAAAATAAGATTTGATTGTAAAGCAACTTTAGAGATATTAAAACTAATCTAAAAAGAACTAGAATCTTTAAAGACAATCTAAGAAAAATGAAAAGTGAAAGTACAGAAAGCCAAAGAAAATCAAAAGAGATTCTGGAGAAGAACCTAGATACATATAGGTTTGTACTTGTCAGTACATAATATAGGTATATATCCATATCCATATTTGAAAATAATTTAACAAGAAAAAAAAAATCTCTACAATTTATAGCTCTTAGAAAATACAATGAAAAATTAATCAGAATTAATAAGAAAATTCATACAGAATCGAAAAAGCATCTATACTCTAAAAACTAAGATAATTATGAAATTAGTACATAACTACCTCTATTTTTTTCTTTTTTTTCAAGGTGCTCAATATTTTCTCAAGTTGAATTGATAGTTTAAATTTAGCTTTTTAATCTGTCAAATTTTTGGAGTTACATATTTCAGATTCTTTGAATCTGTTATTTCCATGTCGAAAATTACAAATTTTCCTGAAAATTCTTTGAATCATGTTGCTCTTTTTGATACCTTAAATCGTAGTAAAATTCTTGCCTCATTAGATGTTGAGTTGCATCGACTGTCATCAATTTTTCAGTATCTTAAATTACATTATTTTTGTGAAAAAAATGTTTACGATTTTTTTTCAGTCTATTTTATTTTTCAGACTAATTATTTCCATTACAAATTGGCTTCTAGAATTTTTCAAATTTTCAAAACTTCTAAATTCTGTAGATTCATTAGATTGTCGACAAATTTACAGCTCTTTTATTATGTCACATTAATATGAACTTGATACTTCAACGTACAAACCACTTATAGTATATCAATTCACAGCACTAAATTATTAAAAAAAATTAATAAATATTCGGTTAAGTTGAAAGTTAATAGAAAATATATTTTTTTAAACATAATTTGGATTAGAACATTAATTAATTTGTATTGCAAACGAAAAACCTGCAAACTTCTGAATAAATTCAGTGACAGTTATGTTGAAACTTTCGTATTTGTTAATTTGGTGAAGATTATAATACTAAAAGTAGAAGAAGACATGATGATAAGGACGTATAAAAAATGCATTAATAATTAATCCTGAATTTAATTAAAACAACGATAAACAGCAAAACTAATGAAAATCCACCAGAATAATGCACCTGCACCCATTAGTTTCAAACAGTTTCCCACCGTCAAAACCCCATGTCGGCCGCTACCTGTAATTTCCGGCTTTTTTGACTCGCTTCTCTGAAAAGTCAGACATTCGGATTTTCCATCATTACCACGTGTTTGGTAAGTTAAGAAGCTTAGACGCACTACTGTAACCACACAAAAGTCTAAACATTCCCACGCACTTCATTTCCAAGTCATCTGCACAATATAAGTATGCAAACCAAACACCTCGCAACAAAACGTAAAATTGATTTTTTTTGCCATCGAAGATATGTGGCTTCCGCAAACTGTAATAACAAAAGAAATATTCAACAGCCTGCGGACGAGGATCAAGGAATGAAAGAAGGGAAAAGTTAATCCAAAGCTTCCTAAGGCGGCTACCGACAAAAGCAAGGACGCGCATACGTTAACATATGATCATTTCGTTTTTCGAACTATACACAGACGTGGAGGGTCTGATTTCAAGAGAATGGGAAATTAGCGTAAATCGACCTTTAGGGAAAAATATAACAATATTGTTGCACGCGCTGATGTTTTGTTGCGAACAAAAGACACGAAAATACGATGACAAGACTGGCAGGATTGCCAGGGACTGTATAAAATTGATGGCTTAGCTGATGGTTTTATCCTTCAGCAATAATGCAGTCTATAGTAACTACCTCATGTTTGTTCAGCCGCGTCTTGTGCAGCCACTACGTCTACCGTTCCATCGTTCATTGTGGAGAGATAAATATTCTTGACATGACGGGTGTAGGCGCGAGCTTTGCCGTTGCTGAAGACATAAGACAACATAATTAATTGACTAGGTGGGTACTTAAAAATAATTTTGAGCGTATTATCGTGAGTAGGTACTTTAAGATCCCGTTTATTATTGGCTGCGGAATAGTACGACCTTTTCGCGATTTGTTTGGTTTTTATATGAAAGTTATGCAAGGAATTTTGTAAAAATGAAAGCTGACGTCTGTCTGCAGAATTATAATAAAAAAAATTGAAACAAATAAACGGGCAAAGTAACACAATGTAACGATGCAATTTATGAAGGATTAAATTTTTAAACTTTGATATTTTCTTATTTATCTTGATTTGTGGTCAAATGAAAGTGGACCAAGGAGAAAACAATTCGAGAGTAAACCGGAAGATCTTAGAAATAATTCGCGGAACAAAAACAGTGTTTATTTATTCGTCGAAAAATTTGAATTCAAAGATGTGAAGAATTGAAAGTTTCAGCTAGTGATGAAAACAGCTTAATTTTAACCAGTTCACGTAAATTAACATTTTTAGAGAAAAAAAGGAAAGAAGAGAATATGCCCCGTTTCCTCATTTAATTAAGTTCATACTTAATTTGAAAAAAATAGCTGATTTTTAAGGAATCTGTACTTAGGTAGATCGAATTTTATTTCCGAAGCTTCAGTCAATTCAAAAAAATTCAAGCGATCGAAAGCGTTTTTCGCTTTTTCGAATCTTAGAGACAGAATAGTTAAAAAAAAAGTTGATTCAGTTGAAACTCAAAAAGTAATATGGCGTTGTGATTCTAAATCCGATTTTTGTTTTACTCAGTTGTACTTAAAAATTTACAAAGATATAAAATAGACCAAAAATGCGTGTGAGAGGCAATTAAATAAGATTATTAAAGAACCAATATTAATAAAGTATCTACCTACTTATTGCTAATGTCGATAATGTTTCTAAAATACTTGAAAGAAACGGATGTCATCACAAAAAAATTGCCGGTTTTGTCAATTTTAGACACAATTTTACATACAAATTTTAAACTCTGTTCTATATTTTCCTTAGCAATAAATTAATGATTCATTAAAAAGGTAGGTATTGCTTTTTTAACGTGCCAACAAAGGCATTACTATCTTTTGCCGACTAAAAGCTTTCAGGCAATGACCACTGCTTTTCTTAAATATTAAATGAGCATTTTTAAATTATTACTGAAATTATATAACATGATTCAACATACTTCAGATTTTTCGTTTTCCTTGAAAAACAAAATCAACCAAAAACTAGGGCTGGTTTGTATTAGATGTTTGACAGTTGGAGCGAACATAACGTCACTTACAGCGTTAGGGGATGATTTGGTGTCATTAGAAACATTTAAATAGCGTTTTCTACAATTGGTACTTTCGCATATTTTGGATAATTGATAAATACGTAATGATAGCAATGATAATTGGCCATTAGCTTTAGCAAGCTTTGACGAGCTTCGGCCGTGTAATTCAAGCTAAGCTCTACGTTTTCATTGCTTTTGTTTTTCAAGAATAACTAAATCTGAAATTTTTTGAATCGTATGAACATGTAAGTTTAAAAAAAAAGAATTCATTATACTGAATTCAACCAGCAGAGGATGAAGTTTATCATAATAACTAAGTGATTGTGCAGTTTTTAACTGAAAAAAGTGAGCTGAATCACTGAACAAATCTTCCTCGTTGATATATATTGCTGAATGTGTTGAATTGGTGACAATTATTGTAAATTTTGCTGATTTAATTAAAGACAATTAATTGCTAGCCCGTTCTAATTTAACTGAGATTAATTAAAGTTGTAACTACGACTAGACAAAATGTTTGATATGATAAGTTATCAAAGTGTTTTGATTTTTTTTTTGGCTAAATTGGAATTGTTGATGTAGATATCAAATTGACCTGTCGAGCTAATTTATTTAATTTTCTATGAGTACTAACTGCAGCTGGGGTAATTCTTGAGAAATTACTAGTCGGAAAAGTCTTTTTTGAATCCAATCTGGACAGAGCTGAAAGATTTAAAAATTTAGAATTGAAGTTTACAGTTGACAATCAAAAATTAAAGTTGTAGAAGTTGATCATAAAGTAAAAATTGATCATTGACACTGATTGTTGAATTGAATGCGTAATTTCATAAGATCAATTAATCAAACATTGACCAGCGTAATATGTAATTTTTTTAATGTTAATTAAGACTTTGAGGCTGTTTAAAAATCAAAAAATTAATATTTTCCTGCTCATAACTTTGTTATTTTTTTACCGTTTTCATAAATTTAAATAGAAAAATTAAATCTCTGACCCACATTTTGATAAAATTGTAGTAGACTTAGTATACAGAGCCTCGCAGTAAATATCTTTGCATGGTTTTTTCTTCTTGCTGCTTTTTGACTGTCACGACCTCTATAATAGGTTTATCAAAATTTGATTCAAAATTAGCGTAGGGAATTTTTTTCTCTATTAAATGCCACAAAAAAGAATGGAATCGGTTAAAAAACAACAAAGTTATGAGCGGGAGAATAAATTACAATTTAAATTTAAATCCGATTTTTTTAAAATATGACATCGACGCGACGTCGACATATTTCTAATCAGGAATTTCCAATTCAATTACAATTAAACTATGAAATAAATCTTCGACCATTAAGTAAAATAGAAAAAAATATATGAACTGCCAGGAGAGACATTTTGATCGGCCCAAAAGTGTCGCGCAAACACTTTACTGCTGGAAAAAGTGAAACGATTCGTGCAATATTTTAAATTTTAAATGATTAACCATGTCTTCACTATCTGCACAAAATATTAAAAATTTTGTAAGAATTGAAAGAACACCAATAGAGAGATAAAATGATATCCAAATGTGAGGAACAAAAATAATTTTGAAAATACGTATTGAACAAATTCTTTGGATATTTTTTAAATGGCTTATATGATTGTGTATTGATCTAAAAAAGTATTATCAAGATTACTGCAAGATTCCACGTATTTGAAGTTGAAATTAGTTAATTTTTAATTCCAGCCTTGTGACAGACATTTTTTAATGTCCTTGAACTAAAATTGTTGAATCTTAAATAGTTTTGCATTTTTGGCGGTGCCACTTAACATAGAATTACCCTCTTAATCATGATTAGTCCAGAATTAGAAACTGTTGATAAAATAAAATAAGACCCGAGTTATGAATAATACATATAGATAGGTAACTGAAAAGATGTTCTTTTTTACAATATTTTTATTAGGCTTTAATAAGAATATTTTCGTAGCTTACTTAATAAATATAACAATAAATCTAAAACAAGATTTAACCAAAATAACTGAAAATACGGTTATTCGTTTCTAAAATGTTCATTTCGAAAATTAGGTACACCAAATTGCAATGTTATTTATTATGCATGAAAAAAGGAAATGTTCTTTCAGGTACGTCTAATAAATTTGTATTATCAACTTACAACATTGACTACAAAATATCGAAACTAATAATACCTAAATGAATGCAATCCCTTACCCGTCGCGTCGCATTTAAACTAATCTCATATATTCATATTTATTAAGTAGGTACTTTTTTTTTGTAATAGATAGATAGGAAATGGCTTCGACACATTTTCAGTCCATTTGGGTCACAATGAATGGAGTTTTCGAATTATGCCATTTTGCTCTTAACTCTTTAATTTTTTCAACAAATTTTTAAAAAAATCGCTATAATAATAAGTTATGCCACCGTTTTGGTACTGCATACATGGCAATAGTACGTCTTGTCATCTTTGCAATTAACGAATAGAGAACACTTTCCTGATTATTCTTTGTAGAAATGAAAAAGCTCCGTTTATTTATTATTGTCTGCTTATTTATTGTCTTTTTAATATGCTTCTCTAAACTGAAATTCTTTTGAACGTAATTTTTTTGACGTTTTGAGAATTTGAGTGTAGTATTCATTACTGCGAATTTGACATATGAAACTCAAGTGATTTTGTGGAAAGTGACAGTAAATGTGACAAACATATACAGGTGTCCCAGAACTCACGCCTAGCCGAAAAAGGGCGGATGCCGACAGCAATCTGGACGCCAAAAATGCAATTTGTTTTGTCCTGATGTGCATTAAAACTGAGAAATTGTTTAACGAAAATGACCAATCCTAGAAGCTCAAGCACAAATAATAATAATGTTGCTAGGTAATAATGTTGGTCTCTTAGCAACACGCGAGTATATCCTCCACACCATGTCCTCGCGGCCTTGTGATTGGTCAACTTTGTCATGTCTTTTCTCAGTTTCTGTTGGAATTGGAACTTTTTTTTCAGCAATTTACACATTCACAGCTTTTCCCGATATGCCCGGTTTTCGGCTAGGCATGAGTTCTGGGACATCCTGTATAATAAAAGGTTTTTTACACTTTATGACAATCAAATGACTTTAACGTCCAAAATAACTTTTACTTGCCATTATTACTAGCTTTTCCATGGTCAATCTTAAAAGGACGAAAAACTGTAGTAACAAAAACAGTCCTCAAAAAGTGAGAAACCAATTTTATAATATTTATTCCAGTAAAACTGCCCGGTTTTGGTATACCTAAATTTTATTAAGTTTCTTTATTTCACTTATGACCCAGAAGCTGCATATACAGGCTGTCCCAGAACTCATGACTCATAGAACAAAGGAGGGTGCCGACAGCAATACAGATGGTAAATTTCAAAACAAAAATTGACTAAGTTTAATAGTATTCGAGAAAGGATAAAAAATTAATAATCAATCCCGGAAGCTTTTTCTAGAGATGGAATTAAATATCCTAGGCAACGAAAGTGTAATGTTCATCTGACCAATGAATAAATGAGAGTATGTGTTCATAGTTACCGATTTTCAAATACTGTTCTGTTTCGAGATTGGTTATTTTTTAAGCTAAACAATGTTTGTTTCGAAATTTTGGTTCAGAATTGTTGCCTCCATAAGCCTTTTTTCTCTGGGTACACGAGTTCTGGGACAGCCTGTATAAATTTCGTCGGAAGTGTTCCTATTTTCATACAGAATGTATTTTTTAATTATTTAATATCATTGCTACACGCAAAAAAAATTTGACTGAAGTACGATTGTCTAGAAGAAATTGACTATTTTTTAAAAATATAATAAAAATTAGAACTGTAGGGTTCAGAAAATTGAATTAGATTTTTACCCGACTACTGATTGGTGGACGTTATTCTAAATATTAGTTAATAAACAGTTTAGTTTTTTGTTGTTGTTGTTTTTACTTTATGAAAAAATTCAGCTTGTAGGCTTGAAGGCACTTTTTTTTTCGTTCAAATAAATTCAAATAAGATTAGATATAACTTTTAAGAACAAAAAAATCAAAACACCAACTAAGACGAACATGACTGTAGAAACAGGAATAAAGAAAATGAACAAAATTAAACGCCATTTTTGAAAATGGCACCAAAAGTGATGTAAAACTTATTGAATTTAAAGCTAAATTTGTTTTTAAATTCAGTAGGTATGTGAAGTAAAAATACAGGAAAGGAAGTGAAATAAAAAATTTAACACTTAATTATAATTAGGTACCAACATGCGACTAAAAAGTCCACTTGTTTCTTGGTTTTAAAAATGTCTCAAAAAATTGGTAAAAATTACTTTAACCGAAGTTTTATTGAAAAACTGTACATTTATGGAAATAATAATTAAAGTTGTAATTTTGTTTCTGTTTTTCTTCCTACCTATGGTGAGTCGTCTAATAACTTCTTACTTTGGTTAGTTTGTTATTATCATGATCTCTAAACACCTAAAATTTTGCTCTAAATGGTGCTACCAATTGTCGTGCAGAAGAACTGGCGGCTGCAACAGCCTTTAATGAACATTCACTAGACATGAGGATTCTATCCACAATAACACAAATACTTGCAACAATTTATTTCGTTTATTTGACAGATTTATTGTCAAATTTATCCACTATGTTTGCAGGTTTTGTAGAAATAATATTTACAAAGCGATGCCTATGAAATGTGTATTTTGTGTTGCAGTTTCAATTTGTTAGGATCTCGTTATTATGTGTCTCACTTTGTATATTTAAAAAAAATTGAAAACTTTTAATTTATTTTGGGTAGGTAGGACTAACTCTTAAAAACTGTAACTATTTCTGATAGGTAGATATGTATTTTAATGCAAAATTCTCGTGTAGATTAACAACATTTTAGAAGTAACTTTAATCTAGCTCATTGTTTTGTTTGAAACTTCTTTATTAGATCTGTTTAGCATGTTAATCTTAAAAATTATTAAGTAGAAATAATTTTATTAGGTTTGTGTAAATTTATAAATTGCAGCAACAATTTTTCTGTGTATGGAAAGTGATGAAATCGTGTTGCAAAACCGATAGGTACACATTATGTTACGTCAAATATCGATGCAAAAGTGTATATATCCACATGTGACGTGTCGTTCGGTTCTCCCCTACCACCGAAGGCGGCATCATCCATAAACTCACGGCCATCGCCGTCACCAGAACTGCATGAACGTAACACCCGCGTGATTTGTTTACGAAACGATTAGCGATACCTTTTTCTCGCTGGTCGCATTCGGTCCACCTCCTCTGTAGCACAAGAACCAACACCTCAACCAACAACTTTCACATTTGACTGCCCAAAAACCAAAAGCTCGTGATGGGAGTGTTCCCTTCAGCTCGCGAACTGAACTGGCAAGTTCGCGGTGGTTTATATGAATGCCGTCAACATTGTTTTCTCTGGCGCGCGTCCGTCCTCTTGTGGCGCCGCAGGCTGCCAAGGTACACAACACCGATATGCATTATGTTTGTGTTCATCCAACACAAAAATAAACTTGAGGCTGCAAACCGCCGCCAATTTTAAGGGGTATGTTGACATTAAATTCCGACTTCGAGGGTGCTCTTTCGGCTTTCCCACGTTCTTGGATCTCGCCGACGAAAAAAATTGGCAATCGCGGCGCGGTAGGCGGAGGCATGACATCGATTAGGGCGGGTGTGTGCCTCGATTGGGTGATTAAGAAGGGGAGGAGCTTGCGCCCCGGCTCAGTGCGCACGCCCCTCGCTAATTCCTCAGCTCCCTAGCTCTGTGTTTTCACTAGTAACATTGTGTCTCGGCGAGAAGCAACATACTCTGTTTTTACTTAATCTTTGTGTAAACTGCCCCATGTTGTGTATCATAATATTAAGTGAACGCAAACTTGTTTTCGGAAGATTGATTGGAATGAAAACACAAAACGCACTATACTGTTGAAATAACAAGTCTGTTTTCGTTTTAGAAAATTCCGATTTGTGGGTTCGACTCGAGCTGTTGTTTTTACGTGATTGTTTATACGATGCACACGATTTTCACCGAGCACCAAAATGCGTACTACAGACCCGGCGGCGGTTACACTGCCGCCGCCGCCGTCTCAGCCACCGCCAATCCTTATGCGTACGAGCAGTACTCGCGTTATGGCTACGCGGCGTGGCACCACCAACAGCATCAACTCAGTACCGCCAAAGACATGGTCAAACCGCCATATTCCTACATCGCATTGATAGCGATGGCCATCCAGAACGCCCCTGACCGCAAAATCACTCTCAACGGAATCTACCAGTTTATAATGGAGCGGTTTCCGTATTACCGAGAAAACAAACAAGGATGGCAGAATTCCATCAGGCATAATCTTAGTCTCAACGAGTGTTTCGTCAAAGTTCCACGCGACGACAAGAAACCGGGAAAAGGAAGTTACTGGACGCTGGATCCGGATTCTTACAACATGTTTGATAATGGGTCCTACTTGCGCCGCCGCCGCCGCTTCAAGAAAAAGGTAACATCTACTGTACGTGCTTTATTACTTTTTTAATAATATCTACTTACAATTGAACCTGATTCCACACAATTGTTTCAATTGAGGAAAAGAAATAGTAGTGATGTTAGGTTCTTTTGGTTACAATTAGATTTATGTAGTTTATTAGGTGTTGGGATTGTCAAAACAAACATCTTTTAATTAGAAAGATATTGATGGGCTGTGCAGAAATTACAGTTGTAGAATCAGTAATCAAATTTCTAAATAATGATTTATTACAATAATGAAATAGGTTCGCTTATTTAAGAATAACTATGTCTGTACCTTATATTCCTACTAGTGCTTAGTTTTCTTCGGCTTAAATATTCTTCTAATAAATTAATAAATTGAATAACAATTCAAAGATTAAGGTTAAAGTCAATATTTATCTTCCAATTTAAGGACAATTAGAAAGTGGTCCACTGACTACCTATTTTATTATCAAAATTACAATTTATTCCCCAGAGCGATTATTAAACTCAGTGAGTTAAACTGATTTTAATCATCGCTCTGATGATGATAGCGTTGCTATCGAAACTCGCGTCAGCATTTTTTGTCAAAATTTGGTGTTTTGGGGAATAAATTGTAATTTTAATAATTTGTCAACAACACCAAGAATTGATCCAATAAATTTTCTTTGAAGAAATACCTATTTTATAACAAATTTTCTTTGAAACTCTGCTTCCGTTAAACCTACTGAGTATTCGAATTTTTTAACACATTTATTATTTTCTGTACCTATCAAAATTTACGGATTAACTGTTCAGTATGTTGTGTACAAGCGCTTAAAAAATCACCAAAAGAAATAAATTACGTTTTGGATTACAAGAAAATTATTCTTTTATATTGGTAACTAAGTTTGTGAGCGTTAATCTTCTGTGCAATGTTCCAATACAGGAAGCCATGAACGCAGAATTTTCCTTCTTTAGAATTACTTAACGTTGTTGCCAAATGGATTTTATCAAGTTAGTTATAAAAAATTACACATTCATTCATAGAGCCGGTTTGCACATATTAGCGATTCACGTTCGGTAGAAGTAATTAATAGATACTTTTGTGTCGCTACGTCGAATTCCTAAAATAACTAGGAATTAAACATTGGCATCATTGTCTATCAAATAAATTTGTCATTCAAAATTTGACAGTATAACGAAATGGAATCAACTATTACAAGACAAGCAGTTTCAAAAGAAAGAAAACAGGATCGGAAGGAAAAGTTAAAATCAATTTCGCAAAGCGCACCAAACAACACAAAAAAACTTTGTTTCACACTGCGAAAAATTAATTAGGCAAGACTGGACAGCACTCATGGGAGACGCAGCTGAAGACAATATTCTACCAGTCATTGTAACACTAACAAAGTCAGATTCAGAAGATGAAATCGATGAACTAGTTTTGAATCTGATTCGGAGATCTGATGATTTTCTTCTTTTTCGTTTGGAAAATAAATATTTACCTTTAATGACAAACTAAAAACTGTCATTTGGATGACATCTGTTTTACAAGACATTACACTAAAAAAATTATAACCTTAGTTACACAGCTCAAAAATAAAAGTTACTAAATTTAGTTACTTCTACCGAACGTGAATTTTTAATAATTTAATTGCAATTAAGTTAATCTCGCAACTAAATTGACAATTGCTGACATTTGATTGGCGGAAAAGGAGACATATATTCCATTGTCATTATGTTAAATTTTACTCCAACTATTTAATCTAAATTACAGAAATTTAATTTAGTGTCCGTAAACACGACTGTAGCTTTCTAAAATAAAAATAGTCAATGAGACATTAGTAAATCAAGCATTATTATCAATGGGTGCATAAAAATTTAATCCAGGTTTTACCATGAGTTATTTTGATACCAAACGTTTTATACTGTTAAATGGAACGAAAGAGCCTTCAGTTTCAAAATGTAGGAAGGATTTTTTAGTATTTTTCAAGCTTCAGTACATTGTTCTGAAAACATACCTACTATAGAGTTTATCCGCATTGTTTGATACACCCTATATTTGATTAATTAATTCACCAATATACAGGTGTCCCAGAACTCGTGACCCAGAGAAAAAAGGCTAATGGAGGCAACAATTCGGAACCAAAATTTTGAAACAAAAATTTTCTAGCTCAAAAAATAATCGAGTTAAGACAAAAAAAGGTAGCCAATCCGGAAGCTGAACAGAATTTGAAAATCGGTAACTATGGACACATACTTACTATCATTCATTGGTCCGATGAACATTACTCCATCTCTAGAATAAGCTTTATTGGTTGTTAATTTTTTATTATGGTTTTTTGGGATTGCCAGTATGTAGGTATGTCGGTTAATGGTGGATTGTACTTTAGGTATTAAGAGGTTCTTCGAGAGCCATTTTTAAAATCTAATGTTATTGAGGCTTTATTCAAAAAATCGAATCAAAAACTTGAAATGTCAAATTTCGCAGTCGAAATTTCGAAGATGGTGTTACTAAAAATTGAAGCACTGTCACGCCATTGTCCAAACTAAGGAAAAAAATAATAACAAACTCCCATGTTATTTTCCTAATTCAGCAATCTACGGAACACCCGATAGTTGATAGGGTTGATAAGGGAAGTTGGGCCCTAAGCTAGTATACCCCCCAAATTTCTAAGTATAGGGAGAGTATACATAGGTCTTCCAAATGAACACAACCCACTCGAAGTATACAGGTGTCCGGAAAGTCACGCACCACCGTGATCCTGTATCATCGGACAATGCCATAGATCACCGAAAAAAATGTATAAAAAATCCATGTCTTGAATTTTTCGAGATATGATGGATTGAAGAGGAAAAGTTTAATGCCAAAATTAACGATTTCTGTGCAATAATGTTAGTATCAAATGAATTTATTACCTAAAGGACATTTTGCGCAAAGGCATGGTGCAAAAACAATCGGAAAAGTCTTGGTAGAAATGCCAGAAAACTGTTTTTTTTTAACCTCAACGTTACTATGGCTTTAAATACTGAAAATTTAAATTATTGGGAAAAAGGTTCAGCAATGTTGCCATTTTCCTACTTTTCTTGAATTTTTTTTAACATTTTGTTGGTACTCTGAGGAACCACTCAATTACCCTCTTTTAAGGTGGTGCGCTACTTTTCAGACATCCTGTATACTAGAATCGCAAAAAATTGGAAAATGGAAAAGGGCAATTAGGGGAAACTTTTCACAACAGACCTTATTTTTTTTTACAGAGCGTAAACTGGTGAATTTGATAACAACGTTTTAACATTTTAAGTTATTTTAAGTACGGCAATGTGTAAGCTTGTCGTCATTATTTGTCTTAATTTTTTTTTTTCATTGCTATCAAAATGCTTCCACTGGTTATACGCAGCGAAAAGGTGGTGTCTTTTAATCGCATGGATGTGGGATGGGGTTGAAAAAAGAAAATTTTTAATTTCCTAGTGATTTTTTAAGTATTAAATGATGCCAATCTATAGTGTCAGGATCTTCTAGTAAAAATATTCACATTCGTTTTGACTACACCCACATTTTCTCATCTAATTCTGAAATTATTTTATTGCATATTTTCAAAACTACGAAAGTGTACCTACCTTTGGGCAAAGCGGATATTCGAAAAAAAACAATATATTCTTCTTCAGTTTTCTCAATTTTGGATAAACAGTAAACGCCAAAGAAGGAGGGCTAGTAGTCGTGGGGTGAAGAAACTTTTTAAAAGAGCTGAAAGTATCAAAGTGATAAATTAAGATCATGCTATGGTATTTGCGTTTTTATTTGTTCGTGTGTTTGATAATTGTTTCACAAATAGACGGCAATCCATAAATTGATAAGACTTCAGACTTCCCAAATAGAGATTTTGAAGTTTTTTGGTTATAAACTAATGAGGTGAATTAGAAAAAATAACTAAAAAACACATTACTTTGCTAAACAAATGATTCGTGTTTGTATTTGTCAAATCGAAAATAAAATTTGTTAAATTTGAAGGATGGGATTAATGCCTTCTGTAGGTGCAAAGAAAGGAAACAACGAGAATTTAAAAAAGTATAATAAACCAAAAACTTACAGCAT
The DNA here is from genome assembly GCA_029298725.1 of Gnatocerus cornutus. Taxonomy (NCBI): domain Eukaryota; kingdom Metazoa; phylum Arthropoda; class Insecta; order Coleoptera; family Tenebrionidae; genus Gnatocerus; species Gnatocerus cornutus. The sequence continues at coordinate 4,443,258 of CM055510.1, forward strand.
GTTATTACATTACAAGTTATCAATGTGTTCTTAAACTGTCCCTAAATCTTGAAGTCTGTGGTAGAAATTTGCTAAATACCTTCGACAAACTTTTGAAATGTTTAATTTACCATTAATTTACCAAGGCATTCATTCGACTTGGATACAATTTGTTGAGAAAAATTCTACAAACTGCACTAGTTTCACTGTCACTTTTGATATTTTTGAAAAACTTTTAATTAAAAGTAATTTGATTCCTTATTTTTTAATTCACGCAATTCACTCATTGGTCAATTTAAAGGTTTTTTAAGTATTAAACGCATAGACGTTAAGACAAAAAATACTGCACATTATTGTTTCATAAAGCTCATGGATTGCCATCTATTTACGAAACAGCCTGTAGAACTTTGTGCCAAAGTCCTACTTGTCTCGCTCTAGTAATGAACAAAATTCATTAATCGACTACCGTTTGGTCGGTAATTAATTTTAAAATATCTAAAAATAACCTAAATAGATTAGTTGAATATTAGTAGAAATATTCCTTTTTGTTTGAGTTTATTTATACTTTTTCATATTATTTTATTTCTAGACTAGGCAGTAATCTTCACAGATTTTATTCCTATAGCAGAAAGTTTTGAGAGCTTTAATACTAAATTTTAAAACTATTAATTTTTAAGTATGTACTAGTTCTATTACTAATGCTTGATAAATTTATGCCAAGATAAATTGAGAAATGAATTCATCTCAACTAGATGGTCTTAAAATATTCTTATTCTTGTATCAAAATAGCAACCAAAATTGCAGGTTCTAATAATATGAAATAGTTTCTTTCATCCCAAAATGCATTTTTTTAGAATCTTCCTACAATAAATTTATGGACACTGATGAAAATCAAGCTGTAGAATTACAGGTTCCAATAAAAAAAATAGGAAAAGTTTGGTTGGACCTGAAAGTAAAGGTTTCAAAATTTGTCTTTTATTTCTACTCTAGAATTTTCACCTTTAGAACAGAAAATATGGATGCCCAAAATAGTAATTTGCTCAAATTTTATTGGCATATAATGTAAATTTCCAAAATGTTTTTGAATCATAAAGTTTTGTAGTTTTTTAAAGTTATGAATAAAGGAGATATCATTAAAAAATAAGTTTTGTTGGGTTTAAACTAAGGGAGATATCATTAAAAAAATAAGTTTTGTTGGGTGTAAACTAATCTTTGTTATTTTAATATTAATAGGAGAATTCATTGTTTTAAAGTTTAATTTACCAAAATATACCGAGAAAGATGTTTTTTTTTTTCAATAAAAACACTGATTTCTTTCAAGTCAAAGCATACAATCATCTCCGTGTCATAGAAGACATTGATGCATTGCTTCCTAAAAATTTCTCATCAGAAAATATTCAACTTTTCATTATTATAAAGTAAATATTTATTTAATTCCAACATAACCGACATGAATTGACATTTCAGAAGATCCAAAAAAATTGAAACTTTATGTTAAAAGTAAATTACTTAATCTAATTATGACATCAAGTGAAATAAACGTGAGGCCTATCTAGTCATCTCATTCCTCTTTTTCAGGATGCCCTCCGAGAGAAAGAAGAAGCCCTCAAACGTCAGCAAATCGCCGAAACCAAACGCGAAGACAAACCCCTCGAAGACGCAAAAAACAAACTAGAATGCAAACCAAAACGCGAACCCAACACCGAACTCAGCCAGTGCATGAGCACCTCCAAGTCCGTCATTGTCCACCAGGAGCACGACGTCGCCGCGTCCCTCCAAGCCATGGACACCGCCGCCGCATTCACAGTGGACAGTTTAATGACCACCCGCGAACAACACGGTTACGCCAATTCGGGGCGGCTCCATACGAGCGGCGGCATGTACTATTGCCCCAGCGCCACCCCTCAACACCAGTACGGAATCGCTGACGAAGCCGCCCCCAGATACAGCCCTTGGTACAGTCCAGAGACGTCACCGGAATCGGCCACCACCGCGTCCGGGTATCGGGACATGATTTTTGACAGCAGTGCAGCCCCGAGCTGTCAACTGGCGGGATTCCGACATTCGAGTCCGCCTAATTATAGAAGCACTGCTGCATATTATCAACAGGACTGTGTCGGACAGAAATACTGAGGGTACGCGTATTTCGAGCATTTCGATATCAAGACTGACGTGTGAAGGTTTTGTGCAAACTGTTATCAAAGAGTTTGATGTTGCTTAGAAAAGGATTTCTTCTGTTTTCGTGACGTTTCTTTGATGGCAGCTGAGTTTTTTCGTTTACTTGTGATATAGCGTAATCGACCATTGTTTTTGGAAAATTTATATTTTTTTATTATTAGGAATGGTTTTGTATTATAATTAGGTTCCTACGTCAAGTTCTACCATTCCCCGATGAATTCGAAGCATTGAAGAAGCATTTATCGGTTTTACGAACTTTATAGAAAATTATTACGTGTCCGCTGTAAATATTTATTTGTAAAATATTGTAGATGTACTATTACCCACTGTATGTGTTGAAAGCACGCATGTACATTATTTATTGACATTACAGAAATAAAATCACATCTTTGTGACATACCTATTCGATTCTGTTGTTTCATTTCGCAAACTGAGTTTCGGAAGTGCAATTTTACTTCCATAAACCATATTTTCGATTTCTAATTAAAACTACATGCAATGTTTTATTACCAACATTCGCTTGCAGATTTTTGCTCATTTGTGTTCATTGGTGTTGTTATTATTATTTTATTAAACAAAGTCAGGTGTCACTGTGCTTTAAAAATAATATCTCATGGCATACAATCCGCATTAAATTTTAATCCCATATTTAACAAATATAGACATATTTTGTTATTACGCTAGATAAACAGCAAATTATCAATTACCTACCTCTTCGTTAAAAAAACATTCTATTTTATTAAATTATGTAAAACAAAGTATTGCTGCATAGAAATCGGTTCTTATTGGTTTAATTCTTTTTTTTTAATATTTTGTTGTTGTTTTAGTTTGGGGTCTAAATATGCAATAATAGATCGCAGAAAGTTTGTGTAAAAATGATTTTTTTTATTTGAGCAACAATGATAAAATATTAAACATTTTAGTTTTAATTGAAAAATGAAATGCAATATCAGTTTTTTATATTCAATAAAACTGAAAATATTGAGATTATTTTTTAAATAAATACATCTAAAGTACTAAAATAAATATTTTAATTATGTACTTTTTTTTAATTAACCTTAAAAATGTAACACGTTTTTGCTTTTTATATTCAATAAAGTGCGTTTTAGTTTTTCATTAATGTTGAAATAATAAAGTTTTAACGATGATTGAAAAATACATTTCTGTAAAATATCTAGGCTTGTGGATGGAGAGATAAATAATTAATACCTATTAATTTATTATAGGTAAATAACCAGAAGGGGAGAATAACAAGTAGGTACTGTAGTACTGAGCACATACTTAATTTAATAAATTTTAATATAACAACATTGTGGGACGGAATCCTGTTTGGTTAATTCAACCTTTACGTCCAGAAACATTAATTAAGTTAATTTGTTTTAATACTTTCCAGCTGCTCAGAAGTTTGCAATTTAAACTTTCAGGTTTATTCGAAAATAGACACCTTTATGTATTTACTGAATTATAAAGCTTGACGGAAACTAAATGAAGAAAGCAAGAAAATATTTAAAGAAGAAATTTAATGCAATTCTTCAAAATAATATATATTGCCAAGGACAAAATAAGTTGAGATATATTTTTTTAAATACGTAGTGCATAAAATTGAGCCTTGTACTAATTCAAACAAGGAACTGTCATTAAGTCATCATGTTGCCACTTATTTAAAACCTCATTTAGAAAATCTGCTAATACGTATATAGGAGATATGTAAAAAAATAATTATATTTATCTAAGACCATTTAGTTATTTGTTTATAAGATAGTTAGATTTAAACAAGTTAGCCATAACTGGAACCCATGTAATTATAAATTCATCGCGGGCTCTGATCGGGCTGAAAACCATTTAGTTATGATTACTCTAACCCAATGTTTCATCAATTTATTCTAGTACTTAATGAAAACAAATGCCAGATTTTATTTTAACAACTTAAAATTCACTAAAGTCATTACGTCGGCTTGGGTCGTTACGTTGCTAAGTCTATTTTTTTTGCGTTTTGTAAAATCAAAAACAAAAAGGTGTAGCGTCCGGTTCTTTAAGGTATGTGTTATTATTTCAGAATTAAGAAACATTGTAATTTCAGTCCCCAAGTTCTCAAATCGCAGATTTGACGATAAATATAAAAAAATTAAGATTTCACGACCCGTGTTAAAAAAAGATCAAAATGGACTTATCAACTTAAAGACCTAAGCCGACGATTAACGTTTTTGTATTTTGAAGAAGATAACAGCGTTTTAACATGGATCATAGTAGTGATAAGTAATGAGTACTATTGTGGACGCTGAATCTTGGACAGAATTGTCATTTGGTTGTCATAATTTCTAAACTGGGCTTGACAGAGGTCGTTTGTTAATAACCAAACTTTTAATTTTCACTCAATTGTCATTTTGACATTTCAGCAATAATAAATCCACTCTCTTATGGTGGGGCATCAGTTACAATATAATTGCTGGCATCTCGCAGAAAAACGTTTTCAAAATTAGTTTGTCTTTTTTTAACGTCAATCATAATAAAAATAAAACTTGGAATACATAGAGACTTTTTGAATTGACAAAAAAGTACTGTGCAAAATTCAGTGTCCACCATAGTAGCTATTCTGCTAAACATTGCAGATCTCTTGCCGAAAAAATCCAAGGTTCGTGTCTACATTTTTGTAGTTGTAGAAAAAACATTGTATTACGTGCCATGGTCTTTATTCACTCGGTTGATTTACTCAAATCGCTCGCAAGCTCGCTGGTGTCGCAAACTCAACCTTTTAAATAAGAGGTTTCACCTACTACTGGAATAGGCCCTGGAATTATTAATTGGCGTTTCTAGCAATGGTATAGTTACTGCTGGATGTATACTGCTTTTCCATTTGCTTCGGTCTTATCAGTTCTTTTTGGACTTACCCATCTAACGAGTGAGTCTTTCTCTGCTTCGGTGTTTAACCCCTTAATCTACAGTGATCTAATTTTTTGATGTAAACTGTAAAAAGGTCCCAGGCACCGCCTACCCCAAATATATTCTTCTTTGTACGCATCACCTGATGCGTTCTTAATTATTATTATATGATAGACTAAAGAGTATTTATGTCCAGTTGTATAATAATCTATGTTTTACGTTTGTCAGTGTCAAATAAATAATGCCAAAATTGAATTTCACCTTTTGTATACGTTAAAAATTTCTCCATTATTTTAGGACTTGGTAGGAAGAAGAAAATCTTTAGCTTTCGTCGCCATTCCAGATGTTTCTTCCATTTTATGCAACGACTTTAGTTTTTTCTCTTGCATTTTATATGTAAACAAAGTTTGTAACCATAAAACTAAAAACGGCGCGCTTTGAAGCCGTCACAAGTTTCGATGCCAAATCTCATTCTTTTTAATGAAATTGTCTTTACCACAATAGAACATAAAGTCTTGTAGGTATGTAATATGTACATAATTAGGCTTTGTATTTTTGCTCTATTTATTAAATAAACTATAGGACTCATCCGCACAAACTTAAATCATACTTACTTATTATTATGTACTTATTGCGTAAAAGACATTGTAAAACGTCTTGGTGCAAAAAATTTAAAGTGTCTTTCAAAAAAATCTAGAAAATTGAAAACAAAATTTTCGAATTAATCAAGCCGTTCAACAATTGACCCAACTAACAGCAATAATGCACCAACAACCTAACCATAGTTTTGGATACTAGAAACTTAAATTATTGAGTACACAATTCAACAATGTTGCCTGTTTTTCTTATTCTGTTTTGTTTCTACTGCAAAAACAAAGTGTGGAATTTTTTTGAAATATTTTAACATTCTAGAGAGTTTTTCAGTTTTCCTTCTTTAGGTGGTGCGTGATTTTTCGAAAACCTGTATTTATGGGAAAAGTCTTGTTTTGTTTTGGTTTCCTGCAAGCTCAAAAATTGGATCTTGAAGTTGATTGTCAAAAATATAATTTTTTGACGTCAAAAGTGTTACAATGTTACAAAGTGTTACAATTCCTGAACCTTATTCTTGTGTTGTAATTTTTTTCCAAATCAAAAAGTTGTCTACTGAAAGCTTGACAAAAACAAATTTTTTAAGCTTGTTGTCGATTCTTGAGAATATTTTTAGTGCTCAAAAACTAAAATAATAATTTATAAATTGTTGCTTCTTGAACTTTCTCTTTTACAACAATTGCTGCCTCAATTTTAACAAGAACTAAAAAAATTGTTTACTGAAAACTTACAAAAACGGAATTAATGGAAAATTGAGCGAGGGTAATATTCTAATTTATTGATATTGGTTGCCATTTTCTCCTAAAATTGACATTTCCAAAATATTATGCTTTAAGCATGAAAATTAGTTAAATTAGTATACATAAAAAAATAAACTTAAATCTTTTGGTTTGTTTTCAAAATATTTTTTTTCAAATTTGATGCATTTGGGCATAACAGAAGTATCTGTATACCAACACACTAAAATCACCAAATTTTGTTGCTTTATCATATTATTGAAAATAGCGAAATAGAGAGGCGAACATAAAATTCTTAAATGATTTTGGTGTTTTTAAGAAACTCAAATTTGGCTCTATTGGCCTATAATTTTCTTATTTTACACAACCTAATAGGTATATGCTAGAAGAAATAAAAGTCTTTAACCTCGAAACTAGCAAAGTTTAAAAGCTCAAAATTAAATAAACAAAACTTTTGGTTCGTCTTCAAAATGAAAATTTCAAAAATTTGTTCATTATTACTTTTGTTATAGTTTTCAAATTCAAAGAATTCTCATAAATAGGATAAATTATAAATAATAGGAGTAGTTATAGATATATTACAAGATTTGATTGATTATTTTTCGCTATTTTAGTGAACAAATAAATGTTTGACAAACACCATGACTCAACCTATGATGACACACTTATTCGAAGTTTATTAAATGTCTGGAAATTTGTGTCATGACGCCTTGTTAAAAATTTATTTTCCCAAGTTCTCAAACATATATAAACTAGCTTTTCAAGTTCTAGCAGATGGCAAAATACAACGACAATTTAAGTAAAAGAAATCAGAGACGCAAAATGTCGCTCGTCAATCAGTTATCGATAACTTATTAAAAAGTAAAATCAGGGAAAATAGCACAGAGAGAGTTTAAGGATTTAAGAAACAATAATATTATGTTTTGTATAATATGCATTGTATTATCCGAACATTACAGCCGGAGTCTTTAAGAAAGATAGCTATTTTATCAACGATTCCTCTTCGCCTTATTTCTAAAACAGCGGCCCGGATTTCAGCTCACCCAGCCGGAGGAAAAACGAGCTTCCGACTTCGTAATTACAATTTTAAATTTTCTGTTATAGAATGGGAATAACTTTACTTAATAAAGATTTCATGAATTTTATTATGGTATTTCTGCTTTAATGCTCAATGCCGAATTATGTAACCTAATGATAGCTTCTTAAGGCGATGCGAAATTTTTAAATTATTTTTCCTTTAAAATGTTTAAAAAGGGGGAATCTTCATCTCAAAGATTTTTCGTGTTTATTCGGTTAGATATGATTTCTTTCTTCTGTTGTGGGCATTTAATTTATCGAGGCGCATTATACATTCTGATTTTTGCCATTACCATATTATATTGCATCTCGTTATAATTTGAATACAAGCACATCGCCAAACTACTTATCATCACAGCTCCAGGCAACAATCGTAATCTTTTTGCTGAAGAGAAAGAAAAAGGTCATGCATAGAACCCGAAGACACGTAAAGTCAAAGCCTTGCAGCAATCCTCCCTCATACAATTTTCATTGAATTTTCCCGACAACTCCTACACTTCAAATTTCAAGTACCTGATAAACGATATTTGTCCGCCCTTGCCGATCCACCCTTTTTTGCGGGGTCGAAACAACTCGCTATTTCGCATGACCCTCAAGATTTTACAGACGCACTCCGTTGCCACAGCAACCTTTTGAATTTTGTATTTCATTGTCTGCTGGTTTTGTCTCATTTTTTAAAATATACACGTGAACGTATTTTCCACCCGACATAATGAAACAACTGGAAATAAATCGTAATAGCTGAACAGTAATTTAAAGTAATTATGCATGTATGCGAGAAACAATAACAAAACTGTATGATGGAATTAATTAACAGGTGCCTGTATGGGCGAACGTTTTTCCGATGGAAAACTCGCTTCGATGCGACGCATAATTTCCGGAAACTGGTAGCCAGAAGGATACATTTTTGTTGGGTGGGTATGTCAAGGAACCAAGAAAAAATTTTATTGTTCTTATATTGGCTGTGAATCGATGAAAATTCGATCTTCGATCTCAGCATTCAATTTTGTACTTGTACTTTATAGACCAAATCGTTCAAAAATCTGCGAAAACACAAAAGAATTATAGAATTTGTAGAATTACACTTTTTTTTTCGGTTATTTTTCTAATAAAGAAGCTAAATGTCTTGAAAAGTCTAAAACGTGCATAAACAGTAGAAGCTAAAGAATCCAAAAAATTTAAAATTGGAATTAAAATAGAAATTAAATATAGAATTGCAGCTTCTTAAAAGGAGTCTTAAAGCATTTAAAAACAATCTAAAAATTGTGAACAATAAGTAATGTTCTAAAATATTCAAAAGTTTAGATTCAGAAGAATCCAAACCATGTAAAGAGGCAAAAAACTCAAAATGATCAAAGAATGTCAATGAAATTCACAAATCAAAGAATCTAAACCTTTAAAGAATCGTAAGAATCTGAAGACTTTTGAGAAAAGATCTCAACAAATTCGTTGTACCTAACTAAAATATTTCAAAAATTTTGAATTTGAAGAAAAATATTTTGAAGCAGAGAATTTGAAACATCTTGTAACAGCAAAAGGATCTGAAAAACTTGAAACATGTGAAGAATCTCATCTATCTGAGAAAAACACAATTGATGCCTATGTCAAAGATTTAAAAAAATCTTATCAAACAAATTTGAATAGATACATATAAATATTTTTAAAAATAAAGAAAGATGTGTGAAATTAGAAAATATTTACATACAGGATGTCTGGAAAGTCGCGCACCACCGTGATACTCGGACAATGCCGTAGATCACCGGAAAAATGTAAAAAAAATCCAAGTCTTCAATTTTTCGAGATATGATGGGTTGAAGAGTAAAGTTTAATGCCAAAATTAACGATTGCTGTGCAATAATAAATGAATTTGTTACCTAAAGGGCATTTGCGCAAAGGCATGGTGCAAAAAAATCCGAAAAATCTTGTAAGAAATGCTTGAAAACTGTTAACAAAATTTTCGAATCAACAATCTCGATCAGTGTGGCATCGTTCACATGAAACTATAGTTACATAACTCGTTCATGAACCGACCTGACTAACGCCAACAATACAACAGCAACGTTACTATGGCTTTGAATACTGGAAATTAAAATTATTACAGTTTAGCAATGTTGCCATTTTCTTAATTTTCTTTTGTTCCTCCTGCGAAAACAGAGTGTCTGGAATTTTTTTTAACATTTTTTTGGTATTCTGGGGGATCACCCCTTTCAAGGTGGTGCGCCACTTTCCGGATACCCTGTATTTAGATAGATTGGAAACGCTTGAAGCTACGAACATAAAAAAATTGATAAAGTTCGGAGGATTAGAATAACATAGAAATTAAGGAATCTTTTAGATTTAAATACATAATTCAGAAAATCTAAAAGCATCCATCCAAAAAATTAAAAATAAAGGAGAAATAAATGTAAAATTCTTATAATGTTTTGTGAATTTTTAAGTAGTAACAAATAAAGTGTTTCTGTAAAAAACTTTAAAATACGTTTTTTTCAGAATTATTGTAGCTCGTTAAAAAATATAAAAGCATCCAAAAACAATCTAAAACTTATGAACAATAAGTAGTGTCAAAAGTTGGAAAGACAGAAGAATCCAAACCATCTATGTAAAGAAAAAAAAAGTTGAACGAAAAATGGATAAAAGACATAAAAGTAATCCACAAATAAATGCTCGAGGAATTACAATAATCTGAAGACTTCTTAAAACTGACTTCAACTAATTTGTTGTAACTGAAATATTACAAAAATCTTGAGAATGTGAAGAATGGAAGATTCTAAAAAATTTTGAAGAGAGTTTAGGCAATGAGTATAATTTTAATTTTATAAGTGCAAAAAAATCTAAAAAGTGAGACACCATCTGAGAAAGGTCTTGGAGGATTCGAAAAAATTGAAATATGTCAGAGATTTAAGAGAATCCTATCGAACCACTGCGAAAATATTGAACATGAAGAAAAAAAGATGTGCGGAATTAAAGAGTTATAATTATAAATATTTAATTATAGTCCATTTGAATAAATTTGGTCGCTAGCTCTAACTCTGTACGCTATGGACCAAAATTCTCAGACTGACAGATTCAAGTGACAAAAAATAGTAGTTAAACCTGGGCTGACCTGAGTGAAATGTATTCGTCAAAAATTATTATCGTTTTTTTGTATTTGCGTTAGAAATAACTATCATTTGTTGAAGTAATAAGTGATGTTACGCAGAGAAAAAGCGAATTTCTTAAAATCCAAAAATTTCCAATGCATCAAACAGGCTTACTGCAGAGAACTTTTTAGAACCACTCGAATCTGTCAAAGTGACAATTTCGGTTCATAGAGTACTGCGTATAAATGGACTTTAGTTAGATGCATTAGAAACGTTTGAAGCTTTAATCAGGCTAACATGGAAATTAAAGAGTCTACTAGATACAATATTCAAAGAAATTAGAAAACATCGAAATTTGAAAGAATCTAGTGGATTTAGAAAGCCTGATTTTTTATCATCAAAAGTGTTGAGAGATCAAATAAAAATTCACCCTCAGTTACCTTAGAAATTCGACAGCGTGTTAATTGCCACTTTGACAGCAGCCCAATTTTGCGGTTATAAAATGAAAACTGTCTTGAAATGCAAATAATGGAAAGCAAGAGTACGTGTTGTGGTTAGTTTTTCATAAGAGAACTTTTTGCAACATGAATCAAACATGACAGCATTGTCTAAATCGTTCATTAAAATTTTCCCAAAATTTCCAGTTTGACAACGTCAAATTACTTGACAGAAACAAATGACTGTTTCAATTAAAGACATGACTTGAAATTTCAAAGCCAACCAAGGATGAGTTTTTGTTTCATCTCTCGATGTAACCAAAAGCCATTTGAGTTGAAATGTCATGAATGAAATGCCGAGTTAAATCGTTCATTCATATTTAGGAAGTAGGCTTCTGGTTTCATTCAACTTTTTTAAATTCTAATTGGGTCCTAAGTTTTATTTTCACTTAGATTTAATGTTTAAAATTTAGATGCAAAAAGTTGTGATCAAGATGAAAATTTTCACCAAGATTTGCCAGGTGAAAAAACGGTTGCTCTGAAATTTTGTAATTGAGCACTTTTTTTGTCTTTTTCAATCAGCCAAAGCCAATAAAAACGTTACGCAGCAAATCTAGAGGACGACTTCTTTTGTTTCGTGCATTTTTTGTTATCGATATTAACGAATTGATTTTTTTATACATGTCTTAATTAGCTTGGAAATTTATCTAAAAAACAAAAGTTTTGGACATCTACCATGCCAATTAATGCAAAGTTACAATAGAACTGATTGTTTGGATGCGTTTTATAGTATAAAAACTACTTTGATAAGGACAATCCGAGCCAATGAAGGCATTCTTTTTTGGTTTTATGCCGATTTCAACCACATTTGCTCATTTGCTATGGATTAAAGGGTGGATCATTCACTAAAATTTTGGAATCGGCACTAAAAGATCTATTAGAAACGCTACTCGTCATCTTTCAGACAAAATTGCTGCAATTGGTCAAAATTGGGGTATGAAAAATGAAATCAGGTGTTTTGTTTTGGGCTTGGGTCTTTCACCTTCTTTTCCCAGCGACCGGTTTTCGTCGATAAAATAAATAAAACGGTCTATATTTCCCACAAATGTGCATTTTCAGGAAACGGCAATAATTTTAAGAAATTCGCGGCTGCAGCACAAGGAATGTTCAAAGTTGACGACGAAACTAACCAGACACGTTCTTGTTTACACTAAACGCGGTCACATCTCTTCGCACCCAGTTCACTGAAAATGATTCAGAGAAAAACGGGAGCTTTGCTCTAAAATTAGCTTATTTTCATAACAAATAAAATTTACGAAGATAAATCAATTACTAATAATCATTACTTTTGAAGCCTTTGAAATCTTCTGGAATATTACACGTTCATCTTAAATAAATAAAATATCAAGATCACTCCTTGGCGCGGAAATGCCGCCGATTTTATGTCTCATTTTTCATATTCCTCGACCTTGGTGTAATTAATGGAAAACCGGGGGTTTTTACGATAATCCGCAATGGCTCCATAAAAGCAAAATAAACGGCGGTATTACCAAAATTCCCGAGAGAAAATAGAAGAGATACGTGATTAACTAATTATTGATGAGCAGAAGCAGTGTTACGATTCGTTGATGGATTATAAATCCGACGAGCTGCCGTAATTTTATTGTGGCCATAGTGTAAATATTGGTTCACATATTTACTTTTTCTCGCGTACACGCTGCGTCGTGTGAGGTTTCACACACTTACTCTTTCTAAAACAAATCATAAAATTCTATAAACAATCTAGACACACCGTCTTTTAATAGTGTTTGAATCTAAACTAATCTACACATTAAATTTGTGGTTTTATGACGGTTACACCCTGGAAAAGTAACATATAGGAGCACGAATCATAAATTCCACCATCTTAGAAATAGCCATCTTGCGAATTTTTCATGGATGAAATTTTTACGGCTCTGCGTCGAATGTGATGGAAGCTTTGCCACACCAATAGAAATTTTTAAATTGCTTGACGACCAATTATTATGGAAATGTAAACAAACCTGTAATACGTCTCTTAACGGGAATTAAAAAATTGAAGACTCGACAGAAAGACAGTTTATAAGAAACTATACTTCTGAATACAAGTGCGTTTGGATTTATAAGGTCAGGATAATCCCATTAGTCAACCTAACCGTTTGGGACAGCGTAAAATTTAAATTTCCCGCCAACGCTTAAGAACTGTCAATAATTTATCCAATTTCCAATTTATTCATTCGTTTCGTTTTTCTATCGTTTTGGTTTTTAATTTTATTTATTGCTTTTTGATTCTTCTATATCCGCTGTCTTGGCACGGATTTAAGGTTAGTTGTCACATTTTCAACAAGTTGTCATTACATCAGTCAAGGAAAATTTTAAAAGGAAAATAGTTGAAAGTTTACAGTACCTTCTCTGCTCAGAATTTTACTTGAACACAATGGATTTCAATAAATTTGCCTTCGTTTTGACACTGACAGATTCAAAAATTAATGAAAATGCAGCATTTGACATAACCTAATCCAAAAAAACCCACAGTCACATAGCCAAAAAATCATAAAAATTCTGCTACCTGATATTTTAAGTGTAGGCAAATTTATTGCAATTCAGTGTACATCGTTAAAAAGGTAATTAAATTAACTTCGAAAAAACAATAGAAGTCACCGACAGAGTTTGTTATTACCAATTAAAAAAAAACTGATAAACATTTCGAAAAGCAAGCGATTTTTAATACATTTTGCATAAAACTAGAAAAATCTAAAATAGTTTGTACACTTTATTTCAAAAAAATTTCATTTAGTCGCATATGATTTTCCGTATAAATTAAAAAATGCCGCTTTACGAAGATAATGATTGGAACGTTGGTTACATAACCTTAAATTACTCTTCAAAATTTCTTAGGTAGACACAGAACTAGTACAATTGGATCGCTGAAGGAATAAAACTGGCTCAAGTTCTGTTTAATTTTTCTGTTTGTTGTTTAAATTCGGTCTTTATTGGCGATTTTTACATTTGACAAGTGACACTCTTGACAGAAGTCCAAAGTGACAGAATTAGTTCTGACAGAGTAGAATGCGAACGGCACAAAAGGAATTACCTTTCAAAGATAACTAGAAGAAAATCATTTTAAAACACGCTGTATTTTTTTGTATTCGTATTTCCCGAAAAGTTCTGAAGAATTTCTTTCAAAAATTTTCACATTCTATTATTTTTAGGTCATAAGGAAACTGAGAACTCATCATCAATAAGTTTTTTAAAATGTTTCACTTTGGCTTATCATTAGAGTCACTAAAAATTTAAACATTTTAAGCGCGATCGCAAAAATTATCAAAAATTTGTCAATGTTTTTGGTTTTACAACTTCTAATCGATAACATATAGAAATGCATATCTTTGCAATGTTGCACTTTAAGTTATTTACAAAATTCCAAAACCATTTTGGATAAAATAAGGTTTTTAATTTTCAAAAAACAAAAATTAAAAATTTAATTTTTAGTCTATAAGTTTTCAAATCCAAAATTTGACAAAAAAATAAAAAAAATTTCAACCTCCATTAAAAAAAATCAAAATGGACTTAACTTAATCCGACGACATGAAAATCATTAACAACAGTTTTCCAAAAATATCATGAGAAGTATTAATGTTAGCGACAAGTTTTATTGGTCGTTAGAAAGTTTATTAAATCAGCTTTCCAAAACACTGTCGAGCAATGCCATAACTGTGGAAGTTTAAAAAAAAACAGATGAAAATAAATGTTGTACAAATTCGTAATCACGAGACCATTTAATTTTAAGAAGGGAAATAGAGTTAGACAGTTCAAAAAATCTTTTTTTTTATTTCATACATTGTTAGAGAAACTATTGAAAAATATGTTCTCAAAATTTCAAACAAAAATTCCGACTCATTCTGTTATTGTACTCGTAAGCCATTAAAATCAGTACTTCTCTTTCAGGTCCCCGAGCGCGCGATATGCATTTTTACAATAAACACCTTAGATAGAAATTTCTAGACGCTTTGAACTCAAAATGAAAGTTTTCAAGAAGGATTACTCTATGGTACTGGAATAGCAAATTAACCGGTAAGCAATTTAAAAAAAGAAATCTGCCTTGACTTTGTTTATAAGGTACTTTTTTTTAAGCGCGTTTTTCTCAAATCGATTTTTTTTAACTTGTGTTCACTGTAGCTTGAAAAGTTTTTGACCAATCGTTTTGAAATTGGCAGGTACTTCCTTTATAGTATTGCGCTCTATATGAACCTAAAATCGGAATATTATCATTATTAATTTTTTTTACAAAAAAATGTTAAAACAAAAAGGTAAAATTTATGCATTTTTGTATTGATCCCTGTAAAAAATTAAACTTTTTATTTTTTGATAGAATTTAGGTTCATTTAGAAGAAAGACATAATAAAAATAAATTCTAATGTAGTTTGCTTTCAAATGAAAATTGCGGGCTCCAGGATGCTGAATCTGAATCTGAATCTGATGGGGACCTGCATTATGGTGTAGCTAATATCTTCGGTGTTTTTTAAGCAAATACTTCAAAAATTTTACAGTATATACTTGAATATATGTATAAAATATTGTCAAACTTTCAATAAATTATATTTTACTGTTATACTGTAAAAAAAATCATGAAAATCATTGAGAAAACGCTGTCCTAACCCTATTTCCCCTGTTAAGGCTGTTTGGCACGATTACATTTAATCTCAAATTTTTACGAATAAAAATTAAGAAAAAAGAATAAAAAATATTTTGTAAAAAAATTTGCAAAAAATTTTAAAACATGTTTTAATAATTTATAAATAATTTCACAATTCTGCGCAGTACTAATACGCTGATTTTGGAGGTTAGCAAACAGGAAACATATTTCTGCACTAAGTTTGTGACGTCAATTTGACAGAAAATTTCTCAAATTTTCAAAAATGTGATCGTGTCAAACAGCCTTAAGAAATAACTTAAATTTCTTTTTCGAAAATAGGTTGTCTAGTGTAATTGATAATAAAAATCAAAATGTCCAAAAAAGGTCTTTGAAAATAGTGCTGTAGTCATTTTCCCCTAAATTATTATAAAAATCTTCCCACCCACTTTAACGGAGTCAGCTTTCTAAATGAGAGATCTTATTTTTCGCGTATTTGTATTACCGTGGGGTGTGAAAATGCGAAATGTAGCTCGAAAATACACCAATATCATTTAGAGGCGCGGCTTTGAGGGAGAAGTTAATAGGAAACGCATATTTGCCGAGCACTTTCGTTAGGGCCAATGTCAACATAATAAAATCCACCACGCCTCTAGCCTCGCCGTCTATTACCACAGTCACCCCTACGTTAATAACCACGAGGTGACAGGGGATATAGCGACAGCGAAAACCAATTTAATTATAATTTGTAGTGACAGTCTACTTAACATATTTATGGTAATATCCATTTTGACAAATTAATATCCTGGAAGTTTGTCTTCATTCTTGAAAAAACATCGACGCCATTAAGGATGAAAAGCACACACGGAAATGAAAAAAGCACAACCCCGCGTTTCGCCAAAACTTGAATGTAAAATTCGAAAATCCCGTTTATTTTTCCTCGAGGATAATTCATTAAAGATGTAAGTATAATCTAAAATAAGTTGAAAATGGTGCATTGCGCGAGTAAAGGATTGCGAAAATGAATCGGAGAATCAAGCCCCGTTTGTTATGACAGCGCTTAAAGCTCTAGATGGAGCTCTTAATTAATGGGTTTCTTTGTTTGGTTTGAAAATAGCAAACGTATTGGCGGCCCGCGGCGAAGCGTCCGAGCGAACAAACGCATCACACCGCCGTCATGTGCGGCCCTACGCCGCCCCCGGCGCCATTCACATACCTACATGATATGTTTTCCATCTATTTCCCATATTGTATGCATGCACTTGGGATATTTTGCGAGGAAGCAGAGTTGTATTTGGATTGGCTAGATCGTTTATACATTTCGAATTTTTCATGTTTACTTCATCAACTCGGACGTTCAAAATTTATTAATTTACTGATATCTACACGTTTTGCTGATTTTAATTGGATTTGGAAATGTATTTTTAAATCTACATCTCGCGCAGCGTGGAAATTTTATGTTACATATTTTATTGTAGCCATGTTAAATAAAACAAGCTTCTGATTTATACACTTATCTAAAGAATCTACTGATTCAACAAAAATTTCTTGCAAAATCAAAAACCAGAATGTCTTCATTCCTTTCATTTTTTTTGTCTTCTAAGTATCGCTCTATTTTTCATCTCTATATCGTTCAATCTTTGTTAAATTTCGAAAATTTTAAAATGTGTTGAATATTTTGACTTCCTTCAGTGGTGGTTTTGCAAACATTTTAAGGTTTTCTGAAATTCTCTAAAAGTTTTACTCAAATTTTATGATGCTTTTTAAAATTCTATGTATTTCTAGGATTCTTCAAGATTTTAATGATTCTTTGGAGTTTTTAGAATGGGGTATATATAAGAGCACGACAAATTATAAAGATTTTCCCGATAGAAAAACCCCGACTGATTAGTTGTTAATCAACGACAAATTTAAATAACTAAACGACAGAGTATGAACGATGAAAAGAGGTAAATGTCAGACATTAATAATAATTTTAGCGATAAAAAAATATTTGATCGACAATTATTAATGTTTTCAACGACTGTTAATGTTTTCTTTGACAGAATGGCTAAAATCAGCGGCGAACAAACTTCACCTCGCAATAAGTAAATAAATTACTATATTTTGAAAATTTGTTTGTCTGATTTTGAGTTTTTTTCTATCTCCTACGTTCGGCCGTTTGCTGGTTTTATTTTGTTGTTCTGCTGTGCCTGTCGAGAAATTAAAATTTATGTCGTTAAAAAATTGTCTGCCATTGTTGCATTCTGTCGTTGAAGTTATTAAACAACCAGGTGAATCAATTAATTGCCTGAAGAATATCTTTATTGTCATGATAAATATAACTTGCCGCCCGATTTTTTTATTTTACTGGGAAATAAAATTTCACGTCGTTCAATCTTTTATTTTGTCGTTCTATATAAATATTGTCTTGCAATTGATAATTTGGTCGATTTTTCAATTGTTTCCATCGTTAATTTCATATTATCTATCGTGCTGAAAAATTCCACCCTTTTAGAATTTTCTAACATTAACTTATCGGATTTTTATTGGTATGGAGTATTTGAATAATTAATTGAATCCCGAAAAGAACTACAATTACAATGAAACACTCAAAAAAAAATCCAATCCAATCCAAAAATTCAAGAATCTGGTGATCTCAGTAAATTTAAATTGGTATTTCAATTTAATTTAGTTAAAAATTTAGAAAATCTTCAAAATAATCCTAAAGAATCTTTAAAAGCGTAATAAATCTAGTGGGTCCTAAAGAATTCTGGACCATATTGAAAAGTCTTTACAACTCATAGAATCTCTCAAAATAAGAGAAGTAAAAAGAAAGTAAAAAAATCAGATATTTTAAGCCCCTTGAACCATTGATGTTTTTTTTAATAGGCAGAACAAAGAAATTCTAAAAAATCTTGATCCTTAGAGAAATCTAAAAATTTCTATGAATATAAAGAACTGTGAAGAGAATCCCAGAAAAAAAAATCCAAGCAGTCTCAAAAAATTTATGGGATTTTTGAAATAAATATCTCGACGAATTTTAAACGGAAGATCTCATACTCCCACATAATTATCATAAAATTTTCAGAACTCAAAATTCACAGAAAAATCTGAAAATGTAAATAATATTGAAGACAGTGGCGTAACAATTTATGCTGGTTTGTCGCGGGCCTTTAAAGTGACGTTTTATTATGCAAACATTTAAAACTAAGCTTTTTCTTTAATTTTGAGTCCCCTAATGCAGAATTTTGTGAATATAACTCCAGTAAAGCAATGTATTTTGAGAAAGAAACCCAGCAAGGTACGCCACTGATCAAAGAATTTATCTCGAAAAATTTTAGAAGCGTTATAAATTTTTATTATATTTGATATAAAACATTAGAGAGAGCCTCAAAAAATTTAACAAATCCTAGAAACTGTTAAACTTCCGTTGAATTAAAGAATCCCTAAAGGTTAAAAATCGAGAAGTTTAAATTGGAGCAATCACAGACAATGTTTACACAATTATTTAATTGAAATTAAGTTAATCTCGCATTTAATTTGACGATTCCTGAAATTTGATACTGTAAAACGGCCCCAAGATTTTAAAACTACTCAATAGCCAATAGCAACGGTTTTTAAAAGACATTAAAATCAGGTTACTGTTGGCAATATATATTAAGACACGTGACAATAGACAATCGTTGAAAAAAATTGTAAAAATTAAAAATATATATATAATTTTGGGAATCCATAGAACCAAAACACCTAATATAAAAAAAACACATAACCTAAACCGGGTGAGTAGATATTTAAGGCGAGTGCCAAGACATTTTTCTTATGGAGAATCCCATGTAAAGTATCGTCTAAATATTTCGCTTATTTTTTAATGTATAAGTTTCGTTCTTATTCTCAACTGCTTGTATTCACATTTTCTTCTAAAACTAAGTATCAAACATTGGAAAAAACATTGAATTTAAAAGTTAAATGACTTGAAAATTCGATAATTTAGGAGTAGTTTTACGAATAGAAGTTTATGTCTGATTTTTGTGAATTTTTAAACTTAGAATTAGTAAAGAACACTTTCAAAAACACTTGCCCGCTAAGTTTAAATCGATATCATTAAAATTGGTCTAGTTATGAGAGAGATAAACTAAAAAATTTTCAATCGAAGCTCTGAACTTTGCAGATAATTTACGACTAGGCTGATTTATAAGCGTACCTACAGATGCGGTTTCTTGACCAGCTTTGGAAGTTGTAAATCAAGGGATTTCTTCTAAAATTTTTACCTGCCTGTTTCGCACAGAGGATAATAAAATGGTTACAATTAGAAGAGGCTTATTAATTCCGATAGCAATGCTAGATACCATCATCAGTTTAATCATCGCTCTGCTCTCATGATGGTGGCATTGCTATCGAAACGCGCGTCAGCATTTTTTGAATTTTGTATCTTCATACCAAATACGTATCTATTTGAAAACAAATAAAATTAAACATAAAACAGATTTTAGTTTTTTTTAGAAAATTTCTGTTTGCCATTCTAATGTTAAATAATACTTTAATCTATTTATGATTTGACTAAAGTCCATTTGAATAAATTTGGCTGCTAGCTCTAACTCAGTACGCCATGGACGAAAATTGTCAGACTGACAGATTGAAGTGGCAAAAAATAGTAGTTAAACTTGGACTGACCTGGGTGAAATGTATTTGTCAAAAATTATTATTGGTTTATTGTCTTTGCGTTAGAAATAACTATCATTTGTTGAAATAATAAGCGATTTTACGCAGAGAAAAAGCGAATTTCTTAAAATCCAAAAATTTCCAATGCATCAAACAGGATCACTGCAGAGAATTTTTTAGAACCACTCGAATCTGTCAAAGTGACAATTTTAGTTCACAAAGTACTGCGTTAGAGCTAGCGGCCAAATTTATTGAAATGGACTTTAGTTAAATTATTTTTTGAACAACGTACTAATGTACTCACAATTTTAAAATAATTTTTTTTGATTCATATTATTTTACCCCCGAAAAAGTATTTCTACGCAACGAGTCTTGGCTCTCGCCTTAAATAAAATAGACTGTAATTTTCAATGTGATGTTGGTAAACCTAAATGAAAATAAATAACAGGCCTTTTTCAGTGCTACCAACTCGATAGACAAAATCATAGCATGCCTAATTTTATTTCAATTGACCGCATTTCTGAAAGTTTTCAAATTGGATTTTAACTGGAATTTTGAAACTTGAAATTTTAATTTAATTAATCTAACTTGATCAGTTGATACTTTAGATCGACTGACTGATAAATTGTCGTCCAAAATAAACAGCAAATTAGCCAACATTTACCAGAACATTACACACGAATTTTTTTTTCTCCAAGCTCTTTCAAAACTTGACCTTCGTGCACACGCCTTATTTTTCGTGAAGACAAATAGTTGATTGAGGGCTTAAAATGCCCGTAAATAAATGAGGCAGGGAATCTGGCGAGGCGTAAAGTGAAGAGATGCAGCAGCATTATAAAAGTATGCAGTATTCTAGTGTCGGCTCCGGGCCAAAGTATACAATACTGAGACTAAATTGCGCTCGCCATACAATATATTTACATATTCCTGTCTATTACAATGATCTCGGCTGTTAACGACCTACAATATCACGCGTGTGAAACACAAAATGAATGTCAAAATCTCGACATTTTCATTACAATGAGCGTCCCGTCGCGGCTTATTTAAATTCTTTAATTATTTGTGCTCGTTTCTTCGGATTTGTTTCCATTCGGTGGCCGTAAACCACGGAAAGCAGCAAATAAACCCCTAAAATAAGCAAACACGGGAAGGTGTTTCGAGTTTTCTCGCAAAAGCGTCAACTTTTCTACCGATTTCTGAATATTTTTATTTCATGACTCGAGACACAAAAATTTTATGGAAAAATACAGCTTCCGTTCCCGTTTCTCGAGCAATCTTCCGTTTCCTTCACACTCTGTCGGCAAACAAAATATATCGGTCAGCGGTAGTCGTTGTGAAAATATTTTCTTATCCTCCCTGTATAAAATCAAAATAGGAAACGTTTATTTTCTTAGTTAAAACATTTTTTGACCTAGGCTAATGTTGAAAGTATTGGGGAAACAAGATTGCGAAACGCCGAGTGACAATACTAAAATTATAAAAAGAAATTTAGGCTAGAAAAATAAAATCAGATGGTCCTCTTCCACGAGCAAACTGATGTCTTCATCAACAAAACGTTCGAGATAAAAGAATTTCAGCAACGTTCACCTGAATTACCTTCGACTAAGATCAATTGCCCTAAAATAAACCGTTCTCACATTATTCAGTTGTTTATATGACTAGAAATTATAGGCCAAAGAGTGCCTCTTCACACCACGTGCGTAATAACTTGGTGCGTTAAAAATAACCACTCCAACAACTAATCGCTTCAGATCGAACCTGTCAGTTATCTTTAAATAAGTTTAGAAACATGTCCATCCATCTCGTTCCTGGCTTTTTGATGGGCATTTAGTGACAGAAATGTGGTGTATGTTAATGTGCCAGATATTTGAACATATCATTGTTGTGAAGATTTTGTATACAAATCATTCCGTGCTTGACATGAGATTCAATTACATGAGGATTCTATATCAAGAGTCTTGTTGTTGAGGAGGCGAAGGGTGGGATTAGGTTTATGAAAGATTTATTGTGTCGAGGAGATGGAGATGACAATGTTGGAGGAAAAAATTAATTTCAGGAACAATGACGTTTAATTTCTTTTAGGATGAAAAAGATGAGCGAATTTTTAATAATAATTTTATTGCAAATACTCATAATTTGTAAAAAGTGTTCACATTATTGTAATTTTTTGTACAAATATGTACTTTTTGTTAATTTCTGAAAATACCTTCAAAATATTTCCATTTGGTTTTGAAGAACTCGTCAAGAAAAATTTTACCGCCATATTTCATATTTCTATTGTATCATTCTTATCCCACTTCCTACACTTTTTTGTCGCAGTGGTGGTGAATATAGACAACAATTTTATCAAAATACATATTTCTATCATAAAAAAATGTTATAAAAACAATTCTAATTGCAACTGCGGATTATTTTTGGTATTTGATATTTAAAAGCTTGAGAACGCGAAAAATTTGATGTTTTTATCATTATTTTTTTCTCCAAAACTTGACGTTTTGGAAGAAATTACTGGTTGTATGTAATTATTAAATTTAAAATCAGCAAATTAAAAAAATATATAGTTGACAAAGCTTTAGAAGCTGACGCAAAATTTTGTTTGTTATCACCGATAGTTTTGGCATCGCGACGCTTTAAAAATGTAATTTTTAGGTAATTGTGAGGGTTTGTAAAATCAACCGCTAATTTAATTTTTTTTAATATAAGTGTGTTTAAAATATTTCAGTTGTCATTTTAGATTTGATGCAAATTGTATTAAAAAATTGAATAAAAAATTCTGTTTTATCATGTTAGATTCCAATTTTATTATGTCAAAATTGGGAACTACGTTTACACCCAACTGTCAACATCTTGTGGTCACAAATGTCATCTATCTTTTGGTTCGCTTTACATTGTAACAAAAGTCTTACTTGGTGAAACTGCTCTTTTAATTAACGATTTCTGGTGTCCAAAAAGTGTGACATGCTCGAGTTAATCAAAATTGACGTTTACACGAGAGAGTGAAGTGAAATTTTGGTGTAAACGTAGTTTGCCACTTTACCGTCATAACTTTGAAAACTAACTTGATAAATCAGCGTTTTTTTGCAAACACAATTTGCATTAAATTTAAAATAAAAACTCATATATTTGTATCACAGTTATGTTGAAAAATTTAAATTTTTCGCGACGACAAAACTATCGGTGATCAAAAACAAATTTTTTTGCCAGCTTCTAGAGCTTTGTCAACTATGAGCCTATACAAATTTTTAAAATTTTTTCTTTAAAATTGAAGACGATTTTGAGTCTGAACACAAGTGTTGCCGGAGCTTGTATGTATTTACGTTTAAAATTTGGCAACCAAAATAACAAACATCCTGTATATTAATGAATTGAATAAACACCAAGGACCCTAAAAAATATAAAATCTTTAGAAAGGACTAAAAATTTTTATTGCAAGCATCTTAAAGATTTGTAACGATACTTAAAGAATTCTGTACTTTAAAGAACCGCAAAAAAATGCTTGGATTAAATCTAAAGACATAGGTACAAATCTTGAGAACTCTGGAGAACGGAATGAACAGCAAGAGTCCTGTAAAATCATGAAATATTTTTAAAATATGAAATTTCCAAAAAATCCAGAAAAATTCTGACCCAACGAAGAGAGTCGTAGAAAAGTAAGAGTTTTCTAGGACATTAAGGACATTGTAGGCAATTTAATGTAGGGTAAAATCGGGAGAGATGACCAAACAGCCAAAATTTAAACAAAATATTGTTCGATGGCGCTGTGCATTTTTTCAAGCGAGAAGTATTCATGTATGAATATGTTAAGAGTCATTCGATTTAAATCAAGATCAATTTAAGTCGCACAGAAAATAAATAAATAAATTTGTTGTAAATTATGGTTAGTTTCTTCAAATTTGATAAGTATAATGTTCATTAAGGACTATTAACCTTTTAAAGCAGTTAAAAGTATGCAGGAATTTTATTTTATATGGTGGCCAGGTATTCCTTTGGTTTTGGAATAGATGGCCACCAATGCGGTAGGAATAACTGACCACTAATTTTTCACAGATTGATTTTATTTCCAATAAATAATCTTAGAAAATATTAAACAAGTCAAGAAAATTTTGAAAACAGAAATTTTTAGAAAATTGTACAGAATTTTAAAAAATCTCATGAACTTTCTGACACTTTAATTAAATCTTATTAAAGCCACAAAAAAATAGAGTGAATAGAGAAAAGTGGATCAAACAGAAATAGAAATGCCAACAAATTATATGTGAAAGAGAAATACACAAAATCAGAAGGAAAAAATACAAGAAACTCGTTTGAATAATCTAAGGGATAAAAATCAAAAAATGTTAAAAATGTCATACGAACACGAAAAAAGAAAACGTATAAGAAAAAGTTGAATACCTACTTACAAAACTTTTAATTAGTTTTCTCGATTTATTGTTAAAAGCACCACCTTAATTTTCAACTTGGTTAAAGCAACAAAGAAACCGAGTTTTAAGTGGAAAGTATTGTTGATAATTTAAATGGCAACAATGCGGAACTCCAAGATGAAACAAACCATCCCACATCTCATGATTTGTGTAATGACGTCTCCGCCATGTTTGAAAAATCCAATTTAATTATCGTAATTTATGAAACTTATTGTTTACACGGCAACATAAACATTTTCTTTGACTTCCGCCGCATTTTTTGTCGAAAACGTGTAGCAGTAGTCAAGTAGATGTCACATAAAGGAATTAACCTAACGGTTTGTTGTATTGGTTCTATTAAGACCAGCTCGACTTTGTTTTATAAGAAAATAATCATGTAGTGGCGGTTAACCATATTTATTTTTATAAATCCTAATATTGTGAACATTGGGGTATTGTACCGATTTAGATAAATATATATCCAGAACCCCGGAGTGTTTGATGACTGCTTGTTGAGACTGATACTAAAAAAATAATCCCACTTAAATATTGATATTATGGGTTAAAAACACGAAATGAAAGTTTGATGCAGGTAACTTACAATAAAAATAAATAATACAATTTTTTTAACGTTTTCAACAAATACAAGATTTCATTCACGTTTAAACTGTTTGTTATTGGGAAAAATAAAAGAATCGAAATGAAGAAATAAAAATAACTCGACTCGGTACTACACGCATTCAAATTTATTAGAGTGTTAATATGTTAAGTGCGACGTCTCCAGGGTAACATCGGGTTTTGTCGACGTTGAAGAGTTGGCACCTCGTACCATCAAAGACGTCTGGAATTTCGGAATATTGGGCTAAATTAAATGCTTGTAGATTCATATTGTGCGCTTAATGAGCAATTTGTTTACCAAATTTCAGAAATAGATCGAACGCTGGCGAACACTAAGGCGATTGGAATTTCAGAGTCTTAAAAATCTTTTCAACTTTTCCATGTTTAGGCTAAATTAACCGGAAAAAAAATTTTTGGAGATTTTTGAGAACAATTGGCGCTTTAATCAAAAGATCAGAAACATTTTGATATTTTTTTTATTATATCTAAATTACTTTTGTGCGCCTCCGTCATTTTTCATGAGATTTGTGATACTCATTGTCGGCAAGAAAATCACCTTTTGAATGTCTAGACAGTCAAACGTGACATTTCAAATAGTTGGTTTTATTTTGCAAGTTGGCATCGCTGCATAAATGTCAATTATGTCAATTTGTGTGCCGATTTGAAGACCAATGACCTTCAAAAATAATAAGGTAAATTAATTAAGTAAAAATACCACAAAAATTTGCTGAAACAATTTGAATTTACATTAATCTGCAATCGTTTGATTTGAATGGGCCTATTTCCCAGCTGATGAAATACCCCTAAATGAGGGAATGACGTTTCAAATTCAGACCAAAAGTCAAAATAAATAACTATTAATGATTCGGTACCTTAGAAACATAAGGATTTATCTCTAATTTTTGTGAAAATTTTTGTGAAAAATGAGTTAAATATATGTTATTTATTACTTTTTACATCTTCTTTAAGACAGAGAAAAATAAACCCCATTAGATAAAAAACAAACGATTTTGGGTTTCTCTAAGGAGCTAAGTACCACATAATGTTAGAAGCATAAAGAACCAACTTCTTACAGGTCTACATTTCGAGGTTATTTTGTTACTCAACTGATCCAAACTTACTCAAATTGATGATAAACGCAAGCATATTATTTAAAGCTACTGAAGAAAAAAATCCGTGTATTGGAACATTCCATTAAAATTTTCGAAGACCAAAAAAATGCCACCAATTTTTTTTAAGATACTGCAATTTCTTTATTTTTTCATGCGATTTTAACGACATTTGTGGAGATTATCACTCTCGACTGTCTTATTAAAAGTGTCGATTTAGAAAAATTTAGACCAAAAAAGAGAATTTTTAGAAATTTTTATTTCTAGGAGCAAAAATTGTTTGTGTTTTTTTGGGACAAAAAAATGAGACCAAAAATTTTTAAAGACCTGTAAGTTCTTCATTTTTAATGCCACTATAACCAAATTGGTGGAATTTATAAGTCTTGATGTCTTATTAAGAGTACCGATTTAGAACAATTTAAACCAAAAAGAAGAATATATATAAAAAGTTTTATTTTAACAACGGTGAAAATTTCACTTTTTTTCAACACTGTAATTTTGTTATTTTTAGTGCGACAGGAACGAAATTTATGCATGCTGTTTCTTTTGTTTGTTTTAGTAATATCACTAATTTGCAAAAATTTAGATCAAAAAGTCGAATTTTTAGAAATTTTCGTGTTAAGACCAAAAAAATATTACCAATTTTTTTTTAAATACTGTAATTTCTTAATTTTTTATGCGATTTTAACGACATTTGTGGAGATTATCACTCTCGACTGCCCTATTAAGAGTGTCGATTTAGACAAATTTAGACCGAACAAATTTTTTTTTAGAAATTTTGATTTTGAGCAACTAAAAAAATTACAATTACTTTAAACGCGCTTTAATTTCGACATTTTTGGTGTCACAAAAACAAAAGTTGTGGGAGTTTTTTAAGGTTACATAGTCATAGAAGTTGCTGAATTTGGGTTAATTTTAATATATCTTTGTTAGCCATTATTAATAACGTTTTTCCTTTTCTGTGTAAAAACGTTGTTAATTTTTTTTTTTAAAGTTTCTATTACTAAGTGGGACGTAAGTCCAGATTATCTAATTTTTCTTAGAAGCATAAGGAACCAAGTGTAAATATATGCAAAAACATTATTTTTGGAACAAAGGTTACGGCTATTACGAACGATTTTTTTTAAATATTTTTTGTAAAAGTAGAGCATATTACACATTTCTGAATCAAGAAAATTAATATCTTCTAAATTATGAAAAAAAAATATGGGTGTCAATTTAAAATAAGAAAGTTGAGTATCGCCCAAAAAATACTAAGACATTTAGAAAAATTTTAAAACCATCAGTTTATAGGAAATTTAAAACCATTTAATCTGTTTTTTAAATTTTTGAAATCGGTTCATAAATAAAAATTCTACAACGCCTGCCGTTTCTAAAAAATCACCCTGTATATCTTATATATCTTATATATTTAAGGTACCGAATTGTCGGCGCACAAAATTTCGTGTTTGACACGGCTAGAAAATGTTTTGGAAATGATCGAAAAATTTTCTTTCCTTGCATTTCCAAAAGACCACTTTCTAGCCTAGTCAAACAAATAACTATTAAATTTAGCGACCGGTCAATCACAATATTTCTATTTCTTAACCTCCAAAGCTCTTCAGTAGCCCCACAAAACATGTGAAAAGATAATCCCCCATTATGTGAAAGAGATAAGAACGTGCAGGTTGTATTATGGCCCTAACAACAAAGTAGCGGGCGTATCCACCACCACGTGAAACAACATTGGGATTTTTTTATGGTCGATTGATCGTTTTATGCCCGATTTAAACCTGATGGACACTTTCACTAACAATCGATTGTTCATTTTTTATCGAGGAAGAACGATTTTTGGGATGAAAGACATCAAATAGCTGCTGAAATTGTAAAAATGACCTTTTGAACGAAACATACATTTAATTTCCCGTCGGATAATCTGTGGACCCTGAGCGATGTGATAGACAGTGGATCAAAGCCGTAATTAGCATATCAAAGTGTGCGCTGAAATTTGTGGTTGAACAGATGGTATTGTTATGGTGATGTCTGCATTATCGGCCGCGCCCAGGACACTTCCCAATCCAGTTAATTCAAACAAGTTATTGATTTCGTTACTATTGAAAAATATTTTTGCGGGGCTGAGATTTTAAAGGATTTGTAGGTTTGAAAGTATTGAATATTCCCTGTTCATTTCAACCAGCCTTGTACATTTCTGACATAAACAGGAATAACAGAAAATATGTGTAAACAAAAAATTCAAAGACCCTGCAGTTCCAGCTTTTTTCATAGTTTAGAAATTCCACGCTGTTTACATTGAGTTGTCACCAGCCTTGAATAACGTGGGTGGTCTAGGTCACTTAGCCAAAACGCCTCAATTTGTTCGGATTATTCCATTTTTTTATAAAATTCCGAATGCTACCACCGAAATTACTTTACGGTCAGTGAGAATCTTCAAGCTGCAAAAAACTCGCTACCCTCCGTGGTGGTCCGCAATCTGTTTGAGCTTATTGCAGACCCACCCCGAATCCATAGAGGGTTTATTTTATCCCTTGCAGCCACAACCATTGTTAGACTGACGCCTGGAAAATGAGCTCTGAATGCGATGAACTGTTGCAACTATTCCACACAATTACATAGCTTTCCACCGTCTATTATTCCCATTATGTGCGTTTCAGTTAAGCTCGATTGTAAAGAACCGAGACTATTAACTTAAATTATTTGAAATTTCGCTATATCAATTTTGTTTATTAATGAACGGTCATTTAGAACGTCGGAATTGTGATAAAGTGTTTGCTGGAACACCTGTAACAAGTAATATTTCAATGGCGAACCAACATACTAATTCTGTATCATCTGACGCCTTTGTTTGTAGTGTAAACATCTAGTGAGCCAGTTTAAACAAACTAA
This sequence comes from Gnatocerus cornutus, assembly GCA_029298725.1. Lineage (NCBI taxonomy): Eukaryota > Metazoa > Arthropoda > Insecta > Coleoptera > Tenebrionidae > Gnatocerus > Gnatocerus cornutus. The sequence continues at coordinate 4,472,516 of CM055510.1, forward strand.
TAGCGTTTAAAACAATTGCCAATATGTAAACGGAATATCATAACCTTGTAGTGAGGTAGGTCGCGACTACAACTTAATTTATTTGTGTAAAGAAATCGGTTTTGAAACTTGGCCCAAGTTTATAATAAAATTCGAATGTTACATAACATTGACTTTGTTTCAGTTGTTTCAGTTTTAAAGCTTGGAATTATGGAAAACTGAACAAATATCAAATTTCAAAAAAAATGTACTTTGAAGTATATTGTCAGAAAATTAATATCACATAAGCAACTGTTTTTTAAACTCCGTTTTTATCTTAAACATTAAGATAAAAAATAATTTAACATTTTAGTTTGAAATGTTTAAAACAACTCCCTGACATTCTAAAAACTTCATAAATTAAAACAATATTCGCAATTTACCTTTTAGAGTTTTACTGCCAAAAGTCCTAGAAATTCTTGATAGTTCTAAAAAAATGAAATTCCGAATAATATTAAGGAATCTTGGCGAATCCAGGAGAAAACAGACTATTTCAACAAGCCCTTAAAACTTTATAGAGAATCTTATTACAGAACTACAAAAAAACAACAAAAATCAAAAATCCTCAACTGCCAAACAATCCAAAAACGAAAACTAAAGTGTGGTAACTTTCTAAAAACAGAATTCTTAAATAGTAGATCGGACGATGGAAACTACAATTAGGATCAAACATTCTGCATGAAATTGAGTCAATTTTATCGCTCTGAAACTGTTTTTTTTGAAGTTTGACTGTCAATATCTCTAAAAGCAAGTGCTCTTTGGAAAAACTGAAAACGGTTATAGATTCTTTGAACAAATCTTTACAAAATGCGCTGATTTTATCGCAATAAGGCAATTGGGTGACTTTTTAACAATTTTGATTTTTTTGAGACAATTTTTTAAATTTTTGTTGTTTTTTTGGCCTGGAATGACAGTTTTAATAAAGCTGCATTTGCACAATTTGGTAAACTTTGTGCTGCAAGAGCGTTTATTAAGCGTACTAAATCTCTGAATTTTATGATCAAAAGCAAAAATTTTACAGTCTTTCATTTGTAGGTCAAACTCAAAACTCAAAATTTTATGTTAACTATTGTATTTTTGACAGATTTAAGCCAACAGCTGTAAAAGTTGGTAAACATTGTCATAAAAAAGCGCTTAGTAATTTAGTGTACTAAGGGCCCGATTTCAAGTCAGTGGCGCAAAATTGCGTTGACGCAGTTGCTAAGGCAGCATCTGTTTGATTGGGGTTGCTAAGGCGCAACTAAGATGAAATGTCTGCATTAAATTTTGTAACATTGACAGTTTTAAGACTAAAACAGTGATATTTGCTATATTTAGTACTAAAAGAGGATTTTAAGACCAAAAACAAAATTTCTAGAATTTTTTATTTCTAGATCAGACTTAAAATACAAAATTTTGTCTTCACTTCTGTGATTTTGACAATTTTAACGTTGCAACTTTGAAATTTGATGAACTGTGCAAAAAGATCGTTTATTAAGTGTACAAAATTGCAGAATTTTAAAATCACAAACAAAATTCCACAATTTTTCATTTATGGCTAAAAATAGAATCTTACATAAAATTAGTGATTTCCAGAGATCTAAGGAACAAGAAAGATAATTAAAAAAAGAAATTATTGAATCAAGTTCTCGATAATTTAATGTAGAACGTTCTAAAAATCTTTAATAAGCTACTCTACTTAAAGAGGTCTAAAATCTCACAAGATATAATAATATCTACTAGAATTCAAAGAATCTAAAGAATCTATTAAATGCAAAAAATGTTAGAATTAAATAAGCTAAATCCTACAAATCGTATAAATTTAAAAAAATTCTTTCTTACATTTTTTTTAAACTTCTTAGATTTCTTAGATAAACTTTCTCAAAACTGTGCTGTTAATCAATAAATATCTCTAGAATCTAAATAAATAAACGTTTTATAAAACTAAAATCACGTTGTGTAAAGACAACAAAACATGAAATTATAATTGCTACAAATATTGCAAATTTACTTTTCAATCGAAGCACGTCATAATATCGCTGATTTGATTCAAATTAATTGAACTCGTTAGTAAATAATTAAAAATCACAATTTCCTATTTACATTGTAAATAAAATTCTGCGAATAAATACAGTTTAAAATCCTTCCGATTTAATCATAGTATTTGTACAATTTAATTACGCAATGAGAAAAAAAACGCCATTCATTCGTCTCGACGAAATTCTTCCTTACAATGCCTCATTGATGATTTGACTTCACTATTCACCAGCTGTCAACCATTATGGTGGAAATCTCACTGGGAATTTCACCAAATTAACTAACAAATGTTTTTAATCAATGGTCTATACATAATCCAGGTAATCTTTTAAACGCTGCTGCTGGCTGTCGTACCTGCAAGTGACTTGTGTCAACGGGGGATCTTTGTGTGAGGATAAAAGACCGTTTAACGGGCATTTGGGACATTTGAATTAGTGTAAATGGTGCCAATCATTTGGGATTTTACTCGTGTTTGCACCACAAACTGACGACAGGTTGGACAGATTTCGGACTTGTTGGCACTTTTTTTATTCAGAGAATCGGACGAGGCGAGTGGTGAACAATGTGGTTTCCAAACTTTGTTGTCTGGATCCAAAAATTATGGCAATATTTAATAGCTTGTTTGAAATTGAAAAAATTCAGTTTATTATCTTAATCGAACAAAGATTACTTGTGATATTACCAAAATCATATAATTTTATTACCTTGTAATCTGACTTAGTACACTGAATTTGTTGTTGCTAAATTGTCGATAATTGTTTATATCGGCTCAATGGTCTAGGGGTATGATTCTCGCTTTGGGTGCGAGAGGTCCCGGGTTCAAATCCCGGTTGAGCCCTTCTTTTGGCTTACTAAAATTTGATTTTGAATTTTTAAAAACATATCAAGATTCTTTGGTTCTTATAAATTTTTAAAGTTTTATTTTCAGCTTGTCGTAGAAGGTTTACAAGATTTTAATCAATTTTTTTACAAAAAAAAATGACTTCCGAGGCATGAAACACATATTTTCGAACCTTCAAAAATTTGGCACTCTGGCGATTACACAAAATTACCCTAAACTCAGTTATTTTATGACGTACGTTAAAAATTCGCTTAGTTTTGAATTCTGCGTCAAATTTTGCGTTAAATGAACACCAATTAAATTATGTTTTCACAAAAAAACGAGATATTGGTCGAATTAAATTTTTGGAGATTTTTTTTTATCACTTTTAATATAAATAACTTTTTCGGTACAAAAATAAATACATGTAAGTTATTATTACATTAATCAAAAGAGCGGTTGGAGATCTATCAAATCTCAAATACGTAAGTTAAGGGGATATCGAACAAATTTCAGTATAGGGCAAATTCAATGTATTTTTCCAAACACGATTACTCGAAAACTACTTGAGTAAATTGGTTTCTGTTTTTTGCATATAAATCTGTTCAACGTGCACTATGTTAAATGCTGAATACAATTTTTGTAAACTGTATATTTAATGAAATACGAAAACTTGGCTGAAAGCGAAATAATTTTTAGCATTTCACATGCGTAAACTTTTCAAAATTCACACATACGTATTTTGAGAACAACCAGACAGTAGTATAACGTCTTGTTGTCAAAATTATGACTTTGGAGTGGTGAAAAGACTGATAAATTTCTCGTAATTTAAAGGTTTTAAAAGATGGATCATTCACCAAAACAACAGGATATAATTATTATTTATAATTTAATTATTTATAATTATGTTCACTATTTTTTGTTACATTTACAAAAATCTTGGACAAAATTCGAAGATCTCAGTGCATCTATTAATTCTTCAATTTTTGCAATTACACAAATCCCACCTTTTCGGGAAAAATTTAATTTATTTATGAAGATAAACATTAAATAATAATAATGAGATATTGTAATTATTAAGTTTCATGGGTGTAATTTGTTAAGTATCGGACTCTACTATCAAAGTATTTAAGATTTACTGGCCATGAGCAATAATAATTTGGCCATCAGTGCAGTCAAAACTATTAGCTATTGTCCCTGACCACAAGATGATGGTAATAATAATCTAAACTACTCGGGCTGGGGTTTTAAGAAGTTTATTAGTTATTAAAAAAATCTTTATTATTGATTGAATCGGAACTTTTTTCAAAAAAAATAAATTATCAATTTTTTTATATTTGAGAGTAAATTATAAACAAAAAAAAGCCCGTATCTTATGTATGTATTTCTCGTAGTTTCGAAGGTATTGAGCGTTAAACATTTCGGAACTGAAAATTAATCAAGTGTTTCTCAGATATTTGTTGATGTGAATTATCAACTCTGATTTGAAATATGCGTAGAATTTTGAGTTAAATGAACTCTAAGAACTTAAATTTACTCCGAAAATAACCGACATATCGACTGAAATAAGTTACATAGTTTGAGTCATAACTGTAAGAACAAATTTTTGACTTTCGGAAAACATAACGAATTCTTAACAAACAAAATGGCTTAAACCATATCTCTATATCTACCGTAGTTTCCAAGATATGAACCACCGATTTTTCCGAACTATAAAAAATTTGATCCTCTGGCGACTACCCAAAACTTTAATCGGCCATAACTCAGTTAATTCATGATGTTCGTTAAAAATTCGCGCAGTTTTGAATTCTGCGTGAAATTCTGCGTTAAATGAACACAAATATCTTAAATTTTCTGTACAAATAAATGAGACATTGATCGAATTAGGTTTTCGTAGGGTCTTATTTGTTGACATTTTTAACGAACTTTTTCGGTGCAAAAACTATGTTGAATACTTTTAAGTTATACATGAATGAGAGAGCAACTCAAGATATATCAACTGGACAAATCTCAGATCAGGAGGTCAAATAGTTTACAAGCGGCGGTCAAAAAACAAAAATAAAAAAAAATGTTTGAGTTGAAAAAATTTAAAAAAAAAAAATCAAATAATTATAACATATTTGTTAACAATAACATAAGTTATTACCGTCAAAAATCTTAATTTTTCGGTTGAAAAAAGTAGATTAAATTCAACCCAATTTTAACAGTGAAGATTGAATTTGAACGCAACCAAATCTGTTGTTTTTTGGACTTTTTGGAATTTCCGCACGAACGCGTCTAGCGTCGCAGATAATTGCAGACAAATTTTATTTTACTAAACAAACTCTCCGGTGATGCACTAGTGCCCACTCCGTACCTCCATTATTTATTTTCCACTCAAGCTTTTAAAGCTACTGTGTACAAATAACAACACCGCTCACAATATCTGTTTTTCTTTTTCATATTTTATTTACTTATGCAAGAATCCATTTCGTCGTCTGCTTTATTTTTACAACCGTAACCTTGCATCACTGCAAAGGTGCTCGAAAAAATGAACGTCTGAAATGATGGATGGTGCTAATGAGATGTCCCCTCCGCCCCCGACCACCTCCAGCTATTATGACAAACTTACTACATATGTCGAGCCAATCAAGCCTCTATTTTTATCTATTGCAGTTTTTCTGTTTATTTTTACGCACATGTTTTCCTTGCTTCTCACGTTATATCATCACCGAATTTTTTCGGAAAAGTCGCGATCGGGTTGATCGAAAATGACGAATTTATGGTTGGGATTTTGGTGGAGCCCACACAACGAGATTTCCTCTTCGTCCAAACAAAGCGTAAAGCACTCGTCGCTCCTACAAACATGTGATAAACTCAGCTTTTTCGTAAATTAATCCGACATAAAAAGTTCAGTTGGGGCGTTCAAACGGCGGCGTTTACAGAGCGATATTTCGATTCATTTACGGTGTTTTTTTTTAATTCTTTGCAAGGTGGTAAACAAATGTGTGAATTCCAGGGCGGGTGGCGAGCTCGAGCTAGAATTTCGGGGATGCGGCACTATTTTACAGTTGGGTATGTTGAGCTAATGAGGCAGCGCTTCGGTGAGAATTGTGACAATGACAATGATGGATGGAGGCTATTTTTGCTCCGTTCGAATAAGGAATTAATGGACTAAAAATACCCGGCAAAATATTATTATTTTACTTCATGAATACAAAAAATATGCCGCGCGATCCTCAAAACACCACGGAATATGACTTTTTTTTGTAATTTAGCAGCACATTGGATCATGAGAAAATGTTTTTTAAAACTATAAATGAAAATCATTTTGAAAAATACCCGCAAATTAAATTTCTGTAAATTTTACCAAACAAATGCCTAATAATTTAGTAGTTTTCAACTTTAAAACTAAAATCCTGAAATGTTCAAAAATTGGAGTTATATAAATCTAAGCACCTAAAAAAATTGAGAACTGTTAATTTAATAAGAATTAAGGCAGAATTAGAAAATCTTCAAAGGCAAAGAATTATATTATCAAATTCTATTTAGTTAAGAATCTGGAAATCGGGGAATTACATTTACAAAATTTTGCAATGTGAAACTTGGGGAACCGCTCAGTACTTTCAGCTTATCTGAAGGAAAATCTGGAAAAATTGTTTGCTTGAAACAAAATTCTCAACTAAAAACCCTAAAATTTGAAAAAATAAATTTTATAAAATTTAGAATACAACAAATTGATATTCAAAGAGTTTCATAATAATTTTGAGACGTTTCAAAGATGCGAGCCCACGACTTTTTACAAAACTTTCGTCTCGCGAAAAACTTGTGAGTAAGAAGTTTGATTTTATCAAAAAAAAAATTGATTTAGACACAAATACGAGGTAGCTCACTTCGCCAATGCTTTAGCGCCTTTTACTTCATTTTTATTTGCGATTGACAATGCGGAAATTTTGCGGCTACGCAACCGCACTCACTTTTTAAATCGGTAAATTTATTCAGAATGTTTACAAGACAATAATTGACATCCCAAAATTTCAAGCGCCTCTAATTCAGTTATTTTTGACGTACGGAAAAATGAGAACAGTTTTGGATTCAGTGTGAAATTCTGCGTAAATTGAGCCTCAATAACATAAATTTCATTAACAAATAGACTAGACATCGACCAAAATAGATTTTTAGAGGATGTTTTTGGGGTCATTTCTAAGAAGCTTTTTAGGAACGAAAATACATTTGAGTTTACATCAATCGAAAGAGCAGCTCGAGATCTATCAACTGGTCAAATCTCAAATTGCTAGCTCAAATGGTATACCTACGAATGGCAGTCAAAAAATCAAAAATTCTATTTTTTTCAATCAATTATCTTAAGCATAAAAAATTAAAATTAAAAATTTAAACAATTTATTAATAATATCTTTCAAATAATAAAGGAAAACGTAGATTTTGTGCACTTTTGATGTTTTTTGACAACTTTAAACTTCTACACATTCTAACGGTTTCTGTGTCAATGCATTGCAATAATTTCCAAAAAATCGAAATAAGAAACTATAATACAGGGTATCCCAGAACTCGCGCACCATAGAACAAGGGAGGGTGCCGACAGCAATACAGATGGTAAATTTCAAAACAAAAAGTTTAATAGTATTCAAGAACTGATAAAAAGTTAATAACCAATCCCGAAAGGTTACTCGAGAAGTGGAGTAAAATTTCCTAGGCAACGAGAGTCAAATATTCATCTGACCAATGGATGATAGTATGTGTCCATAGTTACCAATTTTCAAATTCCGTTCAGCTTCAGGATTGGCTACAGTTGTTTTGTCTATTATTATAGTTTCGAAATTTTGGTTCAGAATTGTTGCCTCCATACGCCCTTTTTCTCTGGGGCGCGAGTTCTGGGACACCTGTATGTATCGCCAAATTATTTCCTCTTTGTGTAGAAATTAATTATAACACAGTTCTACAAAATTTTACTTTTCTTTTTTTTTCCGAACGGTTCTTCACGATTTAGACCTTATTTTGTAAGAATTTGAAGACAAATTTGTCATATCTATCATTTTTTTATCTATTTATCTATCAGATATATTTTTTCGGTTTTTATAGTTTTTCCAAATTTTGAAAGAGCGATCTTGATAACAAGAAATGGAAAATCAAAAGACAGAGTGAACAAGCAAATCAAATTTAAATTTACGATTTTTATCGTTGTCTCCGGTTGTAATCTTAAATCATAAAAAATTATGTTTCTTTCGGCCAATTTTCGCGTTTTCAATTAATGCCACTGCAGTCTTCTATGCGATGTTGTTTTAACATTTCGCGACGTGAGAATTATAAGATTCTAAGTGATTTTTAAATTGTCTGTTTTGCGATTTTTTAAACATTTTCTATCATGTATAAAAAAGAAGTGAGTTAATATTTTAACAAGTCAAAATGATTTTAATAGATCCTGTCATTTTTTTAAATAAATGCTTAATAAATTAAAGAGATATCACTGATAACGTAAACACTGAATCAATTTAATGCAAATGTTAGTTAGAACCTTATAGTTCTCAGGTCGCGATTTAATGGCAATGTTTGTAGAGTAATATTGGTTTTGAATAAATTTGTGAATCAAAACTTCTAAAATACTGATTTTTTTATAGCTGGTTTAGACTAGAATTTCCAAAGTTAACGATTTCTGTGCAATAATTTTAGGTTTAAATGAATTTGTTACCTAAAGGACATTTTGCGCAAAGGCATGGTGCAAAAAAAATCGGAAAAGTCTTCTGAAAAATGCCTGAAAACTGTTTACAAAATTTTTGAATCAGCAATGTCGCTCAGTGTGGCATCGTTCACTTGAAACCGTAGTTACATTACTCGTTCATAAACCGACCTGACTAAAACGCCAACAATACAACAGCAACGTTACTATGGCTTTGAATATTAAAAATTTAAATTATTGGGGGAACAGTTGAGCAATGTTGCCATTTTCCTAAGTTTCTTTTGGTCCTCCAAAATACAGAGAGTCTGAAATGTTTTTTTACATTTTTTTGATACTCTGAAGGATCACCCAATTACCCCCTTTCAAGGTGGTGCGCCACTTTCCGGACATCCTGTATGTACCAAAAAGAATTTCTACGCCTAGACTACTTGAACTTTTTTTCATACATTTAAAAACAGTAAAATTTTGATATTTAACCAACCAAATACAAATTTTGGCACAAATCAGCAATAATTTAGCAACAAGTATTTTACAGTAATTACTTATGATTAACCTCCAGTGTGGCAAATTCTAGTTTGGGTTTTATGGTTTTAGTGATGGCCATAAAAATAAGGATTAAGATAAAACGGAGTATAGATTAGACAACGATTTGTACCTCTTTCAAAATAAAGACAATAATAAATAATTTATTCCGCCGCATCAAAGAAACTCGAGTAAAAATCAAACTTTTGATGTTTCCCAAAATGTTATCCAGAGACTTCAATGCCCACCAATGTAATGCACAAAAGTCTTCATCTCTCTACTTCTTCTTTCAAACCCAACCCAACTTTCCCATCTCTCAAATCTTCTTCGAAGGCCAAGAGCTCCTCATATCTCACTCCAATCCACAAGTGGTGCTAAATCATCTCAACTCGGCGTCAAATAATAACCATCTGAAGTGTTTAGCACTCATCCAATTACTTCTATTATGCATAAATCAGGCCAGAAGTAATTGAAAAACCGTGTCGGTAAAAAATCAAGTGACGAAAGCGTTTTTTTTCCGTTGACCGGATATTTCAATTAGTCTCCACGAATCGCGAGATAATTCGTGGATTATTTAGAATGTTGGTCCAGATGGTTGTCTGATTGCGGATTGCGCTACATTTCCTCCACTTTGAGCGCGGTTAGCACCTAGCCTGAGCGCAACTGGTACCCAGCCACATCAAAGGCGGCTTGCTAAAAATACAAACAACGCCCGATAGTTTGACTGATCGTAGCGGCCGCCTTTGATTCTACTCCGGACGTGATATGATGTCTCATTTGATATAGACGATTTCTGGAAACTTCCCGGAGGAAGTTCATAGGATATTACTTTATTTAGATTCGCGAGTTGACAGGAATTTCGGGATCTGTCCAAGCGGTCATAATTCCAAACGATTGAGCAAGTCTGCTGAACCAATTTCCTAAATGTTTTCTTTCCTTTACAACTACATCCTGGAAGCAATCAATATTCTTAGAGGAGACTTGATATATTTTGAATTATCTCAGTTTTATTCGTGAATTTAGGTTGACGCCGTCAATCACGCCAACTCTATAAAAATTCAATTTCCAATTGACAAACACCGTCGGATGATATAAATTTTAATACCCTTAGAAAAGCCTCGTTCGCTTTGAACTTTGTTTTCCAAGTAAGATTTGCCCGAGGTGAACTTACTTGTTCGATAAACAATAACAAGTAACTCCGAAAACATTATCTTGAGTGTGCATTCTGCACGATATTTACAAGTTGGCGAACTTACGGCGTTCCCTTAGAAGTTAAGAACTTAAAGTCAACAACAACTCAATTAAGCAAGTTCGTGTGTAAAGCTTATTTTCCAAAGATATGTTAATTAGACAACAAGAGAACGCTCTCCCGCCCTTAAACTAATTACCACACATGAAAACGTTGCAATTCGGTTTACGTTATCTCTGAATCTATTTCCTGTCTTGTTTCCTCGAAGGACCACCTCGATGCGGAGACAAGGGAATTGAAGACGTCGAATTTGACGCGGGTCGACATCAAGTGGAGGTCTTCGTTGCCAGACTGCTTGGCACCACACAGAAACAGGAAACGACCCCAGGAACGCCCAACCCTCGTACATCATCTGCCCATAAAACACGACTAACGATTACCAGTCATCATATTTTAGATTCTACTTTAATGAACCGTAACACGTCCGCATCTTCATTAATGTTTCAGCGGGTCGACGAATGGGAAAATGTCACATCTGGATTGGACTGACCAGAAGGAAGAAATTACTGTCGGACAGCAGAAGACAATTTTTTCAGAAAAATTACAAATTTGGCAATTTAGAACATCTGCAGAAATCTGTAGAATTGAAAACTCAAGGAACGGAGGTTTAAAGTTAAAAAAATTGAATTAATTAATTGAAATTAGTGGGGATTTTTTGCCTTTCAGAGAAATTCTCAGTTACTTTTCTTCAAGGTAATCTATTTTCCAAAATTTTGTAAATCTAGAAATTCTACATTTTAAGGTCAATAAGTAACAGTTTATGATTGTAAAAATAAAATTTTCTTAAATTTTTGTTCTTAGTTCTAATTTTTTCTAATTTTCCACAATAAATCAGCATTTCAAAAGCAATACTTTTGCAAAGTTTCGCTGTTTTAGCTTCAAAATTGCCAGAGTTATGAAATTTTATACAAACTGTTATTTAAATTTATTTGTCCACGTAAAAATAAAATTTTCAAAAATTCTTATTCGTTTATTTTATTTATTTTTTCCATTTCCACGATGAGAGAACAAAGCCGCAAAGTAGGTACTTCTACAAAGCTTCGTTTTAAAAACTTTAACATTGCTAAAGTTAAGAAATTTACCAACTCTGATTTATTTTTATAGTAGACGTAAAAATAAAAAAAATCAAAATTTTGTTTTTTAGGTCTGAAATTTTAAATTTTTTTAAAATTATGTAATAAATATTTCATAAGCAGTAATTTTGCAAAGTTTCACTGTTTTTGCTTTAAAATTGTCAGAGTTATAGAAACAGATACAAACTCTTACACTGATTTGTTTATACTTTTAGACATACACTGATATATGGAAACACATCTAAAATCTGAAGAATATGTACTAAAAATCTAAAAAACACAAAAAGTTTAAAGGGATTAAGATATTTAAGGAAATGGAAAAAATAAACAAATTTAAGAAACCCCAAAATACACACAATTCAAAGAGTTCATTATAACTTGAAAAAATAACCAAAAAATTTAAAAAATAGAGGATGTGAAGAATTCAAATATAAACAATAACCAGAACAAGGAATTAAAAAAATAGCCATTTTCTGGAGCGTCAGAAAAAAATCGCAAAAACTTAAATAAAAATGGAAAACAAAATTATGAAATTTGTGTAGGTAATTCAGTAACCTGAAGATTATAAATTCTAAGGTGTTGAATTTGAAAGAAAGAATGCTGACAATTAGAAAAATCTAAAAACTTAATCAAATAAAAAATTCAAAAGTTATTAACTCTATAGCTCATGAAAGAAGGCTAAAAGCTTCAATCAATTTAAATTCGAAATAGAAAACCTAAATAATAAAAACTTTTTAGTAGATATTTAGCAAAAAAAATCAAGAAGATGACTAGATTTGGGAGTCAACTCGTTTGTGAAATTTCTAAATCTACATGTAAAAGGAAATACATTTTGATTGGAGGAAATATTAACTGCTACAAAGTACATAATAGACTTTGTTTGATAAAATTTGAATTTGAATTTAAATTTGAACCTCTAATTCCTCAGGTAAAATTTGATAAATTTCTTTATTCTCTATTGCTTCATGGATCTGGGCGACCATACATTAGAAGCACAATAATAATAAGTAGACATTTGGTGGTTTTGTTTTAAAACTTTGTAATATACAGGGTGATGAAAAAAAGACGCCCGTGCTACCTATCATGTTGTCGCTAATTCTTTCCAGAGCCCAAAATTGAAAACCAAAAAGACATTTGTGCTTTTTTAACTAATGTAAAAGCTTTCTTTCATAAACGATCAAACTCTGTTTGGATAAACTTTTTATAAGAATTACATTGTTAGACATCACATTTTTTACAGTTAATGATATTCTGAGTCAAAAAACGGACAAAAAATGCTTTAAACCAAGTTTCTTGAACTCTTAAAAGTGCTATTTCTTAGCTTTGTAGAATTTTTTTCAATGTTGTAACATTGTAAAGCTATTAGTATTAGTTGCTTACTTACGGAGCCTGCCGAATGTAAAATTTTATTAGAGAGGGTTGAGCGGCATTGCCAAGTTTTTCCTTTGAAAAAAAAATCCATATTGTGAAAAGGAATGGGCTTTAATTAATTTTGCTTTGATTTCTGAGATGGTTTAACTGAAGAGGACTGTAGAGAAAATCACCCTGTAGAGAAAATGTCGATTTTTTCAAAAATGGAGATGGCTTTAAAACTAAGCGACTCTATCAAATTCAAAATCCAAAAGAAAAAATCACAGTAACAATTATTGCGAAAATTAATTCAAATGAATCGCTTCAGAACTAATCTGGGAGTAGCTAGTGTACCTACCAATTGTTTATAAAATAAAAAAAAAAGTTAAACCGTCACTTCTCAGCATCATTTCCTCCACTTCATCTTTGGCCTTTCCCTGCCCATTAAAACTAAACTTAACTTATCACTTTTAATCCCGAATCTTCATCCAATCCCACCTCCTCTTGTCATTCCATCCTCTGACGAGTTGAAGAGCCGGATTGTACCTCGCAACAAGAGCTGAAGATAGTCAAGGTACTGACAGCTCTGACAGCTGACATGGTAAACGTGAACGTGAATGAAGAAGAAGCATTACGAGGTTGTATTGTCATCGCTGATTGAGGATGGCTAGTGGCTGCTGTACGCGATGTTTGATGACTGAGCAAATCATGGACAATCGGCCGTTATTCTGTTGCCACTGATAGCACTATTGTATATGTTGACGGCATCCGTGGCGAAGATGTGCTGACTCGAATATTTTTGACATAAAGACCGCTCTTGAAGTTCAATTTAAAGCTGATGAATGCACGCATTTTGCATGTGGGCGATATTTTTTACATTCGGGGAGTGGTTCAGGTTTGTTCTTTGTCTTGGAGGTGGCATGAATTAGATTAAAAGAGACCAAAGTGAAAGACATGAAATATTTACGGGTTCTTGATTAAATGGTGGTGTGGGTGGTATTGTTAGATGGAGACATCAGTTCAATGAATTAAACGACACGGGAGGAAAAATTATTGCCAAAGTAAATAGTGCGTTTAATAATAACTTGGGAAAGTGCAAGTTTTTATGTGACAAAGTATTTTCAGTTTACGAGTTGTATTTATATCAATACGTCAAAATGAATAATTGCAGATGCCGGGAAAACTATCTAGTACCTACCATCACGATCTAGTAGACTTGGAATTAGAATATAATATGACAAACGGATAAACTAGATGCTAGAAAACATTTATCTATTGAAATGGACGTTATAATTACATACATAATCCCAATTAAAATATCGAACTTAACTCATTTAACTCATTTTAACTTATTTGTTTGACATTCATAATTTTCTCGTACGTCACATTTCCCCACAAACAGCCACGTGTTTCATTATGTAATTAATTTCCAATTTATTAATAGCCATTACCTACTATATCTGAAATATAAATAAAATATGATCGTATTTTCAGCTTAGTTTCAGCTAAACCGAAGTTATAAATTTTAATAGTATGATGAAGCTTTTTGTTATAATTTAGCGATAGTCATTTAATCCTAAAATTACATATTTTTGTTGGCCGGAAATAATTAAAAGCGTAACGTTTTAAGCGTCATCTAGTGGCTATTAGCAAAATTCTCGGAGGAGCAACGTAGTTTCACACCAAAACTAATTTTATTCAGTGAACTTCATGCTGTGCAGCACACTGCAATTTAAGAATTGTGGCGTGTTTTATCTACTGAAGACTAGATGGCAGGACCATACATCAAATAATACTCAAATAAGAAGATGAAAACGGAAAGTTCACATTTCTGTGAGATTTTTAATTCTATCTTTCCAGAAATTGTAATTAATACCTAATTTTAGATGTTTCTGGAACATCCAACGTTCGGTTTATTCGTGGAAGAATGGTCTTCAAGGCGCCTTTCTTGACTAGGTAGATAAACAGTCAAAAATAGCCGAAACAATAAAAAATAGATTCAGAAGTAATTATTTTGGTATTTTAGACATAGGAAAATTTAATAAAGTCTTATGGGTTTTATTTTTTCAGATTCTTTAGATTCTTTTAGTGTTCTAGATTTTCAAAATGCCGTGAGATTTGTCAAGTGTATCAAAAGTTGAAGGAAGCACTCTCAATTTCAGAAAAATGTATAAAAATTTTATTTTAAATATCTTTTGAGTTATGAATGTTTGAAAATATCATTTAAGAAGTCAATTCCATAGAAACATTAATCTACTTATTATTTGTTTCCACTATTTTCGCTTATTGTTACAAACAGCAAATTTTCATTACTGGTTTAAAATTAAAACTGTTTAAAATTTCGGCAATTTTTTGAGATTCACGGATTATTTAGATTTTCAAGAGTAATTAAATCACTTCCTGGACTTCTCCAAAGCTAAAATTCGTTTGATTTTTAAATTTTTTAGTCTATGACTTTGGTAAATTTTATGGATCTTCTAGATTCTTCTGATTTTTTACATTCTCTACATACTCCAAGTTTGCCTAAAACATTTTTAAGCCTATCTTACTTATCTATCGACTAATAGTAAACTTTATAGATTAAAATTTATTTAGAAAGATTCTCAACATTTCCAAAAAGCTTTCAATTTAATTTAACTTCTAAACTTCTTTCACTTCAAAATCACGAAATAATGCGGTTACGTCTTCAAATTAATTTCAAGACATACGTCATTGTAAACTAGAAAAACCCATTTATAAAAAGTATGTCTGAATATCTTTATCTATACGATTTTTATTCATTCTCTAGCCGCATTCTCTCTACTTAAATTTCCAAATAAACACAGATTCTCATCATAACAGCTAAAAAAACTATTGTTAAGTTCTGAAAATGTGTAACAGACGTTTATACTTTTATCCATTTTGGGGGAACTTAGCCGATCAAAATGCAAAAAATGCATAAATTAGAATACGAAAAAAATTCTAAAAGCAAAATATTAAAAATAAGCAAGAAAATCATACGAAATCGAACATTAAAAAAAATTAAAGCGCGATGGTAAAAATATCCGACGCATATATGGAAAAGTTTGGAAATCTAAAATCTTAAAGAATTTATAAGTCACAAGGATTTGTAAAATCAGGAAATTTTTAATCACGGAAATAGAAAAAATAAAAGATCAAAATTTCCAAATGACTACAGAATTTTAACAATGTTCAAAAAATTATCACCGAAATATGTATACATACAGGATGTTTTTGAAATTTAATCTAAAATTAAAGAAGGTGTTTAGCAGCCTTAGGGCCAGTTTCATAACCATAGCATAAAAATAATTTTTGAAAATTAAAATAAAGGAAACTTCAGCCATTTAATAGTAATTTGAATAACAAGGCCGGAAAATGCTGTTTTGAAAGCCTGAGTAAAATTGCGAATACGACGAGGAGCCGAGTCGTAGTAAGACGAAGATTTCCAAAAGCATTTAAAGAATAAAAAAAAAATCTGATCTAGTGACTTTTACTTACTAAGGTTGCTCTTCTAGCAAGTATTTTGGAAATAAAACATTCTAACCTCTTTTAAAATACTTTAGCCGACTCCTGTGTCAATTGGCGACAGTGCGGTACCAACCGGTAAACAAAAAAAATATCTAGTTTCTTATTTGGAGGTCTATTTATATGTCTCCGAAAACATTAAAAAAAGTAATTATGTATTTTAACTTTTAATGTACAATTTACCTACTGTGAAATCACGTGCTTTATTGTAATCTCCGGTTAATCCGACCTTTTGGTCGTTCCGCCTTACTTTACCCTTAGAGTCCTGTCGAGGCCGGTTTAGCGAGATTCTACTGTACCTTTAATCCAGTGGCGAACTGGAAATTTTGACTAAATATTCGATTAATTTTATCTCGACAACGAAAAGATTTTTACATACCCATAGCATTTTTCGTCATTTGATTTTACTTGTCTTTACCAATTATGTACCGGCTTGTCTTTGGTAGTGTATTTCAAAAACCTGTATGTATAAGTACGTAAAAAATGTTAGAGACAAATTTTTCTGCGAAACCCATTTGATACAAGTTGTATGGATTTGAATTATTGGAAAAGAATCTGTCTTTTCCTGCAGAAAATTCACCGATTTACAAAAGAGAAATTTTAAATATCAGCAAAACTTGAAAGAGATAAGTTCGATATCTGCAGTTTATAAATGCAATTTTGATTGGTAGAAGACTTCACAATTATGTCAAGTTTATTAATAATAATTAATATAATCAAATATCTGCTAATTTGCACCAAAAACGACAATAACAAGTTTATTACTGATGCTTCTATAATTTGGTGACAATCTGACAAATGTGACAGTTTTTGTTTGACAATCCGCAGAAATTTCAGGAATTTAAAAAATCAGCATCGTGTTTTGCTGAACGACCAAACACTAAGCTATATTTGAAATTTGGCGTCCACAGGAAATATCTGCAGGAAAAAATAAGTTTTAGAAATTTCAAAATATACCACTAAGTTCTTTTTAGCTGAATCAATTTGCATTATACCTACATGAAACTGTTTAATGTCCCAGAATAGCTGTTTGCATATTTAACTTTAGGATTCTGTTCTCAAATTTTGTATAGGCAATAAGCAAATCCTGCAGAGCCTACTCACAAAATTTCACGTCACAATTTAATTTTATCTCTCCAACAATTTATTATTACATTTGTAATATTATGAGATTAAATACGGAATTAAATTAAAATAAATTCTATTCAATAGATGAAGGGTAATTTTTTAAAATGTTTTTGTGCCCTCCATAAACTCGTCATTTTTCCTCCGAATTTTTCCCAGCATTTCACTCACCGCTATAACGTCAGTGCATTTCCTAAAATCAACTTAGCAGAAGCTATCATCTTTACCAAACCAATTAATTTTTTTCGTCCATGCACCGATTCCAATTAAAAAACTTCCGTTTTAATGGCGATAACTAAATACGTCAGCTCGTGCATATTTTCGAAAGCTCCCAGAACTGATAACTAACACAAGGCCGTCTGTTGAGAGATGTAAACAATGTCTTTAAGATATTTTTTGCTAAACCGAATTTCGTGATTTACAACATCCGCTTTGAAATTTCCTCGCGTCAAAAGTCGTATTTTCCCCAAAAGCGCGCGGTTTTTGTCAAAACGTCGGATTTTCATGTGGTAAAATTAGAAGCTCACGAGCAATGTGTGGTATATCACGAAGACACCAACACCCATGGCGTCCCGAGAATCATTTCCGTATTTATTTATTCAAGGCGGCTACAGCACAGCTCGTATCCATAAAATTCCCGAAATGAAACTGCTGTACCAACCGCATTTCTGTTTCTAATTTCATAAGACCTGGAATCAGACGGTTTCGAGGGCAGTTCCCACTTACCTGATGATCGAAAAAGTCAACGTCGTGGAAATTTTTTTTGCGACTACTGAAGAGGTGAAGAGGTAGCTCTGATAGTAACCATGTATAAACAAAGATATGCCAAGTGGGTGACAGACATGGCTTCTAAGTGATCCATCCGGAATCCTAAATACCTACATGATGAAGGGTTCCATACTGTAAACTGTTAGAGACTTATTGTAAACAGATTCTGCGCCGCTAATTTATTACTGTCTTTATTGTTTCCCGTCATATTAACAGTTAACGCACCACTAAATTTAAGTGTAACTATTCTTCATGGACACCTTGGCGTGCGCAATGTACCTTTGTCCAATATTTAACATCTCAACCGTGATCAAAAAACTTTTTTGTTACTTCATGTCTTCCTTCAGTTTTAGTCTCTTTAGATTATCTTTTTAACATTTATTTTTGATCTGTTGATTTTCTACTTCGAGGAATGTCAGCTTTTAAACTCTAAATACATACAGGGTGTTTGGAGTTAACGTTAAATTAATTAAGTTTAATAGTACCTATTTAATAGTAAAAGATCGTCCCAATTTCCTAGGCAACGAAAGTGTAATGTTCACTTGACAACTGGATGATAGTATGTGTCCATACTTAGGATGGATTGGCTACCGTTTTTTCGTTTTGGTTCAGAATGCTACATTTTACATTTGGATGATTAAAATGTTTTATAAAATTTTTCGTTTACGCAGAATTCTGAAACAAAATTTACCGTTAGATTTTGTTCGACATCCCCTAAGAATTTCGTGGAAATTTGATTTAGGGGAAAGTCTTATAGCATCGGACGCTTAAGATATTTTCAAAATCTGAGGGTACGAAAAGTATAATTTTCATCTTCTTTTTGAGATAATAATAAATAATTTAGTTTTAAATATTAAAGTTACAACCGAACAAATTTTCGTCATATGATGTGATTCATGTTCATCTAATTTGTTTCGTTGAAATTGTCTTTATAGTCTTAGTTAAATTTTATCACTTTTAGTCGTTTCTTCTTAAAGATCTGTTCGGTATTAGACGACTAACAAATAAAAAAAAAATTTAGAGAGATTTGATTGTAGAATAAGACAAAATCTACACATAACACTTCTACTAAAATACTACTAGACGGGAATAAATTTTGATTATAAGAATAACTCACGTTTGACAAAAAATTTTACAAAAAAAATGTTAACTGTGTCACTAAAATACCATCAAACAAAACGATTCTTACAATTTTGAGGAAACTACTGACGATCGGTGTTTGATTATTATTATACACCATCTATCGTTTATTGATAAAGACTTTTTAACATCATAGTTATTACATTTTTTCTATAGTTTCTTCTTGTAGAAATCTACACTGTCCGGCGTTACATGCTGTCTGGCGCTATAAAACTTTCCTCTAAAAATTTTCAGAAGACAGTCAAGTTGAAAATTATCTTTCCATTTTGTTGGATTTCCATACAAATACTGGTGCTTTTAAAATACACCACAAAAAAAAGACGGTAATTGAAGAAGACAAGTATAAAATAAATTGACAAAAAATGCTTTAACAAAAAGTCTTTTCATTTTCAAGATAAAACTAATCAAATATTTCCAATTCCCCACTAGATTAAAGGTAATTCAGAATGTAATCTTGATTGTTTAGAAATAATAAAATGCTTGTTTGTTTTAGCTGACTATTTCCCTTAGAATCACATTACAGAATTTGGCGAAAATAACATAGCAACGAAGAATATGAGTGCTTTGAGTGAAAAATTTTTGACGTTTTAATTTAAATTAACATTTGAGCAATACTAGCTATAATTAATTAACTTCAAATAGGCCGAATGTTAGTCGTTGTGCAACTTTTCTTGCAGCAGTTTGGCGATTGTGTCAGAAATTTATTCAAAATAGGTATTTTTTTGGTTTTAATTTTTGTCGTGCAATCATCAACATTTTTGTGAACTCGTAAAAATATTCGCTTATTTAGCCATGCACTTGGAATATAACTACTGAATATTTTCATCAGTGGTGTTCCAAGTAAGTGGTAAAAGGTTTTTTTTTGTCGTCAGAAGAAATATAAAATAGTTAATTTGATTCCTCAAGACTGTCTAGGGCCTTATTTAATTAAAACTCCTTGCATAATCTCTGCATTCCACAATTGACAGTTGTCAGATTGACAATTTAACACATGCTTTGGTATTCTAAAGGTAACTGAAGGCTCTAGATTTCAGATTTTTTCGTTCTTCTCTACGTTTCTTTTGTACTTTTTTCATCTACTTAAATGGCATTAGATTCCTTGTTCTTCATATTGTCTCGCTAAATTTAGTTTATGTGCACATATTTCTTTGTTTTTGTGTTATTTTATAAATTTTATATAATTTTTTTTAGATTTGTTTAGGTTCTACAAATTCTGTATGCTCTATGAATATCCAGCAGCTGTTTGCATTTTTTACACTTTTCAGACTTTTTGTATTTTTTCAAGTCTTTAAATCAAGGTTCAATTTTTTTATTTAGCATTCGATTCGTCAATTAATCCGCTTTAATCCAATCAGCGGTCTTCAAATCCGATGTAACCAAGTTAAGTCGCTTAAATTTTCTCGATATAAACGAAATACGGGAAAACTGATTGACACCTCCCAAATTTCTGAGATTTTTTGATTGGTAGGGGAGAAGGGGGCATAGTGGGGTACCGGGGCATAGCGGGGTAACACTCCTGCTGCTCAAATCAAACGCCGTGAAAAAAAGTTGAATAGCATGTTTTGATTGGTTGTCAGTTGACAGTTAACCATGTGTGGTTTATAAAACAAAGTGTGAAAACCTATATGTTTTATAAAACAAAATGTGAAATTCAGTGTTTTCGTTAAAAAATTCGCGAAGTTAGGAAGTAAGTTTGTTTCAAATCTAGTCTTACAAATGTAGTGGCTAAATATGATGAACCTGATCATTTATGTGCAATATGCATTGACGCGTAAGTAAATTTAAAATGTTACTTTTTGTAAGTAGGTACACAGTTATTCAAAAATTTGATTTTCCCATAGGGTACCCTTTACCCCTAGGTGCGAGGCAAATCCCATTTTTCAAAATAATGCTCACATGTCGTAAGTTTTTTATTGTAATCAAAAAAAGTACAACAAAAATCATCCGCAATACATTAATCTATGATATTTAGTAAAAAAAATTGTTAATTTCTATTAGTTTAAGATGCGTGGCTAATTGATTGTTAAGTTCCCCACTATGCCCCCCTCTCCCCTAGATATTGGAAATTCTTTTTCTACTTGTGGATTCGCCTGACTTGTTGAGAATATCAGCCAATCTAACTAAACTCATTACAGAATATATTATTCCATACCTATTATAACATTAGAATGGCACTATTTTAAGTTAAATAAACAGCTTCATTGATTACAATTTTTTGTGACTTTTATTCTGACACCCAAAATTATGCTGGAATGAGAAGTCACTGAAAGTCGTTTAACAATGAAGGTTGTGTGCTAGACTTGACTTTTGAAGAAAATTTTAAATAATGACTGAAATATAGAAAATAGCATTTAAAACAGACTCGTTGTAGAGGTTAATTCCAGCATTCATTCGTTCATTTGATCACCATTTGCCCCGTCGCGGCGCGTGTCTAAATTTCGAACTCGTGATGGAATATAGACCGATTTACAACTTGTTTCAGAATATAATATTTTCCTTTAATGGTCAGTTTGTACATATTATTTAACTTAAAAATGCTTCTATTTTTGAGAACTGTTTAATTATTATAGATTGAATTCTTTGTATTCTTAAATAGTTTCTAGACCCTCTTTTTATAATATGTATGTATGTACTTTCATTTGATTTTATTTTACTTTTGTATTTTTTGTATCATTTATTTCCGTCGCTTAGAAATTTTATAATTTTATACACACCTATATGTATTTTGATCGCCTGAAATTTAAAATGTCTTCTTTAATTTAACTTAATTTTAATCACCTGGAACTGGTTTACACAATAATTTAATTGAAATTAAGTAAATCTTGTCACTAATTTGACGATTGCTGACATTTGATTGGCGGAAAAACGTTCACATGTCACTTTAACATCGAAATTAAAGATTTAGCTTAGCTTCTGTGAAGCGGTCTCTATAAAATAATTCTTTGTTTCTGAAAATAAAACAAATTATTTTAAACAAACAGTAGTTTTGTCATAATAACTTTTCATACCGCCGTCTTTTGGAGTAATGATAAAAGAATAAAAAAAACTTCCAAAGATCATGGAAAAAGTGAACCCAAGCTGCGTTTCTGAAATATCGTCCACTCTCATTTCATCTTTTACGACATCTTAAACGTAGACGACAGTTGTAGAAATTTTCAAAGACATCAATTAAGAACGTTTAATGACGGTAAAGAAAGTTTATTAACAAACCACGAGTCGGCATCGCGGCGCTCATAGCCAGCTTTAATCTCAGACTTTAAACAAAATATCTCATTTTGCGGCAGCCCACCCAGGATGTCGCGGCGTAACTCATCTGACCCGAGCTTTACAATAATAAACAATTTTGAACGCAAAGGTAGAGGAGGAGGATGGTGAGTGTTTTTCAGCTGCACACAAACCATATGCATCGAAAACCGACGCACATTTAGTACTTGCATGTGATGCGTTCGCTGTTCGATTTATTTATTTTTTCCTATTTTTTTTCTTGTTGTACCATTAATTGCGGCCTCGTAGCCACAAGACGTGCTGATTCGATGCGATTTTATGGCTCTAGCTCAAGAGGCTCTTTCAGAGAAGAACCGACGTGATTTATGTTCGCAAATCAATTTCTGGTTTGTTGATTGATAGGGACGTTATTCAGATAGACTAGATTATGGACGGTTTTAGTGTCGATGATTAAAAAGATCCTTAATTATGTTCGGGAATGAGGTTTAGACTGATGTGCACAGCGAACTAATAAATTCATTAATTTCATAGCAGAAATTGAAGTTTCTATGAAATTGAAGTGTACCTAATTTTAAAGGATTTTAATCGTAGAAAACAAACTAATGAATCTGAGTATTTCAAAAGACTGACTAATATCAATGTATCAAGAGAAGAAAAAAGACAAAATGTGAAAAGCATTCCAATTCAAGCAATTAAAAGAAGAACTCTGACAAGCTCATTTTAGCTTTTTGAGTCCTGTAGCTCTAATTACTTCTTGACAATGTCGTGGTGTAATAAAGGGTAGGTTTCTTACCATCTCCTGGTCGATTACATCCCAGGAGCATGTTAAATTATATGGCAAGCTTATTAAAAGTGTTAAATCGGTTAACGTGACTTCATCAAATTCGGTTAGAACGAGACTGCATGCTAACAATTCAAGTTTTCGAATTGGAACCATCGTAAGATAGGTAAACAGCAATGGCAGTAAAAGAATTGTTATAAATATCCATTGTGTTCAATTTAGCATAAATTTTTCACTTTAAGTTTAAATCAGAGAAAAACCAGAACCATTTCATTCCGTGTTAAAAACCAACATAAGTAATCGGTCGTTATCAAAATCATCCTAAACCATCCTAATGTAGACAATTTCTTTAAAATTTTTGCTTAATAGTAATCGACACCTTAATTTAATTAAATCACAACTACAAATTATCCGGTAATACAATAATTTTTGAGGCAAGTATAAATCTAAAAACTTTGAAACACTTGAAAAATAAGAAGGTCAAAGAATTCATTGATTGAAACTGAATGCTTTTCAGATTTTAAAGCATTTGATAAATCGAATGAATAAGAAAAATGAGATAATTGTAAAGCAAATTTTGGATAGTATAGAAATTAAACCGTAAAATAAAATTTTAAAAATACATAGATCCATAAAATTAATTAAAGAATTTTATATATTAAACTTCCTTTCATTGGAACAAAACTGAATGTTAAAAATTTTATGAATCTGAAAGTTAAAAAATAGGTTTAATCCTAAAGATCAAAAGAATCTAAATTTAAAACAACCGTGTTCAGAGGTGGATTAAAGTCACTTGGGATCCTGGGAAAAGAAGAAAATATTTTGCCCCTTACAAAATAGAACTAATGTCTTAATGCTTTTTTGTTTTTTTAATTTTTTAAGTTTTCTCAGAATCTCTTTAAATTTTCTTTGGAGTCTATATTTATGTTTACTCTCGATTCTCTTTGCGTTGTTTTCAGATTTCTTTTAAATTTTCCTTGGACTGCAAATAATTTTCTTTAGATGTTATTTTAAATTGCTTTTTTAGAAAGTATCTATTGATCTATACAAGATGCCAGGAAAGTGGCGCACCACCTTGAAAGAAGGTAATTGGGTGGCCCCCAAAGTACCAAAAAAATGTTTAAAATAAGGAAAATGGCAACATTGCTGAACTGTTTTCCCATTAATTAAAATTTTCAGTATTTAAAGTCATAGTAACGTTGCTGTTGTATTTTGTCGTTAGTCAGGTCGACTCATAAATAAACTATAGTTTCATGTAAACGATGCCACACTTATCTACATTGTTGATTCAAAAATCTTGTTAACAGTTTTCAGGCGTTTTGCACAAGAGTTTTCCGTTTTTAAAAATCTCCTTTAGGTAACAAATTCAATTGAACGTAAAATTATTGCACAGAAATCGTGTATTTTGGCATTCAACTTATACTAATCAATCCATCATATCTTGAAAAAATCAATACATGGATTTTTTTTAACATTTTTTCGGTGATCTATGGCATTGTCCGGTGGTGCGCGACTTTCCAGACACGCTGTATAAATTAATTTTAGATTCTTTCTAGTTTTTCTACATTATAAATTCCTTTTAGATTGTTTTTACTTTGGTTATTTATTTTTAAAGCCTTTAATTGTAATAAAAAAGAAATTTCTTTAATTTCTAGGTTTTATATATTCTTTTCAATTTGTTTTGTTTTTTCAAATAATTTATTTTTTAGCTTTTACAATTCTTATTTTTAGATCCTTGAATTCTTATAAATAGATCTCTAAATTAGCCTTAGATTTTTTAAATTAAATTTACATTTTTCTTTCAGTTTATAAATACTTCATTAATACATTAAAATATTCTTTTTATATATTTTATTTCTTCGATTTTAGATCTCTTTGAATTTTGTGTACTTACCTAATGCTCTCTGAATTTCCTACACTTTTATAGACTGATATTTAGTTTTCTTTAAACTTTCTTTAAACAATCATGGGATTTTCAAGATTAGTATCTTAAATTTATTTGTAAATGTTTCTTAAATTAGTCTAATTCGTTTAGATTATCTTTGGATTTTTTTTAATTTTTGCAGATTCTCTGGATTTGTTTTAAAATTGATCCCACTTTTCCTTATAAACTTTAAATTTTCTTCAGATTCTCCCCAAATTCTGTTTTACTTATACAGATATTATAAAACCCTCGCCCGAAGTAATTTAAATTTTGAATCGACTAATGTCCAGGCATTTGTAGTGTTTCTCTATAGATTCTTTTTCGTCTCTAGATTTTCCTTAATTTTGTCTTCAAATTCTGTTTAGATTTTCCTTTCTTGATTGATGTTTGAATTTAAACATTGAATATTTTATTTTGTTCAGATTGTTTACAGGTTTTTCTTACATTTTCCAAATTCTTTCGGTTTTCGTTAAATTTACTTTCTAAATTTTTTTAGGTTTTCCTTAGATTTTGTTTTATTTGAATTTCATAGATTTTTTCTAGTTTTTTTAAATACACCTTGTTTTTAGTACAAATTATTTTTAAATTTTCTTTAAATTTTATATACATTTTATTTCTTAAATTAATTCTTAGTGTTAATAATATAAAGAGTAAAGTTGGGAGTTCTGCAGAGCTCTTCCCAAGTCAGGGCAAATTGATGCGAATTGAAAAATCTGAATAAAAAAATTAAGATATTCGGGATATCTAGCAATTTGAAAAGTAAATAGACTAAAGAGAATCCAAAATAAAATATTAAATCGATACAGAAAATTTGATAATTGGAGATCAAAATCGGTCGAAAACAATTAATTGTTGACAAAAAGAAACATTTACAATTTAAAAATAAACTGCAAATTAAAGTAATGATATTTATGATATTTTTTCGCAATATAAACAATTAACTTCCGTTTATCTGGACTTCTTGACAGAATGTTTAAAAATACACTTCCGGCGAGAAAAGAACACCAGCCTTGCAAAATTCGTTGAAGCTCACCTAAAATTAATTAAGGAAATTTTAAAGAAACCAGACCGAGTACCTATGAATCAGTGTTCAAGAAACTTAAATAAACTTTGA
This sequence comes from Gnatocerus cornutus, assembly GCA_029298725.1. NCBI lineage: Eukaryota > Metazoa > Arthropoda > Insecta > Coleoptera > Tenebrionidae > Gnatocerus > Gnatocerus cornutus. The sequence continues at coordinate 4,498,840 of CM055510.1, forward strand.
ATGATAGATGCGATTAACGGATTACTTTATTGGTGCAAGCAGCATTAAACGATGAACAGGAAGCCGTGAATCCCAACTTAAACTTGTTTACAATCCAAAGGTTTTATTATATCAGATTCCGACGCTAAGGTGTCGAAGATTACTCTATAAATTTTACAGTTTTATCATTAAATCCAACGTTGTTTACGTTAATTTGCCAAAGAGGTGCTATTTCCATGGGCCAAGTGCCGGTCGAAGATGTTTTATCACTGCGATGATTTGATGGGAGAAATTTACAAATTACTGCGGCGAAAGCTCTCTAGAGGTCAGAATGACAAATAAATATTACTCGTCTTCTGATAGGTTTGTTTATAGGAGAGCTGGATGGTGTTTTTCAACGGCGCTTTTCCGTGGTAAAAATTCGGTACGACACGTGTGGGGCCTCTAAAGAATTTTCTGTTCTAACACAAAGGAGCGTCATTTCGAAAATTCGCTCGATGGTAACAGACAACTTTTATGTGCGTACGGTCTTCACACATGGGTAAAAATAGGCCAGCTATAACAATTTTAACATGTAATAAAATTTTTATTTCGCAGTATCCGAACAATCATGTGTCGGAGCCCATAAAGACAAAATTTTGTTCAAAAGGGGTCAAAAGCTTTCTGAAATGTTGACAGAAAAGGCCATGTGTAGACATTCGGACATAAATAGCACGAACAGACAAGTGTAGGTTTACTGGCGCTATTAAAACCACCCATGTTGTTATAGGGGTTGACCGGCTTATCTCATGTTGTTAAGTCGTTTGTAGAAGGAGTGGCGATATTGTGACTGAATGTTGGCGCCACTGTTTCTTGCCAAAACACTGAAACACTACACCCTTGAGGGATGAACGCTTTTCAGGGGTGTTTTGTATTTTATTGCCGAGAATTAAAAAAATCACACCAGTAAACATTTTTTATTGTAATTTTTCATTAGCATAACCACGTTTCGTTGTTTATGGTAGTGTTGAAACACAAATTCCGAAATATTATAAATTTAATTGAAGATGAGCAGAAACGAAACTTGTAAATACCCATAAACCAACAAGTGTAGTTGGTTAAATTTTGTTTAGACGCTGAAGAAATTATTAGGGTTGCTGGTTTGTACCGTTTGGATTGCACACCTATATATATATATATAAAGCTTGTTTTCGTGGTTTATTTTGAGATATTATGCTAAACAATTTTTGCGCATATAAATTTTGATTTTTTATTGGAACTGAATTTTATATTTTTGCCTCAACAAATCAGTAAAATTGTCGAACTGTCACCTGTAATTATTGTGGGCATGCATTCGTACTGCAAGCTGCACATCCCGTTTTTCTGCTGGGTTTAAGTAAATGTGCTCCAAATCGCTAAGTCGATTTTTTGACTGAAAACAAATTAGTTCAAAAATAAGGGAAAAACACTAGAATGGTACTTGAATTGTAGATTATTTAACTATGTAAGCTTTGGAATTTTATTTGTGATAATAGTTTTCTCTAAGTGTTAAACGGGAGATTTGATTTGATTTTTTTCAACTTTTGATGTTAATTCAAAGAGGCTTAAAATGTCTGCCTAGAGTTCATATATTTATGTACTAAAGGAGAAGGAATTAGAGTTTTGTTATTCACAAAAATATAGAAAAATGTTATTAAAAACAATAAATTTAATTTGTACTCTTCACATCGTAACTTAACAAATTTTATTTAGATAATTTACAGTACGATAACAGTATACTTTTGCTTAAAAAAGCTCTTAATCGAAAATAAATTAAAAAAATGTTGTCATTTTGTCACATCCGTGACATATAGAATTGCTGCCTTATAAAAAATAATTGGAGACGATTAATAAATCAATGTCGACAAATAATTTCTGAAACACTTCAAAATGTACAAAACAGTTACAAAAAAAAATTGTATGATTGCATGACTGTTGGAGGAAATCACTCATCATTTTTTTAAACTAGTTTTTTTTAATTGCGAGTTGAAATCAAATAAATGCAGGTATTACCGTAACGCTTTTTAATGGACTTTTAAAAAAAAATGTAATGTTCTATATCCATCTTGAACAGTATACAGTAAATCAACGAAATACGTAAAATCAACTACTTTGAAATGCAAATCCATACTATTCACTAAAACCTTAAGAAAAATGGTTTTTGTATAAAGAAAAAGTTGATTTGTACCAAAATATTCACTCTGTTTTGTTCTTCTTGATTTAATTCTTGAATTTTTTAATTTTTGGGGTGATTTCTACTTTTAGAACCAAACTGTTTTTTTTTGAAGAAATTGACGTATTATGGTCTAATTTTAATCTTTTGTTGTGCTGATACGTAGATTGATCGAAACTGTGTAGTTCTAATAATTTTTTATAGGGGAAAATCTACGGGTAAATGCCATAAAACGCCTATGTTTTCTTTTCGTTGGCCCACCCTGTATATTTTGTTCTAAAGAAAAACTTGGCAATGCTGCTCAACCCTGTCTAATAAAATTTTACATTCGACAGTCTTCGTAACTAAAGAACTAATAGGTACCTAAAAATTTTACAATGTTGCAACATTGATAAATTTTCGACAAAGCTAGGAAATAGTAGTTTCAAAAGTTTAAAAAACTTGGTTTAAAGCATATTTTGTTCTTTTTTGATACAGAATATCATTAACTGCATGTAAAAAATGTGATGTCTAACAATGAAATTTTGATAAAAAGTTAATCCAAATGAAGTTTGATCTTTTATAAAAGAAAACTTCTATCTTACAATTAGTTTAAAAAGCATAAATTTCGTTTTGCTTTTCAATTTTGGGCTCAGGAATGAATTAACTGCAACATGATAGATAGACAGCATGGGCGCCTTTTTTTCATCACCCTGTATAAATCTGTGAGATCTCAAGAAGTGCCGAGAATCTCGCCAAATTCGACAGTTTCAGGAAATTCTCAAAATCCTGAAGAAAGCTAGAAGTCAGAATATTCTAGAGATTCCTGAAGTCCCAAAAATCCTAAAAAAAATAAATTTTAGCAAGTTTAATTAATTTTAAAGCGTCCTAAAAATTTTTTAAATAAATTTGTTATCTTAAGGACATTTTGCGTAGGTGTAAAAACAGTCGGAAAAATCTTGTGAAAAATAACTAAAAACTGAAATTTTTTAAATAAACAATGTCGATCAGTGTGGCATCGTTCACATGAAACCATAGTTACATGTTACTACGGTTTTGAATACCGGAAATTTAAATTACTGGAGGAACAGTTCAGCAATCTTGCCATTTTCCTAATTTTATTTTGGTCCTACTGCAAAGACACAGTGTGGAATTTTTTTAAATATTTTTTTGGTACTCGCGGGGACCATTCAATTAGCCCCTTTCATGGTGGTGCGCCATTTTCCGGACATCCTGTATCTATCTATGTATATGTCACATTACCAAGTTTTTAGGGGCTAAAGTACGAAGTAACCAGTATTTAAGTTTGACACTATTTTTCTTGCACCAGTTCTAATTTTTCTTAAATTAAGATTATCATGAAAATCCAAATTTCCATTGCTTGAGTTGGCCATTTTTTTTTCCTAGCATCAAAAATTTCATAGTCGCTCTCATCGTCCACTACGATTAATCGAGGTTCTACTATAAATCCAAGAAATTCTACAAAATTCCATTCAACTCTCAAATAAATACGAACCATTTTAAAATAAGCTAGAAAAGTTTATAGAATCCTAAAATATACCGGAGAATGCCGAAGAATCTCTCAAATTTTTTTCTGGAATCTTGAAGCTTAGAAAGTTTTTACAATCTTAATACAGTAGGTACAACCTCGGTTAACCGTGCTTTAATTTGACAATTAAATTGTTAGAAATGAGAATAATTAAGTTTAAGTCAAAAAAATTTTTTTCTTAATTTTGTTTTTACTTTTTGCACTGTTAAAAATGCCACTAAATTACAATAACCGTTACTCGTAAAATTCCAAATTTTGAATTTTTATAGCAAAAATACAAAGTAGCACCTTCTCGATTTTTGTACAGGGTGTTCCGTAGATTGCTGAACATAGGAAAATAAAATATGAATTTGAAGTATATTTTTCCTGCTCTCTTGATTTTTCAAATTAAATTTGACGGATTGTGTTTTTATTCTGACAGTTAGGCATTTTTCTAATTGTTATTACGGCATTTGTATAAAATGGAAATTAAATTGTAAAATTTCAAATTTCCCGCACCAAATTTCATGAATTTTTGAAAAATGCCGCAATACCATTGAATCCTAAAAATAAATTTCAAATTAAGAACCTTTTAAAGGATAATCCACCGTTAATTTAATATAATTTGGAGGTTCTGGAAAGGCAGGAAATAAATAAAATTCCCTATGTTCAGCGGAACACCCAATATGAATAATTCGCACTCAAATAATCAAAGTTCCATTGTTCTACATATCCAGAGACTTAGATAACTAGAATCTTAGAGAATTCCAGAGAATACTTATGGCAAACTCTTAGAAAATACAGCGTAATTTCCCATGGAATTTTCATATATGACGTTATCATTAAATCCTGTTACAATTAAAAAGAACCCAAGCAATAATTGCGATCTTGACGTTCGTTATTTTGCTTTGTGAGACAGTTTACATTTACGCAAGGCTAAAAGACGCCATACATGTGGGAGGGATTAACTGCAGAAGTGGGGAAGTTATTTCAAGCTTGGGAATTTCTTGCACCAGATAGGCTGCAACAGGCAGGTAATGGAACTTACCTGAATGAAGAAACCATCTTTGACTTCAGAAGAATAAAAAAACAAACAAACAAATAATATTTTATTGCGCTAATTGTAAGAGACATCACAACTCGATGGTTCAAACATAAAAATGTTAACACTTCTTCGTTTTAGACAGTCCTAATAAAAAATAAATTCCTCTAAATTAAGTTACCATATTTAACACTTTATACCACATGCGTGGTCTCGGTGGTAAAACTTCACAGCCGTACCTAATAAAACCTGATTATGCTAACAATCATTTTTAAATTAAATTTTTTTGTTCTTCGGATATTCTCAACGCCCATGTGCATCTTGTGTCAGTGTGTGGATCATATCAGAAGTATTTAAAGGATACACCCAGATGTCAGCATGCTCCGCCTCTTTTTCCGACGCCCACAGACTTTGAAACTTTTATGTATAGATTTATGTTCATTTTATAGCACCAGTAACGAATAATTACTAATTACGCCAAACAGAATTTTCTTTCTGCAGTTGTGCTAGTTTATGGTGCGGCATTTTTTGATATCTTATGTTGGTATTAACGAGGAGTGATAATTGTAAAATTTGCATTAACAAATCGTAAAACTCCGAGAATTTTCCAGAAAATTAAGTTGTTGGCTGGGTTATTATGATTTTAATAAATCGCGACGAAAATGAGTCATGGTGAAGGAATAGCAGAAATCGTAATAAATTTTTTCTTTTGCATTGAGTGCGTCAAACGTGACTCAGTTCTAAATCGTATTTAAAAAATGTTTAGAAATTAAACTTTTTAAAAAGTAGAAAAATTGAAGACTGTAACATTCAAAAACCTATCTGTATGTATAAAGGAAAAAATTTAGAACCCAAAATTTCAGAATCTAAGTAATCTAGAAGATGCAAAAGACTCATAGCGTATTCTAAAGATCCTAGAAAATTAGAAACCTTAGAAATCAAACAAGAATTGAATAAACAAATGAAAACATACCTCATTTTTTTAACATTGTAAAATTTTCAAAAAATTTGACTGAATGTTTTTTGAGCCAGTTTTCAGTATGATTTTGATTGATGACATAAGCACATTCTCTCAAAATTTATCTCTGAAGACTAGAAACCCAAGGGAATGTTAAAACCAACATTTATAAGAGAGTCAGAGACTTAAAGGATTGTAAATAATTTTTATTTTCGTAAAATCGGAAATATTGACACATTTTACAACATCCTTTAATAGATGTTGTTTAAACAAGTTTTGTCACTTTGGCCTTCTGTCAATAGTGTCACTTCTCAAACGCCAAACTCACCAATCGGGAAAGAATTTAAACAACAAACAGACAAATTTAGCGGCAATCCAAATTGTTCGAGATCAGTGTCTACCTAATAATTTTTGAAAAGTATTTTGCGATTATCTATACATGTAACCAACGTTCCAATCATTAGCGACTAGATGAAAATCTTTTTGAAACATGTTTTATAAGTAGGTAGATATAAATTTTCAGGCAATTTCAGGGAATCTTAAAAAAATCATAGAAACTTAAAGCATGTCAGAGAATAAATTAAAAAAATTAAAGATTAAAAAAATCGAAGAAACTAAAAATGTTGTAAAGTATAGAGATGGTGAAATCGTAATTATCTCCAAACAAGATGTGCGCATTAGTAAATTTTCTCAATGCGCAAACGCGCAACTCAACTCTAGCAGTGGCGTTACCAGAAGTTTTTATCTTCATTCACAGTTTCTCTTACTTTTAATGATGGAAACCTCAGATTTTAATTAAAAAATGCAAACAAAATGCATCATTATCACTTTTTTGTCATTAATTAACTAATTAACTTTACTTTAACCTTGTTAAAATATCCTATTGTCGAATAATACCTATAAAACTCTAACTACAATAAAGAATAGAGGATACGAAATATCTTAAACAATTTGAACACATATTTTTCATACTTATCTATTTTATTATAGAAAATGAAAATGATATAATAAATGATTCAAAATATCCGAAAAAATTCTATAAAGAGAAGAATTAAGAATTTAGAAAATTTTTTAGATTGGAGGGATTTGAATAAAGTTGAATAAAGAATTTGAAGAATCTAGAGAGTCTGAAATCTTTACAAAATCAGAAAAATAAGTAGAAACATCTAAAAAATAAAGTGCTTAAAAAACTCTAAACATTTAGTTTAAACTTTAAAAAATTGCCTATCTAAAATCCAAAAAAATCAATGAACTCTAGAAAGTCAAAAAATTTCAAAGAATCTATAAATTATTTCGTAGTATTAGATACCTACTAACGGGGAAGTAAAATCAAATCATAAAGAATAAATAAGGCATTTGAAAAATATGATAAATTTGAAGCGTTTTATAATCTTGAAACACAATAGAATGTTTCAGCAAAATTCAAAAAAATCTAGAAAAAAAATCCAAAACTGAAGCAATCAAAAAAGATGTTGTATCTAACGTAAACATTTTGATAAACTGAAAGAACAAGACATTTGAAAAGACTCTAAAAAAAGCATAATTAATTTTAAAAATGTACTGAATAAAAAGTTAAAAAAAAAAGCAAAAATTTAAAGGATGTTGGAGTTAAAAGTACCCACAATTGAACGTTTATTGGATGAAGAGGATTTATACTATTCCTGTCAAAAGTCTATGGTCGTCATGCCTGTCACTTTAACAAAAACTAACTTTAAATCAAGAATTAGCGTCAATGTAAAAAATAACACTTTGACACTTAATTTTTTATCTGCTCTTGATAAATGTAAGAAAGTCTTCTTGTCTTTGAAAGGTTTTCTTTAGAACAAATAGCAGAACGATTATCTACTAAGCATATCAAAAAGTATTGACACAGTATAGGTACAGGTGTCCAGAACTCGTGACTCCGAGAAAAAAGACTAATAGAAGCAACAATTCTGAACCAAAATTTCGAAACAGAAATTTTTTAGCTCAAAATAATCGAGTTAAGACGAAAAGACGGTAGCCAATCCAGAAGCAAAACAGTATTTAAAAATCAGTAACTAAGGACACATACTATTATTCATTGGTTAGAAGAACATTACACTTTCGTTGCCTAGGATATTTTACTCCATCTTTAGAATAAGCTTTCGGGATTGGTTGTTAACTTTTTATCCTTTCTAGAAAACTATTAAACTAAATTAATTTTTGTTTTAAAATTGACCATATATTTCTATCGGCATCCTCCTTTGCTTCAAGGGTCATGAGTTCTGGGACACTTTAGAATGCATGTTGATGACGACAATATGAATGAATAAAAAATATGATTAACTTTTCTTAAACCTTTGTTTACATTTACTTAGGTGACATTGATGATTTTCTCCTGCATCAATAAAAATGACACTTTTTTACACCTAGAATCTATTTTTTTTTATTTGACTGCTAACTAGTACCCAGCATTTACACTGTAAATCAGCTACATCATCTAATTGCCAAATTAGTGACATTTCTAAAAACTACGCAGATTTTCCGTAGTTTCTACTAGTTTTGTTTTATTCAAATTGGTTCACACTGAAAACAACAAATTTCGAGTTAATTAAGAACATTTTTTTCTGTGTAGTTTTAAATCTGTTAGATATACCAAATTTTTGTTTATTATTATACCAACTATGTATATTAACACCACCGTCAAATTTATTTAAAACAAATTCAAGGTAATAAAGAAAAAATGAACACACTCAATTTAAGCAACAAAATTATGAGTATAGTCAAGCTTAAAATAAAAACGTAAATGATCAGACAATCTGATTATGGCTTCTTACTTTATTATGTTTATAATAAATTGGTGTTTAACTGTTCGTAAAAAGGTGAGTATCGTCAAGTTCAAGTTAAATAGATACTGGGTAAACAGAAACAAGCTCTGCAGATATTAGAATGTTTCGTGCATCTACAAATAGATCTCTTTGTCACCAACACAAAATAATCTGTACAGTTTCACTATTTTTCCGAAAAATCTCTTCGTTTTGAGAAGATTAAATCATGCGTCGATTATAACCACGACATACCCAAATCACAATTGTTTGGCACACTTAAACTTAACCACAAAACCACAAAATTCATCATTCCGGAAACGCATTTCCCACAATTTCGAAATTGGTGTGTTTTTCCTCCATTTTCGCTCGGTTCGAAAATCTGTTTGGTGTCTTGAGACGTCTCTGGTAGGTATGTGGTGCGGGGTTCGGTGGGGACGTCCCACACATCCACATGCAACAGGACCCGCCTGAATTAGTTGAGAGCGACGCGCTTTGATCGACGTGCACTTCACCAAGTCGAGAAGAAGATTTCCATTTCGCGGTCGCCTCGGTCAGATTAAGACTGGCCGTCTACGCGTCCGCACCTCGCCCATTTTAATATCACTGAAATTTACGGCTCCCGACATTTGTATATAAAACCAGTAAATTGTGTACGATTTCGTCGCGTGTTTGTATATAAACTGTGTATACAATATTTGTGTATACAACTCGTTACGAGTATCAAATGTTTGTAATATAAAGACGGAGATTAAATTGTTTAGTTTACGGAGTAAATGTTTAAAGTATGATGAAGGAGCAACAGTTGTCCGAAGTGAGCGGCTCCAACCAGCTGCCGCTGCACCAGAGCATCAACATCCAACAGCAGCTTCATCACTTGCATCTGCATCAGAACCACCCGAGTGTGATCCTTTCGAATGAGGCGGCACAGCCCCAGCATGTGGCTCCGGAGAGCACGGCGCCAGACCTGGACAGCAAGCCTTCCAGCTCCGACAAAAAGTCCGGCATCAGAAGGCAAGAAAAACCTCCTTACTCCTACATCGCACTCATCGTCATGGCCATCCAACACTCTCCAACAAAACGCCTAACTCTCAGTGAAATCTACTCGTTCCTCCAACAGAGGTTTCCCTTCTTCAGAGGTTCGTACCAAGGATGGAAAAACTCAGTACGACACAACCTATCGCTCAACGAGTGTTTCATCAAACTCCCGAAAGGACTGGGACGCCCCGGAAAGGGCCATTACTGGACCATCGACCCAGCGAGTGAGTTCATGTTCGAAGAAGGATCGTTTCGACGCCGTCCTCGTGGCTTTCGGAGAAAGTGCCAAGCCATGAAACCCCAGTATCACCCGGGGAACTTCTTCGGAAACAACATGGCGATGCCAGTGAATCAAACCGCGAGTTATGACCACCAGACGTTGGTGCAACCCCAAGAATACTCGACGTGTTCGTACAACTCCCCATCGGCGCAGGTTTCCTCCGGGACGCATTATACCAATTATGAATACCCGGTGTACCAACAACAATGCGATCGGGACTGGAGTTCCGCCTCCGCTTTGTTGCCCCCGTACCCAGAAGCCGCCATCTCCAGTACGTATCTCAAAGCCCCCATCAGCCCCATGGCGGAAAACCAGGAAACCCCTCCACCGGTCATCTCCGAAGCGTACAACTACCAATATGGAGGAATTTCAACGTCGTCTGCTGATAATTGTAAGTTTCTTTTTGCTGGCGCTTGCTACAATGTTTGCTTAGGAATCGGAGATGGTCGTTTTACAAGGCAGATGACAAGGCTTTGACAGACGCATGTGCGTCACACGCTGGGTGGGCCTGTCTTTATGCCAAAACACACATATTTTATTGGCGCTATATTTGGGCCATAACCCTTTCAAATTCGATTGTCAGGGCCTTTATTGAGCAACCCGGATGCTAGAAAAAAGTTCCTTGAATGTCCAAGAATGATGCAACATGTTGGGACCATCTGTTGGGCGATTTTTCTCAAGCGATGCAATTTGCTTGTAACGAGAGTGTTGACTTTTTAACGGAAAACGTGCGCGTAAATGCGATGGAAAAATCTAAGAGAAATTCGATTTCAGACGGGATTAATGGAATTAAAATGCGTTGGCACAATTCAGCGTTCATTGACAAGCAAAATCGGCCTCGAAATTGATGACTCACGCTGTAAAATTTTGCTATTACTGCAGAAAGTAATTTCACTAATTTTTTCTTTACAATATTTTGTCGAACTGTAGATGCAAAACTTACCATTTTTTGCAATACTATTGTAACAGACCTGTTTACTTAGATTTTACTTATTTTTATTAGATAGGTAAATTGTCTGGTGTTTATTATAGGTAGATACTTAAGTTTTAACTCTGAAGCTTCGTTTCATGTTTTTAATTAATATTGCACTGAGGCTAGTATTGTGAAACCTTTTAAAAATAGCAGACTTCCTGCCGATATAATTGCTATTTTAATATTCCATCTACTTAAAATAGTCCATTTATTTTAAATAATTCTAATATTGACAGGTTGACATCGGTGTAGTTTCTGAATGGAAATTCAATTTAAATCTTTGATCTTCAAGGATGAAACGAATGAGAAATGCAGTTTTGGCAGCTTAGTTTGCGTTTTTTTAATTTTCAAGTTTAGTTGTGGGATAAAAATCTCTCTAATTCTTCATTACCAGCTCAAAATGCCACAATATCTTATTTTTTATTAACATTAATTTATTTAATGATCGATTTGACCTAAAAACCCAGTAGATCAATAAAATCTGAAAATATTAAATAAATTTCAATTTTCTAACACCTAATACATACATAGTATTTCAGCTTGGAGAGAATAGTGCAGACAAATTTATAGTGTTTTGTTTTACATAACTAGCTCGAGGATTTTTATTATTTTTAAACATTTTGAAAAGATTTCATCATATTAAATAGATAGCAATTTATGATAGTATTGTTGGCAAAATGAATTGGATATTTCCAGATGTAACAAAATATATAGTTTATTGCAAAAATGTTGGAAATTTGTGGTTCCTTCTAAAAGTGATTGACTCTTCTGCTCCAGAATTTGGTGATTTGCCACACTTGAGATCGTTAGATTAGATTTTCTTTATTTTTTAGTTGTACAAGTTTATTTACTTCCTTTTGTATTTTCAGTGATGCGATCTTCCTCCAGCAACACCATGCAACCGATCCAATGCGACAGAAAACCGTACTTGAGTTCGCCGCCGCCATCAATTCCATCTTCTCTTCCATCACCACCAGCAGCAAACACAGCGCATTCATTTTACGAACCTTCAGTAAAGTATAGCTTATAAATTCAGTATTTATGGTTCGTTTTAAGTGGACATTTGTACTTGTCACTTATAATTTAATGTCGTCATTTTTCCTCACTTTCGAAATATCTGCACTCGACGATTGTTCATTTTCAATCAACGGCAGCAGCTCAATTTTACTTTTTATTGTAAATATATTTATTTGTAGAAGTAGGCAATTCTCGTAAGACTTAGTTTAAGTAGTCTTTGACGTGTAAATACCAAAACTTACCATACAGCTACTTACCAAAAATAATTGTACATACACAAAATTTTGTAATTTATAATAAAAATCAAAAAAATTCCATACGTGTGTCTTTTTAATTACTGTAACATTCTTGGGCGTTTTTACCAGCTGTAAAGCGTCAAAACAAGGACTGCCGAGACATAAAAATCCCATAAACTCGGTGAAATCATTCATTTTGTTACGTAATTAAACTTACTCGCATCTGTGATGATTTGCTATCGCTTTTAATTAAACGTCCGAGCTTTTGTGCTTTCTTAAAGCGTCTATAAATAAAAACATTCCGAGTCGAATCATACAAATCTTTCTTCGCCTCAATAAATTTTGTTTCTTGGTGGAAGCAAAAGTGCCCTTCAACTTTATCTCAAGTGGTCATACTTTTTTCGTTGAATTATTAACTTTTAACCCACTTGTAGTTATGTGCCACACTTATATTAGGGTTTAGAGTCAATCAACCAACCCTTATCTGGGTTTTCTCTAAAACAGGTTGTAGCATGTGTACGTGCGAAAACGCAAGTTTCAAGACGGAAAATGACATTTCCGGGAAATTTTTCAGACGATTTGTCTGGCAATTCGGGTTATATCACTTTATTAAAAATAGTTGTGTGTAAGTGTTTACTTCCGGAGTGTGACGCTCGATATAAATCTGCTTGGTGGTTAAGAAGCGGTTTTACCGAAAAGTGGACGCTGATTTCCGGAAAGTTTTTCCTTACAATCGTGATGACAATGCTCACATTTGAAAATTTCGCAAGTTGGATACGAATAGAGAAGAGAGTCGAGAGAAAAAAATCTATGTATAAAATTTAATAAAAAAAATTACTTTCAAATTCATAACATAAAAATTGGAAACTACGTTTACACTAAATTGTGTCCCAAATGTCATTTTTTCTTCAGTTTATTTTAGATTTTAACCAAAGTCTTAAGTAGTGCAATGGTTTCATGTGGACGATGTCACACTGATCGAGATTGTTGATTCAAAAATCTTGTTAACAGTTTTAAGGCATTTTTTTCAAGATTTTTATGATTTTTTTTGCACCATTTGTTACCAATGTTTTTTAGGTAACAAATTTATTTGAACCTACAATTATTGCACAGAAATCGTTAATTTTGGCATTAAACTTTCTCTTTTCAATTCATCATATCTCGAAAAATTGAAAACACGGATTTCCATTTTTCCGGTGATCTATGGCATTGTCCAATGATACAGCATCACGTGGTGCGCGTCTTTCCGGACAGCCTGTATATAAATTTGTAAATTTTTATTTTCAAAAGTAATGGCGATTTTGGAAGTGTCTACAAATGTTGCCGGACTTGTATAGATTATATGTATTATATGGATTTTTTTGTTTTTATTTCTCCAAGATTCTGTGAATTTGAGAATCAATATCTTTTAAAATGTCTTTATTCTGGCGATTTTAAATAATAATCAAAACGAAGTAAAATTTTCAGTTTGTTAAAATAAGTGGAGCATATGAATAATATTTCAGAGAGATTTTTGAAAGAATCGAGAAAAACCAGTAGGTAATAAAAGAAATAGATGATTTTAAAATTTTTACACCTAATAAGCACACAAATTATAAAGTCTACAAATTGTAAAGACTTCAAAAAAAAACTTCAGAAAACGAGAAAACCTCAGTAGATAATCTGAAGACAAGAAAATGTAATAACCGAAATAAAAATCGAAAATTTTGAAACTTTAGAAAATTTTGAAATGCAGGGTCTGGCAACACTTGTGTTCACCCCCAAAATCGTCTTTAATATTAAAGTTACAATTTTAAAAATTTGCATACACTTATAATTGATAAAGCTCTAGAAGCTGACGCAAACATTTGTTTTTGATCACGGTTTGGTTGGCGTCGCGACGCCTAAGAAGTAAAATTTTTAGCGATTTTTGAGTTTTTGCGGAAATATTCGCGAATTCAATTTTTTTTTCAACATAACTTTGATACAAATATCTGAGTTTTTATTTTAAATCTAATGCAAATTAAAATTTGCGAAAAAAACGTTGATTTATCAAGTTAGTTTTCAAAATTATGGCAGCGCATCGGCAAACTACGTTTACACCAAAATTTCACAAGTCACTTCATTCACTCTTATAAATAAAGTTAATAAAATTATAAATAAAGGTTAATTTTGATTAACACGGGCATGTTGCACTTTATGGACACCAGAAATCGTTAATTGACATCGTCAAAGCGACAATTTCACCAAGACACTTCCAAAATTGTTACAATCTAAAGCGAGCCAAAGGATAGATGTCATTTGTGGCAGAAGATGTTGACAGATGGGGCAGACAACTGGGATATGTTTAACACATTTAAATTAAAAAAAAATTAAATTAGGGGTTGATATTACAAACCCTCATAATTAACTAAAAATTACATTTTTAAGGCGTTGCGACGCCAAAACTATCAGTGATAAAAAACAAATTTTTCCATCAGCTTCTAGAGATTTGTCAACTGTGAGCGTATGCAAATTTTCAAAATTTTATCTTTAAAATTAAAAACGATTTTGGGGGTGGACACAAGTGTTGCGGGACCCTTTATAAGGAATTTAAGAGCTGATAGACTCTATAGAGTCTGGAAAAACTGTAAAATTTAAAGTAGACAAAAATTTAAAAAATCAAGAAAACCTAGAAACTAAAAGATCTAGGAAATAAAGAAACTAGCAAATTATATATATTTTTTTATTTTTCTAAATAATCCTATCAATTTTTTCGTATGTTAAAAATGTTTAGATTGTCTGATGTTGCAAACTTATGCGTGCTTCAAATTGTTCATTTTATTTCTTGTAGGTATTTTTCAGATTACTTACAGGTGTCTGGAAAATCGCGCACCACTGTGACAGGGTAATTTTGGGTGATGCCATAGACGACGAAAAAAATGTTTAAAAAAATCTGTCTTTAATTTTTCATGATATGGTGGATTAAAAAACTAAAATGTAAGGCCAAAATTAAGGATTTCTGATCAATAATTTAACATTTTAATGCATGTGTAATAGAAAAGACGTAGTGCAAAAAAATTGAAAAACTTTTGCGAATAAAATGGAAAACTTGTTAACAAAATTTTCTTTAACAATGTGATCATAACCATAGTTACATGATTCATTCACAAACTGAGTCGACCAACAGCAACATTACAATATTACAATAACAACGTTACTATGACTGAATACTGGAAATTTAAATTATTGGGAGAACTGTTCAGCAATGTTGCCTATTCTTCTTATTTTGTTTTGGTTCTACTACGAAAACCGTATGGAATTTCAAAAAAAAATGTTTTTCAAATTCTACAGGGTAAATCAAGCTCACTGAATAAAATGCATATTTTTACAGGGCCACACTTTTTTCTTTAAATGCAACCCACTACTTTTAGTGGCGAATTTGGATGAGCATTTTAGTAAGCTATTCAAAAATATTTAGTTTAAAGTTTTTGGTCGCGCCGTTATCAAGTCATGAATTTTTCTTCAAACGAGTTAACCAAAAATTCTTGGTTTAACCAAGTAATTACTGAAATACCAGGCCTAAAAATAGGGCACCTCTCACAACTGAAACTAATTAAAAAAAATGCATTTTTTACAGACTTTTAAGTACATTCTTCTAAAAAATATGATAATACAGGGTGTTTGGCAAATAGACAACAATCCGTGAACTGCAAGTCTTCCGACTTCCTAAAAAAGTTTCTGAAGTTTTTTGTCCGAAAGCATTTAGTTTAGAAATTAAAACTTGTTCTCAGACAGTCCCAAAATCTTGAAATCTGGAGAAGAACTTTGCTAAATACCCTACGATGCAGTATTCCTCTATTGGAAAGTTTATCATGATATCCTCAAACCCTTTAGGTGTTCTAGTTCTTAAACGAAAAATGTTAGGACAAAAATTACTGCACATTCGCTCCATTAAGTCTCCAGATTTAGTAGTTTATGCATTGCTGTCTATTTACGAAACACCTGTATAGTTATTCAAAAAAGCGTCACAGAAGACGCAAGCTTAACTCAATCTACAGGTGCTCCAAAACTAGTGACTCCGAGAAAACAGGCCTATGCAGACAGCTGTACAAAATAAAAATTTGAAAACAAAAAATGTCTAAGGCAGAAGATAATCAAGTTAAGACGAAAATACGGTAGCAAATTACGATGGATGAACCGACGATGGTCGGAGGTATTACTAGGGGTTCGTATAATTGCTAGAATACGCAAAATAGAGAGTACTGTTGTTGTTTGTCAGACTGACATTATTGCCTAGGAAATTAAAATAATCTTTTGTTTTACCGCCATTCATTTCATTTTTTCGCCCTTTTCGAACCTACTACTAAACTTAGCCAATTATGCTTTTGAATTTGCAATCAACATTAATGTCGACATCTTCCCTTGCTCTCTGAATTATGAGTTCTGGGCCACCTGTATAAAGATTTAGCAAAAAACTTTTGATTTAGGACCTCTGTAAATTTTGTCAAAATCTTGTCTCCGTCCGACATACAGTGAACATTCGATATAAGAAACATTTGATATAAGCAACCTTTGATATAGTCAACTAATTTAGCTTCTGTCATTCGATATAATCACATCAACTGTCAGGCCCTAAAATAATCGTGTTAAGATGCAAAAGTAGAAGAGAGAGTGTTTATCGTTCTGAAGAATGTTTCTGCTATTTTCTTCTTAAATTTTTTCCATGTTCTTTCCTTTTCTTGTTTTACTATCGCGGAATCAAAATTTCGAACATCACTTTTTGACATAGCAATGTAAAGCGACCTTTATTGTCATTGTGACTGACATACAATAGTAGATTTTGTTATACGGCAGGAAAGTGGTACTTTTTGTCGAACAATTAAATTGCAGTAGCAAGGCGAAGCGTAGCGTAGCCAAGCGTATTCAAAATTGCGAGACAGCAAAGCCACTTTTCGACCAAATAACAAATACTACTTTTTCTCCAAACGTTAAAATCAGTTCCACGACCGACAACAGGTGAAAGCAAATTGAACTAAAAACATGGATGGCTATGCATGTAAAGTCCGTTTTTTTATTAAAAAACCACCAACACCGCACTCTCCCACCACTTTACAACCGGCAACGTCGTCGATGGTGACTTTTTCGTGATAAAATCAAATAGGTTAGCTGCCTAATTGACAATTTGATTACACAAAACGGCTTTTCCGGCTGTGCCGAGTCTTTTCACTATTAAATCATTTGATATGCAATCCAACATGCTGTAAAAGAAACGTTTTTAACGAAAACACTGCCTAATTTTCAGAAATGTCAAAAATTTGACAACTATTTTCTGACCAAAAATCTCCCTAGACAACGTTGCCGGTTGTAATGCAGGGGAAGATTGCGGTGTGGGTGGTTTTTTAAAAAAAACGGACTTTAGTTGTCATTGATGACATTTTC
The DNA here is from genome assembly GCA_029298725.1 of Gnatocerus cornutus. Lineage (NCBI taxonomy): Eukaryota > Metazoa > Arthropoda > Insecta > Coleoptera > Tenebrionidae > Gnatocerus > Gnatocerus cornutus. The sequence goes on from CM055510.1 coordinate 4,516,247, forward strand.
TGTGAAAAATATTGATTTCAAAGAGTTTCAATGTTAAGATCGTGCAAGTGCCCATACAAAATGTAAGTCTCAAATAGTTACCGTCACAAAAAGTGCTTTTTCTGCCTAGGCAGCAAAAGTGTTTCCATGTCAACAAGCGCTTTTCATTACTTATAACAAAATTGCTTACTTTACTGTCTAAAAACGACTGAAAATAGGACTTTTTGTGACGTTTGGAGAAAAAGTAAATTTCTTGCTGTGCTGTTTATAAATTTTAGGGTTATAAAGACAAAGGACAGTTTAGAATTTTTAAACATCAATCAATTTGATGTTCGAAATTTTGATTCCGCGATAGTATCTTACTGTTTGTTCTTGCTCTTGACAATTGGTATTCTTCGTAGTTTTCTATATTATAGTATTTGCAAGGTATTTCTTTAATATTTGTTTCTTGTCTTTTATTGTTAATTTTCCGTTGTTTGTCTACTAACACTAATAATAATTACTTCCTCTCTTTGTTTGTATAGATTCTGATTGAGGTACCGTCAGAAATTGTCTTTAATTTGTGATTCTTTCAGTTTATACCTCTTTCGTTATTGTTTATGTTCTTTACTTTGTCCCACATTTCAAAATTATTTATTATTGATTTTTCGTTTCTTTTGGTAAATTTTGTGTTTTATAAAGTGGCTATTTTTTATCTTTAGGCAAGCTCTTTTGTGCTCTCTGTGTCTGCATATACAGGGTCCGGCAACACTTGTGTCCACCCCCAAAATCGTCTTTAATTTTAAAGATAAAATTTTGAAAATTTGCATACGCTGTCAGTTGACAAAGCTCTAGAAGCTGACGCAAAAATTTGTTTTGTATCACTGATAGTTTTGGTGTCGCGACACCTTAAAAATGTAATTTTTAGTTAATTGTGAGAGTTTGTGATATAAACCCCAAATTTATTTTTTTTTTCAATATAAATGTGTTAAAAATATGTCAGCTGTTATTTTAGATTCAATGCAAATGGTCTTCAAAATTTGAGAAAAAAATGCGGTTTTATCAAGTTAGTTTCCAATTTCATTACGTCAAAATTGGGAACTACGTTTACACCCATCTGTCAACATTTTGTGTCACAAATGACATCTATCCTTTGGCTCGCTTTAGATGGTAACAAAAGTCTAAATTGGTGAAATTGTCACTTTGTCGATGTAAATTAACGATTTCTGGTGTCCATAAAGTGCAACATGCCCGTGTTAATCAAAATTAACCTTTATAAGAATGAATGAAGTGACTTGTAATATTTTGGTGTAAACGTAGTTTGCCGCTGCGCTGTCAGAATTTTGAAAACTAACTTGATAAAACAGCGTTTTATTCGCAAATTTTAAACACAATTTGCATTATATTTAAAATAAAAACTCAAATATTTGGATCATAGTCATGTTGAAAAAAAAAATTAAATCGCGAATATTTCCGCAAGAGCTCAAAAATCGCTAAAAATTATACTTCTTAGGCGTCGCGACGACAAGCAAACCGTGATAAAAAACAAATTTTTGCGTCAGCTTCTAGAGCTTTGTCAACTAAGAGCGTATGCAAATTTTCAAAATTGTAACTTTAAAATTAAAGACGATTTTGGGGGTGGACACAAGTGTTGCCGGACCCTGTTCATAGAGATACCAGAATATTATTTTTAAAATATTGTCTACCTATTTCGATATAATCAACATTTTTGATAAAAGCAACTTTTAAAAAAAAATGTTTCCAGACAGGGTGACTATATCGAATGTTCACTGTATAACTTTTTCTTCTCGTGGTTAATGTCTACAAGAATATTAGCTTCTTTGGTCTGTAATTTGACCCCAAAACGAATATTGTTTCCATGACCAACTTATATTGCATTTTTATTAGTATTTAACCGGAGCAATACGAGTAGGGGAAGACCGGGTAAGTGGAACCACCTGGGCAAAAGTAACCACGACTTTTTTATTAAAACCACATATCGTGGGGAGATGGCGTGAGTATCAGTTATTAAACTCATGGTGGACCATCGTTTGAAACCTGAATTTCCAAGGTATGTCGAAAAAATTCAAATTAATTGCGTAAAATTTCTAAACAGCGGGTTGGAATACTAGGTATTCGTTAGTTTATAAGCTGATTATCAAAACAACTGTGATTCTGCAAAGTTGGCAATGCTTGTGTCTGTTTTATGATTCAATTCCTATTATAACCTTAAACTTTCATCGCGTCAAACAGTTGGTTTCAAAATAAATCTTTTACATAAAATAATCTGTATCTTCGGGCAAAAGGAACCATGGTTTCGTTTGCCCAAAATTTTATAAAACTTGTGTTTCATTCTATAATTTGTTATAGATGGTTTTTAATTATAAAAGAAAAACAAATCGGGCTACTGGATGGTCAGAAGAGGCAATGGCTCGTGCTAAACAATTAATATCTCAAGGAAAACTGAGTATTAGAAAAGCAGCAGAAAAATTTTATATTCCATATCTCAATCTTAGAAAACATTATCAGAAAGGTTTGTCTTCAAAAATATTAGGGCGCTTTAGACCAGTTTTTTGGGCAGATATTGATCGAGAACTTGTTAACTATATAACTTGATCAACGATTTTATAGACTAACAAAAGAAGATTTATGTGAGTTAGCTTTCTAATTTGCCGAGAAGAATAATTTAAAAAGCCGGAGACCAATGGTATTACTCATCTATAAAAAAACATAAAAACGAACTAAGTTTACGGGAACCAGAACCAACAAGTATTGCTCGAGCTGCTGGGTTCAATCGTCCTCAAGTTAAGCTATTTTTAAAAATTTAAAAACGGTCATGGAAAAGTACAAAATCCGACTAGATTGGTCTATAATGTGGACGAATCACCTGAAACTACATACGTCTGAAACTAAGCCCCAAAAAAAATAATTTTTTGTGTACGTTAAACTTTTATATACAGGGTGTCCCAGAACTCGCGCCCCAGAGAGAAAGGGCTTATGGAGGCAACAATTCTGAACCAAAATTTTGAAACCATAATTTTTTAACTCAAAAAATAACCGAGATAAGACAAAAAAACTGTAGCCAATCCCGAAGCTGAACAGAATTTGAAAATTGGTAACTATGGACACATACTATCATCCATTGGTCAGTTAAGCATTAGACTCTTGTTGCCTAGGAAATTGGGATGGCCATTTACTCCACTTCTCGAATAAGCTTTCGGGATTGGTTGTTAACTTTTTATCAGTTCTCGAATACTATAGAACTTAGTCAATTTTTGTTTTAAATTTATCATCTGTATTGCTGCCGGCACCCTCCCTTGCTCTCTGGGGCGCGAGTTCTGGGACACCCTGTATTGTTACAGTTATCCCGGTTCCTTTTACCCGTACCTTTGGGCAAAAGGGACCAAATGCAGGAGTTCAAATTTTATTTTTTTATATATTTTTTTTTTATTTCTTTAATTTATGAATATATATTTTTGTGTTTATAAAACTATAACCTTCAATTAAAAATAAAAATTAAGTCTCTATTCCCAAAATTGTCCGAAATACAAATTTTTAAAATAAAGTGGTTCCACTTACCCGGTCTTCCCCTATATTTTATTACATACATAATCATAATCATCTACGAACAAAAGCAAGATATTTTATTAAAATTATTAAAATTCATAGATAAACAATATTGCAAGCCAAACTACATATCTGAGAACTACAAGCATATTACAACATTAGCATTATCCAAATATAATTTATTTATTCTAAAAATAAAACAAAGCTAATAGGAAATAACAATTTTTACTAAACTTCCGGAAACTATGACTAACTTGACTTTTAAAGATAGAGGCTTCACCTACTTCCTGAAAAACTGAACTCTTCAAAGGAAACTGTTAACATTTCGCATCTTAACCGACATCCTCAAATTATCCCGATAATTGTTATAATAAAAAACCTCAAACCGCATCACCGCCAATGTACTTACTCATCTTGGCGACTTTCAAAGATCATCTCGAGATTATTTATTTTTGTTAACTATCAGCTTGCAAAGTGACGTTGGCTAAAAAACCGCGACAAAGGATACGTCACATGGAAAATTTACACTGTGAGAAAGTTTAATTTTAGATATTCGATAAATTATTGTCAATGTTATCTGTAATAGCCGAGTTGCAAAAAATCTTATAGCTGGCAGAATTTGGTGCTCCCACTGAGTCGAGCGATTTAAAAAAGCTGATTCGGAATGTTCGTGATAAAATGTGTGCACTCTTCTATTCTATTGAAAGTTTACTCGTTTATGTAAAAGGCAATCTCATTTAAATAAATCTATTTATGTTGTTGGAAATATTTTGGTGTTTTGAAAAATGACTTCGATAATATGCTTCTAAAATTATATGAAAATATTCTCTATAAATAGGGCGATTGAAAATGGGTGGATGAGAGGGGCTACAGAAGGTCTTTCATAGCGAAGTTATACGAGGTGTCGACGATGGCACTCTAAATTGTGTTGAAAGCTTTGCTCTGATTAACAGGACTGAAATGCTTTCTGCTCCAGATTAAAAAGCGCGCTGTAATATTGTTCTAGAAACTAGAGCAGTCTTGAAGTGTGGTCGGCTATTATTAAATGCATTTGCATAGGGTGCTAATCTACGTCCCCAGATTAGAAGTCAGGATTAGAAACAAACGTCTTGGTATAGATACCTTTTTTTCACTTGAGCATTATGAATGTTTTATACAGATTTTCGCATTCTTCAAAATCGTCCAAAATTTTTCGAATTTTTTTTTCTTCTCATATTTGAGATTGTTTGATTTTAAAATTTTCCCACATTGATAGGAATTTTCTACATCTTCTAACGCTCTTCAAATTTATTTAGTTCACTGGATGTTTTTTTCTTAATTTTTCGGATACTTAAAATTTTCATTTTTTTTTGATAAATCCTTTAGTTTTTTAGATTTTTACAGTTCTGAAAATTTTGTGAATTTTCTACAGGGTCCGGCAACACTTGTGTCCATCCCCAAAATCGTCTTTAATTTTAAAGATAAAATTTTGAAAATTTGCATTCGCTTATAGTTGACAAAGCTCTAAAAGCTGACGCAAAAATTTGTTTTTTTATCACTGTATGGTTGGCGTCGCGACGCCTAAGAAGTATAATTTTTAGCGATTTTTGAGTTTTTGCGGAAATATGTATTCGCAAATTTAATTTTTTTTCAACATAACTGTGGTACAAATATCTGAGTTTTTATTTTAAATCTAATGCAAATTGTGTTTAAAATTTGCGAAAAAAACGTTGTTTTATCAAGTTAGTTTTCAAAATTTTGACAGTGCAGCGGCAATCTACGTTTACACCAAAATTTCACAAGTCACTTCAGTCACTTTTATAAAGGTTAATTTTGATTAACACGGACATGTTGCACTTTATGGACACCAGAAATCGTTAATTAACATCGACAAAGCGATAATTTCACCAAATAAGACTTTTGTTACAATCTAAAGCGAGCCAAAGGATAGATGTCATTTGTGACACAAGATGTTGACAGATGGGTGTAAACGTAGTTCCCAATTTTGACGTAATGAACTTGGAAACTAACTTGATAAAACAGCATTTTTTTCTCAAATTTTGAAACCAATTTGCATTGAATCTAAAATAACAACTCAGATATTTTTAACATATTTATATTGAAAAAAAATTAAATTAGGGGTTGATATCACAAACCCTCACAATTACCTAACAATTACATTTTTAAGGCGTCGCGACGCCAAAACTATCAGTGATAAAAAACAAATTTTTACGTCAGCTTCTAGAGCTTTGTCAACTGTGAGCGTATGCAAATTTTCAAAATTTTATCTTTAAAGATAAAGACGATTTTAGGGGTGGACACAAGCGTTGCCGGACCCTGTATAGTTGTTTTCGTTGCAATCTTTCATATTGAACTTTTCAAAAAATGTTTCAGAAATTTCAAGTACAAGGTGTTTATAAATGTTTTTAGCATCAAGGGTGGCTATGAAATGTCAAATAAATTTGCCACTCGTTACTAATGTGGGTTTAGATTTTTCAACTGACATTTGTAGTTAACCTCAACCATTGAACAAAGTTAGTTTTGAAAACAAACTGTTCAAGTTGTGGTTTGAAGACTGAAAATCTAAAATTTTGACACAAAACCGTAACTGAAAAGTCGTAGACTTAAGTGACATTTCAAATAATTGTGAACATAGTTATATTCACTATGAAAACAAAGCGGCAAAATAGCGCATGACAGGAATTCCAAAGCCCCCCTTGATGCTAGAAACATTTATAAACACCTTGTAGGTACATTTTTAAGTCATTGATTTTAATCCAAACTAGAGCTTATTGCTATCAGTTCACTTTGTCTAAATTTTCGACAATTCTTGGGTGTAAATCAGGCTTTCAATTTTTTAGGGAAAAAATTAGAGGGAAAATTGAATGTAAGGATTTTTGAGGTTAATCCATTGTCAACATTTTAAATTTAAACAAAGATTTGTTTCCGAAGAGAGATTTAAATTTGGATTTACCAAATTTTGGCAAACTTGCGCAAGACGCAAGCTTCTACGCATGACATATTTGCGTCAAGATCAAACTCTTGTGGTGCCAACCGTTACCGATAAAAATTTCTGAGGGCGGCTGCCAACTTTACTTTTAAATGAGTGGGCTGACTCATTACTATGAGCAGTAGTGTAGGTACATAAAGTCCGGGAAAGATTGCGGTGTTGGTGGTTTTTTTTTAAAAAAAAACGGACTTTACAGTAGGTTTAGGTTGCAAATGTCAACTTTAACATTTATTTAAGGTAGAAATCTAGAATTAACTAAAATTTTGAGATGACAAGGTTGGCATCATTGTCCCGCAGAATTTGACGTGAAAATTGCTGTGCATCAAGGTTCTGTACTTAATTAATTAAACGTGTGACTTAAAAACGGTAACAAACAGATTTAATTCCGACGCATTACATTGATAGAACTTACACAATCGTTTTTATTTGGAATTTTGGAAACATAATTACATGACTACATGACAATCTTAGAGTATTCGATTAAAATTGGTATATTTTTTTTAATTTTAAGGTTTTCCGATAAGCAGATCCTGGAAATGTTAGGCCCTCATTCTCTCAAATTCTGAGATTTTCCTTTCCAGCTTCTTAAATTATCAGCCTAAAAAACAAAAATTTGCAAAAATGTAAAACTGAGATAATAAGAAAACGTAACTTTTGAATTATTTAGATTCTTTGGTTTTAAATGAAGAAACTGAAAAAATAAATGAGAATGTGAAAGCACCTTTACGTAGCATTTGCACAAACTTCCTAGATGGCAGCACATATCAGCTTAATTGTCATCTGTCATTTCCCACATGATTCATATCAATTATATTCTAGCCCCAACCCAAAGTTCCTTTCCTTTTGCACGTTTTTGTATTAGTGCGTTATTAGATTACTCTTTTTGCCGGTATTTACTCGTTACCTAGTCGTATGACAGTTAGAAAAATACCAAACAATGGAAGAGATTTTGTCCAAACTTCTCGTAGCAAACAGCAAAGTAATTCAACAGGTAAAAATTCTTAAGATTGTCAATAAAATTACAATTCTAACCTCACTAAACACGTGTACATTACAATATTGTCGGATTTTAACAATTTCGATGTTGTAAAAGGGCACGAAAGAACTGAAAGAAGCGTTCAAGAAACCTGAAGCTATTCCGGCTTTGTGCGAAGTTATTGTAGCTTCGTCAAATTCGCAAATTAGACAGTCAGCTGCGGTTCTGCTGCGGAGGAAACTTGGGAAGAAGCGACAATGGAGCAAGTTGGACGTGGACACGCGGGCGAGGTAACAAGGGACAATCTGAAATGAAAGTTCATCTGATCTTGTTTTCCACTGTACATGCAGATCTTCCAAAGATCAATATTCAAATTCCACGCCTTTTAATTCTAATTCACTCTAGATTAAACGTCATTTTGTTGAAAAAGTGAGGTTAACACATTTTGTATTTTGGTGACTTTAGTTTTTTCCCCATGTTACATGTGGCGCAAAATTTGAAATTTTAAAATTTCGTAGGATAAAACAAGGAATGCTGCAAGCGCTAGTAAGCGAACAAGAGAAGCTGGTGAAGAACGCGATCGCTCAGTTCATTGGCATCATAGGCAAACATGAATTTCCCGACAATACTTGGCCAGAAGTGCTCCAATTCATCCATACTTTGTGTAGTAGTGATAACATTTTTGACAGAGAGGTACAAAATCAATATTAAAATATTCCCTACTTTTAATTTTTTGTAGCTAGGAATGTACACCCTCTCTATCATGACTGAAATCTCCCAAGGCTCGTACATCACTCACGCCGATTCTTTCGCTATACTTTTTACAAATATTTTAAATACTCTTCCAGAACTGAATTCGAATTTGGCGTATTATACAGTAGTGACAATGAATAATCTCGTTTCAGTTATCGCGGGACATCAGCAGGTACATAAGCTCGTCTTTCGACTCTTATTAATTTCGTGTTTTTAGATGGTAAACGTCTACCACAATCTCTTGCCTCGCATCTTGGACATCATCAACGCTTTCGCTCAAGAAGACGAGAAAAGAGCCTGCGAGCTCTTTGAAATTCTAGAAGAACTGATTGAATACGCCGTGGCAGCTGTCGTTCCTCACGTTAGATTGATAGTGGAAATGTGCCTTCGGATTGGAAGCGATAATTCAATGCCGACCACCGTGCAAATCAAGGCGATTAGCGTTGTCGGATGGTTGATTAGGTCCAAGGGCAAGGTATACAGGTTTTTTGCTAATTTTTCCAATTGTGACTTCGTTCCAGGTCATCCAGAAAAACAAACTAGTCGAACCGATCATCAACGTTTTGATACAATTAATGGCGCAACAGCCCGATGATGATGTCAACGAGGAGTACTTTCTGGGCGATCCTGACCAATTTACGTCTATAACAATAGCGACGCAGACTTTGGATCTGATAGCTCTTCATATACCGTCGGAAAAGGTCGTTCCGTATTTGTTGACTAGAGTAGAACCGGCGATTCAAGGGAACGATATTTATGCACAGAAAGCTGCATATTTGTCGCTGGCCGTTCTGGCAGAGGGGTGTTCGGAACGAATACGACATAAATACTTAGAGCCGTTTTTAAAATGTGTTTGTAACGCCATCCATAATCCCAACGCTGTAGTACGAAACGCTGCGTTTTTTGCCTTGGGGCAGTTCGCGGAACATTTACAAGTAAGGCGACACGTTTTTTCGTCACTTTCCAACTGTTTGTTTGTCTAGCCGGAAATCAGCCAATACGCCGCCGAGCTTCTTCCAGTCCTTTTCGAATACTTGGGCCAAGTTTACGCTCAAATGGAGAAAGATAAGACCGAATCGGCCAGTCTTGATCGTTTATTCTACGCTTTGGAGACCTTCTGTGAAAATTTAGACGAAGGTCTAATTCCTTACCTGCCAACGTTGATGGAACGTCTCTTCGTAGCTCTCGATCCCAATGGTTGGTCAATGCAGCTAAAACGTATCGCTTTAAGTACTCTCGGATCAGCCGCAAGTGCTGTCAAAGAAGGTCTGCTACCATATTTTCAGAAGATCATACAAATACTCAACATTTATATTAATGCCGATCCGAACTCGGAAATCCATCAGCTGCAGAGTTACGCTATCGGTGAGGTCGTCGAAAGAGAGTTGGTGTGTTTAATGGGAATTTTTAGAGGCTCTTGCTGTAGTTGCACAATTTATTGGAGTGGATAATTTCAAGCCCTTGGCGGCGGAGTCGCTACAATTTGGGCTTAAAATTTTAGAGGAGACGGATGATCCTGATGTTCGGAAGAGCGTGTATGCTTTGTTTGCTGCTCTGGCCATCGTGATGAAGGAGGAAATTAGTCCGGTTCTGCCGAAAGTGGTGGAGCAGATGATCAGCAGTATTCAAAGTAGCGAGGGAATAGTGGTAAGTTTCCTCTCATTTCCAACTCTCGATCTCTTGACGACGTTCTTAGACTCACTACGAAGAGGAAGAAAAGGAGGACCTCGACGTCTACGCGGAGTTGTCGGACGAAGACGAAGAAGAAGAAGACATCGACGTCGCGTCTTCGAGCAGCGCGGACTCCACGCACTGCCGCTACTCCGTCGAGAATTCCTACAATGAAGAAAAAGAACAAGCCTGTTTGGCTCTCCGCGAAATCTGCATTAACACTGGCAACTCCTTCCTGCCCTACATAGAGAAGAGCTTCGAAGAAATTTTCAAACTTATCAATTACCCGCAGGAAGATATCAGGAAAGCCTCCGTCGAAGCTCTTCTTCAGTTCTGCATCGCTCTCCACAAGATGAACACAAACGAAACCAAACAAGCTCTCTATAAAGCGTTGCAAATGTTTGTACCAAAGTGCGCGGAGTTGATCCGAACAGATGAAGAACGAAGCGTCGTCATGTGTTGTTTGGACGCTTACGCTTCGCTCTTGGACGAAGTGAAAGGGGACGTCCTCGCAGGCGAAGGTCACAGAGAGGCTATAATGAATTGTGTGATAGATGTTTTGATGCTAAAGGTACGAATTTCGTCAAATTGGCTCTTGTTTTAACTCGTTTTTAGACGATGTGTCAAGACACAGATTTAGAAGCGGCTAACGAAACTAACGACGATGACACCGAGGCGGAACAAGACGAATTGTTGCTGGAGTCGGCCGGTGATGTTATTCCAAAATTCGCGGCGGCGATAGCTCCAGATGATTTCGTTTTGTATTTTCCTAATATTTTACAACTGATGACGCAAAGAACCGTACGTTTTTGACTTTCTTTAATTTAAATTCATTGCTGAATTTCAGAAAAAACAAAACAGTGTTAGTCAGAGGTCATTTGCCTTTGGGACCTTGGCGGAGTGTATGAAGTCACTGGATGTTTACGTTGAAAAGTTTATTACTCACTTGTTACATCTTTGGTTGGCTGGAGCCAAAGACGCGGCTGATGAAGTGCGGAATAATTCGATTTTTGGACTGGGAGAAATGATCTTGCATGGGAAAGACAGAATATTTCCGTATCCTTTCGTATGATTTTGATCTTTTTCGCTTAATTTTCGCGTGTTATTTTCCTTACAAGCCAAGTTATTACCAAGACATTCTGCAAGCTCTCTCCACGGCAGTTTCCAAAGAATCTCACGCTGGAACCTTAGACAATATCTGCGGAGCCTTAGCTAAAATGATAATCGTCAATTCTTCTGGAATACCTCTGGAACAGGTAAATTAATCCTCCGTTTTTCTCTCTCTATTTTTATTCCTTATCAGGTATTTCCGGCTTTTATTCAACGTCTGCCTCTGAGAGAAGACTTCCAAGAAAACGAAGCTGTCGTCAAATGTTTCTTTTCTCTTTATCAGCAAGGACATCCTGTCTTACGCGAGCACTTATCAAATGTTATCAAGATCGTCGTTCAGATCTATCAAAAGAAGCAATTTCCCAATGACGGTAAGACGCATAATCCCACGAAAATCCATACAATGATTTTTTCCAGAAACCCAAAACATTCTAAAGGAATTCATCAAAACGATCAACAGGGATTTCAGCGACGAATTCGGAAGAATAGTGTCTTCTTTGGGACCGGAAGTTACCGAATCTTTACAAAACTTATTCGCTGCGTCGTAAGATCAAACTTGTATTCTATTTTTTTATGTTTGGTACTGATGTTGACTTAGGACAAGCGTTAAATTCGTTTTGTTATTATATTATAGCTTGGATTCATTATTTATTGTATGTATCAAATATTACCGTACATAAAGAGTTGTAATTATTGTTTTTAATAAAAAATGGACTGCTTTTAATCAGGATTTCCCTGGGATATCTGAAACTTATCTTGGTTTTATCATGTGCTAACTGTCTTAGATTGCATATCTCATCATATTCTCTAATTGATAAGCTAACAGAGATGATTTGTACTAAAAATTCGTTCGATGATTTGTAATGAATGATAAGTGTAGTGAACGTGACTCAAAAAATTGGTGAAACATGAAGATTTGTGCTTCTTTTAGTGATTTTCTAATGTGCAAAGACGAGATTCAATTTCAAGTAAGTTGAAGATGATGATTGTCGTCTAGGACTGATCTTTTTGCAAATTGGTTAGTTTATGAAGTGCCTGACATGTTCATGTTTTATATTTGCTTCATCATGTCACCAAAGTGTTAATTCGTTTATACTGGAATGTGAAAAAAAATTAATTAAAACTCCACTTTTCTAGAATTTCGTAATATTTTTAATTTGTTTCAATTTTTGTTTGTGTTTGCTGTTTATTATCGATAATAATAAATAATAGCTCTGTTATCCCTTAACCCTGTTTATGTGTTTTTCTGTAAAACTATAATTTTTATTTACGTTATCAATTTCCGTTGGATTTGTTTTTGTATCTTTCGCAACGCGAATGGTTGACAGAATTTTTTACGAAACTCGTTTTCAGTCGAGCACCGATTTAGAAAAAAGATCGTCCAGTTTTTTTATCTGGTTTATTTCTAATTAATTTAATAATTCTTCGTATTCTGCAGCGATGATCGCATTTACCTAACTAACCTGACCAGTTTTCACTGAATTGTTTCATAGAAAAGATACGATTTTTATCTTTTGGTTCTCGAATAGCGATATCAACAAATACTGTTATTATATCCATAAATTTTTATAGACACTAAATTATGTATTTGAACAAAGAAAAGGAAGCGATATTATTTATTTATTGTCAGTAATAAATAGATTTATATTGTCTGTCTATTTTCTTAATTATTTTTAAGTAGTTTACATAAATGCATACATAAAAAAACATTTTTTTTCAGTACTACCTAGAATAACATTTCCCTTAGCCATGAACATCGAAATTGATCAAGAGGATGAGTTTCCTAAAGAAAAACGATTGACATCTGCACGTATTCAATACCAAGAATCCACCAATGAAAGAAGATGGAGACTTTCATACTTAAAAGTGAGCACTTTTTTTTGCAACTAGAAAGTTAATTCTGATAATTTTGATATTACTAGTTACGTGTTTTTTTCTGTTAATCTTATATTTGCTTACATAAGATAATTATTGCTCACGCTTGGTACAACAAAGTTCAAACTATGAGTAACCAATTAACCTGTCCCTCCGATACGTTATCACGGAATTCTAAATGTTATCAAAATTATTGTTTTTCAAATAGCAAATTTCAAATTCTACGCATTCGGTTTACTGAAATTTTAAGGTTTTCGTGACCTCGGGAACATTTAAAAAAAATTAGAGAAAATATTGAATCTAAAATGCGCAAAGAACTCAAAAGTTCTAAAAGCATTGCAAAGAAGCAAAAACAACAAATAATACATAATTTAAAAAATCAAAATTGTACCAGATGAATTTTAAAAATCTAGAGAATCTAACTAAAAAACAAAAAACAGAATCGTATGAGTCAATGCAAAATAAGTGTAAAGAATCAAAAAGATTTAAAAGATTCAGAGGAATTAATATTTCAATAACAACAAGCAACAAAAAGAACAAAAAAAAATATAGGATTAAAAAAAATCTAACATTTTTTTTCTAAACAATAAAGATTTTTTAAAATGGCATTGCAATAATATAGAAATTAACAGTTTATTTACTGGTATAAAGGCGAGCGATTCTTTTTCCAGCGTTTTCAAGCATTTTTTATCTTGCTCAAGTTCGCGCAACATTCCAAATGATTTCGATATGGATGCAAGTCAGTCCTGCGAGTCCAGTCTCGATGTAAAAACCTTCATTTCTCATTATGAAGAAAATTTACATCTGTTGAATGTTAAAGGCGTCTACTAAAAGAACAGAAATAAATATCAAAATTTTTGTGGCAATTTGTCTTATTTTTTTTTAAATTTCTCTTCGTTATATCTACTCTTAAACTCAACACGATCAATTTTATTATAAAATTTAGCACTACTATAGTAGCCGAAATTCGAGCACATTTAGATCTAGCCACGTTGCCCAAGATACTAAACTAAGTTCAATATTGAGAATTATGAGATCTCCTTGTTGAGCAAAGTTTTGTTGACATTTAAGAAATTCAGTAATTTTGGTGCTTTTATAGACTATTTCAACACTTTTCAGATCATAAAAAATATCCAAAAAAATTTCGTTGTTGTTTTGCGCTCTATTGAATTACTTGGTGCTGTGAATTCTTTCTTATTTTTTATTTATTGTTGGTGCTTAGATTCGATATACACTTTGCTTTTATTAATGTAAATTTTGAAGATCTAAAAAATTCTGTTGCCATGGTCGCTACTTTTAACATGCTTATTAATCGTGGCGAATTGCAAACTTTCTACTTAGACCAAGAAGCCCTTTTTAGAAATTTATATTTGATACTGATTTCTCACAACAAAATGAAGAATGTGATTGAAATCGGATTAAAACCACAAAAAAAATTGTGCTGTTGGCTGGCATTCTCTTTATCAAAGAAGTTTTTATAATAAAAAACGCATCCGAGCAACCAATTCGAATGTAATTTATTATCATTCATTGGCTGGATGTCCAAAACTGTTGTTTATTGGATCGATTTCTTTGCTAATTAAATCATGCACAAATAAATGTCATTCAACATTTCTAAAATTTGATCTCCTTCCTTGACACGAGTCACAAATGGTAAATTCTCCAGATTTCGTAGCTGCAGCTCTAAAATTACCGAAATTACAAATTTTACTGGAGGATGTCGAAAATTTTTGTTTAAACTTCAAAATAAACATTTCAAAAATTTGAGAAATTTGAGTTTATCGCTCTACAATTTTGCTATCTGGTAGAGTAAATAGTAACTATGATGTATTGTTGCCAGTGTAAACGGGTCTGAAATTGCAAAAGACTGTTGCGACAGAAAATAGCAATATTTATTGCAAACAGTCTAAACTCGTAAGCAAGAATTTATTTGATTATTTAAGATTTATTTAAGAACATTATTTATTCAATTTTTCAGGATCAGTTTGAATGCTTGAAACTACACACACTCTTCAACAGATACACTCAAAGAATCAGCCACGGCTACTTCTCTCAGTTCTTATCACTCCAAATCATACTTATAACAGCCCATTTTATCATTTTATTAGCTGCAACGGTGAGTACCTCCACCTGTCATCAACCAACTCTAAGTCATTTTATTTTCGCAGAATCCTTATGAAGTTGTTCCAGATCTCATTCTCTACGGTTTAATCTCACTAGTCACCATCATTCTTTTATTTATAACCGACACATTTGTGAAACAACATCCATGGCTCTTGAAAATCCTCGCAGGAAGCGCATTTGCAGTGACATTTTTCATGAATTTCTTCATCCCTTACTACTATAGCAAAAGAGAGCGTTTCGGGAACTTGAGACCAGCATACACGACATATTTAATAATTTCCAACTACATTTTATTGAATATTCACAACGATCTTGTCGCTTTGGTCTTGGGGCTCTTCGTCTCCATTTTCCATCTCGTTACGTTGATTCTAGTGACGTACGAAAATACAGATCGGCTGTACCAACGAGTAAGAAAATTCACTTTTCCTGGATATTTTTCTAATTCGTTTTTCCAGGTCGGTTCTGATACGATTTACTTAGCCTCGATCAACTGTTTAGGACTGTATTTTCGATACATGAACGAGATTGTTATCAGAAGGAGTTTCTTGGACAGGAGAGCGTGCGTCGAGTCCACTCATCAACTCAAATTCGAAGAAGAACAAGAGAATCATCTCATGTCAAGTATCATTCCTCAGCATATTATATCGAAAGTTCGGACGACGCTGATGGAGTTTATTCGAGATAACGAGAAAAATAGCGAAGATATTATCAAAAAGAAGCCATTTGAGTAAACATACGAACTAACAAGACAATAACTACATGGTTTTTTTCTAGGGATCTATACGTCGAAGAGTATCCACATGTAACGATTCTCTTCGCTGATATCGTCAATTATACGGCGATGACCACTCAGTTAGAGGTGGTGGAGCTTTTGGAAGTCTTGAATGAGTTGTTTGGGAGATTCGACGAGGCGTCTGCGGTAAGTTCTGTTTTTTCAATGTTGCTATCGTTCATATTTATTATTTTACAGAAGCTAAAAGTGTTGAGAATCAAATTCTTGGGTGACTGCTACTACTGCGTGGCAGGTTTACCACCTGATCCAGCTCCTAACCACGCGGAAGCTTGTGTAGATCTCGGTTTGAAGATGATATCAATTATAGATGACATTAGGTAAACTGAAATAGATATTTACATAACTAGTGCGAAAAGTGACCAATTTCGCACGAGTGTGAATGTAGATGCACGAAGCGCCAGGCGAGTGCAGATATTACACGAGTGCAAGAAAGACACTTTCCGACGAATTGTGTACACCATTTTTCCTACGACCTTTTATCATCAGGAAGAAACCATAAGTTTCGACAAGTTCATATCTTATCTATTCTAAATGTCATTTTTCTACGACCTCACGACGTTTTCGTACGGTCAGCAGCAAATGTATTGAGCTCATGGGCGGAATGGGTCGTAACGATGTGCAGTAAACTCTCAGCGGGTGGTGTTCGTAAAGCTTTGTTGTTAAGGCCATGTTCAACGTTTTTTTCTTATGGGGAATCCCATGTAAAGTTCTGGGAAGTTTTCAGACTTAGTTTCATAGGTATCAATTTCGTTCAAAAACTTATCTGTTTGTAATACAATTCTGTAACGATTGGCCGAAACAAAAAAATAATTAAAAAAAAAATTCGGCAAGTTATAATAGTTTAATAATTCGGAATTTTCAGACCATTCCATAAAATAGAACCTGTTCAAAATATCAAGTTTTTTCTTCGACCAAATTGTAGAGAATAAACTTGTGATGACATTGATAAAAAAAATTCTTAAATTACATAAAAAATGATTTAGTTATCTTCCCAGAACGATTACACGTTTTTGAATCTCGCATCGAAATATGATTTACGACTTACGTCTTGAGGGTAGATTTACGATTGTACCCTCATTACCACAGATTACATTATTTTGGGACCCAACCATCTGACCATAGCACAGACAAGCTGTTGGAATCGAGTACAGAAATTTTATATTTTATAAATACAGGATGCGCAAATTACGGTCACCCCCTTAACTTGAAAGATAAAAATTTGCAATATTGCATACGCTTATGGTTGATCAAGTTCCACAACCTAACGCAAAAATTTGTTTTTACCACGGTTCGATTGGCGTCGCGACGCCTATGAAGTGTAATTTTTAGCGATTTTTGAGTTTTTGCGGATTTCAATTTTTTTCAAAATAATTGTGACAAAAATATCTGTTTTTACTTAAAATTTAATGCAAATTGTGTTTAAAATCAGAGAAAAAAACGCTGGTTTATCAAGTTACTTTTTAAAATAATGACGGGCAGTGAGTGAGAAACTACGTTTACACCAAATTTTCACAAGTCACTTGATTCATTTGTATGAAGGTCAATTTTGACGCGAACGTATTGCTAGATGAAATGATAAGTGACAAGAAAAAAAATACAAATTTCAAATGCAAAAGACAAAGACGGCTAAATTTTATCACTGCCGATTTATTTATCGTTTTAAGAAACAAAATCGCACCCATAGTTTCAAACCTTGACGTTATGAATTTGAAAATTAACTTAATAAAATAACATTTTTCTTTAATTTTTAATTTTAAAATTTTTTCTTTTAAATTAAAGACAATTTTGGGGGTGACCACAAAATGACTAATCCCTAAACCTTGAATCATACATAAAATTCACAAACTTATACCCATTATAATTCATATTATACAGGATGTTTGGTAAGTAAAGCACCAAACTGTAGCAGCAATATTATGAAAGTGGTAGTAATTAAAATCTCGAAGAATTTTTTTCTGTAGCATTTCTTGTAAGCTGTGGAAGAACGTAAAAGTAAACAATCACGTCAGAGTTTGGATATTTGAAAAATTTCAAAACAAGAAAAATCACACACATGTCACACCTGATATTTTGTGACATAGGCGTACCTGACAGATCTGTCAAAGTGTGTGCTGAATAGTTTCGCAATGGTCCTGAGATTACAGTTAATCATTTCTTGTTACAGCGTTTATATCTTAGTCTAGATCGGAACAAAGGACAATTTGAATGGTTTTATAATTTCGTATACGATATATTTTTCGAATTAAATATTCAGCATCAAGTAGGGGAAACCAGGGTAATGGGAGCCTACTAAGGGAAAATGTTGATAAAAACAACATTTGTTAACATTCTTATAATTTTTAATTAGGAACTCTTACATTCATTATTTAAGTATATTTTAATCACAAATATAATAAATTACAGTCATAGGTTAAGGACCAATAACGATTTTACAAAAAAAGTCTATCGCTCCCATTACCCGACACAAGCGGGTAATGAGAGCCCACTTAACGTTTTTTGGGAAATTGGGCCATAATATTTACTCTGGCCTGAAAATTCAACTAAACATACTTTAAATGAGATCTTAGTTATTAATGCGATGAACTATTTGTAACACAAATAAAAAATAAATATAGAATATAACTTCATGCTAAGCTTGGCGCTGGCAATCGGCAGTTTTTTATAAGCATGTAGCGAAAAACACACAACCCTTCTTCGTGACTTAACGGATGGCGCTAACGACTCGTGTTCATCGGGCGAAGTTTAACGATGGTTGACGGAAGCGACCGAGTGCTTTCGATCGCGCAAATGTGCCTACTTTTCCTTGTATTACTATCGCTCCCATTACCCTGCGTTCCCCTACATTTATGCCGCCATTGACTAATGTGACAGTTGTTTGGCATTCTCGTTTTTTGTCAAAACCAAACCACTATGTTTGCAGTCAGATCTTTAATTATTTTTCGAGTTTTGATTGGTCAACTTTGGAATCTTATCACTTTTACACGAAAAGCAATAAAAAGGAAATTTTCACTCAGACCTCTTCCTTATCAGCGGTCAGGCTTGGACCCGAACCCCCGCGGATACCGGGAGACTACTGTAATTTTAATCGTCCAAAAATAGCTTGGAGTATTATCGAGTCATAATATCGATTTAATTTATACAGTTTCAAATTTGGTTTCCAGGTAAAATTTACAACTTTCGTCTTAGGAAAATTCATGTGTCGTTTAGCAATTTTGTGGGGTTTGAAAAAAAAAAATTTTTATTGCTGTTGAAAAGTTGGGAGTGGACACTGCAAACAGTGTCTAATACCACACCACTTTCGGATCACAAGAGAAATGGCGCTTCGAAATTACCCCGTTGTAAATTTGTACGCCCAAAACCTTTCTATCCCTCAACTATTGCGTCTACCCAAACAATAAAAAAGTCACAAGTTAAAGGAAACAAAGAAAAAAATTCAACTTTATTGTAAGCAAAAATTAAATGAAACAAATTAAAATAAGGCTTCGAGGTTATTTTGGGCCCTTGCAATCCACCTCTTCACCTCTTCAACGTCGTTTCCTAGAAATAAAAAAAATGAATATTGAAATGGAAAAAGTGAATAAATTAAAATATGTTTAATATTATTAAACTTACCGATAGATTGAACCTTTCCGATATTTTACCCGCCCGCTCGGCAAAATAAAATCCTTGGTTTCCAACGTCGAGTTCTTTTGCTCTGGCAAACGTGGTATCTTGGAGAAAATTGGCAAATTGATTTCCCCAAATATTTACCGCATAGTTACAGGGGTAGAAGATAATCCGAAAGGTATGTGGTCAGTTGAAGTGAAAATGCGTGGTATTTGCACTCAAAAACGCAAATTTTTAAACAATTTTTTAATTTTTATAAATTATGATTTCAAAATCCCAAGAAAATATAACCAAAATACTCTCAAATATAGTTTGCTATGTAAAAATTAAGATATAAAGATACCACAACTTCGTGCAGTTTCAGCACTTTTTTTTCATTTGATTGCTGAGCTAAATTGGCAGAGAATGCATTTAACACCTCAAAGTGGACAATAATAAAACTATAAAGATAAAAAAAGAGTTACTTCACTTGTATTAATTGTTAAGTAGAGGAATTTTATAGTAAGTTAATAATTTACGGTAAATTTGATAACAAGATAACACTTGGAACTGCAAGAGATTAATATGATTGAATATGTTGAGAAATGTATAAAAACTTTTTTACTACAAAAAATTTACTGTGCCGACATGATTTTATAAAACAGCGTTTTTTTTTCTCAAATTTTAAACATGATTTGCAGGTTTAGAATAAAAACAGAAATTTTTGTTCAGTTATGTCATAAAGAATTTAAATTACCGAGTGTTTTCTTAAAAACTCCAAAATTGATAAATATTTTAATTCTTAGGTGTCACGACGCCAAACTAATACTGATAAAAAACTAATTTTGCATCCGATTTTGGAACATAATCAACCGTAAGCGTATGCAAATTTGCAAATTTTTATTTTTTAAATTAAACACGATTTTGGGGGTGTTTATCAGTGTTGCAGAACCTAGTAAAAAAAATTTGCCAAACAGCGGCAGTCGGTAACAGTCAAAGTAAAGTCATTAGGTTAGGCTAAACACAGGTAATCCAATTTCCACTAAACGGATCAACTGTAATCCTTTCTAAGAATTTCAGAATAATTTGCTGCTATTTAGAATTTTTGAAAGGACGTTTGACAAAAAAGTTCAAATATACTTAATCGATCTTGACTTTTTAATAATTTCTTGTTAACACTTATAAACACCCCCAAGTTCGTGTTTAATTTGAAGATAAAAATTTGCAAATTTGCATACGTTACGGTTGATCAAGCTCCAGAATCGAATGCAAAAATTTGTTTTTTAATAGTGTTAGTTTGGCGACACTTAAGAATTGGAATATTTATCGATTTTTGAGTTTTTGAGAAAACACTCGCTAATTAAATTTTTTTATGACATCTCCATTTTTATTTTAAACCTTAAATGCAAATCATGTTTAAAATTTGAGAAGAAAAAACGCTATTTTATCAAAGTAGTTTTCAAAATCATGTCGGTACAGTAAATTTTTTATACATTTCTGAACATTATCATATTATCGAAAACGCAATTTATTTCAAGTCAGTGGCGAAAGTAGCGTTGACGCAGTTGCTGTTTAATTGGGGTTGCTGAGACGCAACTCTGATTTGCAATGTCGCAAGCCAACATGAAATCGGGCCCTTATTGTCTACTTTGACGTGTTAAATGCATTCTCTGCCAATTTAGCGCAGCAATGAAATGAAAAAAAAAGTGCTGAAACTGCACGAAGTTTTAGTATCTTTATATCTTAATTTTCATGTAGCAAACTCTATTTGAGAGTATTTTGGTTATGTTTTCTTGGGATTTTGAAATTATAATTAATAAAAATTAATTCATTTTTATCATTATGCATGTTGTTTTACACTGAATTGTTTACATCTTTGAGACAAAAATTCAAGAGTTGCATTTGTATTTCAAAATAACTGTCAATTTTGACAGGTCTGTGCGGATATATTCATATCGCACTAGTGACTTTTACTTTCGGAAATGGATGTACGAAAACTTCAACTTTCGGAGTCATTTAACAGTGTGAAAAACGCCACTATAATATGAGGTCGTAGGAATTAGTATATTGTATAACAAGTGTTAAAAATGGAAGATTTCACATGAGTTTTGCAGAATTGAGCCACTAGCCGTAGGCGAGTGGCTTAAGCAAACGAGTGTGAAATCGAATTTTCAACATGTGTTGTATACGATATTTTTCCGACGACCACAAAAATCGCAGAGTTAATATTTACTTTTTTAATTAAAGTTTATGGTTTACGCTTTTCCACTTGCTAATAATGGTGCGTCAAGTTGTCTCTGGTCAAGTTAAAACTTAAAATGTCATTCGACTGAGCACCTAGCCGCGGACAAAATAATTAGGCCGTTGTGTTGTTGATCTGTGTCAACCTGTGTGCAATATAAAAACACACAGCTGTCGGCCAATCAGAGATCTCAAATTTTTCATTGCACACGGGTATGCGCTTCGTTAGTCTTTGCGCTAAAATTGTTTGCAATTTTAAATTTTCACTACGAGAAAAATATATGAAATGTGGCATATTTTATAGTGGTCGTCGGAAAAAGTAGTTTTCGGCGAGTTTTCACACTGTTTTTCCCACAGAATCCGGAAGAACTTGGAGATCAACATGAGAATAGGCGTCCATAGTGGTAAAATCAGTTGCGGAATTATAGGAAGCATAAAGTGGCAGTACGATATTTGGTCTACCGACGTAGACATTGCTAACAAGATGGAAACCGAAGGAATCCCAGGGTAAGATTTTTTTTTTATTGAGTCCTTAGCAATCTCTTGTTTCTAGAATGGTGCACATAACTCCGCAAACTAAAGTTCTTTTAAGAAAGCAGTACAACCTCTCTTCTTCATCCAAATGCGTCAATGGAGCAAACACGTACCTTATAGAGCCTTCCATGCAAGTACTAAACCCTTCGCCAAATGGTCCTGAAAACGCTAAACGCTCATCAAAGTACATGAAACGTTCCAGTACTAGTCCAAACGAACTTAAGAGATCGTCAGAAACA
Source organism: Gnatocerus cornutus (assembly GCA_029298725.1). NCBI lineage: Eukaryota > Metazoa > Arthropoda > Insecta > Coleoptera > Tenebrionidae > Gnatocerus > Gnatocerus cornutus. Next base: position 4,538,662 of record CM055510.1, read on the forward strand.
CGCACTTATTCTTTGATTAGTAACCACCAAGAGAACGGAATTATCATAGAGAAAGATACTAGAAAGGATTTGACGTCGAAGCGTTATACCGTACCCACTACAAATGAAAGAAGAATCAGTGGGAATACAAACTTGGGGAACTTTCAAAGACGACTAAGTGGTAATATGCTTTTTTCTAACGATAGAAGATTGACTCCAAACGATCGAAAGAGGAGAACAGCTTTCATGAACAATAACATCAAACGGTACCACGAAAGATTGGAGGAGACGAATAAGGAGTTGGAAGAAACAATAGAGAACATGTTGTTGTCCAAATTTGAGTAAGTAGATCACAAGAAAGAAGTTGAAACTTACCAATTGTTGCAGGCAATGGTTTAAAGTCAGTGATATGTACCGAATTTTATTGATATTCAAAGATCTGAACAACGAGAAAAAGTTTATCCAAATGCCAGACCCTTTATTTAAATACTATCTTATCAGTGAAGTGTTGCTACTGCTGCTCGTATACATTGTAGAAAATTTGACTCTCTCAACGTAAGTAGAAAAATTTCTCGCATCATTTTTTCGAAATTTTTTCGTAGATGGGATATACCAACTTGGTCCTTTTATGTGACCCAAGGAACAATCATATTTTTTCTTCTACCTCTGTCATGGACGCATTACATCTGGACCAAATACATTGCCAAGACAACAAACCATGTTCCGAATAACCCCATTGTTTCTTTCTTCTGGAAAACTTCCAAATTAATAACAACAAATTCCATAATGAGGTTTATCATCTACACGGCCGTGTATGTTCTTTCGAGCCTGACTGTTCTTACCGAATGGGTAAGTAAAACGAACTGAAATATTCGAGTTTTACCCTTTTGCCTCCAGCTAGATTGCTACGAATCCGGGCTATCTGAACAAAGTTTAGAGGTTGGTCCAGTCGTGAAAAAAAATTTTGTTATCTTGATAACGCAGCTAGGAGTAAATGGAACGGAGGCTACACAAACTCACTGCGTTATTCCATGGGTAAGTTTTGGTAAAGTCTGCATCAAGATTCAACGGCTGAATCGCGAGAAAACGGCTGAAATCTGCACGAAATCATCAAAATTCTTAGAGAAATCCGCTTATTTCGATGCTAAACGACGATTTCTCGCTGATTTTCGCTGTTTACTGGCTTAAATTCGCAAAGAAGAGCTCGAAATCTACAAAACCATCAGTTTTTATGAAGATTCAACGGCTAAATCGCGTGAAAACAGCAGAAATCTGCACGAAATCATCAAAATTCTTAGCGAAATCCGCTTATTTCGATGCTAAACGACGATTTCTCGCTGTTTTTTGGCTTAAATTTGCAAAGAAGAGCTCCAAATCTACAAAACCGCCAGTTTTTATCAAGATTCAACGGCTGAATCGCGAGAAAACGGCTGAAATCTGCAAGAAATCATAAAAATTTTTAGAGAAATCCGTTTATTTCGATGCTAAACGACGATTTTTTGCTGTTTTCTGGCTTAAATTCGCAAAGAAGAGTTCGAAATCTACAAAACTACCAGTTTTTATCAAGATTCAACGGCTGAATCGCAAGAAAACGGCTGAAATCTGCACGAAATTATCAAAATTCTTACAGAAATCCGCTTATTTCGATGCTAAACGACGATTTCTCGCTGATTTTCGCTGTTTACTGGCTTAAATTCGCAAAGAAGAGCTCGAAATCTACAAAATCATCAGTTTTTATGAAGATTCAACGGCTAAATCGCGAGAAAACAGCAGAAATCTGCAGGAAATCATCAAAATTCTTAGAGAAATCCGCTTATTTCGATGCTAAACGACGATTTCTCGCTGTTTTCTGGCTTAAATTCGCAAAGAAGAGCTCTAAATCTACAAAACTACCAGTTTTTATCAAGATTCAACGGCTGAATCGCAAGAAAACGGCTGAAATCTGCACGAAATTATCAAAATTATTTGAGAAATCCGCTTATTTCGATGCTAAACGACGATTTCTCGCTGATTTTCGCTGTTTACTGGCTTAAATTCGCAAAGAAGAGCTCGAAATCTACAAAACCACCAGTTTTTATCAAGATTCAACGGCTGAATCGCGAACAAACGGCTGAAATCTGCACGAAATCTTCAAAATTCGTAGAGAAATCCGCTTATTTCGATGCTAAACGACGATTTTTCGCTGATTTCGTTGTTTCCTGGCTTAAATTCGCAAAGAAGAGCTCGAAATCTACAAAACCACCAGTTTTTATCAAGATTCAGCGGAAAACGGCTGAAATCTGCACGAAATCATCAGAAATCCGCTTATTTCGATGCTAAACGACAGTTTCTCGCTGACTCTCGATGTTTTCTGACTTAAATTCGCAAAGAAAAGCTCGAAATTGACAAAACCACCAGTTTTTATCAAGATTCAACGGCTGAATCGCGAGAAAACGGCTGAAATCTTCACGAAATCATCAAAATTCTTAGAAAAGTCCGCTTATTTAGATGCTAAACGACGATTTCTCGCTGTTTTCTGACTTAAATTTGCAAAAAAGAACTCGAAATCTACAAAACTACCAGTTTTTATCAAGATTCAACGGCTGAATCAATGCGGACTTTTTGTTCCAGCACATGACAGAGACTTTTGCTTTGGCCATCATCATGACTTTTCTTTTTCTCCGAATGTACATGTGGTTGAAACTTACCTACGCAACAATAATTACCGGAGTGTACGCTTTTTGTATACTTAATTTTAGTGGGCAATTCTATGGGGTAAGAAAACAACCACAAGAAAATCCACAATTGATTCTCGTTCTTTAGGATAGTCAGACCTTCAACTACGCTTTGCCGCCTCAAATTTCTCACATCATGAGCATATTTTTTTTAACTATCACTCTTCACCTCGTTGACAGACAAACGGAGTACATGAACAGGATCGACCATCTGTGGTACAAGAATTTGGTGGAGAAAGAAGAACAAGCCAACGACTTACAACAAGTCAATTATGTTTTGCTGACGAATATTCTACCAAAACATGTTGGTACGTCTTTCCTAAGTTACCACGTCTTTAGTTAACTCAATTTCTTGGCTTCCAGCTGAACTCTACTTAAATGTCAACCGACACTCTTCCGATGAAGTGTACAACGAACATTACGACGACGCCGCTATCATGTTTGCTTCAATAACAAACTTTTCGGTGGAGGAAATGGGACCGGGTTTCCTGAAAATCATGGGCAACATCATCAGCGAGTTTGACATGGTATGAGTAGTCCAGTGTCTCGTAAAAACCATAGTTACGTATTTTTGTCAGTTAATTGTAGAAAACAATGAAGGGCGCATTCCCATCGAAAAAATCAAAATCGCCAAATGGACGTACATGGCGGCTTGCGGACTGGCCCCAGGTCTGGGATACAGTGAAAGCATCCGAAAAGATTCGCCACACCACGCGGTGATTTCCTTACTCAAGTTCGCCGCAAGTTTAATGAAGAAACTGCAAATGTTGAACAAAGAATTCCAGCAAGAAATGAAGTTAAGAATAGGAATTTCACACGGAAGTATACTTGCCGGTGTCGTGGGCTCGAGAAAACCTTTGTACGATATTTGGGGCGACCCTGTAAATATGGCCTCTCGAATGGATACGACAGGATTAGTCGATAATATTCAAGTTTTACAACACACAGCTGAAATTATTCAGAGTTTTGGGTACGTGTGTCATTACAGGGGGAAAATAAAAGTGAAAGGAAGAAATAAACCCGTGCCGACGTTCTTTGTCGGATTAGATGAGAATTTTGAATTGATCCAACAATTGACAGTGGAAAGGTATGAATTGGTATTTATTAGAATACATTTTTTTAGTAGTGTTTATTTTGGTAGTGAAGATGAGCAGTTGGCAGAAACCATGGATTCTAGTCTCGCTGAAAATAATCTTTGAATTGTGGATTTGTCGTTTGCGTGTGCTTACCTTCGTCGAAGAATTGGACGGTTACGATGAGATAAGTGGCGATAGCAGAGAGCACCTGAAAAAAATCTATTTTGTAGTAATTTATTAATTTATAAATATTTATTTTGTTAATTTAGTGAGTGTAACTATTTTTCGACTGTTTTTTCGGTTTGTTTGATAATGTTTTAAAAAACAATAAAAGAAGATTCATCTATTGTCGAAATATTGTCAATTCTGCGTGAAATGGCTTATAACTCAAAATTTTGAAAATATTTTCAGTAGTTTCAAGATGATAAGCGCGGTAATAAAACTAGTCAATAAGTTTTATAGAAACTTTGTACTGGAGAAGGTAAGTATAGAATTTATTTCTGTTGATTTTAAATTCTAATTTAAGCCCGTTTTGCTTCATCAACCACCATGGCATTAAAGTTACCATAGTTATAAACAATAATTTCTAAAAGTCGTTAGTTCATGCTCTAAATAAAAAATTGAAAAACCCAATTTTTTTTCTTGTCTATAATATTGCAATTTAACACGGTTAATGAGCAATTCTAATTAAATAACCTCTCCAAATTTGATTGATTTAGTGCTAAAATAATCAGTTTACACGCTTGTAACTAATTCCTCCAAAAAAAACATTCAAAACTGTGTCGCTTTTGGTTTATAATTTTGCAATTTGACACAATTAATCAGCTAAACTAAATTAGTAAACTATCCAAATTTGATTGATGTAGCGTTAAAATTTCTAGAGTTACAGGGTTGATAAATACTTTTGGGTTTTTGGTTTATCCAAAACAAACAAAATTTGTATCTCTTAGTCTTGGTTTTTGGAAAAAAAAATTGTACTGGTAAATGAAAAAGTTACTTCTATAATGAAATGATCTTCTAATTCCGAATCTAAAGTCCGTTTACTCCAGGTCAGGATTCATAGATATTCTTGAAAAATATTTTTCTAAATAATTGTACCGGACTAAAATTTATTTTTTTCACATTTTCTTGCAAACTTGCAAAGTTATGAGATTGCTTTACAGTGTTTGGGAAAGCTAATTAAATAATGATACCTGCCCATGATATTTGTGAAAAACTAACCTACCCTTTTTTATTTTTTCGCAATTTTATACAAAAAAAATCATAGTAACTAATTTGTAGTGAAAAAATCTGGTATTTTTGTTTATTTCTTTTTTGATTCAAAAATTTTCTCTGTCACTTAAGTTTCAGTTACCTTAATTATAAAGATTTTCATCGCAAAAGAATTTATTTCAAACGTTTATAATTTTTTTAATTTTTTTTTAATTTTAACTCAGTCATAATTTAGTTTTTGCTCTTTGCCCCGACTTAAATCTTATTAAACTACACCAACCATCGTGAAATTTCAAATTTTTCAGTTTTCTAACATAGGAAGTAAAAGTACAAAGTAGTTGGTCTTCGATTTGTGCGTTTTTTGTATTGCACGATTAATCCGCACCCGTATAATCGAGGTTTTACTGTATTGCAATAAAAATCAATTAAAGAGTTTTATGCAAAAAAGTTTCAAAGTTTTTGAAAACCGTTCGTTTTTTGAAATCCTCATTCATTATTCTCAAATATCTAAAGTAAAGTAAAAACTAACTTTCCCGGCGTCTAGAGTTTTATGATTTGGCAAATTGTTAATCAAAACTGAAAAAAAAACTTAACTAATTTGGGTACTCAAAAAAAACTTATTTTGGCAATATCAGTCCTGACCTGATGGAGCAAAACGGACTTCGAATTCAGAATCAGAAGGCAATTCTACATTATAAATGATTTTCCACTGCTTCAATACACATTTCGTTTAAAATTTGTGTAATTTTGAAATTTTGAACAGTAAATGAGCAATTCTAAATTAGTAATCTCTTCAAATTTTGGCGTTAAGATTGTTAGAAATACACTTTTCTTAATAAAAAATTCTCTTTTGTAATTACAATTTTTTTTTGCTTTATAATTGCCAAATCAATAAAATGGGAATACATTATCTTTGAACAAAAATGTAAGTCAAGATCAACTATAATAAAGAGTCAAGTTCGCGAGAAGAGTGAAGGTTAAAATATAAATAAACCTGTTCATATAAGAAAACACCATTCACAGACAAATTCCATTTTGAATTTAGTGCTTCACTTTTTAAAATATTGGAGTAGTTATAATAATGAAATTTAGCGCGTTCAGTGTATAATAATTAAAATATTTCCAGCAACACCATGAGCTACGACGACACTCAAATCAGAGATTTTTTCAAAAATCAGTCAGTTTTTCTAACTGGAGCTACAGGACTCGTAGGAAAACTCGTCGTCGAAAAACTCCTCCGAACGTGCGAAATCAAAACAATCAACCTACTAATCCGTCCAAAGAAAGGCAAAACTGTTGACGAGCGTTTAGAGGAGCTCTTCGCCAATCCTGTATGTCTCACATTGTTAAAGATGCGACTTCACGTTAATTTTCAGTGTTTTCATTCAGTCATAATCGACAAAAGTAAGGTAAGAGTTATTGAAGGCGATTGCAACGAACCCAATTTTGGATTAAGTCCAACTACCATTGATGATCTAATCAAAGAAATAAGTTGTATTTTTCACATTGCTGCGAATGTTAAATTTGATCAAACTCTGAAAGAAGCGAGTTACCATGTTAGAGCAACGCAGAGTGTCGTGGAGATGGCAGAGAGAATGCCGAATTTGAGAACTTTGGTCTATGTTTCGACAGCGTATTCTAATTGTATCCACAAAGATATCAAAGAAGCGTTTTATGAGCCGCACATGAAAGCAGAGACGTTTCTTGATTTTATAGGATCCCAAAATGAATCAGTTCTTCGAGATATCGTCCCTCAGTAAGTTCATAACTTTTTTGCACAACCCGGTAACTCGTCTTTTTAGATTGTTGCATTCATGGCCCAACACCTACGTCTACACGAAGTGCATTTCAGAAGACGTTATCAAAAGAGAAAATTTACCCTCCGCAGTACTCCGTCCTTCGCTCAGTAAGAAAAACTCTTTAGCGACTCGAATTTATCGACATTTTTGCAGTCGCCAACACCATCAAAGAACCCTTGAAGGGCTACGTGGACAATACTTACGGATTCGTTGGTATTACACTAGCCGCTTTTATGGGAATTACAAGAAGTTTCCACGCCAAAAGATCAACGAAGATCGACTTTGTACCCGCCGATTACGTTTCTAATTGTGCGTTGGCGGCGGCGTGGAAAGCCGGTCAAACTAAGAAACCCCTGGTTTATAACTGCGTGGGTCGCAAAATAAGTTTAGGTAAGTTTCTTAATCCTCGAACTCTTTCTTAAGTTCATTTTAGCCGACATAATGGACAGATTTATCAACAGCTTCTATTGGGATTTTCCCTCAAGCAAATATCTCTGGTACAAGTCTTTCAAATGCCGGGAAAACAAACTGTGCCACGAAACTTGGACGTACTTTTTTTTTCTACTAATTCTTTTCTTCGACCTCTTGAAGAAGACCAAGTGAGTTACAGCTCAGCTGAATCAAAAACCAAGCGAATGTTACAGTATTGCCCGAAAATTAAAACACCTTAATGATTCCTTCGGTTTGATGAGGTATTTCGCGTCACGCGAGTGGTCTTTTGATACCGAAAACATTGACAGTTTGTGGCACGACATGTCGGAGAAAGAGAAGAAGATGTTCACTTTTAAAGGTGATCTTGAAGACCTTGAAAACTATTTTCGCAACTGTGCTCTAGGGATACGATTGTATTTATTGAAAGACCCCATTGAAACACTCCCACAGGGGCGAAGAAAATTAAAGAAGTTGTTAGTGCTCCATTGCTGCGCATATGTTTTTTGATACGGTTTAATCGGATATATTTTGATAAGTTTGGTCAAATTATATTGGTAGAACCGCAATTGTGTTAATTTTTCCATTTCCCGTAGTCATAGAACTACAAAGACGTGAGTTCACCTTACAATGGTCAAAGAATTCAATCAGAAGTCTAATTAATAATGATGTTCCCAACACCCAACATGTGTGCTTCAGTGTAAAATTTAGTAAAGTAATCTTCTGAAGAAATTGTTTCTTCTTGTCAAGTGAAATATGTATGTTTGGTTACTTGTAAATCCCCAAAAGGGAACCCGACAAATTAAGAAAATTTGAACGAATTTAAAGAATTTTAAGTTTTACATCATTCAGTGGTTTCAATGTGAAAAACGCGATAATTTTTCATTTTAATGTATTTTTTATCCAATTTAAATCCCACCGTTTGAATGTAATTAATAAAAAAAAATTTCAAATTTCTCAAGCTATAAAAATAAATAAAAAACCGATTTTATTACCATAATATAAATAACACTTAAAACCCAAATTACAATATAATCAAGGATTCGTGTTCTGCCTTTCAAAATAGATTACATTTTATAAACTATGTGTATTTTATAAACGGTATTATAGTTTGTACGGTGAGAGATTAAATGACAGAAAAGTCACTAAATGTACGCGATAAAAAGTGTACCATGCGCGCGAAATTTAAAATAACAAAATAACCCCAGTTACTGACAACCCTGTCAACCCATTTCGCGTAGGAATTTAGTGTTTTTAGTGTATTTTGTAGCATAATTTGCTACCAACCTATATGTCAACTGTCGAAATATCCCAATCTCTCACCGGATAAACTATACTAGTTCCACATTTAAGAAACTTTATTTTTGCTTCTAATTTATTATTCCAAAATTACGAAATTCAGAACAAAAATGACATACTTTACTATGCAATTCACATATTTTAAATTTCATTAGATACGATCGTCGTGTCAAGGTTTCTTGTGGCGTGGCCCTCGCAAGGCCTTCGCAAAACACTTTCAGATGGAATTGCAGTTGATTAGCATTAATTTTCTTAATTCATAACATTCATGTTTTTCATTTAAAATTTGTGTTTTCAAAGAAAATAGTTACGTTAATATGTAGTTACTTACAAGCTACAAAAAGACCTCAAAGTGAAACGAGCGGTAATGCGGCTCGAGGGCGCTTCGCTATGAGCTTTTCGGCAAATGCACTCCAGACATATCGTATTTTTTATATCGTTTTATCTGATAATGATTTTGTTATTACTAAAAAATTATTTTAGTATTGTTATCAATTCTATGTTGGTTTTAACTTTGTATGTAACTAACAACAAGTGATAAATATCAAAACTATGTCAAAGCCAAAGTAGCTATTTACATAACAAGTACGGAAAGTGACCAATTTCGCACGAGTGTGAAAGTAGATGTATGAGGCGCTAGCGAGTGAAGATATTACATGAGTGCAAAAAAAACACTTTCTTACGAGTTATGTACACTATTTTTCCTTTGACCTTCCATCATCTGGAAGAAACCATAAGTTTTGACAATAGTTCAATTCTTATGTATTCTAAATGTTATTTTTCTACAACTCTATATAAAAGTGACGTATTCCACATAGTTTAGATGGTTGATGTTTTCGTATTAGCGATTCACGTTCGGTAGAACTAACTAGCAGATACTTTCGTTTCGCTACGTTCGCTACGTTGGATTTTTTGAAATAACTAGAAATTAAACATTGGCATCACTGTCTCTCAAATAAATATGTCATTCAAATTTGACAATAAAACGAGATGTAATCAACAAGACAACCAGTTTTAAAAGGTAGAAAACAGAATATTTTCCTGCAGAAATCGGTGGGAAGAAAGTCAGAAATTTAGGGTAAAAATCAATTTTGCAATGCACACCAAACAACTTTGATTCACACTGCGAAAAATTAATTAGGCAAGACTGGTCAGCATTGTAACACTAACAGAGTCAGATTCAGAAGATGAAATCGATGAACTAGTTGAATTTGATTCGGAGCTCTGATGATTTTCTTCTGTCGTTTGGAAAACAACTATTTACCTTTGAATTTGAATATCTGACGTTTTTTGCTTAATTTTTGGTTCCAAATTAATCTTTTTTCTAAAATTAGATATTAAAACTTTTGCCTTTCTTCTGGATCATTTTCCCAAAATCAACATTTTCGTGATCATTTGACACAAAAGGCAACAAATAAAAAATATTTAATTTGGCTACTTTTTATTAACAATGTTTATTAAGACTTGGATTTAAATTTCAACTGTCCCCGTAATGACATTGATAACAGAACCAAGAAAAATGTTACTGTTTTGATAAAAATTATTGCCGTTATTGTGAAACGCATTTGAGTTTTACAAAAGTATTGTGGACGCAAAGTGAAAAAAAAAAATTATTATCCAGAGCTTATTACTATCAGTCCACTCATTAAAAAGTTAAGTTGGCAGCAGCCCCTAGCAATTTTTATCAATAATAATTGGCAGCAATAGCGTTTAACCTTGATCTAACTATGGCATGCGCAGAAGCTAATCGCCTTGCGCAAGATTACAGCAAATTTTTAATTAAATATTAATTAATACACTCAACTTTGACAACGTGTTAACCTCAAAAATCGCTACATTCAGTTTTCCCCTAATTTTCTCCCTAAAGAATTGAAAGTCTGATTTACACCCAAGAATTTCGAAAATTTACAATAAGCCGCACTTTAGCAACTTTCGTTGTAATTTGGACCAGTCTTTCTAATATTGGGAACAATTCAATAAAATTTAACCGTAACGTAAGTCAAAACACGCTAAACCCCCCTTTAGTACCTAAAACCTCGCATGCGCGAACTGTCACTGTCACAAATAACATTATTTTGACGTTAGACAACTGGTCCAGCCCGCATTGTGATTATCGAATTTTCGTAATTAGGTGATCTATTAAAAACATGTTCTCCATTCGAAACCCTCTTTAAACCATGCGCCAAAGGCAATGATTAAATTAGAAGATGATCCGGAAGAAACGAAAGTGGTATGGTTCCGAAAACAATGATTCTTCTCTTCTATATAAGTTTGTTTACCTTGACGTGTTTCGGGGCCTCCGACAACGAAATACCGACGGAAGACAACTTGGAATCGCCTTTGTGTTGTAATCTAACTGTGGACCATGTCGAAGTTGATTACAGCTCGAAAATCGTGGAAAATGAGTACATCGTCATGTTTAACGGGTACTACAAGAATCAAGCCAGGGCTAATTACATAAACACGGCGCTGAACACGTCGGGAGTGCGAAAGTGGAAGATTTTGTCGAGAGAAAACCCGGCGAGTGATTATCCTAGTGATTTTGATGTTGTCATTTTGGAGGATACTGATAAGAAAGCGGGGCTGCACGCCTTGACGAACCATCCCAGTATTAAGACAGTGACGGCGCAGCGAATGGTCCTACGGACGCTGAAGTTTGTCAATGAGAACTACATAAGGGGGCGCAACAGTTTGTCAAAGAACCAGTTTTGGCAAGCCACTGGACGTCACACTAGTCGCAGGTTACTGAGGGCTATTCCTAGACAGATTACTTCAGTTTTACAAGCTGACTCTTTATGGAGCATGGGGATAACAGGCAAAGGCATCAAAGTCGCCATTTTTGATACAGGTCTCTCTAAAACACACCCTCACTTTAAAAAGATTAAAGAACGCACTAATTGGACAAATGAGAAGACTTATGATGATGGTCTCGGTCATGGAACGTTTGTCGCTGGAGTCATAGCTTCGAGTAAAGAATGTCTAGGTTTCGCCCCGGATTCTGAACTTCACATTTTCCGCGTGTTTACCAACAGTCAAGTGTCGTACACTTCATGGTTCCTTGATGCCTTTAACTATGCCATTTTGAAGAAGATCAACGTTCTTAATCTGAGTATTGGGGGCCCTGACTTCAAAGATCATCCTTTTGTTGACAAAGTATGGGAACTGACAGCTAATCGCGTGGTCATGGTGTCTGCTATTGGTAACGATGGTCCGTTGTATGGAACTTTGAACAACCCCGCTGATCAAATGGACGTCATCGGGGTTGGAGGGATCAACTTTGAAGACCAAATTGCGAAGTTTTCGTCGAGAGGGATGACCACATGGGAGCTCCCACAAGGTATACTGGATTTTGTACTAACTGCAGTCGCTAGAACCGCTCATTTTCCAGGTTACGGCCGCGTCAAGCCAGACATCGTCACCTATGGCTCCGCAGTACGAGGCTCGAACATCAAAGGGGGCTGCCGAGTCTTATCCGGAACGAGTGTAGCCTCCCCAGTCGTGGCCGGAGCTGTTACACTTCTAGCCAGTGGTGTCGTCCACCGAGGCGACGCTATAAATCCAGCGAGCATCAAACAAGCTCTCATGGCTTCAGCACGAAGACTTCCTGGGGTTAACATGTTTGAACAGGGTCACGGGAAATTGAACTTGATGAAAGCTTATCAAATTTTGAGCACCTATAAGCCACAGGTTTGGTTCAAAAGTTTGCTAGTCTCTGGTACTTAAGAGTTTTTGTTTAGGCGAGCCTTAGCCCCAGTTATATCGATCTCAGCGAGTGCCCTTACATGTGGCCTTACTGTACGCAACCCATCTACTACGGTTCCTTACCCGTCATTGTGAACGTTACCATCCTCAATGGGCTTGGAGTTTCAGGAGTCATAGTGAGTAAGCCTCAGTGGCATCCGTATTCTCCTCAACACGGTCAGATGCTCGACATTGCCATATCGTACTCAGAGCTTTTGTGGCCTTGGTCTGGTTGGATGGCGGTGAGTCTCTCGGTAGCTGCAGAGGGCGCCACATTCGAGGGTCTCGCTCATGGACATATCACGCTCACTGTGGAGTCACCGCCGGAACCTGGCCAAACGGAAGTGCAGCAGAGCACAGTCACGCTCCCCATTAGGTAATTTCCCACCACATTAACCCTTTAACTGCTGTAAACTTATACAAAGGGCTTTTGGAGGCAACAATTCTCAACCAAAATTTTGAAACTAAAATTTTTTAACTCAAAAAATAATCGAGATAAGACGAAAAAACGGTAGCCAATCCTGAAGCTGAACAAAATTTGAAAATCGGTAACTATGGACACATACTACCATTCATTGGTCAGATGAACATTAGACTAGGAAATTGGGATGCTTTCGGAATTGGTTGTTAATTTTTGATCAGTTCTCAAATACTATGAAACTTAGGGGAATTGTCAATTCTAATTCAGTGCCGCAAATCAGTTACGCAGCGGCAAAGTTACGCACTGTCAAATGCAAAATAAAATTTAACACAGGGCGCTAAAGCATGGTCGAGCGTCAATATTTTTTCAAACATGGGATAGACAAGTAGTTGACGAAACGACTTGCATCATCTCATTCTTGTAGTGCTAACCAATTAAGCAAGATTCAACTCCAAAATTTGGGTAAAATGAAGCCGAATGACAGATGCCGCAGTATCCATGGTAACCACGGTTTGCGTCAACGCAAAATCGAATTAGAATTAGGGGTCAATTTCAAGTCGTTTGCGACGTCGCTAAATAACTTGAAATTGACCCCTTAGGCCCTTATGGCCCGATTTCATGTTGACTTGCGGCATTGCAAATCAGAGTTGCGTCTTAGCAATCCCAATCAAACTAATGCCACCTTAGCAACGGCGTCAACGCAATTTTGCGCAACTGACATGAAATCGGGCCCTGAGTCAACTTTTCTTTCGAAATTTACCATCGGTATTGCTGTCGGCACCCTCCCTTACTCTCTGGGGCGCGAGTTCTGGGACACTCTGTACATACGTTTTTCTCAGAAATTGCAAGTGATCAAAATTTGAAATTTTGGGGGCAAAAGTAAGCGGATGAGACAAATCGTATAAAGAGATTTACATTTACGTGACACTTCCGGTTATGCCGGAAGTGGTAGTCAACTTGCTTATTTTAAATAGAACACTTTATATTTTGTTGCATTTTTAAATTCTATATGCAAATTGAAGATCATTTTTTAAAGTGCAGCTCATTGCTATCGGTCCACTCTCCTGTGTGAATTTTCGAAAATTTTTGGGTGTAAATCAGGCTTTCAATTCTTTAGGGAGAAAATTAGGGGAAAACTGAATGTAGCGATTTTTGAGGTTAACACGTTGTCAAAGTTGAGTGTATTAATCAATGACTAGTTGAAAATATGTTGTAAAAGAAAGATTTTAATAGAGATTTAACAAGTTTTGGCAGTGTTGTGAAAGACTATTAGCTTTTTCTTCTTTACGCATGCCACAGTTGCGTCAAGGTCAAACGCTTTTGCTGCCAATTGTTATTAATAAAAATCGCTAAGGGCTGCTGCCAACTTAACTTTTTAATAAGTGGACCGATAGTAATGAGCTCTGGTAACAGGGTGTCCCAGAACTCATGACCCAGAGAACAAAGGAGGGTGCCGACAGCAATACAGATCGTCAATTTCAAAACAAAAACTGCCTAAGTAATGGAGCACTACCGCCTGTAAAGTATACAACCTCCCACTCAGGAGGATCAACAAACCGTGTCGGTCCATTTAAATACCATTGAAAGCGTTGTTTAGATGCAATATTTAATTATTTTTGACTGTTTTTACTATGGTTGGGCAGAAATCTTTTAATATGTATTATCTATACTGCCATATAGTAGTAATTGTTTATTTTAGGACACATTGGCGTAATTAGTGGTCAAAAAACGCCAACGAATGACGGCGTTCCAAATTTAATATTTTAAAAAACGCAAAAAAAGTTATAGGCGTTTGTTGCTTGACGATGAAAATTGAAATATCTACAGATTAGACAAAAATAATAATACAGTGCTTTATACTTTAGATAAATAATAAGCTTTTATCTCTCTTAATTTTAGAAGAAAGAATTTGGAGATGATAGATTGTCCACGAGTTTTTGAATAAAGTGAACTTTTCCTTGGTGTTGGACATCTTTAATTTTTAAGAAAAGTTGCTCAGAATACATTCCTTACAAAATTTCAACTTTCTTATTTCGATTTTTTTTAAATATTAAAATCTTTAAATTCGATCGTTAATTATTGATAATGAAATATTAATATTTTGTTCATTTCTACTAAATAAATGATTTTGTTTATTTTTAAGTTTGCATAACATTATACAAGGTGTTTATAAATGTTTCTAGCATCAAGGTTGGCTCTGGAATTCCTGTCGTACACTATTTTGCCGCTTTGTTTTCATAGTGAATATAACTATCTTGAAAATTATGTATAATGTTATTTACGTCAATGACGTTTCAGTTACAGTTTTGTTCCAAGTTTTTGATTTTCCAGTTTTAAACCACAACTAGAACAGTTTATTTCTCAAAACTTACTTTGCTCTATATTTGAGGTTAACTGAAAATGTCAGTTGAAAAATCGAAACCTACATTTGTAATGAGCGGCAAATTTTTTTGACATTTCATAGCCACCCTTGATGCTAGAAACATTTATAAACACCTTGTACTTCATGAGAACTAAAAATTCAAAGTTGAAGGTGGTTCAAAATTGTGTAAAAAGCATAGACAACACTGTATGTACTAAAGAATTCATAGTTCATTTTGGTTCGTAAATTCTTATTATACAATGTATTACTGCTGTAGAACTGTATCTGATAAAATAAAAATTGGAAATTTTTCATTTAAAAACTCCTCATTTGGTATAAATGAATTTAAAATTCGATTCTAAGCAACTTCTCTTAGAATAATACAAGGTGTTTATAAATGTTTCTAGCATCAAAGATGGTTCTGGAATTCCTGTCATGCATTACTTTGCCGTTTCGTTTTCATAGTGAATATAACTATCCTGGAAATGATTTATAATGTCACTTGCGCCAACGACGTTTCAGTTACGGTTTTGTGTCCAAGTTTATGATTTTTAGGTTTCAAACCACAATTAGAACAGTTTTTTTTTCAAAACGTACTTTGCTCCTTGATTGAGTGAGGTTAACTACAAACGTCAGTTGAAAAATCTAAACCCACATTTGTAATAAGCGGCAAATTTCTTTGGCATTTCATAGCCACCCTTGATGCTAGAAGCATTTATAAACACCTTGTACCTAACTTTTAGAGATATTTCTAACACGAATTAAATTACAAGAAAATAGCTTTGTTCAAAAAATCCTAATAGATTTAATTTGCCATATCTGCTGTATTTAGTACCGTCATGGATTTTGCAAAGTTGCATATAAATATACCTAAAAAAGAACTTTACGATTTTATCAAAATTTAACTTAATATGCCAAAAATTAATAGAGATACCAGCTTGTATTCTGGCTGAAATTATACATTTACCATTCACTGATCAAAATTATCATTAAGGCAATACATTTTAAGAAGTTGCAACCCAACTACAATACAAAAAATAATTAAATACTGCATCTAAACAACTATTTCAATGGTATTTAAACGGACCGATGCGATTTGTTGATCCTCCAGAGTGGGAGGTTTCATACTTTACAGGCGGTAGTGCCCGCACTCCATAGTATCCGAGAAAGGATAAAAAATTAAAAACCAATCCCGGAAGCTTATTTTAGAGATGAAATAAAATTTCCTAGGCAACGAGAGTGTAATGTTCACCTGACCAATGAATGAGAGTATCTATCCATAGTTACCGATTTTCAGATTCTGTTCAGCTTCCGGATTGGCTACCGTTTTTTGTCTTGACTCGATTATTTTTTGAGCTAGAAAATTTTTGTTTCCAAATTTTGGTTCAGAATTTTTGCCTTCATAGGCCTTTTTTCTCTGGGTCACGAGTTCTGGAACACCCTGTATATACCGTGCTATACCTAAAGTTTATCATTACAGAAATATCTCGATTTTTCAAAAAAAAATTAAATTTGCATTACAAATAGCGGCTTCGCAAAGAACTAAACTTCACTTTTCTTTATGTAGAGCAAAAATTATCGCAACACCCCCAAAACACAAACGCGTGCTGTGGGACCAGTACCACAATCTGCGTTACCCCCCAGGGTACTTCCCCAGGGACAACCTCAAAGTGAAGAACGACCCTCTGGATTGGAACGGTGACCACATCCACACCAATTTCAAAGACATGTACCAGAACCTACGAAACGCAGGGTACTACGTCGAGGTGCTAGGAGCCCCCTTCACCTGTTTTGACGCGTCGCAATACGGAACTCTCCTCATCGTCGACCCTGAAGAAGAGTATTTCCCAGAAGAAATCGCCAAGCTGAAAAGAGACGTCGATGCGGGGTTGTCGGTGATCGTTTTTGCCGATTGGTATAACGAGACTGTGATGAAAAAGGTCAAGTTTTACGATGACAACACTAGACAGTGGTGGATGCCCGACACGGGAGGCTCAAACATTCCAGCGTTGAACGATCTGTTTGCGTCTTGGGGGATCGAGTTCGGGGATCGGGTCTTCGAAGGCAGTTTTAAGTTGAATGATCATGAGATGTATTATGCTTCTGGGACCAGCATTCGGAAGTTTCCGGAGGAGGGGCTCGTCATCTCCACGAATTTGAACGACCAAGGGGCGCAGGTGAGAAATTAAAGTGCGTAAACGGAAACGTACAAAAATCTGTCATTTTACGGACGGGAAAACAGATGTAAAGCTATCCTTTATGTACTGTTAATGTGTAAAGTATGAACGTCAACTCAATTTTGTCGCAGATGCTTGGTGAAACGGCCGACATGACTAACAAATTCAAAGTTCCCATCTTGGGTCTTCACCAGACGAAATCCACGGATAAAAGCGGTCGCATCATCATCTACGGCGACTCCAACTGCATCGACGCCAGTCATCTAGAAGCGCCATGTTACTGGATGCTGGACGCCATGTTGGAATACACTTCAACCTCGCACCTCCCGTCAATTTTCAAAGACAACAAGTTATTATCCTGGGAAAACCTGGCAGACACCGAAGTCCCGGTCCGAATGGAAGGCAACCGCCTCTACCGATACTCCAAAGTCTTGGAAGGCAATTTGGGGGAATCCCAAGCGAGACCTTTACCGCAATGTCCTCACTTGGTGTGGGCGCACCCGATTCCTTTGAACGTTTCGGCGCCCTCCAACTTGTATCAATCGCAAAAGTTGCTGTCACTCGTCGAAGATGTCGCTTTACCAACACTGAATATCGAGAATATCATCAAAGGTGAGTGTGTTGGGTTGTGGCGTGCCGGACGGATCTATCATTAATCTTAGATTAATTGTTTACAGATGCATCTGGACACGAGAATGAAGACGCGGATTTGTGGAGTTGGAGGAACAAACAGATTAATTCAGTGGCGTACAAAGATGAAAATTTTAGTTTTACTCTAACGATACTTGTGTTGTTATCTGTTGTTGTTTTTTGTTATTGGCTGCGATGGTGTCGGCCGAAACCGAAGAAGCGGAAGCTTTGCAAGCGGTTGATCAATTTCATGCAATGTCGACGAATGTCGACAGTTTAAGTGGTTAAAAGTGAACAAGCGAAAATGTACAAATTCTAGTAGAGTAAGGTTAAACGTAATAGTTACGTACTGCCAGTTAGAACTAAGCTATTGCGATGGTGTCAGTCCTATATGCAAAACGTAATTTCTTCATTAATTTATTGACACTCATCTTCACGGCGCTTTTGCGTAGTCTTGCATCGACCAAAAGTAGTCAGACTTTCGAAACGGCACTCAAGTACTCGTGTAGGAAAGTAGGAATTAAGCAACCAGAGCCACACTAACATTTTGTAAATCTTACCTGTAGATAGAATGTAGATTTTACATCCTGTATATTTTATTTATTTTATGTATATGTGAGCGCGCGAAGTGAATACTTACACGGCGGATTTTGTATGCATGATTAAGTTTAAATTGTGTAACAAAATAGGTGATTACAAAATATTTTTTGAGTGAGTTTTTTTGTTGACTTACCGATGGAATTTGCCGTTTGTCGAGGATGAAGAAACCGGCAGCTGACACTTCCGGAGGCCAGACGGTGATTTGGAGCATGAAAGTTTGAATCTAAGCAAACAAAATAGAAACAGAAAAATAATGACTCAAACTCAACAAGACATGAATTGACCTGACCTGACCCAAAAGTGGCGCCATCTATGTTTCAAGTCTGGAACTTCAAAAATGACAAGTTTTTAGGTTAATTTACAAATTTTTTTTTAAACAAATAAAGTTGCAAACTCGGCCGCTGGTACGTTTTTATACTACCGTTTTTCAATCAAAGGGATTGGTTTTCACAAGTACGTGATCGCAACAACCAATCAAAAATGACACACACGCGTGTCGTTCCTTTTCTGAATAAAGTCACTGCAATTTTGACTTAAAAATGGCGCTATCTATATGTCAAGTCAAGTCTGGAACTTCAGAAATGTTTAAAATATTTTGTTTGAATTTCAAGCACAATATATTTTTATGTTCGATTAAAAAGCGGATTAAATTTTAAACTGTTTGAAATTAAACCGTTGGTGGGAATTCCTATTTAAAATGAATTTTAGTACCTCATTTCGACACTGATCAGAGACTTTGGAGAACACGATTCCATGCAACAAATCAATAACTTTAGTCCCCTGAAAAATAAACTTTCGAATAAAACTGTCAAATGAAAATGATACTTACACAATCTTTAACTCGATGAGAAATCGTCAAAACCACATACATAATAATTATGTTCAAAGCTGTCATAATAAGCAAATGTAAATCGTTGGAGCGGTCGCGTATAAAAGTGCAAATATTAACAATAACGAGGCCGATTATGCATAATTGATCCACAGCCATGAAGTTTCCGTAAAATCTCCCCATTTCGTACACAGTTTTCGTCATCATGTTATGCATTTGTCGTAAATATTCCATCGATAAGTGCATGTCCTCCGGATACTTGACATTGTCGTCAAAAAAACAAGCAGTGAATCCCCTTTTCCTTATAGTTCTATTGATAATGTTAAAATTGGAGGATATTTTCAAAGCGAAATAAGCATACATGAGGGTGGGTACCACTTGCCACATGCTCAACCAGCCGAAGAAAAACGCGGCTGCTTTCCCACCATTTTCCCGAATTTCCGGTGGGAAAGTCTCCAAAACCATCTGTGCTGCCTCGATAAAAAAAACTGCAAAAGTAGTAAAACCGATGATCATCGGTAATAGTGTCCATAATATGAAGCTCTTCAAGGCTTGATTTCCATTATCCTCAACTAATAGAGACGTTTTCTTTCGATCGAAAGTGTCCAACAGTGTGATCAATGGCGGTAATTTATATGAATAAGATTCACAGAAGAGGAAGCAAATGATTGATCTTCCTATCATCACGTAGATCACAAGGAAAATGAAGATCGATTTGTTTGTCGAGAACATGAATCCAGCGAAATAATAAATCATAAATATATTTCCCATGAAAATGATCAAACTGTAGAGGTGGGCCAAACTGATCATTCTCCATTTCAAATTTCTGGGTTCATCTGAAGAGAAAATGTTTTGTAGAGGAAAGATGCCCAACACTTTGCACGTAAGAGCGATTGGTTTAAAGTACCAATAAAACGTTTTCACTTGCTGACACGTCATTTCAAACCCGAAAAGCACTGACTCGTACTCTTTGTGCGGAGAGAATTTATTATAAATTGTTGATTGCAATATCGAGATTTGGTTATCACTCTTAATGTGCATATGTAATGTAATTAAGCCGCATAAAAGCTTTTTGATGAACTAATTTGATAACGGCAGATACCGACTTTGTTGTTTTCAAGAGGAATTTGGGTACTTTTGTATTTGAGTACAAAAAAATGATAAAAGAAGTGGAGATGCCGGGGATCGAACCCGGGGCCTTTCACATGCAAAGCGAACGCTCTACCACTGAGCTACATCCCCGATAATGAAACGAGTGAGTTAAACCTCATCATACCGGGTCTTGCGAATTAAATTGATTAAATTTTAATAATCATAAAAACTTGTTAAAATAAAATTAAAAGTTAAAAGTTCATTATTACACTAAATTAAATAATAATGATGCAAAAACAAATAAAAAAGTATAACAGAGAAAAATGAAAAAATGTGCCGGAATATGGGTATCGTAGTGATCACATTGAAACCATTAATCCAATTTGTCTTTTCCTCTGATTTTTGAATGACGTTGCAAATTGTGACAAGAACGTAATAAATGTGTGTTTTCTAGCTATAAAATATTGTTAATTTTTCTATCGACTTCTTGAAAATCTCCATTTTTGATGATTCAGATTCAGGCAAAAATCAATCTTTTAGTAATACAGTGGCCTTCGATTGGTGCTTACGTTACGTTAACAACACGCAAAGAACCTGTAAACGCAGCTCTACCACACTGTTGTAAACAACTGAGATAAATGATAAAGAATAAAAATATCTTCATGACGTGCGGTACTTAAAAACACTAGTTATCCATCATATTCCACGAACACACATTTTGACTTTAGGTGAGGAAATGGTTGCCCAACACAAAACTTACTTAGAAACTCAATTTTACAGATTACTTTTATTACCATGGCGAAATTCTGCGCAAATTTGTCCTTCATGTTTACAGAACACCCATTTTTGGAGCGTTACAGACTAGCCAAAGAGGCCGGTTTTAAGGCTGTGGAGTCAGGCTTTCCTTTCAATCTTACTGAAAAACAGGTCTCAGATGCCAAAAATTCCGCTGGAATTCAGCAGATTCTAGTCAACACCTTCACAGGTGATGTTACTAAAGGAGAACTTGGATTCGCAGCAATCCCAGGGAAGCAACAAGAGTTCAAAGACAGTATCAATAAGACAATAACCTATGCTAAAAGTCTTGGTGCTTCTAAAATCCACATCATGTCTGGAAAAGTGCCTGAAGTCACTGATGCTCATCATGCAGTGTATGAGGAGAATCTAATGTATGCTGTGAAATTGCTTGAGAAAGAAAACATCTTGGGGGTTATTGAACCAATTAATAAATATTCCGTTCCTCAATATTATCTCAATTGTTATGATAGAGGTAAGTTAGAACTGGGTGACAACAAAAACGTGTGTTTTGGTTTTTAGCTCTGTCTGTGGTGAAGAAAGTTAATAGTCCCAACTTGAGGATTATGTTGGATGTATTTCATTTACAACACATCAAAGGCAATGTTACTAACAGCATTAAAGAGTTGGAGGGCTACATTGGACATGTCCAAATAGCGCAAGTCCCCAACAGAAATGAGCCTGATACACCGGGTGAACTAAATTATATCTATATTTTGAACACTCTAGAACAACTGGGCTACAATGATTGGATTGGGTTAGAATATAAACCACTTGAGGATGCAAAGTCTGGACTGAAGTGGCTAAAAAGTTTTGGTTATTCTTTATAAAATATATTTTTAATAAAAGTTTGTTATGTAACAACCATTCAAATTTAGCACCGTAATTTTAGGGTATTTTTTTTTTATTTTGTCACTGATGAAAACTTAATGCGCGAAATTTGAATATTATTAATCCAATACAAAGTAGTAATAATACAAAAATGTCTATAGTCTACAACAATCATTGCACACTATCATAAAAACACAACTTATTTATTTAATTCGAATTTTTCTGCTAATTTTAACCTTCCGCAAATATGGAGGCAGCCGATGAAAGTATTTAAAATCAATATCAGGGATTCTAAAATCCACTTTTAGGTTGTTCTCATTTTTGATCTTCGAAATCAAGTTCTTATAAACCTCATTCCGTCGCTTCAAAACTACCAAAAACGCCTTTAAAGCGATTATTTTCAACAGTCTGATTGTTACTTTTACCTTAAAACGCGGCCCTTTGTTTTGTAATATTACCTTTCGTACTTTTATCGCACACTTCTTTATGCATTCGTTCATGACGGCGTAAATGTAATGAAAATCTTCGGAAGAACGGCGAAGCGCCATCACTGTGGCGTCGAACTTGTAGGCCACATACACCATGGCGTCGAAGAAGTTCTCGAGGACAATCCTCTGCGAGTTAAAGACTGTGTTCATTTCCATTTTGCCCAAGTAACTGCTGATGAAACTGAACGAAAGAGACTTGTGGAGAAATTGCAACGCGTCATTTTGAGGTCGCCGGAAATTCCACAGTTTGAATTTGTGTCTGATTTCGTATCCGTCGCTGAAGTTGTACAAGCTTTTGACTTGTTTCGTTTTGAAGTCGAAGAGGTTGCCACAGTATGGGAGCTCGTGATGGGAGTCCAAAGTCGATTTCGTCTTCTTTTTGTTTATTTTGTGGACACTCTGAAGGTAGTTCTGGAACTTTTTAACTTTGTACGGTTCAGTCGAGCAGAAGAAGTAGTCATCGACAGTTCGGTGGAAGAACGAGTCCCTGCCCCACCTCCCTAAGTACCTTTTGTCGTAGAAAGTCATGTAGAGTTCGCACAAAGCAGCGGAGAGGACATCGCCTTGAAGAAGTCCGCGTTTCCACTGATAGACCTTTTTCTTGAAGATAACAAACTGGTTTTGAACATACTCTAGAAGAAATGTTTTATGACGCGTAACCAGGAACTCACTCGAAATCCCCTCAATTGCATCGAGGAGATGGTTAATCTGCACGTTTCCGAAAGCGTCCTCCACGTCCATTTTAACACCGTTGATGTCTTTGCCGTTCGCTCGTCTCATAAAAGAAGTCCATTCTTTGTACAAACTTGGAGAAAATAACTTGTTCATCTGTCGCGCTGCTTCGTAAATTTTCTTCGTTATGAATTTCATAAAAGCACGTCGTTCTTCAAAGCGAAAACTGTTGACCACTGGACGAAAATTCAAGTCAGTGAGAGGTCCTTTTGGGATTATCTTCAAATATCCTCTGGCTTCGATTTCTTTCATGTCTTTAATTTCAACAAGCGCTCCCGACTTCTTCAGATGTGCTAAAGCTCTATTTTGGTACGAACACCAGTTGTCTAACCAAATAAATTGTACTTCGTGGCCATTGTACGTTTTGATAGCCTTGTAATGAAAAGTTATAAGAGGTTTTACCACAGTTTCCAGAAGAAAAATGTTGGCCTTCCTGAGCACAGTTTCGCACATGGAATTCCGGACTTTACAGAGCCAAGGCACTGAGTTCACACAATATCCTTTGGTCAGAGTGGATGAATAAATACACTCAAATGCAGATTGTGTCAGAATCATTGATACAACTTTGTAGAAAAGTTTTCGGTGATGTCTCATTCCGAAGTACCGATCTGGGATTATTTTGTCCAACAGTTTTAAAATTTGAATCGACTTTTTCCACTTACAATTTTTGACAAATCGTGCATTTTTTAGCGTCTCATTAAAAATTTGGTTCATTTGAGTTAAATCACAGTCGCGGTATTTAAAATTCACCACTTTTGGCAACTTTTGTTTAGTTTTCAGCGCAAGCTTGTAGTAAACTGGTCCCATCTTTAACTACAAACAAAATATTGAAAAAAGAAATATGTATATTTTTTGGTTACTTACATGTTAATTGGAAAAAACAACACTAAAAATTTTTGATATAAAAAACATTCTGTTAGAAGTGGCGGGCACGACTAGACTTGTCAGCGCTTGTCGTGGGAATCGATCCAAATGCCTTCGCGGCGACCAATGGTAAGCCCTTCCAGCTACCCACCACCCTTTAATTTCTATACAAAAAATTGAAATTAAGACTAAACGACATATTCTTGTAGTTTGTGCAATAAACAAATGTTTTAGTATATTTAAACTGGCTTTGTTTGCAAAATTACTTCTATTTGACTAACTAAAGAATATAGTAAATCCAAAAATATTGTGGAAATATTTCGAAATTTCTTACGATTCTTAAAAATTTAATAATAAATCATTATTAATTGAATTATATTCATTTGGGGTTTTTCTGTCCAGGTAAAACTGTATCCACCAAGCTTAACTTTGTTCTACTTCTCTTAACTTCACATATTGTTTTATACGTGACGTTTTCAACTTGTTTGTAAAAAATACCGTGAATATTCCAAGCGCAAGTATATTATAATGTCAATTTAAAACATCTTTTTAGTTAGTAATTTTTCATGAACTCGAATGTGGCGCATATAGCATCTTTAGCACTTCTACTTTGATCTGAATATGTTTTTAATTCTACATAATATTCAGCGCTCTACAAGTTTAAAACTTTATTTTAAAATAGAACCACTGTCCCTGGTACTGGATGTAAAACTCAAAATTATTATGTTAATAGCTCAGTCAACATCGGGTATAGGTGAAAAATAAACTAAATTCCAAATGTACACGTAAAATTAAAAAATAACATTTGATGTAAAAAAAACTGTAGTTTTATATGCAGTGTTAATATTTTTTTTGCCATGCTAAACAGTATAGTCTATTGTGTTCTCAAAGTACTTAAACAAACATTTCATGTTACTAATTCATATTGTTCCGGATGACAAAAAGACTTGCAAATTTAACATGGTAAAACAAGTCGCGACCTGAGAACTACAAGGTTCTAACTAACATTTGCATTAAATTGATCCAGTGTTCACGTTATCAGTGATATCTCTTTAATTTATTAAGCATTTATTTACAGGATTTATTAAAATTATTTTGGCTTGTTAAAATATTAACTCACTTCTTTTTTATACATGATAGAAAATTTAAATTTTCACAAAAAATCACTTAGAACCTTAAAATTCTCACGTCGCGAAGTATTAATTTTCATTGCATCAAATTTGCAGCACTTTTATAATTTTGTTCTTGTAGTTTAACAAAAAACTGCAAGTCACTTCCAGACCACTCACGATGTTGCAAATTGCCATTTCTTATTGTTTTTAATTGTTGCTCTATTAACAAAAAACTTTAAAACTCTTATAATAATGTCAATTTCATTGCCTTTGTTGACTGGGCTATAAAATTTTTTATTTTAATGTAAAACTGTTAAAATAAACACTGCAACCGCCATTTCGCATGCACCTCTGTCTAAGAAATGTTTTTGTATTATACAGATGTTCTAGAACTCAAGCCTTGCTGTATAAGAACAGGTGTCATGTCGTCAGCAAATAGAAAATTAAAAGTGCTTTTTTTGTGTTTTAGAGCCCAAAAATGTTGATAAAAATGACAAATCCCAGAAGCTCAACTTCGGGTTGTAGTGATTTCATGTACATTTCAAAGCGTTGGTGGCGTTCTGAGGGCGATAAAATAGCTTCCAGGTCTTTGGTGACCTAATGGAACGGTTTTAAAAATAACCCTTTTATTAGAAGAACCATCCGCAGCTTCTTGAATGCGTTGTCAAAGTTCGGCTTCTGCATTTATTGGCACCCTAAAATAAGTCTTGAAATAACACCAGAGAAAGAAGTTCAGTGCGTTCAGGTCAAGAGAACGGGAAGGTTAACGATTAGGTATATTTTCTGTGTTCTATTCAACTACGATAGCATTGTTCAAAAGTACTCGTTCAGCTCTAATGAAATGTGGCGGAGCACCATTATGCTGAAACTAGCCATTAGCTCGATAGACAAGTCGGACATTGTCTAACAATTCAGGTAGTTCCATGGGAATAAATTATCACACCTCTTAGTCGGTGAAGAAATTCAGAAGGTCCAACCTGTAGATTATGGTGATATCCACTTGCTATTTGCTTTGCTATTTTCGCGCTTAATTCGAATGTCACTGGAGTGCGGGCACTACCGCCTGTAAAGTATGCAACCTCCCATTCTGGAGAATCAACAAACTGTGCCGGTCCATTTAAATACGATTGAAATAGTGGTTTAGATGCAGTATTTAATAATTTTTTGTATTGTAGTTGGGTTGCAACTTCTTAAAATGTATTGCCTTAATGATAATTTTAATCAGTGAATGGTAAATGTTTAATTCCAGCCAGAATACAAGCTGGTATCTCTATTAATTTTTGGCATATTAAGTTAAATGTTGATAAAATCGTAAAGTTCTTTTTGAGGGATACTTATATGCAACTTGCAACTTTGTAAAATCAATGACGATACTAAAAACAGCAGATATGGCGAATTCAGTATATTAGAATTTTTTAAATATAGCTATTTTCTTGTAATTTACTTCGCGTTAGAAATTTCTCTAAAAGTTAGGTATTATTCTACGAGAAGTTGCTTAGAATCGAATTTTAAATTCATTTATACCAAATGAGAAGTTTTTAAACGAAAAATTACCAATTTTTATTTTATCACATACAGTTGTTCTTTGAAGCAGTAATATATTGTATAATAAGAATTGGTGAGCCAAAATGAGCCATGAATTCTTTAGTACATACAATGTTGTCCATGCTCTCTTACACAATTTTGAACCACTTTCAACTTTAAATTTTGAGTTCCTATTAAGTATAATTTTATACGAACTAAAAAATAAACAAAATCATTTATTTAGTAGAAATAAACAAAATAATAATATTTCATTATCAATAATTAACGATCGAATTTAAAGATTTTAATATTTAAAAAAAATAGAAAAAGAATTTTAAGTTGAAATTTTGTAAGGAATGTATTCTGAGCAACTTTTCTTAAAAATCGAAAATGTCCAACACCAAGGAAAAGTTCACTTTATTCAAAAACTCGTGGACAATCTATCATTTCTAAATTCTTTCTCCTAAAATTAAGGAAGATAAAAGCTTATTCATTTAAAGTACAAAGCACTGTATTGTTTTTTCGTCTAATCTGCAGATATTTTAATTTTATTTTAATATTTATCGTCAAGCGACAAAAGCTTGTAACTTTTTTGCGATTTATAAAATATCAAATTTGGAAAGTTGTCATTCGTTGGCGTTTTTGGACCACTAATTACGCCAAAAGTGTCCTAAAATAAACAATTACTACTCAAAGGCTGTTTAGATAATACATATTAAAAGTTTTCAACCTCACCGTAGTAAAAGCACACTCAAAAATAATTTAATACTGCATCTAAACAACGATTTCAATGGTATTTTACAAAAGGTTTGTTGATCCTCCAGAGTGGGAGGTTGCATACTTTACAGGCGGTAGTGCCCGCACTCCCTTGCGTCAAACCTGTGACAGCATGCATAACCTCACTTTTGATTTTTTTTAGATAATTAAAGTTATGAAGTAATAACAAGATATTATGAGAATTAGAAAACCCAAATACTTAACTGGTGCTCAATTGGGATTTGCAACGATATTAGGTGTATTAGCCGGAGTTTATATTTGGAAACCGCTTCTAATAGACTTTCGGAAAAGTGCAAAAACAGTGGAAACTGAAAAGAAATAGGCCTTACAACGAATAATAAGTCTTCATACAATGGGTTGGTATCAAAACTGGGCTGCCAAACAGCGGGGCAATACCACTCTCTTAGTAGTGGCATTTGTCAGTGGTTCTGTTTGTTTTTGGGTTGGATATAGAAATTATTATGTTCCTTGGCGCAATAGAAATCGTTTGAGACAAGCAGAAGCATACGCCAATATCTTGGACCGATCAGAATAAATTTTTGTAAAAATTTGTAGTCTTGTTTCTTAATTGTTAATAAATGTTTGAATGAAAGAAATTTACGAAATACACATTTATTTCCTTTAGTTAAGTGACACTTTCTTCCGTTTTCTGCACTGCTTCCAAACACCCATCAACCATCACTTTTTGAACAGTTTCACCCTTTTCTGCAAGTATTTCTTCAATGTTTCTCTTCCCATTTAAATCCGTGAACCAGTTTAAATTATCAGCAATCAAATGATTGTTATCACAGCCTGAACATTTAACGATTACGACTCCTTTTTCGTAAGCAATTTTACTGACAAATTTTGAGTTTCTAGAACTGCACACTTTGCACGTGAAATTCAACATCAATTTTCCTTCCAACTTGGCTAAAGGTACACTGGCTGTGGGAATTTCATTTTGTTTCGTGCTATTGTTTAAATCATAGTTCACCCATGAAGTTTGAACCTGTCGAGTCAACTGTAAAAAACGGTTTGGGCCCCCCGTTTCTGTTTTTAGTCTTCTGAGACTTTGGGTCCCCAGTTGAAAAAGCAAAGATGCAATTCTTAATCTTAAAGCCATTTTACAGCAACTTATAACATATTAAAACTTGTCGGAATAAAAATTTAATTTTTTACTTAACCTCAAATCAAATTTGTGTGAAGTTAGCTAGGTCTTTATCTAGAGCTGGCGCTCACCACTCGGGAATTAATCCCCACCACCAAGACCACTACACACAGCTACATACTTAAAATCTGACAAAACTTCACTTGAGCGTATTGCTGGTTGCATACGATATATTAATACAAATGTGCTAAAACTCGTAACCCAGGGAAAAAAAGGAAGTTACACTATTTCAGATAATTAATTCAAAAATAAAAATTGTAATTGTAAATTGTAAATAAGTAATTTCACTTAACCAATTCGACAAAATGACCAATTGAACTTTTTATACATCGTAACATAATACAGGAGATGAGAACAACACAAAATGTGTCTGATGATCAATAAGTTTAATGATAATAATGGGATTGATTAACAAAGCAACAAAAAATAATTCAATCTTGTATTTGCAAAATTATTTAAACATACCAAAATATCCTCAATTCTAAATGTTCGAATTAAATAAAATGTAATTGGCAATCGTAAAATACTTAATTTAAACCCATTTTACCCGTTCTTTCTCGCCCTTAGTTGCATTTAACAATTAGATATAATTTTATTTATAATTTGATCAATTTCTGGGTTATTCAACATTGTTAGATGGTTTCCTTCTATTGTTGTGACCACAGGAGTCTTTTTAGATACTTTGGATAACCCATAATCGTCACAATCATCAACCAAAGAAGCTTTAGCTTTGATTAAATAAAGATCCGATTTAATTTGCTCTTGAATGAAATTATAGCTAATCATTGCTTTAAAGCGCTGATAATGAGCAAGTGCAGCTTCTTTATTAAAACCTGCTTCTTCCAGCATTTCGATAGGTACTAATGACACTGCGAGGTCAATTTTATCCGAAAGACTGGAACACTCTAAGAATTTATCCTGAAACAGCTTTACAATTTCTGTTAAAAGAAGTAGTAATACGTAAGTACCTTGTTTTGTGAAAGTGCGGTGGTGGATATCGCCAAAGAGAGAATCTGTTGAATTATTGCGTTATCAAATTCTTTTATTGAAGAATAGAATAACTTTGCTGAAGTAGAGAGATAATTTGGAGAACCATCAATTAGGATTACTTTTCCACTGTAACCGCTTTGTTCTAGAAGGACAGTTAGTTCTATGGCAACATCTGCGCCGAAAGAGTAACCGATGATAACGAATTCAACGTTTTTCTTGAGCTGTTCTTCAATGTCCTAAAGTTGTAAATGCAAATATGGTGTTGAAAACTTTAGACTACTCACTGAGAATATTTTGCGAGCAAGCTCTTGGATTGTCTCTTCGTTATAACAGCTGTAATGTACACCTAGGAGGCGCGCTTTTATCTTATACAATCGCTCGAGATTGGAAAATTCGCCTTCAAGGCCAGGAACTAAAATTGCAACAATTTCACTCTCATAGTTGTTAAGTTCAACTATCGCGTTATCGTAGTGTAAAAATTGAGGAATGTTTCGTAAGAAAATGTTGATGTTTGAGTTAATGCTAGTACTTCCTTCAATTTTACTGGATTTATCAGCTTCCATTTCAGCTAATCTACAAAATTCCGGATTAAAGAGTGTCGTTTTTACTGTGATTATTACTTTGCGAATGTTAAACCCCGCATTTCTTTTGGTGTGACGTATATGTCGAATTCTTTTTCCAACACTTGGATAATCTCGGTTCCACTCATCGAGTCCATTCCTAGCTCTGGAAGAGTCAAATGTGAACTAACAGTTTTTAGATCTTTGATGCCCAAAATGCTGGCAACAGCGTCTGTTGCGCTAACGATACCACGACTTCTGTTATTTTTTTCGGCGACAACCATACTGGAAACTATTGGATCGTCTCTGGTTAAGAATCTGCCTAAAACATCAAGACAACTTGAAATTTTTTGTTGCATTGTTCCACCAATGACCAAATCTTTGTTTTCTTTTTGCATTTTGGCAACTAAGCCAACCTGAAAAAACTTGATTAAAAAAAAGAGCTGTGAGAGGAACGATTGTTACATCTCCTATTGCACCCCACTGAATCGCCATTGCTGGAAAACCTTCACTTTTACGCTTTTCGCAGATTCTTTCCATTATTGAATTCGACATTCCGTAGTTGCTTTGGCCTACATTGCCTCGACCACAAGACACTGACGAGAAAACAACAAAATATCTGAAGAGAGAAAAAGTAACTAAAATTGAAGAGAGGTTAGTAGAGACCTTAGTTGAGGGCACACTTCTCTTGATAATTTGTCTAAATACATAGTTGCTCGAGCTTTTGGTCCCAACGACTCCAAAAAGGATTCTGTAGTTTGGTCTTCGAAGAGAGCGTCTTTAAGAACGACCGCTAAATTGAAGATACCGTCAACGGGTCCCAACTCTGAAGCTTCTTTCAATAATTCTAAGCATCTATGTTCTGTTGTTACGTCTTTTGTTGAAATTCTGACATTGACACCATATGATGTCCATAATCTATAGAGTTGAGTTAGTTGAATGTTTCAACATTCCATTAGTTTACCTTATTCTCTGTTTTTGGTGCCCACTTTGGACTCCTGTTCTTGATACTAGAACCATCTTTTTAGCTCCTCTCAGTACTAACCAATCTGCTAGCTCTAAACCAACTCCTCCAAGACCACCAATTATTACATAGCAAAATCGCACGTCACAGTTAAATCTTTAAAGAAGTGTTTTAGCAACTGCATCGTTATAATTATCAAATCACTACCCACCTGGGTCTGGCATCAAACTGGATTTGTTTTGATACATCAATTCTTTCTTCTCTCATCTTCACCAATACTTTCCCTATATGTTTGCCAGTCATCATATGTCTAAACGAAGATTCAATTTCTTCTTTCTTGAACACCACTCGAGGAAGCGGTTTTACAAAACCAGCTTTAATCCCTTCAGACACAAGGTTGTGTAAAACAAGTTTTTCTTCTGAAGAACTAAAAATCAATTCATCCAACATGATCCCGTGGTAACTCGCTCCTTTTTCCATAAGCAAGAGATCAAGTGGTGTGTTGTTGGCCAAATCAAATTTACCGATTTCCAAAAAGCTACCACCTCTCGCTAAACACCTCACCGAAGCCGTCAATTTATCGTCTGCAAGAGAATTCAATACAAAGTCAACACCACGGCCAGCAGTATCTTTCTTGATCATCTCTTCAAATGATGTATCACGCGAATTTCCAATATGACTCTCCAAAATTTGAGGATAATGCTTCTTAAGATATTCGCGTTTCTCTTTAGTGCCAACAGTGACATAAACGTTGCAGTTGTAATAAAAACAAACATTCAAAGCAGCTAGACCGATGCCCCCCGTGGCGGAATGAATTAATATTGAAGATCCGGGCTGCAATTTGCTCTGCAAAATTGTCATCCAAACATCAATCAAGTGATTTCTTCTTAGTTACCCTTGAAAAGGCAGATAAAACTGTTGAATACACAACAGGAACTGTTGCCGCTTCTTCAAGACTCCACATATTTGGAATTTCCCATAAAAAGTCATCATGACCAACAATGTACGAAGACAATGCTTTAATTTCAACAAGTCCAATTACGCGTCTTCCTCTAGAAAGAAATAATTTGTTGGACGAAAAGTACATTTAAAAATGAAAAATATTACTTTTGGTCTGTTCCCGAAAATTCGAAACCAATGGGATACTCTTGGTCCAAACGACTAAGGGCAAAAACTTCCACAGGAATTCGTCCCGATGCCACCATTATGTCTTTAAAGTTAATTGCACAGAAGTAAGTCTGGAAAATGCCTCTGTAATTTTAATTTTTTTATCAGCGATACAAACTGAAATTAAGCGTTTTCCTTCGGGTATAGGCGTACTATCAGTTAGATTTCCTTCCAACCATGTCAAGCTTGAAATGTCGCCTCTTTTGGTAACATTAGCAAAACAATGGTCACACAGAACATTTGGCTCTTCTTCAAGCAGCAAATGTCGGTATGTCCCCCAGGTTCCACTCTTATAGACATTGATCGCAAAATTCTTTCTTAGTTGGTTTTCGTGTTTATGAGGATGAAACTCCAAAGTTTCGTCCATCATAAAAAAACACTTCACTTTACTGCCACTTGGTTCTCTTCTAATACAATTCACCAAACCCAAGACTCCTTCAGTCTCAACATTCGTGGAGTAGATGACAACATTTTCTTCATCCTTTAGAGCACTTTTTAATTCTGGTATCCACTCAAAATTAGTTGAAGACACTTGTACGAACTTTGTCTTTAAGACTGGTTGACTTGGTCGAAATAACACCAACTTTTCTTTGGGAGTTGTGTAAACTGTTAAAACGTCGACATCCGTAGTAGAGTCTAAATCAAAATCAATCGACTCGCGCGTCAGAACAAACCCATTGGTGGCCAAACCAACCATCATTTGTTTCAAGTTCGGACGCTGTAAGATCTTGGTACCAACAAGCAAAAGCAAGTTACTTTCAGGTGTAAGAGTGACGCTTTCAACCTTCACACCGGTTAAATCTTCAATTTCTGTCTTGGAAGAAATTGTAAGATCTGGAACGACCAAAGGCATATCATCCAGTACATTACATACTAAAAGTAATAGAAAATCGCTTTCAAGTTGAGTGTCGTCGATGATTTCCACAGCTTTGAAATGACTGCCTGAAGAATTCTCAAGAATAATCTGAGTGTTAACTCTTATTGCATCTGAAAGACTAAGAGATGTGACGTTAGGAACAAAAACATATTTTTCCAAGACAGGCTCTAATCGCGGCTTTTTCTTTGAAATTGATGTGGCGTGAAGACCGCTTATCTCGATTCCACCGGATCTAGAAAAAAATGTTAAAAAATCAGGCTAAACATGGAAGGAACTTGTTACTTGATAATGTTGGCATCTTTGTACGCGTAGACTGGAATGAGAGGTTCTTCTCCCAGTTGGGCAACCACCTCTAAGTGTTTTATTGAATCAATACTTAATTTCTTTATAGAAACAGGGACGAAAAGCAGCCTCGAATCAGTTTGAAGAATAATCATTTGTAACATGTTGTCCATGAAGGCGCTCCAGTTATTTGCCCACTTAATCAAGCCAACAGAACCATCAACACTGCATTTTTGGATACTCTTAAACAAGCCACTAAGAGACACATTGGCAGCATTTTCTTTT
This sequence comes from Gnatocerus cornutus, assembly GCA_029298725.1. Classification (NCBI taxonomy): domain Eukaryota; kingdom Metazoa; phylum Arthropoda; class Insecta; order Coleoptera; family Tenebrionidae; genus Gnatocerus; species Gnatocerus cornutus. The sequence goes on from CM055510.1 coordinate 4,572,417, forward strand.
ATAGCAATTTTACCTATAGTTGTATCCACGCAAGTACAATTCTCTGTAGATTTCATCATGCTGCAACATTTCCATGGAATCGTCTTCGTTAAAAGCAATCGGTTCGATTTGATTTAAGTCAGTGCCTACATTTATAAATCCGCTTGCAACAACAAAATCCCTTTCAAGTACTTCAAAGTAACCAGTTCCTCTTTGAATTGTCACCAACAACGTAATGAAACCACTCTTTGGCATCGTGACAGCTTTTAAAAATTTGCAATTAGAGAAAACTAGTCGAACATCACTAACTAAACGACATTTCTCCAAGGTCTCCCACACCAAACGCAAATATTCAGTTGCCGGAACGAGATTACGACCTAAAACATCTTTTAACTAGATGACTCTTTTGGTGACCACTCACCATCGATAATGTGACCTGCCAAAAATTCGTTTTCTTCACACAAATAGGACATTTTGATCTCTTTTTGCTCATGACTAGATTTGTCGGTGTGTTCGAATTTTAAAGTGTACCAGTTCTTATCATGGTTCCACAGAACCAGAGGTGAAATCATAGCAGTGTCACGACTTACTGGATACTCAACTTCAGGATACAGCTTGTGGAGTTGAGGCGTATAACCGTTTTCATACAATCTGCAAAATTAAATCAATTTCAGTAGTCAAATCGTTTTGAAATTACCGTCCCAAGGCCTCGAGGAAAACCACTGAGCCACCGCGTACTATCATCGTGTCTTTGTCGTTTAGACAGAAATTTGAAAAATTCAGAACTATGGAGTCTTTCGGGAGTTGAGTCAAAGTATCAGCGATCGAGCCGTCTACTACTTGGAAGTTGAAGTCATCTAACTCTGTAGTTTTGACTGCTAAAGAAACAGCTTCTTTGAACGTGATGATGCCATAGTGGTATGCAGCTACAAGTTTACAACAAGAGTCGACATAAACAGCTTTCGGGCTTAATTCTAGTTGCTTAAAAATATCTATAATTGCAATTTGAAGACAAAGAGAGTTCAAGATGTCGTATTTCATAAAGCCGCTAATAGTTTTCACGTTGTCCTGTAGAAATTCATTGATTCTTCAAAAGAGTGTTAAAATAATTTATAGCAAAAATCTTGGTAGCTTACCTTTCAAGAATATTTTCGAAAATTGGAAATTTTCTTAAGTACGTTTCAAGCACACCAAAATTAAGGTGAAACTGGCCAAAGAAGAGATAAAAAGGTGATTGTGATTTTGAAAACTTTAATGATGTTGCCACGACGCTACCTTGAGAAATTATAGTGTAACCTCGATAAAAATGTCTTTGAAAATTGATCTTGAAGATCTGGTGGAGAAGTCCAACATATTCAGCATCCATTTTGTTAACATTTAACAGCTTCCGGACCGCTTCTTCAGTGCGGCCACTCACACAAACCAATGTAGGACAATCATCTTTGATTCTAATTTTCGTCTTTTGGTGTCTTTTTAAGATGACATGAACATTGTTGCCACCAAATCCAAAATTGTTTATCCCAATAACAGCTTCGTCATCTTTGAGTTCAGTTAGCTCAGTTACCACTTTCATTCTCTCTTCTTCAAATCCTTTCAACCCTTTCTTCGCCTTTTTAAAGTTGATGTTGGGCGCTATGAATCCGCTCTCCATCGCAATCAATACTTTAATAATGGAGCAAAGACCAGATGCAAGTTCCGTGTGACCAATATTTGATTTAACAGATCCCACAAGAAGTTGTTTTTCTCTTTTTTGAGCCAATGCTCCATCAATCGCTTCCACTTCTCTAGGATCACCCACTTGGGTTCCAGTCCCGTGAGCTTCCATAAAACTCAGTTTAGAGGGGGCAACTCCACTTTCATCGTAAATTTCTGACATGAGAATTTTCTGTGCTTGGGATGACGGAAACGTAATTCCTTCCTCTTTGTAACCGTCGCTGTTAACTTTGATGTTGATGATTTTCGCGTAAATGCGCCTAGCGTTCACAGCTCGTTGAAGTAAAACACAAGCAATGGTTTCACCTCTGGCGTAACCAGAAGCATTTTCATCAAAAACTTTGCAATTACCATCACTACTCAGAACTCCTAATCTAGAACGGACCATTAACATTGCTCATCGACTTGTACAAAAAAAACCTGAAGAACTGACGTGTGGGACTAGGATGCATGAGTAAACTGGCTCCACCAACTATTGCGTTGTCGCATTGACCACTTCTTATAGCTTGGAAAGCAGTATCTAAAGCATTCATAGAACTACTACAAGCAGTATCTATCATGACCGATGGACCTCTAACTTTTAAATAATAGCTCAGCTTGTTGGCTAATAAATATGGTAGCTTGCTAAAATAATATAAATAATATATAAAAAGGTTTGGAACCTAAATCGTGGGCAAAACTGTTATTAGATTGTCATAAACTATTTGATTTACGTAGGTTTTTTACCATTTTAAACTTTACAAAAAGTTTCATAGTTGCACATTACATAATTGTAGTTCTTAAACCGTTAAACGAAATAAAAAAAACTTTGTACTTAGCAAATAAAGGATCTCTTCTGTCCCGAAATTTTACATTAAAATTTCTTTAAATGACAATAATAACATATTGACCAGGATTCCGTGTTTCCAATACATTATTTTATAAGCAGTAGTAAAAATGCATCATTTTGTGAAGATTCTATAGCATTTCAATTCCGTGTGAAATAGTCTTATCTTTCAGTGGTAATTTTTAGCTAAAATTGTTGTTCTAAATGACAAAGCTTTAATGTCATGCATATCTATCATATTCATAATATGCTTTATTGTTGTGAATTATCTTTTTTTTTGAACACATAGTACTTAATAACTTTTTTACAAATAATGTTGGGCATAATGATTTATTTATATACCGAGTGTTGAAATTTCTCAGTACTTGCATGCATATACATCGATCAGACAAATTAATTGTAGAAATTTTTACAAGACAATTATTCTGGCTCCGGCAACACTTATGGTCACTCCCAAAATCGTTTTCAATTTCAAAAATAAACATTTGATATTTTGCATACGTTTTCCAATCTGACGCAAAATTTTGTTTTTTAGTACAGTTTGTTTGTCGTCGCGGCGCCTAAGAAATGTAATTTTTAGCGATCTTTGAGTTTTTGCGGAAATACTCGCAAATTCAAATTTTATTTAACATAACTGTGATAAAAAAAATCAGTTATTAATTTAAATCTAATGCATATTGTATTCAAAATTTGAGAAAAAAAGCTGTTTTATCAAGTTAGTTTTTAAAATTATGACGGCGCAGTGGGAAACTACGTTTACACCAAATTTTCATAAGTCACTTTATCTTTATGAACACAAATTTCGATTAACGCTGGCGTGTTGCATTTTATGGACACTAGAAATTGTAAATACAATCAATAAAGCGACAATTTCACCAACTAAAGGATAAATGACATTTGTAATACAAGATGTTGATAGATGGGTGTAAACGTTGTTCATAATTTTCATGTAATAAATTTGAAGACTAAATAACCTGATAAAACAGTATTTTGCAAATTGCATAGAATCTAACAACTGAGATATACACGTGTCTGGAATAGAGAATTTCTTATTAAGAGGAAGTGCGAACGTTCTGAAACACCTTGTATAAAACTACATTCATTACCCTAAAAATTTACAGGAGGTTCTTTTTGAAAAAATCAAGTGCTAGTCATTTGTAAATCCTAAGTAAAATCGTCTGTTTTTTTACATTTAAGGATAAAATAAATTTCTGGTCAAATCAAGAGAAAAAGCATAGTTTAGTTATTGAATGTGTCAAGTTTTTAAATCAAATTTTTTGAATTTTTTTTTATAGTTACTTTTTTTAAATTCTGGCTGAAATAAGTTTTAAATTGTCACTGTAAGATAAAACTTCTAAAACAAACCATTTTAATTAATAATTGAGTCGCTTAAATGCAAAACCCGACTTGTGCATTTAACCCTAATTTTTCGAGCAATACAAAAAGCTCTACTGTAGCGCTTTTACTTTTAAATGTAGGAAGATAAAATTTTGTCAGTTTGTACTAAAAAGCTTCTAAATTACAAAGGTGAACCTTTTCAAAATCTGTACAGAACCAATTGTTCACAATTACGAAATTTATATTGCCCTGTCAAATGCAGATGTCGGGTTTTGCATTTAGGCGACTGAATTACCTTTCCAATTCAACGTTTTGCTTGCCTGCACTTGCAAAAACTTCCAATGTCTCAACACCATTTGTAATAGAAGATATAAAAACTCCAGTTTTTGTCCCCTCCAACTCATTCGGATGCATTCCAGCATCCATTATGGCTTCAATCGCAGTTTCCATTACAATTCGTATATGCGGTAACAAACTTTTAGCTTGGCAATGATGGACTCCAAAAAATCCAGCATCGTACTTATCTATATCGTAAATTTTTGCGAACCTCTGTGGAATTTCTGGGTGATCTAATTTCCATCTTCTGTCGTCATCTGTCACCATGTCTTCTTTGTTAAAGAGATGGGCTTTAAACTCAGGAATGTTGTTAGATTCTGGAAGACGTCCAGACATTCCTGAGATTACCACTTCCTCTCCAGGTGAAGAGGAGGCTAACCAACGTCCATATTGGAAATTAGGGTCGTTTTTACGATCGTTTGAGGACATGTTTAACACAAAACTACTGTCTCTCCACGTCTGTGAAGTTATTTTATAACACAAAAATAAATAAATATACATTAAAGATTATAGAAGGAACAATACAAAAAAATTCAGTAGTCAAACATACATTAATAATATACAATGATGTTTGTTTATTTCCATTTCGGCTGTCTCCCACACAATTGTTAAAAATAAAAACAAAAAATGCATTGTATACATTTTATGCTTGACCGGCCCATAATGCATTTTAATTGACCGACGTACTTTTGTGGTTCGTTGGCACCAAAGGATTTCTGCACTGGATCTTTAGTCACTACGCAGAAATTTCAAACAATAATTTTATTGGCAGCTTTTTTATAATATCATCCCAAAATACAAAGTTGTATACAAATACAAAGTGTTTGGTAAGTAAAGCACGCAATGTTATTGATAGAAATCTCAAAGATTTTTTTCCTGCGACACTCTTGTAAGCAATGGAAAAACGTAAAAGTAACCAATCGATAGAAAACCAAAATTAATCAACCAATCAAGAGCATTTTTTAGAACCGTCATTATAGTTTTTATTTGTTACATTGACACAACGTCAGATGCAAAAATGTCAGTAGTTGACCATAGCTATTTGTCGTCTTTAGAACTAATTTTTGATATCTAGCAACGTAAAATGTACACTGGATTGCAATAAATTCGCGTACACTTAAAATATTAAGTAGCAGAATTTTGATGATTTTTTGGCTATGTGACTGGGTTTTCTTAGATTAGGTTATGTCAAACTGACAAATGCTGTCACAATCATTTTTGGCATTTTAATTAATTTTTGAATCTGACAGTGTCGAAATGAAGGCAAACTCAATCTTGCAAAAAATGGGTGTACGCAAATTTATTCAAATCCATTGTACATAAAATCACGAGCTTTTAGAATTGAACATTTTCATTATGTAATTTTTGGTCTCTGACACTGATAGCAACAAAAAAAATGTGTTTTTGTTTTTTGTTTGCTGTTGGCACCTGTCCTTTTGTTATTAGGCGTAAATTCTGGGACACCTGTATTAAAGTAGGATAATAACGGGACTCTTAACGATTTGGAAACGCAACACAAAATACATTTTCCACTTGTCATTAGATATCAAGATATTTCAAAAAGAATTAAGGATTAATGTATATTTCATACCAATTGATAGTGTGGTAAGGTCACTAGATCAAAGTGTCTGTTTTATAAAACAGACACTTTGATCTAGTGACCTTATAGTGTGGCCCCCATTTTAGTGTTAAAGAGTATATACACATTGAGCAGTGTATTGTACTATGCTAGGAAATTTTGGAAAAGTTGGTATTACTTGCAAAGTAATGAAGTAGAGGGGGATGACGCAGTCAAAGTTTTAATTGTTGACATTTTCTGGTTTTCAAAAAGTGGATTGTAAGCGGATGAAAATGCTTGCGCCAACGTTAAAAAAAGCAATTTAGGTCTTCATTTGCTCTGTACAAAGTGTAAGTTGACATTTAAGGTTTCACATGAGAGTCATTATTTTGTTTAAAATTTTAGAGCATAAACTATTGACGAGAGTTCAATGGTTACAAAGGAATATTGTCTGGCCACCATGAACTTTACTGTTCTGTAAGTTTCACCATTCAAGAAAGGTAGACCTAATGTTTGGTGTATTTCAGGCCACATTCAATTTCTTTGTATTTGATAGTTTGGTTATTCCAAAGTTTGTTTGGTGTACACATACGATATCGTTAAAAAAAGTGATCACTTTTGTAAAGGAAAACGCTTTTGGAACCGTCTAATTGCTACAAATTTTAAAAATGCACCATTAAAGGGACACAACTTTGTTAAACTTCTTTGCAATGGGAAGTTTTGTGCTGACAACGGTACCTCAGAGTGAATCTCATGACAATTGGTCATAATTTGAAAAAAGATGACATTTTATTTCCTACACTAAAACAACATGAAATCTTTGATATGTGAGGTATAGACGTATTCAAATTCAGCAATTCAAAATCCTCGATGGTTGAGGTAGTTAGAATTTACCTAAATACGAATTGAACACTTTATAGTTGACTATGTAAACATTAAAAGCTTTGCTAAATTCTCCATGTGTTTCACTTCTAACCAATTCTTCTAATAAGTTAACAACCTAAATATTTCAGTCATACGACAACGGGCCACGCAAACTTTATAATTTCATTGTCAACAACTAGAAAAAGAATCCACTTCTTTGAAAACCATTCAAAAGCCATTCCAATTTTGAAATCACTTCAAATTTCCGTAAATACGGGAGCCAATTGTCAATGTTTACAAATGATGACCTTTCTGTCAAAGTGCTGTCAGACAAGGTCGTCAACTTTTGGTGTATAAAAATGTTCCTATGAAGTACATTCCTCCACACAATTTTTTGGGATAGTCCCAAATTTCGGGCCAAGTTTGACATTTGGACCTCACTATCAATTGGTATGAAGTATAGGTGGGCATTCGCTTATAATAATTTATGAATTTTTAGTACTTGGACCTAATGCTTGTGACTTATCGAGCTCTAGTCATTCTATCTTTTGGTTAGTTTGTTTAAGAAGGTTTTTAAACACCTAAAAATCTGTCCTAAAAAGGGTGCTACCAGTTTATCGTCGTGTGGAAAAGCTGCCGGCTGCAACATCATTTATTGACCATTCATCAAACATGAGGATTTTATTTATATACCTACAATAACGCAAATATTTTGCTTCGTTTATTTGACAGAATTATTGCTAATGTCAAATAATTTAAAAGAAATAAGAGACCACTTCAATTTCCTAGGCAACAGGATCGTAATGTCAGCTTGACAAATGGACAACAGTATTCTCTATTTTGCCTATTCTAATAATCATAAGAAACCTTACACAATACCGCTGGCCATTGTCGGTTCAACGATCGTGATTGGCTACTGCATTTTCATCTTAACTCGATTATGTTTTGCCTTGAACATTGTTCGCTTTAAAATTTTGGTTTCGAATGGCTGTCTGCATGTGCCTGTTTTTTTTTGGGTCACGAGTTCGAATTAATTCAGAGCTAATAAAAGTTATAGTTTTCAATTTTTGATTAGATTCAGTTCAGAAGCTTTTACCCACTAACCGGAAAAGTGCGTTGGTAAATTAAAATGCATTATGGGCCGGTCAAGCTGTATCGTGCATACTATTGTGGACACTGAATCTTGGACAGAATTGTCATTTGATTGTCAAAGTTTCTAAACCGGGGTTACGGAAGACGTTTGTTCATAACCAGACTTTTATTTTTTGATGTAATTGTCATTTTGACATTTTAGCAATAATAAAACCACTCGACTCTAAAACTCTTCGCCCATGACCAAGTGTTGTAGCGCAAATCCAATTCTGGCTTCCTTGTGGCGGCACAATCAATTGTTATTGGTGGCATATCGCAGAAATACGTTTTCAAAATTTGTTTGACTTTTGTATTAACGTCAGTCATAATGACACTAAAGCTAGGATTACATCGATACTTTTTGAAATGACAGGAAAGTACTGTCCAAGATTCTGTCTCCACCATAGTATAATGCATTTTTTGTTTTTTTTTTGACGAATCTGTCTTGTCTGGAAGACGAGGGAAATGAAAATATTAAAATATCATTGTATATTATTAGTGTATGTTTGAATACTGATTTTTGACCATTGTTTCTTTTATAATCTTTAATGTATATTAATTTTTTTCGTGTTATAAAATAATACCACAAAGACAAAAAAATATTAGTTTTGACTAATTTTCAATATGAACGTTGGTTATCCTTCTCTTCACCTGGTGAGGAAGTGGTAATCTCAGGAATGTCGACGTCTTCCAGAATCTAACAGCATTTCTAAATTTCAAGACCATCTCTTCAACAAAGAAGACATGTGACAGATAACGATATAAGATAGAAATTAGATCACCCAGAAATTCCACAGAGGTTGGGATAGATATTGTACATATGCATATGCCCAGGAAGAAATTGTCTGTAAAAATTACCAACTTCCGCAAAAGTTTGTCGGGAAATTACAATCCATTGTGCATACAATGAATTTTTTCTGTTTTTTTTGTCGAATCCCTTTTAAAGGATTGTGTGGAAGACGGCCGAAATAGAACATCATTGCATATTATTAGTGTATGTTTGAATATTACTTTTTTGTGCATTGTTCCTTCTATAATCTTTAATGTACCTTTATTAATTTTTTTGTGTTATAAAATAACTCCACAGAGATAAAAAGGTGTAGTTTTGTGATAAACATGTCCTCAAACGATCGTAAAACCGACCCTAATTTCCAATATGGACGTTGGTTATCTTCCACTTCACCTGGAGAGGAAGTAGTTATCTCAGGAATGTCTGGACGTTTTCCAGAATCTAAGAACGTTTCTGAGTTTCAAGACCATCTCTTCAACAAAGATGACATGGTGACAGATGACGACAGAAGATGGAAATTAGATCACCCAGAAATTCCACAGAGGTTCGGAAAAATTTACGATGTAGATAAGTACGATGCTGGATTTTTCGGAGTGCATTATTGTCTAGCTAATAGTTTGTACCCGAATATACGAATTATAATGGAAACTGCGATTGAAGCGATAATGGATGCTGGGATGCATCCGAAAGAGTTGGAGGGGACAAAAACTGGAGTTTTTATAACCGCTGCTACAATTGGTATAGAGACAATGGAAGTTTTTGCAAGTGTGGGCAAGCACAACGATGGAGTTTCAGGGTAATTAAACTTGTTTATTTTATCTTTTTATCCCACACTATCTTACTGTAGCAGTTAGAATCTTAAGAACCAAAAAAAATGTTGCAAACACCCTAACTCGCCTATGAACTCACTAATTGCAATGAAATAACTTACGCAGAAACTAAATTTCTTCAATATTAAGTAGTTTTTAGTATCATGGGCATTTTCACTATACACTTGTCCGAAAACTTGCGCACTACCTCGAAGGAACTTTTAGAATTCGAAAAAAAGGCAAAACAAAATAAGGAGAATAGACAACATTATTGAATTGTGCACCCATTAATTTAAATTTCTAGTTTTCAAAGCCATGGTAACGTTGTTGCATTGTTGCTTTTAGTCGGCTCAGTTAAGTAAAAAAAATGTAACTAAGGTTTCATGTAAACGATGCCACACTAATTAACATTAATTCGAAATTTCACTTTTCAGAGATTTTTTATAAGATTCTTTTAACTTTTTTACCCCACGTCTTTTCACGCATGCCTTTTATATCATAAACGCTTTGGAATGTAAAATTATTGCCCAAAAATCTCAAATTTTAGAATTACATTTTTATTTTTCAATCCATTATACAGGAGATTTTGAAATAGTAGTGGAAAAAAAATCACGGTTTCACGGCAATGCGTAGAAGACGTTTTCGGTATTTTTTATTAATCTTAAGGTAAAGGTAAAAATTCCAAAATCCGGACCTTACTTGGCGCCACTGATATGCTGAAATAACCTTTATCGAAACATGAACATTAAGATGTATCTAATACATTTGTATGCTTACGTGTAAAGTACATCATAATAGTGATGATACAAATAATTCATAATAACATAGTTACTGTTTCATAATAGCATAGTTACCATCTCATAATAGCACAGTTGCCATTAATCCATAATATTCAACGTTTTTATGCAAACGAAAGCAACTCCAAAAACCAAAATTAAAAACATTCTGAAGATCTACATTTATTTATAATAATTCTAACATAAAATATCTCGGAAAATGCTTTTCTCGCTGTTTCATCGCGTTCAAAACTTCCGTCAAAAATTGGAAATTTGCAGAACTGTTGAGTGGTAACATTGCCAACTTCATCCATGTTTCGATAAAGCTTTGTATTTACTACGGATATTAAGTAATTCATAAAAAACTCGGACGTTAACAAGTAACGTCCTCGTTCATTATGAATTACTTAATATCCTTCTCAAATAAATAGCTATAATAACAACGCAGAGCATTTTGTTCGTTACTAATGTATCAATGCATAGTAATCTTAGTAATCATTGGCGTAGCAAAAAAATTGGAATTAATTTCTTTATTTTTTTTTTTAACTGAGAGAGCAATTTAAAGAACGAAACCTGCCAACTTCCTTTATTTACAATACGCTGTAATGGTTTGTTTCCGCCTCTATTTCAAAATTACCCTGTACATACATACGTATACTGACAAATCTTGCCACCAATTAAATTTTGTGCCATTTCAATAAAAGTAGTAATAGAAAAAATTAAAAAACCTCCATAATGAAGCATAGGTTAAATATGCGTGACATTAAAATGTTGTCATTTAAAAATTAAATTAAATTAATGTAAAATTTAAAAGTCAGGATAATAAACACTGTCTCTTCTGTTTTTGTTTCCTTAACACGGTTATTTTATCGACTGACAGTTGGTGTGATTATATCGAATGACAGAAACTAAATTAGTTGATAATATCAAAGGTTGCTTATATCAAATGTTTCTTATATCAAAGGTGACTATATCGAATGTTCAATGTATATTGTCTTATAATCATTTCTAAAAATTTTTTTCTAGTCTAGGAATGCAAGAAATGAAAATTTTTAACACCCGGTACTTATAAAGTAGAAAGAAGTTTTTAGAATTGGGCAATTTTTTTTTGAGTAGCTCAATATAATCTAATATAATACTATAATTAATTTATGTACGGGGGACACATATCCTGGCCAGTTAGTTATTATTGTGATTTCAAAAAATTTCAATGAAAAGTTGTGGCACAGACCACATTAACTATTAAGTGTTAAGTTTATTTTCTTTAAATGCTAAGATAAGTAAAAGTATCTAGTCTAAGTTATAATAAATCAATAACAATTTTGCCCACGATTTCGTTTCCAAACCTTTCTATTGGTTATTGTGGTTTGATTTTAGCAAGCTACTATGTTTACTAGCTAACAGGCTGAGTTATTATTTAAAAGTTAGAGGTCCATCGGTCATGATAGATACTGCTTGTAGTAGTTCTATGAATGCGTTAGATACTGCTTTCCAAGCTATAAGAAGTGGTCAATGCGACAACGCAATAGTTGGCGGTGCCAGTCTCCACGTGCATCCTAGTCCTACACGCCAGTTCTTCAGGTTTTTCTTGTACAAGTCAAAGAGCTATGTTAATGGTCCGTTTTAGATTAGGAGTTCTGAGCAGTGATGGTAATTGCAGAGTTTTTGATGAAGATGCTGCTGGTTACGCCAGAGGTGAAGCCATTACTTGTGTTTTTCTTCAGCGGGCTGTAAACGCTAGACGCATTTATGCAAGAGTCATCAACATTAAAGTCAACGGCGACGGTTTTAAAGAAGAAGGAATTACGTTTCCGTCATCCCAAGCACAAAAAGTTCTCATGTCTGAAATTTACGATGAAAGTGAAGTTGCTTCTTCTGAACTGAGTTTCTTGGAGACTCATGGAACGGGAACCCAAGTAGGTGATCCTAGAGAAGTGAAAGCGATTGATGGAGCTTTGGCTCAAAATAGAAAAAAACCTCTTCTTGTGGGATCTGTTAAATCAAATATTGGTCACACGGAACTTGCATCTGGTCTTTGTTCCATGATTAAAGTCTTGATTGCAATGGACAGCGGATTTATACCGCCCAACATTAACTTTAAAAAAGTGAAGAAAGGGCTGAAAGGATTTGAAGAAAAGAGAATGAAAGTGGTGACTGAGCTAACTGAACTCAAAGATGACAATGCGGTTATTGGGGTTAACAACTTTGGATTTGGTGGCAACAATGTCCATGCCATCTTAAAAAGACACCAAAAGGCAAAAATTAGAACCAAAGATGATTGTCCTAGGTTGGTTTGTGTGAGTGGCCGCACTGAAGAAGCGGTCCGGAAGCTGTTAAATGTCAATAAAATGGATGCTGAATATGTTGGGCTTCTCCACCAGATCTTTAAGATCAATTTTCAAGGTCATTTTTACAGAGGTTACACTATAATTGCTCAGGATAGCGTCGCGACGACATCAATAAAGTTCTCAAAATCACAATCACCTTTTTACCTCTACTTTGGCCAATTTCACCTTAATTCTGATGTGCTTGAAACGTACTTAAGAAATTTTCCAATCTTCAAAAATATTCTTGAAAGGTAAGCTACCAAGCTTTGTTATAAATTATTTTAACATTCTTTTGAAGAATCAATGAATTTCTACAGGACAATGTGAAAACTATTAGCGGCTTTATGAAATACGACATCTTGAACTCTCTTTGTCTTCAAATTGCAATTATAGATATTTTCAAGCAACTAGAATTAAGCCCGACAGCTGTTTATGTCGACTCTTGCTGTAAACTTGTTGCTGCATACCACTATGGCATCATCACGTTCAAAGAAGCTGTTTCTTTAGCAGTCAAGACTACAGAGTTAGATGACTTCAACTTCCAACTAGTAGACGCTTCGATCGCTGATACTTTGACTCAAGTCCCGAAAGACTCCATAATTCTGAATTTTTCAAATTTCTCTCTAAGCGACAAAGACACGATGATAGTACGCGGTGGCTCAGTGGTTTTCCTCGAGGCCTTGGGAAGGTAAGTTTAACACGATTTTACCACTGAAACTAATTTAATTTTGCAGATTGTTTCAAAACGGTTATACGCCTCAACTCCACAAGCTGTATCCTGAAGTTGAGTTTCCAGTGAGTCGTGACACTCATATGATCGCACCTCTGGTTCAGTGGCACCATGATAAGCACTGGTACACTTATAAATTTAACGAAAGCGATAGGTCAATTCATGAGCTAAAGGAGTTTAGATTGTCCTATTCGTTTGAAGAAAACAAATTTTTGGCAGGTCACATTATCGACGGTGAGTTGTCACCAAAAGAGTCACCTAGTTAAAAGATGTCTTAGGTCGTAATCTCGTTCCGGCAACTGAATATTTGCGTTTGGTGTGGGAGACCTTGGAGAAATATCGTTTAGTTGACGATGTTCAGCTAGTTTTCAGTGATTGCAAATTTTTAAAACCTGTCACAATACCAAAGAGTGGTTTCATTACGTTGTTGGTGACAATTCAAAGAGGAACTGGTTACTTTGAAGTACTTGAAAATGATTCTTTGGTTACAAGCGGATTTGTAAATATAGGAACTGACTTAAATCAAATGAAACCGATTGATTTTAACGAAGACGATTCCACGAAAATGTTGCAGCATGATGAAATCTACAGAGAATTGTACTTGCGTGGGTACAACTATAGGTAAAACTGCTATAAAAGAAAATGCTGCTAATGTGTCGCTTAGTGGCTTGTTTAAGAGTATCCAAAAATGCAGTGTTGATGGTTCTGTTGGTCTGATTAAGTGGGCAAACAACTGGAGCGCCTTCATTGACAACATGTTGCAAATGATTATTCTTCAAACTGATTCAAGGCTGCTTTTCGTTCCTGTTTCTATAAAGAAATTGAGTATTGATTCTGTAAAACACTTGGAGGTGGTTGACCAACTGGGAGAAGAACCTCTCATTCCAGTCTACGCGTACAAAGATGCCAACATTATTAAGTAACAAGTACCTTCCATGTTTAGCCTGATTTTTTAACATTTTTTTCTAGATCCGGTGGAATCGAGATAAGCGGTCTTCACGCCACATCAATTTCAAAGAAAAAGCCGCGATTAGAGCCTGTCTTGGAAAAATATGTTTTTGTTCCTAACGTCACATCTCTCAGTCTTTCAGATGCAATAAGAGTTAACACTCAGATTATTCTTGAGAATTCTTCAGGCAGTCATTTCAAAGCTGTGGAAATCATCGACGACACTCAACTTGAAAGCGATTTTCTATTACTTTTAGTATGTAATGTACTGGATGATATGCCTTTGGTCGTTCCAGATCTTACAATTTCTTCCAAGACAGAAATTGAAGATTTAACCGGTGTGAAGGTTGAAAGCGTCACTCTTACACCAGAAAGTAACTTGCTTTTGCTTGTTGGTACCAAAATCTTACAGCGTCCGAACTTGAAACAAATGATGGTTGGTTTGGCCACCAATGGGTTTGTTCTGACGCGCGAGTCGATTGATTTTGATTTAGACTCTACTACGGATGTCGACGTTTTAACAGTTTACACAACTCCCAAAGAAAAATTGGTGTTATTTCGACCAAGTCAACCAGTCTTAAAGACAAAGTTCGTACAAGTGTCTTCAACTAATTTTGAGTGGATACCAGAATTAAAAAGTGCTCTAAAAGATGAAGAAAATGTTGTCATCTACTCCACGAATGTTGAGACTGAAGGAGTCTTAGGTTTGGCGAATTGTATTAGAAGAGAACCAAGTGGCAGTAAAGTGAAGTGTTTCTTTATGATGGACGAAACTTTGGGAATTCATCCTCAAAAACACGAAAATCAACTAAGAAAAAATTTGTCAATCAATGTCTACAAGAGTGGAACCTGGGGAACATACCGTCATTTGTTGCTTGAAGAAGAGCCAAATGTTCTCTGTGAGCATTGTTTTGCTAATGTTACCAAAAGAGGCGACATTTCAAGCTTGACATGGTTGGAAGGAAATCTAACTGATAGTACGCCTATGCCTGAGGGAAGACGCTTAATTTCAGTTGGTATCGCTGATGAAAAACATAAAATTACAGAGGTATTTTCCAGACTTACTTCTGTGCAATTAACTTTAAAGACATAATGGTGGCATCGGGACGAATTCCTGTGGAAGTTTTTGCTCTTAGTCGTTTGGACCAAGAGTATCCCATTGGTTTCGAATTTTCGGGAACAGACCAAAAGTAATATTTTTCATTTTCGAATGTACCTTTTGTTCAACAAATTATTTCTTTCTAGAGGACGACGTGTAATTGGAATTGTTAACAATAAAGCATTGTCTTCGTACATCGTTGGTCATGATGACTTTTTATGGGAAATTCCAAATATGTGGAGTCTTGAAGAAGCGGCAACTGTTCCTGTTGTGTATTCAACAGTTTTATCTGCCTTTTCAAGGGTAACTAAGAAGAAATCACTTACTTGATGTTTGGATGACAATTTTGCAGAGCAAATTGCAGCCCGGATCTTCAATATTAATTCATTCCGCCACGGGGGGCATCGGTCTAGCTGCTTTGAATGTTTGTTTTTATTACAACTGCAACGTTTATGTCACTGTTGGCACTAAAGAAAAACGCGAATATCTTAAGAAACATTATCCTCAAATTTTGGAGAGTCATATTGGAAATTCACGTGATACATCATTTGAAGAGATGATCAAGAAAGATACTGCTGGCCGTGGTGTTGACTTTGTATTGAATTCTCTTGCAGACGATAAATTGACGGCTTCGGTGAGGTGTTTAGCGAGAGGTGGTAGCTTTTTGGAAATCGGTAAATTTGATTTGGCCAACAACACCCCACTTGATCTCTTGCTTATGGAAAAAGGAGCGAGTTATCACGGGATCATGTTGGATAAATTGATGTTTAGTTCTTCAGAAGAAAAACTTGTTTTACACAAGCTTGTGTCTGAAGGGATTAAAGCTGGTTTTGTAAAACCGCTTCCTCGAGTGGTGTTCAAGAAAGAAGAAATTGAATCTTCGTTTAGACATATGATGACTGGCAAACATATAGGGAAAGTATTGGTGAAGATGAGGGAAGAAAGAATTGATGTCCCAAAACAAATCCAGTTTGATGCCAGACCCAGGTGGGTAGTGATTTGATAAATATAACGATGCAGTTGCTTAAATCACTTCTTTAAAGATTTAACTGTGACGTGCGATTTTGCTATGTGATAATTGGTGGTCTTGGAGGAGTTGGTTTAGAGCTAGCAGACTGGTTAGTACTAAGAGGAGCTAAAAAGTTGATTCTAGTATCAAGAACAGGAGTCCAAAGTGGGCACCAAAAACAGAGAATCAGGTAAACTAAAGGAATGTTGAAACATTCGACTAACTCAACTGTATAGATTGTGGACATCATATGGTGTCGATGTCAAAATATCAACAAAAGACGTAACAACAGAACATGGATGCTTAGAATTATTGAAAGAAGCCTCAAAGTTAGGACCTGTTGATGGTATCTTCAATTTGGCGGTCGTTCTTAAAGACGCTCTCTTCGAAGACCAAACTACAGAATCCTTCTTGGAGTCGTTGGGACCAAAAGCTCGAGCAACTATGTATTTAGACAAATTATCAAGAGAAGTGTGCTCTCAACTAAGGTCTCTACTAACCTCTCCCCAATTTTTGTTACTTTTTCTCTCTTCAGATATTTTGTTGTTTTCTCGTCAGTGTCTTGCGGTCGTGGCAATGTAGGCCAAAGCAACTACGGAATGTCAAATTCAATAATGGAAAGAATCTGCGAAAAGCGTAAAAGTGAAGGTTTTCCAGCAATGGCGATTCAGTGGGGTGCAATAGGAGATGTAACTATCATCATTCCTCTCACAGTTCTTTTTAATCAAGTCTTTTTCAGGTCGGCTTGGTTGCCAAAATGCAAAAAGAAAATAGAGAATTAGTCATTGGTGGTACAGTTCAACAAAAAATTTCGAGTTGTCTTGAAGTTTTAGGCAGATTCTTAACCCGAAACGATCCAGTAGTCTCCAGTATGGTTGTCGCAGAAAAAAATAACAGAAGTCGTGGTATCGTTAGCGCAATAGACTCTGTTGCCAGCATTTTGGGCATCAAAGATCTAAAAACTGTTAGTTCACATTTGACTCTTCCAGAACTAGGAATGGACTCGATGAGTGGAACCGAGATTATCCAAGTGTTGGAAAAAGAATTCGACATATACGTCACACCGAAAGAAATGCGGGGTTTAACATTCGCAAAGTAATAATCACAGTAAAAACGACACTCTTTAATCCGACATTTTGTAGATTAGCTGAAATGGAAGCTGATAAATCCACTAAAAATGATGAAAGTACTACCATAAACCTAAACACCAACATTTTTATACAGAATATTCCTAAATTTTTTAACTACAACGAAGCAATAGTTGAACTTAACAATTATAAGAGTGACACTGTTGCAATTTTAGCGCCAGGCCTTCAAGGCATGTTTTCCAATCTCGAGCGGTTGTACAAGATAAAAGCACGTCTTTTGGGTGTACATTACAACTATTATAACGGAGAGACAATCCAAGAGCTTGCTCGCAAAATATTCTCAGTGAGTAGTTTAAAGTTTTCAACACCAGATTTGCATTTACAACTTTAGGACATTGAAGAAAAGTTCAAGAAAAACGTTGAATTCGTTATCATCGGTTACTCTTTTGGCGCAGATGTTGCTATAGAACTCACTGTCCTTCTAGAACAAAGCGGTTACAGTGGAAAAATCATCTTAATTGATGGTTCTCCAACATACCTCCAAACTTTAGCAAAGTTATTTTATTCTTCAACGGAGGAATTCGATAACGCAATCATACAACAGATTCTCTCTTTAGCGTTATCTACCACCGCACTTTCACGAAACAAAGTATCTATATTCATTTTGTTAAACTGAAAAAATTGTAACGTTGTTTCAGGACAAATTCTTGAAGTGTTCCAGTTTTTCGGACAAAATTGACCTCGCAGCCTCATTAGTACCCATCGAAATGCTGAAAGAAGCACATTTTAATAAAGAAGCTGCACTTGCTCAATATCAACGCTTTAAAGCTTTGATTAGGTATAATTTCGCTCAAAAACAAATTAATTCGGATCTTTATTTAATCAAAGCTAAAGCTTCTATGGTTGATGTTTGTGACGATTATGGGTTATCCAAAGTTTCTAAAAAGGTTCCTGTGATTACGACAATAGAAGGAAATCATCTGACAATGTTAAATAATCCAGAAATTGATCAAATTATCAATAAAATTATATTTAATGGTTAGATGTAACTTAAAGGCGACAAAATAAGACCATAAAGAACGGGTGAAATGGGTTTAAAAAAGGGTTTTTACGATTGTCAATTACACTTTGTTTAATGTCTTAACACTTTTGGTACTGAGGATTTGCTGGTTATAATATGAGTAATTTTGAAAATACATGATTGCCTTATTTTGTATTGCTATGTTAATCCTACTATTCACATTAAACTTATTGATAGCTCCTAAACTATTTAATTTATTTTATTGTTTATATTGACACCAAACGTATCGATATAAAGCGTAGTTCTAATTCCCTTTTTTCCAGAGACTCGGGTATTTTTCTTTTATAAATAGAAATCATTTTAAACTTTTCAACAAAGTATATAAATTGCAGCTCATTGCTATCAGTCCACTCTTCTCACTACTTCTCAATTATTTTGAATACCACATTTTAAGGTCATAAAAATTCAATAAAAACTTTACATACCACACCGTTGCCACTAAATTCTGAAAAAGTGAATGATATTTTATTTATAAATATTTTTCAATAATTTTCAATATTTTATTTATAAAAAATAGCCTTTAATGTAAATTTTCTAGTCAAAATTAATAGTATTAGAATTTAATAAGTTTTTACTTTAAACGAAACGAAAAAGTTCTAAAGCTTTAGGTTGCACTATTCCATCAGATATGCAGTTTTGAAAGGATCAATCTGATCATTTTAACAAATATTTTTTAAACAAAAATGACCAATCTAATTATTTTTTTAAATTTTTTGGAGTTTGTTCTCAATGTAGTATGAATAAATGTGAATAAAAAAATAGAAAAAAAAAGATTTTTTTAACGTTAAATGGATGCACAGCACTATTCGACGACAGTTATTAAATCCATAATTATTATTTCCATATCATGTTTTTCGGGATTGGCTTTTCTCGCACTAAACCATAGAATTAATAATAAATTATTATCCTACGTTTGAGCGAGGCAACCAACAATACAACACGTCGGCAATAACTTTATTTTGCTGTATGCAACAGACTTGGTGGTGGGGATTTAGAACTGAGTTAAGGACGCTAGGTTCACACAATTCACACCAACTCAGATGTGTTGAAATCAACTGCAACAGAATAAAGCAAGGAATAAAGTATATTAGTTCCAACAAAAGTAACTTGAATGTAACAAAATAACTGATTCGGTGTATTAAAAGGCTATAAAGTAATTACAATTTTGTGAGTTCCAAATTCCCGCTGAAACAAGAAAACCAATAACAAATCACCTCGTCTGCTTCTTATGATACTTGTCTTCTCATTGGTCGCATCTTTACGTCAAATGAAATCAGCTGGTGGATTGTCAAATCTGTCAAAAATCGTTCTCGTTCAATTCGCCAACATGGCGTTAAATTTTAAGTAAGTAAAATTTATTCCACTCTAATTCATTATTTATATCTCATGTATCAACATTGTGTATTAAAAACAGTTCTATAATTATATCTACATTGTTATACATAAAACACGTAAATTTTCTTCATGTTTTGTCCCTGTTAAATAATGCCGGCACTTCTAACCGTTCATTTCCATTCTAGGTGCGCCTGTTTTATCTTTTTAGCACTTTCTCTTACCTCTGCCGTGGACAAAAGTAACTTTAAATCATGCGAACAAAGTAGTTTTTGTAGGTGAGTTTTTCAGGAGCTTACATATTCTCGCACTTACTAAAACAATTCGCAGGCGTTTACGAAACACGAAACCTGAAGAATCATCATACGTTTTAAATCTCGACACTCTTCACGTCTCCGACAACTCAATTGAAGCTGAATTGAAGAATGTGGAAGAAGAGGCAACGTTCAAATTCGTTCTCACAGCGCTTCATGGTAACATTTTCCGTGTGTTCATAGATGAAGAAAAACCGTTACACCCTCGCTATCAAGTAGAAGGGGCACTCAACGGCGAGCCCCAAGTTGCAAAGTAATTTAACATAAACCAATGAATTACATGAATGTGTTGGTCTTACTTTTAGGCTAGAAGTGCTTGAGCGTGACAAAGAAAAAGTCACCGTGCGCTCAGGCGACAACAAAGCTGTCGTTATCGCCAATCCCATCAAAGTTGAATTTTACAAAAATGAAGTTCTTGTTGCCATCGTCAACGGAAGGGGACTGTTTAAAATGGAGCACCTCCGCGTTAAAACCCCCGAAGGGTGAGCTTAAATCCCTTAAAAATCCAGCCTAACATTGTATTTCTAGTGAGGGTGGAGAAACTGATGTAGTCAAGGAAGACCCAGGTGCTTGGGAGGAGAACTTCAAATCCCATCATGACAGTAAACCTCGTGGTCCTGAAGCTGTAGGCATTGACGTTACATTCCCGGGAGCGTTGAGAATCTATGGATTGCCAGAGCATGCTGACAAGTTGCCTTTGAGAACTACAGGTCCTGGGGGAGTGGAACCTTACCGTTTGTACAACTTGGATGTTTTTGAGTATGAAGTGGATTCGACGATGGCGCTCTATGGGGCTGTGCCTGTTGTCTACGCGCACTCGTAAGATTTTATTCTAGATGTGTGAAGTTTTTTATGCTTATCTTTTGCAGCGACAAAAACACCGTTGGCGCTTTCTGGCACAACGCCGCCGAAACCTGGGTGGACATCGGTAACAGCAAAGACACCAACGTCGTATCATCAATCGTCAATTTAGTCTCAGGGCATAAACCCGAAAACACAGTCGATGCGCATTTCATGAGCGAAAGTGGAGTTTTTGATCTCTTCATTTTAATGGGGCCAACTCCTAAAGACGCCGTTCGACAATATGCGGCTTTGACAGGTGTTGCTCCGTTACCACAAGTAAAAGCTTCCAGTTTTGTGTTTTCAGACTAAAATTAGTTCTTTTAGTATTTCGCTTTGGCGTATCACCAATGCCGATGGAATTATAACGACGAAGATGACGTTATTAACGTGGTGGAGAACTTTGATAGCAACGATTTACCGGTGGACGTTATGTGGTTGGACATCGAGTATACAGACGGAAAGAAATACTTCACTTGGGATCCTATTAAGTTTGCGCATCCTAATGCGATGATTTCGAATCTTACTTCCGTTGGAAGGAAGCTGGTGGTGATTATTGATCCTCATATTAAGCGTGAAGGAGGGTACTTCCTGCATGAAGATTGCTTGGCTAACGATTACTACGTCAAGAACAAGGATGGCAATGTCTATGAAGGTAAAAACTCATGTTTTTAAAGGAAAATTCTGACAGGAAGTTTCTCAGGTTGGTGTTGGCCCGGCTCCAGCAGCTACCCAGATCTCTTAGACCCCAAAGTTCAAGCCTATTACAGGGACCTTTACAGTTTAGAAAAGTTCAGAGGAACAACTCCTGATGTTCACATCTGGAACGATATGAATGAGCCTTCTGTCTTTAACGGCCCGGAAGTCACAATGCCCAAAGACTGTAAACACTACGGGGGCTGGGAGCACAGACATGTCCATAACATCTACGGGATTCTCTATGTATGTTGTTTTGAAATCCTTCACTTTAATGAGTTAATTTTTTAGACTAAAATCACATACGATGGCCTTCTCCAACGATCTCCAGACAAAAGACCTTTTATTTTAACACGCTCTCACTTCTCCGGGTCTCAGAGGTACGCAGCTATCTGGACCGGCGACAACGACGCCGAGTGGAGTCATCTTCAAGCTAGTCTTCCGATGTGTCTCTCAGAAGCTATAGCTGGAATCAGTTTCTGCGGTGCCGACATTGGCGGTTTCTTCCATAATCCAGACACCGAGCTCTTGCAGAGATGGTACCAGGTGGGTATGCTACTACAGGGGTTGCTCTTGCAGTTTTGCCATTTTAGACCGGAGTGTGGTTACCGTTCTATCGCTCTCATGCTCATATCGATACTCGTCGCCGAGAGCCGTACCTCTTCAATGAAGATGTCAGGAATCGCATCAAGAATGCTTTAAGGTTGCGCTATGCACTTTTACCGTTATGGTATACACTGTTTCGGGAACACGAGACCACGGGCGAACCAGTGATCAGACCTTTGTTCTATCAGTATCCAAATGATGTCAACGTGGTGGATATTGATAATGAGGTTCTTGTCGGTACGTTGTCGTCAGAGAGAAGTTTTCTTTGTAAAATATTAACTTACAGGTGATAGAATTTTGGCACGTCCTGTGACCGAGAGTGGTGTTTCTTCCGTGAACGTGTATCTGCCAGGGGGTTCTAGTGAACTCTGGTACGACATTGAGGATTTCAAGCAGTACCAAGGAACTGGTGTTGTTAACATGCCTGTGACTCTAGATAAAGTCGGTTGAATTTACCTTTTACAATCTACTTAATGTCTTTTTGCAGATTCCGGCGTTCTATAGGGGTGGTACTATCACTCCTAGAAAGGACAGACCAAGGAGATCGTCCGCGCTTACTCACAACGATCCTTACACTCTTTACGTGGCATTGGACAGCAATGTAAGTCGTGTTAATTTTCTTATTGAAACCACATGGTTGTTTTTTAGAAATCTGCCTCTGGAACTTTGTACATTGACGACGGCGAAAGTTACGGGTACCGCAATAAGAAGTACTTGTATTTGAACTTTGAATTCAAAGACAACACTCTTACTAGCAGTTTAATAGACAAAACAGACTTTCCCACAAATGCTTGGATCGAAAAAGTTGTGATTTTGGGTCCACCGGCACAAATGAACAAAGGCCGTCTCACCAGCAAAAGTACTAATCCACCTTATTGAAGAATGACATAACTTTTTGTTTCGTTTCAGATCTTGGTACTGTTAGTTTGGAGGTTTCGTATGACGGAGAAAATCGCTCTCTTACCGTTCGTAAGCCTGGTGTTAACATCAGAGAGCCTTTTACTTTAAAGTTGCTTTAAATTTCATGTAATGTGTTACTTAGGAAATGTATAAGCTGTTGATACGTAGCAATTTTGTTTGTGATACTTCGCTGTTAAGCGCTGACGTTTCAGTCAATATAAAAAACTTCCTAAACTTCGACTTTGTTTTTCTTCTCCGTCAATTTCCATAAAAAGGATCTCAAAATCTCCAAAAAATGTATGTTTGATTGTCCTTTCTTGAGTGACGGACAGGACTGCCCACATATACAATGTCAACTAGAGTTGTCTTATTATTTTTTTCTATTTCGCGTTCATAATGAAGATATTTCGATACGCGTTTGAGTGTATTTCGGTATCGTAATGAACCAATCTCGTGCCAATATTTCCAGGAACTTATATTTTTCTTAGGTTTGCAGTAGACAAACCGTCACCCTACCGTCAACGTTGACAATTTAGATTTTGGTTTTAAAAAACCATGATAAATCGATCAATACACTATTATTTCTTGTTGCACTTGGCTTAATAATTTATCAGAGAAAAACTCTTTGGATGCAAGAGAACCATCATGATCATGATCAACATCTTCGCTCTCTTGGCTCTCTTGCGCTCCGGTAACCTCAAAACGTCACACCTGTCAAACTGACTGAAATTAGATTTGGCTACTTCGATTTTTTTCCCTGAACATTTTGCAATTGCCAACTACCTTAAAATTCCCTAGATTTCGAAATCAAGTTTTTTCGTTTAAAATAAAATGCATTATGAACAAGTATCATACGCTATTTTTTCTATTTCGCCGCACTTACTACTTTATACGTGTACGTGCGTGCGTGCGTGCGGCAAAATGTTCATTATGAAACGCGTTTCATAATATACCTACTATTTATAGAGGAGAAACTTTTTGTTTAATTTCAATATTTTTATTTAACTTATTTTACGCTTACAACAGTGAATAACTTTGAGTAACACATACTGCTAATTGTTTAGCAAATTTTTAGTTTTTTTATACAATAACGAAATAAATAAGACTAATTAACAATATAATAAAACTAAATATTTATAGTACATTTATAAAATCACGAAATACGTTGGGAGATACCAAGACGTCAATCTATGGAGGAAGCGCTCAAAGCTCTTCACACTTCACCTTGCATGCAGTGCATTGTAGATTCTTGTGAAAGGTCATCTAAAGCTGATTCTAAAAGAGAAACAGTTATAGAAATGAATAAAAATTGTTTCTTACTGTCTAACCAGGTTGTCCAAACAGCGCCGATTTCGAATTACTTTGCTGCTGGAATGAGTACGTCAGATGCAGGTTTATGTGTCGTCCGAATCCGTTGTCCTCTCTGCTATTGTGCACTGCAAAAATTTCCCTGTAAAAACTCACATCGAGACATTTCTCTTCACTTACTTTGCGTTTTGATCTTCCCAGTGTGCATATGCTTCTTCTGCCGCGCTCTCGAATTCTGAAACCACACTTGAGTCACTCTTTTACTCAACCCCGTAATTTGTGCTATTCGCTCCAAATCCTGTCCATCTGGATTGGAGTCCAACTGAAAATTAGCCTGTAACACTTGTAACTGTTCTTCCGTAAAAGTCGTTCGAACCCTTTTCGCTTTGTTCTTGTGATAACCTTCCACGTCACAACCATCTGTAAAGTCTGAGTTTCATATATCGCATGTGAAAAATAAAGTGGATTTGTTTACCGTCTGAAGAAGTTGTCCCGCCGTCTAAAGTTTCCAGGTAATGAGCTTTGCAGAGGACGCGCTCTTCGTGGAGGGCGAATTCTTCACCGGTAGATAACTGCCGGTGGCAAGCCGCACATGCAAAACAGGCCAGATGATATACGTGGTCGCGTGCTTTGCGGACCCAGTCGCTTGAAGAGATTCCTCGGGAGCAAACGGAGCATTTGGCGCCGAAGCTTCTGGAAAAAAGACAGGTGTGTTGGTGACTTTTTTTTAAATATTATTGGTTATCTGTTATAAATTTTATGGTTGCTCGACTTTGTAGTTTTCTATTGACATTAAAACATTGAAAGGACTATAAAAATCTTGTCGATAATTTCTAGTGAGAAATGGGCGAACAAAGGAATAAACATAGAGAAAACGACTTCTATAAGTTAATATAAAATTTTCGAAAATGTCCTGAGATTGCTAGAAAAACCGAGAAAATGCTAGAAAGTCAAAAAGATTTCTAAAGGATTTTAAAATACCGTAGACTATAGAGGGAAGAGTCTTAAAAGACAATAAATCCGGAAATTTTAATATATCCTACAATTACTTTTACTTTTAATTTTTTTACAAAATTTTCTATTGCTTTTCTTTGAGTTTTTTAAACACTCGGTTTTGTTTAAATCTTCTTCAATATGTTTTTTTTTGGTTTTACTAGATTTTTTTTCAGATTCTCCGTCGATTCTATGTAAATTCACTTTAGATCCTCAAAATTCTCAAAATTCTTTTTGGATTCTTTCTAGCTTCTCGTTGCCTTATTCTCCAAATTTTCTTTGCTCTTTTTAAAGTCATAATGATTCTTACATTTTATATTCATAAATTTTTCTTCGCGTTTCTTTGATTTGTATGTATCTTTTTAATTGATTTATATACTTTTCTAATAAATTCATAAATTTTTCAAATTCTTAAAGTTTCTATTTTTATAGATCTTTGATTTTTTTTAAATCTACATTTGCCTTTAATTCTTTATTTTTTGTAAATTTTGCACGTATTTTCGATCAAAAAGTAGGAGTTTAGTGCACCGTGCAATAAAACTTTCATTGCACGTTTTTCGCTTAGATACGATAAATCAGCAATCAAATTATATTTTACTTTGACATTTGATGGCAGATAATTTTTAATTATCTGTTTATACAGGGTGATGAAAAAAAGGCGCCCATGTTACCTATTATGTTGCGGCTAACTGTTTCCTGAGTCCAAAAGTGAAAACCAAAATGAAAATTGTGCTTTTTTAACTAAGATAGAAGCTTTCTAGTATAAACAATCAAACTCTGTTTGGATAAACTTTTTATAACATTGTTAGACATCACATTTTTACAGTTAATGATATTCTCTAACAAAAAAAGGAAGAAAAAGGGCTTTAAACCGAGTTTCTTAAATGTTTAAAAGTACCATTTGTTGGCTTTGTAGAAAAATATTCAATGTTCCAACATTGTAAAGTTCTAAGTATTAGCTGCTTAGTTACGCTGCATGTAAAATTTTATTAGAAAGGGTTGAGAAGCAATGTCAAGTAAAAAAAAATCTTATTGTGAAAAGAAATTAGTTTAAATTAATTTTGTTTTGATTACAGAAATGGTTTGACTGAAAAAGACATGATACTTCCACTCATGGGCGCCTTTTTTTCATCACCCTGTATAAACTAAAAATGGAGAACAATCGTAGATAAAATGTTGTAAAATACACGTTTAAAAAGTTTCTTCATAGTAGTTTACCACTCATTTAACAACGACTGTTTAAACTTGTATCTTAAATAGCTATATATTTTTCATTCTAAATAATACTCTATGAAAAATTATTCTTTATATCTATTTGAAATTTTCTAAATTATTTCTGAATTATCTAGATTTTTCTACTGTGTGCAAAATTATTGAATTCACTTTAGATTTTCTTCAAATTCTATTTCGATTCTATTTAACTTTTCAAGATTTTATATGTATAGTTTCATTTAAGATTTTTTTACATTGTCTCTAGTTCGCTTTATCTTAATTTTAGGTTTTCTCTAATTTCTGTTAATTGTCTATGTAGGTTTTCTTTAAATTTTGTTCAATTCTTCTTAGATGTCGTACATATTCTGCACATTTACCTTAACTTATAGTTAAATTTTCTAGATTCTTCTTGGGTTTTATATTCATTTAAGATCGTACATAAATTATATTTAAATTTTTCTTAGATTCTCTTGAGTCTGTTTAGATTTTTCTTCGACTTTCCGTAGAATCAGTTTTGAGTCTATATTTTCACTGAACTTTCTATTTTTTTTCTAAGTTAAGACTCAGTATGCTTGCTTTTAAATTCGGCTTTGAATCTCTCTAATCATTACAACTTTAAAAAAATATATACAATAAAAAAAAACAAAAAACTAAATCAATAACAAAACTATGCAAAATAAGAATTGAGAAATAGGAAATAAGGAATAAAAAGAGCAGGTAAATAGGAAATGAAAAAAGTTTTATTTCATGAAAAAAGGAAGAAAAAACGAAGAATAAGTATCAAAAATTAGGTGAAATATTAAACAAGAATGAATGTAGAAGAAACTTTAATGCGGGATAAAGACGCAGATATAAAATTAATTTAACGGTAAAATAAATCATTTTTGTTATACAAGGTGTTTATAAATGTTTCTAGCATCAAGAGTAGCTATGAAATGTCAAAGAATTTTGCCGCTCATTACAAATATGGCTTTGGATTTGTCAACTGACAGTTGTAGCTAACCTCAATCATAGAGCAAAGTAAGTTTTAAAAAGAAAATTCTTTTAGTTGAGGTTTAAAACCTAAAAATCAAGAACTTGAGACACAAAACAGTAACTAAAACCTCATTGAAGTAAGCAACATTATAAATAATTTTCATGATAGTAATATTCACTATGAAAACAAAGCGGCAAAATAGTGTACGACAGGAATTCCAAAGCCGCGCTTGATGCTATAAACATTTATAAACACCTTGTTTGAATAAACAACGAGTTCAAATATTCTGCCCGATTTAACCCACACCTCTTGACATTTTTTACCAGTTCTTCTAATTATGATATTTTCTAGATTCTTCATTTGGGATCGTACATAAATTCTCTTGGAATTTTTCTTAGATTCTCTTAAGTCTGTTTAGATTTTTTCTCACATTTTTTTTAGATTCTTCGACTTTGCGTAGAATCTGTTTTGAGTCTATATTTTCACAAAACTTTTTTGATTTTTTCTAGCAGATTTCTAGCAGATTTTTCTCAAGTTAAGACCCAGTATGCTTGCCTTTAAATTCGGCTTTGAATGTCTCTAATCATTACGAGTTTTAAAAACTTAAAAAATATACAATAAAAAAAAATCAAAAAACTAAAACAATAACAAAACTATGCAAAATAAGAATTGCGAAATAGGAAGTAAGCAATAAAAACTGCACGTATATATGAAATGAAAAAAGTTTTATTTTATGAAAAAAGGAAGAAAAAACGAAAAATAAGTATCAAAAATTAGGTGAAATATTAAACAAGAATGAATGTAGAAGAAACTTTAATGCGGGATAAAAACGCAGATATAAAATTAATTCAACGGTAAAATAAATCATTTTTGTTATGTGAATAAACAACGAGTCCAAATATTCTGTCCGCTTTAACCCACACCTCTTGACATTTTTTACCAGTTCTTCTAAGTATGATATTCAACAAGCGTCAATGCCGTTTAATTGATTCTTATATCATTATAAATTGTGATTTATTGATAAAAAAATCTCCAAGGGAACGAAAGCGAAGATAATGGTGTATTATCATGGGAATGTTGGGAACCTGGCTGAAGTTTGGTCATCATAATGCGCGAGATGAGCTGGTCAGATGTCACTGCCGTCTCTGGCGGATGACAAATGAAAAGCCAAGAAGTGCGAGTCACTCAGATACAATATGCTCACGGTTTATTGTTCGTGTGTGTGGTAGATTCTTCAAGTATTCAGATATTTCCCCTCTTTATCTGTCTATCTTATAAACAAACGTACCACAGTTTATTCAAGATTTATGATTATATTAGTTGTGTGCTCACCACAGATGTCTAATTCAATTCCACAAAGATTTGTTATTACGGCGTTTCTTGGATATGTTGCTGTTTCTAAGTACCAATCAACGCATTATATTGTTGATAATGTTTTCTTATTACCGCGAGAATTATCAAAAAGTGCCAATTCGTGTTAGAAACAACATTTGAGTCGGTGAAAATTTTTCCTTTTTCGACATTCTTGCATCAATATTCACACATGTCAACGAAAATAAACATAATCTATGTGTGTGCCATTATCATAACAGACATAACGACTTTGAAAATAA
Organism: Gnatocerus cornutus; assembly: GCA_029298725.1. Taxonomy (NCBI): domain Eukaryota; kingdom Metazoa; phylum Arthropoda; class Insecta; order Coleoptera; family Tenebrionidae; genus Gnatocerus; species Gnatocerus cornutus. The sequence continues at coordinate 4,601,609 of CM055510.1, forward strand.
TAACGACATCATGGTAGAAGTCGTTTGCTGCCGCTGCCATTCATTTAAATTTCAAAACACCAGTAATTCCATTAGAACATGAAGTGACGATCAATATTTCACGCGACTGTATAATTTTTAATTTTCTTTTATTAACATAACTGCCTTCAGAACTATATTATCATTCGTTGGTCGTAACTTGTGTGAAATATTGGGTGCTCGAACAGGATGACATCATAAATTTTCGTTTTTTATCCATAGTACGAATAATTTTATTATTAAGTTTGTCGATCTGAAAAAGACGTAGTAATTCAAAGAATGTATTAGAAATGTGGGCACTTGACGTTTTTTTAGTCGTGTCCGTATCTCTGAGAATTTACAAGTCATGGAGATGCTGTGCAGTATCGGTCACACAGACATAAAATATTAGACACTCTTTCGATGATAATCTCATTGTTTCTGACTGCAAGTATATTCTGAATCAGCAAATATTTGACCAAATTTAAGTCAATATTCAATGGTGCATGATAGCTCAACTTGACATCCATCATTATTAATATTGATGATCTTAGGATAAATAAGACTATTTGGGCAATGGATTTGGATCCAATATTGGGAAGGAAGCAAATTCATCAATTTTAAAAAATGTTGGTAACACTAGGCAACAGTTTTTAGACGAAACTTGTACTGAAGCAGTGGAAAGTCATTTTTAATGTAGAATTGTCTCCTGATCAGGTCAGAACTTAGAGATATTTGAAAAATGTAGTCTCCGCGTTCACTTGCTTTTTTCATTTTTGCTTAACAACTTTGCTAAATGGTATGACATATCATTGGAATAAAAAAAAGTGCCAAATGAACTATAGAAGTCGCCGGTAGAGTTAGTTTTTGCCAAGATATTTGAGAACTGATTAAAATTTCAAAAAACGAACGGTTTTTAAAAGCTTTTTGACACTTTTTGCATAGAACTAAATTTTGATTTAGATTTTTTATTGTACTACGTCGTTATAATGGTTAAGGTCTTTGCTTTCTAAAGTGGGGTTAAACAACTTCTTGTCATTTAGAAGTGACATGACAAAGAATGTGGCGAGATTTCTACCCTTTAATTTTTTTTTTCGTTCATAAGCAAAGAAAGAACTCTTCATTATCAAGAACTTTTCTAAAATGAATTATTCCACGCTGCGTTAGCATTAAAGTTGTTTTTAAATTCAGTATGTGTCTAGAAATTAGTTTTTATTCGACTTAAACTGAAAATGGAATTTTTAGGCCTCAAAAGCGGCCTAAAAGTAAGTCTTTTCTGGCCGCAAACAGTTTTGGCCGCTCTATGGTGGCGCCATCTATCCATAGTTTTGCATATTACATCAGGATACCGACATTACCCCCAATTTTATAATTATTTGGGTAAAATCAAATCGACAAACTGTTGTAAAATGCAACAAAGACGTGTTCAATTATTGCAAATGAACTTGTCTAGCAGTGCTGCTGCAACAACGTCAAAAAGCATATCAAACCTATTTCATTAATTGTAAAGCCAAAACTGCAAATTTAAATAAAGAAAATATGAACTTTTCTGAAGGATTCATAAATATTTACAATTATTCAGTTGTATTAATAATTAAATCAATAAATCATAAATAAAAATTAATTAACTTGTAAATTTAATGATGTCGCCTAAAAAAAAGGCTGGGCTAAAAAGAAACACTTTTTGGTCTTAGTACACAAATAGGTATTTTTTTTAGTAATGGCATTGATTGTTCATAAAAATTCAAAAAAATAAAATAAAATTTCAGTCTTTCAAAAAACATCTCAACCGAGAATCAGCGAGAAATCGTTGTTTAGCATCAAAATAAGCGGATTTCTGCTGTTTTCTTGCAATTCAGCCGTTGAATCTAAATAAAAAGTGGTGGTGTTGTAGATTTCGAGCTCTTCTTTGCGAAATCAAGTCAGAAAACGGCGAGAATCAGCAAGAAATCGTCGTTTAGCATCAAAATAAGCGAATTTCTCTAAGAATTTTGATGATTTCGTGGATATTTCGACTGTTTTCTTGCAATTCAGGCGTTGAATCTTGATAAAAATTGGTGATTTTGTAGATTTTGAGCTCTTCTTTACGAATCTAAGCCAGAAAACGGCGAGAATCGGCGAGAAATTGTCGTTTAGCATCAAAATAAGCGAATTTCTCTAAGAATTTTGATGATTTCGTGCATATTTTAGATGTTTTCTTGCAATTCAGCCGTTGAATCTTGATAAAAAGTGGTGGTGTGGTAGATTTCGAGCTCTTCTTTGCGAAATCAAGTCAGAAAACGGCGAGAATCAGCGAGAAAGCGTCGTTTATCATCAAAATAAGCGGATTTCTTTAAAAATTTTGATGATTTTGTGCATATTTGGACTATTTTCTTGAAATTCAGCCGTTGAATCTTGACAAAAATTGGTGATTTTGTAGATTTCAAGCTCTTCTTTGCATATTTACGCCAGAAAACGGCGAGAATAAGCGAGAATTCGTCGTTTAGCATCAAAATAAGCGGATTTATCTAAAAATTTTGATGATTTCGTGCAGATTTCTGCTGTTTTCTTACAATTCAGCCGTTGAATCTTGACAAAAATTGATAATTTTGTAAATTTTGAGCTCTTCTTTGCCAACATAAGTTAGAAAACGGCGAGAATCAGCGAGAAATCGTCGTTTAGCATCAAAATAAGCGGATTTATCTAAAAATTTTGATGATTTCGTGCAGATTTCTGCTGTTTTCTTACAATTCAGCCGTTGAATCTTGACAAAAATTGATGATTTTGTATATTTCGAGCTCTTCTTTGCCAATTCAAGCCAGAAAACGGCGAAAATTTGCGAGAAATCGTCGTTTAGTATCGAAATTTTCTCTAAGAATTTTGATGATCGCCTCGGTCATTAAAAAAAGGCTCGGCCAAAAAAAAACACTTTTTGGCCTTGGTACACAAATAACACAAAATATTTTTTTTAGTAATTACATTGATTATTCATGAAAAAATAAAGTTTCAGTTTTTCAGAAAACATCTCAATGTTTATTGTCGTGTAACTTTTAAAAGTTTAAAAGTTTCTAGCAATGCATTAGTTAGCTAAAAGGCAATCAATCTTTTGAATGATGCAACATAATAAAAAATCGATGAAATAATTTTTGAGTAATAGGTATGCAAAATTGCTAAAACAGCGTTTTTTGGAATGTGAGATCAGCTTTTTAAAAACATCATGAGAAATAGGTACTTGTCCTATATGAAGTTTTATAGCTCTTTGGAAAGCTTATTAAATTAGGTTTTCAAAACACTGGCAAGCAATTTCATAGCTTTGTAAGTTTTCAATAAAATGTGAAGCATATAAAAGTTTGTACAATAGAACCAAAAAAAGAATCTCTATGAATCTGGACCTGATAGAATAAAACAAATTGGGAATCAAAAGACTATTCCACTTTAAAACTTTACCAGTACATTTTTTTTTTTCAAAATTTGTCGACTAGTGTAATCTATAAAAGATTCAAATTGGACAGATCATCCTCGTCGTGTTCAAAAGAGGCCGTGGAAAGATTTAATATCGCCATCGCCAAACAGCTTCTGAATGTGCCTCCCCTTCTGAATATTCATAGCCCATTTACAGCGAAGCTTCGATTCAGCCCACGCGAATTCGGGAGCAATCGCCGCGTGTATCTTTTAATGAGAGTTCTAATTCCTTCTAATTTAGTAATTTTTATTCGAACCGCGACCAAGAAGACACGCGAACGTCCGTTTCTTAAGTCCCTCAACGCACTTTACACTGAACTTCAATTTGGAGTGTTTTAAATTCATGTTTTCGAACACCGACGAGTCGTAAAGAATGTCGTTCGCTTCATTTCGGTATTCGATAATTGTTTCATTAACATTTTACAATTTTCGGTAGGTGTCGGTCCAAGTTAATTATAATATTCGTGGGCGAGATTTTTCTTATTTTAGGAGAGAATTGAAATGTTTGCCAATTTTGAATTCAAAGTGGGTACTTACTTCGCATAATCTGCTTTACAATAGATGGCTCGGTCGCGGATGAAGCAGGATGGCTGGCGGTCCAGTTGTAATTGACAGACGCAACACCTGAGGCATCTCGCGTGCCAACTTCTGCCAGAGACTTCTAAAAGAAATTTGTCACTTATTGGGTCACCACATGCTGAGCACAGTCTATACTCTGTCTGAAAAGAAAAGGACATTTTGTAATGACTGGTACACATTTCCCCTACATTTTTACATCAGGAAAAAACGCCTAAATCAAGAAATTTTTCAAAGGCCCCGCGAAGAATGTTTTTGTTCTCACATCGTACGCGTATAGTTCACGTATTATAATCACCTTTTTTTCTCCTCATTTAAAATTCTCCGTTAATGAAACGTCAATGGCCACGAAGGGACGAACGTGGTCTGTGTTGGCAATATATTGCATTAACCTGTCGGCAGGGGCGCTACACAGAGGTTACGGTGTTAATTAACTAATTTATAACAACACCGCCGATCGCTTACTGGTGGTACATAAACTCATGAGATTCCTCTCGCAGTTCATGCTGTTGATGGACTTCCGTAAATCCCATCCAGCTAAATTATTTTAACCAGTGGGATGCTTTTCAAGTTATCCACCATTAAATGAATATAACTTCTTTTTTTCACATTTTGTTTTTTGCTCATTGCCCATACATCAACTATAAAAGGTTTATTTCGATTCGGATCATTAACACCGACTTTTGTTTCATTTGCTGTTATTAATAGTACCTAAAAGCGTTCTTAGATATCTTCGAAACAATTTTTTACTAATCAAAGTGTGTGTTATTATATAAACATATTAATTTTAGTAAAATATGGGCCAATAAAAAACAAGACTACTCAACCTTTATGGTGATTCTCACAAGTCGCGGCTAGAATTTTTATATTCATTCAAAAATCCGTCATAATTTATTTAATATGCTTATTTACCATAACTCAATAAATTTATCAATCCCTACATATTTTGTTTGGACGTTGACTTTAACATGACAAAAGTAGCAATAAGTTAGTACAATACAAAGCTTTAGATACTTTTAATTGGAAGTGAAAAACACGAATCGTAGAAACGTTTGTTATTTTTTATTGGAATTTCATCAAAAGCGGTTTCATAATTCAGTAGAAACATTTTAACACCACTTTTGAAAGAAAACTCCGGTGATAATAAACACCGAAGGCAACTGGCTTTCCGAATCCTTCGTGTCTCCCGCAGCGTGAAGATGTTATTCTACACCAGGCTCAATTTGTAAGCCGCCGCCACATTTAGTGTTGGTAAGCCCTAATCCGATTATATTTCAAATCGCACACTCCCTGAATTATAAATCCGTCATTAAAAAACTTAACTCTAACATACTACACAAATAAATAATGACAAATATTTTAGAATACAATAGCAGACTTATCAAGAAACAATAATTCCACGTCTTCAAGGCCGATTTATGGCACCAAGATGTTACAATTTCTTAGAGTTTCGAGTATAATTGATCGTCGTGAGGGTTGGAGGAGGGCTGACAGAAGTATCCAAGAGATATCGCATCTTGTCATTCCGATCATTTATCAAAATATATTTGTTATGTATTTGTATAATAATCTAATACACAACACCTGTCATTCAGCTGCAGTGACTTACGAGATGGAGTTTATTATTGACTGCGGCAGCTTGGGATTGACCGTTTATCGTGAAGACCGGGTCAAAACATGCATACCTCATTCTGACATGAATCAAAACCTTTTCAAAGGCGAAATACAAAATAAACGCGTTTTATTTATTTAGTTTTGGGTACATTTCACATGTCTACTGAAGCCACAATTGATGATACTTTCTTGTGTTCAGACTTCTTAATGAAGTGGATTAATTTTTTTTGGATTTTCATTAATCATCGCTCTTCTCATCGGTTTTCGTTTTTTTTTTCTCAAGTTTCAATTCGCAGCTTTTCTTTTCTATTTCCGATTCTCAATACAGTACAGGTGATAAAATTTACCATATTTCTCATGCATAGAAATGAGAAAATTCCGGAAAATTTCATTGATTCTCAAAACATATCAAATCCACGGAAGAATTCATATTTATTTCTGTAGCCATCTATGTAGAAAATGGTCTAAAAAAAATCCAGAGATTTCAAATCATCAGATAATCCAAAAAAACGAAATATTTAAAGTACCTATCCAGTACATCTAAGAAAAAGGCAAAGAATCCAAAAAGGTCCAAGACAATCGACAGAATGCTAGGAATTGAAAATGAGAAGTTTTCTATAAATCTGTTGCAACTCCAAGAAATTTAGAAGATCTAGAAAATTTTAATTATGTAAACCAAAATAATCCTAAAAAAAAAACACGACAATCCCAAAAATATCCGCATAATCTTGAAATTTCTTATAGAACTTATTGAACAATTATGTAGTTTTATTTTAGATTTTATATACAGGTTTCCCTAGAACTCGTGACCCAGAGAAAAAAGGCTTATGGAGGCAACAATTCTGAACCAAAATTTCGAAACAAAAATTTTTTAGCTAAAAAAGTAATCGAGTTAAGACGAAAAAATAATAACCAATCCCGAACCAGAACAGTATTTTAAAATCTGTAACTATGGACATTCATTGGTGAGATGAACATTACACTCTCGTTGCCTAGGATATTTTACTCCATTTCTAGAATAAGCTTCCGGGATTTGTTGTTAATTTTTTTAACATTTCTCAATCACTATTAAACTTTATCAATTTTTGTTTTAAAATTTACCATGTGTATTACTGTCGGCACCCTCCCTTGCCCTATGGGTCATGAGTTCTGGGACACCTATATGTAATTCTCAGGCCTAAAATTCTTTGCATCTAAATTCCCAGGTTACAAAATCCCACATTTTTAAATCAGAGTTAAATAATTTCTTATAAAAACTGGGAAAGCATAGTAAATAAAAGCGTCTCCGACTTTTATGACTTTATCATTCTAGTTAAAAATTAAATTAGAATTTTAGTATGTTGAATTCATTGGAAAATTGGAATTTTTGTTCTAAAATTTTCTAATTTTATACAAGCAAGAAATGACACCTCAAAATTGTAGAAATATCTGAATTGTCTAAGAATTTAATTGAAGTTTTGGAATTTAAAGTTTCCAATAGAAATGAAGTTCTTTTTCCTGTTCTTGAATTTACCAAATTGCACAGTAACAGTTTGATAAATTATGATACAATTGTAGCTAAAATTATTAGAAGTATGTATTAGTTATGAAAAAAAAAGACGCCCGTGCTACCTATCATAATGAATGAATGATGATGAATTCTTTCCTGAGCCCAAAACTGAAAAATTGAAAACATTTGTTCTTTTTTATCCAAGATAGAAGTTTTGTTTTATAAACGATCAAACTCTATTTTACAAACAATTTCATAGTTAGACATCACATTTTTTACAGTTACTGATATTCTGTATCAAAAAAAAGAAAAAAAATTGCTATAAACCAGGTTTCTTAAACGTTTATAAGTACCATTTCTTGAGTTAATAGAAAAATTTTCAATGTTGCAACATTTATTAGTATTAGTATTTATTATAGTATTAGTTACTTAGTTGCGGAGACTGTCGAATGTAAAATTTTATTAGAAAGGGTTGAGTAGCACTGCCAAGTTTTTCCTTTGAAAAAAATTCATATTGTTAAGAGAAAAAGGTTTAAATTAATTTTGCTTGGATTTCTGAGATATTTTAACTGAAAAGCACATGGTACTTCCACTCATGGACGTCTTTTTTTCCTCGCCTTGTACACAAAATAAGATTATTTAAAATTTCCCGTTTTTTTAAAATTTGATGATAATGATAATGGCGACGCCACCAAATTTCATCGTTTTACTTTTAATTTTCATCTAGTAACCTTTAGAATATAATTTTGTACTATGTTACAATTAGTAGTTCTGTCACTTTGGACTTCTGTCAATAGTGTCACTTGTCAAACGTCAAAATCGCCAATAGGAGAAAATTTGAACAACAAACAGAAAAATTAAGCAGAAGTTGAACCTAATTTATCGTTTTTGCCGAATAATTTTTGAAAAGTATTGTGAGGTCGACTAGATAAAAATCTTTTTAGAACCCGATGTGGATTTGGATTGATTCGAAATATGAAAACTTTATGAATAAGTGTATTAAATATATTAATACTTAATGCACCCAAATTTTATTGCTGTAGCTTTCAAACTATCACTTCAAAACTATGAAATGTTTGAAAGGTTTAAAATGATTATTTTCTAAAATATTGAAATTAGGTACACTTAATACGTACCCGTTTAGTGCACTTTTCACGCTTTTTGCTTCGATACGACAAATCAGCAGTCAAGTTGTATTTATTTTGACATTTAATGACAGTTGATTTCTATTTATTTATTTTTATTTATTTCTAATTATTTATTTTTTGAGTTACAAGCACTTTAAGTTGACAAATCACAGCTCATAAATCGCTAGAGAGCATTCTGATCCTACGTTACCTACGAAAATTTTTTCTTAAATTGCACGAAATGCGTTGTGAATGGTCAACTTTAAATGCTTGTAACTTGAATACTATAAATGCCTGAACATTGTGCGATACGACAATCAACTCAGATTTTGATGGAGAATTTCCCATTAAAAGGAAGTGCGAGCGTTCTGGGACACCTGTATAGAAATGGAAAACAATCGTAGATAAAATACAAGATTAAAAAGTTTTTCCATGACTTTTGTTAACTTGCGTGTTAAACTAGTCACTCATGCAATAAAGACAAACTTTTTAAACTTGTACATATCTTAAATAACTATTTTTTAGTGCCTAGGTGTACGCAGCCAAAAATAGCTATTGCACCGACTCTTTTAAGTCCCAAAATAAGTCTTTTTCGGACTCAATCCCAAAACGTTGCCATGACAACTAATAAAGCATAGTGGTTTACTACATACTACAATTTATTATCTTTATTTGATTTAATAGGTACAATATAAATAAAATATTAGGTTTGTAAGTAAATTAACACAATTTTCTTAGCGTTTTCGATAATTTTTTCAGGATTATGCATATTATGCAAAAAATGTCATTTTAATGTGTTTATTTTAAACAATCTGATGGTTACTAGAATGGCATGGTAACAATAATATGAAGTGTAGGTACTACTTTTAAGAAATATACATATAATTAATCAGACATACTAAGATTTTTTAATGTGTTTATGGGAGCTTTAACTAAAATGTTGTTTGTAATACCTAAAAAGATTTTTTAGGCGACTTAAACTGAAAATGAAATTTTTAGGCTTTAAAAGCGGCCTAAAACTGAGTCTTTTCTGGCCGCAAACATTTTCGGCCGATCTATGGTGGCGCCATCTATCCATAGTTTTGCATATTACATCAAGATACCGATATTAGCCTCAATTTTATAATTATTTGGGTAAAATCAAATGGACAAAATGCTGTAAAGTGCAACAAAGACGTGTTGAATTATTGAAAATGAACATGTCTAGCAGTGCTGCTGCAACAACATTAAAAAGCACATCAAACCTAATTCATACAAATTGTGAAGCTACACATGCCGAAACTACAAATGTAAATAAAAAAATATGAACTTTTCTGAAGGATTAATTAAGTATTTACAATTATTCAGTTGTTATAATTGATTAAATCAATAAATCATAAATAAAAATTAATTAACTTGTAAATTTAATGATGTCGCATAAAAAATCTTGTGTGTATCACGGCCAAAAAGTGGCATTTTGCCCTCGCCTTCTTTCTGGCCTCGGCTAGCGCCTCGGCCATTAAAAAAAGGCTCGGCCAAAAAAGAAGCACTTTTTGGCCTTGGTACACAAATAGCTATTGCGGACTCATCTGCAACCCTTAGTTCGAAAAAACTGTATTTTAGGTAGTTAACAAAAACAGCTATTAGTATTATCATTAAAGGATTAAAATTATTGATTTTTTATCATTAAAATGATCATAGTTATGGAATTTAATGAAAATTAAAAATAGCTCGTGCTATCCGTTTAACAAATTCTTTTTCTTTGTTCCAAAATAATGTCAACTATGACAGCTATAGAATAATAATTAAAATAAATTATGAACTAAATCAAATTGGAATGGAATGGAAACAAAAATAAACAAAAATAAAAAAAATAAAAGTAGGTATGTTCAAAACTGTTGTTTTAAGTCATAAAAAAAAACTGAAATTTAGCTTTACCTCTCTTAAAATAACTCTTTGTGGCAGAATAGTTCTTCCCGCCTCTCTTCAGCTCGAGTCTCTTGAACCTGGCGCTTTCTTGAAAATAAATAACCTACTAAAGTCAATTTCTTTCAATCGCACAAAGCCTCACGTTCACAAAAACTGCTCTTTTTGTACCTTTAGACCGCAGACAAAAGCTTCCTACAATGGTCAGTGCCACTCTAAACACAATTGTCGGTTATATATTTTTCACAAATTCCCAAAGTTTGAGGCCACGCTTCAAAGTGGCGTGAAAGGCAATTGTCAACTGCTTTTCTTTTGAAATGCTCGTGCCCACACTTTAAGTTTTAATCGGATTTTAAGTAGCTTCTGGCAACACGCGATAACTTATCAGATGGTTATTGAGATAGCACGATGGTATTTGACGGTGGAATTAAAAGAAGGATCGAGTGGAGTGAAAAGGTGAAAGGTTACATCGTGGGTGGTTAGTGGTCCACAGCATATTCTTTGTACAAGTGCCGAGCGCGTTTTTACGTCATCTACACTTGATCAAACAACTATTGTTCTGTTTTGATTGATTTCTTCGACCGCTCTCACAACATTTAAATTCAGACCGAGATATCATCGGTGGATTGGAAAATAACAACGATGGGGCCATTTCGACCGCTTCGCTGATCAATAGCTTATTAATATAATGATATGTGTGTGTGGAGATTAAAAGAAATGGCAACTCACCATATATGTCTGTTTGAAACTGAAGTGATTAAAAGGTTTGCGCCAAATTTCGTGCCAAAGAGACAATCATTTAATCTTCTTTGTAAATTAAGACACACAGCTACGAAGCATCCTTATGTAATAGTAATAATAATAATAATAATATCCTTCATTAGGTACATGGTCGTTAAATATTATGCAAATATAATCTAATCTTAAAATATCTAATTACTTTCCTGCTTTTATTCAAAATTGACCACCTATAGCTTTTTTGCAACATAATTTTGAAACCATACAGACAACAGCCTTTACAGCTATTTAACGAGTATTTTAATTTCAATTTTATGCGTATATAATGGGCCTGTTAATGTTAATGTATGTTTTATGTTTTAATTTTTACGTCGTATCCTTTTGAAGTGTGTTTTACAGTAATAATATCCATCCATCTATTTATTCATCTATCAAGATTTTGCGTAACAAATACGCTTTAATAAAAATTTAGGAAAAACATATTCTTCAAAAATACGGTGGGGTGAAAGAAAATAACAAAAAATGTCCATTCAAGAGAAACATTATTGAACAAGTATTTAATAATGATGAAAGATACCTACTTCTATTTCGCCACAATAATAAACGAACTATCACATTCAAATTACAGATAATACATATTTAATTTTTTCTAATTTAGGAATGATTGCTGTAGGTAGAAGAAAAAAATTGGGGCGATGCTTATTACTGTAAAAATAAAAAAAATACCTTAATTTTGTTAGTTCTATGCTGCCTGTCTCCGAACCCTTACACTTCCTTTTAATTTATAGGTACAATATTCAAGTCACAAGTATTTAAACTTGATCAATCATACCACATTTGCGTGTAAAACACGGAGAAATTTTTGTTGCTAGACTCTCCTTCACAATAATAATCTGATACACGTCCCAAAGACATTTGCAATCCTTGCGGTTTTCAAATTGAAACACTTCAGTTGATTAGCCGTTTGACATTCAGTGGTTTAGTGTAATAAAAGCTTAATAAACTACATACTCAGAAGTTAACAGTACTGCTTGAGGCATTGTCAGATTATAGTAAAGAAAACTCCAGCTTGTGCAAAGTTTTAGGGACTGTGATTGGAGAAATTATCATAATGTGCTTCTAACTCAAAAACTATAACTTGAACTGAACATTATACGATACAAAAATCATCTTTCAGATTTTGATGGAGAATTTTTCATTAACAAGAAGTGGGAGCATCCTGGGACACCTGTATACGAAAACGATTCAAATTGAATAATGCAACACGTGCAAATAATTATGTAGGCTAATTATTTTTATTTTTTTCGTTTTATTTAAAAAGGCTTTAAAATTGTTCAGTTAGATTCATTCGATCCAATTTTTATTTTCGGTAAAACTGAAGTTGTGTTTCGATCAAATAAATATAATTTGTCACTAAAATCATTGTCGTCAATAAAAGGAAGAAAAAGCACTGCAATTTTGTTTGAAAAAAAAACAATTTATTATTAAGTAAATGTTTAAAATGGGCATAATTTTGAATAATACAAACGTGTAACCGCCGTAATAACAATAGCTTTATTGTGCGGCAAATAAGTTTATTTTCACATTTACGAACCAGTATAAAATAATACCACAAAATTTTATAACATGACTTTGATTCAATATTGATGTCCGATTGGTTATAAATAAAGCCTTTCAGTTCTTAAACGGGTTAAAGAAAACTTAACGTTACTAAACACCCTGTATACAGGGTCCGGCAACACTTGTGTCCACCCCCAAAATCGTCTTTAATTTTAAAGTTACAATTTTGAAAATTTGCATACGCTTATAGTTGACAAAGCTCTAGAAGCTGACGCAAAAATTTGTTTATTATCACAGTTTGTTTGGCGTCGCGACGACTAAGAAGTATAATTTTTAGCGATTTTTGAGTTCTTGCGGAAATATTCGCGATTTAATTTTTTTTCCAACATAACTATGATACAAATATTTGAGTTTTTATTTTAAATCTAATGCAAATTGTGTTTAAAATTTGCGAAAAAAACGCTGTTTTATCAAGTTAGTTTTCAAAATTCTGACAGCGCAGTGGCAAACTACGTTCACACCAAAATTTCACAAGTCACTTCATTCTATCTTATAAAGGTTAATTTTGATTAACACGGGCATGTTGCACTTTATGGACACCAGAAATCGTTAATTTACATCGACAAAGTGACAATTTCACCAATTAAGACTTTTGTTACAATCTAAAGCGAACCAAAGGGTAGATGTCATTTGTGACACAAGATGTTGACAGATGGGTGTAAACGTAGTTCCCAATTTTGACGTAATGAAATTGGAAACTAACTTGATAAAACCGCATTTTTTTCTCAAATTTTGAAGACAATTTGCATTGAATCTAAAATAACAGTTGACATATTTTTTATACATTTATATTGAAAAAAAATTAAATTAGGGGTTGATATCACAAACTCTCACTATTAACTAAAAATTACATTTTTAAGGCGTCGCGACGCCAAAACTATCAGTGATACAAAACAAATTTTTGCGTCAGCTTCTAGAGCTTTGTCAACTGTGAGCGTATGCAAATTTTCAAAATTTTATCTTTAAAATTAAAGACGATTTTGGGGGTGGACACAAGTGTTGCCGGACCCTGTAGAAGCTACCTGCATTATCAGATTTGTTTTCTCTTAGTTATTATTGCGATAAAATTACAACCAGTTCACACCTCATTTGTGCAAGTTAATGTAAAATTTCTTTGTCAGAAAAATGATAAACTGACTATAAACATACAACATTCTATTGATGCAAACATACGACTAGAAAACTTGTCACACGCAAGCTGTCTGCAATCTTCAGTTGCTTGAATCAATTTTTAAGAAATTGATCGGTTCATAATTCCAAAAGATTTAAACATACACGTATTTCTGTTGTACCAACATAACAGGATGAATGCTATTTACAACACTAAACTGTTTAATTATATTAAAGTAAACAGTACAAGGCGCAATTAAACACTAAATGACCATAGACACATTTGAAAATATCCATTAAGAAATTTCCCCAGCTTAAAAAGTTGTGCAAAAACTTGTGTGGTTTTGTGTAAAAAAAATCAGCTTACAGCTCTGATTTGTCATCCTCCAGAGTAGGAATGGTTCAAAAAGTCGTGTTTTAGGAGGAAATTGAGATTAAGTTCTCAAAAGAGCATTTATACCAACATCATCTGAAAAACACACCTAATAGAAACCTGGAGCGAACCTTTAGTTTTTAAAACGCCACTGTTTTACTGATACCGAATCAGACTGTATGGAATAGGTTATTCAAGATTGTCTTGACTTTAGACACTCTTAACCTATGTCTATATTTAGCACGGTTTTATGGTGTTTAGAGAAGAAGTGGCTGCAGCTTAGATTTGAAGAACCTACCCAAAGAAAATTTTTTTTTTCACTTTCAAACCTCCGTTTTTTCTGTTCAAGATGATGGCCAATGCAGAAAATCGTACAAAGAACAATAAAATTGGTTGTTGCTGCAATATTTCTAACCATTTCTGGTGTGTGCTGCGTGCTATAGGCAGGAATAAGTTTGGGATAGCAAAGGGCATTCATATTTTTGGTAGGAATGTAAACTTATCGCTCATAGAATTTGTATGTTTTGAATATATAATATTGTTGACCGAAAAATGTAACTTTTTGGGCGATAACAAGTATTTTTTTGTTTCTGGTTCTTTGTGAAAAAATTTCTTTCGAAAATTTGATTAAATCCCAATTCCCAATTCAGCCATTAATTAAGTTCTTCAATATGTGTACTAACATGGTTTAAATCTAAATTTTTAGGTAGGCACGATGCGTTCTTTAATATTTGATAAAATTTTAAAGAAATTAGTGTCTCGATATTTGTTCAGTAAACAGTTTAAGAAAAAATGTGAGTACTGTCCAAGTAAAACTAATCATAATTCATTTTTGGGCAGATAGAAAAACTACATAGAATTAGAAAAAGAATATGAACGTAAAAAAGTAGTCAAAAAACTCAAATCAGTAAACAAAATTTTTAGTAAAATTTGAACCACCTTTGTACCTAATTGAATGAAAGTTGTGAAAATATTAGAGAAAACTAGCTAGTTCTAATTCACTAGAAGCTCCAATTCTTCCAATAAGAGATACCGGAAAAGACTATCAATTTACATTTTTTCTACAAAAGCGCACTCAGTTCCTCAAACGAATTAACTTTCTATCAGACATAATCGTACTAAATATTAAATCCATTTTCACATCATACGTGCATTTTAAGATGTACATAAATCACTCATTAGTGATCAATAGTTCGATAAAATATCTTAGCCTTTCGTTGATTTGTAACTGGATAACGTATGAATGGAATTAACGGTCCTTTTTTAATTTGTGCTTGTAATGGGTTAACTGAATGTAGCGTTAGCTTTGAGAACTCGTTTGGTTCGTTGCCTACGACTGGAATCACACTCCTCATTATCCATAAAATTTTCTTCAAAAACTAAATTGCATCAAAATTTTGAACAATTCATGTCGTTATTTTATTTCTCGTGGGTTGTAGACGCACAAAACATATTAACGTAGAAAAAAAACCGAACCGTCAAGTAAATATATTCCCGGCGTGAAGAGAGTGAATAAATGGAGCTAAATACAATGCTGTAAACAGCAATAGACTCGTGGTCAAGTAAATTATTAGTCTGGGGCCACGACTGACGCTAAATGTGCTTTATTGACTCCGACTGCGTTTAAATCTGCTGTAAATATACAGATTATCACACTCTAATAGTGACGGTACGAAATACGATGTTGCAGTTGAGCACATTTGCACTATTTCTTCGCTTTTAGCACGAAATCTACCTTTACTGATAAAGAAAAAGTTATTGTAATCGAGGGGATAATCCACAATGCTTGTCAGTAAAATCTGAAAATTCGTTAATGTGTAATGATGCGTGTAGGTTTCATGGCTTGGTGGTTGGAAGCGATGGAACCAGCAGCCGCAATATGTTTGTATATAAGAGGTTTTCCCCCAGCTTGACATGACACCTATTGTTGCAGCCCACTCTATTATATCCCACTTTTAAACATATTGACTTTACAAGGGTGTGAGCCTGCGGATATTTATCGCATAAATGGTGGGTCGCTTTTACTGGCTTCCTCGGAAAACAATCCAGCAAACGGAAACGAGCACATTTTTTCACGGTGCAGGTCTTTCCTGAATATTAATTTTTTTAGATTATTTCTCTCCTTCATTAGAATTACATCCCCCAAATCTAAAATTCTAGAATTTCAAGTTCAAGTTCGATTTGGATGTGTTAAGATGAGGACTTAAGAAATCAAATCTTTCAACGCAGCAAAGCCATTTTTTTTTATCTTTTAAGGGTTTAGAATCACAGAAATAACGCAATCTCTGTTTCTAGACAACTCGAAATTATTACATATTTTTGGCTATTCGAAAGCTACAAAATCACTAAAAATTCCTGAACAATCTGTTTCTTAGAAATATCTAAAAAAACTGAACAAATGTC
This sequence comes from Gnatocerus cornutus, assembly GCA_029298725.1. NCBI lineage: Eukaryota > Metazoa > Arthropoda > Insecta > Coleoptera > Tenebrionidae > Gnatocerus > Gnatocerus cornutus. Next base: position 4,618,002 of record CM055510.1, read on the forward strand.
GAAGCATCTCTCTCGGTAAAACACTAATTTAAAAACTAAAAACTCCAAAAACACTAATTTGACTTTCCCAGAAAATTTTCCGGAATTTTTAAGAAATCTCAAAAAATAGAGAGAAACTGCAATAATGCCATGGGAAATAGTTTTTTTCTGAATTTGTAACAATCTGTGTGTGGGCGATTGCCACGCTTGCCCCTCAAGAACGTCGAAATGGCCAACTTTCTTAACCATTTTCCTGTGCCAGCTTTCCCTCTTCCAATCCTTGCCTCTTGCACAAAGCCAAAACCCCGTCAAGGTACCCACAAAACGCGAATCTTTACATGACAATGAGGCTAGATAACATATGTACATATGTAACGTCCCGCCCTAGGGCTCGGCCCCTGCAGTTAACACACAAAGAGACCCCCTCTGGCCAATCTCACAATCAGTCAGGGCCGGCACTGCGCCAGCTGACTGTTCACACTTTTCTTCTTGTATTTATGGTATACATCATTGTGAATTCGGTCAGGCATTACATGGCCGCAACAGTGTTATTTTTTTTAAAAGAGGTACTGAGGTGTTGCTTTGCGTGGTTTTGACATTTGAGAAGGCTTCAAACGGATAACGTTACAATGTTTTTTGCATTCCTTTGATTGATTTACCCTACATACTTGCGATAAGAGTGAATAATGTAGTTACGAGCCGCTCTATGAGAAATTTTAAAAATGCTTTGAAGTGCTAAAATCGCTTTGGAGAAAGTGGTTTCATCTCTGATTTTGATTTCAATTTAAAATACATTTTAATCGTGTCTAATAATATTGTAATCCTAAAAATTTTAGACCTTGTGTTTAATTTGCAGCTCATTATGCAGTCCAGAACAATAATTAAAACAAATTAAAGTTTTTGCTTCCGAGGGGAAAATAACAACATCCTTACATTTAAAAATTTATGTCATTATTATTTTTGACTGCAAATATCACGCAATTGTACTCGTATACTAAATTTGCAAAAATTTGTCAAAAATAAATAAACCGAAAAATTAACACTGCCTTAGGGAAAACAAAACTAATCGAAGAATGATCAATAAATCCCAAATAACTACAGGGTGTTTTCAAAATACACTACCAAAAATTAAACACGGTCTTTCGCTCAATTGACTATTTTTTATTTTTTTTAACGATATAAAAGAAAACACCTTTTACCACTTACTTGGAACACCACTGATAAAAATATCCACCTAACAGAACAAACCTTGAATTGCTGCTAAGCAATCAAGACTACTTTCTTTAATCCAGTGGCGAACTGGAAATTTTGATTAAATATTTGAGTACTTTTGTCTCGAAAACGAAAAGACTTCTACCTACAACATTTTTTGTCAATTGATTCTACTTGTCTTTACTAATTACCGTGTTTTCTTTGGTAGCGTATTTCAAAAACACTCTGTAGAATTAAAAATCTTTACAATCTCTTAAATAAATGACAATGAATAATTCAAATGTTTGATGTGAAATGCATTTACAAATCTGCTTTACAATCACAAAATTCTTCAAGTTTTTTAATAATTGACTTCTTATTATCATTTGTTTTTTCAAAATGTTTGAGAAAATACATAATTGTATTTCTTGTTTGTACATATTTAACTTTAAACAATTGACTAAAGTAATTGTAGAATTCATTCTTTCTTTATAAATATCTATGTATCTAATGTAGTTTTGAACTGACGCCAGGTAAAATACATTCTTTAAATTTACATCTTAAAATTCCAAAAATATTTAGGTACAGACAGGCTCAAAGATTCTTACAGATTCTATAATTCAGAGAGATTTTTTGTAAAGAAAATTTGAGAAAAGTTTTCCATAAATTCTTTTGAGGTTTTTTAAAACATTTTCAAAGATCTTTTACACGTCTAAGGACTTTATTCGAGTTTGTGTCCAGATTACGATTTTATAGATTTTATGGAATTTATGCATCTTCTACCCATCTTACCTCGAAAAATTGAAGACATGGATTTTTTTTAACATTTTCCCTGTGATTTATGATATTGTCCGATGATACAGTTTCACGGTGGTGCGCGACTTTCCGGACACCTGTATTTACATATACACACTTGATCATTTTGAAATTTAAATCAAACTGTCATCTAATTCGGAACTGTCGTTATTTAATCTTATAATAAGTTCATTGGGAGAAGTTTATCGAAATGTTGCACGAAATGCGTCCGGACCTGTTCAACCTTCAGTCTTTCCCCTACCTAGAAATTTGTCGGCTGCAGTTTACAGCACCCAGTTTTGACTTAAGCCAAAAAATGTTTACTAGGTGTATGTCAACTGTGCTTACTATAAATTGTCAGAAATCTTCAAAAGTTCTTAGTAATTTAAAGAATTTTATAGAGTAGATTTGTACTTAATAGTTACTTAAGATACAAGCTTAAAACGTCATTGTTACAACAATTTGTTTCTATGGCAAAAAATCAATTTAAATTTAAAATGGATTTTTAAATACATAGTTATAAAACTGTTTTCCGTACAGTTCATTAAACGTGTAGTTTTTGAACAGAAATCTGCTTACACTACGCTTATTTTTTTAAAGTTTGTAGATAAAGACGAATAAATAATGTTTGGTGTTAAAAAAAGGCGCTCATAATACCTACCATGTTGCAGCTAATTCTTTCCTGAGCCTAAAATTAAGAACCAAAGCAAAATATATGCTTTTTCAACTAAGATAGTAGAAGCTTTCTTTTTTAAATGATTAAACTCAATTTCGTTTAAAATTTTATTGTTAGAGATTAGATGTTTTACAGTTAATTATGTTCTTTCTGTATCAATAAAAAGGAAAAAGTGCTTTAAACCACGTTTCTTAAACTTTTAAAAGTGCCATTTATTGGCTTTGTAGAAGATTACGTTACAACATGTATTAGTTGCTTAGTTACGAAGATGCCGACTGTTAATTTTATTAGAAAGTGTTAAGCAGCATTGCCAATTTTTTCCTTTAAAAAAAATCCGTATTGTTTGATTTGTGAGATGGTTTAACACTCTTGAGCGCTTTTTATTCATCACCCTGAATAATATGACAGAATCCCAGTGGCGTGCCGAAAATTAATTTCGTGTCAAAAAGGTGTCACAGCTCAACGCCGATTAGAACTGTAGTTAAATCAACAAAGCTTTTATCTAAATAGTAGAAAAAAACTAGAATGGTGCTAAATATGATTAAGATTGGTCTTCGAGACCAATTGGCACTGAATTAAATAATGTGAGTCACATGTGTATTTAGACACGCCACTGACACTTAACGCCATTTTGACATACCAAACTCGTTTAAACAATGGAAAATAAGAAAGAGGGTCTACTAGATATATTTAATTAGTACATTGGAGTGTAAACTATTTAGTGGCCGCAATTGTCCATACATAAATGCATACAATTTCGCAGAATCTAAAAAAATCTATTCATTTTAAATACTCCACAGTTAAAAAAATGCAAGGATTTTATGTTTCAGATAAATTAACAGTTTTTATTTAAACAATAAATAAATAATACTCCTACTTTGTAATTCTTGTAAAAAACATTTTTTCCGAATTTTACCTGTAGGACATGGAAATATCGAAGGAAGTACACGATAAATCATCGATAGACTACTTACATAAATTGTTATTATATTTTCACTTTAAATTAGCATATTACATATTTGCATTCCGTATGTTTTGTCACACATATTTCACGCATTAAAATAATATTTTAATCAAAATTATTATTACCGCATTTATATCCACCAGCTTCAATATTTATGATTTTATTAGTTCCATAAAAGTAGATAAAAATTGCTCATAATTTACAATAAGATGTTGAAAATAACTCACTCATAAATATGTGAAGATTCAAAACTTCAGTAAATCTAAGATATAATCTCTAACTTAATTACCAATTTCTAAAAACCGGAAATGTTTAATTAGATTTATCATCTAAATGAATGAATACATTACTCGCCTAATTTAACGCATGTTAAGGCAACTTTTTGTTGTTTTGCACAGAATCACTTTTATTTCCTTTCCTCTAAACTCGTTCGCAAATCCTTTTTATCCCGTATTCGAGATTTTTTATAATCATTGAAAAATATAAGTGCGTAGGTACGTTAGCGTAGAATGTAGACGTCAGGGATAAATCTGAGTCGAAGCCAATGGTGAGGTGCCTAAGCCAGACCTGTTTCATTTGCATATGTCAGACTTCAGCCGATATATGTATTTATGTATTATTGATTGATCCTTTTCAGTTTGTAAACCTATTACAGGGGTGTGCCATTTCAGCTCACATGTTTTTTGTTCGCAGTACAGTTTTTGCATTTGGAAATTAAAACAACGCACAGATATAACAATATAAAAAACGGCCATAAATTGTGGTGATGAAGTGACTTGTTATTTTTACTATAAATAATAGAGCCTTAAAAAATGTAAAATAAGAACTCGATTTATATGCATATTAGCGATCACCTCGTAGATCTATTAGGTAGCCGCTTTTATGAAAAATGCCTCCTATACATAAAAACGTTTTGGAAAAGCATGTAATAGAACGCACACAACGCAACATAAATAAAGTTATTAATCTTAACTATTATCAGAAACATCTCAAGTAATTGGTTGTGTGATAGTTACAAATCGACACCATACGTCATGTTAGTTAACACAAGAAAAAGTGTCTGCGACTCTTCGTGGTTTATGATCTTTTCTTCATCACTATGTACCCAGTTGCACATTCGATTTGCTTCATGTCAAAATCCTAAAAAGGCATCAACGTTAATTTCACATTAATACTTGCGAATAAAAAGTCGGTTGTACATCATACGCATTTGAAAAACGTCCGTGAACGAGTGGGTATAAATCGGACTTGGTTTACACGTTCGGATTCGGCAGATTGGATTTTCAAACTTAAGTTAGGAGAAGATAAGGAGCAAACGCGAAAGCCGCCGTCCTGGATTCGTATGATAAATGGACTTCGAAATTCCACTTGGATTCTTTACATTGTGTTCAGAAGCTATATCTGAGTTGTGCTTCTTTTTTATTGAAATTTGTTTACCGTGAAACAAACGCTTAAAACGGCTGTCAATGGATGAGATCTAGGCGGAACTACATTAATTGAAAGCAAGTAACCAACCAAATTGAGATTGTTTTGAATACTCACAACAAATGTTCCAAGTCTTGTCATTTTCATTGCATTATTTTCAGAAAGTTTTTTATTACTTCTTTAGATTCTCTAAGTTTTTCACCCATTTTCTTGAAAATCTTTACGAAAATGATAATTTCGTCAAAAATATCAAGGAAGTTTCCTTGCAGTTGCTGACGACAAGTATTGGATCGTTGGAAAGCTAAATTAATTAGCCTTAATAACGCAAAGTTTGCCTCACAAAAGGTCTTTTTGGGTTGATATTCAAGAGACTTGAGATTTATCATCTGGCCTAATTTCAGATTGGTAGAACAAATATTTTAGAAAAGACACTCAAAATACAAAAAATTCTATTTTTTATCGCTTGAGTCAATTTTTTTTTTAAAGAAATCGATAACTGAATTTTTGATACATAACAGCGGATTCTTTTAGAAAACAAAATGCGGAAAAAACGACAAAACTGGATTTTTTTATCTGTCCTAATTTCAGAGATTTGGAGTACCGATATTTCCGATCAAAATTTTGGCTCTTGTAATTGATCATAACTTAATTATTTGTGGACGTACCTGAATTTTGAGTATGGATTTAGATTCAGCGTAATATTTTGTTTAAAATGAGCAAGTTTGCTTCAGAAATAAACTAGATATTGAACGAAATAAATTTTTTTGAGGTGATATTCAAGAATTTTTTTGGAGGTAAAACGACCTTTAATGCCTTAAAATTATATATCGATCGAAAAAGCACCTCGAAATCTATCATCTGGCCAAATTTTGAATCGGTAGTACAAATATGTAGCTTATAGAAAATGCAATCAAAAGACAAAAAAATCTATTGTCTTCATGGTTTATGTCAAAAATAATTTTTGCAAAAAATCGACCACTAAATTTTTGAAACCTAAAAGCAGATTCTTAGCTAACAAAATGCGAGAGTCTTTACGAGTTTCAAGAAAAACTGCAGAAAATATATATTTTTACAGTAAAACCTAAAAATATGTTTGAAATTGAATTCCCACATTTTCAGTAAAAAGCCTTTTGACCGTTTTAGATTAGAAATTAAGTATTTATGTATAATATTTAAATTTTGATGCCTGAGACTGTGCTTGAGAATTTATAGCCTTTTTAGAATGTTTTTCAAGTTTTTTACGTTCTTCACTTTGTATTCTTTAGATTTTTAAATTCTGTTTAAAACTTAATTTTAGTAAATTGTGAGAATTGTGAGAAGGATTCGAAGAAGTAAAAATCTCTTCTTTCAACGTTAGTCAAGAATCAGCTGAATTAACAGCTTTTGAAAAATCTGAAAAAATTGAAGGGTTAAAAAAGTTTTAAGAAATGTTAATTAAAGAATTCAAATGAATGAAGAAGGAATTTAAAGTGTTTGGACATTCAAAATTTAGAAGAAAGTTTCATTGGCAATCTTAGATCGTTTGTAATTTTTCAAGATTTTCACATTCTTTAATTTCTTATTTTATATCAATTTTTTCGACGATTTTCAAGATTTATTCAGAAGATCTAATTCTAACTCGATATAATGGCTAGAAAAAATTATGATTTCAAAACTAGAGAAAAAAAGTTCTTGAAAAGCAGCTCAAGAATTTTTTGCAAAGATAACCAAAAATTATAATAAAAAATGACATTCAACAAAAAATTCAAAAAATCAAAACAAATCTACAAAAATCTGAAACATCTGAAAATATTAGAATTCATTTCTACGAGATTTTCATATTTTGCCTCTATCGGAGCCTAAAGTTCTTATTTTGTTTACGCAATTTTAATTTCATAAGTGCATAGATAACTACTTGAAAAATTTACATAAAAAAATAAAACCTTTACATTGTCACAGATAGAAAAGAGTTTAATTTTTGTATATATAAATAATAACTTGTGACAGTTATGACTATTAGATATTATTTTAACGATAGCTTCATTTGCATATAATAAGTTGCACAATCTCATAATTAATTTATAAGTAATCTACACATGTCAAAAGACACTGAATATTGTATGTAGTTTACAATAACACAATAAGAATAAGTTTAATTTTTTCGTATTTGCGTTTAGTAGATGCTGTTTTATACCTATAGAAAAATATTTTTAACTTTGGTATTGACTAAATAATAATTACTTTTGTAAACTTTTATTGATATTTAAATAATTTCAAATGAATATTTCATAGTAAAAATTTCACGTGGATAAATTAGTATTGTATGTTAAAGTACGCATAATACAACTCTTCATCCCGAATTTAGTTAACATCACTTAGTCTTCTCTGATTTGATCATGAGACGTTTTTAAATCTAAAGAAAACAAACTCAATCAATCTCAATTCAAAAACCACCACCACATGACCTCTCGATGACAATGAATGAATTCCTCAGATCCGTTTATTCTTCTGAAGGTGACATGTGAAGATTGCTGCGTCTGTATAAAGCCTTAGACACAACAATCACATTCTTCCGTACCAACTCTATTAAAAACAACTACAACGCAAAAATTATATAAACAAGAAGCAAAAAGAATTTGGAAATAGAAGATGGCTTTGTGACTATTTATAAAAAGATTAATCATTTTTTTCGGCTATAAATTTGAATTTTTTGTGGTGGCTATCAAAAATGAAATAAATGAGAGAAAGCTTTTTGATAAACCCATTAATACTGTTAGGGTGACGAGATGAGTCCTGTGGGGCTTCGAAGAGGCTACTTCTTCGCGTGAACACCCGCTAGGTGGCCCCCTGCTATTCAAGAGTCCACTATCGCACCGCACAACCATAAATTATTAGAATAACCGCGACAGCAGAAAGCGTGAAAAATGTGTCGGCAGATCGTAGCTTTTGCTTCTTAAAATACTGCTTCTCATATAATAAACGGTTATTAATGTTGCCGTTGGATTTAGGACGTAACAAAATAATATTAGATTATCCGAAACCTATTTTTCAAGTGACTGCTGGGACAAAACGAAAAACAATTATAGAGTCAAAAATTTATGGTTCTGTTTAATCATGTATCAAAAATAAGTGAGTGGCGGGGTTTTCCTATAGAAAGGCCATGGGCTTCTTATTCGTTTTTGATTTCTGAAGGTAATTTTATTTTAGTTATTTTTCAGATACATATTTACACTTTTTCCATTACATAAATCAAATATCTGTCATTTTGACTTCTGCTTTTAAAAGTGATGCTACAAATTTGAGATTTTCTTAGAAGAGTATGTGCATATTGGATTTCCATTTCGTTATTATTTGATCTCCAAACAATGGCTGATGGGCTTCTATCAAACTATCAAATAAAAATTCATTCAGTCTCAGTTATTAGAATTCCATAACGTGTCCTTGACAGCTGTCAATTTTGAGATTATTACAAAGAAATTGTCTTGAAATTCAAAAAATGAAAAGCAAGAGTAAACGTGTTATGGTCACTTTTTGCAATGCGATTTGAACAACGGGTTTTTGACGATCTGTCATTCTTAAAATTCTTAGTTTGACAACGTCAAATTACCTGTCAGAAACAAAAGACTAGTTCTACAATTAAAGTTAACTGAGGATGAGTTTTTTTTTCATCTAGGCGTTTAGGTGGGCTTCCTATCAGAAAAGCCTAGTAGGTAGGTGCTTAACAATATAAAAAAATACAATAAATAATACCTATCAAAATAACTGTGTATACCTATTTGTTACAACTACTCCTAAAAAAAGATTTGAAATTTTAATTTCGTTGCAAATTAATTAAATTAAAAGTAGTGCCAATTCGAAAAGTTATAATAAATAATCATAGATTTATTGCCTGCATTTTCACTTAAACTTTTTAGACAATTTGGAATAAGCAATGAAAGTTAAAGACAACTTAAAATGTATCTAAATGATAATATTGATAACACCTAATAATTTACCTTTCTAAAAATTTCTTCATAAATGTTGTTTCGAACCTTGTCTGTTGAAATTGAGTGTTCTTTAAAAACTAACATCAAGTAAATTAACAAAATATCTATTTATTTTGAAAAACCACTCAATGTTCTTCGTCGTGGTAAGACAGCGTTTCAGAAAGCTTTAGACTTCAGTCTATTAGGTACACCAGAATGGTTCAAATTAAACACGAAAGATATTAACAAAATAACAAGTTGTAATTTGTTTATGTAAATATGTAAACTAACAATTATGTTTTTAATTTTATCAATCGTTTGTTGAACGGTCAAATTTTGGACTAAATCGCAACAATTCTTATAGTGCCCACAGCTTCTAAATATTTCAAACTATTATGAAAAAAGACCATTTAATTAGTGTTAAATTTACACGAATTTGTAGAGCAAAATTCGTGGTTTTTACACCACCCGTGTACTCATTAAAAAACTATGTTGTATTTTTTGGAAGATTGCATAATTCAATTTGTATGGAAACTGTTTACACAAAGCGATCCTTTTAAATTTAATTATTTAAATTACATTAAAACAGACTATACATTTTTATAATATATTCAGAAGTAATTAAAATTTGCAGCGAAGTATCTAAATTGTTTAGTACCTACCAACAAAAACGCAAGAATTTGGTCAAAAACACACAAATGCGTCAAAAATTTCACAAGTGAAAAAAGATGTGTCAATTTTGGAAATCACATTTTGGAAACCTACATCAAATTCAAATCTTCTGTTTTTCATTGTCTCAGACTCCAAATTCCTGACTAAATTTGTAAAAATGAGAAATAACATTTTTAATATTTTTTTTAGTACTTAAGAGCAATTCGCCAATAGTTTACAATACTTATCACTTAGATACAAAGGTAGTTCAAATCTTAATGTTTGTTTTGTGGAACTATACCTAAGCTAGCTACTTAACTACTTATTGCCATTATTAAAAGATGCTATTAATATAAAAACTTTAGTGGTTATAAATACTAGAAGTAACCAATTCTTTGCTTGAATTTATAGACAACTCCATAATTAATTTAAGAATAGATGCTTTTCAGGACAATATTCGTAGAGAATAAAAAAAAACAAAACTTTCTCGAAACACCACACCTAAATTGCAATTAAATTACCTAAAAATAACTGACAACTAAAAGCAATAAAAATAAAATATTTGAACTAGTTGGGTATGTTTTTACTTATTACCACTTATTACAAGTTTAAAAAAAATATGAGAACAGGCTAAAATCGAATAAAAGTCCTTTATAATAATAGATAATTTTAGGACGTACTGGAACAATAAAATATGAGCCAAAAAGGTGGAAAGCGGCGCGGCGGACCTACTCTTTCAAGGATCTAAAGCCATTTTTATTAATGATATCGTTTGCCTTCTGTTACAGAAATGAGTCTCTTTACCAAAGTCAGAACACATGAATTTACAAGCAGCGGAAGCAATTTTGAGTAGAGGTAATGTCAATGTGCGGTACCATTTTTTTTTATTTTGCCGGCAACAATCTTGAAAAAGCTTGAGTTATTTTGCGGCGTTGGCACTAATTAGAATTGGTACATATTTGCTTTTCTAGTTTTGACAGCTAGTTAAAATGCATTATGTCATTGTTTGGTAGATAACTAATACGATTTTCCGTCACTAGTAATCTACCTTAAATTTTCCCTTAATTTCCGATTTGATATGTCAGAGTTGATAATTTATTTTGCAAAATTAGAAATCTTCTACTGCACTTTTGAAGTAGGTAATCCGAGATATATTTTTTTTCTTTTTGCTTGACGTGTCAAAATTGATAATTTATGTTTAAGTTTAGGAAAATTTGGATAATCTCTGCATTTTTAAAGAAATCAAAATTTTAGGCACTCGCTTTAGGCTCATGTCTACTCGTGATTAAAATTCAGCTGATCTCCCGCATTGTGTAATCTCCTATTGATGCAAAAATTACGCATGAAAAAAAAATAGGTACCGTTGTCAGCAATAAATTTTAGACATCAACTGACAAACCGTCTATTTAGGTAAGTGTACATCATTGACAGGTAACCCCACAGTTAAATTATTGAAAAATTAAAAGGTAATGACACTCAAAATGACAGTTGGATGATTAAATTTACATTAGACTCCGAGAGATGATGGAAGAATGAGTGATGTCCAAAACTCATTGTACGAAACAGTAAAACTTTGTTCATTTTGAATTTTGCTTTAAATATTGCAATTTCTTTTCAGTTGTTTATGAAAAATCAAGTTTTTATGTAAATATATGTATGTAGCCCTTTTTTGTACCTATGATTATAAAAAAAAATCTAAATTATTGTACTAAATATCTAAATAACCAAATTGCCATTCTTCAAAACCTGCAAACTGTGACAAACCTTTATCCAATCAAAATTATTTTTTACTTCTTACCTTCATTTTTAAATTTTCAAGTTAGTCACATGTGTCTTTATATTGCACTAGTTAAACTGTCCTTTCTTCCTCGTATTACAGTCCACAAATCACAACTTTTTTCTTTCAACGTCCAAATCGAATATCACAATCAAAACGTTTCAATATACAACTTTTCGAAAGTAGCAGCATGTCTCCGATGTTAGCAACGCAGATGTGCGCAAGAGACTGCCCAATCTGCCCGGAACTTGCTGCCAGAAATCTGATACTCAAAGGAGTGTTCTTATTGGTTGAATGCTTGAACTGCAGACCGAAATTGGGCGGAGTTTTCGATTAAGACCCGCCCAGCCATGAAATATTCAATATGATCGTTTGCCGTTTCTTTTTGTTTTGTAAGGCAAAGGTAACGTAATGCTATTGTGAAATCTGACGGCAAATACAGTGAAAATTGAGATTAGTATATTTGAAAATGTGGTCGGTCTTTTGGGGTGGCTCATATTAATATTGAAAATTATATTGTGTGTATTGTATTGTTGAAGAAAGTATTTTTTTAAATTAATAGCCATCTATGAATTGCATTTTACATATATAGATTTATTGTTATTATATTATTAGGTATGTTACTTTAAACCGGTTCAGTCATAGATAAATATTGTACTTACCTGAATTACGTTAATAAAAAGTCTAATAAATTCGTTAATAAATTACATTTTAAATTTTTACTACTTGCTTAGCACTTAGCAGAGGATTTTTAAAATTGACCTAGCATTTGTTAATTGTTAATTTTGCCATTAAACTTTTACTTTTCAATCTATCAAATCTCAAAAAATTGAGAACATGGATTTTTTTAAACATTTTTTTGATTTTTCATGGCATTGTTCGATGATACACTATTACGGTGATGCGCGACTTTCCGGACATTCTGTAGTTAATAGGGAAAAATACACGATTTTTATTTATATTTATGATTCAAAAAAGGTTTCCTAATATTACGTTCAGTTACGGTTTTGTGTTCAAATTTTTAATTTTCAGATTTCAAACCACCACTAGAACAGTTTTCTTCTCAAAACTTATTTTGCTCTATGATTGAGGTTAACTACAAATGTCAGTTGAAAAATCTAAACCCACATTTATAATGAGCGGCAAATTTCTTTAACATTTCAAAGCCACACTTGATGCTAGAAACATTTATAAACACCTTGTATAACATTTAATTACATAGTTACTTAACATTGGACATCGAATATTGAGGACACTAAAGTATCCAATATTAGGGATTTAGCATACTTTGTTTCGGAGAGAAAAATTAGGTATTCATTATGACAGATTATGAATTTTTATTGATTTTTACTATAAAACAAACATTAAATATGATTTACTTACCCAATAACTCAAATTTTATAGTAAATAAACGTATTTAACCCGCGCAAACAAAATATTCAAATTAGCACAAAAGACTTTCGTGTTGTTATTTTCGTCATATTAAAAAACTGACACGTGCGAGGAGTCTAGGACCTCAAATCTTGTCAAACCGCAGTCAATGACGTAACGGTTACTAATGTCTCGCTTTTCCAAACTGAGTTAGGGTTATCTAATATTAGGCAACCATCGAATATTCGGTGCTCTTTCCCTAAGATAATAAATAATAAGTGTAAAGACGTAATTTACAAAATAAAGAAAAAACATTTATAATTAATAGCCAAATATTTCAAATATCGGAGCGTGGTTTACCAAAGGTTAACTTAAATCTTTAAAATTTAATAATTGTTAATCATGCGGTTTGTGCTTTACAAGCCACCATTAGAACCATTGACTCTCTGAAGACCATAAAATCGGAATATCTTTTTAGAAACTTTAGGTATTTTTACTTACATTTAGGAAAAGAAAAATATTAATTTGACGAGTAACAGTGGAGTTTAATGGCATTTAGGGCAAAAAAAACAAAATTTATAATTTTTTTATCAAGTTTTCATGAATTTTTAATAAAAAATATTCCAAATGAACACCTGCCTTAAAAATTTTTCTAAAACAAAGTACATATTATACCTATTATGTATTTGAAACTAATGGTGTAGGTAAACATTATGCGTTTCTATTTTCTCCAGTTTTTCATGGTATAGATTTTCATATTCAGAAGATTTAGAACATTCAAATTTCAAAAAATTCTTTGTGGATTTTAGTTTTTTTAAGGTTTTAATTTTTTACTTTTTTGGGTTATCCAGTTTTTTAAAACCTTTAGATTAGGAATTTATAATAATTTATTAACAGAGTGTCTCAGAACTCATGACCCAAAGAAAAAAGGCTTATCGAGGCAACAATTCTGAACCAAAATTTCAAAACAAAACTTTTTTACCTCAAAAAATAATCGAGTTAAGACGAAAAAACGGTAGCCAATCCCGAAGCTGAACAGAATTTGAAAATGGGTAACTATGGACACATACTTACTTACTATCATTCATTGGTCCGATGAACATTATACTCTCGTTGCCTAGGATATTTTATTCCATCTCTAGAATAAGCTTCCAGGATTGGTTGTTAATTTTTTATTCTTTCTCGGATACCATTAAACTTAATCAATTTCTGTTTTAAAATTTATGTAGAATCCTGTACATCATTTTAATTCTTCAAATATCTAATATTCTGCAGGTCTTCAAGGCCAATTATTTGACTTGGATTCTTTAAAGTCTTTTTAGCTTTTTTTATTTACTTTCTTTTCTTACTTTTTACTCATAAAATTCTTAAACTTTGGGATTTAATAATAAAAAAATTTTGAACGAAAACCTAAATTAAGAATATGACAATATAATAATTTAAGTAATTCAAAGTTTAAGTTCAGATGAGTTTAAATAAGATACAAATTTTATATTTCAAAATTACAAGTAAATACACATAAGTACTTTATGTCCGATTGTAAAATAATCTAGGTATATTTTACGATATCGTTTAGCACCCATAAAGTGACTCCTTATGAACGCCGTCCGTAATGATAAAGAAAAACGGCCGCTACTCAGTGCCAAATAAATTATAAATCAATTAATGTCAAAATCCAATTTAACCGTTATAAACATTTTCTTACACATTTCTGGTCCTGCTAGGAAAAAAATCCTTGGCTTTCGACGCTATTTCAGTTATTTCTTACATTTTATGTACGATTAATGTTTTTTTACTTGCATTTCATAAGTAAAAAGTAATTTCAGATTTAAACTGTTTCTGAAACCCCAAATTAGATTTGTTTAGTTTCTCAGGGATCAGCTTTCTACATAATTTTGGGAGCTTTATGTTTTAATTCCTATTCTCAGTTCAAAGACGATACATTTTTTATTTCTTAGATTCTTAGATTCTCAAACCATACATAAAAAAATGAGTGTGAAAATAATTAAAATTGGGTAAGAAATTATAAACTCGGAAGCTTCAAATTCGAAACTCTAAAAAAATATCGATTTTTTTGCAATAGGTGTTTTCTAAATTTTTATAGATCGAATCATTTTAAATTCGCTGAAAACTTTCTAGATTGTATATGTTTTATTTCAATGATTCAATTACTTCCGTGTGTAAAATCTAATATTTATAATATATCAAAGCAATACAATATGCAAAATAACATCATAATTTAGTTTTAACTTCTGAGCTTAATTAAAGTACTTACCAACTTGATTACAAATTGTAATCCGTAAGTAAGGAGGTACATTTTTTAAGTATGCAAGTTGACAGACTTAAATTGAGGTAGTCTTTACCTATCTGCTATTTTAAATAAAACAAAGTTGTCAATTTGATCTAACTTCTTTCTTAACTTTTATTGTCTTCAAATTAACTAACTGAACTGGGTCATTTGCTACAAAGCATCGCAATTAGAATTGATAACATGTCAAATACCGTTACAAACTTTTAACATGGTTGTTTTTTGACAGTAAAAAAGTTTTTATTATGTGAGTACAATGTTCATTACCAACTCGACATTTGCCGTTGAAACCGTAATCTAGCAGTTGAAGCGAATAAATAAAAAGATCGATTTAACAAATCTTTAATGATGACATTTGGTGAACTTCGTACGTTCGCTCCATAATCACAAAGCTCTCTCTTTATAAGAAGATTAATCAACTGAGAGTGCCACGCGCCTCCAGGAAATGTTACATTAACTATGAATTAATAAACCCCATACTATTTACTTTACACTTGATTTATTGCTCACTATATAGTCGATTAGTGAGCATTAACACTGTCCTATTTACCTCCCACAAAGAATGCATACTGTGCTTAACAAGGCGAAACACATACGGCACACGTCAGACTGTGGGAAAATTCTGCAAAGGGAATCTCCGTAACAAAAATTCATCATCATAAATTGCATAACTAGAAGGAAGCAATAACCGAAGAACGATTTAACATTCCTCGAAGTCCATGAAACTTTTCCCGCAAAATCTTCGTTTTTCAAGAAGACACGTGTCGTGCTTATCATTCTGCACTTTATCTGAACCTTCTCCCACGACATTTCCGCTGTTTTAGTTCGCATTCACACCGCGTAAGTCCTGCAGCACTGCGGTCGGCCTCGACGTCTATTGTTACCAATCACTGAATTCATCACATTAGCATCACTGGCGGCGGCGCCTCTTTCACCCTCTTCTTTGCCACTGCAACCGGAAATGCAATTCACGCCAGTTTTTTAACATGCAAATATCCACCAAGAGCCAATAATTTTTGGGCAAATTGGATTCGACGGAATTTTATGTAGGGTGCGGAATAAGTAATTCAGTAATTCAAGACTCAAGAGTTCGTAATGTTAAGGCGGCGATTTACCTCCAGAAAAATGTGTTTTCAGGCATCACAAAATTCGATATTACTCCGTTGTCTGTGAAAAAAATCAGTTCAAATTTTGTGAAACTGCAGTTAAGATAGTAATTAATGTCGGGACGTTGAGTTTTTTCGAAAAAAAGTAATGACAGTATGATAAAAAAATGTTGAAAATCGTTAAATTTGGCCAAGTTTAGAAGTAAATATCTCAGAAAATAACATTCTTTTTGTAAAAAGCTCTTCGTCCCGACACAGAACCATTCTTTAACAAAAAGAATATCATGTTCGTTCCGCTGGTAATTCTTTTCTAATCATGTAGGATCGAATTAACATGAAGCCTGCATCGCCCAAATTGTGGATAAATTGAGTACATCTTAGGTTAAAACCAACCCTCTGTGACCATGATGGTGGGGAAAGAATAACATGTGTCTGAGAAGTGAGATGAACGAAATTGTACGATAATAAACGACTTTCTTTGCCCATTTGGTCTCGAGATCGACTCGATGTCCATTCAAATTTAAAGACTTGACATAGGTACCTAAATAACGGGCTCAGCGGCAAGTCACATATTTTGAGAAATTATTTAAACTAGACATTGTCACATTAACCTGACTGCAAAAACTATATTATTAAGCTTTGTTAATAAACTTGCAGTTTGATATTGAGAGTTCTTAAATATTGTCTTCTTGACAAATGAGAAAAAAATTATTGACGTTGAAATTCAAAAATCGTTCTAAGCGCCATGATATTAATTATAAATAATGAGATATTCACCAATACAAATTAATCAATAATTTTATTAAATTTTATTAAAAAATCGTAAAAATAATAGCTAATTTTTTAAAAGTTTATTTATAAAACTCTTTGTTGGTAGGTTTAAAAAATGGTAAAATCTGCTGAAGATTGTTATTTTGCTTGCATTTTTATTGGTTCAATTGTGCCAATGCTAGCGCACATTTGCAATACACCTATAACACTTTTAACAATTAGAATAAATTAAAACAAATGTGATAGGGTAACTTTCACGTTGTGTCAAAATTTGAAGAGATTACTTGATGTAAAAATGTCTTTGTTGAAGGTTGACCATTGGCCAAAGTGTCAGGAACATCAAAAATGATTTGTGTCTTGGTTTTATTTATGATTTACTACGAATTTAGACAACATCAAGTTTTTCTGTTTGTTGTTCGGTTCATTCACAGTCCAGTTAGATAGGAAGCAAATTTTTATTTACAGATTGGATTCTTTAGAACGAGGGCATACAACACTTGACAAATACATCGCACATTCCACTTAGTTTTTCTTCTTTTACCTTCTTTCCAATATTCGTTACATATTTCTTGCCTTGCAATTTTAATTTGTTAAAGGATTGAAAGTTTTTCTATCAAATATGGGCGATATTATTTAAAATTATTTTATTACATCATCTAATTTTTAAAATTTTTGGCTCTTAGATCGGTTTCTATGTTAAGTCTGTATTTACTATAACTTATTTTATAATTTTAAATATTTATTGTAAAACTGTTTGGATTTTTACAAAATTGACTATTTTAAAGACCTGAAACCTTTAAAAAAACAGCAGAATTTACGCAAACATGGAAGCCAAAAAACTATTGCATATTTAAAAGGGAAATTTTTTGTTTACTCTTTTAAATTTTCTTAGAAACAATTGGGAATTGTTTAAAAAACAAGTCACACGCTGACTGCCTTGTTTATATTGTTTACCTCGTATTGTACTTTAGCTAAGGTTTTAGGTTATATTTTTTTTATTATACAGTATGTCCCCGGATTGAGTTCACAAGAGGAAAAAAAACGTTATTTTTCATTTTACAAAAAAAATAACAAAGGAACAATATTTTTTGCTTAATTTAAAATAAATAAATCTTTAATTAAAACTTTAATATTATGAAGCTGTGTTCTTAAAATCGAAAAAAACAAAAAATAACGAAGAACTTTTTTATTTTTTATTTTGCAAAAAATGTCAAAGGAATGAAATTTGTTCCTTAACTCAATTAACTCAATTTCCCCTATTTGATTGACCCATTACCTGTTTTAGCTCATAGTTCAATTCTAACTCGTAATTCTTTAAGACTCTTTCGAATTTTCTCAATTATTGTTAAGGATGCAATGGATGCAAGGATGCATTTTTTTCCAATTTTTTAATACTTACACATTATTGGGTAAATTTTTCTTTAATCTTTAACGCACTATTTGATATTGTGAATCCACAGCCTGCTATTATTTAAATACGATTACAAAATGTAATAAATAAAAATAAGGAAAAAATTAATTTTAAGAGAACAAACTAATAATTTTGAAATTTTAATTGGAGATTTATCTGTTTTGAAATAAGCAAAAAATGTTATTCCTTTGTCAATTTTTTGTAAAATGAAAAATAAACTTTTTTTCTCTCTTGTGAACTCAATCCGGGGACATACTGTAGGTAACAAGAATTTTACTTCCAAATAAAAATTTAGATATCGAGAATTCAGGGCAACGAATGGATGGACGAAAATCATGTTCACTTTAAAAGAATAAATAGAGTTACACCGAGTTCAAGAATGTGATAATTTAAGTGTTTAACAATTAATAACTCAATTTAAATATGAAAAAAGAAAAAAATAAAAATCAGTTTAACGAAAAATTATTACGGAATATTTGTGTTACCAAGAACGAAGAAGTAATTAAACTAGTTATATATATCAGGTCTACTTTTATAATCGCAAACCAAATTTATCGTCGAACGTTTTGAACATCAAAATTTGAAAGCTTCAAATTGTTGGCTGGAAATTTTTTGCGGAAGACATGTCAATGCTTTCAAAAAAAATTGTTTAAACGGAAAACTGCTTAAACGTAAACATCGGATTGCAATTCCTTTTTATACAGGTTTCACTGCACATTACTTAAACAAATTTGGTACTCGAGCTTGTGAATTTGCGTTGCGACAAAGGAATGCCTTTGTTTTAATAATTTCGGCTAATTTTATGTTTGTTTGTGTTTCGTTTTATTAAATAATTGGTTTGTTGTTGCTTTTTTGTTTTAATTTTTATATTATTATTTTTCATCATTATTTTTTCTATATCGCTGTCTCCAATGTCTACTTTTTCTGAGCTGTAGTCTAACTAATAAAATGCTATGCTAAAAACGCTTCGTTTGCCGAGTCTGAAATGGTTAGTGTACTGCCGATGTGTCCGAAAGCATCACCCTGTCCTTGAATATCGTGGAAGGGATGGATGTGTAACACTATAAATTACAGCAGAGAAAGGACACAGCAAACCTAGAATGCTCTGGGTAAATCGCCGCTTTAAAATTCTCCTCCACATTTTGTAATAAAGTGATAAAGTCGTAAACTAGACAAGAAAATTGAGTTTTCGACATCCCTCGCAGGTCATACCACACATACCCACACAGTACCAATATTTCCAAGGTCTGGCTAATATAAATCTCGTATTCTATCACATAAATATGCTTCCAACTAACTTGCTATTAATTTATTTCCGCTTTAGGCTAAATTTACTCGTTAAGTAATACCATCAAGTTAGTCTCAGCCACCGTTCAGTGCCGAAGAATAAACAATAACAATTAAAACGATCGGTGGCTGCAGACTCATTAAACCAAATAAAAAAATAACATCGGAAATAAATAAGGGGAGTACCTATATAAATACCATGGCACTTAAATCATACCGCCAGTCTTTGAGTAATATACCGCACATAACGGCCCATCGGACCATATCAATTTTGTTGGTCTTTTTTACCAGCGATATCAAAAGAGTTCCATTGGGAAGCTGCTTTGAATGACGATGGGGTTAATTTTTTATAATGAAATGCAAAGCCGTATAAATTACCGATGACGGCTATGGTCAAGTAGCGGACGGAACTGGCCAAGGGCCAATTTCCGAAGAACTCGGTATTAATTTATTTGGAGCCGCCTTGGTTCGCCTCGTATTTAAATTTTGATTTTATAATTGGGTTCATACGCAAACAAAGACGGCTTATTAGCATTTTGAGAACTAATAAGGAAGAAAAAAGCAGCGCGCACACGTTTTTAGTTCTTTAGTATGTAGGTTTTGTACCGGTAATGTTAGCAAAAGGTGCTTTGTTGCAAACGCTGGCAAAAACAAAATCGAAAAAGCCAGCTAATCATGCGTTCTTGGAGTTTAAACCACGTGCTATAAATTACTCGTAAACGAAACGAGAATAAAACAGAAGTCTTTATAACTCATCAAGTCCTCAGTTCTGATTTATAGTTTTGAGTCCGACCTCTCTTTTAACCGCTGGCGCCATTTTCCTATTAATAATCCCGGCAACAATATCTTTGAGCTTTGAACAATCGGACGTATCATTACCCATCCAAAATACTTTATGCAAAACGATTCATCTGTCCGTTCGACGCAGTGAATAAATTTATTCGGTATCTGTGATAATTGGATCGCATTTTAAGCAGAAGCCCATCATCTCCACTGTGCCGGGACCATGTGGTGTGAACTGAATAAACGAACAAAATCCATGAATATGCAACGTGTATTTTACTGATCACATAAAACAGCCCCGTAAAAGTGGGCTGAATGTAACAGGATTACGATTCGCATTCGTATTCAGAGCCCAGGCTCAAAATCAGACCGAAATATTCTATATTCGTAGATACGAGCTGGCTTTGCCGGCGGATTTTCTACAGAGACTACAAATTTGCCATTTTATTTATCTTGCGATGATGAACGCGTAATATGAGATGGGTATTGCAAGCCGGAAGGGATTGCAGAAACAAAGAATTAGATTCTGACGGAATTATCCGGAATTTTGATTCAAAAAATTCGACGAAGAAAGACTACCTTGATGAATGATGAATGCTTCAAGGTTTCGTATTATTGAATTAGAACCAATCTGCCTACTCATTACAACTTGGTGAAAGTCAATTTTAATCAGTGACAAAACAAATGTAAGCATTTAGAAACCACGAGTTTCTAGGTCAAATTAATATGTTATTTTTTTGTACCGAGCACTGTGACGTGAAACGTGAAAGAAAAATTATTGTACATAACTCTTGTCACGACTTCCTGAGCCGAAGAAAAAGTAAAAAGGTTTGAAAGGAGTACATTGAAAAACCCTTTTGTCTGTCTTCTAGACAACCTTCGAAGTGATGTCATCTCAGATGAGTTGGCGGTTTGGTTAAAAGTGTGATCTCGTAGAAATTCACGAAATAGCACAGCTCACAATAAGTTTGAGTTCTGATTTAGACGCAAATGAGAAAGAAATTTGGTATCGACAGTAAGAATATTAACAAATTCGTGCTCATCAAGGTCGCATTCCATCTTCGCTTTGTTTATTGTTGGTATCTTTTTTAAATTTGCATTTGAAAATAGTGAATAAAACTCCTATCTATTAGCTGCGATCAAAAACTAATTAAATTAGCTTGCAGCAAGCCGTGTTTTTGCTAATTTGATACGATTTGACATTTGCCATTTTGACAGAAAATTTGTTGCGTATTAAGGTTATACCTAATTAATTAGTAGGAGCTCTTAAAAATGATCCAAGTGAAGTGAAATTTCTCTCAGATGCGATTAAACAAATCGAATTTCGAAACACTACATTGACAGAACTTACTTATCGTCTTTTGTGGCCTAAAACCCACTTCACATAACACCACCATTGCAATAGGAATGAATTACAAAATTTGTAACCGAGGGTGAACATTTGCAATCTAAACCAACTGTAGGTAAAGCCGTTTTTTTTTAAACCACCAACACCGCACTCTTCCACCACTTTTCAACCGGCAACGTTGTCGATGGTGATTTTTCTGGTGATAAAATTAAATGGATTTGTTGTCTAATTGACAATTTGATTACACATAAGTCATATCTAACCTTAAGGCTGTGTCGAATCTTTTCACTATTAATCTTTTGATTTGCAATCCAACAGAGTCTAAAAAAAACGATTTTTACTGAAAACTGCATAATTTTTAGAAATGTCAGCAATTTGACATTTGTTTTCTTGCCAGAATTTTTCCTAGGCAACGCTGGTTTAAAAAAAACGGACTTTACTTTCGGACGTCTCAGCCGACTAACAGCTAATTAATTTTTGATCACACTTGATGCGCTAAAATAGAAAATGCCACCACAATTTTTTTATACTTTTTTTCGAATGAAATAGAAACTCGAAGATCATAGGTTAAGAGTCAGGAAAAAAAACGGAGATCTCTACAATTTTTTGTGAAAAGAAAAAAGTTTGGTAACTTTTTGGCGTAAAAATTTTCATCTCATTTCAAACATTCATTAGATTTTTTAAATTGACCAATCCAAGTTCTGCAGGTTGTCCAGATCCCTACTTCTTCACTTTGATTTTAGCATATTCAGGTTGTTTTAATACTTTTGACTTAAAATATGTAATGTTTTTTTATCCATTTTAATGAAAGTTGGACTTTTGCACGTAGGTTTTAGTGAATTTCCACCTTAATAATTGGCTTGGCACATGAGGGTAGAATCAAAAAGAGTCAGAGGGTTTAATTTAATTATTTGTTTACAGAAATTATTGGTTTTGTGAATTATGATTTTGAATAAACAGACCAGCAACATGCATTAAAGACGCTTGCTACACAATTAAAACAAAATTGTTTAATGGTGAGTTGTTATAATAGTTATAGTATAATAAATCTAGGAACATCGAGTAAAAAAAATCGATGTTGAACTCAATTTCAACAAGAGCACAATTACATCGATCTCCAATACATCAGAGAAAAAATCGATTTTAAAAAATAGTAAATAAAAAACTAAATATAGCATTGTTTATTGTGCAAAAATAAATAAAAACCTTAAGTAATAAACAAAATAATAAGTTATAAAAAAAATATAAAAAAAATAACAAATTCGAGATTAATAAGAATAAAGAAAATTCCAAAATATAACTCACTTAAATTAATTTCCAGTCTTCATTATAAACATCACCAAAATCAATAGTGTAAAATAAAATACATACATCGAAACCGCAATTATCGATTTTTAATGTTACATCGAAAACTTTGCATAAATATATGTACATATTAAAAATCGATGTTTTTTTTTGGCAAAATCGATATTAATAAAAAATCGATGTATAAGTCCCTGATTTACTATACATATAATATGTCAATTAATCCAAAGTAACTGGTCATAGATCTGCCATCAGACAAATTTATTTTTATTCTTGATTTGACGAAATTCGAGTACTAGATAGGTACAAGAAGCTTTAGCTTGTTTCGCAACAACATTTTATTATTGTGGCTGAAAACAAACCCTTTTTATTGCGAAATCAAAAATTGAGTGTTGTAAGAAATGCACTGTGAAATTTGAACTTTCATTCTAAAAGTCTAAAGTGTTTTTTTCTAAATCTGCAAATTATGTATCCAATTCTTTCACATTCTCCAAAAAAAATCTCTATTTGAACTTCAAAACTTTCAGATTCCATAAAACTTTCATGAATTTGCATTAACTTTTTAATTTGTTGTAATTTGTTTTTTTTTCCAACTTTTTTGAGACCTTGAAGTTGTTTACATTGTCTAGTTTTTGAAAAATTTCAGATTCAGAATCTTAAAATTACACCAATATTTAATTCTAACCAAGTTTTTGCAGAAAACTGAAAAATAAAATCCGTTTAGATGCCTCAAAAACATATTATCAGACTCTAAAACGACCATTCATATTTTTAAAATTCTTTAGATTTCTTCTAATTTTTCTAGTTTTTCTAACTCTAACTTCTTGTGTCTTATTGCGACATTAGAAACAATTAAATTTCAGAAATTTTGATCGAACATCCTTAAGGTCGTCCAAATACTTTCAACACTTTAAATTTCCTCATTTTTTTAGCTAGGTAGGTACATTGTTTGAACTGGCCGGTTTTTTTTCAAATTTTTCTCTAAGTACTTTAAAATTTTCAAAATTTTTCAAGATCAAAACCATTTAAATGAATTTGCAAACCCAAAACCTTCAGAAATTTTAGAAAATAAGAACCAAATGTTGCCGAATTTTTTAAATTCTTGTATTTTCTTTATTTTTATTGTTGAATTTATGTTTAAATTGTTTATATTCACTGAAAATTTTACACTTTCAGTGACTTTTTGATTTCCTGGTCTTTTGATCCCTTTTTCAGTGTTTTAGTTCTTCTAATTTTCACATTGTTGAAGATCGTTATTGAGACCAAGAATCCAAGAAATTGCACTCTAGGAAATAAAATCCCTCAGGAGCAGACAGTCAAGCGATGAAACGGCAAAAGCTCTAACAGTTGCCTGCTTTTGTTCCACAAATCGCCCCCTTTACAGTTATAGATTGCTATCATTAAAAGATTAATTTTTTTGTGGATAACCGCTCTCATCGAAATAATGTATTGCGAACAAGATGAATGTGAGGGTTCAACTAAACACGTGTCTAAGAGATTACATCTTTTTCTGACCAATTATTTATCTACAGTGTGTGCCATACTCTTGCACCTGCAGCACACAAAAGTTGAATGAAAATTTAGTAAAATAGTTAAGCTCATTTCCGCCACGAGTCGATTTTATCTCGGACCACCTATAAAAATTCAATTACCGATTTACATTAAAATCCCTTAAATATCATTAAAAGTTTCTCATTTCATCAAGAGTTAATTGAAACATACGGCTTCCCACAAGCATTGTACCGACTCGCACTATTTAAGGAAGAAATAGTTTTATCGAAGATCCTTCACATAACTCTTGTCTAAATGGACAGAACCGGCAATCTACTTTATTAAAAAGTCAAAAGCTAATATTTGTATCTTCCTGTTTGTTTTAAATGGTCATTTATAAACTTATGCATTTTTATTAACTCATTAGTTTTAGAGCAGATTTGAAAAATCCCTTCTAAATGTTAATATAATATTGTTACGCATAATTTTTAATGGCAATTTCTTGTTCGGTCTATTTATGAAAACAATTTCATCTTTACATTTATTGCAGTAATAAATTACGTATAAGTTGCGGTGTTTCTTTGACTCAACAAGATTCTAATTGGAAAACAAATTTAATTCTTCGTATTAATGCGGGATTCTTCTGCTTGAAAAATCTCCGTACAAAACGGTTAACCATTCGTAACGTTTTAATTGCTCTTTTGTCGTAAATTTTCCGGTGACGTTAGAACTGATGTAGACACAGAACGGAGCCACACGATCCGCCCAGAGGTCTCAGACATCGATGCAAATCATTCATAATTGTCTTTTCGGTTTCCTTTATTATGCTCTTCTTGATATTTATTATCTATTAATATTTTTAGAGTAGTTAATCTTGTCGTCTCTACCTGAAACCAATTAAATATCGATAAAAGTAATACGGTCTGTTTCGCCGTTTTTACTGCTAGAATGCTCACTAGAGAGAGCAAATACGACAAGGAAAGGGGGCGTTTATGTCATTATTTATAAAGCAAAGTGGGCAATAAAACAATCGTTAAAGTGCGAATTTTATGAAAAATGCATTCTTACCTATTAATTTTTTTACAGTTTTTGGAATTACACTGAATAATATAGCAGATTATTGTGTTTTTGGTCAGTTTAACTTCCACATTTTAGACAATTTGGATTTTAGCCCAGTTAAAAAAAAAAATTAAATTGACATATGTAATTTCAAAAGTTTTGAAATTTTTGTCAAATCAAAACAATAATAAATCCCAATTTGCAGCATCCTGAATGTTCTGAAAGTTACTTGAAATGGGTTTTTTTGTTAAACAACAAGAACAAAATTACAAAAGTGCTGCAAATTTGATCAAATTAATACTTAAGCACTTGTATTATCTTATTTCTTATTATCTGATTTGCAGTTCTTTTTGCTATCCGGAACATTATGGATTAATAATATGTAATGTTTGTTTATGTACTTACAAGACGAAATAGCGAAGGTCATAATGTTCAGCATGGTAAATAAAACTAAAAATTTAACACTGCATAAAAATCTACTGTTTTTATATCAAATGTGCATATTTTATTGATAATTTTATTCACATACTAAAGAAAAAATCGCGCTTTTAATCTACGAACCTTCAGCGAGGTTGCAATTTGACGGAAATTTTAAAACTTTCATATATAAAAAAATTGCCGTATTAGAAATTTAATTTTATAGAACAGCAGAAATCTGCACGAAATTATCAAATTTCTTAGAGAAATCCGCTTATTTAGATGCAAAACGACGATTTCTCGCTTATTTTCGATGTTTTCTGGCTTAAATTCGCAAAGAAGAGCTTGAAATCTACAAAACCACCCGTTTTTATCAAGATTCAACGGCTAAATTGCAAGAAAACAGCAGAAATCTGCACGAAATCATCAAATTTCGTAGAGAAATTTGCTTATTTCGATGCAAAACGACGATTTCTCGCTGATTTTCGCCGTTTTCTGGCTTGGATTCGCAAAGAAGAGCTCAAAATCTACCAAACCACCAATTTTTATCAAGATTCAACGGCTAAATTGCAAAAAAACAGCAGAACTCTGCACGAAATCATCAAAATTCTTAGAGAAATCAGCTTATTTCGATGCAAAACGACGATTTCTCGCTGATTTTCGATGTTTTCTGGCTTAAATTCGCAAAGAAGAGCTCGAAATCTACAAAACCACCAATTTTTATCAAGATTCAACGGCTAAATTGCAAGAAAACAGCAGAAATCTGCACGAAATCATCAAACTTCTTAAAGAAATCCGCTTATTTCGATGCAAAACGACGATTTCTAGCTGATTTTCGATGTTTTCTGGCTTAAATTCGCAAAGAAGAGCTCGAAATCTACAAAACCACCCGTTTTTATCAAGATTCAACGGCTAAATTGCAAGAAAACAGCAGAAATCTGCACGAAATCATCAAACTTCGTAGAGAAATCCGCTTATTTCGATGCAAAACGACGATTTCTCGCTGATTTTCGCCGTTTTCTGGCTTGGATTCGCAAAGAAGAGCTCAAAATCTACCAAACCACCAATTTTTATCAAGATTCAACGGCTAAATTGCAAGAAAACAGCAGAACTCTGCACGAAATCATCAAAATTCTTAGAGAAATCAGCTTATTTCGATGCAAAACGACGATTTCTCGCTGATTTTCGATGTTTTCTGGCTTAAATTCGCAAAGAAGAGCTCGAAATCTACAAAACCACCAATTTTTATCAAGATTCAACGGCTAAATTGCAAGAAAACAGCAGAAATCTGCACGAAATCATCAAACTTCTTAAAGAAATCCGCTTATTTCGATGCAAAACAACGATTTCTAGCTGATTTTCGATGTTTTCTGGCTTAAATTCGCAAAAAAGAGCTCCTACTTTTCTGCACCTGCTTTATAATACTTTACAATTTTTTATTTTATTTTTGTTAGATTCCTTGGATTTTTTTAAACTGTTTTTGTATCCTCAGAATCGAATGATTGTTTAATTTCTTAATTTTATTTTGAGTTTTGAAACAATTATTAATTACACTCTTAGTTTTAATTACACTGGTCAACAGTGAATTTGTTGCCCTTGATGTAAGAGTGGTTTCGAATACTTCCTTGCCAACAATTCACGAAACTATGAATGATTTTGGAAAATTGGCTCTGATTTTTTTTCAATCTTGATTTTTATATTTTATTAAAAATCTATAAAATTGAGAAAGAAATAGCAAATATATTCTCAAATATCTTTTTTTTTTGGAAATTATTACAAATTGTTTCGTTTGAATGGATAATTAATGTATACATAAAAGTTGAAAAAAAAAAATAAAACTTTAATGAAACGCATTTTATAAGCGCGCCTTTTATATTTTTTATGCTCTTATTTACTGACAATCTTGAAGCATTCCAACTTTTGTTGGTCACGTGTTGGTCACAATTTTAACATGATAATAAACACTATAATTATACCTAATTCGTGTTCTGAATAGCCGACTTAAAGTCTAAATTATTAAAAATATAAAAAACGCCAAAATCATAAAAACCAGAGCTAATTCAGTACTTTTAAGAATACATTGGAAAACCATGGTCTTGAAAACATAGAAATCCCCAGAGATATTCAGGGCAACAAAAAAAAATTTTTTTGTTGAGCTTCTTCGTTATTATGCATTGTAAACATTGCAAAAAATTAAGCACCTGCATAAATAATAAATAATATAAGAACATTCAACTAAACAGCAAAATATGGAGACAATTTAAATGATTTAAAATATTTACTTAGGTAAATTTAAACTAAACGACAATTAAATAAAATCCAAAACGAGGAAGTACGAGAAAAGTTTTTTTCTAATATTTTCTAAACGATGATAGCAATGTATTGGTAGCGCGTCAAAAAGACAATATTTTCAATAATATAAGAATTTAAAAAAATTGACTTTTGAATAAAGGAAAGCTCAGAATCTTTAAATCTTAAAACATCAGGATATAAAAGCAGGAGAAAAGTTTCAGAATCCAAAGAACCAGACTAATCTAAGAACCTCACTACAAGGCGAAAATCAAGAATTTAAACCTCTGATTAATACTTTTTTCTAATTATTCTAATAATAGGTAATAATATAAACTTAGTCACACAGTAATTTTTATATTTTGTCAAATATTGTTTCCCCGGATTGTGTAAACTCTGAGAAAAAAATCAAAAATTACTGAACGAAATTACCATTTTTAACTAACATTCACACAGTTTGTAAACGACGGGAATATGTTTCTATTTTAATTACAACCGTGTTTTTAATTATGGAGATTTAGCAACAAAACAATTTTGGACAATTAACCCAATTATGTTATTTTAGACGTTATCAATTAACGTATCTGCATCTGGAGTTTTCGCTTCTGTAATTCCCTCAGCGAGCAAAAAGATAAAATATGAAAATAACTGGTCTAAATTTAAATTGCTGATCAGTTTATCCGGTTGGAAAGTTCCGGCCTTTTGTGAAATTGCGCTTTTGCTCTTTTTATAATTCTCGTTCGAATTACGCCTCGTTTGATTCTACTCGCTTTTTATTAAGTCTTCTTATTTTCAATGATGCCGACAGTATTTTGTTGTAATCAACCGAGAGAAAAGATCAAAGTTGCTAAAAAAGTGTAAGAAAAGTTAAATAATAATAATCAATGTAATAACAAAATGACATTTTGGATCGTGGAAATTTTTCTTCCTACGAGCAATTTATAGATTTTTATGACTACCTATTTGATTTTTGCAAGTCATAAATTTCCACGCATTGAAAACATATACAACCGAATAAATCAACATAACGAAGTGTGGAAAGTCTGGAACTGGGGTTCGGCAATGTTTGCAACACGGGAGCGTTGCCATGGCGACGCCAAACAGATACTCAGGGAGGTGGATGGGAGTGTTCCGGGGACTGTATGCTTTAAGCTTTGAGTTTACAATCAGCTCCGGAAACAACCGTCTGAGACGCCCGAAGTCAGCAATCACAGACTGCTTACAAAGGAGAATGCTTCCGGATTGTATGATCGTGATTATTATATCATTAAATTTATTACTCCAACTTCCATATTCAACACGGGAATATTGCTTTGATTGTTACTGCGTCTATCAAAGGTTTTAGGCAAAGGAAGAAATGGTAGTCTTGGAAGTGGCTCTGAATATTTGTGTTGTCATCGGCCGCGCATCCTTGGCCCCGACTAAGGAAAGACTCCGCTAAACCCAATTTTTAAAACACTAGGTTTTAAATCAAAACAATAAAAAAGATAAAAATATCTAAAAAAATATATAAAATTAAGATTTATAGATAATTTAAAACAGATTCAGACAGAATCAACAAGGTCAAAATAAATATAGAAAAAAAAAGGAAATTGGAGAAAAAAATTAGAAAAAATCTAACCAAATTTTAAAGAAAATCTAAATTTATTTGGAAAATGTAAAAAAAGTCAGAAGGAAACCTGGACAATATACAAGATGACGAGCCTTACGACAGTCAAACGCAACATAAAATACACATTTCATAAATAACTTTTTCGAATTTGCCGCTTTAATAGGTCCATTAGAGTACTCAATTTGGAGTCGTTTATAGGTATCTATAAAAGAACTCAAAGTAGGAAATTTTGTTTTTTAAGAATTGGCAGAACTAATTAGTCTGGCTGTCACCTGTCTCCTGTCAAGTTCTTGGTCAATTTGATTTTTACGATTTGTGTTTAATAAATTGCTGCGTGAATAAAAATGTATGAATATAATTGAACTGTCCTTTGCGGTCAACAATAATTGTACCTAAATATAATAGATATGAATACTGGCTGTGAGGTTAGGTTACGTTATGTCAAAATTCAGTGACAGTGAAACTCAATAAATGTCAAATTTTAAATTAAATTTGAAAATCAAGTGGCAAGTCGTGGTTACAAAACTATTACCAATCGTGTAACACGAAAACTCTTAGAATTCTAAAATTTAATATTATTATTAAAAAAGGGGTGCAAATTCGAAAAAATAGTATAAAGAACTTGTTTTATAATGGCATTGGTGCACTCGTCCCATACAAAACTCGCCTACGGCTCGTTTTGTACACCGGGACCTCGTGCACCAAGTTGGCCATTATAAAACACGTTCTTTAATATACTATTTTCTATTTCGCGTTCATAATGAAGATATTTCAATACGCGTTTGAGCGTATTTCGGTATCGTAACGGACCAATCCCATGCCAATATTTCCAGGAACATATATTTTTCTTAGGTTTGCAAGACAAACCGTCAACCTACCATCAACGTTGACAATTTAGATTTTAGTTTTGATAAACCATGATAAATCGATCAATACACCATTATTTCTTGTTGTACTTGGCTTAATAATTCATCGGAGAAAAACTCTTTGGATGCAAGAGAACCATCATGATCATGATCAACATCTTCGCTCTCTTGGCTCCCTTGCGCTCCTTTAACCTCAAAATGTCACACCTGTCAAACTGACTGAAATTGGATTTGGCTACTTCGAATTTTTTTCCCGAACATTTTGCAAATGCCAACTACCTTAAAATTCCCTAGATTTCGAAATAAAGTTTTTTCGTTTAAAATATGGCGAAATAGAAAAAATAGCGTATGATACTTGTTCATAATGCATTTTGCCGCACTTACTACTTTATGACACTTTTCTAGTTTAAAAAAATAATCGAATTAAGACAAAAAAACGGTAGCCAATCCGGAGGCTGAACAGAATTTGAAAATCGGTAACTATAGATACATACCATCGTTCAATAGTCAGGTAAACATTACACTCTCGTTGCCTAGGTAATTTTACTCTATTTCTAGAATAAGCTTCCGGGATTGGTTGTAAATTTTTTATCTTTTCTCTAGTACTATTAAACTTAAGCAATTTTTGTTTTAAAATTTACCATCTGCATTGCTGCCGGCACCCTCCCTTGCTCTTTAGGTCATGAGTTCTGGGACACCTGTATGTATGTAGGTATACAAAAAAGGAGCTATATAGTTTAAAGACAATTTAAAGGAACCTAAAGAAGAAGTTACAGCTAATCCCAATAAAGTCCAAAGAAAGAAGAATGTGAGTAAACAGTAGAAGAATCTAGAAAATCCAAAAAAAATATAAATATCAACTTAAAAAAAATCTGAGAAAAACTTAAGCAAAATTTATAAGTAGACAATTTGCAGAGCATTTAGAAATTCAAAAAAGAATTCAAAGAAAAGTAAAAGTTAATAAATCGCGACCTGAGAACTATAAAGTTCTAACTAACATTTGCATTAAATTGATCAGTGTTCACGTTATCAGTGATATCTCTTTATTTTATTAAGCATTTATTTAAAAAAATGGCAGGATCTGTTAAAATCATTTTGACTTGTTAAAATATTAACTCACTTCTTTTTTATACATGATAGAAAATGTTTAAAAAATCGCAAAACAAACAATTTAAATTTTCACAAAAAATCACTTAGAACATTATAATTCTCACGTCGCGAAATCTAAATAATTTGGCCAAATATTTTCACATGCGCCTATAATTCGCCTCTGCTTTTATGAGATAATTTTGCGCTCATTATGAGGCTTTTTATTGCCTTGGCCATAATGAGACAAGTTCCGCAGTAGCCTGACATTCTCTAACTAGTTGAAGTTCAGTTGTCAGTTTTATACCATGAATATTGAGAAACATAACTAGAGAAGTGAACAATATAATCTATTGTCTAACGAAAAATTGAAATTTTCAAATTTTGCTTGTTTTTCTAAATTTAGAAAAATTAGGAAAGAATCTCCGAATCAAGGATTCTAAGAATGAAAAATCAAGCATCAAATAACTCAGAATTTCAGAATTTGGGATAAACAGAGGGCTAAAAAAATATGTCCAAATCAAAATCAATATGTTTCATTGTAATAAGAAAAAAGAACATTTAAGACGTACAACGCAAAATTTTAACAACTTTAAAAGTCCAAGAATGTAATTAAAAGGAAAAAAAATGTAAGAAAAGAGAGCAATCCTTCTTGGATTTGACAACCGCACAACACATGCGACCCCAACAGATGCGTAAAGGATTAAAGACCAAACAGGATTAACATTACATGGCATTACACATGTTGTATTGGGTCTTACAATTCAATCATCGATTTGTTACACACTGGTACAAATTATCACCCTGTCCCCTTTGATATGATAATGATTTACCATGTGGTTTAGTCAAAAATCTAGCAAAAAAATGATTTGGTCGCCTGTCAGTATCCATCATCCACGGATTTGCTATCATCGATCAATATCAAATTTTCGTTCAACTATGTCTTGTAGCTCCCAATAAAAGAACTTGTCCAAAAAACATTGCCACCATTAAGTTGTAAATTGTTAAACATTAAGAGCATCTTAATGATAATTGCATGTGCGGCCAGGTACAGGCTTTTATGGATCTTCAAAATTGATAGTTTCTCAGAAGTATTAAACTGCACTAATTATACTCATGTTATTAATCACGATAAGACGTGCACTCTTGATTTACGTTTATTGCCCCACAATAGAAGATTTATTTTAATTTTGCTGGTCTAACCCACTTTATCAAAGACAAAAACTAAGTGAAGCGAAGATTTCTTTTCGCGCTGTCGTACAAAATCCGCGAATCAATAGTCGTAATTTAATTACCATAATGAGACGGGGGTGTATGATGGTGCAGTGAAGTGTGATGGAGGGTTGTACTACCCCAACTAACACTATTGTCCGAGCGAATGAACTTGGCATCGTCGTCTAATCCGTTTACACGGACCTTTACAAGCCTCACTGATTTTGCGGGTCAGAAATTCTCGGAGGTCGCGGTGGAAATCAACGTGACGGACACGGTTTGGAGATGATGAGGTTGCAACAAATAGTCATAAAAATGGGGATGTTACACCTGTTGGAGTGATATCTTTCAAAATTTACATCGAGCTCATGCAATGATAAAGAACAAAGAGCCACATAAAATAATTACATTATTTATTAAAAAACCTCAGAATTTTGAATAAGCTAAATAAGGTTCCTAGTTTCGAAAATGATGGGTTTGCAAATAATTATAGTTTAGGTTAATCCCAATAAATTTTATGGAAAAATAAATTCCAGCGATTCAAACACATCGGAAGATCTTGGAAAATAGAAAATCTGATTTTTGGAGCATCAGGCCAGAATTCAGAAATATTTTTCATATGCAATTTTTGCATCTAACTCAAGAATTATTAATTATTATTAATTTTTTATTGTAATGCATCATTGAAAAGATTGAGATCTTGCATTTTTGAAGTGTTGACAAATGTATTGCTATACCCTATCGTTTTGAAGTTATAAGACAAAAAAATTAAAAAGTTCTTCAAAAAATTAAAACTTCTTTGATCTTTTAGAGATTTCATAAAAAATCAATGACATTGCTTAAAAAAACTAATTTCTGGACATATATGGAGTTTTGAAATGACTTTAATGTCAACGCAGCGCAGAGTAATACATTTTACAAGACTTCTTAGTTTGTTTATAGACGAAACAAATTAAAGGGTGAAAATTTTTAAAAGAAATTGATCAGATTTTTGTTGGAAAGTTAGCTCAGAAAGGGAGAAGATGGATGTCACTAAAAATTCATTTTTTTATCTTCACTTGACTTCGAGAAAAAAGACTTATGAAAACCACAATTCTGAACCAGAATTTCTAAACAAAAATTTTCTAGCTCAAAAAATAATCGAGTTAAGACAAAAAACTGTAGCCAATCCGGAAGCTGAACAGAATTTGAAAATTGGTAACTATGGACACATACTATCGTTCATCGATCAGACTCTCGTTGCCTAGGAAATTGAGGCCTTTTACTCCACCTCTAGAATAATCTTTCCGAATTGGTTGTTAATTTTTTATCCTTTCTCGAATATTATTAAACTTAATCATGAAATTTACCATCTGTTTTGCTGTCGGCACCCTTCCTTGCTCTCTGGGTCATAAGTTCTGGGACACCTGTATATCATCAATGTTACGACAAGTTATCTACGTTGATACGAAAACGTCTTCAAATTATTTATTAAAATTATAAAAAAAAATGACCAACTTTTTGTATATGTACAATGTATAATTTTTATTTATGATTTTCCATTCTGACCAGTGAAAACATTAAGACACGTGAGATTTATAGAAAAACTACAATTTTGTTAGTATGTATTCAAATTAAAGTTTTTACAAAAATTTTTATTTTTGAATGTTAACAAAACCAAAAATTCTCTGCAAAAAACTGTCAAAAATTTCTCAAATATTTTACCAAAAACTAACTTTCCCGACAACTTCTATAGTCCGTCGAAAAGCTTATTTTTACCTTTTCAATAATAAATCATCCAGTTTTATAATTTAGTAAGTTGTTATTTTTTTATAGATAAGCAAAACTAAAAAAAAAACAAAGTGAACTCGAGGTATTTAAAAAACAACTTATTCTACAAATATCTTTGAGCCCTGACCTAATAGAGCAAAACGACCCTCGGATTTAGAATCAGGAGGCAATTCTACTTTACAAATGACTTTGCACATTCGTCCAAAATTTGTTGACCACTGTAATGACTTCAGGCCACACAAATTAAATAAATTGCCACGTATTTAGAGAAGAATGTAGATAATTCAAAAAATGCAAACTTCTGAAGAATGTGAAAAAGAAAGATGTGCAGAGACCAAAATTATGAAAAAATCAATAAGTGAATCGCAAGAATTTCAATCAAATAATAATAAAAATGTGAAAACATTTGTTTTTAAATGCAATTCTTGAAAACCGAAACAACCCAGCTAAAGCAAAAATCTAAAGAACCTAATGGTTGTAGAAATTTCTCAAGTATCTGGACAATTCTAAAAATCTGGAGAATAGATATGGACAATTCAGAGATTTGAAACATCAGAAACAAGAGATTCCAAAGACTTTTAAAGTTTAAAAGATCTAATAAAATGAAAGGTACTTAAAATTAAAAACTTTCAATTTCCAAATATGTACTAATAAAACGAGAAAAGATTTATAAGACCTATCAAAGCTGAAAGATCTACTATAAATCAAACAATTCAAGCAACTTAGATCTTTGTTGCGTGACAATATTCAATTATCTATATGTCTTTGCCACTGTTATTTTATCACCCTAGCCTGTCCTTTACAAAGAGGTTCTACTATAGCACGCATCCTACCTACACAAAATGATAGTAAACCAATTTATGCAACTTTTCAAGGAACAATAAGCACCTTGTTATTTTTATCGCATCGAATTCCATCAGTCAATTTATTATCCATAATTAATAAGAAGACTACTCGATATATGTATAAACGGGTACGTCGCCGAGTCAGTGTATAAGTTATCACCCTTTAAACGTAGCGTATAAAATCTTTGTCGGCGGCCCCATGACACTTTATATGATGTATTCACCGCCTTGATGTATAGCCTTTATTATATTTTCGGTTAATATTTTTTTTACTGCATGAAAAGATGTTTTGTGCTTCAACTGTTGTCGTCTGTGAATAATGCGGCTGGATTTCTGGTTATTTATATTTTATAAGGTTGCCAACCGTGTAGGTGTGAAAGTGGTTGACACAAAATGGAAATTATTAACGTCCGAGTGAACAAATAAAACATGAATACCGCCAATAATTTTTAATAATGTTAAATTTATACCCCATTCTAATGCGGCTGTGGAAGGAGTGGAACGATATGAAAAATAAAATTTAAATAAAAATGCTTATAAACGTGTGAGTATTTAGATAACACAAAATTACGGTTAATTATTATTAATAAAATCAATCAATCAATCTTTTTTTTTTCTATTTCTAATGCATCCCAATCTCTTTAGGTAGGAAACAGCCCCAACTATTGTAACCATGAAATCCTTTTTCAACTAAACCATGATAATTTATATTCGCACTTGTGATGAAAATAATAAAACAAAAACTAATAAAGAGTGGGGAAGCATTGAAGGTAGGATGTAAACTTGCCACGCCTACACAAGCACCAATCGACGATGAGAAAGCGGTCAGAACAAAACGATTGATCAAATAATCCACGCTTGGAAGAAAAATTCGTTCACGATCAGAGTTCACTTTATTTCGATGTGCAATGAAGTGACCAAAGCAAAAAAATTCGGCTATTTGTTATTGCGAACTGAAAAAAAGATTTTGAAAAAAAAATCTAGAAGGCTCTGCAATATTTCTAATGTTGGTACCATACTTGTTAACAATAGCATCATTTTTATTAACCCCAAACTGTCAAAAGAATGACAAAGAGGTAGTGCTACCAACGTACCAAATTCATAATTTCGAAGTGTGCTGGTCTCTTTGATTTTCTGATTGATCAGTTGATTGATTTCATACCTACATCAAACTTGATAAAGCTCCCATAAATTTTCCAAAGTTATACAGAGTGTTCTTGTTTGACATTCCGCAGGCATTGTAGGAGTTTAAAAAATTAGCATTGTGTTGAACGACCAATTACAAAGCCGCATTTTAAATTTGGCGCCTATAAAAAATGCTCTTCAGGAAAAATTGCCTTTAGTTGGTTTGTAATTGTAAAAATAAATTGATTTCAAATAAATCTAATTGGATTGTCTTAAAGCCTTGTATCATTTTAAAATAAAAATAAAAATTACAGATTCCAAAATAATTTACCTTTCTTGATTAGCCCAGCCTATGGCCGTGACGTTACCTAAAACCCTGAAGATAAATTAGAAAAAATGAAGTACTTTAGATTTTTAAGTACTGATTCCAAATTCGCGTTGAGGCTGTTTATAGGCAAATTAAAATTTTGTGATATTTCACAAAGAAAAGTAAACAAAAAATCATAAAAAAATTTAAAAAAATGGCTGATTAAGAATGTGCATTATAAGTAACCTGCGATCAAAAATTAATTAGCTCGCAGCAAAACATGACAAGTCTTTGCTAAATTGATACAAATGGGTAATGTTATAGTTGACTGCCTAACCTAATATATTGTGCCATAAATGACTACTTTAAAGATAAATGAAGATAGAAATAAATGCATTAAAAAGTGAATATGCATTTGATCCATAAAAATGGCATCAATTGCAAAAATTTCAAATTGCATAAAAAATTTTGTTTTCAATTTTATCTTCATCAATTTATAGAAGACATATTTTCGGACGTCACGGTCAACTACAAGCTAATCAATTTTTGATTGCACTGTATGTTTGAAACTTTGAATAATTTGTACTTGCTTATTTGAATTATTTGGAGTTCGCTGATGTCCCCGAAAAAAGACGATTTATTAGGCATCTACAGCGATTTTTAAATTTGAGGTGAGAAAATGCATAATATTCGACGGTTTGATGCGAAAACCCGATAAGTGTGTCGAACATTTAAAAATCTACTTTTAAATGAAAGCTTTTTTATTTTTTCTCTTTCTAAAGAAATATGCGATTATTGGATTCTCGTACAAAAAGGTGTAGAAATCTCAATGACAATCGCAGATAAGAAGAATCAAATACTTGCCATTTTTGTGAATTTTTAAAGTTGTTGACTGCAAAAATTGTGGTTTTGCAGTTATCAGGTTTTCGCTGCAAACCCTTGATATAATAGGTTTATTCATTGTGTTTTGTTCTTTTGTAGCCGAGCGAGTACCACTTCCACCGATTCCGGAAAATTGTCTATGATTTAACATTCAAATAAAGTGTTTCACTTTCGATAAATAACAAATTTAGTAAAATCCGTTGTTGATCGTTCTTTTTTCTAACTGTCTCTATTCTATTGTCTCTGATTGAAGCATAAATGTTCAAAATTAAAGAGTATTCATATGTGCTGAAATGGGCCAACAGAAAAAAACAGGGTAAAACGACGAATTAAGTGTTTTTAAATGGTAACTTTTCTTGACCAAAACTATATTCACGTTTGATAAAACAGGATATATTTCTTAAAATTTTGACTTTTTTAAAAAAGGGTGAGTTCGAAAAACCGAGCAAATTCTTTAAAAATTTTAACTTTTTAAAGGTACCTTGAAAACCAGACTAAAATCATTAAAAATGTGTTGTGTTCTGAGGAGACCTACTAGTACAAAATTCAAAACAGGGTAAAATCTTTGAAAACAAGGTAAAATTCCTAATTTTAAATGTTTTTAAAAGGGACATTTGTTTGTACGGAACCGTATTCACGTTTGATAAAACAGGATATATTTCTTAAAATTTTGACTTTTTAAAAAAAGGGTACGTTTGGAAAAACCGGTCAAATTCTTTAAAAAATGTTAATTTTTACCTTAAAAACGGGAGTCTTTTCACGATTTTTCTGCTTTTCTGTTAACCCTTGAAAATCGGGGTGTTTTCCTTAAAAAGTAGCTGTGTTCTCAAGGGGCTATCTTAGTAGTTTGAAAAATTGCCAAAAGTCACAATCCATGTTCTGAAAGTCAAAATGCCTTCGTTAACACTAATTCAGAAAGAAATGATTACTCAATGATTAAGAGATGGAGTAACTATCGCTGTTATTGTTCAAGAATTAGGTGTTGTCACAAATAATGGGACTTTGGAACAATTAGAAGATACATAACATAACCTTATTTAGCAAATGTCACCAAATGCCAATTTACGCTGCATAAATTACTAGATTTTAGATTTATTCGCTGTTCAGATTTGTCTCAATTTCGAAAATCGCGTACACTAATAAATATAAGTAAATATTAAGTAGCAGCGTTTTGATGATTTTTTGGCTATTTGGCTGTGAGTTTTCTATGTCAAACTTACAGACGCTGTCGCAATCATTCTTGGCATTTTGATTAATTTTCAAATCTGTCAGTCTCAAAATGAAGTCAAACACAATCTAGCAAAAAACTGATGTAGAACAAATTTATTGAAATCCAGTTTTTCTACAAGTAAATATTTTATCAAAGGTCAAAACTGTTGCGGTGGTGTTAATGAAATTTTTTTTCAAAACCAATTGTAAATGAAAATATAATGGATCACATGATAAAAACCAAAAACTACGTCTCTAAATCGATTCCGTTTTTTGTTATTCTAATTTATTGAACCAAATGCTCTAAATCCTAATTTACTGGTTTATTTCTTGTCTACAGTAACGACCAAAATAAAGTGGTATAGCTTTTGAATGACATTGTAATCCAGCCAAAAATTAAACTCCCTTTGGTAAAAAATGTTATAACAACTTTACCGTTTGAGATGAAATTTTTTACAGTTAATTATATTTTGTGTCAAAAAAATAAAAAGTGCTTTAAACCAAGTTTCTTAACTATAACCATTTCTTAGCGGTGTAAAAATTTTTCAATATTGCAACATTGTAAAGCTTTTAATATTTGTTGCTTAGTGACAGAGACTGCCGAATATGTAAAATTTTATTAAAAAGTAATGAACAGCATTGCTAATTTTTTTTCTTTAAAAAAATCTATATTGTAAAAATATAAGTTTATATTAATTTTGCTTTGATTTCTAAGTTGGTTTAACACCACTGTAAACTACCGCTCAAAAGTATTTGCCCACTTAAAAATATAGTTAATTCTTTTACGATTCCGCGGTTATTTCTGCTGATTCTATGGTAAGCAATTCCGCAACCACAAATTAAAGGAGTTTTGTGGTCAAACACCTTCACGATATTAAAAAAAAACGATAAACGTTAATAAACACTTTGGTTTTTGCATTTATAGGCTGATGGATTGTGAAAATATATGAAACTATATGTCTTTGTTCAAATTTTTAAAGGTACATTAAAAAAATAAAAAAAAGCATTATTTTAAAAACATAAAAAAAATTCTGTTAGCAACAATGAAGTTTATAAACAAAAAACGCCAAACAAAAGCGGAAGAAAGAGTTACTTTGGAGTTACTTCAAAAGACTTTGGTGGGCAAATACTTTTGAGCGGTAGGGTAGGTTCTTTGATCCTTTAAATTTAAAACCAAAATTTAAAAGTTCCAGTAAACAGCGTTCGTTTGTTAATTTTTTTTTATCTGTCAGTTTGACAGCGCGCCAACTAAATTAGTCATTAACCTCATTAAATTGAAATTTATTCAGAAAAAATATAATATAAGTCTCGTCACTAAAATGCCAATACTTGCCTCGGAGCCTTAAAAGTGCCGCGTCTCTCAATAGGCTCCCCGATAGTAATGAAACATCTTCGTGACTCTTATGTAAATAGCAATTATGGTCTTTAGAGATTAAAAGAGTACTTTATTCGTATCAAATGAGTGAATAAAGACTACTTTATTAGTGCATTTTGGATAATATATTTTTATCCAAAATGCAATAATAAAGTGGTCTTTATTCATTCATTTGAGATGGATAAAATACTCTATTACTCTCTAGAGACCATAAGGAAAATTATGCTGCATTTCCATGACAACAACGCATTCTAAATGTTAAAAATTTGTCACTGCTGTCACTTCTGTCAATTTTAATTTTTAATTTTAATTTTAATGCCTTAGTTGCAACCAACAGAGGCTTTGGATAAAATCTAGTATTATATTCGAGTGTAAGAGCAAATTAATCACTCCAAAAATCTTATTCTCTCGATATACGATCTCGAGATTAACTGATTTTTGTCGTAAATAATTTGCGTCTTTACACTCTTATATAATAAATGTCTATTAGTCGTTTAAATTCCTCGGACCTTTCAAATGCTTGCGAATCTGCTGATCCTAACTGCAAACTCTTTGATTATAGATCTCTTTTTTTAGACTTCATGATACCCTTCGGTTTTAAGGAACTCTTTAAAGAAAATCAGATTTTATAGTTTGGTTACATAATTCCATAGAAACTAAAAGTGTCAACAACCCTTATTTTGATAACATGATGCTTAGACCTTCAACAAAATGTGTAATAATGTAATTACGCACAGGCGACCGCTCGTCGGTAATCACATAACCATATCAATTGATGCCTAATAACATCCTCCAGTGTGGGGAGCTCATGTAATGATAAACCTTAGCCAGGGACTTTGATCGACTATTGTTCCCCGTCATTGTGCTCCCATACATGCACTAAATTACACCCTCCTTTGCATCATAGTCTGTTTCAGGACGACGACAATCGGAAACAGTGAGGGAGGTCTTGTGTTGTGACAATTATAATTATTCCTGTTATTTATTTATTGGAACCACGGGGCGGCAGACTCAAAATTTGCGGTTTCATAATTTGATTATGTCAAATAAAACGCCCAAATATACAGAAAGTCTCTCTTTACACATTTGTTACATAAATATCTATGCATCTGCTTGGTCGTAAAATAATTTTAAAACATCAACAGAAATGTTTTCTAGTTATGTGTGCGTTTAGAAGTAATACAAAAAGTGTAATTTGAAATCGTAAATCGCTTACAATTAGTAACTAATAAAAGTTACTTTGTTGAAAAAGAACGAAATTGCAAGTCTGTGCCTATATTTGATTGTTCTAGACGATTCAAATTTTACGACTCCGTTTCAAAGATTTAATCGCAAGTACAGTTTTATAGCTTCAAAATTATATGTTTCCGTTTTATGGTCGAGGTATAATTTTATACGTTCGTGTCTCAAAATTAGAACAAAAGCAAGCAAGTAAAAAAATGGTCTTCCATAGAGTAAATTTCCACTTTATCGAAATATTCTCTATGTGTGCGCGATACAGATAAAACATCCGTCACAACCTACCCTGATTGAGTTATCCGGCCCTGATTTTCACTTGTTCGCTCCCTCGACCCGCCTACGCTGATCTGCAGGCTCAGCATTTACACCCCTGATGTTATCCGAGTATACGCAATGGAAAATGCGAGGTAAAAGCGCCTTTTTGTCTGTCTATATCAAGGGCAATTTTGCTGTGAAATGGTATTCTCGATGATGTTATGAAGGTGCCTCGTGTCACAGACATAGAGGTAGCGATGTTGGACATAACTCTATTACGAACTGTAACATTGTTTTTTCAGACACGTTCGTCCCGGGGAGGTTTGATTTGTTTGTTTTTGAACTGCAAATACTGAAAATAGAGTTAGTGACAGCGGACTTTGTATTGATTCGCACAAAAGGATACGTAGCCTTTTTGTTTGTTTGCTACGAGAGGGATCCATATTTTATACACAAGCAAATTTAATTACATCCTTATTAAAATTTTATTCGCATCGGCGCCACTCAAGCACATACTCTTAATTAAATTGTTAACAAGATAATGAAATTTTATATCCATTATAAAAAGTAACACATATCTGATTCATTTCCGAAAATAAAGTACCATTTTTAAATACACTATCAACTTAATGTTTACATGTTTCCGGTTGTAAAATTAAGTGTATCTAACTGAAACATTTAAATGTCGGTAACAAAGCATAGCGAATCTCGTTTTTTATATATTTTATGATTTTCCTTTGCTCTCAGCGTTTTGGATTCATCATCGTTTCTAAGATTCTTAATTCTTGGGTTTGGAGTTTTATCTTTTGATGAACTTCACAGATTTTTAAAATTCTCAATTTCTTACAAATACAGTAATATGTATGTATAATCCGACACGAAAGTTGTCAGCCCATGCGATTTTTAAGAATTATTCAATATCTCGGTACCACATATTTTAATTAATATTTTAATATGATTTTCATCCTTTTGTCGAAAAATGGAACAAGATAGGTTGAGTTTCCCACAATGTTCTCCATTTTAATTTTTGAAAAACGTAATTTTTGCGTTTACTTCACAAATGATTGACACTAGAGTAAAACTGATCACATCAGTTTGTAGCGCTCGGTTTCCTCTTCATGTACAAACAAAAAAAATGTATAGCTTCATAATTAATAGCGATTTTGGGCCAGGACCTGCACAATTTCTTTAAATTCTCCCAGGTTTTAAAAATTCCACAATAAAATTTAAAATTCTCAGGTTGGCAGTCATAAAATTTCTGTAATTTTCACAGATACTTTAAATTTTACAAAGAAATAAAAATAGGTAGATATGAATCACAAGTCTGAGTATAATTTAAGAATAGAGATAATTTTAGCGCTTTTTAGAATAAATCTGCCACATAAAAGCTTAAAAAAGTTTAACAAATAAATATTGTTTGTAGCAGTAGATGGTGAAGACTAATAAAATTTAAGACAAAGAATTGAGAACAATTATTATTATTAGTTTATG
The DNA here is from genome assembly GCA_029298725.1 of Gnatocerus cornutus. NCBI lineage: Eukaryota > Metazoa > Arthropoda > Insecta > Coleoptera > Tenebrionidae > Gnatocerus > Gnatocerus cornutus. The sequence goes on from CM055510.1 coordinate 4,661,624, forward strand.
ACATCGACATCTATAGATAACAAAATTTAAAGACATTTTGGGTCTTGAAAAAATAATGTAAAAATATTCAAAACTATATGAAAAAAACTAAGAAAAGACAAATACGATTATACGGGTACGAATTATCCGCGCAATGGTGTTTGTTAAAATCTAGAATTTCACGGTTGGTGCAGATCAGTGCAGAAAGAAAAATCAAAAGTGTGAGTAAAATTTTTGTCTTTAATGTGATCGCAGAGACCAACAAAGATGCTTAAAATAATTTATATTGCAATGAAAACAATCATAAGAAAACTGAAAAACTGAATTGGAGAAAAATTTGAAAAAAAAGCAACAAATAAATTACAAAATACAGGATGTACCCGAAGAAAGTGCAAAGATTTCAACTCCAATATCAGACACCGCTGTTGACAAAAATTCTGCAAAAAAAATGGAAATTAGAATGGGGCAAAACCCCTTCGGATTATCCGTTATTCGACACTTATGGCTCTGAATTTAACAACTATTTCCCAAAGCTGCAACAACCGTTCGAAAAAAAAGTCTTAGCTCGCTATTATTATACTTGTTTAACTTTCACTTAATTAGTGGTATTAAAAACCACATTTTCAAAAATTGCCTGTTGCAAAAAATTAGTTTGTTTGAAATAAATTGGGCCCTCAAAACGACCAATCTTTATTTCGATTGGTTTGTAAGGTGATTTTTACCGACTCGCGTTGTGGATCAAATTAGAAACGAAATAATGAAAAAGTTACCTGAAGTTATTATAAAAAATGATCAAATGTCCTCCATTGGACAATCCAATTCAGTTTCATCCGTAAAGAAAACATTTTTTAAAACATCAGATTCATCACAACACTTTTGAAGAAACCTCTGGCAAAGAATAAAAAAATAATCTAACTCAAAATAATCTAAATTTGTACAATTTGGTACTGAAAAACCCACTTTTCTCTACCACAATTATTGTTGAACTGACTGAAACTCCCATAAAGACATTTTTTGCCACTGAGCAATTTTATTCTCAACTTTTCAATGGTCTGGACCGACATTGGTATTGGAACTGCCATCCCCAACAATTCAGTGGCGCACGACGAATTTTTTAATAATTTTTTTCTTGAAAGAGGTGACGTTTTGGAACGCAAAATTTGACCATTATGTCAAACTGCGTTGTCTGATATTGAGGTTAAAATCTTTGCATTTTATTCGGGTACACCCTGTATATTTTAATTAAAAAATGTTTCAAGAAAACCTCTTTTCTTAAACTTAATTTTTCAAACAAATCAATTATCTAAAAGCACGGATAATCTAGGTTGACGTTATTATGAAAGTGCAGTACGAAACTTGTAAAAAATCACAAAAACTGTATCTTTTAATTTTGTGGATTTTGCAAATTTTTCAATTTCTTTTTGCTTATTTTGCTTCTGTTTTTATTATCTTTTTGTAGAAACGTAAAATTCTTTATATTTTTGCTTTTTATTATGCCTTCGCTTGCATTCGTCATATTAATTTATTATTATTACTATTATTATATTATATTAATATTAAAATTCTTTAAAATTTCCAAACGAACTGCCTTCTCTTTCAGTTCGGTTATCAAAAGCTGCTTGATTTTTTTTTGTTGGGAATTTAGACTGTGATCCTACTAGTCTTTTTTTGTCTCTCGGCCCTTAAATTGTTTATACTTTTATTGGGATGTTTTACTAGCAACATCTTTTAAAATCAGATGCAATTTATATAAAATAAGAAAATAATATGTACACTACCGCTCAAAAGTATTTGCCCACCAACATTTTTTTTAACTCCAAAATATTTTTTTCCTTCCGCTTTTGTTTAGCGTTTTTTGTTTTAATATTTATAAACTTCATTGTTGCTAACTGCAGTTTTTTTCTTTTTTTGATGTTTTTGAACATACATATTATTTTAATGTTTTTGAACATACCTATTATTTTAATGTTCTTTTAGAAATTTTGACAAAGACATCGTTTCACATATTTGCAGAATCCATCAGCCTATAAAAGCAAAAACGAAAGTGTTGATTGACGTTTACCGTTTTTAAATATCGTGAAGGTGTTTGACAACAAAACTTCTTTAGTTTGTGGCTGCGGAAGTTAATTGTTCTTCAAGTTTTTCTCTAAAAATTAGTGAGTTTTGTACAGAAATGGTGAAGAAAGCTAAGTTAAGTGTGGAAACGCGTGTAATGATTATCGCTTACCACAGAATCAGCAGAAATAACCGTGAAATCGCAAAAGAATTAATTATATTTTTAAATAGACAAATACTTTTGAGCGTAGTGTTAGAGAATAAATTAAAAGAAGATATAGATAAAATAAACACTTGCGAAAAAAAAATACGGAAACAAAAGCCAATCAGTTTTTCATGCCTGTTGATCAAATTTCGCATCACAAACCTCGGAGTGGAAAAAAGAAACAAGTATTTATGTTTAAAATTTATTATGAGCCATTGGAATTCAAGCGTCACTAAAGACTTCACACCTGTAATTATTATAATTCACTAGTGTTCAAATTAAATTAAAATTATATCAATCGCACGATACCATAAGAACGAATTGGCTCGCGTAATTCACTTAACATAAACCTTAATCTACATTAGAAAGGAAAAAACACGAATTTTACACATTTATTTTTCCCCAGTTGCTTCCGCAGTTTTTGCCTCGGTTACAGCTGGTTTTACTTCTTCGCCTTCTTTAACGGTCTTTTCATCGCCGTTCTTTTCACTATACTTAAACCTAAAACATTCTATTAAAACGTTTTTGCTAACATTCAGTATTTCTTACCTATCGTAACGTTCACCGTTTACATCTTCGTCTTCGTCGGAACTTTTTGTTCCTTCCTTAGCTAATATATCGTCCAAGTCTTTATCTACGTCAGCCCATAACTTGTCGTCTCTTGCTTCCTCATCATCTAAAGCTTTAGTTATGGCTTCTTCGTCTTTCACGTCTTTTGGTTCAACTACTTCTTTCTGATTAGTTGATTCCTCAACGTTTGTTTCTTTACTTTGCCTTTCTTTAACTTCCTTTTCTGCCGTTTCCTTCCTCTGGAGTTTCTCAGCTCGTTTTTCAAGATCTTTATCTTCTTTGTACCTAATGTATCTTTGCATGTGTGTTCGCATTTTACAATGCCGTGCCAAAATTGAAGGGATCAACTCGTCGTTACCTCGTCCGACGTACATCTTACAAAGGTCGCAATAGTAAGCTTCAACTTTTCGAATCTGTTCGATGCCCACGCTTACTGGTTCTTTGTTGATATCTTTTTTATCCTCTTCTTCAGAGCCGTCTCCTACAGAACAACACGTTATAGAGAGAGCTAAACTTGAAATATGAATGTATCCCGTTTATAGTAAGTTAAACACAATCATGTCAACTTGTGGAAAAACAGGAAGTTAATGTATGTCTCTTTTGACGCTCAAATACAAATTGATTTTGGTATTCAAGTAACACAGAGACAATAAATTTCGTTGCGACAAACTCTTACCATCAACTCCTACAGAATCAATCGTGGTGAAGTTTTCCAGGTTTGCCTCATCGTCGAATTCGTCGCTGTTTTCCCCGTTTTCCACTCTTTGTTTCCGCTGAAAACAACAATTAGATAATGTTTCGTATTTCCTTTCTTCTTACCTTGAGATGTTCGATGGAGCAGCAATGACTTTCATACATCATGGGACTTTTAAATGTAATACTGCACAGCTTACAATACGGCATCAAGAACTTCTTCATATTCTTGTGAGCTTCGGAATTTTGATGCACAGCTTTGCGTTGCTTGTAGTTCAATTTGCACAACGGACAAAAGTTGGTCCTCGGTGCTAAGTCATCACTGGTTTTCTCCAGTTCGTTTTGCGCATTTCTTTGCGCCAGTCTCATTTGAGCAAGAATTGACTTTTGCTTAATTGATACTTTTCGCATCGCCATCATGTGGGTTCTACCTTGGAGATGTAACTCGTACTTTCGGAAAGTAACAGCTTTGATGCCACAATGAGGACAGTTCAGTTTAATGAACGTTTTTCGTGTTGCTGCCTCATCTTTGGCATCAGACTTGTCTTCTTTCTCGGAACCTTCGTTCTTTTCCTTTGATTTTGTAGCGACTTCATCCCCTCCTTCTACGGGTTCTTTCTTGATCTCTTCTTCGATCTTTTCTTCTTCTTCCTCCTCTTCCTCCAATTCTTCATCGTCTTCTTTGTCTTCCTTGTCTTCATCGGATTCTTCTTTATCGCTTGCGTGCTTCTTGCGAGCAGCTATAGCGCTAAAGAAAAAAAAAACAATTAAAATGGGGTTTTAGCGTTTCTGGAGTTTTCTCAAATTATATAAAAATGAAAAAACCTGGTGCACTGTACTTCTGCGTGTCTGTTCCCAGATACTGCGTCATCTTTTTGAGCAATTTATAGTTCCTTCTTTGACAATTTTCCTCCAAACGTCTTGTTTGGTTTGTCTTAGAAATGCAAATTGTTTTGGAATGGAACGGTCGCCCTCTTGCTTTTTCGATTTTAGATGTGTATAAAAGTGAACATTTTCAAATAATACAAAGAAATGTAATCGATGTGATAGAAACAACACAAGTAAACCACTCCGTGCGTTATTTTTTGTTTAGACAATCTCTTGAGTCCTGTTTAAATGTACATTCACAAAGAAAATAATTAAATTAAGAGATTCTTCGTGGGCTGCATGGATGCTTTACTGTAAAAATGCTGTCTTTGTGAGCTTCTTCAACCAGTTGAAGAAAAAGGAATGGTTTTTTAACAGTGACAACAATTTTAGTGTTACACATTAATAACAAATTACGACTTTTTCTTGTATAAAACTTATTATTTACCTCCTCATTTTGGAAATTTTAAGTCTCCTGGCGAAGTCTGATGTACGTGAAGGTATCATGCGTTTACGCACTGCATATGAACTTTCAATGAGGCGTCTTCGAGGTGGACGATCTCTTAGCTTCAAACCCCGTGAGCCTCTAGAACTGATTCGTCCTCTGTATCCTCCTCTTGGAGGACCAGACGGTCTACGAAAATCATCTCTTCGTGAAAACGGTGCAGGATGTCGGTCACTTGAAAAGCTTCTACGTTCTGAATAGCTTGAATCATATCGACTCGCACTCGACCCATACCCACCATAAGAACTATCGTGGCGTGAACTAGGGGCCTGGACAAGATACTTTATTAAGTAACACAACGCTTGATATCCTGGAGTCCCCAGACATCAAATGCGTCGGGTCTTCAAAGATTAAAAGTTTAAAGCTGTGCGAAATTATACTAGTAAAATTAATGCACCGGGCAACATCGATACCTTTCATTCAATCGATCTGTTGTTCGAAGAATCAAATTATCCTTTAAAAAATCTCAGAACATGATTCTCCACACCATCAGACTATCTTAAATATCTAATTTCTCGAAATCGAAAATCTTTTTTGTCAACAAGTCTTTCTACAGTTTGTCTTTTGTTGTTGTTATGCTTGTCCGGCAACTAACCTGTGAAATAACTAACTAAAACGGAAAAACTCATACCTCGTTTCTGGGTCTTTTGCGCTCCGGAGACCTATGGCCGCTGTCACGTCCCGAAGAGTAACTTGAATCCTGCGAAAAAAATATTTTTTCGTGAATAACAGTTTATTACACGCATGAGTTTTTCAATTATTTAGTTAACAAAAGCAAATTAAAACGTATTTAATTTAATCTTAGTACATATCTAAAACCTTGAAACGTTATCAAAATGCCAATGCATTCAATATATATTTATGGCTTCAGCAGGTATTAAACGCAAATACCAGAGCTTTTATCTTAATCCACCATTTTGGAATGCAATCTTTCTTACCATTCTATATGATTTCCTGAAATCCTCATGCCCTCCGTGTCCACGAGAGCCCGAATAGCGCTCGCTGGAACCCCCATATTTGGACCTTGAATCAAAGGAACTTGAAAATGACTCAAAGTTCCTGCCCCCACCTCCCCCTCTAGGAGTATATCCTCCTCGTCCACCACCCCAAGAATTCCCTCGCCCCGAGCCCCCTCTATAGGAGCCCCTGGGAGAGAACCCACGACCACGTGTCATGATGGGTGCTTGATTAAAACTGTAAGAAACATTCACATTAACCATAAGAACCTAATTGAAGTTTTCAAATCTACGAACGAACCAAGCGGCTCAAGACAGTCTCACCTGGGCTTGTAGTAACTCATTCTGGCCGTACTGAAACAAAAATGTACGTCAATAAAATGTTTGATGTAAAAAAATCATACGTTTGGTATTTAGTTCATGCTATAGTTAAAGTAAGAGCTTTCCCAATATCAAGCCGAAATTATTAGAAATAATGGCGGACACGTGAACAGGGACAAAGCCCCAAAATCGAATTTTTTCGACTTACCTAGTGCGACGAGATGCGAAACTGCAACGGTTGACTTTAACCGAATCTATAAAACATTAGAACAAAAAAAATGTCATGCTAGACGCTATATTTTCAGAGAAAAATTATACTTCTACACCGACGCGTCACTTAAACAACGCCGGACGCCGACAGATGACAAGTGATGGTGGTGGTGTTGGTAAGTAGAAAGATGGCGACTTCCGGTTAGAATTCACATAGCGTCAACAGGTGGCGCTCTGAAAATTAAGCTAAAAAAAACATTACAAAAAGAAATCGCGGTGCAATTTTGTTAGTCGGAAATAAATTTAGTATTACAGTAATTAAAAAATAGATTTGTAGTGGAAATTTTTTTTTTTTCGCGAAAATTGCAACAGATTTCTAGTGAGTTTGTGGTGTATATGTTGGCAGTAAGAGGGCGCCCCAAATTTCCATTATCGCCAACCGCACCCTGTCAAACGCAAAAAGAATCCGTTCGAGTTGAACGAGAACCGAGTGTTCGTAATGGTCGTCGTTGTACAGTGTTAAATAACCATGTCTCTAGAGACGCGTTCGAATTCGGCCCTTTTCAAAAGGGCCGAACAATTAAAGCGTTGGGAAGATTCAGACACAAATCGCGAACCAGTGTATCCGAAACAAACGTCGCGTAAAATAAAATTCTCGTCGGGATGTGTGTTCTTGGCAGCGTGCGCCGCTGGTGATAAAGATGAAGTCTTGAGACTGTTAGAAAATGGTGCTGACATAAACACTGCCAATGTTGACGGTCTGACTGCTCTTCATCAGGTAAATTATAAAATCGAAATGATGATTCCACCTGTGGCGACCGACAGAATCCCTGATAGTTCTGTGACGTAAAAGTTGTGTCAACATGGCTACTACAGCTGAGCCAAAAAAACCCCAAAATTTAGGTCTTGTGGGGGCCCTGTGGAGGGCACGTCAATTATTATATTGTTTCAGAGAAAAAGTGTCCGATTTGGTTTTATGTTACTAGCCAAGGTAATGACCACAGAAAAACATGCGGCCTAGGGGTGTAAAATTTGTTGAGAGGAAGATTCGTTGGGAAAGCTGTGTTTATTATGTTTGCCGTAACTTTATGCTTTTAGTATCCGAGTAAAAATATTTGTTAACATAACTCAACATTTATAGTATCACATTAAAGGCAATTATGTTACAATCTGTGTGCGGTAAGGCTTCCAAAATTATGGACGTGCTACCTCATTACTCATAACACAAATAATAATCAGCAAGTGCGTTTTTTTTTGATAAGATAACGTGAGAGGAACGACAAATTGATTCCTTTTATTTATTTATTACCTTCTCATTCGTATGTCCTGAAGTAATCACAGTAATGAGTCATTGGTGTTATTTTCTAAACTAGGGCACGAAACAATGTTTTTTTCTAGGTTGGGGATAATTATTTTTTATGCTTGTAACGTTTCTTCGTTACGCTTTGATCTGTTAACCGTTAAAACTAACATGAATTGAAGAACATTACATTGTATTTTAAATGGATTATTTATACAAACCTGGGAATTTAAAGTAATAACAGATACAAAGAAAAATAATGCTGAAATTAGTAGCAATTTTAACTTTTTTCCTTTCGTATCTGTCCAGATCGAATTATTTTTATCTCAGCTTGTTCCACATATAAGATCAGAATTAAAATTTGAAATTTCCCGCCTTAAATCATGCCAAGTCGCTTTTCATTTGCTGTCAAACTGACTCAAAACTTGACATTCATAAGTATGCAATCTAAAGCGCGAAATTTAATTTTTTGTACATCCATTGATATCCTAAGGTGAAGAATTACCTAACCGTCTATAACAAGCCTGAGCCATTTTGAGTTGCGCCCACTTAAAATATTTACATTAATTTTATCCTGTATACGTGCGCCTTTTGCTATCTTAGTAATAATACAAAAATAGAAATATATCAAAAGTCATTATTACTCACTCATGTGCTAGGCACGTTATAAAGTACATTTTTTGTCGATTTTAATATACGAAGTTTTATGGTTTTTGGCAACAATCACTTGTTAAAACCTAAAAACCCATCAACCTCTTTTTCACCACTAAATAAAATTTTTGATTAACTTTACGAAATCGCTTTTAGCTTTCCTGGAAAATTGAGTGAGTAAATCTCACGAAATGCATTAAAAAAAGAGATGGATTAACCGTTAGTTGTAAAAAAGACATAATAAAGGACAAACAAAGTCCTTATGGGACCCCAAAATGTCCGGTATTTAAGCGGGAAACGCCGGGTGTAAAAAATATGCGCATGGAGAGTAGATAAGAGAATAGAATCAGAAACAGACAATAAAATGAAGTAGAAGCTGAAGGAATCGGAATATTTTAGCATTGCATGACTAGCCGTTAATTATTAGATGTGAAAACTCAACACAAACTGAGTCAAACTGACAGGAAGGTTGGCAGAAATGTCTTTTGTTTTTTGCTTGTAACTGTATCTGTATCTTGAACATTTTTCTTATTTTTTTTGTTACATTCTAGACATTTCATAATCTCTTCATGGTATATTACATAAGGAGCTTACGAGTATTTCAACTGGTGATTCATGAGATCACATTGAATATTAAAAACTTATTAGATTATAGAAGTATAAATTATCATGCCCTAAAGCAATAAATTGATCTTTAAATTTCTACAAAAACCTACGTACGGTACGGGTGATGATGATTTTTGTCAAGGGATTGATATTAAAATGCTTTCATGGATTTTACGTTGCGAGGCATTAGGACATTTAGGAGGAGTGCAAAAGAAATTTTTTTTATTTTGTATTTAATTTTTTACTTTTAAATGGTTCTGATGCCACTTTTTTATTTGTTTTTTTTTTATCTTCCTCCTCTTATAATTTTATTTTTAATTTTTAGCTTAAGTTCTTTTGTTTTATTGAACATCCACAACTCGCATCTGCCCCAATGATTGTCTGTTTGATTCTGATACCAACTGGGTGGTCTTTTGCGTTTGCTTCTTGCTAACAATTTCCAACCTCTTGGATTTTTAGCTTTTGAAATTCTTATTTCAGGTTAACAACTGTTCTGTCGTGTCATATTATTATTAGTCTGGAAACGTATCTAAAATATGATCTAATTCTGAACTCTCTAAAGTTTCTGAGATCTTTTAATCTTATTTTAAACATTTTCTTGTAGTTTGTTAAGTTCTACACTGACTTAATAATTAATTTTGAAATGTGTTAAACATTGTAATCTAATCTTGGGTTCTACTAAAAAGCCTTGAAGTTTAGTTTTTTTTATTGGTTTTATCCCAACCTCTCAATTATTTTAGCTTCTGCTGTTGAGACACTTCTTATTATCTCTTCCATTTGAAGATGTTTTGTTATCATTCCCAAATACCTAAATGTAAAAACACTTAATTAGAAGTACGATGCCAATCTTAATAATAAAGAGGACGTGTCAAAGACAGTAGTAGGATTGATTAAATAACATCTTATAAACAAAATTTACACTTGAAGACTGTTTTATAGCATTAAAAATTGATAAAATATTATACAGTTTGGGGAATTGATACCCGATGAATGGGAACAATTTTAATAAGAAGTGGGAGAGGAGTAGTGTCAGTGGGTGGCATTACTCCCCTCAATGCATCCTAGCGACAAAGTTCTCGAAAATTGTAACTCAAATTCATTGAGAAATACAATGCCTATCATTACTCATAAAAAAATAAAATTGTTGCATTTTGCATTCGAAGGACCAAATCCCTCTAATAGCGAAGAATTACTAAAGGAGCAATCATGTTAACACCTCGTCTTGCCAAAAATGATAAAACAATGCCACGACGCATGCATTCGCGCTGATGGGGGTAAATTATTTTTATCTTCCTCGCTCCAATGGCAATTATGGTTTTCTTTGTTGCGCTCATCTATTTGTCCATTAATCGGTCTTGGACTCACCGAAAATTCATGTTTCTTGATGTGTGTGAGAATGAAAGAATGCAAGAATCTCTTTCTCGCTCGGTGTCCCCCACTTTCTATTAAATTTAATTCCATGCATCGGGTGTCAATTCCCCAAACTGTAGATAATCATGGTTATTCAGCCATCTGACGTGTTCATCAACTTCTTACTACTTTTCCTTGATAGATTACAATAATTACATACTTCACTCATAATGAATTTATAAGATAAAGATCAGACAAAACTAATCCTTCGTTTCCAACTAGGCATTTAAATTTTTTGCGACAACTAAAACATTTTGTACTTAAACAGGTTTTTATTAGCCGAAGAATTGGCATAGTCTTGACTTCTGGAACGTAAAACGGATCCTAGAAGCGATTCATTTTTAGTAATTTTCAAGGATTTTTTTTATACAGTGTTTATCTTCCGGGAATAATTCATACGCGCGGTTTTCCACATTGCACATAATAATCTTCTGTACATTTTAATTTTCAGTTAAATATTATATAAAGAAGCACATGATTTTGACACAAATAATGTTATCTTTAATTTACTGTTAGATCAATATTAAATTGCGAAATAAAAAAGCTTTACCTAGAGCAAAAATCGTTCAAATAAAATTTCGATTTTGTGCTAATTTCATTTAGAATTGTCTCTTGACTCTCAGACGTATCAATTTCGGCCTCGGCAGTCGAATTCTTTTAAGTTGTTTTGCCAAAAAAAAGTGCTTTCGAAGTAATTATAGCAGGAATTCTTTCATCAAACAGTTTCAACCTCACCAACTTTTGTAATATAAGCGCCGCGGGTGTTAAAATTTCATTTTGTAACAACAATTATTGATTATTAAAATGTATTTTAGGTACAATTTTAACATATTATTAATAGAAGACCTTCAAAACATAAGGCTTCTCTAAATTTATAGCAAGAGAGAGCTAGCAAACACTTCCTATCGGTTTTGTCTTGTTACGTAAAAAAGGCGGTTCTAAAAGCTTCTCCGATTGATTTATAACCTGCACATATTTCATGCGGTAGCCACACAGCGGCTTTCTATTGTCGAACATTTTGTTTATTGTTTGGATGTTGAACCAATTATAAATATTATGAATTGTTCCGTTACTTTATTATTTTTATGTCGGTGTGAAGTTCGTGTTCATGAGTCGGAAAGGAAACGTTCAACTTGAACAGAATAAGGTTAATACACTGCGAGAACTAAAAATTGGATTGGGGCGTGAATGCAGGAACTATAGCTATATGTTACGGATGACGTAGAACTAATTGCATTGAATTACACTTAATTTGATCATGCATTATAATGCTTTGTCTTTAAAGTTATATTTTTTACATTATTTCCAATTTTTCAGATTCTCCGGCTTTGAATTTTTCACATCCCTTTACAGATTACAGGTCCTTTAAATCTTCTAGATTCTTTAGAATTTTTACTCCAAACTACACCTAAATGTCCTTCAGTTCTTTGGTTCAAGTCTAAAAATGTGTAAAATGTGTGAATACTAATTAAACAATATTTGCTGAAATAATATGTACCTAGTAACTTTTTTGTGCATGTCGCCAGGACTTTTCTGTTTCTGGTTGAATTCTAACGTTGCACTTACTGTCACGGCATCAAAATTTCAAACATCACTTTTTGACATGGCAATGTAAACCAAGCTTTATTGTAACACACTAAGCAAATTTGAGACTTGCAGTGATGTTTATAAATTTTAAACTTATAAAGATAAAGGACAGTTTACAATTTTTAAATATCAATCAATTTGATGTTTGAAATTTTAATTCCGCGATAGTACATATACAGGATGGTCAATAGAAAATTTAAAACCAACCAAAAATTGTACATTTTTGCAAGCTGAAACGTACGTTCCAGCTGGCACCCAAGTACGCCTACTTGATTGACCGTTGGCTAGAAAACGAGAATTTACGAGTGCAGACATGTAATTTTTTGCTGTTCCGCAATGAAAAATTGCGTTGATTTTATTAGTTGTCTGGTTTGTGTCGTTTTTGTTGAATTTAATTTGCACACGATATCGTGGCCGAGCCCAGCGATTCTGCACTTTTGTCTTGGTTCGATATTTTTAAGTATGTTTTATACGAGTTTAGGTTTCCATATAAGGCATAATCGTGTCGAGTTTACTTCTTTTATCGTATAACTCGTCGTTGTAAATTTCTACACTGTATTCACTGACACAAAATTTTATCAACTAAATGTCTGGTTATTTTTTATCTGTGAGGTTTCTAAGTGATGACACTGTGATCATTAGAGATGACGAGATGGAGGTCTGCGACAATCTCGCATCTGAGGCTCACATACAGTGTACTAGTTACAGTTTAAGCCTCGGGAAGGTCTGAGATGAGCCTTGAATGCTCCAGGAGGGCGCTTGCATTCTGCAAGGCAAGAACACCAGAAATTTGCGAAGGAGGTCCGTAGCCGAGGACTTGAAAGAGTAGGTGTTGGGGTTCTTTCGTTGGAATTTCTTGTGGCCGGCTTTTTTAGTTCAATTTGCGGGCTAGTTTAAACTAGAACTCAATTCAGACTAATCTGTCGCAGACCTCTTCTGTAGTCACTATTCTAGACGATCGCTCTGATAGAAACCTGTAAAAATAAATTCATATTGATCTAGCCCTTACGTTTGGCGTTTTAAATGATGATGAACACTTCTGCCATGCTATATTTAGGTGTGAAGCAATCTCGCACTTGGAGCACACATACAGTGTACTAGTTACACGTCAAGCTTCGGGAAGGTCTGAGAGAAGTCATTACAGTTCTAGCAGGACTCTTGGATTTTACAAGGCAAAACACCAGAAATTAGCGATTGGTTTTATAGCCGAGTATTGACTCAATCATAGGCGTTGAAAACCTCTCGATGAAATTTTTTGCGACTGGCTATTTTAGTTCAATTTGCGAGCTAGTGTAGAACTAGAACTCAATTCAGACTAATCTGTTTTACACCTTCTGATAGATCTTTGACGAAGTTATCTGATAAAACGCCAAACATGTTCGTTTAGCGGAAGCGCTCGTCACGTTATTATGCCTTCCCGCAATATTTGTTTTAGTTGCTCATTTTTCGTCTTTTTCTCGTTACGCGATCGTTGACCCGCTCTCTTTTTTTACGTAGTGTCATCATTCATGCCAAAATCCTTGTGTTCGATGCGGATACAATGATACAACAAGCAATAAGTAAGATGGAAATCTGCCCACCTGTCATGGGCCGTCATGGATTCTGAGCAGAATTGCGTAAATTAAAATTGGGTCTATGGTTTAGTGATGGAACAGTATGTATTTGTATAATCTATATTTATATGGCTATCTACAATAGCTCGATTATAAGCGTCTAGTTATTTATAACAGAAATTTGGAAATTGATGGTGAACGTCGTTCTCGCCTACATAAACACTGCATTAAATACATTCATCGACAAAATAAACTAAAGCATGTTTTTTAATGAATTCTTATAGATACTCGATTAAAAAGTATTTTTTTTTAATTTATTTTTGGACACCAACTACACTCCTGGACAAAAAATCCGGATACTTTGGGGCTTGGAATAAAGTTCCAATCGTTTTTTGTGTGAAATGTTTCCATTCTTCATTAAAGCAACCAGAGTTTTTGTATAGTTTCTTTAAAGACTTGTTCCATAAATGGTTCATTGGATTTAGGTCAGGACTTCAAGCTGGCCATTGTAGACAAGAAATTTCAACTGCTTCCAGGTAACGATTAGTCGTTCGAGCCACATATGGGCGTGCATTACCATGCATAAAAACAAATTTTCCATAACAAATGAGACACATGGTATAATATGGTATTGCAGACATTCTGTTGTGATCTATCTACTGTCAGTAAATATCATTTAATTGGCCCGTACGATCATAACAAAGTTTGTGCGGACACCATGGGACTACCACCCTGAAAAGGTGAAATACAGTAAAGAGCAAAACCTTCACCAACCCTTTATACACATTTACGTCCATATGGTAAACGTAGACCATGACTAGCCGACATCCAATTAGAAATTTCAACTCAGAGGATTTAGTTTAGAGCTGCCGTCAGTTTTAGACCAGTTTGTGGGCTATCAATCAATTTTTTAACCCTTTACGAATAGTCCGAGATTCCATTACATGACTTTGGGTGGAAAATTACATATTTTGATGAAACCAACTTTTTTTTAAACTTGTCCGATGATAAATAACCAACACGCAGTATTGTTGACTCACTTTTTTATCGAATTATGCTGGTAAAATATGAATTTAAATGTTGCATATTTAATCGCACTGAGTAGGTTTACACTTGGAAAAGTTTACGCTTATTTAATATTATTTTCCGGTAAATTTAGAATTTTGGAATGACAAATTTTACCGTAGCTAAAACCTTTTGAGTCAAACAGTGACATAATGAATCAACACAAGCTTAGAGAAGTTATTAAATTTGCCAAGCTTTCAAATCGTAAAAGTTTTCAAATGCATATGAAATCAGTATTGGATGAGATTTCAAATGGTTGTGAACTTTTTAGAATTTACTTCCGCGTATCAACAATAATTCTTGAAACTAGCAAATACGTCAAATCAGTAATCCTAATTGAATGATTTCTTTAATCTCGTCATTAACATTTAAATGTATTTATTTATGGTTATTAGTTGATCTATGGCTTCTCTTCAGAATTTGTAATTAAAAAATTTAAGAGGATTATTAAGTTTCTAGAGAGATTTGTACGATTCATGTACCTTACAATAAAGTGTTTAGATAATATTTTATAAATTATATCCAAAACTAATGAAATACATGTACAATTATATTGGATATACCCGAAAAAAGTGCAAAGTTTTTAACCCCAATATCACACACCGCTGTAGCTAATGATTTAAAAAAAAAATTGAAATTCGAATGGGGCAAAACCCCTTCGGATTACCCGTTATTCGACGCTTTGGCACTGAATTTAACAACGAAGACAAAAACCGAACAATAAACGTTTCCGCTCGCTCTTATCATATCAAAAATTGCTTATTGTGCCAAATTAATTTGTTTAAAATAAATTGGGCCTTCAATTTGGCCCTGTAAAACCCACATTTTTTTACTACAATTATTGTTAAACTGACTGGAACGCCGATAAAGACATTTTTTGCTACTTGTTTATTAGCGTTTTTATTCTCAACTTTTCAATGGTCTGGACTAACAATGGTATTGGAACTAGCCAACAGCACGGCGATTTCTGCATAAAAATTAAATTTTTTTTCTCGGAAACGGTGACGTTTTTAAAACCGACATTTGGCTGTTATGTCAAATTGCGTTGTCTTATATTAGGGTTGCACTTTATTCCGGTACACTCTGTATGTAGTAGAATTGGATTCATTGGATTTTCTGTCTCAGCAATGTTTAATTTCTTTATAAGCATTGGGTGCATATAGCTTCTCTTCATGGTTTTCTACATTATTTTGATTGGATTTTAAAAATTTTTGCTTGAAACTTTTTTCATATTCTCAAATTTTAAAGATGCCATGAATCAAATAATTGTGAGTATTATCTGGAATTTTAAAGTTTTTCTTCAGACTGTAATTTCAAATGCAGCATTTGTTGGGAGCATATTGATTGAGTTTTTGAACTATTGATTCAAATAAATTTCTTTGTTATTTCATGCGATTTTCTTTTTCGTCTTGGATGGAAGTTGTCACTTGTTCATTGAATTGCTGGAGTTTGTTCTAGGCTTGTATAGACGACAACTCCGAAATGGTGGAATTTTTGGTCGAGCACGGAGCGGACGTGAATCGAGGCGACAACGAAGGCTGGAGTCCTCTTCATGCAACTGCAAGTTGTGGTTTTTTATACATTGCCAAATACCTTATCGAAAAAGGTGCCAACGTAGCCGCAGTCAACAACGATGGAGAACTGCCTATTGACATTGCAGAAGATCAAAAAATGGAAGATTTGCTAAACGAAGAAATTAAAAAACGAGGTGTGTACTTCCGGTTTGATTAAAAATGCCATTACACGGTTTAAATTAGGTATCGACTGTGAGGCGGCTCGCAACGAAGAAAAACGTATCATGCTTCAGGATGCGAGAGAATGGTTAGCTTCGAAAAGTAAGATGGTAGATTTCCCACATCCCAAGAACGGGGCGACTCCATTGCATGTCGCTGCCGCCAAGGGCTACACGGACGTCATGAAGTAAGTTCCAAGCAGTTTGAAAAATAAGAAAAACGGAGATTTCTAGGTTGTTGCTGCAATGTGGCGCTGACATCGATTCGCAAGATATTGATGGATGGACGCCTTTGCACGCTGCAGCTCATTGGGGTCATAAGGACGCCTGCCAAATTTTAGCCGAAAATCTCTCAGATATGGAGGCTAAAAACTTCGTTGTACGTAAAATCACTCTCTTGCATTCGAAAATTACCTGAAATTCCACACAGGGTCAAACTCCGTTCGATTTGGCTGACACGGACATGTTAAAATTTCTAGAAGATCTCAAACAAAAACAAAACAAAGAAGATGTACTCAACAGGCGGCAAGCGAAAAAGCGAGCCGAACTGCAGGATAGGACCATTGAAACGGAAACGCCCAGCAAAGTTAAGAAAGTTGAGGAAGTCGCCAACAAAGAGGAGAAAGAGGAAGATAACATCGGTGAGTTTTTTTAATCACGCCGACTGATTCTAGTTTTAATGCTTTCTTTAAAACTGTGATTTTTGTTCTGCTGCTTTAAAGAAATGGACGTGTCTAGCGAAAGTGAATCCGAGACTGAAAGCAGTTCTGAAACAGAATCGAACAGCAGTGATGACGGTAAATTTTGTCAGTTCGTTGTAACTGAAAAATTAATTCTGTACAACGGAATGTTTAGCACTGTAATAATCCACTTTAAAACTCGAGCATGCGTGGAATATTAATACAAAACATTGCTCTTTGTTTAGAAAACTTAATTAAAAATGCCTTCCAGTGGTTATACAGTCGACTCTCGATAATTCAAATTCCAGGGACCAGGCATCGAGTAGTTTGATTAGCGAAAATTATAAGTTTTTTTTTAAATAATTTTTTTCAAAGAAGTTTGGACTAGTGAGAAAAACAAACTCAATACAAGAATTTTTTATTACTTCATCAGTTATAAGAAAAATTTGTTTTTGAGTAATTGACAGGTTTTGTTCGAGGGATTCTGTGTTTAATTCGAATAATCGAGAGTCGACTGTATTGTATATTGGGTTGGTAACATTTATTGACTTTTTCCTTGTCATGAAGATAGCTGGTCTGTTACCTCAAAGTGTGTGTTGACATTAATTGATACAGAATGACGTCATTGGTGGCAAAAGTAGAAAAAGCCTACCTACAGCACTACCAACATGAAAAATGCACCTACACCACCCCGCATTTTTCTTTTTTTTTTTTATTCAGCATACAAATACAGTGAAATCTCCCTTAGCGGACACCTCTCTTCGACGGACACTTTTGCTCAGTCCGGATTAAATCGTATAGTAATTCAATGCACCCTAATCTCTCTTAAGCTGACTGTCCCTTGAACGGACGCGGACAGTACATTTTAGTCCCATTTTCCAAAAAATCTCTCTTGGGCGGACAATACACACGTATACCATCACGTTTAAAAGCACAACAAATGTATTAATTGCTTAATTTCTTATGTTACAAATTTGTATCTTGAAAAATATAATCAGACATGTTCAACTTAAGAAATACAATATATTTTATAAACAATATAAATATCCGGAATTAATAATAATGCAACATCACAAATTACCTTTTGGCAATTTCAAGGGTTACAATGGTACGTTATGGTATTACGGTTCATGATTTTTTTTATTATTGTCTAACATGCTTTAACGGCGTTGTTAATGTTTTTTTTTAAACCGGTGTATAGTGAAGAATAAGGGTGAAGGATTTTAAAAAATATTTTTTCTTAGCTTATAATAATCCACTTTATTGTTCTCAACTGGCAGAAATTCGAATTTTTCGCCTTTGTCTTTGACAGTTATAACACACGCCTGTCAAATAAACGTCAAACTATTTTTGAGAGATTCTGGGCCTTCTAGGGCCTCGTAGCCTTGACTCGAACAATAAAATGTTGTATTCAACTCGTTCCTGTGTAAATTGGGCGTTTTAAAGCACTCATTTCACTCGCGTTTCAATTACGTCCACTCGTACTTTAAAACGCCCAATTTACACACGAACTCGTTAAATAAGTAACTATTATAGCCTAGCTAATTATTGGTGGGACTATTTTGATACACCTTGTATAAATAATTTGCTAAATAATATTGTTCAATCATCAATCACAAATTAATTAAATAGTTTTGCTTTTACCGGACACCCCTCTTAAACGGACAAATTTTCACAGTCCCGTTGGTGTCTGCTCAAGAGAGATTTCACTGTATTGGGTTTGGCTACTACTCACAATAGGAGAGTAAACTATTTGCAACTTTTTCTGTATACGATGCTATCATTTTTCGCTGAGGTTGACAACTCTAATATACAGAACATATAATACTACAAACAGTTCTGACTCATTTCTATAATTTGCAACATTTATAGATATAACATAGATAAAATTTGGATGTAAGTTTTTGCACTGGTCCCTTATCAGCGCAATTTTGGCGTGGGAGCGATTATAATTTTTCTGTAAATTAGCATTTTAACAAAACTGTTGAATATAATCAGAATTTCAAAAATTCCAGTCAGTTTACAAGAGGATTAAAACATAAAAATGCAAAACTGTTTTTAAAACAGGAAACATTTGTGTAAAGCGTGTTGAGTCGTTGTTTCGTAAATTGCTTTTAAAAATGCTGTTTACTTTGTTTTTTGCGAAATTTCTGTATCGCGACAATAAAAAGTTATTTTATTATCTCTTTGATTTAGGTTACGGGCATTATGCATGTTTTTATCATAACATAACGCGATTTTGCGCTTATTTTAAAAAATGAGATTGGCGGTGAGGATTTCTCAGTTTCTCAAAAAGGAATTTTAAAACGACTCAATCAGAGAATATGAAATTATTCGTAAAACGACAAAATGGTTTTAAACTCCTTTGAACTTTATATTTTCCAATAATAAAAGATAACGTGAAAGAACAGTATCTTATCAACGTGACGCAATCTCTAATTTTATCACAATTCTTTGATCTGTTTAGAAAAAACGTAACGAGTACGATAAACTTGACAAAGCATTTGACGACCACTCGCCTGCATGCCACTTCTCGCTTTCACCTTCTTCATACTTACCTAAACAAAGAGCAACTGACCAACTAATTTTAATTTCCAATTAATTGATTGAAGATATGAAACGTATTAATCAATTACTAACGTGGAATTAGCAATTTGAATGAAAGTACATGTTCTCTTCTTACTTCCAGAAAAGAAGAATAGGGTAAATTCTTTAGATTCAGTAAGCATATCAAATAAAACTACGGAACCATCAAGACTGCCACCTAGCGTGCCTCCTAAACAATTAGTGGAAACAAATAACGAAGATAACTTGCCAGTTTGGCGAAAAGTTAATTCTCGACCAACCAAAGCTGACGTACCAAGTCCTGTGAAAACTGCTGGTTAGTACTGTGGATTTTTTTTTCTACTTAAGGTTAATTGTTTTATTTCAGGTGATAACATTAGCACAGTTGATACTGTAAATAACGAACATGAAGTGACACTACGAAGACCAAATAGTTTACAGTCTGACAGAGAGTAAGTTTAACTTTGCTTTACTTTAATTAAAATTAACTCCTTCGCAAAATGATAAGCTTAGTCGCATATTAACAGTTTAACCACTAAAATCGAGCTTAAAAAAAGTTTAATTTCATCTTGCAAAGGGGATCGCCTATTTCGTTCTTCTTGATTAATGTTGGTACTACTTTAGATTTTGACATTTTTTTTAGTAGCACTTAAGTTAAGCATGGTTTTGTAAAAGTCTAAGGTAGTATGATCAAACGCATCTAACGCTCTGACACTTGCTTATATGTTTAGGTTCTACTCGAAATACGAGGAACTGCATGCACGCATTAAGGCATATAGAAATAGCAGTGACATAATTCCTTATCCGTCTAGACATAGAATTAGCAATGACATAATTCCTTATTCGTCTAGACCTCATTCCGACATTATTCCCAATCCCTATAAAACTTCTCAACAGCATTGCAGGTATGCACGATTTAGAGTAAACTTAAGGTGTAAAGCGATCGTTTTCTAACATTGCCATAACAAACGCTTAACCATCGCTTTACACCTGTCATATTCGTGAATTAGACGCATGATTAAGAAAATAGTGAGAAGGTCCTGGCTAACATATGGATGCTGATGAAGGAACTTAAAATTGACATTGTAGTCATAACTACAGATTACTACACATGTTTGTAATGCTTTTTGCTCTATCTTTCTTCTTCTTCTGCGGTGTGTTTTCTTATATTTTTTATCTCATAACTAGTTTTGTTGGCAACCGAAGTAAAGTAACTACTAATTATTTCTATGCGGATATGTTCGCTTTATACGTATACAACTCACGTGTCCGGTGGCAAGCAGCCATATTTTGTACACGAGTTTTCCTACATTTTGGCAACTCCAATTGGGTTTCTCGACCTTAATTCATGACTAGACTCAACACGTGTAAGTGTAAGATTAATTCGCCGCAGATATTTTTAAATCGATTGAATGCAAACTTACCTTTTCTGCGTTGCCTTCAAAAAATATCAGTTTTGATAAGTTTGTCTGGATATCCGTTAATACTTAATTGTAGGACCACGAAGGACGATAGTGAAATTAACACCACGCCGATAACACCAACGAAACCATCACCTGTAGCAACGAGTCCTGTGTCGAACAATCAACCATTGAGAAGGTACGAAATTTTCAATTTTTTTTCAATGTCAGCTTATTGTGATCATCACTGTTACTGTAAGTCTTACATCGTTTATTTTTTTGTTAGTGATTTAAAATTACCAATTGGCACAAATCAGCCTGTCACTGTCACTAGCACAGCCACAGTTACAACTCCTGCAACTCCCGGTGGTACTAGACTGCAAATATTTAAAAACTTCTTCAAGTATGACTTTTTCGTCTTGAGTTTAACAGTGTTGCCCATTATGCGTACTAAGTTCTCCGCTTGTATTTTCAACGGAATGTCGACTAATTTCATCTTGTGTTAGAAGTTCTAACAGCCTAGTCGTTGTAGTGTTTGCGCTTGAACTGTTAACTACCACGACGATGTGTACAATGATTTCTCATTAAAGGTCGTTTGTGCCTCCTGTCCGGGACGAAGAAAGCGAGACTCAAAGAAAAGCTCATGCTAAGCGTGTGCGCGAGACTAGGCGTTCAACGCAAGGTGTGACGTTAGAAGAAATCAAATCTGCCGAACAGTTTGTTAAAAAGAAGAATCAACCTAACCATAACAATAATAACAACGAGCAAGTGAGTGTACTTTTTGATCCTTTCTGAACTTTTTCTAACGGTAAATGTAGTGAATAATGTTTGTCATGCTTGTCGATCATCATCATAATCATTTATGGAACAAGGTCAAATTATTTAGTCTTGATCTTTCTTTTTGACATCATCACCTAATTCATGTTTGTATACTAACAGTCTGGAGCTAACGGGGATTCCTCTAACGGAGTGAGTGTAACCGCTACAATAACCACTGCGACACCCACAGTCATAACTCGTGATACCGAAGAACCTACTGTTGCTCACGAGCGCAGACCTTCTTGGAGACTGAAAATAGACAGTAGTAGTAAGGTAAGTTTGTCTCTTGATGGAGCTTCTTCTACTTTCTTCTGACTTTGGCGCTTGCATGTAAGATGTTTGACAAATTGGTGAAATAATAGCTTAATATTCACAACTATTACAATTTCGACTTGAAAGGAAATTTTCGCTAATTTTCTAGATTCAATTGCTGGTTCTGTCTTTAGTTTGATGTTGTATTCGTACGGTATGATCGCGTTGCATGATTTTTTTCAGTGTCTACAAGTTAGAATTTGTTGGTTGCAACCACAAGATCTAATATTAAGTTTGCACTTACTTACAACCAGATTCAGTGCACGAGTACGACAGTATTGAACTAGTAAAACATTGAGTAACGCCTCTCTCATCAAACTTACTAGGGGCTATTCTGTATCGAGTCTGTCAAATTTAAAGGTATTATGTTAAAATTATAAAGGTCCCTTCAAGCGAAATTCCTATTCTGTATCACCGAAGTCCGTTAAAATTTTAACCGAAGTACGTTAAAAAGCTGCTCATTTTAAAGGCAACCCGAGGCCATCCTTTAAATTTAACAGGGTGCCTTTAGATTCATTTTGACAGTTGGTTTCGAGGTTATTTAATAAATGTTACGAAATATGATGAATTTTGTTGAATTCTTAAAATGCAATTACATCAAATTTGATGCATTTGATAAATCTTTGATAACAAAAAAATCACATTATGAGATGAAATTTCAAGCTACTTTAATTATTATTGAATGAATTTTTATATTCAGATAAAACATGAAATTTAATTTGAATTAGCAATTCAAGCGAGCCATTTTCTTCGTCGAATAAATAATTTATGATTCAAATTATTCCGATTATTCAAATAAAACCTTTTGATTTTAATAAACAATTTAAAATAATAATATTATGTTGTAATTAGTATTGTAAAATGCATTTTCACATTAGATTTTTATTTAAGAGCTCCACAAGATGGATAGCGACTTGGTCATGTTCTAAAAATTACAGAAATGCATTCTAGACACTCATTAAAATATTTTCAAAAAGATATCGACAAAGTAATGTTCGCAAATAATTTACCTACTTGTAATAAATAAAACTAAGTAAAAAACTGGGGGCACGTTTTGGTAATAAATAAATCTGCATTTTATTATCTTTGATCTAAACTTTTAGTATGCAAGAATTTTCTACATTCCTCAATATTGATGTTGGACCAAAATGACCAAAAAATGTGTTTCAAGTTTCCAATTACGTCTATACATGGTTCAAATATTTTTTTTAATATTAAACTTGCGTGCAAATGTATCGGGCCACTTAAAAAATTTAATTTCAAATGAAAATGATTCAAAAACGACGTATTAGAATTTAGGAAAAATGGTACCATTTGAAAGATTATACTTTCTTATGTAAGAATTTCTTATTCATACCGTTGTGCACTCATTATTTAATAAGTTTTCTGAATTTTTAGTAAAACTTAAACAAAAAGCAAACATCCAGTATTTAAGTACAATTGATTAACCAAAGAATTTTTTATTTTTAATAACGGGTGTTGCCACCTTTAACTTTAATAACCTCTTCCATACGGTTAGGCATGGGTCTGATCAATAAAATAACTTTTTCTTGAGGGAGACGGTTCGACTCTTCTTCGATCGCAACTTTTAAACCATACAGTGACTGTGCCGCAGGATTTCTGGCTTAAAACCCATTTTTTAAATGATCCCATATGTGTTCAATCGGATTCATACTGGGACTCCGTGCCGGCGCCACTCCAGAACCAGAATTTCATCCGTATTAATGGTATTTTCTAACGATTGCTTCTGTGTGTGATGTTGCATTGTTGTGCATATCCAGGAAAGTGTCTCGGACAAATAAGCATAAGGCATTACAGGTTCTTGCAGAATATCCACTATGTATCTCTGGACTATTAAACCCCTTTTGCGTTCACCAATTCGAGAACCAGTCACAAAAACAGAATCTGTTTTTCCTTCACTTAAAAACCGCTCTCATGCATAAAGCGCCACCATAACTGATCCGTTCGTTTATGCAGCATTGTGCAAATCGCTCCCCAGGTCTTCTGTACACTTTTACTCTTCTGTTATTTCCATGTAAGCACAGTTTGGTTTCATCTAACAACATAACTTTACTTCATTGCTCAAAAATCCAGTCTAAATGATCTCTAGCAAATTGCAATCGAGATTTTAGGTGAGCTGCAGTTAATGTTGGACCAGCTGCAACTTTTTAAGATGTCTAATTCTTTTCCTTCAAACTTCACCTCACAGTTTATTCACTAACATCAACTCTTCGAACTTCATGTAGCCGTTGTTTTATCTGCACAGCATTTAATCTCCAATCCTTTAATGACGTGCCAAAAAATCGATTATTTTTTTGAGATGTTGCAACAAGTTTTCCAGTTTTTGGCCTACTTGTAAAGGCACTAGTTCCTAAGTACCTCTGCTGTAGTTTTTGAATTGTTGCACGGCCTAAATTTAAGCGACGAGACACAACTCGCTGATGAGTCCCGTTTCAAGTAAAGCAACTGCTTGGGCTGCTTTTACAGCCGAAGGATATATTTTTTAGAACTTAAATTATTTTTTGCCTGTTTGATATGCCAGACGCGTCAAACAGAAGTTACCATTTTCAGCCTAAAAAAGCATGAAATCGGATTTTCAACAGTGAGAAAATTGGACATTTTTACTTTAAATGATGATAATGTGGTAATTAATAAAATTAACTTTGAACTTTTTTTATCATCTTAAACAGAACAAAACAAGCTTTCATATGATGCCTTTTTTGTTCAAAACTGACATATTTGTTTTAGAAAATTTTTCGGTTGAAGTGAAATTTTCAAGATGGCCCGATACATTTGCACGCAAGTGTATTTACGATTTGTCATTCTTATTAGTTTCGTTTCTCTCGATGACAGTACGCGCACGCGCAAACATACCACTAGGGCTCGTTCTCAATCGAATTAACAGACGTACGTTAAAATTCTCCATTTTAACGTACTACGTTTATTTCATGATACAGAATAGCTATTTAAACACCGCACCGTTAAATCTGACTATTTTAACGTACCCTTTAAATTTAACAGACTCGATACAGAATAGTCCCTATTTTATCTTTAATTTCTTTTTATTCTTGTTCTGACATTTTTCTCTATAAACTTCTTTTCTAATGATGTTCTGTCGTTAAAAATCTTCTTCTCAATGCTCACTTTTTCTATGCATTTTAAGTTCTTTGGACTTGAATAAGTGAGAATACATTGTTTGACTTTTCCAAAATTTTTAAATTTTCTCTTTCTACGTTTGATAAAGTTTGGGATTTCAGTACATAATTTTATGTATTTTACATGTTTCATTCAGGATTCTCTGCCTGCACTTTGTATTGTGACCGGTAGTGTAGCCAACGTAAAACACTTCTTCCGTTTTTTCTTTCTATGTACTGAACTAATCGTCTTTTTATTCTTTTAAGCTGATTATGTGTACATACTTTCGATTCATTTGTTTTCCAATCGCACCATTATCATTACTGTGCAACTAATCTTGTGGCCGTTTTTCCCCTCCCGAGATCAAATTTTAATATTTTTCCCATTTTGTCTAGTTTAAATTAGAAGATGCATCGAAACCTACAGAAACACCAAGTACTCCGTCCTACGTCCGCCGTACTGGTATTCAAAACAACACAAATCCTAGGCCTTCGTCGGCATCCATCGAAACAGCCGAAGCAACCGTGACGTTACCGTTAAGAAAACCAAAAACACAGGACGAAAAAGGTGACAATTTCGAGTTTCTTTTTCCGTTTTAACTTGTTTTTGTTATTTTTTTTGTAGAACAAGACAAGGAAAATGATGTTCGAAATGCTCAAGCAACTCTCGCTACTCAGGCAGCTATACAGCGAAGGAGGCGACCTAAAAGGAGATCAACTGGAGTGGTTTCTTTTGAAAATATGGATGTAAGTTAAGAATAGTTGAAAAACAAACGAATTATTGTTGAGTTGAGTTGACCAACTAAGACCGAGTTTTTATTAGGACATGGATCAAGATAAGGATCCCTCAGGGGGTGGAGATTATGAAGATTCTTCTAAACTGAACCATGAGGAGGTGAGTAACGAAAGCGGTGTACTTAAGCACAAGGGTTGTGTCTTTTATAGTTTAATTTGTAGACAGCTGTTTGTCGCTTGTTTTTCACTATCGTTTTCTGTATTTATAGGCATCGTTTATTGATTTGTAGGAACTCGATAACACCCTGTATACTTATGTTTGTATACAGTTTGTTTACGTTTTAAAAAGTCTGGCAAGTATTTAAGGCCACTATTTAATTTGACCCACTTGGGGAAGACTGAAAATACTCTGTTATTGGTGAACATTGATTTGTTGCCGACCCGCTATCACAACAAATTTAATTTATTTATATTCAGTTAGCTCGTAATAAAATTTGTTGCCATGAGCCACTATCACGAGTTCATTTTTCAAATTGTTATGATTTCTTTATTATAAGAATGTTCTCTTTACTTAATAGAATAGGTTAGTTCAAAGTGATCAATTGAGTTATTTATGTAGTCACCTGGCACTTTGCGAACGTAGACGTTAAATAATTGACAGGTATTAATTTTCTAGATTGCTCTGCACTAGTGCTAGTAATTTTCAATCTCTCATTTTGCAAATTTCATTAATTTAAAGTCATTGATGTTGTTTACCCCACAATTTTTATTTGATAACCTTTTTGAGGCTCCCTAAAAGATTGTTTTTAAGAGAACTGCGTAAATAAGACCGTTGTGTTTAAATTTGCTCTGTTTAAGCAATTTTGCATCAAACATTTCACGCACAATCGACTCTTTCAGTTTTATAATTAGCCATTACTTTTTTAAATTGTTTTTTGCACATAAACATTCAAAGATAAACCGATGTAATTAGAAACATTTTCGTGTGTTACATAAAACCGAGTAAATTAACAGAAACAAAACCTGTTTACATTCGTCTTAGTATGTATCGAGTTTTACTTTGTTTGAATGCAGCAACTTGAGCCAGAAAATGCGCAATATTTCATGTTTTTACGCGCCACGCTGTCCTTTCTTTACTTAGAAATGAGAGTCTTTCCAGATTTTTCATTTCGCTCTATCTGTTGGTTTATTTTTACAAAAATCACATTTTAGCATAATTGTTTTGAGAGATCGCTACATAATTAGGGTACGTTATTTAAACCTCAAGCAGTTTCTCAGACCATGCATGCCTAAAATAACTTTTACTGTTCCTAAATATACAGATTACCTCAAATCCACGCGACTATGCCGTCAAATTAACACTGTCCTTACAAGATAAATTCTATTATCGTTATTATTTTTTATTTGGAGTGACATATTTATGGCGAATGGGACAGATTAATGGGTGCACCTTGCACCGATCTTAATAAAATTCTGAAAAACAAATGGCATCGGCTAAAAAAAATAAAGGAATACTCCTACATCATTCAGGCAACGTGCGACATATTAACTTTTCTTGCGTGTTACTATTCTTTGGTTCATTGCTTCTACGTAAGCAACGTGGGCGCGTGTATTTCTGTAATTTTCAGGAACATATGTATACCTTGAAATAGACTTTGACTCAAGATCAGCGGTTTCGAAAATATAAACGTTGGGAAACGTAATGACCTAAACTTAAACCTGAAAAATGGACAGTGGTCATAAAGCGAAGCGAACGACGGTGAAAACGTCTTAAATTTTTTTTGATTACCGTGTAAAAGTCGGATGCAGTTGCTACTGCTTTGTTCTTCAATTTACTGCGTGCTCAATTTATGAAAGTTCGAGAACTCCTGGTTTCTTCCCTATACACAACTAAAAAAAGATAGACTCATTTAGTGAGATTTAAATAGCTACCGCGTTTGTTGGTGTACATTAAAGTTTCCCTAGAGTTCAGTCTCGCGTGTTTCATGTTCTAGTTCAATGTGAAACTTATTTGTTGTCATGTTTTCGTTTTTACTTGGAAATTAAGTCTTGAAAATCTGGGAAAAAAAACTAGTTCTATTGTGAATTTCGCGTGTGACTATGTCGTTTCACGGAAAACAACCTGTGCCCCCTTTGAGACGTCGCTCCGCGTCAGCTGTCAGAAGCAATGGGAATTCTTATAGTAACAGACCACGAAGTGTTGGCTACTTCGGGTCATCATCAGTCACTTCCCCTTACACAACTTCCACTCACCCTTACTCCTCTTAC
Source organism: Gnatocerus cornutus (assembly GCA_029298725.1). Taxonomy (NCBI): domain Eukaryota; kingdom Metazoa; phylum Arthropoda; class Insecta; order Coleoptera; family Tenebrionidae; genus Gnatocerus; species Gnatocerus cornutus. Next base: position 4,689,802 of record CM055510.1, read on the forward strand.
AGTAATTACTCTTCAAACTACAAAAGTCCTTACTTTTCCAATAGTTATAGACCGGGTTCGTCCTCTGGATACGCCAGTTTGACCATCCCAGCGAAAACTTTAGCCAATATTAATATCTTAACGCCGAATTATTCCAAAACTTACGACAACAGCAAAGACTACCTTAAAAAAGACACTGGACACAGGTCGCGGCGTGATCTTTCCAGAGCTGGTAGTTTTAATAGAGATAGGTCGTTATCCAAATCACATACTTCTTTAGCTAGTAGTGGATCGAGGTCGATAAGTCTAACTTCTTTAGCGTCGGAAGGCTACATTGTACGAAGAACCAACAGCTCGAGTTTGTTTTAACAGAAGTTTGTTTCAGAGTGGTAACGAACGATCCAGCCGCTCTCGCATTGGAAGTACGTCGGATATCAGGAATGAAAACGGCGACATTGACTATAAAAAATTGTACGAACAAGCTCTCACTGAAAATGATCAGCTTAAAGATAAGTTAAAAAAGACAGACCAAGAGTTGCGGGAGACTAAAACGACTCTGGAGAAGCTAAAAGTTGTAGTAAGTTTTTGTTATAACACCACATGCTGTTGGTAACCACTTACTTTTTAGACTAGTAAAAATTCATTATCAGAATTAGAAAAAAGGGAACGAAGGGCGATGGAACGCAAGCTAAGCGAGATGGAGGAGGAATTAAAGGTAGGTTGCATTAGCACTCATTCATTTAACTCAGATTTCTTTCAGCGTTGCATTTTTTTCTACAACTATAATTTTTGTAGTTTGCAGCAAGCTTTGTGTTGCAACTTTTTTTTTGATATTTTTTTTCGGAGATCTTTACATAACTTAACACTTTCTTAGAACTAACAAATTAATATTAACAACAGACAACACTGCCGGATTTTTTATCGTTTTGTTGCATCACAAACATCAAACAATGCACAATTTAATGTGATTTTATTTTCGCATCTGTTACATTATGTTGGGTGACACAATCTTTTTTTTTTACTCATAAAATTGGAGCACAGCGTAGGTTTTTAAAATTGCGTCAGTCGTGGTCGATGGGAGGTTTCAACAGGACGATTATCAGGTTTATTAATGAGTTGTCAAGACCTCAACTTCTTTATTAATAGACAGACAGACAGAAAGCTACAACTGGGACAAGTTCAATTCTGCGTAAAAAAAGACACGAGTTTGCTACTCGTAATTAGCTTTGATACAGGGTGATTTTTTAAAAACGACAGGCGTTGTAGAATTTTTATTTATGAACCGATTTCAAAAATTTTAAAAACAAATTAAATGGTTTTTAATTTCCTATAAACTGATGATTTTAAAAATTTTCTAAATGTCTTAGTATCTTTTGGTAGATACTCAACTTTCTTATTTTAAATTGACACCCATATTTTTTTTTTCATAATTTAGAAGATGTTCATTTTCTTGATTCAGAAATGTGTAATATGTTCTACTTTTACAAAAAATATTTAAAAAAAAAATATCAAAAATGAAAAAATTTAGGCAATAAAAGTTAATAAAATCTAGGTGCGTGGTGTCAAATAACACAATATCGTTATTGTAATGTCAAAAAGCAGCAAATAACAGAAAGAACAAGTTTTCTTTCAACAAGATGGGTCTACACCTTACAATGCACAATGCATTTCTCGTAGGTGTCAATTGTGCAATAAAAAAACGGGATGGCGTTTCAACAGTATTTTAATTAAATTAGTTAGTTGTTTTTTCTGATTTGTAATTATTGTCTTTTGTTATTAATAATTTCCAAAAAAATGCCGATCCTTTCTGTTATTTGCTGCATTTTGACATTACAATAACGGCATTCTTTTATTTAACACCATGCACCTAGATTTTATTAACTTTTATTGCTTATTTTTTTTTTAATTTTGATAATTTTTTTAAAAATATTTTTGGTTAAAAGTAGAACATATTACACATTTCTGAATCAAGAAAATTAATATCTTCCAAATTATGAAAAAAAGAAATATGGGGTCAATTTTAAAATCATCAGTTTATAGTAAATTAAAAATTATTTAATTTGTTTTTTAAATTTTTGAAATCGGTTCATAAATAATAGTATATTATGAAACGCGTTTCATAATGAACATTTTGCCGCACGCACGTTTTTAGGACACGACGAGCGCAGCGAGGAGTGTAATTAAGTAGTTAGTGCGGCAAAATGCATTATTTACAAGTATCATACGCTATTTTTTCTATTTCGCCTTATTTTCAACGAAAAAACTTGATTTCGAAATCTAAAGAATTTTATAGTTTAGCAAAATGTTCGGGAAAAAATTCGAAGTAGCCAAATCCAATTTCAATCAGTTTGACAGGTGACGTTTTGAGGTTACTGGAGCGCAAGGGAGCCAAGAGAGCGAAGATGTTAATCATGATCATGATGATTCTCTTGCAAGCAAAGAGTTTTTCTCAGATGAATTATTAAGCCAAGTACAACAAGAAATAATAGTGTATTGATCGATTTATCAAGGTTTAACAAAACCAAAATCTAAATTGTCAACGTTGACGGCAGGGTGACGGTTTGTCTGCTGCAAACCTAAGAAAAATATATGTTCCTGGGAATATTGACACGGGATTGGTTCATTACGATACCGAAATACGCTCAAACGCGTATCGAAATATCTTCATTGTGAACGCGAAATAGAAAAAAGTTCTACAACGCCTGCCGTTTTAAAAAAATCACCCTGTATATTCATTTGTTGGGTGTAAATAATGAAAAATTATCCGTGTCGTCTGTGATAAAAATTAAAATGAGTGAAGCGGTTCTGTTTCTAATGTTTGTTGTGTGGCAGCGCAATTAATCATTTTTTATTAAAAAACGAAATGAGAGAAATACTGCGGCACTGAACGTGGCAAAATTAGTTATGATGGAGAAAATGGGGTCCAAAGGCTGATTTGTAGATTGACGCACGTTCATTTTCGCAAGCGCAACTGCAAAATTGAATGATGAACGGCGTCAGTTTGTAAATCAAGCTTAAGAGACCTTCGGATTTTTTTTATGTAGGTTGCTTTGTCATTAATATTTTTAGATTTTGAAGTCAAAAAATCCAAAAATAAAATTGGTCTAAGAAACTATGGAACCTGAAAATCTCAAAAAATCGTTAGAATCAGTAAAAAATATACAGGGTGCCAATTATAATAAATTTCGGTATGTACAAAAACACACCACCGAAAAACGGAGAGAAGAAACCAATAACTCTATCGGCAATGTTTCCTTGGCAAAGAATGTAACAATTTTTTATGTAATTCTCCTGGGTAATGGCTTGTTTTGATTATCTAGTTTATTTACCCGAATAAAAACGGCCGGTGCAACTGTTTTTGTGTTTACTAAAAGCGAAGCCAAATATCAGCGTTGAGAGAAAGATTCTCTTTAAATTAGCAGTTTACAAAACAGGACTCGATAAATTTACCTGCACACTCTCCATTGAATTCGGTTCAGAAGAAACCGAATGAAATCGAATGAAAAAACAAACAAGCTGCCAGTTCTAATTTTGTCTATTTTGCTTAATGTCATAATTAATCGCTTTTCATGTGTTGCTCTAATTTTATCAGTAAATTCGCCGTAAATTAATGCCGTAACTTGAAGCTTGGTCATAGTTAAACTATTTGTTTTCCAGGGCCTGTACGTATATTTAATTAACAATATTATCGTTGATTGTAAAAAGCATACACACCCTATTATTGTTCTAGCAATTGCAAAAGTTGAAAGCCGAGAATGAACGTTTAAAGGCTGACAACAGGTCTCTCACACGCGTCATCACCAAACTTACCAACTCTCCAAAAAAATAGGTAAATTCGATAGAATAACGCCATGCAGCTGATTTCGCTCTTTTTTTATCAAACTGTTTCGTGTTGTTTATTTTTGTTTTATTATTGTACTCTTGTTTGTTCAACTGTTGAATGACCGTAGAAACGTATAATACACACTTAATATTAAAACGATTTTTTTAATACTAACACACTGACCATTTCTCACTCACACAGTACAATTTGTGCAGTGTTTTTTGTTTGTTGTCGTTGGATGTACACGTTTTCCAGCTTTGTGTTAAAACAATGTCGAGCATGGTTATGATTATGTTATGATTTGTACTGAAATGTCTGACTTTTTCAGCACTTGGAAATCATGAAAATAGAAAATCAGAAACTAAAGGACGAGAATGGAGCGCTTATTAGAGTTATTAGTAAGTTATCGAAATAGCATAAGCCTTAGACTTTTTAATTTTTCCTATTGCATTTTACGTTAAGTGCGACTTGGATTACACTTCCGAGGAGCCTCTTCCTTTTTTGTTATAACCAAGTATTATTGTTAATTTATTGCAAACGTAGTTGACTATTTTATATACAAGAAATGACCATTCATCTACATTTTCTGACAAACTGTGTGTGTTACATCTTAACGGATTATGTTTTAGTAGTTTGCTGGTTGTGTGATATTATTTGCTTTGTTTTTAACTTATTTTGACACCCGCCGACTTTACAAAGACATGGAAATGTTTCATTTTTAATCAGACATGTCAATTTCAAGCATATATTTTTTGTACGCAGACGTGTATTATACATAAATGTATTTAAATGTAATGTACTTGTGAATAACTTATTAACGTTGATGTGATTTTAATGTTACAAAATATACATGAACTAAGTATTTGTTTTTCTTGATATCGTTTATAGCACTCATATTAAATGTTGAACTGATAGCATTCAATATGGGCGCTATAAATTTGTTTTCCTTAGATAATGTACAAAATCACTTAACAAAAAAATATTTCAATTGTTAGAATCTAGTCCAAAGATGAAAAACTTGTGACAATTTTGTTGAAACACTTGTTAAATGTTTGAATATCAAATGCCATACTGGTGCTAAATATCAGTGAAATCAACTTTATATTAAATACTTTGTATAATAAATCGTTCTAGGAGTTGTACATCAAAAATTATTGTGAACTGATATCGAATCGTTCATTTTTTCCTAACAAGATTTGTACATACGATATGTTCGTTTCTAGTGTTTTGACTATATTTCATTCGACTTGTGCCTTGATTTGTATTTAATTCATAATTTTTTAATTACCGTGTAAATTATTTTATGTATTTATTCATTGTTTAGAGGCTGGTAGTTTATATGTGAATATTGATTTTATAGCTGATTCTTTAATAAAATCCAGATTACAATTTTTTTTTGTATCTCCAAAACACCAAAAAATCTTTTTCCTTTTTAAGTAAATAATCACAATCACAATGCAACCAAATAAAGAAAACCAAACAATCGTAATTTTTTTATTTCCGTTAGGTTAGGTTGGCTCTACTTTTTTTTTATAAAATTATTTGCGAATAAAAATGACATTAATTTGCTGCTAATGGAAGGAATTGTTCAAGGTAAGTACAGTGAGGGCCAAAATGAAGTTGGGACAGTGCTAATCGAGACTTTAACGTAACATAAATCCTACATTTAATCCAAAATAATTATAATTATTACTGTAGAAATAATGACGTTAGCTGCTATCACTGTCGAAAATTGCGAAATAGTAAATAAAACATTATATGGCACTCCTAGGTTATTAAATATTACTCATTCCATAGCCTCGCAGGATGACTATACTCTTCGTGTGCAATATCTAAGTTAACTCATTTGTACCATAATTAACTATTTTTTAATGCATCAGCACCTTTAATAATTTATCGCCTAATTGGTGTTAGTAATTTAATAATCGACCCGTTTTACAATGACGAAAAATCAATTTGGCCGTCACTGTAACCAATTTTTTTTTTAAATACAAACTAAAATTTTCAGTTCCATTTAGAATTCGCTAGTCAAGCTGAAATATTCATATATTTATGCCGTTGCAGTCCAATCTCCAGTTCCCACATAAAAGGAAATTTGAAATTGTAAAGATATTTCCTAAATTAAAATTACATAAAATGAAAATTATATAAATATGTACAATAAAACAACTGATACAACAATAATTTATGAGTTTCCACAGCACTGTCTTGTAGGAGGTGGCGGAACTTGATCATCATCAACCACAACCACATTTCGTCTCTGAGAGTTCTGTCTAGATAAAGGAGCATTCTGCGCTTCTTTTTCTTCAACAGTCTCTAGCATTTTCTGTGTCAGTGTAAGAAACATCTCTTCTACACCTTTATTCAGTTTTGCAGAGGTTTGGAAATGAATCGCTCCTACTTTATTAGCGTACCTACAAATCAAAATGAGTTTTCATTAGATGGGGTAAAAAACTTACGTTTCAGCATCTTCTAAGCTAACGTGTCTACTCTTCTCAAGATCAGTCTTATTCCCAGCAATCACTAGACAGATATCTGTCCCTAACATCTTCCTCAGTTCTTTCACCCAACTTTTCACTTTCTGAAAAGAGTCTTCATCTGTGATGTCATAGACGAGGACAGCTCCATTTGAGGATCTGTAGTAAATGGGGCCTAGCGCGTGGAACTTTTCCTGACCTGCAGTGTCCCAAATCGCCAAATTTATACGTTTACCTTCAATGTTGAGTTTCTTGTTTAGAAAAGAGGCCTACAAAGAGGTGATAAATAAAGTCGAGTTGAAAACAATCTTTACCTGAACTGTCGTTTCATGATTGGCGTTGAACTTGTCTTCAACATATCTAAGAACAAGACTAGTTTTTCCCACACAGCCCTCCCCCAACAAAACTACTTTAAAATTGTGAGTTCCTGAGCTATTCGCCATCTGAATCTCACCACCTAGGTCTAGTTTACCAGCTACTCAAGAAGAATCAAAGAGTATTGAAAGAAAGCAACTTCACTGAGATAATCTCGTTAAAGCACGTTCTACGTCATCCGAGATAAGTAGGGCTGCCGAAATGCCGTCTCTTAATACTGATCGAGGGACGAAAATTGCATAGGGGGCTCATAAACACTTTTCGATTACATTTTCACAATCAGCTGATTCCTCTTTCTTTCTTATTTTAAGTAGGCGTGACTTGCATACCTGTCGAAATGCTTCCGCGAATCACCACCAGGGGGACACCGAAAATTACGAAAAAACAGGATTTTTAGACATATCAAGGGCGGTTTTCCGGTTGTAAACCCGAACTCAAGCCACAAAGGGACTATTAAACTCGTCAACACGACGAATCAGTCTGTATTTTCCGCGGTCATCATTACGAACATTTCTGTTATAGAAGGAAATGTCATCTCAAAATTTGACGTCACGCCGGATGTCACGGTCAAAACAGCATCTAGCTCTTCGGTTTTGTACCAAAAAGAAACGATCTTTGAGAGTTTGATTCGACGGTGTCAACTTATTAAATCTGTTTTGTGATTATGACGGGCGCTTCAGGGGGAGTCGACGTCGGGGGTGAAGATTTAAAATCGTTCAATGCGTGCGTTGGTTGCGGCGTAGAGTGCGCGGTGGTTGAGCTGTGTTTCCAGCCGTCATCTGTGTTGTATTGGTAAGTGAACTATCACATTTTCTGTCAAGTTTTTCTATAAAACTACATGAAAATATTGAATGATTTCAGTGAGATTCGATACATTTAAGTCATACTTTTCGTTTGCAATGAATGTCATTCAAAATTATCACGTAGTTCATTTAAAAATCGCATTTTTTCTTTGGCGTCATTTCAAGTCTGAGGTAGCGTTTGTTAAAGCACGGTCTTGCAGCATTGTAAGCAGGTCAAATAAAATGCAAGCATTTGGACGATTCACGATGAAAAATCGATGCCTGTTGCTAAAATTTATCGAAATTATCGTTGCATTGTTTAAATGCATCTGGAATTATGCATTGGTTGTTATCTCGCTGCTTCATGCAATCGGGACGTTTGGCACGTAGGCCGCTTTCTCTCAATATGCACGTGTTAAACTTGTTCCAGTTTTGTAATTCCATCAAAAGAGACTCTTTTACAGATGATTTGATTCATTTCTTTCGAGTTTAGGTACTGTACAACCCTTAATTCTCGAATATTGCATTCGATGAACTTGACACCAATTCTTTCTTGGGGGTCTGAAAACGTAGAAAGTGCTCGAATTTCTTCACCAGTTGGTCGTGGCGCCGGGCATTTCTTGATTACGTGACAATGCTTGCAGTTTTACGAAAAATTTTATAATTATACCCAATTTTCTATATTTCAAACATGCTCAAACAAAGAATGGCACTCGTTAGTTGGTCGTTTTGTAAATGACAATTTCAATGTTTGTTTGCGTTCAACTCATTAATGAGTCTAGCATCTGTCTGCAATGCAAATGTTTTACAATTAAATATCCGTTGCATGTTGTAGAAAATATTTAAATTGTATGAAATATGGTCAAACGCCCACTCAATGGAACGAGAATGTTAATCTGGTGCATTCAAATAATTTCAAAGTGAAATGAAATAACAAGTTTCTTAAATTGTTAATTGCGCCCATTGGCGAGAAGACATGCGTAACCAAAATATGCAGCGCTGGACGCTCATTGCGTGCAACCGGCTTCTTAGCGACAGCGCGTCTATTCATCATGGCCGACGATTATCACTTTGATGCTCAACTATTATAGCTATTATTGAATACAGACTGTCATTTACAATAATTCAAAAGTCATAAGCGTAATTGCTTGATAATAACAGTAGTTTGCATTGATTACACATTTTTTAAAACCGATCAATCAATATGTGTTGATAAAATTGTACCTGAGATTGCAGTGTTTAAATTCTACTACAAGATGGTGAAATGTTCAATAAATTAACGCGCGAGCAAGAAAAAATGTCATCAAAGCAAGCGTTGGTATGAGGAGGCATGTTGTCTTCCAACTGCTATAATTGACAGGTGCAAATTAAAGTGTCAAAATGTGGTAAACGTTTTTGCGGTGAAGTTGTGAACAAAAGATTCACAGGAATTGATTGAAATCATGTCATACTTGATATATTTAGTATTTATATTAGTAAGAGACATGACTCCACGTTTCCAAAGTTTGTTTTGATCACAAATTTATTTTTTAATAAATTTTTCTTTTTTTTATAATATATATTTTTCTATTTCGCGTTCATAATGAAAAAACATTTTACTCAATATTTGACTATAAAAATAAAATATTGATGATACGAATACCTGCTAACTGCAGAGTTTGCGGTTGAGCCCGAATTGCGGCTATCTCCAGTAACAACAAATTTGTGTCCACGCTGAGATTTTTGTGACTTTAAAAATTGTTCTTTGTAGTTTGCAAAATTTGTTTTTGAAAATTAGCTTAAAGAAAAGTCCACTTTTTATAACGTTTTATTACTGTCAAGGACCTTATCGTCTTAATATTGATTTTTTTTAATGACGTGACATGAATAATTTTTTCTGTAACAGTAATAATAATTATTACAAGACGACATTCATTTTAAATTTTGTAATTATTACTACTTTTATTAATTTTTTCCAATACAACTGATAAAACGTTATTTATCGCTTTTGTATTCAGACAACCTGCTAACTCCTAAATTAAAAAAAAAATCATAGAAAGTTGTTATCTCCAAGTATACAATGCTATAAAGTATTAATTTGGGAGTTATTTTTAAATTATTACTATGTAATAATTCGAATAGTATTAACCCGTTTGTAATTTGTGTTCTTTCATAAATATCTTTTTAATAAAATTATTAAGTTTTTTTTCCCTCCTGTAAAATTTGCGCTACTGGAGTTAGCAGGTTAACACTCTTAACCGACGATATATTTTTCTTAGGTTTGCAGCAGACAAACCGTCAACCTGCCGTCAACGTCGACAATTTAGATTTTGGTTTTGATAAACCATGATAAATCGATCAATACACTATTATTTCTTGTTGCACTTGGCTTAATAATTCATTGGAGAAAAACTCTTTGGATGCAAGAGAACCATCACGATCATGATAAACATCTTCGCTCTCTTGGTTCCCTTGCGCTCCGGTAACCTCAAAACGTCACACCTGTCAAACTGACTGAAATTGGATTTGGCGATTTTTTTTCCCGAACATTTGCAAATGCCAACTACCCTAAAATTCCCTAGATTTCGAAATCAAGTTTTTCCGTTTAAACTAAGACGAAATAGAAAAAATACCGTATGGTACTTGTTCATAATGCATTTTGCCGCACTTCCTACTTTATGACTCTCGCTGCGCTCGTTGTGTCTTAAAAACGTGCGTGCGGCAAAATGTTCATTATGAAACGCGTTTCATAATATACTATTTTGATTCTTGTCCTCTTTAGTTCTTTCTATACAAACTAAATTTATGTCAGTATCAGATTGTCCGTTGTTTCAGCCTTTTGGTAACACTTTCTCTCATAGAATGCCGTTGTTTTTTCAATTAATCTTATTTTTTTTTTACTATTTCTGCATTGTTTTCTCTTTTCCCGGGGATTTTATTTAACCGCCATTCTAATAAGTTGCCTCCTAGGATATGCCGACTGCTTCTGCACATTATTGTTAAACAAGTTTTTGCATGATTTATTTTCCACTTTTATCTATAATATTTTTTTGTTTTTAATTGTTTCCATACACTGCAGAGCAGTTTTTGGTTGTCTGATTTGTTGTTCTTTCAGTTAAACAAGATCCAGTTTTTAATGTTTATACTTACATACCTTTTTTTTTCATTACGGCCATTGCAATTTTTTCAGGTTTTTATTTATGTAATTATTACCCTTATTGTTTGTTTGTCGTTTATGTTGAGTACATAGTTCGTTACGATAAATTGTTAAATGAAACAGAAGCAGTTGTTCTTTTCTTTTTGTGCTGCATAATATCACAAACATTTAAGCAGTGTCATTGACCTCAAGCTATTTTTTTCATTGATTTATGACATCCATTGTTGAAAGTGCTAATATAATCCCTGTTATAATACATGTTCATGTGTATTTTGAGATCAGTTTTGACTCTACTTTAGATTTACAATTAGATGATTGGTACTATTTTCCCATTTAATGATTCAAAATATTTAATAGAAGTAATTTTTGTCAATTTTTACCAAGAACAGAAGAAAAATCTGTGGTTGATATTATATTTTCCACAGTTCACTTTCTCATTAGAATGAGTTGCAGACCTTTGGTATCCGACTCAAGTTTCTTATCATATCTCCACTTCGCAGTTACAGTGAATTGAAGTAGGAAAATGAAGAAAATTAGTTTTAGTCCTTACAGAAATTGCAGAGTAAAACATAACATAACATGCATATTTTTCTTTGTTATAAAAGAAGACAGTCCCAGGAAACCGAAGACTTTAGGAAGCAACTTGAAATGTTTATAATTCAGTTACATCATATCATTTTCTTTGGATAACATGAACCGTGTATTATGAATCTGAAAGTATCATTTGTATTGTGTTTCTAAGCTTTGTCAACACCACAATCATTTTATTTGTTCAGTGTAAACGTACATTCCAGGTAAAAGTAAACATAAATGACTTTTTAATAACATGGTATCGACATGTTGGTCTCATTTCAAACTTCGATTCCTTGGATCAATTATCGTGTCTTCGGCGCGTGGATGTCACCGTGGGTGAACGCCCTTTGAAGTTTTTTACCTTTGTGCATCATTTTGCAGGATGATACCTTCCACGTATCCGCACGCAAACCACTGTGCAAAATCGAATCACGGTCGTTGTGTATCTATTTTAATCTTCGCGACCGTTACCATGTTTATGTGGCGGGGCCTCTGGCGCCTCAGACGAGGATTCGTCCTACACCGCGACCTCTTATGAATTTCAATTAATTTCTTATTAGAAGTTTGATTTGCGAAGAAGAGTTTCGGGCGGCGTTACACAGGTCAGGCTTTTACGCTGTTGTGGTCTTGAGATATCTACTTATCAGGTGTTTACTGAAAGATAAGCTGTGTTATTTCTTCGCTGTAAACACGGACCAGAAATAGCAAATATCATTTACATTGTGGAAAAATATACTCATGACATGGCGTTATCGCGATTTACATTCATTAACAAGGTTTTGTTGTGGAGTTTAAGAACATTTAATGTATAAATAAGTTTTTATCAACAATGGTCAACGCGTAACGAAAGTAATTTAGTCGTTGTGACTTTTTACAAACATGCTAATGATTTGCTGTTTTGTTGTCAAAGAAGTTGTTTTGAAACGATGTAAACACATGGTCGACTGAAAAAATGCCACGCCCATGGAGCTCAAAATAATCCTGTTTTCATATTATAAAAATCAATCAACTCTTGTGATTTCGTTTTAATTACTCCTTATGTGCAAAACCTCTCCAACTAAAAACCCAGTTTATCATAGTGTTTACATGGTAATAAAACAACAATAACTAGTTTCTCTGTTTTGTGCATTTATCTAAGTACAAGCAGCTATAAATAATCCAGAGATTAAATTAATCTCAGTTATAAACAGAGTTACATAATTAGTAATTCTTCAAGATTAGTAATTTACTGTTTGTGGCATTGAACTGATGATTTGTCAAGTTGTTTTGTTGTGATGATAGTAAGGTTCGGGTTCAGTTTAGTTTTTTATTCTTTTTTCTTCTGCAACTGTTCATCATCTTTCGTTTTTGGAGAGCTTTCTCGTTTTGCCTTCCACTTCAGATTTCCTATTGTTTTTTGCTTTAGTTCACATCAAACTCGAAAGACTTTAATACGAAGAAACTGATTTTAATTTATATGGAAAGCATTTAAAGAACATAACTAAAGAATTCAAAAAAATTGGTGGAATCAACAATAACAATACTCTTTTTCTTTCTCTTTACACTTTCTCTGATCTCTTCACACCTGAAATTACATTTTATCGCCTTCTCTTCAATGACAATCAAATTTTTAACTCGCGAATTTCACATTCTTTTATTGCAATTTTTTAAGGTTGTGTGGTAACGATTTTCTGGAAATGTAAAAATGTACAGTCAGCTTTATCATGGCAGCATTGTGATGTGATGAAACACATTGATATACAAAATAAGCACAATTTCATACATGTTACTGTTTTATAGCACGTAGTTATTGCTACCAGGTACTTAATTTTATCGGAAAGTGAGCTCAGCTCTTCGATTTGGTAATAAACCGACCATCAAACCGATTGTTTCAAAAACGATCATTACCACGCTTACGGTCTTCCATCATTATCGAACGTTTTTAGCTAAGGAAATTACATTACCGAACCTTTGGTGTATTGATAGCCTTGTATTTACAATCATTGGTTGGGTAAAACAATACGTTCAACATTCGGGTGATCGGTTTGTGCCCTTTCCGTCTTGATTTTTTAAACCGGTCAATGTTAACATCGACTTGGTCAATGTCAGGTGATTGTGAAGATTGATTGGATCGTGAGGAAGGTCAAAGGAAAGTCTTTTTCCTTACTTGGAAATTTGAACAATTACAAGTCGAATGTCATTGTCAGCAAAATTAAAAAGTATTAGAAATTTTCAATGCGGCTAATTTTACATGTGTGCAAGGCCAGATTACAGTTCAGTGTCAATCAAATAGAAACAAAGCCGATTAGAATCTTGTTTTATCATATTTTTGCCAAAGTGCCATCAATAGTCAAGATAGGGAGATACTTGAATTCTCTGTTAATGTAGATTACATCTAACGTCCATTGGTCGTTGACCTGTTTATACACTTATTTCAGGGTTCATTGTAATCTCAAGGTTGCTCCGGCGTCCACTCTGAATATGTTACAAATTCTACACCAAAAGAAAATCCATTGCCGTTTAGTTCTACTCTACTTGCTGCGCGTCATAAAAATTATAACGATTTGATTCGCGTTGGAAACTATGACAAAGAGAAATTGCAACGTAGGTGCTAGACTGAAAAATGCGACACGTTCTTGTGAGACTAAAACTTGAAGATTAATGAACGGTTTTGTTTTTCAGATTTTTATTAGTCTAGGCGCTACACCCCCTGCCCCAACATGTTTTCCTTCCATAGACCTAAGGTATATAGATCATCTACTGGCTGCTGTATTTGTAAGGCTAAATCTAGCAGGTACGTTTAAAATGTGAGGTAAAAATACAATGCTAACACCAAAAATAGTTCCAGGTTCACCGATAGCAAGAAGTACGAAGAGGATTTCATGAAATGTTTCAAGCTCTCCGAACCGAGACAAGGGGAAATCTGCAATGCTTGTGTTCTTTTGGTCAAGAGATGGAAGAAGTTACCTGAGGGATCTGATCGTAATTGGAAACATGTAAGTAGAGTTTTCTAGTTCGGTGTGTTAAAGGCGGTTCTAACGAAAGTAAAAGTTCTTGCGGCTGGAATAAATAGCAGAATGGGACGGTTTTTGTGCGCTTTTTTGGACCGTTGCTCATTCATTTAACAACAGTCAATGAACTAGGAATTGGTTTCTGTCTGACTCCATTTTCGCGTCATGTTTTCTTGTTATTGCTTTTTATTTCTTGACATTCTGTTCTTTTTTTATTGTAGCTTCTTTTTTCTCAACTGGTGTTCTTAGTCAATTTTTGCAATTTAAAACTGAGAAATTGTCCAATCTAAATCCAACTGAAAAGCTTGAAACAAAACGTGGGTCTCAAAATATCTAAAGGTGCGTCCACACCAAAGCAACATAGAACAATTATGTTTCTGTTACATGTTTCTAGAAATGTTTTTCACGATCCAGTGAAACTTTTTTGTTGGTTCTATTGGTAATCCAAGTTGGAACTTTCAGGAACATTTGGGAATGTTTCAAAAAGCATGGTACAGAAACACAAAATTTGCTCTATGTTGCTTTAGTGTGGACGTTCTTTAAGGATTAAAGACAATTTTAAACCCAAGAAATATACAGAAAATTTCTAGAAATTTTGAATATGTAAAAAACTATAAAATTTGGAAACTTTTAAACACCAAGAAATCGTAAATTCTGTGGCTTAGAGCAAGAAAGGCCAATCACAAAATTTTGAGATTTTTTGTTGTATAGGGCAAATACAATGCTGTTTTATTGCTTTAAGGTCAAAACTAAAATATTTCATATTTTGAAACTTCCAGATTTGTCAAGAGAACGGCTTATCTCATACACGTTGGAGTGTTAATGTGACTTACCGTAAATTGAATTACCTAAAAACTAATTAGCTTTAACTAATTTAACTTAATTAGGAGCATCAACAGGAAATATCAGGAGCATGCATAAAAATATTTTTTTAATTTTAAAGAATTGCTGTTCATTGATTTTTTATTAAATGGCTTCAATTAGTCTAAGTCTAGGCAAAATAAATTATAAAGTATTCATTCATAGGGAAGAAACTTTTAAAATTTTAAATTTACTGAGATTACGTCAAAAAAAAACTTATTCCAAATTATTTCAATAAAAACTTTACATACCACACCGTTGCCACTAAATTCCAAAAAAGGTAATGATTTGAAGTCTTGCCGTTTCTTACCTCAGTGTGTCAACTCTTTTAGAAGGGATTTATACAGTATGTCCCCGGATTGAGTTCACAAGAGGGAAAAAAAGTTTATTTTCCATTTTACAAAAAAATGACAAACAAATAACATTTTTTGCTTATTTCAAAACAGATAAATCTGCAATTAAAATTTCAAAATTATTAGTTTGTACAGTCGCGTCCAAATTATTTTGGACGTCAAAGTCATTAGATTGTCATAAAGTGTGAAGCACCCTTTATTTATTTCATTGCTACTGTCACTTTTGACAAAATTGCGTGAGTTTCACATGTCAAATTGACAGTAATGCATAGCCTACACTCAAATTTTCAACATGTCAAAAAAATGTCCAAAATATTTTGATCGCGACTGTACTCTTAAAATTATTTTTTTTTATTATTTTTATTTATTAAATTTTGTAATCGTATTTAAATAATAGCAGGCTGTGGATTCACAACATTAAATAGTGCGTTAAAGATTAAAGAAAAATTTACCCAATAATGTGTAAGTATTAAAAAATTGGAAATGAAATGCAATTGCATCCTTAAGAATAATTGAGAAAATTCGAAACAGTCTTAGAGAATTACGAGTTAGAATTGAACTATGTGCTAAAACAGGTAATGGGTCAATCAAACAGTGGAAATTGGTTTGAGTTAAGGAACAAATTTCATTCCTTTGACATTTTTTGCAAAATTGAAAAGTTTTTCGTTATTTTTTGTTTTTTTCGATTTTAAGAACACAGCTTGATAATACATATTAAAGTTTTAAATAAAGATTTATTTATTTTAAATTAAGCAAAAAATGTTATTCCTTTGTCATTTTTTTGTAAAATGAAAAATAACGTTTTTTTTCCTCTTGTAAACTCAATCCGGGGACATACTGTAAATGGTTTAATGTAATCTTCTTCTGCATAAGATGTTTCAGAAGTTTTGTATTTATCTATTTTTTCAATATTTTACCTAAAAAAAAAATAGCCCTTAATGTAAATTTTAGGGTCAAAATTAATTGTATTAGAATTTAATAAGTTTTTTACTTTAAACGAAACGAAAAAGTTTGAAAATTACCGTTTTTACGTTGCACTATTCCATCAGATATGCAATTTTGAAAAGGCCAATCTGACCATTTTAGCAAATATTTTTTAAACATAGAGCCAATCTAATTAATTTTTTTAATTTTTTTGGAGTTCATTTGTTCAATATGTACTATAAATAAGTGTGAATAAAAAAGTAGAAAAGAAAGGATTTTTTTAACAACAACAGCACTATTTGACGATAGTTATGGAATCCATAATTATTATCTCAATATCATGTTTTTTCGAAATTGGCCTTTCTTGCATCAAGCCACAGAATTGAAAGCGTCAGAAATCGAAGACTTAAATACAACTTCTTTACGGACTCATTGGTGGAGTTTAGAAACTTTGTGTTTATGTTGCGGGTTTCTTGAAATATTTCTAAAAATTCCATCGAGTTATACTCGGTTTACCAATAGAACCAACTGCTACAGTCACCAACAAAAAAGCTTCACTTGAATTTCAATTGCTTTGGTGTGAATACTTCTTTTCTAGTAACACTTAGTTGTTTTTAATGTTTTAAATATTGTTCCCACAACACTTAATTTATAGACTCCTTGTCTTAAAAGAACTAATCTAATTTTCCACGGAGAAAGTCCGTCCGATGTGAGACCGTTTTTATGTATTTTAATCAAAATCGGTCACATAACTTTAACCTCCTGTTCTTCGTCAGTTGATGGATCTTTGTCACTGTCAGTTTTTATCTTTTTAAATCTTCGAGCGCAGCGTCTATTCACCAAAAACTAATGAGTCGCATCAGAGAAAATGACTAGACTAATTACAGAGTATGCCATGGCCTCCGTCGTGAAGGATTCATTATTTAGACGACAGTCCTTCATTTGTCACAAAACACTTTTTCTCTGAAATGTTCTCCCAAACTAAAATGCAATTATGGTATCCGAATCAGGTGGTGGACGCTCGAGCCGGTCCTGGAATGAAGTCGATGTCAAAGTTCAAGAGCAAAAGTAAGAAAATCGACGATGGTGGAGAAAAGTTGAAGAAGAAGAAGCATTTCGAGAGGGAGTACAGCCCAACGTTATCCGACAAAAGCGATGGAAATGAAGATGTTGATATGGCCGATGTGGACTTCTTATGCGAGGATGGACCAAGTGGAGGCTCAAGCAGGACAGCGAGTCCTCGAGAGAGTGATTGCGAGGAAAATGTGGCAATCAAAAGTCGTAGGCACAAAGGACAGGCTAAGAAGAGGGACGGAAGTCTTCCAGAAGTTAGTGATTTTATTAATTCGGACTACTGGAAAAGGTAAATTTCTTGCAAATGTGAAAGATGTAAAGTTAATGGGCGAATTTTTTCAGGGAAACAATATGCTGCGGGACAATCTTCAAAGGTTTATGCGGTGAGATAATCGTAGATCAAAGGTTTTTGAAAGCATGCACATCGCGTTTGGAAAAATGCAAATTGCCGTCAAGCGAGACAAAGGTTGATGCGGAAGTCGTCGAAACTAATGTTACTAAAATGTTTAGTGATAGTAGTTCAGATTCAGGTTATGATGAGTCTTCGAATCAAGGCACAATAATTGGAGATAGTGCCTTCAAGAAAGAAATTAGTATAGAGGAAATAAACAGTCAGATTTTGAAAACAAATTAATGTATGCTCTCTTTAGATTGTTTTAATTTATTGACACGTAATCGTTGTGTTTGTAAAGATTTATGCCTTTCTTGCAGATAAGAGTTTGATCAACTTGTGATGATGGTGGTCCATTTTGTATCATTTTACCAGTTGATATTTAATAAATTAACTTATATATTGTTTAGTACTTAATTTATTATTTCATGTTGCACAAATATGTCTAGGACTTGTACAAATGTTTGAATATAGTTGACGTTATGTTACTGTGTATATAGTCTGAAGAAACGCATAAATCGTTTTCTCATTGTGACAGTACAAATTATGGAAAATGGCTAATTTCCAATATTTTTATCCCGCTCAACCAGTCACAGGGTGAAATATTTGAAGTTGTAGTTTTGCTGTCTGTGACGGAAACTTTTTGACTCGGATATTCCAAATCAATCTGTTGATTGGGTCCAAAAGTCTGCAAACGACACCATTTAGTCTCAAGATAATTCAATCAAAAAGCGATTGTAACTGAACACAGAAATAAAATTGATCTTCTCACATAGATTTTTCCATCGAATCCGCGTACCTTATTTCGTTGACTGAGATTTTTTGTGGCGTACTCAATTGCCTTGACGATACGACTGACTAGACGTAGCTTGTCATTCTATTTCTGTGTTTGTGCAATTCTATTTAAATGCCGTTATTTGAAGCAATACATATATTATTTAAAACCCGATCATATCGTAATTGTGGTGTCTTGAATTTACTGCCAAATACTAAAGTTATGACACACAAGTGTTCCTCTTCTAAACACAAACTACGCTAAGTATTTTAGAATAAACTTTATATAAAGTGAAAATGTTTGTTTCAGGTATTTATTTTATAATGGCAGCAATATTTTTAAATGAATATTAAAGTACGTCGCACAGTTTTAATTTTGTGTGAGATTAAAACTTGCAAACATTCGACTTATTATGTTAGTGGATTAATTGAAGATTTTATGCTACTTTATTTATTTTGAATATGATTTTTCTAGTTTGTATATTAGAGGATATAGTATGCTTTAAGAATTGCCTATAGACTGCAAGCCTAGTCGTTTTTGTATGGTGTATAATTGCAATTTTTACTCGAATCTCGTATTGAGTTTGTCGATTCCACTATTGGCATTAATTTGAAAATGAAATATTATTAACTTTATATAAGCAACTGCCATGAATAAAATATTCTATATTTTTTTACATCACTGGAATTGTAACAATATGCTGTAAAAAAGTGTAGATTACAATCAAAGTGGATCTCAGTTTGTGTAATTGTACATTCTTTAGTTCACCGAGTTATAATATATTGAAAAAAGTATTATATGTATATTCGTAACCGTAAGACATTTTTATTTTTAGATTTTCAAAATATATATTTGGCTAGCTTGTTTTTGTTTATAAATTTTAAATTGTCACCGCCATACTATGGACGAAATGTATTAAACTAACTATTAATCTAAGGATATATTCTTCAAAGAAAATCATGGAATGAGGGTAAATCTAGACTATTTTTGATAAAATCTGAACATCAAAGATTTAGGAAATTTTGGACTAAAAGAATCTATAGCTAGCCAATACATACCAAGTTTCTAGGACCTTCACATAGAATATTCTAAATTTATCATTTTATAAATAAATGAAAAAACAATAAATTGTTGTTAGTGAAGCCAAATTGTTACTAATGCAATAATATTGACAGCAATTGTTATATGAATATCACGGATGTTAAGGTTGAAGCTATAATATAATATTTTATAAATGAGTGTATGAAACGAAGTTTCAAGGCTTTTGAAGCCCTGTTTTAGCTAAGGACCTAAATAATCTGATTGGTATTACTAGAATTGATTCATTATATTATTAGATTTGTAGAACCTTTGTTTTGTCCGTGGTTATTTGTGAATTTTATTGTAATTAAATGTTTCCAATTCCATGCAATATGTGAAAAGATTAATTCTGTATTGTGTATTTATCAATAAACTTTAAATATATTTCTAAGTTTTCATTTTATTCTTTATGTACAGTTAGCAGCAAAAGAAATGAGTTCATGGGCGTAAAATTTATGTTTCATAAGCTTTGAATTCTTCTGGTGAAACAGATTTATGTTATGACGAAACTTCCAAGAGCCCTTTATTAAAAGAGTCAAAAATATCTTATTTTAAAATTGCAATGGAATTTTTAAGAATGGCTTGTTCAGAAGTTTTTTGTTTTTCTTGTTGAAAATGAAATGATAGTGTTGGCGGAAAAAAAGTTCTAGATTTTACTTCAAATCAACGAGGGAACCAAAATACATTGAAATTTTTCAATTTATGGAGAAATTCAAATTATCGAAGTTTCGAAGATATTGAGCATTAAAAATTTCACTATCCGAAACTTTCATTGGCCATACCTCAGTTATTTGTTGTCGTGCGTGGATTTTGAGCCCGGATTTGGAATCTGCGCAACATAAGCCCTAATAAGGAAGTTTGCTCCAAAAATAAGCGGGAAAACGATGGTCATAATTTTTTTTTATCAAAATTTCGACTTCCGGAAAATCTAAGATCGAATTCTTAGCAAACAAAACCCGAAGAAAACGATGGTGAAAACCACATCTCTCTATGTATCGTAGTTTTGTCGAACCTTCAAAAATTTGGCCTTCTGGCGACTAAGGTACGTAAATGTCCCAGTTCCTAATCACTTAAACGATTAGAGCTTTAAGAGCATTGTTTAAAAATTGAAAATCAACATGACTTCAATATTCTTGTTAATAAAAAGATGATTGCTTATTTCATTATGCTTTTCATCAATCTCAAACGTAAAAATAATGTTGTTTTAAAGGAAATTAAAAGAGCGTTTTTATTTAGCTTTGCTCGTGTCCTAGTATTTAATAATTACCTCTAAAAGGTAATTGGTTTAAATGGATTTTAATGTCTTATCTTAATATTACAACATTTTGAACTTACATATACGGCCAATGTGTGTTTTCTTTAAATTTAAAATACTCCGCTATTCTACCTAGTGTTATTCGATTTCAACTTTGCGCCAAACGTTAGGCATGTTCTTGCTGATTTTAACTCTTTTTTTTTCTTTGGAAATTAGAATGCTTTTTTTAATAACTCTAAAATATGTGTAGCTATCGCAGACATTGGCGAATTTTGGCTTCGCTTTCTTATTTTAAATGTTTTTGAGTAAATACTATTAGCCATTAGGACAAAGTTAGGCACTGGTACGTTTACCTTATTATTTAGTATTAATTACTATTATTTTTTTGTTTAATTCCTTTAACTTGTGACTTTTTTTTAAACTGGTTCAGGAAGACTTTACATTTTCCCCACTCAAGAAAAACAAAACAGAATCGTGAGATTTCAGCAATTAAAATGCGAATGTTATCAAACTTTGCCAATCATTAATCTTGATATCTAAAATCGTTCATAAATCCACGGCTGTATAAAAAAACATAGTGCACATTTACAAATTAAAGTAGAGGTATATAATACAACATTAAGTTTGCTGCTGACTGTACTATTCCATGAATATTTCATATGTGCAGTCTTTTGAGCTTTAAATTTTTTGTTCTCTCAAAATTTCTGATCTTTATACAAATTTTCTGTTTTTTATGATCTTGGTTCTTCACCTATTCGATATTGTCCAGATTTTGATTATTTGGAAATCGAAAAACCTTACTAACACAGAAATTTGGCCAAAAATCTAAAAGCTCCTCATTTCTACCGAAAAATATTTCAAATATCGCGGATATTTTAAGTGAATCCACACTACATCCACAGAGGACGCCACGCAATGTTGTCACTCCACTGACAACTTGTCAAATCCTATCCTAACCTAAAAATTAACCCAGTGATTTCGTAAAGCCTTTTCCTGTCCCCATGAACTGTAAAACACAATGAAAATGCCGGAAAACGACAAAGAAAACGTACTATCGCGACGTTTGAACAAAGTCTTGGAAATCAGATTGGAAAATGACCAAGTAAGTCTCGGTGCCCCTTTCAACGCCTATATTTCCTTATTTTACAAATTTAGGACACGTTAGAGGCCCTGAAACAACTGTCGACTTTTTACCAAGAAAACACCTTACAAGCCCGTCGGAATTTGCGCAGTCAAATTGAAAAACGCAGTCTTGGCATTAACGAGAATTTTCTTTCTTCTTTTCGGGAGGTGAAAATCTGTTTTGATGCCGTTTATAATGATATTTCGGATATGAGTAAGTCCATTCAAGAAATGACAAATAGGTTGCACAATGCGAAGATGCAGACAAAGCAGTTGTTGGAGCAAACCAAAACACTTCAAGACAGTAGGTCAGTTTTTAGTTAATTTATTCGTATTGGAGTGTATGAGAATTGTTGTAGTGATAAAAATGAGATGCAGCAGAAAGTCACCGCCGCGTTTTTGGAGGCCTTCCAGCTCACCCCTCAAGAATTGGTTGCTCTTCATGGGAATAAACAAAAACGCGACACCCCTTTGACCAATGATATTTTCTCAGCTTTGGATCATATTCAGAAAATCCACTCAGATTGTAAGGTTTTAATGCAATCAGGACACCAAACTTTAGCTTTGGATATCATGGAACAGATGACTTTACACCAGGAAGGGGCCCTAGAAAGATTGTATAGGTGGACCCAGCACCATTGCAGAAACGTGGATAATCCAGACTTAACTGACGTGATTACACAGGCAATGGCGCGACTACAAGAACGCCAACTCTTATTCAAGTCTGTTCGTGTTTTATGCCAAAATGGTTCTAATTCAGACTTTCAGGTACATTATTGATGAGTATTGCATAGCCCGCAGATCCGTGTTAGTCGGTGAGTTTATCAATGCCTTAACACGGGGAGGTCCTTCTGGTAATCCGGCACCAATTGAACTGCGAGCACACGATCCTCAGATCTATGTCACGGATATGTTGGTATGGCTGAACAAGGCTATACCCATAGAAAAACAAAGTTTACATTTACTCGTCAAATTGTGCGATAAAAGCGGTAATAACTATCTGAAATCAGTTGCAGTTCTCATAAACGTGTGGTTTCAGCTTTAGAAGAAATTCTGAGCGACGCTCTTTCCTCAATCTGCGAGGGGGTTTGTCAGCCCCTCAAAATCCGCATTGAAAAAATCTTGAATGTCCCATGCCAAGCGTCTGTGCTTTACGCCGTCACGAATTTAATTCGCTATTACAAAAAGTGCATCTCTAAGATCACAAGTGGTGGAATCTTAGAGTCGATTTTAACAGAGCTGCAGGAACGTAGCGAACAGACCTTTTTGACGTCTCTTCAGCAACAGGTGAACCACGTGCTCGTCCGAGTAGAGGCTCCTCCAAGAGATCTCTCTCCCACTTCCGCCGTCAACAACCTGTTGGCCACTCTAAGAGACATGTTGTCGACGGCTAGCATGAGCGAGGGACGAGAAAGTGACATGGGAAAGGTACCGATCAAAGTTTAGTGACTGCGACTTCATAATCGGATTTCAGATCGCACAGTGCATCATGGAACCGCTTTTGCGGGCGGTAAACGAACAAGCCTCTCGCTTGCCTCCAACCGACATGGCGGTGTATATGTTGAATTGCATGTACGCAATGTACACCTGTTTGTCTTTGTACGAGTTTATGGACGAGCGTTTGGAACGATTACAGGCGCAGTCCGATGCTCAAATTGACACTCTGACTTCTGAACAGGCGAGTTCTCTCGTGGCGAATTTGAGCTTGGGGCCCATTTATACCATTTTGCAAGATCACACGCAAGGACCGCTGTCGGGGATTCCGGGGATGGAACCCACGAACTTGAAGAATTTTTTGGTAATTGCTAAAGTTGCATCGGAAAGGATACAGTATGTTTTGTTGTAGGCGAAACTGGACTACCTGTTGACGACCCCAGATACTTTGTTGCTTCCACAAATTAATCTACTTTCGTCCTCCAAACATAAAAAGACCGTTCAGAAGAGAGCCTTCGACGTGTTGTTGGCAATATACAAGCAGTTGTATGAAGGTGTTCATAATCCTGCGAATCTTTATGAAAATCCGAGCAACATTTTGAACAAGACGCCAGAAGAGTTTATAAAATTGTTGAACTGATTAATTTTGTTGTTTTTTTATCATTTATAGAGCTCTAGTTATAATAAAGTTTTAATAATTAAAAAATGTAATATTGTTATTTATGTAACAAGGGTGTGAATTGAACGGGTAAGTATTAATCGTACGAGTGAAACAATTTATCTTAAAATGGTTACTTGATATTTGGATGTAACCTGACCATACGGCAAGTCTTTTTTTTATTTGTAAATTGACCCCTCCACCCTAACATAGTCGACGCCTATGATTTTATTTTTGCATTTCCCACATTTTTACCCCAATTCCTGATTTGTTTATTATGATTGAAAAAACTTAATGAAGGTCATTACTATCTTTAGGTACTAAGAGATAAACTTAATAAAAGTTAAAATAAAAAAAAAACATCAAAATCCCGTTGTTGACAAGTGCATTAAAATCAAGCTACCTGTTCTTCAGCTTTGAAATTTTCCGGTCATGATTCGAGCTTGTTTTTCCGACTTTATCCGAGCACCTGTTGTACCCAATTCACTTGAATTCACCTTCCACAACACAGAGAGACGAATGTGTATCTTCATCTCATGTTATCGACTAGCCAGCCAATGAAAATAAAATATTTCAGTCGCGTTGCGCCGGCAAAACAGTGTGCGTGTATGCGTCGTAATGTGATATGTACAAAAATCGTGGCCAAATATTTATATAATTAGCTTAAACTATTTTAATAATCGTTCATCGAGTCTTTTAGTTCATATGTGCGTTTACTTCAATGCCGATTTGTGTCTTTAAAACGCCAACAATTCGTCCGAATTCCACATTTGAGTGATGTAAATTTGGATTCAAGATGGCCGACTCTTATTACCAGGTGAGAAACAATTATGTATTTTTATTGTTATCTCGTTGTTAATAGTCACTATTAACACTGAGTTTTAAATTGTGACGGGTCAATAAAACGCTAATTGATGGCTAAATGATCGGATTTGTTATCGACTTTCTAGGTTATCATATTTGACACTTGCATTAATAGGTTATAACTTATAATACGAAGGGGTAAACAAATTACCCTTAATTGACTCAATTGCTACGAGCCACGGTGCATCGAGTTATTTCGCAGTGTCTGGCTTTTGCTGCAGTTTTATTTAGACGGAGAGTTATTTAGTTGTGGTTATCCCTGCTCTCAAGGTTAATGTCTTTTAAATAAATAATTGGCAATAAAGGTTCGGACATTAGTGCCGATCCAGAAAGAACTAACTGAACGCAGTTACGAAATCCATTAATTAGTGAGAACTTTAAACCAAATATGAACAAAATTAACATTGCAATCAGTGCATCGTATTAGGGCTTTATTGCATACAATGCGTGTGTTTAATTCAGCCTAATGACCATAAGAAACGGGAAAAACAAAGAAAACAACTAAAGGAAATGTATGACAGATAAATATGGAACTTATTATCACATGCTACTTCATTAAAAATGCCAATTTCATGCTGTAATTTGTTGTATGTTCCATTTTGCTTCACGTTCAAGAACGTTTCTTCATTTAAATTACAAGGATTTCAATCTGCAACAGGTTGTTGAATTACATTGAAGCAGTCTACAGGGTGATTCATGTCAGTGTTAATCATCAGGGACTTGATGTCGTTTCAGACATGATTCGGTTCAATTTAAAAGTTGACAAACTTGTGACAATTAAAAAAACCGTTGTTTTTTTATGTGAAAAAAGTTGCTTTGATTTTTATATTTTCACAAATGTTTTGATCTACATGTGCCATCTTTGATTAATATGGATGACCTTGTATATTTTTTATAAATGACCACAGCCGAAATACCATCGGTGGGCAAAAAGTCATTCAAATGTCAGTGTCAAAACGTTTTGGAAATCGAATGGAAGCTAATTTTATAGCCGAGTTTACCTTTTGAGACGGTGGCAAGACAAGAAACAAATATCGCTGTATTCTCGTTGTCAACAAAATAATTTTTTTGAACTTAAAAGATTATCTAGTTGCCATATGTGTACCAGTTTTTATATGTCCACTCGTTTTCAATAAAATCACGTTCACTTTAAATATCAAGTCGCAGCATTTTGATGTTTTTCAGCTATGTAACAGTAGGTTTTCTTGAATCAAACTGTGAAATGTCACTATTATTTTTGGCGTTTTAATTAATTTTTGAATCTGTCAATGTTAAGATGAAGGCCAACTTAATTTAGGTGTACGGGAATTTATTGAAACTATTTGGGCATCATATTTTTGTCAATTTTTAAAACTTGATGATTGGCTGTCAGCTATGACACAATTAAAAGTGGCGGTTCTGAGAACATAAGGGTGGGATTTACCTTTATGAAAATTGGTTCACATTGATGTTGTGGCAGCAACTGTACATGAGGTATACATTTGTGTCGTGTACATTCCTATATGTGACCATTTGCAAAACAATAGTAGATTACATACCGAACCGGAAAGTTCAGCATTCTTCTTTAGCGAAAGATTGTTCACAGTCAGCCGGAAGGAACAATTCCTCGAAAATCAGAGTGGAACTTCCACCGAGGTGTGTATACTATTTTATTCACAATCGAACAGATTTAACAAGATTTTATAGAAATAAACATTTGTAATCTGCTGGAGAAAGAGACAGGATTTACTAAAGATACCTACAATAAATAGTGTTGTTTCTATAAATGATACTGTGTAATTTCACTTACTTTTTTTATAAAAAATTACTTTCCTGGCATTTGGAGGTCGGGAAGAGGGCATTTTCCGACCGGTCGCTCACTTTCTAACTTTTAAAAACTTAGGAAATCATAATACAGTGATGGCCAAAATAAAGTGGTAGAGTTTTTGAACGACATTGTAATCTAGGCCAAAAATTAAACTGTTGGAACTACTAATAGGACGTTATCATAACTACCAATACTAGGCGCTTAAAAATTATTAACCTACAAGGAGTAATCAGTAAAGGTGTTTTGTATATTTCGGGTGCATTTCAAAGTACTTCAAAGAAAACAACCTAATCACTGTAAAAATTGTCTACAATTATAAGCATGCATCAATGTCGTTTGTTTCTTTTGTTTATTAATGTCGTTGGTAAGCCTACAATAATTATCATTATGCCTACTTTGAAAGCCCGTTTTACACAGCCCAATTTTAAAAAAAATGTGCTTCATGATTTGTACCACTTTATTTTGGCCGTCACTGTATATTTATCAGTTGATTGTGAAATAAACACACGTGGAAATAACAATAAGGTCTTGTCACTAACTTAGTTACATATTGATATACAGACTGTCCCAAAACGCTCACACATTTTGTTAATGGGAAATTCTCCATCAAAATTTGACAGGCAACTTAGCAGCATTGGATAATAGAAAACTCATCTCAGGTTTTCATGAAGAATTTCCCATTTAAAGGAAGTGCCAGAGTTTTAGAACACCTGTACAAGCATTGCAAAAAACTGTAGTCAGTGTATCGATTTAGGGTTTATTCTGGAAAATTCGTGTGACGTGATAAGGATTGATGTTCTGTATGAGTAATATTTTATCTATTTACTGGTTATTTTACATACATTTCAATTAAATTTTGTCGTTTTGTTGATCGAAGTGTTGCGTAAATGTAGACGTAGATAAGTGAGATAACGTACATTTCATTTTAAAGTGAGTAAAAAAATTTGAGAATGTCTAACGCACTATCGTCATTTTTCACCTTACTCGATTGTGTATCCAGATTTAACAATCAAAAATCGCTTTGTTTTAAGTCAAGTACATATATAACATTTGAGAGCACTTCTATAAATAAGATCAATAAAATTGTCACTTCTTTAAGTAAATTTTACACAATTTAATATTGGAAAACTGGACTGGAAATTGATAGTATGTATTTAGTAACCCAACGAAAAATTGTAGTAAATTTAACTAAAATATGAGATTTCTTTCTCTGTCTGAAACCTAAAAACGAATTAAATTACTTTATGTGGCTTCATACTTAGTTGTTCGGCTTTCTGACAAGAATTTCCACTGAATTTGCAACGAAAGGGAAAATCGTTTCAGTTTCTTGAAGTAATGTAATTGCAAGGTGAATGTTAATAGCTGATCTACTGTCTATTCTTTCTTTTTTATTATTAAATTGCTTAAAATAATACGTTCTTTTTGCAAAGTCATTGCATTTAAAGTGCACTTCAGAACTCGAGATTGAGTAAGTAAATTTCTTTCAGTGAAAAAAGCAACTATAATTTTTATACATTGAACTTTTTCAATCAATTGTTCTTCTGTTATCATTATCAGTATGTTACATATCTCAAAATATTTTTCAAGTAAGCGTATTGTTATTTCTAATTATTTGTGTCTTATATGTGAACACACTTCAAAAGCTGTCGTTACTTTAGAATTATTCATTCTGTATCGAAAATTATTCTTAGCGACTCTTCAAAAACATCCGGATAAAAGGTCCACAGCACTTCCGCATTGAAATTTTCAAGACAGTACCGCTAGGTTCTACGAAACTGACACGACAATAAATTTGAACCTCACCTTACTAAATCAGCTTATTTTATTCCAAACAAGATCATAAATGACAAGCAATAATTTAATTAGATATACTTTAATGAAACGTACGGTGACCGACTGTGTTTATATTTTGCCGTCCACATTGTATGCAAATATAATAACATTATGAGATAGCAATTGAGTGAGTTTTTCCAAGAAATTTCATATCACCGCGGATAACTCAAGTTAAACCCAAGTTTCTGCATAATGTGAGTCATTTTTGTAGAAAAAATTACTATCTGTTCTGGTCATGTATGGTTGCATAATAAGGTCAATTGCCATTTCATTTTACCATTCATTCAAAGTAAAGAATTCAGATTTTTGACTGACATCTCGAATCATCACTTAACTGTTGTTTTTAGTGTATTTATTGAAATTCAGTAACGGCACGAATTTATCTCAGAATTTAATGGGGGCATGCAAAACTGATCCGTCTCTGGAAGGGGCCTGCGCTTGGATATCGAACTCCTTTTACCTTTTACTGCTTTGAACATTGTTGCGTTGTGTTTGATGTGTACCCAGAATTAAGGTTTACTTGTCTCTTGAAATGTAAATATTTTTACAACCTGTGACCAGTGACTGTGTTACTTTGCGAAATGGTTGATTTTATTTAAAGAAAAAACAGAATTGGCAGTTTGCGTTATTATTTTAAGATGGGTGAGAATTAAAATCATATTAAGTAATGTTGATTTATGTTCAAATTTGTCAAGTGTATAAAGTCCAAAAATGACTAAACACAACAGCAGAAATACTTTAATCTTATCTGTATCCGAAGGTAACCGAAATCCATCAAGTATTTGTTTAAATGGAATATTGCTCAACTTTCACTGGTTCGGTCTAAAGAGAATCTAGTGGTAAAAAATTTCACTGTCACGGTCGAGATCATAATGTGCAGCGACTGTTCAAACATTGCACAATTTGTGTTTATTTTTTTTTGGGTTTATTCCTTTTATTTTACTCTGTTCAGTTTTAGTTTCTTAATTTGGCCATATAAAAAAGTTTGTTCTTCTTCATCTTAGGATAATGAGTGACATATGATAATTTAATTTAACTTGTACCTCAGATTGACCCTAATGACTAACACAATGTGGGTATTATCATGTACTGTATGATTCAAAAAAAAATCTATGACCCAATAAAAAAATATTTTTAGAAGATTTGAACAGTATCGTATTTGAAGTTTTCTTGAATACACCTTAAAGTATGTTGTGGAAAGTTGATTTCTAGGCTTGTTTGAAAGGTACAGGAGGTTATTGCAAATTTATAGTCAAATGCAACTTGTTGAATAATGTGATTATCTAGTATTTCTTAAGTAAAACTTCAAAGCTGAGCTGCACATTATACATTTTAATTAATTAAAATAACACGATAACAATAATTATCACTAAATAAATTAATCTACGTTGTCACGACACGATAAGTTTGAAATGTTAATTACAATATGACAGCTCTGTTGATCTGAGCAGATCTCACATACCACACTGGTTCAGCTCATCAAAAATTCGCGGACACTGCCTGGTGTCCACGAACTCTATGCTTTTGTAAATTCGGACAATCTCGAATATCTTGACGCCAGTCGATTCATCACCTTCTTCTGGTAACCCCAACTTTGATTCAGCGTGAAGAATTCTAATTCAATTGCAAGAAAGTCAACCATTTCGCATCATCTGTCTGAATGTAACGCAAATAATGGTAATTACAGTGGTGCAAGCTGAGAACTTTCTAAAATGATGCATTATGTGAATTGGTATAATCGTCAGTGACAACGGAAAGAAATACTCGTCAAAATGAAAGTGTAAAGTTTTGATAGGCGAAGTGTTAAATTAGGAACATGCTCGTTCTGAAAAAAAGTGGAATACAAGCGGATTCTCATCATCATCACGGGCATGTTGGGTCCCTTAGTGCAGTTAATGGCTGTATGAAGCAAAAGAATTTGGTGAGTTTTTGGTCGCAAGTGGTTTTGATTTTATTTTGTCTTCATTATTCAAAAAATAAATTAGAATTGCTCGTTCTTATTTGTTTTTTTTTCTTTTTTGCGTTGTAGTTTTTTGTGTTGTAGTTAGATTCATATGTAATAAAATAAGCAAATGACAATTCAATTTTTATTACGCACACACATTTTCAGTTCTTCTTATTTCTGCTTCTTATTCTCATTGAAAGTTTTCTAATCTCACCTGCTACGTCTCCATTTTTATTTACATTCTTTCTTGATGGACTGACATATCCTGCTGCTTGTACGTCTAAGTAGTTTTCTTTCTGTCGTTTTTCTTAAACATCGCACTTCCTGGTCCAGTTTAAAAGTCTTGTATTGTTTGAAATGTTAACATCGGTTTGAACCACAATGATAAATAAATCGAAATTGAACTTTTATTATTTTCTTTAGTTCAAAAGGAAACAGTCACATCATACAGTCGTCAGTGCTTTTTTTGTATTTAACTCAAGACCACCGTAAAAGTTGATTTCCTGTCCGTGCATGTCTACCTGTAGTTTTTACATCCGGTTACGACGATAAAATATAAAGACGTCGAACAAGATTCTAGAAAAGAAACCGATTCGAAATAAAAACAAGCCACTCATTTGGATTAAGAGACTTACCTTGATGCTTCTTAATTCAATTAAAACTGACTTGCGCAGATTTCGTGTGATTGCGTCAATACGGTGTTTTATGCATTATATTATTACGATGTATGTTTCTCCCGTGTGAAAGTACTTTGAGATAATGGTAATGAGTCAAATACAGTGTGTGGAACTACATTGTGTTTTGTATTAAGCATGTGTATTTATTATGTTACCAAGTACGTATAAGGAGTAAACGAAAAAAAAGGCAACGCTAATTACAGCTACAGTTGCGGATTTTTTTGGTGTTAATGTGAGCGAGATACACATCTGATTTGATTGCCAACGGAGATCATTTCGTTGGTTTTAAGTTTGAATTGGTGAAAACTATCTTGGGAATATTTAGAGAATAATGTTAGACATCCAATAAATAATAAGCACCCGACTTTGGTGGAGCTAAAGACTATCTATTACATACAAGCTGTCTTTTGTTCGCTTTCAGACAATAGTGCTTTGAGGTAAAACAAAACAACGGTAATTGAATTTAGACTGTATTATATTTCACGACATGGTGCGTCCTAACATCGATTTTTGGGTGTCTCGGAGCTAAAAGTGTCCTTTGTGTTATTGTTTCCAAATGTATGTATAAACAGTTTGAAAATAGCCGGTGGATACGATGAAAAGGCTACCGATAAGTGCCTTGTGTTTATTTACATTCGCTATTTGTAATCACACATTTAGATTCAATTAAATCAACACGGGGCTACATTCTATTGAAAATGCCGCTCCAGTTGGGTTCGTGATGGAAATAAGGGACTTGTTGTAATTTTAAATCTTCAATCTAAATAATGACTTTTAAAGAAATTTTATTGTTGTAAACATAAGAGCTTTACACTTTATTCACAGAATTTATGCCAGATGCACCGACGAAAGAAGTATTTTAAACAGTTCGACTGGCATTTTGAGTTTCTCGGAAAGAGGTGCATCTACTTCTAATTGCATTGCACAGTTTAAATTTAATTTAGAACAAGCAAGGAACGTATTTTTGGTAATTTTTATCGTATTGACTTATTCTTTATCTGTATGTATTTGTTTGTTGAACGCTTGGTTTACAGCCATCTACACAGTATTCGACGTTTGTTCAACAACGTATTACTGAAGTAGGCGTTACTTGTTAGTTATAGTAAAGTCGTGTCGTTAGTTGTCTGATATGACAGTGATCTACTTATTTATTAACATTAATTCGGAATCAAAATGGAGAGATGCAACTTTTAATGACTTTAGATTTTATTACAGGAGAGCGTAAAACATTATTTTGCTGACATTGATTGGCGGAAACACAATCACATGTTACTTTAACATGATCTTAAGATCTTAAGTCAATCGAAATCAAAGATTTAACTTAGGTTCTATAAACTGGTCCTAAGATCTTGTTATGATTGAGAAACAAAATGTTTCAAAACGTAGGATTTAGCTGGCAATTAACATTTCTCAGTGTTTATTTAAGGTTGAATTCTTGATAAATGAACTTTTGAAATTTTAAGATGACAAGGTTGGCATCATTGTTACAATGGAACCCCTCATATCTGGCCGTATAATCCGAGGATTCATAAATACAAGGCTAAAAATATATCGAAATAGAGAAAATGTTCTGTTATTAGCTTTGTTTATAACTGATTCATACCAAATAACGAAAATATGGACAAGAATATAAGGAAAAATAAATCAATTGAACATTTATTTGTACTTAAAATCGGTGAATCTATCATTTGTTGCTTCAAAATTAAACTTCTTTGCGACGAACAAGTTTTCTATTAAGAAGGCTTGTGTTGACTTGGAAATAACGAAAAGCGATGACTAAAATTTTGGATCTTTTTTGTTTTCTGTAGGACAGTGAAGGGATATGAACATCAGGTAATTATCTAAAAGTGGTGAAGATTTCAAGTCCAGCTTTCTTCCATTTGTATTTTAATTTTCTATTGTTAGATTCTCTTGGTTCTTACGAAATAAAACCACTGAGAACTGCAGCACATTCATCTGTGAAATAACCACCGGACGCATTAGCAGTTATAAAATCAAATAAATATATCTGGTTGAGATCAGCAGAAACATCGACGCGACCCACGCATAACGCGTCTATTTACTAAATGATGTAACTGATCTAGATTTACTTAAGTAATTATGTCTTCTGAAGGTATCTACTCGATTTTTATAGTCTCATTTGCGCAACAAAGGTAAACAATAAAAATTTAGCACCTTATCTTTTTACACTTCATCAAGTTCATTTGAGCGAATTAGTGGTTAGGTGTTTTAAGAAGATCGGGTTTGCTTTTTGGTAGTATCGCGCGAACAATGAACGAAATTGTGGATACCATATTTATTATTTTTTTATCTTTATAACAACGTTATCTGTTTATCTGATTTGAACTATTGGTTATTCACTCGTTTTAGTGTTGTACTGGTGGAAATTCAATTCCGTGTTGTGTTTGGTGGACATGTGGATATTGGAAAGAGCTTGTGGACAAAATAATTACGATGTTAGTATGGTGATAACTAAAGAATTCTAGTTTAGTAGTTCAATATTTGATTTGCTCGTGCGAAAGGAAGTGAAGACAAGGTCAGATATTTATGTAATCTAAATACCTACCTAATTCTGAATCAGAATTCTATAGCTGGGGAGAAAGTTGCTATTTCCTCCCTTAGTACAATACAATAATCGTTGAGAAAAATAGTGAAGGAAGGTGATGTGCATCACTAAATACCACGGAAACACGGAAATGGAAAAATGCAGAAGAACTTCTTGCATTTTTTTAAATAATATTTGCACGCATTGCTTTGTTGCAATCGTGAGTATTGTCGGTACCAGATAAAATATTTTAGCGCTACGTTGGTACGGTATCATGTGATAGTGATTCATGGTAATGTTTATTTTTGTAAATTTTTCAACGGCAGCGTCGAATTGTTTTCAATTTATCGCCTTTATCACATTCCAACATCTCATTATCTATCGTTCATTTACTGATCCTTATGTCATTCACTGAGTGATAATTTGGGAGTCAAATGACTCAATGTTTGAATTTTTCATGTTACTGCATTTATTTTTCGCTGCTCTGCGGTATTTTTAGTTGAAATGTTGTCGAAGCCTACGTTTCCGCCTACCACAAAATTCTTGTGTAGATTTTAAGGTAATCGCATAGGAATATACCAGTTTTGGTGGCTGATGAAAGTGGAATCGTTTGCATCGAAGCTCCGTATAAATAACCAAAAACCATATGAGGCTTTAACAAGAAATGTGTTGGTAACTCTGCTTTTCTTACAGATGATTGGACGGAAATCTTAAATTATATTACGCAAACGTTACAGCTAGAAAACAATAAAGTCCGAGTCTGGGTTGTGCCCAAAATTGTCCTCTTTCTCAATTGGTTTTTAAATTTAACGATGCATTGTGTATGTCTGAACAATGACTGCACATCTTCATGTGTGTGTGAACGTGGGAGGAAATCTTCACTTTTGTCATGTCGTTTTTTGTTACAGGGTGACTACATAAGACACCCAGTCCTTTACGAACTTTCTCACAAGTATGGCCTACCGACAGACAACATCTCCGACTCTCAACTTTCTGGTAAATTAGAAGAGTTGAAGGAAATTATCCGGAGGGAGATTCGGAAAGAGCTGAAGATCAAAGAAGGTGCAGAAAAACTAAGGGGAGTCTCCACGGATCGAAGATCCTTGAGCCACGTTGCTACAATTGTCAAAAATTCCAATTGGAAATTAGCAGAGTTGAAAAATGAACTTAGCGAGCTGGAATCACAAATTATACTTTCTCAGGGACAATCGACACCATCCACACCGTCATCAAATGGGGGTATGTTCAATGAATTTAAAGCGTCTTGATTTAAGTCTTCTGCTAATGGACAAAGATACTTGCGACATCAACAATGTAATAGCCGTAATCTCGTAATTTAAATCGAGCTTCAAAACAGGAAGCATCTTGTTGTAGCGTACGTGAACGGAAGGAAATTTATTTTGGTTGTGGGTGGAATGCATTTCTGCAATGCCGTCATAATATGTCCACGGGGTGTTTATTTAAATAATTATTTACTACTTATAATTATTTAATTATTTTGTTTACATAAAATTTTAAGCTTATGCGAATGAATGGAACTTTAGAAACTGACTATAATCTTAATTTGATAGTTTTTCTTTAGAAACGGGCGTTATTAGACACGTAGTAATCGTAAATTGTGGTAAACGGGTAATTAAAGTGAGAGCAAGTTAAAAAATGAATTAATTACTTAGTTTTTATAGTCAATATAATATTCTACGGATTGATGGGCAACGAAATATAATTGCAATTTAAATTTTTCCTGCTTTCTGCATCAGCAGGTAAACTTTTTTTTATTAATTATACAGGGCATGTTTTTAGTGCTAGTTTTTAGAATTACCTATTTGAGACTGATTTGTTTTAAGGAAAACTGGGAATTGAGGGCGAAAGCAGTAATAAAACTACAGATAATGTTAGATGCAGATATTTATTACCATAAAAGTGGGTACCAAAATGTATCAACAGGTGAATACTAATGTTGTTCTAAATAACTGTTTACAGTACAAGTGCATGTACAGTACAAGTGTATGATAATTGTATAAAATCTGGTAAATTTGTATGCACGTCTGTCAGGAAAATCAATGTAATTGTATTTTATTACAATAATTTAAATGAGCTTTGTAATACATTGCTTTGAGCTTCATCGAGTGCAAACAAGTATGAGTATGTATTGGAAAAAAAACCTGATCACGAGCTGCATTCAAGAAGACAATAATAATGTAAAAGTGATGCTTAAAATGATTAAGAAGATCTCTCAATATGACGACAATTAAACATCAACACGATTGTAGTTTCACAACTTCAACAGCGACATTACATCATACGCACCATTGTAATGTTATCATGTTGACATCAAATAAAATGACATCATTATTGATGGGGCTTCCATTAGTAGTTTTTTCGATAAACAGTCGTGTACCATAAATACAAATACCATAAAACGGCATTTGGGGCAATTACCAAATAAATCCGTTTCATAGTTCTTAAAGGATACTTAAAAAGGTAGCGCAACTTGAAAGGA
The DNA here is from genome assembly GCA_029298725.1 of Gnatocerus cornutus. Classification (NCBI taxonomy): domain Eukaryota; kingdom Metazoa; phylum Arthropoda; class Insecta; order Coleoptera; family Tenebrionidae; genus Gnatocerus; species Gnatocerus cornutus. The sequence goes on from CM055510.1 coordinate 4,726,035, forward strand.
ACACGTGGTCGTTGATCGAATCTATTTATTGTAAAAACCGTTTTATTATTTCTTTAAAATGCACACTGAGATAAATCAGATGCTCCTTTGGCCCCCTCGTATTTTAGGTACAGTTTTATCTGTCCAAAAGTCGTGTGCGCGTACGTGTTAACGGGATCTCCAAGCTTGCAGATAATTGTTATTATCACATAGCTGGTGTTGCAACAACACGATCTCGACGTGCACGTCGCCGTTGATATTTATCTTTTCCTTTCGTCCGTACCTACATATCGCGTCCGCCCACTCAGTCGTGCTCTGAACCTCAACCCTTCTTTTCTCTTGTCGAAATCAGTAGCGGCGTGTATTCCAAGGTCACTGCACCAGGAGCTCGAGTCGCGACGTAACGGTCCACCTCTCATTCCGCAGATGCTTGGGTCTGTTTTTCGCGGTCGCGGGATCCTCCATTCTTGGGAAAATGCGATGTCCCCGATTGCGGAGAAAGAGGTAGAAAAAGATTCGGATTGTGAACAATAACACTCCTTTTTTAACGAATGCGACTCTGAGGCAGTGCATATATTTTTGACCGCAATAATTCGCTCAAGGCAAAAATTCCGAACGAGTCAAGAGCAATGAACTTGGGGATCTAATCGATTACGCGGCCTTTGACAATGACTCTTTCACTCATTTGCAAACGTTTGCGGAGATCAGACGATTCATTTCATATGCATACAAGTGGAATTTATGGCATACATTTTGAAAGGGTAAAAGTTCAGCGAGGGTTTACCTACATAATAGTAAAACATGCGCATGGAATGAATGGATTTTGTTTTTACATTCATACTTGCAGTGTACATTCTTGACATTACCATAATACAATTTATTTGTAAATTGCTAGGTATTTGAATTAATCAATTGGTTGCGAAAGTTATGAATCACAACGCGACCTATAACTTGCAGTTGTACACTTTTCGAGGATTTGTTGTCTCCAGAATTATATTGTTAAAAATAGCTAAAAACATTGTAGCACACATGTGCATGGCGAAAAGTTCGTTTTCAGACGAGTAAATACCGTTCCAGTGCCAAACATGTGCGACACGGTAATTATAATTATAGTAAACTACATCTAGTAAAGGGAACAGGTCTTTTTAAGCAGAGTATACAGCATAACATATATGAGGATAACAAGGTGTTAACAAGAAAACCACTAATTTTTAAGTTTAGAATTTAAAATGAAGACATTTTTATGAGAATGAGATGACATATTTTCAAATAATTTAATAACATGTTGTGTGTAGATGTCGTTCTATTGTTCTCAACTTGTCGCAACTTTTTCTCACGAAATTGCAACAATAAGATAGCAACTTGACATGAAAATATTTTTTGTCGCATTCTCTTCCTCAATATTAGAAATATTCTTCAATTATCCTTTCATCTCTCCATCCTTCCATCATCTTCTTTCGTCATTGTTGGTAACTAGATTTAAGTTCAGTGTTTTGCCGCACTTTTTTATCGCATATTAGATTAATTCTTTTATTTTTGGTTTTACTATTAAATAGGACACTTGTTTGCAGATAGTATACCACGATCCACCCTAGAAGGCCATAACAATGATAAACTCAACACGAGTCAGTATACCAAGATAGAAAATTTAGAAAGACAATTAAATATTGAACTGAAAGTCAAACAAGGAGCTGAAAATATGATTCACAGCATCACCGGGAAAGACAAGAAACTTTTATCAGAAGCTCAACAGATGCTCCAAGATTCTCGAAAGAAAATAGAGTACCTAAAAATGAAAATAATCAAGGTAAATTACATATTAAACTCGTGGGGCATAAATTTCTTACTATTTTGATTTATAGTTGAGACATGACATTGATTCCAAGCAACGTGGAATGATTCACGATGTTACCGCTAATGGTGATGTTAACCATGGCGATATCGAACCGCCTTTAGAAGAACGTATAGACGATTTGAAACATAGATTAAGGGTCGAAGCGGCGGTCGTGGAAGGTGCCAAAAACGTGATAAAACTTTTACAGAACGGAAGCAAGGATAAGAGCGATAAGAAAGCGCTTTCTGAGGTAAGTTTCTAGTATTTTAACAACATCTTGCGTTTAACGAAGGAACTACGCGACTCGGTAACTACCTATAACTGTATGTTTACATAACGTGATGTGGGAAGTACTATTTTTGTTTGTGGACGCACGTTAAGCCACATTTTATTTTATGATGGGAATTGTTGGATTGAGGCGTTGATTTGGCCATTGTGGACGAAGTAACAACGAACGTATCGGGATCATGATGTAAATCATGGGACGTAGAAATAGTCTGGTGTTTGTTGCCAAGACCCAACAGCCGAGTTCAGTTTACGTTCCTACAGATCGCCGGGTGCACGGCCGACTAAAAGTGAGGCCTCCCAATCGAAGCCGAAATCTGGATGCGACTCCGCCACAGTTGTGCCAAGAATACGCTTGTTTACAATTGAATCGAAGTGCATTCTCTGAAACTCGGACAGTTTGAGTTTGTACCCGACGATAATACGTTTTTCGGTGCGTCTAGAGTGCTTGCCAAGGACAATTGCGTCTTACATCGAACGCATCTTGCAGCCCTGTTGGTGAAAACTTGAAAAATGTTTCTCTAAATATAATCTCGTGCGTTTGTGACATAACTAAAAGAGTGCGTGAACGTGAGATATGAATGGTCATGTATGGAAAATCGGACCCGCAGCAACAATGGTCCGTTCACGCGGAGTTTACCATTTCCCATCCAAGGGTTGCAGAGTCGGACAACGCACCACAAGCCCACACCGAACAAGGCGATAATGGAGTTCGCATGACATACACATGGACTTCTCAGGCGAATCAGAACGTCTGGGGGACCCCTCCGCCATCGGGGTCGACGAGCAACCGGTCAACGCACAGCGACACCACCTCCAAATCTTACGGTTTCCAAAAAGGCAATCTTCTTTTTACTTCCACGCCTCCACGGCGTCCGTTCAACTTTGCAGAATCCAATACGAACACGAACAGGCTCGGAGTCCATGATTCAGGCTACGGCAGCGACCTTTTGTCTCCTAACTCATACGGAAATTGTCCAAGAAGACCCATTCAACCGTACAATCGTAAATGTCGCAGCACCTGTAACATAGTACTCTCCACAAACGTCCAGGATGAAAATAGAACGGAAGATACGACAGAATCTATTCATACGCAATGCGGAAGAACTCAAAGTTTGCGATGCCAAACTCCCACTTTACGGTGCGATCGAAAGGACAACTACTACGGTTGCGGTGACCCTTGGTGCCACCATTTGCACTACGGAGATGATTTTGCCTGCTCGGGAAGGTGTTCCCCCGTTCTGGAAACATGCGAAGACTGTCCAAGCGGACAAGGATCCTCAGGAACGTCCTTTAGTACTGTTCGCTGCGAACACACAAGAAACTCCCTACCGAGGGAAAACGAAAATCGTAAAGATGCGTGCGTGCAGACTTTCGAAATGATCGACAAGTGCACGTCGCCTTTTTTAAAAATGGGGAGCTTCAAGTGCGACGATAACAAAGAGAAGAAGGAGAAGAGCTTGAAGAAAAAGTATAACAGTCGCAGAAGAACTGAGCCGATTTTTCTCAGGTCGCAGTCACCGTCATCGATCACACCTGATAGTCTCGATAGCGTGAAGGTAGCCAGCGTTTTGCTTCTGCTTTGAATAATCCTCTTATCACTCTTTTATCAGAGTTACGGTTGAATTATTGGATGTATGCATCATTTTCCTGGAAATCGGGCTGTGTCTGTTATGTGATGATTGCATTTTGAAAAGTAATTACTTTCGAAGTGGATTATTCCAAGTAGACGATAAGGTGAAGTACTTTTATCAAGGGTTTTACGAAATATTCTCCCGGTTAGTCATGAATAATTTTAACAAGCGATTAGTCCAGAATCAATATTTCAATTGCAGCTGACATATTTATGTCATATTTACAGGAATATGGATTTCAACGACCACGCAGCAATGTCTAATGTCATTTAGATTTATGCAAAAGGTTGCTTACATTTTTAAAATAATAGAAATATGGAATGACTAATTTTTTAACATTTATTTAAATATTAGGTGGTCCAAAAGCACATTCATTTAGCTCGAATCTTAATTTTATTTCGTTGTTGCTGTTTCAAATTTTGGTAAAATAGAAATTGATGTCATGACTACATTTCTTATCTTATCATTTTCCGCAGAATTAACAATAGCTGTTCAAATGATCAATCAAACTGCCATAAATTAAAGCCCTTGAAAAAGTACTGCTGAATTTTCCCCAACTGTATCATTTTTACCCCTCTGCAGGGTCAACGTCGAGCACTTCGTTCTCCGAAGCACGGAAAACAAGGAAATTCACCGAAGGATAAAGACTCTTCGACAGATTCAAAGTTGAGCGATGCGTCTAAGAAACCTCGTACCGTTCATATCGATGTGTATTGCACTGGTACTGAGATGGAATCTTCCAGCTCAGATTCATCAGAAAACGAAACAGCGTCTACACCACAGACCGTTTTCGAGTCGGAAAAACTGCGCATTACTCACAAACGTGCCGAGGAGTCACAACTTCCCTACAGCGTTAGAAAATCTAGATCTAAAAGTAAGGAGAAAAATCCTGAACCGGAACGAATGGAAGAGTCTGATTTTGATGACGGTGCAACGACAGCGTATCCTTCGAAAAGAAGTTCGTATTCTACCATCAGGGACTTTTCTTCGAGTATTTCCAGCGTGCCGCAGTCTTGGACGACGTATTCGATGTCGAGTTGTACGGTGCCTGATGATTATGATTCCATCGCGAATACTTCCTGGAAAGACACTTTTTCTGATATTGATAGCTTGTTGCATAGTCGTTCCAGTATTGCTCAAACGGAGAGTTTAGACTTTGTGCCCAGGAAACTATACGAGAAGAACGAGAGTATCGATGAAACTCCAGAAATTGAGTCTTCGAAAGACGTATTGGAAACCCCAAGTACAGCTAGTATACAATGCAGCGATAGTTTCGAGTACGCCAACTCCGAAGACAAGTTACGAATTAAAAAAATGGAGGAGTTTTGGAAGAACAAGACACACCCAAAGCAGTGGAGGTCGCCGCAAACCGAAAGACGGTTCTTACTTCAACAGAAAAAAATCAAAGAATACCTAGAAAAACGTCTAAGCGATAAAAGTCTACCAAAATTTGAATCGCGAGAGTCTGACTCAGAAGGCAGCGATGACTCGGAGAAAGGTTGGACCTTTGTAAAAGACAACAAAAATAAGACTGAGGAGGGTGAGACGCCCCAGCCCACCATATCGTCGTCTAGCAAATCTCCAAGTACTGTTGCAATCCAACAGAAACTGAGCATGGATCCTACTTTAAGAGCTCCTTTTACCATCGTTCCCGGGATTTATACAAATCAACGGGCGATCGCGAAAAAATTCGGACCCATAGTGCCAGTGGTGCGAAAACCGGGACATCATATAGGTCCGGTCAAAAATCCGGACTGTTTGTGCGATCACTGTCAAAGACATTTCTTGAACATGGGGTATCGAGGGCGCACTCGCTCGATGGGCGATCCTCCAGCTTTCGAGGTGCAGAATTGGAAGAATTTCGTGCGGTATCCACCGACCGAGTCCGCGTCGAATAAAAGTGTTCCTTCGCAATTGTGTAGTCACGATTTTTAAGTCGTTTTTGCTTAGTTCTAGTAATTTGAATGCATTTTTATAAGTTTTTTATTTGAATACAATTAGAAGAATTAGTTAAGGTATTAATGTAGCGCCTTTATGTAAGAAAACTGTTACAATTGTGGTGTTTTAGGCCCAGGACAGTTTACGAGCTAGTAGTATGAAGTTGGACTTGCTGAAAAAATCCTTGGAACTCAGAAAAGCCGAACTGCCCTCTGACTCGCCCATTGCCCTTCAGCTCAAAGACGAACTAGCCAATGCTCAAACTTTTAGTCCCTTGTCTGTACATTACACGAGCCTACAACCATTCAAAGAACGCTCCAATGGCAATAAGATGGCCACATCGTCGTCGACGTTTAGTAGATGTGCGGCAGTGACAGGTACTTTAGAAGTAAGACTTATGGGGTGCCAAGACCTTCTCGAGGACGTTCCCGGCAGACCGCGAAAAGATGCAGATGGTGGTTCGAGTCCGATGGATTTGAGGTTTTTTAAAAAAGGTGTCACCGGACGGGGCTCGTCGAAGAGTTACAGTATTAAAGATGAAGTTAGTGAAGACATAATGGCAGTGCTCAAACTTGATAATACGACAGTTGCTCAAACTAATTGGAAACCTTGCTCACAACAGGCCTGGGATCAAAGGTAAAACATTTGAAGTCGAGTTCTCTGCGAGTGAGGCGTTTGTGTTTATTTTCAGATTTTCGATAGAACTGGATAAATCGCGTGAATTGGAAATCGGAATTTATTGGCGAGACTGGCGATCGCTCTGCGGCGTCAAGTTTCTGAAACTAGAAGAATTTATTGATGACGACCGTCACGGAATGGCTCTGCACCTAGAACCGCAAGGTTTATTATTCGCTGAAGTAATTAATTGGCTGTCACTGGAAATTCAGATTTAATATTAATTTAATTTCAGATCAAATTCCTAAATCCCATGATTTCCAAACAACCCAAGTTGCAAAGACAGAAGAGGATATTTAAACAAGTGATGCCGAGGGCGAAACAAATGAACATTAATATAGTGACGTGGGGAAGGTGGATGAAACAATCGTCACGAATACCAAATCGTAGTAATACCAACGTGACACACCCAGATATGCTTCCGGTAATTTTAATTTTAACAATTTTGAGTGTTTTCTACTTGATCGTTTTAGGAGGACCAAGATGAGAAACCGGAAACTCCAGGTGAAACTCCCGATCCACAAGCGTTTGGTTTGGGAGGTCATCGTCCTTTGGGCATAGGAATGGCAGTTCATCCTGAAATACCACCACCGCCAATTCCTACAGTGCCACCTCCAGTTGCCAAAAAGAGGATGACCGTGACGCCGCCACCGGTACCGCCCAGACTTGATCCAGAGGTGAATTATTTTTTTTATGTAGTTCTGGTGTCTCTTATTTTACACAGGTTACACGGTATTATCAAGGCACACTTTAAATTGCAGAGTGCCGCTGCACTAAAGGAGTTTGATTTCTTAGAGGAACAGGAGATGTCTCGTTTGGGACCTCTTCTGATTCCTACTACACCTCCTACACCTGTAGTGCTTCCTGAGCAATTGGTTCCTCCTAGTCCTCAGCCCGTAATTGAGTTTCCAGATGACGAGGTACTTTTGGGTCTTTGTTTGGACATTGTTGGGGCTACTACTAACATCATTGCGTTTTTTGAGTTTTGGCCCATTTCTTTTGCATGATTTACAGCATTTTAGATAACCCATGCATCTCTGGTAGCTAGTCGCTTTAACGCCTTGGTTGCTTGATGGTTGGTGGTTCGACAACAGTAATGTTTTGGTTTAAACTAACTTCATTTTATCTAACACTGTCCATCTGACTGTAGAAATTATTTTAGGTTTACGTTTAGTTCTCACCCATAAATAATATACAGGCTGGTTTTTAAAGGTCATTTGTCAATCGTTAGTTAATGCATGATTATGCACCTGTAATTCATAATCGGCTTAATTATAAAATCTATTTCTAATGACTGGGACCGCAGAGAGATTTCCAGAAATTAGAAAAGGTTTTGTAATTAAGTCGCCAGTGCTGTTTGATCGAAGAAACATTTTTTGCTTGCTTACACTACACCCACCTCGAAATTGCTATGTTTAACTTTGAAATCTTCCAGCCTCCTCTCGAGGCCGCCAACGTGGCGCACCGCCCCGTAGCACGCGAACTGGGCTATAGAGACAGTGCATACGAGTCCCGCCGTCATTCCCAATATACCGGAATGGGTATCGAAAACTTCCGATTAATCAGCGTCTTAGGCAGAGGCCATTTCGGTAAAGTCATCCTATCACAATACCGCAACACCGGCGAATATTTCGCAATCAAAGCATTGAAAAAAGGCGACATCATCGCCAGAGATGAGGTGGAATCCCTCCTTTCCGAAAAACGCATCTTCGAAGTGGCCAATTCCATCCGACATCCTTTCTTAGTTAACCTCTTCGCTTGTTTCCAAACAGATGCTCATGTCTGTTTCGTAATGGAATACGCCGCTGGTGGAGATTTGATGATGCACATCCACGCAGATGTCTTCACTGAGCCTCGAGCGGTCTTTTATGCTGCTTGTGTGGTTTTGGGTTTGCAATATTTACACGAAAATAAAATTATCTATCGTGATTTGAAGTTGGATAATCTTCTGCTGGATACAGATGGTTATGTAAAGATTGCCGATTTTGGGCTATGTAAAGAGGGAATGGGATTCGGGGATAGGACGGGGACGTTCTGTGGAACACCGGAATTTTTAGCTCCGGAGGTGTTGACGGAAACGTCGTACACGAGAGCAGTGGATTGGTGGGGGTTGGGCGTTTTGATATTCGAAATGTTGGTAGGAGAGGTAAGATAGAACGAGCTGTGTGGAAGAAAATCTTAATTGGGCTTTTTTAGTCACCATTCCCGGGAGATGACGAAGAGGAAGTGTTCGATTCGATTGTGAATGATGAAGTTCGTTATCCGAGGTTCCTAACTTTGGAATCTATTGCAATCATGAGAAGGGTAAGTTTTTGGATTTTCGCGTGGAAATTCGTGTTAGATTTTTATAGGCTCTTTGCTTCATTCACACCTTTTGATGTAGATTCTTTAATAAAGTCCAGCTCATTGCTATCAGTCCACTCTCCTATGTAAGTTTTCGAAAATTTTTGGGTGTAAATCTGGCTTTCAATTCTTTGGGGGAAAATTGAAGGTGGTGATTTTTGAGGTTAACACGTTGTCAAAGTTGAGTGTATTAATCAATAATTAATTAAAAATTTGTTGCAAAAGAAAGGTTTCAATAGAAATTTAACAAGTTTTGGCAATCGTGCGTAAGACGATTAGCTTCTAGCATGCTACTATTGCGTCAAGGTCAAATGCTTTTGCTGCCAACTGTTACGAATAAAAATCGCTAGGAGCTGCTGCCAACTTAACTTTTTAATGAGTGGACCGATAGTAATGAGCTCGTTTATTCTCAGTTATCAGAAGCTAAGAATTTCGTAATCTAGGATCTATTGATGTATAAAAAGTAGAGAACTTTGTTAATCTTAGATTCTACCAAATTTTTATGGGTTCTCTTATTAGTTCCTAAAATTTAAAATAAAACACCTTGGTTATATTTGCATTTTCCATAAATCATCGCCTCTTTCAGTTGTTGCGCAAGAGCCCAGACCGCCGGTTAGGTTCCAGCGAAAGAGACGCCGAAGACGTGAAAAAGCAAGCGTTCTTCCGCCACATCTTGTGGGATGAGCTCTTACACCGAAGAATACCGCCTCCGTTTGTCCCCACAGTTGTACGTACCGACCCTATGTAACACTTCAGTACTAACTTTGTAAATTTGCAGCAATCTCTGGAAGACGTGAGCAACTTCGACGAAGAGTTCACATCAGAGAAGCCACATTTGACGCCCCCGAAAGAGCCACGGCCTTTGACGGAACAAGACCAATATCTGTTCAGAGAATTTACGTACATAGCTGACTGGTGCTGACAATAGTTTGTAGATATTTTCAATGAACAACCGTTGCTTTAATTTGAATAAATTACATGAACAAAGCCTTGTATATAAGATCTCAGTATTGAAAGTTCATATGAGGATCGTCGCGGTTCGTACATGCAATTAGTAATTTAACACTGTGGCAAATTAACTAATTAATTCTTGTCACATTGTTAATTTGTCGTGAGACAATAACTTTGAATAGATTTTTTTATTGTGTAAGATTTGTAATTTAGTTAATTGGCAGTTAATTTTCTGGATGTTCTTGTACATAGTTCGTGGTACATACTCTGAAGGTGAATATTACTCATTGCATTTTTTCCAAGTAGAGTCACGTTATTGCTCTTCCAGTATGTATTAAAGACTGTTGAAATTTTATGCAAATTCTTGGGAAGTGCCTGTTTTTAAAATGATCACGCTCATTGTAAATAGTTACTAATCCTAATGTAATCTATTATTTTTTGATGCTTTAACTATATACCTATATGTAAGTTTTAATACCTACAAACATGTATAAGCTGACTTCAGTAAATAATATTTTATTATTTATATTCGTACATCACTAAATATTTACAATGTTATGAATAAAGTCATGTTTATCTATACCGGCTTTTGACTTGACTCCCTTATGGTAACCGGAATGCCACACAGGGCGGCCTCAGTTAATAAGTTTCGATTTTTCCTGACTGCAGTATCCAATTTTTCTTGTTTATTTAATTTCAAGTGTTTGGCACTGCTTTCAGCAGGTTTTTCCAATCCATCAGATATTTGGTAAAAGACACAAGTTGAATCTGAACTCACAAGGGCCAAGAAGACACTACAAATACCATAAAACAACTCGTGGCAATTTATTGATCAGGTTTGCTTTGGAAAAGCAGGCCATCAATTGTTAACTGACTTTTATCAGCGATAATTATTTATAAAGGAGGAATTAAAAACAATGAATAATTATTTACTGACGTGGTTAGTCACCTTTCAACATTTTTAAATAGAAAAATATGACTTTTTTGCCTTAAATTAAGACGTACGGTTTGCGTCATATTTTCCACAGCAGACCTGATCAAAAACTAACTACCTGGAACTCAACTGAAAAAAATCTTGCAAAGTATTGAAACTCAAATCGTCTGTGGAGCACCGCGGCACAAAAACTGAAGCCCCCTCAGACTTCCGTCGTTTGGCAGTAAAATAAAGCTGTTTTAACTGGTCATTATATTTATATTCCACGTCGTGATACCGTTTCACTAAAAACCAATTGGAATATGATTGTGTTGTTCTTTAATAAATTCTAACCTTCACACAGCTCTAAATAGATTTGCACAGCTGCATTGGTGTCTTTATCGCTGACATCTCCCAGTTTCCTAATCTCAGAGATCTGTTTAGGCAATAAAACTTGAAAATCACACTTTTGAATTGAAACTTACCAGTTTTTCCTGAAAAGACATAACCTCAAACACCACTTTTGACAACTAAAGCGTACCGGTAAAGAAGAGACTTATTGTACCAACAATTCAAAAATTTAAACTTGTATCGTCCGCTTGGCCGCCGTTACGTGGAAGGAAACTGTCTTTGGTTATCAGATTGGCCAGGATTCATGCGGTTAGTGTAAAGATTCATAATTACTGGTTTAAGTTTTTGTTCAATTTCTTCTTTTTTGCGGACGTATTGTTCTTCAGTGGCGTTTTGGTTTTGGGATATCCATTCTAGGACTTCTGCGCAAGTGTTGTTTACTAGAGTTTTATCAGCGGTTGATAATTTTGACGCTATTCCGACGTCGTTCATCTAGAAAAGATGATTATAACATTTACAGTGTGTGCATTTTATTTGTTTATGCCTGAAAATGTTTGCACAGGCAACACACTATACACATCATAGATAACTCAAAATTTTATTTTTGAAAATTGAGCGATTATATTATCGACGACAACGAAATGTGTAGAGCAAAATTGTCTAGCGTAATTTCCACTTTAAATCATAGGCGCATTACTAATTGTCATTTATGACAATTGATGACAGTAGTTAGATAAAAATCGGTCGCTAAGAGCAGTGGCTGCTGATTAGTAAGAGTTGTATAGGTAAAATAAAATGTTTAGAGAAAAATCGAAAACAACGCCACTGCTCAAAGTCTGATTTACATTATGGAAATTCAGAGAAAAATCCTTGACAACGAAAAAGTCGTTCACATTTCGGTGTCGCCGATAGTACGCTACAAATAATAGTAGTTTTTTTTGTGTTTTGTGTAATTAACATCTATTAAATTGATACCTTTTTGTGCATTTTTGTGCATAAACGGCTTACTAATTGTTTTTGACATCTAGCCAATAAAAATGAAAAGTTACAGCCGCGTTATTTAGGTGAATTTTTGTTACAAAAACTTTATGAATATTTCTAAAATTAGTCTCTTTTACTCAAGAAGTTCGTAATTATTGTAATTGGACACGAATAATCTTTTCCCTTTGTCATTTAACTTTTCTTTGCGAATATCTCTAAATTTTGGCATAGACGGTGTGTACATTTTAATTTCGACCTGCAAATCTATGTAAGACTAGAACATCAAATTTTACAGAAGATGAAAGCATTTTGGGTATTTTATTTTCTTGACAAATATCGATTCTGAATAGTATTACACCAACCTATGAGTATTACAAAGCGTTGGAAGTAGTTTTCGACAGTTTTTTTCCGTAATTATAAAGGAATTTGACAGTTTACGACTTCCATGATATTGTAAGACTATAACAGATGTAGTTGGCAGATGATTAATTTTTTAGGTCTTTATAAACTCTCATAGATTAGACTCTACCTTGAAGGTGGTGTGCAATATAGAGCGAATTTTTTGAAAATTGTGTATTGTGTATTTTTGTCGGTGTTCCATCTTTATTTGTTATTATTTATTTGTTATTATTGAATAATAACAATAATATGGGGGGTTAAGAGAAGAACTTCATAAATTAGAATTTTTGCAAAAACTAATAGTTATTATTATTTAAGCATCTAGGTGGTTATGGTCGTTTTACAAGTTATGGTGCACTGGTGCTCAAGATGTTTTGTAGAAGACCTTTTTTACCCCATCACGTTCAATAGATGATTGAAAATTTTTTGGGAGATGATGGAGAAACTAGTGGAAGAGCGCTTTATTCATTTGAAAAAATAAAAAAAAATGATATGCGGCAGACTCTTGATAAAATTTACGTTAGTAAAATTCTGTGAAATTTTTTATGCGGAAACGAGTCTTCAGGTTTTCAACTAGGTGTCGGGGAAGATGTTAGGATTAGCCAACCTTCGGTTTCAAAATATTCTAAATATTTCTTAGAATTCTGGAATAGGTGTCGGGATTTAATAAATACGCATTCTATTTTATTACGATTAATTTGAACAAACTTAACTTTTAAAGGCTCCGAAATCACTCAAAAATAAATAATTGGCTGCTAGGCAACTACTTCCATTGGTTATAAATAACTTATAATCCATAATATTTATTAATGATTTAATAGTTTACTAATTTCATAGTACTCATTTCTGTTATATCCTATATATGTATACAGTCGATTTGTTGTCTAGCCATTATTATAATTTTAAGGTTTGGAACTGCGAACTTTGTGAAGATGTCATTCGATTAAACATTCCTGTTTACAGTCTCTTCTAAAGCCGTTTGTCTGTGTAATGTATGGGTTTTACGCTTGAACGGAAAAGCTGCTTAGTTGTGTGCAAACGGTCATCATGATCATAGGGTATCATGATCATATCATGATTTCACACAAAATCTCAATAATTTTAAATGAACACCGCATTATAAGAAAACTGAATGCGTATTTAAAATCGATAACACCAATTTAAAAGATCTAAGTAAACTCATTCTTTCCGCACAAAACTGTAAACTAGTGTAGTTTAATTAGAGAAAAGAGATTCCTGTCTAAAAAAGAAAATTACCGAACTTTTCATCTGGTACACGTATGTTTCTAGTTCATTCCTAGCCGCCACTGTGGCTCTAATTTGCTGATCTTGCTCTTTATATTTTTCAGCTTCGGAAACCATGTGATCAATTTGTTCTTTTGTCAATCTTCCTTTATCATTCTTTATCGTTATTTGATTTACTTTACCAGTAGCCCCTTCAGCCGCTGTGACGTTGAGAATGCCGTTGGCGTCGATGTCGAAAGTAACCTCGATCTACGAGCATATCAAAGAACGAAAAATGTTATTAAAACCGTAAAGGAAAACATGTCTCACTTGCGGCACACCTCTGGGAGCTGGAGGAATTCCCATGAGCTCGAAGGAACCCAATAAATTATTGTCACGTGTCATGGTCCTTTCGCCTTCGAACACTTGAATTAGGACTCCAGGCTGGTTATCCGCAAAAGTGGAAAATATCTGCAATTTTATTATTGTTGTACTCGACGTATCAAGTGCAAGATAAATTATGGTGGATGCGGCGGACCTGTGAATGTTTTATCGGAATCGTAGAATTTCTTCGAATCAGCACCGCCATAACACCTCCGGCTGTTTCAATTCCCAACGACAACGGAGCCACGTCTAGTAGTAAAATATCGCGAACTCTTTCGGAATCGTCCCCAGTTAAAATCGCCGCTTGCACCGCCGCCCCGTACGCCACCGCTTCGTCTGGATTAATCGATTTGTTTAGTTCTTTTCCTTTAAACATTTCTTGGAGCAAACTCTGGATTTTTGGTATTCGTGTTGAACCACCGACGAGGACGACGTCGCTTATCTGTTAAGAAATTCGATCAGTTCAAACCATTAACGCCCGCTACCAGAAATAATGATTTTTTTTTATAAAGTTTACATATGAGGTTTAGTTTAGATACCTGAATGATTCTACACAAAAATTAAAAAAAAATGTTTGTCTTCTAGTTTTTTTTAAGCTGTTCTATACAGGGTCCGGCAACACTTGTGTCCACCCCTAAAATCGCCTTCAATTTTAAAGATAAAATTTTGAAAATTTGCAAACGCTCATAGTTGACAAAGCTCTAAAAGCTGACGCAAAAATTTGTTTTTTATCACTGATAGTGTTGGCGTCGCGACGCCCTTAAAATGTCATTTTTAGTTAATTGTGAAGGTTTGTGATATCAACCTCTAATTTAATTTTTTTTCAATATAAATGTGTTAAAAATATCTCAGTTGTTATTTTAGATTCAAGGCAAATTGTCTTCAAAATTTGAGAAAAAAATGCTGTTTTATCAAGTTGGTTTCCAATTTCATTATGTCAAAGTTGGGAACTACGTTTACACCCATCTGTCAGCATCTTGTGTCACAAATGACATCTATCTTTTGGCTCGCTTTAGATTGTAACAAAAGTCTTACTTGGTGAAATTGTCGCTTTGTCGATGTTAATTAACGATTTCTGGTGTCCATAAAGTGCAACATGCCCGTGTTAATTAAAATTAACCTTTATAAGAGTGAGTGAAGTCACTTGTGAAATTTTGGTGTAAACGTAGTTTGCCGATGCGCTGCCATAATTTTGAAAACTAACTTGATAAAACAACGTTTTTGTCGCAAATTTTAAACACAATTTGCATTTGATTTAAAATAAAAACTCAGATATTTGTATCACAGTTATATTGAAAAAAAATTGATTTCGCGAATAATTCCGCAAAAACTCAAAAATTGCTAAAAATTATACTTCTTAGGCGTCGCGACGCCAACCAAACCATGATAAAAAACAAATTTTTGCGTCAGCTTTGTCAACTATGAGCGTATGCAAATTTTCAAAATTGTAACTTTAAAATAAAAGACGATTTTGGGGGTGGACACAAAAATTAAAGACGATTTTGGGGGTGGACACAAGTGTTGCCGGACTCTGTGGGTCCGGCAACACTTGTGTCCACCCCCAAAATCGTCTTTTATTTTAAAGTTACAATTTTGAAAATTTGCATACGCTCACAGTTGATAAAGCTCTAGAAGCTGACGCAAAAATTTGTTTTGTATCACTGATAGTTTTGGCGTCGCGACGCCTTAAAAATGTAATTTTTAGTTAATAGTGAGAGTTTGTGATATCAACCCCTAATTTAATTTTTTTTTAATATAAATGTGTAAAAAATATGTCAACTGTTATTTTAGATTCAATGCAAATTGTCTTCAAAATTTGAGAAAAAAATGCGGTTTTATCAAGTTAGTTTCCAATTTCATTAAGTCAAAATTGGGAACTACGTTTACACCCATCTGTCAACATCTTGTGTCACAAATGACATCTATCTTTTGGCTCGCTTTAGATTGTAACAAAAGTGCAACATACCCGTGTTAATCAAAATTAACCTTTATAAGATAGAATGAAGTGACTTGTGAAATTTTGGTGTGAACGTAGTTTGCCACTGCGCTGTCAGAATTTTGAAAACTAACTTGATAAAACAGCGTTTTTTTCGCAAATTTTAAACACAATTTGCATTAGATTTTATATAAAAACTCAAATATTTGTATCATAGTTATGTTGAAAAAAAAATTAAATCGCGAATATTTCCGCAAGAACTCAAAAATCGCTAAAAATTATACTTCTTAGTCGTCGCGACGCCAAACAAACTGTGATAAAAACAAATTTTTGCGTCAGTTTCTAGAGCTTTGTCAACTATGAGCGTATGCAAATTTTCAAAATTGTAACTTTAAAATTAAAGACGATTTTGGGGGTGGACACAAGTGTTGCCGGACCCTGTATAGGACACTGGGCATAAACGTTCATTAAATAAATAGAGGTAATATACAGGTGTCCCAGAACTCGCGACTCAGAGAAAGATTCAACGCCTTATTTGCAAGAAAACAGCAGAAATCTGCACGAAATCATCAAAATTCTTAGAGAAATCCGTTTATTTTGATGCTAAACGACGATTTCTCGCTGTTTTCTGGCTTGGTTTTGCAAAAAAGAGCTCGAAATCTACAAAACCACCAATTTCTATCAAAATTCAACGACTGAATTGCAAGAAAACAGCAGAAATCTGCACGAAATCATCAAAATTTTTAGAGAAATCCGTTTACTTTGATGCCAAACGACGATTTCTCGCTAATTCTCGCCGTTTTCTAGCTTGAATTTGCAAAAAAGAGCTTAAAATCTACAAAACGACCAATTTTTATTAAGATTCAACGGCTGAATTGCAAGAAAACAGCAGAAATCTGCACGAAATGAAAATTTTTAGAGAAATCCGCTTATTTTGATGCTAAACGACAATTTCTCGCTGATTCTCGTCGTTTTTTAGCTTAGATTTGCAAAGAAGAGCTCGAAATCTACAAAACCATCAATTTTTATCAAGATTCAACGGCTGAATTGCAAGAAAGCAGCAGAAATCTGCACGAAATCATCAAAATTCTTAGAGAAATCCGTTTATTTTGATGCTAAACGACGATTTCTCGCTGATTCTTGCTGTTCTCTGGCTTGGATTGGCAAAGAAGGGCTCGAAATCTACTAAACCACCAATTTTTATTAAGATTTAACGGCTGAATTGCAAGAAAACAGCAGAAATCTGCACAAAATCATCAAAATTTTTAGAGAAATCCGTTTATTTTGATGTTAAACGACGATTTCTCGCTGATTCTCGCTGTTCTCTGGCTTGGATTTGCAAAATAGAGCTCGAAATCTACAAAACCACCAATTTTTATTAAGATTCAACGGCTGAATTGCAAGAAAACAGCAGAAATCTTCACGAAATCATCAAACTTCTTAGATAAATCCGCTTTTTTTGATGCTAAACGACGATTTGTTGCTGATTCTCGCTGTTTAGCTTAGATTTGCAAAGAGGAGCTCGAAATCTACAAAATCACCAATTTTTATCAAGATTCAACGGCTGAATTGCAAGAAAACAGCAGAAATCTTTACGAAATCATTAAATTTCTTAGAGAAATCCGTCTATTTTGATGATAAACGACGATTTTTCGCTGATTCTCGCCGTATTCTGGCTTGGATTTCGAAAGAAAAATTTTGTAGCTAAAAAATAATCGAAATAAGATTACCTCTTTTCAACACCTTATGGTTCTAAGTGTAATAAATTTTAAACTTTTGCGACTCCTAAAGTTTTTTAAAAAATGCTACAAGTTATATTAGACATTTGGAAGTGTTTCTGATCGACCAGAGTTGATTTTTGCTTTATTTTTACCTCCAAATCTTAATCTTTATGTCAATCATCTCCCTCTTCCCTATTAAGACTATCATCCCTTTTATAGTTAAGAATGAAATTGTTTGTATTAGTAAAGCAATATGCAAAAATTTGACAAGAAAAATATGCGCAGACATACTTCTATAAACTTAACGAATCCGCCCAGTGTGCTATATAGGACAGCATAATTTATGACCTATTATTACTATGTAAAAAGCAGAAAATATGTACAAAATATGTGGTTTTGTTAAGAATGAACCTTACATGTAATAATCCATAGGTGAAATTATATATTCAGTTTATCATGTTTCAGCAAAAAAATTAAATACGGTGAAGTGACAAATGCACTGAAAACCGAGGTTTTTCAATTTTTTTTTGCTAAAAACTGAAACAACCATTTGCTTAAAAAAATGTCAATGGAAAGTCAAAAGTCAGTAGTTTATGGTAAAAATTAAAACATACAGAAAAAAAATTCTGAAGTACTTTAAAAAAATTGTAAACTGGCTGTGTATTATTATAGGACACTGGGCGGTAATGGGTTAAACAAGACCAAAGTTATGGCAACCTGAGTTTTGTTGATTTTCGCGTCCTTCAGCGCTTTTTCCACCGGCTCCATAGTTCTTCTGAACAAGTCACTGTTAACTTCTTCAAACCTGGCTCTCGTGATGGCCGTGTAGAAGTCAATTCCGTTGGCTAAAGAGTCGATTTGCACGTTTGCTTGTGTCGCTGAAGACAACGTCCGTTTGGCTCTTTCACAAGCTGTTTGAAGACGCCTCAACGCCCGTTTATTACCATTTACATCAACTTTCGTTTTTCTTTTGAATTCGTCGGTTAAAGCAGCGACCAAGCGGCAGTCAAAGTCTTCGCCACCGAGATGTGTGTCGCCAGCTGTAGCCTTAACTTCGAAGATTCCATCGCACAAGTTGAGGATGGACACGTCGAAGGTGCCACCACCCAAATCGTAAATAAGGACGTTAATTTCATCGGATTTCTTCTTGTCGAGTCCGTACGCAATGGCAGCCGCTGTGGGCTCGTTGATGATTCTTAAAACTTCCATTCCTGCGATGGTCCCTGCGTCTTTGGTCGCTTGTCTTTGCGAATCGTTAAAATACGCGGGCACTGTTACCACAGCTTGCGTCACATGTGTTCCTAAATGTGCCTCGGCGATGCTTTTCATCTTTCCTAAGATCATCGAGGAGATTTCTTCAGGAAAAAAAGTTTTCACTTCGTCTTTGTGTTTGACTTCAATTTTGGGCTTGCCGTTGTCGCTAATTACTCGGAACGGCCACATTTTCATGTCCTGTTGAACGCTTGGGTCGTTGAATTTTCGTCCGATCAATCGTTTTGCATCTGACGGGTAAAATAAATTGATGAATTATCGATGAAATAAAATGCGGAATGTTAATCTAACTTGGTCATTTCCTTTCTTTGTTATTTCTATTGGTATTACTTTTGTTCGTGTTTTTAATTAAGAGAGATTCAACTGCAGTCGTTTACTTCTAAGACGACCCGAGGAGACTTAAAAGAAATTGCTCATATGGAACTTTGGCGTTTTATTCAAGCAGTGACACTGTTAGTATCTTGAAGAACATTTTAACAGCGTATTTATTCAGTTTAATCCAACTAAAAGTGCAAAGATTTCGCTGGTCTGGGAAGTTTAAAATGATGTTTACTTTACACATGAATATCCACAATTATTCGAAATTGTTGACAACATTTAACTTCACGTGTCTAATTTATAATAAGAGTGTTAATTTTTAGAGAAAATAATTTTGAAAATTTTGAAAATTTGAACTTTCTATAAAATAGTAGTCAGTACCTAAATAAGAATTGTTGATTTATTATGACTATGAAAATCATAGATTTATTAATTATTAACATTTCAGAACTAACTCGGAAAAAGTGAAGAAAATAGAGAAAATCTAGTATCTATCTGTAAATAAAGCCTAGAATTAGTATATTATGAAACGCGTTTCATAATGAACATTTTGCCGCACGCACGTTTTTAAGGCACGACGAGCGCAGCGAGGAGTGTCATAAAGTAGTAAGTGAGGCAAAATGCATTATGAACAAGTATCATACGCCATTTTTTCTATTTCGCCTCATTTTAAACGAAAAAACTTGATTTCGAAATCTAGGGAATTTTAGGGTAGTTGGCATTTGCAAATCGGGAAAAAAATTCGAAGTAGCCAAATCCAATTTCAGTCAGTTTGATCGGTGTGACGTTTTGAGTTTATCGGAGCGCAAGGGAGCCAATAGAGCGAAGATGTTGATCATGATCATGCTGGTTCTCTTGCATCCAAAGAGTTTTTCTCCGATGAATTATTAAGCCAAGTACAACAAGAAATAATGGTGTATTGATCGATTTATCATGGTTTATCAAAACCAAAATCTAAATTGTCAACGTTGACGGCAGGTTGACGGTTTGTTTGCTGCAAACCTAAGAAAAATATATGTTCCTGGAAATATTGGCAGGGGATTGGTCCATTACGATACCGAAATACGCTCAAACGCGTATCGAAATATCTTCATTATGAACGCGAAATAGAAAATAATTTTTTAACTTAAATTGTAAAAAAAATTGTTTTTTGTAAAACGGCTCATAATCTAAAATTTTGTTGCCATAGGTTTGAAATGTTTGTCGAATGAAGTAAAAAATTGAAACTCTTGAGTTTGTTTAAATTTTTTTTTTAACTTTTTTCTGCTCTAAAATATTGGAATTTCGAGCAGCAAATAACAAAATTTCGTTCTTATACAAATGTCGGTTTTTACAAAAAATTTTGTAATTTGGCTCCGTTAGTAAATGTGACTAAACGACATTTGTGTTGCCGTGGGTTTATAATAATAAGACATTATAGAATTTATGTTCTATCGTATGATAATCTATGTTTTACGGTATCGTTTAGCGTCCATAATGTGGCTGTGTATGGACGGCGACCGTAATAATAAAGTAAAACGGTTGCTGATCATTGTTAAATGATTATAAATGAATTAATGTCAAAATGTAATTTTCACTTTTGTATGCGTTGTAAGTTTCTTCATCCACATTTCTGGACTAGGAGTGCAATTTTTGGAACTATATTTCTAATGGGAAATTAAAAAAAATCTACAAAATTGCAAAATCCTATGGGAAAGTTTTCCCACGAATTTCGTGGAAACATTTTTATATGCTTTATAAGTCCCCGTGTGAATTTAAGTTCCAATGGACATTTTGACATTAAGCTGCTATAATGGAGGTTTTGAATCAACTTCAAATTGTATTTGCATAAGTTAATACAATAAGTTAATACAATAAGTTAATACAATACCCAAGTCCGGATTAAGGGAGGGGTTAAGGGTGCTGTAGCCCCTTGCCACGTACAATTTTTTTGCTATAGAAATTAAAAAAAAATACAAATCTAGTACGTAACTTCTGTACGAGGCTTTCTATGCATAATTTTATTGATGGGCCCCTTTTACAATTTAGCTCCGGGTCGCAAATTTTCTTAATCCGGGCTTGAGAATACCACTAACAATTTTGGAATCATCAAAATTTAAGATCTTATTTAAACTGTTTGTTTTTAATATTTGATAGGACAACAACATTTTTAAATTTTTGTTTAAATTATTACCACCAGGAATAGTAAAATATAAGAAACAATTTATTTTCTTTAAGTATAGAATTTTTTTTCTATCAGAACTTTTTTGCCTATAATGGCGGTGTCAACAATTCTTTCTAATTTTTTTGATATTGGCTTTTTTTTTGCTTTTTGTAATGTGTCTACTTTGAATTGTTTATTGAATTTATTGAAATTAAGTTAGTTAGTCAACTTATTTGACGATTGCGGAAAAACTGCCACTTTAACATGATGTTAATTACACTGGTCAACATGCATTTTGTGCCATAAGTGTGGTATATCAAATCGCACTATTAAGGTTAGCCAAATACAGAAATTACCATAAAAAAATTCTATTAGTCACAGTTTTTGAGAAAATTAAAACTGAAATTCAAATTAGCAACGTTGTTTTTTCTACAGGGTCCGGCAACACTAAAATCCACCTCTAAAATTGTCTTTAATTTTAAAGATAAAATTTTGAAAATTTGCATACGCTCATAGTTGACAAAGCTCTAGCAGCTGACGCAAAAATTTGTTTTTTATCACGGTTTGGTTGGCGTCGCGACGTCTAAGAAATATAATTTTTAGCAATTTTCGATTTTTTGCGGAAATATTCGCGAATTCAATTTTTTTACAACATAACTGTGATACAAATATCGGAGTTTTTATTTTAAATGTAATGCAAAATGTGTTTAAAATTTGCGAAAAAAACGCTGTTTTATCAAGTTAGTTTTCAAAATTCTGACAGTGCAGCGGCAAACTACGTTTACACCAAAATTTCACAAGTCACTTTATTCACTCTTATAAAGGTTAATTTTGATTATCACGGGTATGTTGCACTTTATGGACACCAGAAATCGTTAATTAACATCGACAACTCGACAATTTCACCAATTAAGACTTTTGTTACAATCTAAAGCGAACCAAAAGATAGATGTCATTTGGACACAAAATGTTGACAGATGGGTGTAAACGTAGTTCCCAATTTTGACGTAATAAAATTGGAAACTAACTTGATAAAACAGCATTTTTTTTTCAAATTTTGAAGACAATTTGCATTAAATCTAAAACGAAAACTGAGATATTTTTAACACATTTATATTGAAAAAAAATTAAATTAGAGGTTGATATCACAAACCCTCACAATTAACAAAAAATTACATTTTTAAGGCGTCGCGACGCCAAAATTATTAGTGATACAAAACAAATCTTTGCGTCAGCTTCTAGAGCTTTGTCAACTATGAGCGTATGCAAATTTTAAAAATTTTATTTTTAAAATTAAAGACGATTTTGGGGGTGGACACAAGTGTTGCCGGACCCTGTATATCTACATACCAAGAAAACAAATATTTTACATTAAACTGTAAATGACACCAGTAAAACTGTTATAGTTATTACAAAACACAATTTCCAATTTTAACTCTATAGATTAGGAGCGTTACAAAACAAAATTTTGGCTTTTTTTTTTTTTGAATTTGAAAGGTGAAATGCAACAAAACCCGGAAATAAAAATGTTAACATTGACCCATTACCAATTTGGCATTTTTGTTATCATAACTTTATTAAGCAAACTGAGATTATCTAGAAATGATGCAAATTACTAATGACACAAAAAAATATTTTGGATTTGTTGTTCAGTGTTATTTAATCGAAATAAAAGATTTAACTGGGTTAAACTGCTGCAACATTTTTTTGCGCGGTTGCAAACTCATTTTGTTTTCCTGCTATTTTGCTTTTTTGACATTGTGTTCAAAATTTGACAAGATACAAAATTTAAGGCAAGGAGAGTTTTGCTACAGAAACAAGCTAGTGGAAATTTCCCATGATTACAAGCATAACAAATTCGGGACATTATAAATCTCATTGGAATTTGAACTGGGATTTTTTTTCAAGTAAATCTTTTTCCATAATTTCAAAAACTGACTTTTTGGTAGGAAGAGACCTCTTAACTTTCGACGCTATTCCGGATATTTTTTTTATTTTCTGTAATGTTTTCAAAAATTCAAATGTAAACTTCATCATGGAAACTGTCATCATTTTCGATGCCAAATATCTCATTCTTTTATAAGAAAGTTGTCTTCAATCAAACATAAAGCCTTGTATGCAATGTATACATAATTAGGCTTTGTAGACTCCTATACAGGCTGTCCCAGAACTCGCGCCCCAGAGAGCAAGAGAGGGTGCCGACAGCAATACAGATGGTAAATTTCAAAACAAAAATTGACTAAGTTTAATAGTATTCGAGAACTGATAAAAAGTTAACAACCAATCCCAAAAGCTTATTCGAGAAGTGGAGTAAATGGCCATCCCAATTTCCTAGGCAACGAGAATCTAATGCCTAACTGACCAATGGATGATAGTATATAGTATGTCCATAGTTACCAATTTTCAAATTCTGTTCGGCTTCGGGATTGGCTACAGTTTTTTTGTCTTATCTTTGTTATTTTTTAAGTTAAAAAAATATGGTTTCAAAATTTTGGTTCAGAATTGTTGCCTCCATAAGCCCTATCTCGCTGGGGCGCGAGTTCTGGGACACCTGTATATTGACCTCCCTCGCAAGTTCGCTTTGTCATAACCTATAGGGTTCGTTCAAAAAGACCTAAATTACATAAATAGCTATTTTAGCACTAAAATAAAATGCACAAAAACATTATCTAGTGTACCACAGCAACATTTTTTTAATACGCTGCTATTGCAACATATTCTTATAAAGCCCAAGATAAAAATTCTAAAAGTCTGTTATTTAGAATCTATTAGTTGTATTTTGTACCTCTAACTTGTGTATATTTGAATATTAGAAGGCCTGGCAATTTCATCGATATAAAGTTCAATCAAAAGTACAGAAGTTAATAGCAAATCTATTATACTAAAATTTTTGCCAGATTGAATAAGCGAGTACATTATAAATACTCTTGTCACCAAGTTTTACTCTTCAAGCACTAAAATGTTCAAAGTTTTCAGCATTCATCATAAAAACTCATTGTTGTAATAATATTTTAAAGGTTCTTTAGTTAGAGTTGCTTTTAGCAACTTTTTTGAACATGGAAAGAGCCCGGTTTGCTCGATAAACGCGTAAATCAAAAGGTCCTTTATAATTTAGAATTAATTGATTTAAAAATAGATTTTCAGTGATTACCTACAGGGTGTTATGTCTGTGATCTGCCAGAGTGACAGCAAACAGAGGCTATAAGAAAAAGAAGTTCAATATTAATTTATCCTTATCTTACAATAGATGCGTTTAAAAGCGATCAATAAGATGGAACTTTCTAAAAGAGTACTATGCCAGGAATCAAGTAGTTTTATATAACTAAATCTTTCACCTGTCACAATAAATAACACTTATTTTTGTATCAGTGGTTTGCGCATTTGAATTTTCCAATTAATTTTTGTTTAAAGCTCACGGTTTCCGGCGAACTTTGTCAAAATAGTCGAGCTGCAATTTGAAGATACAGAAAACTGTTTTCGCATCGTCTAATTCCAAATTGAAGAATATTTCAGACAGTCCACAGAAGGCTTACATAATTTTTTCTCCGAAACTTTAATTAGGGGAGTATTAAATAATTGTAAATTAAATATTCCAATTGTTGTTCGTCAACTTAAAAACCAACTAAGAAAATAAGAAAATTTATTGCATTCCTGCAAGGAGATTTAACATTACTTTTGCAAGTTTAGTATCAAGTTGAGTTTGCTCGTAACATTTTATTTATTATGCAATTTTTTTAAAATAAATGACAGCTAAGATTGTGTAGTTCAGTTCTTATAAGCTTCAATGTAAAATTAATTACGTAGTTTAAATTTAGATTACGAACTTTAAGTTTAAAGAAACTGTAGGGAAAATGTTCGATTAAAAACTTTTTTCGTACAAATTAGTTTGTGGACTATTTAATTAACTTCTCAATAATCAAGTTTAAAATTAATAATCGCTTTCAGAGGACAAATTAGAATAAAGCAGACTTACATACCGTAGACCGTGTTTTCCGGATTGATCGCCATTTGACCCTTTGCAGAATCACCGACGAGTCTTTCTACGTCCGTGAAAGCAACCACGCTGGGTGTTGTACGATTCCCTTCGTCATTAGTGATGATGTTAACAGTTCCATTAGAGAAAACGCCGACACACGAATACGTAGTCCCTAAATC
The DNA here is from genome assembly GCA_029298725.1 of Gnatocerus cornutus. Taxonomy (NCBI): domain Eukaryota; kingdom Metazoa; phylum Arthropoda; class Insecta; order Coleoptera; family Tenebrionidae; genus Gnatocerus; species Gnatocerus cornutus. The sequence continues at coordinate 4,751,471 of CM055510.1, forward strand.
TATTCCTATAGGTAATGCGACAACACGACTAGCCATTTCGGGTATTTCATGAAAGTGTATGGGGTAAAATGACACGAACACGGAGAATTTTGAATGTGATGTGACATTTGACAAATGTGACAAAACTTTTACTTTCAAAAGGCACGACCGACCCTTGCTTTTCCACGACGGTTTTCAATGTTTTGCTTTATTGTCGTTGCAGGGATTAATCTAAATTGCTCGTTGTGAGAGGGCAGAGGTGAAAAGGTCCCGGCCATTCTGTACACTGTGGGAAATCAAAGAAAAGACAAAATCTGGAAACGGGAAAAACTGTTTCATTTGTGAATGGGAGAAAAGGTTTTTCAGTTATTGTTTTCTTTTTTCTTTCCTGGTTTACCAGCATTTCTGTCTCTTCAGTTGCTAAGTATTTCCTCTAATGTTAAGCCCTTCGTTATATTAATTTTGTCGTTTTTTACTGGCCGTGTTTTTTCTTTAGCTTCCTACATTCTTACTGTTTCTCAGATCCTCAGGTCTTTTAGGTGTTTAGTCTGTTCAACTTTGTTAAGTTGTTAGAAGTAGATATTTTGAAATATTTAGTCTCGAAAAATCTGTAATTATAAAGATAATCTTTGGATTAGATTATTTTCAGATTATTCACTCCAGCAGAAAATGTAAAGAAAATTTAAAGAAAATCTAAATAGAATTTTAACAAAAAACAAAGAGAATTTAAAGGCACTGTATTTAGAACGAATCTGAAAATTACCATAAATTTAGACTCGAAAAATTTGAAGATAAATTCTAAGAAAATCTAGATCTACATAAAATCTACGGAAAACGTTAAACACAAACTTAAGAAAATCTAAGAAAAATGTAAAGAAAGTTTAGAATTAAGCTAGAGAAAACGAATATAAAATCCAAATCTAAAAAGAATTTGCAGAATTTATAAAGGATCGAAAGTTGTAACGTGACAATTTCGGGCTAAAACGGTGTTAGAAAAAAAATTATGTAAATTTAAAGAAGGTAAGGCAAATCTAGGGAATCTAAAAGTGATCTAATGAAATATAAGTAAATATAAAATACAGAGAAATTTTAATGTTAATCAAAGGTGGTTTTGCATTGTGTGGTCTTTTTATATAAACATAAATTATTTTATGTATTTAAACTATTAAAAAATTAATACCTATAAATAATAGTTGGTTATGGTTATAAGTAGTGTTTGGACAAAATATTCAGCTTAATTCGGTCCCACATTAGAGCGCGATCGAATCTCCATTTTATCAATAGCTAATTATGATAGGGCGATCTAGGCGGAGCGCTGATGAAACTGAGTGATTCAAGCCTAAAAGTCTGTATTATATTAAATAAAAGTCTAAAGTATTTCATCGACAAGTGATGTCAAGGACTTTATCTACCCCTTTCAGTTAAAGTATCACTTCATCTACCCTTGAGGTTAAAGTGCAAGTTAGCCTTGCATTTTGAGACGAATAAAGCACACTTTAAAATCTGCTACGGAAAAATTAGTTATTTAAGCTACAAGGGGCGTAGTAATTCTTACCAGCTGAGGTCATTTGTGCCCGAGCTTCAGTCAGGGAAGCAAAAAAACCGATGCTGGTGAAGAATACTTACGAGATCCGAGTGCTTATTACGTTTTTCTCACTCTGCTCAACTGTATTACATTTTGTAAAGGGAAGGTTTTTTTTTCTGACATTCGTCAAAATAATTTTTCGTCCGCCGTTTATAACAAAGTTATCTTTGATTTGTCGTTATGTGTGCTAGTTGATATGATTTTGACTTTTTACAAACAAAGTAGGCGAATATAGCCCTTTTGAGGGCCTAATTTATTTTAAACAAATTAATTTTTCGCAATAGCCACCTTTGAAAATGATGTTTTTAAAACCAGTAATTAAGTGAAAGTTAGACAAGTATGATAAGAAGCGAACGTAAACGTTTTTTGTTCGAACGGTTTTTATCGTCTTTGGGAATTCAGTGTCATATCATAAGTCATAAGCGTCGAATAACGGGTAATCCAAGGGGGTTTTGCCCCATTCGAATTTCGATTTTTTTTTGCAGAATTATATTCTACAGGGGTGTCTGATATTGGGGTTAAAATCTGTGCACTTTATCCAGGTACACTCTGTATGTATGTAGTTAGTGAATTCTGCCAATTGCACACTTTTTGCATTCACATATTATGACAAATGATTTGTAATTACTTTATTAATTATTGTAATTATAATAGATTATATTATATTGACCACTAAAAATGTGGCTGAAACTATCGATCAAACCAAACACAAAACGACAGACCCGAAGAACAGGTGTCGGGTTTTCTGCATTTTCAACTCTTCTCCTTCCGATTTACTTCTAAAGGAATCAGCTGCGAGAAGAACACAATAATATCACTGCATTAACCCAATGTATTGGCTAAAACGTGAGACGGCGGCGAACAATTTAGTTTCTTTGGAAAACGAAATCATTATTATATAATGCACCCATTTACACAACAGAAGAAACCCACAATGAGTTGCTTTTGTGGAATCCTCAAGCACTTTTCCTCGGAATGATACAAGACAGAGTTCGTATTGATTCAGACAAAACGCGTGTCATTTCGAAAATTAAGGTGTAAGAAAATATAGTCTCATCAGTGTTACCATAATTTTGTTGTTGTTTAAAGGAAATTTAGGGAGTTATAAAGTCACCTTACCTGCTTTTCCTCCTGCACGATTTAATGTAAAGCATATTTGAGGCTCGCAGAGCTCCCTCAAGTGCGTTAAATTTAAATTTTAGGTCAGGAGAGGTGCGTGCTTTTAAAATATACCGGCAATTTTGCGAGAAATACGAAATAGTTTATTTAGATCTGAAAAGAAAACGGCAAAATAGGCAATCTTTTTTTTTCTTTGTGTTTTGAAAAGTTGTCAGTCATTAATGTCATTATACTAAAAAAAAATTCCTCATTGTTCTTCACATTTTTTTTCTCTTCATTTCTAAGATATGTAAGAAACACTAATGCCAAAATTGTATTGTTTTCCAAAACATTTTTGACGCTTCTCTGGCTATCTTCGTCATCTCCTTAAAAGTCACCAAAGAGCTTTCTTCAGGAGAGTCTTCACTTCGCCCTTTTGAACTTCCTCTTGTCGTTAATCACTCGAAAGGGCCACAGCTTCATGTTGTGCTGGACGCCTGGGTCGTTGAATTTTCGTCCTATTAATCTTTTCGCATCTGACACGCAAAATGCATTAATGTTTGAATACATTAATTATGAAAGTTTTGCGGGCACAACGTCTCGATAGCGAATAATTTATTGTGCATGTTGGTTTGGTTTAACAGGATGCGGAATGCGGCCAAAGGTGGATGATTTGGTGCAGCGGAAAATTGACTCCTTTCTAAAAAATAAAATTTTATGCGTTAAAAACAACAAATTCTAGTTTCAATAAACGTAATCTCAGTAGTTTCAAATATGCTTGGATTTAATTCAGATAAAAAGCTTCGAGCTCTAAATTCTTTACCACAAGAAGGAGGAAGGATAACGTATGACGTCGAGCACTGAGAGGGCCATTACACCGACATTACGAATTAAAATGTAATACATTTAGGAGAAAATATCCTAACAATTCCGTTAGTAATTTCAATTTCAGTGCAAATGAGTCGCATTGTATAAAAATGTGCAGAGATTTCAAAGTTATACTTAACGAATGAGATGAGGCAAGTTTCTTGTGAGTTTGTTAGTTAAGAAAAAAAAACTTCTTCTCACATCCCACAAACAACAAGAGAATACAAAGTAAAAACAAACATCTTCTGCATAAGTTGTGTGACATTGTTGTGTTATCTCGGCAAACTATAATATTAAGTTCTGTAAAATTTAAAGTCATAAACATATTTTAATGCATATGAAATCCCATACTTCTGGAGGAACATGCTCGTGTTCTGTACTGTAGTACAATCGTAAATTGATGTTCAGCTGCGGAATTGCATCTGCAAATCATGATTTTAGATTTTATTTTTCCACCTGATTAAGAAGTGGGTACACCACCGAAGCTTTAATTTCACTTTTTTAAACAGGATAAACAACTTTCTTGTAACTCACTGGTGAATTATATTCGTAATTTACTAAGTATCGTGACAAAGGTGTGAAAGCCGAATTTAAGGTTACGTTCTCTTTTTTTCTGAGAATTCACATTCAGTATGGTTCTTCTATTTCTTAGATTTTTAGATTTTTAATTTTCTCAAAAAGTTTAAACCGGAAACCTTAAAAACAACCCAATTAATAGTTGGCAAATCTGGGAGGCTCATATTTAATCTGAGCCTTCTAAACAAAATTGAGAAATTTCAGGAATAAAGAATATGACAAAAATTTTAAATATCTCGTCTTCTAAGTGGCAACTTACGCAATCTCAATTTTTGCAACTTTACAGGACAATAAAAAAACTGTTTTTTTTTAGATTAAATACATTTTTGGAATAGTAATTCTCTACATTTGTTTTTTATTGTGTTTCAAACGATTATTAAAAGTTTCAATAAAATAAAACAATTTTCTGAAGAAATGCTTGAGATAGAGGGTGTTGCCTTAATTTTCGCCTGAGATAGAGCACGTTGCAGTTTACGTTTTTAATACTATACAAACAACAAACAACTTTTTTTGTGTTAAATGACAAATCTCATCCTTTTAACCATTGCAATTGTGAATACAGTTCGGAGCCTGGAATTTCGGGTATTGCTGTAGTTTATGAACGGACCACCGTCGACATCCACAACCTTCTGGCATCGATGGAGAGCATAACATAAATAGACAACTTATTCCAAATTATTTTAAACATCAGTCATAATCACAATAAAGCTTAAAGTACATCAAATTCTATGTGACAAAAAAAGCTATAAGCGTTAATTGGTTGTTCATTTTTTTTTCACTGTGTCTTCTGTAGATCCTGATTAAATTAAAATGAGTGAAAAAGAACGTCTTAGTTCACTTGGAACATAATATAAAGAGCCATCGCTAACTTCCATTTTTGTGGATGATCAATTAGGCAATTAGATTAGGTATAATTTTACAAACTCGCCGTATGCTATGTTGATATTGTTGTAATAATAAAAAACGTTGACACTTTTTTCATGCGTGTTCAAACCCTTGCGCTGACCTTTTTTTCGAATTAATTACATTGCTTTAAAAAAATCGGTGTTTTTTTTAATATTATTTAATGATCTGTAGATTTATTGCTTTAAAATAGAAATCTTATGGTTATTGATGCTATGACTGGATTATTTTAAATCGAATTAATAATTTTTTATAAGAGGTATTGTTAACTTGCGATATTTGCTTAATATGAAGGAACATTTTACTTCTCGCTTAACACACTTTTAAGGCGAGTGCCAAGACTCGTCGCTGGTCAGAATTCGAGCTGAACTGTCACATCGGGAAGGTTGTCAAGCGGTACCTCTGTTTACAACACCCCTTACTGTGCTATCGTAAAGTGATTGTAAAATAATAAATGCTTATTTTGTCACTGTCTGGTAGAAATACTTTTTCATGGGTAAAATAATATGAATAAAAAACTTTTATTTTAAAATTGTAAGTACATCAGTACGTTGTTCAAAAAATTATTAGTCAAATAATAAATAGATCAAAGTATTATTTAATATATGCCAAACAGAAATTTTCTAAAAAAAACTAAACTTATCTGTTTTATGTTTAATTTTATTTGTTTCCAAATAGATACGTATTTGGTATGAAGGTATACTCAAAAGATACAAAATACATAGTATAATAATGTGTATAATATGTACATGTTAGTAAGTATTTATAAGAAAAGTGGTATTTACATAATAGGTACTTATTTACAATATTGACAATTAACTAATACATAGGTAATACAAACTCAATGACGGCGGATCGGAATAGACAATCTTTGTTTCCTAGAGTCAATTAATTCCAGCAACATGTGATCAAAATAAAACTTAATCAATTTGGATTTGGTAATACCAATTATGATTTGAATTTACAATGTATGTTCCATTTTTTTCTAGTTACCAGAAGTCAACCTTTTTATTCTCCCAAAAAAAATTTATATTGTTCTCAAAGGAACAAGATTTAGTGGGTTTTTCAGTAAAAGTTGAACCGGCCGGCGGCAAAATGAAAGAAATTGTCATCACCTCGTAAAACTCCGGTCAGTTTCGTAGATAAACTCTAATCCAATATTGCAAACATCAGGTAAATTGCATCCGGTCAGGTCGCTCCATAGAGTCATACCATTCAAACAATTTTGTTTCATCCAACATTTTTTATTCATTGATGAACTTTTAAATTCTAGTGAAATAAGAAAAAAATAAACATAAATAATAAAATATGTAATAAGAAAAATAATAATAAATTACGATTTTATTAAATTTCATTTTCTAAATTTTACGTCCAACACCGTGAAGTAGTCGAGAAATTAATTCGTGTGTCATTGAAAGACTTTAGTTGAAAACATGACTATAAATTAAATGAATTTTCATACTACATAGTTGTTTCTATAATTTCATACATCAAGCATTATGAAACTTCGATGTGCTTGTACTTATTAGCACTTTTAATAACGCTCTTCTAATTGTAACCATTTTATTATCCTCTGTGCGAAACAAGCAGGTAAAAATTTTAGAAGAAATTCCTTGATTTACAACTTCCAAAGCTGGTCAAGAAACCGCAAATGAGGGTACGCTTATAAATCAACCTAGTCGTAAATTATCTGCAAAGCTCAGAGCTTCGATTGAAAAATTTTTAGTTTATCTCACTCATAACTAGACCAATTTTTATGATATCGATTTAAATTTAGCGGGAAAGTGATTTTGAAAGTATTCTTTACTAATTCTAAGTTTAAAAATTCACAAAAATCGGACATAAACTTCTATTCGTAAAACTACCCCTAAATTATCGAATTTTCAAGTCCTTTAACTTTTAAATTAAATGTTTTTTCCAATGTTTGATTCTTAGTTTTAGAAGAAAATATGAATATAAGCAGTTGAGAATAAGAACGAAACTGATACATGAAAAAATAAGCGAAATATTTAGACGATACTCCATAAGAAAAATGTCTTGGCACTCGCCTTAACTCAATCGTACATACACTTTTATTCTACCCTATTTTGAATTGAGAATGAAATAGCGTATGTTGCCTTACGTTTTGAGATAGCGGATGTTGTCAAATTTTCGCGTAGAACATAAAATGTAGCGAAATTCAAAAAACAGACTCCATCACGACATTCCCCACAAAGAAACAATTCGAAAACAAGCAAAAACGAAAAATCGTCAAAATTGAGATAGAGGCACTTAGACGACGTTTCTATTATTTGTGAACGGATTTTAATACAATTTAAGACGAAGATTATTGAATGCGTGATGCTTAAGTCGACGTGAATTAAACTACTTCACAGTTAAAAACGCAATTTTAGCCCTTTATTTAAAGATAAATTTATTTAGAATGTTTAGGTAGGTTACTATCACGTCAAATATAAAAAATTCAATTTATTTACCAAAAATTGACTGGATTCTTGTTTCCGTTTAAGCGAATTAGTTGATTTTGCCATTAGAAATAGCAATTTTCTTGAAACAATTTGGTAATGAAAGCTTTGATTTTGTGCATCCCTGCTGACTTTGCTTTTGGGCAAATTTAAATTTTAACACATTCTAACGGTTTCTAAAGATCAAAATAACAAACCATTATAGAGCCGGAATGGGCCTCTGTAGGTTGAAACTAATCATACAAAAAAAAATACTTCGACAATAACCTCAAATGAGAAACCTCCAAAAACGACAGATTGAAACAAATGTCAGGGATGTCCAAAATTGCTCTTGATTTCATAGCTTTTGTAGCTTCTGGAAATGTTGGCTTAGTTTTTGTTTTTTCTTTCTTGGAAACTGCAGGATCTGCTAGACGGTTGATTTTCAGCGGACGCATAATAATTATGATATATGATAATTTTTTTGTAGAAAATGGTGTCGTCTACAATGCCAAATCAATTTACCTTTTCAGTTATCTCAATTTTCAATTTTATTAAAATCCGTTCGCAAATAGCAAAGATATTGGGCTCGAAAGTCTGCAGTGGGCAACCCTATATACAGGATAAAACTATATTCAACTTTGCAACAAATGCCATGATATATTCCGTTTCTCGTTAAAATTTTTAAATCTAACAATGTAGTGAATATTGTTTCATATTTTGTATAAAAAAAATTCTATTAAGTAATAGATACTTAACAAACAAGTTGGTTAATAAAAGCGATTAATAATTGAGCAATTTTATAATAGATAAGAGATTATTAAGAGATTATTAATCGCCTATTAACCATAGAGTTAGTTACAAAACTTTTGCGGTAATAAGCTATTGAAAAATTCACTAAAAAAAGAAAATTGGTACACTGGTGGTTATGCAACCAAATATACAAAACTAAAGTGAGGTTATGTGTATGATGGATATGCCCATGTGTTTGCAGTTGTCAAATTTGTGTAATTCCAAACGATGTCTATCGAACTAAGATTCTCTATGCAAAGTCTAAAAATCGTCGTTTCAATTTGGGATTAGTAAACAAACAGATCTAGGGCCTTCAGAACCGTTGTCTTCAGATCATTACTAAATTTATTGAATTGAGTGTGTAATTGGTTGCCTATAATAAACAAATTAAATCATTTATTAATAGCCCACTTTAATGCATGATTTCAGCCTACAAATCATGCATTAATAGTACCTAAAAACAAACGATCGTCGGTAAAATGTATTTCTAGCATACGCTGTCGAAAATAGCTATCTCACAGACTCATTTATGTCTCTAAATCAATCTTTTTTATTATACCTGCATCATAATAATATGATAATATAATATGTAAGAAGGATTTTTTTATTTATAATATAAATAAGCGTGAAAATTACAATTTCTATTGTTTGAAATTTAAAGCCCGCCGCTTTAAGCTGGTAACTGTTGTTTGTTGCTTCTAATTCATAACTAGTAGAAGCTTTTTAATTTTCATTCTTTTGTTGGATGTCCATTGCTCTTGATGAAGTTGATTTAGCAACCGATGTGTTCAGAACACCAGCAAAGCGTTTGGAAACAACTATTTTGTTTGAAGTGGATTCTTCAATATAGCCACTAGCCACACTCGAAGATTCCCATCCAACCTGACGTTTCAACTCATCGATGCTCATGCCACTGTTTGCCATAATCGTATGAAGTTCGTCGGAAAGCATGACCACTACATTTCTCAGCGTTGGGTAGATTCAGAATTAATCGCAGTTCTGCATGTTCTGCTAGTCTTTTAATATCTTCACTCATTTTCTGAACGGATTTTTACAAACGTGAAAAAACGTGTAAAGAAACAATTGCTAACCGCTAACTGCTAACTAATTTTATTGTGTAAATTCACATTTTTTAATGCTCCTTAAGGATTGTAAATGAATAGGTATAATAAAAAATAGCGTATAACACTCGCTTATAGGCGCCTTTAAAACACTTACGCGTCGTGCTCTTAAACTCGTCGTGCGTGCGTTTTAAAGGCTTGCTTATAAACTTGTATTATAATATACTATTTTGGGTTCAATCCCAAAAAGTTGCTATGACAACTAATAAAGCATAGTGGTTTAATACAACAAAGGAACAACTTTATTTAATCCAATAGGTACATCAATATGAACAAATTATTAGGTTTATAAATAAATCTAATATTTTTTTACGTTTTTGATAATTTAAACCGTAATTTTTTTTAAGCTTAAGGCTTAAACTATAGTTGGCTACAGAGCCCGTAGTGCCAGTTTTTGAGTTATCCAAATCGGGCAAAAACTGTAGGCGCTAGAGTTTGCGGCGCTTTTTATCCAACACTCTGTAGAAAATAAATATTTCAAAGTTTATTGTGTTTACATTCTAGGTGTATGTAGGCGGCTTCTTGTTCGAAAACTGTCGAATCACCGAAATATTTGGTGGTAGTGTACCGTCATAAAATTTTTCAGTGCCTACTGTAATTTCAATTGTAATAAATCACACGATATAAATGTATTAATTTATAGTTGTACGTATGTATCTATTAATTTCCAACATTGATTTAGTTCTTCCAAACTTCACCGCTTGATTTCAAACAATAACACAAAACCAATTGCTGGACACAATTGTTTAATACGTTTATCTACCCCACAATTACGACAAAATTTTTGCTTTTCAAATTTAGGTTTGCAGAACTGTTTACTTTTACATAAGATATAAGAATATTTCCTGTAGTGAATTACACACTTTGTTTACTCTTTAACAAGATGATCGTAAAATTTCCGTTTCAAGTCGCATGTGCATGTGAGCGTTTACAAGCATATTTCGTGCATATGTGGATGGATAGGATGGTGGGAGCGACCCATCAATGCACTTAGCTGTCCTCTTCACCTGCATAGGTAATTCACATTTCGAACACCTTCGAGATCTTGTATAAATTTAAGTAAAATTGAAATATGTTTCTCTTTAGTCATCTCTAAAATTGTTTCAAAAGTAATTTCCATTTGTTTTTGTGAACCGTAGACTTAAACATAAATAAATGATAATTCTAGGAAACTCGTCTAGGAATTGGATTTAAGCATGACTCGATAATAGAAACATTGTGGAGTAAAGAAAAAAACCATTTCGCGTTTCTATAAATAGCCAACGAAATATTTTCATGATTCATAGCTGCTCCAAGTACTTTATGAAATGTACAAACCTAAAAATAAGCATCTTTTATGCAAATTCGCGGGCTGCAACAACCAGCGCGTTGCTATTGAATGTTGCAACATTTTAAATAAATACTCAACATCGGAATTAGACGCGGCATCGTCGAAAATAAAAACGTTCGACTTTTCCATGATTTATTCATAAAATAAATAAGAAATTCTTTTTAGCGCTTTACAATCCGGTGAATAAACAAGCATGTGAAGCGTGTCTTATACAAACAAAATCAGCATCGGCAAAGAGTATTTCGGAAAACCAGTTTCGTGATTCGAACGAAAGAAATCGCTTTCTGAAAAATTCATTCTGTTCAGCGCCGACCCTCCTCCTAATTGCTTGGCGGTATTGAATTTTATAAATCGGGAGGAAAAATTATAAAGCCATCTTGTAAGAGTTGCCATTAAGAAGGCATCAGGAGAGCGAGATGTCGTTAAAAAATAAATTTATTTTGCGCGATGAAAACAATGGGCTTGAATTAAAATTTTAATTTCATCAAACGCATTTATAAATCATAAAAGCCAAACTTAAACTTTTAAATTGGAGAGGGGGAGTCTAACCATGGTAATCAACCAAATTCGCATAGTTGACTGATTTCTTTCGGCGGTTTGAATTGAGGAGTTTTAAATTTCAGCCGCAAGTTTATCTAAAATAGAAAATCGATTTATGGACCCGTTATAATTGGTATTTTTCTAGATGTGTATCTACAAATGAGCTTTTTAATTATCTATTAGTTTCACTCATCGGAAATGTTTTACGTTGTGAAACCAACCAAGCGCGTCAAATGATAAATTCATATATTATAATGAACGGCATTAAAATTATGCACTCGTGTAGACTACAAACTTGGCTGTTAACTCATTAAATCTTATCGTGTTGCTGATGTTTTATAGTCTGCAAACACAAAGTTATATAAATTGCAGAACGTCAAGTTTTTTTTGCTCGAATAAAATAAGTTCTTTTGCAGTAATTATTTACTTCAACTCAACATGTTGCAAGAAATATTTTTATCTAAAGCGTTATCTCATTTGCGCCGGCTAAATAACTGAAACTCTATTACATACTCATATCACTTTGCATAAATTTGTAATCCCGTCAGTCATAATGGGTCGTAACCATAATAAAGCGCTGTCCTCTTTACCCGAGTAGCGCTGAGAACTAAACACCTAAACTCAGTTCGAAATCAAATTACAAAAAGTTTTAGTAACCATTCATACACATCAAATACGACACAACAAGCAAATATCGACGTGTTTGAACAAAGTTTCGCATAATACTGCAAGCGCTATTAAAGTCAAACAAAATTTTATGGATTGTCATTGAGTACTAAACTATAATTATTTATCATGTTGAATCTTCAGACTGTTTATTGACTTTTGCCAACCGTCCCGGCATCACTCACGAAACTTTGATCTTTACTTGTCTAGAAGTTGTAAATTCGATATTAAATTTACCAATAAATTTCGTTTACGGAAGTTCTAAGAAATTTTAAATTAAGTTTTCGAATGCGGGATTGGGAATGGGTGGACCATTAATAAGCAAAAATGTTTCCAGTTTGCTTCGTTTTATTCAACATACATTTTAATTAAAAATAGTTACGTTTGACTAACAAGTCATTTTTGGAAGCTCAAGCAAGCCTCGGGTATTGAGAAGTTTGCTCTCTGAATCTCCGGTTCTGTTCGCTAACATGAAAGCAGTTCATCATCACAATGCCCTAATACATACGTGTAATATTTAGGTTTCACTCAATCTTAATCATTAAATAATTAATAATCGCCAATGATGAATTATGGTGGATGCGCCGGTCTATTATGCGATGCATTATCCAGTCGGTTAATGTTTTATATGTTTGCTAGTATTTCTCTAATGTACCACCATAGACCAAAACTGACTGTTTATACAGTTAATCGCATATGAGTAATTATATTTTTTTTAATCGAGAGGAAATTGAAAATGTATGTTGTAACCGCTGTGTGAAACGTGAAACAAACAGGGAATTTTGTGTTTATCTAGTTAGTAAATCAGTTTATGTAACTTGTAAATTAATTAGAATTAAAAGAAGCGAGAATCTGAGAAACTAAATCTGCATTTTCTCTGGGACATTTTAATTATTTCATAATTATTATATTTAACGACATAATTGATTATAATTTGCTCTCTTAAGGTTGGGAATTTTAAATCACAAAATTTTAGGATATTTATAATTTTTGTGGGATTCGCTATGATTTTGTGAAATTATTTTTTTTTTATCTTGAGTCTCTAGCTATCTCTACGATTTCCTACAGTGTTTGAGGCCGCGTTTTAAAATTGTTATAATGCACCAAGATTCCTTGATTTCAGCAATTTTCATGATTCACATTGTTCAACTTAGTAATAGCGTAGATTGACAATTTGGTAAACAATTATTATGTTGTCTATGTTCCTGTAAGTCTCTTAACGAGTGTCCAGACCAATAGTTTTTAATCATTTAAAGCGGTACAGATTGAGAGTATAATTTTGGAACAGAACTTTTTTTATCAGAAGAATAAAAAATAATGATCATATTACTAATAAACAAATATTAAAAATTATGTAAAATATTCTAACGGTTTTTGAAGTCTTTGGGAAACAGAGAAACAGTTAAATCCAGTCCCATAAGCGTCGAATAAAGGGTAATCCGGGGGGTTTTGCCCTATTCAAATTTCGATTTTTTTGCAGAATCAATATCTACAGCGGTGTCTAATATTGTGGTTAAAATCTTTGCACTTTATTCGGTTCATTCTATATTATACATTTGTGAACCCGAATAAAGAGCAAAGATTTTAACCTCAATATCAGAAAACGAAGTTTGAAATAATTCGCAAATTTTGCGTTTTGAAACGTCACTGCTTCTGAGAAAAAAATGTTTAGAGTTAACTGCAGAAATCTTGGGGCGACACTGAAGTGCAAGTCAATGTCAAGTTCAGTTCAGCCCATCGAAAAGTTGGAAATAAAAACGATAATAAACAAGTGACGAAAAATGTCTTTATAGCAATAATCGTAGTAGAGAAATGTGCCACATAGTTCAAATTAGAATTATTTGAAGTTAGATTTTTTTTTATTCTTTGCCAGTGGATTCTTCAAAACTGTTGCGATGAACCTAATGTTTTAAACAGTGTATTCTTTAGGAATAAAACTTAATTTAATAGTCCAATAGAGGGCGTTTGATTATTTTTCGTAATAACTTTTTCATTGTTTCAAAATTTTAGTTTGATCTACAAAGCGAGTTGGAAAAAGTCATCTTAAGGCCGAAATAGACTTGCAAGAAACTTGCGTGAGTTTTCGCGCGAGTTCTTGCTTACTGTTTACAGGGTCTGCGAGAAATACTGCAAGTTTCCCTCGCGAGAATCTGGTGAGTTTTGGCTTTTGCAATTTCTCACAGACCTCTAATTTGGAAAAGTTGAGAAAACTCGCGCAAGATCAAAAATGCTTGTATACACTGGAGAGAAAATACACTGCTTTTTCAGTTTGGTGCTTTACTTACCAAACATCCTGTATATTAAGTTTTTTTTTATATTTTGTAATTGTTGTTTGATAGGTACAATTCTTTCTCTTATGGCCGCCAAATCTTGAAGTAGTATTGGGGCAGTGCCTTTCGAACTACTTGCGGTTATAAAAACGAAACGCACTTTAAAAATACTCCAGCAAAACCAGAAAACTTTTTGTCACGCATTTTTTATTGGTGTGAGACCAGGAATCCGAAGCGATAACAGAAAATATTTCGTCACGTATTTATTTTTTTTTAATGGATGTTCTATTGTATAACATGCATATGGGAAAAGTGGGTTTTCATGTCAATTAAGCTTTTTGAGTAAAATATGTTTCTAATATGTATTAAAATAAGTAAGTCCTAATACAATTTGTCTAGAAAAGCAGAAGATTTAATATTTTTACAGTGATATGTTTACGAAATATTTAAAATGAATTTAAAATGTATACGGAACAAACAAGCACTAAGGATGCTTTTCAATTTGTATATGAGACAATTAAATAAAATGCCATATTTTAAAAAATAATAACAAAAATGGATTTTTTATTATTTTCTTCTACCCAACCCTAAAAAAAGGTAAGCATTTCGTTTACATATTTTTTTTTTAATTTTGTCAAAATGGCATACACCTAGAACAAACAAGCACTTAGCAAACAAAATATCGTCGTGTTTGGATTTGATAAGTTAATTTTAAAAATTAAATAATTTGCAAAATTCTTCTGTTCCAAAAGTTAAAGAAACGAGATGTAAAATAAATTTGCTGAACAATTAATAGAAATAAAAAGTCTGAAAATCGAAAGAAACTTGGAATCTTGAGAAACCATATTAAAAATTTGTTGGAAACCCGAATGAAAAACAGAGCTAAAAATGCGCTATTTTTCTTTATGTTAAACAATTTGCTTTTGAGCGACAACCAATTTCAAAAACCCGTTATGCATCTTAAAACTAAAATGCCGATGCTAAACTTTAAAAACAACTTCTCCACAGTTACACATTTCGTTATTTATGTTCACCTGAATTACGACCGTAATAGGATTTGATTTACAGATGTTTCACCCCTAACTTCTTGAAAAGCCATGACGTTTAATATTTCTTTTGGAATTTAATAAATTCTCAGCCATTGTCCTCTAATAAATAATTTTGTTTCCTGATTTTATGTTACGTTCAACTTCGACAACACATCAAAATCTTAATCGCTTGATAAAGAAAATAAATGTGAAAACTTTGAATTTACGACACTCTGCCGATTGTATAATACTTATCCGTTCGATTTTATTCGTTTCATGATAACTTCCAGGTGTCACTTCCTCTGGCGCCACTTACCTTGCTGAGAGATCAGTTATTATTGTATGGTTGAGTGGCTGTCCGGAGAGTTGAAACAGAAAAGAAAAGTCGATCTAACTGACAATAAACGAGCTGTAAGACGTCTTCAAACGGTTTTCTAAGAAACTAAGCGAACGTCTGCAACTCAAGGAAGCTTCAAAATGGACTTTGTAGTCGCTGGAAAAGACTGTAAAGAAAACAACCACTGATTTAATGAAATCAAATACAGATTTTAAACAGTATTTTTGGCTTTTAAATGTCGCAATCCTTTGTTTTCAGATGGAAAAATTTCAAAATTAATTAATAAACTAGGAAACTTTTTTTCAAGTGATCACAGAGAGAAATGCTGTAATAGTATATTATGAAACGCACGTTTTTAGGGCACGACGAGCGCAGCGAGGAGTGTCATAAAGTAGTAAGTGCGGCAAAATGCATTATGAACAAGTATCATACGCTATTTTTTCTATTTCGCCTTATTTTAAACGAATAAACTTGATTTCGAAATCTAGGGAATTTTAGGGTGGTTGGCATTTGCAAAATGTTCGGGAAAAAAATCGAAGTAGCCAAATCCAATTTCAGTCAGTTTGACAGGTGTGACGTTTTGAGGTTATCGGAACGCAAGGGAGCCAAGAGAGCGAAGATGTTGATCACGATCATGATGGTTCTCTTGCATCCAAAGAGTTTTTCTCCGATGAATTACTAAGCCAAGTACAACAAGAAATAATAGTGTATTGATCGATTTATCATGGTTTATCAAAACCAAAATCTAAATTGTCAACGTTGACGGCAGGTTGACGGTTTGTCTGCTGCAAACCTAAGAAAAATATAAGTTCCTGGAAATATTGGCATGGGATTGGAAATATTGACGCGTATCGAAATATCTTCATTATGAACGCGAAATAGAAAAAAAAACTTTTTTGGCCTCATGAACTGGATATTTGTTATCAATTTTTTGGTAAGAATACAATTGTTTGATAGGTTTAACATAAAGCATGCAATATATAGTCATGTAACACCCAGAACTTGGTTTCTTTTGTCAACTTTGGCAGCAAACTTATAAGTTATAAGTTAAGTAAAAATATTTTTAAAGGTTAAAAGCAATTTGAGGCAAAAACTAGAATAAGTTAGTGGCCCAAGTCTAAAACTTTAATCTTCAGGAATCAACATCACAACCTATTTGTATCAAAAGGTATTTACAACATTTACACTACATATTGTTTATTACATTTAGATGCTCCAATTGCGTTCAATTTCGGCATTACAATCTTTTTTTTTCGTTTGTTGTTAAAATTATAATTATAAAGCATGTTTCGTTGTTTTAAATGTAATAATAAACATTTTACTAACATCAATGTGTATACAAAACATTTAAGAAAGGACCATTTTTTAAGTTTGCATTGTAGTTTAGAACAGTGTTGGCGAATTTATAATAGTTTTGATTCATTCAGGGAACATTTGAAATCTCATGCTAAAAATCAAATGATAATTAATATCAAAAATACAAATTAATCTGAGATTTTAGTCAAATTGACTGGTAATTACTTATAAAACATTGTTAGATATGTTTATTAGATGAATATTTTGAAAAACATGAGGGTTGGACATTTACGTAGCGACATTTACATCTTAAATTAATATGCCCTAGAATATTGCAAATGTAAATAATAAGTCTTTTTGTTTCTTTTATATAATATTTATGTTTGCAGTTTTGATTTTTGTAATATATTAGAAGTTGATCTTTTGTACCGGTACAAGGTGTTTATAAATGTTTCTAGCATCAAAGGTGGCTATGAAATGTCAAAGAAATTTGCCGCTCATTATAAATGTGGGTTTAGATTTTTCAACTGACATTTGTAGTTAACCTCAATTATGGAGCAAAGTAAGTTTTGAGAAGAAAACTGTTCTAGTTGTGGTTTAAAACCTGAAAATTAAAAATTTGGACACAAAACCGTAACTGAAGCGTCCTTGACGTAAGTAACATTATAAATAATTTTTAAGATAGTTATATTCACTATGAAAACCAAGCGGCAAAATAGTGCACGACAGAAATTCCAGAGTCACTTTTGATGCTAGAAACATTTATAAACACCTTGTATAAAGTAAATAAAAGTTTTACAAAAATATACACAACTTTTGTTTACCTTTTTCCTTAAATTCTATGTACAAATATAACACATAATTTGGCAATTTTTATAAACAAGTTTTACAATGATAATATACATATTTAAAACAATATTGGAAAGGAAATTTTTAGTGTGGTTTAAAAATTCGCCCAATATTGTGCAAACAAAATTAATTCATTATCGTGCAATTGAACTGAAACCGACATTGTGTGAAATAATTTTACAATAAATTGAGTTATGAATGAACAATATTGTAGAAAAGTGAAAGACGTATTGTACAAAAAAGTATTTTATTTCAAACAAACACATGCATCTAAATTGCACAATTTGGTCTTGTTAAAGGATTACCCACAAATTGTCATAGATTTATAAACATTTATACACAAAATTGACATAAATTTTTCTCTATGATCGCTCAGTATATGGCGTATACCTACATATTGTTTAAATTTACATTTGTAGTTGGCTTTGAGAAAAAAAATTATGTCGGTCGTAACTAATACCATTCGTAGTTGGCTTTGAGAAAAACTTAAGTCGTAACTAGTCTCACCGCAGCAGTTTTGACATATGGAAATTAAATATTTGCGAGATTTGAGAGTTTTCAAGCAAGAAACTCACATACTTTTAAATTGAATGGAAATTTAATGGATCAAACAATACCAACATCTTTTCTTGAAAAAATTCGAAAACTTTCAGACTTTCTGGTAAAGATTAATGTCATTGCAAAGTCTAAAATAAGTTTTGATGCGTAATTTTTATCAAAGCGGTTGAAAAGTGTCGCAACCACAACCGTTTATGATAATGAAAAGTTCAGATTTGTGTATTTTCAGTCTTGTAAAACCCGTAGTGAAGGAATATGTTTGAAGATGCGGCAAAAAGCGCGTGTAGTAAATCTGGGACTTCTGCATCGATTTTTTATTAATATAGATTTCGGCAAAAAAAATCGATTTTTAATACATACAGGGTGTTTAAAAAATGGCGGACCAACTATTCACTACGTGAATCTTCAAATAATAACTAGTAGCTAAATTTTTTTTTTCAATTATTAAATGCTTTGTTGGAAATCTAGAGCCACTTAAAGAGGCGCTAATTATGGCACAAAATTTTCATAAGTAATATAACGAGTGGGCTCGAAATTGTCGGAAATTTTTCCGACAGACGAGTAGTTTTTTCGACGATCAATTGCACGAGTGAGCAAAGCGAACGAGTGCCAATTGTCCGGAGAAACAAACTACGAGTACTGGAGGAAAAATTTCCCACAATTTCGAGCCCCCGAGTTATATTCGTCATGAGAATTCAACGAACTGACAAGCAACTGACAGCAATTGTCACTCTCGCGTGGTATTTCCGCTGAAAATTTCACTAGTGAAAATTTCCAAAAAAAGTTTGCTCTGATTGATTTATTGAAAAAATAAATGTCTCTTATTGGTCGAATCTATGGTGAGTTGAATTCTCATTATAATGAACTCAAGGTTTACAAAATTCTACTAGAGTTCATGTTTTGGGTGACATTTACATACTTACAGTCTTTAAATGCCTTAAATGTTGTTACAAAACGTTATTTTGCACTTTTAAAAATAAGCTCAAAGGCGCAAAATTAATCTGGCAACATTTCATTTGAAGAATTCAGTAATTAATTGTTGCCTAGTGCCTGACAATGACCCATTAATCAAACACTTTAGATGAGAAAGTTCCCCTAAGAGGGCCGGGATTAAATTTGGAAGGTTTGAAACTTTGCTAAAACTTTCCCCCACAATTGTGAGATACCGCTGCGGTCGCTGCAAATGCCACGTGAATGATTCTAATGATTCTGATTGGCCGAACTGGTTGCTAGGAGCATTGAGTCGTTATGGTTGTTACAAACTTACAAACTGCGCAGACAAATGTGTGGTGTTGTCACATTATCATTCTCCAAAACGTTCAAATCAGTTGTAAATCCGAGCCCAAGAATTGATTTAACACTAATTGAAGCCAGAGGACATCAATTTTCTACATTACGTACATCAGGTCCAGGTACCATCATCAGCTATAAAGAATAAACAAACTGAACTGTTTTCATCAGGAATGAACAAGTTCTCCATTAACAAAATATCGAAGATAATATGCCAGGAAAGAAAGGTATACTAAAATAATGATTCCCTAAACCGAGTTAACACATTCAATTATCTAGGAATAAACAAGAGATTCTCTTGTCCAGATGAACAGGCACAAAATGGAAGGATGAACGCTCCAAATAAAGGACAATGTAAAGTTTTGAGATGTGGACTTATACATAGATGGATAGACCAGAGTTCTAGCGAAAAATCGCCAAGAAGAATGAATAACGAAACCGATAATCAATCAACAGGAAGAAACTGGAAAATGTTATCTGTGAATGGATCACACCGGGGGAAAACTAATCGTTTGCAAGATTGGCTGTTCCCAACATACATAAAACCATTCAAGAACATCAGTTAAAGTGCAGTGTACGTACTACTAAGAAATAAAAATTACAACAGCGATTTTTGGGTTATTTGATCTTAAGTGAAACTACAATAAAAATAATAGTAATACTAATCGTAATTCAATTTTAATTCTCCCCACAAACACTTTGGCGCTAGTGTTTTCATTCCGCCTACTACACCGTACTTACTCATCTAAAGTGTTTGATTTATGCAATGACCATTTTTTTAGAAAAGTCAAACATTTTTTAGGTGTGACAAACTAGAGGAGTTTATTTCTCTAAAGATGTATAATTTTGCTGAATATACCGACACATGAAGGAAACAGTCGAAGTAAGGGAGTACGCTTGTGAATTTTCTAACCGGCAAATTTTCTCTAAGAATACTTTTTAAGGAGTTTATCAACAGGTACGTGAGACGGGCCGATTGGAACCAAATTTATCAGGATCGTGGAGGACCCAGGACTATTCGCACACCAAGAAGAGAACAAATGGTTCTTGATCTACTTTGTGACTTTTACTGGTCAGGTGTTATCAAAGCTAAACCATAGTAACCATTTACATGATTTATTAATAATTCTAACTGCCAAAGTATTGCTCTGGTCACAAAATTATACTCCTAATAATTACCGAAAGAATTGCCATTTTTCGCAATATTTTAAGTTATTTTGCTCCCGTACAAAGCTTCAAATAAAAATTTTAAACAGCATTTCCAATTACAGTGTCTTAGAGTTTGACGTTTTTATCAGTTGGTCCGCTATTTTTTGAACACCCTGTATATTTTTATTTTCAATGTATCATTAAAAATTGATGATTGCGGTTGCGATGTATGTATTTTATTTTAAACTCTTGATTTTGGTGATATTTCGTTTGGTTGGTTGTTAACGTATAGAACCAAGGCGGAACTTACTTGTGCTGCGGTCTAAATAAAGAAGACTGGAATTGAATTCAAGGGAGTTATATTTTAGAATTTTGCTTATTCTCATTAATCTCGAATTTGTTATTTTTTTATAATTTATTTACTTATTGTTTTGTTTATTACTTAAAGTTTATATTTATTTTTGCTTTTCTCGTATTTGTTTATTGTTTTGTTGTTTTATTAAGAATTTTATTTATTTTTTTTTCACAATAAACTATGCTATATAGAGTTTTTTATTTACTATTTTTCAAAATCGATGTTTTCTCCGATGTATTGGAGATCGATGTAGTTGTGCTCTTGTTGAAATTGAGTTCAACATCGATTTTTTTTACTCGATGTTCCCAGATTTAGCGTGTAGGAAGTTCCGCCGCCATCAAAAAAGAATAGCCCTCATCCCAACAGCTCTGTATTTTTTCTTATGTCGCTGATTCTATCCCCCAAGCGTTATTTAATTCGTGCGTATAGCCCAGTTGAGCATGACTTATCTGTGCGACTCGAGCGGTGCTAGTGCGCAGCCCCGCCACGCACGCGATCGAAGTAATCATGGCGGTGGCGCCGCCGTGGAGGCTTCCCGAACCACGCATACAACCTTCGGAAGCGGAGTGTCAGCGGAGCAATCAGTCGTGCCGCGAGGCCTTGCGAGAGAATAGTCTAGCGCTCCGCTGTTTCGCCGTCGCACACTAACCAAAAAATTTAAATAGCCCCATTGTCAACTGGCCGCATTGCAGTCGGCGTCCATAGCCCAGTTGTCAGAGCAAACTAGACTGCTGTGGCAGTGAGCGTTTTAAAGCGACGCATTGCGTTTAAAGCACCGGGATTTTCTCTGGGATTGTGACAGGTTAGAGGATGGCTCGCCGGTAAAAACGCGTGTTGCAAACTCGACTTTGGAACATCAATGTGCTTGTGTGTTTCTGTGTGTAACTGTGAGCTGTGAAATAACCATGGATATACTTCCAAGCGTCGGCATCTTCAGGGAGCTGCAGGACATCCACGACACGGGCTACTTCTCGGCGCAGCCTTCGCTGGACGATCATTGGCAACAGGTAATTTGAGCCTTGGCGTCGCGACGCACGTGTAAACCGCAACACTGTCTTTTTGTCAAACAAAAGACGACACTTGTCAGGTGTTACTGTGCAAAAAAGTAAGGGGTAGCACGCCGACAAGGACGCCGGCACACGTTGACGCGAGAAAGACAGAGATGGGGACGCGGAGAGAATAAAACAGGTGAATCGTGTAATACAAGGTCACACGCTACGAGTATGTGTGTGTGAATCAGTCATAGTGGACCAGTTCTTTTATCGACATCATCTACACTGCCGGTTTTCGCACATCTTGATGACCGGCTACAACAATTCACCGGTTAAAATAAGAATTACCCATAAAAGTTTATCTTATCGGACGCATAGTTATTGTTATTATGTGACCGAAAGAAAATGCGTAGTCGAAAAAAACAAACCGTTATGTAACAAAATCAAATAAACACAGCTGATTTTTTTTTCACACTGTATTATTTTTAATAATAAATAAACGTGTTTCCCGTTATATGGAATTGATGCAATTAATTTTTTTTCGAACACCGTAATCACAAATTGCTGGTGTCAAAACCAGAGCAATTATGATGCAGATTTGACTTTATCGTTAAATATAAACTGGAACTTTTTCAAACAAATATCCATCAAAAACTAGTTCTGTCATTTTTTACATGACAGGAAATCTAGACATACAAACATGCGGCGTCAAGCGGCCTACGGAAACACAAACAGATGTCGTAGATCGTCTTCACTGATCCCACAATGAGAAGTCATTAAAGAGCTGAAAAAGTCGCCCCTAAAACAGTAGCAACTACATTAAACTACAAGTAAAAAGTCTGGTTCACACCTAAGAAGTATACAGAGCGAGCCACCGTAATGACAGATTGACTGGCTAGCCTTCTATTTAAAACGGTTATCAACAATAGCCCAGTTTTATCTGATTTTTATAGGCCCTCATTAATATCGTATTAATGCATTTATTAAGTTCCGAACCCTAACTTTTTCCCTTGGCCAACTCGACGCCAAATTTTATCGATCAGTGAGTTATATTGTGGAAAATATTAAATGGAACAATAATAGAGGTCGTAAAAAGTGTGGTATAGATACTGAGATAAGTCGAAAAGTGTGGGGAATGATTTTTATTGCATGGTTTCATTTTCATCAAAGTTGTAATATAGAATTGGCCTAAACATTTTCAATTTGACGTTTCGTGTTGTCAGGTAAACTATTTTTTGATGGCAATATACAAAGTGATTCTTTTTAATATTAATCAACGAGGGCTTTGGATTTTTGAACGTTGCTTTTCTATATGTATCAATACACGCATATAAAAGTCATATAACTATATATGTTGATTTGAACAAGTAAAGTGATTAATAAGAATAACTTACTAGTGGGTAGAATTTTAATTCGTTAGTAATTTGTAAGTATAACTTAGCAACCAGGATTATAACGAAAATAACACACATAAAACACCGTTGTGCTTATGGTAGTAACCATACCAATGACGTTGTCGAATCTATTATTATCACTGTTATTATTTGCAAATTGTGGAAAATTGGATAAAACGTTGTATAGCACTTTTGGGTTATCAGTTATTACGTATGAGAGGGATAGTTAACTCACTTGTATTATAAATAGATAACATAAATTGTGTGGTGTATAAGAGATGACACACTCAGAAGAATTAATGCCGCCTTTAATTAATTTCACCCTGTAAAACAAAGGCATGTCTGTTAATAACCCACACTATCTCTTGAGACAGAATATACAGTGTCTCAGAAAGCTCGCACCTCTTTTTAATGGGAAATTCTCCATCAAAATCTGAGTTGATTGTCGTATCGCACTGTATATAGGCACTTCATAATGAGCTGTAAGCAGAAATCGTTCAAATTATCTCTGAATCACAATCATTCTGAATTAATCGTCGACATACGCGTTCTATTTTAAAAGTGCATGTGTAATTAATTTTTATATTGTAGGAATATGATTATGGGCGGACAATAATCTTGTTAGACCCTGTATATACGTCACGGTAAAAAGGTGGTCCAACAGGTTATGCTTAGTAATATAGTGACCTAATGATTCTGACGACCAGTATTTTTTGCTCGCGGCTGTACATAGCTCATTTCCGATAAAGCTTTGTGGTAATGAACATAGAATTGTTACCACACCGTCATAAGTCATAATATAATACTCATAATCCATGCTATATTAGGAAATGTGATTCTGATTATAGTATGAGCTAATGTTAGTGTACGACTGAAGCAAATTTCATCTGTCAGTCTCTCAATCTCATGAAGCAAGTTAATTTTACGAAAATCGGTCTTTAAGTGGTTGCCAAAGTTTCAAGGTTTTTTTTTTTTATGACACGCTTTTATGCACTTAATTGCATAATGAACCCGATTATGCACAATTTGGTTGGTCGTAATGACAAGGTGAAGAATTTTCCTACAACACAGTCTTTGATGCAGTAAATTGTTGACTTTCGCACAATGAATTAAAATCTGCAAAAAGAGCCCACTTTTTCATAGGGGCTACAAAATTTTCTCCACGCTCCTTCAATTATGTCGAGCAGTCTATCACTTCTCGCTCCCGAATTTGTGTAGTCGAGTATAGTTCAACCAAAAAATCGCAGGAAATATTAATTTTTTTACAACTTTGCCAAATATTTATCCGTACCTTAATAACATTCTTGAGTCACTGTCAATTCATTTGAAGTCGTAAATTGGGGTCACACCTGCGTGTTTTCTTAAAAACAATGACTCAAGCTGAGTAACATTCTTACGTAGTCACGACCAATTCGCATCTGTCACGATTGTATGAAACCTGCGCGCAATTCCGCAAGAATTATCACAATTTTGTTATTAATTTTCACAGCGTAACGGGAGCAGATTCAACGTTCTTTCAATTTCATCAAGTTCTTTTAATCGCTATCGTATCCATTAAAATTCCTGGCTCATATTTCAACTCTGGTTATCGCAATTCTGTTTGAAATATTTGTGTGGAGGTGTTGTGAAATATGACAGGATGCGCATAGTTCTTGATCAAATGTTTGTTGCCGACCCAGCCAATGCTGCTATCTGTTGTTTTTCAACATTCGACGATACGTCAAGCACGACAATGTTTTTTTTTGTTTACCTACTTTCTGAATGACATACCGTCGTTAATTTTATAAATTGGCGTAGTCGTAAATCAACGTTGTGTAATTGTGGCGATCGTAAACGGTGTATGCGCCAGATAAAAACCGGTCTAAACAGAAATTCTGCCAAATTCAATGTTAATTGTCGGTCCGGAACAGATGATACCTTTCATCGATCGTTTGTTGAAAGGTTAAAGTCCGAAGAAAAACGTCTAGACTTTGTAATTATTGTTGATGTTAACGTCGACATTTTTCAATTACAGGTGCGCACTTTTAAATAAACAATCATCCTTTTATCGAGTTCCATGAACTGTGGAAATTTGTTTCTGATAACAATTTGATAATTTCATCGCCACCACTCACAGCTTCGAGTGCTTGCGGTTTCCTAGTCAAACGATTTTTGTAAAACTGTTTGTTCAACGAGTTGTGTTTACGCTCTCGTTTATCATTGGTTATATCATCACACTTTTCCAAACTTGAATTAATTAATTTTTCTTCCATCAAGTTTTTGCAGAAGCGGAACCAATACATAATTTACAACTTGTTGGAAATGCCGCCATCTTTAATTCGCATTACAGATTTGTTTTACCTAAAACAAAATCTGGAACAAATTTTAAAATAGCTTGCGGCGCTTCTGCCCATAAATATTTAATGAATTCTGAACTCAAACGCTTCATTGGGTTTTACACAAAGCTGGTTATAACAATAACGTGCACTTAACGATTTTCTAATAACATCATTAAGGTTTTGAAAAAAGTAAGCGCCACTTTTATTTTACAATTTAGGAGCGAAATTATTCATGACCTGACTCACCTGTTTTTCGACGTTTTCTTACTTACATGAATGGATCTAACCAGGTGAGTCACGCTAAAGTGACCCAATGAATAATTCTAATTTACGTTAATTGCAGTAAACATCAAAATTGGATTGATCTTGACTTATTTAACCGGTAGTTAGTGGGAATTCAACCGTAAAGAATTTTGTAGAATTAATTTGTGCCTTCACTTGGAAGTGGTATACCTACTTTCCAAAAAAGATTTATTTTAGTTCTCATCTTCCAATAAAATCGATGATGCAGTGTGAAAGAGTGTTTACTTTTCAAATTACCATCTTTTAATTAATTTTAAAGGTGACTAATGGCCGATTCTCTTTTAAAAGTCTTTGGTTTTCAAAGAGGAATGTTGAGGCACCACGAAGGTGTGGAAAAAGTCGCATGTAAAAGAAAATACTTTGTCTAGTCGCGTTATGTAATTTCACAACTGGTTTCTGCGGATAATAATTCCCCCGTTCTCACAAAAATTTTGCTTTTTCCGGCGGCAATAAATCATAAACATATAATTGTGTTCTAGTGTGTACTTATCTGTTTATTTTAGCATAACGTTTGCTTGTATTGAATTTTACGTTCCGTCACGTATTTATGTTATTACATTGCATGGAATAATTTTTCCTTGTTGTAACGGCCGAATTCAATCACACTTTTTCTAAATGCACGTATTTCCTGTTAGTCATCTTCTGTGATTCATTTACAATGCAAATGTCGCTGCATTTAGATCTTGCGACTATTTTAACTAAATTTAATTTGCTATTCATCATCAGGTCATGCTTCCGTGCCTCTCTGCATTATTCCCGCATTTCCCACAATTTTTCTTATTCTATTGAAGAGTTAAAAACCGACTCGATAATTCTGTTTGTTTATTTTGACCTTTTGGATGGTTTGTTGGTGATCTGACCCTTAACTGTGAGAAAGTGATACGATTACTCAGATAAACGTAATTTTACATTTTTGTCGAATGACGTCGCTACCGAGCAAATATTGACGTGCCAGTTTATAATCGTCAATGTCGAATGTTCACATTTCGATAAAAAGACCAGGGAAAATATTTCGCGCCGTTTCGACTGTTTTCAGTCAAAACACTACAATTGCTGTCAGTCGTTCAAGTTGAAGGTGAAGGGTAAAAACACGCAGTTATTGTGGGCGAACTTTGCGCTTAATTTAGACCGGAAATGTTTCAATTAGCTGTACGGGCAAGATTCTGAAATGATTCCAGCTTCCGGTCGGAGGACTTCATTAGCGGTGTGGTTGCAGCTTTTGGCTCAATATAAGAGCCTTCTTCGTACTTTTACATTTTTGTCTGCGGCACGAGCCAGCGGAAGTAGTTATCATCACCAATCGAAAAAGGGACATCCGTCACTTTAACCATCCCGAAAGATAAACGGAACGACTCCACCTATCAGACACAAAAACATCCACAAATGCCATTGACTTTGTCCTTATCGAATGAAAATATTTCAAACTCGACGTGTTTAAATAGACCACTGATGTCGAAATTCTTTAGTTTGGATAGTCACACTTGTTAAACCTCCTTAATTTTGACAGATCATCAAACGTGGGCTGTCTCGTGGGTAAAAAGTGGTCATGAATGAAGTAGAAATAGAAAGTGACAAGTTGATTATAAGTGGGCCAGCCTCCTCGCAGATGGAAATGTTGATTGTCTTTCCATTTAGGGAACGACATTTTTATTTATGAATAATCACACAAGGGAATGTCTGCCGGAGTTTTGTTACGAATTTAACTTAATCTGGTGTTATTAATGTTTCTAGTTTATGAAGTCGAATGCTTGCATTATAATTAAATTGTTCTAAATGTGTTTCAGCAGCTGTGCTAAGCTTGAGAAACAAAACGGAACTTCTTGGAAATTGGCGATAAAAATTCACACTTGCTACATTGTATTTAATACTACTTTTGACTTGATAGTCAACTGTACCAAGTTACAAAATTTTAGAGAAAAAAAATCGCGTTTTTAAATTTTTTTTTTCAGTGAGCGAAAAATTTTGTAATGTTGGCAATTTTGGTCTCCAGACAGTAAAATTTGGAGGGTTTACTACTTTTGACTTGCGTATCAATTGTGCCAAATTACAAAATTTTAGAAGAAAAACCGCGTTTTTGAAATGTTTATTTTTAGGTGAACCAAAAATGTCTGCTCTCTTCGATAAAATTTTGTAACTTTGGCAGTTTTGGTATCCAGACAGTAAAATTTGGAGGCTTTACTACTCCTGATGTGTTAATTAACCTATGCTAAATTACAAAATTGTAGAGCAAAAAACCGGATTGTTAAAAATTTTTATTTTTAGGTGAACCAAAAATTTTGGCCATTTTGATAAAATTTTGTAACTTTAACAGTTTTAGTCTCCGGAGAGTACAATTTACAGGTTTTACTACTTTTGACTTGCTAATCAACTATGCTAAATTACAGAATTTTATAGAAAAAAATCGCGTTTTTAGAAAAGTTTTTAGAAATTTTTGGCCCGCCTTGAAAATAAACATTTCTAAAATCCGTCCCTGTTGTTAAAAAAATTGAAATTTGGTACAGTTGACTGCCTGCCCTTAAGTTAAAGATAAAAATTTCTCCAAATTTCATTGCGTTAAAACTGCTAAAGTTATAAATTTGCTTTAAATATAATGGAAATTTTTGGCCCGTCTTGAAAATAAAAATTTCTAAAATCCGTCCCTGTTGTTCAAAAAAACTGTCAAGAAGTCAAAAATAGTAATCTTTCCAAATTTCGGTGTCTTAGCTTCATAACTACCAAAATCACAAGCCCGAATGAAAAATATTGGAAATGGTAAAGCAGAAATTGACTTCAAATTTACGTGATTTTTCGACGAGTTTTGGGAATTTCATGCACATTTCTGCTGATTTCTTCATAAGTAACCGTTGGATCTTGATAAAAACTTTTTATTTGATGTATTTTGACATCTACTTCACAAATACAGCACGAATCCAGCCTCATTTCGATTTTGAAATTTTCATTTTTTTAAGAAATAAATTTTTAACTAAAACTAGTAAAAAATCTTAATTTTTCGTTTTCTGCCTCTAACTTCGAAAATATTTGACTTGTAGACGTCAGATTTGGCCCATTTATAGATTTTTAGCTGCTCTTTCGATTGATGTACTGTAAACCCAGTTGACATACATCTAGTAAATTTTATGGTCACATGATGAGAGGACCGGGCAGTACTAATCCTTGCGGTTGGGAACCATAAATAAGCACGAAATGAGTCCGGGCCTGTTCAACCATCGGTCAACCCTCTACCTAGAAATTTGTCGGCTGCAGTTTACAACACCCAGTTTTATTGCTATGGGTGGTTTGACTTAAGCCATAAAATGTTTACTAGGTATATGTCAACTGAGGTTATTGTAAAGTTGCGTTTTACCTTTTTACCAAAAGTTCCGTTAACGAATTTGTCGACTTTCTTTCATTCTTCATTGTTCCGCTTTTTCTTCAGCTTCCGCGCATTTGAACCACTTGTTTCATATAAATGAACAGTTTCCCCATTTCCGTATCCTATTAAAGCGTGATTGGATATCGGCCGCTATTTTATTTGTTACAGATTGTATTTTGTTGTTATCCGATATTTTGTTGTTTTTTCCTTTCCACGAGCGTTATGCAAAATGGGGGTGTAATAAGCGCGGAACTGTATCCTGTTTATGTACCTGTTTCAATCCGGGCGAAATTGGTGGAAGAGAGATCAAAGAGCACGACCTGCTGCTGCTCGTTGTTTTCCTGGGATTCGTCGTGTCATCGACAATGGGGTTCGGCCCCTCCGTTAGGCCCCCTGGGGGCACACGCCGGGCGCGTCTTTTCACTTTTCACAATATAGTGCCGGCTCCAAATCGAATTCATCCCAAAATAAGTTAAATTTATAAAGAATGCGTCTCGGAATAAATTATTCGCGATTGTCTACATAATTCACCGATTTTGTGTCCCCACGAGCCCTTTCTGTTCTTTCACGGGAAGACGAGGGAACATGAAACCCCTAATTGAACGCAGACTGACACATTTTCACCTGAGCGGGATGTTTGATTGTTGCGAGCTCCGGACAATATTTCGGTAATTGCGTTTAAAAATAACTGGAATCGATATTCAGAGATGTCACTGAAAGGTTGTCGTTTTGTGTTCGCGTTTATAGAATATCTGTATCTTCTGTACTTGGTAACAATGTCTTTGTGGCGCGGTATCCTGACTTGGTATTTGTGAGACATCTTGGTCTCGAATCAAACGACGTCATCAAACAACGATCAATGCAGCAAAGAGGACGTCTTAACGACAACATTAACCGTCATAAATAATCCTGACAATCTTATAAGAGTCGATAAACTCTCGCTTTCGATTTTAACCACCCGCGTGTGTGGCGCGTTTTAATTAGCGCTTACTTTCCCCAATAGGAATTGCAAAACAGTGACTTCCTCAAAAAACACGTGGAAATGAATATTATTCCCGCTGATGAAAGGTAAACACTCGTCAGTAAATAAGAAAATTCCAAGCATAACGCAAATATTTTCGCCTCGTTACATCAACTCCTGCGCCGATTACCATTTTTCCTAGATAAAGTTAACGAGAACGTCGGTCGCACTGTCGTTACATAATTTAATAACGCCTTCTCATTCATAATTCGGATAAAAGCGGCAGAAGGAGTTGATCGCGGCCGACGAAAATTACACGAGTAATAAAATAAAAACAACTTGTTCGCGTATTATTTCCGAGTTTCATCGTAAAATCGTAATTAATTTAGACCCAAACATTTAAATCGCATTTTTCTCGAGTATAAATCGCAAAAATGTCGGTAATAAAACAGCCGCACAATGCTGCTGATGTTGATAATGTTGGTGCTGTCTAATCTGGAATGGCTCACACAAATCAAAAAATACAAGTTATACGGCCGTTGGTCGACATACAGCGGAAACGGAAGACGGGGTTGTTCTTTACACGGTTTCCGGATATGACACAAACAAAGAGATGAGCCAAAACGTACACACAATTTGGCGAGCATTGATGAATTCGAAAATTCGGTTCAGTAATCATCGGGAAATCGGCCAGTGAATCGGAAAAATGAACTAGATTTTTAGGAGATGGATCTCCAATATTAGGGGATAATTCTGGGGTTGTTTTGCTAAATAAAAATCGTCAATATCTGGAGTTTTTTCTGCTTTCACCCCACGATTGCTTCTTGCATAAATGTGACAATTTGATATTTTTCTCCGTTTTCCCGTCGCTTCAAATTTACTTTTGTAATTTGCTTATGCACATTTTATTCTAATTTTAGTTTTGAACTTCAATAGAATGAAGTTTATTTAGGTAATTTAAGAATTTTTTGTTTGTTTAAACTGTTAACCTCAACTAGCTGAATTGGAAGCACTTCTTTTGAGATGTCGCAAATTGTACTAGGCACTAATATGTTTGCAATTTTGGACCAATTTTGAGCTTGCTAGAACAGGATATCATGTTTTTCTACGATTTTACTTAAGATTCTTGTCTGAAATGGTAAAAAATACTAAAAAGGATTCAATGCGTCCACAAATTCTGTCGACCCTATAAAAAGCACAAAAATTTCAACATATCCAAAATTTAGAAAATTGTTAGAACTGAAATTTAATTTCGTTACAATTAATAGCCTGGAGTGGTCTAAGATCCTCTGTTCTCCATTTTAGGATGTTTAGGATTGTTTGCGACTTGCATATTATGTAGGGGAGGACAGGGTAATGGGAGTCACTTAAGCTATAATGTTTCTAAAACACAGGTTTTTGTAGTGCTATTTATAATTATAATTTTTTTAAGTAATTAACTTAATCAACTATCTGTCTGACGAGTTTCATTAATTTTGGGAATTATAATACGACTTACAAAAAAAAAATACTTTGACCACAATTGTCCGCACATGCGGGTAATTGTGGTGACATCCTGGATAATGGATTTTCTAGATCATCATTTTTGTTATCGTCAGAAATGTTAGTGAGACTCGGAAGTCGATTGTATGCCTTGTAAAACACGTCTCTTGGCCTTGTTTTTCACGGTCTTGCTTTGTCAATTTTATTTTTTTTGTCTTCTATTTTCTCTTAGTTTCTCTTGGCTTCTTTCCCTTAGTTTTGTATTTTTATTCCTCTGCTTTCTTTTTTTTCTTATTTTATTTTTCTAATAGGTAGACATTCTGTCTATCTGCATGTGACCTGACCTGACCTGTCTCTTATTACCCTAAAGCGACAACTTAAAAAAATAACATTATAAGACAATTGCTTTGAAATTTATCACTTCAAATGTTTCACAAACCCAATCTTAAACGACCATAAATTAATAAATATTTTAAATGCATTGCAGTAATCCACTTATCGTTTGTTATGTGTACACGAAAAATTAGATGAAATTGGCGCAAAAGAGTGACGTCATACCCGCTGACTCTCATTACCCTGTCCTCCCCTACCTACTCCTATTAGATTTGGTGGGAGTTTTTTAGGATGCTTCAAGGACTTTCTAGGAAGTTTCAGTCAGGTTTGCTCTTAAAATCTTTTTAATTCTGCAGAAGTTTTATGTGATTTTCTGGGACTTTTGGATTTTATAGGATTTTCTAGAGTTGTTCGGTATTTTACGTTTTTGCTATAAAATTTATGTATTACTCAAAGAATCGCTATAAAATTTTGAACATTTCATTACATTTTTTTATATTCCTATTTTTTAGAATATTTTAAATAAAAGTTTGAGCTTTTTTTAGTTTCGCACGATTTGAGCTTAATTTAATAAAATTTTCAGGTTTCTATCCAATCAGTTCTTGAAAGGTTTAGGTTTTCATATTCTTTGAGAAAATGATATTTTCGGGTTTTTAGATTGGGACTAAAAATTCCAAAATCTTAACATTTAAGAAAAGATTCTAAAAAGCATAATTTTGAGATACAGCAAATTACTATTTTTTTATTTTTTTTACTTTATTTTGTAAAATCTTTCGGTTGCGAATGCTTTGGGTTCTATTCTTTATTTCTTTTTATATCTTACAGAAGGCGTTTACTAAATTTTGAAAATACGGAGAATTTTAACCATTTGAGAAGAAAAATTTGCAGGATCTATAGAAGCGCAAGGACGGATTTGGGGGATCTTGAGGATTTCGAAGATCTAAAGTAAGGAATCTGAAGCGTTCAATAAGAAACAGAGATTTAAGAAGATGAGCAATTTAAGGATGAATTTGAGAGTTCCGAAAAATGAATTTTGATTAAGTAAACAATCTAAGCGTGATGAATTTCGGAAATGGAAAATTTTGAGATTCGAAGTATCAATTTAAAAAAAACCATTTCGCTTTCCGCGTTTATGATTGTTGCCTGCGACTACATTTAATTGCACCAGAGTACAAAGCCAAACATTAAATCACCTATAAGTTTGGCCTTTTGTTAAAATTAAACAATTCCTCTAAAAGAAGGCATCCAATATGGACAGTCTCAAGCGACTGGAGAAAAAAGTTGACGACTTGCAGGATTTTAGTGACATGAAGAACCTCGAATTGAATTTCAAGGACTGGAGAATCTTGGCAAACCGAAAAATGCAAAATTGGGTGCTAATAAGTTATTTTGAATTAAAGACGAGGAAAAGGAAATTTTGAAAGCACTGTGTGAACTTCAGATACTTGATCAAAGATTCCCGCACTTCTAATTCCGTCAAAATAAATAAAATAGACCTTGAAACTGCATTACATAACCAGAAATTTGTATGATAATAATCGCGAACGTGTAAATTGTCAAATCGAGCCAAACACAATCGTGCATGCAGGAAAATAAAGTTGGTGCAATCTTAGACATTACATCATTTGTCGCCTAAACACGAGTAAATAACTATAATCAAACAAATCGACTGATGTCATGTTGTAATATAGTTTGTACGTAAAAACATTTATCTTATCTAGATAGGTTTGTTGTAGCTAAGGACAAAAATAACTCGGTTCATAATGTCAGTCAGGTAAATTCTTGGAAAAATCCACTCAAACAATGCCATTTTGGGAAACACAATGCCTCTATCTATGTAGGAAGATCAGTCCTTTTTGCGCTTTTATCCTCGACTGTGGCATATGTCTGGCCGACGTCGGGATGTTGTAGGAGGGCACAACTGCCGCTTTCCGCTGCTATTTCGGTGCCATGACGTACACATCAAGCGTCTGCTTGCAGATCATACATGCAGCAGGATCCTGCTGATTCGGCGCCCGCAAAAAGCCAACTAAAACAGCTGTCCGCCATCCGCGTAAAAAGCAGCTTCTGCTGATGGCCCTGCATTTTTCGCTTCTCGTTAACACGATTAGGGTTCGTTAACCAGACGTGCAATTTGTTGCATCACAATTAGCATCATTGTTTATAACAAGGAAAAGCGTTTGCGGTCGGCGATTGTTATACCAAATAAAAAGTGCATTTTCAGTTCGAAAATCACGTAACGGGGTTGCACGCAGATAACATCGGCTACTGTTTTCAAAATTATGACGAAGTGCGGTTTTAAAAGTTGGAACACGTATGCGTCCATAAACCCGCTCTCCAGAGTGCATTCATTTCCATAAAAAATCTGATAAGACGGGGATTAGTATGTGGGAGGGAAAAACATGACAAATGCCCGTCGATAAATTGAGATTAACGATGGTTGAGACAAGAAGACCTTCTGTTCAATTCAGAGGTGTTTGTTGCAATTGGCGGTTACTTTAATCAAGCGATAAATAAATCGATTCCTTGGTTATAAGCGAGAGAGGGTGATAAATCATTATTAGGGACAACCGCGGGGAAAACTCGAACATTGCAATTATCTCACCTTTGCACTTTTGGTAATAACTCATCGTTGGGTTTTTCGGCGCTTACAAACGCCGATTTTCACTGTTCACATTAAATTAAACGACCAATAAGAATTATGAGAGGATTAAGCTGCAAACTTCAAAAGGAGCAGATGGTATAATTAGCAGTAAATTCATAAGTTACAAAAATGTTTATTTGCCATCATAAGCTTGTCAGGATCAACTTGCGGTTTCATTTTTGGAAAACTTAACAGTTTACAGAAAAGAGAACTTTTTCAACCTACAATTGTATGTATTAATGTCAAAGACTTTTTTGGACAGGCAATAAATAAGCTATAATCCAGGCCTTTCTGTCTTTTCACATAGAATTAGTTAAAATTAAATTATTCTTGTGGAACACGATCTAAGAAAACGTAATTTGTTCTCATCTAATGTCGTTTGGTTAAATTTAGTCAGATGTAGTTTTATTTAAGATGTTTAAAAGAAGTCGCATTTAATCGAGCTTCCGTCTTTTTTTAGTCTAAAATTTAATCGTCCATAATAAAATTGTGGATATTTGGTTAAATGTAGGTAAATATTTTTGTGGTAAATACAACTTGGATTCATCAGTTCAATTAAATTTAATTTAAAATTGAACAACGTTCGCATTCATTCGATTGAATTGTATGTATTTGTTTGCATAGAGGAAAAAGTAGTAATGAACCTAATAAAAATTAATTATTCAAACTTTTTTCTTGCAAATTCTGTAGATTCGTTATTTGCCGAGCTACAGGGATGAAATTTGAGGAAGATTTTATTTTGTACCCATTCATTAACTGTACCAAATTCCAAAATTGTAGAACAAACATGTCGCATTTTAGAAATTTTTGTTCAAAGTGCGAGCGAAAAACTGCAAAAAAAATTCTTGTTTAATGCTCTGGTTTTGTTATTTGTAGCGCTATGGGGATGAAATTTGGGGAAGTTTTTATTTTTAACTCGTTTATTAACTGTACCACATTGCAACATTCAGGAACAAATAAGTCGAATTTGAGAAATTTTAAATTTGAGCGCAACTCAAAAATTTCCAACTGTTTTCTTGCAAATTCTGTAGATTCGTTATTTGCCGCGCTACAGGAATGAAATTTGGGGAAGTTTCTATTTTGTACCCCTTCATTAACTGTACCAAATTTCAAAGTTATAGAACAAACATGTCGCAGTTTATAAATTTTTAATTAAAGTGCGAGCGAAAAACTGCAAAAATATTCTTGTTCAATGCTCTGGTTTTGTTATTTGCATCGCTATGGAGATGAAATTTGGGGAAGTTATTATTTTTAACCCCTTTATTAACTGTCCCACATTGCAACATTCAGGAACAAATAAGTCGAATTTGAGAAATTTTAAATTTGAGCGCAACCCAAAAATTTCAAACTGTTTTCTTGCAAATTCTGTAGATTCGTTATTTGCCGCGCTACAGGAATGAAATTTGGGGAAGTTTCTATTTTGTACCCCTTTATTAACTGTACCAACAAAATTATAAAACAAACATGTCGCATTTTAGAAATTTTTATTAAAAGTGCGACCGAAAAACTGTAAAGAAAATCTTGTTCAATGCTCTGGTTTTGTTATTTGTAGCGCTATGGGGATGAAATTTGGGGAAGTTTCTATTTTGAACTCCTTTATTAACGTTCAGGAACAAATACGTCGAATTTTAGAAATTTTTATTTAAAGTACGAGCAAAAACTGAAAAAAAAATCTTGTTTAATGCTATGGTTTTGTTGTTTGTAGCGCTATGGAGATGAAATTTGGGGAAGGTTCTATTTTTAACCCTTTTATTAACTGTACCACATTGCAACATTCAGGAACAAATATGTAAGTCGAATTTGAGAAATCTTAAATTTGAGCGAAACACAAAAATTTCGAACTTTTTTCTTGCAATTTCTGTAGATTCGTTATTTGTACCAAATTTTTTAATTTTAGAAAATTTTAAGCAAAAAATAATTTAGACAAATTCACTTTTATTAGTGTAGGTATGTAATTTGTATATTGTGAAACCGAGTTTCTCGGCTTCATTTGGTTAAACTTTGTGTCCAATTTAAGATATTTAATGCCAGCTTTCGAGTCTAACTTCATTGCAGTCTAATTCAGATCGTCTTTATCATAACAACGCTAGGGTGTTACACTATATTTGTGGTCAAATTGTTGTCGGAAGCACGAAGGGTTTTAAAACTGTCACTTGTTAGCTAACTCTATTACCTATGCATATACAGAATACTCCCACAGCGAAACACGGTTATTACAAAGTTTTGCTTATAACCAGAAACATTCAATGCCTCTACAGTTTCCATTACATCGTGAATAGAATTATCCCAAGAACGAAACTACTTCGGAACGTTCAAATTTCAAAAATAGTATCAAGAAAATCTAGACTTTTGTCAAGCCACGCTCCTAATTACCCATTCAAAATCAGCCCGTATTATCGTTAACATCAATCAACATATTTAAAAGCCCCCAAAAACCTGTAAGTGCATATTAATGTAGGAAAATGTAAATTTGATTTACTAGTTACGTCGTACAAGACACGGTTTTATTTTCCAGCACAAAGAGGGTGCATATACTTTAAGTAATGAGTTTATTTGATTAGTTGGTTTAGGGCGCGCGGTAATCAATAGTTAACAGATTCTCGTTTTATTAAAGCAGCAACAACATCCAGGAAGACAAAAAATAAACACTGATAATGCTCGAGATTATCAACGAAACGTGACGATTGAGTGAATCATCCAATACAGACAAGCAGTAGCAAAGTTCATGTTGAAGAGTTGAATTATTACTCATGCTATCGACCATGCATTTCTAAGAAAAATCATTTTGATAAGGAGACCATTCAAACTTTCATATGGTCGTGCGAGGGGAAAGTTTTATGTGATTTAGCCCGAACAATAAAGATGACGATAATAATCATGGTTTAGCTTTAAACCTGCGTTAATCGATTTGGAAACAATTGTTAAAGCGGTGATTGCTGTTTGGGGCTTATTTTGTTCGTGCAAATGCTGAAACTGTAAAGAAAACACGATTAGGCTCGATTGGAAATACGCAAAAACGGGGAATGTGGAGATAAAATGCGGTTTCTGTGAAAAGTAAAACAAAATAGAAGTTAAATGTGTCAAGTTAAATATCATATTCCAATTCTAACAAATTGATAAAGATTTCTAGTTTTATCAATTTTTTAGAATTTGCTTTGAATTGATAAACTGGGGAATTACACTTGCGATTGAGATATTTTTCACTTGAAATTGACTTTAACCTTTTTATTATATCTGCAGTTTGAAAGGCGATCTTATCTTTAATCGCTTCCACATAATTAGCTCGATAAAGAGAATCACTTTCATATTTACCGAAGGAGCGACGAAAATGTATGGAAAAGATACGTGTGATTAAAAATTAAAGTAGAAGATAATGGACTAGACTTCAAAATAAAACGTTCATAGAGGAAGCAAATTAAGACGAGATGGAAAAATTTTGGGGCTAAACACAACCGAAAAAAGAGGATTTAATTGAGAAACTATGAGAAGGATTAACTCTTTAGCTCAAAATTTTTCGGATGTGTGCCCAAAAGATAAAAATTTCTAAAATTTGTAGCTTTTGCTAGATAATTTATAAATTAGTCAAAAATGGTTATATTGCCAAATTTCATTGGTGTACATATAAAACTATTATAATTACAGGTTTGGATCGAAAGTACAAACTTTAAGTGTAGTTCAAAATTTTGTTCTCTTTATAGGTAGGTACTGCAAATGGCAAGATGAGTGAAAATTACTCGGAAAATTAAAGACCTCGTTAAAGACGTGGGAAAATAATAGAAAGATAGAAATAAGAATGAAATAAGAGAGGAAGAATGTCCCGTCCGGTGACGCATCTTGCATGCAACTTAATTCTTTTCAATGCGCTTTGGTCATAAAATTTTGAATCTGATTAGTAAGAAACCTTGACGCTTGCACTTAAATGCGTTTTGATGAGCCTATAATTACATCATTCCAGTAAAACGTTGAAGTCCATGACACAAAACGCATCTTACATAACTTGATGACTTTTTAATATTTGTGTGCAAGAGTCTTTCTAAGTTTTTCGTGCCACAATAGCATGTTTGGTGTGAATAATTTTTATTTACTGCAAAGTCTTGGGCACGCCATTAAACAAATAACTTTACCGATAATGCTTATCGATACCGTTCAAAGTGTGACGGGATTTTTCAAACGACAAATATTTACGGGATGATAAAGGCTTTATGAAAAACTTTTGAGGTGCACTGGTTGATGATTTCAAAGGTCCCGGATAAGATTAGTACTTGCCTCATTTGATCATTTTCTAGAAACGTTACAGATGAACCATTTAAGCTTTTAACTACCATTAATTAAGTTAATTAATGCTTTTACTTAATTGAACTTCTCCCATAAAATCTAATTTAAAGTTTTCTATCTATGAGCACAAAGACCCTATTGGTTGTTTTATTTTCGCTCGAATCGCAATAATTAATACTATCAAATAATTATTATTATTGCCGGATATTAAACGTGGTGGTCGGTTATCGGCGGAGTGAGACTCTACAATTTATTGCTAATTACAATGATATTTAAACGATGGTTAAATGAAAAGTTATTTCGATGTTATTGATTAGAAACTTGAATGCGGAATTCGCATAACGGATAATATTGTTTTATTAAATTTATCTGTGCTGGAATATTAAAGGATGAGTCAATATTAAGGACGTGTTCATGGGAAATGTCGAGTTTAATCTCGTGAGGAATGTGGAGCTAAATTGAGCAAATCTTTCCATTTAGTTATTAGCTGAGTCCTTGGATATTTTTACTCAAAGCCTTTCTCGATTATTCTTCTCAAAGATTGCAAAACTAAGGTGCAGCAGGAATCGTCCACAAGCGAGTGAGCTCATGGGCCATAACGCACCGCCGCCCGTGATCTTTATCATTACTAATGGTTATACCACAGATCAACTGTTATCTTGAATCTCATGCTGGAAACTCATAACGTCCATCACAACTTCCTCATTGCCTTCGCATAAACAAATTAATTACAAAGCATGAAGCGCGAGCTATCTTGACGACAAGAACGTTTCCTAGATTCCATTCCGGCACCAAGACAGATTAAGAAAAACATGTCTTTACTTTTACGGCAATTGGATTTTTAGTACTCTCTTTCTTATCACATGTCTGTTCCCGCTCTTCATACTATTTATTCAACCTGCTTTTATTCCTGCTGACTTCAGTGTAAACAAGTTTTTAAAGGGTGGAGTGAATCAGCGAAATTTTTTCCTAGCTTTTAGAGCATATCAGTATTCTTCGCTTTGTTCGCCGCCGCGCCGCCCTCATTAGAATAATACAAAAGTAACAATACAATGCAATGTATTAGCCGCAGCACGAGCGAGCATTTATTGAAAAATTAATCCAGAAAGAACACGAGGAATTTCGCTCGCCCCCTTCAATTTGTGTACTCACGGGGCGCAGCCGCCCCCAACCGCGACCGCGAGATAGCCCTATCTAATGGAACATACTAGCAAGCGCTTGATCAATGATAAACATAACGTAAATGGCACGTGTGTTTGCCTGCAGGGATGCCACACCTGAGATGCTCAACATCCCGCCCCCGACGCAGTGGCGGCGAACATTCAGACGAAATTGCAAAACATGCACTTTGCTCCATTTACAAAAATCGATTTTATGGGAGAGCAACCATTACGAGCCACCCCTCAGCGCTCACACCCACGGTTTTATAAGGACGGTGCCCTCCTTTTGCGCGTTACCATTGCTTGATGATGGATTATGATAACTAGTGACGAAGTCGTTTTGCAACTTCCTTCGGAATTCTTGTGATAAGGTTGCTGGAATTCCGTTTGATTTCATAAGTTCGTAAACAGGAGATTAGAATCTCAAAAGTGCATTATGGTAAAACGGGATGGCCTTCACCTGGAATGTGTCCGTATGGTAAAACATGTTGGTGGTGTCTGTCAACATCGATGGGGGGCCTAGATTGCTGAAATCTAGACGTGATTGTAATAAGAATCATAGCAGTGGCGTTGTTGACAATTGAGCTCTTCAAAATCTTTATAATTTTTTTTTTTATTTTTTATTTTTGCATTTGGGGTGGTATGGTCGTTTTACGAGTTGAGGGCATAATTTCCCATCTTTATATTGCCCGGTGCAACGATAACTTTGACTTTCATTTACCGCCCTAGGGCTCTAAAGAGACTATCTAAATCTGATCTGTAGGTATTTTTGACATTTTTACTAGTTATCTTCTGTCGCTTTTTCGTAGATCTATCGTATTAGAAAAACATCGAAATCGTATCGTTTCCAAAGATAGCCCAACCCTTTATACAAACTTGACCCAATTTTATTATCGGTCCAATAAGTTTTAAAGTTTTTTGGAAAATCTAAGAAAATAATTTTATTTCCTCCAATGAGGATGCAGTTCGTTTCCTGCGTTTTTCGATCGATGTGTAATGGCTGCGTCTATGCGATTAGAACTGTGTCATTGAGCCCAAAATTTTCCGCCGCGTGTTTGATGAATAAAAATGAAGTTATTCTTGTTTGTTGCAGGTAAGCAGTGTCCACGTCTCTTCCACGTTCCTCCCCGTCCGAAGATGGTTTGTTTGGAATGCAAATGTCCTCGTAGAAGTGCCAATATGCATACGTGATGGAGTTTATCCGGCCCCGAGTTGCCACACTAAAGAGGAAATAATTCGTTCCATCCAACTACCCACCTATCGTCACATTATCAATCACACGCGTAAAGTAACTGCAAAACGTCATTTTTCCTTAAAAACCCCCATCCATTTTCCCATCAATCAACTATTTTCGCCGCGCTTTGCGAATGGTAGCCTGTAGATAGTGTTTTCAATCTTGGAAAATTGATCGAAAATTGAAAAGGGTCCCTTTAATTGGGTCCGTTCGAGAGACTTATTTATTAATTATGTCAATGAAGAGTGTGAACAAACACAACGTCGGTGGCCTCCAATTACTTTCCACGCTACTTGGCCTAAAATAGCGGTAGGATTGGTTCAACGGGCAGCGGAAAATCGATAGTCTACTACTGTGTTGTTACGTACTTGGGTTTTTGCCGGTTCACCCATGCGATTCCGCACCTACTAATGGAAATACCTGGATAAAGTCTGGACGAATTGCAGTGTTTACGTTTCCTCCCGAGCCACTGGGGGTTTAATGTTTAAACAATTATCTGTGGCGGAACGATAAATCGATGGTCCATCCGGAGAAAAAACTTTTCGGAAATGTTCGCCGGCCATTAAACGAACGTCTGCTTTAACAGCGTTAATTTATTTACTAGGCTCTTGATGTTGCTCGTTGGTCAACAGTTGAATAAAATTCTATCCTCTATAAAAACGGAATTTTTAACC
Source organism: Gnatocerus cornutus (assembly GCA_029298725.1). NCBI lineage: Eukaryota > Metazoa > Arthropoda > Insecta > Coleoptera > Tenebrionidae > Gnatocerus > Gnatocerus cornutus. Next base: position 4,793,623 of record CM055510.1, read on the forward strand.
ATCAAAGACATAACCGTGTTAGTGTTGTAAAATATGCGCTGCTGTGGCATTGCAATGACATATTTACATATTGCGAAATTATACTGCGGTAGCATGTGCAGAAACACTCACCATTATGCACTTCAATGTAATTTACTAATTATGTACAAATTTCAGACCATCATCGTGCGCCGAGAAGTAAATGCACGAAACAGTTTTTGTGTGTCGTTTAAAACGGGTAAAAAGTTTACAGCCTCGTTTTTTGCCGCTCGTCGTATATTTCCCTCATGGTTTTAAAAACTTTTTTCGAATCACGCTTTTTCTACAAACGCATTAATCCCTCGGACTTTGTAAACAAACGGACGGAGACGAAACGACGGCTCGGATGAAAAGCAGAAAGAGCGAGAAATACACGACCACGGTGCGATGTCCTTCTAATCTATTTATAGAGGATTCATTCAGATCAAGCGACTTTATCCTATTATTAATATGAACGGTTAAACATTGCTTATTTTTAGATGTAGTGTCGAATTTAGAGTTGATCACGGTTTAATTTAACTTGGGATTCGGGAGACCAAAGAAGAGAATGAAGGAAATTCGATTGACGAGTCTATACGAAACGTATTTGACACTCTTTAAATTAAGTTTGGTCTTAAAGGTCACGTTTTGCTGATTTTTATCTAAAAAAATATCAGGGGCCCTTGCGCTGACAATTATTTCAATTACAGCCTTTATTTTGTGCGCAGAATTACGAAATTTTAAAACAAGAAATGAGAATTTTATACCTTTTTGTTTGAAGAACATGCTCAAAAATACAAAATTTTCAAAGTTTGATATTTCGTCGTCTAAGCGGCAACTACCGCAATCTCAATTTTTACAAAGTCATACGAAAGCGGAAAAAAACTGTTTTTTTGTCAGTGTAAATAATTTTTCTCAATGACTATTTCATATAAAATTTTAGCTTAAGGTTAGATCTATTCAGTAATACAAAAGATAATCTCCACCAATAAGTTTCCCGCGAAAAATTCATCTGAGAAAAAGTAGTAATAAAATATTTTCACAACTGAGGTTACGGATGTTGCCGCTTGGACGACGATTTTTAACTCTAAAAACTATGGACATTTGAAGAGGTGTTTGGTGTTTCTTGGGTTTATTCAATCAGATAGAAAATTTTAGAACAAAACGGATTTTTTTCAATTTTCATTTGTAGGACGACATGAAAATTAAACATGTTCTGATAGACGTCACAGTTCTGACTGTGATAATGTTAAAACGCGTTCATTAAATATATTAAATTACAGAAGTTTAGGAAGAAATATGAATTTTACAATTTTTATTTGGAGGGCACAGACAAAATTCTTTTTTCTCTAAACGTCACAAAAGTCACTACTTTTTAGTCGTGTTTAGACAGTAAAGTAGGCAAAATTGTTATAAGTAGTGAAAAGCGCTCTTTGATATGGAAACACTTTTGCTGTCTAGGCAGAAAAAAAACTTTTTGTGACGGTTACTATTTGAGACTTAATTTTCTATGATCTTAACTTTAAAACTACATGCATAGCCATCCATGTTTATAGTTCAATTTGCGTTCACTTTTGTCGGTCATGGAAGTGAATTTAACGTTTGGAGAAAAATTATTATATGTTATTTGTTATTTGTTAAAGTGGCTTTGCTGTCTCACAATTTCCATACGCTCGGCTACTCTACGCTTCGCCCTGCTACTGCAATTTAATTGCTCGGCAAAAGTACCACTTTTCTGATGTTACTTTTTTTTTAATTTTGTAAGTTCGACATTTTTTGATCAAATAGGTAAATGAAATTATGTGAACTAATCACTTTATTAATTACTCAAACGTTCAAATTTAAATTTTAATTCAATTTAAAATCTTCAAACTTGTCTTGATCCTAAGTTGATAAACCCGAAAAATTGAGAAAAGCTAGTCTATGAAAGCTTGAAACTCGGTAAAACCTTGACTTACCAATGTATGTATCAATGAACGCAAAATTTGTGACCAAAAGTACTGGAATTCGAGAAGGTTTGAAATTTAGATATTTAGGCACTCCGATTTCAGTGCCTGAGAAATTCGGAATTCTAGCATCTCAACCTTTAGATATTTACAAACTTTTCCGTAAGAAAATAAAATTGCAACTCTTATATCAAAGAATTTCTGGGCTAAAATAAAGTTTTTAATGAGAATCTAGGGCCCTAGAGGAGTTTGAGAGTTTGAGAAAACCTGAAAATTTTGAATTCGGCTCAGGACAACTTGAGCAACCATGATTTTGCCCTTTCATTCCTTCTAAGCGCGTCAAATCAATGCAATTTCCAGCATTTATTTTCCCCTTGAACTTGCTTCAGTCGTGAGAATTCAAAGCAGTCTTTTCTGCCTTATTTCGATCATTTAATAGCATTCCAAATTGGGGTGTTTTGGTGTTTTCTCTGCCCACTCTTCATTCTCCTCGAAAGCCCGAAATTAGTCATTTAAATCATTTTCTTCTCCACCGATCCGTGTGCGCCCTCCTTTCGCAAGCGTTGAAAAGACAAGCTTCCCAACAAACACCGCCTCAACTGCTTTCCAATTATTCAAAAAGCATATGCCGCGTGTGCAAAAAGCGCCCTGAGAATTCCTATATCTCCGAGAAATTCGGCGTACGTCTCGGGTATCAGCAATTGAAATAGAATTCAAATATCGTCGACTCCGGTGCGGTCACGGGGTGCAAAAAGGCTGACACGTTCCAGCAGCGCTCCGGTGGATGTCTGTCTGCAAAGCCCAGTCGTTCTGTCGGCGAGCGAGAACGTCTGGGGATGTCTAATATAGGACATTGGGTGACGGGGATCGCATTAATAAAGGCCCGCGATACGTGCGGCGTAGTTATTGGATTCCGGAGCCGTTCCGTGCACAGGGATTTGACCCCACCGCCCCCTTGTTTCAGACCGGTATCGATTTTCAAAACGCTTTTTCACACCGCGAAAGGGTAAGTCTGACAAAAACTAGCCAGAAGCAACTGAATCCTAGGCGGAGTCGCCGGATAATTTGTCATACCCTAATGAAAAAGCGGTGAATGGCGGCGGGGAGGGCGCCGCTTCTTTTAATTTATTAAATTCGCCCATTTTCCGGGATCAACACATATTTTATTAGTTTCTTTAATTCAAGATGTGTGTGATAATTTAGATGAGAGAAGCTCTTCCGAGGCGCGCACATGTTTAAAACATCGAAGAAAGAAGTAAACGTGACAGCATTGTGGTCTTTTAAAATTCATCAACATCAACAGTCGACGCGATGGCTACCGGAAGGGTCTAATTTTTTATTCGCCTCGCATCGCATATGGATGCAGGCGTTCACCTCCTCCAGCAGTCATTGATTTTTCCAGTGAATGTCCTTCGCCTCCTCGCTAGGTGCTCCTCCGATAAACTTTGGATAGTTTAATGAAGCCCGGAGCTCGTTCAGAAACATCATCAATAATCGCAACAAGGGAAACCCGAAACCTCCACTTTGTCACGGGGCCGAAGGGGTAACGGTTATAGCCAATTCGTTATATTCTAACAAGATGAATACATAATCTTTTTCGCGGTAATAAATCGGATCAATCTCTCTTTTGTACTGATGAACCCTCGTTAGTATCTAAAAACTCTATCAATTTCCTCCGATAGCTAATTTCTTTCTTTTATCTTGCGGTAAACACGCAATCTTTTTTTCCAGCAACATCTTTTCTTTTCGCACGCTTTTTAGAAATTAGTTATCGATTACGGGCGCTTTTAAAAACATCGAGGTCACTTATTAAATCAGAGGAATCCTTTTCATTTCCAGACGATTTATACTCGCGGCCATTAAATCCATCAACAACATCAAAGCTAGAGCATTGGCAAAAAATATGAATTTATTTCCGTTCCCAGCACTGCCACTGGGTCAATGGAAACATCACTGACAACGATTAATGAATGTGGCCGTCGAACTAATGTCCGAAAGATGATCTTGTAAGGAGGAAGAAATGGACGACTTCCTTTAGATGCCACTTCCGCGAACAACGAACACTATTTTAGTCTTTCAATGCGAGTCGTAGATTTGATAATTGCCCTTTTTATTACATCCGTCCGGTTACGATGCTAAATCCATACCGAAAAAATCTCCAGAGTTTACCTAATGCGAGAGTCATCGTCCTTGCACCGTGGACTAATATTTTCTCGACGCCGCTTTCAATTAGCGATAAATTTATATTTTCATGGAGTTGTGTTCCCGGAAGCCTAACAATTAATTGTTTAATAACGCCGAGTATGATGCAAAACTTTGCACATTTGACCGAACAGGTTTCTGTGGCGTTAATAATTTCAATTTGTTTACTGTTTAATAAGAAGGTTAGCTGGTTAAATTGTTTTCAACACAATAAAATACGAGTATCTACTTCTGGAATTAGCTTCTTTTTGTAAATAGAAACAAAACATTCTCAGCCACAAATTAATATGAGTTACAAGTTAAGTGGATTATCGGTTTTTAGACACTTTGTGTAGATTTTTTTTTGTAAAGTTTAGACCTTATGACTTATGATATTCTTTGGACTCTACAGATTTTTTTGAGTTTAGTAATTTTCCTGATTCTTCTTTAGTTATCTTGCATTCTTTGGAAGCTGTGGAGTATTTAGATTTGCAGAAATACTAGAACAGTGGATATTTCCTGGATTTCTTTAAAATTTCTAGATTTTCCGGTTTTGTGTTAGTCGGTGGATTTTCTAGCTTCCGTAAATATCTTTTCCTGAGATGTTCTCAATTATATATTTTTTTTGTGTAGTTAGATTTGGTCAGTACTGTACTTTCTCTACATATTTCAATTTTTCAGAGCTTCCAGTTTTGTTGAATTCTAAATTACCTATTGGAGTTTCTATATTTTTTGAATTCTACGGATTCTTCAGTTTTAGTAGTTTTGGCGGTCTGCAGACTTTGAAACTCTTGAGAATCAATAAATTCTCTAAATTTTCCCGGATAATTGATATTTTTTTAAAGCTGAGGATTCTACTGATTTTTAAAAATCCACAGATTCTCTGAATTGGCGATGGTTTTTAAGCACGCCGACAATTCTGTTAAACGTTTACGATTCGGTTTTGGTCTTTTGATGTTTTGTGAGTTGTTTCGTTTACTTAAATTTGTGTTTTTTTTTTTGGATTCTACGAATAACGCAGTTTTTTGAATGGCATAGTTTTATAGTTCTCAATCTTCAATCTTTGAAGATTTTCTGCAAGTCTTAATACACGTAAATTGAAGACCTACGAGCCTAAGTGAATAAAAATCAAAACGGTTTCTGTCGCAAATATGTGGTTTAAGTGAAATTGTTTTTCGAATATTTTTTTAAGTTTTGAGTGTACCAATTTTCAAGAGTTTATACAGGGTAATGAAAGCAAAGTGCTTATAAGTGGATGCCCTTTTCATTTAAACCGTCTCAGAAATCAAGGCAAAATTAATTAATCTAAACTTTTTTTACAATATGATTTTTTTTCAAAAGAAAAACTTGGCAATGGTGCTCACCTTTTCTAATAAAATTTTACATTCGGCAGTTTCTGTAACTAAGCAACTAATACTAAGACCTTTATAATGTTGCAACATTCAAAATTTTTTTACAAAGCCAAGAAATGATACTTTTTAGGCGACTTAAACTGACAATGGAATTTTTAGGCCTCAAAAGCGGCGTAAAAGTAAGTATTTTCTAGCCGCAAACATTTTTGGCCGCTCTATGGTGGCGCCATCTATTCATAGTTTTGCATATTACATCAAGATACCGACATTACCCCCAATTTTATAATTATTTGGGTAAAATCAAATCGACAAACTGCTATAAAGTGAAACAAAGACGTGTTGAATTATTGAAAATGAACAAGGAAAGCAGTGTTGCTGCAACAACATCAAAAAGCACATCAAACCTAATTCATACAAATTGTGAAGCTATACATGCCGAAACTGCAAATGTAAATAAAGAAAATATAAACTTTTCTGAAGGATTCATAAATATTTACAAAATTATTCAGTTATAAATGATTAAATCAATAAATCATAAATAAAAATTAATTAACTCGTAAATTTAATGTTGTCGCCTAAAAAATGTTGTGTGTATCACGGCCAAAAAGTGCCTTCTTTCTGGCCTCGGCTATTGCTTTGGCCATTAAAAAAAGGCTCGGCCAAAGAAGAAACACTTTTTGGTCTTGGTACACAAATAGCTATTTTAAAGATTGAGAAACTTGCTGTAAAGCACTTTTCGTCCTCTTTTTGATACAGAATATCATTAACTGTAAAAAATGTGATGTCTCACAATGAGATTGTTATCAAAAGTTTATCTAAATAGAGTTTGATCGTTTATAAAAAATCTTTATTTTTAAAGCTAAAAAAGCACAAATTTCGTTTTGGTCTTTAATTTTAAAGCTTAGGAAAGAATTATCTGCAACTTGATAGGTAGCCTGGGCGTCTTTTTTCGATACCCTGTGTATGTTATGTAGTTTTTCCGAATTTTCTCGTTTTTTTAGTTATCTTGGATTCTTTGAATGTATTTAAATTTTTATGAATTTATAGATTTTCTAGACTTTCTATGGGTCTCTAAGTTCCCAGAACTGTCGAGATTCTCTGATTTTTTTTAAATTTTTGGGTTTTGCGGATTTTTTTTATTTAGTGGATTCTCTAGCTCTCGTAATTTTTCAGAACTTGCAGTTTTGTTGAATTCTAAATTTCTGGAGTACTCTAGATATTTTGAATTTCCTGATTTTTTTTAATTTTTGCCATTTTCTATATTTTTCTGGATGGTTTAAATTCTTGAGAAGTTGAGGGTTTTGCCAATTTTAAGAAATCTACTGATTCTCTGAATTTTCGATGAATCATGCCGGGCAATTTAGGTTCTTCAGATTTTGGTCGATTTTGTGCCTTTTTTTAATTGTCTAGACTTAATTATTTTTGTCAATTTTTGCATTTAGTAGATTTTTGTGTCCTGGATTTTCTGGAAGCTGAACTTTCGAGATTCTCTATATTATTTCGGTATTTTGAAATTATGGCAGTTAGATCACCATTTTTTTTTAATTTCATTAATTTTGCGGTTTTTTAAATGTCATGAAGTTCTCAATTTTTCAAGATTCTCTGAAAGATTGAAAACACGTGAATTGAAAACTTATGAAGAAAAATGGAAAATTTAATTGTGAGACTAAACTCCGAAACTTCGTAAATGCGTTGAAAAAAAAAAGATTTGGTTGTTTTTCCGCGGGGCAATGTTTTTAAATAAAATAAATAGCGAAAGCCCGATTTACATTTCCTTGACGTCTAATTTGTACTTTCCACTTTTGTATGTCATTTTTTGCCGCGACTGCCTTTGAATTTTTCATGAAAACACAGCAATTTAATCGTCGCACCATGTACGTGTATTGTTTGTGGAAAGTTTTCCGATGTTTGGCCATGCTGAAAGTCGGCAACAATATTGAAATCTCATGTAGTGTGAGTACAATTTGGAACAGTTAGCTTGTATTAGCACGTAAGAATATTTGTTTTTCTATTTTCCTGTTTTTCCTTTCCGAACCTGCAAATTCGTTTCAGCAAGTTTAAATTAAGCTTGTGCACTTTGGAAGCTCGAGTCGATTGCAAAACCCCCTGAAGTTTTGTTTATACATACAAGTTTTAAACGATTCCTTGTTTACCATCGCTGAAGTCGATTTATTTAAAATGAAACGTAAGAAAATATGTACAATACCGGAAGTGAATGGAATATCAATGTTGGCAATCGAAAACAAGTATTTTTTGCGCCATGTCCGTGAGGTAATCCTTTGAATAAAGCGGCCAGAATCCAGTTTTCCATTTATCTCTTTTCTTTTATATGATCTGAATACTCCTATCTTGTACCTGCTCTTTCATCTCGGGTTCTATTTTTCAGGAGGATCAAGGGAAAACTCATTTCCATTAAAATAACGCTGGATTAATTAATCTCCGTCGGGTTTCGATGCCCACGGACACAAATAAAACTCTTCCGATGGAGGAAAGTGATTTTTGCCAAATTTTATTGTAGACCCTTCTTAACTTTTAGATATGACCGGATTATTATTAATTCTTAAAATTTTTCGCCCGGTGCTAATTTACCCCAAGACCCGAGCTCACTAAATAACAATCAAAATTTCTCGCGAAAATCAACTTCCGCATTAGAGTCTGTTTTTTCAGCAACATAAAACTTTTTCACCGCTTGAAATTTCGCCAAGTTTCTCTGCTTGCTCAGCTAATGAAAAATTCAGCTGACTAGCTCTCCCATGGAATTTCAGCACCTGCATTCGTCGTCGCGGTCATATTTCATGCGATTATCTCTTTGTGTTTTGGAATTAAAATACGGCTCTTATTGATGACGTGCCAACACAGCGCGATTTCCCGATGAGCAAAGTAAATATTTTACTGATAGTGATGGATTTCCAAGTTGTAGACAAACTGCAAGATTTCGATCACACATGATAGATGCGTCTGCATTATATTTATTTTCGATAATAACTTGTGGTACCGGGAATCAATCCAACTTACAAATGGGTACAAAAACAACACTCGTACGAAATAACGGAAATATCTCTTCAGATGAGCAAATATCCAATAACACTAAATGGTTCTGTGTCATATTTTGCTCAACGAGACATGCTTTGATAGAGTAAAAATCGATAAGAGAACGCTTTTTTGAGGTTTTTATGGACATTAGTGGACATAAAACTGGGCGAAATGATAGAAATAACTACGGCAGTTTGCTCGATAGGAGGGAAAAGCCGTCGAGCGTAAACAAAATATGCAACAAAATGGGAGATTTAATTAAAATAAAATTTCAATATTTGCAAGGGAGACGCTGCATTCTTCCACGTGGTTAACTTTAGGATTATTTTAAATGCGCATAAATAGAAGCGAAGGTGTTGCATGTTACATTGTTATCTGTTGTTTCTAGTTTGTTTTTTTGCTTGGGTTGAATTTCCTCGTGTTCTTATTGTAGTGCGTTACAATTTTGTTTCTTTTTCTACCTTTTTTGTCAATTTGTCTCAATTTTGTTCACATAATAATCCGAAAAAATTGAACAATTTCGAATATTGAGTGAATTTAGAGACGATACAAAACTCAAGAAGCTGAGAAATGCATTTAAGAGGAGTCTTCACCTAAACCGAGTTTCGAAAGCAATAAAAATTCGGACAGCTGTCAAATTTGCTTGGTTCCTCTGAAGACATCATAAACATCATAAAGTGACGCTAATTAGTAATTAGTCTTCTTTTTATACGAACACAAGTAACAATTCTTCTGCTTTGACCACAACTATCGCCTAAATTTACTTAACCTTATAAACTTTTGGTAACTAAGCATTCGAAGTAAAATTAATGAGAAAATACGATTTCGTCTATGAATTCTTAAAAAAATTCTGAATTTTTTTACTTATTTTATTATTGAAAAGATAAAGATAGTAGGTGACAATTTAAAAGCACATACAGAGAAAATACAAACGTAAAAATGCCGTAAAACACGGTATAATTTAAGTAAATAAAAAAAAAATAATTGTACTATTCCTTTCTCAGGGGAAAGAATTAAATTGTAAGCCGCAAATGGACATTTTATTTCAACAATCGTGTGCTTTTTATCTACGAGCCCGTCTGGTGAAGCACCCAAAAAACATATTTTTGCCTATGAATAAAATGGTTGTATAGAAATTAAGTTTTCTTTTTTGTAAATCTGCCTTCGCAATATTTTCAAAAATTTTGTCATGGTTTATCGATTTGGCATTTAAATTTAAAGACTTGTATAGAATAAAGTCAACAAGTTTTGATGTGTTTCCAGTTCTACGTTTACAATTTTTTGCTAAATTTGATGTTGTTCATCATCATTAACCAAATTAGGGCCCGATTTCATGTTGACTTGCGGCATTCCAAATCAGAGTTGCGCCTTAGCAACCCCAATCAAAGTGATGCTACCTTAGCAACTGCGTCAACGCAATTTTGCGTCACTGATTTGAAATCGAGCTCTTAGTGCACTTCGGTAAAACTGCGATGAGACACGCCAATAGATCTTGAATCTGCTCAAAACCGAATTCTGTTAAAAAGTTACGTTTTTTAAAAAAGATAACACATTTTGTGGTCTAAATTGTCACTAACAGTTATTTTTATATGATTGTAATATGGCGCAAATTGTGTCAAGAGTATAAAAATGATGACATACCAACGACCAAAATTACTTGTATAAAAATTTATGTTGTGCTAGTTGTAAAACTAAATGATTTTACAAATATAAATTCAAAAGTTCCGCAATTAAAATTAAAAGTTGACTTGTTTTGCATTTTTTACAATAGGATTGGTTTTTGTAAATTACTGATTTAATACAGGAAGTAATTTTCCCGGTGTGTAAAAATTTTGTCCGTTACTTGTGACTTCATCACCAATCAAGCTTTTATCAAAATCAAACTGTAGCTAAAAAGCTCTTTAATATTGAGACAGGGGAATGGAGAGTTGGTAACAAACGCAGGTACCTACAAAATGACCCATGGAACTTGTAAATTTTTCGACGGTTTACTGCTTCATTACTTGCGGTTTAAGGTAATAAATCAATCTTTGCTCACAGAATAAGACCGAACTTTTAATAATGAAATTGAACGGAATTATATCTCCTTTATTTATAAAGCAAAATGAACCAATTTTGTAAAATGTTGTTTTGATACATAGCTCTATGTAATGCTTTTTTCAAAATAATAAAATAACGTTAAATATAGTGGAAATGGAAAACTGTTAAATTGTGCATAAAATAACTTCAATTTCAAGAAAATTCCGAAGTTTTTTTTTTAAACTAAAAAAACAGTCTTTTAGTAATGGAAGTAACAAACCTATACTCGAAAACTGAAGTCGATATCTTTTTTAATAAAGAAGTTATTTACCCGTCAATTGGGTCTCCCATAAGAGAAATGGGTGAAGACTCCTCTTAAGATAAAGACTACCTGTCATGGCGCCGTTTCCGTGTCCTGTCCGGCATTCGCAAGTTTCCCAATTAACGAAATCCAAATCGTGGGTCACAGGATGAAATAAATTAGAAAATTAATTGGGTGACTTTATGTTTGGGCGGCGAGAGTTTTATTTGAAAGTCTCCAATTTGAAAAGTGGTGGGTGCAAACGCTGCTTAATTAGCTTGTTTATCGACATTGCACTAATTTTTTCGCTTCTATATCTGTCGATCGAAGACGTCTTTATGGATTTTGTTTGTGTAATGTAGCGCTGACGTTGTTGGAGCATCAACGTTTGTGATCTTTTGTTTTTCATAACATCTGGATTATGTGTTTACTTCCGTGTGGATAATTTAAGGCATGTTTGGATTTCACGATTCAAAGCCCGTGGAGTAAATAGTTTGGGAAGCATTCTCAGTAATTATTATTTCATACGCTACAGTGATTTCGGATTTTTTATATAATTAATGAGTGGAGTGGCATTATCTGGTGGAAATTCTGCAGCTATATTCACGTCGATCTTCCTCCGCTTTAATATGTGTCGTGTCGCCTCTAAATCGAGTTTGCGAACACCTATTATTATTAACACTCCCAAGTGCAGGCGTATCGTGTTCCGAAGCAGGTACAACAAGAGACAGAAAATAGACAAACGCTTGGAAAATGTTTAATATTGACAATGCAAGACGATAATGTCGGTATTTCTGCAGACGTTGGAAGAGAGATGGGATTTCCAGGAAACGGGAGCAACGAAGAGGACAAAACTATGACAGTTTAATGTTACAAAGGACTTTTAGCGCACAATGGGTTTAAGAGGCGAACTTTAATCAGTTCCTCCCGAAAATAATCCCTGAAGAATAAAAGAAAATGTTTTTAAGATCAAGTTGAAGTTTTTCTGGGAAAATGTTTTCCTTGTTATAAGCGCGGGTATAACATGTAAGCACCGAACTTTGCTTACTGCGTTCGGGAAATTGACCTTTTTTGTCGGGAATTTTAAATTGCGCGCTACCTACTTTATATTCCTTACACAAAAACGGAATTTTGCAACACGCGCTTATTCGACGCATACTTTATAGGGATCACGTTTCGAGCCCATCAGACGACGAGGAAAATTCATCAAATAGATTCAAAACGTCACGCCAAAGACGCTTGTCAGAATCAGAAGATTGCAGTACATCCAAAATGTGACAACAAACAGGGAAAGACATTAAACATCAGCTTACTGGTCTGGTCAATTAGTGACATGAAAATCCTATTTGTGACGTGTTTTTTGGCTCGTTTCCTGTTTTCTACCTAAATTGAATGTTCAGACGCGTTAAAAATTATACGAATGTATTACCCAAAATAGCTTCCAAGTGCATTTTTGCAACGAAATTAATGAATCCAAAGCACAGAGTTGAGGAATCTTAAACGATTTAAAAAATTGGGCTATTTAAAGAAGGTACAGAATTTTCACCGGAAATGGAATTAAAAAAAAAATTGAACACTTTAGAAAATGCCAAAATGGTCACTAAAAATCAGATTTGTACTTTTAGAATTTATTTCTAAATGTTTTGGTAGGTACTTATAAAGTTCTGAATATTGAAAGTATTCACAACTTCTAGAGAAGCCAAAGGACTCAGTGGAATTTGGGTGGAATCTACAAAATCTGGACAATTAAAAAAATTAAGAATCTCAAGTTGGATAATCTAGAGAGTAGCAATTTCAAGAAATTTATAAAAAGCTTGAGAACCTCAAAATGTTTTAAAATCTGTGGAATCTAGAAAGTCGGAAGAATTCTAGGTAAACCCAAAAATGTAGAAATTCTGGAGAGAAAATTGTTTCGAAAGTCGAAAGAATTTAAAGAATCTAAAGAATGCATAAAAATAGCCAATAGCAACGTATCTTAGGGCTTTATAGGAATACGTTGCCAATAGCATCTGCATTTTATGACTATTAAAACATGTTGCTATCGGCATCTATCGGTTTCCTGTGATTTCTTCATAGTGATAAAAAATTCTGAAGACAACAAACATGTGTTTTATATTTTAAAAACTACGGTCTATTAAATACTCGCTCTCTTCGATTTTTGAATTCTATAAATTTAATAATTGCAGAAATGTAAAACTTTTATACGTTATTTAATTAAGAAACAAGTTTAATTACTTAATTGATTAATTAAGTTTTAGGGCGTTCGTTGTTGAATGAATGCCATGAAGAGACTTTTTATCCTACAACGTTTTATCTACGATTGTTCCTATTTTTTAATTTTGGAAATTTAAAGCTGATTTGACATACCTGTGCAAAAGGTGTGCAAAAGATAGTTTATACAAAATTTTCTAAACGTCTGTTTTTTTGAGCAAAATCTATTTAAATAATTTTTTAAAGGTTCGGAGACAAAAAGATCGGTTTTTCAAATTTAAAAATTTAGAAACCTCGCAAAATCCAGCGAATATTCAAAACGCAGAGAACTTGAAGACCATTAAAAATTGTTTGAATACTTAAAACTAAAAAAATCTAAACTAAAATAAAGTCTTTAGAGAGACCAGGGGGCACACAGAAAAAACCTGGAAAAACTGGCAAGCTCTGGAAAATTCATGGTATCGTTCTTAACATTGTCTTGGGTTTTATACTCTCTTTATTTCTCTCTTCACTCTTTATTTCGTCAAAATTAAGTTTTCAAATTTTCTGTTTTGGATTCAAAGAGAAAATTCTAAAAATAAGGAAAGGGGAAAACAATAGTAGATGAATTCAAAAATCAGCAGGAAATTAAGAATTTTGAGGGGCTTAAGCTTTAGAAGGATCCTTCAAAGAACTTTTAGGATTTACGGGATCCAAATATCTGTTAAATCTGTTGAAATTTAGATGCTATTTTGTTGCAGTTAAACTAGTCAAAATTTTATTATTTGAAGATTTAATTTTTCCACTTGAAAGTGGGTACATATACATACAAAAACTTTGCTATGATAGTGTCGAAACTTGAAAATTAGTAAAAACTTGATATAGATTTTCGGATGTAAGGCGTCTGCAAGTGCGGTATAAAAGTTACCACATGAAATTTCCTGTTTAAAATTAGCAATTGGAGTTTCAGATCTGATAAAAGATTAATTTTAAAATCCAGATTCAAGACGCTGAAAGTCGAGATTGAAGATTTTGAATTTTTATTTTTGTAAATTTTGCTACATTGCGTCATCTCCGCCCATTCTCCTTTTTCGATTAAAACACCATGTCTCGGACTCAAGGGTCAAACAGTGTGTACCTTCCACTTAATTACCGTGTCAAGCACAGTCCTGCTGATGATGTCCTCAAAATAGGGTTCCAGTCGTTGCAAAATGGAGCTTTACCTTTTCATAGCTTGGAAATTGTCATTCCCTCATCGATTTAAGAACATGTGTTTACGTAGTAAAGCCCATGGAGCACGCTCGGTGGTCGTGATGCATATCTATAGATACCTGCACGAATCATGCAACCCCACACAGATAAATATTGATAACGAGGTGAGTTGGACAGGTTTGCTATTGATCCGTTTCCACTGCCTGAACTCAGATGAGTCTATCAGTAAAACCGATGCAGTTTCGACACCTCTCTCAAAAAACTCGTGTGATGTTTGATCTTGAATAATTCTGTGTGCCGAGAGAGTTTACCTTTCAGCTCAGAAGACAAGTGGGGTAAACGGGTTGAAGTTAATTAATATTCTCGGTTTCTCCATGAACCCCTTTATCTAAAGACGCAATATGCGTAAATATATATCATTTTGGACCCTCACACTTTACACCTTAAGTACACAAACCGCATAGCCTTGTGTCTAACCATATTTGTAGTTTGGTTGTCACAGGACATCAAGTAATGTGATTAAATGATTTAAATTACATTTACAAAGGACGTCTTTGTTTATTCACGGCGGTACATCCAGGACAATGTGATGTTGGTTACCTCTCAAATAAACTTGAAACCTATACGGAGCGATAAAAGCGCAATATCTGATCAAAGCCGGATCCTATAGAAACGTCACCGCGAATAATCAGTTTAATTTCTAAGCGGGGACGCGATAACCTGATAACACACGAACTTAAAACTGTCTTGCAGAAGAGAAAAGAGGTCGTTTGCTTCTGTTCTTCTTTTCCTCTTTTTTTCATACTGTAATAGATTTAGTTAACTTTGAAATACAGTAGAGCCTCGGTAATCCGGACTCCTGCTAGTTCGGTGATCGCTGTAATCCGGCCGGGCAATGGGCTTTGCGGGGGGACAGGCGAGGGCGGGTGTAGGTGCGGGCTGCCATGAGCCAATGCGTCGTCAGTCTTTTGTTTATGTAAAGTCTAATGTTTTATGTAATTTAACTTACTGTTTTTCTACATGAACATGTACATTTTTGTCTTTATGCTTTCATTTACAAATTGATTAAAGAAACTAAAGTTAAACATATGTTTTAGTACCGTCAAATATGGCATACTATAATCCGGATGCCTCGATAATCCGGAAAGGGTCTTGTTTTTGCCTCTCCGGATTAACGAGGCCCTACTGTATTACCATAGTTACTTTCACTTTTGTCAATAGATTTTCAAAATAAAAAGCTAACGTTTTGCGCCTTTTTAAATCTTTGATTATTACATTATTGGTGACCCCGACGTTAATCCAGAATAGTGAAAAACCACCGTGTTGGACCATTCCTTGATTTGAAGATCTGAGATCATCAAATCTGCAAGTTACAACCCGGAAGTTTTCCAAAGCTGTTTTCCTTTCATGTTATTTATTAATTTATATTTTTATAATGGAAAATCACTTACGACCACATTATCCTTTTCCCACATTTACTACAGATCTTCCTTTATATTTTCATAATTTAGACAATTATTTTTCTTATTATAATATTATCAATCAAAATGATAAATATAATATTACATTAGCAAATTTACCTCCAGAGATAAATTACAAAATATCAGGGTTTATTTTAAATCTTAATCAACGTAGGAATCTTTTTGATTCATTAAAAACGCATTTATATTCTTTATATAATCAGGATAAAGTTTTAGCAATTTTTAGGAAATTTTTAGGAAAAGTTTTAGGAATTTCACCTCAATTTGAAAAAATTAAAGCTATTGTAGATTTATCCAATTTCACAAACTCAAAACCAATTAAGAAATTTTTTAGGTCTTATTTCATATTATCACAAGTTTATTCCCCAATGTGCAAATATTTTAAAACCACTTCATAATTTAGTTTTCCTGGTTAAGCCACATCACAACCTGTTCATTTAAATGATAGTCAAGTTCAAGTATTTAATGAAGCTAAAAATGCACTTGCAAAAGTAACATATTTAGCTCACCCAAGAAATAATTCAAAAATTTCAATCGCATGTGATTCCTCTTGAACTTGCATTGCAGGTGTTTTACAACAATTTTATAAAGGACATTGGGAGCCTTTAGCTTTTTACAGTAAATCACTTTCTAGTACGGAACAAAAGTGTAGTGTTTTTTCGAGAGAATTATTAGCAATTTACTTTAGTATTAAAAAATTTAGATATTGGATCGAAGGTCAAAAGTCTACTATTTTTACGGATCATAAACCTTTATGTAGTGCCTATTAAAAAATCATCTGAAAATTATTTACCTCGTGATTTCAGACATTTAGAATATATTTCTGTTTTTACAACTGATATCATATTAAAGGAGAAACTAATATTCCCGCAGATGTATTAACAAGAACTTGCCTCTTTAAGGACTCAATAAACATTGATTTTAAAGAAATAGCACTTGCTCAAAATAACGATGATAAACTTAAAACTTTGTTAGAATTCTTAAATTTTGATTTTGTCCAAATAAATATTGAAAATGATATAATGTTATGGGTAGATACAAGTAATAATTTGTTAAGACCATACATTCCTCGACAGTTTAGATTTTTAATTTTTGATAAAATTCATAGTTTAGCTCATCCAGGCATAAGATCTTCTCAACTTTTAATTTGTAGACGATATCTTTGGTCAAACATGCAAAACGATATAAACAAATGGGTTAAATCTTGTGATAACTGTCAAAGAAGTAAAATAACAAAACATTCATTTTTACCATTTCAAGCTGTTAGAGAACCAGATTGTAGATTTGAACAAATTCATTTAGATATTATTCATCTTCCTTTTTGTGACGGGTATCAATATGTTTTGTCCATTATAGATAGATTTTCAAGGTGGCCAGAAGCAATTCCACTTAAAATTGCAAATGCTGAATCTGTTATATCAGCAATTTCAAATTTTTGGATTTCACGATATGGAGTTCCAAAAATAATTGCTACAGATCATGATACAATATTTTTATTGCGTATTTGGGAAGACTTTGTTAATTCATTAGGTGTTAAATATATTAAAAGTAGTATTCAACATCCTCAAAGTCAGGGAATTAATTATTGAAAGGTGGCATAGAACTCTTAAACAAGCAATCAGGTCTTGTGGCATTTCTTTTTGGATTAAAAAGCTTCCATGGATTTTGTTAAGTTTAAGATCTTCAATTAATCACCAAATACAAGTTTCTCCTTCAGAAATTTTATATGGATCTGGCTTGAAACTACCATGAGATTTTTTTGAAACTCAGAATTTTAATAGTTATGATATTCCTAATTTTGTTTTACAATTAAAAAAAATTATGGGGGGGACAAAATATTTGTACACAAATGCACATTGGAATCCTTGAGTTTATATTAATAAAGATTTATATTCTTGTAATCACGTTTTTGTGAGGAATGATTCAAAGTCTATAGGTTTAAAACAAATTATTTTGGTCCTTTTAAGGTTTTAAAACGTTATAAGAAATATTTTATTTTAGAAGATTATGGGGTTGATGGTATAGTTTATTTAGATAGAATGAAACCAGCTTATACTATATAAAACTACAACACAAAACACATGATAAAAGTAATCGAATAGTACACCTAATACTTCTCGAATGTTACCATTGTTATCTCTTGTTAATGTTGTTGTTCAGTTGGAAATTTTTTATAAAAATCACGTTAGATTGAAAAGAAAGGTGGTTTTTGTAGCTGAAATACACGTTCTTCTTTCATTAACCGCAGATATGATTTTGTTTCAAATATTAACAGTTTATGTGTCTTTTAGCTTTTCCACCTAATAACTACAAAAATATTCAAAAGATTTTTTTGATTTTTTTAAATGTAATAGATTTAGTTAACTTTGAAATATTACCATAGTTACTTTTACTTTTGTCAATAGATTTTCAAAATAAAAAGCTAACGTTTTGCGCCCTTTTAAATCTTTGATTATTACAATACTCTTCTGTTTCTGCTACAAACAACTTCATAAAGACCTGAGGGCCAAGTGAGATACTTAAAGTCAAAATCGATCTCGCGGTGTTGATTTTGTTGGACAATTAATTATGACACGGCTCTTTCTTCGGCGCGCCATCCGCAGACGTGGATGTTTGTCGAAAAATAATTAAGGTTAGAGTGTTAAAAACAATTTTCCGTAAGAACGAACCTGAAAACGAACTGGTACAAAGAGTGCGATGTAAATTGGTGGCGCCGACATCACCAGCAGGAATCTTTCTCTCCTCCGCCATAACATGTTATTTTTAATGCCTACAACTCGAACGTAAACATGTAAAATTATGATATTTGTGCAAACATTACGTAATTGTCGCGTCCATGTCGCTTTAATTACGTTCACCTAAATACTTGAGACTTTGAACTCATCTCGACTGGAATTTGATCATTTTTAAGCGCGCTCTTGAACCCTCTGAAAACCAACACCGCTTAAGAGGATCTTAAGAGACAATCTGCTTTGGCACTTTTCTAAATCAGTGAAATATGATCCACATCACTTTGAAATGGGCAAAGTCAACTCGAGTTTCGCGCGAATAACGAAAAGGCACCCAAAGTCGTGTTTTTAATATCCCATGGATCGCGTTTCCTAGATTCGAATTTTCGCCTGTTATAATTTCGAGCGTCTTTGCGTTTTAATTAACCGAAGCGTCGTCGTCAACAGCTCATATCGAATATTAAATTGCGCAATTACGTCCTATACATTGAGCACGAGCATCATTTATAATAACGCAGCGCTCAAAATGTCTGCAACGCGGCGTTTCTTACCGGCAAATCTCAAACCCAATTAATCAATGTTAATTTTGCTATTACTTCAAATTGCCGAGAAGGGACTGGAGGTTGAATCCAGACTAGCCATTAATTAAGAAAAAAAACTCAACGATGATTAAGAACACTTTTGGTAGAAAATCTCATTCCTGCGCGGCAGGAATTAGCGCACTCACAACACAAACAAACGCAATGCCTAATCAATTCGCGATCGGAATTCTAAACTGAGTTAAATAATAAAACCGGGAACACCACAGGAATGCGAACGCACTAATGATAATGAAACATGAATGATAAGCTTCCAGATAATGACATGGTGGAGTCGCTAAACTATGATTATCTTCGCCGTGAATAATTTTTATGTTCATTAGAAATTCCTGCTAATTTATGGATGGCGATAACCATTAAAGACGCTAAATGAACTTGTTGGAGAACATGTGTTTCGCCTTTGGTTTCCCGCACTAGGAAAATATTTTCACAGCACTTTGTTCAATTTATTTCCAGTTAAAAACATTCTGTTTACATAACTGATGTTGCGTGATTTCGATTATCCAAGCAAATGACCGCAATCACAAACAAATTAATTTCGATACACGGTGTCTCTATTTGGTGAATTGATATGTTGTAGACATTTGCATAAAATGGATTTTGTGTATAATATTAATTTTGTCACTCGTTCAAAAAAATATTCGACTGAAACGATTTATTTTTATATGCAAAAAAACGTAAACAAAATATTGCAACGGTCGGTTTACTACAATTTTATTCGGTGATAATATCAATGACATGTTCAAAGTTTTTTTTTAAATAATTGCCAATGCAATGTCGATATTATAAATTGTATTTTAATTTTTTTATTTGTAGTAAAGTTATTACTGCGATACTTTTAGTTTTTAGGTTGTAAAATTTTCAAATTCTGAAATGCTTCAAAATTTTTTAGCATAAGAAGAAAAAAGGTTTTAATTGACTGTGCTTTAGAATTTGCTATAGAAAATTTTTGGGGACGAGAAAAATGTAATCTTAGTGTTTAAACAATAAAATTTAGCGGATTTGTGAGTTTTGAGAGAAGACATCAAAACAGCAAATTATCCCCCTTTATGAATGAAAAGAATGCGGCCAAGAATAATACGTAATAAAAATGATCTAGATAACAGTAGTGTGGAAATAAAAGAAATGTTTTTACCTAGAGCGTATTTGGTCGTCATTTTTCCCACCTTTGAATTAAAGATTCCACCATAATCTTAAACTCGGTTCTAAAAATCGTAAATTACATCCCAAAGCGTGAGTCTATGTTTGTTATTAAAGATCTCATCAAATGCATAATAAAGTGCAATGAACATCCTAACTCTGCATTCATAATCATAACCTCTTTTGAAAGGTGGTACTTTATGAACGCATACTTGAATTAATGCGTAATAAACTCCAACAACCCTTTCCATGTAATTGGAGTTCCTTAATGACTTCCAAAGGCTTTGACATCCAAAAATTTCCTTCATTAATTCATGTTGCGGTGATCCACATTTAATTTACACTAGCCCGTGACTTTCATTTTTTAATACTTGGAGATAACCGCAAAGGTAATTACGGTAATTACCCGCTCTGAAATCGAGCGCATAACTGGGGCAATATAAAGAGCCTTGTAGCATGACTGATAACGTTTATCACCATGAACAAATCTTAACGTGTGAACAAACATTGTCGGAATGACGCGTGGTGGCTGCGCCTTTAAATCAGCTGTTCATTTTCGGACTAATTTCGCATACTTATTCAAAGTTTAAAATTATTGTGCAAGCTATTCCCGTTAGGAATGTTGCATTGGAAAATTTACTCAAAACATATTCAGAATTGCATAACTAATACATTAGTAATATTTATCTGTAGCTTGCAGAATTCAAACAATGAGCGCAGATATTCAATTCAAAATTGTTTCTTATGTTGGTTTATTTAATCGGCAATAAATTCCCGTGTTCGAATTTTCCCAATCAAACTATTTTTAAAAATGAACGCGACCATATTTTGATCGGCGAGATTACAGGCTGGATATCAACACATCAGTTAACACGACTTTATCTTAAGTAGTAAATTGATGAAAGCATAACTTTATCATTCTGAGGTTGTGCTTTGAATTACGAAGGTCAGTTCATCCAAGTTGCACTTAATTAATCATAATTTATGTGCTGATAAACTCTCGAGATCATGACCGCATTTTTATTGTCATCTAACCTCATATCTTCTTAGCCGTTGTGATTTCCTCCTTCTGGGGTTGTTTATTCTGAATATGCATGCATCAGATGATCACGACGTCAGTTTGCGACAACAGGAAATTGTACGTTGTATCATCTAAACGGCTGCAGAGACATCATCATCACTTTTCCGACACCTCCGAAATCAACCCAGAGCCGGATTTACTTCTATTTGTTCCCGTTCAAGGTTTCACTTGTGAAGCGTAAATTAAATCTGGGGACAGTGGGATTTCAGGCGTCAAAATTGTAGTATAAGTAGAATTTTAAGCGACTGCACGCTGCACTTTGAAATTGACAATCTTTTGTTGGGAGTTGATTAATATTTCTGGAATATTGCTGGAAGATGGAGGCTGCTCCGTGGAACAATTGAACTGGAGATATATTGCGTTTTATGTGCCAGTTATTGTCAACTTTGTCAAAGTTTCAGTAAATTACAATTTAATTTGTTTTGGGGTGCGATTCTACACCCGTAGGAAACCTAAACAATATTCGCAAATTCACAGATTTTTCGTCTTTGATTGTAAGATTTTTCTTTTTTACTTGTTTATTATCGGCTTCTCAGGTAGACAGGCTCTCATTAGACAGGAATTTTAGACAACTTAATAATAAGATTGAGTTCAAAATCAAATTTGAAGATTATGAAATCCGGATAAGTCTGGTCTGGAATTTTTTAAACCATGTGCATGAAATTTGGGGAGGTTGGTACTTTTGAGTCTTTTTTTAAGTGTGCTAAAGTATAAAATTATAATACAAAAATGACATGTTTTAAACTATTTTATTTCTATGGGACACAAAAATTCTCTAAATTTTATTTTTAAGACTTGTCATTTTCGTAATTTTAAAGTTATTGTTATGAAATTTGGAGAAGTTGGTATTCTCTACATGTTTTTCAAGTGTGCCAAAGTATATGATTATAGAAGAAACAAAAATGGACATTTTTATCATTGAGGAATTGCAAAAATGTTCAAAAGTCCTTTCATTTTCGTTATTTTAAGGAATAGTTATGAATGAAATTTGTATAAGTTGGTTATTGTTAACTTGTTTTTCAAGTGTGCCAAAGTCCAAAATTGTAGAATAAAAAACACAAGTTTGTATACTTGGAAAGATACTAAAATATTCAAAATATTGATTCTAAGGTCTGTCTTTCAAGTAATTATAAAGCCATATGTATAAAATTTGGGGAAGTTGGTCACTTTAATTGTTTTTTAAATTGTGCCAAAATTTAAAATATTGAGCAAGAAAGACGAGTTTTAAACAATTTACTGCTCAGCTTTTCCAGGGGCTTTTGGATTTAGTGTTAAAAAAATCTTGAATAATAGCTTTTTGCGGTTCTTTTTTGAACTGCAGAACAAAGTATGTATTTGGTATCTGGAAAAACTCAAAACTTAAGATATCACAGTGTAAAAGTCTAGAAATTTTAGACTTAGATAGACGATTTCTCACTGATTTTCGCTGTTTTCTGGCTTGAATTCGCAAAGAAGAGCTCGAAATCTACGTAACCACCAGTTTTTATCAAGATTCGACGACTGAATCGCGAGTAAAAGGCTGAAATCTGCACAAAATCATCAAAATTCTTAGAAAAATCCGCTTATTTCGATGCTAAACCACGATTTCTCGCTGATTCTCGCTGTTTTCTGGCTTGAATTCGCAAAGAAGAGCTCGAAATCTACAAAACCAGCAGTTTTTATCAAAATTCAACGGCTGAATCGCGAGAAAAAAACTGAAATCTGCACAAAATCATCAAAATTCTTAGAGAAATCCGCTTATTTTGATGCTAAACGACGATTTTTTGCTGATTCTCGCTGTTTTCTGGCTTGAATTCGCAAAGAAGAGCTCGAAATCTACAAAACCACAAGTTTTTATCAAAATTCAACGGCTGAATCGCGAGAAAAAGGCTGAAATCTGCACAAAATTATCAAATTTTTAAGAAAAATCCGTTTATTTCGATGCTAAACGACGATTTCTCGCTGATTCTCGCTGTTTTCTGGCTTGAATTCGCAAAGAAGAGCTCGAAATCTACAAAACCAGCAGTTTTTATCAAAATTCAACGGCTGAATCGTCAGAAAAAAACTGAAATCTGCACAAAATCATCAAAATTCTTAGAGAAATCCGCTTATTTTGATGCTAAACGACGATTTCTCGCTGATTCTCGCTGTTTTTTGGCTTGAATTTGCAAAGAAGAGCTCGAAATCTACAAAACCACAAGTTTTTATCAAAATTCAACGGCTGAGTCGCGAGAAAAAAGCTGAAATCTAGACTTTCAAGACCTGACAGCTTCCGAATAAGAAATTCAAAGAATTGAAAGAATTCCAAAATCTATAAATGTGGAAACTTTAGAAAGATTGCCTGGAAGATGAAAGTTTTTGATCCTGAAAACTACAGATTGAATTTCGAACTATGAACTTTTTTTTTGAAAAAACAGTTTCAAAATTATCAGAACTAGGTTTTATAAGCTTCTACCTCTGTGGGAAATATACACTTTTTTGTGCTTTTTAAAAATGTAAATTTTGTTCTAAAATTTTGTCATAAATAGGTCAAATTTCATTGCAATTTCTACAATTTTTGCCTCTAAAATTTATAATTTGATACAGTTTTAAATAAACCGCTCAAAAGTAAGATTTCTAATTTTTTAACAATTGGATTCCCACTCGGTAAAAGAAAGCATAGAACTACAGATTTTTGGTTGATAATTTTTGATCAATACAAATTTTAAAATTAAAAATTTCTAAAATTTTCTTACCTTCTTATATACCTTGTTTTGGCATAGATAACTACTAAAAGAGTTGTATTTTGTACAGCTACAGAATTTGAATGCCAAAAAAAAATTAAACTTTCAGATTTAAAGGCACCATTGAAGATTTGTCGCTCGCTCAAGAAGTGAAAATTTCTTCAATTTATTTTAGGAAGTTCTTCGTAGACATAAGTGGTCATTCATTTCTTAGCCAGACACTTCCGACCTCGTTCACAAATCACATTCAAATGGTTTACTTCTCTGCTCGACAGTACTTCCAAATTCTTTCCTATGTTTATAGAAAAAACAAACTATTTTTTCTACAGAACAACCTGTTTGAACCCAAACTGATTCTATTATTAACTCATTGATGACTACTTTATCTAAAAATTCGCTCATTTTCACATGGATACTAACAATGTTAACTGAAAAATTCGGCATTTACATCGTATTTTTAGCTAATAGCAACTGTAAACTGAAATATGAGCACTTTGCCAGTAAAATTAATCATAAATCATAACAATAAGAGCATGAAATAGAAAATGGCTATTTCAAACACGATTTGTAACTGCTTGTACACAAAGGCGGATTATTCGGTAATTACACATAACATCAGTGAGTGCCCACAAACGCTTGCAAGGAGTGTATGAGCTTTAAAACTGAAACTTGTCCGATGATAGTGTAAATTCAAAATAGCACTTATCGCCCACTCTAGAACATTTGTGATTGTGTCATCGTCGCGAGGGTGATTTATACTGATTGCGATTGCATGGATCGCAGACTATATAGCATCACTACTGTCCCCTCGTCCATGACCATCTTTCAAATCAAATCTTACAGATTTATGCACACAGGTAGAAAAGTTCATTTAAAGTCGCCCATAAATAACCATCCCACTGTCCCATCGGGGAAGTCGCGTAGATGCCGATTCCAATCAAGAATTTCAATGTCACCAACGGCTTCCAGCCCACGTTATGAATCGTCGACCTTGATGTAAATTTGGCAACGGCCATAACGTTCCCTTTCTTGATGAACAGAGAGCGAGTATCCAGCATGTCTGGCCGATTACATCATTTTGACATTCAAATAGATTGCGTGTTGTGTGCTATTTTCAAACTCTTGTTTTACTCTTTTATATTATTAAAGTCTGGCCGCTAGCTTTTACTTTCTTTTAGTCTCCGCCTGTTTGTTTACCCCCAAGCATGAACCGCCGAAATTAAATAACGCACGGGGAAAAACGCGTGTTGTCAGCAGGAAAATTGGGAATTGACGGAGAACGAAAACTGCGGCAAGAATTTGTTTATTCAAAAAAACGCTGTAAAATTATAACGACTGTTCTTCCACCATCTGTTGGTTTCGAGTTTAAATTAGCCTCGGAGGATATTATCATTCAGTGTCATTGCGCTACCGTAACCTTGATCTTGGCCATTTAATAGAAAGTAGTGGTCATTCAGCGTCCGGTAAAAATGTGAACAATTTGACCAAAAACGATTTCTCTTCCTTTAAGCTCATCGATGGGTCGTGTTTACACATTATGAAATTTAATTATAGTTGTTTGCGCGTCTGCCTTGCAGTCATGAATTTTTCAACCGCTTCTAAATTGTTGAAATGAGTTGCCGCAGCTAGGAAATGTTCACCGGTTTTTGCATCCAATGGAATCAAAACGATCGACTAATTCGTTTTCGGACTTTTATGAAAACACGTTTGTAAACAAAACTGAAGCGACGAGTTGATGAGCTAGACCAGTGATTTTTGTTTTGGCCATGTTGGACAGGTCGTTTCTGAGTGGAATTACTGAATTACAACAGCTAAATTATAAGTACCTAGTCATTGTTAAAAGTTTGAATTTTGTGCTTGGCGGAATTACTGAAATGCAATTTCGTGCCATCGGAGGCCCTTAAGCAATTAACATACTCTTGTGTTGTACAACATTGGTGGAAAACAGAGAGCAATAAAATTATTAAAACAAATGCACGATTGGGTATTAAAAGTCCTGGATAAATTCAAAAACCATAAAGATTTTCGTGTCAAATGTTGCTGCTATCTGGTTTTACAAAAATGCCGCAAATGTCACTCACTACTTTTCTAGTTTTCGATTTTTTATGCTGCTCGCATTTGCAGGTTGAAGCACTGACGGCCGCTCACTTTTTTTTAACATTTTAATTATTAGTTTCAACGGCTTCGTTTTATAATGTAGCTAATTTCCGGTTAAAACTAAAAGGAATGAATTTAATCACGAATATAGAAGGATTTAAGTCATGCGGGTAATAGAAAAGAATCTATGGAAGATAGAAAACATTTCTGTTTCTCTTTTGAGGGGAAACTTTTAGAACTGGTGCTTCTTTGAGCTTGCAATTTTTTTAGAACTCGAAGCTAATTTCAGGCAACTAATTCAAATAAATAAAAGTAATTGAAAAGCTTTTTTAATATGTTGTAAGAGAAATTCAGTTGCTTTCTTCGCTCGATTTTATCTTCTTGTTTCAGGTCAATGGACGTGACAGGGAAACATATTTTTTATTTTGAAAAGAGACATTTATAATATCCACAAAATCCATAACTTCACATTTATCTTGGACATTAGAACGGATGGAAAACGCGTTTTGTCAAGTTTTGACATTTCAAATTTGTTCGCTCTGGCGGCATTTTGGGGTTTAAACACGCAGTCGCCACAATTACTAGTTGCACAGTTGCCGCCATATCTTTTTGGACATAAATGTCACGCAATCAGAAACTCTAAAACCACCTTTAGGTTTATAGAATATTTTTAATTGTGTCATAGTTGGCAGGTTGACTGGCAATTATTAGATACAGGTACAATCAACATCCCCGAAATTTATCTATTTGACACACTTTCTAATAATGATACAATTTTAATCATATCGGAAGAACAAGACGTCATTTTTATACAGCCGCGGCCAAATTGTTTTGGATGTCAAAGTCATTTGATTATCATGAAGCGTTTAAAGCACCCTTTATGAATTTTGTAATTACTGTCACTTTTGACAAAATCGATTGATTTTTAAACGTCAAATTGATAGTAATGCATTGACTATTAGCGATTCACGTTCGGTAGAAGTAACTAATAGATACTTTTGTGTCGCTACGTTGAATTTCTAAAATAACTAGGAATTTAACATTGGCATCATTGTCTATCAAATAAATTTGTCATTCAAATTTGACAATATAACGAGATGGAATCAACTATAACAAGACAAGCAGTTTCAAAAGAAAGAAAACAGGATCGGAAGGAAAAGTTAAAATCAATTTCGCAAAGCGCACCAAACAACTCAAAAAAACTTTGTTTCACACTGCGAAAAATTAATTAGGGAAGACTGGACAGCACTCATGGAAGACGCAGCTGTAGACAATATTCCACCAGTCATTGTAATACTAATAAAGTCAGATTTTCTTCTTTTTCGAAAATAAATATTTACCTTTAATGACAAACCAAAAACTGTCATTTGGATGATATCTGTTTTACAAGACACTACACTAGAAAAATTATAACTTTAGTTACACAGCTCAAAAATAAAAGTTACTAAATTCAGTTACTTCTACCGAACGTGAATCTTTAATAGTCCTAAATTTTCAAAATGTCAATAAAATGACCAAATAATTTGTACGCTATTGTATCTTTAGTCAAAGTGACAAACATATGGCAATAAAGTCGCCCTACATTGACTTTGGAAAATACCGCACAATGTTGAGGCATAAATCGCATTCTGTTGCTAAGTTACGTACGATTTTTTTTAAATTGCACTTAGATGCGCTTTAATGCTCTTAAATTGAAAACTACAGTTCAGATTTTTATGGAGAATTTATTTACATTAAATGGGAATGCGAGCGTTCCGGGACACTGAAGTAGTTACCGATTTTCAAATTCTGTTCAGCTTCGGGATTGACTAGAATTTTTTCGTTTTAACTCGATTATTTTTTGAGCCAACAAATTTTTGTTTAGAATTGGGTCACGTATTTTAATAAATAATAATAAATAAATAAAACGTTTGCGATTGGTGTTAACTCTAATTGATCTAAATTAAACTCTAATTAATTAAAGACTCTTGGATTAACGGGCTCTTTGCGAGCTCGGGAACAGCATGTATGTAAGACAAAAAGTGTGCATCCGATTTCAACCTCTTGAAATTTCTGTTTGTTTACACGCAGAAACTAAAAACAAAGCGATCAAAATTTCAATACCTGGTGGTGTTAAATTTTCAAAAGCTCCGAAATCTGTGTGATAAGTCAGCCACCACCAGAACTCCTGGGTGGCTACTTGAGATACATTCAATATTTTGTGAACTCCATCAGAACAAGTACTCGTACTTCTAGATTCTTCAACAATAAACACTTGAGTTTATTTATCTTGTTGTTGGTGGCGCGTTTTAAAAACAGTCTGGGACAGTATAAAAACGGCAATAAATTCATCTAGTTATGAAACGATTGTAATTCAGTTTAGTTTATCCTTTCAAACCCGGTCATAGTTTTCCTGCTGACTGTTGGTTTTTATCACAAAAAAGCGTGTGGGATCCATAGTTGACCCGGCCGGTTGCGTCTGACATTCACAGTTGAAAATTTTCAGCATCTTCGTGGTAATTTGACCCTTGTTGACTCCTCTGATATGTCCTAGATTCCCATATGATATCATCGGCGTTATCCAGCGGTGCAGCTGTGGCTTGCTTGCATGTCGACTTTTAACTTTCTCCGCTTGCGTGGAATTTAATACACACATGACATCAAAGTTGGATGTTACGTTAATATCTTGTCTATCCACGGTGTTTATTTCACGTTCTCGCAAATCTCGTCTGATAATAATTAAAAATCAGCGAGCTCGCCGCTCCATCTTGGCATTTTTTCGCTAATTCTTTCGTTTTTATTGCAGGTATGTACCGGAGCTGTGCTAATTAAAACGACTTGTGCAAGGTAATGATGGAGATTTTATTTCTCGACGTCTCTCTCGGTATCATTCCAAGCCGCATCAGATTATCTGGATGACTAATGGTCGATGCGGTTCTGCGAATAATTACGGCACCATATGGAGAGTTACGCAAGACTGTTTTTTGATCGACTCGAAATAGATAGCGATCTTCACCTAGTGCTTTTTTCAGCGTCTGTGAAATAAGATTCACTTTTTCTCGCGTAAATTGCAACAAACCAATTCGAGAATGTTGGGCCCGGCACCATGTCACTGGAAATTTGTAGCCTCATAAAGATCAGATTTGCACGATGGACGTATCAGGGCCGTAAATCGGACATAAAAGACTCGAGTTACACGTAGGGTACGAAAAGTGAAAAAAGCTTGGAATGTCGAGTGCACTTGTGAAGGTTTTTTAGTAAAGTTGACTGAAAACTGCGATTTTTATTTATGAGCGAAAGTCAGTTGCATCATAATTTTGGTAAAAGCTGTATTGGTTCATTTTTTTAGTTAATTATTGCTCTCTTTAGTTAAAATGACATTCATTCGCAAATTGCAAATTCTTTCAGAGCCCAAGTTGGGGAGGAATTTTTAATCACCACAACTCTGAATGCTTGTAATATTGTTTTGATTTCAATTTTTCTACTCGTCGAAGGTTTAATCACGACGTTATTTTTTGTAATTGAAATTTGTTAGCACTAGGTCACCTCGATGATTATAAAATTATAGTAATCGAAACAGAAGAGATTAAATTCGATTGAGGCTATAGAAGCAATTTTTCATACCTACATACTTTTTATAGTCTCCAAGTGTTTTCTCTTTTTGGACTTTTTTAATAACTATTTATTTATTTGGGATTTTTTTTTATTTCCTATAATTTCTCTATATTGTCTATAAGTCTATAACACTTAATTATTTTGATTTTTCTCGTGTAAGTACAGATTTTCTTTTAGATTTTGTTTATTGTCTTTACATTCTATTTTTTTTTGTTTCTTACTTTATTAGTTCTTTTTAGTTTATTAGATAGTCTCTGAAATTTCTAGATTTTTCTGTGTACGCATTTATTCTTTATAGATATTTTCCTCAGTTTCTTCCTCGATTTAATCGAAATTTACTTTGAATTCTGTCCGGTTTCACTGGGTTCTTCGAATATTGTTTGGATTCTTCTTTGATTTTTGCTAAATACTGTCTAATTTTCTGTAGATTATCTAGTTTTGTTTTCGGATTCTTTTTGTATTTTTAGGGCTGCGAATTCTCATAAATTATTAGTTATTTTCATGTTTTATATTCATGATATTTTTGTAGATTCATTGATAGATTCTTTGAGATGTTATGGTTTTGAGATTTTTGCTGTGATTCTTCAAATTTATTTAGATTTTAATTAGATTTTCTAAATTTTTTATATTTGATATTTAAACATTTAATTTTTTAAGAAATCTTGAGATTCGTTTAAATTTTGTACATTTTCTTTGGACTCTCTTAATTTTTCTAGACTGTATTGAATTTTGTTTAGATCATCAAGATTTTCTGTAAATTCTTTTTGGTTTTCCCTCAAATTTGATCTCTTGGATTTTTAAGATGCTTTCAAATTTGTATTTGTATTTATCTTAAGTCGTCTTAAGTATAGTTCTTTTTAGACCAACTTTAGATTATCTCTGATTTTTGTAAATCTTAGATTTTTTTTATATTTTATTTCTTTTAGAATTTGTCTTAGATCTCCTTGAGTTTCTTTATTTTTTTGCTTAGATTCTTTTAACTCTTTTTAGATCGTTCTTGGATTTTGTTTGGCCTCTATTATATATTTCATCTTGGTTTGCTCTATAGTGAATTTTCCAATGTTTTTTTAAGTTTTTCTTATATATTTTCTTCATATTTTTAAATAAGTATTAAATTCTTAAATTCTGTTTAAATATTCTAGATTATCCTTGGATTTTAAAGAATTATTTTTAAATCCTCTTGATTCTTTTTAACAAACTTCGGCCTTTCTTTAGATTTTTCTTAGATTCTATTTAGAGTAAATCTGGGACTTCTATATCGATTTTTTATTAATATCGATTTTGCCAAAAAACAGCGAGTTTTAATACATATATTTTTAGTTTCGATGTATCATTAAAAATCGATAATTGCGGTTTCGATGTAGGTATGTATTTTATTTTACACTCTTGATTTTGGTGATATTTATAAAGAAGACTGAAATTTAATTAGAGGGAATTATAATTAGAATTTTGTTTATTCTTATTAATCTCGAATTTGTTATTTTTTTATAATTTATTTACGTAATATTTTGTTTATTACTTAAGGTTTTTATTTATTTTTGTTTTTTACTATAAACTATGCTATATTGAGTTTTTTATTTACTATTTTTCAAAATCGATGTATTGGAGATGTAATTGTGCTTTTGTTGAAATTGAGTTCAACATCGATTTTTTAACTCGATGTTCGCTGATCTAATTTAGAGTTTCTTGATTTTTCGATAACTTTATAAAAATATGGCTTCTCTTTATATTCGACGAATTTTAATTACATTCTCCAAATTCTTTTAAATAGTCCTGCTCTCTAGATTTTTACAGTTTTTTCAGTGTTTTGAATAACCGAAACTTAGTGTTATTAAAAAAACTAAAAAGACAGGCGTTACCATATTTTCACTCACCAAATTTATCGAACACTTTATTACTCACAAATTTGCATGATTCGCATTGAGAAAAGTTGTTTTCAATAAACTTTTTGATGTATTTACTTGTAAGAAAGCGTTGTTTGTCAGAAATGTTTACTGCTAATATATTTTCATGAAACAAGTATAATGCTTGTATTTCGGAACAACTCTTCTTCCGCTACAATGGATTGGCGAATGTAATAATAAGGTCGTTTCGTAACAGAGTAAAGTTGTTAATATCTCGATATTTCTTCAGTAAATGCAGCGGAAAATGTATTCAAATGTGCATCAATTTATAGTTTGAACGTTTAGATTTATTTGGAGGATGCTTTTGC
Organism: Gnatocerus cornutus; assembly: GCA_029298725.1. NCBI lineage: Eukaryota > Metazoa > Arthropoda > Insecta > Coleoptera > Tenebrionidae > Gnatocerus > Gnatocerus cornutus. The sequence continues at coordinate 4,825,489 of CM055510.1, forward strand.
CGACCTCTCCATTCTTTAGATTTTTAGATTGTTGAACGAATTAATTTGCTATTTTGGATTTTTTAGCCTGAAAATCTTGGATTTAGATGAAAACAATTTAGTCAAGTCTTTTTTGTAAATTTAAAACTAAATTATTTAACATTTTAAATCTTTTCAAATTTTGTTTACTGGAAATCAATCAAAGCTTATTCAGTTGGTGTTAGTTTTTCTTTTGATCGCAGCGTCGTGCTGCTCTAATTCTAGTGACATCAATAAAAGACAGACACAAGAACTCGGGCATTTCTAGCAAATTTATAACATCCCAGGTCACTTACGGTCGCCGCCAAACTTGGACTTGGCTAAGCAAAGAAGGATTAATCAGCCCGAGAAAGTAAACCACCTCCAAAAAACCGCCAGGTTACTGACCTAGAACTTTCACGTAAAATAACGGCCAAGATTACGTCAAGCGGTGAGATATTGCAAGACCCATTGTTGGTCTTTTTCGCACAACCATTGGTTCATTCACCGCAGCTACTTTGTTTACGACGGACATTTAAATCGTTTGCGCAACGGAAAAGTATTTGCACCTGACAATTCGTCCTTGTTGGTTGCCCCTTCTATTCCATTAATGCTTGAGGGGTGCTTCTTTTAGTGTTAAGTGGGGTAAAGAGGTGCACTTGTTTGTGTAGAAATGCAACGGTGATGCAATTAATAGCACAGGTTAGCCTTGGAATTCTTACATGCTAACAGAGGTAAAGTCATCGAAAAAATAAGTATCGTGTTCTGCGATAGGAAGACCTTTAAACGTTACTCATCCGGATGTTATGCGGTCGCGAGGAAGTTGTTTGTTAACTCGTTTGTTGTCCTTAATGGTGGTGGTCATTGTGGCTCCATTGTCCACTTTGAGTCCTGGGCGGGATGATAGAATATCTGGGCGAAGAATTGGGGGCTCTTTGTTTGGTCGGAACACCATTAGACTTAATCTGGAGGAATTACGTCCGTCGCCAGAAATAGAAACAATGATTACGTTTGAGGGATTTGTTTTCACAGGTGATCAACTAGAGAGAACTTTAAATTGATTAATACCTTCTAAAATGGCGGAGTTTTTTCGTCCGGAAACTAAATAAATCGCCTGTCCAAGAAATGTAACTTTGTCGACGCTCGTTCCCCAGATCTAGCGGAATAATTAATGTATCATCTCGTACACGAGCAAATACACGCAAACTTTCCTCTTATAATTAGAGCCCGGCAAATTGAGTGAGTTTTCTTAGGTCAAGTAAATTTCGTCTCCTCGAATGTACACGTATCTAATTAACCCCCGAAGACTCCCATTATGTTTAATCAGGTAAAATTAATGATCACAGCCTCGATTGAATGAGAAGCGTCCTTAACCGTGTCGCAATTATTATTGTAGTCAAGATTATGGGAGAAAATTCGACGCTGTTGACCATTTGTGTTTACAACACGGAACGTAAATCAGTTCAAGTGAGTCGCAAACTATTCAGTAAATTGACGTTGCCGAGTGGTGATGTAGGATCGATCATAGTTGACGAAGTTAATTTGGAAAATTGCTTTACATCCAACTCCACACATCCATTCACCAACTGTTTAGCACTCCAAAACGAATTCTCATTTCATTCACCCGACGGCTATTTAATTCGACACCTTTTTGCTCGCCGCACCAGATGCGCTTTGTTCTTTTTGTTTTTGCCTTCCATGGCGGAAGCAGCGAATTGCAAAATAATTCCTGAATTTTAAGAGTCCGGCGTTCGGTGACATTTACGCGGAATGTTCTTGCATTCATATTTATAATAATAATTGCAGGAGTGAGTCATCTAGTGATTGCAATTAAGTGATATCACGTTTCCGCGGTAAATGTTTGTTGTATTACTCAATGCTTCACTATCGATTTTCCTGGTGCACTCAAATGATACCCGACTTAATCAGTCGACAAATTTTCCAGTTGTTTATCACTTTTCCTCGACTCGACTAATATTGACACTCACATCTACTCGATTCATCCAGGAATGCAAGGTAATACAGTGATGTAAAAAATTTGGAGTCAATTACTGCATTAATAGGCAGTTACCTGATACAAAGCTTCCATTAAACAGGAAAACAATTTAACTGCATCGTTATTGTAGAGGAATAGTGCTAATTTGTTCCGCTTGATGATACTTGTTATAACATTACGTAAAGTTGTTTACGGCCACCGTGAAATACAGTTTCAGGGGTTTAACGTGGATTGTTTCCAAGAATATCTCCGTTTCTATTATTCCCATGCCGGGAATGAATTTGATTGCACATATGTACTGGATACTTGAACCATCCCATCCGGAACATACTTTTTACATTAGCGTACCTCAAGACTAAGCCGAGGAGAAGTTGGAAACAATAAAATAAAAAACAGAATTGAAGAAATACAATGAAACTATCGACTTTAGACGAATTGGATCACTGGACCATGAAAAGTCTTGAAAGGGTCCAGGAAATCTAAAACGAGGAGCTTATTATAGGCATATTATATTACATCATTTTCTCACGAACACGCTTTTCGAACGAGAATTTAAAAAATGAGCAAATTTAAATGATTTTCAGAAATCGTTGAAAATTTTAAATGAGAAAATTCCAAAAATTGCAATAAGTATGTCGTGTGAACTATTAGATTTCTGTTCTAGGCGGACTTTGTCTTTTGAATTTGAGTCGACTTCTTGCTGTCAACTTTTTCAATTTTTGCTTCAATGCCAACTGTGGATAGAAATTTATAAAATTATAACGGATCACATGATATACAATTCTGAGATTTCTTCATATTGCAATAAAGAACCTGGAGACTATTTCTAAAATGTGCAGAAGAATCTAAGGAATTTGAAGGATTAACAAGATCTAAAAAACTCGAACATCAAAAGCAACCCAAAGAATGAATATACAGTGTATCGCATTAAAATGCGTACCTCCGTTAATTTTTATAGTCAGTACTTTAGGCACACGGTTTACAAAAGCGAAATCAAATTTTTAATTTAGGTTATTACCTTTATGTTAAAGTGACATGTGACCGTATTTTGCCAATCAAATGTCAGCAATCGTCAAATTAATTGGGAGATTAACTTTATTTCGGTTAAATTATTGTGAAACTGGTTCAGAGAGTTTCATAAAACGATTTTTTCATGCTACCATTTGCATTCTAAATTCAGAATACCTATACATTTTTTAAATATTTCCTCATATTTTGGAGATACCGGTAAATGTTGATGATAAGTTGTTTAGAATTAAAATCCGCAGTTTATTCTCTGTATTTTGTTTGAAAAAATTTTGTTCATTTTTGCTTCATTTTCCAGATTTTCAAAAATTTCCATGATTTAATTTTGTTTGTTTCTGAGTTCTATTAATGCATGATTTTTGAGCTGAAATCATGCATTAAAGTGGCCTATTAATGAATGATTTTATTATAGGCAACCAATTATACACGCAATGCAATTATGATCTAGCCCCATGTTTATTTACTAAAACCAAATCAAAACGACGATTTTTAGAGTTCACATATAGACTTCTAGTTCGATATACATCACTTGGATTATTCTTCAATGCTAATAACTACAGTTATTTAATTTTTAAATTACACTCAAATTTGACAGCTACTGACACATCCATCAGTCATCATACACATAACCTCACTTTAGCCTCGTCTCGTCTCATTTCGTCTCGTCTTGAACCAATTTAAAAAAACTTTTTTTTTGGTAAATTTTTGAAGATTTGAACACCGGAACAGTTTTGTAACTAACTTTTTGGTTAATGGGCGATTAATAATTTCGCTTATTAACGGCACTCACTACGTTCGTGCCGGTTAAAATCGCTCAATTATTAATCGCTGTCATTAACCAACTTATTTGTTAAATAGCTATTAATTTGTCTGAAACGTATGTTTATTTAACATTTCGATATCTCGATTATCCGTATTTTTCGATTATCCGTGCAGACTCCGGTCCCGAGAAGCACGGATAATCGAGGTTGCACTGTACCGGAAATAAAGGGAAAATATTCAATCAAATCAAACAGGAAAGTTTAGTTTAATTCGCAATTGTACAAGTATGTAATATTTATCTTATCTTTATTATTAGATATTGAGACAGTTATATAAATATTTATTTTTGTTTATCATTTTTATTTCTGTATGATTTTAAAGGTCTTGTAGGCATAAATGAATATTTTTTCATTGTTTATTGTGTCTTTTTTTTCTCGTTTATTTTACATGTCTTTATGTTGTTTGTATTTTTTAAACTTATTTTCTATCTGTTTTTGTGCTCTTAACAATTTTTTTTTCGTTTTTTTAATTTTTGCATTTGAATTTTGAATTTGAAATTTTATTTTTTTCTATTTAAACAATGTATACATATTGTTATGGTGAAATGATTTTTATTCCTTTCGAACTGCCTTATTTAGACAAAGAATTTGGAATAAGTGTTGCCATGATTTGTTTTTAACCAAAGAATAGACCTCTAACATGATTTATGATTTTTCCAGCTTTTGAAATATATGCGTTGCAGCAGGCGATTTAGCTGTTAAACAAATCGGGCAGCATCATTGTTGTAACCGCAAATAAAAAAGAAATTTACAACTAGTGCGATAAATTTCCAAGTCAGCGAGACAGAAAGAAAATATTCCTGCTGCAAAATTTATAATTTTCTCTCGTTCTCTCTCTGCCGGTTCAGTGAACTAAACGACGTTATGGCCGCGGCTCTTAAAAAACCTCGTCAACACATCTGAGGTATGTGATGATTTTGAAAAACATTAAAAATAACGGCGTTAACAAACACAGCGTGTTAACAACAAGCTCGTTGAGCTTTGATCTAGAGCGTCATTAAAGCTCTCTCTCACCGGCGATTTTGTCAAAGCAAATCTGAGGTGTTTATTTTCATAGGTAGGTTTCGTAGACTAAACATTTTTCTCGCTTAATGTGTTTAATCGGCGTTTAATTCCTGCTAGTTACATAAATAAGAATCAAGAGAGAGATAGTTCTTGCAGGAATAATTAGAGGCATGCATCATCCAAGTTTTGTTGGTGAAGAACTGCAATTTGAGTCTGGACAAGAGTCCTTTGAAATATACCACGTAGTGCAGTAGACGACAGTTATTACACCACAACGCAAGAAACATTACATATTCGAAATGGCATTATGGTAATTTTCTAACCGTCCCATGTTGCATTATGACTCATGCATTTATTCCAAGGACCCAAGACGACAGCCACCCACGATAGATGCGCTACTCTCTCGTAAAATTACCTCGACACACAAGAAGTTTTCGTGCTGATTTCTCTCACAGATTACGGACCTGGCGACGACACTTTCGCATAATTGCGCGACCCTGGACTATAATTAACTTACAACAATTAAAGCTGGAGGTTTATATTTAGATGTAATGGAGAATGTCGGCTGGATTCTTCGTGCATGAATCCCATCGCGGTCACGGTAATTTATGGTTATTTTGTGGGTGTTTCAAAGCGTTATAAATCCGATGTCGATGGCAAATATTTATTGCGCGAATATTAAAATTTCGAATTGCTTTAAATTTCGCGACTGGCGTGACTGCGCGAAAAAGAATTACGTACAAAACCAGATATATCGAAAGCAAATTCTTGGCACGCAATACCGGCCATAAACGAGAGCGGACATATATTTCAACACCTATTCCTGCAGACGAAAGAAACGTCTTTTCGAGGCTGCAAAGAGATTTTTACGACTGTTTACATATCTGACACTACATTTTGCGATTGATTTCCGTTCTTTATTGATTGGAATTTATTAAATTCTTTGGATTACCTAATTTCTTTTTCCATATTCTGAGGCCTCCAAGTTAATTAAGTTTCGCAAACTTATTTTCCCCCATTGTAGAGAAAGAATCAATTTTTTCGTGCCCTCGTAACTTCACTTTTATTTTCATGGCAAGTGTTGTGTGTATCTCCGCAAGTCCATAATCCCGTGTTCATTTTCCCCATTTAATTTAATCATCCGATATGCGAGTGAGTGACGTTTCGCCCCAGTATCGTTCAATGGCATTTAATGAAAATTGTAAAAAGGGCGTAGAATATTTAGGCAAACCTGGTTCAGCCCCGTCACAAAAACCCGGACAATGAGTGCGCTGTAGTCGTTTCGCTGATGGCTTTCTGATTATTTATCTCTGTAATGATGCCGTCGAATCTTGCACCATCATCCTTGTCCTTGTTGGAACATTTTAATTATCTTTGCAGTGAAATTCTTGTAAAACTCAAGTAATAAATCCGTACACCTCGTACGTGCCTCTATTAAATACCACAAAAAGTGTTGGTGTTTCCTGATCGTTACTTGTCTTTTGTCATTACTGATGGAGCGGCGCAACCGCTTCTTGCAGATTTCCTGGTGGAGTCTTGAGATGTCCACTTTTCTGGACCACTAGTCGAGTTGACTCGGTTTCTTCGTGAGTACCGCATTTATTATTCGGGCGCAGATTGCTCACTCGGGTGCCATTTGAAAAGCTCAAAGCAAAGAAACACCCCAGCACCCCTCGCCGTCACCACTGGCGGTGTCAAGTGCCCGGTCCTTGAGTGGAGTTGCTTTTACGCCGAAGAGTTCATTATGATTCTTTAATTTCAGAATGTGTACACAATCGAGGACTCCAAGCTTTCAAAGCGACCGAAAGAGCAACTTGTTTACGATGAAATTCACTTTTGTCCTAGCAAATAATCCTTTTTAATTGGAACGCATTTTTCTTCGATATTGCTCGGACCCGACGGTTTTTCTGCCGAATGTAGGGAATTAACTTCTCAAACAACGTTTTAATTAAATTTTCATTTTGGGCGGACCATCGCTGCTAAAGGGGACAGCAACTCTGTTTAATTACAGCTAAAATATCTCGAAAAATGTCGATAAACAATATCTGCAGTGGAATTAAGAGAACTAAATTCCACACTACTAAAGCATTAAAAAGCTCAGAGATTTAATAACATCAGTTTATCTGTTTATTTTATCATAATCTTTTAGTTTAATACAACAACAAAAATATTTCGATTTTTTCCTTTCAGAACCTGGAACTTTTATAGTTTGAGAGCCAGAACAACTAATTTTATTGACGTTGAAATTTTAGAACGGGAAAGCGAAATTTTAGAGTTTTTATTGTGATGGCTGACTAAAAAATGCCCAATTTTTCCATCAATACCCGTAGCTTTTGCATTTTTGGCGCTACATTAAAATTTAATGATATAACGTCTCTTTAGTTGCTTGGTAATTCTAACAAATTAGAACAGTTTAGAACAAGAGAGCGAAATTTGAGAATATTTATCTTGGTAATTAGATAAAATTTGTTGAATTTTTCTGATTAGACCTTGGAACTTTTGTAATTTGAGTACTAACAACAACGAAATTTAGAAATGTTTCTACAACTCTGCTCTTTAATAATTAAGTCAAAGTGGGGGATTTTAAAACAGGAAAGCAAAATTTTAGAATTTTTTATTGACCATAACTGCCATAACTGACCAAAAAATGTCTAATTTTTCTATTACTACCTATAACTTTCGTAATTTATTTGGTACAATAATAAAATTTGATTATGTAAATTCTCTTTATTTGCTTGTTAATTGTGACAAATTAGAACAGTTTAGAAGAAAAAAGCGAAAGTTTAGAATTTTTGATTTAGGTGATTAGACAAAAACGTCGATTTTTTCTGATTAGATCCTGGAACTATTAAAATTTGAGTACTACAATAACAAGATTTTGGGGTTACTACCCTTGAGACCTGTTCTAACCGTACCAAATTGGACAATTTTAGAAGTAGAAATAGAAATTTTAGAATTTTTTATTTTGTTGAATAACCAAAAAATGTCTATCAATACTAGTAACTTTAGTAATTTTGGTGCTACAATAATGAAATTTGATGATGTAAATTCGTTCTAGTTGCTTGTTAATTGTAACAAATTAGAACGGCTTAGAAGAAAAGACCGAAAGTTTAGAATTTCTTATCTTGATGATTAGACAAAAACGTCGATTTTTTCTGATTAAATCTTAGAACTCTTGTAATTTGAGTACTACAATAACAAGATTTTAGGGTGTTACTACCTTTGAGAACTGTACTAACCGTACCAAATTGGACAAATTTAAGAAGTAGAAATAGAAATTTTAGAATTTTTTATTCTCTTGAATGACCAAAAAATGAGAAAACTAGTAACTTTAGTAATTTTGGGGCTACTATTAATGAAAATTGATGATGTAACTTTTCTTTAGTTGCTTGTTAATTCTGACAATTTATAACAGGTTAGAACAATAGAAATTTCAGAATTTTGTATTTTGTTTACTGACCAAATAAAATTTAACACTTTCTATGAATACTATGTTACTATTTTTGATTTGCTTACCTATTAACTGAGGTACATTAAAAAAATTAGGATAAGAGAAGGAAATTTTTGAATTTTTATATTGGTGGTAGTCAAAAAATGTTGAATTTTTTACTTTGGGGAGTGATAAAAAAATGATGCTTGTAACTTTTGTAATTGGAGAACTTCAACAAAACTTAAATGTTACTATTTCTTGACTAAAAATTTAGCAAAATTAGAAAACTAAAAAAATCCTTTTTAGAATTTCTTATATTCAGGATTAACTAAAAACTTGCATACTTTGGACTTTTTAATTCATTTCGTTTCATCCCAGCTTGAATGACATGACATGGATAAGTGATAGTGACATGCGATAGAAGAGTAGTCTAGTCTAGCTAAGACTCGTCCTTTTCAAATCGATAAAATAACATTAAAAGGAGAAAAATAACGACCCGTTCTCTTTCAAGTGGAACTTTTAGATAAATTCCTGAGGTCAAGATCTCTATAACTGCCACCATAAATTCCTCTTCCACAGTTTATTAAACACAAATGGGCCATATGAACAAAAGTAAGTACATGCTATTACAAATAGAAAAGAAAACAATACAGTTCTGCCATGCGAAAATGAGGGACAGAATAAGTATTCAATTTATACAACCCAGTATTTTAACAATTACCGCATTCCACTGTAAAGTTATTTACCTAAACCAACTGAGATATTAATTGTGCACCAAACGTGTCTAATGTATTTATCATTAGAAATTGCTACAAACGTGCGGCTTAAAGAAGTGTTGCTTTGCTTGTATTAATGAATGTAGCTTGTTACATGTTACTCACTAAAGTGACCCAGCAAAAAAGAAATCTTGTTTGTTTTCTGTCAGCTCACAAGCCTTGTTTGTTTGCAGTTGCTAGAGGATTTATTTAAAAACATCCCTGTATAAACAAACGCTTCAATTTCCACGATTCTATTCCGAAAATTGATCACATGTCAACTTTCTTATTTTAATTTAATAACAGCGTTGTCATCACTCTCATCTTGTTCACATATGACTCAGCTCAAGTCCACGATTATTACAAACTAAGCAAAAAATGAGACAATGTACTTGTGGGTTGCACAATTCTATTCAGAAACGACAGTAATTATTACTCCTTACATAAACCACCGAGATTGCTAAATCTACGCGCCAAGTGAACTGCAAAACTGATTTTCCTGATTTCTGTGAAATTCAAAACAGAGATGCATTTAATTGCATCAGTAATTAGACATCGATCGAAGCAACGGGTGCCGGTTGAAGAAAAACAAGTCGGAAGAAGCGTGCAGAACTGATGCTGCGAGATTCCGAACGTGGTTGACAATTAAAAAAGCGCCTCGCGTGAGAGGCCCTTCTATAATTGTCTTATTTGATTTTATTAGCACACAAAGCCCCCGCAAATAACGCCAATCCGGTCTATTGAGCACGTTAGTCGTACGATGAGAAAGAACGTCCAGTTTTGAATTCCTGAGCTTTATCGGCGGCAGTTGTCAGCCCTGATTAATTATGCACTCGATGGCGCATATTAATTAATCGAAGGACTAACGTGCGTTCTGATAAGGTGATTGTTCCGAAAGGCAGAGAGTAATTTATTATACGCGGTTTCTTACAAAGCCATCGACGCCACGTCTCGAATCGAAGGGGTGGGAGGACCATGGAACCATTAACGCCACCCCCGACCCAAACGAGGTATGGAAGGATAATTGGAGAGATAAACACCCACGCATATCCTTGATGTCCTCGCAGGACGCTTCATGTACATTAATCTGCATCTTCGGCTCATTTGCAAGTCGGAGCGAGGTGACGAGATTAAATAAATATGACGCCTTGCATGCATGTTTGCAACTCGAAGAATGCGGTTAGCGGCGGTAAAAATATTTGTTCTTCGGGAGAATTGCAAAATCCACTAAAAGAACGTTAGAAATGCGGATTAATGATGGGACTTGGGGGTCCTATAAATAGATGGAAACTGTCACGTTTGCGCAAGTATTCTTTCTGAAAACGCCTCTTGTGAGTCGCTATCATAAATCTTTGAAAATACTCACATCTAGAAGTTTACCATCAAGACTGAAACTTTCATTTAACGGCGTATTTAAATATGCAGATTGGCGGTGGCAGGACAATGAGGTCATTTATCCTGGCGGGATCATTTTTACGGAATTCGGTGAAGTCTCAAGAACTGCAATTGCAGGTCAGAGACTATTTCGAGAACTCTGCTCAGCAAAGTCGGATTATTCTTTCTTTTATCATTTTGCTCATTTTAATGTGACTATCTTTTTTAACTCGTTTGAAGGGAAAAACTAATTGAGCCCCAAAAACTTATCTTAACAGAACCCTTATGGCCTAAAACAAAAGAAATTGATTTACACTTTTAGATTTTTCAAGCATTTTTTAACTTATAAGGATTTGTTTGCACTTATTTCTTACTTACTTACTTCTTACTAAGAGCACACTACTTTCTGCAAATTTCATTTCTTTAACTTTTTATACTCCGTAGTAAGGACAAAATAACAAAATTCCAGTACCTACTAAAGTTAAAGCAATTGAACAGCTGTTATTTTAATGCAACATAAAGAAAACGTTGAGAAATTTGAACAGTTTGGAACAAGAGAGTGAAACTTTAGAAATTCTTATTTTGGTGATTAGCCGAAAATGTACCAATTAGATCCATTTTTTTTTCTTCTTTTCGCCCTTCCTTGTATCTTATTCTCTTCCTCCGTCTATTTCAGTACTACATACAATAACAAAATTTGGAAATTTTGCTCTGACTTGTTTAATATCAGTGAAATTGGACAATTTTATAACAAAAAAGTGAATAAATTTTAAAATTTCTTAAATATTCAATATTTCTATTTGCACAACAATTTTTGGTAAATTTTTAGAACAGCAGAAAAAAAATTTAGAGTTATAATTTTGGTTGTTAGTTAAAAAAGTTGATTGTTTTGAATTAGATTATACTTTGTAAATTGGGCACTATAATTACAAAATTCAGGTATGTTACTACCACTGAGTTTTTTAGGTACTAACTGTGCTAAATTAGAAAATATTAGGCAAAGAAAGCTAAATTTTACCATTTTTATTTTGAAAATTTTGACCAAAAAATGTTTATCGATTTCTATCTATACCCGAAAACTTTGGAAATTTTGGTACTATGTACAAGCATAAGATTTGCAGTTGTTAGTACTTCGTTTGTTAACAGTGACAAATTAAAAATATTTGGAACAGCAGAAAAAAATTTAGAATTATAATTTTGGTTGTTAATTAAAAAATGTCGATTGTTTTGAATTAGGTTATATTTTGTAAATTGGACACTATAACTACAAAATTAAGGTATGTTACTACCACTGAGATTTTTACTAACTGTGCAAAATCAGAAAATGTTAGACAAAGAAAGCTAAATTTTACCATTTTTGTTTTGTAAATTTTGACCAAAAAATGTTTATCGATTTCTATCTATACCCGAAAACTTTGTAAATTTTGGTACTACAACGATAAAATTTGCAGTTGTTAGTAGGTACTTCGCTTGTTAACAGTAACAAATTCAAAATTTTCAGAACAGGAGAAAAAAAAATTAGAATTATAATTTTGGTTGTTAGTTAAAAAAAGTCAATTGTTTCGAATTAGATTATATTTTGTAAATTGGGCACTATAATTACAAAATTAAGGTATGTTAATACCACTGAGTTTTTTAGGTACTAACTGTGCTAAATTAGAAAATGTTAGACAAAGAAAGCTAAATTTTACCATTTTTATTTTGAAAATTTTGACCAACAAATATTTACCGTTTTCTATCTATAGGTACTCGAAAAAGCTGTTAATTTTGTTACTACAACAATGAAATTTGGAGAAATTTGAAGAAATTTTATTACCTACTACACAGAAATTTTAGATTTTTTTTAATAAGATCTTAACAAGAACTATCGTAATTGGAATACTGCAAAAACGAAATAGCAAAACCGTAGGAATTAAGGAAAAATGTTATCTTATTTATCATGCTCTAAATTTTCCTCTATTGGATAAAAAACTAGAAAAAGGCGATTACAAATAACTGACCCTGTACTTGTAGTTCCTAACCCTTCCGCTCGAGTCAATTTATATCAAATTTTTCTCAATGCGGAGCCATGAAACGCTATTTCCGTCATGGCAAATTTTCCAAATTCCTCATCAGGATGTTTGAGGTAAATGGCAATTGGGGTTGTTTCTTCTATTTACAGACAAAATGTAAGCGATATTTGCCCGGATGTTCCCGGCAAGCAAACGGTCAGTCGTATCTTCCGATATTTGGTTTTCCCTCAAATTGAAATGTTGCCGAATAATTTCCTCATCTCGTTGAATAAACCTTTTTAATCAACCTTTTGACGTTCCACCTAATGTGATTTGAAACACATTAACTCATTACCCAAAAACCGTTCCAAGTAAACATGAAATCAAACGTGAACGCCAAAAGCTCTATATTGATTAAGCTCTCACAAACTGAGTGTAAGTCACCCACAGGTGTTGTCTCACGTGCACTCGCTTCTTAAATAATTTTGAGCTTTATGTGCGGCGCCAACACTAAATCGACGTTAATACATTGTCGGATGTGTCAATAACAATTGTGCAGTGGAAATGCTTTAATAGTTTCGAACGGAACAAATCGAAGCGATTTCCTGCATCGGTCATGTTAATAACGGTTAGGAGCGTGATACCTGATTCTGGCTAATCTGTTGCGGATTGGGAAATCTCTAGCTTGATTTACACTCCGTCAAGATTAGCTCGCCCGAGTAATTCAGCTCAAGTTGGAAATTCAACAGTCTTCGCCGCATGCATGTGTGCGAAATCCTGCTAGACCGAAACTGACCACTGCGGTCACAGGTTGAACGAGCCATAGGATTAATGCGAATTAAGAGGTATGGCGCAAATATTTGAAGAAAACGGCTTAAGCAAATGACCCGTCTGTTTTCCCTTCCACCAAAAGCACTTTTATTTTCACAGGGGCGCTTTCCCCGACACATCGACCCAAATACATTGAACGCGACGCTATTACTAAAACAACACGGGTCAGCCTGATCCCATTCCGGGAAAAGCCTTATTTATCGTCCTTTTCGGATGCCGGCGTTCCGAAACGGCTCTTTGAAAACTCTGGATGAATAGAACCGATTCCGTCACCTGTTATCCTAAGCCAAATACACAAAATACGCCCGTGAACACGGGATTAGGAACAATGACTGAGCTATTGGTAAGCCGTCTTCAGGTGTGTGTATATCTCGAGGATTCGAGGGACAATGGAACTCTGACTTTCGATGCGAATCGAAAATATGACGCTAATAACCGTTCTAAATTCATGCTTCACGAAATCCTGTTGTTTATGGATTTTGGCACCAAAGCTGATTTCCAATTTGTTTGTTACTATATTATGTAAAGTCTGCTGCTGAATGTCAAGCAGTTTTATTTTATGAAGTGAAATGGAAATTCAACGCTGAAAACAACATTTTCTTAGCACCCCGTGGACCTGCGGCACACAATTATATTTCGGGTTAACGAAATCAATAAATATTTACCTCACTATTCAAATAACTAATTGAAATTCCAACATTCATTTCAATAAAACCTCAATCAATTTCAAAAACGATTGGCTTTTCGGCTTACATCGATTGTCGGTTTCAGCAAAAACTCCACTATATTTTCAAACATCGAAGAGAAGAATTTCTAAATAGCAATTAAGCCGTAATTTTATAATAATTTCAAAGTTGCTGTAAAGTTTGAGTTGATCATTAAAGGTGGATTATATTACGTTGATAAAGTTTAAATTGAATGTACTTTTGTAAAGTTCTTTCTTCTGGGAAAGATGTAAATTGCAGCGAGAACAAAGACAAAACGTGCAAGGGAAAATTTTCTTATATTCTCCCTGCAAGAGAAGGGGTCAAAATTATTAAAATTTACAGGGTGCCTTTTGCGAATAATATCGATTAAATAAACATGGAAATACACCAAGGCACGTAATCGCCCAAAAATTGAAAGGATTAGCGGATGAAAGCGCAATGTATAAAATAGTAAATTTTACGCAGAAGTCTGACGAAGTTTTGGTCCAACATAAGACTTTACGGCTGCTTCCACATAAATTAAGTTTAAGTCTTTTATCTCCAAAATAAACTTTCGAAAACTTTAACACGCACGAGATAGCAACAAAGTTCGCTAATAGATGAAAAACAAATTTTTGATCACTTTCTTAATTGGATTATGTGGATAAAAATTGTACTCAGTCTTTATAAGAATTCCTCATCAGATCAGATTCTCATTTTTGTACAGCGTCCGGCAACACTTCTGTCCACCCCCAAAATCGTCTTTAATTTTAAAGATAAAATTTTGAAAATTTGCATACGCTCACAGTTGACAAAGGTCTAGAAGCTGACGCAAACATTTGTTTTAATCACTGATAGTTTTGGTGTCGCGACGCCTTAAAAATGTAATTTTTAATTAATTGTGAGGATTTGTGATATCAACCTCTAATTTAATTTTTTATCAATATTAATGTGTTAAAAATATCTCAGCTGTTACTTTAGATTCAATGCAAACTTTCTTCAAAATTTGAGAAAAAAATGCGGTTTTATCAAGTTAGTTTCCAATTTCATTACGTCAAAATTGGGAACTACGTTTACACCCATGTGTCAACATCTTGTCTCACAAATCACATCTATCCTTTGGCTCGCTTTAGATTGTAACAAAAGTCTTAAAATTGTGGCTTTGTCGATGTTAATTAACGATTTTTGGTGTCCATAAAGTGCAACATGCCCGTGTTAATCAAAATTAACCTTAAGAATGAATGAAGTGACTTGTGAAATTTTGGTGTAAACGTAGTTTGCCACTGCGCTGTCAAAATTTTGAAAACTAACTTGATAAAACAGCGTTTTTTTCGCAAATTTCAAACACAATTTGCATTAGATTTAAAATAAAAACTTAGATAGTTGTATTACAGTTATGTTGAAAAAAAAATGAATTCACGAGTATTTCCGCAAAAGCTCAAAAACCGCTAAAAATTATACTTTTTAAGCGTCGCGACGCCAACCAAACCATGATAAGAAACAAATTTTTGCGTCAGCTTCTAGAACTTTGTCAAATATGAGCGTATGCAAATTTTCAAAATTGTAACTTCAAAATTTAAAGACGATTTTGGGGGTGGACACAAGTGTTGCCGGACCCTGTATACAGACCAAACTCTATCTTTTCGCTTAATCTCAGATTATACGAAAAGTCAACATTTCTCATGAAGATAACATCTAAGAAATGATTGTTGCAAATTTTGTCTAGTTTGATAACTTGACTTTACCCGAAAACACTCTTTTGGTTCACTCTGGAATGAGCCAGCTTCCAAATAAACGACTCGTAGAATTGAGAGCTTTCATGTACTCCAGTGCTTAACTGCGAACTTTAGATGCATCAATTTTTTGCCCTTTCGTGCTCATCCGCAGCACAATCGGTTTACCCCTTGAAACAGTTTTCTAATTTTGTTTTCTTGTTTCAGGTAAGGATGCATTTTAATTGGCCCGTTCCCCGAAGTAAGTCGTCTGCGAGCTTTGTTTTATTTTCTCCCAAGTTCCGGAAACACCGCTGTTTTAGTTAATTTAAAATTCGAATGTAACGAAATAATCGTCATGGCCTCAGGAAGCTGGTATCTAGCTGGCAACTTTGTCATAGGCTATTTAGTTGTTGCAGTTTTATTGGCACAATGCCCGCGGCGTAAAATCGAAGTCGCAGCCGCAAAATGTCGGAAAAGTTTCGGCAACAACTGTTACATGGTTTTCCCATAACTTAACGTAATTTATTTGTTACTCAGCGACTTTAATATACTATTTAATATTCTCCGTCGCTTTAGGGTTAGTTTATGGAAGTCGAGACCCCCTGACTTGATTAGATGAAGTAGCTACTTGAAATCGGAGTAAATGTATCCGTTTTATCCATTTTAAAATGTTTATTAGGCACGCACTCCGACAGTTTAGCTCGCAGAGGGTGGAAAGGGCTTTATAAGCAGATGGAGTTTTGTGTCTTTATCGTGCGTTTCGCCCAAATGGCGGATTTTCAAAAAGAACGAACGTGTACGATATAATAATTGTGTCGCTCGGATCCGACGGAAATGAAACCGTTACGTATTTGCTCGATATTTTATTTCGATAATTAAATGTCACACGTCATGACTGATGGTAATTGGTTGTCTAGTTTAGTGACTGGATAAAATAACCCTTTGATTTGTACATGAGTTTCAAAAATCGTTCGCTGTAAACATGAATTATTATTAAAGATAATCAAAAACGTCACGTCTGCCTATTAAATACCTCTCTTTATCATCCTCCGAAAGAATTACCCATCGATTTTATTGAAAACCATCAAAATGTCGAGGGGCGGTGATTGAGGAAACGCGCTCCAAAACAGATGGGCTCTGCCGTTTCATAAACTACCACTAATTAGGTAATATTTTATTTCATAATGCGACTCGAATAAAACGTGTTGTGCACTTGGAGTTTTTCGTGAACTGCATGACGTAAAACAGCCCACAAAAGGCGAAGTTCGTTTTGGTTACAGTCGCAATAACTCTGCATATTTCTAAACATTTTCCTTGTGTACAATGGCTGTGTGGAGGGTCTTGAATTTCGCCTCAGATTTCACCACAAATTTTGAAATGTAAGTAATCCAACTTTTGTGTCGATTTCTAATGAACATTAGATGTCATTGTCGAAGAGTCAGAAGTGGCGTCTGACAACAAATTCAGCAATCAAGCAAGAGTTGACTGAAATAAAATGGAATGAAACAGAAATAAACCCGAGCTAGGTAAACTCGCACCGTAATGACTCAATTGGGAGACATCGAAGAACCCGAGAGAAGAGTTGAAGGAAAATATTGAGAAACACGCTCGCTCCATCCACTTAATATCTGCAGTCGAAATAATCCCAAGTCGCGGGCAGTGTGCGCGTGCCTTTAGGTAGGGTCGCTCCGGTAATTAACGGCAATGATTCAGACACATAGACAATTCCAAGCGGTAATAAACGTAAAACTGGGCGATGATTTCGTTAAATTATTCACTCACTTAAAGCGAGGTTAAATAACCAGTTTAAAGTTCATTAGAAAAGCATTTACCCCTAGCATAATATCGTCGCACTTTACAACCAATTTGGCGTGTTGAAAGTCGGAGCGCCTAACCTAACAAATCACGTTATGTTAATGATCGGTTTTTTATTGCGAAAACGTCGGCGGTCAATCACGCCGCCCGTAAAATTTGTCGTTCGTCAAGTCAGAAAGTTGCGACGTTTTCGTCTGTTTTATGTGGTAGCGGAATCGCGTCCGATGAATAACATTTTCCAAGAGAAATATTTATACGGTGGTTCGTCGCTAGAATCCCATACAAAGTTATAAATAAAGACGATTTAAAAGATTTATTTTTGGTCCACATTTGCCGCACAACGGTTACTTATTCCAGAATAGAACATTCATTAAAGAAAGAAATAAGAGGATAGTTTTACAACCCACATATCTTGTACACATCCTGAGTGGATAAAGGCGAGTTATGGTGCGCATATGAAGATTAATGGATGGAATGCGCGATAATAACGTTACTGCAAGAGCCTTGAGCGAAGAGACTGCACACCACTGTCCTCATTGCACTTTCGCAACTTTAGCAAAAAAACCCAAAGAGGTCGACCATTAATATCGAAACAATGTCATCTGCGCAATCTAATTGAAACCGTCTTGCATTCTGCCACTCCACTTTTTATTCAAAGCGTCTCATCCGCTCAAATCGTTTGTACGACTGGGAGGGTATTAAGACCCCCCGAGATTAATTAGCCAACTTTTACCTAACGACGCTTTTGCAGTAATACATTAATTAGTAGATAAAGCAAAGCCGGTGTTGTTTTAATGGCTGCTATCAACTTATATAGAAAGCACGCTGTCGGAATTGTTTATGATTACAAAGAACATTTTTGTGGGCTTTATTATTTAGACTTGAAGCAATCGCTACCTTGTGTAAACACAGAAAAATTGGGTACGTCAAAACAACGCACCACTGAAAGTATAAATAAATAACAACGGATGACAAAGGCATTTTAAAAATTACAAAGCCCTGAGGTCACCAA
This sequence comes from Gnatocerus cornutus, assembly GCA_029298725.1. Taxonomy (NCBI): domain Eukaryota; kingdom Metazoa; phylum Arthropoda; class Insecta; order Coleoptera; family Tenebrionidae; genus Gnatocerus; species Gnatocerus cornutus. The sequence continues at coordinate 4,843,943 of CM055510.1, forward strand.
ACAGAGTCGGAGCTGAGTGCAGCGAAATAAACACGATCTGGAGGCAAAACATAACGCGAATTAGAACTCCAAAACAAACAAAAGAAAATTAAACGAGGCGATGAGACGAGACTAGTCAGCCGCAAGAAAATCATAATGTTACTCTGCTGAGACTACTCTCACTCGACTTTCAATTTACCAAGTTTCATCCTGCTTTTTCCAACTATTTTTCAAATTCTACCTTGCGTTTACTGCTTGGATAAATCAATCACAATTAAAAGCAATAGTTGTGGGCATGTCGACAAGCTCTCTATTGTACACTTAATTTACGCAGAATTTCACGACGAATCCAAAATTTTTCTAAGGAAATAAGTCAACTATCGCCAAGTAAACTGCAGAGTTTTGAAAAATTCTACAACTTTATTTAAGTTTATTGTTGTTTTCTAGTTCTAGTTTGCTTATTTTAGGGTTTTTCATACACCACGCACATTTTTATGAGAACTAAAAACATTTTTTCCAAATTGTTGTTTGAGCTATGCTGGAACTTTTAAACTTCCTAAATCTTTAGCTCAATTATTTGGAGAACTATCGAAGTGCAGAATTCCATCAAAAATCCAATGGGCGAAATATGTTCTTTTAATTGTTCTTACATATTCTGAAATTTTCAAATTCGAATTCTTCAAATTTAAAAGTAATAGTACTAAAGGGATCGAATTCAAAATAAGAAAAAAAAATGTCTAAAAGGATCCTTTTTTTTTGAAACTCTGCTAGCCAAATAAATTAAACGTGCCCGTGCTAAATTAGACTAAAAAAATTAAACGAGGCTTTTTGAAATAAAAATACAAACGTGAATGAAACCGCCATCGGCAAATTAAACTAATTAAATTAAATTAATTGCGCCAAAAAGAAGAATGAATTAGAGCATAGCAACAGAAAAAATGATTTTTACCAATTAAAAAAGCCCTGTAAATTGGTAACAACATGTTTATTGAAATTTGATCACAATTTCGAAGTTTTATTCCTGCAGCTGTCAACAATGGAATGTTTCCATCGATCCGACCATATTGTGTTTTATTTCCATCCCAGATTTTTAAATGAAATCAGTATACAAGTTTTATGAGCGTGTAACTGTAATTGGAGCTACTATTCATCGCCCGCATAAGTCATTCGAAATATGTTCTCCCTTCACAAGTGCCTATTGATTAGGTGCCAACACAAAAAACAGACACCCTCAGTGAGAAAAAAAACGTGGCATAATTTCTGGGCACCCTCCCTTGTTGTGTTCAACCCCTCCTCGGCTCTAGGTGTTGTGTTGTGAATAATGCTGTTTCGGTCAAGTTTTTGCCTCCCTGGCTCGAAGTTACGGCGGAATTTTAATGAAGTTATGTATAATAACAGGGGAAGCAGGTTCACTTATGTTTTCAAAGAAAATATTTTATTGAATACAGTCGCGTTTGTTTCGACTCGATATGGAAAATAATGAAAACGGAAGACTCGCTCTGTTTTTTTCCGCGCGCACCAATTAACCGCAACCAAAAAAAATGTTTTTTTTAGTCATCATTGCCGGTGTTTGGACACGAAAAAATATTCCCCATTAATTGGAACTGACATGGTCGATGGTTAGCACCAGAGGGGAAAATTGTTTTTTGCTGCGAATCACAATGAGACGTCACGACGCCGACATTCTGCAGCCAAAACGAGGTAAAACGATAACGACACTCTGATGATGCACGACCAACTTGCACTGCATTGAGCAGTTTAATTAAGCATCAGCGCTACGGCAAAATTGCATTTTTATGGGCCGTTGTGGCGTCGATTAGCCCTGCACGGCAGCGTTGGGACGCCGCGGTCGCGACGCCGACGCCGCAGGACGCCGGGAATGCTTTAACGTCTTATTAACGGATACTTTGAACGTTAACATTAAGCGCGTTAATTATATCCTGTGTTTTGTTTTATAATGGCCATTCAGGGTTTTTTATTTTTACGCTGTTTTCCGGTTTATTCTCAAAGTAAATTATTTTCGACCACAGGGTTGAAACCGAAGCGTTACATAAAGGACGCTGCAGAGAAACGGAAATTAAGTGAGCCTTGGTTGCAATTTCAGATGCATCTTTTGAAGTGTATTTTGGAGCTTATGTCAAGTCCCGGTTTATAAAACGCGGCTTCAAGTAAGAAAAGTTAAGCCGCTCTTTTGTTGAGCACCAAGAATTAAAATGTACCCCTTGTTAATTAGTGCCGCCGTGGCCGTGCGTGCCCGGAGTCGATCCGGAAAGCGATCCGGCGTCTCCATAGCGACGACCGCAACTTTAGGTGTTGCAGAAGATAATGTAAGTTATTTAATGTCGAGCGACCTGACATTCCGCGGCCGCATGGACGGATCCGCGTTTTACATGTTCCATTGTGTAGGAAGAACCTGCGATCCTGCGGAATTTCCAACAACGACCTCGAGCTACTTTATGATGTCTCTACAAACACTCTTCAAAACGTACGTTTTCTCACAGGTGGTGCTTATTGTAATTAGTTGGCGTATCTGCTGCACTCACACGTCTGTTTATTATCGACTTCGCTGCAATTACAGCCTTTAAAGATGTTTGTTGAGCTAAGTGCTCTCGAAACAAGCTCGAAAACAAAGGTGGCTGTGTTCGATTAAAAAATTAACAAAGTTGGCTTGGGAAATAACGAGGGCTGCAGCTTTTATGGAATTGTCGTCGCCGTTTTGATGCGACTGCGATTTTTTAAGTGTGGTGAAATATGCAAACGTCTGACTTGCTGTTTCAGGAGAAAAAAGAAAATTTTAGTTTGTAGGGCGATATTTCTAAACTGATGATTTCTGCAATGTTCTGTTCCACCATGCACTGGCATTTCCCAGAAAGGAAGAAATTTTTGTTACAGTTGAAAGAGAGCTAGATGAATTCGAATTTAATAGGTTGAACAGCCTCCAGCAATTAATAGTAAATTTTTCACCTGTCAGTTGTCGTGTTAATGCAATTTTAATCTTCCTCCAACATCCTTTGGACTGTCTGAATAAAAAAGGCAATTTTTCGGTGTCGCCTAATAAATAATTTATCACGTACCGTGTATAAATAACAATAATGGTTTAATTTTAATGTGAACACTTGCTGCCGTCCGGGTACTCTGCATAATAAGAGCCTCTCCTTTCAGTGTCAATAATTCCAACAATATTAATGGAAAAATATACCGTCATCGTGCGTAAGATGTGTACTGTTGAATTAGCCCCAATTCCTGCCTCCGCGAGTAATTCATTTGGTGAAGAAAGCGGGTTCAAAATGTCAAGTGCAGCAGCTGCACAGCACGAAAGCTCGTACGAATTTAAGCCCCGAATCGGCTTCCACAGCACTTAGTCACGGTGTAAATAGTAAACAATTATGACATAATTAATAAGTTAATAAGACGCTGTTACAGTGTGACTCAGATAAGCATCAGCATTTATTTAACACTCTCATTGTAAACGGCGTTATTAATGATTCATACACTAGTAATCATTTTTAGCCCGTGTGGTATTTAAAACCCCGCTTTCGTAACGTTGGCAAGACCTCTTCAAATTAATTGCTGCTTTTGGAAACGCTTAATAACATTAACGAAATGACACTTAAACGTTATGGCCCATTACGAGATGTTCACCGTTTCTGTGGCGGTTCGCTTAATATAAACACGAAAGTTTTTTCACCAGACGCAGACATAAAAATTACACACATTGATGGCTCGGATGACGCAAATATTGTTAGCCTAGTTCCACAGACGCATTCTTCCGAAGAAAAATCGAACTTCTTGTATGTCTTTGAGCAATAATGTAAATCATTGTCTGACTTAAGTCTACTTTCATTGCTGAACAGGTAAAGCGACGACCTACTTTGAGGAAACGCACGCAGTTGCAGTGGAAAGTTACTTACAAAATTCAAGTATGTGAGACGCGATGGGCAGGAAAAAAGTGGTAACGAAGAAAACTACTCACAACGTGGGGTAGTGGATGGGCAATTATTGTTTAATTAACTGGAACTGTAAAAAAATAACGGTAAACGTTATAACGTTTAATGGGAATCGCCTTGATTGTGTGAATACTTCATCGCGGTTTTAGTGCGGATTTTCTTATTAAATAGAGAAGTAACAGTTAATTTGAGGCTTTTACACACTTATAAATTGCAACATAAGAATAAGACGTTGTAGAATTTAATGTGTAAACTTGAAAACTTGGTTTGTCCCGTTAGAATTTTGAGTTTTTTTGAAGAATTATGTGTTTCTTAATTTAAATACAAGTTATTTAGACTATTATTGAAAACATAATTTAGTGCTTCATGTCTGGAAATCAAGACTAATGTTGAATCTTCTGCATGAAATCCCTTTTTCTTTTTTAGCAGTCGCCATCTGTAATATATTCGTCTGTCTTCTGTATAAGGAGTAGTTTTGTTAAGTGAGCCAATAAAATAAGAGCTTTTACTTCAAATCCGATTATGAAGGATACGCACTATGCTTGGTAGCAATTTATTTTATGCTTCGTCCTGTCATAGTTTTACGATCCACGCATAGCTACAGAGAATTTATAACCCTCCTTAAAAACCGATAAATTTTCTAATACGCGAGATGCACCTATTCATGTCGGAAGGCATCGCAGCTTGTATTCTGTTAAACACGTGCAAAAACCAACACCTCAATTACCATTAATGAACTACCGCTGGTACGGAATTTATTTTCCTAGTAAAGTTCCAAGAAACATGACCTAGGGCCTGAGGCCGTCATTGTTAAACTTGAGGTAAAGCCGTGTCACGGAGAATGTCGTCCAAATTTCTTCACGCATTCAAGTCTTTGCTCGGATGAAAATGTTCGCAATTATCGCTAGAATGTTGATTACATTTCGCTATTGCACCAGTGCAGTTATCAGAGTTGTCGTGTGTGAAGCTGCAATTGTGTCGGGAAATGTCTGTGAGATCATTTTATGCATGGAATTTACCGTCTGCACTGTCAACTTCTCATTTCCTCGTGCCTATATGCACTCGAACGCTATTCAAAGTGTCGCCACGTTATGTCGTCAGCAATAAATACAAAGACGAAGCGTAATTAGTTGTGTTACCAACATGGCGCATACCGAAAAACCGAGCGAACGTGTGGACCTATTGTGCAAAAGTTGGTTATTGTGAAATCACATCGAAGATGAAACGTTGATATAAAACCCCCAGATATGAATATTTAGCGCTTCGAATTCCCGTATCATTAGTTTAACGACGCATAAAGCCACCATAAAATTTGACGCTCGTAAAAGAAGACTATTTATTTAAAAACATGAAAACCGGGAGGACGTCTCCAAAAAATAAAAGAATCCATTAGTGACGCGATCAACTTTAAACCGTAAAATATGGTCCGGACATAAAACATCCGTCGCCATCGCGCATCCTGAAGACGGTTCTGTTATTATACAAATTTTCAATCTTTACGCTTTTCAAAGTACCCCGTTCATTTGTATAAGAATACCGTGGAAATGCAACTTTAAAGGGTATAAATCTCGAATACGGAATATGGGATATCTGTGTCCATCATCATCAGCGAGATGCGAGATGATGATGGGCTTTTTATGACGCGGAAAATCGATGTAGGCTCGAGGAAAGATCTCACTTATAGGACAGAAATTACAAGTTTAAAGTTGGGATTGCAGCTTTGTCACAGAGTCACAGAAGCGAGCGATCCCAAGAAACTTTTATCAGTTAACAAAGATTTTGTTATTAAAAAGGAGCCACTTGTGTCGCCACCCCAACACCATTATTGTTGCCCGTATAAACTCGACATGGAGGATGTCCCATTAAGGACATAATGAACCCTTATTATTAATCTCCTAACCTAGATATTATTGTCTCAGGACATAAACTGCGTGTTGCTCAAACGAGATACCCTGACATTTCCTTTCATAGACTGATATTTTTCCGACCGCATTTCCGCTCAATATTGAAATAATCACTTATCTGAGTAAATCGGTTTTAGCGGCGAGTTTTTCATCAAGATTAGGGTCCTGAGAAGTTCGTGTACATCCATGCCCGAATTCAGTGTACACTGCGGGTAATATGCAGATTACATTTCAAATTGAAATTTATGCAAGTCCAAGGGCAAACTAAGCAAAACAAATTAAATTTAATTAATACGCGATCCAAAACAACGGCCTGCAAAAATCCCACATTATAGAGCAGTGCCTATTTTAATTAAATAGTAGAATTAACCGTGAGAACTTGTCCAAGTTGTTGCAAGCTTTCCATACGAATGCACCGCAGTGGTCATTTCACACGAAACATTTAATAACAAAACGGTAAATTATGTAATCACTTAAATGGCACGGCGATTTTTGCGAAACTCGAATTCCATTAAGCAGCCACCAAGAAAAACTTTCTTCATCCGTAAATATACGCCAATTAGTGTGCTCGATATCCTAGTTTGGAGAGTGTATCTGCAATGCGTCACATTTTACGGATTTCAACCACATGAAGTTGAACGTTCCGGTTCTAACTCTTCAACTAAATTGCGTAATGCCTCAACAAAGCGCAAGAATGACTCACGGGCAAAATGAAAAAACTACGTGAGAATTATGTAAATGCCATTAATCTCCGATCGGCTTGTAACCATTCGAAAATAAACGTTACACCTCGAAAAGTTGTAGCGTGACATCATCGTTTAGAAACTCATTTGAATATTTAATATGGACGATTTATATGCACCTGTGATAAACTTACATTCGTTCTCCATTACATCGCAAATCGTTGATGGGGAAATGAAAGTGCAAGTTGGAGGAAGAACAAGATTCTTGGGACATTCCTAAAGACTGCATTTTTGTGACAAGTCGTTGCGTAATTTGGGAAAGTGAGCAAAGGGAACCAAATTTAGCAAAACGCGAAAACTCATTGTGGCATGGCAAACTAAAAATTCCATTGGAACACTTTCAGCTGACGGTCTGTTGTAACTTAAGGTCTAAGGAAAGTATGTAACTTTAACAACACCTTTGATTGACACCTGCCAAAAGGAATTACCGAGGATCTGGTAATGAGGGTATCATAAATTTTATGGAAACGGTTGCTTGACCAGCACCATGATACCCAGGGGTTGGAAAAATAAATTCGTATTGGACCAGAGCTGAGTTAAAAATATCCTTCTAGTAGGCAAAAATTTCACGTGCGTATTTTTTTCCCGATTATTGGAAAATGTATGAATAAAATCCGTAAATTACCAGTTTCCATAGTACGTAATAATATGGCAGGTTCGAGATGTTTTTTAAAAGGGGGTAAATAGGATTAGAAAGTTCAAAAAATCTTTTTTTTTATTTCATAAATTGTTAGAGAAACTATTGAAAAAATATGTTCTCAAAATTTCAAACAAAAATTCCGACTCGTTCTGTTATACTCGTAAATTAATACTCCTCCTTCAGGTGCGCAACATGTATTTTTACAATAAACACCTTAGATAAAAATTTCTAGAGGCTTCGAACTCAAAATGAAAGTTTTTAAGAAGGATTACTCTATGGTATTGGAAGAGCAAATTAACCGGTAAGCAATTTAAAAAAAATATTTGCCTTGACTTTGTTTTTTTGGTCTTTTTTTTAAACCCGTTTTTCTCAAATCGATTTTTTTTTGAACTTGCGTTCACTCTAGCTTGAAAAGTTTTTGACTAATCGTTTTGAAAATTTGGCAGGTATTTTATTTATAGTATTGCGCTCTATATGAACCTAAAATCGGAATATTATCATTATTAATTATTTTTTTTACAAAAAAATGTTTAAAAAAAATGGTAAAAATCATGCATTTTTGTATTGACCTCTGTAAAATATTAAACTTTTATTTTTTTTGATAGAATTTAGGTTCATATAGAAGAGAGACATATAATAAAAATAAATTCTAATGCAGTTTGATTTCAAATAAAAATTGCGCCCTCCAGGATATACGCAAATTGCCGAATCTGATGGAGATCTTCAATATGGTGTAGCTAATATCTTCGGTGTTTTTCAAAGAAATACTTCAAAAACATTATATACTACATTATATACAGGGTCCGGCAACACTTGTGTCCACCCCCAAAATCGTCTTTAATTTTAAAGATAAAATTTTTAAAATTTGCATACGCTCACAGTTGACGACGCTCTAGAAGCTGACAAAACAATTTGTTTTTTATCACAGTTTGTTTGGCGTCGCGACGCCTAAGATGTATAATTTTTAGCGATTTTTGAATTTTTGCGGAAATATTCGCGAATTCAAATTTTTTTCGACATAACTGTAAAGCAAATATTTGAGTTTTTGTTTTAAATCAAATACAAATTATGTTTAAAATTTGCGAAAAAAACGCTGCTTTATCAAGTTAGTTTTCAAAATTATGACGGCGCAGTGGCAAACTACGTTTACACCAAAATTTCACAAGTCACTTCATTCACTTTTATAAAGGTTAATTTTGATTAACACGGGCATGTTGCACTTTATGGACACCAGAAATCGTTAATTAACATCGACAAAGCGACAATTTCACCAAGTAAGACTTTTGTTACAATCTAAAGCGAGCCAAAGGATAGATGTCATTTGTGACACAAGATGTTGACAGACCGGTGTAAACGTAGTTCCCAATTTTGACGTAATGAAATTGGAAACTAACTTGATAAAACAGCATTTTTTTCTCAAATTTTGAAGACAATTTGCATTGAATCTAAAATAACAACTGAGATATTTTAAACATATTTATATTAAAAAAAATTAAATTAGGGATTGATGTCACAAACCCTCACGATTACCTAAAAATTACATTTTTAAGGCGTCGCGCCGCCAAAACTATTAGTGATAAAAAACACATTTTTGCGTCAGCTTCTAGAGCTTTGTTAACTGTGGGCGTATGCAAATTTTGAAAATTTTATCTTTAAAATTAAAGATGATTTTGGGGGTGGACACAAGTGTTGCCGGACCCTGTATATACAGGGTCCGGCAACACTTGTGTCCACCCCCAAAATCGTCTTTAATTTTAAAGATAAAATTTTGAAAATTTGCATACGCTCATAGTTGACAAAGCTCTAGAAGCTGACGTAAAAATTTGTTTTTTTATCACGGTTTGGTTGGCGTCGCGACGCCTAAGAAGTATAATTTTTAGCGATTTTTGAGTTTTTGCGGAAATATACGCGAATTCAATTTTATTTCAACATAACTGTGGTACAAATATCTGAGTTTTTATTTTAAATCTAATGCAAATTGTGTTTAAAATTTGCGAAAAAAACGTTGCTTTATCAAGTTAGTTTTCAAAATTATGACAGTGCAGCGGCAATCTACGTTTACACCAAAATTTCACAAGTCACTTCACTCACTTTTATAAAGGTTAATTTTGATTACCACGGGCATGTTGCACTTTATGGACACCAGAAATCGTTAATTAACATCGACAAAGTGACAATTTCACCAAGTAAGACTTTTGTTACAATCTAAAGCGAGCCAAAGAATAGATGTCATTTGTGACACAAGATGTTGACAGATGGGTGTATACGTAGTTCCCAATTTTGACATAATAAAATTGGAAACTAACTTGATAAAACAGCATTTTTTCCTCAAATTTTGAAGACAATTTGCATTGAATCTAAAATAATAACTCAGATATTTTTAACATATTTATATTGAAAAAAAAAAAATTAAATTAGGGGTTGATATCACAAACCCTCACAATTACCTAACAATTACATTTTTAAGGCGTCGCGACGCCAAAACTATCAGTGATAAAAAACAAATTTTTACGTCAGCTTCTAGAGCTTTGTCAACTGTGAGCGTATGCAAATTTTCAAAATTTTATCTTTAAAATTAAAGACGATTTTGGGGGTGGACACAAGTGTTGCCGGACCCTGTATATTACATTATATACTTGAATATATTGTGTGATTCATTAAATTTCCATTCGCAGTTGGCATTGAGAAAAAAATTCATGTCGTAACTAACACCATTACAGTAGTTTCGATTTAATATTTGCGAGATTTGCTAGTTATCAAACAAGAAGTCAACGCACGTTCAAAATACACGGCCTACCTAGAATGGAAATTTAATGAATCACACGATATGTATAAAATATAGTCAAATTTTCAATAAATTATATTGTACTGTTATACTGTAAAAAAATCATGAAAATCAATGAGAAAACGCTGTTGTAACCCTAAATCTCCCTTATTGAAAAATTTAATTTTCGTAAATGTTGTCAGAGTTTTTTTCTCACAGAGCATCGGGAAAATTTTAAAATTGCTCAGTAAAAGTGACAAAATGAATTGATGCAAATGGATAAAGGTGTCATATAACATATAACAAAATATTTTTTTTATTCGAGAAAAACGCATTTAATTTTTTTTAACCAGACCTTTTACCTGACACATGAGTTTTTGGAGTCGTTTTTACTATGAAGTTGTTTTCTGTGATTGAAAAATAAAGTCAAGTCGGAACAAATACTTCCTTTATTATCCAAAGAACTATTTAAAAAAATGTTACATGACAACTTTTATCTATTTGTGTCTTCAATTATTGTACGAATTGTACATGAAAATTCTCGTCTCTAATAAGGAAATCATTACCTGCTACCGGTGGATTTGACACGATACCAATAAGACGTTTAGCTTTTAAGAATTGTGAAGCTAACACCATAATTTTCATTTCAAAAACGGTTGTTATCAAAATTACAATTTATTCCCAAACACCAAATTTCGTCAAAAATGCCAACGCACTTTTCGATAGCAATGCTATTATAATCAAAAAGTCGAGCGTTTTTCAAAGTCTAATATGCGCCTCAAAAACGAAAATTCGTAAGTCATATACTAGGTATATGCGTAGCGTAAAACCTTAAGAGGTCACTCTGTCACCTCTTAAAAATGTAATATGGCACCCTGGACACGTATCGGAAGTCGTCTTACAATTGAAACAAACGTCTATTCGAACCCTTAAAGACCAAAAAGTCTTTTCCAAGTTTATCTCGGCTACCTCTTATGAAGAATTTGTTTGATGCGATGAAGGTTGTCTGTCCCAATTTCTGTAAACCTTCTTCATCTTGTGTATCCTTCTTTATGTTCGTTTGTATAAAATTATGCTAATGTAAGTACCTCTATGCATTTTGATTCAGTATGCAATATGTGCCGTCCCCATGATGTTTTCAATTTGACCCCTCGAGTCCATTGGTCTTTACTGTTATTACCCACATCCTCTGTCTTGTTTTTAATATTTGATGTCTCCGGACAAAATGTTGCGTCCTTTTAGTTAAGAGTTTCCAACTTTTTGTGGCGGTTGTTTCTTTGTGTTGTAATAATAGGCTCCAAATGACCGCGGTCGTGGGCTTAAAAATAGTCCCTAAATCGGTAAACAAACCAGTTCTTGTAAGAAAAATGTCGCGTCCATAAACAAACGCCCCCGTCGTGGTCCAAATGAGTTCCCTTCGTCTGTGCGTCTTTATATATTCCCTAAACCAGGTGCATTTGATCTCGCATCGCCCTCAGCTTGTCACGCTTGAAAACATGATGGTCTATATATTCGGTTCCTCCGGAGGCTGTTATTATTTCACGTTGGGCTAGTGCGGTCGCCGCACGAGATATACAAGCATCCCACGATATGTATATTTTATGATGAAACTAGGAAGATTTACATATTTTCGCGTTGCCAGGACACAATAGACCAGCACGACGTCGTCTTGCGTTGACCCAAAAAGCGGCGTCTCCGTACTGGAGCTGAATTATCATAGGAATAGGATGTCAGCCGTTTTCGGCGCACTTGTAAATTTGAGGAAATGGCTTTATGCATCCAGATATCTGGACCGCTCAAACTGCTGCTAAAGTGATTCATATTATGTAGAAGACATGCAACGACTCAACTATATAGAGAAGTAATTGGTTTGGATGGGGCACAACTTCCAACGTTTCGTAGTTTGATTTACCTTCTTCGGAGTTTCCGGAGCCGGCTGCCAGACACTTTTTAATGCAATATTTTACAGACGGTTTCAAACTTGGGTCTAATGTCTGACGTTTCGAACAATACTTCTGTAGATTCTTTATGGCGTTGGAATAAAGTGGAAAATGAACACTTTTCATGGAAGCTGTGGCGACAAACACGTTCGAGATTCACACTAAATCAGTGAGGTTTACGCCAACGTGCATGCATAATACTGACGCAAACTTCAAGGAAGTTGTCAATGGTCGGTAATTTGGACCAAGGATCTGAATAAAATTTGTTTGTTTAATTTTCTCTGCAGAATTGTTATCACATAGCGCGGTGCGATTCGCACATTTGAAGATGGTCGTTAAAGTGCGAATTGAATTTATCTTCCACCAACATCGCCCTCTCCAAAAAGGCTCCAATTGTCCATTTAATTAAAGCCTTTGTTGGATTTCGGGGTCAGCGTTTGACCGCACGCCTCAAACGCAACGACAGAAACAGCTCTGAAAACTTGGAGCGAAATATAATGAGCGCATCCACTGGAAAGATCACCAGAGGCGACCTTTCCAGATGAGCCAAATGTAGCACCATTATCTCAATTATTATAGTTGGTCCAGATTCAGAAAGTGGAACCGGAATTTCCATTTTTTTCGGCTAATGCGTTTGTTTCACAAAAAAGGGAAATATCTGTCGGCATTCGTAATTTACTCACATCAAAAACAAATTGGAATGATGGGGTTACATTACAGCCCTAATTCTCCAATTAGGGTTGGGCATAGTTTGTTGAGCCGTGCAGTTACAAGCAGATTCTCGCGGCGTTTATGTATGTGTCTGCGTGTGCGTGAATTCGCGTGGGTATTCTGACCATAGGCTGGGCGGATTGAGAAATTATGGGGCATTCTGGATATTTTATCGTCTGTCCGCTATGCATGCTCGGTTAGTTAGCCCGACGGAAAAATGGACGGGAGATTTTTAGCCTTGGGAGTCAAAGGAGCGCTACTATCACAAATCCCAATAGAAATGTTCACTTCAGAGCATATGGACATTTTTAATTTCCCAGCAAATTGTTAAATCAGACGCAATGAACCAAACCTATTTGTCAGATTCTGTCGTTTCTTTCTATGCAAAAAGTTTTTTTGGGTTCATTTCGTTTATTTTCAGTTTTAGTATCTAATTCTCAAAATTAGATGTTTCTCTAATAGTGTCGGATCAGTCGTATTTGGTTTCTAAACGACTGACTTTTTTTCCTCTGTAATAAAATTTCTGGGGTCTGCTTTCAAATTTAGAGTTTTTAAAATTTCATGCAGCATTCAGTTTTTGTCCAATTTGGTTTCCTAGGATTTCATTTTAAAGCTTTTTGAAGTTTTTAGAATTTTAAGTTTTCAGGCTTTAAGATTCCGAGTTTCGATTATCAAGAATCTTATTTTTAGGGAATTGCTAGATTTCACTTCATTTTTTCACTTTTGCGTTTTCAAATTTTTAGGTTCTTACAGTCAGTGTCTTGTGTTTTCAGGTTCTCGGATTTCAGTTTTGCAGTCATATGGGGCATAAAATTCTCCTAATCCTAAGTTTTCATGATATCACGTTCCTAAGTCTTTCGGATCAAGTGGATTATTCGATTGTAGCTTATCAGTTCTGGGAGTTTCAGGTTTTCAAGTTGTAGGCTCTTTAGCACGTTATCCAGTTCTCAGTTTTTCAAATCCATTTTCATTTTGCAGGACGTTTTTAAAGCTACACTGAATCTTTGCGGACTTCTTTAAGGTCCGAATTTTTAAATTTCTTGGGTTTTCGAGTTTTTTGGTTTTACAAATGTTTTCACATTTTAGCTTATGTTTCCTCGGTTTTGTATATTCTAGGATTTTAGGCTGTTTTGTTCGAACTTCCAAGTTTTTAGTTTCTTTATTTTTCTTTCCTACATTTCAATTTCTTGTTAAAATTTATCGTTTGCTCAAGGTATGATCGTTTCAGACTTTAATATTCTCTAGAGTTTCTCTAGTTTTCAGATTCAGATTTTTCAACTTTTTTAGGTTTCAGTTATAGTTCTAGATTTTTTCTAATTAAATTTTTAATTTTTTTGAGTACCTATACAGGTTTTCGACGAGATAGACATAAATTAATTTTTTTTTTAATTTTTTAATTTCAAGACGAGTCAAAAATTTCCAGTATTTTCCATTCGCACGTGTAATGTTGACAGTTTTGACGCTAGGGCATTGAAATTTGGGAAGATTACTATTTTTGACTCTTTGACTGCCTCTGCGAAATCTCAAATGTTTTAATTTAGATTATTTTCCATTCGGCCGTGTAATGTTGATAGTTTTGATGCTAGGGCAGTAAAATTGGGAGAAATTAATATTTTCGACTTGTTGACTGTTTGTCTCAAATCCAAAATTTTTCAAGCCACAGGAACGGATTTTAGAAATTTTTATTTTTAACACGAGCCAAAAATTTCCGATATTTTTTATTTAGACGTATAATTTTGATAGTTTAGGTGTTTGTTTTGAGGTTTTTATATAACTCTTTAAATTACGTAATTGTATATTTTTGCTTTTAAAGTTCTTATTTTTAGGGTAGGTAAAAGAAGCTCGAAATCTGAGAACCAAAGAGCCAGAGGAGTCGAACCTCTCTTTGAACCCTTTTGGAGCCCCACAAATCCAAATAGAAACCTCCAATTAGGGGCGTAACTGCGACACATTTCCGATCAATATCGTAGCAAATAGTTCCTAAACGCCGATGTGAATTTGTTGTTGTCATTCCGCATCCGCCCCTAAACGCGGAAATACTTGTCTTCGTCATAATATTTACCCAGTAAGTCGCCTAAATTAAACAAACTATGTGAGCAAAGACAGAGCTGCCACGTGGTGATGTGACGGATGCCATGCGGTCGTAGGGGTCGAAATTTCCACGTTAGGCCCAGACATCTCGAGCGACTTGCTAGGGTTTGATTATATTACCTTCTTAACACTCCAACAAATATTCGGCAGACTTTCTGAATCAATTCGTTGTAACTCCTCGTCTGCGGACTTCAATTTGAAAACAACGAGAAGTGATACCGGCAGCTTCTCGCGCTTAAATAAGACAGAACGTCTTTATGAGGAAAAATTTCTGTCTTGTGCGGTTGCCGAGTTTCGGAGGTCTTCTCGGTCACAACTTAAATATAAACCGAACGTGTATTCATATCCTAAAATTTATGTTGCGAAAGTCAATAGTCTCCGGCGTAAGCGGTTTACGGGATCACTGTATCAAAGCGCACTCACTGTGTATGACTTCGCCAATAACTTCTCCTTGTGTGCTCTTGCGGTTTCATTACCGCGGATGCACGCTTCGTCGTGTAAATAAGAGTCTGCACGTTTCGCTGTTTTCATTCTTTTGCAATTATGCCAAAACAACACCGCATTTCTGCGCAAAATGGACCTGGAAGGCCGTTTTCCTCCTTCCAGCTGACATCGTAGAACCCATCATTAAAAAAACCCAAGCGCCTGCTTCCAATTATATTAAAGATCCGCGCTTAACGTCACACTGCGTGCTTTCGAGGAATGCAAGCGCAGGCACCGTGTCAGGAAAAAATAGTGTTAGCTCTAACGGTCAGTATTTTTTCGCCAATTTGCAGACGCTCGTAGTCAATAGAGCTCTGTTTCGGACTGCACGGAAACGACATAATTTCTTACGACTACAAGCGTGTAAAAAGCAAGCATTGCCAGTAATTAAAACAGGCATAAGAGAGAGCGTCCGATTACGCCAGCGAAATTTTGTGAACACTAATGGGCCAATAAATTTGGTTAATGTCCAGTTGATTTTAACTTTGATAGTGTGTGTCATGCCGCTTTATTGAATCAGGAATTTTGTTGTGTTCGTCCGAGGGGTCAACGCTATAATGGCCGGTGATCTCTCGTTACGGTCATACGAACGGAGCTATTCAGACGACGACCATTTCGTGAGCCGGAATCGCCAATTTGTACTACAGTGCGAAATGCTAAATCAGCCGGGGATTAGCCAAAGTGGAGCTAAATAATTGCTAGCGACGGACTTTCGATGAAATCTCCTCGGACAGACAAAGGTGTAGAGCACATTAGCATTCAATCTCGTGTTCAAATCGTGTTTATGCTGCTTGGATGTGATGGAAAAGCAATGAATTATCTCCAGTCGAAGTACGAAAAAATCTACACCCACTCAACGCCGAAGAACGGGAGCTTCTTCTTGAGAATACACGTGCCCAGGTGCATTATTGACCACCGATGACCCGACCTTCCCCTTTCCTTCACGTTGCCCCCGTTGAACCACCCCAGCTGATTTATAAACGTTCGCAGCTCTTTTGTCTGTAGGATTTGCCATCTCTGTCTCCTCCACCCCCAACCGGCGCGCTCACTTCGACGTCGTCTATATAAAATTTCATTTCGTTACATTGTGCAAAAGGTTTCAATTTTACGTCAAAACAATTGGAATTTTACAAGATGAAAAATAAAAATAAAGTCTGGCGAGCTTTTAACATGAAACAACCACTTTGACACTTCTAAGTGTCATTCAAGTGGATGGCGTTTTTTGCTCCTCTTTTAACTGTTCTGTCTTGTTAAAATTTGAATGTTTCTCTTGTTTCGTCGAAGCGTTTTACATAAAAGCGTTTTTGTTCCGTTTCCGCCAGATACGTGTATGTGTGAATGCAAACGTATTAGACATTCGAGTCGCGGCTCAATCCTTAAAACTAAACGCTGGCTTAACATTTATTACTTCTAAAGTGTTACATTTATGGCGTCTTATATTTTCCCTGTTTATATAACTCTGGGGAATGTGCAATCACTTTACGTCTACCGAACGCGATGTTTCTTTTTACATCGAGCGAAAAAAATTTGCTTTCGTTGACATGATGCATCGCTTCTTTTATAGAGGAGAACGTCCTGTTGTTCAAAACAGTCCGGGCCTTTAAATGTTGCAACTTTAGATGTAGAAATAACTTTCTTACAAGTTTTTTATACCCTCGATGTTATCTGATATTTTTTTACTACGTTTCACAATATGTCCAAAAGTAGGGGAAGTCCTGTCTGATATCTAGAGTTTTTATGGGAGCTTAAAATAATAATTGTCGTAAAAATTGAATTTTCTGGATGAAATATTTGGACAGTCGACGCTTCTTTTATTACTCTCAAGGTTACTTTGTAGTGGGACACGATTTTAATGATCGCAATCAGCTCTTATATAAATAACTTTTTTTTTATTTAATTATTATTAAAATTTAAAATTTGGCATTTTTTTTTAATACAGTAGAACCTCGATTATCCGTGCAAGGGTGTTATTTATGCATTACAAAAAATAGCCAAATCGAAGACCAATTACTTCGAATTTTTGCATTCAATGTTAGAAAACTTAAAATTTGGAATTTCACGAGTAACAGTTTATGTCACTGCAGAGAACAAAAACAGTAGTTAAAATTTTTGTCTTTACGTAGTAAGTAGTGTTCGCAAACATTAAGAAAAATGCTTGAAATAAATTCTTTTGCAATAAAATCCGTCATAATTAAGGTAGTATGGTCGAGACAAATTGAGCTGAAGTTTGTTAGGGATACTTTTTGAATGTTGCTAACTTCAGACCTTTCATAACAGTTGTAGTATTGGCAACGCTGCGAGCTGTCAACATAACATAATATCCATTCACAAAACATAAAAGTTACTATGGTTGGCGACCCTAAACGGAACAGTTGGTGAGATTGGTAACCAAATGGACATTTGACAATTACAATGCCAAAATTTCAAAATAAAATCTTTAAATTCGACTCACTCTGCAAGAAAGCGTAAGAAATAGATAATTTCTGCATTGCATGGGAAGTTTCAACAAGACACTAAAAAGTTTTCTAAGGTACATTAAAATTAAACAAACTGAACTGACATTGACAATAAACTTCAAAGTACAGTACCATGAAATGATGATTGAAAAGTACACTCTGATTTTACAGAAATCGAAGGTAACTTGATTTTTATGTTTTGTGAATGGATATTACAACTTACATTTTCAGATTACATTTCTGTTTGTTAATTGCTAGGATGTCTGATATAGTTACGTTTAAAGGCAGGTGGCAGAAACGAAAATTTGCGGAAAGAGAAAATAAAAGTTTGGGTGCTTGCCACAGTTAAAAAAATTGTTTATTGACAAAATATTGTGAAAATTCTCCGGAAAATGCGATAGACGTTTGTTTATTGGAGGACAACTAGTGCAGATTACGAAGTTGAGAACGAAACTTATTTCTAATTTGCAAAATACGTTTGCGACAACGAGGCACGTTGCCACATTGGCCTATGTAGGCTGTTGAAGTGTCATTTTCGGATTTCTTTATTATTTTAAGGAAAACTGTACGGAAAAAAAATATTTTGCAAATGCTGAGTGTCTTCTTATCATCTAGACAATATTATGGGAGATTTTTATAAAAATCCTAGGAAGCGTTGGAATTTTAACGGCAAAAACTTCTTACATGTACTTATTTTTATGACACTTTGACTTCGATTTTCTCGAAAACTGTACGGTGGATCGATCTATAATTTTGGGGAGTTGCTAGTGTACCTTTATTCTAAACTTTTGCAAAGTTTTATCAAAAACCTAGGAAACCTGTTTCATCGACTATACTACCTTAAAAATAGGGATAGTTTTTTAATACAGTGAAACTTCGATTATCCGGGTGCGGATTATCCGTGTTATCCATGCATTACAAAAAACACACAAATCGAAGTCCAACTTCTTCAGTTTTTGCTTCCAATGTTAGAAAACTTAAAATTTTGAATTTCGCGAGTAACAGTTTATGTAGTTAATGAGATTTAAGTCACTGCAGAGAGCAAAAATTTGAGTTAAAATTTTTGTCTTTACATAGTAAGTAGTGTTCGCGAACAAGAAAAATGTTGCAATGAAATCCTTCATAATTAAGGAAACTGAAAACTCAAGTGGCAGAGAAAATTTTGGGACCAAAAAAAATAAATGAAAGTACCAGTTTTTTTTTCAAAAAAGTTACTTTTATGTAATAAGTCTGTATGTAATGTCTAATAAGAATTAACTGTTTCAATTTCTTTTAATATTAAAAAATGTTATTGTTAAGATGTTGGCAAATTTTGTTAAAGTTTTTATACAGGGTCCGGCAACATTTGTGTCCACCCCTAAAATCATTTTAAAGATAAAATTTTGAAAATTTGCATACGCTCATAGTTGACAAAGCTCTAGAAGCTGAGGCAAAAATTTATTTTTTATCACGGTTTGGTTGGCGTCGCGACGTCTAAGAAGTATAATTTTTAGCGATTTTTGAGTTTTTGCAGAAAAATTCGCGAATTCAATTTTTTTTCAATATAACTGTGATACAAATATCTAAGTTTTTAATTTAAATCTAATGCAAATTGTGTTTAAAATTTGCGAAATAAACGTTGTTTCATCAAGTTAGTTTTCAAAATTATGACAGCGCAGTGGCTAACTACGTTTACACCAAAATTTTACAAGTCACTTCATTCACTCTTATAAAGGTTAATTTTGATTATCACGGGTATGTTGCACTTTATGGACACCGGAATTCATTAATTGACATCGACAAGACGACAATTTCACCAAGTAAGACTTTTGTTACAATCTAAAGCGAACCAAAGGATAGATGTCATTTGTGACACAAGATGTTGACAGATGGGTGTAAACGGAGTTCCCAATTTTGACGTAATAAAATTGGAAACTAACTTGATAAATCAGCATTTTTTTCTCAAATTTTGAAGATAATTTACATTGAATCTAAAACGACAACTGATTATGTTGGAAAAAAATTAAATTATTGGTTGATATCACAAACCCTCACAATTAACTAAAAATTACATTTTTAAGGCGTCGCGACGCCAAAACTATCAGTGATAAAAAACAAATTTTTGCGCCAGCTTCTAGAGCTTTGTCAACTTTGAGCGTATGCAAATTTTCAAAATTTTATTTTTAAAATTAAAGACGATTTTGGGGGTGGCCACAAGTGTTGCCGGACCCTGTTTATTTATTTTGATTTAAAAATCGTTCCAAATAATTCTGTTGCCTTAAAACGTATGTTTATTGAACATTTCGATTATCCGTGCAGGCTCCGGTTTCGAGAAGCAAGGATAATCGAGGTTGTACTGTATGTTATGTATCTTCAAACTTATAATGCATATACATAGTTTCTTAGAAATTGCCATTTTTAATTTTTTTAGGTTTGGATCTTTAGAAACTTTTAATCATGGACCAAAATGAACTTTTATAATTTGAATATTATACAACAACGAAACTTAGGGATGTTTGCAAGAATTAACCACGTCAAATTAGAACATATTAGAGCAATTAAGAATTTGTTATTACATTTTTTATTACATAAATCTCTTAACTTTGCACTTACATCTATTACATTTTTGAGATGAACCCTTAACTGTTTAATAGCTCTGAGAAATTAGCAAATTTTAGAGCAAAGGTTCGAACCTTTGAGTTGTTTACAAATTAGAAAATTTTATGTAAAAAAGCGAAATTTTGAATTTTTTCTAGTTTTTTTTATAATTAAGAAAACTATTAACCGAAAAATGTGTAATATTAGGCAGTACTTAAGATACAACAAAGCTTTTTCAAGAGAAAAGTGTGGAAGAGGAAGAAGAGAAAGCTTTCTAAAAAGCAGTTTGAGATTATTGAAACTTGGGAATCGTTCTCCATTCCGCAGGATCCTAATTTTTTCAATAAGCTGTGTGTTTTCTGCTCTTTTTCCGCCGTCGGACACGAACATATTGGCGTTTATCAACCATAAATAAAACATGTAGAAGCAGGTTCGAAAAGTGTGTTGTAACTCGAACAACCTTGGAACATGTTTTAAATTTCAGGAGCTCCGTAATGCATTTCCAATGTAAAAAATCGCCTTTCCAGATTCCCGCAAACTTTTCCCCATAACCCGTATCAAACAAACGGCTATTTGAATACTTCAATACTCCACGACTGATAGCAGTTCAGAACTCGTTTGTTTCTGGCGAACACGGCATTCGGCGTTGATTTCGAGATAACACCTTGGAGGAGGGTGACGCCCGGAAGGCCTGGTGTTCCAAAGCACGAGAGCTTGCAATACAGTGAAGCCATATGCCGCACGGAGCGCGGAAAAGAGACGATTTTAACGATACAGTTTCGTAATTATTGCGAACTAAAAGTGTAGCTTGTGGTAGTGGTCAGTCGTAAAGTTTGTAAAAAGCACTTACAAATGAAGATAAATAAGGAGTGTGAAAAGACGTCCGGAGATAATAAACTCAGTTATGTGGAAGCTGGGTTATTTGGAAGTGTCCTCGTTACACTCCTAGAGTTTCGAAATAAAATAAATACACTCCATACACAAAACTTTTTATTACCTATTACTACCGTTGCGTTAAGGCTAAGCAAACACGAGTGGTCGGATGGCGATAATGTCTAAGTTAAATTCGGTGTGCGACCTCAATTAGCGGATATTTCGAAATGCCACAAAAATGTACTTCTTCGTTCATATCAACGTCTGCGTTTATCCAATTATCCGATAATTCACTGCAATGAATCGGAGCAACGTAACAATTTGCTTATAAATATCAACGATAAATCAATACTATTACCATACCACTGCTGTAATTGATTCTACTGACATACATTACGTATAAGAGTGCTTTAATTGGATGCAAATCGATTTTTTTAAACAGACCATTACCGAACACCATTACACGCGTTATCAGACTGTTATTATCTTTGATCGGAGAGAGATTAGCCGGAGAAAGACTCAAATAAATCATAGCGTATTTATTTATGCATTGGATTATACTACATAATCGCCTCGATTACGCTGCACGGAAGTTCGAGCTTAAAAATACATTTTGCGACGAATGGTCTAGGTCAGTTTCAAGGTAAAACTATTGACACTCCACCCGTAGGCGTAATGTGAAATATTTTGATAGGATAATGTGGGCAGGCCTACGTATGCACTGTTGCAAATCAAATCAAGTGGAAACACAAAGCCGTCGAATTCTTGAGATGCTGTGTTTGAGGTTGGGTCGGTTAGATCAATAACTCGAGAGAAAGGCCAATTTCCACTAACACAATTAAGAGATTGAAAATTGCATCGGGAACTGGGGGCTTAAAAGCTTGACCGGTGCTGCTGCTAATTGTGGGGTGTTTTCCATGCGCAAGTGGAAGACGTTTCGTGCACCAAGGGAGCTCTCGTTTCTTCTTGTTTCTTTGTTATGTGTGTTGCTTTGTGTACTCTACCTTTTCATCACCTTTTACAAGATTAGATTCTTTGGTTTGGTATTTCCAAGACCTTTTAGGTCCCATTCAAGCTTTTGCATTTTCTTGAATTTTTTACCATTTTATCATAATCTTAATGAAAATTTTAAACGTTTTTTTTGTGCTATTTGTCGCCGCTAACCTCTGCATTTTAAGAATAAAGCCAAAAAAGCAGTAAATTTTGAAGAGAAAAAGCAAACACGAGTAAGAACCGTAAAACTCTTTCGAAAGAAAAAGGATGAGCTTTCGAAAAGCCGGGAAGCGTGGCTTTCTGAAAAGAAGTCTTTGATGCGGTTTTATTGCAAATAAAACAGCACAAACTTGGCTCGAACAAATAAATATTAATATCTATTGTAATTATTTCAAGAATGACCTGAAAATGCGGCGTAGCAACTTCAAAACTAATTACAAACAAGACATAATCCAAACTAAAATTTCTCTGGTGAGCAACCGAGGATTCAGTCTGCCGTCATCCGTTTAAAAATTCAGGTTTCATCGCTGCAACTTCAAAATAACAGTTTACAGTTTAACTTGAATATTTACACTCTCTAAATCAGAAACTCATAGTGAATTTTTCAAAAGAGAAAACTGAGGCAAACATCAGTAATTGTTGGAGTTAATATTTGGATTTTTTCCTGTTGGTAGTTTCCATTGTGCAAACAAACAAAACGATTTATGAATGCACACCTGAGTTGTTTATCAACAATTACTATCCTCCTTTCAATAAATCCACCGCTACTTTCACCTGCAACTTCATAATGACGTTGGCATTCTTCTTGTTAATATGCACAACAAAGCTACCGTAAGACAATACTCTTTATTCTTCCAGCACATTGTGTCTTTCTGCGTACTGAAAAAAAGCCAAAGTGTTCCATTTTCGCAGAACAATACACTCGGTATTCCGGCTCGCATTCTTACCGAACACGGGCGTATTTATTTTTTAAATAGGCAAAAGTCGCTCGTCCATTTTCGAAATAAATCAAGCGCAAAAATTTTAAAAGCTCGCTGTGTAATGTAGTCGAAAAAGTTACAATGGAAAGTAAATGCTTTCGTTCGAGAGATTAAACATGAAAGTTCGGACTGGTTTTTTTTTCTTTCTACTCGAACGTAAAAAAAGATTTAATCGCCGGAGACGTATAAACATGAGGGATCCGGCCGAAAGCAGCAGATTAATTATGGAGTATTTTCATGGCTCCATAAATACATCAAATAGGCCGAAAATGTAGTTTTATGTACTTGCCGACGTAAAACTAAACTAATTGCGGGGCACACGCAACCCCATAAAAATTCCCAAAGACGAAATAGACCCGAGATGGGACATGCAATATTCAGAAATGCGGACCTTTGCTTTATGGGCTTGCGCAATTTTTAAAAGGGAGCATTTTAGGAGTCTTGGAGATGCTGTGGGAGCAAATGCTTATTTAATGCTAGAATTTAAAATTAATGGCACAAGTGGAGGATTCCTAATGGCTAAAGTGTTGCGGTAATATCGGGCGTTTACAGTTGGGAAGAAAAAAAGAAATATCGTGTGATCATACGGTCATATTCACAATTTACAACCATAAAGAGCCTCCTTGGTGGTATAAATTTGAAAATTTTGAGCGAGTCAAGTTGGGTAATCATAAAGTTAATGCCTCAGAAAGTCAAACTAAAGTTATTACCAGAAGAAAACAAGTGTGGGGAACGAGGGGTAGTCGACAATGGCACAAGAGCAGGCGAATAAACTGATCTAAGATACCGCGACACGACTGCTACATGACAGCCCTGACAAATTAATAATACGAGTTATCACGGCCTCTTATCAGACCGCGGAGTAATTAGTGGTCCTGATATCTGTTCCTCTCAATTATGCCCTTCGCGATAATGAAACTGTTACGAACTAAGAATACGGGATCTTTCGCATCGTGTTATTGTTAATTAAGCCGTCAAACTTTCTAATTGTCATAAACCGAATTGTCTTCTTCTTCTCTGTTGTTCTCGCACTTTTCGTTTGATGTATGTGGAAAATCTGTTCATTTTAAGGAACGATTGGTTACATTCATCAACTGCCGTGTTATTTTGACACAGAACGTCTTGTTCCACATAATAAAACTTCGCTCCTTCCAAGGAAATATCGCATGCGATAAAGCAAAATTATTGTTCCTTGGAATGAACTCGAATTGTATATAAAGGCTCTTTATTATTTTTAGCGTGGTCGTGCCGCGAATATGAGAGAACCGTGCCCGCTAAAGATTTTAAAACAAATGCTTACATTTCTTTGACTCATCGTCTGTAAGATCTCTGGCCGGAAAATATTAGATTGATAATCGTCTGAAGTTTGTACTTGGAAGCTTTTATCGCATCAAGTTTTGGAGCAACTTGGAATCTGACATAACTTCTTAGAGTTTTTATGTTACAACGGATCTTTCCCTCGCTACATGTTCTCCCAAAGCGTTAAGTTTTACACTTTTCCCGATCGATGTTCAAATATGCAACTCTGTGGTCTCTTTAATGCGGTTTTTACACGTGCATGCATGCGGTATTTCATGCGTTTTCAAAAACAAATGGAACTAATTTTGTGCAACTGAACATAAAACGGTTCTCTCAAATATACAACTCGATTGCTCGAATTAAAAGTGGTAGAATGGTTTCATTATCATGTTATACGAAATAAATATTTATTGGGATACAAAATAGTGTTCGCATTTCATGAAAATAATCTCATAATAATAACTCTATTCGCAGTTTTTACGGTTTTCACGTTTCTTCAGATTCTAGAAATACTTTTTTCTAAGAACATTACAGAATGTTGACGTTTTGTGACAGTTTTTAGTTACGGATTCCACCAAACTGTGATGGAATATGTTCCATCACTTGTTGCAGAATAGCCACTAGTAGAGCGTCGAGCGAATTACATTAATTATCGATTTCAAAATTGTTTCTTTGTGTTTTATCGTTGATCGTAGACAAAGTATAGTTTGCTAACTCGTTTGGAATGGCTATTCTGCGCTCGTGGGCCAAACCATCCCTTCGTACAGAGTATAGGCCATTCCAATACTATTCTAGATACTCAGTTTTAATTTAAACTTTTGAGTTTCATGCATACAAAGCTCTTATGTTCTCAAGTTGTCTCAGATTATAATTTTTTAATTAGATAATACCTGAGATTTTGAAATATGATCTTGCATTCTCCTGTGAAAATTTTGGAAAATTCTTGGTGGTAAATCAGGCTTTTTTGGTTGACACGTTGTCAAAGTTGAGTTTATCAACATGTCAAATTAAGTAATAATAATTACTTAATAATAATTAATTAAAGATTTATTCTAAAAAAAGGCACACAAAAACTTAGGCATTTTTGTCGACTTTTGCGCTGTTCGTTGTAGCCAGGAAGGGGTTCGGACTATCTGAGCCTAAAATATTGACATTTTAACATTTTAATAGTTTTTGCCGAATTGATTTTAAATATGACCCTTGAGTATTAAAATATTATTTTTATGCGCAATGATACGACTCTTGAATATTTGATTAATAGATTGATCAAAAATTCACAGAACTATGAAGGAATCTAAGGAGGAGTTAAAGAAAATGTAAAGAATCTATGGAGAATCGGTATAAAAAATAAGGAAAAGCCAATGAAAATCCATAGAAAGTCAGAAGAGAATTTATAAAGCCTAAATAAAATATAAGAACTCCAATTGTAAGTAGAATCGTAGAATCTAAGGAATATACAAAATGAGAGGATATTTAGAACACTTTAGAGACACTATAGACTTAAACTAAACAGAATTCCAAGAAAATACTTTTATGGAAAAAATCTAAGGAGAATGTAGAGAATCTAGGGAGAATTTGTACAAAAAATAAGGAAAAACCAATGAAAATCTATAGAACATAAGATGAGAATCCATAGAATCTAAAGAAAATATAAGCACTTCAATTGTAAGTAGAATCGTGGAATCTAAGGAATATATAAAAAGAGAGGATATCTAGAACACTTTAGAGAGACTTTAGACCTAAAATAAACAGAATTTCAAGAAAATACCTTTATAGAAAAAATCTAAAGAGAATATAAATAAAATCTAGAAAATTTTTAGTCTAAAGTAAATTTAGATTGAATCTAAATAGAATTCAGACAATCTAGAGAAACAAGAAGAAATTTAAGTTACTTTTAAAATAATATAGAGAGAATCTAAGAAAAATCTAACAAAAATTAATCGAGAGAGAATTGGGGAAGTATAAAACAGAAGCTAAAATAAATCTGGAGCATCCGAGGAGAATCTAAAGAAAATGTAGAGAACGTGGAGAGAACACAGAAGTTAGGCAATCAAAAGGGAATCTAAATTAATTTAAAATTTACTTTGACTTTATTAACTCTTTCATTATTTTTTTTTCATTTTATTTTATCTGCAGTAACTGTCCAATATTTTCTCATGCGCCTTAATCCGCTTGTGTCTAAGTAAGAGCTCTCTGACAAGGAGAAACCAATTAATCCATAAATAGAGACAAAAATCTTAACGCTTAATAGAGCAAAAATCCCTAATTGCCAAGACCTCGATGACTTTGGGTGCAAGCGCTTATGGTGAGTACGGTCAGTTAAAGAGCAAGGACGCAATAACCATTTTAAACCGCGACGAAACATTTATTGAAAACTCGTTGCTATTAACTTTGACATTTTAAGTCATCTTCTATAATTGAGTAATTTGAAATTCATTTCGATGAAACTGCATCAGCGTCTATTTTCGTATTGCGTCTTTTTTTTTAAATAAAACATGATCTATAAGTGATGAATCTACGCTAATTTTAGAAGAGAAGCGACATGCCTTGAAATTTAATAGATCTCAGCTGCGAAGGAGTTATATTTAGTTATTCACTGGATAAATATACGCCGGTTTCTGGGCTATAAATAACTCTCTTTTGGTGACAGCTAAGAAAGTGGTATTGATTAGTGCGTGTTGTAAATACTACAATTTCCATGTCGATAGTTGTCTCAATTAATTGGTAATTGCTTCTCGTACCTCACGTACCTCCATCAAGACGATTGTTAAAAACAAGTTCGTAAAAGGAGGCTCATAAAACAGTTCATAACTTATTTTATCGTCTCTTCAAGTGATTCGCTCGCCGGCGAATTACACCACTATAGCTAAATGCAAGTTTAATTTGACACATTATTAGATTGTTTTACGATTGATACGTAAAAATTCGTGCGAGATTTGCTCGAAAAGTTTCGTTTTGCTAGGTGCTAATATTGCCGTGTCTAAATTTAAACGTAATTCATCAAGGATGTCGAAATTGTGACTTTACTAATTATGATTCTCTTTTCCAGGTACGTCCCCTACTTTACTACTTCGTCTGGAAACGCGGGTGAGGCGAAACTTTTGCTTTTAACGAAAGTTTAAAACTGTAACACGCGGAAAAACGAGGCGCTTAAAATCAAAATTCATAGAGCGCAGTTGACCAACTGCGGCATAATTCGCCGTGCGAAATTCCGGACAGGTTGTCAATAAGCTCTCGAGGAAGCTGTTTATTTTTTTGTCGGCGGCGATTTCTTAAAAAGTGCAGGTTCATAAGATATGAAAATATAAAAAGTGACTTATGAAAGAAAGGCAATATCCTTGTTTTATGAAGCAAGGGTCCGGCAGAGATATTTGTAAAAGAGGGTCACGTCTGCTGTCGATTCATGCAGGAAATGAAAAGCTGGCGGCCAAAGGTGTCGTGATTACGGTTTTGCGATATGTCGACCGCCAAAGCCTCCACTTCGAATGGACATTCTTCGAGATTTTATGTTCGCTGGAAAGAAGATTATGTCAGTTACACTGAGATGTTACGGTTTGGTTGGCGCTGTTACAACTCAGACGATATCTGAAAAAAGTTTTCTGCAAAAGACTGACGGCTGACCCGACTCCCTTTCAACGGATGCCTTTTTCTGCTCCGGACGGGATTAACACGAATTTTGACGCCGACCCGGCGCATCCGCCATTTATTACCAGACTTCAGCACTAGTTTTTTTATGGCCAACTACAACAACTACTAAAAGACCAAGTTGTAGAGCTAAACACCAATAAAATTGCACTAGATGGTTTTACTAGCTTTCAGCAGTTAAAGTGATGTCTTGGTCAGCCCACTTGTTTCTTTACATTTTAACTTTAGGACAATTAATTAACCTGTCAAAAACGGGCGGAATAAAATATGTGTAGACTTTTAATTACGTTAATTAGGACGTTGACATGAAATGTGTCAAGAAAACGAGCAATTTCAGAGAGCAAACTTTAAAAATTCGTCTTGTGTGTTGTGCAGTCCCATCTGTCGAGCCGTTTCACCAAAAGGATTTAAAACCCGAAACAAAGAGAATTACAGCTGCAAAGAAATTAGGCCAGGAGCAAAGGGATCGCTAAAATGAAATACAAATATATCCACAAAGCAATAAAGCCAAGCTCGCAGGCGGCTTTCCAAAATTGAATGATAATCGTTGCTTACTTTTGAAACGTCGGAAATATGCAGCGGACCGTCAAATTTCCTTCCGCTAATCAAGCTGTTTATAGTCCACTTTTCCGCCCTTAATTGCGCCGATTCAAGTCGCGTTATTGCAATTCGATTCACGGTCACAATCGATTTGTGAAACTATTCGTGTCGTATCTGTTTCGGGCGTTTATGACGCAATAAAACTAATTCCTCCCCATTCAGTCACAGCTTCGTAGCCGAAGTGCTCTCAGACTCATCTAAATTTTACAACTCTTGTAGGTACAGTTCTGAAAAGACGACATTTTCTCAACAGAAACGCAGCCGGAATGTTGATGTTCCGCCACTAAAACGTTCTTACGCATTCTAAGCGGTGAAATAACGGAGAGACAGTGCGTGGTGGCGAAGAGAAAATGACTTCGAGAGGGTGGACGCTTTGCAGTGGCACCCACGGGACGTCCCGACGCTCTGTTTCTGCCGCAGCCGCATCAATAAGCGATGACTTATTTATTCGGGTTCCTGCAACCAAAGTCGAAACGCCAGGAAACGGGGCGCACCAAGAACAAATCCTCTAATTACTGGAAAGCCGATTTGTGCACAACGCGTGGGCTTACCTGATTTCTCGTCTCAGATTGAGAGAAAATTTCCCTCGAAACTCAATTTCGCAAAGTAAAAACGGCCATACGCTCCATGTCTGGCTGCGACATGTTTCACTGCTTCTTTAATAACTTTTAAGAAACTTAACGAAACTAAGTGCAAGGACAACACAAAGTTTTTTGACGCGACAAAAATGAGTTTCATATTTTCCAGTCTCAACGACGTAATATGTAAATTCTCGAGTTATCCCGGTCCTTTGTTTAACGCACAATTAAAATTACGAGTCAATGAAATTAATTAACAAAACGGTGTATTAAAAATGGGGTCCTTTTGTTGGATTTAATTAGTGTTTTCTCCATTCACCGTCCGTCTTTATTTTGATTCCCTTAATTTGATTGTCTGGAATTTTCTCAAACTTTTCGAAGAAAGCAAAATCAAGTTATCCCCTAATAGTCCCCGAACAAAAAAATATTAGCAAAAATTAGCCGCGAAATTGAAGGAGCCACACGAACGAAATTTAATTTAAAATTTCCGCACCTTCATGCCGGGCGGCCATAAGTCGCTAAAAATCGTGCTAGAAAATCTCGCATAAATTTCACATTAAAGTGGAAATTGATATCGCTTTTTAGTGATGGAATTAGTAATTTTTATTTCCCGTCTGTTTTTGCGACGACGAGAATGCAATTATAATCTTGGAGCTATTAAAGCGGAGGCGCAAAAATCGAGAAGAGCGTTCAGAAAAATTGGATTGGATGGACGTTGACGGAGATAACACATCACGACTGACGCAATCGGAGTTTAACATTTACAGCTGCTACCATTATATACCTGAGCGGGTGAAATATTTACGGGGCGAAATTAAATTACTGTCAGCGGGTTACGGATACAGGGCTGGCTTCACGACTTGACGGGCTTCAAACGCGCCAACTTTTCCTTTTGGTAATCGCGCGCGTATCAAGACGGGAAATCAAAAAAGGGTTACATGATTTTAAACGCTTGCTACACCTTCAGCTTAAATGAGACTTCAGGCAGCAGCGAGATTTAGCGTCTTTACATTTTCTTTACATTTTACAACTGGTTTCTAAGTACAAGTTTCGTATTCTCAGAATAGAATCAGTTTCGGAATTTTTCGAGTTTTCTCAATTTCTTTTCAAACTTTCAATTTTTTGAGTTCTTCGGGTTTGTTATGTTTTCAGATTTCAGATTATTTTTTCTTGTTTTATGAATTTCAGGATTTTTTTAGATACATGTACCTAAGTTTCATTATTTGATTTAAATTATTAAGCTTTCAAAATGAGGTAAAATTTAAATCTTTAGTTTTTCTTATTCTTCGTTTATTGTTTTTTAAGTTTTAAGCTTTCACGTTTTAATGGTCTAAACTCAATTTTCAGTTCGTTAATTTTGATACTGTTTTTCCTCAACCTCTCACGTTATGTCAGTCTCATACGTATTCAGGTTCTGAATTTCTAAGCGTTTCAGATAATTAACTGTTTGAAACTTCTACATTCTTCCAATCTTTTCAGGTTTTTAACTTTTAGCAGTTTCAGGTTTTACAATCCTGCTGTTTCAGGTTGTTTGATTTCAAGTTCTTAAATTGTAAAAAAATATTTTCTCGGTATTTTGGCTCTCAAGTTCTCAAGTTTTAGAGAATTTTAGTTTTTGCATTCTTAGGCTTTCCAGTTCTCAAATTGTGCGTTTTCCAAGTTTCTGAAGAGAACCTCAGAGAACGAGTTTTAGTTTCTGGTTTATTAGATTCTTCTTTTATAAATTATAATTATAAAATTTTCGACCTGAGAGTCTATATTTTTAAACCCGAAAACTGTTTTTTCCGATTTTTTTCAAAGGAAGTACACATTTGGTTGAGTTTCGAATGCTTTCTACATTTTTTATTTTAAAATTTTAAACGTGTTTTTAAAAAATTAAGGACTTTTCTGTATACATTTTAATATTTCTACCTACGCGTTCAAAAACAATTCAAAACTTCAAATATTAATTTGTGTCTGTAAAAAGTAATTACGATTTGCGTTACTTCTTATGTACTTTGACAAGGGAAGGAAATTGCCTCAAGTGACGCTAAAAGTAAAACATTTTTATAAATTTTGCTGTTTAATAATCTATACAATTAATATTAAAATAGGATTTAATTAATACGTAACACTATCTAATTTAGTTGTGAATTAATTTCAAATTGAAATTTTTTGAATTCTTCGGGTTTGTTAAGTTTCCAGTTTTCAGATCATTTTTTCTTGTTTTATGAATTTCAGAAGTCTTTTAGACACATGTACCTAAGTTTGAATTATTTGATTCAAATCATTAAGCTTCCATAAGAAGGTAAAATTTAAATCTTTAGTTTTTCTTCTTCTTCGTTTATTGTTTTTTAAGTTTTAAGCTTTTACGTTTTAATGGTCTAAGGTTCAACTCAGTTTTCAGTTCGTTAATTTTGCTACTGTTTCTTCTCAACCTCTCATGTTTTCAGTCAGGTTCTGAATTTCTAAGCTTTTCAGATAATTAACTTTCCGAAACTCCTACAGTTTTCCAATCTTTTCAAGTTTCTAACTTTCAGCAGTTTCAGGTTTTAGGTTGTTTCAATTCAAGTCCTTAAATTATTGAAATTATTTTCTCGGTATTTTGGTTCTCTAAGTTCTCAAGTTTTAGAGTATTTTAGTTTTTGCATTCTTAGGTTCTCCAGTTCACAAATTACGTGTTTTCCAAGTTTGTGAGGAAAACCTTAGAGAATGAGTTTTAGTTTTTGGATTATTAGATTCTTCTTTTATAAGTCGCAAAATTCTCGACCTGAGAGTAGGTATATTTTTAAACCTGAAAACTGTTTTTTCCGAAATCTTTTTAAATAAAGTATATATTTGGTTGAGTTTCGTATG
The DNA here is from genome assembly GCA_029298725.1 of Gnatocerus cornutus. Taxonomy (NCBI): domain Eukaryota; kingdom Metazoa; phylum Arthropoda; class Insecta; order Coleoptera; family Tenebrionidae; genus Gnatocerus; species Gnatocerus cornutus. Next base: position 4,875,981 of record CM055510.1, read on the forward strand.
CTTTTGACATTTTTTATTTTAAAATTTTAAACGTGTTTTTAAAAAAATAAGGACTTTTCTGTGTACATTTTGATATTTCTACCTACGCGTTCAAAAACAATTCAAAACTTCAAATATTAATTTGTGTTCGTAAAAAGTAATTACGATTTACGTTACTTCTTATGCCCTTTGACAAGGGAAGGAAATTGCCTCAAGTGACGCTAAAAGTAAAACATTTTTATAAATTTTGCTGTTTAATAATCTATACAATTAATATTAAAATAAGATTTAATTAATACGTAACACTATCTAATTTAGTTGTGAATTAATTTCAAATTGAAATTTTTTGAATTCTTCGGGTTTGTTAAGTTTCCAGTTTTCAGATAATTTTTTCTTGTTTTATGAATTTCAGAAGTCTTTTAGACACATGTACCTAAGTTTGAATTATTTGATTCAAATTATTAAGCTTCCAAAAGGAGGTAAAATTTAAATCTTATTCTTCGTTTATTGTTTTTTAAGTTTTAAGCTTTCACGTTTTAATGGTCTAAGGTTCAACTCAGTTTTCAGTTCGTTAATTTTGCTACTGTTTCTTCTCAACCTCTCACGTTTTCAGTCAGGTTCTGAATTTCTAAGCTTTTCAGATAATTAACTTTCCGAAACTCCTACAGTTTTCCAATCTTTTCAAGTTTCTAACTTTCAGCAGTTTCAGGTTTTAGGTTGTTTCAATTCAAGTCCTTAAATTATTGAAATTATTTTCTCGGTATTTTGGTTCTCTAAGTTCTCAAGTTCTCAAGTTTTTGCATTCTTAGGTTCTCCAGTTCACAAATTACGTGTTTTCCCAGTTTGTGAGGAAAACCTTAGAGAATGAGTTTTAGTTTTTGGATTATTAGATTCTTCTTTTCTAAGTCGCAAAATTCTCGACCTGAGAGTAGGTATATTTTTAAACCTGAAAACTGTTTTTTCCGAAATCTTTTTAAATAAAGTACATATTTGGTTGAGTTTCGTATGCTTTTGACATTTTTTATTCTAAAATTTGAAACGTATTTTTAAAAAAATAAGGACTTTTCTGCGTACATTTTGATATTTCTACCTACGCGTTCAAAAACAATTCAAAACTTCAAATATTAATTTGTGTTCGTAAAAAGTAATTACGATTTGCGTTACTTCTTATGCACTTTGACAAGGGAAGGAAATTGCCTCAAGTAACGCAAAAACGAAAACATTTTTATAAATTTAATACATTGATATTAAAATAAGGTTTAATTAATACGTAACACTAATTAATTTAGTTGTGAATTAATTTCAAATTAATTAAATTGTAGCACCAAGCACTCGTCCAGATTTTCTGTAGAAACTTTCGTTGGTGACTCCATTATCACCTAATTGCTGCTTCGAATGTTTAGTAAGATTAAGAGACAAACTGAATAAATTAGAGCTAACGAGGTAAGTAATAAAACGAACGAAGTGTTGCATGTGTTAAAAGGACATAAATATCAATCTGGAAAGAGAACTATTTCAGTAAAACGAGCAGAAAAAGCGAAATTTAATATCCAGCAGGGAGAGAGCAGTGTAAAATTTTGAAACTCATAAGTTCGCGAGCTGGAGTAAATGGGTCGCGTTGTCTGTATTTAGAAGCTTTCTTGTTGTAATTGTGTTTACAGCTCGTCTAATGAGAAATCAATTTCCGCGTCGGATATCTCTCTCCTCGCTGTGTCATCATATTTATCGGTTAACGTATCCTAGAGTAGTATCGAGAGAAATTAGTAAGTAGTAAACTAACATAACCTGCTCGTCTCCGCTCCGAATGCAATTATTCAAGCTCTTTAAGCTGTAATTGGATAATTAGTTTTAGGAGTAAATGCAACAATAATTGGCTGAGAGCAGTCGTCCCAAACTCCGGCGAAATCAAAGTTGCAGCAACAAAGAGAATATGAATTACATCGACAATAAAGGCGAAAGATAATCACGAAATTTTCACGTCCATTCGCCTTTTTTCGCCACTCGCACTTTCCCGAGCCAAATGAATTAGAAAATTGGCACGCTGTAATCTTTGATTAAAGAAAATTGTTTCAATTATATTCCAATTTGGATGGAGAGTCGAAGGGAGACGCGACGCTTTGTCCGTTCAAGTTTCAATTACGTGAATTTATCAGGAACAACAAAGCGTCTAAAATTGTGTTGATAAAAGTGCCTCGAACCAATTAATTTCGGGCATGCAGAATGAGAAGTAAAGAGCGTCGATCGCTGTCGAGTAAAACAATTAAAAAGTCAAATGAATTATTGCGTGTTGGTTTTCGGGGTTGTGTTATCTGAACGCGGGTTCCGGCGCGGCTTTCCGGTTCCGGTTCGGCCAATCACAAGTGGTGAAGTACAGGGAAACAGACGCCGGATCATCGGGAACCACGCTCGGATTCGTGGCGGTTTACCTTCCGTGTGCATATTGCGAAAATTTTAATTTAGCGGGCACTTGTTGGAACGCACTAAATCGACCTTTCTTAAGGATCCTCCGGTCCCGCCATAAATTATTTTTAGGATCTCGCGGAAAAACTAACTCCGGCGTTTTCTTTTAGTCAAACACGGCGTAATTAAGATTTTTTTTGAAATTGCACACATCAAACACCACGTCTCCGAAAGAATAACAAATCAGGGTTGGTTCTTTGAGAAACTAAACCCTTAAAATTGAAACCAATTAAATTTTAATTGAATCATAATAAGAAAACGAGCAAACACAAACAAACGGTCGATAAGGAAACGATTTCGTCTTTTATTTCTAGTCGAAACCGATTCGCTTTAAAGCGAGCAGAACTTGATCCCGAATTGTGGCTTGGATTAAGGTAAAAATAGTATAGAGAGACTCCTTTAATCTCCTCTACATGTGGTCTTATCTCGGTTGCGTTGTACAAACAATCCAACAACGTTCAATCTTCAGAATCACATTGCGGTTGTAATAATTTTCCTGAAAAATGCGGGTGACTTGTAATTAATCCATTACTAAAGTTTCGTCGCTTACTTGTAAATTACAGAAGTACAAATTAATGTTGGCGTATCCCTCGCCTGTCAGCGCGTTAAGAACTAACTATCTGACAAGGTAGAGAATCAAATTTTCCATTGACGCTTTGTTCCAAAACTCGATTATAGTTGTCTCGAATGAACTAATTGCGTTCGGATTCGCCTTTTTCGAGATTATACTCTGTGTATTTAACTTTATTGATTTTATCCATCGATTTATGACAACATAAACGATGTCGCGGCTTATTTTTCTAGCTTTGTATTTGCTCAGGGGAGAGAAAAGGAAAACCTGTGAATCGAGCACAATCAGGGAAACAACTCCCGATAACACTTGGCGTAATCTCAAAACATTGAGCCATGTTGGGCAAACTTAATGCATTTTAAAGTGTTTTGTTTACCCACTGCAAGATAAACCAAAAGTAAATAATATTTTAGCGCAATTACACAATAGACTGGGTCGGCTTTTTGGGGCCCGCAAGTGGTTTACTTCCAAAGGATAAAATCTGAGCAACGGGATAATAAGTAAGTACATAAAAAGGCCAGATACCGACGACTTTCATTATTTCCAGGGCTGCGAGTTATTCGCCTCAATTTAGCACCGCTAAAAGCCATAAACCTGTAACATTGTAGCAAGAGGATCTGTGCAATCTTGTTCCTGCTGTAATAGCTGTATTTTATCGAACTCTCGTATCTCTATACTCAATTTACTAAGTCGATTTATCGAACACGGACAAAAAGCATATACGCACAATGAATTGCCGCTAGATAAAGTAAATATTGAACAATTCAATTTTATTGAGTTTCTTGCAGGCGACGACGGTTACACCTCCGGGTCGTGAGGTATTAAATATTTGGATGAATCACCCGGATTTCGGAATCGGAAAGAAAGGGGAGAAGAAAGAACGGACTGAATCATGGGGATAAATACCGGGTGTTCCAGCGATTGCTGAACATAAGGAAATAACATGGGAAAATGAATTTTATTTTTTTCCTGCTCTCTTAAACCTCTAAAGTGAATTCGGTCAATGGTGGATTGTTCTTTGAATGATTCTCAATCAGACCGTTTTTTTTTTATTTGATGCTTTTACGGCATTATCAAAAAAAACAAATTCAAACGGTTAATTTCAAACTTCCCGCCGAAATGTCTGTTCAATTGAAATTGGATATTTGTCATTGTGACAGCAGATCACCGTGAGTCCAAACTAACCTCACTTTTTAAAGATTTGGAGATTTTTTTTGAAGGACTAATAACGATGTCTAACGTTTCAAAACTCTCGTTCTAAGCCAAAATTGTTGGTTTCCGACATAGCCGTCTGATTGAGAATTATTCAAAGAATAATCTACCATTGACCGAATTTACTTTAGAGGTTCAAGAGAGCAGGAAAAAATAAAATTCCCATGTTATTTCTCTATGTTCAGCAATCGCTGGAACACCCGGTACATACCTACTTATCTTGTATTAAGTTTCGTTTTATCAAAATTTTTAAATCCATCGAATTTTTCTCAAGACCCGAAAAATTTGAATCTCATTACTAAAAAATCGAAAGTGTTTACGGCCAAATTAGACAGCCGCTCAATCGAAAAGAGTCCGGCTATAAAGACTTGATTCAATTATGGCCGCTCTAGACAGTGATAATCTAATAACAACCATAAATAATAAAATTGAAATTTCCCCAAAGCCGCGACTTCGCAAACTAATCTTTAATAACATTCCTCCGTTGTAAAATTCAAACTCCCCGACATAAAATCACAAGTTACATATTCACAAGTCCTTAAGGACATTCTGCAAGCCGAGAAGTCTTTAAGTTGGAAACTTTAACTCTTTAAGATTCGAAGCTTTTTATTTCTCACAAGACGATTCTCTGACGAATTTCGCCGCCTTCCCACGCAAGTCCATTAGAACAATTAAGATTCATTAAGTGAAAAACTGGCTCGGTGTGACTAATATGGGTCACGTTTTGGTCGGTCGAATAGTGCGATTACAATTAAAATTTGTTTACAAAGCAATAACGGTGCTCACGAATTCTTTTTAGCTCTCCCTAATTAGCAAAGATCTGCACTAAGCACAAAGAATGCCATCGAATTTATTCATCGCGATTCGTGCTTTCACAAATTAGATTCAAATTAGAGTGTCGCCGTTTCAGTGATATTCCGATTGTTTGTTACATTATAACGGCCACCAATTAGTTTTATTGTGGCAACTTTGTTCGATTTTGGTAGTTTGCGCTTGTGAAATATGAATTATTCATCGGACAGTAAAATGCAGAGAGTGTACCCGAACTGCAGCGGAAATGCAGAAATGGTTTTCGCAGTAATCCAGTTAGGTAAGTAGTTCGGAATTACGCTGGCCGTCCCATTCCTGATATTGAAGTATTGAAAATTACGTCCGTGTCAGATGCAACCGGAGCCCGGACTCGAGATCTTATCCGGGAAAGTTTCGGTTTTGCCACTCGTAAAACACGAGGCTAATAGTAAAAGTCGCGAGATAAGATTATAAGTAATTTCGTGGGTTTCATTAATTCGACCTAGACGAGCTTCAATCTGATCGAAGCTTTCTTGAATTTACACTTATCAGTGTCGTCTGGTTTCGGGGAGTTGCCTTCATTAGGCGCGATTTTTTCGGATTTTTCGTTAATGTAATCAGTCGGAAACACAACGGAAGCGTGCAATTAAGTTTGTAACTTGGGCGCTTTATAAATTGTAGTGGATGAAAGTTTTATCCGTGCCATTTCGGCTGTTGAAAATTAAGCGCACATTCCGAAGGAGAATTTCCGGTCAACAGTACGGAAGAATTTCGACCGGAATAAATTAATGGGTAGTCAAAAAAATTGGAAGCAAAGTTTGGAGGTCTCTAGGGACAAACATAGTACAGTGAACATTCGATATAGTCACCTTTGATATAAGAAACATTCGTTATAAGCAACCTTTGATATTGTCAACTAATTTAGTTTCTGTCATTCGATATAATCACACCAACTGTCAGTCGATACAATAATCGTGTTAAAGATGCAAAAACAGAAGAGACAGTGTTTATCGTTCTGAAGGATGTTTCTGCTAGTTTCTTCTTAAATTTTTTCTGTTTTTTCTTTTTCTTGTTTTATTTTACTGTTTGTTCTTGCTCTTGAGAATTGGTGTTTTTCGTATTTTTCTATATTTGTATTTGGAAGGTATTTCTTTAATTTTTGTTTGTTGTTTTTTATTGTTAATTTTTTGTTGTTTGTCTACTAACACTAATAATATTTTTTTACTATTTTTCCTCTCTGTTTGTATATATTCTGATTGAGGTATCGTCAGAAATTCTCTTTAATGTGTGATTCTTTCGGTTTATACCTCTTTCGTTATTGTTTATGCTCTTTACCTTGTCCCACATTTCTTAATTGTTTATTATAGATTTTTCGTTTCAAAAAAAATTGTTTTGCGGATGAAATAAAAAATTCCAATTTGTGAAACTTAGTTTTTACGCTGTGACAATGAAATTTACGGATGTTACTAGTTTGGACCTACTTATCAACTCCCTCAAATTAGAACGTTGCAGAGCAAAAGACACAGTTTTAGAATTTTTTATTTCGCAAATGAACTAAAAACTTTCAATTTTTCGAAAATAGAAATTTGTAACTCTGAGAGTTTTTACGCCACGACAATGAAATTCAAGGAAGTTACTAGTTTGGACCTACTTGTCAACTCGTCTAAAATTGAACGTTGTAGAGCCAAAGACGCAGTTTTTAGAATTTTTTATTTTGCAGATGAACTAAAAATTTCCAATTTTCGAAAATAAAAAATTGGTAACTCTGAGAGTTTTTACGCCACGACAATGAAATTCAAGAAAGTTACTAGTTTGGACCTACTTGTCAACTCGTCTAAAATTGAACGTTGTAGAGCCAAAGACGCAGTTTTTAGAATTTTTTATTTTGCAGATGAACTAAAAATTTCCAATTTTCGAAAATAAAAAATTGGTAACTCTGAGAGTTTTTACGCCACGACAATGAAATTCAAGAAAGTTACTAGTTTGGACCTACTTGTCAACTCGTCTAAAATTGAACGTTGTAGAGCAAAAGACGCAGTTTTTAGAATTTTTTATTTTGCAGATGAACTTAAAATTTCCAATTTTTGAAATAAAAAATTTGTAACTCGGGAAGTTTTTACGCCACGGCAACGAAATTTAGGGAGGTTACTAGTTTGGACCTACTTATCAACTTTCCCAAATTTGAACGTTGTAGAGCAAAAGACACAGTTTTTAGAATTTTTTAATTAAATGAACTAAAATTTTTCAATTTTTGAAAATAAAAATTTGTAACTCTGCAAGTTTTTACGCCACGGCAATAATATTTAGGGATGTTACTAGTTTGGACCTACTTATCAACTCCCTCAAATGAGGACGTTGTAGAGCAAAAGATACAGCATTTTGAAATTTTTATTTCGCAAATGAACTAAAAACTTTTAATTTTTTGAAAATAAAAACTTGTAACTCTGTAAGTTTTTACGAGACGGCAATGAAATTTAAGGAGGTTATTAGTCTGGATCTGCTTAAAAATTTTCAAGTTTCGAAAATAAAAAATTTGTAACTCTGAGAGATTTTACGCCACGACAATGAAATTCAGGGAAGTTAGTTTGGACCTACTTGTCAACTCCTCTAAAATTGAACGTTGTAGAGCAAAAGACGCAGTTTTTAGAATTTTTTATTTCGCAGATGAACTTAAATTTTCCAATTTTTGAAATTAAAACTGAATTAAAACCTGAATACCACGAACATCAGCACAAAGCAAGTCGAAGGTATCGGCCGAAATCAATTTGAGACGTTTGGGGAACTTTTTTTTCTGGGTTTTGTCAGATCTTGGATATTTGAATATTTGCAATATGTGAATTCTGTTTTAATTTAATTTATAGAGAAGTTTATGGAAATGTTATGCTTATGGAGACAGCAATTCTGAACCAAAATTTCGAAACCAAATTTTTTTAACTCAATAAATATAATAAAAATATTCGAGTTAAAACAAAAAACCGTAGCCAATCCCGAAGCAGAACACTTTTTATGAAAATTGGTAACTACTACCATCCTTTGGTCAAATGAACATTACACTCTCGTTGCCTAGGATATTTTACTCCATCTCTAGAACAAGCTTCCGGGATTGGTTCTTATTTTTTTATCATTTCTTAAATACTATTAAACTTAATCAATTTTTGTTTCGAAATTTACCATCTGTATTGCTGTTGGCACCCTCCCTTACTCTATGGGTCATGAATTCTGGGACACCTGTATAATAAGACTCATCTTTTTTCGTAGATTCTCTGTAGTTTTTTCAATTTTTTGGAAGCCCCATTTTTTTCATCTGGAAATTAGACTCCAATTGAAGGAATTATGCATATGACAGCACAAAGAATGTGCCTCCTGTAGAATTTAGCAGTGCATGCATTTATGTCTTCGAGTTGGGACAAAGTCGTGTAAAAACCGTGGTAGTGATTATATCTTAGTGCGAGTTCACCGAAGTCTGTTTAAAAATACACGTCGCTTGAGTTCTTTGTAATTTTCAACCGAAGAGAAAGAAGATCTGTTTTTAAGACCCTTATAACTTATGAAAATACCTCTTTTTGTTAAAAAGCAACGACAGAATCGCTGTTTAATCTCGTCTGTCTACAAAGTCTGCTTCAACCGTATCACCTTTGTATTTTATTCATGGTAAATTGTCGCGCCATTCGACCTCTCACATCAAACGATTTATCAATTAAAACGTTTCTTTTTGTTTCCTCGCGACGTGGAATTATCGTCACGCTCACTTCATAAGGATAATTCCACGGAGGAGCGAAGTCTTGTTTAGAATTTCGGGTGTTGAGGTTTTCTGGGCCGGCGGTGGCGGCTGCGGCTGAGGAATGCAAATCGTCGGCGTTGTTTTCGCTGTAATCCCACATTTAACGTGGAAAATTTTCTTTAATCGAATAAGAAACCTAAATAGGTTGAAGACGGCACGAATTGAATTTTGCAGTCAAAATACACTTTATGGAATTATCATAAATTAGACGCGCTGCGTGTCCTCGGATCGCGTCTTAATGCCTCATTCATATGCGGCCGGTGATCGCTCCGTGTTGCGGCCATGATGAATATTTCATATTTATACCCGCTTGCGACGCCGCTGTGCGACATTACACGTCTTCGCATCGATCAGTGCAATTGCAGACGGGCAGCGGCGGCTCGTCGGAGGGAAATCCGCTTTTAACATTAATTAACTCCTTTCTCGATTTTGAATAAGACGACCCAATTCGTTGTTTGAATGTTTTAAAGTAGATTCGCTTGTCGGTGGTTAGTCCCACTTTTCCGGCTATTTCGTCCCAGGGACAAATAAATTCGGTCTAAATTATTACCCTGCTGAACGTAAATAATGCAATGAGTTTATCTGCGAGCAGAGAGGGATCTGTTCAGAATCCTCAATGGCTGCAGTCCAACAGAGGTCATCATCCTTCACACTTCCTGAGCACGATCCTGAGTCTGCATGCGATACAAAACGGACTAAATTTGCTGGACGTCCGAAGATGGCGATCTAATCTCGAGTTTCGAATTAACGGCATAAATAAATATTGATCCAGGCAACGGTTGTTTAATTTAACGCACTAAATGCAAACACGCTGTATGTAATATTGATTCAAGATATTTGAGTATTACTGTTAAATATTTCGCTTCTCTCGGTCGGTCACAACCCGTTGCTTTTTTCCTTTTATTCGCTTCTAATTCGTTCATTACCTAAATTATTCCGTTCCAGCTTGCCGTGGTTAAGATCGGCGTAATCAAATTAAGGCCAAAGTGGCACCGCTGAATCGTCTTAAAAGTGGCGAGAAAGTTGAAGGTGCGCTGTGTCGCTGCAATGCTAAAGTTGTCTCAATTATTTTTCATACATAAAGAGCCGCTTTTACGAAACGTACTCTAGTGGTGCTAATTTTACTTTTCGGCGTTTATAAAAACTCAAATTACAACATGTGAGCGAGTTGCGCTATGAGGTTTCGGCGAGAGTGCTGTACATATTTTTTATACTCACTGATTTTGATATACTTATTATGGTTTTATTAAAATCTTGCAGAGGTGCTAACCCAAATTTATTTCGTAAATATTTTTATTGTGAAAAAATTTATGCAAAAACGCATTTTTTATTTTTAAACAGAAATCATTTCGAGTTTAATTTTTTTGTCTCAATAATCTTGTTTGCGTTTTTATGATATAATAAATAATAAATCTATATTATTGTCATTTTTGAAGATGGTGGTATAAAATTACATTCACTTGAAGAGGATTTGGCATAATTCAACGCTTCCACCGGAATCCTTCTTCTTCATTGTCAAGAGAACCGCCACCACAATGTCGCGCTAGGTTGGATTAGAACTCTACACTAACATTCCTTTTGCTAACCCGAGAACAGGAATTCGGCACAGCAAGTGGAATTATCAGGAGTCTGCTAAACAATACAATGTACTACAATTAATTATTATCCTCTTAATCGAATTTTTCGAAAATGGAACAAAATAATTAGTTGTAAAACCAATTATTGTTAGTTTCAGTTATCGATCTTCCAATAAATGTTTGGACAAAAATTGTTATGTTTATCCACGATACAACTTTAATCACTGTACTGACATTAATTACCTTCAAACAACAGAAAATATTGCAACTGATTCTATCGCATTTTAGTTTCAAACGAACCGAATTAATAATTAACAAATCTAAAACGCAATCAACCGCTTTTGTAATAAAAAGCAAACATTGTGTTGTCTTTGTCTGGTGCTGTAAAAGGTGTAATTTACCTGGAAGGTCTCAATCTTACGAGCTGACAGGGTGTTAAAGATTAGGAATTAATACTTTTAGGAAAGGAGCACTAACTAACAAAATTGCGCAATAAACAAATATGTCAATATTTTCTTTTATTTTCACACGTTTCCAGCAATTTTAATTCGGAAACTTGCTAATTCAGTCTCGATAACGTATTTACGCACCCCTTTTCGGTCTCCATCATCGAATCCGTGTGCGATTATTTATTCTTGTAGCGCGTCCGACACCCCACATTGCTAATATAATAAATCTACGCGTGTTTTCGCACATTCGCCAACCGTAATTACTAATCCGATCCGACAAGGAGATTAACGCGGAATAATCCGGGTCTCGGTCCGGGTCCGGAGTGCTTTGAACTACTCAAAAGCAACCGGAGTCCAAGCAGGTGATTTTATCATTTTTATTGTCTGTCTTGGTGGTTGCGGTTCGTTAGACCGAGTTCGAACTAGCGTTCGAACAAGTGTCGCCCGTATTTGCACAAAGCAGAGCTGTACTGATTATCTGGGTCGCTAATCTACTTTCCTCAGACTCTTCTGTCCTCTACTTTCCACAACTTCATCATAATTAGTTTAGGGCAGGTAGTAAAACGCGGACGAAAGATCGTTTCAACCGAACACGAGATTCTACTTGCGACTTTCTTTGAACTTGAACTCTTATTTACGGACTCATCCATAATAATATGGTTTCGGATAGGGCTGATAATACGACCGTATAGTGTTTGCGAAACTGCCGGAAAAAGGCGCCTTTTAATATTAAAATTCAACTACACGTCTTATCCATTTGGGAATCAACTCTGATATTTTGGACTTTTAAATTTAGGACTAAAGAGCGGAAAATATGCTATAACATTTGAACAATATGTATAATGTATAACTATTCTTTAGATTATTGATTAGGCTTTTTTGGAATATCACAGATTTGTCAGCTTCTTGGAGTTTCCTATTTCCTAATCTTTGGGTTTTTCGAGTTTTTGGAATCGCGTCTTTTGCATTCAATACTTGGTTTTATAAATTTTTAATCTCTTATAAAATTACTTCATGTTCTTGGATTTTCGATATGATTTTATGTTCTCAAAATGTAGCTTTTTAAATATTACTTTTAAGTTATGTTACGCGTTATGTTAGTTTGTGTGTTATTAATTCTCAGATATTCTTAGGAATTTATAACTTATTTAAGATGTAAGGGCCAGATTCTAGAAACAAAGGGTACATACCCAGCTCTTTCGCATTCTTGAAAATTTTCTGACTAAGAACTTCCTATATTAGGTAATTAATTCTAATATACAGGGTCCGGCAACACTTGTGTGCACCTCCAAAATCGTCTTTTATTTTAAAGTTACAGTTTTGAAAATTTGCATACACTCATAGTTGACAAAGCTCTAGAAGCTGACGCAAAAATTTGTTTTTTATCATGGTTTGGTTGGCGTCGCGACGTCTAAGAAGTACAATTTTTAGCAATTTTTGAGTTTTTGCGGAATTATTCGCGAAATCAATTTTTTTTTCAATATAACTGTGATACAAATATCTGAGTTTTTATTTTAAATCAAATGCAAATTGTGTTTAAAATTTGCGACAAAAACGTTGTTTTATCAAGTTAGTTTTCAAAATTATGGCAGCGCATCGACAAACTACGTTTACACCAAAATTTCACAAGTGACTTCAGTCACTCTTATAAAGGTTAATTTTGATTAACACGGGCATGTTGCACTTTATGGACACCAGAAATCGTTAATTAACATCGACAAAGCGACAATTTCACCAAGTAAGACTTTTGTTACAATCTAAAGCGAGCCAAAAGATAGATGTCATTTGTGACACAAGATGCTGACAGATGGGTGTAAACGTAGTTCCCAACTTTGACGTAATGAAATTGGAAACCAACTTGATAAAACAGCATTTTTTTCTCAAATTTTGAAGACAATTTGCCTTGAATCTAAAATAACAACTGAGATATTTTTAACACATTTATATTTAAAAAAAATTAAATTAGAGGTTGATATCACAAACCCTCACAATTAACTAAAAATGACATTTTAAGGGCGTCGCGACGCCAACACTATCAGTGATAAAAAACAAATTTTTGCGTCAGCTTTTAGAGCTTTGTCAACTATGAGCGTTTGCAAAATTTTATCTTTAAAATTGAAGGCGATTTTAGGGGTGGACACAAGTGTTGCCGGACCCTGTATTTTATTGTTAGCTTTTAGTTTTCCATAATTTTGCGTGTTTTTTTTACATTTTCAGACAAGAATATTATTACTTTAAATTGGCGAATTTAGAACTTGACAATTCTAAATCTAAACATTTGAAGACTCGCAAACGCTTTAAGATCCTTTAGATTCTCTATTTCTTAACGGTTAGATCGGCTGTGCCATGAAAAATAGTAAATTTTTGTTAGATTTTCTTTTGATTCTTATCTTTTGATTTTTTTGTAGAGTTTAGATTTTTTTTTTTGACGTCTTAGACTTTTTGTGTTTAGGTACTCCACGTTCTCTTTGCAATACAATATAGTTTTTATTTTGAATTTTTCTTAAATTCTCAGTTTTATACTGCGCTTAAACTGTTATTAATGTTTCATTAAATTTTCACGGTTTATTAAAAAATAATTTCCAAATTTTCTTTAGAGTTCTCATCGATTCTATTAAAAACTTACCATAAATTCTGTCCGGTTTCTCTAGATTCTCTAAATTTGTTTTGAGTTCTTCTATGAACCCATAATGCTACTATTTAGTGACCTCTAATGGGGTTAATAACACTTATTATCGTTGTTTTTTAAAGACATTAATTTTTTATTAATATTGAAGAAATACGACAGCAGAACGTTTTCGTTTATTATTGCTGATGGTATGTCATTTTGTGTTCTCCAATTGTTCAACTTGGCAGACTTCTCTCATTGCATTCTTCTGCAATAATATAACTAAAATTCTTTTCTCAACTTCTAAATAGCAACCCATAGAGCATCTCTAGTAACCGTTTCATGATTTACCAACTGACTATTTACACAAGCTATTCCTATCTTTTTGTCACATTTTACAAATGCAAGGACATCATTAAAATACTCGTTTAAGTTTGCTGTAGCGGCTGCGGATAAAATTTTGTATAGTATTCATGTCTTAGTGACTGAAAACGCTCATGAAAAGCGTAAATAACTTTCGTGTTTTATAGGCCTAAGAGACATTTATACAATATTAACTGTTTTAGAACCTTGAATTTCTTTAGATTCTCTAGATTTGTTCTTAAATTTACTTTAAATTTTCTAAAATAAATAATACATTTAAATAATTTTTTATCTGTTACTCGATAATATTTGTGGATTTTTCTAGACTGCGCAAAATTTGATTGATTTTTTTTTTATTTTATAAATTTTTTGCTAAATTTTTTCTTTGGTTTAGCTTTCTATCTTGATGTTCATTGTATTTTCATGATTTGCTATAATTTATTACAAATTTTGTTTACGTTTCAGATTAACATTACATTCTCTCTAACTCTATGGTCAATAGATCCTTTAGACGTTCTAGATTTTCTTCAGATTTTCCCCAAATTCTGTTATTATATTATCATTTTACATTAATTTTTCCTAGATTGTGTCTAAATTCTCTTTGATTTTTTAATGTTTTTTTGGGTCTGTTTGAATTTTTCCTTACAATTCGTTTTAGATTTCTCTTGGATTTGACCTCTGAATTTTCTTTATGATGTATTTCCGTAGATTGTGTTTAGTCTCTATATTCTTTTTCGATTTTGCATGTAGGTATAATACTTAGTTGAGATTTTATTTGAATTTGCTTTGAAATTCTTTTAAGATTTTCCTTAGATTCTGTTTAATGTGTCTAGACTTTTTATAACTTTATATATTTGCTTTATATTCGTCCAGACTTTCTTCAAACTTTTCTTATATTCTCTAAATTCTAAGTTTACGTTATTATCTCAATTTAAATATGAAATTTATTGTCTTCGATTAAAAGCGCTCTACAATAATTCAATTCTCTTTATAGATTTTTACATTTATTTATAATATTTTAATGAAGTCAATTGATGTGTAAACATGATCACAGTGTACCACATGCGAATAACAAATTAGTACTTTAGTAGTGTTTTTTCGTAAAATATGGAGCCAATTATCAAAACTGTGCTTAACCAGCTAATGTCTGTGGTAAAACACGATCATTCACTCGGAAAGAAATTCATGTTAAATGAAACCATGAAAATCCAATTGTTTTCTGAACCCTTTTCGAGTTCCGTTTGGCCCACTAATTTCCGCTCAAGAAATCCGTACTCCAATAAAAACCGCCGTAAAATCCTTCCGACGTAGCAGTGTCAAAAGGCAGTAAATCCCCAATATTTGCATCATATAAATTAAAAAGGAGGTTTCTCTCGTAAAACTAGATGAAGTCGAAGCTTTGAACCGTAAAGTTCCTCGACGTTGTTTTGTGTACACACCGAATCACCCAAATTCATTACGTTTATATCCGACATGTGAAAGTAATTTCTGCTTTATTGTAGAGACGACTTACGTGGTGTCTACACTTTTACAACATATTTCTGCAAGAGCAAAAAATGATCGAACTACTCTCATTAGATCAGAGGGTTTTATAGCCACAAAATAAAGCATCGAGACTAACAATAAGTGCTGTTCCGGCTCTAATCAGAACGGAGCTTTTCCGTGATTGTTCAACTTAAATCATCTTAAAACAGTCGAAATCTTAAGTGCTCCGAGGTCAATCTCCTACGATTCAAGAGGGAGGAAATTAATTATAGAGTGAAGTTCAATAGACGCGATTTTCACTCTTGCATATTTTTGTTTTGGTAATTCGGACATTCGTCACTCATTTGCATTTATTGCAAGGGTCGGATTGCTCTCCAACTTGCCGCTAACATTTCCGTCAACGTAATGACGAATGTGGTCGCTACGTTAATTATGACGGCATATGTTGCGCATATTTACCGCATTCCGCTGTTTTTGCACTTTGATACGGCCCTGGATGTTTTATTCATGTTCCGGTAAAGTGGGAAATTGCAGCGCCAACAATCAGCTTTCTGTCGTTAAAATAATTTCGGCATTAAAACCAAAAATATGCTGCGGGACGAAGATTGTGTTTTATTTTTGTCCAAGAAGGACATTTCAACGCACTCCTTTTTGTCCCTTTTGTAAATAGGATAAATCAAAGGACGAAGTATCCGATTGCAAAAAACTAGGAATATGCGAAAGTCGGCGACCAGCTGGTTCGTCGTCATCGGTTCCGGTCGTAGACTAGGTCGGTGCGCCTCCGGTCAGCTGGACTCCGGGTTATATAAGCTCGGATGGCAATGGCTGTCCGGTCACGTGACTAAGCCGGGTTGATTGCCGGAGTCCGGAGGAAAGTCCATTGGAGTCCGCATTTCGATTGTGGCCATTCCCGACCCGATACATCCATAAATCAACACACTGGGAAACTGTTTGATGACCTTCCATCCGCACACGCCGGAATATTTTAACGGTAAGCTCGTAGAAGACTCGACGTGGGGATTACATGCAAATGGATTTTCTGGCCAGTTTACTGCTCAACAAAAACTATTTGTTGGACCGCACAAATAATTTGGGTCGGAGCGATTAATCGGTAATAATAGATCCGGTCTGAAATATGCATACAACGCGGAGTTTGATGGGGGATTAAAATTGATTGTGCGATGGAAGATGTTATTTTGTTGCGGGGCTGTTTAGCGATTTCGGAATAATTGAAATATCAATTATGGAGCAGTGCAAGAAGTACAAGATGTCATTCGCCCTGATTGCGCCGGTTCATCCCATTTATCATCGCAGGATTGATCCTGACATACACAGGCTTGTTCCATTGTTCCGGATCGAACGATGTGCTCGAAACATCTCGTTTTCATTACAACCGATCGAGTACACGTCTCCATTAAGTCAAGTTGAATTTTAAAACGAATTGAAGGAATTACTTCACTGCAATGACAACGGCTAGGTAATCAAGTTTACTCTTCACCGGAACGTTACCATTAATTGTGATAACTACTCGATGAATAACACAATAAACTTAATTTAGGTTGTGGGTTAATTACTTTAAAAGAATTCGATGCATGCAAATTAATCCGATTTTATCTAATCTAAGTATCGGAAAAACCTGAAAAGTCTAAACATACAAACACGTTGCAAAATTGAATTAAAATTGAATTAATTACATGAATCTCAAAAGAATTCTGGAGATGTGTTTTTTTTTTTTTTTTGATTTGAAAACTATAATATCTTTAAGAATCTAATAAAAAAAAACAAGATAAAACCTATAAATAATTAACTGATTTTAATGAATCTGAAAACTCTAAAGGAATTCTAAAATATGCAGATAACTCTGATGACTGAAATAAGGACGATTCAACAAAAAAACCTGAAACAGAGATTTTAGATATCCTCAAAACGAATCTTATGAAATCTTAAAGAATTCTGCAGAACATGTATTCACAGAATATTCAAGAAAGAAGCGTACAAAATTCAAAGAATTTAATGATCTAATGTAATGAACCCAATAGTGCTATCTAATTAAATTTTCTTTTTTGCCAATCTAAAGCAATAAATTAAAAAAAAAACAAAGTAAGAAATGGAAAGGATTTAAAGATTGTATAAGAATCGAAAGGAATTTGATGGATTTCAAATTGGAAGGGCTAGATGGAAGGTTTTTAAAGGGTGCAAATGATATCAAGAATTGGATTTCAAGATTCTGAAGAAGGGATCAAGGGCTTTAAAGTATACAAATATCTAAATAACCAAATCTGAGGGTCTAACAATCTTATTAAAAGATCTGATTTTTTTATTTAAGAGGAATACAAAAATCCACGGAATTTTCGGAAAATTAAAATATTTAAGAATCTAAACGAGTTTCAGATCACAATATCATATTTATCACACCTTGAAGTGTTAATCTGAAGGATTGAAAGAATTTAAATTATCAGAAGAATTTCAGGGATGAAAATCTGAAGAATTTGAATACTAAGCGATTGGAAAGGATAGAAAACATTAAGCAATTACGTAAAAAATTTAGAAGCATTTGAGGAATTTCTAAAAATGTATAGTTATTATGTTTTACATTTTGTTGCCATGCTTTGCAGTTGTAATTTAATTAATTTATTAAACGAAAATGGGTACTCAAACATTTCATCGAATCAGAACTAAGGAACTGTGTCAGAACTGTGAACAATAACAAATTTAAAGTTGAAGATGTAAAAATTGAAATTGATATCTGAAGACGAGAAGTTCCATGAGACGAAACAATAAAAACCGTATTCAGATATTTTACAGCTCGAGAATGTGTTTCATTGCACCTCCACTATTTGATGACAAATCTAAAAGAATTATTCCATAAAATCCAATTCCATTTTATTATGCGTTTGGTTGACATTTTCATTTAGAGGAGTTGAAGCAGATTTTAGAGCTTGAAGTTGAAGTTTCTCTTTGTACTGTACATCTCGATATTTGCTTTACAAGAAACAATAAATCTTGTTCGTCAGCGCACCGCCGGCCGTTGTTTACGCAGGCTTTCACGACATCAATATGGGAAAATTATTATAAATGTGTTCTCCATCATTGAATCACATGCTATATATCAAAAGCACCAGGCGACTGGCCGCCTACCTGACAAAGCCACTACGCTGGCATCAATATCTGAAACAACGCAACACTCTTTGGAAATGGCGCTCCTTCGCTTTGATTTGTTTAAATTCATTTTATTAGGAGTCTTGAATTGAATTTGCTCTATTTCACGGCTCGTTATGGTCTATTTCATTTCGAACGCTCAAAAACGAACCCTTTGATATCGAATCGTCTGAGCTTCCGGTTTTGTTTAATTAGTGTTGAGCTTGTTTGAATGTTTCATCGCTTCGGGTACAATAAGCTCGATAATTTTTTATCTAAAGTAATAAAAGGGTAAAACGCCTGCATTAAGGCGCTTTAGATTGAAAGCGGATTTCGAGCGCTTGTCAAGAACCCTTTTTTTACACTGCGATTCCGGAGAATTAGAGGAATTTATAAAAATGCCACAAAGAAATGGGAAAGATAATTCAGACTTAACATTAGTAAGACGGCAGAGGATTATCACGTTTAAAGATTTATAGGGGTGGAATGTGTTGTGGGTGGATACCTGCACCCCAGATTATTAGACAAACTTGCTTTTATTTGTGGTGGTGCGAAACTACGATTTGGACCGAAAGTTCACAAACCCAGTGAAGCTCTTTGATTTTTGGCAAGTGTTCAAAAAACGTCGTTAACTGGTTCTTCATTCATGGCCAGTCGTGCGCACTGGGAAACTTTAAGTCTGAAGATATTGAACACATAGACCACGTTTTATTTATTAAGAAATTAAACGAAAACAAACCGGGGGCTCAGAGATTCTAGATCGATTGAACAAACCCATGTTTTATTAAAATGCATTTGACCTCGATTTGTTCTTTGCACAGAACGAATCACTGAAGTATGTATAGAAGAGGGTTTAGAATTAGATTCACGACAAGAAAAATATCTTCTGTCTTGCAATGAAAAGAGTTTGGATGGTAGAAAAAACATTTTCTTGAGAAGTGAGTGTCGTTGCATAAATGGACTCTTCGGCCACGCTCTCTCTCTACGCGTTATTACGTTCTGTTTGTTGGAAGTCTATGTGTATTCATTTTGTCACTATTGATTGAATGCGCGTTGTGTCTCCTCCGAGACCATTGCCTCGCAGCGAAGAGACGGAGGTTTCGGTTTGCGCGTCTTTGAAAGTCTACTCCGCAGCAAATATAGTAAACATAACAAGACTCCGGAGCCTATCGCTCTCAAGATTGAGAGACGAGCTTAACTCTGGAAAATTTTATGTGTGCTTTATGAGGACAGCGTGATTTATATTCGCACTCAATGGATAAGAAACGTTTCCGTGTGTACATGAATAATTCGTGTTGATTTAACGTCAAACATTTTACTTTTACAATACGCGATTCGATAAAAAATGTATCGCGGAAGGGAGCTGGGAAATATTCTCTGATTGCTGACTTTGTTACAAGAAAAAGTTTCGATTGATTGGATCGCTTATCCGAAAATTGATTACAATTAAGTTAGCAGAAATCTTCGTCGGACTCTAATGAGTATTAAAAAATTCCATTACGTTGAGACGTTAATAATGTAAGTTGTTTGGATGTTGAAGCGATCTTTCGTCTTATGTATTGTTAAAATTTTCGCCCAACTTCTTTCTTACGGTTCACGTTTATGGTTAGCAGCATCCTTGTAGACATTAAATAAACATTATTTCGTGCCTCGATGGCAGGGGTGCTGCTACAGATGGCGTCCAGAGTTGCTGTTGGTGTACATTATGCACGAGAATGTTTGTAGATGTGGCGTGTGTTAACAATACACTCGAATGGGACGTGGACGACCAGAATTATTCCACCGATACAAACTGCAAACCTAATGATTGTCACGCAACCTGCCTCCATTCCGCTTACGGACTGCGGCTCTAATGGGACTCTGCCGTCATTTTACTTTAATGACGCTGTGATGATAAGATAAAATTTGACTGCCGCTGCCGCACAATGTGGACAACAACGACAACGATATATAACCGTCATCAAGAAATGCCTAACATATATCAAATTTGCTTTTATCTGGACCACCGGAATTTTATAAATTACTTTAGCTACCTTCTAAGAACAAAAGACAAATAAAAATTTATTGGTATGTTATTAAATAATTCCAGAAATCAGCGACGGACGGGTTCTGTTTTTTGCGTGTGACTTGCAAGAACCAAAGAGAGTAATATCTAGAGATTCTTCTCTTCGAGGAATTAGATTTTTAATAAAGAGCGGATAATAAGAGATTGTTGAGATTTTCTATTTGCTGTAATTTGAATTTTTACAACAAATGCTTCAGGTTCTTCAGATTCATCCAGATCAAAGACCGGAAAACAAGAACATTTCCGAAAACATGACCATAGTCCTGTTAAAAATTATGCAACGGATTTCCTTTAAGAATGTGAAAAAATTTTCAGTTTTTTTTAGATTCTTGAATTATATTCTTCAGGCTTTCTTGTTTCGTCTTTTGGATTGTTTTTATTTTTTTGATGCTTTACAGATCTTCAAATCATAAATTCTTAGATTCGTTCTTTAAGATCGTTTAGATTCTTCAAATTCTTTGGATTGGAATTTAGCTTTCCTCGATTTTTTTCTCCAGATTCTCGGGATTTTCTCCTGGGATTCTTTTTCCTTTAGTATTTCTTTTGGTTCTTTCGTTTTTTTTTGGAGTTTCTATTACAAGCTTCATTTAAGATTTTTCTTAATTCTTTAAATTTTTTTTATTCTTTACGATTTCTTTTAAGAATCGTTGGAGGTTTCAAAATTCCTTTCATTTTTTCTGGTTCATGTGGATTTTTAGATGTCGTTTAATTGCAACCTGAGAACTATAGAGTTCTAACTAATATTTGCATTAAAGTGATCAGTGTTTACGTTACTAATGATACATATCGTGTGATTCATTAAATTTCCATTCTAGGTAGACCGTGTATTTTGAACGTGCGTTGACTTCTTGTTCGATAACTAGCAAATCTCGCAAATATTAAGTCGAAACTACTGTAATGGTGTTAGTTACGACATGAATTTTTTTCTCAAAGCCAACTGCGAATGGAAATTTAATGAATCACACAATATCTCTTTAACTTATTAAGTATGGGAGAATTTATTAAAAAAATGACACCATTTATTAATATTATTTTGGTTTGTTCTAATATTAACTTGCTTCTTTTTTTTAATTGATAGAAAATGTTTAAAAAAAATCGCAAAACAAACAATTTAAATTCTCACAAACAATCACCTTAGAACCTTATAATCTTCACGTCGCGAAATTGTGAAGATCCTGACTCGAAATTTTGAAAACTGAAGTGGTTAATTAGATGAAGAAGACTAAATGACTGAAGACTCTGAGGTGTTTTAGATCGTTTTGGTTTGTTCAAATACTGTGGACTGTTCAGATGTGTTGGATACATTTCATTTTAAAATGAAAAA
This sequence comes from Gnatocerus cornutus, assembly GCA_029298725.1. Lineage (NCBI taxonomy): Eukaryota > Metazoa > Arthropoda > Insecta > Coleoptera > Tenebrionidae > Gnatocerus > Gnatocerus cornutus. The sequence goes on from CM055510.1 coordinate 4,897,782, forward strand.
TAAAATGAGATTCTCAGATTTTTTATTCTATTTCATTTTTCTGATTCTTAAGAATATTTCAAAATTTATTTGGGATTCTTGTGAGTTTCCTACTCTGTGGATTCTTTTACATCTTTTGCTGTTTTTTGTAATTCTGTTTGCTTGATTTTACTTATTTATTGTCATTTATGTTCCTGCGATTTCAGGTTTTAAAACTTCTTAAAAAAATTAAAACTGACAACATTACGAACTTGAAAACTTGAAACTTTAGCATGCATCTAAAATTCAAAAAGCCCAAATTTTATAATTAGAAAACCTGCACATTGCAAGATGTGAAAATCAAAAATTTAGATCCTAATGAACCTGAAAATTAAACTTTAAACATTTAGATTTTTCAGTTTTTTTTATGTCCGAATTTGTGTGAATAATTTAAAAACCTAAGATGGTACAAATTTTTTTTAGATTTTTCATATTCTTGAGTTTCTTCATAACCATCAGTTGAATTCTTTGCAGTTTTTTATGTTCTTGTGGATTTTTTTGATTTTTAGTTTCTTTGAGTTTTTTATGATTCCCAGATTTTTCATTAAATTTTATTATTCTGATTCTTAAGAATATTTTAAAATTTATTTGGGATTCTTGTGAGTTTCCGACTCATGTGGATTCTTCTACATCTTTTGCGATTTTTTGTAATTTGGTTTGCTTTATTTTACTTATTTATTGTCATTTATGTTCCTGGGATCTCAGGTTTTAAAACTTCTTGAAAAAATTATAACTGACAACTTTACGAACTTGAAAACTTGAAACTTTAGCATGCAACTAAAATTCAAAAAGCCCAAATTTTATAGGTAATTACAAAACCTGTACTTTGCAAGATGTGAAAATCAAAAATTTAGATCCTAAAAAACCTTAAAATTCGACTTTAAACATTTAGATTTTTCAGTTTTTTTATGTCCGAATTTGTGTGAATAATTTAAAAACCTGCAATGGTACAAAAAACATTCTAGATACCTATTTTGATTCTTTCATATTCTTGAGATTCTTCTTAACCATCAGTTGAATTTTTTGGAGTTTTTTCGCCACACCTAGCTTGTTAAAATAGTATTGAAATTCTGTAATAAAACAAATTTAGTTTTAACTGCTTAACTGTAAGTTAATTTCGAAACCATGATAAAACAATCCATAAATCTCTCATAGGAGGCTTTAATGAACTAGAAGTACTCTTGTAGTTAAGGATATATTAAAAATTAGTACCGTTACTGGCTAATTTCAAGCCGAGTTAATAGACTTGTTGTTTTTGTACAAATAAAAAAATATTGAAAGTACAAATTCGACATTGAAAGATAAGATAGAGATGTTTGATGAATAAGCAGATTATAAAAACTGTTTGCTCTTATTTTCACTTAGATCTCTATGTATCTAACATCATCGCCGTCATCCCTGGACGCCCCATGTAAACAATAATTTGGCAGTATAACGTCTGTTTGCCAAGCAAACAATCTCTCAGTTTGGGATTGCGTCGCGAAAATTCTTCAATATCGGTAATTACGCATTATTTTGGTGAGTTGTCACTTTGCGGGATTGATCGGTGTTGCTGTTGGAGCGAAGTTAGAAGATCGATCGTCTGGCGGATAATTGGTCGGGGATAAAATATGGCGTCGAAATTGGATCGCGATTCGTTTCATTAAAAGTGGTATTCTACATATGTGGTGTACGCAAACTACAGGTGGTCCGAAGAGTCTTTAAGAGACAGTCATAATGGTCCATTACCGGGAACGAGATGAGTTTACATATGTTCACGTTTCGACGGTGCAGCCGTCCAGAGGATAGAAGCGTCACGACGCAGGCGACGGCGGACGCGACGTCTTTGGTCTGCTGTGGTAACTTTGAGCTCCGATATTTAATCACCCCGTCCGCCATCGGATTCCAGATACTTGAACTTGTAATTGTAATGTCATTCATAGTGAACCGAGAAACGCGAAGAGGATCGGGTTTCTCCATCTCGGTTAATAGGATTAAGAACGTTAAAATTCCCGAATGCTAACTGGAATATCGTTTAAACTTCAAGAGCATTTCTCGCTGCAATATGCTCCTCAATTTCTTTAAACCAACCGAGGAGTTTCAACCAGAATGTTTCATTATCGTGCCAACTTGATACCAGACTTTAATGTAATTTAGATAAAGCGATCGCTTTTCTCAAAACGCAGGGTGCAATTTTCATCAGTAATTCTACCCCCTAAGAAAAATGATCCCTTCTTTTAATATATATCGCGATGGCCAGATGTGCCATTGAGAAAAACTCCGATATTACGCCGACCAAGAGCCTCTTCTGCAATAAAAACTTTGTATGTGTACCATTAAGTGCAGATAAACCAACTGAATTGAGTATTCTCCCGACTCGAACACAATAACCTCCCCCTAGTCGCGCAATTACGCCCCTCATAACGACAAAATACATCTCACATTAAAACGCTCATTTTTACACGGTCGTGACAAAAATTTATTTAAATTAGCAAGCTGGAAATTCCATTAGAAACTTTCGGCGAGTCGGCAAAGTTTAAATGAAAAATTAGGATATATACGGAAATAATGGTACGACTCTTTCGTCACGCACCGTTCCAGATTGGGGATTTAATCGTTCAAAAGGTGGCAAACCTGGAACAACTCTCATGCATCTCTCCTTCTTCTTTAATGTATTCGGGAGAATGTAAGACCATTATCGCCGCTCGGACGCCCGCAATCTTATAACGGCCCATCTGCGTCACGGCACTTTTCAGAAATGGGCTGTGCGATGACATTTGTCCCCGAAAACGATGCTCATCTGTTGTTCGGGAAAGAAACTTCGTAACGAGTGTTTGAAAGAAGATGTTGCGACGACGTCATATGGATCACTGCCGTGATTAGAATCCATTTTCGACACGCGGCACTCGCACGATTCTTCAACTAATAAAAAACGAATTCGGCAGGCGAAGTCCACAGGAACAGACGCTTCTTGCATCTTTTTACAGGCTCCAGTCTTTCGTTTTTTTAACTCCTTAACATTATACTAGGAGTATCGTTTTTCATGTTTACGGGAAAAAATTATTCAAAAGTCAATAAAAAAATGAAAGTCTAAGAATCAAAAACGGATTCAAAAGAGATGGCGATTAGTTTTTCTGATGATTGATTTCTCTTTAAAAAATTCAATAAATGTGTTCCTTTACGGAACTCAAAGAAGCGAACTGTTCTTTTTGTACTACAGCTTTCTAATTTGGTGGAGAAAATAAACATGTTCAAACTAGAAAACAGTCTAAATTTCATTGCCATTGCATTGGAATTATCAGAGTTATAAATTTTTGTTCACAAAATTAGAAATTTGTAGTTCGTTCCCAATAAAATTTTTAAAAACTGTCCTTTTTGACCTACAGTTTACTAATTCAGTGGAAGTAATAAACATCTTTAAACTAGTAAACTGTTCAAATTTTATTGCCACAGCGTTTGAATCACGAGAGTTACAAATTATTATTCAAAAAATTAGAAATTTTCAGTTCGTCTTCAACAATAAAATTTCTAAAAACTGTCATTTCCGTAATACAATTTTCTAATTTGATAGAGGTAATAAACATGTTCAAAGTAGAAGACAGTCTAAATTTCATTGGCATAGCATTGGAATTATTAGAGTTACAAAGTTTTGTTCAGAAAATTAGAAATTTATAGTTCGTTCCTAATAAGCAATTTTCTAAAAACTGCCCTTTTTGACCTACAGTTTACTAATTCAGTGGAAGTAATAAACATGTTTAAACTAGTAAACTGTTCAAATTTTATTGTCATAGCGTTTGAATCACCAGAGTTACAAATTATTTTTCAAAAAATTAGAAATTTTTAGTTCATCTTCAACAATCAAATTTCTAAAAACTGTCTATTCCGTATTACAATTTTTTAATTTGATGGAGGTAATATACATGTTTAAACTAGAAAACAGTGTAAATTTCATTGCCTTAGCATTGGAATTATCACAGTTACAAATTTTTGTTCAAAAAATTAAAACTTTTCAGTTCGTTTTCAACAATTAAATTTCTAAAAACTGTTCTTTTTGACCTACAGTTTACTAATTTAGTGGAAGTAATAAACATGTTAAAACTAGTAAACTGTTCAAATTTTATTGCCACAGCGTTTGAATCACCAGAGCTACAAATTATTATTCAAAATATTAGAAATTTTCAGTTCGTCTTCAACAATAAAATTTCTAGAAACTGTCTTTTCCGTACTACAATTTTCTAATTTTAGTAATGATGGAGGTAATAACCATGTTCAAACTGTTCAAATTTAATTGGCATAGCGTTGAAATAACTAGAGTTATGAATTTTTAGCCCGTTCCCAACACACACATTTCTAAAAACTGTATTTTTTGCTTATTAATTTTCAGATTTGATGGAGATTATAGACATGTCTGAACCAGTGAACTTTTAACTGAGTTAAAATTATCAGAACTCAAAATTTTGAGTTTTTTGAAAAAAAAAATAGAAATTTTGAGTTCCCCCAAAATAAAAATTTCTAAAAACTGTCTTTTTTGACCAACAATTTTCTAATTCGGTAGAGATTATCGACATGTCCAAATTAGTAATCTGCCCAAATTTTATTGCCATAGCGTTAAAATTACCAGAACTAGAAATTTTTCTTTAAAAAATAGATATTTAGAGTTCATCCCCAAAACAAAAATTTTAAAAAATTGTTTTATGACCTACATTGCGTACAATAAATGTATAATTTGAAAGTGAAATTGTAAAACTTTTTGACTTATAATCAATTTAAAGAATGCGAGGGACAGTATAATATGAAGAATCTGAGAGATCAGAGAATCAAAAGTGTTCATAAGAATTCATAAGAATTTGAAGCAACCAAACAAACTTTCGAACTAAAAAAAAGTATGAAGTTTTATATAATTTAAGATTGAAGCTGCATGCGAAGATGACACTACGACCCCATATAAAGTGGATGCCCTGTTATGCAAAAACTATATCTCACGTTGAAAGCCCTATAAAATTAAGTTAGGTACATTTAATATAAAGTTTTATACCAAACTGTAATATCCGTAGCAATGATGGCATTTTGTTGCGGTTATCACAGTTTAGTGCACAGTTCGGTATGAAACTTAAAGCCGTGTCAGGTGCCTTTAACAGACATAGCAATACATTGTCGAAACGGAATTGAGTTTCAGTAGAATTCTTACGTTTTATTAAAAAACGATGTAAGTCAGGTATTCTGAAAAGTTTCCCATGCTAAACACGAGATTAATTTTCTTTTTGCCTTCGCGGCCGACATCTCAAACATTTTAATCCCAGTGCACATTCCACAAATGTTTCTTTTTTTCATAAAACAAACATTACGCATTTTTATGCTAAAACATACTAACATCTTCTTGTTTTTTCCAGGTATGTGCAGTCGAGTTATTCGCAAGAACTATGGCAGGTAGAGTAAAATTCTCCATTTGTTGTGCGCCACAGACGTTTTACATTTCGACTGGTGGAATTAGAGTTTTCAAAAGAACTTCTACTAAATGTTCCCATTATTTCGGATTATGGCAGTCATTAATTTCACCTTATCTTCGTCGCTCTTGACTTATGAGCTCTCATGGTACACTCTGTTATTTTCACACTTATAAATGGTCAGTTGCTTTTACCCCCATCGGAATTTATCGACGGCGTTTGTTTAACTTGTGCTGATGAGATAATTTCGTGACGCGATCATTTTTAAGTCTGTAAAATATGTTTTATCTGTAGAGATAAAACCATTTCCCAACCACCAGCGCTTCAAATAATTTCACGTCATTTAAAGTTATTTATTACGTGCTCGTAAACCTGACAGTTAACATGATTGAATCGTGAATGTCAATAACAAAGTAATTAACTGATAACAAATTATCCCACTTTGATGTCGCGCTGGAAATGAAAATTTGTAGCGTTTGTACAAAATTCACGTTTCTCGAAGGACATATTTTACGTGCAGTTTTTGTTGAAAATGTGGCGGAAGCATCCATTTAATTATAGAGTCCACAATATAGTTAGTTAACGGGAAAGTTGTTTAACAATGTGACTAATTGCACACCCTTAATGATTCTAGTTCGTGATGTGCAATGGCTTCAAATAAATTCTGGACATTTTTATGTTCTGAGGGAAAACTTCAATTTCCCAGTAATTACAATTTAGTAATTGTTTCTTTTGCTTTTACTCCTCGGCGGTAGATTAGAGAAGTTCTCCAGTTCGGGCTTCTCAATGCACCTAGAGGATTCTATCAAGGGGCACTTTCGGGTTCAAGAAAACGAAAAATGGAAACTGGGGAAAAAGCTGCGCACAGCTTGGGCAAATAATGTTGACTCAATAATATTATAAGTGCAATGGACGCATTTATTGTTTAACACATCATTGAATATTAAACCAACCGTTTTATTCAAATTTAAATTATCGTATGCACCATTACTTGTGAATTGCCATGTAAAATACCATAAGTGAACAGTAGAAACGAAATATTATTTAATTGAGCTCAAAGTGACTTTCTTGTGAATCATGTAATTATGTAATCGAACGCAATTTTCGCTTGTTATTAAGCATGTCTGAGAATCCTTCGGCGCCGAACGTCGATGATGAACGACCGGCGAAGAAACATGAATTTTATTATAGTCTATCAGGTAATACCAGCTATACACCACACGATGGAAGCAATATAATGTACAAGCAATAAATTGATACCACATTTACATGTTCCAGTACAGCGGTCGAGGAACACGAGTCATGCATACTAAACTTGCCCATAAACAATCCGGGACAAACACATCCAGTCCTTCCGTCCGTTTTCTCACTCCACTGTTGTAAAAAGTGCACGCAGGCGCTTCAAAAAAACTGTTTAAAATTTTTTAAAAAATTCTGCAGAATCATGTCAAAAATCCTTTTGGGCAAACAGGATAACACGGCTAATAAGCTGTCGCAGACCTGTAAAGTCGCATCAGCATTCTAAAAATGCAAATTAAATGTAATCCTCAGGTTTGCATTAACTCGCAAACTGTAATCTCATCGAGGTCGCACTTTGGTCATAAAACCCTCTAGCGTAAAAACAAGTGCCGTATTTCTTTCCGGTGTTTCCAGACTTCTCTACGTGCCAACCCGAACTTCTAACTCTATCAACACATGTTACGGAGGTTGGCAGGTGAGCGAAAATGGAGTTTATGGACGTGGATTTAGAAACTGGCGGTCATCGAATAAATAACGCCTTTTCGCACACACCCGGACGTGTCGAATTAGGGAATCGACGAGTTGGCCGGCGGAATTAGCGCCGATGAGGACCACAGAAATATTAAGTCCGGCAAGTGGTGACAACGCCAATCGATTCCTAGAGGATCAAAGAAATCTTTCTTACTTTTCGCATTCTGTTAGCTGCTTCATCGTGTCCTCTACTTTGCATAGTTTAGAATTTTGTCCACTTTTTTACTGTTATACAGACTATATACCTACTCGAATACTCGAATACTCGTTATACTCGAATAAAGTGCAAAGATTTTAGCCCCAATATCAGACACCCCTGTAGATTATGATTCTTCAAAAAGAAATTCAAAATGCCGCCTTGGGTTACGCGTTATTCGACGGTTATGGCACGGAATTCAACAACTGTTTTACAAACATCATTTTCAAAGGTGGCTATTGCGAAAAATTAATTTGTTTGAACTAAATTAGGCCCTCAAAAGGGCCAATCTTTATTTCGGTTGGTTTGTAAGGTGACTTCCCGATTTGTTTTGTGGATCTAATAATGAAAAAGTTACTTGAAGCTATTACGAAAAATGATCAAATGCTCTCCATTGGACAATTCCATTTAGTTTCATCCGTAAAGAAAACACTTTTTGAAACTTTAGCCTCAGCACAACACTTTTGAAGAAACCACTGGCAAAGAATAAAAAAAACCTAACTTAAAATAATCCACATTTGAACAATTTGGCACTGTAAAACCCACATTTCTCTACAAAGATGATTGTTCAACTGACGGGAACTCCGATAAAGACATTTTTTGCCACTTGTTTATTGGCGATTTTACTCCCAACTGTCGATGGCCTGGACTGAACTTGACATTGGATTCAAATGCAGTGGCCTTGCCTTCTCTGCACAAAACTTTAATCATTTTTTTCTCGGAAACTGTAACGTTTCGGAACGCGAAATTTTGTCTTCATGTCAAACTGCGTGGTCTGATATTGGGGTTAAAATCCTTGAACTTTATTCGGGTACACCCTGTATCTTGCGCCTCTCTGTAGTCGCTGCTCCTTCAAATCTTCCTCCGATTCCTGCTTGCTGAAAACTAATCATTTGATGCTCCACAAATTACCTTTTTTAGTATCCCATATTTTTGTTTCATTCGATTTTCCCAGTCTCCTTTTAACCCCAAAGAGCCCCTTTATATGTTAAACAGAAATTCACCTGTTCTAATTGCCCCATCTGATTCCAGCAAATATTGTAAACGCTTTGTTCTTTCGAAAATAGCTGTTATTTTGTAGCCAGGGAGATTTTCCACTTTGGTTTTAATTGAATATGATTTTGGTAAACCGGGATCGATGTTGTCTTTTCTGCGCGATGAATATTTAAGAGTAGAAACTGGCACCTGGCGTGTTATTAATAGCTCCCCGTGTTTATGCTTAAACAAGAACGCGTCGACTTGGTGTTTTCGGTGGTGTCGTTTTCATCGAACCTCGAATTACTTTTATTGGAACGATTATTATTGGAAGACGTCAAATCAACCCTTCGAACAAAGTTTGATGGATGTAACGTTGTGCGACCGGTTTCTCAAGAATTTCCATTAATTCAAAACTGGCAGAAAAATGTCTGCGAAGGAAAAGTTGAAATTTTCTAAATTAGACCTCGTAGAAGCTCCAACTTTAATAATGCAGATTCTCAAATGTCACGTGTTAAATCGATGAAATTCCAATTTAACGTCTAATTTCATTAGTTCGCTTCCATATTATTTTATGTCGAGTCCGGTGGAAAGAGTGAAAACTTTTCAAATTTACGAATCGTTGATTTATTTCGGGGCTGACAGGAGGTTGGTTTATTAGCTGAGCCGATAGGAGCTGTCGTCGCCAGATCTTCTTGTCGTCTACTTTGCTCCGACACCCTTCTCGATATTCCCCTCGAGTTCTTTCGACTGGAAAACAGCTAATGCACCACGTGAAGCGACCCAAATTCGATGGTGCAGCGAGCGCGAGGCTTTTTCTTCGAAGAGAAACAAACAGTCGTAATTAAGAAGTCTTCGATACGTGCCCGGCGTTATGATTGTGCTCTTCGCCGGCTGAATTCGAGCTCCATTAGAGAGATAACAGCAGCTTCGACGCATTATTTATTAAATCCGCGCTGAAAGTTCCGAGATAATTGTGCGGAATGAGGTTGTGCACTTCTTGAAGAGATTGCACTCTCCTTAAACTATGATCAGTTTATTGCTGCAAGTTGCCAGCGCGTTTAATAGGATCGTGCTGGTTGTACCAAAGTTTATCAAATCTTGGATTTAAACAGTTTGTAGTACATTGCTGGTAATTAACAGAGGTGGCATATTATGGGTGTACTGGGGGCAGAGTTGATTATTTTCGTCCCCAAATCCACTCCTTGTAACGATTATGGCCGCTTTGATTTATATCAGCCATAATGTCTCTTTCGACAAGTACATAAAACGCATTACAAGCGAACTCTGTGGGGAAGTTCTCCGTCCGACTTTTACGTTCCTTTTAAAACCTCGGAATAATTCCCCGCAAATACATGAAAATTTCATACATATTAAAGCAGGCAGTAAAGCCGCGACTCGCAGCCAAACAACAGACAAAACTCCCCGGAGTTTCGGGGTGTCCCGACTCGGAGTTTGGCACGTAAATAGAAACAGCCGCGTGACACCGACACGTCCACGTCTCAGTAGGCCTATAAACTACCTCGTCGCACCACGAAAGTCGACTTCACGTCCTTCCTACCAAAACCAAACAGAAAAGTACGCACGCTAGCGCCGTTGTGACGAGGGTTTTTGGCGGGCGCGTGTCCAGAACTCCGCAGAGAGAAGGCGAGGTTAAAATTTTGATGTGACGTCTAAGCCGGAGTGCGTTTTATTGGCGAAGGGTCAAGGGGCTGCAAGCTCGGAAACGGATCAAACTCTCCCTGGAATTTGCCACCACCGCTGGAAATGGAATGACTTTGGTTTTCTTTATTTTAGAATTCCTTGTTTGAGTAGAGGGTCGAACGAGGGGTGCTCAAAGACAAATTCAAACGCAATTTGCAGAAAGCACGAGGCGGAGACGCGGGAAAAATTAACTATGATGTAATGGGATCCGCCGGAGAAGGTATTCAACGTTTAGTGGCATCATGTAGGTACATTCTAATTTCTGGAAATTATCTCTTTTAATGCTTCAGCTGGCAAGGAAATTTGCTTTACGAACTTCCCTCCCTCATCCATTCTAGCCGACATTTAGAATTGCTTTTCTTTTCTTGCCCCTTTTTAGTTCACCTTTGATGTATGTTCTTCCCTTTTTGTGGTCACTCTTACGATTTTTCGTTTAACATTTTAAAATCATAGATATGTTGAGTGAACCGTTTATCCCTCTTTCATCTAACATTGCCTTTGGAGGTTCTCAGTTGATTGAAATATTTTTTCTGTTTTCCTATTCGTTGTGTATTAACTTCTCTCATTCTCACTTCAATCAGCAACGTTTTCCTTCAGGGCACTTTCGCCCATTTAAATCGTAGTTTCTTTTACTCCCAGTATTCATGTCCTCCTGTTAACATTCCTCTTTTCCTTTTCGGTACAAACGCATTGGTCGATTCGCTTTTTTGCTAGATTAACTTGCTCATCTGAATTCTTTTTGATATTTTGGGGACATTGTAATTTTTGCTTAGAGCTTCCAAATTGTCCGGAGAAAAAGTGAAATTGTGACACATACCTTTTTTTCTTCCACCGATAACGTACTCATATAGTAGATGACTCAACGAGTGAGATAAGTTGAATTTGAATCACGGGTGATAAACTCGAAATTGGATAAACAAATGTTTGATCTTATAATTCTGGGAACTATTTTTTAGTGTTTTTTGCGTCGGTGGCAGAAAAAACATAATACAATACCCGCCGCGTATCTCCTTTACTTATGCAGCTTGTAACGTTAATAATTATGTATTTGATGCCAAACCTCCTATTTTGTAATAAATTCCCAGCAAATTAGTGGCTACAATTTGGTACCTCAGAACGATAAGAGTCTATCTCCAATTTTTGTGAAAAATGAGTTAAATAATGTTTTTTATTACTATTTACATCTTTTTTAAGACAGAAAAATAATTCCCATTAGATGAAAAACAAACGATTTTAGGTTTCTCTAAGGAACTAAGTACCAAATTATGTCAGAAGAATTCCTTACAGGTCTACATTTCGAGGTGATTTGGTTACTCAACTGATCCAAAATTACTCAGATTGATGATAAACGCAAGTATATTATTTGAGGATACTAAAGAAAAAAATCTGTGTGTTGGAATAAAATTTTCATTATAAAACCAAAAAAATGCCACCAATTTTTTGTAATTTTGTAAATTTTGTAATTTTTTTATTTAATGCGATTTTAACCACATTTGTGGAGATTATCACAAATTAAGAGTGTCGATTTAGAAAAATTTAGACCAGAAAAGAGAATTTTAAGAAATTTTGATTTTGAGGACCAAAGAAAAATTTTCGTTTTTTGACCAACAGTTACTTGTTTCACTAGGCTAGAAAATGGTCATTTGGAAATGCAAGGAAAGTATTGAAATCCGAGCATTTCTAAAACATTTTGTAGTCGTGTCAAACACGAAACTTTGTGCGCCGACAATTATTAATAGTTATTTATTTTGACTTTGGTTTGAATTTCCTCATTTCCTCATTTAGGGGAATTCATCAGATGAGAAATAGGTTGGTAGCACTCTATTCAAATCAAACGATTGCAGATTAATTTAAATTCAAATGTGTTTCAGCAAATTTTTTTAGTATTTTTACTTAATTAATTTACCTTTATTATTTTCGAAGATCATTGGCCTCCAAATCGGCACACAAATTGACACAATTGACATTTATGCAGCGGTGCCAACTTGCAAAATAAAACCAACTATTCGAAATGACACGTTTGACTGCCTAGACATTCAAAAGGTGATTTTCTTGCCGCAAATGAGTATCACAAATCTCATGAAAATTGACGGAGGCGCACAAAAATTTTTAACGACCTGTAAGTTCTTCATTTTTAATGCCACTGTAACCAAATTTGGGGAGTTTATAAGTCTTGCCTGTCTTATTAAGAGTACCGATTTAGAAAAGTTTTGACCGAAAAGGAGAATATTTAGAAATTTTCGTTTTAAGACCAAAAAGATGCCACCATTTTTTAAATTTTGTAATTTCCTTTTTTTATGGGATTTTAACGAAATTTGTGGAGATTATCACCCTTGACTGTCTTATTTACATTGCCAATTTACAAAAATTTAGAGCGAAAAGGAGAATTAGTAGACATTTTTATTTCCAGCAGCTAAAAAAAATATATAAAAACTTGAACGCGCTTTAATTTTGATATTTTTGGTGTCATTGGAACGAAATTTGTGGGACTTTTTTAAGGTTAAATAGTCGCTAGAAGTTGCTGAATTTGGATTAATTTTAATATATCTTTGTTAGCAATTTTTTCTAATAACGTACATATTACCTTTTTTTTTATAAATACATTGTTAATTTTTTTGAAAGTTTTTATTACTAAGTGGGACTTCAGTTCAGATAATCTAATTTTTCTTAGAAGCATAAGTGTAAAAATATGCCTAAAAAATATTTTTGGATCGACTATTACGCACGATTTGAAATAAATAGTCATCAGTAACTCGCAATTTGCTCTTAAATTGCATATTTGAGATTAATAACACCACCGCGATTTTTTAGAATATCTGTTTTGTTAATTTTTTCGAAACCATCACTTATGGAAATAAACCCTTGCTTCTGAGGTACCGAATTGTTTGTAATTTTTATCCTATTTTTATTTATTGACAATTTGTTTCTTGTTTTATTGCTTCTAAACTTTAAGAATCTTCATGAAAATTGTGTGTTTATAAGAAGTACCTATGTATAACGTTTCCAAAGATCTCAAAATTCGATGCCAATAACTCTTGATTGTAATCCTATATGTATTAATTAACTTGTGTGGTAATGTATGTCTCTTGATTTCGGATAAGAGCGCGTAACGATGTAAAAACCGGCTGTAAATTGATCGTCTTGCACAAAGTAAGTACAAGCATAAACGTTTCCGATTTGGAGATGCTTTCCGGTAATTAGGCAACAGTTTCCGTTTGTAAGCAGTCGGTCGTCTTGCTTGACGGAGCAGCCGTTCGGCTCCCACGACCCCGTCTTCCCCATGTTTATTCGAGACTTTTCGAAAACGTCGCTGGTGTATAACTCTTTGATTTCCCCTTTCATGAAAATTCGTAGCGCGCCACTGACTGTGAAAACATCTCATCCTTTTCCCTGCACAGCCGAATCGTTTCGGACTTTGTGCGCGTTTACGGTCATGCAAACGCCTCTCTTAACGGAATGTCTCGGATTATATTCGATTTCGTTTTTCCGGACACGCCATTTCCTCGGAGGACGTGGATTTTTCCCGATTTAGTCGAGAATATGGTTTACTACTTCGTAGGCGCTTTTGTTGTGCTTTTAGAGAGCCACCACTACCTACTCTATCGCTTTTGCTTTGTAACTCTTGCGAATACGCTTCGCTGATTCTTCGTGGCTCAGACGGACAAAAAACTTCTTCGACCGGTGAATGCAGCGTCTTGGAGTGCTCCTATTTTTATGCAGTTATTGACAGACAAATCTACTCAGGAAGCACGGAAGCAACGAGGCAAGCGGATCAGAATAAATAAGACGAAAATCCGTCGAGTTCATTTTATTGACTTTATCCAAGTGTAATTATTCTTGTTGTGTAACGTCTGACTTGCCCTTGGCCGAGGGTGCGGGTTTTTCGTCCCATAAACCGTAACGTGCAGCAATTGGAGACTAAGTGGAGATTAAGTTTGAATTCTGCGTGATCTAATTGTGCGTGAGCGTCAGATAGAAGAAATGATGGTGTCTGGATAAAGCGTAGCTACATCTTGGAATAAGGCACAAGCTGCGTGCGACATTACCGGGAAGTGTAATGGCAGTTAAGCCACATTCCGAAGCTCCAGTTTCCAAATTGGTCGAAGCAACGCTCTCTGACATGATTACACTAACGGCACTGCCAAAGTAATAGCCAAGACTAGCACTTTCGCCTCACTTGTCGGAGCAATAGCCTGGCTACATTGAAAGTGCATTAGATCAGTTTGTGTGTAACGCGACGGAAAAGATCGTAAACCTTCTCGACGGCCAACATAACGTAAAATATTTCAAATTTGCGTTGTAAATCAGATACGCGATTCCATTTGTATCATAATGAAATATCCAGGTCAAGATAATCCAGATTTACAACGGAAATATTCTAAAGAGGGTTTAAAGTCCTTAAGGACTCATTTACCGCGCTCGGATCCTACAGGAAAACTTGCCTTCAACTCGGAAACATCAAGTTTTGCATGCCTGCTCTGACACGATGTAAACAATCCACTCTCAGTTCCTCACGCTGTTTTTTAAGTGCATTAACATCATTGAAGACAATAAATTGAAATAAGTTACATGACATGAGCTGTAAATTCAGTTTGCAGCTCAAGGATGCACAAGTTATTTCCCAAGGCGAGGCGACCATTGAATCCGGAGTAAGTAAAACGCCTAAAGTTGTTACTACATGAGACACTTAATGATGAAAAATATGAAGCAAAACTGGAAGCAACAGTTGAGGAAAGAAGGTGTGACAATTTCTTGTAATTTGAGGTTTATTCTGATTCAGTCCAAAGCCAGTTTGCTCTATCAGATCAAATGTTTGATTTTGCCAAGGTCGCATAGAAAACACATGTCTACAAAAAAGCGACGAAAGAAAGAAGTCGCAATCTTTAAATAATAAATTGCAGAGGCTCCAAAAGAGTCCCAAAGAATTTTACATCACCTGGAAAATGCTAAAGGAATATTAAAAAAAAACTTGTAATTGTCCTAAAAGTTCTAGACCTGGAGCATTCTTCAAAATTCTAACAACTCTAGGGAATCTTAAAGAATTCTAGAAAATCACATAGAATCTTAAATTAGATAATCCTGGAGATCACTAAGAAATCAAAAAGTAGTAGGGGAGACCGGGGTGTAATGATCCCTCTAGGGTATTTAGCACCACAGCTACAAAACTTTTATATTGATAAATCTACCACTTATGCAATACAGACGGTAAATTTCAAATCAAAAATTGCTTAAGTTTAATCGTATTCGAGAAAGGATAAAAAATTAACAACCAATCCCTAAAGCTTATTCTAGGGGTGGAGAAAAAGACTATCCTAGTTTCCTAGGCAACGAGAGTGTAATGTTCATATGGCCAATGAATGCTAGTTTGTGTCCATAGTTACCGAATTTTAAATTCTGTTCTGCTTCGGGATTGGCTACCGTTTTTTCTCGATTAGTTTTTCAGCTAAAAAAATTTTGTTTTGGAATTTTGGTTCAAAATTGTTGTCTCCATAATTTTTTTTCTATGGGTCACGAGTTCTGGGACATCCTGTAGTTAAGCATTTTTTAATCAACAGCATTTAACCTTTCAAATTAAAAATTCAAAATGACATCTGTGGTATTTTAAAGGATTATTATTAATCTTTCGATTTTTTGTTGATTCAGTTGCAACATTGCATGTTGTAAATTTATGGATTATCTTCTTTGTTCTTATAGCACTTGGGGTAAAACGGACCCGGAAACATTTTACCTATAATATGAATAATTGTAAGATTATTTGACAAAAGACAGTGGTAAAAAAACAAAAGCGAGAGAAAGAATCTTTTCTGAAAGAATTTTTGTTGTATAAAATATATTTAGTCTTCAAAAGAAGAGGATTGGAATAGATGCAGTGTTTGCCAAAAATGGGCTCATGATCGATCAATCTGCAAGAATAGACGAAGAGAAAAATATATTCACTTGCAATTTCTGTTTGGCGGAATTAAAAACTTCTAAAATCAGAAAAACTTTTCGTTTTTACAAAAAAAATGTAATTGTTTTAATGTTTATTTATGTCTTTAATAAGAGTCTCTATTTTGTTGTTACTCCTTGTTATTTAAGTTTATTTTGAACCAAGCAAAACCACAAATATCGTTATAATTTTTTTGAACATCCACCGAGCTGCATACGGGTGCTTGTCTGCAATATCCGCAGGTTCAGCAACATATTTAATCATTTTATTGATAGATGGAGCTAAGGGCAATCCATGGGAATCATTTATTTTACCTCGAAGGATCATTTCACCCCAGTCTCCCCTACATACCTGTCTTAATCAAATACAAGGTGTTTATAAATGTTTCTAGCATCAAGAGTGGCTATAAGATGTTAAAGAAATTTGCCGCTTATTATAAAAGTGGGTTTAGATTCTTTAACTGACATTTGTAGTTAACCTCAATAATAGAGCAAAGTAAGTTTTGAGAAGTAAACTGTTCTAGTTGTGGTTTGAAACTTAAAAATAAAAAATTAATTCCAGAGCCACATTTGATGCCAGAGACATTTATAAACACCTTGTATTAAAGAATTTCTAGAAACTCCGAGGCATTCTAAAGAATCTCAGAACAAAATTTGTGATTTTTGAAATTGAAATTTGAATTTTTTGAATTTAATTGAGCCGTGTTTTAAAAAGGACATGATATATTTTTTAAATTCAAATGCCCAAACCTTCTCTGGGATTGAAGAGATACTTCTAAGTGTCTCGCCGCCACTGCCAGCTTTGGTTCGGAAAATGTGGGCTCTCGTGCTCTAAAAATCGCATTTTGATAGCAAAATCTCTCCGAGTCCCGCAAGTGGGGTTGTGACCTTTTCGCGCTCGGTCAATAAACAAAGGATTCTTTCTCGATTGGATGGCGAGTGAGCTTT
Organism: Gnatocerus cornutus; assembly: GCA_029298725.1. Lineage (NCBI taxonomy): Eukaryota > Metazoa > Arthropoda > Insecta > Coleoptera > Tenebrionidae > Gnatocerus > Gnatocerus cornutus. Next base: position 4,914,744 of record CM055510.1, read on the forward strand.
GGTCGATTGTCAGAGAAAAAAATCCTTTCCCGTCGCCTCCTCCAAATCCGCACTTACAAATTGCGTCCTGTCGTAGCCAGGATGGTCGCGTGTTATTGAATGGTGCCGTGGTTGAATGGATGACGTCACCAGGTGAAAGTGCAACCGGGTCGACGTTGTCACGAACCTCCGTACACTGAACCGAATGTTGTGCAGGTTGACATCAGCAGTCGCCCATGACTGCTAATGACATGTGGAAGATTTTAGGCCGCAATGGCGGGGCATTGTCCTACTACATGAATATTTGAGCTGGGCGCGATAATGACCAATTCTAGGAATCAATCGATGGTACGAGGGTGAAATGATTAAAAATCCAGGAAGAGAAAGTGGCGTAGTTTTGCTAAAGTGCGGACGTGAAAATGCGGCCCAGTTTCCGAGGCAGGTGACAGATTGCGAAGACAAAAGGTGTAATTACCTGGGAAAAGACCTTAATTAAGCTGTGCTATTAGCTCAGACAAGTTGCGATTCTGTGTTAGCTTCGCATAAGGGTGTATAATTTCGTTAGTAATCCAGCGTGGACCGAGCCGAGCTGATGTAGACCGCCGACCAGACCCGCAAGTGCACTCAAATTAAATTTGATGGCATAGTCGCAACAGCGCTTCTGTCATATGCGATATTTCCCACAGGTCCACTGCGTATATATAAATTAAATATGTATGTGCTGTTCGCGTATGTAGCAGAAAGCAAATTCACCTCAACGAAACTATCAACACTTGTCCGACTCGCATTACCGAACATAAGCCGACTCAATTTCCCACTAGAAACATGCCAACGACTAAAAACTTCGCAGAGCTCGCGAGGTGCATCCGACCATGCATTTCTCATACAGCTTTATTTTTCGACCGTGCAATTGTGGCAGGTGGGATTGCATCGCGTTGGGAACCGAATTCATGACGGATTTTCTGTGTCAAGGGTACAAAATATTCAAACTCTACACCACAATGCAATTTTACATCAATCGTCTACCTGCTTGCAGCGAAGCAGAAAATATTATTCGCAATCCCGGCATGATAAATTATGAATACACAGCATTGCAGTTCTTTGGTACAACAGTAAACAAATCCTTAAAATTTGATTAATTTTACTCAAACTTGGAGACAAATGTCGGAACAGAACAACGGAAAATGTAAGGAACTTTTCTTGGACCGTTTTTCACATTCAGATTCTTTGATCCCTCAGATTCACTTTTTTGTGTTTTGTGTCTTATGTCTTCCAATGCCTGAAATCGTTATTATGTTGCGGTTGTGCAGACTTTTATTCAGATGCTAGAGGTCTTTTAGATTTGATCCTGTTTTGCGATCTTATTTAGTTATTAACTTTGTTTTTTAGAATAGGTACATCAAATTCTTTTTTGCTTTCTGGATTCTTTAGCTCCCTCAACAGATGCAAATGAATATCATTGTAAAATTGAATTCCAGAGAACTGTGACAATTATAAGCATTACAAAGAGAAGAATACTGAAGAATTAAAAAAATCTCTTTTAGTTTTAAACAATCTTCAGTGAATTGTACGCGTCTAAAAGACCAAAAATCTATTAAAACACGAAGAAAATCTAGAGATTGGCACAAAATTTAGAAGACTCTCAAAGAATGTTTTAAAGTAACCAGAAACTACATAAAAATAAACTTACAGCATCCTATAGAATTTTGGAAAATTCTAAATCTCATAAAATCGTATTCTTCGTAAAAAGTATGGTAAAAATTTTTGCTTTCTATGGTATACTAGGTACAAAATTCTAGTAAATTGCAGAGAGGAACCAATGAATAAAAGATAATATAGATACTGAAAGGCTGTTCCAGACAACTTCGCATAATCTCAAAGAGTATTTAATTTTAGAAAACCCAACAGGAATCTTTCTAGAGAATCGTAGAAAATCTTGGGAAATAAAAAATGCCTTAAAAATTCTCGTAAAATACCTAAGAATCAGATAATTTCGCAAAATCTCAGAGAATATCAATTTGAGGGAACCCTAAAGAATCTTCGGGAAGTTTGGAGCATATGGAAAAATACATATATTTGAGCATCTCAGAGAATTGCAAGAAAGCGTCTTCTTTCAATTAGTAAAAGCATTTTGTACAATTCTGAAAGCCTCTAGGAATCTTTGGAAGTTCTGGAAAGTTTGAAAAAACTTTACATTTTTCTAGAATGATTCAGAATAATGCTAAACAGACCTAGAGAAGAAATGCTAAACAAACTTACCCAAGAAAATAGTGAAAAGGTCTGGATTTGTAATTTAAATATTTTTTTGATTCTTTAATAAGCTGCTTTTCTCAATTTTCTTAAATTTGTGTTTTTTTTTTTCTTACGTGCCAAATTTGCTGAAATTCGATAGGTTGCTAAGATTAGGTACAGAATCTTTGCATGGAGATTTTTTTAATTTCTGCTATTCTGTCTACTTTTTGGACTTTAGTATTCTAGGAAATCTAATATTTAATAGATTGTTCAAGATTCTTTAGGTTCTTTATAATGTTTTTAAACTCTAATGATACTATGAATTTGTTTGCAAGCTTTGAAGTCTTTTAAGTGCAGTTTATTGTGAGCAAGTAGTTAAATTCACCTTGTAAACTCCGTCAAGAAAATGAAGGAAGAAAGTAAAAATGAGGAAATTAATAGGATCCAGCAAGTAATTCTGAAACCGTCGAAAAAATATTGTTATTATGTACCGTCTGTGCGCGGCTTTAAAAGACACATAACGGAATTATTGATCAGTAAAACCCTCTAAATATCCGTGCCGTTCGCTGAAAATTCACTCGCGTCCATCAATTTTATTGTCGTTTTACGTCGAATAAAATTCCCCGAAAACTTGCGTCACCACTTAACATCATTAAACAGAATCCAGGTGGTCGTTTTTAGAAAATTGCAAGAACTATCGTTTTAAACTGTGCCCAGCGCTACTTTCTTTCGGTTATTTGCAACGTCTAGTGGAAACGATATTTTAAGTTTAATTTTCTGCAGCGACTTCCTCGTGTTTAAGTTTGGTTTATGTGTCTTGTGGTCGCTCCGACAATATCTTCTTTAATAAAGAAAGAATTTCGTTCGCTCACGTGCGCTAAAGTAAAGAAATGAACGGGTTGATTTGCGATAATGGAAGTGCATTAGGGAGATCCACTTCGGTAATGAACTAAATAATTCATGGCGTGCCTCATGATTTAGCATCTGTTGCAGTTTTTAGTAACACTTTAATGATCGACTCGCGATTTACAACTGCTCCTGGAAAATAGGTGATTTGATTTTTAATTAAACAGTTCTTGGATGTACAATGGAAATTCTTTCTTTTGATGAGATGGAAAATTCTTTGGAACAAAGAGGCGCGAATTGATCAGGTTTAATGTGTTTAGATATTAAGTGCATAATTAGAATCGAGCGGATCGCTTTTGAGCCAATAGAGGGGTGAATTCGCAAGCCATGCAAAACACGCACCGCTGCGATGTCTTAGACGTGGTGACGACGCGACGTCTGTATTCATATCTCGTTTTCCATCCGTCAAGTCTCATACAGGCCATATTTCAACTATTTTTCATTAGATCAGAGCTCATCGCGTATGCATTGTGGAACCACTTGTACTTTATTAGAAGGGAAGATAAATTAAAATGGCTGCGGTGTGTCTGGCATGTGATGTGTATAAATAAATGCAGTTACTTAGAGCGACTAGCGTTAACGTTGCTGACATCGCTAGACGACCAAAAGGACAACTTTCCCCCATTAAATTAACTTTCCTGCGCCGACCATACATTACGCCAAACACAAAAGAAGAATCGAAATCTCGTTAGAGGCATGCGTCACCACGATGATGCACCATTCTAATTCTTCCCAAAGGCACAATTCGGGATCAAGAGAGCAACTACAAAAAAATATGTAGAAAACTCCATCGTGCGGGAAAATCCACAGATTTGGATCGGATAAAACCTGCATAATGACGTTCCAAAACCAATAAAATATCGCAGTAAAGTTTCGTAAATCTACTTTATTATCAATCCATACAACGCGCTCGAGTTCGGGGTGAGAGAATTATAACTTTCAACAATGTAATATTACATCGCCATTGTATCTGTCGGCGCGAATTGCTTAGTTTTCTCCGAAAATAAGAGGCTTTCAGAAAACTGTCCAACTTCTGGATAATTGAATTATAAGAATTGTTATCAAGCAACGTTTTAATTGCGTTTCAACTTCACTCCCAATTACACTCTTACGTTGGATCAGACCTGTTTTACTCGGAGCGATAATATAAACACGGGGACCGAATTAAAAAGGTCTTCACTTCCCGCTCACTGCACGGAAAATTTTATTATCCAGCTACTTTATCGAGGAAAAAATTGTGGCCCAGAGCACGGAATATAAATGGGACGATTGTGAATGAAGGTATTTATTTTCTACAAAAGAATATCCAAAATTTAATTCAGAACACATGCATACTTCAAAGCAGTTTTTCACTTTTTAATTATTAGCTGTTTCAAATTCCAAGCCTCTGGTCATACGATTTTTAAAAATATTTCAAGTTGAGCTATAATTTAAAATGTGTCAAATAATTAAAACTTTTTTTTTTCCAGGTAAGACGAGCGCTTTGAGCCCCTCCAATGCAACGTCAGACTTTCCATAGGTAAAAAATGAATAGAATAGAAAAAGCGTCACGTTAGAAGTACGGTCTAACAATTTAATTAATAAACTAATCGGATTTTTCTGCTGCTCGCTTGAGTATTTACCTGCAGGTCGCAAAAGTGCAGAAGTTAATAATCAGTCCATGCACCTAAAATCACTGCGAATTTAACTTTAATTAGACCGAAGTCAAAAGACGTCTGCGCTCGTTTCATCTTTCTATATTTTTGTTGTCGCAGTTTATACCTGCAGCAAAGGCGTCTCGAATGATCTCACCTTTATTCGCTATTTGATGCGCTAAATGTTTCCCCACAAAAGCTTTGTGTTACCGAATCGCCAAACTCAAAACATATCAACTTGAAGATAAGTGAAATTGGATGCACTATGTTTGATGCCAAGCACAATGCACCAGGAAAAGTGTGGAATCAGTGCTTTGTATACCCTTTTCCAACAAGGCATATTAGTAGAGATAAGCGCACATGGTGTCGAAAGCTCTCACCTCAATCACGTTAATACTGGTTTTGTCAAAAAGTTTACAAAGTTATGCTTGAAATAATAGGACCTTTCTTTGGTCCCAATGCATATAAAGAACGCATTAGGTGAGGGTCTCACCTTGGTTCGGGTATTAGAGGGTTGCACGGCTCCCTAAGGAACAGGAAGAGCGAATCGGGAGAAATACGACTCTTGTGGGAATTCGTCTACGTTGCAATACTTTGGAATCGTACACATGAAGTAGACGCAGCATCTAATGCAAATATGGGGCACATGTCACATTAATTCGCAAATTTTATGCCCGCACGTACCCGACACGCGATACAACGGAACTTTATGACTAGCAACCATAAAAATTATAATGTGTGTCAACAATCATTAGACTAGATATAAAACTCCACCTCTTTTAAACCGACTGTTATCGTTTTTTTTTTTCGTAATTAATTAATATCAGGAGATTTTTTTCTTTGAAGTGACGCCAATTTAGAGGCATAAAAGAAGCTGTTTTCCTTTTGAATAATTGAGGTAATTTATATAGAACTGTATAAATTTACAATCAAGAGAAATTCAAAGTCTTCCGGCTCATTAGATTTATTTGTTTTAATTAATCTCTCAAAGTCGCAGGTAATTTGTGATAAATTTAATCAATTTGCTCGCCCTTCCTGTACAGATTATTCTTCAATAATTTGGAAATAAATTTCAGAAGTATACATATAAACATATTATGTTATTCAATTTTTTTTAGATTGTTTTTGATTTTTGGACCACTTACCTCCGCGGATCCTCATAACATTGCCAAGCTCTCTAGCTGATGAAGTCTCAGGTTCTCAGCTTTTTAAATTTAAAAATTCCAAGATTTTTTTTATTAGTGTTACTAAATTATTATGAGACAAAATCATGGTTTAGCAAATTTATTTTTCAATTGATCGCAGGGTAGTGTGTCAGCTTTTTTCGTTCTAAATTTCGGGTTCTTGGGTAATCAAGTACTCACTGGAAAAGTTTAGTAAGTTCTGGACTCCTAGTGGTATCTAAATTATCTCACATTCTTAATTTTTTGACCAAAAAGCTGTAACTTTGCCTTAATCCTGTCTCCATTTCTTTCTATCTGCTGATATTTCTCGAGTTACGTCCTCCTTGCTCTTTTAAGATTGATTCTGTATTTTCTAATATAGGCCGTTTGTTGATTTTATGGTTGGCTTAGTTCCTCTTTTACATCTTCCCTGTTAATGATGTTGCCTAAGTTTTTATAGTTTTTTACTTGTTGAATTTTGGCCGTCCTCCACTAGTAACAAACTTCTAGAGCCTTCTAAATTGTATGAGTATGGGTTGTACACTCAAATTATCATGATCAAGATAATCTCTCAAACATGATTTTACCTAAAATCTATTTTGGCACTCTTGTAGTTTCGTCCAGTGTTTCTAGGAATATAAATGGGCTTAGTGGTCTTCCTGGTCGAACTCCTTTTGTTGTTCGCAATGTCTTTGATAGTTTATTTTCTGTTCTTACTTGACTTCATGTTTCACTGTATAGCTTTGTATGCTCTACATCTTTTCTTAAGCTATATTTCTACTAACGATTTCAAAATTTTTTATCAGTTTTTTCACTTGTGTCCTGGTTTGAATTCATTTTGAATATCTGCCAATTTGCTCTACATTATTATTGTTCTAAATTTGTTTTTAACGATTCCTTCAAACCGATTGTTTTCTATTTTAGAGTAGAGATTTCTTGGATTGTTTAAATATTTCTAATCTTAATTTTATTTGTTTCCATATTATTTCTGTTGAATTCTAAATGATTTCTACACTGAATTTGTTACTTTTGTGGCCTTTATACTAGCTTAAATTTACTTTTTCCATAATTTTTAGATTCCTTTTTTGACTAAATTTCTTTGAATTCATCGGCTTCAAGCTCACTAAAGTTTCCAGATCATTTAGATCGTATGGTTCCTCAATTACTTACTCAGATTTGTTTGGATGATCTTATATTTCATCTCATAAAGGTGTCCCAGAACTCGTGAAGTGTCCGCAGAGTCGCAAAAAAAATCTAAACTATTTAGATTTTAAATCAGTGCAATTTCAATTTCTCTAATAATAAACAAACGTTAATTAATTACTTAAAATTTATTGTTAGTTAGCAAAACCTGTGAATATGATTTGTATACTTTAAGTTGTGATTTTTGTGATTGGTTAGCTTTAAATGGCTTGAATTTTTATTTTTTGCAAATTTACTCTCAAAGATTGCAAGACAGATTATGCGGTTAACGGGTACTTCGCCAGTTATGGGATTCCGTCAATTTTCTCTTTACAAATTTTGGCTTATTTTTTTCTTAACCTCGTGAAAAAAGAACAGCTGAAGAGAAGAATGTGAACATAATGAATTTTAGGATTTTCTTCTCTTGATGTCTAAATTTCTTTGAATTACTAGATTTCTTAAATTGCTTCATTTCCTCCCATCAGACGGTTTGCAACAATCTACAATTTCCTGTATGTAGTATAAACCTAATAAACCCAAAAAGATTCTTAAAAGCAACAAAACTTTTATTAGAATATACAAAATTTTGTATACAGGGTCCGGCAACACTTGTGTCCACCCCCAAAATCGTCTTTAATTTTAAAGTTACAATTTTGAAAATTTGCATACGCCCATTGTTGACAAAGCTCTAGAAACTGACGCAAAAATTTGTTTTTTTATCACAGTTTGGTTGACGTCGCGACGCCTAAGATGTATAATTTTTAGTGATTTTTGAGTTTTTGCAGAAATATTCGCGAATTCATTTTTTTTTTCAACATAACTGTGATGTTAATATCAGAGTTTTTATTTTAAATTTAATGCAAATTGTGTTTAAAATTTGCGAAAAAAACGCTGTTTTATCAAGTTAGTTTTCAAATTTATGACAACGCAGTGACAAACTACGTTTACACCAAAATTTCACAAGTCACTTTATTCACTCTTATAAAGGTTAATTTTGATTAACACGGGCATGTTGCACTTTATGGACACCAGAAATCGTTAATTAACATCGACAAAGCAACAATTTCACCAAGTAAGACTTTTGTTACAATCTAAAGCGAGCCAAAGGATAGATGTCATTAGTGACACAAGATCTTGACAGATGGGTGTAAACGTAGTTCCTAATTTTGACGTAATGAAATTGGAAACCAACTTGATAAAGCAGCATTTTTTTCTCAAATTTTGAAGACAATTTGCATTGAATCTAAAATAACAACTGAGATATTTTTAACACATTTATATTGAAAAAAATTTTAATTAGAGGTTGAAATCACAAACCCTCACAATTAACTAAAAATTACATTTTTAAGGCGTCGCGACGCCAAAACTATCGGTGATAAAAAACAAATTTTTGCGTCAGCTTCTAGAGCTTTATCAACTGTGAGCGTATGCAAATTTTAAAAATTTTATCTTTAAAATTGATGACGATTTTGGGGGTGGACACAAATGTTGCCGGACCCTGTATAGTATTTTTCTTAATAGTGAACTTCTTTCTGGTTTTAAATAAATAGATATTTGATATTGAGTCAAAAGTAGTAATTTCTTTCATTATCTGTGTTTTAAAAAGAGCTTTGTTTGGCAAGTTGCCCCTTTTTTCAAGGAAAAGCTCGTCACAATTTTATATTTAAGAACGAATCGCAACTTTTTAAAAAAGCGTTTACATTTGTCGCTTTTTGTTGCTCAGTAAAAACAAAAGGTCAAGATGTTTAGCCACGGGCACATTTCTTCCACTTTTAAAAAAATGTAACAATAATTTTAAGGTCAAGTTTTTGTTTAGAGTGGGTGGAAGCAAGTGGTTCTTTACAAGCTCCACAACGAAAAGGTGTCATTTTCATTGAACCAATTTAAAAAGAAAACCTCGCGCTAATGTTTGCTAAGTGTGGGTATTGTTTTCGAAGAAACTCGATAGTGCTGTTAGGCGTCGTTTTTTGTGCGGGACGTGTTCAAAGTCTGGAGGGCGTTTTTAAGCGGTAACATCGTCATTGTGCAAGTTTCAGTTGTAACCATAGACGCGTGTTACCTTCCTATTCCTAGCGGAAATATACACTTGTAAGTTAAGTAGCGCCGTTCTAGTTGTTGCCGATCCATATCTTATCAAGTTTACCAAGACGCACTGTTGCGGTTCGAAGTGGGTCTTAAATGGCATAACTTTGTAACACAGTTCGAACGAACATTGTTCGTCGTGAATGGTCGTCCATAAATGTGACATTCCAAACGAACTATTAAACTCGAAAGAGAATTTCTACATCGGTCGTCCAAGCACGCCAATTTTCCATGTATATGGTAAATAAAGCTAGACCGGTTTATTGAGCTCCGAATTATTGTGTAGAGTCGATATTCGTTACATTGTGCAATTTCGTAGTAATTTATAGTCCTTCCTCGACTCGTGCTTTTTTCATCTTTTCTTGTTTGGTAACCTATTCTTCGAGGTGAAGGAAAGTTTTCTGGTGTCGGTGCGGACGCGTTGTAGCTCCCATGTCACGTTCGTGCGCCGGCAGCGCACACTTTCGCAAATCCCACGAGTAACTGGAAAAGTTATTATTTTTCCAAGGGGCTTATATCTTCCTCTGACGGACGTGCACGAGGACTTTATCAAACCTCTAGTTTCGTCGACGTGTTACATCCAGAATTAAACGTTTCGAGTTGATCTCTTCATGAATGTACTTGCTGCAACTTCACCCGAGGAATCTCAATGAACTTGGCACTGTTTAAAATGTTAAGTGGTTTGTAATGTCATTTTTACAATTTGCCTTCGTATCGAGCGCGAATCCCCAACTTTCCAGAAACGATATATGAATATTTATCGGCGCCTTTAGAACCAGCTAATGTAGTAATTTATATTCAGATATTACTCGCTTTGCTCGTTAATTAACTTTATATTTTATTCGAGTTCCGGAAAGGACGCTGCTCTGCGTTCTTGTTTCTGTTTGTTCGTATTTACTCACTTTTTACGCAAAACAGGAATCGGTTAATATTCCTGCCGGTATTTATGACTTTTTTCTTTTCCTGCAGACTACTATGGGGCCCTGCAACCGTCAATGTGTATCTCGGGAATACATTATATGCACTGAAACGTTCTCTTAAAATATTCCTCCCAGAGAGTATCGTAAATATTGTGTCTTCTCTCCTAACCCAAACCGTCCTTTTACTCTGTAATGTTTTAAATTCACTCGCTCGTTTTATTTCGAGGTGCTGAACATAAAACATTTATGTAAACTTTTTACGGCCGCATTCATTTACATTCCGCACAATTTCTGCACGCGCCCAAATTCCAAATTATTACACATAAAAGGACAACTCTTAATCAAAATAATGACAATTGTAACACGAACGCTCGACTTTTCATTTTACTATGAAAGTAACCCGAGTTTATGGGCTTCGAGCTTTCCAAATGCATGCAATTAATTAGAGTCGACACAGGGAGCAGCCGCCACTCCTAAACTTGACTAGTCAACAAATTTAGAGAAAAATTCTCACTTCAGGAGGCACATTGCGCCAAAACCGCATGACCTAAATGTTGCGTTTTAATTGCGCACCTGTAGTAAATCTCCAAAAAGCCCCGTGAATAATACACACCGCTTTGTCGCTCACTCACTTCCAAAGCTTAACTTTTCATTACACGCCGACATCGTTTTGAATTACGTATTTATTCGGCGTCGCCAACAATACACGTTTTTATGACAAGGAGGTTAAATTTTTGATGAATGCGATTTTTCAGCGCCGTCACTCTGTTTAGATAACACTGCTTTAAATATTCCCCGATTCGAACGAATCCAAATCGCAGCCGATATTCTTTCCTTTGTACGCATCTTCGTGTTCCTGAGGGAATCGAAAAGCTACTTTGTGTATGTAATCAAAACGTTCATACGTAGAGTAGGGGACCGAATTTAATTCGAACAAAAGGAACGGTTCCTGTGTACTACACCGCCGGCACGTAAATGGAGCAATCAGAACTCTAATGCAATTTGGCAGTGAGAAGTTGGAGCTTTTACGTCGAGGACGTCTCAAGAATCCGCGCTTTCGCAATTAACACGTTAGGAGGCGCGGAAGTATTGACGAGTGTGTTCATCAGCGATGGTGCGGAAATTTTTGCCCAGGAAATTATTAATTATTCAATGATTTGGTGCTCCTCAAGGGTCTGTCGCGGGGCCCCAATTATTCCGCGGAAAGCTGATGTTAGCAAAAACGCGCGATAATTAGAGGTTTTTCACGTCGAAGCTCGCAGTTTTCTTAACCCATTACCGCCCAGTTATGTTTTTTTTCTGTATGTTTTAGAGGGATAATTAGAGGTTTTTCACGTCGAAGCTCGCAGTTTTCTTAACCCATTACCGCCCAGTTATGTTTTTTTTCTGTATGTTTTAATTTTTACCATAAACTACTGTCTTTTGGCTTTTTATTAACAGTTTTTTTCAAGCAAATTTGTTGTTTGCAAAAAAAAAATTGAAAAACCTTGGTTTTCAGTGCATTTGTCACTTTATCGTATTTAATTTTTTTGCTGTAAAATGATAAACTGAATATACAATTTGACTTGTGGATTTTACATAGTAATAATAGGTCGTAAATTATGTTGTCGCATATTTTTTGCATATTGCTTTACCAATGCAAACAATTTTATTCTTAACTAGGGGATGATAGTCTTCATAAGGGAGGGGGGATGATTATACAGGGTCCGGCAACACTTGTGTCCACCCCCAAAATCGTCTTTAATTTTAAAGATAAAATTTTGAAAATTTGCACTCGCTCACAGTTGATAAAGCTCTAGAAGCTGACGCAAAAATTTGTTTTTTATCACTGATAGTTTTGGCGTCGCGACGCCTTAAAATGTAATTTTTAGGGAACTGTCAGAGTTTGTGATATCAACCCTTAATTTAATTTTTTTCCAATATAAATGTGTTAAGACTATCTCACTTGTTATTTTAGATTCAATGCAAATTCTCTTCAAAATTTGAGAAAAAAATGCGGTTTTATCAAGTTAGTTTCCAATTTCATTACGTCAAAATTGGGAACTACGTTTACACCCATCTGTCAACATTTTGTGTCACAAATGACATCTATCTTTTGGCTCGCTTTAGATTGTAACAAAAGTCTTACTTGGTGAAATTGTCGCTTTGTAGATGTTAATTAGCGATTTCTGGTGTCCATAAAGTGCAACATGCCCGTGTTAATCAAAATTAACCTTTATAAGAATGAATGAAGTGACTTGTGAAATTTTGGTGTAAACGTAGTTTGCCGCTGCGCTGTCAGAATTTTGAAAACTAACTTATAAAACAGCGTTTTTTTTTCCAAATTTTGAAAAGAATTTGCAGTGAATCTAAAATAACAACTGAGATATTTTTAACACATTTATACTGAAAAAAAAATAAATTAGGGGTTGATATCACAAACCTTCACCATTAACTAAAAATTGCACTTTTAAGGCGTCGCCTCGCCAAAACTAGGAGTGATAAAAGACAAATTTTTGCGTCAGCTTGTAGAGCTTTGTGAACTGTGAGCGTATGCAAATTTTCAAAATTGTAACTTTAAAATTAAAGACGATTTTGGGGGTGGACACAAGTGTTGCCGGACCCTGTATAATATACTTGGAAACCTAGAAATTGACATACATGGGTAAAATTTGGACATAAAAATAAAGCAAAAATCAACTCTGGTCGATCAAAAAGACTTCCAAATGTCTAATGTAACTCGTAGCATTTTTTAAAAAACGTCGCAAAATTTAAAATTTGTTACACTTAGAACGATAAGGTGTTGAAAAGAGGTACTTATGATCACCGATTTGATTTCAAAAAGTCTCGATGTAATCCTAGCTTTATTGTCATTATGATTGACGTTAATACAAAACTCAAACAAATTTTGAAAACGTATTTCTGCGATATGCCACCAATAACAATTGATGTGCCGCCACAAGGAAGCCAGAATTGGATTTGCGCTACAACACTTGGTCATGGGCGAAGAGTTTTGGAGTCGAGTGGTTTTATTATTGCTAAAATGTCAAAATGACAATTGAATCAAAAATTAAAAGTTTGGTTATGAACAAACGTCCTCCGTAAAGCCTGGTTTAGAAACTTTGACAATCAAATGACAATTCTGTCCAAGATTCTGTGTCCACCATTGTATGTAAAATTTATGAAAAAAAAATTATTACTTCTGGTAGCGGGCGTTAATGGGTTAATTACCGCAGTGGAGGTAAGGAGTCGGCAAGTGACCCAAACAAACAGCAAAGTCCATCTAGTCGGTAATCGTTCCGCGCATTTGGCAACAATGCGGTCATCAGTTTGCCAACCGTCGATCGGAAGTTCAGAGACGGCTTGACAAACTCAATAGACCTGTCCCAACAAAAGCGGTATTCATTGTTTGTCGATTCCTGACCAACAACTTTTAATTCGACGTTCCGCAAATAAAACTTGGGAAACATTTCAGACATCTCGCTTAATAAAAACATCTCTCTTATTCCTCTTCGACGCTGGCTGCTGTTTGAGTTTCGATGCAAAGAACTTGAAGTAATTCCGATAATGCGATTATACTTTTGTTATTGTTAAGACAGGCATATTTTAATTAAAACTCGGGTTTGTTTTTGCAAACAAGCTCAGACCATTTGCATAGCGGTTCCTTTTGAATATTCCATGAAATACCCAACTTTAATCACCTTTGTGATCTGCATTATGGATTCGCTGGACGAACCAGAGTTTAAAGAAGTGACGAGGGATGCATTCCCGCATGTGGACGAAATTTTTGTGATGACGGCCGAAATTGACAGCCAAAAGAATCTAAAATAAATCAAGTTACAAGATGAAAGATGCGAGTTTCGTGCAGTTTAAGTGGGTTAATTTCAATCTGGCGAAGAGCGGTCAACAAAAAGCAAACAAATGTTTTTTTTTATCTGTAGAACGCAGAACAACAAATGAGTTCTTTTATCGAGAGCGTCATAGATCAATAAGGTCCACTCGGCGCTGCGAGTATCAGTGGTAAGGGCAGCCAACCCCATCGCCTAAGTAAAACACACTGCTTCGACCAAACTGTAAATCAAAGTCTCTTGATTGTAAACTGGACCAGAACCGACTGTTTTACAGCCCCACAGACGATTTCCAGCTCCAAAAGCAGCTTGTTTCGGCAGAACTTAAAACTGCATTTTGAAACAAAGGACAATTTGAACAGATAGATTGCATAAACACAGCTATTATTAATGCAGATTCAATTATGGAATAATTGAGTTATTTGTGGCAAGCCGATGTGATACATAGTGTTGTCTAATCGCACATCGGCGCATGTAGTAAATATGAGCGCCACTGATTAAACAATATTACCGCTAATCCTGTTGTACGCCATGACCATCAACTTGCAATATAACACCGAAATAAACGGCTACGGGATACGAGACTTTGGAACTGAAAGCACGTTCTGCACTTTAATCAGGATACTTGCAAACAACTAGTTCGTTAACGGAGTCGTCCGGTAATTGGCCGCAGCAGCGACACTTTTCCTGCAGGACGGACATTTTGCTGGAATTGTTCGCGTAAGCAAGATAGCAGGAGGGAACCAGCGATTTCACATTCGTTCGTGTTAAATACTTGAAAAAATAAAACTTTATTTGGGGAGATAAGGCCAAGTGGCGGGAGCTACTTATATTTGGGGGAACTGTGCTGGGTTTTACACTCCCGGATTCAAATCAAAATAACAAATTTTTAATCTGTGGGAACATTAGCGAATTCCTTTTATAACAAGTTTGGAGCATGCGGTTGAGGAATTTTAAATGCATGCATCGTTAGTTGTCGCATTAGTTTCAGTGTCAGAGCTCCAATTAAAAGGCTGCAATCGAGTCTTTTCGTCTGTGATTACTTTAGGTGTACAACATCAGATTTCAGTTAATTGTTGCTCGTTTGCAACTGAAAGCAATTTTTGGAAAAAAATATAAAAAATTGAATTTTTTTTACTATTATATGTACTGAACCTTTTTTTTCACCTATCGTGTGATCAATATTGTTTGTAATCGAGTTAACGTTGCAAATAATTTGTCGATAAGTCTTTGACAGATTCGTACTGACAGCTGTCAAATGGTTGTCGACTGCAATGCCAAAAGTGGGCAAATAGCGAATCAACGTTGAAGGGGTGTTCTTTCATTCTGTGTCTAACACCTTCCAGAATTTCTTTTGATCTTCTTTTGCCGCTAGATTTACCTATTTTCACAGTTTCGGTTGCCAAAGTTCAATGTCAGATTGCTAGTATTGAATTGTCGATAGACATACGGATTAATTTTCATGGATGACTCGATTACAAACAATAATGATCACACGATATATCTCAAATATCAATAGTCAAAAAATGTTTTCTAAATAATACAATCTTTTTTTTATAGATTGCAAAGACAAAAAAATATAGAACATAAAACGAGAGAACGAGAGATTTTTTAACCTTCGTTTAGTTTCAAATTGATAAACTTTTGAGTAGCTGAGTAGAAAATTTCGAAAATCTAAAATTTTAGACGAAATCTGAAGGTAGTCTTGACTTGAAAAACCGAAGAACATGAAGTGATTAAAAAAAATTTAATAGAATTCAAGGGAATCTCAAGGATTTTAAGAATTTCGGTATTTTAAGGAATGTAATTAAATATGCATGTAAAGAAACATAAATGTCTAATGCAAAGAATAATAAAAATTGAAAGTTATGGCAAACTATACATATACTTCATTTTTCCTGCAGAGGATTTACTTACTTATGAAGGAGCAATTTTTGAATTCAATAGGATTTGAAAGGAATAAGTTAAATGAAAAATAAATGTTATAGATACACATAATACATATGTCAATTTTGATTAATAGATGGCATCACAAGCATTTGTCAGTTGATAAAAAAACAAAAAAAATCTAATAAAGTATTTGCTAACCTGCCCGGAAAATGACAAAAACAAGTTTATTCCTACAATTTGGTAACAAATGTGATAGTTTTTGTTTGATATTACGCAGGAATTTGAGCAGCTTCAAAAAAATTTGCCTTTTATAACTCCCTTTAAACAACCAATTACAGAGTTTGACTTTTTATGACTTTGGCATTGTCATACATATTTGAAATCAGTAGATCAAAATGAGTAAGTCCTGTCGATTTTAGTGCTTTATTATTATTAGTCATACTTATGAACTGACAGATTCCTAGATTCCTCAACATTTTTTAGAAAACATTAAATTAAGAATTGCATTTGTTTTGGTTGCCTTTCTGTGACTTCGGCGTTGTCATAATTGAAATCAGAAGATCAAAATTAGTAAGTTTTGTCAATTGCAGTGCTCGATTAATCATAGTTATAAAAATTTCAGAAAACATTAAATTAACATTCCCATTTAGAATTTTTTTATGATCTTTTATGACTTCGACGTTGTCATAACTGAAATCAGAAGATCAAAATTAGGAAATCCTGTAAATTTCAGCGCTTTATTAGTCTTATTTTTATGATCTAACAAAAATTCAAAATTATTCGAAACATTTTTAGAAAATTATTTTTTTCTGTTTGACTTTCTATGATTTGGGCATATTTAAAATCAGAAAATCAAAATTAGTCAGTCCTGTTAGTTTCAGCGCTCTATTAGTCAAATTAATGAACTGACAGTGATCTAAGTTAGTGTATTTCAAGGAGCCGATAGATTTAGAATAATTGAAAGAATATTTAGAACTTTAGCTCGAAAGAAATTAAAGAGGAAAAATCATAATTCATGACTCTTGCGAACCCAAAATTAAGCTTGAAGAATCTAAGTATTTTACCTGAGAAAGGATCTATTTGGTTTGAAGGATCTGAAAAACCAGAGAAAGATCTAAAAGATGTGAAAAATTAAAATAAAAACAGCATTCAAACCGGTTATATCGACATTTTGATAAATCTAAAGACTCACGGTAATGGAAGAAAGTATAAAAACCGATAGAATTGACGAAACTAATCTGTCTAGAGAGTATAAAAATCCAAAGCTAAGACGGATCAGAGAGCAGAGTGTGAGGTCTAATAGAGTGAAAATCCAGTGAAAGATTTGCAGATTATATCGCATATTTATTTTAAATCCTGCAATAATAAATATGACTCATGGTGACATTTCCCTAATTTCCCGCTCTTCAATGATGAAGGTAATAGTTAAACTCACCCGGCAATTGACGCCCGAATTATTGAAGTTTGTCAAATTGAGGGGTGGTCAACATTTGCAGTTTGCATTAGGCAATAATTACCATTTCCAGGAAAAGCCACGCCAAGTTGAAACGATCGGCTAATACTCACCACGGGATAGTAATTTTCAAAACTCAAAGTAAAGTTTAACAACAAAAAGACATTCTAATTAGTTTTGGAAAAACGATGCGACAGTTTGTTTCCTTCATTAGCCAAAGGAAGCGCAGTTGTTACTTCCTTTGGAATAGATTTTTTCCGTTGTGAAAACTTATGATAGGAAAAATCAGTTCGAGTTTTACGGATGACATTGAAAAATCTTTTATATGCAAATATCGCAGGTGTCTTTTACGCTTGTCACATCTTTCCACTCTTTTCCTATTGCAGTCATCTATAACTCCCAAAGTTTGAAGCTCGTATCTGCCTAAAAAGTCAATCTATCAACTTGCTCGTCGAAGTTGCGTGCGAACGCGAATTTGCTTAAATTTTATTGTTGATATGAAAAAGTCTCTCTGAAACTGTGCCGTTATAATTCATCCGAATTCAGCGTGGATTCATTGTTTCGACTGTCTGTTTCTCACAGATCCATTAATAAATTCAAACAGCCCAGCATCTTCATCAATCTCTCTTAAACCACTTAACAAAGGTTTCCAAGGTCGCGTAACAATTGGAACACTTAAGCTTCTATTGTCGAAGCTAATACTGGAGTATACATTTGACTTGTTTTGTGCAGTGGTGTATTTCGAGTTGAATGACATTTAATATCTGTCTGAAAACAATGGTATATCGGGAGTGTGTAGCTTCTTTCGTCGCTTATCCTGGATGTTGCTTAATCCGACACGCTTTTTCCATTTTGAGTCCGGCGAAAGAAGATCGGTCACTTCGAGGATTTACTGCGACGAAGGTGCAGGTAATAAAACTAATTCTCTCCAAACTTGAGGCTCAGGCTATTTTTCCTGACAAATATCAGTCATTAAACTCGAGAATAATTAGGACACAAGGTAATATCTCTGTTTAGCGCTAATGCTCGTAAAAATTCCATTTGTATGACCTATTGTGTGTGGAACTTTGCACTACGTCAGCTTCACTCTTCATCATCCGCACTAATTCATCACTCGAGCTTTTAAAACAACAAAAAATTCCGCTCGAAAGGGGTGTTCCGTTCATATTTCTGGTGTCGAGTTTACATTGCGTGCATCAATTTTTTGGTGAAATGTGCGCCGGGGCAAACATAATATTTCGCGTAGTCACTTGATAAGATGTGAGTGAGTGCATGGCTTGAATAATAAGGAGGGGGACCGACTATTTATTGGGGGTGACGTGCACACATGGGGGCTGGAGCCACCCTCCGTTTGACGCGTGCCTCGTCAAGGTGATGGAGCACACCACGCCTGCACAAACCAATAATATCACTATTTACATCAGAAATATGCCATCGTCACGCAGACGGCCTTTTGAAGCCAGTCGGAGTTGAGGAAACATGTTACGAAGAGAAATGTGAAGACGTCAGGGCGAGAAAATTGAACGTACATGTTTATTTTTGCATCAGGAAATGCAGGAAATTCGTGCGACTTTTCACGTTTCGGAATTGGATCCTCTTGCTGAAATTATTAGTGGTTGTTTTTCATCGAAGATTGTCTCGGTTCTTGATTAATTTCCTCGGTGGTCAAGGTTTGATGGATGATCTACCGCATCCCGTATTGAATTCGCGAATATATTCGAGCCCATGATTTATGCACGAAGGAAATCTTAGAGTGAATAGCGCCCGGTTCTGGTATATTTTCCGCATTATGTGCTAGAAGAATAAAAGAAACGGTAGCGTCACGATATGGCCATCTCTTCTAGACTACTATTTCGCACGTCCTCTCGCGGAATTTATTCCGCTCGTATAAAAGAACCGACAATTCCGAGCAAACGCCACCGAGGAAATATATCAGCTCTATATCTGACAATGGAAAGAATAACATTACACCATACATACACTTAAGCGTTTGATGTAGTGCTATCTCAGATCCAAAACTCAAATTAAGCGAACTTGCTCTCCGTCATAAATTTCATCTCCCCAACAACGGAATTAGCTTTATTAACATGTCTCGTCTCTTTTTAAAATAACGTCACGTCCCGAGTAATAAATTTTCTTGTAAACTTTATGCAATAATTCGTCCACTGAGTTGTTTTCCATTTCATTCGAAGCCCTTTGCGTGAACACCTGCCATGTATCTTGAGGATGAACCGTTTCTCTCTTTATAGTCCTACCTAACCCCGTGCACTCACTTACATAAATAATCTGTCTGTTCCTTCCAAGACGTTTATATATTTTTACGGTTGTTAGCGTCCCTTTCCTTGTGACACGTTCGAGTATGCAGAGATACACAACGAACTCACGATTCCAATTATCCTATGACATAAATTCCCGAAAACGAATTGCAAACAACGCCGAATTGCTCATGATTAGTTGCTCCAACAAACTCAACCCTTGTGGCTGGATTTCAACGGGGCGAACCAAGAATGGAGAAATTCGCTGATTCACACAAATCTAAATTGCTTTTCATTGCTTTTTATGCCGTCTCAACGGGGATAGGTGCG
Organism: Gnatocerus cornutus; assembly: GCA_029298725.1. Classification (NCBI taxonomy): domain Eukaryota; kingdom Metazoa; phylum Arthropoda; class Insecta; order Coleoptera; family Tenebrionidae; genus Gnatocerus; species Gnatocerus cornutus. The sequence goes on from CM055510.1 coordinate 4,934,597, forward strand.
AATTTTTAACGAGGAGGACTAAAAACAATTTTGTTACTGCGGATGGGGGCATGAGGGCAAACATCCGAGGAAGTTTGTCTCCAACTCGTGACGCAGATACCTGGGAGTCTTACTTCCACTTGAATGCTGTTCCACGTGCACATTTAAAGGCAATCCAAAAGGAATCGTAGGATGAAGTTTGAGATTCTACAAAATTCTGAAAGATTTTAGAAAATATAAGATTAATCTAAAGAGAAGTTAGAGATAATCTACAGACTTTAAGGAAAATATAAAGAAAGTATAGAGACTTAAAAAGAATCCAAGAACAATTTACTGAGAACTTAGAATATGTAACTGAGAAAAAGTCTAAAGAGAATCAAGAGGATCTATAAAGAATTCAAGAAGATATAGAAAATTTATGCCGACTTTAGAAGAAGTTAACAAAACCGGGAGACTATCTAGAAAATCTCAGAAAAATGTGAAAAGAATCTAGGAAAAATTTTGAGAGAAAGAATCGATAGAGTAACAAGGAGAATTTACAAAGCTCAAAGAAAATATAGACTCTAAACAGAATCTAAGGAAAATAAAAAGTCAGAGACATGAAAAGTCTAAGGAGAATCTAACAACATTTTCGACAATCTAAGGAAAACTTTAAAGAAACTCATGGCAATCCAAGAAAATTAAATAGAATTAATGCACATCTTAGCGAAAATTAATCTAAGATCCGATAATCTAAAAAACAGAATTTGAGTTAAGATTAAGGAAAATCTACCAAAGCTTTTAAGAGGACTTTGGCAAAATCTAAATAAAATCCAAACGATCTAAAAAAAAAGATAAGCTATAGTTGATCTAAAGGAACCAAGGACTCTGAAGGAAAATAAATCTAAAAATAAATTACAGAAGGTTTTAGAAATCTAATGAGAATCAATAATAGTTTTGCACAGTTAAAAATTCTAGAAAATTTAGGTATACGGTATTTGAGGAAAATCTAAAGAATATCTAGCTAATTTGCAAGAACCTAAAATAGATCTAGAGGAGCTAAAATCTAAAAGGATTCAAAATACTATAACGTCTATAAAACTCAAAGAAAATCGGATGGTTGTACAGAACTCGTGGATATAAAATGTGAGAATGCAAGTGCTTGAAAGGATCAAAAAGGAGAACTATGTAGACAAAAAGAGAATCTCGAAAGAATCTAAAGAGAATTCAGAGATTTAGAAAAACTACATAGAATCTTAACAGAAGTGAGGGAGAATCTGTGGTAAATGTAAATATAGTCTGAAGGAAATCTAGGAATTTATAAAAATAAAAGTTTATAAACAGACCAGAAATACTAGAAGCCAACTCTAAGAAAAATTAAAAGAGAAAATATAGACAACTTAGGAAAACTTTAAAGAGAACGCAAAGAATTCAAGAAGATCTAGAAAATCTATGGTATGGCGACTTTAGAAGAAATCATCAGAATTGGGAGATTATCTAGATAATCTTAGAAAAATGTGAAAAGAATCTAGGAAAAATTTTAAGAGAAAAGGACAATTCAAAAAATGTAGTGGCTTTAAAACGAATCGATAAAACAAGGAGAATTTACAATGTCCAAAGAAAATATAGACTCTAAAACAGAATCTAAGGAAAATCGGAGACCTGAAAAATATAAGAAGAATCTAATAGCATTTTCGAAAAATCTAAGGAAAACTTTAAAGAAACTCAAGACAGTTCCAAAAATTTAAATAAAATTAATGTACATCTTAGCGAAAATTAATGTAAGATCGGATAATCTAAAAAACAGATTAAGGAAAATCTACTAAAGCATCTAAGGGGAACTATGCAAAATCTAAACAAAATCCAAACGATCAAAAAAAATAAAGATATATATATATAATAGTTGATCTAAAGGAACTAGAGAATCTGAAGAAAAATAAATCCAAAAAATAATTTACAGAGAATTTTGGAAATCTAATGTGAATCGAAAATTAAGAGAAAATTCAATAATAGTTTTCCACAGTCTAAAAAAATAGCATCTAGCTAATTTGGAAGAATCTAAAACAAATCTAGAAGAGCTAAAATCTAAAAGGATTCAAAACGCTATAAAGTCTGACACTCAATGAAAATCGGATAGTTTTAGAGAACTCGTGGATATAAAATGTGAGAATTCAAGTGCCTTAAAGGATCAAAATGAATCTAAAGGAAATCTGCAGAATCTACGGAGAACTATGTAGACAAAAAGAGAATCTCGAAAGAATTCAAAGAGAATTCAGAGATTTAGAGAAACTACATAGAATTTTAACACGTACGGGTGAATCTGAGGTAAATGTGAATAGAGTCTGAAGGAAATCTAGGAATTTATAAACAGCCTAGAAATATTAAGACAAATCAAAAGAGAAATTATAGACAAATCAGGAAAACTCTAAATAGAACGCAAAGAATACAAGGAGAATCTGGAAAATACAAAAAGATTTAGATACTCGAAAGATCCAAGAAAAATCTAAAGAAACTTTGTGAAATAATTTACATAGTATATTGAGAAAATTCAAAGAGAACTTGAAAGGATCTAAGAAGAATCCGAAGAATTTTTTGTTGCTCTACAACTGAACCAAATATTAGGGTATTAATATTTTCTAGGAATTCTTTATGGTTCTTTGAAATCATTTGTGAATCTTCAGGACATTTCAAGATTTGATTGTGTTATTGGAAATGTGACTAATGCTAACAAGAAAGCTCTAATGCAACATCCTCAGTTGTCGCCGCTCCGCCATTTCGGGTTATTGCAATAACGTCGTGTTTGATTGATCATTACCGTGATAGTTAAGTTGGAAATAATGTTTATTATAGCCAGACCACTTCACCTTATCAGCATGACGTGAAATTCTGGCTAGAGTAGAGCCCCTTGGAGCGGAAGGCGCCACCCCTGCAGTTTAATCGCCGCTTTACGGTTAGTGGCTCTACGCACAATAACCCTCATTCCTTAGTGGGAAACGTGTTAATTAATGAAGTCCAGACCGGATTGCCTAAGAAATTGTTTTACGTGAGTTTAACTACCCGTAAGCTCGGCAAACTTGTCCTGATCCAAAGTCCTTCTTGTGCTGCGTTCGGTTTCGTTCCCACCTAGAGAAGTCTAGACTTTGCTAAAGCCTTTTTGCCTGGTCCAGAAATTTCCTGCGTAAAAAAGTAAGAAACTCCACCTACCAATTTAAAAGACACCACCGTCTCCGGCGCGGTAAAACCCAAATAGAAAACTCTTTCGTGTTTGCGATGCATTTTCTATTTCCATGCACTCGAATGACGCAAACGTTCGATTTCCACATCGCAGCGACCCTTTATCGCCATCCGATGATGACATATTGTACGCAAATGCTTTTTTTACTTCGTCGATTCGTGTTCCACTTAGAAGGAAAGAGTTCGCTTGTAGGAAATGGCCTAGGTGAGCGGAAGTTGGCGGCGATGCTGCACCCGACCGTTGTGAATTTCCTGTGCGGAACGGCTCACTTAACAGTACTAAACTCGCATGAGGCGTTTGTGGTCCTTGGAAGGGACATGTTTCGTCTGCTTTGTCCACCCTCTCATTAAACTGGGGTGTTTACCGCGGGAGAAGCACGATTCCTCCATAAAATCGCAATGATACATTTTAATCCACGGAATGGACGGATGTGGACGTTTCGCCCATAAACTCGACCTCGAAGAACTTCATTAACAATGTGAATTTAGCCACTCTCGATGAAATACTTGTGTATCGAATACCGTGAAAAATGTTCAATCACCACCTGTTATTGTGGAATGTGTTTTCCGCGCTGCTGGTTCCGTCAATAATTTAATTTGGAAATCAGGAGAACGATGCACCGGTGAATTAATTAATGTTTAAACGACGAATGAATATTTTGCGTCAGTTGTCGAGACTTTTGTGGTGCGTTGCAGTAAACTCGATTCAAACCCGGTCAAAGTAAACTCTGTCGCTAATTAACGCAGCAGTCAATGCTGTATTTATTATCTTGTTACAGGCGGTAATGCGAAAATTGGCAACTACATGTGTGCGGTGTGATGTAGTTGTAACAAAACCGCAAATAATAATCCGGTTTATTCCCCTCGCAATAAGTTGATATAATTCGTTAATCTGATTTACAACGTCCACTCGGTGTAGATTCGTCCTGGAAACGTTGATTGTCTCCCGCCGCTGAAATTTACTTAAGCCGGACTATAATTCGGTCATAATGAATCCTGCACACGATTCGGTTCGGTTGCTTAATTGGCTCCGGGCCCGGATCGCGCTGTTTTAATTATACATCCATTACTAGCCCAGGCGCCGACTCCATTAAATTTTTACGTATGGCGGACGCGCCGTTGAAAAGAATTTCACCTCACGTCCGAGGTAAGTGCGTCTTCGGAATTAGCCTGTGGTTCGGCGCGAACTCGAGTCCGGTAATCTAATTTTTGGCAGTTTCAGAGCGCGTCCACTATGATACAAGGAGCAGGAATGCGCGTCGGCCTCCTTTCAGAGTAAGTAATTGGGTGCCTTGAGAGTTCCTCGGAAATGACCCGAATTACCTTTTCCCTACCGGGAACCCTTTTAAGCCGCGTAATCACTGACGAACGATGCTTTTCGGAGCGTTTGAATAAAATATCACGACACACACGGCGGTTCTAGTTGGATTATCTACGTAATAACGTCTCGACGCCGGTTAACCGACACAAGAAATAACGTGAGAACATTGTCACGACGCCTCGTAACTTTACCACCAGATTTATCGCCCTTTTTACTTCGCGACATCAAAAAAAATATTAAGGCGGACCGTTTTCTTCCTATCACGTGTATAAATCGGACGTTGATAAAGAAGCGCGATTTCGTTTATTTATATTTTATGGGGCGACGGATTACCTCCACTCGATTACCATCTTTCGCCAAATGAGTAGAAAGTATTTCATGAATTTTAATCAAAACCCATTTCAAACTTTGAAAAACTCAATACTAATACTAATTAATTCATTATTATTATGATTATTAATTCCATATTTATTTGCATATGTATATTTATATCGTGTCATCTGCTTGTTTTCTGCATATAGCTTTTATCAACTCACACCCTTCTCTCGATTTTTAAACTTCTCATGAGTTCAAGTCTACTCCTCTTCTTCTGGAGAGTTAGCACAGCTTATCCTTTGAGAGCACTTTTCTTTCTATTTCGCCTTAAATATGCAAAAATATGTATGATACAGAATCTTGATGAAAAATATTTTTTTAACTGTATTGCGATATTTTTGCATCCTCTTAATTCGTTCGATTTTAGTTTCTTTTCTATATTCTCTATACGCTCTTTCTGATTAGTACATACGTAATGAAATTTAAAAATTTTAAAATGTTTAATTCACAAAGTTTGTAGTGTTCTGGCTAAGCGAGAGAACTTTGGAAACTTAGAGAATCCTAGAAAATTGTACGAAATCCTAAAAAAGCATATAGAAACCCATAAAATCTTGCAATTAATTGTAAGTATAAAAAATAAAAGCCTTTGGGAAAATCATGAAATTAGAATTAAGTTTTCTTTAGAGTTTCCATGGGTTGTGTATTATTTCCTTTCTTGATTTTTCTTAGATTGTTTTCACAGCTTTTTTATACTCTGATTTTTTTTACCTACTTTTTTCTGTTTTTTTTTTTGTTTTCTTGTAAATTCTTTCTCTATTTTATCGAAATCCACTTAAGATTATTTCTATCTGGTTTCTCTTGACTCTGTCTGAATCTTTTGAATTTCCTTTAAACTTTGACATTCTCTATATTTTCCTGAGATTTTTTTGATCTGAATTTTTTTATTTTTTATGAATTTGCTAGATATTTCTAGACTGTGGAAAATCATTATATTATAACATTTCATTGGATTCTCTAAAGATTTTCTAAATTTATTCTGGATTTTCTTCAAATTCTGTTTTAAAGATTCTCCATAAATTTTTGGATAAAAATAATATAAGATAAATCTTGGATTATATTTAGACAATCTAGTTCCTTTATATTATTTTTTTTATTTTCTGCGTTTTCTTTAAATTATATTTATGTAATTTTTTTTAGATGCTTTAGGTTTTCAGACTTTTCTCAAATTCTGTTTTTTTAGATCGTTTTTGGATTTTATATTAATTTTCGCCAGATTTGTGCATAAATGCTGCGGTTTTGATTTTTTTATTTTTCTTAGATTCTATTTACACCTTTTATATTTGTCTTAAATTCTCATTGTGTTTACGCTTTAAGATTTTTTTAAAACTTCTATAGATTCTAAATGTTCTTAATTTTTTAATTTTGTATAGATTTTCTTATATTTTTTCGGTTTTGTTTTTTAATATTATTGTTAGATTATTATCTTCCTACAGTTTTCAAAATTCTTTTAAGATTTTCTCCATTCTCTTTAGAATTTTTCTTATGTTATCTTATTCCTTGGTTTCTCTTTAAGAGTATTTGGATTTCATTTAGAGTCTCTAAATTTTCTATAAACTTTATAGATTCTCCTCAGATTTTTAATTTTTTTAGATTGTTCTTATTTTTCCAAATTTTTTTTAGATATTTTTTAGCATCTTTAAGTTTTTATTTTTATTAGATTTTTGGATTAGATGGTAATTATCTATATTTTCTTTATACCATATACCTATACCTAACCTACCTTGATTTTATGTGTAGATTCTTTTAAAATTTATTTTAATTTAAATTTGTTGGTATTTAAAAATATCAAGTGAAGCTTTATTGGCGAAGTGAAGTATGTAGTTGGCACCCGCCCGGTGCGCCCTTTTTTAAATCCGTCTCTGGAAAGAGTCGACATGATATACGAAATATGAGGACCTTAAAGAAAAAAGCAGAAAAATCGAACCGAATCAAAAAATTTAAGAGATCTTCTTACAAAAAACATAAAACATTCAAAGCATAGGTTCAACAGAATTTCAACTATTTGAAGAATTAGAGATATCTGAAGAAACACCTACCTAAATGAATTTAGGAATTTCGGTTACTTCAGATTCGAAATCTCATCTGCATGACTTAAAGATCTTGCAGTAATAGGAGTATGTATTATGTACTTTTCTCTATAACGGAATTTAGTTAATCAGACAAATTACGGAATGTAAAAGTAAAGTAAAATGTAAAAAGTAACGTAATAAGTGCGCTAATTTCTTTCTAAGAAACGAAGTTCTGGAGTGCTCAATTTTACTAAGAGTTACTGGTGATATGTTTAATTAAAATATGTAGTCATATGCTAAAAGTGATGTTTGGAAAGCGCAAAATTGTCAACCCGTCGATGGAGATCAATGTCCATCGCCCAGGCCGCCTTTGATCGCTCCGCTCGGCGACAGTCAGTCTGTCTCAGTTCTTGAAGTCGGCAGCACCGATGCTTTTCAATTAGAAAAAGCGCAGCTCGCATGGGCAAAATGCCATTTGGCCGTATACTCTTGCGTCACCAAACAGCAGAGCTTTTGCTTTATGGCCGCCGTTGCAAATATCGCGCATCTATCTCATCGGCAATCGGCAACAACCCGAGACAAGGTCTCCGCTATCAGCAGTTGACCCAATTCCTTGTGATAGTCAACAAGGAAAAGTGGGGAAAACTGACGACCCCGCGCCGATTGTTAATGACCTAATATCCGGCCTAGAGACGTCTCCGATTGTCTTATCGTCGTCGCCCCCGTAACTCGAGTCTTTGAGATTTTCGACGTCATTAAGACATACAAGACCGAATTTAATACATCCGGGGATTCATTCCCTAAATTAATTTTAATGCTCATTAATTACAAAATAGCGAGTGTTTTGCGCCATCAACCCGACCACAATAACGACAGCCCCTAATATTAATCCCCCAGACGCACAGTAAAAATACAATCTTAATGAACAAAAAGCGTAGGTAGCGACAAGAAATCTTCAACGTAATCAGCGCCTGCGTTAAAATGAGTTTTCGAAAACAAAACTTTTGCAAACATCATACAGTCAATTACGCCGAACGCAGACGAATTTAATTGCTTTTTTTAATTAAAAATAAAATAATAATTCGTGATCGCACGAGTCGCGGCTATTTTTCAATCTTCATCATGGGAGTTCGCAAATAATTATGAATGATAATTGTAAACCGTTAATTAAGTTTTTTCACTCCTAATTAAGACAACAAGAAGCACACAACTCCGGACTACCGGAACCGAATCGCACTCTCCCGGACGAAATCAAAGTACAGAGGGAGAAACAGTGGAGCACTTAAAACTCACGGCGGACTGTCTGTAATTTATAAATGGGAGAGGATGACGAGAAGTAAGTGAATTACAAGACGGATTCCCGCCGGATTTGCTATATTTTAATTAGGTAAAATGTAGCTGCAACGTCCCGCCGGCATTAAGGGCCAATTACATTACCAAGCGGCTGCCTTTGAGATATAAAACTGGATTAAATAACGATCTGACTGATATAGATCCGAGCGTGTCCTGTACAGTTCAGTACGTCGACGTTTTATTGTCGAAGGAGACTTCCATTACTATCAGACTGTCGATACCACCGAACAGGAATCCCAGAAATTCGGCAATTTGTCACGCGATACCAACTTAACCCGAAGGAGACCTCCGACACCTAGTCGGGGTTTAGTGGCGCGGAAGAAGCCGAATTTGACACTTCTAAATAAACCGCGAATTGGGCGAGGAGATACCAAGGTGATGAACATATCTTTAAATGAATCGTGCACTCGGAATGATTTGCGACCTCTTCTTTTATTGTGATTTGTTTCTGCGAACGCACAAAATGAAAAAACGAATCAAAATTGAAATCGTTTATTCCGTTCGTAGCAAACATAATAAAACTGTTTTTTCATGCGTCTTTTCAGGAAGAAATTTTTGTGATATTATTACGGCATAACTTTCCGCTAAAACCCGATCGCAAGTTCGCGACGAACCAACCCCTATTTCACGGGATAACGTGATGAGTTATTATCGTAACACGAAGCTTGAAATCTGGAAAAAAATAATAATAAATATCTGGACGACGTTGAACTAATTCCGATTATAAATCAACGTACAACAGTAAATACAGGTTGATTTATTGGATGTTGTACAAACAAACGGTTGGGTTTGTACGCATCTGCGGATGCTGTCGAACAGTTTAATCATGTGTTGTATTGTTCCTGCAAGTCTCTGGATAAATGCGTTTCATCCATGGCATTCAACTTGTCGGGGTATAATCGAATTTCGAAGTTTGCAGAATCGTGAGGAATCAGTTTACGACAAAAATGCACGACGACAATGCTGTGCCAAAGGGCCGGAAATTGCGGGCGATGGACGAGAAGTTTGAGGCTACTGCTGATGAGCGAATTCAGAAGAGTTTTGAAATTAAATGCGATATGAGCGATGCAGGGGATTCACTTCCAATACGAATTAATTAATCAGTTTGTTTGGAAGTTTATTCTGTGCGTTTTTACTACTTTTATGTGATATTTCTAGAATCGCATTTTATTAAGTATTCTAAGAACTTTAAGAAGATGAGGAACCACCTAAAAGTACAGGAATTTGATTAAGTTTTTTTAAGCTTCAAAAGGGGTGTGAAATATTTTTAAAATATTAGATTTAGAAGAACTTACATTCTTCTCGCTCTGCTCTTCTTTCAGGGCCTGGGAAAATATCATTGGATTTTTTCTTTGGAGACAAATTTTTTATTTCTTGTTACTTAGACACTCTAAGATTTAGATTTTCTACAATTTCTCAATTAATCAGTTTGTTTGGAAGTTTATTCTGTGCGTTTTTACTACTTTTATGTGAAATTTCGAGAATCACATTTTATTAAGTATTCTAATAACTTTAAGAAGATGAGGAAGCACCTAAAAGTACAGGAATTCAATTAAGTTTTCTTAAGCTTCAAAAGGGATGTGAAATATTTTGGAAATATCAGATTTAGAAGAACTTACATTTTTCTCGCTCTGCTCTTCTTTTAGGACCTAGGAAAATATCATTGGATTTTTTTTCTTTGGACACAAATTTTTTATTTCTTGTTACTCAGCCATTCTAAGATTTAGATTTTCTACAATTTCTCAATTAATCAGTGTGTTTGGAAGTTTATTCCGTGCGTTTTTACTACTTTTATGTGAAATTTCTAGAATTCGCATTTTATTAAGTATTCTAAGAACTTTAAGAAGATGAGGAAGCACCTAAAAGTACAGGACTTTAATTAAGTTTTCTTAAGCTTCAAAAGGGATGTGAAATATTTTGGAAATATTAGATTCAGAAGAACTTACATTCTTCTGGCTCTGCTCTTCTTTTAGGACCTAGGAAAATCTCATTGGAGTTTTTCTTTGGACACAAATTTTCTATTTCTTGTTACTCAGACACTCTAAAATTTAGATTTTCTACAATTTCTTAATTAATCAGTTTGTTTGGAAGTTTATTCTGTGCGTTTTTACTACTTTTATGTGAAATTTTTAGAAATCGCATTTTATTAAGTATTCTAAGAACTTTAAGAAGATGAGGAAGCACCTAAAAGTACAGGAATTTAATTAAGTTTTCTTAAGCTTCAAAAAGGATGTGAAATATTTTGGAAATATTAGATTTAGAAGAACTTACATTCTTCTGGCTCTGCTTTTCTTTTAGGACCTAGGAAAATCTCATTGGAGTTTTTCTTTGGACACAAATTTTCTATTTCTTGTTACTCAGACACTCTAAAATTTAGATTTTCTACAATTTCTCAATTAATCAGTTTGTTTGGAAGTTTATTCTGTGCGTTTTTACTACTTTTATGTGAAATTTCTAGAATTTGCATTTTATTAAGTATTCTAAGAACTTTAAAAATATGAGGAAGCACCTAAAAGGTACAGGAATTTGATTAAGTTTTCTTAAGCTTCAAAAGGAATGTGAAATATTTTGGAAATATCAGATTTAAAAGAAGTTACATTCTTCTCGCTCTGCTCTTCTTTCAGGACCTAAGAAAATATCATTCGATTTTTTCTTTGGACACAAATTTTCTATTTACCTATTGTTACTCAAATACTCTAAGATATTTAGATTCTCTACATTTTCCTAAAATATGATATAACCATATAAATCAAAATTAAGTTAAATGGCAACTTATTGACTTTGCTTAGAACAATATCATTAGCCTAAAAATTGTAAAATTCAAAGTGAAATCAAAGCTCCTGGCGCCTCCACCATTTTTGCGCGGGCTGCGTGTGGACTCTTGCCGCTGTTTGCTTCCACTTTAGTTGAAGCAATTTCGGTCAAAATTGTGTTCTTGTGGCGACTTTGCCGTAATACACCAACAAGAAGGCCTAATTACCCCACGGTGGCGTAAACCAATAAGCCCAAGTCACAATAAAGGATTAAATAAACTTTCCGGGGTTAAGAAGCGTGCCTTATCAGCGTGCGCAATTCCGCAGTGCCTCTAGGAAGTCTGAAATTTTATGCGATCGCCCGAAAATACGTAATTTTGAAGGAGCTAAAAAGCCAAACACGTCGGTCCGGTCGAAAATGTGGCTTTTAGAAGTACTTGGCACGCACCGTCTGTTAGTACGTCGATTATTGTTTATGTTCACTCTTTTTCCCCGGAAAGCGATAAAACCACTATACACTCTGAATCCCGGTTAGAATAAAACTGTTCGCAAAGTCGTTGCGGAAAGGGGATTACGATTAATCGGAGGATTTTACAGCGTTGTGAGCACGTATACAAATCATTTCGCTTAATTTATCAGCTCTCTGTTTAAATGGACCGGCATTGATAGTTACGAATATTGCATTCTTCGGCTTTCCGTCTCGACACCTGCATACAATAATTATCGTCTGTTGGTTAAAAGGCCGCAACTATTTCAAGCATCATGATGTAACTTTAATAATATTCATCTCGATGAAATGGCACGAATGGATGCTAAAATGAACGATTCAGAAGCGTGTTTCTATCGTATTAGCCGAGGCAATAAGGCGGATCAAACGTCCATTTCATAAACTGCTGCGCCGACCACATTGTTAAATAGGCAAAGAGTAGACGGAATGTCCGTAATTGATCGAAGAGGAAGTCAACTACGGAAATATCAAACGTGCTGTTGTCGTTCTGAATGGGAGCTTTATATACGGCCAGCAGGTCTGATTGGGCGACTAACTCAATAGAGTCTGTGCATGCCATGATAACATTGTTGTCAAAACTATCGCATTATAAAGGGGCACCTGCTTTGCCAGAGCCGGACTAAACACCGCCCTATGCACTACTGAAACACATTTTTTCATTGCAGACTTGCTACGAGATGGAACGTTACCTGAAGGACGAGCCGAAGATGCAATCGTATAAAAAGCTACCCTCGGATATGGAAAGGACGTGGTACGAAGTGAACTGTATAGACGATTATAGTGACCGACACCTGGACGCGTTTAGTTCAGCGAGTTCGCCGTGTTCATGGGACGAAGCTGCTCTTTCGTGCGCCGTCCTCGTAAAACAGGAACCCATCGACGACGAAGAGGACGAAGACGAAGGCTACGAAGGACAAGTGCACACAGATACGGGCGATGCGTTACAGTTACGTTTAGTGGCGAGGAATCCTGCTACTCTCACACCTCCTTCTAGTCCAGAGTCTGGACCCGGGCACAGCAACGGAAGTTCTAGTGCGAGCGAATTGGACGTTTGTGGACTTCCTGTGGGCAGTGTGGCGCGAAATGCGATTGTGCGAGTTCGAGGAATCACTAGGTACATATCGGTAGTCCCGAGAACCTCACAAAGTCCTGTCTCTTCACCCGCTTCCACCACGGCTGTCAAGCACCGACTCGACCACTCGCCAGACTCCAAAAGGAGGATACACAAGTGCCAATTTCTCGGGTGCAAGAAGGTCTACACCAAAAGCTCACATCTCAAGGCGCACCAAAGGACACATACAGGTCAGTTTTCAAAACTTTATTTTGTTCAAATTCTTTGAGTGACGATAAGAGAGGCTTTTTGAATTGTCTTTAGAATTTACAGAATTCCTTAGAATTTTTGCAGAGCTCCTGTAGATAAATGCCAGTTACATTTTAATGCTTTTTGGACTCTCGAGCTTCTGTACGTTCAGAAATATCCAAAAGATTTCGAAGAGATCCTTAGAAATTGTTAGGGTTCTTCAAAAACTTTCTTTATTGCAAAGATTTAAAAAATTCTTAAAAATGCTTAGCAACTTTTTTAATTCATGATATAGATTTAATTCCTTCAACTTGCGAGTTATTAGATTTCTTTGAGTTTGTAGGACAGATTCTCGAGATGCTCGAGACTTTTCTAAACTTTTTAGCTTTAGATAATTAAGATATTTCTTTCATTCTTTGTTTTCTTAAAGTTTCTTTAACGTTCTTTAGATTTTTGGATATTCTCAGAGATTTCTCAAATTGTTACCTTCTTGGTTTCTTAAATTTTAAAATTTTTGGATTCTTCAGGTTTTTCGATTTTTTTTTCATCTTTCTAAATTTTTGTTTGTTTAGTGCGGTTTTTAAGTCTTAATTTCTTAAATTTTCGGACTGTTTTCTAAAACTTATGCATTTTTTTTTGTGTTTCGTGTTTGTCCAGGCATTTTGGTGTGCAAACCTTTGTGTTCTCAAGATGTTTTCTTGCATTAATATTTAGCCCTCAGGTTTTTGGTTTCTTAATCTCAGAGACTAAAGTGACGATAACATCATTCAAAGAGGCTTTTTAAATTGTCCTTCGAGTTTACAAATTTTTGCAGAGCTCCTGTAGATAAATGCCAGTTAGGTTTCAATGCCTTTGCCAATATCCAAAAGTTTTCTAAGAGAACCTTAAAAATTGTCAGGGTTCTTCAAAAACTTTCTTTATTGCAAAGATTTAAAAAATTCTTAGAAATGCTTAGCAATTTTGTTAATTCATGATATATGGATCTAATTCCTTTAACTTGCGAATTATTAGATTTCTTTGAGTTGCTAGGACGTTCAAGTTCTCTATATGCTCGAGACTTTTCAAAATTTAGCTACTTCTTTCATTTTTTTAATTCCTAAAGTTTCTTTAACGTTTTTTAGATTTTTGGATATTTTGAGATTTCTCCAATTATCACCTTCTTGGCTTCTTGAATTTTAAGATTTTTGGATTCTTTAGGTTTTTTCGATTTTTTCCATCTTTCTAAATTTTCGTTTGTTTAGTACAGTTTTCAAGTCTTAATTTCTTAAATTTTTGGACCGTTTTCCAAATCTTATGCATTTTTTTGTATTCCGTGTTTGTCCAGGCATTTTGGTGTGCAAACCTTTGTGTTCTCAAGATGTTTTCTTCCATTAATATTTAGCCTCAGGTTTTTGGGTTCTTAATCTCAGAGACTAAAGTGACGATAACATCATTCAAAGAGGTTTTTTAAGTTGTCCTCACAAATTTTTGCAGAGCTCCTGTAGATAAATGCCAGTTAGATTTTAATGCTTTTTGGACTCTGGAGCTTCTGTAGATCCAGAAATATCCAAAAGATTTCTAAGAGGTCCTTAAAAATTGTTAGGGTTCTTCAAAAACTTTCTTTATTGCAAAGATTTAAAAAATTCTTAGAAATGCTCAGCAATTTTTTTAATTTATGATTTAATTCCTTTAACTTGCGAGTTATTAGATTTCTTTGAGTTACTAGGACGTTCAGGTTCTCTAGATGCTCGAGACTTTTCAAAACTTTTCAGCTTTAGAAACTTACGAACTTAAGATATTTCTTTCATTTTTGGATTCCTAAAGTTTTTTTAAGTTTTTTTAGATTTTTGGATATTCTCAGAGATTTTTCAAGTTATTAGGTACCTTCTTAAGATTTTTGGATTCTTCAGGTTCTTTCGATTTTTTAAGTGCAGTTTTCAAGTATTAATTTCTTAAATTTTCGGACTGTTTTCCAAAACCTATGCATTTTTTTGTATTTCGTGTTTGTCCAGACATTTTGGTGTGCAAACTTTTGTGTTCTCAAGATGCTTTCTTTTATTAATATTTAGCCCTCAGGTTTTTGGTTTCTTAATCTTAGAGACTAAGTGACGATAACATCATTCAAAGAGGCTTTTTAAATTGTCCTTTGAGTTTACAAATTTTTGCAGAGCTCCTGTAGATAAATGCCAGTTAGATTTTAATGCCTTTTGTACTATCGAGCTTTTGTAGATCCAGAAATATCCAAAAGATTTTTCTAAGATAAACTTAAAAATTGTTAGGGTTCTTCAAAAACTTTTTTTATTGCAAAGATTTAAAAAATTCTTAGAAATGCTTGGCATTTTTTTTAATTTATGATTTATTTCCTTCAACTTGCGAGTTATTAGATTTCTTTGAGTTTCTAGGACGTTCAGGTTCTATAGATGCTCGAGACTTATCAAAACTTTTCAGCTAGATACTTAAGAACTTAAGATATTTCTTTCATTTTTGAATTCCTAAAGTTTCTTTAAGTTTCTTTAGATTTTTGGATATTCTTAAAGATTTTTCAAGTTATTACCTTCTTAAGATTTTTGGATTCTTCAGGTTCTTTCGATTTTTTCCATATTTCTAAATTTTTGTTTCTTTAAGTGCAGTTTTCAACTATTAATTTCTTAAATTTTCGGACTGTTTTCCAAAACCTATGCATTTTTTTGTATTTCGTGTTTGTCCAGGCATTTTGGTGTGCAAACCGTTGTGTTCTCAAGACCTTTTCTTGTATTAATATTTCTAGATCCTCAGGTTTTAGTTTCTTAATCTCAGAGACTAAAGCAGCAGTTTCTCGTTTCCGATCTTGTTGAAAACTGCATTGTAAGTAAATTTTGTATTTTCCATTTTTGTTAACTTCGTAATTCTAACCTCGGTTGTGGTCCTGTGTGGTGGTTGACCGTTGCCCCGCATTAATTATCGCAATCTTTCCACGTCGGTGCCAACCGCATTTTGCACGCGTCTGCTTCTGTCACTTGCAGATCTTCGTTTGCCACTCAGTCAGCGACTGCAATTATTCCAACTGCAACACAACAATAATAAACAGTTAAGTTCGTCGTCATCGCGGGAAGTCCGGGCATAACTGCAAAACCCGCATGCATCACCGCCTCCGGTACTGTTGTTCATAACGCTCGCTATAATTGCATCTTTAATTGCATTTTGCGCCACAAGAAATATGTATGAAGACCGCGCTTGCGCTTTCCTGAACAAGTCAATTTTTGCGATGGCTAAGAAAGCGACTTGTACGCCACTAATCCCATGGAGGAATTCCAAATTGCTCCATTTATTTCCCTACTAACAGCTCCTAATCCGCTTTGCATTACTCAGTGTGTTAGTATCTACCGGCTGCAATTCAGAAGCCCAGATTACTTGGTATTAAATACGGCAACAGGGCTAGTCGTGCCGTGGGCGATAGTTCGTGTCCTGGTCAACGTGCAAACCGGAACCGAGTCAGGGATTAATGGACGTTTCCGGCAGGACCGAAGGGGAACAGTCCTGAATAATCAATACGTGATGCGTTTGGGAATCGAACGGAATTAGACGCAAAAGAATCAACAACTGGTAATGTTAAAGTTGTGATGTTGATTTATAACGCGCATGTAGCTCTCCATCTGTCAAAAGTGTGTCATTGTTCTAGAGAGAGCCGATTCTCGAAGGCCCGGTTTGTTTGTCGCCTACACGAAATGCTAGACGTTGAACAGAAGTAGCAAGGGAGCCATTAATTTTAATTCCTTTGCTAATTTCTTGACGCGCCAGTTGCTACTCCCTCCCTTTGAATAAACGCCACCACCGCGTTGTTAAGGGATGAGAGTTGCTCTTATACCTTAGATACACCAGATACAATTTAAACTCATTTAAAGCCCTCCCTCAAGATCTTTCGCGCGCAGCGCATATAAGTTCATGTTAATGTAATTCCGACATAAAAGCATATTTGAAGCGGCATTAATTACATCGCATTGTCGGCAGAAAATTGCTTTTTAACCACAGAGGGATGCAATAGATAGTGGCGCAAACGTATGAGGAATTACAAAACAGGTGCCAAGGAAGTTTCCCAGTTTTTACTTTGATCCTTTTATCTTGGAGCAGACACCAAATGTGTCTGGGAGAGCACAAAACGTTATTTTGCTATTCACAACGGTGTTGTAACGCGAATTTCGTGCACAGGATCGATATATTCGCTCTTCTTATCACGACCGCCTTAGTGAACAGGAGCATCTATTAACAACCCACTTATTGTGGCCTTTGAAACCACCAAGAGGATACAATATGATAAAAATCGCGCACTTTACATTTTATAGCGACATAAACGTGCGGCAATTCTTTTATCTAACGCTCACGTTAAATTTCGCCGTAGAATTATATTGCTGTATTTTACTCGAGGTAATGTAAGAAACTATATTTTATCAAAGTTTCGAGTTTAGCGAAATTGAATGGTCTTTTATCGACGTGCGACGATGTGCAGACATGCTTCACAAGTGTTGAATATGAATGTCCGCGTCGTGCCGGCGCATCCGAGGAAAAGGTTATTAAAAATACAAAAAATTCTTCAGAAATTTATGGGATCGGTTTTTCGCAGCAGATGCGTGCTTACATTAGAAGTCTTCAGCTCTGCCGCCTCCGGGAATTGGCGGAACCCTCAGGTGCTATATCGTCCCAAAGTCGAAAACAATAACGTCGACTACACTGCAGCAAATCTTTAAATCCTCTCATCTCCTCAAACATACACCCAGAGAGTTGGTGACACGATAAATCGCTTTTACTATCCAATTTTCAGACGATGCAACCTCGTGATTCTTTTCAACTACGAAAAGGTGCATTCGACGCTTTTTTCCTTTTGGTGATTGACGACGTGAGTTGATGGTCACCTGTCAAACTTTCCCCAGGGTCTCGTTCTCTGTCAAAACGATCAGTTCACTCCATTTGTCATTTGCTCGAAACTATCGAACACACTTGAGTTTTTACCCAGTGCTGCTTTTTCTTGTTTTCTTTTCAAACTCGAATTATTTTTCACGTGTTTTGGAAATGTTACAACTGCGCGTTTTCAACAAGTCAAAGACAACCAGATCAGATTTCGCCGAGAAGAGAAACCGCCGTTAACGATATACCACCATTCGCAAATTGAGGTAGATTTGTGTATTGTGGGGTGAATTTCGTAACATTATAAATTACGTTTTTAAGGACATGCTGCAGTCGTTTTGAATTTATGAAGCTTAAATCCTGACTGCTGATCCCCCATGGTAATGAAGGACAAGGCAGGCTCCAATAAAAAATGACGTTAATTATAACGAATTGCAGCCACAATTTAATTCAGTTTGGAAAACGGTCAACCGCAAATTATTTAGTATCTCATTTGAAAAACATATTTAGAGATTACACAGTCAAAAGTGGAACTTTAATCTTTTTTACTTGAACAAAAAATAAAAAAACTTATGTTTTTTTTTAAGTTTTTCAATTCTTTAGACGTTTCGAATTCAAATCCTTTTAATCATTCTTTTAGATTCATCCCATTCTTTACATTTCTCAGATTCGTTTCTTTTGACTCTCCAGTTGTGTGTTCATTTGTTTTTTGAGTCCTTTTGAAGCCATAAAATTCTTCAAGTTTTTTGATTTGATGGATGATTTTGATTTTTTATATGCTTGAATTTTTCTTGCACTTTTTTTAAGTTTGCAGCTTTTCTTAAAATTATTTTGCTCCTTGTTTTATATTCTTCAGGTTCTTCGACATCCTGTGAATTATTCATATTCCTCAGATTCTTTTCATTTTGTCCACTTGTTGGATTCTTTTTATATTGTTTTAGATGCACTAAAATTTGCATAATCAATTTCTTAAACTGTTTCTTTCTTCGGATCTCTCAACATGTACGTGATAAATTCTTTAGTAAATTTATTAAGCACCTTTGATTGTCTAGATTCCTCGGCTACTTAAAACTAGTCGAAATTATTCGTATTCGATTCTTTTCAGTTTTAAGGCGGTTTGACACGATCGCATTTTTTCTCAAATTTTCAAACAAACATTCTCGTGGCAAACAGCGAAATTGGAGAAATTTTTTTTGCAAAAAAATTTTAAAACATGTTCAAAAAATTCACAAATAAGTTCACAATTCTGCGCAGTAATCAAACCGCCTTTAGAGATTTTTAAATTTTATAGATTTTATAGTGGCTTCATATTTTTCAAGTTTTTTCTTTATATTCAATTTTTCAATTCTTTTGGATTGTTTATGATTTAGATTTTTTGGGTGCTTTGAATTTTCTAAATTCAGATTTGACTGTTTACATTCCAATTTTTAGGTTTTTTAATTCTTTTGATTCTTCAAATGCTCGATTTGGCATGTTTTAGGTCCTTTTCTCGGAATCTATTAATTAAAATCGTCAAATTCTTTGGATAACTGTAAATTCTTCATATTTTTTCTATACCTACCTCAAATTCTTAAAATGTATGAGTTCTTTTTATTTTTTATGGGATTCTCATATTTTTGGAAGTTTTTTTTCTCTTTTTTATATTATTTCTTAAGTTTCCTTTTTATTGCTTTAGATTTCTGTAAGTTTCTTCAGATCATTGGATTCTTTTGATACTTTTTCAAATTAATTTTTTTTATGTCTGTCTAAGAAGTTGAATAACTGTTTTAGTCCTTTGAATTCTTTCCATTTCTTAGATAGGTGTAATTTATTTCTCTGTTTTGTATTCTTTATTATTTTGTATTTCTTGATACTTACATTTCCACTCCTTGCGTGTTTGCTATTAAAATTAACTCAATGTTTTTGATTGTCATAAACAAATAAAGGACCAGTTTACAGAAGCTAAATTAAATTTTTAATTTGGATTAAATCTCAACATCATGTTAAAGTGACATGTGATTGATTTTCCGCCAATCAAATATCAGCAATCGTCAAATTAGTTGCGAGAATAATTTAATTTTAAATTATGGTGTAATTTGGTCCTAAATGTTGGAAATTATAGTCGGAATTTTATAACTTTGGTTTAACCTGGCCCACATGGACAAATGACGATTTGAATTTGTCGAATCAAGGAATGGTTAGCCTTCTTTACCCAACATAATCAAAAATTTGACAACTCTAGTGTCATACTTGTCATTGAGATTTGCAGATTTGCGGGAATTCAATTAATTGTGAAACTTTGTCGAATTTGATGGTGTTTCGTCTTCTAATGTGTGGACATTTCTACCCCGGCTTCTGGCAAATATCAAAATGTTGCAGAGTAAATCAGACTTTTAACTAAATTATCAATTATCCCAAAAGGTAGGCGGAGTTAATCCAAAGTTATAAAATCCTGACTACAATCTTAATAACATTTTAATTTTTGGATCTAATGCATCCAGCAGGATGATTTAGTTTTTAGTGAATACAATTTCTAAAGTCTCCTTAAAATAAAAATTAGTTTTTTATTGAAAATAGAATTAGGAGTACGATTTACATTCTGTCAAATAAAGGAGTAGATAGATGTCTTTCTGATTTTTTTTATTTGATAACGGAAACCATACAAACACAAAATTTGACCTAATAAGAATGGCGTTTTAAAAATCCATAAACAAGATTTGATTTTAGCATAATTTCAATTAATCAATCAAGCATAATCAATTCTAGACTCGTGCTAATTAAAATTTTGTGCTTCCACAAAAAATGAATTTCCCTTAATTATTATATTGTTCACAAGTCCGATTTCCCTTTGCTATTTTATATAATTTATACACCCTGACGGTTTTGTACTCGTTTTGATTTAGTGTTGCCTATTCTGTTTTGCATCCATTAAAACAATGGTTCGTGATTCAAAGTTAAACAATACAAACCATTGCTGAAAAATTGATTGCAAGGCTAGACTAAAAAACACTATATTTTGAATGAAACTAGAAACGTTTGATACCCCACTTTAATTCGTTTGGTACACTCGTATAATTTTTTTTATCAGTTCTTGAAGTTGCATTTACTGTAACAAAACATCTGTTAATTATAAAAAATACCGCTGTTTGAACTTTACCATTTTTGCAGGCGATAAATTAATCGCGCCAGGTAATTGTGTGATAGCCGTGCTTAAACCGATTTACAACGTAGGAATTATCGCTTATCAGTACCTGCATAGTACCGTCGTGCTTAACAACTAATTAATTGAATAGAGGTACGGCTGTAATTATCGTCGTGTTTTGCGACGCCAATAATTAGTTAATTGTTTTTTTTTTCTAGAGGAACAGCTTTTTATGTAAATATGTCGATTCAACTTAAATGGAATATTATCTGTATCGGATCTCCCCCCTAAGGTGCGTCATAAATCCTGATAAACTCCAGAAGGAGAATTATTGTATTCAATTAGAGCACAGTTAACAAACTCGCGCTACAAATTAAAGACGATGATATCGAAGATTTCGCCAATACATCATTTTAAAAGCGTCTCCGTCGTGTGCACGTCTGCACTAATGTGTACCGTTTTTCAGTTAACGAAAAAATGCATTATGTAAAAATCTTCGTGGATTTCGGATCATACTCGCATCAGCGCGATATATTCCGATGATAAATATTAAAATCGTGCAAGTGAAACGATTGAAGGAATTGATTCGTTTTATATCCGTATAGTTTTATTTCGAGCTTTTGAAAAGCTCGCGCATGAAATTTCGAATAAGTGAATAAATTTGTCGGAAAAGAACACACGGCATGCAGTTTTCCGATGTCGGATTGATTACACGCAGGGGTTCTTGCACTCGAGAAAAAAACTCTAACAATGGAGCTTTCGAACGGGAACTACGCTGCTAAGTCGGTTAGATGCACTTCCAGTCGTTTCATCGGTCCATAACGTAAACAAAGTCGTATACAAGCATTTTTTGTGTTGGATCCGAGCTTATAATGCGGAATTGTTGGAATTGTTCCATGGCGCTGTCGCACATCCGGCGTGCATTTGTCGTTAATTAAGGTGAGCCGCCACTAGTCTGATTTGAAAACACGTTGCTAAATATTTATTTCGATTGAACTTGAGCCTGTTTTGAGACGGGGCTAAATTCAAATTTTATCCGATTGTGACCAGCATTTTTTACCTCTGGCACCTGAAGTGATTTGATGTAAACAAATGATTGGACCACTCCGGGTGACGATTTTATTACTTGAAACATAATCGCAAAACGGAACGTGTATTAATAGTTTTTTATTTAATCAGTGGGATAAAGGCATTATTAAAATACGAATGCGACAATTGCGCGTACGAGGGCGTAGGAGCATGAGTATTTTAATGGCCCTTAGCCCACGTATTAAAAAACATCATTTTATCTGCGACTGATCTACAACTGCTAAAAGCAAAAAAATTAATTAAAAACTGATCCTTTTTCTTGATCAAGTTTATATCAAAGAAGCATGTTTTCCGACGTCATGGAAACGAGAAAATTTGTAATCAACAATGTTACAAAAGTGCAGTTTTTTGCTATTCTTCTTGTTTTATCAGAAGGAGTGAGTATGAATCTCTTCCATCAGACGTAGAAAAAGCCGCAACAAATGTAGTTTTATCACTTCTACCAGAAAAATCAAGAATTAAGTATGAACAAGCATTTACGCGAATGGTGCAATGGGAAGAAAATTCAGAACAAGACGAATGAGAAAGTACTGCTAGCTCCAAGTCTTTGGGCGTATTATTCAATTTTACGTCAATAACGTAAAAGAAGAAGGAAATGTTTTCTGCATTAAAATACTTTGTTATAACTTTTGTTCTAACTTCTGGAGATATGGAAGGAATCAATTAAGTAGAAATAGTGCGAAAATACATAGCACTGCGTCCATCAACTGCGATCATGAAAGGTTCTTTGTTGGATATAAGAATGGCAAATGCACAAAACGGGCAGTGGGTATCAACACAATTGGTGCTATGCCGAAGAATGTTGCATCTTTTTCAAAACAACCAAATGTAAAAGATTCAACTTCGTTGCTTGCAAATTCAGGAGCGGATATTTTAACAGTCAAGAGACATGGATGGAGGCTGGAAAAGTAACACGGTGGCTGAAGGATATATTGAAACGTCATTTGAAAATAAGAAACAAATTGCTACAAAAATTCTGAAAGTAAAGAATATACAGATGGATGCTTCAAGCAGTAAAGACTTTAGCAATTTTGAGATCAACAAAACGTCGAACGAACTGTCCTCTTCTGGAATAAGTTTGTCAAAATGCAAACATGTTGTTGTTAATGTGTACAATAAGTAATGTAAATAATTTTAAATAATTATTCTTTAATAAAAGTTTTCATGGTAATTTGTCTAAAAAGTCCAAACGTTCTTATCTCACTGCGTGTGGTAATAGAGCTCTTATTCCACTAAAAATGAGTGGGATAAGTGACAATTACCTTACAGTCGCAGATAAACAATATTGTTTTTCTAAATTTTAATATAGTCCCGACCTACTACAACAAAGTTGGACGTAATAAATAAAAACGTTTAGCTCTTTTGAGTTATTATTTCTGGAATTAACTGGAATAACCGTGGCAACCAAAATTAAACTAGCAAGTCGCAGTTTGCTGTTTTGATACATAACGAGTAGACAATAATTTAATTGAATGTAAGTTAATCTGTCAACTAATTTGACAATTGCTAACATTTTTTTACTTTAACACAATATTAAGTATTTAATCGAAAGAAATCCTGTATGATTTATGCGTTTTCCGGTTCAGTTTCTTATAGCGAAGCCGGTTGGTTTTTAAATTATTTTTCTTGGTACGTTTTATAATAATAAATTAAAATAAATATATTTTTAGGCGACTTTAACTGAAAATGAAATTTTTAGGCCTTAAAAGCGGCCTAAAAGTGAGTCTTTTCTGGCCGCAAACATTTTCGGCCAATCTATGGTGGCGCCATCTATCCATAGTTTTGCATATTACATCAAGATACCGATATTACCCTCAATTTTATACTTATTTAGGTAAAATCAAATCGACAAACTGCTGTAAAGTGCAAGAAAGACGTGTTGAATTATTGAAACTGAACATGTCTAGCAGTGCTGCTGCAACAACATTAAAAAACACATTAAACCTAATTCATACAAATTGTGAAGCTACAGTGCTGAAACTGCAAATGTAAATAAAGAAAATATGAACTTTTCTGAAGGATTCATAAATATTTACAATTATTCTGTTGTTATAATTGGTTAAATCAATAAATCATAAATACAAATTAATTAACTTGTAAATTTAATGATGTCGCCTAAAAAATCTTGTGTGTAACACGGCCAAAAAGTGCCATTTTGCCCTCGCCTCGGCCATTAAAAAAAGGCTCGGCCAAAAAAGAACCACTTTTTGGCCTTGGTACACAAATAGCTATTTTATTGTAATATTTAAAGAAAAATACCAAACGCATTTATTTCTACCAGAGTTTTAAAAATCGAAAGACATAAACAACGACGTCATATTTCTTTGCTAATTGTTAAATGAGAGTTAACTACAATCGTAGTAAATGCAGCCTGTATGATTTACCCATTTTCCTGTTCATTTTTTTTATAGCGAAGCCCGTTGATTTTTATTTTTTTTTAGTACTTCTAAGTATTTATTTATTTTTAATCTAAACTTAATAAAAATTGTCAAGCGTAATTATTCATATCGATGAGAGTTTTAAAAATTGAAGAACATAAACAACGAAGTTATATTTGTTAAATGAGAGTTAATTAGATGCCCTCGGAAATCGGTGAATCTCGCTTTTTTTGTGGATCTAGCTTTTCTGTCATCTTTGCCATCTTTGTTTCATAGTATATTATACAGGGTGATGAAAAAAAAGCGCCCACGCTAATATCACGGTGCAGCAAATTTTTTCGTGAGCTCAAAATTGAAAACTAACACAAGATTTGTGCTTTTTTTATTAATAAGATAGAAGCTTTCTTTTATAAACGATTAAACTCTATTTGGATAAACTTTTTATAAAAAATTTATTTTTAGACATTACATTTTTTACAGTTAATGATATTTTGTAACAAAAAATAAACAAAAAGTTCTAAGTTCTATAAACCAAGTTCTTAAACTTATAAAAGTAATGTAAATGTTGCAACATTGTAAAGCTTTTAGTATTTGTTGCTTAGTTACGCAGACTGCCGAATGTAAAATTTTGTTAGAAAGAGTTGAGCAGCATTGCCAAGTTTTCCCTTTGAATAAAGTCTATATTGTAAAATGGAATAGGTTTAGATTAATTTTGCTTTGATTTCTGAGATGGTTTAACTGCAAAGAACATGGTACTTCCACTCATGGGCGCCTTTTTTTCATCACCCTGTATAACAAATAAGGAATCTCAAATCAAATTCCTAAGCTAGGGAAAAGCGAGGTTCACGAAAAAGCGAAATTTACCGATTTGGAAGAGCGACCTAGATATTAATTTCAGTAAAAAATGATTGTTTCGGCACGTAACTGTGGAATTTCATGAATTGAATTATCACAAACTCACAAAAATTATTAATAGCAGTGTTTTGGCATTTTGATAAAGAATCTGCTAATTCACTGGTTTAGTCCTTTTGTGTTGCTATAAAATTTATAAATTTTCCGCGTACTGTTGGATTTTTTATAGTGAAGCCCGTTGGTTTTTGATTTATTTTCTTTGGTACTTTAATCTAAAATTAAAAGAAATGTCAAGAACAAATATTTCTATCTATCAAAGTTTCAAAAATTGAAGGACATAAACAAGTTTGCTAAATGTAAAATGAGAATTAACTAGGTGGCTCTCCGAAATCGGTAAATCTCGCTTTTTCGTGGATCTAGCTTTTCTGTGACCATCTTTGTTTCATAGTACAAGGTGTTTATAAATGTTTCTAGCATCAAAGGTGGCTCTGGAATTCGTGTCGTACACTATTTTGCCGCTTTGTTTTCATAGTGAATATAACTGTCTTGAAAATTATTTATAATGTTACTTATTTCATTGACGTTTTAGTTACGGTTCTGTGTCCAAGTTTTTGATTTTCAAACCACAACTAGAACAGTTTATTTCTCAAAATTAACTTTGCTTCATGTTTGAGGTTAACTGCAAATGTCAGTTGAAAAATCGAAACCCACATTTGTAATGAGTGGCAAATTTCTTTTACATGTCATAGCCACCCTTGATGCTAGAAACATTTATAAACACCTTGTATAACAAATAAGAAATCAAAGGCCACGGAAAAGCGACGTCACCTAGTTTATTTCGATAAAACTTGAGCCTGTTTTGAGACGGGGCCAAATATTTGCAACCTACTAATTTCGCAGAGTTTGTCGAGGGAATTAATATCGATTGAAATTCAAGACATTCTCCTTCCTAATTTAATATCCCAAATAAGGACTATAATAGCATCAATGAGGATGTAATTATAATACGCGTTCCGCGGAATCTTCACGAGGAATTACGGGCGCCTCAACAAAAACTCTGATCATAATGTGTGATGTCCGTTTTTGAATTCTTCTGTCTACTATCTTTTACTCGAAGCTCGTTTATTTTGCGATCGATGTGACACGACGACTCCAAACCGAGAAAAACTCCCTGTTATTTCTAAACAAGTCACGTGTGCTGACACAGCCTTGTCATTTTGCAGCAATTTTCCTGTAAAACATAACCGTATAAATTGTACTCCTTCCCGGATCGGTAACGGGTCAGCAAAACTCCGGTTTAGTCCCCTCTAGTGTCTGGTCAGCGATGATTTCGTGTCCGGCATTCGGAATTTTTCATGGGACGAATGTTGCATCTTTATTTTGCAATGCGATATTTTTGATAATCTCAAACGCTAATATCTCCTGACGTGAAAGTAGCAAGTCGGCATTTGTATTTACATGGATTGCACTATCAATTGCACCGTTGGCAACGATAGGGGCATCAAAAAATCCGTTCGCAACTTTTGCAGCATTAGATGCAAACGAACCGTGGAAATAGCAGCCATAACGTGAAGAAAAATGTGCTATCTGTTCGTTGCAACTCAATTACGAAAGTTTTTATTTATTCACGTCGTACTTTGTATGGCTTCGTAATAACAACAGGAAAGCGATTCAATTCTTCGTGGAAACGTACAATGCTCAAGAAGTCGTGTGCAATAAATATTGAAAGGGGAATGAAGCGTGTAACCACACACACACACAATAACATCGAGCTCAAAGTATGACGGAGGTTTTTACATTTCTGGCATAACCCTTCCCCGGAACATGCATGCATTCGGATTTAAAGAGTATAACGTGTCTTGATAATAAAAGATTTGGAATTCCTGTGTGTGACACACGCATTCCAGATCCCTCAGGAGCTTCCGGCCTGGAACATCCTCAAAGGATGCTCGGAACATTCCGGGAGAGTTGCCGGAGGGCCCACCGGCACCTTCCTTTATGCTACCAAAGTATACACAACCATTATAAAGAGGTTACTCGTTATCAACACAGCGTCTGAGAAAAGGCGGACTGCGAAAACTGCGCTTTCAAAGCCCTAGGTGCACGATATCCGAAATTAGATCAATTAATGGATTTCGGAGGCGATAGGATCTGACACGTGTTATTTCTTCTGCCAAACAGATTTTTACAATAGTAATCTTCTGAAAGTTCAAAGCTCTTGGTTAGCCTCAAAATCAAGAATAGTTTTATGGCCCTTGCGAAATTTATCTTTTTTACCAATAAAATTATTGATATACATACAACTCAAAAGTTGTAAAGTAACCTACACAAGTTTATTTCGATGGCGCTAAAACTACCATACGGATCGATCAAAAAATTTTATTTTATAAATTATTTTATTTGTTATTTTATTTTATATTTTGGTACAATTTGAAATAAGTGTTTTCTTTACCATAACGTTTAATCTATTAAAACTCCAAATTACAACTTATAAGATGTTGAAAATTTTTGGTTAAAATGGACATTTCTGAAATTTATTTTTAGCTCTATAATTTTGAACTGCTATAGTTACCTAATTTGCAGATAAAAAATGGTAAATTTTTTTGAGTTTTGTTACCCAAGCGTTAATCTACCAGTGAAATAGGTTTTAATATAAAATATAGGAAAATTTTGCTTCCGTTCAAAAATGTAACCTCTTTTGATCATTTTGTAACATGGAGTAATTATTTAATATGCAGATAAAAAGTCTATAAGGTTATAAATGTCATTGCCATAATGTTAAAACTACTGAATTTGAAGCCTTTGGTATGTTTAAAAAGTCGCAAACTTTTGATTTTCTACAAAATATAAGTTTCTAAAATTTGTTCTTTTTCTTTCATAATTTTGTAGTTTTTTACAATCTATTAAAAGATCCAAAATAGTTACTTTTAAAAATTTTATTGCTATTGGGGAAGCCTTTGCCATAAGATGTTGAAAACAATTTGTCTTTTCTGCTTCATAATTTTGTAATAGCAAGGCACAATCAGGTCAAAAGTAGTACATAACTTTCATTAGTTTAATTGCGATCACGTCACAAACATCAAAATAGAAACTTTTAGTATAAGATAGCGAAAAATTTTGGAATTCACTAAAAGGAAAATAAAAAAAAATGGTTTTTTTGCTTCATAATTTTGTAATTTTTGTAATTCGTAATAATTGATAAGGAGGTCAAACTTCAAAAGTTCTATTGCCAATCTACTAAAATTGAAATGGCGAAAAATGTTGATATGTTTAAAAAGGTAATTTAAAAGAATTATTTTTTGCTTCATAATTTTGTGATTTGTTACTAACGATGAACAGGTCGAAAGAAGTAGTTTGTAAAAGATTCATTGCTATTACGTAAATTTTCCAAAATTAATATACAGATTGAGTTCATAAGAGAAAAAAAAACGTTATTTTTTATTTTACAAAAAAATGACAAAGGAATAATATTTTTTGCTGAATTTAAAATAAATAAATCTTTAATTAAAACTTTAATATTATCAAGCTGTGTTATTAAAATCGAAAAAAACTTTTTTATTTTTAATTTTGCAAAAAATATCAAAAGGAATGAAAGTTGTTTCTTAACTCAAACCAATTTCCACTATTTGATTGACCCATTACCTGTTTTAGCACATAGTTCAATTCTAACTCGTATTTCTTTAAGACTCTTTCGAATTTTCTCAATTATTGCTAAGGATGCAACTGCATTTCTTATCCAATTTTTTAATACTTACACATTATTGGGTAAATTTTCCTTTAATCTTTAACGCACTATTTGATATTGTAAATCTACAGCCTGCTATAATATAAATACGATTACAATATTCTTTTTCTATAAAATGGAAATTTTAAAAAAACTGCAACTTATATGTATGTAGTTCAAATTTCTTTAGCATCATATTATTACCACTTATTATTACACAGAGTATCACTTCAAACATTGAAGGTTTTGGTTTAGTTTGCACAAAATATTCCCTCAGAAATCAATCTAATTTAATTTCTGCTCAAGACTTATTTTTATGCGAATTAAGAATGACCACTCTCGCTTCAAAACTGTTTGTAAAACCAAAATTTTTACCGATTTTCTACCACTATAAATGAAGTTGCAAAACCACATTAAATTTGTCGAGTCATTTAAGATCAGCCTCTATACCATACTGTCGGTTCTAGCCACTTAAAAGTTTAATTTTTTGTAAAACCGACTTTACCAACGCAATTTGCTGCAACAATCGGACTTTGAACTTTAAAGCGACTTTATTTTCAATTATGAAATCCGCCGTTAGATGCAATTTTATTATAAAAGCTAATCGTTCTTTAACTTTCAAGTAGATTTAATTTTCTCTTACAATAGAATGTTTTCATGGAAAAACTCGCCATTAATTTTAAAATTCAATTGATTTGAATCTCAGAAAAACACTAAAGTGCCGTAGCTTGTTGAGAGAGAGAGGCATTTCATCACTAAAGCTGTGGCCGCAATAAATTATTGCTTGCATCTGAATGGTCAGATATGATATCATAATGTCTGCCTCTATGATTTGATGACGTCTGATTGATATAGAGCGTCCAATCTAAGATAATTAGTGCCCGTTTAGGGAACATTAATTTAATTTTTTGCGATTTGAAGATTATGAAGTTGCTTCCCACAAATTTTCGATCTGGTGACCGTAAAGTTAGTTAAATTTATAGCTTGCGGTCAAGCAGCGACCTCTCTGACTACAACTCAAAATTAGTTTAAGTTGGCAATTTATTAATTTCTCCAAGGAATAACAGCATAATTGTCGAAGTACAAAGTTGACCCTATTTCCGTCCAAGCTTTTCTATTTTGCTCCAGCTCGCTCGAGCATGTAATAAATTGTTTGAAAATAATGAGCAATAATAAATTATCGATTTGCAGGCGCGCGAGTAACGGCTTGTTTCCTCCGAGTGCTTTTATGATAGTTGAAAGACACAAGAAAGGTGCAAGTACTGTACCAGACAATAGCGACGTGTCAATATGTCAATAATAAAAAGCGTTTATCAAAGGCGGTGGCGGATCTCTCGATGATCGCTTTACCACCGCGTCTAGACTTGATAATTACACCCTCCACCAAACAAACATGCAATATAGCGTCGTTTTTTTATCGATCTTTGAAGATAAAGCACTTAATAGTAAAAAAATGAAAGAGGAAGAAGTGCAGGCTTTTTGTTCCGAGGCGACTCTTTGTTTTCGCGTGTCGAACTGTCGAATATAAATGAAGCCGTCATCCGAGTCCTTTTTTTTAATGTAAAAACTTTTTCGGTTTCGTGCAAGAAGCGGAGGGATGCTGTCGAAGCCGTCGTATTTGCGAAGACCTCAATTAGAAAGGTCCTTGTGATAGCGTCTCCTTAATGAAGGTGTATATGGGACAAATCCCCGGATAACAGTTCAACATGCTCTTCGCGTACTCGGCTAATAACTTTATGCAGATCACGTTGTGCCCCCTAACCCCCGAACTTCTTACGCTTCGGTGACTGACAGCCACTTTACCTGTGAGGAGGAGGCGCCGTTGTCATTACGTTTTCTGAAATTGAAAATGAAAATATTGGGATACAGAGGGGTTTAATTCCATGCTAAAACGTCAATAAAAATAAACGTCCAATATTCATTTCACTCCACTCTTCCTATTATTAAATCGCCGCATGTCAGCTTCCCGCCTCCATGTGTTGAAAGTTTAGCGGCGCGTTTGTCTAAAAATAGCGGTTGAGTTATGTACAGCGACATAATTGTATTGTGACGCCGGCGTCGAGACGCTGCAGACGCCGTCAAGTGCACTTGCCACGCCGCTTACCTTAGTTGGCGCATTGTGTATCCGACGCTGACCCATTATCCTTTTGTGTTAATTATTAGCGTTTACACATCGCTCCGAAAAATCCTTCATTCAAGCGCAGTTTTTATGTCGACATTAAAACATGTCTTCCGCCGCTGACTGAATCATATCTTTCGACAGAACGCGATAAAATTATGAAAATATGCGAAACAGGACGACTTAGTTTATATTCATCTCATGTTGAATGTAAATGAAATGTTATGAAAATAAAGGTGAGCATACTTTCTTTGACGAGACTGCTTCTTCATTTCGTTTTTTCTAAAAAGGAAAAGTCAGTTTATTCATTGTCAAAGTGAGCTATTGGGAAATGAAATTTGCACATGGGAAAAATGGCTCTAATTGGGTATTTTCTTGCTGGGAAGAACTGCAGCAGCGGCGATAAAGCCCTGGAAGCTGTTGTAATCTTATTTTAAAGTTCTTCAGCTGGCGCTTGTGAACAAGCAGCGCAAGACATCCATTCGGTGTTCGTTTCCCCTTGTAGTAAATTAGCCGCAGAAGCTGTAATTAAGTTAATTCGTTAACAAGATCCGTTACATTGTTTTATAGCCATTTGAAATTAATCATTGTAATTAGGATCATCATGGCGTAATGGTGACGGCGAACGCTGCGAATAATCGGAAGATTCTTCAAGGATAATTCGCACCGTCTCTTGTTTTTATCATCCGGAATGTGAGTGGATTAATGCGGATGGAAGAAATAAATCAATCCGAAACGGGTCACCGTTGTTCCTCGAGTATTTACTGCATTTCTTACATCAAGGTAATGAAATAAAAGCGACACAGAATTGCATTGTTATTGCGATTTATGGCCGACGTAAATTCGAGCTAATGCAACACGGTGGGCGAATTTTATGAACGAGAACCAATCAGAGCTCTTTTAATATGGGACGTGGGAATGGGGGTGAAGAAAAAACAAAATAAATAATATATTTAGCAATCAAAGTTGACCTTTCCGTTGATTCTTCTTCCATTACTTCGGCGTGTATCGGAGGATCTGCAAAGCTTCGGAAAGCCGTGATGAATGGAGGGCAAGAAATATTGTTTCTGTCTTACGCCGGGAATACAGAGAGATATTAAAGTTCCAGGGCATGAATCTGATCGGCCCTTCAGCCTTCTGCAATCTAAATCGGGGCCATTTGATTTAATGGGCTTTTCGCCAGCTTCCAAGAACCCGACGTTAAGCAACTTTATCATTATAATAACATAAGCGATCAAACGTACTTTATTTTCGCGTGACGCTTTTATGCTTAAGCTCATTTCAAACTGCCGACGTTGCTGCTTAGATTTATAAAAGATTTATAGGGCTTTAGAAAACCGCAGAAACTGACACAATGTTTCATTTGAAACGCAACTCTTTAACGGGAGATCCGATTATGACAATTTCAATGCAGATCAAATCTATGGGATCAAAGTTTGCAGCGAGAAAAGGCCGCGGCCTGGGATTCTT
This sequence comes from Gnatocerus cornutus, assembly GCA_029298725.1. Lineage (NCBI taxonomy): Eukaryota > Metazoa > Arthropoda > Insecta > Coleoptera > Tenebrionidae > Gnatocerus > Gnatocerus cornutus. The sequence continues at coordinate 4,967,018 of CM055510.1, forward strand.
TGTGGTGGTTGAGAGTAAATATCTGATCAGGAAAGTGGTGTTGGAAAAAATGCGGCTATTAGTTGATTGTGTGTAACGTATGGAGTGCGCGTCGGAAGTGCTAGCGAACGAAAACATTAAGGAATGCCCTTGGAACTTGTTCTCTCAATGTAGCTTCATTTCCTCATAAATTTCCTGCAATCAATTCGTCGAGAACACTCGGACTTGGAGAAGGTAATGGGCATCCGAACCACGGACAAGGTTAAACCAAAACGGACGTTGAATAAAAATTTCCGCAAAGAAAAAAGGAATTTATCACAAAACTGAGAGAAGAAGCGTCCCCGGAAATGGCATTCCGACTCGAATAAAGTTTCGGTCCCAAAGGGTTCGTACCGCCGCGCATATTCGGTCATTCTGGTCGCTTTTTCTGAGGGCTAATGAGTTTTTTTGTGGATGGAACGGGCAGAATTGACCTTGTCGATGTCAAGTACGCGCCAAGAGCAGAATTTAATTAAAAGGATGTCGATGGTTTCCCACTCTCGCAATAATGAAAGTTTTCAACCCTTTTACAAAGCGTCGTGCGTCGACGAAATGTCCGTTCCAACTTTTCGATTAAATTAAGTAAGTTGATAGGTATTAGCGCGGCCGTGACAAAAGTTAGACTCGTGTATCTGCATAGTTTTCGTTTTGGATCCATTTTAATAGGGGCAACTATTAGACGTGACCATAAAATTCGTGGGGGAATCACTGCATACATTAATAAATCCGCGCGAACTTGGCATAACGTGTAATTAAATTCATCGAACAATCCCAGACTCGGTCCAACTTGTCGGCCATGTTCGGAATATATTAGCAAGTTCTAGCATTTTTCCTTGGGTCGCTGTTTTGATTTACACACTTTGAACTTCTCTGAGCGAATCTACCAATGCTATCGATACATATTCATGAAATAAATTCCAGAATCCTACACACAAACTTATTTTAGTGTTATAGTATTAACCCTCGATGCTGCAAATGGTTAATTGCTCAAGTGATCCTTTTCCCGGTTCCTGTATAAATAACATTATAGCGCTTTAATCCGTCTTTGCAGATCGTAAATTTAGTGCACGACTTTTGGAAATTTATTTCTCTTGGCGGGCGTACAGTGTGTACAAGTTTAAAGCTACTTTTTGCTCTTACAGCTTACGTCGGGACAGATTTACATGATTTTCAAGTTAGACGAACAAGTAAATGAACTTAGCTTATTGGCTTGTTTTATTTAGCGCGACGTCACATTAATAGTGTTGTTAGTTTTTGACAGCAATTTCAGTGTTTGTATAGAACAAAGCAACTTATTTGAGGTCGAGTTTTCTTATGATTCGAGCTTTGCGTATTGTTTGTCAAAGTGGATTGCAACTGAAAGCAAAGCGATTGCTCTCCATTGATTCCTGGCCCACTAATCGAACGTAGCAAACGAGAACATGCGATTTTCCAGCAATAGTAGAGTCCGCTTCCGCCCAAAATAGAACTACTCTTGAATCAATGAGAGAGCGAATTGCTTTGGCTTATTTGCAGCAGTTGTAAATATCAGATTGTCGGTTTCTACGTGAAATCCGTTCGTAAGGTTCAGGGGAATTGGCGGTCCTGAATTATCCGTATAAGTTGCAACATTGCATCTGTTGGCGGCTTCGTTCACTAAACCCTCACTTTAATTACTCCATAGAGAAGATTACGCTTGTTGCTACCTACAACGAACATTAAAACTTGTAAGAACATAACGAGATTTGTTGCAGCGTTTAATTAAACGATATATTAGGATGAGACTTAATAACGCGGCAATTTGTGTCAAGCTTGTCATTAAAAGCAACGAAAATATTTTATCTACAACACTTAAAAATAGACATATTATGTCTGTTAGTTAAAGTATTTCTAAATAGATTGACATTCATATTCCAACAAGTAGAAATATGACTATTACGCAATTCTCATTTTACCCGTCATGGTCGTGTTATGTGTCAATACGTCAAATCACCTGTCAAATTTTATTTATTTAGACATTTATAATTAACTTTTTGAATTTTAATTAAGTAGTCTGGTAATTACACTTAAGCTTATTTTTCCTGTAGATTTTTTAGGCGCCAAATATGATTAGTTGTTCAGCCGAGCGAGTTATCCAATACAGATTTTTTTTAATTTCTGCAATTTCCGCGGAATAAACTTGTTTTTGTTGTTGTCAGTGCAGATTAGCAGGTATTTCATTGTAATTTTAAAATATTTTGCTATTATTAAAAATCTCGACAGTTGCTTGTAGAGCCATCTATTAATTGAAAATGGCATGTTACTATTATATGTATCTTACATTTAACTTATGGCTTTGAAATCCTGCTAATGTCTAAAATTGCTTCTTTGTAAATCGGTAAATTCTCTGCAGGAAAAATTACCTATAGCCAACAAAATTTAAACGAAATGTTCTAAAGTCAATTAATTCTAAATCCGAAGCTTGTTTTGCTCTATTAGGTCACGATTCATATATTCCTATTTGTAAAATAACTTTTTTTTTAAATGCCTCTTGCCTTCACTTATGGTTTTTTTCAGTTTTGCTTAAAAAACTTTTTTACACTTTTTTACATAGAATTCATAAATTGGTACTTTGATATTTTATTATAATACACTATTATAAATGATGCTTTCTAATGCGGTGTTAGAAACTTATTATGTATATCTATTACATAATATGTAATGTAGTCATTTTTATAAAATATTGTGTATTGTTAGCTGTCGAAGATTTTATAAAAAATGTAATTTACCTAAATGCCCGCCAAATTGTAGTTTTTTCATAAATCGCCCTAGATAAAATTTTCGTAAAATGGATTATATATCCGGACAATAGTTCAAGCAAAGATGCAAAAAATAAATGTGCTTCAAACCATTCACTCATTCAACAAAGAATGACTTTTTGTCTTAGATAACAGCACAACGCCTGAAAAATAAAAATTCTGTTATTTTTATTACACTACGTAAAATGGTTGGAACTTTTTGCATTAGTTAGGGACGGATTATTGAGTCACTTGCTCGCATAAAAAATTCTAACTTAATTGTGGCTGTTTGCTCTCTAGATTGGTCCTTAACTTTTTTGCTCGCGCCCCTAATTAGTTTAAGGGATGAATATATAGTTCGGAGTTTGTACGACATAAATCGGAAATTTAAATGTGCATGTTTTTAAATTATTATTAAGAGCACTTAGTCGGGATACTTTGTAATTTAAGACCGAGCAGTAATATTTATTTATTATTCACTCCGCGGTTACAGTGGCCCAATTAACGGATTCTGCCGACCAAATCCCCCGTTACACTATAACTTGCAGTAAAATACAACGAATTGCGTTTACGTAATTTTGCGATAAAATATCTGACGTCGGAAGCTCGCATTTCCTCCTTAAACCGACAACATTTTAACTACTTAACGTGTCGCACAAAAACACGTTGCATTTTTAACTTGATAGCTTGGCATGATCAAAACGGATAAATTTTATTCTCATTTTAACATGAATTTGGTGCTGAGATGAGCCTCGGGGAGCATTTGTCGACCTAGTTTTCCCATTTTTACTGCTGGACATTGCATGTGGATTATAACTCAACTCATTTTCGAATTTTATGTGTGTTTTACTAGCGATTCTAATTAATTGGGTACTAAACTAAACAGTTTTTAAGTGTTGTAGTTTAAAATAATGTACACGCGGCGTTATTAATAAAAAAAATGCTTGTAACTTTTGAAGGCACAACTTCCTCTGCTACAAAAATTCAAATTGTTCTCTACGGAAGTTACATCCGCAGATAACCACTAGCCAGAAATTGATAAAATCGTGTCATTTGCATCATAAGCGCGTGATAATGTGGGAAACCACTTTTTGTTGGGAAAATCCTCAGAATGCTTTTCCTACCGAACCGATTTTATTTTTGTGGAGGCATCAAACAATTAATTAGGTGGTGGCGGTTCGTTCAGCAACACCAAAAAAAATGTGTTGAATTTTAAACAGTGCTCCTCTCCACCGTTGCGCAATTAATTAAAATTTTCCTAGTTAATGTTTCCCAAAACTTGGCCTCATATTTTAACTCCCGTCCGATAATAAAAACAGCAAACTCTAAAATAACTAACATTAATTCGAAATTAGCGTCAAACTAATTAACGTGTTGGTTTATGAAGCTCCTGAAACGGTTATCGTTAAGAATTATGAATTTCTGTCCGAATGTTTCACTGTTGCATATCGGCAACGATAAAGTACGAGATACTGTTTTATCAAGAAAGCCACAATAATAAAACCACGTCGTTATAGTCGTCGTGACCGCAATAACGAAAAACGTCAAAATGTTGGCAGAATATTTTAGGCTGGAGATAAAGGAAGGGACTGAGAACTCGGCGCTGGGGGGATTGGTTAATCATTGCGTAATCAGCGTTATTTTAGAGCGGCGGGAATAGAAATAGTGGAGAGGATTGAATGTTTCCTCCCAATTCGCATGTCAAGTTCAGCGCGATCATTTTTCCCTTTACTCTTTAAATGTGTTTGCACAATCGTTAGACATATTCTCTGTGATTCGAATATGCAATTTCTGCATGCAAAGTGCCGATATTTGCATACTACATTGAATAATGCCGTCTCAGACATTCTCTGCTTAGAAGAGCATTTGAATTTCCTTATTAGTCTTCCTATTGTGTTCGGCCATTTCAATATTAATATTTTCGTGTGTTCCAAACATTACATTTCAAGGATCGTTTTGAAGGCACGCGTCCGATTAATTAGGCAAAAAATTGCCCTCCCGGTGGCTAAATCAGTTAAGAATTCAGAACCGGTGCATAATATTTTTACGACGTCGTAAAAAGCAGTGTAACGTGCAATCCGAAAATTCCACACACAAGCCCAGAACGTAGCGTAAATCGTAGGCGGTAAATTACAGGTTGGCGGCGCGATTTAACCACGGGGAAGTCGGTTCGGTTTGCGGGAGGTCAGCTGCTCCCCCGGAAATCCAACCCTTTTCAGACGGGTTTAATGTCCTTTTTATGGGCAATCGATGAGAAAAAAGTGTGACACGCCGATTCCCAACATAAACAAGAAATATCATTGGTAAATCATAATTCTGACAAACACGTCAACGGATGAAAAGTAATGAATAAAGCAAACTTTTGTTTGCTGATGGCTGATAGATATATCATCCATAAACGGGGCTGTCATCAGTTGGATCCATAATCCAATCATGGGTAACCATAACAACGCAAGTATGAAGCATTGTTCTGGACTTGTAGTGTTCTCATGCTGCGGTTGGGGCTGCAACGGAGGCATTTCACTACGGAGACCAGCGCATTGAATAGTTGGCATTGTCACCCATGTCTGGGTCTGTTTAGCTTCTAGGCAGCCAGCCGTACACCCACGGTGGGATTTTGCATGCCACAAATTCGTATTTCTATTTACATGCTTGTTTATTTAATTATTCGACAATCGAATCATTCAACATTTAATTGTTCGCCACTTGACTACAAATTAATCGGCCCTCCAATTTAATAATTACATTCTGTGCTCGTGACTTAATTAATACAAAATCAAGCTCAATCAAAGCAGTTTTATTTTCAATCGTTCTGTAATGTACTTTTTGCTGTGGCAAGAAATTGCTATTGTTCGTAAACGCTCTTTTGAAATGTTGCCCACAAATTCAATTTCTTGTGGAGCTCATTGGTCTTTTGTCGAAGTAGAATTACCACAGTTGTACTATAAATAACCCATTTATCTAAAACAAACCTTCTTACGATTTCAAAACGACATGTGAAATTTATTACGGAAGATAATAAGAAATCGAAATATATTTTTTACGTTTTTTTTTGTTGCAGGTAAGATTCCGCTCCGGCGCCTCTGCAGCTAAAGGGTGAGCCTTCCGCCCCGTCCATAAATATCGCAAATCCTACCTGTCACCGATCCGCCATACATTAATCCATCGTTTCCGTAGTGAATTTATTGGAAAATTTTAATATTTAAGTACGTTGTAAAAATTGATGTCGTCCAGAAAAGATTGAATATTTTCCATGGCTCTAACCATATTCCTCTCGAGCATCTGCATCCATTTTCATGAATATCCATGTGCATTTGCATATCCGTATCAGCCGCAATTTACAAGCAGTGCAGCGGTGGCGGCACCACCACCACCTGCATACAGAAACTGATCGGCGGCGGTGGTGGCAAGAGCGTTTTCGCAATCGTACGCTTCCATGTTAAGTCGGCACCGCCAAAAGCGCATAATCACAGTTTCGTCATTTGCATTCTCTGTTTCGCCTCGTGGGATAAATTAAAGTAGACGTTTACAAATTTAGCGAGTTTGCAGCAGTTGAACATACATCATAACAAATATGCGAGAGTGCAGGCAAAACTCCGGGAGATTTGCAACGGACATAAATTTGTATCTAAAGGTTTGCAAGAATTACGGACATAAATTTATAGATAAACTTCTAAAGCAGGGGAGTTGCATTGTTCAATGTGCGCGTAGAGATGCTAACAAATTTTGTTGTATGTACATATTAATAACGTTTTACGGATTTTGTTACGGACGGTTTTTATTCTTCAGCTAACACCTGCACCCTGTTTCTAAATTACTAAAAAACTAACAGAAAATAAGAGCCAAAAGTTGAATACATTTGTATTAAAAATTTTGATTTTTGGTCAAACTACAAATTTTCGCAGGGGTCCTATAAATTCCGTAACTTGAGTAGATTTTATTTCAATATAATGTGATTTGGAGGGTGTTACTATGTTGAACTAGTTTTTTAATTGTTTTAAATTTCAAAATTTTGGAATATGAAAGACAATTTTGAGCAATTTTGATTTTTATTCATTCTAAAAAATTTCCAGCCCTATAAAATTTTGTAACTTGGGTACATTATATTTCGGTTTAAATTTTAATTTGTCTTTATTGTATTTTTTAAGAGTTTTGTCAGTTTTTCGACAGTTTCGTCAAAACAACGAAATTTGAAAGAATTACAGCTTTAGACTGTGTTTAGACTGTGCTAAAGTTCAAAATTTTAGAGCAAGATAAAGAATTTTCAGAAATTATTTTTTTATTTAAACCAAAAATTTTTGAACTTGGGCAGTTTAAGGTCAAAATAATAAGATTTGGGGAACTTGATTTTTCAGGTCTGTTTCTTAACTTCTTAACCCAAAAATTTCCTCCGAATACTATAAAACTCGTCAATTTGTACAGTTTTAATTGCGTTTCGGACTAATAACAATAACTGCACCCGGATCAGTGCTAAATTATAGGAGTGCAATTTTTGGACCAAAAAATAAAAGTATTCAGGATAAACCAAAAATGTCCAATAAAGCATTGCTGCGTCATAAAAGAAAAAATAAAACATAAATCGTCGGATAAAATTTTGCACAACGAAAATAAGAGCCAAAAGTCGAATTAATTTACTTTTAACAGCGCATGTAAACATTTAATTCCCCAAGTCTTCGTTAATTTCCTCAAAAAACATTTCGGCGTTGAGGTTTTACGATAAATTGACCTTGCTTTTGTGCACGTGTTTACGTTTGCTTACTTTTGATTACTCATTAGCAGACGAAAGGGTTCTCCCCTCTGCAACACAAGTCTGCAAATTGGACAAATAGTATTAATAGACGGTCGGCGAGCACTTTTTCTCTTTGAAGAAATGTTCGCAAATTAATAAAAAAAATGCGAGATTGATTAGTTTGTATTATCAAGTTGATAATGGGTCCAATTACGCACCCGTTGTTCGTAAATAAGAAAATCTGACCCCATTTCAGCGCGCGGCGAGAAATGTTTGCTAAAGTTCTTCCGGAGAAACTCATTTTTTTGGCGAAAATTGCCAGATAAATGACGTCTCATTTCTTAAACGTCGGCATCCAAAACGTGTATTTGGTATATTGTGGTTAAGAAAGAAAAGAATTTGGACGAAATGCGGAGTTGATTAAAGATCGTGATGGAGTGCTTCGCAACAAAACGAGAGTGAATGGGAAATTTAATAAAAAAAGATTTTATTGCGCCGTTATCGTTTTTGTTTCAATTGGAATAGGGCATTAGTTGGCCTCGCAGCGTTGTTGTGGCCATTCGGGTTTTATTAAACAAGACCGAACATGTCGCGTTTACATTCTGTATAATCCTATGATTGGAGATAACGTAATTAAAGGTAGACGATATTTTACGATCGCGGTTTGCGTTAATTGCTCAATCGGTTAATGTCCGTCCCTTTGCGTCGAAAATCCGCACAGGCCAATTATCCACTGTACTTTTAATAAATGAAGCCGCTTTATGCTAGCAGCAGAAACGCGACTTTTGATATTTTTTGCTCGACTGGTCATGACGGACAATTAACCTTCTACCCCAATATGTAGCGCAGTCGGTCCGATAAATTCGCGATCGATGGATTGTGTGAAATCGCGGCTCGCATTTGTTGGTGGACTGTAGTTGAAGCTCCATCAAAAGACCAATATGAATCCAGTTTCGCAATGATCCTCCACGATATGAAATTGCGACTTCAAAGAAAATACATTTTGGGGTATGTTTGGACTATTAAATTTCAAATTGCCTCCCTTTTACGGGATGACGAGGGCACAGATGCGGTGGGGTGTTGGAATTCATCAGCTTGACCCGAAGAAGTCTCGGTTATTAGTTTCATGGAAGCATCACATATTTAATAATCTTTACTGCAAGTTTACATGTTTATGAACTTGATATTAAACGAACCTTATTAAGACAATGTTGCCGCAGCTGGGTACCAGTTGAACCCACGGATTTTCTTTTAATTTGTTCATAAAACTACGTAAAAAATTGAGTTTCATGGAAATACGTAATGTGACGATGAGCTAATAACGCACTAATTGGATTTTGATCTACAGCTTCCAACAAATTTGCGCGTTTAAATTTCAATCAGCAACGTTTTTTCAAATGTTACTGTTACTACTAAAAGCGCATAAAATTTACTAAAAGCATTTCACTTTGTAGACCAACGTTGAACTGTGCAAACATCCTTTTTACATAATATTCAGTTGCCTTTAAAGCTTCTACCGTCCATTTTCGTTCTTCTTTATGCCAGTACATTATTTTCATATTCAGTTTTTAAAACACTGGAGTAGAGTAGAATTGGTTTTTACAATGAAAGCTTTTCTTTCTATTAAAAAGCTGGTTTTTATGCGCATTCGTTAGTTTAGAGACGAACAGTTGATTTGGCTATTTTATTATGGACATCCGAAGGGTCTCTTATCAAGCTCTATCTCGTTTTATAGTCCTCAATTTGGTTTACGATGTGTTTATTAGGTGTCGATTTAGATGAGGACGGTGACCTGACTTGAATTCTGAAGGAATGATCTTTGTTGTTTGCAAGGTACATACCTACCAATTACCGCTTTTCACACAAAATGTAACCACAGAAGCGGGAGAAAAATCTTTATTATCTTATTTTTTTTACATTTTAGAGTCATTTTTATTCTGTGGCTTTTTAATCTTTACTCTGGATTTGATTGTTAAGTCTAAAATTCTTTTTGTGAATGTAACTTTAAAAGTGTAAACTTTTTTTATGTATAATTTTAATCAGGCTGCAGTAAATTTGACACCCCTGACAGGCCGGATTGTGTCCTTCCCATAGTCCGAAAGCCAAAAAGGACAGATTGATTTTAGAATTTTTTATTTTGAAGTCGAGTCAAAGCTTATAAATGTTAAATTAAAATTTGTAACCGTGCTAATTTTAAAGCTATAGCAATCAAATTTAAGGTAGCTACTAATAGTCTAGTACTAGAGCGAAAAGGACAAATTTTAGAAATTTTTGTTTTGAGGCCGAGCCAACTTTGAAATTTTTTAGAATAAAATTTATAACTAGCAATTTTAGTGCTACATTAATCAAATTTTGGTAATTTACTAATTTTCTATCGATTATTAACTGTATCGTATTGTATAAATTTGTATTTGAAAGTCGAGCTAAAGCTTTGGAATTTTTGTAGAGCGCGACTGACTACTTACCATTTTAGTTGCGTATGTAATATTCGCATTTTGGAGGTAGAAGTGATAAATGCAGTAGAGTGTCGTATAAAAAGTATAGTGCGCAACACGAAAGAAAAGCCAATTACGCACGTGAAATTATTGCACGGCATTGTCTGGTACACAATTTTCCTCTAGTACGTAACTGTCTACTTCCCATACTAGTTGCGTAATAGATACTATTCTAAAGACGAATTAATTACCTTCTCATTGTGAATCTAAAGCCGTTTTGCAACATTAGATGAGGACGAGACATAGATTAAAACTTGTTTTTAAGAGGTTTTTTGGGGTGATTTTCAAGGAACTTTTTTGGGGCGAAAACGACGTTTAATAGCTTTGAGTCGCCGTCAATCGAAAAAGCAGCTTGAAATCTACCAACTCGTCAAATCTCAAATCCAAAAAACAAAAAAATTCAAAAGATTTTATTGTTTTTCGTAAAAAATGACGAATTTTGGATGTTTGAGAGCGAATTCTAAAGGAAAAAATCGTGGGAAAAACGTACGATTTCTTTCTATTTATCCTTGTTTAGAAGATATTGAGGATTAAAAATTTTGGAATAGAAAAATCAATATCCCAAACTTTAGTCTTCAATAACTCAGTTACTTATTGTCGTACGTGGATTTAGGATTCGGATTTGGAATCTGCATGAAATTCTGCGTAAAATAAGCCTCAATAACGCTCCAAAAATAAGCGAGAAATCTACCGAAGAAGACTTTTTGAGAACACCAAGGTGGCTTTTGCTTTTTTTTTTTCGTTTAATTTAACAGTTACAACATGATGAAATACTATAATAAATCATTAAAAGGTAATTAAATAATTTCCAACGAAGCGTAGAAGTAATTGATGGAGACACTTTTTGTCAAAATTTTTGAGAAAATCTGATGAAATTTTGTTTGTTTAAAAAAACTGCTTTTGGTTCTAAAAGTTTAGGGCCCATTTCATAACCATCGCATAATTGTGAAACTGACCCTTAGTGAACTTTGCAAAAATCTGTGCATTTCCATAGATACGACATTTGTCAAATTTTATTAATTTTGATATTATTTGATAATAATTTAACGATTACTAATTAACCGTTTTTTAAAAATTGGATATGGAGAACAATCGTAGATAAAACAGTGTATGATGCATATTTAAAAAGTCCCTTCATAGCATTCGTACACTCTTCCATTAAAGTCTAACTTTTTAAACATGCTTATGTTGTAGTAATTTTTAACATATTGACGACTATTTTTGTGTTATTATTAGTCATTTTGTCTATAAGCAAATTCGAAACAATTTCTTTCGATGTTTTCCATCCTTGAATTTTTGGTCTATAGACTATAAAGTATTAGTAAAAGAACCAAAAAAAAAACGATTCCGAACTAATGGAGCAAAACAGACTGCAGATTTGGGATCAGGAGACAATTCTAATTGAGAAAAGACCTCCCAATTTACAAATAAACAAAAACTTGTTGACTAGTTTTGTTATTAAATGCAGCGGTTGTAGAAAAATGCAGCTTAAATAGAACAGATTTTAGATCCAATATATTTTTTATAAAAACCGAAATTGTAATTCTGTTATTCACTGGTTTAGAACTTTGAGAGACGTTTTGAAATCATTGAGGTGTTTTATTCGAATTGTAACATAATATTTATTTAGTTTTAATTATTTCGCACAATTTAATTGATGCAGGTAAACCGGATGCTCTATTTATTTATTTAATAGAATGGTTATTACAATTATAATTAAAAATGATTTCACAGCCACGCAAATATCTAAATGCAATATTTCATAAATGTTAAACTAATTAATTTGTGTACCGTAAAAATACAAAACTAAAAATATTTAGGTTTCCCGTTAATTGAAATCACCTTGTTCACTTTCGCCGCCCCGCAATTTGTGCAGTAAATGTCGAGCTAGATTAGTAGAAAGAGTTGATCATCTGCAGTGGTGATCTCCTTCGCGCCTGTCATTCCCCGTGGCAAAAAAGGCGTAAAAGACAACAATGGTTTAATTTCGGCTTGCGCTTCTCGTTCGCGATAAACAATGAAGTGTGCCGAGAATGGGTTGGGCGTTTGCCGTTTTAAAAATAGAAAAGGGTAATTTATCGTTGAGTCACAGTTGATGGTGGTTATATATATTCGGGGAAATACGTAAACCAGAAGAGCAGACAGCGAGTTTGATACAAATGGCGGGAAATTTACTTAAGCGAGTGGGCTGAAAAAGCCCAGATCTGGGCCGTCTTCGCACGTGACCCCTTTAACCAACACTTTGACGAAGAGAAATAAGGATTATTCAAGACGGAAGTTGATGTTTCTCGTCCCGACTTCCTGTACCTTAATAGCAAACGGCAGAAAGACGTCGGCGGGGTTGTTTAGCAATGCAGATGGTGCTCGTCTGCGACTGGACCGCATCTACATATCTTATTCCCGTTGCGTTTGGCGGGAAATATATTAAGAAGGAGGAACAACGGTTATCGCATCGGACGTAAATCAATATTTGTGCCTTTCCTTCCTCCGACTACGTCGCACTTTATCACAATTTTTCTTCCCATTCGTCCCTGTAATTGCCAAATAAGACAACTCATTTGGTTATTCAAACAGTGTTACCACCAGCGGCAATCAGCGGAATACCACTAACGATGCGAATCTAAAATTATCAAGTGCTCCTCTCGCGCTACAAGGAAATTTGTCAAGCAAACACGCCGGGAATTTGATACAGACGACAACGAACTGTAACGGGGAATTAAAAATCTTCTCAAACACTACGTTTTTCCCTATTTGCTCCAAGGTTAATGTTTGCCGTCAAGCCATAATTAACACAGGAACCTTGTCACTTGGCATGATTAATGACACATTTACCACCTCTCTCCTTCAACTCCATCTTACGCAAACACAATCGTTAAAACGGAAAAAATAGCCTGCATCAAGACGATCTATAAAACAAAACCACGATGAAGTCGAGAAACAAGCACGTGCCGCAACATTACAACCCCATTTCTTTGTTCATCTCGGAAACACGTACGATACGGCGTTAAAAACCGTGACGTGTTATCCTGCGGGTCGTTATCCTTCGTATCGTTACAGGCAAAATCATTGGTTCAAGAACAGGGACCGACTTTAAGGACTTATGTCTACCTATTCGTTGCTAGAAGGATTCGGTTATCTCATGAATGTCCGGCACAGAAAGATTAGTTCAATCCATTGGTTTAGAGGACGGGTTTAGCCAGATCGGGGGACCGAAAAAGCGGGTCGGCCGGGCTGATATAGTGCCATTATCATTTTCTTAATGCAGCACCAGGCGAAGGAGACCAAATATTTTCAACAATTTTCGGCAAAAAATGGTGGATGCGCCGGGATAATAATAATTATCTTGATTTTTCAGTCGTTGAATTGGTTAGTTGTGCTAAAAGGTGAAGACACGAGAACAATTTCAAATTCTCTGGTTATCTTAAAGCGCCAAAAAGAGTGAGGCGCAGCACGTTTTGTTCACTTAAAAGCGTAATCTCAAGTGATATTTATCCAAAAAGTTTTCTTGTTCTGCGGATCTATCTGCGTCATTAGCATCTAATCTAATAAGGTCTTTTTGGGGTGACTTTTAAGGAACTTCTTTGAGCCGAAAACGACGTTTAATACCTTTGAGTCGCCGTCAATCGAAAAAACAGCTTGAAATCTACCGACTCGTCAAATCTCAAATCCAAAAAACAAAAAAAATTAAAATTAAAATTTTTTATTGTTTTTCGCAAAAAAAATGACTACGCGTTTTGGATGTTTGAGAACGAATTCTAAAGGGAAAAAGCGAGAGAAAAACGTTGGCGCAGACGGTTTCTTTCTATTTATCCTAGTTTAGAATTGAGGATTACAAATTTTGGAATAGAAAATTTAATATCCTAAATTTTAGTCGCAATAACTCAGTTACTTATTGTCGTACGTGGATTTAGGATCCGGATTTGGAATCTGCATGAAATTCTGCGTAAAATAAGCTTCAATAACGCTTTAAAAATAAGCGAGAAATCTACCGAAGAAGACTTTTGAGTACACCAAGGTGGCTTTTGCTTTTTTTTTGTTTTATGTAACAATTTACAAAACCATGAAACACTAATATAAATCATTAAAAGGTAATTAATAATTTCCAACGAAGCATAGAAGTAATTGATGGAGACACTTTTTGCCAAAATATTTGAGAAAAACTGATGAAATTTTGTTTCTTTAAATAAATTGCTTTTGGTTCTAAAAGTTTAGGGCCAATTTTATAACCATCGCATAATTATGAAACCGGCTCTTAGTGAACTTTGCAAAAATCTGTGCATTTCCATGAATACATCTGTCAAATTTTATTAAGTTTGATATTTGATAATATTAGTTCAATCCATTAGCCAATCCATTGGTTTAATCCATTTTCTTAATGCGGTAGCAGGCGAAGGAGACCAAATATTTTCAACAATTTGCGGCAAAAATGGTGGATGCGCCGGGATAATAATAATTCTTCTCTTGATTCTTCAGTCGTAGAAATGGTTAGTTGCGGGAACAACTTTAAATTTTCTGCTGTTATCTTAAAGCGCGAAAAATACAGTGAGGCACAGCACGTTTTGTTCACTTAAAAGCGTAATCTCAGGAGATGTTTATCCAAAAAGTTTTCTTGTTCTGCGGATCTATCTGCGTCATTAGCATCTAATCTAATAATTGTGTGAATCGAAATTAATTTCTCCCATGATCCGTGACTAGGAAATTGAGAGTGGGTAAACACCATTACCGCCACTTCGACATTCCTCCGAGGCCCTATCAGTGTTGACAACGAGAACTTTGTGCATCAATACTAATACCTTGCATAATCCTCAGATTTTCTCTCCGAGAGCAAAATGTAGTTTTTGGCATCGTTTTTCTTCCTCTGAAAATGGGGTTGTTTATCATTCTCTTTACCCCACATCCGGGCCTTTAATTATAGAAAGGACTTTTAAATTTAGATGTAGGCCTTCAAGTGTTTTTTTATGTGGAAGTGGTGGCGCACATCCATCCATCACCCCAATTCGTAACCGCCATTGTATGTTTATTCAGGATGTAAAAATATTATCCCTCCCAACAAACAACGCAAAACACTCTGCAAATTATTACATTACTCTTTTTTTTTTCGTGCTCCAGGAGAGGAGCAGATAACGTTTTATCAAAGTGCGTGCGGCGAATGTAGACGTGTAAAAATGACTGTCTATTTTTACATTCTAATGTTGGGAGGACGAAATAAAGTGGTGCATTAGTGAAATTAATTGCTTCTCTTTTTTCGGCGCTGAATGTTAATATCGGCAAACACGGATTGTTTGCTGCGAGTTTATGTTTGCACAAAGCGTTGGATATCCATTTGGAATAATGCGAATAATAAACAATTATTTATAGTAGATGCTCTTACAAGAGTTGCAACTTTTTCTATTCAGGACGCTTTTGTTTGGGACTTCAAAGAGACACGCTTTTCTGTGCCAACCGCCAAGATATGAAGTACAAAAGACGAGTCCGTAATGAGAATAAAATTTAAGAGTCTCTTATCATTGCTTAAAAATTAAGTACTGGCTATTTTGTAACGATTTTAATTCGAGAGAGTGGATGTTGTATGCTGCAATTTATTATCGTACTTCTTCGGTACGACGGAGCCTGTATTTGTTTGAAAGCCTGTCTAATACAAGGAACGAGGTTAATGCAAGCTCCATATTTTATTTAAAAAATGTAACAAGAAAAACCCGTCGTAACGCGATTTTTGTTTTGTTTCCGTAATGAAATATCTCCGTTGTAGCTTGAAAAATTTAATAACGGCCAGGACAAAAAACTCAGCAGCAGGTACACTCACAGAAGCTCAAAGGAACGAGATAAATATTTTAAAATAAATAAGGCAATTTAAAAGCTCGAGGGCCAGAGAGAAGATAGTGAACGAAAGAAGAGAATTTAAAATTTATGAGCACAAGCTTTGGTGGCGCACTGACACGGTCAGTGTAAGCTTATCCGGATCGAGTGAGCTTACGCAATTAGGAGACCGTGCCAAAGCTCTTTGTGTAAGCCGACCTGTCAACTCAACAGGTGAATATCATTAGGTAAACAACTCGACTATGAAAATAACCTACTGGCTCCGGATGAACTTACACTGCACTCGACTCCGGGCGGCGCGGCCCGGACTAACGCAGTGTAACGATTTATTTCGGGTTCCGGAGGCGGCGCGGAGGAGATGTTTCGAAACGAAAACAAGAGTGGAAGGAAAGGGTTCAGCGAAGGGGTGACAACCGAACCGATCCATCTTATTGATAAATCCACCACGAGCGGTCTAATTTTCTTTTGGAACTTTGTTTTAATTTTTACAGATACGGTAATTTTTTCCTGCCATTATCAACTCGGTGATTTGCGGCTCCGGTGATTCCGGGAAAATATGATAGTTGCCATTAAAAAGGTATTTTTCGCAACGGACCGGCTTTGTTTTCATCCCGCTGTCCATTGGCGCGAGATTTGTACATGGCGGCGTAAAAAATCGTGCGTCTGTCCCTTTTCAATTCCGAGCCGAGAGCTTAAAAGTGCATTTCTTGTCAGTGAACGCTCGAATAACGATTTCATATCTACAGTGGAAACCATAGATTTTCACTTGCGCCGTACAAACGGCAATTTTATGCCGGAAAACAAGCGGAACATTTTATTGAGTTTGAAATAATTTCGTTTCGCTGACAAAAGATATGGCCGGGATGAAATTCAGAGGCGGCATTTGGTTTTTATCGTGCTTAATTTTTATTTGTTTATTCGTAAAATATTGAACTAATTTGAGCAGAATGCGTTCCATAATTGTGTTTTCATAGGCGCGGGGCGAAACTTTCGAGATGAAATAAATTCAATTTTAATTGGACAGTTCGCTGACTTGTATCCAAACTTTATTCATAAAGATTACACTTTGATACTGCGCGCCGGAATTGGCATAATAAATCATCAAAAATACATAAGTCGGGCTCGTTTTATGCTAATCAATTTTGTATCGAATTTAGGAATCGGAGAAAAAGAAACTTATCACCGTCATTCCGGGGCTCTGACTTAATGAAATGCGAGTGTTGATTTTTCCGGGAGAACGGCTCCGGTAATTACTTGCGCCTTTAAATATCTCGACCCCATTAAAGCACCTACCACATTCCTAATTTAAATAACTTTTAAAAGTTTTATGTGCGAGAACCTCTTTACGCCATGAATTATTGCAAACATTCCGCCAGAACTTTCAAAATTAAGCAATGCTTCTTTCGATAGTCTCGCAGTCACGTACCTCCGCTCTGATGAATCCGGATCGCCGGAAATCTGATTTAAGATCGCCTCTACAATAATTACCTGCTTAATTACGACCGAAATAATTCAATTTTCCGAAAGACCTCCGACCGAATCTGCACATCGTAATTGAAAAAGAAGAAAAAAGTCTGACTAAAAACATGATAAATTACCCCAGAGATCCGTGCGTCGATCGAATCAAATAGACTTTTTTTACCCCTCGTTTGGAACAATATGTTCCTGTTCGCGCGCTGAATATGTAGATACAACGACTAATCTAAATGAGACTTAGTTGCAGCACTTTAATAGTCATTGCAAGCACGTTCGCTCTGGTGTTAAAAAGATAATTCCGCGAGCTGAACTGCATCCTTAATGTTCTTTCAGAAATTTATGCGCGCCAAACTTTCCGATGTAATCTCGTTAAGAATATGAAGAGGTGGGTGGAGGACACTTTGTTGGGAAAAAAGGTACGTGAAAGTTGGCGGCGTAAATTTGATCGGGGGCAAAAATAGCAGCGGGTTGACGACGAGGGTGCTGCGACATTCGCAGTTAATACCTTTATTCACGAGGAAATTGATTGGAATTACGACAAGGATACTTGTGGTGAGCTACAAAAATAGGAGTTTTTCCTCTAATTTGCTCGCATTAATATTCCTCTCAATTTGTCTTTGAACTGTTTTTTCATCTCCGCTTAGGTCGTGTTGTAATTCCTTCCGCCTTCTTTGGGTTTGATGAATAGGTGCCCCGGCTTTGTGTATTCTCTAGATCCTCCAGGTTTTCTATTATACGAGCCATTTTTGATATTGCCCCTAATTCTGCAAATTCAATCTTTCAAAGATTTTTGGAGGTTTTCGAATCTTTCCGTTTTAAATCCTTCAAGTCGATTCCTTAATTCGGTACCTCAGAAACATAAGGGCTAATCTCCAATTTTTGTGAAAAAATAGTTTAAGTATATTATTTGGGGATACTAAAGAAAAAATTCGTGTATTGGAACATTCCATTAAAATTTTTGTTATAAGACCAAAAAAATGCCACCAATTTTTTTAAGATCCTGTAATTTCTTTATTTTTTATGTGATTTTAACGAAATTTGTGGAGATTATCACTCTTGACTGTCTTATTTACAGTGCCGATTTACAAAAATTTAGAGCAAAAAGGAGAATTTGTAGAAATTTTTATTTGTAGTAGTGAAAAAAAATTTACAAAAAAACTTGGACGCGCTTTAATTTCGACATTTTTGGTATCACAAGAACGAAATTTGTGGGAGTTTTTTAAGGTTAAATTGTCCATAGGAGTTGCTAAATTTGGGTTAATTTTAATATATCTTTGTTAGCCATTATTTCTAATAACGTATTTCTTTTTTTTTGTAAAACATTCTTTTTTTTTTTTAATTTTCTATTACTAAGTTGGACTTAAGTCCAGATAATCTCGTTTTTCGTAGAAGCATAAGGAACCAAGTGTAAAAATGTGCCCAAAAATATTTTTCGATCAAAGGTTACGCATGATTTGAAATAAAGAGTCATCAATAACTTGCAATTTGACTTTAAATAGCATATTTGAAAAGAGATTTAATAACACCACCCTGATTTTTTAGAATACCGGTTTTGTTAATTTTCTCGAAACTATAATTTATGGAAATAAAGCCTTATACTTCTGAGATACCAAATTTTGTTAGCCCATGCTCACTTTTTGAAAGAATGAAACGCCTCCAAAACATTTAGATTAATTCCAAACTTGCCGCTCCTAAATTTTCTGGTTTTAGATAATTTGATTACGAATTTGGCTTTTGGTTTTATTATTTTGCATTATTTACACATGTCATTTTCTTATTGAATATAATTTTTCTACTTTTAAAATTATTTTGTTGTGGCGCCATCTACTAGAAGATTCAAAAACTGCAAATGACTGTGTCAAAGAATTGTGAAACAACACTGTTAGTTTTGGTTTGGATGCATATTATAATAATTTTAGGGCTCTCTAACAAATACCGTCTTTGCCTCAGGCTGCAAAAGTTTTAGCTCCAGTTGCTCGAATTAAATTACGATTCCATTTTCTTCACTGCTTTTAAATTGACCATAAGTCCATAAGTAAAAACATTGATAAAATCCGCAGTGGATGCAATTGCAATTATCGAATTAACTTTTTGCTCGTCTACTGAAACGGAAAGTTCTCTTTAACGTTGTTGAAAACTAATCCAACATGCATCGCCATTCGTAATTAAATTGAGGTAAGCTTCTATTCATGCGAATTAATTTTGAAACTGATTATCTTGTCGTATAAAGTGTTGTTATTAAAAACCAAACAAAACTTTGTAAAATATCCTTAGCTATAAAATTGTTATCCTAAATGAACAATCCTTTAAAATGGGCAGCACATAATTGTACTATTACAGGACGTAATAGTTAAAATTTCTGCTGTACAAATAATTACATGTGCGTAATTATGTTTCCTCGAGGTAAATGCATTACAGAAACCGCAACAAAGCAAACATCAAAATGCATTCATATCATTTCCATTTGTAAAAACGGGCCGACATAACATCAAAAGATTTTGTTTATTTTCGCTAAAAGCTAAAAATGCAATTAACAGGTTTGTTTCTACAATAATTGGCTCCACGGTTTGATTATTCGTTTGATAATCCCTTGATGAAATATGAATCAATTCCAAAAACTGTTTAATCCTTGTAGGCGCGTCGGTTAAGCTCGCTCGCTCCGGAAGCTAGAGATATTATACATCTTCGTCAACACCAGACTAATATCAAATTTGATGCATAAGCTGTCAAAGTAACTATTTTCTCCATAGAAATCCAATTAGGGAACTGATAATTAAAACGGAGATTTGCCTCTTCACTGCCAGAACGTCTTGATTGAATAATTGCATGCTTCACCAGACGAAAGTCGTCCGATTGAAAGATTCCCGACGCGGATTTTCCCTTAAAAATTTAACGTTCAATAAACAAGCGACATAGCTCGTAAACTTTCATTGAATTTTTGATGGAAAGATGAAATAATCGGGGACGTGGAAAATTCGTCTAAAATCCTAATTATCGTCCAATGTGGCCTCATGCATGTTGTTGTCGGAAAGTTATGAGCGATGTGTCGCATGTTAACCAATAAAAACTTCAACTTTTATAACCGATAAAAACCATCAAATTTATGTAATGGACAAGAAGTTTTATTGCTAATGACGCGGTAATGTAAAATACGAGTGGAAAATGATAGAAAAAAATGGAGCGAAGTCTGTCTTAGTTTAATATCAGACGAATCGTTTCAACATCTGGAAAGATTACATTTCAAAAACGAGAAAGAAAACAGCAGCAGAAGCTTATTACTAGCAAGTGTTGTTCAGTTGGTATTGTTGCGACTGAACATGTAAAAAGAACGAGAAATGAATTGTGTTTTCGAAATTGGAAACACCGGCATAATTATATTCGAAATTCCTGCCCCCAATTGATCAAAGTTAAGTAATCGGGCAATTGTGGGCCCACCGGAGCGTGTAATGGCGTCAATAGCCTCCTGCCGGATATCCATTAAAGATTCCTGCGAAAGCGAGAATACCTCGAAGGCGCTTTTTATTCGAAAACCAAACATCGCCGCGACGCTTTTATCAATCCAACAAAAATTCAGCTCGGTTATTAACATCTCCCGGCGAAACAACAGGAACGACGGTCCAGAAGACGAATCTTTCGCGTAATGAAACCGGAACTTTGCGAAACTGAAAGAAAGATTGATGCGCGTGGCGGTGGGGCCTTAAAGCCGCCGCACTGAAGGGATAGCTCCCTCTCTGGCCCTACAGACAGGTATAAAGTAAAGTCGTTAGCTTAACGGAAATTAAAAGTTGAAAATGCCCTGCTATTTGTTTAGCTTAGTCCTGATGTCTACGCGTCCGCTTTTGTGGGAAAAAATCGGACAGGGGAAAAGAGGCAACAATCTATGCCGGCTTAATCGCTCTCAATTGCCGTATTCTTCACTGTCGCGGGGTGGAAATACGGATATAAATTTAGGGAGGCAATTAGGCGGTCCATCATACGTGGCTTTATGAAGAGTTCAATGGAAGAGAATCTGACGGTAATTTATGGAGGCGTTCCAGGCGTCTGAACACTTCGCGAACTTCTAAAATCAATTTCGTAATTGAGGTTTTGGTTTATTTGGGGCGAGAGGTGCCGGGATTCATACGTTAACAAGTTTTCCGTTTTTGAGGACGTTTCTGGAATGTGGTGAAACAATAATTGAATTCTGTTTGCTATTACTTCTCATTCACTTTTGGTTAAGTAAAGGCTAACTTCTCCAGCGGCCTTGTCGGGCTAAGAGTCAAACTTTGGTAATTGAATAATGACATTGTTCATTCTGCATAAATGAAGAGCTTGCGAACTATCAAGAGTGTTGCCAACAACTTCCGATGAGTTTTAATTGGGGAATGAGTGGAGAACTTGCTTGTGCTTGAAAAAAATCTTCTTAAGGGTAAGGGAAGTGTATGACCACGGCAGATGGCGTGCCTGCGGCCAGAAATCAGAAAATTCAATTTGTCTAGCCGAGTCTGCCCTTAGCCGGTCAGCTGTGCTGGGATTAAGGCTATATTCATGACGGTCTTGAGTGGACCCGACATCCGGGAAATTGTCTCCCTTGCTATGATAACGAGAAGACACTCAGCACCTGAAGGTAATTTGATATTCGAGGACGTCTTGAGACAGTTTTGATATGCGTGAAGTGACAAAAAATAATGAAATCTGGACTGAAGTGCCAGAAAGGATCCGAGAGAATATTTCGCACTGGTTAATACGTTTCTTACGTGATCGATGGCGACGGTTTAGACGTTGTTCGGATTTCATGCAATTTTAAAGATGTTTAGTGTGCAGTAAAACGCTCTTCCTCGGGCAGTTCTATTCCACAATGCCTTTAATAAAGCAAACTTCCCGGTCCCGAGTCTTAATAAACTCTGCGCTAGAGGGCAGCGACGGGAAATCTCCCTGGATGCGAAATAATTTTCACCGCGACGATACTCAATATCTGAAGCAAACGTCCTGATATAATTTATGGCAGTTTTGTTCGGCCAGGTAGTAAGAATTTGTCCCCAAATATTTACAGCAAAGAGAAAATGTATTTTTACCCGACCTGATCGTTTCAGACCTTTCATTATTACGAAAGAAAATTTTAAACTCAATGGATCGCGCCAAATTTAAAATTTAACTTTTAATTTTCTTTAAATTTTGGTTCAAAAATTGATTCTGTAGATGCGAAGTAAATGGTAGGCACTACCACAAACGGTACCTGATCGAAAATAAAAAAAAAATGTAAAAAACAAAAACTCCATTTTCCTCCTTAAATTAATTAAAGACTATTTTTTGAATTTTTTGTGAAGGACCAGTGTTTGCTGTTATAATATAAAAATTTGCAACTGCGAATGCATGAACATTTGAACATTGCTCAGAACATTTCGACATAGGGTAAGTCAGTTTTTCGATTTTATCCAAATTTTCAATTTGAATTAAAGACTTAATTTGTCTTCTTTAAACCGGGTTGATTTGCCATTTTATCGAAATCAATTGATCTGACCAGCTAAAATAGGAGTATATTTTTTAATTTTTACATCACAAGTTGCATTTTTCCATTAAAAATATACATATAAATTTTCCGTGTTTGGTTTGTCGGCAAATATCTCTGAGATCTAAATAATCCCAGATATAAGTAATTTTCTAGGAATATTCAATAACAGTATTGTCGAAAAAAGAGATGGTTTTCCCTGTTTTTAAAAGAATCATTTTGTTTCTAATTTACAGGTATATAACTAATCTGAATCATCCTACATAAGCACTCAGGTAATTTGTTTAAAAGTTCCCACAAACCAAACGGATTTTGTATGCGTATTTTAAGTAAAAAAATGTTGACACAGTTAGGATGTTTTGGCTATTTTAGTTCATAAAAAGATAAAATTAAAGACACCTTATGACCATTCATAATTACATAAGTGATTTTTTAATGAATTATACTTATTCAAATGAATGGTCTCTTTTAACATATTCAACTATACATTGTTTGAGTGGAAAAAAGTACCTAAACTTGGTTTATTCCGCATACTTAAGGGCCGCTTTTACAAATCAGATTTAAACCCTGTATAAGCTCGGGGTAGTTATCCTAGGCATAATTTTTCTACCGCCGGTTATTTCTGGTACAAATGGTGACCAATTTTACAAGTACTTTTTCGGTCTTTATGGCTATAAATATATTCTTAGTTTCCTCCTTTTTTCGAACTTTTCCGATATTATTTATCAATCCAAGATTATTTAGAATTCAGCAACTTTTCTAACTTCCACTTCACTAAATTTATTTATTTTATTATTCTTTAAATTTAAATATGATTTAATTTTTTCCTAATTTGCAATTTCAAGTCGTACATATTTTACACATTTGTACAAAACTTACTAGATCATCCATCTTTTTTAAATTCGTTTACATTCTCTATTTAGAGTTTAGCTTCATTTGCTTTAGATAAAGTTCCTCGAAATCTTTGAGTATTTGTATCTTAATTTTTCTAATAATTTTTGTTTGTTTAATTTTTTTAACTTGCTGTTATTTTTGATTTTTTATACATTCTCTATAACATTTTTTGGATAAATTTATATCAGAAAACACAAAAGTTGCAAAAAAATTAAAAATTTCTCATGCAATCATTATTTTTTAGCCGCCAATTTTGATGCAAAATTATAGAGCTTTTTTGAACTTGCCTCTTGTCTGAAGCACTTTGCAAAAATTTTTGAAGTGAAATATGTTAATTATGACAGTAAATACGCATACAATTCCCACTTTTACCAGGAATAACTAACTCACTATCCCATCGCCGGTCGACCGAATAAGAAATACCCATGGTTATACTCAAATTTATCTATTTTACGAACAAACCACTAATTGTAAAACCCATTTCCAGGGTTTATCTAAGGAATAATGCTATTCTCAATTTATATAGTTTGAGGACTGAAATACCGTGTTTATGAATTAACTGGGGTACATCACTGCACAAAGAGACGAAACCACCACCGTTGTTGATTCCTTTATCTTGTGGTTTTGCCTCTTTGAGCAGTGAGTACCCCAATTAAGTCATAAACACGGTATTTCAGTCCCCGAACTATACCTGCTTTGTAAAAGCGGCCCTAAAAAGCATTGAAGAAAGGTTCGGTCTACTTGCAAGGAGCGGCGCCATAAATGAACAATGTATTAAGTTTACAGCTTGTGGTTAACTTCTAATAGTTGGTCATAAATTACCAGAATTCAGACAAAATTTCAATCAAGAATTTTAAAATTGCCATAGCTCATTTATTTATAAATAAATTAGAACGTAGTTTTCGCATATCAATTTACAATTTGGAAATCTATACATCATCCGGAGTCAATTTTTAATTTTTCTTTTAGTTACGGCTGTACTGGAAATTTGGGTCGCTGGGAAGAAACATCAAATTAATTTTTAGATGATTGGACATCTTTTTTGAACTTTTGCCCCGGATAATGTCGAGAAAATATTTTGGACATTCCATTCGTTTTTATTTAAATCGATATTTTCGATAGTAACGAAGATATCGTAGTTTGAAATTAGCATTGAATCTCAGTAAGAGCAAAACGGGTCGCCTCTTCTTAAGGTAAATACAGGAAACAAGGAAAAGTCGAGGTGACATGTTATAAGAAAATTGCATGCTATGTCTGCGGGATGACGGTCGTTTCGCGGAGAAAGAACTCGTCTCGAGCAGTAATGGCAGCACCGAACCATTAATAACCAACGCGATCCATCATCTAGTCATGGATATTCATGTCGCGCCGTTCTTCCATCGCCATCCATCCGCCTTCTCGCGTCGCACGTGCGCGGATTCAAATGCTGACACAAGACGGATTCCACCCATTTACCAGGAAAACATGACGACGATAACGAAACTGGCGACCATTAAAGGTGCATGGTAGAAAATTTGCGTGCTTTTCTTGATGGATGTTCCGAGTTGCTCGTCAGATCCACCCCAAATTTCCATCCAACTGTATATTATGCAGTTCAATGATCCTTCAGATCGCCTAACCACATTCAAATTTGTACTATTATTACCGAGCCACAATCACCATTAAAAGAATGCTTTGAATAAATTTCACTCCCCGCGTTTTATTATAACACAACAACAGCTGGAGAATTTCAACTCGTGAAAAAAGAATGCCCCGTTCAATGTCTCCTGCATATTTTCTGCGGAAGAGTTTCTGAATTAATTGGTTCCAAGTTTTCCAAAGTAATTAAACTAGAGGTGGACTAGTCTGAATTGTGATCGGGGGTCGTCACCGGAGTTTTCGTCGCGTCCCGGATTCCGGATCGATTTGCGGTGTTAAGTTCGTTTCTCGAACAACTTCCACGAGGAAAGAACAGTCGCATACCAGTTTGGAACGTGTAATTTATTTTCCAACAATTAATTACAGAAGGGTTAAAAAGATTCGGAAGTTTTCTTCGACGCCGATACACAAAAGACTCATTGGCTGGGGAATTGTTCGGAAGAGACGAGCTTATAATACGGCGTGAGTTATTATAGGAAGCACATTAGCGGTGCATCTCGAGGATCAATACCAGTTCTGGATTTCAATGTTTTGTTCTTGAAGATTAGAGCAACATCGGTAGCGTTGTATTCAGCAAAGTTGGGTCTTGAAAAATGGTTGTTCGGTGGCCGAAGGTACATGCTTGATGAACGCCGTACTTTAAAACAATATAATCCATCAAGAACAGGAGCGGGTCGGCTCGGCGTCCCTGCCTATCAAACAAGCCGATGAAGCAGAAAATCAATATCCAAATGCCAGAGGACACTGAGGGTGTTGTGCCTCAGGATACATTATGTTGGCCGTCGCTGCGAATCATGTCGGGAGCGCGGCTTCCCCCGGACTTCCCTTAATGGACACCGAAGCACATTTACATCATTAGGGCAGCGTAGGGTTGTGGAAGTAGCCCACTTTTGCGACAGTCAGTCCATTTCACACGGACGTTCATCACAATGGCCTTTTTTCTAATAATTTAAAAAATGCTGGATGCGCTCGGCTAATAGAAATGAACAAAGAGAAGGATCAGCTCTATAATTGTCACATCCTCTCCATGCAGCGTCGTTATCTTTTTCTCCCACTTGCTTTGCACTTATTACTGGAATTAATTGTGGAAAATCCCGTCAGGAAACAGACAAAACCGCAATTTTCTTGCTAGGAAAATCATGTCGCAGTGCAGCCTTCTCCCGCATTTGCAACTTTCATTTCAATTAGACTCGCTCGTTCCTTTTGAGCTGAATATCTGAGTATATTAGGATCGTGGGAAAATTCCTTTTGCGGCTTCCGTAACTTTTATTGGGGACCTATCGATTTTACGTGCGTGAAACGTGGTCAGTTTGGTCAGTATTCATAAGTCCCAAATCCTGTTAGAGGATCCCGGTCCCGAATCAAATCTGATTGATGAATTCGCGTCAGCTCCTCGGGAGACCGTGCCGCCGTTCCTCGGATGGCAAATAAAATTATCGACGTTTTCGAGAAAAGTTTCCACTCGAAATTTTCCTTTAAAAATCAAATATCACAAACGAAATTATTCTCTCTCCTTGTGTTCAAAATATTAAGACGGAAGAGCGTATTGCCTCGTTGTCTGCTTTATAACTCGCAAAAAATGTTTCACTTCAGAAACCATTTACATAAAAGCGCCGCGCTTTTTGGCTTTTCATTTTCACGTAAGGAATATGATAAAGATGTTTATTTTTGAGGTCGTGTTTCCATGCTTCTGACAACGGGGCGTTTTTAGGAATAATAATTACAACTTCTAGGTGCGAGTGGAGCTAATTTTCCTTCATGAAACTTTCAAGTTGAATATTATATTTCCGCGTACTTGAGTAAGGTGATTCCCAATTAATATTGCACATAAATTTAACTTTGTCCGGTAACAAGACACACGAAGGATCTGATATATGGAGCCGCCAACAGGTTAAGATTGCTATGTCCTCAGATCAGATTTTCGATGTAGTAAGACTATCCTGCATCATGACACAGAGAAGTGGAAGGAAATTTGATGACAGAGATGCAGCGCGTGAAACGGCTACTATCCAATTTTAGATTTTGTGGTTCTAAGACTCTGATTTAACAATGAAAGACGAGCTAAACTATTTTACAGTGTTGAAACTTTGTGTTTCGTGCTTCTCTAAATTTGGTGTCTTTTGTTTCCTGATGCACGTGAGTTTCCACATAATTGGAAGAGGATTTTGTTAAGATTAGAACGTACATGCTGCTTATTTTCCTTGAAATATTTGAGGGCTCTAAGGACCTGTAAGAGATTTTAAGAACCTCTGAAATCTCTGCGAGTATTTGTAGATTCGGAGGCAATCTAATCAAAGACACAATATGTGAGATTATTTAAGATCTAAATAACCAAATACAGTGAACATTCGATATAGTCGCCCTGGCTGGAAATAATTTTTTTAAAAAGTTGCTTTTATCAAAAATGTTGATTATATCGAAATGGGTAGACAATATTTTAAAAATAATATTATGGTATTTCTATGTAACATGCAAACACAGAAAGGACAATAGAGCTTACCTAGGCAATGACCTACAAATAAAAATAGCCATATTATACACCGCATATACACAAAATAACCAGAGAATTTACCAACAGAAACGAAAAATCAATAATAAATAATTAAGAAATGTCGGACAAGGTAAAGAGCATAAACAATATCGAAAAAGGTATAAACTGAAAGAATCATAAATTAAAGACAATTTCTAACGGTACCTCAATCAGAATCTATACAAACAAAGAGAAGAAAAATAGTAAAAAAATATTATTAGTGTTAGTAGATAAACAACGAAAAATTAACAATAAAAGAGAAGAAACAAAAATTAAAGAAATACCTTGCAAATACAGAAAACTGCGGAGAATACCAATTGTCAAAAGCAAGAACAAACAGTAAGATAAAATAAGAGAAGGAAAGAACATGGAAAAAATTTAAGAAAATAGCAGAAACATCCTTCACAACGATAAACACTGTCTGTTCTGTTTTTTCATCTTTAACACGGTTATTTTAGCGACTGACAGTTCATGTGATTACACCGAATGACAGAAACTAAATTAGTTGACAATATCAAAGGTTGCTTATATTAATTGTTTCTTATATCAAAGGTGTTCGAATGTTCACTGTAATTGTTTTATTTTATCTATTAAGAATTTAAAACATCTTTAAGAACCTCTTATAATTTCGTCGATTTTTAGGAATTTCTGAGAACTGTTGTGGATCTTTGAGATCTTCGCAAAAATTGCTTCTAAAAGAATTTAAGAGTCCTGTAAGAATCTGCCAATATATTTGAACATTCGGAGAACTTATCATAGGGAAAATATTTGAAGACCTTCCAGGTTTTCTTGAGATTATCTCGACATTCTTGGTGAAGTGAAAAACGTAAAAAAATTGAGAATTTAACGAAGCGTTAAGAATGTTTGACAAGCTCAGGAGAACACAGAAAATCTCCTATCATTTCTGAGACATTCTGAGAATATAAAGAAT
Organism: Gnatocerus cornutus; assembly: GCA_029298725.1. NCBI lineage: Eukaryota > Metazoa > Arthropoda > Insecta > Coleoptera > Tenebrionidae > Gnatocerus > Gnatocerus cornutus. The sequence goes on from CM055510.1 coordinate 4,995,790, forward strand.
CTTTCAAAATCGTTACGAATCATGAAGAAGTTGACCTTTGATTTTTTGAATCTCCATAAAAATTTATTTCTAACAATGTTGAAAAGTTGAATGAATTTGAAATGTTTTGTTTGTTGCAGGCGAGAAACCGTACAAGTGTTCTTGGGAAGGCTGCGAGTGGCGGTTCGCCCGCTCCGACGAGTTAACCCGCCACTACCGTAAACACACGGGGGCAAAACCCTTCAAGTGCCGCCACTGCGACCGATGCTTCAGCCGTTCGGATCACTTGGCCCTGCACATGAAGCGCCACGCTTAGACGGCCTACCTCTCCGCCGCATCACTGCCAGTTACCGCTAGTGTACATACTATATTTTAGATAGGTGTGGATGGACTCTTGGAGCAGCACACACGAGTAGCAGCGAGGAAAAACCTCAGTGATGTTCATTCCTGTGATCGACTTGGTCGGCTAGGGCCGAACACACCTACAGAACACTTAGAGCTGTAGCTGTAACTGAATGGGGATCTTGATAACCGCCGCCGACTTCCGACGTCCAGGAGACGCTAAAACGTGTAGTTTATGTCCTTTCCTTCCCATGAACGAAACAAGATCAAAATTTCTCAGAGTTAGAGTTAGGTGAGGAAGACGGGGGCGGTTCGGAAGCCCTTCTCGGAGTTAGTCATGTTAAGGTGGGGTGAGGGCGGCGCGGGCTTGAGGAGTTCAAGGTGACGGAGCTCGGTTAGCGACAATACTCAAAGTTAAGACGACATCTGCAAGTTTCATCTTAACTGAATAATACATTTTATTTTCTAATTTAATTTATACCATTTATGTTTTTTTTTCTAAGGGACTAATAGCCACCGCAGAGTGTAAAGGACAGTTTTTCTATATTAATATGTACAAAAAAAAATTTGGAGGCTATTTATGATAATAAAAATGCATTTATTTGCGCGCTAAAATGTCTTTCTAAACAATTCGACGTGTAATTATTGCCTAATGAGTGGCATTTAATAGTACATACAGGATTATTGCTATTAGTTTTGCACTAATAGCTTGCTAATATGCGAGTTAAATACCACATTTTATCTACGACCATACTGTTTAATTTTTATCTGGTGAAAAAATTGCCATTTTTTTATAAGAATACTTCTTGTCTTTTAAAGGAACATTGTACGGAGTGTTCATTTTAATTTGTTGTCTACGCAGCTGTGACTGAAATAACGTACATCTTTTCTTTATTATAATTTTGAGGTTTCTTTGCGAATCAATGATACCAATAAACTTTGTCTTTAAAACTCCTAGAGACTTTGAATTGAGCATGAGTTTGAGACTTGAAAACAAAACCGTCATTCTGAGCAAATTGTCATCATGATTATATCATAATATCTCAGACATGACTTCACCGAAAATTTCATAGCCTTCTAGACAACAATTAAGAATGAACACATTTTACGTTGGTCATTATTGTATTGATCTGGATTGGTCATCAGAGCCGACGAATTTCATAATCGCATAGCACCTAATTATAGCATCATAATTTGGCTAAAAAAGAGGATATTAGAGAATTATTAAATGGTCGTAGATAAAAGTTCTTAGTAGCCATTTGGCTAAAGACGTCTCATTTAGGAGCTCTCATCGCCAATAAAACTACTCAAAAATAAAAATTTCATGATCTCGCAAGTTTTAAGTGAAATGGAATTTTACCCAGTATACATACTTAGTCAACTAGAATCTTTTTATTAATAGTAAAAAGCATTAACTGACAAAACGGCTTCGGATTCAGAATTAGAAGCGAATTTTACTTTAGAAATGCCCGAGTATTTTGTAACTCATGTAATTTACATATGATTTTCAAATAATACAATAAATCTTTGGCGTTTTCTCAGTTTTTCCTGTTCAAACTAGTGGCGCAAAGTCACATCATTAGAACATTTACGCAATCAAACAATTAATTAAAAATTTGTTCTCAAAGTCACGTCTTTGATTGATTGCACCTATCGCATGTTCCAAAAAAATGACAATTGACTTAATTTTTGTGTAATTTGTTGACGGCGGGAACTTTTAAATGAGGTTTAGACTATTAAAAAAAAATGATTTGACAGGGAAAATCTAAAGAATTTTGAGTCTAGAGAATGAGAAAAACTGATTCAAAATCCACATTTACAGTGGGGATGGATAATCCTGTATACAGTGAGGCTGTGACAAGAATATAAAGTAGTTAGATATTAAATTAAAAACGGCATCATTTTGACTTTACATATTTTGATTGAAAGTTAATGATTTTCTTCAAATAGCCAACTGGCAAGTTATAAAATATAACAGTCCTATTTAAGCAGGTAAAATCTACAGGGTTTATTAAAATATACAAGAATACATTGTAAATAGGAAATAAATTAGTGGAGGCTTAGCTTAATTGGATAATTTCACGAACTAAATTATTGGCGAAACGTGTATGAAGTTGCAGATGGTGTAAAATGATTATCGAGCCGTCACTTGTTGCTATTTCAAGGTCGTACCGTGTTGACGCACCTTTAGTTTTTAGTTAGTCTGTACGAATGTGTCAAAGTATTAACTGAAGACTGTGCAGGCGCACACCGCCGGATATTAGGCTAAATGTCACTATTTGTAATAATAAAGGAAAAAAATCAAAAAAGTAACATTAGTGCGAACAAAGTTTTCGAGAAAACTACTGATATGAAAAGTATTATAATAGGTAATTATATTTTTTGAGAAAGTGACCTTGGATGAAAATCTACTTTTTTCAAAAATGCAACGATAAGCCGTGTACAGCAGTGTGATGTACAATGTGCATTTCAGCGGCGGTACTTCCAGTCGGAGGCATCGCCGCCCCCTCCGACGCATTCCTTCTCGATGCATTCTATATTTCTACTTCCCTGACTTAGGCATAGAGTGAGTGTTGTGCGATCAGACAGAGACCGTGTATAGATTTTTAGTGTTATAGCATTTTGTACAGCTGCATGCTTTGTTAATTAGTTCGGATCAACATTTTACTAATACGTGTGAGTGCGTGAGCTTTGTGCGTATGTTGAGGACGTTCGTTGTTCTTCCGGGCACTTTTTAGCTTAGTCGTCAGAGTAATATATTGGTTAGTTTATAAAACACGAATTTTTTACCTGCTGGCCGCGAATGTTGATGTTTCATTATTCTTGTTCCCCGCGCCGGTTTTTCTTTCGCTTCGGTCCCACCTCTCGTGACTCGTCCACGTCGAACCGGACGCTTCCGCAAATTCTTCGCGAAACTGGAGGAATTGATTTTGTACGATTTTTCTAACCACCGACTCGGGACGAGTCTGGAGAAAGAGGTGATGTTGATGCTCCCCTACCCAGCCTGCCTAAATGTGACATTCTTTCATGTTCATGTCGTCTCTCGGAGACGTTGTAAATCACTAGAAGGAGGCGAAGCACACCCGAACCAGGTGCCTAAATAGGCGCAACGCTCAGACTTGTTAATTAGGTATTAATTGTTGGTGTCTCTCGCGGTCCTCAAAAAGACGTCCGTCGACTAGAAGCCAATTAGTGCCGCTCTAATTAGGTAATTAAATAAATCATCGTCTGTCGTGTTGTTGTGATATCTAAGGGTCGACGTTTGACGCGGGTTAAGAAAGTTCGTACGGCTCCGGGAGAGGCACCATCTACCGTTAACGTTTTCTTTAACGTTATTTCTAGTGATTTAGGATGAGCTCTATGTTGTCTTTTAGTTCGTACGCTCGCCGGCTTTGCTGTTGCGGGCCGGGATAGTTTTTAAGATGATTAGGAAATACTATGTGAATATAAACGAAATATTTTGCCAATGGAAGTTGATCTTCTCTTAGGATTTGGAAATAATGTTTCTATACCAGTAATTGAAATGTATTTGTAAATGTATTTTAACTATAATTGAATTTTAGATGACCCAATTTGTAAATAAAACTACATGGTATGCGAATAAATTTTCTGAACTATTTAAATTTAAATTTTGTAATATTTCCATTTTGTATTTCTTGATGATGGTGATAAATTTTTGTAGTCTGTAAATATTTATTTGAGAAAATATTAAATCTATATGTATAATTATTATTCTATATGTAATAGGATGCTCGTGCCATTTTCGGAAAAAACCAAAGATTACGCGAAGATGACACGAACCAAAAGCACAAATTATATTTAATATATTTCTGTTTTTTGTGAAAGTTAATTCTACATATTCGTCAACCAAACAAACAGTCGGCGAGATT